>OZ025293.1:251932414-256732414 GCA_964019185.1 Maratus speculifer | reverse complement strand
TCAGCATTTCTTTTAATGTTAGAAACTTGCGTTTGAGAAATTTGAAATTTTTTTGCAATTTCAGTTTGCGTTTTTTTATTTTTTAGGGAGTCTAACACTTTTATTTTATCGCATAAACTCAAATCTTTTCGTTTCGTATTCATTGTGCTTACTAGTCAATTATTAAAGAACGAATATCGTCTAGAATGTTAGCATATGTTCACAGAAGTATTCACAGGTATGAAGTTCGAACTAAACCTGTTCAGGTAAGACACCTCTTTTCTAATACGTTCTCAGAAATCCATTGCAACAGCTTAGTGTCAGAGGTGAAACTGTCCTTTTCCAATTCCATGAAAGAAAAGAGGGATCACCATGCCTTTGTCCAAAATATGCTGAAGAGGGGAAAATGAATACGTGTTTTGTAGGAAAACAATAATTTTATTTTTAGAAAAGAAAATTTAGTATTTTTTGATTAAGTATGCATTAAGTATGCAGTAATAAAGACTGTTCAGATTTTATTCAAATAACCAGGGATGGCAATTAAAAAATATTTGATAAAGCGGGGAAATTTAACATTATTCCTATGAGACTGATTTTGGTTCTAGCGAATTTTATTTGTATAAGCGGGGTATTCGATTATCCGTTACCCGATTAAGTGGGGACGACTGTATTTATTAATAGACTAGTTGACCCATCCGGCATTGCCCAGGACACGTTATGATAACCTTAAGCAAACAATTAACACTTTAGATCTACAATTAGTCAAAATTAAGCATAGGATATGAATTATTTGTTAAATAATATTTTAAAGAAATGCATAAAAAACTGAGTAAATGCTTTAAAAAAAGCCTTTGGACCTCAATAAAAACATCAGGGTGTAGGTTAGGTGTGAAAGGTTGTTAAAAAAAGCTAGTGAATTCGACCATTTTTAACGGAGCTATGATAGAGGGCCCCATTGGGGCCAACTGACAAATACAATCAGGGCCCTAACATGAAAACATGTTAAAATGTTTTAGTACATGATGCTTTAGACCTTTAATTAGTCAAAATTAAGCATAGAGTATGAGTTATTTGCAAGAATAATATATTTTTTAAAAATGCACCAATTGTTTGAGTAAACGAAAAAGGGACCCCAGTGCCCGAATAAAAATATCAGGGTGTTGGTCCTTACATAAGAGTCCAAGATTCAGCTTTAAAAATTTGCACTAAGAAGGTGAGAAATTTAGGGAGTGAAAAATGTTTAGTGCACAAAAAGATCAAGGGGCCCTGGGTCGGCCATATGATTATCTAGGGGGCCCCAGTGTCTTATATGGAATGTAAAAATTTGAAAATATCTAAATGAAACCAGTATCCCAAAAATGAAGATCGAAAATAATGGAAGCAATTTATTAACAATTTACTATCACAAAGACTAAAAAGGGCCCTAAAACGGGCCCCAAGAGTCCAAGGTCATAACTGAAGAGTAAAAAGGTGAAAATATCTAAAAGGAGAAAAGTACCTCAAAACGGAAAAGATTAGATAAAAAGGAGTCAAGCTATTAACAATTTGACGCATAAAATTGAAAGGGGCCCAGGGCCCTAGCCTTTAAAATATTAAAAGTCTGAGCCTCAGGTGCATCAGGACCTGTCTTGGACTATCTTCACCTAAAATTTCAGACTTCTGTGTGTGGTAGATTTTGCTAACCATCGCAGTCACACACACATACGCAGACATACACAAACAGAGCGTTTTGTTAACTTATTAGTATAGATAAGAAAGATTTTCTAAAATATTTTAGATGCTTTATATATTATTTAGTCGATTAGAAGTCCATATTTTCTTCCTTCGGTGGGATCAGCAAACATGCTGGCGCGACATGACACATTCAACTCGACATTTTGCTGTCTGCTGTAGAACTCCTTTTGCATGCGAAGCATAAGGAGTGTATTGACAGACAAGCAAAAACATCTATTCTAGCACTTTGATTTTTTTTTTTAATTACTAACTTTTAGGTATGTGCTGGGTATTTTATAGGAACTTAGACTAGAAACTAAAATCAATAGTTTTTTTAGCCATCAGTAACCTCAGACTTGGGGGCCCCGGGGCAGTGCCCCAGCGGTAGTTACGGCCCTGTGCCAATGCCTATTCTCTTTGCCCCCAATATATATATAATATATTAATGCTGCCTTTTTTTTTTTTACTCCTTTCAAGAAAAAACATATGGATGACGGGAAAATTAAGCTCTGTATGACTCATTTGCATTCCCTCAATTATACCTGCCAGACTCAGACCAAGAATAGGTGCAGCAAAATCATCATAATAATGATTTCTTCCTGCATAGCTAAAATCATTATCAATTGTAACCTGATAGCATCATATTTCTCTGATCATGATAAAAGCAATCTGCATAATCATCGGCATATATTTTTTTTTCCCTTAGAACAGCGCAGAAAATGGGCTTTCTTAGAGAACCTTTATCCTAATAATTTGCAGCAACTGCCAGCGGCACCACAGACACGTTATAATGCATAAATTACATAAAAAAAGCTCTTAAGTGGCCTGTGGGATGCATAATTTTGTCGAAATATTACAGAAAAAGTACAAATTTTGTCAAAGAATCGCGGGAAAATATGCAAATTTCATCAAAAAAATCACGAAAACACAGCAAATTTTGTTAAAAAATTGCAAAAAATTCTAACTTTTGTAAAAAAAAAAAAAAAACATGAAAAACTGGCAAATTTTGCCAAAAAATACAACCAAAAAAAAACCAATAGATTTTGTCAAAACATTGCAAAAAAAAAAAAAAAGCCTGAATTTCATCAAATGATTATGGAAAGCAACGCAAATTTCATTAAATGATCATAAAAAAAAGAGAGCAAATTTCATCAAAACGTTGCAAAAAAAAAAAAAAAAAAAAAAAAAAAAAAAAAAAAAAAAACAGAAATGTGAAAAAATCTTTAAAAATGACAGTTTCGTTAAAACATTGCGATAAAATGGCAGATTTCCTCTAAAGATCACAATAAAATGGCAAATTTCACCAAAATACTCACATATAAATTTTTTTGGAACCTACACTTTTCATGTAGATTCCCAGCTGGGAATCTTAAAATTTTTAGAATTTTTCAGTCCTGCTATTTATGGACTTAACTCATGAATGGTACAAGCCATGCCTCCATGGGGAGATGACCCCAAAAAAAAGATTATTTTTTGGACAAAGGGAAAGCAGTGCTAAAATGTTTTTCATGCCTACAATATGATTTTGCCAAATAAATGTTTTTATATGAAACTTTGGAAAATCACTACAACTTTGTTTTTATGATCGCTATAGCTCTCTGAATAAGAAGACTGAATTGGCAAATTATAATTACAAGCATCAGAAATTACAACATACATTTAGAAACTGAATAAGTTCTAAACAAAATTCATTCAGGTAATTCAATAAATTGCAATAGATAAGTGAAGTTTTCAGTTTTTAAGATGCTAGATGCTAAAATTTTTTAATTTAAAAAAAAGGGGGGGGTATTAAACAAATTTGAAAAAATCTTGCATAAATCTGCTATTTAAATTATCCATTGCCTTGCATAAATCTTAAGTTTTAAAGACACAATACTTTGTCTCCTCTACAGATTTTTTTTAAAACTTATTTAAACAGGAAAACCTATCTGAAAAATTTAGTTATGATGGGAAAAATTCCACTTTATATATATCTTTTTTTTAATGCAAACCTTGTATATATAAATATATAGCATTTCACCTAAATCTGGTTATTAAAACAGACAGAAATAATTAGATTAATTTATCAATTTACTTGAAAACTGTCAGCAATTACTTCATTCATATTAGTTTCATATGTGCTCATTTCTAAAGAATTTAAAACTTCTTGCAACAACATTAATGTTTCAGTTTTCACAGCAGCACTTGCACCTGCAGTAGCTTTGCTAACTTCTTCCCATACTGTTAAAAAATGTAATGAGATATTTTGATATGAAGGAACTTCTCGGACAGTGTTAAAAAGACTTCTTGCTAATGATGATCCAGCAGTACATAGGGAATTGAGGGCCTAAAATAAAAATAAACAGAATTATCTATGACAATAATTTGTATGTAAATCAAAGATTTTTTTTTTTTCACTTTAAACAAGTTCAAGAAACAAATCAAAGAGTTCAATACACAATTTAAAAGCACCAGTGTTTTTTTTTTTTTTCAATAATAGCATTTAAAATTGACACTACAGAAAGATCCTATATTCTTCCAGTAAGCTCAAATATAAATTTCATGATGTTTTTACAATTGCTTTGACCAATAATATTAATTATTTTATTTAATTGTATATGAAACCTTCCTTACACACTGAAAGACTTCTCCAAGATGGCTGAAAATTGTTTTACAGAAAGGTAAGAACGTGTGCTCAGTACATGTGCACTATCTTTATCTATAGCAGTGCCAACTTGCTGAGATAGCCTAAATTACTAATGAGTGAGGGAATGATTTAAAATATGAGTTGTACAGTAGACTCCCTCAAATCCGCACATAATTTACGGACGTAAATAATGAAACATTCAGTTCAGATATAGGGATAAAATTTTACTTTTTTAGTTTTATATCTATTCCATATGTGTTTTAATATGTAATTTTTTTTTTAATATTACTGAATTCATGTTTTTTCATGAACAAAGAATAAATTTATTTTTGAAAAAAATTTAGGATATTGCTGATGTCATCAGTAATCACAATCTTCTTACCAAACATATTTATGTATTAATCAAGCTTTTTTGGTTATTTAGTCTGCCTAAACCTTAAATAAAACTTCCTTATTTTATGATTTTCATGTGAGTTAATAATGTACCTGTAAGAGGCAAATTTCATTGAATAATTTAAGAAAAATACATTTCATCTTTATAATGAATAATATTTAATCATACATTATTGATTATTAACTTGACCTTTGCTTTTAATATGTTAATCATTTAAAAAATTATCTAAACTTTTATTATTTTAGTTTATTACTTATTTAATATTTTATTATATTTTAAGCATTCATTACACTTTTGATTACATTATTAATTACATTCAATTTATAATTTCATATGTACCTCACTTTCAGGCATTAGTTTTTCTCAATACAAAAAACTACAAACACAAACAAATTTTCGTATTTATACTCTTTATTTTAAAATAGAATGGGGTTTATTTTTATTTTATAAACCATCTATTTCGTTAAATAACTTTATCTCTAGATATTCTTCTTAAAAAATATACAGTTTCTCTTTTTTATAAAAGGCAAGTACAATCAGTTCTATTTTTAACATAGAGTCACCACTATCCTCAAACTTCAACATTTCAAAAAAATAAATATAGTTTAAAAAAACCAAAAAACACGCTTTTTAAGTATATCAAACTAAAAAGTGAAAAATAATTCGTACTATAAGCTGAAAACGAAAATAGATGAAAAATACTATTTTACTATAAAATCATTGTTATTATAGATATCAATTAATAAGCAATAAATAAAATTATCGTGGAAAAAAAGCGTGGGGTGCTTCTTGAGAACTGATAGATGGAGCATGGTAGATGGAGCATCCCACGCTTTTTTTTTCCACGATAATTTTATTTATTGCTTATTAATTGATATCTATAATAACAATGATTTTATAGTAAAATAGTATTTTTCATCTATTTTCGTTTTCAGCTTATAGTACGAATTATTTTTCACTTTTTAGTTTGATATACTTAAAAAGCGTGTTTTTTGGGTTTTTTTTAAACTATATTTATTTTTCACTTTTTAGTTTGATTACTTTAAAAGCGTGGTTTTTAGTTTTTTTAAACTATATTTATTTCATCTATTTTTGCTTTCAGCTTATAGTACGAATTTTTTTTCACTTTTTAGTTTGATATACTTAAAAAGCGTGTTTTTTAGTTTTTTTAAACTATATTTATTTAAACTATATTTTAAAATTTACAACGAAAGGACATCGATCCAAATCACTTTTTTTGGTCGACTCTGGTTAATTTAACCATGCATCTCGAATCCTATTAAGAATGTATAAAAAAAATTCTTCACATTATGAAAGACAACGTTTTTTGCCAGATATAGCCAAATTTGGAGACATTCTTTCATTTGGCACCAAATACGTGTTGTGGCTTTCGTAATCTTAATAGTCAATTTTTCGGCCAAATGTCGACAATATTTTGTGAAATATTGCCAACTTATTGGTTGCTGCCATTTTCTCATGACCCTGACCCGTATTAAACAAAATGACGCACTAATCAAATTTGATCAAACATGTGACTTAGCTCAAAGGTCTCCAGGTAATCAAAAACAGTAGAATATGAAGTTGAATCAAAATCGCTTAAGCCGTTTCTTAGATAAAATTAGCTTGACAGCATTCATCAATAAAGCGAAATGGCCCACTAATATAATTTTGTTTAACTTGTGACTCTGCCCAATAGTCTTCTCGTGACAAAAGACGTTTCGTTACAAAATTTAGGTAAAATTGATTGAATCGTTGTTATATATAATTAGAATAACCCTAACCCATTATGACCCATTAATCGAATTTTCGCGAGCATGTGTCCTGGTCCAATGGTTTTCACATGCCCGAGAACATCATAATACAAAATATAGTCAAAATGGTGAGAGACATTTTCTACATAAAATTAGCATGACCCATCAATGACCCACAAATGACCCTTATAATCAAAATCTCTCAAACATGTGATTTAGCCCATTAGTTTCCTCATGTCTAAAAATTGTTACATACAAAATTTCGTTAAAAATGATCCAGCCGTTCTTTAAATATAAATAGCTTGACCCAGACCCTTTATGACCCATTAATCAAAATTTCTCGAAAGTGTGACCTAGCCCAATAATTTTCTTGTGCCAAAAAAATGTTATATACAAAATTTCGTTAAAATCGATCCACCTGTTCTTTAGATGTAGCTTGACATGATCCATTATGGCCCATCATGACCCACAAATGATCATTATAGTCGAAATCTCTCAAACATGTGATTTAGCGAATTAGTTTCCTCGTGTCAAAAAACTGTTCATACAAAATTTCGTTATAATTGATCACACTGTTCTTTAAATATAAATAGCTTGACCCAGACCCTTAATGACCCAATACGGCCCATTAAATTTTTTTCTCGAACATGTAACCTAGCCCAATATTTTTCTCGTGCCCGAAAACCATAGAATGCAATTTTTAGTCAAAACTGCGTGAGAAAATCTTTAGATAAAAATAGCATGACCCACAATGACCCCAAAAATGACCCACTAACCGAATTTTCTTGAACATGTTACCTAACCCAATGGTCTTCTTGTAATCCAAAACGATAAAATATAAAATTTGGTCAAAATCGTTAGAGCCTTTTTTAGATAAAAATGGCTTGACCCATAATGACCCAAAAATGACCCACTAATCGAAATTTTTCGAACATGTGACCCAGCCCGATAGTTTTCTCGTGCCAAAAAACTGTTACATACAAAATTTCGTTACAATCGATCACGCCGTTCTTTAAATAAAAATAGCTTGACCCAGACCCTTAATGACCCATTAAAATTTTTTTCTCGAACATGTAACCTAGCCCAATATTTTTCTCATGCCCGAAAACCATAGAATGCAATTTTTAGTCAAAACTGCGTGAGAAAATCTTTAGATAAAAATAGCATGACCCACAATGACTCCAAAAATGACCCACTAACCGAATTTTCTTGAACATGTTACCTAACCCAATGGTCTTCTTGTAATCCAAAACGATAAAATATAAAATTTGGTCAAAATCGTTAGAACCGTTTTTTAGATAAAAATGGCTTGACCCATAATGACCCACTAATCGAAAATTTTCGAACATCTGACCCAGCCCGATAGTTTTCTCGTGCCAGAAAACTTTTACATACAAAATTTCGTTATAATCGATCACGCCGTTCTTTAAATATAAATCGCTTGACCCAGACCCTTAATGACCCAATATGACCCGTTAAAATTTTTTCTCGAACATGTAACCTAGTCCAATGATTTTCTCGTGCCCAAAAACCATAGAATGCAATTTTTAGTCAAAATTGCTTGAGAAAATCTTTAGATAATAAGGAAAATCTTTAGATAATAAGGAGAGTTACAAACCCACAAACTCACATACAGGTGAAAGTAATAAAAGTGTGTTAAAAACAACTAGCGGCCTTCGCCCACTATGCTGGTCGGTTTATCTAAAGAAATCTTGAAGAACACGAAATATCAATTTTATGATATTCGAAAGAAGGTACCATCATTAAATTGACTAAACAGCCGTTTAGTTCAAAATGTTTCAAACCAAGCGAGTAAACAAATGTATTTTAATTGAGTTGAGTGATCTTTGCTTCTGAAGTATTCTTTTCGATCCATGGAGGGAACTACATTTCATTGCACTAAGGTGCTAATTTATAGAAATTATCACCAGTTGTATAACTTTTTTTGTCATTGCAATTTTTATTAAAAACCCTTAACTTTTATTACAAACAAAAGGATTTCGCGTTTAAGTATGGATTTTGGCATAATGCAAAACATATCTTCCGTGGAATTAATGGGTTGGATGTACGTTTTACGAGAATCAAAGCCGGACAAATCAATGCTTTGATTTTGAAGTCTGCTTCAATGGAAATTAATTTTTAAAAAATACTATTCAATCAATTCTTTCAAAATTTCGAATACCTTTAAATCATGTTTAGATAAAGAACTAAAAACATTTTTGAGTGAAAATACCCAAAAATCGGCGAGATATAAAATATTAATGTTCACAATCACTTATATATCATTATCCAATCAACCACTCAACTGATTTTTTCTATCTTTTACAGATAGTTAGATAAGGTTCAGACATACATTTAAAAAAAAGCAAGTCGATAGTTCAAAAACTTTGGGAAATATAAAATATTTACTGTAAATTTTTTAAAAAGTGAAGTTTAAAAAAAAAAATAAAACGAAAAGTAAAAAAAAAAATTACACTCACATTATCAGAAAAGAATGAGGATTCAGAATCTGGCGTTGTTTTTTGTTAGAGTTTCATAGAATTGCCAGGATTGGAATTTAAAAATGCATCTCGAAAAAATTGGGATAAAAAACGCTGAAAATCAAAGTTTCATAAAAAAATCGAAAAAAAATCACAAATTAAAAAAAAAGGTTAGACTGTTAGTGCAAGAAAAGAATGAAGTATCCGAAAATCTAATTCTTTTGTTGCTGGTGTGTTTATAACTGCACCGATGGCAATTTAAAAACGAGAAAACAGAGGGAGAAATTTTTCTCCGTCAGTCGATCTTTTTCGGATCGCCATTTCCGCCCAAATTGCAAACATGCAGGGGCAAATCAGTTAAAATTTTAATGTGTCTGATTAGTTTTTAATTAATAATTAACAAACTAATTGGAATTTCGGGATGTGAATGGGCAACTCATGATCCCCGGATTTTTTTCCTTCAATTCAAAACAAACAGGACGTTTCTCGGTTTCCGGGTTCAAAAGAGATAGCGTCACATACATACATACAACATACAGTCGAATTTTAATAGTATAGATTAAAAATCACTCTCATACCAGTCTTTTTCAATTACCACAAAAAACAGTTTTTGACTAATATAAATCAATCATAAAAGTTTAAGTTTATTGTTTATTCTGTGTCAATATCATTCTAAAATTCATAATTGTCAAATTCAAAACAGTTTTCCCTTTTTTGTTTACAAGACAATACTGATAAAGTATATTTGATATTACCCAGCAGCAGATTTTTTTTCAGCAGTCTGGAACACAAGTAGAAACTTTACAAACAGTCTGCAGAACTTAAGGACAAATGCCCCAGTGTTGAAATCAGACACTTTTTCTCTGGGAGGGATTTCTGTGGCTCCGGGGGGAGGGGGGGTTGACTTGTAGGTTTAACATTGTGTTTGCCATACAATCAAAGGTATGAAAATATGGAAAACTGGGAGCAGGAAAACACAATGATAAACCAACGAGGGAGCCACTAGTGGTATTAATTTTTGGCTTATGCACCACTTCACTTCCGGAGATTCCCCTATTACTACTCTTGCATAAAATAAAGGTTTTTTTTTCTTATGCTTGATAACATTAGGTTCTTGTGCTGTCAGCTCATGAACTATGTGTTTTTATTTTTTTTCCCAATGCCCTTTTGATAAAATTAGCTTTTTTTTTTTTTTGAGAACTTTGCCATTTCTTCACAATATTTTGATTAGATTTTCTGGTTTTCTTTTCGGAAATCTTTTGACGAAATTAGCCAGTCTTTTACAATCCTTTGAAAAATTCGTGGTTTTTTTTTTTCATAATAACTGGTCAAAATTTGAATTTTTTCGCGGTCTTTTAACGAACTCTCAATATATTGAGGAAATTTGCCATTTGTGTGATTTTTTTTATGAAATTTGCCAATTTTCCATGATATTTTGATGAAATTTCTTTTTTTTTTTTTGCCGAAATTAGCTGTATTTTTTTGGGATTTTAAGAAATTTGTTGTTTGTTCACGATCTTTTTAAGAGATTTTTTGGTTTTTCGTGATACTTGAGAAATTTGCCATTTTTTGCGACCCATTGACAAAATTTGCATATTTTCATAATACCTGTACAAGATGTCATTTTCTTGCAATCTCTCGATGAAATTTGTCGTTTTTTCATGATCTTTTGATGAAATTTCCTGTTTTTTCCCAATCTGTTTACAAAATTTGCTAATACTAAATTTTTGGATTAATAAGATTTTTTTTTAATTTTAATTTTAATTTATTTAGTTTTTTGGAAGTGATGGCTTTAATTTTTCAAAAAATTAGGAACAGAATGGTCCCTGATTTATACTTTAGCATGAATCCGAGCTTCGTCAATCACATGTTGTACGGATCATAATACAATGGCACATAGCAAATAATGCCGCTAGACTTAAAAAATCCCGGATCCCTGGGACCCAGAACTTATTTTGAACTTGTTCATTTGCAAAAGAAAAATGACATGCAACAATTATTGTTTTAAAAATAACAAATAAATAAATAAAATTAATGTTAATTTTTTTAAAGTATTAAGAGAAATTTTCTTTACTTTTTTAAAAATAAATGATCAAAACTGATTTATTGAAAAAAAATTTTTGCTCAAAAAAAGAAAACTTTTGTTGAGTAAAGGGATACTTTTTGTTTAATGAATGGGTTGCTCTTGGGAATCACATTTACTCAGAAAGACTCAAAGCAGTCAAAAACGGATTGTAAAACAGGAAAATCCGTTTTAGGAGCAGCAAAAAAACAATTTTGGTGCCAGAAAGTTAGTTTTTGGAACAGGAAATTTCACTTTTGGCATTAACTTTTTTTTGTGTGTCCCTTTGACGAAACTTACCGTTTTATCGCGATTTTTTTGACAAAATTGGCCGTTTTTCGCATTTTTTAACAAAATTTGCCGTTTTTTCAAATTTTTTTTAAACAAAATTTGCCGTTTTTTCGCGATTTTTTGACAAAATGTGCGTTTTTTTCCCGATCTATTGAGGAAATCGACCTTTTTTCTCGATTTTTGGATAAAATTTGCCATTTTTTTCGCGATCTTTTAAGGAAAATGACACTTTTTTCCGGATTTTTTGATGAAATTTGCGTTTTTTTTCGCATATTTTTGACGAAATTTGTCTTTTTTTGCTAATCTTTTCACGAAATTTGCTGGAAAATAGTTGATATTTTACGCTTTTTTAACGAAAGTCGCCGTTTTTTGCGATCTTTTGACGAAATTACGCGTGTCACGGGACGCGTAAAAGCTATTTTTCTACGTTCCGTCGCCGATTTTTTGCGTATTTTTCGCGGTATGGCGCGTAACCGCGGCATTTCAAAATAGTCTGCAGACGGCTTCAAGAGTCTGCGACGTACGTCGCAACGTTGCGCTGATTCAGCTCCCAGGTTGATATAAAATAAAATATTGAGAAATAAGAAAGGCTTTTTAATTATTTAATACTTAATATACATTTTCTGGCTTCTGAGTAAAAATATTTTCTTGGTAAATAAAAAACTTTGTAGCCAAGCTGAAAAGAAAAGACTATAACAATGCCTGAGAAACTTAAGATTGTTACAGTAAAATGTGTTCCACAGAAAGTTTTAAAAAAATATATTTAGTTAGTTTCACTCCTCCCCCTCACACACACAAAATTAAAAAAAGTTCATAATAATTATATGAGAGTAATTATTATTATTATTTTTGTATAATATATAAAGTATTACTTAAAACTTTTATTAAAAACATACCACAAGGAAAATAAGCTCAAGTTGGGACAAAAGATTGTTATATGGATCATTTTCTAAAAACTACTACACAACTTTTTAATATAACATTGAATAATGAACAGGAAATCAATCTAAATTTTCAAATTTATTCAGTTTTTTAATTAAAAAACATAGAACCAAGTGTGCAAGGTTGGGTTTCTTCCAGGACAGTGGAAGAAACTGGAAAAAATTGGAAGAAACCATCAGAAACCAAAACAAATGCTCAGAGTTAAAGTATATTAACTATGTAAAAGAATTAAAGTATAATTACATGAAATCTAAATTGGAAAATTTAATTATTATTAAAAATATTATTTTTGCAAAGTTACTTTTTTAATAACAAACTTAAGGTTCAGCATATATTTTCAGGTGATGGATTTTTACTACTGTAGAGGTTGAGATTTTTTTATTATGGAATAGTAGTTACTCCATTTATAAAAAAAGAAAAAGAAACTACCTACAAATTGTTTATTTTTCATATAAAAATATATTATTTTCATATAAAAGTGCATTATTTTAAACTGTGCAATACAGTAAATAAATAAATTTGTAATTTTTTATATTTTTCATCTAGCATGAATATTTTAATTCTGATTTTAAAAGATTAATGTTCTAAAAATACCTATAGGTATGTCAAAATGCTTTTAAACTACAGTAGACTCCCTCAAATCCGCAAACCAGAAATCCGCAACTCTCTAAAATCCGCACATATTTTATGGATGTAAACAATGAAACTTTCAGTTCAGATATTGGGACAAAAATTGATTTTTTTTAGTTTTGTATCAATTCAATATATTTTTTAATTTGTAATTTTCTTAATAATACTCTATTCATGTTTTTTTCATGAAGGAAGAATAAATTTTTTTGGAAAAAATTCAAGATATTGCTGATATCACTGATAATCAGTCTTCTTACCAAATATGTTTATGCATTAATGAAGATTTTTTGGTTATTAAGCCAGGCTAAACTTGAAAAAAAAAAATCCTTATTTTATGATTTTGATGTGAATTAGTAATGCACTTTTATGAAGCAACTTTGTTGCTAATTTTAGAAAATTACATTTACATCTTTATATTGAATATTTAATCATACACTATTGATTATTAACTTGACTTTTGCTATTAGTATTTTAATCATTTTAAAAATTATCTAAATTTTTATTTCATTAGTTAGTTTATTTCTTATTTTAATATTTTATTATATTGTAAGCATTCGTTATAGTTCCGATTGCACTATTAATTGTACTCAAATTCCTGTTTAAAAAATGTAAACAAAGCAACGACCAGAAATCCACAAAATTCTAAAATCCGCACAACCTCTGGTCCCAAGCTGTGCGGATTTGAGGGAGTCTACTGTATCTTGAAATGGAGGACTTGGAAAAAAAAATCTTCATTTTTTGCTTTAATCCAATTTAAGATGAGAAACTGATTGCAGCATAAAAACTGAAGGTAGACCGAAACAGGTTTTTAAGGCCAAAACCGAACTTAGGTGACCTTCCTATTTTTGGCCGAAAATGATAACATCCAAAAAAAAAAGTTTAAGTAATTAAATTGTATGTTTTAAAGTAATTAATACATACATAAATATACATAATTGAAATTAATTATATGTATAGCTTTTATTAATTTTGCAAAATTGTTAATAATCCAAAAACTTTATTTTCATATACAATAATATGTAATTAATTTATCCATGACACTGAAAGATTTTCTAATTATACGAATTTCATTTAATTAAAAAATGTTTTAGTTATATACATCTTGATTTTTCATCTATAATGATTTTTGTAAATGATCATTTGTTATTCTAGAACTTGCTCAAAGAATATTTGAAATCTAATGCAGTTTAAACTAAAAATTTTTTATGAGATGACTGATCATGACAATCATAAACAATGAAGTTCATTGCAATACATTTATTTGAGCCGATAGAGTTCAAATCAATAACTAATATTGAAAATTTCCAAAGGAAGAAACAAGATTTTTGGCATACTAAGTGTTTTGATCTGGCCGAATTTTCACTCATGTTTTTGGCAAACCTCAGATTTTGGGCTGAAAGCGAAACCCTATTTTCGATCGATCTCTATTTAATATAGTAATTATTATACATTATTTACATTAATAAAATTGATGTAAATTAAAAGCTTTTATTTAAATGGGTTTCATTCTACCATTAGTAAAGAATCTCTGCTATTTACTACTAGTTTCAGAAATTTAAATAATAAAAAATTATGTTGGTTAAATTGAAATGGATAACATTTAACTGATTTTGTGTATTTTGGATAAAATTTCTTTTCATTCAGCCAATGGTTGAAAATCCCTAGATAAGTATTATGTGTGATTGTAGCTAAAAAACTGATTAATTTAGTATATATACTTAATTAAATTTGTTTTGATCAAGTGAAATTAATTTATGTTGGATTATTGGAAGAAAATATTTATTATAGCTTACAAAATTGAAAATATATAGCAAATTCTTAAAGAAAAACAGTTTCTTCCATTACTTCCACTTGGAAGAAACCTATTTCTTCCAGTTGGTTTTTACTGCAGTTTTTTCCACTGCGGAAGAAACTTGCCAACCTGCAAGTGTGGCTTGTTTAAGTTTAAACAATTTAGTTTTCTTAGAAAGTTTATCTTGTAGTCGTGGCAGGTTACTTTTTAGCTACTAAAATTTGAATAGCTAGTTTGCACATTTCTCCAAAAAGTCCATGGTGTGCTTGTAGGCCTACTGGCCAGGTGTGGCCTGAGTTTGATTCTACCTGTTGACATTTTCTAAAACAAGACTGCTAGTACTTTTTTTTTTTTTTTTACATTTTCCTTGAAAATGTACAATTACGTCTATTCTTTTATGAAAACTGCTTGTTTTATTTTTGCAGGACTTTTTATTTGGACTTTTTTTTTCTTTTTATTAAGATTGTTCACCTTTTTGTTATTTTAAATACTTATTTTATTAGAAAAAAGTGTTAACAAAACCTTTTTAATCTTTAGCTTGTTTTAAATATATGTGTCAAATAGTGAAATCCAAAAATTTTTATTATTACTGACTCTGAAGTTTACTAAATGTGCAATTAATCGGTGACATATATAAAAAGTATGAGATATATCCACAAAGTAAGTTCTGTTTGGTTACATAAAAAAAAAAAAAAAACGAGTACAGATACAAAAAAAAAAAAAAAAAAAAATTATAGTACAAAAATCTAAGACTGTAAAACTACTTTTTCTACTTAGCTTCAGAAATTTTGTAAGCACTTGTCATAGTGTGCCACAAGGTTTTGTATGCCTTCTTCATAGATGGTTGCCACCTGTGTTTATAAACCATGTGCTTTGAAATTTCAGTTTTTCAGTAACAATTTCCTGAATTAGTGATCATGAGATTTGCGGAAATTCCATAGCAAGAGCACTAATTGTAAACTTATAGTTTTGCTTAACCTTCTCTTGAATTTCGTGAACCAATTCATCAGTAACGAAAGACTGGCATCCACTTCGTTCTTCATCGTCACATCCTTCATTAAACTGTCAGACCCATCTTCTAACCATTGAATCACTCATAGTACTTTGTCCATAAACCTTGCAGATTTGCCAATAAATTTCACTTGGTTTAACTTTCTTTGCATTGAGAAAATGAACCACAGATCTGATTTCACAAGCGGCGGCCTTTTTCATTTAAGGCTGATATTCTAAAGAAGCACTACAAATAACATATTGGCAGCAGCGATCTGAAAATAGTGTACATTTCTTCTCTTTCAGTCAGAATAACTACCACGCATGCTCGGAACTGTGATCACAGCACTGTTGCGGATAGAAATAGAAATGGAACTTACTTTGTGGATATATCTCATATTCAGAACAGAACATTAATTTGGAAAATTTTCCTATACAGAACATAACTTCTTAGTAGTAAAGTCAAAAGTAAATAAAAGATATAAATAAAAAAATGATTTATTCTGATTTATTATGTAAGTCAGGCTGACGATTTATTATAAGAAGTATAATTATATATGTATGCATTATAGATTATATGTCATGTGGGATTAGCAGACAATTTTTAAATTTCCAGTTGGAAAATTTTTACTTTATTTTTGTTAGAGTGAAAAAAAAAAAAAAAAGTAATATAATTTATCCATTTTTATTCACCTAAAGTTAAATATATTTGGACATTTGACATCTAAAGTAATATTTATAATTTACAAGAAATAATAAATTTTCACTTGAAATTCCATAAAGTATATACACATACATTAAAATATTTAATGGTAAGTAATAATTATAAATAAAAAAATAAATAAATAAATAATTAGACATAAAATAGCTTATATTTTCGGTAGTAAAAATTTTATTTTACAGTCGAGATTAAATATAAATTTTCATGAAAAAAGCTTAATTGTAAACACACAACATAAAAATAATATTGAACTCCCTGCCCCCCTCCAAAAAACATTTCTCTAGCCAGAAGTGTTATTTAGGGGGTTAGAATCTCCCTTAAAAATCCCCCAAACTTTGAATTATCCAGTGTATTAAAACTTCTATAAACACAACAACAAACCTTTTCTTACCTCCCCCCCCTCCCAATTTTCTTTTTTCTGGATATGCTACTAATGCAAAAATACTTATTAAAAAGTCAGAATATGGTTCGTTGAGAATGTATGGTTTCAGTGAAAATTTGTTTTCATAAGTGATTGAATTTATGTTTTATGTTAATGATTAATGACATTAAGGATGGATATCAAAATTAGAGTTTTTCAAAAAATTGCATTATGATTATTGAATATAGATATATTTAAAATATAAGCTAGTGATTACTTGAAAGCACTTCTTAATATGCATAAATAAAAATAAATGACTATATGTATGACACATAAATATTTTTTTTTCTGTTTCATATGTGATTATTCCCATTTATATTTTCAAATATATATATATATATATATATATATATATATATATATACATATATATTACAATTTTATTTAGATTCAATCAATAAATGTACATACAAATGAAGAATAGCAGATTATAAATTTATAAAAACATTTCTATCAAGTTATTATCAGAATAAATTATTGTTATCATAATAGTTAGGAACACTAAAAAAAATGCTTATCAGGCGAATTTATTGTACTATTTGTGCAACATGGCACTATATAATATTTATAACACACTTTGCTACTCGTTTTTGATACAGAAAATTTAAAAACATATAAGAAATATGTCAAATGCTTAAGCCAGCAACCAGCAAAGTAGCATGACAGTGTTTACATGGTGAATAACGTCATAGCCTCTTTCATCCGGGATGCAGTGTTTTCCAGCCAAGACAAAAACTGCAATTTTAAAATTCATTTATTGAATTATTAAAGCTTCAAATATACCCCAAAGCAGAATACTTTGCAGCGTTTTGCAACAAAATTTGGCTGATCAAAAATGTTCTGCGGGAATTGCAAGAGTTTTCTAATGACCAATTATTGATTTTCATAATTTTTTTAAATAAATGATTAAAGAATTTTTTTTTGTTTGGGGGGGAGGGGGGGTTCCCCCATCTATTGAGCGACGACTTTCAAGAGGTGATTCTGAATTTTAAAAAAAAATTCTGAAATTATCAACAAATTTTCTGAAAGATTGCAAAAAAAAGGGTGGAATTTTTCGATGAAAATTTTCCCCTTTTGCTCAATTTTTTGGTGAAATTTGCCATTTTGTGGTGATCTCTTAACAGAATTTGTCATTTTTACACAATCCTTTAACTGAATTTTATGGTTTTTTCTCTATCCCTTAACGAAATTAGTGTTTTTTTTTTAAGGATCTTTTGACGAAATTTACTGTTTTCACCATCTTTTGAAAAAATGTGCATATTTTTGTGATCCTTTAGCAAAATTTGCATTTTTTTTGTCAAGTTTTTTTTCCAATTTTTTGACAATTAGAAAAATTACTAAAATTTTGTATTTTTTTTTTTCTGCGATCCTCTGACAAAATTGTCAGTTTTTCTCTGACGTTTGATGAAAATAATTTTTTTTTGGCGACTATTAGTCAAAATTTCTGATATATTTTCGGATATATGATCAATTTAGTTTTATTTAAATTTTCAGAAACTGATTGCCTAAATTTTTTGTAAAATTCGGAATCCCTGCAAATTTTTCAATTTTTCCTTTGATTGAATGGGGAATTTTTTAACTGATTACTTGAAATGTTTTGCAGAGAAACTCGTTCTGTGAAATATGTCACACTTTTCAACTTTGGGGCAAATATACATAAAAATAGTAAATTTTCTTGATTTTTTTCTGGTCTTCAATGTAAAACTGAAAATGAAAATTGTGAAATATCTCCATTTAGTATTTCTGCAAAACTGTGAAAGGGTCTCAAAACTAAATTAGATTTTTGAACAGAACTTCACTGGGATTTTCAGAACAAATTTATTTAGTGAACTTGGAATATTTTCCTTCTTTTTCAATTTAGGGTGTTTTTATTGTTCTTGCACATAATGGCTTATAAAGGGTAAAATTAGCACTAGACAACGGCCACAGGGCCAATAAATGAGAAAAAGTGGCCACCTTTTTTTTTCTTTTTCTTTACAAGGAAAGAATACAACTTACTTATATTTCATCAATGATTCTAGTTTCTTAGTTTCCAATATATTTATATTAACATATTTATTTGGACTATTCAGATTTAGATTAAATGGTATAGAAAATTTAACTGTTTATTATTTTTAAATAAAGAAGTGACCACTAGTTTAAAAAATGTGGCCACTTGAAAAACTAGTCTTACTGGCTAGTGGCCGCTAATGAAATTTCCCAATATTGCACTATATACCCATAATTACAGTAAGTGTTCACATTTCTACAAACAGCCTTAAAATATTAATTTCATACATACCTGAACATAAGAACAGCAAAGATCTAAACAATTACAAATATCATTCATCAAAGTCTGTTTATCTAAGTTATTAAAAGAAGTTTTGCATGATGAGACATTGAAGGGTTCTTGTGAAAGAGATGCCTTAGCATTAAAATTAAAATGTCTCCGTAAATTTGCCATTATCTTCTATCTTTTTCTGACTACATTAAAAAGAAAAGAAAAATTAGTAACATGCATATTACATCAAAATAAATCAAACAAGAAAATTACACTTATAATGTTACTTCTATTCTTGAATACAATTTATGCAAGGAATTATTTGCAAACAAGATCAAACCTAAGGCTGGGAGCGAACAGCACTAGTTTTTATTACACTAAAAGAGCAATCAATCAATCATTGTTTTCGAACTGAACAAGGGTGAAACCTCGTTAAATGGTTTTTGAGGAACTGACCCTACTAATTTGACAAAGGAAGGAGAACTTTTATCTACTCCATCTTCAGTCGTAAAGCTGTCAACTGATCTTCCTCTCTTGAAGTTCAGATTCAGTGCGCTAGAAGTGCAATTTATACATCAAAGCGCCGAAACGAAAGATCAAAGATAGCGCAAGAAGTTAGTGCTATGTGCGTTGACCTTTATTATAAAAAATAACAAAAATGTAGTCTATCTGGATGCAACCAAAGTTTGTTTCATCCCCAAAATTTTTGACATCAAACTATAAATGTCATTAACCATTTACTGCTTATCCTGCTACTTTTGCATGCAATGGAAATGTAGCTCAACCTGTGATTACCAAGGGAATAATCTCCTGTGTTTTCCCTATTTAATTAGTGGTAATAATACTACTGATATAGCATTTAATATTTTAATTAGACCTTGGGTAACACATGGCAGTACATGTCTAGTAATTATTTTAAATATTCCTTTAATTTATTTTAGGAACACTTTTATTTACGACTTTTATTTATTATTTTCAAATTAGAAATGTCTATCTGAAAACATTTAGAAAGTAACATAACATATATTCCTGATGATTTATTGGATTCTGAAGTTAATATTAGCTGTTTTGAAGGGAGTGATATTGATTGTAACTTAGAGACTGTACATATATAACAACTTTATCATTTTAGGTGCGAGGAGGTGGGGTCTGGCAATTTGATATCTAAAGGGAGGAAGGGGGTCTTCTGATACTGTGTCTTTTAATCCAACCAAATTTCTTTCTTATTTTTTTACACCAAAATAGTCAGCTATCTCTGCTTTTTTTAGTCTTATCCACTTTTATAAAAATATAAAGCTATAAAACTATTAACATTGATACCGGGAATGTGCTACAGGCCATCATTTAAGTAGAAAATTGGAGAAGAAATGCATCAAAAAATTGTAATGGGTTCTACAACATGCATATTTTCTAAATAGAAAGATTGTAAAATTGTAATATTATGTAGTAAATAAGTAAAGTCTTTTTTTAATGAGAACCTATAATTTTTTTAAGTGTTTGAGATTCAGAGATGCAGGATTTTAAAAGTCTAGCAACTTTCAATTCAAAATATGGGTTTGGGTCTGGTTAGGTTGACTTATACTTTTTAGCTGCGCTTAATGAATTTGGGATGGATTGACATATATTTCAGATTTAGGTCAGTTTAGGATTGGGTTTTTACTCTTGTCATTTTAGTCTGAAGCGATGGTATCCCAATCTTGGAAAAAATTGCTGATCATCATGCAATTATTTATAAAGAAAAATTATTCCAAGAATCAAAGGTGAATTTGCTTCATAATATACTTTGATGCTTTCTGCATATTAATGTCTTGTTTACTCATACACGTAGGAGATTTATGTAACATTATACTGCATATTATCCATAATTTAAACTATGTCTAAAAGCAACATTTTTGTTTATGCAGGAAGTTTAACATAAAAGAAGATATAGGGAGGAATGGGGCAAGTCTAATTCCCACTTTTTAATAAGATAAATGTAAATTGCTAATATGCAAATAATTTTAGAGAGTGATACATTAATTATAACATTGAAAATATATTCACTTACTTCAAAATGTAAAAAATAATAATAACTGATGATTGTTTAATGTCATTTTTGACTGAGAATTCTGAATTTTCCTTCAAATGATGAAAATATCGGAATTTGATATTATAACACAGACATTATCAACCTACAATCTTTGTTAGACTGTATATGTATAGCTGACACTAAACTTTGTGTCTTATTATACATTGTTTTATAACTGTCCCATACCTCTCTGTTAGTGGGAAGGTATGGGACATAGTTTGAAATTTAATTTCTTTAATTTTGATATTGTTTCTGCAAATTATGTTTCTATATTATTCAAGAAGATTAGAAAGTTTTTCATTTTGTATTCTATAAATCAGAATTTTCGTTTTTGTATTAAACAAAGTGTCTCATTCCTACTTACTTTCCCCAAGTTAACTTTTGTTAAAGAGACGCATTCCATTAAAATGTAAATAATCGCTGACATATTCCATTAAAATGCAAATAGTCGCCGACACATATAAAAAAATTTTGAGAGCTGAAAAAGTAATCATACCTATTAATTTTCAGAGGAATAAGAAGAGATCTGAGCTGCCAGCAAAAACAATTTATGTACTTCTGATTATTCTATATAAACATAACACAACTCAAGACCCAACCTATGTTTACCACGGTCGACTCAAAGCTGCACATATATCAAGCGTACAAAGTTAATGCTAGAATTTGGCGTAAATATCATGAAGATAGAATAATAGAAGGAGAACCGAGAAGATAGGCTTTTCCCAACAGAACGTAGTCCCAAAGTATTTCCCGGTGCATGGCGTGGCGCTAGTGATGCTGCACTGACTTTAGATCACATGACTTGTTTGACTGGTCTCTCGACTAGTCTGCTAGCGGGACGTAGGGGCCGCTAGACTTCATCTGCTCCCAAACTGCCGGAAATGCCAGCCAAACTCGGAAAGACTTTAGGGACGAAAGTGGAAGCGCCGTCTTTGTTCTCCTTCTACTATATCTATCTTCATGGTAAATATACACACGCGCGTTTCCTAGTGGACAAGGGATAATGCAAATACGAGGTTGGCCAATGAGAATGCTCCATGATAGCCTGAAGTCGGGCCTGAAGTAGTCGTTTTCTATAAAAGCGATGGAGTGGCGATGCAGCAAAATAATCATATTTTTTACAGTGCAGCCTTTTGTACAGGAAAATTGTCCCTTTAATTAATGCTAAAGTACCATTGAATTTTGAAAGCATTAGATTATTAGATATTAATTTGTCATATAACACAGAACACAAATATCACAAGATCTGAAATTGTGCAAAAGAATAATCATTCTAAACAAATTTAAAATACATGTAATGAAATGCGCGCTTCCACGGTGCTATCCTAAAGCGAGAAGTTACATCTTTTTCCACTAGATGGCATAAATAAGCACTTGAATCTATAGCACCTGGTTTGTAAGAGTAGCATCATGAGATCAAGTACGCATGCTCAGTGGAAGAAAACGCGTGCAACCCTGAATTTTATGCTTGGCGCTTCCTCGCCCTTTGGTTATTTTTATCATTGCTATTATTATTATTTTAATGCGCGTTCTTACGAATCGGAAATAGATAGGCAAAACAAATTTTCTTCTTTTTTAGAACGAGTCTCGAATATAGTAAATTTTGTTTATTTCCGTTTTTATTTCTATTATGAAAAAAGTTGCACTGTGAAATTCATAGCTCATTTAATAGTTATTTTAAATTTATTACTTAGAATTTAACAATAAATATTTATCTATTTAATTTATATTTTCTAAAAGTATAGTGAATGAATTGAAATCATTTATAACATACAATAATATTTATATATATTACATTGCATTATTTAGGACAATCGGTTTCACTTTAATCACATCGGTTTCACTGAAATTAAATTTTTATATATTTTGAAATAGGAAAACATGATTTTATAACTTATTTCTCAAAACATTTTAGTTTATTACAATTCCACTTTTTTGTTTATAATTTTATTAATTAATTATTATCATTATTTTTATTATTATTATTAAAGTAAAAAAAAAAGATTCTCAAAAATATTAATGTTTCCAAAACATAAATATTCCATAATGATCAATGAACTCTTTTTGAGTTTTCAAAAAAATTATCTGCTAATAATCTCAATGAAAGTTGTAAGAATATACAGGAAATATATTAAGGACAGAAATCAAATGACAGCTCATTTGACCTTGTCTGTTTATTTTGTTATTATTATTTTGTTTGTTTGTTTGTTATTTGATTTATCCAATCAGGAATAATTTATAATTTATTGTTACAGCAGCTTTTAAGAAAACTTTTAATGGATTAAAATATATGTGCATATTATATACATACACTAATTTTTTGAATTAAAGCGCTTCATAGTTTGATATAGTTCAATGTTATTATTGTTATTAAAATATAAAAATAGAAACTATCGTGCAGTAGAGGGTTAATTTTATAAAAATGAACCTGTAGTAAATTATTTCTAGTAGTTAGATATTTTTATGCTATTAAATTACGACATGAAAATATTTTAAACGTAATTTTATTCGATGTTATTACTAAATTAAAATCTAGGTTTCTTTTTGATTATTAAAATATAGTTATTATTAAAATATAGTTATTATTAAATATAGTTATATAGTACTATATTAAAATATAGTTAAAATATCACTATACCTTGGATTATGTTAAATATTAAAACTTAATTTCATTGAGAAAAATTGATGTAAAAATACATAGTATTTTATTAACTAATATAATATATTATAAATAAATAAATTAATTAAATATTAAAACGTAGCTATTTGGAAAGAATCGGTAAAAAAAGAATAACTAATTAAAAAAAATATGAAATAAGTTTATTTTGTAGCAAAATATAGTGATCCAATATTTTAAAATCTTAAATGTGCACAAATAGAACACACCATAAAACATAAAATTTTTGCTGAAAATTTTGAATTTAATTATTTTTCCTATTTTTCTCATTATGAGACCGATATATAGATTAAACAATAATAAAATAAATTTTAAAAAATCATAAAAATAGAAAAATCGTAGAGAGAGGTTAATTTCATGAAAATGAATACTATAATAAGTTATCTGTAGTAATTAGATATTTTTATATTATTAAATTATTTTTAAAAAAAATTAAAAAATCACAAAAATAGAAAAAATCGTACAGTGAAAGGTTAATTTCATAAAAATGAATGCTAAAATAAGGTATCTCTAGTTATTAGATATTTTTATATTATTAAATTACGATTTAAAAAAATTTAAATGTAATTTTATTTGATGTTATTACATTAAAATTTATGTTTCTTTTTAATTATCAAAATATAGCTCTTGGATGATATTTAATATTAAAGCTTAATTTCATTAAAAAATATATATAAGAAATACAATATTTTATTAACTGATAATAAATTATTAATAAATAAATTAATTAAATTAAATATTAAAACTTAGTTTTTTTTTTTTTTTTTTTTTTTTTTTTTTTTTTTGAAAGAATTAATTAAAAAATAGAGTAACTTTTAGTAAATCAATAAGGGGGAAAAAAAGTAAAATGTTTCTTTTTAATTATCTAAATATAGCATTTGGATGATATTTAATATTAAAAGTTAGTTTCATTAAAAAAAAAACAATCTAAAAAAATATTTTTTATTAACTGGTAATAAATTATTAAAAAAAATAATAATAAGCGTAACTTATAATAAATCAATGAAGAAAAAAAAATAAAACAAAAAGAGAGAAATCCAGATCGGGGACCGAACCCACAACGTTGGGGTTACGAGACCTGTCTGCTAACCATTACACCAAACCATCTGCCAAAATGTCAATGAAACGACCTTTTTTAACCTCGAAACAAGTTCATAAAAAAAATTGGCATTTGGCGTTCTTGTATTTCTCGCCAAACCTATTTTGATTACTTATGACGGAAAAAAGGAAAAAAAATACTTGTGATGCGATTCCGCCAAAACAACACAAGGATATATATACAATTTAGTCATACCAATAAAAATAATTCAAATTATATGTATATACATAAAATATAACGAGAAAATGATGGAATATTTGCTCGTGCTGGCAGAATGAAAACGAAACTTACGAAAGAAAAAAAATACTTTTGCATGAAAATTGCGAAATTCGTAGGCAAAATTATATTTATATCCATAATATAAACATTTTTGAACATGAAAATTGGTGTTACAAATCGAAAAAAGCATGAAAATATTATGAATGATGAGGATTTTAAAACCTTCTAATTTCATCCCATGTAAAGTCTATGATAGCGCTGCAGTCGATTGCCTGCGGCGGTTGAAAGCAGATTTTGTCCAATCAGAATTTATTGCCATCATGTCGCAACTCTTATCGAAGGATGTAGGAACACTACTTGAATCTCAATTGGGAACTAAAACGGCCTATAGAGGCGCTGCTCGCAGCCTTCGATACAGGATAACTGTCCCTTTAATTTCCCTTTAATTAATGTTAAAGTCCCATTGAAACAATTCTTTATTATAAATGTTTTTAAAAGTTTTAGATATTCAAATTCGTATAATATTTACTTCGTCATATAAGACATAACACAAATGTGACAGGAAATCTGAAATTGTGCAAAAGAATAATTATTCTGAACAAATTTAAAATGTATGTAATGCAATGAGCTTACACGGCGTTATCCTGAATGGAGAAGTTACATCTTTTCTCCACCAGATGGCGTATTTGAGCGCTTGAATCGCCAATTGTGGAATACAGCCGTGTATAAGGAAAGGGCAGCTGATGTCACTGTGGGCTCTTATTAGTGTGGGCAAGCTGTTTTCGACCGTGCTTTGTTATAGCACCGACACTACATATAAAATCAGGCATTCTGATTGGTCTACAAATATTATGATGGTTGTATGCTTGCTATGATTGGGCTACGTCGTCAAGATGATTCCTACAATGATCACTATGATAAAAATGTAACGGTAGATTGATTGACAGAAGTGTTTATTTGTAAACATGCCCTTTCCTTATTGTATTATTTTTGTGATTCAAAGCAAGTAAAATGAATGTGGTTCAATTTCTTTATCCATCCAAAACATTGTTTTCGTAGCAGAAAAAATTTTAAATGTTCGAAAAAAGCATATACACTGTCAGTCTCTGATGCCACCTCGGCTAAAGAATGGAATTTCTGCTATTTCTCTATTTCAATATTTTAGAGGGGCCATAAAACGCCTCTCCATTAATCTAATTTTAATCTCATTTAATCAGTGAGATAATTGAATGTACCCGATAATACAATAAACTGCTAAGGATAACTTTTCATAATATTGTATTTGAACAAAATATTTACATAAAATTAAATTAAATTAACATGAAGAGTTGGTCATGATTTACAGCACATCGAGATCGGTCGTACGATCATTTCCAATACCAGAGCCGGCAGGTGAGAGAATGTCAGGTAAGTCACTGGTGCCACACAGGTAAGTGTCTTAGGTAAAGGTGTGGCGTGCTGCCATCTATCGGTTGGTTGAGTAGCTAAAGTTTGCTATATAGAAAATTTGGCAGCTGCTGCAGTACCACCCTCCTAGCAATTGTTAAGAGAAACGTACAGGTCGACGAATGGAACGTCCAGATCTGGAAACCGGAGTAGGGAGTGGAGGTTCCGCTACTGGAATGTCGATGATTTGATGAGTGTCTGTCTCTGTGCTCGGAATGTCGTTGGGCTCTGCTAGGGTAAATGCAGGCTTTAACCGGTCTACTGATACAATGACATCTTTCCCGTCTTTCTGAATTTTGAAGAATTTATCAGTTCTGTCAAGGACCAAAAATGGTCCATCATATGGTGGTCTTAGCGGTGCACGCACAGCATCATAACGCATAAAAACATGTGTGCATGTTGTCAAGTCCTTTGGGAGGAAGAAGCTAGTTCGCTTTTGCACTCTGGTTGGAGTAGGACGTAGCTGAGCCATGGCTTGTTTAATCGATTTAAGGAAGTCTGATGTCTGGAGATCGTTGTCAGTTGATGCAAAAAATTCCCCTGGTAAACGGATTGTTTGACCATACACCAGTTCGGTGGGAATGCATTTCAGATCTGGTCGAAATGTGGCTCTTAAGCCCAACAAAACTGTTGGGAGTACCTCCGTCCACCGCTCTGTCAGGTATGCTTTCAGGGCAGATTTTAACGTACGATGCCAATTTTCGATTAGGCCATTAGCCTGAGGATGAAAGTAACATGTGTGGATGTGCTTTGAACCCAACAAGTTGGCCAAAGAGCGAAACAAGCGAGATTCGAATTGACGGCCCTGGTCAGTTGTTATAATTTTGGGTGTGCCAAAACGTGCAATCCAAACTTTGTAAAACGCACTTGCTACCGTCTCAGCTTCAATATTCTTAAGGGGTTCCGCCTCCACCCAACGAGTAAATCTGTCAATAATTGTAAGACAATAAGTAAAATTTTGAGAAGTGGGAAAAGGGCCGATTAAATCCAAATGGATGTGAGAGAAGCGCTGATTTTCAACTGGGATATTACTTATTGGAGCTTTGGTGTGCGTCAAAATTTTAACTCGCTGACATGGAATGCACGTCTTGGCCCACTTATCGCAATCAGCTCTAATATTAGGCCAAACAAAACGGTCAGTGATAAGTTTAATGGTCGATTTACGACCAGGGTGGGAAATGTTATGTAAAGCATCAAAAACATTTTTTCGCTGAGTTAGCGGGATAAAAGGCCTGATTTTTCCAGTAGATGTGTCACAATAAAGTTCCACAGAGCTATTGGGCATGACAAATTTACTGAGCTTAAGCGATGATGAATTATCTGCTAAACATGTGCTTAAATCCTTGTCCCTACTTTGATCATCAGCGATCTGCTCGTAGTTAATTGGCGTGGGACAAGTTATAGATTCAATTCGCGAAAGCGCGTCGGCTGGTATGTTGTCAACCCCCTTAACGTGTCTAATATCAGTGGTGAACTGACTAATGAAATCTAGCTGTCGCAATTGTCGTGGGGAACATTTGTCACTTTTTTGGGAAAAGGCATAAGTAAGTGGTTTGTGGTCTGTGTATAAAGTAAAATTACGACCTTCCAGCATGAAGCGAAAATGTTTAATAGCAGAATAAGCGGCTAATAACTCTCTATCATATGCAGAATACTTCTTTTCCGTCTCAGTCAATTTGCGTGAAAAAAACCCTAATGGTTGAAGAGTCGATTCAACACACTGGTGCAACGCTGCGCCAATAGCGAAATCACTAGCATCTACAAATAAAGCAATTTGAGCATCGGGCGAAGGGTGAAAAAGCAAAGCTGCGTTAGCGAGCTGATGTTTTGAATCCTCAAAAGCTTTACTGCTCTCGTCATTCCACTCTATCTCGCTCTTATCAGCCCTTTTAGAACCTTTTAAGTAAGTACTTAAAAATGACTGAACATGAGCAGCCTGTGGGATATTATGCCGGTAATAATTAAGTAACCCCAAATATCGCCTTAGATCCCCTACAGTTTTTGGCTTATCAAAATTCAAGATGGGTGTTACTCTCTCGGGCATTGGTCTTATACCCTGCTCATTAATAAGATAGCCCAAAAAAGACAGTTCCTGAACACCTAAAACACATTTATCCACATTGATTCGAATGCCATACTCAGAGAGGCGACTAAAAACCATATCTAAGTGCTTAGCATGCTCCTCCTCAAATGAGCTGCCAATTAATATGTCATCAATGTAGTCGAAAGCAAAATCAAAACCATATAGTACTTCATTCATAAAACGTTGAAATGTTTGGGCTCGCATTTTAAGCCGAATGGCATGAATAAAAATTCAAAGAGCCCGAAAGGTGTAGTTATTGCCGTTTTGGGCACGTCATCAGGATGCACTGGAATTTGATGATATGCTCTAGTAAGGTCGATTTTTGAAAAATATTTTTTTCCGTGCAAATTTTGTGCAAAATCATGTAAATGTGGTAAAGGATATCTATCCATCTGAGTTATTCTATTTAAGGCGCGATAGTCGCCAGTGGGGCGAAATTCACCATTAGCTTTAGGAACCATATGTAAGGGGTTTGACCAATTCGATTTACTAGGCCTACAAATACCCTGTTCCATCATAGTCTGAAATTCGTACTTTGCGACGGCTAACTGCTGAGGATTTAAACGCCTTGGGCGACTGAAGACTGGTTGCCCATTTGTTATTATCCTATGCACAGTATTATGCTTTGGGTTGGGTGAACCAGGATATGGGCGAATTATATCCTTGTATTTGTTTAAAATGTTATAGAATTTATCTCTACTAGAGACAAGAGTAATGCTTTTGCTGTGACTGTTAATTGTAGTGCCTTTGGAAGTGAACTTAGTGAGTGGATCATATAAACAAGAGTTTTTCAAATCAATTAATAATCCATAATGTTTTAAAAAATCGGCGCCGATAATTGGTTTACTAACGTTAGCGATTATAAATGGCCATTTTAATTCGCGTCGTAAATTTAGGCTAAGTGTTACCATTTTAGTACCATATATTTTGATTGGGGAATTACTGGCTGAATACAGTGTTAAATTAGAAGGTGCAACAAAAGACATCTTAGCCGTATACGGCAAAACACAAACATCGCTGCCGCTATCAATTAAATAATGTCGGCGAGAAGTAGGATCGTGAATAAAAAGGCGACTTGACGTGTTAACATTGAAATCACATTGCGCCACGTGTGATTTCCCCTCTAGTTTTCCGATTTATTAAAATTACATGGGGGTCGGCATTGCCGTGCCCTATCGGCGAACGTAGCGTGATACCAACACAAACCTTCTTTCATGCGCTTAGGAGTCTGCGATCGATGTCTTCTATGCGTAGAACGGTCCCGCGCTCTATGCTCTTGCCGCTGGCTAAAGCGCGATAAATGTTTCACTTGCTCACAAGGAAGGTCTCCATACGGGCATACTCAGAAAAATCTGAAAAAATTACAGAATGTTCTTCTCATATAATTATATATGTTTATAAAAAAAATTTCGGCGGAACTTCATTATAGCGTCCGTAAAAAAATAATAATAAATTCGTTTATTTGGCGATTTATCGCCGGTTGGCGAAAAAACGAAATTTTGAAAAAATACCCTTTTACGCTTCGAATACTTTTTAAAGAAAAAACTTCCTATGTTCAATTTGTTTAAAAAGGTTTAGTTTAAGTAATTTTAATTTTGCATTTTTACTTTACTTTAAGTGTAATTTTGTCATATACGTTTATATGTACTTATAACAAAATGAAATTAATACATTTTATCATTTAAAACACAATTTAAATTGATTAAAATTGTTCCAAATTGAAAAATACTCTGTTAAAAATCTGCCGCATTTTGTTGCAACGCACTCCTTTGCTTGTATAGAAAACGGTTACTTGGCCGTGAAATGGAGCTTTCTCATTGGTTGGAATAGAGATATTATATACAAGCGGTGGAGTGCGTTGCAACAAAATGCAGCAGATTTTTAACAGTGTATGACACGGTCAATTCACCGAGCTATGGAGCATTCTCATTGGTCAGAAGAGAGATATTCTATAAAAGTAGTGGAGTGACGTTGTAGTAAATGCTGCAGATTTTTAACAGTGAAATCAATTAAAATCAATTTTCAGATTCGTTAAAATCGTCTGCTTTTGGCGAGGAAATGCACTGCTCGCCAAATCCCGCTTCGCTTTCAGCTTTTCACGCCAATTATTCCAAACTATTTTATTTTTTTACATATCTAATAATGTAATTCCGCCGCTAATTTTCACTGATCCTTTATTACCTACATGAGTAGTTTAATTCGTATTTTTTTCAAAAAATTCTGAGTATGCCCCCAATGGAGACCTTCCTTGTCAGTTAACTCCGCGATTTGCGCCTGTAATTCGGAAACCGACGCGTTTTCTTTGTTTTGATCGTAACGCCGCTGCGTCTCCGCGATTTGTGGAATTGCCACTTCGATGATTTTATCAGCCATCTGCGCGAGTTTATCTAAATTACCTTCCGAAACTGATAAAATGGCTTGCGTTTCTTTCGGCAAACGTTGTATCCATAGTGTTTTAAGAAATTCCTCATTAACTTTTTCTTGGGCGAGCTGTCGCATTTTACGTAAGAGGTGCGATGGCCTTTCATCCCCCAAAACCGTATGCATTAGCAAATCTTTCACCCGCTTTTGCTCAGAATCCGCGAACTCAGCGATTAAGCGTTTTTTAAGGCTTAAGTACAAATCCGTATGCGGGGGATTTTTCACGATATCGCTCACATAGGAAAGCACTTCCAAATTAAGAGCCGATACTACTGCGTAATACTTCGTAGTATCTTGAGTAATGTTATTTAGAATAAATTGTGTTTCAATATTTATAAACCACAGGTCAGCCTCTTTATCCCAAAAAGGGGGAAATTTAACAGAGACTTTCTCAACCTGTTGCAAAGGATCGTTTGGCGGCATCGTGAATATGTAAAAATAAACAAAGCACTCCTGACAGAAACAATGAACGGAAATGAAAAATAGCCACTTACCTTCAGAATCGGCACATCGCGAACACGTGGGCTCTCCTTTGTACCACAGCTGGCGTAAAATTCGGAATTAAGTCCATAATCAGATTCACAATAGAGCTGGATAAAAGCAGGACGATCATGAACGCAAGTCTTCTAGTTACGGCGCCGGCGATGTTAGCATGCGTTGCATTCTTTCACAGGGTCACCACTTAGAGGGGCCATAAAACGCCTCTCCATTAATCTAATTTTAATCTCATTTAATCAGTGAGATAATTGAATGTACCCGATAACACAATAAACTGCTAAGGATCTTTTCATAATATTGTATTTGAACAAAATATTTACATAAAATTAAATTAAATTAACATGAAGAGTTGGTCATGATTTACAGCACATCGAGATCGGTCGTACGATCATTTCCAATACCAGAGCCGGCAGGTGAGAGAATGTCAGGTAAGTCACTGGTGCCACACAGGTAAGTGTCTTAGGTAAAGGTGTGGCGTGCTGCCATCTATCGGTTGGTTGAGTAGCTAAAGTTTGCTATATAGAAAATCTGGCAGCTTCTGCAATTTCGTATTGTATGGCTTGTACCAGAATTTCCAAGGTGACATTCCTTCTTTGTGGAAAGGGGAATTGACAGATAATCCTATGCAGGTGGTGAATAAGAGAAAGAGAAAATTGCTGAGAGGCATGTCCATCTGTCAGGGAGGTATGCGGATGATCAGCAGAGAAGGAACATGTCACTAATCTAGAGAAGAATGTGGAATGTGCCCAATGAGGGAGCTCCAAAGGGGGTTTAGGTTGGGGAAAGCAGTGATTTGAGAAGAGGAAGGCTTGCCTCAGATTAGTCAGTCCGTTCCTGGGTTTCGTACCTAGAGGGTGCTCTGCGTTGTAGAGCGTAAGCAGTGCGTTTCTGGAGAGCAAAGGACACAGATGTCCTGGTGTTTAGTGGTCTGGGCCGAGAAGTGCAGGCCGAGTATACTTGTGTTGGGAGAGTCAAAGCTGATCTCCGATAAATTGAATCTAACGTGCATTGGGTGTGAGGTGGAAAGTGTAATTGGAATAGTACACAACCAACCGTTACTGTATATAATTTAATGTTGAACCGGATCACCTATATCCGAGTTGTAATTGTATATAATTGTAAATAGCGTATTTAGTGTGTACATATATTCTTAATAAACTGATAATTCAGTTAAGTGACAGCGTCAGTGTTCATTTACACAATCCTCACAGTGGGTGACCGATATCGCCTAATAATATCGGTGGTGGCAGCTATTACTACCACGAACTTTCTTCAAAGTTGTGTGGACTGAGAGGAACGTCCGACATACACCATCTGGTGGAAAAAAAGATTCAGATTTTCAGTGATATTTGTGTTCTGTCTTATATGACAAAGTAAAAATTATCAGAATTTGAATGTCTAAAACTTTGAAATTCATTTACAATAAAGAATTATTTCATTGACACTTTAGTATTAACTAAAAGGAAATTAAAGGAACAATTTCCTGTGCCGAAAGCTGCGAGCAGCGCCCATAGGGCAGTTGCAATTGACGTCATACTATAGGTCACACACTAGAAATAGACGGTTCTGATTGGTGGAACTATCCTGAACTCCACTTGAAATACAATGGCTATCAGTTGCTTGCAAGTTCCCTATATAGGCCGTTTTAATTCCCATTAGCCAGTTTAGCATTTAAAATATGATTGGGAATTAAAACGGCCTATAGAGGCGCTGCTTGCAGCCTTCGATTCAGGAAAACTGTCCCTTTAATTTCTTTTTAACTAATGTTAAAGTGCCATTGAAATAATTCTTTACTGTAAATGAATTTCAAAGTTTTAAATATTCAAATTCGGATAACTTTTACATTGCAATATAAAACAGAAGACAAATGTTACAGTAAATCTGAAATTGCACAAAAGAATAATTATTCTGAACGATTTTAAAATACGTGTAACGCAAAGCGATTTCACGGCATTATCCTGAAACGAGAAGTTACATCTTTTTCCCACTAGATGGCGTATTCGAGCGCTTGAATCGCTAATAATCAACCTTACGCGTGCTACCACGCGCTACTCAGAAAAGTTTGTTGGTCGATTTGATCATGAGATTGTGCGTTTTGTGCTTATGTTTTATTGTTTGTACTTTGTTTGGTAGTTTGATTGATATAATTAAACAATTCAATTGGGGATTTAAAAACGTGTCTAAAAGTTTAACTTTTTAGCTGGTATTACGGTGCCTCACTTAAGGGGACAAACGATCCTTAAGCTTAAAAAAATTAATTTTTCACAAAAAAAAAAAAAAAAAAAAAAAAAACATATGTGAAATTCTGAACATTTTGGCGCATTTAAAAAAAATCGTGAAAATATTCCAATTACTTCTTGAGATATGATACAAAACAATGGTGAATTCTATGGTGAATTATTTAATAATTTAATTTTAAAGCCATTTATCTCAAATGAGTTTTTTTCACATTGTGCTCAGGATATCTCTGATACTATTTAAAATTTTTTCTTGAAAATTTCACTGATTGTGTAACATATCAGACCCTTCAAACTAAACCTAAATTTTTACATCCCTTTCCCCATTTTTCATGCAGGTCATACTTCAGATTTTATTGAAAAGTAATTGTTATTTGAATTTTTTTTAAAATATATATTTTTAGCCTAAATTTGAACAAATTTAGGTTCAGGTTAAAGAGAGATTATTGTAATATGTTATTACAGTTGAATTTTTGTATTACATTGGATATTTTGTTTGAAATCATGCGCGCAAGCAGTTGCATCAGTTTTTTTTATTATTATTATTAAATAATTACTATTTAAACCTTTACAAAAAATAATTTTTTCCTTTATAAGAATATAAAAATATCTTTTAAATTATAATGCTTCAATTTATAGCCAGTAAAAAAGTTATGGTCATAGAGCAAATACATTCTGAGAAATTAAATGTTAAACATGATGATTTTCTTGCCTAATTTTCACTTTTAAAGGTTGTATGTGCTTTTAAGATCAACTCACATACTTACGATATAAACAAAGCGCAAATGGTATTACAGTGCTTCGTGATCTTACGCCCAGGCACAGTAACACGAAGTTACGATCGATTGCAGAAACGCCCATACTACGATCAAGCATAAGATTTAAGATAACGTGGTACCATAATTAAAGCCTTGAACAATTTTCTTTTTATTTACTTAAAAATTATTTATCAGTTGCTTTATAATTTTCGTGATAAATAGAATGCTATCAATAAACCAAGATTGAGATATCAATATATTACGAGATTTATTTGAAATCTACAATACTGGATTGATTTTAATGGAATTTGCACTTTTAGTTTGACAATTTTTCAGAGAAGATTTTAGTATATATATTTCTTATATAATGATTGCATATTTTAATACCGTGTGGATAAAAGATCAAAATACGTCCTAAAACACGAGAAACAAATGACACTCGAAATCATGTTAGTAAAGGTTGTCCAGCAAATAAGATCCTGATTTCAAAATTAAATTTCTCAAAAACAAAGATCGATAGAATTATGCTATAAACAGTTTATTTATTAGCTAAGCTGTAAAAACGTTATATAGAAGTTTCGAACGGTATCTTAAATATATGTGATCTTTTGAAAAGATTATGTTCTGATTGCAAAGAATGCCTGATTTGACATTTTTGTTTTAGATAGCTTTCAGAGAACGCGTTTTTCGGCGTAGAGTACCATACTTTAACGATATTTAAAATTAAATTTTTGGAATTTTGAAATTCTAAAAAATAGTTCTTAAAATAGTTAAAATATGGCACTGTACGCCGAAAAACACGTTCTCTGCAAGCAATCTAAAAAAAAATGCCAAGTCAGAAATTCTGTGCAATCAAAACACAAGCTTTTCAAAATCTTCATCGATCGAAACTTATATATAACACTAGCGAGCTACGCCCGCTAGCTGGGCCACTTTTTCCAAACGAACCTCGGTATTAAGCAGTATATAATAAGCAAAAAAAATCATTTAATAAGCAAGTCTTGGTGTTCGAATCCTCTAGCACAAAAAAAAGTAAATTAAAGAGCCATGGTTTTAAAAACTGTCTGCATGATGGTTTAAGAAAAAACGCACAAAAAAAACCGCAATTAGCGCCGGTAGAAAAAGCGATTTTCGGCTGTTTCTTCCTTTAGCCAAAGGGGAAAAGTTCAGGTTCTTCACCGCAAGGTAGCGCAGTGTTCTGCCTCGGAGCTCCGTTTGAGCGCCGTTTGGTATTTGGGACATTTTTCGTTCCGATTCCCAAGGGGTTTTTAATTCATAACTTTTTTAATTTTGGTCCCACGGTCTCGAAAATGCCCGAAATGACTTCCCCGGAATATTTCCAATCGAAAGACACCTCTCGCGATTTCCAACTCGCCCGCATTGCGAACTGTAATCGGCTTCAAGCAGACAGACAGAGGCGCACGGATTTTATTAGTATAGACTAGCGAGCTACGCCCGCTAGCTGGGCCACATTTTCCAAACGAACCTCGGTATTAAGCAGTATATAATAAGCAAAAAAATTCATTTAATAAGCAAGTCTTGGTGTTCGAATCCTCAAGCAAAAAAAAAAAAAAAAAGTAAATTAAAGAGCCATGGTCCCGTTAAAAATATGTGATTTCGCACTGTGGGCCACGTGCACTTGAAAAAAAAAGATTGTGGATCGGAGCTATGGCCGCTTCGCGCCCATAGTCCCGTTAACAATATTTGGTTTTGCACTTTGGGCACAACGCGCCCATAAGACATTTTTTCGTATTTTTTAGTTCATCAGAAGCAGATTTTTACGCAGATTTTGAATATGTAATCAGTTTTTTCTACTTTAAAAACTGTCTGCATGATGGTTTAAGAAAAAACGCGCAAAAAAAAGTTTCGATAGTCCTGTTATCATGTTTGATAATTCAATATTTTAGCGAAAACTACGGTAAAAATATTCTACGGCAAGTCAAAAAATTGATGCGGAAAAAAAACGCAATTAGCGCCGGTAGAAAAAGAGATTTTCGGCTGCTTCTTCTTTTAGCCAAAGGGGAAAAATTCATGTCCTTCACCGCAAGGTGGCACAGTGTTCTGCTTCGGAGCGCCGTTTGGGAATTGAGATATTTTCCGTTCCGATTCCCAAGGGGTTTTTAATTCATAACTTTTTTAATTTTGGTCCCACGGTCTCGAAAATGCCCGAAATGACTTCCCCGGAATTTTTCCAATCGAAAGACACCTCTCGCGACTTCCAACTCGCCCGCGTTGCGAACTGTAATCAGCTTCAAGCAGACAGAGGCTCACGGATTTTATTAGTATAGATTACAGCTTACCTAATAAACAAACCGTTTACCTCATAATTCTGTAGATCTTTATTTTTGAGAAATTTAATTTTGAAATCAAGGTCATATTTGCTGGACACCCTGTATAATCAAAATACTTACTTATATTTTAAAAAGAAAATTTATAAATATTCTAATCATACTTTATTCATTACAAAACTAGAAGGCAAACCTCATATATTTCATTTCTTAAAAAATATATGTGCAGATATTTTTAGTTAAAACAATGTACATCTATTGCGTATTACATTACATTTTGCTTTTTATAATACGAGCCATGTTAATTTTAACAGCGTAAAATAGGATTTTCATCCTAATCTCGATAAAAACTCACTTCTAAAATACTAAAAAACAAGTGGATAAATGTGATCACAGATCACAAGGAGGGTTTCGTTTAATATTTCTTTCAAAACAACTTATCCTTTAACTAATAAATCCAAATTGTTAATTAATTATTAAAATCTTACATAGATGCTAGCTCCAATAAATTTAATTTTAAAATAATTATAAAAGGAAGTTATTTATTTTTATCAAATTAAAAAATGTTTAAAATCAAATTATTTTTTTAAAATCTAAAATTTCAAATTTTTTGAAAATTTGAAATTTTAAAAAAATAAGCGGAGAAAATTTTAAAAGAATAAATTTAAGCGGGATAAAATTTTAAATTTCTAAAAAGAAAAAAAATGTTTAAACAAAATTTAAAATCCTGAATAATTGATAAATCGCAATAGTTTTTAAAATCGAAAGAAAATTGAATTCCAAAAAATATTATGAGTGTCAGAAACCCTGAATGAAACTCTAATAATATAAACACTTAAATTGGCCAAAAATACGAAACTTAGTAGGATGAGCGAAGCGAATCCTCTACTAGGCCACTTAAATTACTTTTTGTCGCACACTTTACAAAAAAACTATACAGTATTTTGACTTGGAATTAAACACAAATATAAATTATGATCTGTAGATTTGCACAATATTATTTTTTTTACAGAATTACCTTTAAAAAATTATTATTTTAATTAATTTATTTTACATGTTTTTCCATTACAAACGAATTTTTGGACAAAAAAAAAAAAAAAAAAAAAAAAAAAAAAAAAAAAAAAAATGAAACGTATAATGAAACGTATATTTTCAGAAGAAAAAAAATCATGAAGTTATCAATTACAGGTAGAATCATGATTAATTAAATAAATAAAATGTATTTTCTTTATTCCGCTAAAATCGTTCGCGCTTATGACGCATATTAAAAGAATTATGTTATAATTTTTTTTTTAAAGTGGCAACAAAAGAATTATAAAAATTAAAATTTATTGTTAAATTCGTTATATAACAAAGAGTTATTTGAATTTCGAAGGTTGAAATTTGAACCAAATGAAATATATATTATTATTTTGGTATATGTAGTATTATTTTTAAATAGTTTACCGTGTTATTTTAAACAATTTGCCGTTTTAAACAATCTATGGAATATATTAGCTCTGTTATAAAAAAAAAAAAATGCCAAGAAAACGTACACTCACTGGTTGAAAAGAACGCGAATATGATATATCTTTAAGGCAAGAGGCTAGATATCAGCGACAACACAAAAAACGACGACACAGATGTCATATACACATCACATTGGTGCAATTTTTTCCGACGCCAATTTGGCAAAAACCTCGTTTTCAAATACCACTTACCATACATATTTTTAAAAAGTGACTAACAATAAATTTTAAAAGTTTAATTTATATCTAATAGAACAAAACAATTTATATTATTTGAAAAAAGAAAATAAAAATAAATAAACAATTTATTAATAAATAAGGAATATCCGGGTTACCATGTCAAGCAAAATAACGACACTTTGTCGCCAGATAAGTACCCCGGTGCGTATATGTCTTAACGTCTGAAAAAAAATAACGCCTATGTGGTACGTATATTATATCTGTGCCAAAACGACGACATGATGAATCTATTCTAACAGTGAATGCATGTGCTCGGAAAAATGCTTTAAATTTCGAAAATGCAAAAAAAAAAAAAAAAAAAAAAAATTAAATTATATTTTTGTAAAATTTGTCATTGTGTTTAGTTTGCATGCATATTCAATCTGACGGATCTTGTAAGATTTCCCATAAATATATAGTAAATAATGAACTAAATATTCTCTCTGTAACTAATGTTTTGGTATATAAATCTTGGTCCACATCTCTAAATATAGAAGAGTTTAACTTTCGTTGAGGATAAATTAACTGCCCAATTTCCTCCAGTTATTACTGTTTATCGCATTAAATTAGTCAGCTTGAATACAGTAGGCAAATTATTAATTTTAATCAAGATATAGAATTTTGCACTTTATTACCTCATTCCATTGATACTATATCACAGTACATTTTTCGGTACTACTTGGTTATCCCGTCGACCAATTTCGCCAAATTATACAAATCGTCAAACTAATAGCCAAATTATACACATTGAGAAAATTTTTATTTTAAATAACGAAAAAGCAAATAATTAGTAGAATATTAATAAAAATACAAATAAAAAGTCTAAATAGAATCACTTAATGATGTTTTAAACACCTTTATCGTATTTAATGTCATTGAATGCGACATTCAACGTCATCTATTATTGGCATTTACTGTTATAGTTTGGAGATAATGTTTTGGTCGACGGGATAACCAAGTAGTATCAATTGGTTGTCTACTATTGGTTGGTACTATTTGGTTATTCCGTTAACCAATTTAGCCGAATTATACAAATCGCCAAACTATTGGCCAAATTAACATAATTTTTATTTTAAATAACAAAAGAACAAATAAATTAATAAAACATTTATAAGGATACAAATAAAATTTCATATTAAAAATCACTTGATGGCGCGGGATGTAGTGGAGGGTATACGAGGGTATCCACCGTATACCTTCTGGATTTTTTAAAGGAACACCGTATATCCTCTGCTTTTCAAGAAAGCTATAGTACATAGATTCTAGGGTATACCCTCTGTATTGAGCGTATATCCTCTGTTTTTTTTTACGACTATACCGCTGTAAAATGGCGTAACAAACACGTGATACGAGTTTAATGTTATGTGAAAGTGAAATTTTTTATCATCATTATCATTTAATCTTTTAGTTTGGCGGTATCTTTTTTGGTCGACGGGGTAATCAAGTAGTACCAAATAATAAAAAAAATATATTGTTACTTTCAAATAGTTATCTAATGAAATAAAGCTTCGCGAATCCAAACAAAGCATGGCTTTTGCTAGTTTTATCAAATCCATCTTAATATGAAAATTTGAACTTGCAGACTAACAATATCCTGTTTCCTCGAGAGATGTGATGTCGACACACGAAACGTTCAAATTAAGATTCTCTTTTGAAGCAAAAATGAACGGATGACATAGATAAAATTAATTTAATTAAAATAATGGATTTTTTTCAAAAATTTATTATTTGTCTTGTAACACGAGGTATTTAGCTGAAAGTGCACAAAATTTGAAGTCGCTGACTTATACAGTTTTTGTGTACGGACTCTGTGAGAGACAGAGGATAGAGACGAATAGGGTTTTGTAGGATGAACGAAACCCTAAAAAGTAGGAAAATATTTTAGCGAAACGGGTATTTTCGCATACGTATTTTTTCATTTGCTTAATAAATAAATCACTTTGAAATGATACTTTAAATAATAAAGGGCATTCAAGCGTAAAATTTCCATTGCGAAATATCACATTTTCTCGTATTTAAATAAGTATTTTATTATATTATTTAATGGAGGATATTCCAAATCTGCGTTCGAGGCTGTAAAAAGTCACGTGGTACCGGTAGGCAAAGAACTTCTAACTGATAACCCAAAGAACTTCTAACTGATAAGCAGGTAGGTTGCTATGTTTTCCGTATGAACTGTTTCATTGGCTGGTGGGGATTTACATTGCGTTTAACGAAGCTCTTCTTTACGTTAGAAGTTTTTACCTTGACCACCTGATCATAACGTAGATGGAATATCCTCCATTAAGTAATTTTTAACAGTAAAAATACACTGTTAAAATTTTGACTCATTTGCGGCAGCGTCACTCCACCGCTTTTATAGTAAACGGTTACTTTACTGTGTTATGGAGCGATATTCTATAAAAGCTGTGGAGTGACGTTGCAGCAAATGGGTCAAATTTTAACAATGTATGAAAAATTAGGTCTGGAATTGCAGTGCCCCACTTAAGGTCCTGTCCCTGCCGGCGAAGCACTGCTAAAAATTTGACCCATTTGCTGCAGCGTCACTCCACAGCTTTTATAGAATATCTTTTTTATGACCAATGAGAATGCTCTATAACATTGTAAAGTAACCGTTTTCTATAAAAGCGGTGGAGGAACGCTGCAGCAAATGGGCAGAGGCGTAAACCACCCTTGTTGCGTAGGGGGGTGTAGACTCATAAATTTCCGACTCCAAGAAGGAAAATTTCCGAGTAGTATGAAAAATAAAATACCGACTAAAATATACATACATATATGTATGTATCTGTATGCACATACATATACAGGGTGTCCGAAAAGTCTGGAAACGGTCGAATAACTCGAAAAATACATATGAGATTGGAAAACGTAAATATACGTGTTAAATATTTTTAAATAAGCTACTCAGTGATACCAAATTTGACCTTCGTAACCGACCCCCTGGGGGTCAGAGGGAGTCCAACTTTGAAATCTTAAATTATAACCCCCATTTTTTATTGCAGATTCGGATTCTACGGACAAAAATACGTAACTTTTGTATTTGATGTTTATTTCGAATCCTCGTTTATCACGGTGTAATTGAGCATATTAAATCGATACATATTTCGGCTTTTCTAACGGGATTTTCCCTAATCGAAACTAATTGGGGAGAATTTATGACATCAAATTCCTCGTCTTTTGCAATAATAGCGTTTCCTGAAAATCACCCGTGCCGATTATTTCGGTAGTGCTACACAGTTAAAAGTTTGATCCATTTGCTGTAGCGTCACTCCACAGCTTTTATAGAATATCTCTTTCATGACCAATGAGAATGTTCCATAACACAGTAAAGTACACTGTAAAAAAATTGACCCTTTTGCTGCTTCGTCACTCCACCGCTTTTATAGAAAACGATTACTTTATTGTGTTATGGAGCATTCTCATTGGTCACAAAAGAGATATTCTATAATAGCTGTGGAGTGACGCTGCAGCAAATGGGTCAAATTTTTAACAGTGTAGCACTATTGAAATAATCGCTACGGTTGATTTTCAGGAAACGCTATTCCTACAAAAGACGAGGAATTTGACGTCAAAAATTCTGCCCAATCAGTTTCGATTAGGGAAAATCCCGTTGGAAAAACGGGAATATGTATCGATTTAATATGCTCGATTACACCGTGATAAACGAAGCTTTGAAATAAACATCAAATACAAAAGTTATGTATTTTTGTCCGTAGAATCCGAATCTGCAATAAAAAATGGGGGTTATAATTTAAAATTTCAAAGTTGGACCCCCTCTGACCCCCAGGGGGTCGGTATAGAAGGTCAAATTTGGTATCACAGAGTAGCTTATTTAAAAATACTTAACACGTGTATTTACGTTTTTCAATCTCATATGTATTTCTCGAGTTATTCGGCCGTTTCCAGACTTTTCGGACACCCTGTATATAAAATGTTATGCATTAATTTCATGGAATCCTGGTGGCTTATGAAAGATAGTGTTATTCTGCAGTCGACTAATCTAGTCAATTTGCGTGAAATTCTTGATAATAGCTAATATAAGAGAATTTAAATTGAGAATACAAGGTGGTTGTTTTGTAGTCGTACTACTAATATATACGGCCAGAGCGTAAGTGTAGCAAAGCAATGGATTCCATAATCGGGTGATTTCTTCACCAGAAACGGAGACAGTTTCTTTTCTAAGTTGTTTATTCATCAAACATGAAATATTAAAATGAGTCTCACATAAAAAAATCGTAAGCCCTTCATTCTTTGGCACGAATCATTATGTCATATATATGATTTTAAAAAGGAAATTTAGAAAACTACAAGTGTCGTAGACAGGAGGTAATGTATGTCGAAACACTTCAAACAAGATAGAAATCTAACTCCGAAGTCACTGCATCTGCTTTTTGTTAGATTCGCAGAGAACGACAGATATCGACGTAGAACAGAAATGAGCAAATCAGTGAAAGGAGTACATCTAGAGATGGTCAGCTAAGCTAATCACTCGAGAGGAGGGGGGGGGAGTGGCTTGAGGAGCCATGGTGTTTTTGAGGTAAAAAACCTAGCATCGAAAAAGCATGGGAACATAGAATACAGGAATTAAGATTTGAATTAAAAATAAAAAAAATGGCTTTTTAAACATTCGAAAATAGTAACTAGCTTCTCTCAGAATATTATAGATTGGATAGCTGATAAAATTTATAAAGACTAAAAACTCTAGATTAAGATTTTGAATGAGATATTTATTAATATACGTGTTTTAAAATTAAAGGGAAATTAAATAGAAACAAATAACAGGTGTTATTTAAAAATAGAGAGAGGAAGAATATGCCGGAAATTTAGAATAATTTAGATGAATATTGCAAAATGAAATGTTTATATAACACACACACACATGCATGCACATATATATACTGGCAGCCTTCGCCCGATACACTAGTCGGTTTTCCAAAAAGATTATTGAATAAAAAAGATCACAGATAAAGTTAAAATAAAACTATATTTTCTTAACATCTAATAAATTAACCATTATTGTTTTCTTATTCCTATAATTTTATATTATCCCCTTCAAAGTCGATGTTGGCGATAGAATAGACAAAATAGCTCTAAAAGAACTGAAGTACTGTAATTAACATTTTTGGTAGGTTTGTTGTACTGAATTTTACGCTCCTATCTAAATTTTGTGTTTAGATATGGTGAAACAACATAAAACTTACCATTATCCCATTAAACCTACCTACTTGAGAATTTTCAAAACCAATAAAATATATGTTTAAGTATGTTTTAGTATATTGCGAAATTATCTAAGAGTTTCAATATCCTCCCTTCAATCCTCTTAAAGGCGGGAAAAATTCTAAAATCTCTGAAATGCAGGTAAAATTACTTTTAAATTAGCTTGCTCTCTTAAATTTCATGCCCCTACCTAAAACTGCCGCCAGAATGGTTAAATATTTTAGAGTGTCTGACTTCCTTTAACTCACTTAGAGGACAATTTCTAAAGTCCTGAAATACGTGCTTAATTACAATGGCCTGCGATGAAAAAAATATATAAAAGAACTGATGGCTGAAACTTGTGTATTTTTTGGTGCTAATTTAAAGAATAATAATGAAAAATTTCTATCATGTCACGTTTTCTTGAAAAAATCAGTTTTTCTTTGATTTTTATGAACATTCCATCAACTAAATAACCTATTCCTCATGGACTTGATGTGTTAGTACCTTCAATTGAATTGTCAGTTATCTCATTAGAGTCTTCAGACTAAGAATATCCAGAATTTAAGGATCCGATGTACGAATATTAAGAAGCTATTCTCCTCAGTCCTTCTCTCCACTTGAACTTAATGATCTAACTAGAGATCTGAGCATTTCGAAAAAGGCAGTTTAAGCTTCAAATTGGAAAAAAAAAAAAAAAAAAAAACTTGTTGGCCAAAGAAACCTGTTTCGATTAGTACAGAAATCGAAAAAAATTTAGAAAAAGAATGTGTAAGGAACAGGAGAAGTTGGACCATTGTTTTGCTGTTCGGGGATTGGACAGCAATTTTAATATCACTTACGGTGAAAATGAATGGAGGCTATTAATAGATTCATCTTAAAGTTGTCCTTAAAGTAGTATGTATTTATACCAGTTGGTAAATAGGTGCATTTAAAAAGACGCTAAGTAAACTTGGCTCTCGTTCTCAACAAAATAAAATATGCCGACATCGGTTGGACTATTTGCGGTGTTTTGAAAGTTATCTTGGTGAACAAGGCGAATACACAAAATACCCATGCTTCATTGGTGAGTGGGACAGTCGTGATAAGATTCAACATTAGGTAAAAAAGAAATGCGGTATGGCAGCAGTGATTTTCATCCGTATAAACTTATAAAAAATAAACGATTTCTGAAAAACCAATTTGCCTCACTAAGAAACGATTTTTTTTACATAGATTTTTTTAAATGGATAAAACCACTGTTGTAGATAGTATATGTAAAATTGTTCAAGACAATACCTTTTTAAATAAGATTTCAGCAAAAATATTAATATCAATTTTATAAAAAATCTTGACATGATGGGGAAAAATGAATGTCATTTTCAAAATCAGTACACCAAATAACATAAAAACCAATTGAAACTTCTTTTGTATTTTTCAAAAACTTCAATTTTGCAGGGTTGTGTTATTTTTTAGTAGTTTTATTTTCATTAATTCCACACTTCTATCTAAAACGGCTGATGAGATATACCAAATGCTCAAAAATTTGTAACCTCCTTTACCTCTTTAGGGGAAAAATTTCTAATATACTAAAATATGTTATTAATTATTTGTTTATCAGAATTTTTTTTTTTAATTTCACGTTCCTACATAAAACGATTGCAGAAATACGACCTGTTGATCTATAAAACGATGTCTCAACAAAACCGAATTGCACGACTTAGATTGCATTTATTTTCATTTAGGAGGTAGCATAATTGATACCAAAAATATTGAATTGTTAAATATATACAAAAATATTCTCATGAATAACAACATATAACGAATAACGGCCTTAACGATTTCGTGCTATATGGTCATGAGCTAGAATACTAATGGTTTAAGTAGAATAGAATTAGATATTAAGAAGATTGGTTATAAGGGATTCGTAGGAATGCCCATCGTGGCGCAATCGTAGTTTTGTTTTGTAGTTTTTGACACATGGGAAGGGTTAAAGTTGTCTGGGTGTACCAAAGCATTACCTGGAAGTGGAAACAATGTTTTATCTCTTTAATTTTTAGCATTCAGTTAAAATCTTTTTAGCGTTTCTTTTTTGAGTAAAATTGTAATTTGATTGCTCAAGTACAATTTTAAAGACCAAAAGCTTGTCAAAAATACAATTTTTTTTTTAAATTTAAGTTTATAAATCTTTCTTATGACATACTTTAAATCTGCGTAAAAATCTGATGCCAACTACGTTTTTTCCAAATAAACAAAATGCAGTTATAGTAATATGAAAAAACAATCGAATGCAATTAAGGAAAAGTAAACAAATGAATTATTTCTGATAGAAGTAAAGTCGTATAGATTGTAAAATATCCAGTTTAATTCGATGTAAAAATTCAAAGTACTTGGGAGTTTTCAATTTTCATTAAAATTACGTAAAGTAAACAAAATTCACATTAAAAAAGTAGTTAATAGAAAAAATAAAACCATAATTATTTTTGATCAAAAGTTAAATTCGTGTGGAAAATATCCAGACTGATAAGGAAAAGCACTAAATATTTGCAATTCATTTTTGAATTTTCATTGGATATCACCTAAATTTAGTGATACACATTTCTAACTAAATTTAAAGTTAGAAAAAATGAAGAAGTTTTATCAATTCAATCAGCATATCTTAAAATTTCCACACCAAAGTAAAAAAAATTTCGACAACACAACAGAATCTCAATAGCTCGAAGTCAAAGTGCACGAAAAAAAATTTGGAATATCAAGGTTTTTGATCAAAATATCAAAGTTTCCTATAAAATTAACATCATTGAAACATGTATATAAGTATTTTTTCGTCATATCAAGATTTTTGAGTTCACAATATTCGACAAATCGAAGTTCATCTGTATAGATTTTATCAAAAGAAGAAAATCTGAAATATTTCTGACTAAGAACAAATTTAAGTAAATTTTCTTTGTTCAAAATTGTTTTCTTTTCTTTTTCTTCTAATTAAAAACTACAATAAAAAAATTTCTCCAATTCACAATTTTTTATAATTTAATATATATATATTGGTTTGACTACACGTACATTTTCCCGATCGAACGGGAATTATTTCGACTGATTTTTTCATTTTTCTAATTTGTAAGTCTTTTAGGTAAATACCATTTTTCCGACTAAACGTACATTTTCCATATCTATCGGGAATTTTTCTGATTGATTTTTTCGTTTTTTCAGTTTGTGAGTTCTTATAGTAAATAACATTTTCCAGACCAGAGTTGGGCAAAATACATCGAAAAATCATTTTCGATACAAAATACAAAATACATTAGTTTTAGAACCTAAAATACAAAATACAAAATACTTTCCTATTCAAAAAAATTCAAAATACAAAATACATGTATTTTGAAAATACATTTAAAATACAAAATACATTTCAAAATTTTAAAAGTTTATGTATAACATTAAAGGTTTTCACAGACCGTGTCCGGCATGGTCAGCAGTCCGGTTTCGGACATTTTTTATCCACAACACTCTGGTCGGGTCGCCCCGGACTTGCTCTGAAGTCGTTCCGGGATTGTCCGGGCCAGGTACCCGGTTTATATTTTCCTGAAGGATAGTCTCAAGTGAACCTGTTCATCACTCTTTCGGGTCTCGAGCTTTACTTTTTTCTCTCCAAGTTCGAGTCGGACCTGATTTATCCAGACCAGACAAATTTATGTCCAGACCGGACCGTGACTGGACTTTATCCTTTCTAGAGGTCTGAATTAGTCAAAAATTGTAGTATTTTTCCGAACCCAACCCGTAAGTTGGCTCATCCCGTCCCGGCCTGAACTATCCAAAAATCAATACAATCTGGCCCCACTCAACAATGTTTTCCAAATAATGTATGTATTTTTAAATTGCTATAATTTTACAATTAAAAGTTTTGATTTTATTATTTTTAAAGAATGGTAAATATATACAGTGGCGTAGCTATGTTTTTTGGCGCCCGGGGCCAGCAAGAAATTTTGCGCCCCCACCCCAATATAGATATATAAAAATTTCTCTCAATTTGGTGCCCTTAGGCCTCGGCGCCCGGGGCGGACGCCCCCCTTACCCCCCCCTTAGCTACGCCACTGAATATATACAATAAATTAAATAAAAAATTAACAACAAAATTAAAGCACAATAAAAGGAACTTTTAAAATTAATCTGGCAATAAATCCTGTTCTTAAATCCAAGTAGTTAAGGCTCCAGTCCCTGCACACGAAGACACTCGCGAGCTAATGCTATTCCTATGGGGAGGCATTTTTCTAATAACTCTTTCGCATTTTGACATTTTTAGATATTTTTTTTTGCATTGTATAGCTTACGTCCCTCTCAAGATCGCTCTTTGACTACTTTTTCGATTTTGGTCGCAGATATTTTTTTAAAAGTTAGTTTCACTTCTGAACCGTATTTGAAAGTGAAACTAAACTTTATAGAAAATATCTGATCAAAATCGAAAAACTAGCCAAGGAGCGATCTTGAGAAGACCTCAGCTATCCAATGATAAAAAAATATTTAAAAATGTCAAAATGCGAAAGAGTTATTAGAAAAATGCCTCCTCGTAGGAATAGCATTAGCTCGCGAGTGTCTTCACGGGCAAGGACTGGGGCCTTAACTTTATGAAATAAGTTTTGATTTATCATTTTTACTACCGATCTGCGTAGGATTTGAAAATTCTGCTTTAATCACACACAAAATGACACAATCTGAATTCAGGAAACAACCAACTAGACCAAACCATCTTGACTCCTCTTCCCCCCCCCCAAATAAATAAATAAATAAATAAATAAATAAATAGCTTGCATCCGACTCAAACGACACCACGGGTTGGTTCTCGTTCGGATAAAATCATGTTACTTACCTGATACAGAACAGTAATTCAAATTCATTTTAATCATTATAATAAGTCTTCCTTTTATATTATAAAATTCCTTTTATATCGTTCATTTTAACAGCAATACACAATGATATATTAAAAAAATTTTACGGTTGCTTAATTTTTACGAAAGTTAACGCGCATAAAACTAAATTAGTCGAATGTGCCAATCCTAAAACTTTTCTTTATCGCATACATTTTAATATTTCAAAATTTGCTATTACAATGCCAAATTTAAATGACAACCTATGTGCATCATGAGGATTATAAAGTTATAGGCTCATTGATTTGTATGTATTTTAAAAAAAGACATATAAGCAGTAAATAGAAAAGAAATAATAGAATTTCGGCATTAACCCTCCTACATATCTGCAACCAAAAATCCTAACTTAAAGAACGTAAAAGCGACCCTGTTGAGCAGTATATGTTTAAGTGTAATAAGAATATCGAAATGTGAAAGTCTAAAACGATATGAAGTTTGATTAAATTCCGTGGATTAGTTTTTAGAATGTAACCATTCAAAAATCGTGATAATAGCAGTATAGCAGCACTACTTGTGATATGATTTGCATGAAAACCTAATCAGTACAAACTTATGTGAAAGTCTAACAGTATATGAAGCGTGGTGAGATCCAATGGATTAGTTTTTGAGTTATGACTATCGCTAAAATCCTGTAAATCTTGAAAAATGCAGCTTAGAAGCATCACCTGTTGAGCGATTTACACCAATACTTAATTAGTAACAACTTATATCAATATCCAACAACGTTTGATATTCGATGAAAATCCGTGCATTAATAACTTCAGATACAGCTATTGAAGAAATAATCGAAAATGTAGCTCAGCAACGTCACCTTTTGTGCAACACACAAAAAATTTTAATTAGCAATAACTTATGTTAATGTCTAACAGAATCTGAAGCTTGCTAAAAATCCGTGCATTAGTTCTTGAGCTATAGAATTTTTGTGGAAATCGTGAAAAATACAGCTAGCAACGCCACTCCTTTGAAGATTTACACCAAAATCTAGTCTACAATAACTTATCACAACGTACATAACCGAATCTAAAGTTTGATTGAATTCTGTGCATTAGTTCTTAAGATACAGCCAGAGGCGTGCGAGGAAAAAAAACTGCACCCGGGGCAACGTTTTAATTTGCCCCCCCCCCCCAACTTTTTCTTGTGACAGGCCAAAAAATGACGTTGGTAGTATAAATTTGGCGCTCCTTAAATTTTCCTGCGGAGCTACTGCTTACTTCGCAATCCCCCCTTTTTTTTTTTTTTTTTTTTTTTTTTGCACGGCGCTGGGTAGAGCGCCCACAAAATTTTTGTCACTTAGAAACAAACTCACAAGATAGACACTTTCTAAAAACAGTCAAATGATATTCAGGACCTTCTAAAACTTTAAATCCATCAAAAGCTGAAGTAGATTTTTTCACGAATCCAATATTTTGTTCTTGTAAAGATAGAGGAAAGTAAAAAAGAGCGAGAGATTGAAAATTGAAGTGTCAGTTCAGTAGTTATTCTTACACGTATACATAAACATATATAAAAGAATTGTATATTCTCTTTCGTTGGAAGCTGTTTAAAAAGTATAGACATAATTCGATAGAGCTTCGATCATTACAACGCAGATATAAGTATATTTCACATGAACAATAAATAAGATATAAATTTATAAGAAATATTAAATAAACAACATGTTAAGCATTTTCATTTAAATCCAGGAAATATCATAACATATAGAAGTACGATGTTCGGAATATCATGACATGAAACATTTTTTTATTGTTTTTTAAGTGATGGTTTTCAGTGTTCAATAGATAATTGGTGTCTTAAATTTATGCATCGCTCTTTTTCATGGTCTATTTCAACACTTTGAGGGGGTGAATTCAGGGGGTGGCCCAAGGGGACATCCCCCACGGAGCAATGAAATGTACCCTCCGGAAATTTTGAGATGTTGTGTTTTCAATGGGCAAAAAGAGCAATCCCCCCGGAACTCCATAATGCCCCCCCCCCTCCCCCGGAGCCACATATGTCCCTCCCGAAGAAAAATGTTTGGATTCAACACTGCTTTGAGAGACATGCAATTGTGGCTCTTTAATGTTAAATTCATACCGGAATAATCGAAAAATTTTAGTTTGAAAAATGAAAAAGCAATTTTGAAACATTTTTGAACTAAAGTTAAGTGTATAAAATTTAGTTAAAAGTTTATAGTGCGAATCTTGATTAAAATTAAGTGGGATATAATCAGTTTGAATTCAGACACTTTTCTCTGGGAGGGACTTCGATGGCTCCGGGGGGGGGGGGGGGATTATAGAGTTCCTGGAGGAATGTACTTTTTGACTATTGAAAACGCAAAATTTCAACTTTTCCGGAGGGGGACATTTTATCGCTCCGGCGGGGAATGTCCCCCCCACGGGCCACCCCCTGAATTCAACACTGGATATAATATAGTTCAATGCCCCTCAAAAAGTTAAAGATCCTACAATCTTGAATTAATCATAGCATAAAAATTACTTATAACGTTTTCCCCATCTTTCATATTGTAAAACTGAATTTGAAACACATACATACTGTATTTGTTATAATGATTGCAAATTAAACATTGCTATTTATTTTCTTTAGCATGAATACACTACTATTCTCTTAAAGAATCTTTTATTGATACTTGTTTTTGATTAATTTGCAAACCATTGTTAAACATTTCGGAACTCTGTACAATAAACATCGATCTCACTTAATGCATAAATAAACTCAGAATACATAAATAATTGCACAATTAATTATGTATACTTTTCTATGCTTATAAATCGGTAAAAAATAGTGTTTAATTATTATTATTAATTTTAATTTTATTCTAAAAAAATGATACACATACCCAGAGCCATGCGATAGAGGAAGCAAAGGGGATAATTGCCCTGGGCGCGGAAATTTAGGGGCGTCAGATTTATACTACTAATGTCATTTTTAGCTTGTCGCAAGATTAAATTGCCGCGAGGTGGCTCGAAATTGAGTCTTTGCCCCAGGCGTGGTTTTCTCTTAACATGCCTTTGCACATATCCGCACATTTAAAACCATAAATATATATCAAAATCATAAATATATAACAAATCTACTGTAGGGGAATGATTTTGTAATTAATTTAATTAATATTTTTATCAATATTAAAACTTTCATCTGAGAAATTTTCGTTTGTGACCTAAATTCAAAAAGGAATAAAACTTAGGTTTGGGACAGCAACTTTCGTTTCGGTCGGACACCATTTTATATTTTATATCTTCACTAATAAAGCACTATAAAATAAAACATAAAATGAGTAAAAAAAAAAAAAAAAAAAAAAAAAAAAAGGAAATCACGCTATATAAACATGTATCTCCATTAACGACAGGTCTATAGCCAAAACTCCGGTATTTAACATAATCAATCGTAAATATAATTATTGAAAATCTGATCTTCTTATCAATAAATAGAACTATTTATATAATAAAATTCTCTCCCAATTAAATGAATATCAGGGGTGGGTTAAAATATGACCGAACTTTGATAAAAAGGATACAAAGAAACTAAACAAAATATTGCAATCAAGGAATAACGGTATAAAACTAAAAATCTTACCTTTAAATGTGTTTTAAAATTAGTTGTTGCGTCGAAGGTTCCACTTATAACGGTAGACATTGTTGTACACATTGGGCATGCTGCTTTAACTTTGCCATTACTATCAACGGAAATTATTTTTAAAAAATTCCCCTCTAATATAGCGCAACGGGCACTATTGCAATTCATTGATAATATCGTTATCCGGAGCAGGGGCAATATCAATCATTCCTTCACGAGATTTGAACATACATTACATTTCTTTCTGCTACCACATTATTTTTCTTTCTATGGTTTTCAAAAAGTACTAATCGCAGCAAAACTGAATGATTCTTCCTGTTTATCACACAATAGTTTTTGTTGTTCTCACAGCAACGTTATAATTATAAAAACTAAAACGTTAGAATTGTACATGTACAGTTCAGTAAAAATGCTTAAGTAAAACAGAAGCATTCATTTTAATATTTATCATAGCAATAGTTGAAAAAGTATGTTTAGATTAACTTTTAGAAACGAATCCTATCAGTCAAAACAAAACAGAGAGGCAGGTGTTTTACTTTTGTGAATCTTACATCTGCGAAGCAACTTGAAATCTACAAAAATGTATTTTGAGTATGAAATGTATTTTCAAAATACAAAATACTTGAAAAAATTGTTTCAAAATACATTACTAAAATACTTTCGTTTAGTCGGGTTAAAATACAAAATACAAAATACAAATGTATTTTGAGAATGTATTTCAAATACATGTATTTTCGATACTGCCCATCTCTGTTCCAGACTAAACGTACATTTTCCCGACTGATTTTTTTCGTTTTTCCAATTTGTAGGGTTTTTTTTATAGATAAGTACCGTATTTTCCCAATTAAATGTATTGTTTACCGACCAAACGCAAAATTTTCCGACTGATTTTCTCAGGGGGCCACCCTCCCCGGGATTTACGTCCCTGCAAATGGGTCAAATTTTTAACAGTGAGACACGCGCGAGCTAATGCTATACCTACACTGTAAAAAAATTGACCCTTTTGCTGGATCGTCACTCCCCCGCTGAATTTTTTTTTGCTGGCCCGTTTACTTTGTCGGTCCGGTCCGTTGAAAGAAGTATTCTAATTCTACCGGCTCGGCTCCTTAGAAAACTCCGAACCATTCCACCCGCCTGGCCTGCGGGCCCTGTCGGATACCTGCCTCGGCCCGGGCCCTTGCAGCCCTCTAAGTCACTTATTGTATTTCCTAAAAAGAACTATTTTTTATTATATACTGCTAATGTAAGAGTAAGTTCAGTTTTATGTTTTCTCATTAATTTTTAAGGAATTTAGTAACTTTGAATTGCATAAATTAGGACAATCGCTTGGATTAAAAAAAAAGGCTTAAATATCAATTAATGTATTAAAAAAACTAAGAAAAATAAACTTTAAGTTTGCAACTCTTAATAATTTAAAAAGAAATGGATGGAGTAAAAAAAGTTTTTTTTGCACATTTTTAAGTATCAGAATTTAATTCCTTTTAAAAAACACTATACTCTTCCAGAAAATTTTGCTTGAATGTATAATTAAAACATTTCGTTCATTACGATGTTTATTTCGCATATCATTTAAAATATTTTCATAATATGGTATTTTATAAATAACAATATTACATTTATAGATATCCAAATTATCATAACATGTTTCTTTAGATTTAAGACATCTTCTTCACCAAAGAGTAAATATAATACTTTTATATGATTTTTTTTTTTAAATAAGAGACAAGTAAATACGAAACTACTATTATGCTTTCAATCATTCATCAAATCAATACTAGAGGATATGATATTCCCATTTTATTATCCTCAATACTATTACTAAGAGTAGTCTTATTTAGAGCTGTTATTCACGTGAGCAGTCATTAAAGTTTGGTTCAACAGTATCAGTGTATTCCTTTTCAGTAAATATTGCCTGCTGTATATTTGTCCATTTGAACCATATACACAAACAGGGATGCACCGAATAGTAATTTTGGCCGAATACCATATGTCAAACATTCGGCCAACAGATAAACAAGATACCAAATATTCGGCCAGCTGAACATTAACTATCGAGCCAAATACTGAGTATTCGTCTTGTAGAATACTTTTAAATTTCAGTATTTGAACGCATTAAAAAAATAAATCTTAAAACAATTTTACATATTTAACACACATACTTCCATATCGATAAGCAAGATAAACAAACAAACCCTCCCCCCCCCAAAAAAAAAAAAAAAACAACAACAATGCTTTGAATTTTTATTTAAGAAGAAAATAGTTCCCTATGTGAATTAAAACAAACCTTGTATTTTAAAACAAATATTTTAAATTCAAAGTGAAATTTTAAAGAAATTTGATTAAATATTTTACAATCATATACAGTAGAACCCCGCTAATTCGGACCCCGTTAATACGGATCTCCGGATAATCCGGTTTGGTTTGGTCGTATTTTTTCCGTGTTACAGAAGTGATCGGCAAATTTTCATAACATTCATTTATTTTAAACTCGTAGTCTGAATAAAAAAATATTTTCTGGAGTTTTTTCGGAAGGATACCGAAAACAATCTACGAGTGTCGTGGAAGAATTTATGATCAGCAAATTGTGATTTCTCGAATAATAAACTTGAAACAGAAGATGGAATAAGCGAAAATGTAAGAGCAATTAGCAATTGGTTGGAAGCAGAAAATAATGAAAGGTATACCTCATTTCCTGATGATGAAATAATCGCTTTGTAAACTGAAGAAAATAAAGATGATACAGATGAAAACACCGTTATGGACGATGATCAACCAAAAGTTATAAGCCATAATGAAGCAACGTCTCATTCAAAACATTTAATGGTTTATTTTGAACATCAGGTAAAAACTTACTCTACGAACTACTTATGCTCAAACGGATGCGTGACCGTGCGGTCCGCAAAAAGTATACAAAACTGGCACAGCAGAAAATTACAAATTTTGGAATTTACAAAATAAAAATTTTTACTGTCTGTAAGTATAGAATGTGTTTAATATAACGGTTGTTTTCAGCATGTATGTTTTATTTTATTTCATTTTTTCTCATTTAATCCGGATTTTCGATAATCCGGACTGAGTCTGGTCCCATATAATCCGAATTATCGGAGTTTTACTATACTGATTTTATATATTTATCAGGAATGGGCTAAAATCACCATTATTTGTTAATCTTCTTTTGGGATACTTTTCAAATAGAAACAGTCTATTCAGAATGCTTTTCAAATAGGCCGAGTATTTCGATATTCGGCGAAACCGAATACTTGGTATACAAAATGGTTTTAAATTCGACCAAGCCGACTATTCAACATACTGAATAATTTTATATTCAGCATAATTGAATATTCGATAGTATGGCCGAACTCCGGAAAGATACTGAGTATTCGGTGCACTCTTATGCGCAAGCAATACTTTTTACTCTCTTCTATCTTCAATAGAAGAAAGTGTTGTAATCGACAATTTTTACTTCCGGTTTTCGACGGATTTTCACATTTTAGGGGTCAGAGATTCCAATAAACAAATTTTTACAAAATGTCTGTCTGTCCGGGTGTCTGTGTCCGTTTGTCGTCATTCTACCATGAAAAAGTGTATGAAGATACGCATAGAATTAAACCAAAATTTTTCTGAATGTTTTTGGCTGCGGCAAGCAGACCCTCCTTTAATTTTGAAATATTCCGCCGGAAAGGGGCGATGCAATAGCGACTTTTGTGCCATTTTCAATATTGTACCGACTAAAAGTGTATGAAGTTATGCATCGAATTGAGCCAAATTTTTTGTGTAAGTGTATGTCAATGGCTAGTTGGTTCTCCCTTAATTTGAAAAAAATTCACCGGAAGGGGGCGCTGCAATAGTAATTTTTGTGCCATTTTCAATATTGTACCGACTAAAAGTGTATGAAGTTATGCATCGAATTGAACGAAATTTTTTGTGTAAGTGTTTGACTTTGGTTAGTTGGTTCATCCTGAATTCGATAAAAAATCTGCTAGAAAAGGGCGCTGCAGTAGTGATTTTTGTGCCATTTTCAATATTTAACAACATAGAAATGTATGATGTTATGTATAGAAATAAACCAAATTTTTTGTGTAAGTGTTTGGCTATGACTAGTTGGTCCTCCCCGAATTTGAAAAAAATACGCCCTAAGGGGGCACTGCAATAGCGATTTTTGGGCCATGTTCAATATTTTACCACAGAAAAGTGCATGAAGTTACGCATAGAATTGAAGGAAATGTTTTGTATAAGCGTATGGCTGCGGTCAGCAGACCCTCTTTGAATTAAAAAAAAAAAAAAAATCTGCCGGAAGAAGGGGCTATAATCACAATGACTATGCCATTTTCATTATTTTACCATTAAAAGTGTATGAAGTTATGCATAGAACTGAACTAAAATTTATGTGTATGATTATTTTTGTTTAAAGCGAGCAGATCCTCCCTGAATTTCAAAAAAAAAAAAAAAAAAAAAAAAAAAAAAAAACTATCGTTTTATTGTTAATCGGCTCGTGTAGAGACGGAAACTCGTTTTTACACCGATTAATTGACTGAAGCAGAAATAATTTAAGATCAAAATCATAGTTGGTATACTATTGAATTAATAATACTAAAGCATTAACACGCGTAATTAAATTTTGAATTATTAAAATGTATATATGAGATAGAAGAAAATTTTGGGATTAGTGCATCCAATTAGTTTATTTTAAAATGGGAAAAGCTGTGTTAGCCAGCAAGTAATCTAGCTTAGAAAAAGTATGTGCATTGTGTATATTGTTATTGCACTATGTATTGTTACTGTATGATTCATCACATTTTTAAAAATACTGATTGCATGATACTTGACATCTTCCCCCCCTTTACTTTGTACTTTTAAAAATAAGTGTGGGCTGTATTTTCATTAAACCTGTGATTATTTTTTTTTACTCTTTTTTATTTAACTTGCTTTAAATATGTCATAATGGGGTTTTATAATTGTTTTTTCTCCCACTTCCTGATACTCCAGAATTATACAAATTATGTACACCTGGGTGTTTCTGTTAGCAATAAATTTTAATATTTTAAAGAACTTAATTATGAAAGCGATGAACTTAATTATGGAGCAAAAACCAAAAGGTGTTGTGTTATTGCGGAAGAAAGAAAAATGCAAGATTTGCATCTAACATAAAAGTACCTTTTTATGATCTATTGACAAAAACAGAGATTGCTCTGGCAAAAATGTATACCTTTTTACAAAATTATTTTTAATAAAAGAATTATTTTCTGTAAAAAAGTACACGTCACACTTGAAAAAAAAAGTTTCAATTAAAAATTGTACGTAATTTACAAAGAAAACAAACTCACAAAGAACGGCAAACTTTAGCAGGAGGACATTTAAACAAATGATTATTAAATCTTTACTTTGAATTTGAACAATTGAATTTGAGTTTTCTTTACAACAATTTATTTTTCTTAAACCTATAACTAACATCACCCCACCCCCCAAAAATATAATAATAATAACAATAATAATAATGCAGCCATCCCTAATGTAAAATCATAAATTTACCATTTTACTGTGGATTTATTTTTTCCTTGGAAGGTGGGGGTCACAGAAATAGATATAACTAACCTGAATTTTTGTCTGAGCGAAGCGAAGGTTAATAAACAGCGCAATATTACTTTCTGGACCTAAACAGCTACGAACGGTATTAAAAGTCGAGCATAACTCAAAAAAATGTTTGTCGGATTTCGATTTTGATTGTACCAGAAGGTATTTATAAGGGTAACCTACAGAATGCACCTACTATGAAAAATGAGTTCCAAACAGTTTAAAAATTATATAAAAAAACTGGTAAAAAAGCACAATTAATCTTCATACGTCATGGGAATTTAGTTTGCATCATTTTCACTGGCTGGATGTTTTCTTTAACCGGATTAGAGCACATGAAGTAAATAATAATAATAAAAAAAAACACACGCATGCTGTAATATTGAAGTGCAATAAAACATATTAATATTTAATCAAACAGGAAAATAAATATTTTTTTTTTCTATTTAAAAGAAAAAAGTCCTAAAAACTTTGATTTCGAAATTTTGTGTCAATCTCTCAAAAGCATTTTTTAATCGCCAAAAGGACATTTTATGTTTCGTGTGTGAAGATTAGAAACAATTATATGATGTTTTAATAAAACATTTCAATTGATGGCATCATTTCTTGTTATTTTATTTATTTTTAGCTCACAGGCTATCATAGCCTGAGAGCTTATGTGCCCGTCCGTTCTGTATGTATGTTCGTATGTACGTAACGCGATAACTCATGATAAAAATATCGGATCCACTTGAAATTTTGTATGTAGGTATATCCTGACAAGGCGCTTCCCTGATTAGTTTTTGGAGTTCATTCGATATGTATAAGAGGGGGAACGGGGGGCTCATGCCCCCCGTTAGTTGATATAAATGGGATTTTCATGCAGAATTAAGTTTTCAAAATTTAGATTAGGATCATTCTGATGAGGCGATTCCGTGACTGTTATTAGGTGTTCATTGAATAAGTATAAATAGGGGGAACAGGGGTTCTAATGCCCCCCCCCCGTTAGTTGATATAAATGGGATTTTCATGCAGAATTAAGCTTTCGTTCAAAATTTAGATTAAGATCATTCTGATGAGGCGGTTCCGTGACTGTTATTAGGTGTTCATTGAATAAGTATAAATAGGGGGAACAGGGGTTCTAATGCCCCCCCCCCGTTAGTTGATATAAATGGGATTTTCATGCAGAATTAAGTTTTCGTTCAAAATTTAGATTAGGATCATTCTGATGAGGCGATTCCGTGACTGTTATTAGGTGTTCATTGAATAAGTATAAATAGGGGGAAGAGGGGTTCTAATGCCCCCCCCCTTAATTTATATAAATGGTTTTTTCAAGCAGAATTTTCAGATTTCGTTCAAATCTCTGAATAGTTTTGGAAGTTTAATGGTTAAGTATAAATGAGGGGAATAACTCCTTTTAAATTATATAAATGCTAAATGGGTTTTTATTAAGAATTATCTAATTTGCTCTGACTTTTGGATATAGATTTTTTATATGATAAAGCATGTCTTTGATAGTATAGGAGGTTCAATGATTAAGTATAAAAAAAGAGGAAATGGGAGTGCTGTTTCCCCTTCTTAATTTTTTTTTTCGAACGGAATTAACCCTTGAAAATATAAGGCTTTAATGTACAATTAGTATTTGTAGCCTGTGAGCTCAATGCCATCAGTTTAACTGGGCAGTATTCTTTATTATTACATGCTTTCTTTTAACTTACATTACGGTTGTTTGTTTCGCTCAATTCTTGTGATTCATTTTTCGGCACAGATGTCATGTACATAACATTTTTGGGGGCGATTTTTTCTAACACCCATTTGGCGGAAATCTCATCTTCGAATACCAATTACATATATATTTTTAAAATAATTTTCCATTATTTTAAAAAAGAAATAACAGTAAAAAAATAATAATAACTATAGAACAAAGCAATTTATAAAATTTTTTAGACAAGTTTTTATAAATGAAAACGTTTTGATAGTATTATTCTAGATATAATTTTGAAATGAGATAATTAACTACCACAAAAAGGTGGAAGGTGAGCCTGATAAATTGAGCATTGCTCTCAATTGCTCATTCCGCCTGTACCAGTTGAACCGTTTCAATCTTATTACTGTAATTTTTTATTGATGTTTTAGTTCTGTTAACCGAACCATTATAAATAGTTCATTCCAACGATTTTGAAAATGAGAAATTTCAAAATCAGAGCTTCGACTTAAAGCTACATATGGAAATATATTAACACTAAACATACCGGAAACAGTTTTATAAAAGTATTTCGTTCCAAAATTTTAAAACTTCTCAGTTTAACTTATTTCGGTGTGATTTATATTTTATATCTTTTACAAGGGAATTTCTGATTCGAATGGAAAGTATTTTCATTTGGTACCCGTCAAAGGGCTGATTCCAGGTATATTTAGTGTTATATGCATACTCCTTTGTTGAAATCTTTTAATAAAAAAAGTAAATCTGTGGAAAATATCTTATCATTCAGACAATTTTTGAAAGCAGACTGAAATTCAGTTCACTTTATCGCCGATATCTTCGTGAATTTTTACGATCTTCTACTGCGTATTTTTAATTGAGTTGCCCTAAGAAAAAAAAAAAAATGTCAGCTTTCGTGCAAGCAGCTTTATTTTTTTTATACAGTTTTTCATTTTTCATAAAATATTTAGCACATTTATACTGTAATTGCAGTACATTGTTTTTACTGCACTTTGTTAAGTTTATTGAAAGTGGCGTTGAATTTAATTTGAAAACTTGTATGTTAGAAACAAAAACATGCGGAATTATTATGAATTTTTAAAAGAATTTTTTTGTATCCATATGAATATGCTTGCTGTTCTTACACAGATGAGCACAAATGTTTTATAGGTCCCACATAGTCATCTACTACAACTATAGATCAATTAGAGCATTTTATATTAAGTGTTATAGCAAAAATGATTTATTATTTAATTTGTAGCTGGTCTCGAGACTAAATCGTAACTCAAAAATGTGTTCATTAATTTCCCGAAATTTTAGATGAATTCGTGTTCACGAGATATTTAACAAAAGGTTTAAAATCAAAATTGCCCAATGTCTTCTAGGCATATAGTCTTATTATATTCAGAAACGTACGGAGTTCGGAAGACAAGCATTATTAACATGGCTGCCAACTACTACGCCTATTTACAGTCAAATAAACATATTAGAAACAGAAATTTTAGTAAATAATTAAGAATATGTACTGTAATGCGTAACACTGAATATATTTGGTTTAAATTTTACTAAAACATTTTTGTGGTTCCAAACATGTTTATAAGATTTAAATAGGCGTAGAAGTTGACTTTAGGCGTAGAAGCTCTGTATTAACCTTTCTACCCTGAATGGGTCTAATCGACCCAGTCCTATAATGCGTTTCATTCGACTCGAACCAGAAAAATTTTCATAAAGTAAATTAAATAAATAACACAAAGATTTAAGTTAAATAAGTATGTTAAATGGATTTAAATAAAAATTCTGGTGTGAAATATTTTAATCAAGTTTGAGTAAAATTTCAACAGGGTAGGAAGGTTAAGATGGAAGTTTTTTTTTTTTTTTTATCTTGATCGTATCTGAAAATGATAATAACATTTATAACTAAATTAAACTAAACTAAAATAAATATCTTTAATTTCTTCCAATATAACGGCATGTAATTTCAAATAGGGTTGGCATTAATCGATTACTTTATTGACTGATTGATTAATCAACTAAATATTTGATCATACGAAATATAATCCTGATTCAATTTAACATGATTGAAATTGAAAAAGTAATTGCTCTTTTTTTATGATTAATTAATCTTAAATAAATCAATCTGGATTAATTAATTTAATCATTAATTATACAGACGAAAATTAAATATGACCACCCTGAAATTCGTTTTCACTGCTATGAAATTCTTATTACGAGTCACATTACAATTTTCCTTATTAGATATTATGCAGAGTCATACAAAATTATTCATATAAACCGAGGTCAATAAATGTAAATTATTTAGGGAGGAATTAGAGACAATTACAACCCTTTTTATAGAACTTATATGTTCTTTTGTAATTATTTTATGCAAATAGGAGCAATATTATCAAACATTTGATAGTCACGAACTGATGGTGATAGTTCCTGCTCAATTATAGAGTGTCTCACATAAGTGACGGGACACTTGTGCTTTACAAAAGGAAACTAATCAAATAAATTAATAAAACATGTACACATTTTTTTGTGAGTGTGTTTCATACTTAAATTTAGTAAAGATTATTACATAACATACATTTTGTCAAAATATTAAAATATTAATTTAATAAAAATACAAATGTTTAGAACGGAGCAACAAATAGCTCACATAAGTGATGGAACACCATTATATATGCAACAAAAATCGTCTGAAATAAGCAATAAAAATATTTTTTGGGGTTTTATTTTTATTTAAAAGCAATTGGCATTAATTTATAAAATCGTCTGCAGTATTTCTCTCCAGTTTGTTTTGGAATTTTTGTGTTTTTCAGCTCTGTGTAGTCATGAACGCTAAACGAAAAAAAACTTCGCCTGAAATTCGAAAATTAGTTATTAATTTGCATATTGAACGTGGAAAATCTATTAGAAAAACTGCTGAAACAGTTAACTTGAGTCGTTCAACAGTTTTCAATATCATTAAAGGATATAAAAAGAATCATATGATTCAGGATAAAAGAAGACCTGGCCGACCATCAAAGCTATCCAATGGAATAAAGCGAATTATCATTCGAAATATTAAAAAAAAATCCAAGAAATAGTGCTTCAAAAGTTGCTGCTGATTTACAAGCATTATATGGAATAATTGTTAATCCTGAGACTATTAGAAGGGTAATTCGATCTGCTGGATATCACGGTAGAGTAGCCAGGAAAAAATTCTTCGTAAGTGAAAAGAATAGAAAACTCAGACTAACTTTCGCAAAATCCAACATAAATAAGAATTCTGATTACTGGAATAAAGTTATATTTGCTGATGAGAGTAAATTTAATATATTTGGTTCTGACGGTAGAATCTTGGTGTGGAGAAAACCCAGGAAAGAATTTCGCAAACAAAACTTGGTACCAACAGTAAAATATGGTGGAGGAGGAGTTATGGTATGGGGGTGTATGTCGTCCGCTGGAGTTGGTAATCTTGTTTTTATTGACAGTATAATGAATCAGTACAAGTATATTGATATTTTAAAGCAAAATTTGAAATCTTCAGCACGAAAATTGAACCTTCATAACGATTTTAAATTCTACCAGGACAATGACCCCAAGCACACTGCTCTGAACGTTAGACTCTGGCTGCTATATAACTGTCCTGAAATAATAAAAACACCACCACAATCTCCAGACTTAAATCCCATAGAGAATATTTGGCAAGAATTGGAATCAAGAATTCGCAAACACACCATTTCTTCAAAACAACAACTAAAATCGGTGCTTCAAGAAGAATGGGGTAAAATCACTCCAGAAATCACAAAAAAATTAGTCGAATCCATCTCAAAAATATTAAATCATGTTTTAAAAGTAAAAGGAAATCCAACAAAATATTAAAACCTTTTAAAAAGTAAAATTTTTGGATAAATATTTGATGGAAAAGTAAGTGTCCCATCACTTATGTGAGCCATTTTTTGCTCCGTTCTGAACAATTGTATTTTTACTAAATTAATATTTTAATATTTTGACAAAATGTATGTTATGTAATAATTGTTACTAACTTTAAATATGAAACACACCCAAAAAATTTTTGCATATGTTTGTTTATTTATTTTATTGCAGTTTCTTTTTATAAAGCACAAGTGTCCTATCACTTTTGTGAGACACTGTATATACTTTGTATCGGTGCCACTACCTCCTATGGATGTAGAAGTGAAAAATTTCTGAAAATGCAATTATCATGATATTGATGGGGAGAGAAACTTTATATTTGCAAAATGGTAGTACTTAAAATTTTTAAATGCTGTGTAACAGTAGCGGCTCGTCAGGGAGTGCTGCATCAGATTTTTCACACCACTAAAATTTAACAGAATCTTTCAAATTATTTATTCGACAAATTTTGTTGATTAAATAGAACTGAAATTACCCTACAATTTTAGTGGTGTGAATAAATTGATACAGCACCCCCTGACGAGCCGCTACTACTTTGTAAGAATATTTTCTAAAAAAATCCGAAAATTTAAAGGGTGAAATCAGCAAAAAGTGTTCTGAAAACGTCCTAAATTACGATTTCAATGGAATTGCTAAAGTAGAAACTTTAAATGTGACGTGCATGTTACTTTTAAGAAAAGTCTCATAGAAAACTTATAAAAATTATACATTTAAAAGGTGTAAATAAATTGGGAAAAGAGTTTAAAAACGTTCTAAATTACGATTTTTATGGAACTGTTAAGGATACAAGCTTCAAATTATACACGGTTGCTACTTTTAGGACAAAAATATATACTTATTGCACTTTTTAAAACTGAAACATAAAATGTTGAAAGGAAAAAAAAGCGCCTTTTAACGGAAATATAAGAAAATTTAATGATTTTTTTTTTTTTTTTTTTCCGCATGGCAGTAGTTTTTAAATTAAAAATAGTTAGGAAAGATTCAACTGCATTTTTATACGCTTCTAGTATAGTGACTTTCAACGAAAAAAAATAGATTTTTAACATTAATGATCAGTGTTAAATTAACGGGATGACCCGGAGGACCCCCCTCTCTGGAACAATGACCTGTCTCCTCGCGGAAGATTTGAGATTTTGTATTTTCAATAGAAAAAGAGTACAATCCCCCTCCAGAACTCTATAGTCCTCCCCCCTCCCCCCCCCCGGAATCACAAAAATCCATCCCGGAGAAAACTGAAATCAACACTGCTATGACTAAAAATAAAATATTAAGATTTGTGTACCAAGTGTATTTCTGTTAATTGCAACTGAATTAAACTTTGCAACAACAACAACAACATAAAAAATTTGGAAATATGTTTTGTTGTTGGAATTTTAATCTAATTAAATAGAAAATAATGATCTATAAATATTATTTATTAAACTTACAAATATTTTTATAGTGCACTTTTAAATATTTTAAAACAATTTAAAGAATTGAAGGGAAAAAAATTCTGTATCAGATAACTAATATGAGCTGCAAATTGGGTTTAATAAACATATTAAATTATGTGCTAAATTATATTTATATAAGAAAAAAAAAGAAAAAAAACTTGCAACAAACTGAAAAAGAAAGACTATTGTAAAAGCAAAATGCAACAGTTTTATGTCAGTTTCACATCATTAAAGTGTAAGAATAAATCATACGGGATTCTTTGCATCTCCCCCATCTCTAGCCAAAGAAACTTTTTGTAGCATATTCAGAGCAAATACTGTCATTAAAATGCTCATAAATATTCATGCATATTTTCATAGCACATTTGGATATTTTCAGACATTTTACAAGAATTTTAATGAATCAAAGTAAAAGAAACAAGTTGAAAATTGCACGTGAAGCGTAGCAAATAAGGTGCGTTCGTACGATAACGAAGTTTTAAAAGTATCACTCTCATATATCAATCTCATAAAATTATAAATAGTTAATTACAATTAGTAAATCAATAACAAATGTTCTTTGCACCCCCGATTATGCAAAATGTATATTATAATAAGTACTTTATATTTGTACATCAATTTTATTAAGTTCGAATGAGTGTAATACCATTAAAATGCATTTGAAACATTTTCCCCCGTTGACCGTAATGTAACGGAATAATTTTGATTGTCCCTGTAATTGAACTAAGCATCCGATTTTGATAAAATTTAAAATAACTCGACAAAATTATGTAATAATTATGAATTTTAAATTTCAAACGATTATGATGCATTTGAAACTTTTTTTCCCCATTGACCGTAGTGTAATGGAATACTTTTGATTGTCCCTGTAATTGATCTATGCATCCGATTTTCATAAAATTTGAAATGTCTGGACAAAATTATGCAATAATTATATATTTTAAATTTAAAACGATTCGGTTGGGTAGTTTATGCGTTGTTATATGTGGACAAACGGACTGAACGACAACTATAGGTGCTGCGTATTTACATAATTACGAACGCACCTAAAAAGTTTATACGGGATAACAAATTTGTTGTAGCAAATTTTGTGCAAATAATCATACTAAATTGTTGTATATCATAAGAAACTTGTAACAAGTTGAAGAAAAAAGAGCATTATATAAGCAACAATTAATTCAACAGTTCAATGCTGGCTTTACATCATAAAATTATGAAAATAAATCATTATATTTGCTCTTTATACCCCCTCCCATTTACCAAAACGAACCTTTCAAAATATACTGAAAAACCAATTAAGTTCATCAATATACTCATAAATTTCTGGAAATTTCATTCATGTGCCAAAAAATCGAACGCCATTTTTATTGCTCTTTAAACTAAATATACATTTGATAATAAAACTAATTATATTATTAATGTTACAAATTAAAAACCTTCCTTTTATGACTTCCAGACTTTAAAAATCTTTTCGAAACACGCAACATGATCGTTTTTTTTTAAGTGTCTTACCTTTTTTAGTAAAATGAGTAATTTTGTTCGATTACTTAATATTAAAAAAAAAGAAAAAAAAACTGAGCGTTTTATACATTAAACAGTTTCCAACGTAAATCAAAATATCGATATATACAATTAAATCTAGATTCATAAATCATGAAATAACAATAACGTTGAACAGAAGAATTGAGAGTTACAGTGGTGGCCAAAATTATGGACACTTTTAGGTAGCTTTCATTACAAAAAGTAAAAAAAAAAAAAAAAAAACTACATATTGCAGCCGTCCGGGGAAAGTCCATCGGTAAATTTTGCTATATTTTAGTCGACCATGACCCCTAGATCCCAAAACCATCCTCCGTTGAAATGCTGACTTATATATATACTACATGTATAGATATATATATCTGAATTTTGTCATGCTGTAACTCTCGAATTTATGAACCAATTTGGATGAATTTTTTTATGTGCATAATAGGAGTATTAATGTCTCGATCGAGTTAGTTGACCAGCTTCATCCAACATCTTGTTTCAAAATGGCGGCCATTTAATTCTTTTGAAATTTTTATGTTTTTTAACTTTGTATACTTATAGAAAAAGTTCCATTTCACCAAATGCAAACTGTTATATATAATCTTAAACAGAATGTTAGAAACATCAAACGACATTTTAAACAGTCACACAATGTAAGTTAACACGTTCGCTGCCGCTTACATGAAGATGTGATGATAGTTAATGCCGCACTGTAGAAGTGGATTTTTCGCAGAAGCCAATTAACTTTTTATAACAAAGAATCAGTGAAGGATTTTCCCGCGCCAGCGCGTGACTGGCTATCGGACATCACCCCACATCACGCGCTGGCGCGTGAGTGGCCCCTTAACGTTGGTACCATATCACGCGCTTTCGCGTGAGCGGCAGCGAACTTGTTAACAACATAGTTCATTTTAAAGAAAAAGTTAGAAAACATAAAAATTTCCATAAGTGTCCACAAATTCAAATGGCCTCCTTTTTGAAACAAGATGGTGATTAAAGCTGGCCAACGAACTCGGTCGAGACATTAGTACTTTAACGATGCACATAAAGGATTTCATCCAAATCGGTTCATAAATTCGAGAGTTACAGCACGAAAAAATTCAGATATCTATATATATATGGATATATCTATATATATAGTATATATAAATGTAAGTCAACATTTCAACGGAGGGTGGTTTTGGGATATAGGAGTCATGATCGACGAAAATATAGCAAAATTCACCGATGGTCTTTCCCCGGACGGCTGCTATAGGTAGTTTTTTTTTTTACTTTTTGGAATGAAAGCTACCTAAAAGTGTCCACAATTTTGGCCACCACTGTATATTCTTTAAATTTTGATAACTCTGTTAATCATTGCATTGACTATTTAGATTGACTAATTACATTGAGAATTGATGTAATCGTAACAAAAGTAAACATTTACATCAAAATAAGCAATCAAACAATCTATGAGTAGAACTAAATCGATTTAAACGTAATCAAAGCACTGATTACATGAAAATAATCATTGATCATTTAGACTTAATCGGTCAATCTTTAATCATGATTTACCGCTTACTTGTTTTACCCGAACGTCGTATGGCAACATGTTTTTGCCAATCATAATTTGCTCGTACCAACGGGCATCCATACTCCAACTCCAATCGTAACTTATTATTCTCACCAGTAAAATTTTATTGTAAATTTTGCATTATTTGATCCGAGCATTTTCCCGATTCAATTAGGCAAAAATTTCTGTTTTAAAAAACTGGTGATAAAAGATTATAAATTCTGCAAAAAACATAAAAACCTAGACATTATTTGAAAGTTATTTTTAAAAATATTGATCAGTTAAAAGGTTAAAAAAATAATTGTTAGTTTTCAATCGTTAATCTAATTAAAATTTTGTACAACCCTGATTTGAAATATATTTTGGTCTGATCATAGAAATAACCACGATAAGAAACAAGTGGTGATAACATTCCTGATTTTATTTGTCTGGAATTATATGAGATATTAAAGAAATTAAAATTGATATTTTACAAATTAAACATGTTTCAGGAATGTTTCAAGACGATCAACTCTACTCAATGCAATTCTTAAGTGGCGTGTTCACTTATCACGTCCTGTTGTAATTTCTTTCCCAGAAGTATTTTTGGCGCGTTTTTCAACTCGCACTTCAAAAAACTAACCATAAATCCATTATTTGTTCATGAGTATTCGGTGGGGGAAGTAGCGTGTAGCGATGAAATTTCTGCCGTCATTTTCTACATTTGTAAACTGTTTATGCTATAGAAAAGTTACGATATTTTAGTTCCCCTTTCTTTTCTGTCAGACCACCCATCTCGCTGCACCGGAATGACATCGTAGCGTCCTCGAGTTGTCTGCTCCTTTCGCGGCATTTATATTAAAGGGATTTATCTAGTCTAGAATCTGTCACCATCTCTTATCTCTTACGTTAGTTCTTGATAGAAATCAGAAATTAATTTTTTCTCTTATTAATATAAAAGAAACACAATCAAAACTTTTATATGGCATTTAATATATTGAAAATAAAATTGAAATAAATCGTAATACAGTCAACCCACGTTTTAATAACTAATCTCTTCTTTCCTTGGGAAATGATCTTTATAGTAAAAGGTTGCTAATGATAATTTGAAAAATTTGCATTTGTATGCATTACAAAATAATAATAATAATAATAAAGAATTGTATGATGACTTTTATATCAAAATATTGTTTGCTTGATTCCATTTAAAATAATGTCTCTGTATAACAAAAAGGAATTGAATTCAATTGTAATTTCTAACATGTAATACTTAATGATATTAATTTAAGTAATAAAAAGCAAAAATCTCAGAAAGATTATGCATATTTAGACTATTCAGTATGGAAATTATCAAAATTAAGTGTTTCCTTTTTATGTAACGATGCTGAAATATCCGAAGATTTCAATATTTTTGGCTACCGAGGAAAAGTGTTAAAAATAAATGTGGATATTGATAAGTCAAAGACAGAGATGTCGACTTTTTAAAAAATAACAGAGGTTGCAGAAGTCAGTCGAAAAGATGAAAAGACAGATTTTTCATTATTTGTTTTATATTTCCAAATAGCCAGCGTTCCAATCTGAGAACATTCTGAAGAGGGACTTGCCTCCTTGAACCTTGCAGTCGGCACCTATGGTCCATGAGAATGTGACTATGAATTTTTGTAAACGATTTAATCTTTTACTGTGTGGAATATCCTTATTTCTTGTTGTTCACTCCCGCACCAATCTTATGCATGCTCATCAGATTTTTTAAAACTTATGGCTACTAACATTCGAGAAAAAAATCATTAAAAAACCATCAAATTCGTGGATGAAGGGACAAATTAAAAATTACAAATTTATCTCAAACAAAAGAAAAAAAATCACTTTTTTCATTTGACTTTCGACTATTTTTGGAGGGGCTGTAATCTTATTACCCCCCCTTTCACCTCTTTCAGTATAATGTGACGCTATTGTGCACTAACATGGAACAAAAGCGAAGCGAGGGGCAAGTCTGTTGGATGACAGGGGAAAAAATACAAATTTATCTCAAACAAAAAGAAAAAAATAAGCACCTTATCATTTCATTTTCGACTATTTTGCAAGGAGGCTCTAACCCCCATTGGCCCCTTCCACCTTTTTGGGGTATAATGTGGTGTCACTATGCGCTAATATGGAACTAAAGCAACGGGGTAGGTTAGTCTAGCGAATGATAGGGGAAATGAATGTAAATTTATATCAAACAGAAAGAAGAACATCAGCACTATGTTCTTATTTTATTTGCGACTGTTTTGAGATGCGGGGGCTGTAATTCCATCCACACCCTCCCGATCTTTGGGTATGCTGTGATGCCACTGTGGACAAACACAGACTTAACGAAAATCGCTATTTCGCTGTGACAGAGGGGAAAAAAAAATACAGATACAGTTGACTCTCGTTAATTCGAAATCGGATAATTCGAATCTTCGCTTAATTCGAACTATAAATATGAAGTCCCGAAATTTTCAATGGCAAAATAACGTTAAAAATTTTCATTAATTCGAACTCATTTTCTCTTGACTTCGTTTAATTCGAACTAACGTGAATTCCGATTTTTGATTTTTATCTCCTTTCTCACGGATTTCAGATCATTTGAATAACTTTCTTTCTTTGATTTTTGAGAAAATTGTTCTGAACAAGTATACATATAATCCAATGCATTTGATATCCACTTTCTTAGTGCCCTGTCTGTCCATCAGTGAAGCTTTAAATTGTTCTTCCATTGTGCTTGTTTCTAATCTTTCAATTGGTTATGTATTTATGGATTCCAATTTATTATTAAGTCATATTCTAATGATAACAGACGAAATAAATAAAAAAATCACTATAACATTAATTCCTTTGTAATAGTACCATATTAAGCATGTTTTCATTGCATATTTTCCATAATTCGAACATTTCTTGTGGTCCCGACGAGTTCGAATTAACGAGAGCCGACTGTATATCGGAAAAAGCAAGAAAAAATACTTTTTTTCATTTAACCACATCCCTGATTTGCCCCTACGTCATACGGACAACGTGTTTTTTCCAATCAGAATTTACCCGTACCACGTAAGAGAATAGATATTTCAATTATGATTCATTTTCACCTGTAAATTTTGACAGTAAATCTTGCATTATTTAATCTAAGCATTTTTCTGATTCAATTAGGCAAAATTTTCTGTTTTGAAAAATTGGTGATAAAAGATTTAAAATTTTATAAAAGAGACGAAAAAAATAGGAAGTTTTTGAACTTTTTTCAAAAATATTGATCAGTTAACACTAGAACCGCCGGCTATTTTATTCAAGTTTTATAAAAAAGAATTTGACACCAGAATTTTTATCTAAAATTATTTAACTTATTTAATTAGCCTATTTTTGTGCTGCGCATATTTAACAAATCCTATCAAGAAATTTCTGGTTCGAATCAGCTATTTTCAATTTGGCAGGTGTCACAATGACCCCTAATGGCGGTTCTAGTGTTAAGTGTTAATTTCCAACTGTTTGGGGGAGGTGGCTGTAACCACATCAGCCCCCTTTCTCTTCTTTGGTGTTAATGTGGACTAATATAAGACTAATGAAAATGGGTAAACTGCTATCTGATAGAAAAAAAATTAAACATTTCCAAAAAAGAAAGAAAAAATTCAACACTTTTTTCGAATTATTTTCGAAAATTTCAGGAGGGGCTGTAACCCTATCAGCCCTCCCCCTTGGGTACGCCCATACTGTAGGATACGTCTTGGGTATGACTGTGGTCAAAAATCGATTTCTTAAACGAAAAAACGGATACATTATAAAGATGAATCATTTCAGATCCATACTACACCATTTATTACACAAAACAAACAAACACTCCTCAAACAGTTATTTTTAACTATTAGTGGACACAAGAGCATTGTGTTTAGTATATGACTTTAGATCGTTTTGAAAAGCGACATTTTGTCTTTCGAAAGTAAATAATTTTATTTTATGAAATGCATGTTATCTAATTGTTGTAAACAGGGATGAGGAAAACTAGTAATCATAGTTTTTTAATATCCAGTTTTAGTAATTTTAGAAATGATTTAAAACAAGACATTTTTTACTATTTGTCTTTACATATTTTCAAAACTCATAGCTTTTAGTTATATTTCTAAATCTTTTCATGCAACATTTCAGTTTTTTAAAATAAATATACTCTTTCATGTTTTTGTTGAAAATAACTCTGGATATGTGTACTTTTCAAGATTAACCCTCTAAAAACTTTGATGCTTCAGACTGTCATCTATCCATAGTCTTGCTTTTTAATTTATATTTATAATATGAGAAGAAATTGCAAGTATAAGTTGTTATGCAATAATTATAGTAACAAAATGGTCACATTTATATGTTTACAGATATTTGGAATGGAATATCCCCTCATAGCATGCATGGTCACAGTGACATCACAATGACGTCACTGTGAGTCACTTTGGTCACATCACATCTGTGACTAAAATCCAACCACTCAGTGACGTCACATTGTGACTGAGATGTGACTTTCTTAAAAATCTTTAGAAAGTTATAAAAATTCTTCAAAACATGTTATTTGCCATAAAAAAAACATGTTTCTGGCAAATTAAATATCGTCGCTTTTGTCGCAGTTTCGTCACAATATTAATGCAAAGTAGTAACAAATGACATATTTTTCACAAATTTGTCATACCGTGACTTCATAAAGTGGTCACAATGTGACGTCACAAAAACGGCCATAACGACTTCACATTTTAGTCACTGTGACTTCACATCGACGTCACATGACGTCACATCGACGATCGATGGTCACAAAGTCACAATGTGACTTCACAACGACGTCGCAGTGACGTCACCCTGCCTTACGGGTCTGCATTATACAGGGTATCCACTCTCAACGATGGCCAACAGCTAATTTCTAAACCGTTAGACGTAGAATATAGTTCCAGTTACAAAAATGTTTTAAATGGGGTAAAGTAATATTTTAAAAGCAATTTGGATCAATAAAATCATTTCTTAAAAAAAAAAAAAGAAAAAGAAAAAAAAGAAAAAGAAAAAGAAAAAGAAATTTAAATTATTATGCGGTTTTTCGTCTTATAAGTCATTTTTAGTAAAATTTTCTTATTAAATTTGTAAGACAGAAAAAATCCAGTGCATATAACTCCAAAAACTGACTGAGTTATGAAATTTTAAAAATGCATGACTTATATCACTTTCCTGCATTGAAAACCAATGAGTTGAACCATTATTTGAGGTATCATATGTAAAGTGCGTATTCTCCTCAATCCTGATGTCATCAGTAGGAGACACTAAAGAACACATTTTAAATGAATTTAAATACTTCTAGAATTGTTAAAATTAGTTATAGACATTTTAAATAAATGTGTGCATATCATAAGTATTGACCTACAAGCTGATACATCTTTGGAAATGTTTCATAAAAATTTTAAGCAGGATTTTGTGGTCCTTCGTAATATTTCTCTCAGGATTGAAGAGGTTATAGTACTCGAAGAGCTAAATTCAATCGTAATAACATTGCACGACTTCAAACGTACAATGTACATACGTAACATAAACGTACAACGTGCGTTTTTCAAAGCATGAAATAACTAAGCAAGATACAGATGAAATAACTTTTATTAAGTTTCATATTGGCTAAAATAATTGTATTTTAATATATGTTTTATTTCGTAAGGATTTGAGACCGTTACTTTTCATGATTACTTTTATTAAATAATATGTTATTTTTATAAGTTTTGTTTAACTTCAACGATTGTATGTATGTTTTTTCAGTTCAAAATTTGCACTCAAACTTTAACTCACTTTGCTATGTCCAATCGAGATTGAATTTTACACACTGTAATAAATCTGATGACAATCTAGTATTATTATGATTTTCGGTAGTTATCATTTATACTTACTTTACAGGATAACACAAAAAAATTCGGATAGTTTACTGCCAAAAAGAGTGAGAAAAAGTTTTAGAGGTAAAACAAGACGGCGATATATGTTTTTTTTTTTTTTTTTTTTTTTTTTTTTTTAACTTATACGTTTTTTTATCGCTGAAACCGAAAATTACCTTAAATTTTAACCATCATGTCAGGATTTTTCGTTAATCATAATTTGTCATATCGTTAAAAAATAACAAAATCGGATACTATAAAATAGAGTAGAATGCTGTGTTTTTCAAGTTTTGATATTTGATTTTTGTGTATTTTTTAGCACTGAATCTAAAAATGACCTTCATTTTTAAGTCATCACGTCAGATTTTTTTTGTAAATTGTAAATGTCAATGTTAAAATATAAAAAAAAATATTATGCTTTAAAAATATTTAAAATATTTTTTATTAAATTAAATATTATTTAATTCAGTAATTTATTCAATTTTTTTGGCTTATACTGGGATTTTTACAGTTAAACAGCTAAGGGTTCCGATGAGGTTGGGGGGGGGGGGGGGGGATGTTCAATATTAACTTGAAACTTTTTAACTTAGAAATTTACAATTTGCGAAAAATCCTGTCGCGATGGTTAAAAATAAAGATCATTTTCGATTTCAGAGGCAAAAAATACACAAAAAATAATTATCAAAAGCTAAAAACACATCTCTTTTATAATATTAAATTTTGCTATTTTTCCTTTTTTAAACTTTAAAATTTATGATTTGCAAAAAAACTTTACTTGATGATAAAAAAGAAGGTCAATCTGAGATTCAGCGAAACAGAATACACAAGATTTAATTATCAAAAGCTAAAAAACATGATGTAACCCAACTTTTGCAGGCTAGTGGTGTTATTAAGGCTCCTATAATATTAGGGATTATTGACGAGTTATAGGAGCCCTAGGTGTTATCTACCCGTAAAGTATGATGACGTCACGGTGACGTCATTGCGAAGTCACACTGTGGCATTGTGACTGTCGATGTGAAGTCACAGTGACTAGAATGTGGAGTCGTTATGTCCCCACACTAGTCACTGAAAAAGACCAGGATGATAACGTTAAGTCTATGAGGGCGTTCTTTTCAAAACTCCATAGGGGACCATCAACAAATTGAAAAAGAACGAATATCTTTTATATAGCCCTGTCAAAACTAATATAGCAAAAGAATTCAAACTGCAGATTATGATTAAGTGGCTTATTATAATAAATAGCGATCATTTTAATGTGAATTGCATCTATACTCGTAGAGAAATCAAGATTTTTATGAAAACGGTCCCAAATTTTTCCAAGTTTTTTTGCTTATAATTTGCAGAGTTCTTCATAAAACACAATATTCTTTTCAAAAAATATGACAATCAATATTGTACATAACACCCTGTAATCAGAATTAAAAAGTAATAAAAGTTGTATGACGAATGAGCAGGTTTACTAAATAATTTTTTACTGCGAATGCATCAATGCTATTAAAATTTCATTTGCATATTATGTTAGTTAAATGTATAGAGCAAGTTTTGTGAAAATCGCAAAAACATAGCTTGAAAATTCTAAAAAATTATCGTCGATAGAATGAAATATAAATCTGTTATTCCCAAAATAAAGCAAAAAGATTGAAGAACTCTGCAAATTATAAGCAAATTATAAGCAAAATGGATACAGCCCCTCATTTTTTTGTTTCATTTTGGGAATATCGGATTTTGAAATTATTCTTTCGAAGGTAATTTTCAGAATTTTCAAGCTATGATTTTGAAACTTTAACAAAAGTTGCTCTATGCGTTTAGCTAACACAAAATGCAAATGAATTTTTTATAGAGTTTACACATGCGCAGTGAAAATTTATTTAGTAAACCCGCTCCTTTTTCATACAATTATTAATATTTTTGAATTTTGACTGCAGTGTATTATGTACAATGTTGTTTCGCATATTTTCTGAAAAGAACATTGGTTTTTTTTTATTAAGAACTCTGCAAATTATAAGTAAAAAAAACTTCACAAAATTTGGGACCGTTTTTATAAAAACCTTAATTTCTCTACGAGTTTACATGCTATATTCATAAAAATGAACACAGTTTGTTACAATAAGCCACTTAATCATAATCTGCAATTCGAACCCCCTTTGCTTTATTAGTTTTGACAGGGTTATCCAAACTATCTTCGTTCTTTTTCAATTTGTTGACAGTCCCCTGCTGGATTTCGGGCAAAACTCTTCGTGAAAATACATGACGTGTACTATTTTGTTTACACACCTGGAGTTTCAGAATAATTCCTTATGTATATTTCTAGCTATTTAACAAAACGTCTAAAATAGCAAGTGTCAAGATTTTTTTTTGCTGAGACTATATTTTGAAAATTTTTGAAAATATACAAGGTAAATGGACTAATAATTTTCTTGCAAAGTATACCTAAATTATTATTAATATTATTTTATACAAAAATCATTTATTTAGCATTTAAAAATATATCTTTTTTCATAATCTTTAGGTTTCTGCTCAGATAATTTATGTGATCGTAATATTATCTGACCTATAAAATATATTTTTTTATGTAATGCATGTTATTATCCAACCTGAAATGAATACTTTTCAAGGTTTTTTTATTTTATGAATTCTAAGAAGAACAGAAATGAACGCGTTTCTTTTAACTAATTTTAATTACCTCTTTATTAATTAATAATTAACATTTCTGTAACTGTTTAAGCAAAAGCAATTTAGTCCAAAATATGCATGTTCGGATTTTTACAAAGTACCATATAAAATAGGGTGTTCAACTCGTTTCCAGCGGAGTATATTTTAGAGGTCCGTGTGTTATTACGAATATTAAGGACGAAAAGTTATCGACAATAAGGTACCTGTGCCTAATATGGACACGCCAAGGAAAATTTATTTTTTTCACCTCCATGTACTGTACATGTGATAGGACTTCAAAAATATATGACCATGATCCCTGGACTGTTGACTATCATTATTAAAATTAGCGACCTTGTAACTATTCCGGTTTAGTTTAAATGATAAAAATAAAAAATGTTTACAGAACGTCCATATAAGGAACCATCAGTTCCTATTATGGACAGGTGGTTTCTTACTGACCTACTACACAGGGTGTATGGAAGAGCCACTCTTCTATGAAATTTTAGAGGAGAGGGGAGAAAAAAATATATCTTAAAGTATTGCGAGGGAGGATAGGGCTCGTTAAATAGCTACAGAACATGTCTTTAAGAACGGGGGGTCATTTTCGGTTGTGGCTCTTCGAAGACCAATGCAAAGCACCCCAGTTACTACAAAATATTATGAAATAATGTAGTTAGTTTTGCTTAGCTATCTATTTTTGTGAATATGAAGATTCACCTGCTGTACTTGCAATGTGGTCATAAAAGTGTCCATATTGAGAATCAGGAGTAGTTTTATTAAATCTTATAATAAATAAATAAAGAAAATCTTTTTAAGCAATATATGCAATAGCAATCGAAAATATGTTTTATTAGCTTTCTAAAACACTCTATGTTTTGATATTTAAACTAATTTTGCCATATCTAATAAGAATTTAAACTTACCTTTAAGATCAGCACACCACGAAACAACAAGTTTCCTTCTAAATGGCGAAAAACCCGCTTTTTAGCATTTTTCACGCTTAATTACCTTTTCAGCTGCTTTTCTTCACGGACATGCAGAGCGATCTCTCAATAAAAATTGTAACTTTTAAAAATATTAGGGGTGTCCATATTGAGAGCACTGTCCATATTGGGTACAAATACCTTACTAAACATTTTCAAAGTTTCTATTTAGGACAAATTCATAGCTGCCAATTTTTACTTTTTTTACACATTAAATAAACTTTTTTTGAACCAAAACTTTCGATTTGTTTTTGTATAGCATTTATTTACATTTACATTTATCGAGTAAAATTTATTTTTCAAAATAATTTTTAACCTTGAAAATATACAATAAAAGACAAGTAAAATAAAAAACAAGTAAAACTCTATAGCGATAGAAAATCTCTGTTTTAACTTTTTTAAAGAGGGGTGTAGGGTGGGAGATTTTTGTATTCACTCATTTTTTTCTTTATGCGAACTGAAATATCGACAAAGTGAATTTGCTGCATTTGTTCCATAAAAGCCGGAACTTTTCTGAAATCAAAAGTACTATGCTAACAGCTATTTATTACATATTCAACAATTATAATTTCCCAATTAATCATTTGAAACTATTAAAAAGTTTTAAATTTCCATGTTCTTATAGGTATGCCGAACCTAAATATGCAATAAAATTATGCGTTGCTGTTGAAAATGTTAAAGGTGCATTTTATTATTATTATTATTATTTTTACTATTGCATCAATTCGAACTGAGTTATAGTGTCAGTGTTTGCGCATACTTTTTAATACTGTAGACATATATCTTTTGTGTTTATTTTAAATAACTGAAAATCAGCATGGTGAAAAGAGTAATTAAGATGTTTAGCCTTAATTATACTTTTGACCATGTGCTTCTCTCAGTATTAAAAAAATACAACTGAATAATAAGAAAAAAAAAACCTAAATGGATATATTTAATTATTTGTTTTCTCTTTCTGGATAGCAATATTATTTCCATTCTGCTACACTTAAGTTTACGAGGACAGTGCTTTGATTCCACGTTCTTAAGTATGTCTTTTAGATCTGAAGTAATTTTGTGTTTAGAATAATTTTTTCATGGAATGCTCTCCGTTTTCCGATATTTCTTGTTGAAATCGAGGCTGTTGAAAGAGATTTATAGGCTTGAGCAGATGAGCCAAGCATGCTAACGAAGGACTGTGGTATAAATATAAACATTTCTGTTCAATATACAGTTGCTGGTAATAAGTCTAATTAGCGCATTTTGCTCGGTTGAAGGTCAAGCGTTGTAGAAAGAGAGTGCTGACAGGAAGCACGTGCCTTTTATCTCATTCCCTATTCTTCTATCATCGGTCTTCTTTCCTCAGTTGCTCCTCGCGATCCCAAGTCTCTCTCGGAAAAGAGAATCAATCCGTCATCCCAAAATCTGAATGCTTACTTATCAGTTAAACTATCGGTAAATAATCTCAACCTGCCGTCTTTTCATTTTTTTGCCTAGTTTATGGTTTAATATTGTATCATCGTTATTGTCATAGAGACATTTGTCTTTATTAATGCTAATTCAGGGGTCATTGTTCGGGCTAGAAACCTGAATGGATCGGGATGTGCCCGACCCGAACCCGAAGTGAAAGAAAATTAACCCATAATTTAGTATAACTATGAAAGGAAAAATAGCCTTCAATTATATTTTTAATCGGTGTTGCCAGTGGGCTACTTTTTTAAAATTCAAATTCCTTGATTGGTACCAATTTTTTTAAATGGTAAAAGTTGTCTTATTTAATGACATATTAATGTCATATTAAGGGTGTATTCCAATCCAGAATGCTTATTTTTCGACTTATTTTTAAATTCATTTTTGCTTTCAAACGCATCAAACTGGCAAATTGTCTTATTTAGAGACTGCACAATGTGCCGTGTTTCTCGGTTTTTTTCATAAATACAGAAGATACTGCAAAAAATGCTCTCAAAGTTGTGATTTTGAACCGAATTTTCCAAAGCGAGAGATCTGGGAACTAAATAAAATGGTCATACTGATAAAATAAATGTTTATAAATAAAATTCTAACGAATTGAGCGATAAATGAAATTACACGGAGTCTTATACATCTCTTCAAAAATCACCACCTCAAGTTTTATGTTTTTACTTTTTAAAATGAGTCTGAAAATATATCAGGAAATTTCGAGCTGTTGAGCGTAGAAAAATATTTTTTCCGAATACACCCTTATGTAGAAAAGAAGAAGAATTTTACCATTTCAAAAAAGTGGTGCTTCAAGAACTCTTTATTGTTATTATTATTATTATTATTATTATTATTATTATTATTATTATTATTATTATTATTATTATTTTAATGTAGCCGACTGGCATCTAATATCAATCTTATCCTTTTTATGCAAAAAATAACATACATACACTCATTAATACTGAAATGTATTTTTTTTTTATATGAAAAATATTCAGGACTTTCTTATATTCAGAGCAAAAATATCATAATGAACAGTAATAACAAAACCCTTTACATTATTACTGTCAATCTTATCATTGTTATCAAGGTAGTGAGAAACATAAAATTTTTGAAAAATTCGCATTTGTATTCTTTGATTTAGAACAAACTTTGTACTTTTCAGAATAAGATTGCAAAATTCGTATGTAAATAATATTATTGCTGAAATGCAGAGTTGCCAAGTCTCTGGCTTTTTTGGATACCGGTATTTTAATACAGAAAAGGATGCTTTATTTAATTGGAACATTTTCGGGATTTAAAAAAACAACATTTTCTTTAAAATTTTATTGGTGTGCAAAAAGCCGGAGACTTTTCAACTCTGGAAATGCCATTGAAAGCTTACTGTGGAGACGAGAAAAAATGTTGGTTTTCATCTGTTATTTAATTGTTTGTTCTTTCGTTAGTGACTTACAATGTCTGCCTATTCCTCAATAACTGCTGCAAAAAACAGCGATTGGCTTGAAATGAATTGACTGACGTGAAGACGATTGGCTTGAAGTGGGCATGTTTGTGAGACACCCAGATTCAGCTGCATAGGTTTTGGTTTTATTTGGTTTATTCGTTCGCAAAATATAAGCAAAAAAATATTGCAAAATACTTTTAAATAGTAGCAATTACTTTTAAGTGTTATTTGATAGAACATTTTTTCAGATGCAAAGTATATTTTATTGAATTATTTTCGTTTGAATCATAAAAGTATGCGAAATATAAATACAACCAGTTTTGTATATCACTCCGATATGAAAAAAATTAGAAATAGTTTTTTTTAATACTTTGATAACGATATCATTACAGGAGGTGGGAGTTTAAGAAATGATAACGTACGATATTGAAAGGGGGGGAGGGGGTCCAAAATTACCAAAAAGTTACATTTATAAAGTTACATTTGCCCAGCTCCTTAAGCTTTACACGAGGACTCGGGTAGCATCTGTCAAAGTTTGCATTTATTCTCGGACAGATGCTGTCCGAGCTCCCGTGTAAAGATTAACACGAAGATTTAATTTAAAGTAAAAAAAAAATGGATACCAAGTGTTAATAATATGAACCAAAAAATATCACTGTCGAAAATGACGTCTTGATTAGCTGGGATTAATTACTGTCATACTTAAGAACTAAAATAATAATTGTTGGAAAGAAATAGGCTTAATCTATTAAATGAGTAAAGAATCATTAAATTAATTCTTTTTTATCAATTATACATAGAAAATAATAATAATGCCATTAAGATTATGCTATTAAATAAAAAGCAGTGATCGTTTTCTCTGGGAAAAGGTTGGAAATTTAATTAATTTTCTTAAAAGAAAATATATTTTTTTTTTTTTTTTTTTTTTTTTCGTTGTGATCTGTTTTTGTAGAACCCTTCCTTATGAGAATATAGCATTTAAGCCATTATTATTAGAAGATAAAATGAAGTAAGCAATAAATTCAAAATAATTATTCATAAATGTAAATAAAGAAGTGAACACATTTTCTTTCTAAATAAAATAACTCTTCTACACCAGTTAACAATTAAATATAACATTTATTTACAAATATTTACAAAACTTTACATTAAACGAACAAAATGCATTATGGTGAAAATATCACCCGAAAAAAAGTTACAATTTAAATTTTTCTTGAATAACATTATTTCTTTTAAAATAATAATAATATTAATATTAATATTAATTTGCAGAAATCCCCATTTGCAGCTGACTACAATTTCAAAATATTAAGGGGGTAAATATAGTAAGTTAAATTACTTGCCAAGTTATGGACTTCCGTGCAGAAAGCATTTTCTCGCATCCGTGATCCGGCATCGACATCAGAGAGCAGAGCCAGGCAGGAGGAATCCTCCCTTTGTCAGCTGAGGGTGTTGAGAGATTTTTAGCCAACTGACCACTCGAAGAAAAAAATGTTTTTTCTTTCCCGACCTGTGGGAGTGTCCAAGTTTTTTAAAACTATAATTGGAGAACAGGATACCTTGGCTTTCGTGACTATTGGGTGGGGGACGCACTCACCTCCTTTTAAAACACGTGTGTAAGAAGAAACATTCACATGCCCCAAAGAGATGTAGTAAAATTGTTTTATGGCCCATTATAAATACTCTTGACGTTAAAAGTCAGTGTACAATGGTGGTGTCTTGGGTTCTCAGGCCTTAAACTTTTATTACTGAGAGTGTCTCTTTAGACTACCCAGATGGTTTTTTATATAGCATTTTGAGTAAAAATTGTTCCGTTGATTTTATTACCCTTTTGTGATCTATGCGTGATGGATCTTTCCATCATTTCCCCCCTGTCATAGGAGAAAAAAAAAGAAAGGGACAGAGTTCATGTCCTTTTTTTTACATATCATTGTCATTAACTTTATCACTAACAAGGGCACCACCAAACATGGTGCTCACAGATTTTAATGATTTTTAAGTATGTTGTAGGGGTTATATTACTAATTATTCAGCTGAAAGGATTCTTTCAAATGGGCCTTGGTTTTTGAGAAATTGGGGGGTCAAAGTTTAGCGTTTATTTCAAATACCTGTTAGTATTACCTTTGGTCAGCAGCTCCGTGGCTCCGAGGTAAATTGCTGGACTCCAGACTCGGAGGTGGCGGGTTCAACTCCAAGCTGGACCACCTTTTTTTTTTTAATTTTTACATACTTTTTACATGTTACATATTTTAAGCTGAATTTGGAATTCTACAGCTTTGAACTTATTAACATTTTCTTATGTGGGTTGTTTATTTTTTTTACTTTTATTTTTCTTACTTAAAAAAATATGGTTCAAATGATAAACTAATTGCACTTCAAAATTTATAAAATAAATAAAAAATGCTTATATAATTAGAATTTTCAAAAAGCATAAAAAATTTTGAATATTTTAAAATCCCTTTTACTTTAAATATTAATAATTTTGCTCAATTACTTTTTTCAGATTTTCAAATGAATATTACACAATACTGTGCATGGATTTTTAGACAATCTATTATTACATTTAATATACTTACATATATATATATATATTTATGTTACTGGTATATGCAGTGTAAAAAGATTAAATTTAACACATAACGCATCTTTATACACACTTTTATTTGGAAAAAATTATAATTATAACCTGAAAACTAATTACATGAGTATATTTATCGCATGTATAATACAGAACCAATATAAAAAAAAATAAATCACCATATCAAATACAAAAAAAGTCCTTAGCACTTTTAAAACATGAAAGTGAAGAAATTATGCACACAGAAAAAAACCGTTTAGAATCATCATTTGCGTAGGGAATTGCGCTGAATGTATTAACAAAATTTACAGTATCGCGTGATATATTTGTCGTGTGAATAAAAATAAGTAATTAAATTATTCACAATTTAACAGAATCTTACTTGATATTTAAGAGCAAATATTTATTTTTTGATCAACTTTTATATAAACCTTTTCCTTAAAAACTTAACGTTTATGATTTTTTTTAATTAATAGTTTTTTCAAAACTTATTAATCTAAACGCAAATTTGAACTAATTCGTGACTGAAATCTCATCTTTTTAAAACTCGTATAAATTTACATAACCTATATTCCTTAACTAGTTCTGCAAAAGAAACTAAATGACAACAGCAAAAAGAATTTCTATTTTTGCGTGAATTTACCGAGAAAATAAAAGCAGACGAATAAAATAAATACATATATTTTTTTTTTATCTATCGTAAATATTATTTCATTAGCAAACGATTTTCCCAATTTAGTTGATTTTTTATGAATAGTGCTTTAATTTGTTAAAATAAAAAATATATGTATTATTTTAAATATAATCCTTCATTTCTTATTTGTGCAAACGATAAATGATATTGAGGATGAACTTTAGAAATAAATGTATTTAAAGATCAGTAAAAATTTGGAAAATATTTTAACACTACTGCAATAATATTTTATTAGACTTTCGAAGGTATGCATTATTTGAATTAACTAATCATATAAATGTCTGAGAAATTGCACCTGAAAATTATTTTGTATAATTTATACAAAAAAAGGATAAATTTTCGTTTAAAAAATTCCACAAAAAAGGCGATAGGAAAGAGAAAAATTATTATTTCAGAATTGTGCTTAATAAAAAAAGAAATTACATAATAATTAACAAAAAAAAAAAAAAAAAAAAAAAAAAAAAAAAAAAAAGATTCAAGGCATAAATTAGTTATGCCGTTTTGTCAATAAAAATATTAGTTTAAAAATTGCAGATAAAAATAAATTTCCATGAAATAAATTCGGAAATATAAATTTACTTTATTAAAAAAATATCAAAAAGTTCAAAGCTGTAGAATTTCCAATACTGCTTAAAATATGTAACGTGTAAAAAGTATGTAAAGATAAAAATAATATGTAATTGTGTAATATTCATTTGAAAATCTGAAAAAAGTAATTGAGCAAAATTATTAATATTTAAAGTAAAAGGGATTTTAAAATATTCAAAATTTTTTATGCTTTTTGAAAATTCTAATTATATAAGCATTTTTTATTTATTTTATAAATTTTGAAGTGCAATTAGTTTATCATTTGAACCATATTTTTTTAAGTAAGAAAAATAAAAGTAAAAAAAATAAACAATCTACATAAGAAAATGTTAATAAGTTCAAAGCTGTAGAATTCCAAATTCAGCTTAAAATATGTAACATGTAAAAAGTATGTAAAGATTAAAAAAAAAAAAAAAGGTGGTCCAACTTGGAGTTGAACCCGCCACCTCCGAGTCTGGAGTCCAACACTTTACCTCGGAGCCACGGAGCTGCTGACTAAAGTTGATACTAACAGGTATTTGAAATAAACGCTAAACTTTGACCCCCCAATTTCTCAAAAACCAAGGCCCATTTGAAAGAATCCTTTCAGCTAAATAATTAGTGGTATAACCCCTACAACATACTTAGAAATCATTAAAATCTGTAAGCACCATGTTTGGTGGTGCCCTTGTAAGTTCAACCAGCACATCGTGATGAAATGCAATAGAGTCCCAGCTAGTTCGGTCATCTTCCTCGGATATCTGTTATGCCGCAGGAGAGAATTTGGCCTACTGGGGTTGATTAATGAAACTAACTGTAACGAAAGTTCGGCGCATGCCGACGACACATTCTAATACGGCGTCCTTTCGAGATTCCAACGCTGATTCGTTATGAAAAGTCCTATCGTTGCGACATCAGTCGCCATATGCCAATACTATGTTGAATAGTAATCTGTGGAAGTCTGGCTGTACTTATTATATCCCCCAATTTGAATATGTTAAAGTATTAAAATAGCCAAATAGATTTTCAAAGCAATGAATTCCGAATAACATAAATGAGAGAAAAAAAAAAAACTTATGAGGCAAAAAAAAAAAAAAAAAAAAAGAAACTCTGGCATAAACTGTTACATAATATTGGCACTATTAAATAACATAAGCTATATTTATATAGATACACATAATAACAGTCATTTATCATTTTATGGAAATGTATATAAACAATCTAACTGATACATCACAAAACTTGTATTTTCTCGATATGATATACAACTCATATATAAAGCATGTTAACAATTAGTAAATATATGTATCATATTTTCTTTTTTTTTTCTTATGGTTTTGCTTTATATCATATAAAGAATCATATGAAAGGAATTATTTCCTCATATCTGACGCTGTTTATATATGTGGTATATGCACATCTGCGACTTAAGACTCTCTGTTGTCTATTGTCATTTGTAAGATAGACGGGCAAAAACTATTAATATATATATATATATATATATATATAGACCGTAAGAAAAAATATACGAATAAATTAAAACGGGAAATATGTATACCTTATTAACCAGTGGCGCAGCCAGAATTCGGCTCTGGGGGGGATAGAGTTGCTTCAGGGGTGATTCTGGTTGAAATTTTTTTTCGGAAATCAGCGTGGGGGGGGGAATCCGCGAGTTACCCCCCCCCCCCACGAAGGGGGTTTATCCGCGGTCTTCAGACGAAATGGGCGTTTTTCCGCGACTTTTAAACGAAAACAGTGATTTATCTGCGATATTTTAGCAAAATCGGCGATTTATTGAGATCTTTTGTCGAAATCGGCGGTTTTTCCGCGATCCTTTGACGAAATCGACGTTTTTCAGTGTGTTTTTTTTATGAAACCGGCGTTTTTTTCGATGATCTTTAGACAAATTTTTACGCGATCATTTTTTGAAAACGGCGCTTTATCCCCGCGGTCTTTCGACGAAATCGGCGTTTTTTCCGTGATCTATTGATGAAAGCAGGCTTTTTTTTTTCAATGAGCTTTTGACAAAATATTTTTAAGCAATCTTTTATCGAAAACGGCGTTTTTTCCGATTTTTTAACGAAATTGGCATTATATCAGAAATCTTTAGGCGAAATCGACGTTTTCCCGGAGTCTTCAGACGAAATCAGCGTTTTATCTGCGATATTTGGTGAAATTGCCGTTTTTTCCGTGATCCGCACAGGAAATTCGCGATTTTCGGCGATCTTTTGATAAAGTTTGTTGACAAAAACATTGACGAAATTGTCTTTTTTTCACGGAATATTGACGAAATGTGTGCTTTTTCGGCGATCCTTTCACGAAATTTGCATTTCTCCGCGATTGTTTTATCCGCGCTCAAAATCGTACAAGTTGGCAATTATGCGGAACTGATAACCCAACTTCAAATTTTCGGAAGAGGATGCCTTAAATTTTCGGACGAGAATCACCCCAAGTTGCTTATAGATAAACAAAGTCGCCATCTTTTTTTTTTTTTTTTTTTTTTTTTTTTTTTTTTTTTTAATAAATAAATTAGTTAACGAGTTATAAGCGATTTTGGTTGCATGGCAACCATTTTTTCTCCTTTTTGTTGCTACTACGTCGTAAATACGTTTCAAATCATCCACTGTGAGAATCGTCTTCTGAAAGATCTTATCAAAGAATGAAGAACATTTCTCAGTTACATAGCTTTTTAATCATGATATTTACTTGCCTGAATCTAGGAAAAATAGCTATCGGAAAAAAGTGACAAACTACAAAAGCGGAAAAAAAGACACGGAAAAAAAGTTACCGGAAAAGAAGGACATGATAAACATGTTAATGGAAAAAAAGTGATAAGGAATTGATTTTGGGGATTTATTGGCAAAGTATGAACGGGGGGGGGGGGGGTCGGGGGTCGGTTCTTAATTTAAGTGAATGATTTTTCATGCTGAATTAACTGTTTTGGTTCAATTTTTGGATATGTGTTCATACTGAAAAGATGCTTGCCTGATTAGTTTTGGGAACGGACGATTACTCCCCCCCCCCCTCCCTCCGCCCTAAATAAGATGAATGGTTTTTTAAGCAGAATTATCCAACGTGTGCTAAATTTTGGTTATAGATTCTTTCTGATAAGGCTTATATATAGTATTGGGGTGTCGCGCCCTGAGTTTCTCTTTACTAAGTTGGTTTATTTGTTAAGTTCATCAATAACACATTTTTAATTCCTTAAGTTCTTTATTAGAATCATAGATCAATTATTAAAAAAATAAATAAATCGACATTATAACTACATCTACATAGGAGCCACACTCAAATATTACATTTCGCTTCCCTCTCGGTGCTCAATAATCCCAGTGTTCCCCTCAGCTCATTGCCACTAGACCAGTGCAATTATTTTCTAGGTATCTCCCTTGAGGTCAATAACACCTATTCTTCTCATCATTTGAATGAAGATACTTTCACCTCTACATACCTTTTCACAATAAGACTTCGCTATCTATCTTCTGCCACGATTAAAGTTGTCAGTATGTCGTCAGAGTATATAATACCTGAAGAATTTCGGTAATTTAATGGTTAAATATAGAGCGAGCATTGGAGGATAACCTCTCTTAAATTAAATAAGTGGCTCCGATTTGCTTCAAATTTTGAATGTAAGTTCATTAAGAAATTAAGATAAGGGGTATCCCTGATTAGATGGGGTTATGGGGTTCTTTTGCTAATTAAAAAGGGGGGCCGCGATTATTCCCCTCTTAAATAAATTGTTTTTTATGCACAATTATCCGGTGTATTTCAAATTTTGGCTATAGTTTCTTTCTCATAAAGTGAATCCCTGAATAGTTTTAAGGGTTCGTTTATATATCCTCAATAGCTGTTTGTATTTAAAACTATGATTTATGTTTCTACATAGCATTTTTCAGTATTCTATAAATATCGCAACAAAGAAAAAAATATCCTGTTTTTCTTAAAATCGTTTTTTTATTTAAATCTGTTTTTTATTTTTTTAAGCGTTCAAACCTGAAGATCTATCAAGAACTACAGGTTTTTAAACAATTAACTTTCTAATTACTAACATAAGCTAGTAATAAAATAACTATTTTTATTACTACAAATTAATGAATTCACTAGTTCATTCGTTCGTGACATACAACATAGTTTGTACATTAAAATTTTCTAACATATATTTTTTTAATGTTTTATATTATATTTTGTGATGTGTAATATGGGACATTAATTAGTAAAAATCCAGTTTTAAATGATAAATATTTGGCGTAAATTAAAATGACAATTACAGCAAATAATTTAGTATATTACTTTTTTCACAAATAAAATAAATAAATAAATAAACCGGTTTAAAATGCAAAATGAATGGAAGTAAATCATTATAAGAAAAAAGGTAAAATGTGTTATAATGTTTTCTGACATGATAGTTTTCAATCATTAAATTAAAAAATAAAGGAAAATTGTTTTCATTTGTTATTTGCGTTCAGTTGCATTCAACTCGTTTTTTTATGTTACTTGAATATTTTTGCGGCAAACCTTTACCGGGAAATCCCCTGATCGACAAATTTCCTAAGAGACTAGCCGCCCGCGATATATACCGGACATCCCCCTCCGTCGAATGGGGAAAGCAAGCTTCTTTCCCCGAAAGGGTTTCCTGAATGGACTGCTGCATCCCTCCCTATTTTAACTATATTCATTAGCTTATACGCCTTACCATAATGAAACTACATCCAAAATTTGAAGCAAATCGGATAATTCTGCGTAAAAAGCCATTTATGTAATTTAAGTGGGGGTTATCCCCAGTTTCCCCCCTCTATACTTAGCCATTAAGCCCTTAAAATTATTTAGGGATTCACTTTATGAGAAAAAACTTATATCAAAAATTTGAAATACATCGAAAAATTATACATAAAAAACAATTTATCTAATTTAAGGGGGGGGGGGATAATCGTCCGTTTCCCTATTTATACTCAGCAAAAGAACCTCATAAATAATCCGGGATACACCTTATCATAAAGAACCTACATCCAAAATTTGAAGCAAATCGGATAATTCTGCATAAAAAGCAATTTATTTAATTTAAGGGGGAGGGGTTTATCCTCTGTTTTTGCCTTTATACTTAGCCATTAAACCCTTAAAACTATTCAGCGATTCACCTTATCAGAAAGAACCTATATTTAAAATTTGAAATACATCGGATAATTCTGCATAAAAACCGATTTATCTAATTTGAGGCGGAAATAATTGCTTGTCCTCCTATAATAAGGAAAAGAACCCCTTAACTAATCCGAGATACGTTTTATCATAATGAACCTATGTCCAAAATTCCAAGCAAATCGGATAATTCTGCGTTAAAAGTCATTTATTTAATTTAAGAGGGATTATCCTCGTCCCCCTTCCCTTTATACTTACAAGGAAGGTCTCCATTGGGGGCATACTCAGATTTTTTTGAAAAAAATATGAATCAAACTACTCATGTAGGTAATAAAGGACCAGTGAAAATTAGCGGCGGAAATACATTATTAGATATGTAAAAAAATAAAATAGTTTGGAATAATTGGCGTGAAAAGCTGAAAGCGACGCGGGATTTGGCGAGCAATGCATTTCCTCGCCAAAAGCAGACGATTTTAACGAATCTGAAAGTTGATTTTATTTGACTTCACTGTTAAAAATCTGCAGCATTTACTGCAACGTCACTCCACTACTTTTATAGAATATCTCTCTTCTGACCAATGAGAATGCTCCATAGCACGGTGAATTGATCATGTCATACACTGTTAAAAATCTGCTGCTTTTTGCTGCAACGCACTCCACCGCTTGTATATAATATCTCTATTCCAACCAATGAGAAAGCTCCATTTCACGGCCAAGTAACCGTTTTCTATACAAGCAACGGAGTGCGTTGCAACAAAATGCAGCAGATTTTTAACAGTGTATTTTTCAATTTGGAACAATTTTAATCAATTTAAATTGTGTTTTAAATGATAAAATATCGTAATTTCATTTTGTTATATGTACATATAAACGTATATGACAAAATTACACTTAAAGTAAAGTAAAGGTTTGGTTACGTATACCGATCCATTACTGGACATCATACGTCGCTAACGGTCGGGGCCTCCACGGGGACCCGAGGGCCCCCACTTCGACCGTCTCCCGCTTCGCGAAACTCGTCCTGACATCCAGACCCTGCAACAGAGACACCCACTCAGTACTTATGAGAGGGGTCGGAACAGGTCCGAGTGAGAGCGGCATCACCGTCACATCATCGAAGCTTAATCATTGGGGACTTACAGAAGACCCCATGCTCGGCGACTAGTGAGGGATCCACCACCCCCCCTTAATCTACCGCCAGCCAAGACTGAGAAAGTCCTACAAAGGCAAAATGCAAAACTAAAATTATTTAAACTAAACTTATTTAAATAAATTGAACATAGAAAGTTTTTTCTTTAAAAAGTATTCGAAGCGTAAAAGCGTATTTTTCAAAATTTCGTTTTTTCGCCAACCGGAGATAAATCGCCAAATAAACGAAATTTTTATTATTTTTTACGGACGTTATAAGGAGGTTCCGCCGAAATTCTTTTTGTAAACATATATAACTACTAGCAGGAGTGACCGAGCTCAGCTCGGTCAAAAATAACTTTTTGTTCAACGCAATTTTCACTTTATCAGTCTCTCTGTATTATTACTATAAAACATGTCGTTTATAATAGTATTATTTACAAAAACAATCAATAAGACAATTATGTATGTATGCACTTTTTTATATTATTTTAAAATTTACAACAAAAGGACATTGATCCAAATCACTTTTTTACCTCGACTCTGATTGGTTTAACCGTGCAATTCGAATTCTATTAAGAATGTATACAAATTTCTTCACATTCTAAAAGGCAATTTTTTTGCCAGATATAGCCAAATTTGGCGACATTCTTTCATTTGTTGCCAAATACGTGTTTTGGTTAATCGTAATCTTTCGTTATCTTAATAGTCGATTTTTCAACCAAATGCCTCCAATATTTTGTTAAAAGTCGCCAACTTATTGGCTGTTGCCATATTCTCGTGACCCTGATCCGTATTGCCCAAAATGACCCACTAATCAAATTTGATCAAATGTGACTTAGCTCAATTGTCTTGAGGTAATCAAAAACAGTAGACTATAAAATTTAATCAAAATCGTTTAAGCCATTTCTTAGGCAAAATTAGCTTGACAGCATTCCTCAATGAAGCCGAAATGATCCACTAATATAATTTTTTTAATATGCGATTCAGCCCATTGGACTTCTCGTGGAAAAAAGTTCCTTTACAAAAATTAGATAAAATTGATTGTGTATTTGTTACATATAGTTAGAATGACCCTGACCCATTATGACCCACTAATCGAATTCACGCGAGCTAGTGTTCTAGCCCAATGGTTTTATCTTGCCGGGAAACGATATACTACAAAGAATAGTCAAAATGGTGAGAGCCATTTTCTAGATGAAATTAGGTTGATCCAACATGACCCACGAATAACCCTCATAATCGAAATCTCTCGAACATGTGACCTAGCCCATTCGTTTTTGCGCGCCGAAAAACGGTTGGGTACAAAATTTAGATAAAATCGATTAAGCCGTTTTTTAGATGTAATTAACTTGACCTTAACCCATTATGATAGAAAATTACCCATTAATTTTTCTCGAACATCTGATCCAACCCAATGATATTCTCGTGCCCGAAAACGATAGAATTCAAAATTTAGTCAAAATTGCGCGAGACATTATCTAGATAAAATTAGCATGATCCACAATGATCCACTAATTGAATTATGTCTAACACATGACTTTACACAATAATCTTCTTGAAATTCAAAACGATAGAGTACAAACCTTGGTCAATGTCATTAGAGCCATTTTTTATATAAAATCGGTTTAACCAAAAATGACCCAAAAAGTGATCCACTAACCGAAATTTCTCGAACATGCGACCGAGCCCAATGGTTTTCTTGTGCAGAAAAAATATAATATATATAATTTCCTTAAAATTGTTCCACCTGTTCTTTAGATATAGCTTGATCATGACTCATTATGACCCATCATGACCCCAAAATTATCCTTATAATCAAAATCTCTCGAATATGTGCCTTATCCCACTAGTTTTCTCGTGTCTAAAAACTTTTACATACAAAGTTTCGTTAAAATCGATCCTGCCGTTCTTTAAATATAAATAGCTAGGCCCAGGCCCTTTATGACCCAAAATAACCAATCGAAATTTCTCGAACATGTGACCTAGCCAATAGTTTTCTCGTGCCAAAAAATGTTGTATACAAAATTTCGTTAAAATCGATCCACCCGTTCTTTAGATACAGCTTTATTATGATATATTATGACCCGACCCATCATGACCCACAAATGCAAATTACAATCGAAATCTCTCGAACATGTGACCTAGCCCATTGGTTTTCTCGTGTTAAAAAACTGTTACATACAAAATTTTGTTAAAATCGATCACGCCGTTCTTTAAATATAAATAGCTTGACCCAGACACTTAATAACCCAATATGACCCATTGAAATTTTTCTCGAACATGTAACCTAACCTATGTTAGCCCATTAGTTTTCTCATGTCTAAAAAATGTTACATACAAATTTTCGTTAAAATCGATCTAGCCGTTTTTTAAATATAAATAACTTGACCCAGACCCTTTATGACCCATTAATCGAAATTTCTCGAATGTGTGACCTAGCCCCATGATTTTCTCGTTGCAAAAAAATGTTATTTACAAAATTTCGTTAAAATCAATCCACCTGTTCTTTAGATATAGCTTGACATGATCCATTATGACCCATTATGACCCACAAATGACCCTTATAATCGAAATTTCTCAAACATCTGATTTAGCCTAATAGTTTTCTCATGTCAAAAAACTGTTACGTACAAAATTTCGTTATAATCGATCCCGCCGTTCTTTAAACATAAATAGCTTGACCCAGACCCTTAATGACCCAATATGACCCATTAAAATTTTTTCTCGAATGTGTAACCTAGCCCAATGTTTTTCTCGTGCCCGAAAACCATATAATGCAATTTTTTAGTCAAAATTGCGGCAGAAAATCTCTAGATAAAAATAGCACGACCCACAATGACCCCAAAAATGACCCACTAACCGAATTTTCTCGAACATGTTACCTAACCCAATGGTCTTCTTGTAATCCAAAACGATAAAATATAAAATTTGGTCTAAATCGTTTGAGCCGTTTTTTAGATAAAAATGGCTTGACCCATAATGACCCAAAAATGACCCACTAATCGAAATTTTTCGAGCATGTGACGCAGCTCAATAGTTTTCTCGTACCAAAAAACGATTGGGTACAAAATTTCCTTAAAATCGATCCAGCCGTTCTATAGATATAAATAGCTATATCCTGACCCATTATGACCCAAAATGACCCAATAATCGAATTTTCTCGAACATGTGACCTAGCCCAATGGTCTTCTCGTGCCCAAAAATGGTAAAATCCAAATTTTTGCGAAAATCGTTAGAGCCGTTTTTGAGATAAAATTTACCCACACACACACACACACACACACACACACAATTTTTGCTCGCATTATAGTATAAGATATGAGAAGAACATTCTGTATTTTTTTCAGATTTTTCTGAGTATGCCCGTATGGAGACCTTCCTTGTTAGTCATTAAACTCTTAAAACTATTCAGGGATTCACCTTATCAGAAAGAATCTATACCTAAAATTTGAAATACATCGGATAAATTTACTTAAAAACCGATTATCTAATTAGTGGGGGGGGGGGGGTAGTAATTGACCATTCTCCCTTTATAATAAGCAAAAGAACTCTATAACTAATCAGAGATACGACTTATCATAAGGAACTTATATCCGAAATTCCAAGCAAATCGGATAAATCTGCATAAAAAACTATTAATTTAATTTGAGAAGTTACGGATGGGGGAGGGGGGTTATCATATTCCTAAAACTCAACCAAAACAGTTAATTCAGCACGAAAAATCCATTTACTTAAATTAAGAGCCTCCCTTTGATACCCCCTAAATACTTAACCAATGAATTCTCTAAATCAATAATAAATTCCCAAAATCAATTCCTTGTCCCTTTTTTTTCGGTAACTTCTTTTCCGCTTTTGTAGTTTGTCAATTTTTTTCGGATAACTGTTTTTCCGGTAACTTTGTTTCCGTTTACCCACTTGCCTATTTCGGGCGTTTTTTAAATAAGAATTAATATTAATAAAAAAAATTCTCTGAAAGTAGTCCCTTTAAAGTAGTAGTAAGTAGAAAGTAGTTAGAAATTTTGCGCCCGTGGCGACCGCCCTCTCTCCCCCCCCCTTTCGCACGGCGCTGTTAATATCTTTCCAGAGACATAAATATAAACGAATTATATACTTTCCAAACATACCTGGATTTTAAAAATTGATCTCTTATATCCATCTTTTTCATAATTTTCTTCTCTGAAGAGGATTTAATATCCATAGCGAAACGCACAATAAAGGAAACCTTTGCGCTACAGCAACAACAGAATGTTTGTGGAATTAAGCCTATCCTTCAAAGCATGCGTTTTTGTGTTTTTCCTGGAAATCGAGAGTCCAGTCCCATTTCCAAAAAAAGAGCAAGAAACAGATGTAACTAATTAAGACCCCCCCCCCCCCCAATGGTGCAGTATTGAAAAATCCGAGACGGCATTGGCAGTGACAGGAAATGACCATTTCTTTTAGTCTTCGGCTGATTTCCAATAGTATAAATGAATGCTGGCCTTTTTCGAAATGTGTGACCAGTTTTCGATACTGATACCGTTACCATGTGCTTTCGCCATTTTTTAAAGAAAATACATTACTGCCGCTTATACGAGTCAAATTTTTTAATAAAATTTCATTCAATAAAGCGGCAGATTTCGAGAACAAAACAAATAAAATTTTAACTTTAGTTTTATTTTTTATGATTCGGTTCATAAAAATGGAAATTTCTGTATTTTTGTCATGGCTCTGGGGGGGGGGGGGGTTAACCCCCAACCCCCCCCCCCTCGCTGCGCCACTGTATTAACACACTCATAACTTTATTATAATATACTCTAGAAATGTCTCAAGAGTGCAATCTTGTTAGGTATACCTGCTCTCATCCATAATAATTGCACCTATGCTTTTATTATTATTATTATTAGATACTCGTGAACTGGGAATATGACATGTTTTTGTTTATGTATATCTTTACTCATAATTATTTGTCTAATATTTTCCATGTTATCTTATATTTAAATTAGCTGTTAATTTTCAAGTTAATCGGTATTTCAAAATTCTTTTATAAACACGTTTGTAGATACTATTTAAAATTTGGTACAAGTCTTTCAAAAATTTCCGGCAGTCATGGTGCGCACTAATTCCGACAAGCAGAATTCACGACAGCTAGAAAATCGAATAGTGTATCAACTTTAATCAAGTAATTATCAAAATTAGGTTATGGTCTAAATTGGTAATTACCTATGATTTTATTTAAATTAAAGAATTACATTAAAAAATTACTCATTATTATTATTTTTTTATTATCATTGTTTATTTATTTATTTATTTATTTAATATTTCTAGAAAATATCAGGTCACCTGTAATCAAGTGTTTTTAAATGAAATACCATAGTAATCGTAAATTTAAAGATGAAAGTCTGCTATTGGAGAAAAGCTAGTGTAAAAGCATGATACTTATTTAAGTTTGAAAAAAAAAATATGTTAAATTTGTGTGAATTGGCCAAAAAAAAAAAAAAATTATATTTATTTATTTTATTTATTTTATTTATTTATTTATTTATTTTAAACGGCTAAATAGCATTTTGAAGCCAATTATAAATATGGATGGCATTACCCTGAAATATCGCTCACATAAAAGTGCATTATTATTATCGAAGAAGAAAATAAACATTTCCAATTATCAATATAACGCCATTCTGCGCCAGCCGAAAAAGATAAAAAAAAAAACAATGATCTGCACTCAATAGTCTCATTACTTTTTTTTTTTGAGACAAGGAAAAAAAAAACAAGATTAATCCGCTGGAAAAAAAAAAAAAAAAAAATATATATATATATATATAACATACTAAATATATTCGATATACCCGTGTTATTTAAAATCCATAAACGAAAATCTGTATATACATTTATATTTTAAATTGTATATATATTGACCGAAAAAACTCTCTTAAGCTGACTGAGCCTCGTCAGAGTTCGTTCGCTGACAGTTTTCATATTCTACTGTCGTCGGGCTGAACAGTTTGTCTATATGTCGCTTTATCGGATTTCTCTGTGAATTCGTTAAATCCCTCAAGTAATAATTATTGTTCCGTACTCTTTTAATAACTTCGAAAGGCCCTTCAAATTTTTTTGAAGAGCTCCCGGGTTCCCAGCGACTTTTAAATAGCATGTTTGTCCTATTTTTAATGTTTTTACCTTTTTTAATGCTTCTTCATCGACATATTCTTTGATAATTCTCTCTTAATTTAAGAGAGCTTGTAACTTTACTTCTTGTATGTGTTGAAGTCTGTTTTTGACATAAGTTTGAGTACAAATGTCATTCGTCGGTAGATGAATTGAAAATGGATTTCTAATTTCTCTCGCAAAGAATATCATGGATGGCGAAAAACCCGTTGCTCTATGAATCGAGCTGTTGTATGCTAATTAAAAAAAATCCAGTCGTGTGTCCCATTCTAGTGTATTTTTGCTCATAGCCACTATTGAGTTTTTTAACGTTCTATTTGAGACCTCTATCATGCCATTTGCATTAGGCCTACGAGCGCTGGAGAAATTTATTTCTATGTTCAAAGCTTTCATATAATTTTTGAATAAATCTGATCTAAAATATCCAGCATTGTCTACCTGTATATGGCGACACATTACATAGGCGCTGAAATACTTGTTCAAAACATTTAGGATCGACTGAGATTCTACATTTCTGAGTGGTACCGCTTCCAAATACCTTGAAGTTGAATCAATAATAGATAGTATAAATTTGTTTTTTTTTTTTGAGAGATGTTGGTAATTTACCTATAATATCGCAATGCAGATAGGCACCCACTTCATGATATTTTACTATTTTTTCGATAGGAGTTTTAATCGTAGGGTGCGGTTTGGTAGTGTTGCAGGGAACGCAATTATTGCAATATGTTTTTGTGTCCCTGTACATCCCATGCCAAAAAAGTCTAACCTTTGTTATGTCATACGTTTTTTTGAAACCAAAATGTGGTCTATGCGCTTCTTCTAAAATAGCTATTTTGAGCGTATCGGGTGCTATTAATAATTCTTTATTATCAGAACCTGGTTTTAATATTAAAATTTCTTCTGCATTAAGTGCATATTTTTTTGTTGTTTTATTGTTTTTACCCGATTTAATTTTCGTGATAATTTTACTTAAATTTTCGTCTAAACCTTGCTGTTCCTTTACATTCGTATCTGAAATTGCCATCTTCACTAAGAATAAATTATTCTGCATGTCAGTTGTTGTAGTTATATTATTCAAATTTCGGCTAAAAAAATCAGCAGGATTAGAGTCCCCTTCAATGTGCTCTATAGAAAAATCAAATTCTTGTAAGTGTTCTATCCATCTCACGACTATGTCCGATTGTTTTTCTAATTTTAAACTTTGCGTTAAGGCTTTTGCATCTGTCAATATATGAAATTTTCTACCCGCTAATATGTGTTTAAAATGCATAACTGAGTCATGCACAGCTAGCAGCTCAAATTTCCAACTGGGATATCTTTTTTCCGCCTCTTTTAATTTTCTTCCAAAAAATTCGATGGGTCGCATTTTTTCATCAATGTTTTGGGCTAAAATGCTTGAAATTGCTTTTTTTGATCCGTCAGTTATAAGATAAAAATCTTTATTGTAATCGGGAGGTTTTAATGTAGGGTTTTGGATAATTGCTTTTTGCAGTTGTTGAAAAGCAGACTCAGCTGCCTCGTCCCATTTAAATTTTACTTTTTCTTTTGTTAAATCAATAAGGGGGTCCACTATACTTGAATAATTATCGACTAAAGATCTAAAATAATTCGTCAAACCCAATAAAGATTTTACTCCTTTTTTATTTTTCGGTCTTGTTAAACTTTGTATTTTATCCAAATTTCGTTTGGATAATGAATATCCATTTTCGTTTAAAGCGAAACCAAGAAATTCAATTTCGTTTTTACAAATTTGCATCTTACTTGGGTCAATAGTAAGATTATGTTCTATGAAAGTTTTTAGGACTCTGTCCAATAGGTTTAACATCTCGTCAAGTGACGAAGCTGCCAACAAAACATCGTCGATGAAATACACTGTTAAAAATCTGCTGCATTTTGCTGCAACGCCCTCCACCACTTGTATATAATATCTCTATTCCAACCAATGAGAAAGCGCCATTTCACGGCCAAGTAACCGTTTTCTATACAAGCAGGGGAGTGCGTTGCAGCAAAATGCAGCAGATTTTTAACAGTGTATGCTACTTGATGCTTATCGAAATGACCCAATACTTTGTCCATTAAATCTGCGAAAACCGGAGTTGATAATTTAGTACCAAAAGGTAGTCTTAAAAATGAATATCTCCCATTTTCCGTTATAAACGCTAATTTATAACTGTCTTCTGGGCGTATATTAATTTGAAAAAAAAGCAGAATGTAAGTCTAGAACACAATAATATTTTTTTCCACCCATTGTTTGTAAAATTGTCTTTATATCAGGGATAGGATAAGGATAGGATTCTAGAATTTCGTTTAAGAGTCTAAAATCAACTGCCATTTTATATTTAACTTCTGTTAAATTTTCTTTGTTATCATTATTTTTTTTTCTTTACAAATATGACAGGAAAAGCACAGTGAGAATCACTTTTTTGTACTATTTTAGGTTCTAACAATTTTTTTATTTCTGTTTTAGCACATTCTTTGATGTTTTGGGCCATTTTATAGGATTTAGCTTGTATGGGGAACTCGTGCGCTAAATTAAATTTCGGAACAACTAGAGAGCATTGACCCAAAGTATTGTAACTCATAGAAAATGCATGAGCATTAGCCAAAAGTAAGTATCTTATTTTTTTTCTAATTGCTTCCTCTAAATGGTCTAATTTAAAATCGTCGGGTGATAATTCAGCCTCTCTAAGTTTCCGAGTTTCTGCGATACTTAAATTATTGATTTCATAAATTGCGCCCTTCTCGACATTGCTTGGCTCCATATCCTTTGTTATGATGAAATTTTTACTAAGTTTTCCTATTTTCGTGTTTCGGGGCAGAAATATCTTTCTATCCGACTCATTTCTAAGAATAATATTGATTTGTTTTGTTTTATTAATCTCATGAATAGAAGATTCGTAAGTAATTTTTTTATCATGTGTGTCAGTTGGGTCTAGTAAAATTAAGTCTTTTTCTTTAAAAATATCTGAGTACTGAAACTGCACTATTTTATCTTGTCCCGGTTTACGTGTGTTACGATGCACATGTTTCGATAATCTTGCCCACATAGAGTTTTTATTATAACTACGATTATTTTGCCTTGATTTTTTTGGTACTGTACTAACATCAATTTCTGTATATTATTATTCTCATTCGTTGCGCTTTGGGCTTCGTTTTGCTCCGTCTGTTCGGAAAATATTAGATTATTTAAAACACCTTGTAAATACTTTTTAGTAAATTGTAGCGTGATATTTTTGTTTTTTATTTTCATAGTTTTGTCGTCAAAATTTAATATTATTTTGTTGGTTTTTAAATAATCATAACCCAAAAGCATTTCGTAATCTCTTCCGAAATCTTGGTTAGTTACGTAAAATGTTCTAGTTGTAAATATGCCTTCCAGGCGAAAAGTCAATTTTATGCACTTTTTAAAGTGTATAGAGGAATTTGTTAAAGTTTTTATTTGTACCTGATTTGCCAAATATTGGAATTTAATGTTAGAATCTTTTAATTTGTTAAATAATGTTGGTGAAAGCAAGCTCACCGCAGCACCAGAATCACATAGGGCGTTAATTTTAATACCTTTTATTTCAAAAAATATAATTGGTAAGGTGTCTTAATCTGGACTATTTACGCTCGCGATAATTTTATTCAAAACAGGAGACCCGCTTCTAGGAGACTTACGCGGGTGCTTTTTTTGTGTATTGGTAAGTCCCTTATTTATTTTTTTGAGCCACGTCTTTATTTGTGATTGGAATTTTGATATTCCTTGTTATTTTTGTTATCATTTTGTTGATGATCTGTACGGTTTCTTTGTGAATTTTTCCTGGTATTATCATAACTGGTCTCAGCAGTTTGGCCATAATTTTGTAACTGATCATTATGTGGCCAGGCATTAGAAAAATAATTTGGGGGTGGGGGGAAATATGGGGAAAATCCGTGGTACCCACCGGAAATGGCATAATTCTGAAATTGCGTGTTTTGATTGGGGTTTGTATATCTAGGAGAAAAATTCGGTCTTTATTGAAACTTATTGTTATAAAAATATCTATTTTTGGAATTTTGTCCGCTAGGATTTTCATTTCTATGCTGTGAATTTTTAGTTGAATTTTTGAACCAACATGTTTCTATCGAATGGGATTTTCTTTTGCAGTATTCGCACCAGTTGTTTTTGTTTTCGATATTCTGTTTTGATTTTAATTTTAAATTGTTAAGTTCGGACGTTAAAATTTTAATTTGTTCTGCACTTTCAATATTCAATTTTAGCAATTTATCGAAATTTTCATCATTGGATGATTTTTGATTCGTGTTGATTTCATTTAATGACACCTGATTGTAGGCTTCTTCCATTTGTTTTGCAAATTTACACGCGTCATTGAAATTTGCTGGTGCCATTCTACGAACGTCCAGACTTAAGTCCGGTCTCATAGATTCTAAGAATCTAGTAAATTTTATTGTTCCGAATAATTTGTTGTTTGAATTTTCAATTTTTTGACCACGCTTATCCGCGTATAATTTTGCGGCTGCATTAAATTCATAAATAAAGTCCGTAATGGATTGTGTGGGTTTTTGTCTCAGAGCAAAAAAAATATTTTGAGCGGTAGAAAAATTCGTCTTTGCGCTAAAGATATCAATTAATTTTTCTTTGAACTTTGCGAAATCTTTCTCTGTATTTAGACTTTCATCGTTAGCTAATTTTTCTCTGGCTTGTCCTACTAATTTAGCTTTTAAGATAGCTAATTTCGACTTGTCATCCAAATCGACTTCCTCCATTAAATTGTTAATTCACTACAAAAAAATTTATGTTCGATTTTTTTTTTCCCGTCAAAGACAGGAATAAAAGTTAACAGCGTATCTACGCTAGGTTTTGCCATTTTATTATTGTTATTTTGATCGTTTTTTTATCTTTAATTTTCTGTCTTTGCCTCCTCGTTTTTATTCCGGAGGTATCTAGATCTACACTTTTCCTTTTATATTTACGTTTATTTCCTGGCATCCCCTTCTAAACTATCGTCTAGACCCATTTTTTATGTTTATTTCCTAGACATTGCTTTAATACCTAGTCCTACTATAATTTTAATTCAACTTCAGTAGCAAAGTGAAAATATAAAAACACACACATATACACATATATAAAATATTGATACCACATTAGCAAAGAAAGAAAGAAATAAAAACAAAAAATTCATATAACAGATTCGAACAAAAAGAGTAATTTCCCCTTTTTTTTATATTAATATATGTCTATGCATATGTATCATTTACTAAGAGATATTTTATTCATATATCTTAATTTGCTTGACACGGAGATAAACAAAGAAAGCAAAAAATTGGCTTGAATTTCAACAATACATAGATAACATTTCTTACACTCAAAATTCTTAATTCAATTGACTCTTTTTCCATGTTTCATTTATTTATTTATTTTTTATATATTTATATATATCTAATCATTTACCATCTACTACAGTACATAACATTGAAAAACAATATAAACAAACAAACATTAAAAGTGCCATATGCCAGACCTTCCTTTATTTTTACTGAGTCAGTGTGCAATAGGGATATATCTGCAATTTGTTTATAATATCTGTTTTAAGAAAATTAATTTTACAAATCATTATAATGTTTACACCATTTGCTGTTAAATTTAATATCTTACACGAATCATAACATAATCTATATATAATCGGTTATTTTTAAAAAAATAAGTTACTATAATAACTCCAAGATCTTTATTTAAGTATTAAATATGACACTCATAATCAATACAACTGGTCAAAGGCAACCATTTATTTTTCCAATCCTATGTTGGAAAGAAATAGACTTAATCTATTAAATGAGTAAAGATTCATTAAATTAATTCTTTTTTATCAATTATACATAGAAAATAATAATAATGCCATTAAGATTATGCTATTAAATAAAAAGCAGTGATCGTTTTCTCTGGGAAAAGGTTGGAAATTTAATTAATTTTCTTAAAAGAAAATAGAAAATTTTTTTGCGTTGTGATCTGTTTTTGTAGAACCCTTCCTTATGAACCATTATTATTAGAAGATAAAATGAAGTAAGCAATAAATTCAAAATAATTATTCATAAATGTAAATAAAGAAGTCAACACATTTTCTTTCTAAATAAAATAACTCTTCTACATTAGTTAACAATTAAATATAACATTTATTTACAAATATTTACAAAACTTTACATTAAACGAACAAAATGCATTATGGTGAAAATATCACCCGAAAAAAAGTTACAATTTAAATTTTTCTAGTTAATTAAGTTAAATCTAGTAAGTTAGTAGTGAGTCTAGTAGTGATTAGTCTAGTATTTAATCTAGTAAGTTAAATTACTTGCCAAGTTATGGACTTCCGTGCAGAAAGCATTTTCTCGCATCCGTGATCCGGCATCGACATCAGAGAGCAGAGCCAGGCAGGAGGAATCCTCCCTTTGTCAGCTGAGGGTGTTGAGAGATTTTTAGCCAACTGACCACTCGAAGAAAAAAATGTTTTTTCTTTCCCGACCTGTGGGAGTGTCCAAGTTTTTTAAAACTATAATTGGAGAACAGGATACCTTGGCTTTCGTGACTATTGGGTGGGGGACGCACTCACCTCCTTTTAAAACACGTGTGTAAGAAGAAACATTCACATGCCCCAAAGAGATGTAGTAAATTTGTTTTATGGCCCATTATAAATACTCTTGGCGTTAAAAGTCAGTGTACAATGGTGGTGTCTTGGGTTCTCAGGCCTTAAACTTTTATTACTGAGAGTGTCTCTTCAGACCACCCAGATGGTTTTTTATATAGCATTTTGAGTAAAAATTGTTCCGTTGATTTTATTACCCTTTTGTGATCTATGCGTGATGGATCTTTCCATCAATAATAAAAATAATAACTAGATTGACTGAATTAAACTATTTTTGACGAGTGTTAATTCTTCAAGCCGCTTCATTTCATGAAATATGAATGAAATTTATTTCGTTTTTTAAAATGAAGTTTCATTTTCGTTCATACTACCTGAAAGTTTAACATGATTGCATTAAAGTAAAATAATTTCCCTTCTAAAAGTATCGAAATTAAGGCTCGGGAACTTGAAGTATATTGGAGACAAGTTTGTAAATCGTAGTTTGACAACCGGACAACCGGACAACCACTTGGTAACCGTCCACATTTTTTTAGCTTTTAACATTTTTTTAGCTTTTTAAAAAATATTCTGTCATTTTTAAAAAGAACTTTTTTAAACAGCTTTGTTAGAATGGATTTTTGTAAAATCTTATAGGATGCAATGAATACATATACAATTTTCACACCAAATATCACCTAAAATACATTGTTAGAGTGAAATTCTCCCAACGTTGCTTTTTCGTTTTACGAAGAAAAACAGAAGACGACATCGATTTCCATAATTTTGGTTGGCTGTTCCTTTTTTACTGACTACAATTTCACATACGCAATTGTTTATATTATTTGGCAGAAAATTTTACTTTTGTAGGACTGAGTTATTTCAAGGCCACTATAAAAGAGATATTCCGTATTGTATCCGATAGAATGTGTTAAACAGATGGTTTATTATGTGCTTTTAATTATCGGGAGTAAAATGTTTTTATTAATGCATTTGTCTTTCTTTTAATACTTGGGGAAAAAAGTCACGGGTAACAGTTAGTGCTGTATAAAAAAATCTTTCAAATAATCCCAGTTGCATTTTTGCCGATCCCACCGAAGCTAGCATAGGGAAGAAAATACGGGCTTCTGATTGGTTGAATAATTTAAAGAGTTTTTTTTTTCCTTTTTGAGTTTACGTTTATTTAATTACGTTTATTTAATCAATTTTTGTTTGAAAACCTTGTAAAAGATTGATTTTTATTAATTTCCCTCTGATTTTACATATTTATTTATTGACAAAAAGAAAGATTTTGTGAAATTTATAATTAAAGAAGTTAATGATGATGTTTCTCATTTATTTTGTATCACTTAAATAATAATAAAATTAGAATGTCTTCTTAATCACTTTAACATGATATTCACAAATATGCCCCTGATACGTACATCGGCATTCAGAACAATTTATTAACAAATAATAATCAAATATTTCCTTTTTAAGGCGTCTAATGCGCGATATTTACAAGCCCAATTTCTCTATATTAATTTCTAATTTTTTTCTTCTTATTATTTTAATATGATATACCCATATACGCCTCTAATACGTACGACCATAGTCAGAGTGATTAATTTACAAACGACAATCGCTCTTTAAATTATTCAACCAATCAGAAGCCCGTGTATGCTAGCTTCGGCAGGGCCATAACTATAAACTTGGGGGCCCCGGGGCAAACCAGTGAGGCCCCTCCCGCCGGGGGAAATTAAAACTTTGTCCCGGGCGCAGTGTTTTTTTTTTTTTTTTTTTTTTTTTTTTTTTTTTTTTTTTTTTTGCACGCCGCTATTTAAATGTACACAGTATGATAAGCCTAAAAAGATGATATATGGATTTTGATTTTTGTTTCGATTTTATGTATTTTTTAATATATAAGAGAAAAAGATTTTCTAGAATTTTTTAGATGCTTTTTATATTATTCAACCGATCAGAAGCCCATATTATCTTCCTTATACTAGCTTCGGTGGGATCGGAAAACATGCTGGCGTGACATGACACATTCGGCTCGACATTCTGCTGTCTGTTCTAGAGCTGCTTTTGCATGCAAAGTGTATGAAGTATATCATCGGACACGCAGAAACATTTACTCTAGCACTTTGATTTTTATTATTATTATTTTTTAGCTAGATGCTGGGCATTTTATAGGAAGTTAGACGATAAACTAAAATCAATAGTTTTTTTAGCCACTAGTTCGGGGCCCCTCAGGCTTGGGGGCCCCGGGGCAGTGCCCCGTCTGCCCCGGCGGTAGTTACGGCCCTGAGCTTCGGTGGGATCAGCAAAAACGCATCCCGATTATGAATGATTAATCAGACTGTCTGGCTGATATAAATAAATAAAATAGTTTATCTTTCGTAACTTGGTTTGAAACATAGGTTTGCGTAAATATGAACAATGTTAGCAACGTTATGGTTTTTAATTAAATGTAGGTGTTAATAAAGTTTATCACAAAAAAGCTGTAATGTAGCAAATCACGTTTACTATTTACTCAAATGGCACGGGACACGAGGATGAATGACTACCCAAATCCATTGGGTTTAAAAGTCACCAAATATGCTTTTTTGGGGGGTGATTTCAATAAACTAATGCTATCGAATAAATTGGGATGTATTTAGATAAGACCTTGAATCTAAATATTGCATTATAAAACGACAATAAAAATTATTTTTTGGGAACAAAAAATGTAAAAATATTCCATTTATAACAGGGGGTCTCTATTCCCTGAAAAAAAAAGTGATTTTTATCTAAAAATTTACCAGAATGTGCAGCTTATCAGACTTTTAGAATATCATTCCGGAACAACGTGTTTATTTAAGTAATGGAGAAAATATTCCAGATAACGTATTCCTTAATTCATTATTTGGTACCTAATATTTTAAAAGACGGCAGATCTGTTTTTTAATTTTTTAGAGGGTTTACACGTGGTAAAAATATTGATTTAAACCAATCAGCAAATACGAATAATTTAAAATTAAAATTATGTCGTAATTTTCATGCTTTGATTTAAAAAAAATGATTTTAAAATTCTTTTTTAGATTTTCATTTATTGATCTGGATTTTTTTATTCTAAAAAATGTACATTATTAACTACACTACAACAAATTATGTTAAAATAATATTTCTTTCAGTTTAATCGTATGTATACTAGTGATTGGCGATAACGAGATGTTTTATCGATTTTCTCGATTGTATAGACATCTCGATAACTTTCGAATATGTAAAATTTTTCTCGATGACTCCAGTTTGCATTTACTTTTATACCATACCCGATTGGATTTTATCAAGAGTCGTCTGTGGGTGAACTGGAATGAGTAAGCGTTGATGCCGCAAATGAGACGCGATGGATTCACTCGCTAGTGGGCCCCTCCTTTATTCGGAGTCTCTAATTTATACACAATCTTGTAATATAAAATATCGAACTGGGCCCCCGTTGTATATGGCATCGTGTAGCTAACGCGGTGTGCACGCACAGCTAAATCTTGTAAAAAAAATATATATATATATCTCGAACCGAACGAACTTCTGACTGGATCCTTGGAGGGGAGGGTAAAAATGGTGAGCGGGGTATAGGAGCTGAACAATATGAATAAGTGGACACAGGGCTTTCAAACGATATATCACATAAGGGATATTGGCAAAATTTAGAAAAGTGCTCCTGCGAGGACAAAGTGGAGTGAGGTTCGCCGAAAGTGCATCACATCGATAAGTGTTCACGTGTTCTTTCAACCAAATGCCACCAACAATCGATCTAAATTTATAAAAATGTTCTTCCATAGTGCACAAAGGAGGGGAGGGGCAAGGGAGGGCATGAGTAAGTGGTCACAAGCCTTTCCAACAGTATTTCACATGAGGGGTCTCGATTAAGTTTAAGAACGTGCCCTCCATGGGAATATAGCAGGGGGAGGGACACCGCAGGTTCATAACAGCCATAAGTGGCCATAGGATTTTCCAACCATATGTCAGATAAGGCATCTCGATCTAAATTTATAAAAATGAATTCCCCGTGGAGGGCAAAGTGAAGGGGGCAGCGAGGGAGCTTGGGGGGGGGGCGTAAAAGTGGGGGAGGGACACAGGAGCTGTATAATATGAATAAATGGTCACAGGTCATTACACAAATATGTAACATGAGGTGTCTCGGGTAAATTTATAAGAATGTTTCCTGGGAGGACAAAGTGGGAAGGATCGCGGGATGTGCATAACATGAGAGAGTGGTCACAGGTCTTTCCATTGATATATCACATGAGTGGTGTTGGTTAAGTTTAGCTTCCCTTTTGGTGCAAAATGTGGAGGAGGACCGAGAGGGGTGCATAACACGTATAAGTGATCGCAAGCCTTTTAAACAATATGTCACATGAGGAGTCTCGTCTAAATTTATAAAAGTGTCCCCTGTGGGAGGCAAAGTGCGTTGGAATGCCGCGGGAGTTGCATAACATGAGTAAGTGATTACAGTCCTTTCCAACAATATGTCACATGAGAGCTCTCGGCTAAATTTTAAAATCTGTCCCCGTAGGGAGCGAAGTGGGGATACACTGGAGATGCATAAGGGCAATAAGTGGTGACAGGCCGGGTTACAACTTCTAGCTTTTCTAAATTTCATATATTATAAAAATTATTTACTGGAGGACTCCGTAAAAAAATTCGAACTAAAATGATGAAATTGCAAAAAGGCTCGAAAACTGCCCCTCCCCCTCCGCCGTGGGTACCAAATTCGGAAGCAGGGAAAGAAAACATCATAATATGAAAGAGTAATCCGATTTCTTCACGATGATACACCACATGACGGGTCCAAAAGAGTTTGAAAATTATCTCCCCGCCCCGTTAGATTTACCCTTTGGCTCCCAAACCCATGCATTTCGCACTTTAATTTTTCTATATTTGATAACAATATTTACCCGAGGGCTCGATCAAAGGAGAAAAAAAAAACCTAAAATGATATGCATTGCAGAAATCGCTACAGTTTAAAAAAGGTGTTCGTCCTCTCTCCACCCCTACCTCTTTGAATTGTTTTTTAATAAATAATATTTATCGGAAGGTTCCAGATTTGTAACAGTTTGGTGGGGGTAAAATACGAGAAACTTTGAAAAGTAGGGCTTCATTTCACAACTTATTGACATATTCTAATTCCTTTTTCTCTGTCTCGTTCTTCGATAAACTTTCGACAAAGCTTCCTCGATAAACTAACTCTTCTCAATAAACCTTATCACAACTCTTCCTTCGGAGAAGCGGAATCATCAAGGTCTACGTTATCGAAAAAGAAATTCATCGGGGAGCTGCAAGTCACTTGAGATGCCGCAGTCATCGAGATAAAACTCATTGCGAAGCCACAAGTCTCTCGAGATGCCGCAGTCATCGAAGTAAAAATCATTGTGAAACCAGTCTCTTGAGATGCCGGAGTTATCGCAATAGGAAATCACAGAGATGAGATTTGCTAAAATCTGAGGCATATCGGAAAGCTCTTTGACTATTCTTTCATACTATGAATTTTTTTTCTTCGTGAAGTTGAATTGAGGGCGGAGGGGGACGATGAAAGGATGATTTTTTTAATTCATAGTTATTTCCACAATGAATGTCATTTTAGGTGTCGTTTTTTGATGGAACCCTCCGGCAAATATTATTTATTGAATATCAAAATTTTAAAGTGGAGGTTGCGTGATTTCTGGGTGTATTCTGGAAAGAAAAAACGAATCTACGGGTGAGGAGTAAATTTCAAACTTTTTTGGACCCATCATGTCATATATCATCGGAAAGTTTTCCGACCACTCTTTCATATTATGAACATTTCTCCTCCTGGAGTTGAATTTCTGGAGAGGGGAGGGGGAATGATGAAGGAACGAATTTTTTAAATAATAGATATTTCCACAATAAATATAGTTTTAGATGTGTTTTTAAAGGAGCCCTCCGGTAAATATTATTAATTAAATACAAAAATCTTGAAGTGGGGAGCTGCGTGATTTCTGGGTGTATTCTGGAAAGAAGTAAACCCACAATCACAGGTGAAGAGTAAAATTTCAAACTTTTTTTTGGACCCGTCATGTGATATAATCATTTGAAAGTTTTCGGACCACTCTTTCATATTATGAACCTTTCTTCTTTCGGAGTTTAATTTCTGGAGGAAAGGGGAGCGGTGAAGGTGTGAAATTTTTAAATAACAGTTTTCCAACAATAAATATAATTTTAGATGTGGTATTTTGATGGAGCTCTCCGGTAAATATTATTTATTAAATACAAAAGATTTTAGTGGGGGATGCATGATTTCCAGGTGTATTCTGAGAAGAAGTAGTAAACTCAGAGCCACAGGAGAGGGGGGTAAATATCAATCTTTTTTGGACCCGTCATGTGATATATCATCGGAAAGTTTTCGGACTACTCTTTCATATTATGATTCTTTCAGCGCCTGAAGTTGAATTTCAGGAGGAGGGGAGCGATGAAATACAAAAATTTTAAAGTGGTGGCCGCATCATTTCCGGGTATAATGTGGGAAGAAAAAGTGAACTTACGGGTGAGGAATAAATTTTGGGTATGTCATGTGATATACCAAAGGAAAAAATTCGGATCACTCTTTTATATTATGAAACTTCCTACTCAAATTTCAGGAGGGGCGGAGGAGGGGTTGATTTTTTTAATTCGTAGCTGTTTCGAGAATAAATATAATTTTAGGTGTGGTTTTTTTATGGTGTCCTCCGGTATACAGTGGCGGTCAAAAGTTTCCGGCCAGCAAAAATTTTTCAGTTAATTTGTAAATGTACCCATATGAAGAGGAATCTCAAAGCGATACTTATACATTATATTGACATATTAGTTAGGACCTTACTTATAGAAGAACGTGTAAATATCAATAAATTTTATTGACAAAATTAAATATAAAAGAAAACGCATGTACTCAAAAGTTTCCGGCCACTTATCATTCTTTAGTTTTTTCGATCAATAAAGTGTTTTTTGGTTGTGTTTATGAATGAATCCACGTATATAGTATAGTTTGAATTCAAATTTGAAAAGTTCAACAATTATTGTTCATAAATGAGTGATTAGTTTGTCGCTAAAAGGCCAATCTTCTCGAGATATTGGGGCTAAGTTATCGATCGGTAAAATCGACTGTAAACAATATTTACAAAATTATATAAAGATGGTTATGGCTTACAGGACTTTCAGAGGTCCGGGAGACCCCGGAAAATTACTATTCCTGAGGACAGAATTATCAGGAGAAAAACCATTGATAATCCGCATGAAAATTCCGTTGCAATATACTGCGATTTACGGAATGAAAATATTGCTGAAATAAGTTAGTCTACCGTGTTATGATGCTGGCGTGATACAGAACTTTATGGAAGAGTCGGTGTTAAAAAATTTTCAGAGGTAAAAAAAAATACCGACGTGCCCTACTTTCATTTTCCAAGGAACACAAAGTCTGGTCAAGTGGAAACTGGAAAAAAAGTTCTATTTTTTCATCAATCGAATTCGAAACAGTTTTGGAAGTGATGGCAGATACAACATCCGATGACCTAACAACAAAAGATATGATTCGACTTATGTTATTCCTACAATGAAGCATGGCAGAGGACACGTTATGCCGTGGAGGGTATTTTCCTCAAAAAGTGTCGGTCCGTTATTTGAAATCCACAGCCAGGTGAATTATACAATGTATAAGGATATCTTATAAGACTATTTTCTGCCTTATTAGAGAAAAAAAAAATTGGTCGCATCTATTTTTCTTAACATTATAACGACATAAATAATGTTTGCAAACCTCGATAAGCAGTGGTTTTCGCACAAAAAAATTCGTTTTTGAAATGATCAGCCCAAGCGCCCAGCATGAATCCAATAGAAAATTTTTGAAAAGAAGTTGACAAAAGTCTGCGGAACTATAAATATTCCAACTCAGCCGAAATTTCGCCAAAATTGCAAGAAATGTGGGAAAAACGTACCATAGACGATTTTTAACCGTTGATTGTATGAATGTCACGTTGATGCGCCGCATTACTTATTGCTAAAGCTAATAAAATAGTAATACGATAAAATACTAATCGTAAATGTTGTTGATCACTGTAATTTTCTATTACAATACTACTTTTTTACAAACTTGTGAAGGTGGCCGGAAACTTTTGAGAACATGCGTTTTCCTTTATACTTAATTTTGTCAGTTAAATTTATTGATATTTACATGTTCTTCTATAAGTAAGTTCCTAACTATTATGTCAATAAAATGTATAAATATCACTTTGAGATTCCTCTTCATATGGGTATTATTACAAATTAACTGAAAAATTTTTGCTGGCCGGAAACTTTTGACCGCCACTGTATATTGTAAATATTATTTATTAATCAGAAACATTTTAAAGTGAGGGCTGCATTATTTCTGTATATATTTTGGGCGGAAAAAGAGAACCCACGAATGAGGAGTAATTTTCAAATGTTCTTTGGACCCGTCATGTGATAGATTATAGGAAAGTTTTAGAACCACCCTTTCATATTATGAAACTTCCCGAATTTGGCCCCTTTGTAGAGGCATTTTTCAAACGTTTTTGAATTTGTAGTATTTTTATCATTTTAGGTGTTTTTTTTTTTTTTTTTTTTTTTTTTTTTTTTTTTTTTACGGAGACCTTCGATATATATTAGATTAATTTATAATACGTTCGTATTATAAATTAATCTATTATAATTTCGTTTGCGGCGTTTTCTGCAGTTCCACATATTAACCTTCGGTTTATACTGCTGAGCTGATCTAAAGTATTAGACCAGATTGTGTGAATGTTAAAGTTGATTGGGTGAATTAGTCCTCCAGTATTCGACCGGGATGTCTCAGTTGGAAGAATATTGGCGGCTTCACCAACACATCCCTGATTCGAATCCTGGTCCGGTCTTTTCTCACCCGCTTGGGAAATTTGCATCTGTTTTAATTCATTTACCGATTGAATATTCGTGCTATAAATTAATCTAATATAATTTCGTATGCAGCGTTTTCTGCAGTACCGTATATTAACCTTCGGTTTATTCTGCTGAGCTGATGCAAAGTATCAGACCACATTGTGTGATCGTTAAGGTTGGTTGGGTGAATTAGTCCTTTAGATACATAATTTATAATTCATGAAGATTTATAAAGATGGAGGGCAGGGTGCATTCCGGGGGAAGCAATAGTTGGAATTCTAAGGAGGACATTTCTATCTTTTGCCGACACCCCTCTCGTGATATACTATTGGAAAGCTCTGTGACTACTATTTCATTTTATATGTCTCCCGCAATCCTCCCTCCACTTTGCCTCTGTAAGGTGCCCAATTCTAAATTTAACCGACACCCATCATGTGATATATTGTTGAAAAGCCCTATGACCATTTTATCTTACTACGCACTTTCATTGCTTCTCCATCATTTTGCCCCCTGGGGGATTCGTTTAACATATTCCAGTTGAGAGTTTTCTTATGGGAAAATAATAGAACTTATCTCAAATGATGTACAAATATCAATAAAATATTTTGATCACATTCATTATCCTTTTAGGTCATGTTCTTTCCACTAGGGATGCTTTTGATTATTTTTTCTTTGGCTTTTTTTCTACTAGTTGCCGAAAAGTTCTTATTTTTTATACTGAAATTCCCTTACCTTTTCATACCTACGTGTGGCTTTCCAACTTCTTGCAGCCAGGGATTGCCGTCACATGCTTTTCCACAATTATGGCTTCATTATAGCCTCATATCGTTTTTTTTTTAATTCCGTCTATTTTCAGTTACCATATATTTTCTAAAATCTGCTTTATAAACATGTAAAAACAATGATTTTAGTAATCGATTGTAAAACATCTCGATTGTTGATCCTCGAAATTAATCAATCACTTTATCGACTGTGTTTTTCTTTTTCTTTTTACGATTTTTATCGATTGGTAAATTTTCACGAATCGCGCATCACTAGTACATACACTCTCAAAAAATCTTCCTATTAATATGAATTTTTTTCCGTTTGTGGCCGTGTCTTGCGTACGTGTGAGGGGCGGTTACTGAGCCAGTAGCTAGAGTGTTTGTTTTTCAAAGTGTTGGTAGTTTGTTTCTAATTTTCGTTAATCTGTTTTGTTTTCTGGTATTGAGGTAAGCGATTTTTCATTCATTGCTGTAAATTTTCGACTTCGTTTTGTGTTTATTTTGACTTTGGAAAGTTGTCAGCCTGCTGACAAGCTGAGTTCTCAGCCGTCAGCCTGCTATCTAGCATGTCCCATACCATATTAAATGTGGTTCCAGATGAAATTGCAGACGCAACGCCGGTTAATGTTGAAATGCTGGACTCTCAAGACAGTATTCTCGAATTTGATAAAAGTAACCAAAATGTTTCTCGATTATTTGCACCGAATGATTTTCTGCTTCACGCAGTGCTATAAATTCAACCATGCTACTACGAAATGCCGGTCCGAACAGCTATGTGTGACATGCGGGTTTAAACATACGGGTCCATGTCAAGAGCCCATGAAATGCTGTAACTGTGGACAAGAACACCGTGCCGACTACCTCCAGTGTTCTCATCGCCTCAAGGAGGTAGAATTGCTCAAGTTTAAGTGTCGGAGCTTCCTCTCATTCATTGATGCAAGGCGGAAATTCTCGCAAAAAACTGAACCTTCTTCATACGCTAGAGCTGCAAGCTCACACACACACACAAAAAAAAAAAATGATTTAGATCAACTTAAAAAAATACTTGAAAACCGCACTAACGCCATGCTTAAAATCATAATTAGTCAGTCCAATCAGCAAATAGAAAAAATAATCGAGTCTATCTCAACCAACCTTATCCACTATGATCATGAACTGCCTCGCCAAGTTAAGTGATAGAGACGAAAACGCCCGAACCAGGGTGAAAGTCCTAGATGATGAAACTCTCATGGTTTTTAAAAAGTTTTATTCTTTTTATTGGTGAATACGAACTGTATTTCACATGAGTTAGGCTTATTTTCTCTGAATATTTTCAGCTGTGTTTATAGTTTGGGTTTTTTCTTTTTTGTATGGGTCTTAATCTTCTTCATTGGAATTGCAGGTCTGTAAGCAATAAAACAGCCTGGCTCTCTTGTCCTCCTTTTACGGCTGCTGATGTGCTGGTTCTTCAGGAAACTTTTCTTTCTCAAGAAAAGACTTTTAACATCCCTGGCAAAATAGTTTACCGTTCTGACCGGACTGGCCGTCGGGGTGGCGGTTTAGTTATTGCTGTTAACTCATCCTTGTCCTCCTTCCTCATTGATTTCTCTTCCTTCAAGTTTAGTAATGAAATTATGGGTGTTAGTATCTTTCTTGGCAGCTCTTCCTTTAATGTCATTAACATTTACTCGAGCTCAGGCAAGGTACTAATGATCTGGTTAAGGCGTGTCAGGCTCTCTCGGGTCCTTCTTTCATTTTGGGCGACTTGAACTTGCATCACCCTCTTTGGGGTGCTCCTACTTCCTCTCGTGACAGTGATGATTTCGTCCATTGGCTGGCAGATAACCCTTTCTGCCTCCTTAATACCTCGTCGTCAACTCATATCTCTCCTGGTGGGATCTGTTCCCTATTGACTTATCTTTATGCTCCTCCGACCTTTTTGCCTGTTCCTCTCTCCATATTGTTGATGATGCTTTTGACAATGACCATTTCCCCATCTCTATTTCTGTAAATCTCTCTCCTCTTCCTCTTCCTGAGTCATTCCATTATAGATGGCACCGCATCTGTCATGATGGCGACACTGATCTCGCATCCCAACCAATTACTGACTATTATTCCTTCATCTGTTTAGTCAAGAATCTCATAGAAAAACATAAAATCTCTCGCACTCCACATCCTAAGGGCATTCCTGCCTGGTGGTCTACCAAGTGCAATAATTTACACAGACAAAAAAATTTTCTTCTGCGGAAAGCTCGCCAGCGTGTTTCCATGGACTACTGGATAAGATATCAGAGGGTGGCCGCAAAGCTCCGTCAAGTAGTCAAGGATGCCAAGCATCATTTTTGGGATTCGGCTTGCAAAAATGAGAATGATCCTCACATTTTGCACAGTCTTTAGGAAAATTAAAAATCGCTCCTGTTCAGCCCCCGATGCTCATTTTTGCCTCTCTCAAGATGAGTCCCTGATTTCTGACGCTGCCTCCCAGGCTGAAGTGTTGGCCGATCACTTCAGCGAAGATGTTGCTCATGATGTTTCTCATTTATGCTACTTACCGATAGCCTCTCTGTTCTCGTTGCACTGCAGTCAGTTTCCCTCAAGTCCCCGAGAGTTATTTTGTGGCTCTTTAATAAGCTTCAAAGGCTTGCTTCGCATTCCCCGAGCATCAGTGTGTGTTGGGTTCCAGGTCATAGAGGTATCCCTCTAAATGAAAAAGCTGACAGTCTCGCTAAAGGTGTCTGTGACTCTGATGTCTTACTAAATTTGATCTCTCCTGAAGATCTCATCCACCATAAGAAGAAATAGATTTTCCATATTCTGAATCAACAGTACAGGCTAAGCAATTACATCAACTCTCATGGAAATGACCCTCTTGTCAAGCAGACGTTTTCTTGGGCTTCGAATCGTAGAGATGATGTTCTCATTTCGCGCCTTTTAAGTAAGATGCTGATCACTCCTTCCATCCTATCTCACTTCAACCTGGTGAATGATGATAGATGTAGCAGATGCCATGTTTCTGACTCCCTGGAGCACATTCTCTTTTCCTGTCGTAAATATCAATCGCACCGCAATTTTTTTGGAGTTCCTCAGTACTGAATGGAAATTGTTTTCGTTCCTTCTTTGAGTTCTCTCAGGAATTTTGTAAATGGGTCATTCCATGTCAAGTGACCTAAATTTTGGCATGGTTCCCGCTCGACCCCCTTCGATTTTTATGAAATTGATACAGAATATACATGTAGGTATATGATGAACATTTGGAAACTGTTTAGTGCAAAAAGTTGTATAGTTGGAGCACCAGGGGTCCATTTGTACCAATCACTATTTCATGGTTGTAGAAAAAATGGCCAAATCATGAAGTTTGGCATCATATTGCTCATGATAAATGAAACCTTACTTATTGAAAAGAGGTGATGTAGTACAACTTTTTGTGCTAAAAAATGTAATTGCAGTATTAAAAATCACAAATCAAAACTATCGTGATTACTAGGCCTCAAAGTAGGCCGTACGGCCAATCTGGTTGAATTTTACCCTTACTTTAACATGCTGTAACTACTGCAAATATTATTTTAAAAATTTCTCGCTTTACAAACTAATTACCTATGGATATATCGTAAAGCCGCTGTAGTTGTTTTTTGATTGCTTAAATATTAATTAAATTATTGATGTTCAAAATCTAATAAAAAATTAAAATCGTCGATTTTGCCCCATATTCAAAAGCGTATATCTCAAAAGGGACACTTCTGATTTGGTTACAATTAGCACCACTGGAAAGAGCATATCTTAATTTATAAAAAAAACTTTATTTCATTTTGGGCCTCTTAGATACAGAAGGAAAATAATAAAATTCAAAAACCTGTTGTACGAGATAATCCAGATGCATACAAGAAAGGTATAAATTACGACAGGTTCTTTCAACATATTCTGCCCCATTCTTTTTTATTACAACGATTAATGCGTATAATAATTATCACTTTTCCTGGTCACAGTTACTTCCCCTTTACCATTATGAGTGATTTGTAACCGCATTGCCAATGAGTTATATCCAATAACCAGGCAAGACTAGCTCCTGGTTGGGTATTGCATGTTTAACAAGATTTATACAAAAATATTCCTTTTTTCTTTCAGTTTATGCTTTACATTACTGTTAAAACATTCTGTATTAAGATTTTAGCTCTATGGATTCTCATAATTATGATCAGAGTCAATGCAGCATTGGCTGTGCTGATAATTCTCAGTGCCATTTGACGACTTATTGTGCAGATAAAGGTTTTAAGCTTTTTAAAGAATTTTCCGCTGAAGAACAGGAGTTAATTAATCGCCGAAGTTTATTGCATCTTGAAGAAAATTCTCAGATATGCTTTCATCACGAAACATTGCTTTTGCATATTTTGAAGAAATTTGAGTTTCTTCAGCGAACATACTGTAATCCTTTCACTAAAGACAATTATTGCGTACGAAAATCTTTGCGGTCCATCAATTTAGAAAGTTCTAATCATTTGACAGATTTAACTAAGAAAAATGTCAAACCAGGCCAAAAAATATGTAGATCATGCAGAAAAGAATTCGAAGAAACAAGAACAACATGGTCCTCTTCTTCAAGCGAATTGGAGCAAGATGAAATATGTAACAGAAACGTTGAACAAAAGTCTAACAGCTAATAATTTATCTCCTTTAAAATTTCAACGAACATCAACAAGAGATATTAAAAGCTATGAAAAGTGAAAGATAAATGAAACTGAAGATGTGATTTCAAAGAAAATAGTTATTGTTGCTGGTATAGATTCATGTAAATTAAGACAACCTACTACATGCAACCAATGCCTAGACTGTTTAGATTACAAACAGCTAATTAAAAAATAGAAGGAGAAGTTACAGTTGTCAAAACGTCCAGAACAAATACAAATGTTAATAACAATCAGTGGCGCAGCCAGAATTCGGTTCTAGGGTGGTTTTGAGTTTCTAATAAAGGTGATTGCCGGTTTTTTGAATCACCGATTAATAGAATCAGTACTAATTAGAATATTCACTGTATGATAGTTAAATTCAAAGAGCATCTGTGTGGCAGGAAATCATCATTCTTTTAGCATATTCTGCCTCAGAAAAGTAATTTAGTTCAAATAAACATTTTTTACTTAACTAATCCATGTAATATGACCTTTCACAGTTTTAAGTTGAATTTTCGCCATTTAATTGAACTACTTTATTAAAAGAAATGGGATTCAATAAAGCGACGGATTCCGAAATACGCCAAAACATGTAAATATTATACGAATTTTTAATATTTCCAGCTGAGCGAAAAATTGCCCAGGCCGGGGATCGAACCCGGATACTTGGCTTACAAGGCCAATGCTTTACCTGTTAAGCTATCTGGGCGATAGCCGGCTGGGATTTTTTTCGCTCAGATAACCTTATTGGTCGTAACATCTGGTCTGTCATTTGAAACAGCTCGCAGAATAAACCGCAGGTAATGGAACTCCATATAACGATGGATACGTAGATATAATATCTACGTATACTATATCTACGTATCCATCGTTATATGGAGTTCCATTACCTGCGGTTTATTCTGCGAGCTGTTTCAAATGACAGACCAGATGTTACGACCAATAAGGTTATCTGAGCGAAAAAAATCCCAGCCGGCTATCGCCCAGATAGCTTAACAGGTAAAGCATTGGCCTTGTAAGCCAAGTATCCGGGTTCGATCCCCGGCCTGGGCAATTTTTCGCTCAGCTGGAAATATTAAAAATTCGTATGATAACTTTACCAATCAGTTTGATTGTGTTAAAAATGATAGTATGTAAATATTATGTTTGGTCTTGATTCATATAAGCGGCAATTATAGCAATCTTTCTTAGCTCTGGGAGGGGTTTTATCCCCCAAAACCACCCCCTTGGCTGCGCCACTGTTAACAATGGCACCTCAAAGTTGGACAATAAAAAAAGTTATGGAAGAGTTTGAAGTTTCAGAAAGAATGGTGAAAGCAGCGCGAAAATTAAAAAACAGACATCGGGATATTGGCTTTACCTAGAGCAAAGTTTGGTAAAAAGTTGCCAGGAAACATAAAAGAAAGAGTATTAAATTTTTTTCAAGATGAAGAATTTATTCTAATATGTCCAGGAATAAAAGATTTCATTTCTATTCGGATAGATGGAAGGAAAGTTCAGATGCAGAAGCATCTATTACTAAGCAATTTGAAGGAAATTTTTGCAGTCTATGAAGTAGTAATGGACCGGAAATCGGATTCTCTAAATTTTGCGAGTTAAGACCAAAATGGTGTGTGACTGTCGTTGCATCAAGTTCACATTCTCAATCTGTGTGTAAAATGCATCAAAATATGAAGTTGATGCTAGCAAGATGCCCAACTGATGTAGTCCTTATAAGTAATACAGCTTGTGACTTGAATTCTAAAGATTTTATGCTTCATCGCTCGAAGAATGTCCTGCAACAGATGATTTAAAAAAATTTTTGGAAAGTATTTTCAAAGATAGTGATCCAGAAGACGCCGTTGAATTTAAACAATGGGTTCACACAGATCATGATACGTTAGAAACAAAGCAGATGACAATTGAAGATTTTATTGAAGAATTGGTATTGAAAATCTCAGCACTTTCTACACATCATTACATTTCAAAGCATCAAAGCAAACATCTGAAGATGACCAAAGATACTCTTAAGCCAGATGAACTGACCATATTGATGGACTTCGCAGAAAATTACAGCTTTGTAATCCAGGATGCTATTCACGGTTTCCATTGGGAAAAGAGCCAAGCAGCATTGCACCCATTTGTTATCTATTTTAAAGATAATTCGGAAACTAAAAGTGCGAGTTACTGCATAATTATTGATTGTCTCAAACATAAAGCAGTTGCTGTACATACATTTTTAATAAAACTAATGGAGCATCTGAAAAAAACCTTTGACGAAATTACGCATATACATTATTTTAGCGATGGATCTTCTGCGCAATACAAGAATTAAAAAAAAAATTCTGAATCTTTGTTATCACCAAACGGACTTTGGAATTTCTGCAGAGTGGAGCTTTTTTGTCTCAAGTCATGGGAAATCACTTTGAGACGGAATGGAGGAAAATTGTAAAATGGTTAGCTGCAAGGGCAAGTCTTCACAGGCCAATTAAAGACCAAATTTTAACTTCGACGGATCTATAGTCAGCAATACAATTTACCGAAAGCTGTTGTAATCGCAATCAATAAGAAATTTGACAAACTGAACCAATGAGTAATGTTTTTGATAGATTGAGGGTCAGGAATCAACATAATGGGAGCTTGAAATAATCAAAACATTTAGTCTATATAATAATCTATGGATCTCGTTAGGTACTCGCATTCAAAATTTAAAACATGCAATACCCAACCAGGAGCTAGTCTTGCCTAGTTATAGGATATAACTCATTGGCAGTGCGGTTACAAATCATTCATAACGGAAATGCATTAATAGTTGTAATAAAAAAGAATGGTGCAGAATATGTTGAAAGAACCTGTCGTAATTTATACCTTTCTTGTATGTATCTGGATTATCTCGTACAACAGGTTTTTGAATTTTATTATTTTCCTTCTGTATCTAAGAGGCCCAAAATGAAATAAAGTTTTTTTTATAAATTAAGACATGCTCTTTCCAGTGGTACTAATTGTAACCAAATCAAAAGTGTCCCTTTTGAGATATACGCTTTTGAATATGGGGCAAAATCGACGATTTTAATTTTTTATTAGATTTTGAACATCAATAATTTAATGAATATTTAAGCAATCAAAAAACAACTACAGCGGCTTTACGATATATCCATAGGTAATTAGTTTGTAAAGCGACAAATTTTTAAAATAATATTTGCAGTAATTACAGCATGTTAAAGTAAGGGTAAAATTCAACCAGATTGGCCATACGGCCTACTTTGAGGCCTAGTAGTCACGATAGTTTTGATTTGTGATTTTTAATACTGCAAATACATTTTTTAGCACAAAAAGTTGTACTAGACCACCTGTTTTCAATAAGCAAGCTTTCATATATCATGAGCAATATGATGCCAAACTTCATGATTTGGCCGTTTTTTCTACAACCATGAAATAGGGATTGGTACAAACGGACCCCTGGTGCTCCAACTATACAATTTTTTGCACTAAACAGTTTCCAAATGTTCATCATATACCCACATGTATATTCTGTATCAATTTCATAAAAATCGAAGGGGGTCGAGTGGGAGCCTCTAGGCCAGTTGACATGGAATGACCCAAATCTCAGTCTTTTCGGTTAACCACTTTAAAATCCTTACATCGGATTAATCGGTTTTAACTTCATGTCGTTCTTGTTTATTTCTCTAGAGATTTAGATCAATCGAGACAACAGCTAGCTGCTATAAGTCTCAAAAAAACCCTCCAAATCCAATATATATATATATATGTATATATATGAATTTTTTTGTTGATTATATTTTGTAAAAGTAAATAAATAAATAAATGCTGGTCTTTATCTATTTTCCCTTACATTACAGAAAATTCACCAATCTAACTAAAAAATTACTTGAAATCCTCCAGTCTTTGAGAAAATACTGGAGTGTTCCAATAAATCTGCTGACTTTTTCCTACTAGAAACGGAATTTTCTCGTGTTCATTTTCCTTCAATACTAAAAAACTTCGTGGACATAAGCTCAAAATTTCCTGAATTTCTTCAGTCAAAAGACGGAAGTTTCTTAAAATAAAAGAATGATATCTTCCAATCACATATTTTGCTTTTTGTACAACTCCCCCCATTTTTTCATCGAATATAGTTTAGGAGATCACAATTTCACCTTTTATTTATTAAAAAAATATGTAGAAGTAACAGCAATATCTTCTGAACAAGTAAAAGAATTGTAGAAAAATATCCTATAATTACGCCAGTTATGATTAAAATTATACCAAGGGTGCTCTGCAAGCAACTGAAAAAAATATTTTATTGTGATTGATCTCAAAATGTGTTTGTTGTTTTTAATTTTTTGTATGATGTATCTTGAACTATTTAATGTTTATATATTTTTTCACCGAATATAGATCATATATATATATATATATTAAGATTGAATCAAACTTTTTACTGTTTTATGCAAAAATATTATGCATAAAAAGCCCTTCAATTCGCTTAGAAAAACATACGCAATTCACTCATCTTTATTTAAAAAAGAAAATTATACTAATTATAATATTATATATTTACATTTAGGTTTAACATGTGCTCGGGTACCCGAAGTATAAGTTAATAAAGCAAAATGTACGATATTTTGAGTAACTATCCGAGCAGAGCATGCCTCCAAATCTCTTATTAATAAAATTTTACTAACTGTTTTCATTTTCAGACGCATATATGTTTTGTATTCGAAACTCAGCAAAGTTATTTATCCATAAAGCAAAAAAAAAAAAAAAAAAAAAAAAAAAAAAAAAAAAAAAACAATCCCTGTCGGCTTGGTCTATAGGCGGAGGCAGATTTCGAAGAGCTTTCATTTCAACAACAAAAAATAAAATATTATTAGCGATAAACCCAGTTTAACTACTTTATTTGGCCGCTTTTGAAAAAAAAATTATTTCATTTTTCTGTAAGAAATGATTTTATCAAAATCATCTTAAACGAAATTCGGCTGAAATGCCCACTTTGAAAACATATTTTGAAATATATTCTGACTTTATTAAAAAATCGACCAATACGCACATTATATAATTCCTAAATAACAAAAAAGCTATCAATTGAATGCGTTTGAGAGCAAAATTGAATTTAAATAAGACATAAAATAACGAATTTGTTATTTGAATACATCTTAAATTCTTTAACCATGATCGCTTTGGGAAATTTTTTTCGCGAAGTGCCCACTTTGACAGCTTTTTAAAAAAATATATTTGGCTTTTATCAAAAAATTGATGAATACGTACATTATATAGTTTCTGAATAACATAAAAGTGTCAATTGAATGCGTTTGAGAGCAAAATTGGATTTAAAAATGAGTCATAAAATAACCAATTTGTTATTTCAGTACATCCTCAATTTTTTTTATTATGATTGCTTTAGAAAATTTTGTGCGAAGTGCCCCTTTTGACAGCATTTTTTGAAATATATTCTGCCTTTATCAAAAAACTGGCTAATCCGTTCCACTATATAATTCCTAAATAAGAGGACCTGTAAATTGAATGCGTTTAAGAACAAAAATGGATTTAAAATTGACTCAGAAAAAACGCAATTTGTTATACTTCCTCAATTTTTCAATTACTATTACTTCGGGAAATTCTGCTCAAAGTACTCTTTATGGCAGCCTTTTTTGAAATATATTCCGCCTTTATCAAAACACTGGCCAATACGTCATATTATATAGTTCCTAAATAAGAGGATCTGTCATTTGCATGCGTTTAAAATTAAAAATGAATTTAAAAATGAGTCAGAATATGAGCAGTTTAGATTTGAGGTTTTTTTCTCCAACTCCAATTTTTGTTTAATTTATTTTTGCTATAAGAATTGGTCCTATGAAAAACTTGTTAATATAAAAGTTGTAGATATTATTGAGAAGATGCAAAATAAATTTAATTATGTTTGATTGCTTAAGAATTGAGTAAGTTATGGATTTTTTTCCTTTTCCTCCCCCTTTTTCTTCTAATTTTTAATTTTTTTCATCGGTAAAATTATTGGGTAAAATTTCATCGGTTAAAAAACTTGTACATACAAAAGTTTTATAGATAATGTTGAGTACATTTATAAAAAATTTAGTTGGATTTGATATCTTAAGAATTGACGAAGTTATGAATTTTTTTCTCCCCAAAACCCTGTTTTTTTCGCTCTTTGAGCCCATTTTTAACTTTACCAAAACTCTGTCATACATAAACTTTTAGCCCGTTTTTGAGAAGTAATATAAACTTTAAACTGATTCGATATCTATTTTAATTAAGAAGTTATCGCGTTTTTTCGGTTTTCACAAAAACCCTCCCAATTTCCACCCCCTTGGTCCGATTTTGCCCATTAACGAACTCAACCGAGATTTTATGCCCCTTCATTTTATGTAAAAGTTTGAAGAAGATCTGAGCATAATTATGGAAGTTATCGTGTCTAGAAGAAAGTGATATACACCGATAGATAGATAGATAGACTTTTTTTACTGATGGTAGTTTTGGGGTCTAGGAGTCATGATCGGTGTAGATCTGCAAAAAAATTTTCAGAAATTCCAACATGGGAGAGAATGCAATATAGGTAGTATTTCATACGAAATGTGCCTAATATTTCATACGGAATCTACCTAAAAACAAAAGCGTAGTTTTGAAATGATGTGCTTTCAAAGGAACAAGTGTAAAAAGTTATGTGATTTTTCTTATTTTTTTAAAACTTTTAATGAAAAAAGTTTGTTAGCAGTATTAATAATTTTTTTAAATATTTTTTCATCAATCGTTACCGAATTGCAAGAAAAAAGAAAAACACCCGATTTTGATGTGTTTGAAACTGCTATACTAGGAATAAGCACAACAGAGGAAATGGAGAAGGGGATGCAGATTTATGAGCAGCCATCTGGAGATGAAAGTATAGTTTCTAAATAAAAATGATTTATATTAATGGGATATTTTTCTTTTAAAAGAATTTCATCATTTTTGCATCTGGCTTCCATAAAAGAAAAAAAAAAGGCTTGAACAATAAACAACCAAATATGCATTTGATGTGTTCATGGAAAAATTCTACTTTTTGAAGTATCTAAAAATGGTTACTGTAATAATAAATGAAAGAAATTCCCCCTCACAATCTGTATAGTTATAACAAATATTTAATTTTTTTCTCAGAAAAAATGAAGTTAAAAATGCATTCTAGATTTTCGTAAAAGTGAGTTACGCTCAACATGCAGAAAATTAACAACCCACAAACCAATTAATATTAAGATTTATAGGCAAGTTACAGTTTAAAATGTATTTTTAACGTGGGGAAAAAAGCTAATAATCTAAAAATTTTCACAATAGGTCGACGTTTAATTTTAACAAAATAAAGATATTTTGCAATCTTTTTTTTTTTTTTTTTAAGTTATCAAACAATGGTTGGTAAATAAGAGAAATAAGTAAGAATTTTTATTTATAAAAGCATGGTTTCGATAAATTTTACTTGAGAATTCTTATGATAAATTGTTGGTTAAAACTTTATAGAGTGCCCCAAGAAGTTGAAACGCTAATTTAATTTATTAATTAACAAAGTTAAATCTTTAGATGTAATTTTAGATAAGTGATGTGATATTGCAAAATTGCTCAAAATAAGGGACGAATTCAGAATATGTTATTGAAGCAGTCGTGCCTTCATTTTTGAAATGTTACTTTTCAAACGTTATGTTCCCTGGGTCTGGGCTCCAAGTCAAATTCAAAAGAATATCTTCATTCTCTGACAAGTACAACAGAAAAAATTCCATTTTATGTACGGTAAAACTTACCGAATATTCCAATTCCTTGGAATTCCAAGGGTTCCGGGTTCGATTCCCGGCTTGGACATTTTTCACTGAGTTGGTATTACGCTTAGTAGAAGTATGAATATTCATGTATCTAAAATTTCAGGCGTAATTCCATTGCTGAAATTAATCGAGAAAGTGATTAATATGATAAATAAATGTGATTTACCGATGCTGGGTCTATAGTGTCTCATGTTACACCGCAGCTTGTGTGCTCGTGAAGACGGATCTAGTGCTGCGATTTGCAGCTTAAACCAACATATGAAGTGAAAGATGCTGAGCTGGGTATCGTCCTAGTAGCTTAAATGGTAGAGCACTTGGAGCGCTATTCCAAGGGTTCCGGGTTCGATTCCCGGCTTGGACATTTTTCACTGAGTTGGTATTACGCTTAGTAGAAGTATGAATATTCATGTATCTAAAATTTCAGGCGTAATTTCATTGCTGAAATTAATCGAGAAAGTGATTAATATGATAAATAAATATATATATATTATGATGTTCCCCTTTTCTCCCTTCAAACTTATCTATAACACTATGACCAAATCGATATTTGTTTGATATGAATATATTTGTAATCCTCAAAGCTAAAACTTTGTGCTTGAATTTTAGACTTACATTATATTTGGATCGTTCCTTTTATTTTTTTATTTTTCTTCTCTGTAAGGTTTATTTCGATCGATTTTTTTCTTTTCTTTTTTCCTTTTATCCCGTTTGTGTGTATGTGAGAGAGAGTAAAAAAATAAAATTTGTAGAGTGAATGTAGTGTTAACATCCTCAAAATTTAACCCCTGTTATCTTCACGAAAAATTAAGTAAAATATGTGAACTAACTTCTTTCTCTGTATTAAATTCATATAAGGAATTTAAATATAAGAATCAAAAGAGATTGTCATTCTCACTTGTGAAAAAAACGCGATGAAAGTTTTAATACGTAAGTGATTCTTTATGTTCAAATACTTCATTACTCCTTTTTTTCCCTTTTTCTTAAGAAAGCATTATTCTAAGCCTACAGACACATTTGTTGAGATTTATTGTGGATATTTGCATTTTAATCCCAATTAAATCAATTAAATCAGAATTAGATCAATTCGTGTCTGTTAGTTCCCAGCGGCGCCAACTTTTGAAAAATATTGGGTGGACTCAAAAAATTTTTGAATAGATACATAAATATTGGGTGGCCTCAATTAAAATGGATAGATGGAGATACCAAGTTATTGGGTGAGCTCGCGCTTCATGGGCCCATATAAGTTTTCCGCCCAATCCACGAAAAAATAGACATGAGGATGAAAATTTAAATTTCTTTAAATATGATTGAAATTTTGCATGTTAACTGTTAAGAGTGTACTATTTCATATTTTATCAAAAAAGAATTAAATTTTTGTCATTAACATACTTATTTTAATTAATAAAGTGACACTATAACTTTGTAAAATTGACTGCGGCAAAAATCTTTACATTTCATGGTCTCGTACAGCTGAACAAACATTCTGAAAATCTCCAAACTTGGATATACAGGGTGTCCGAAAAGTCTGGAAACGGTCGAATAACTCGAAAAATACATATGAGATTGGAAAACGTAAATATACGTGTTAAATATTTTTAAATAAGCTACTCAGTGATACCAAATTTGACCTTCGTAACCGACCCCCTGGGGGTCAGAGGGAGTCCAACTTTGAAATCTTAAATTATAACCCCCATTTTTTATTGCAGATTCGGATTCTACGGACAAAAATACGTAACTTTTGTATTTGATGTTTATTTCGAATCCTCGTTTATCACGGTGTAATTGAGCATATTAAATCGATACATATTTCGGCTTTTCTAACGGGATTTTCCCTAATCGAAACTAATTGGGGAGAATTTATGACATCAAATTCCTCGTCTTTTGCAATAATAGCGTTTCCTGAAAATCACCCGTGCCGATTATTTCGGTAGTGCTACACAGTTAAAAGTTTGATCCATTTGCTGTAGCGTCACTCCACAGCTTTTATAGAATATCTCTTTCATGACCAATGAGAATGTTCCATAACACAGTAAAGTACACTGTAAAAAAATTGACCCTTTTGCTGCTTCGTCACTCCACCGCTTTTATAGAAAACGATTACTTTATTGTGTTATGGAGCATTCTCATTGGTCACAAAAGAGATATTCTATAATAGCTGTGGAGTGACGCTGCAGCAAATGGGTCAAATTTTTAACAGTGTAGCACTATTGAAATAATCGCTACGGTTGATTTTCAGGAAACGCTATTCCTACAAAAGACGAGGAATTTGACGTCAAAAATTCTGCCCAATCAGTTTCGATTAGGGAAAATCCCGTTGGAAAAACGGGAATATGTATCGATTTAATATGCTCGATTACACCGTGATAAACGAAGCTTTGAAATAAACATCAAATACAAAAGTTATGTATTTTTGTCCGTAGAATCCGAATCTGCAATAAAAAATGGGGGTTATAATTTAAAATTTCAAAGTTGGACCCCCTTTGACCCCCAGGGGGTCGGTATCGAAGGTCAAATTTGGTATCACAGAGTAGCTTATTTAAAAATACTTAACACGTGTATTTACGTTTTTCAATCTCATATGTATTTCTCGAGTTATTCGGCCGTTTCCAGACTTTTCGGACACCCTGTATATATGGGCTATAGTATATAGGCCCTGTATATAGACTATTCGGACCCCTGTATGTATAATTAAATGTCACACCCTGCGGGTGTGACATTTAATTAAAGTCACACCCGCAACGTCTTTTAAAATTGATTACAAATGCATATTTGAACAAATCATATGTAAATTTATAAAAGAATAATATGCTGGAAAACATGTACTTGGCAGCTTTAACTATACCCTTTGATTTAATAGAGGGAATTATAGTTAATAAATAAAAATTTGCATCATCTGAGCATCATGTGACACTGTGTGCAGTTGATTTATTCAGTTTGGATTGATAAAATTGTTGCTTTACTACAAGAAAATAATTTTATTAGTGATATATGATTAAGAAATTAATTTAAAAGGTAAGATTTTTATAGAAATTAAAAAAAGAAAATTACGAAACAATATTTTAGCAATTTTCTTTAAATTTGTTAATTTTGTTTTGTTTTTTATATACATTTTTTAAATTTTGTTATTTGATAGTATTTAATATACATTTTTTTAGTTTTTTAAAATAAGTAAATCAATATTAGGGGAAGATTTTTTTTTCTCTTTTAATTCAAATTAAATAAAAAGTAGAAATAAGAATAATAGAAACTGTTAAAATGTTTATTAAGTTATCATAAAATGTATATAGTCAGTTTGAAATTAACCAAAATTTAACATAATTAACTTTATGTAAGATTAGAAATTTCAATGGATAACTATTAAAAATTTGTTAAGCTTATATTTTTGGACTGGAAGTGCTATATTTATTCAGTTTACACATTAATTTCTTATCTTTTGTAGAGAATGAAGAGTACAGAAAGATCCCGATATCATTGAAAAAAGATTAAGGAAAACCCTTTTAAATATGAAGCATATCTACAACAAGAGAAGGAAAGAGACAAAGCAAGGAGAGAAAAGAAGAGACTATTTTAAAAAATCATGGTAAAGGATGGCAATCCTTTTGCATTTCATCTCATGGTAAAGGAGTTGTTGATGGGGTTGGTGCAGTTGCCAAGAAAATGGTAACACTAGCAACGCTCTGCAACTATAAATTCAGCTTTAGATTTTGCCATGTATGTAGAAAAAGTGCTAAAAATCTAAAAGAACTTTGCTGAATGTGAAATTTCAGAAGATATTGTGAAAATGCTTCATGAATGCTGGCACCAAGCACAATCGGAGCTCAACATTCAATCGATACATCATGTTGTTTTTATTGATGTAGGAACAATTAATGTAGCAATAACTTCAGAAAGTGATCACAAGAGAATTTGTTTGTTACCATATTTTGTCAAAAACATAATATCCAATGATAAGAGTGCAGTTGGAGATTTTGTAGAAGTTGTTTTATTCTCCACATTAAGAAAACAAAAAGTGAAAACTTTGATGGACAAATAAGACAAATGAATTGGGATATTATAGAATAAGAGTATCGGAATAAAAATCAAGAAAATGTGTACATTTGGCTCAGACAGTTAGATGTATCCATACTTTGACAAGGGTATAATATCCATCCAACGATGAATGTGCAGTTGGAGTTTTGTAGAAGTTGTTTTATTCTCGACATTAAAAAAGTGAAAACTTTGATGGACAAAAAAGACAAATGGATGGTGACGATATAGAATTACAATGTTTGAAAAAAATTTAAGAAAACGTGCATATTTGGCCCAGTCAGTCAGATGCATCCTAGGAAAAAAAGAGCATTTTTGTAAAAAAAAGCTACCACCACCAGAAATTATAAATTCAAGATTGGAAATGAATTTTTTTTTAAATATTTTCCTCTCTAGGTATCATAATTGTAATATTGATCAATTCTTTAATTAAAAAAGATCTGCCTTGAAAATATTTGTGTATGTCATTATTTTATTGGCTATACAAGTCATACCCGCAACAGGGCGTCACACCCGCAACGAAAATTTTGAATATTTTCCACAAAAGCAAGACTTGAGTAAGTAATTTAATTTTTTCATAGAATAATTATTTAAGTATTACTGTCTAATATATAAAAATATCAATTCACTCTGTTGTCATAATTCACAAAGTTTTGCATTTTTGCACTTAAAGATGAAAATGCATGTCCTTTTTATGTCAAACCCGCAACAGGCGGAAATTATTTTTTTTTTAATATAAATAAATGATACATCGGACAATTTTCAGATTTGGATAAATGTATGTGTAAGTGGTCTACATTGAAATTCATACAAATTGAAACCAATGCTCAAACATTTTTTTGCTGGTGACTAAATTAAGTTGCGTAAATGTCACACCCGCAACTTTGGATTGGGCGTTTCGCCACTGTTAGTTTCTCTTGAAATAATTTCGTGTATCAGCCTTGTGTAGCTATTAGAACAAAAACAACAAAAATAGTTTCAACTCGATTAATTTTTATCGGATCATTGTAGATTTTTTTTCCGTTTCAATTTAGGAATTTTTTAAAACTAAATATAAACTAATATTTTTATAACTAAATATAAACTAAATTTCAAAAACTAGGAAATCGTTTGAAATTTAAAATTCCACAAGCTTTACACCAATTATTTATTAATCATTTTTAATGATAAATCACGTTTTATACTTTTTTTGTAATCACGCGTATGGATTTCTGACTAATGTTTAAAAAATTATTTAATTGAGCAACGATAACAGGGAATAGTATGTTATTGTTCCAGTATAGAGTCTTCCAAGTAATATTGTTTAATATTTCATATATCTGAATAAAGTTATAAAAAAATTCCTCTTCCTATCTCTTTCGGTCTAAGTGTTGTGCATTTTATTCTTCTTTTCATACATTACTTGTCACACGTGACCTACATTTGAGAGATAACATGTCGTAGCTTTCAAGTGATGGAAGTATAATAGTCATACTGCGGCATGCGAACGGATTTAGCAGACAAAGTCTTTAAGAGATTTGCTTCAACATACTTTTAACTAATACCTACTAAAGAAACTACAGCTAAACCTGTAAAAACGGAACCTATCTGTAACGGCTTCAGGTACTTAAACAGATAGTTTTCAGGGTCCCAATTGAACGAGTACCATAGATTTACTCGAACCTGCTGAGACGGAACCCTTTCCAAAATGCAATTTTTATTCAGTTCTTTGCGATTCCGTTTTCCTAGGTATTTACTGCATTAAATTTTAATTAAATATTTTCTGCTTTTTAATTTTAAGCGCTAATATTGAACGCTGTTTCTGAATACGAAGAACGGAATTCTAAAAGCGTTTGAAAATAAAAATATATAAGACGCGCAGATGTTTATGAAACAGTGTATGCTGTGCGACGCACATTATTACACTGTTTCATAAACATCTTATTAATAAGTTGCTGATTACACATTCAAACACAGCTGCATCAGCTGTTGGCAAGAGATATTCATCATATTCTTTGTCTTTCGCATGGCAACAGAGTTCTCAAATAATTATGGTATTCATGGTTAATTTTTTTTATCAAGTATGTTTTAACAAGAACGAAAATGCATGCATCAGGTATAGATTACGAAACACTTTCCAACACTCACAGAATAATTTGAAGAGATTTCATTTTTAGATGGGTTCGTATTTACACTGATGTCCAAAAGTTAAGCATAATTGGTAATTAAGTAAGTAATGAAAGAAATATGAATCGAAATGTGGTGAAACTCCAGGTGTGTAAACAAAATAGTATACATCATATATTTTCGCGAAGAGTTTTCCCCGAAATCGAACAGGGGACCGTCAACAAATAGAAAAAGAAAGAAGATCTTTTGGATAACCCTGTCAAAACTAATGTAGCAAAAGCGTTCAAACTGCACATTATGATTAATTGGCTTATTGTAATGTACTGTGTTAATTTTTACAAGGATAGCATGTATACTCGTAGAGAAATTAAGGTTTTTATAAAAACAGTCCTAAGTTTTTTGCTTATAATTTGCAGAGTTCTTAATATAAAATAATGTTCTTTTTTGAAAAAATGACAAACATCATTGTACACAATACCCTGTCATCAGAATTAAAAAATAATAAAAATTGTATGACAAATGAGCAGGTTTACTAAATAATTTTTTACTGCGCATGCGTGAACGCTATTAAAATTTCATTTGCATATTATGTTAGTTAAATGTATAGAGCAGCTTTTGTGAAAGTCTCAAAAACATAGCTTAAAAATTCTGAAAATTATCATTGATAGAATGAGATCAAAATCCTTTATTCCCTAAATGAAGCAAAAAGATGAGGGGCTGTATCCATATTCCATTGTTTAGTGCCTACATAATATTGCACGTACAACTATATTTAAGTAAAACCCCTGATTTTTTTGCTTCCTTTTAGGAATAACGGATTTTGAGTTGATTCTATAGACGATAATTTTCAGAATTTTCAAGGTATGTTTTTGAAACTTTTACAGAAGTTGCTCTATACATTTAGCTAACACAATATGCAAATGAAATTTTGATATCGTTGACGCATGCGCAATGAAAAATTATTTACTAAACCTACTCATTTTTCATACAATTTTTATTATTTTAAAATTCTGATGACAGGGTATTGTGTACAATGATGTTTGCCATATTTTCAGAAAAGAACATTATTTTATATTAAGAACTCTGCAAATTATAAGCAAAAAGCTTAGGACTGTTTTTATAAAAACCTTAATTTCTCTACGAGTATACATGCTATCGTTATAAAAATAAGCACAGTACATTACAATAAGCCAATTAATCATAATGTGCAGTTTGAACGCTTTTGGTACATTAGTTTTGACAGGGTTATTCAAAAGATCTTCGTTCTTTTTCAATTTGTTGAAGGTCTCCTGTTCGATTTCGGGGAAAACTCTTCGTGAAAATATATGACGTGTACTATTTTGTTTACACGCCTGGAGTTTCACCACATTTCGATTTATATTTCTTTCATTATTTACTTAATTACCAATTATGCTTAACTTTTGGACACCAGTGTATGTAAATACGTAGCACCTATAGTCGTCGTTTAGTCCGTCTGTAAGCATTTAACAGAGTAAAAAATCGCCAGCCGAATCATATGAAATTTAAAATATATAATTGTTGCATAATTTTGTCGAGTCATTTGAAATGTTATGAAAAACGGATGTATGGTTTGATTACAGAGACAATCAAAGTATTCCGTTACATTACAGTCAATAGGAAAAAAATGTTTCATGTTCGTTTTAATGGTGTTACAGCCTTTCAATCAGGATAAAATTGATATGCATTTACTGAAATGTACTAAAATATACATTCTGTGCAATATGTGGTGCAAAAATTGTTTATTATTCATTTATAGAGCTACACAAAAGAATTCCGTTACATAATAATATAAGGAAAACATTGTTTCGGCCAATTTCAATCATGTTAAATTATTTCATTTATAATAAAATTTATATACGTGGCTGAGATTTATTACAAGTTACTTCCTGTATAATAGAAAATGCTGAAAGTATTTACAGGGACTCACAAAAGATTTCGGATACTATTGTGTACCAGAAATACCGTATGATACAGATCTTTACGGGAAATGCATTTTTAGCTGTGATATGAGATTTTAAGTTTAAGTATATTTTTGTAAATTACGTTGTGTGCAAAAATGCTGTAGATCATATGCAGGGTAACACAACAGAATCTGTAAAGAGTTACAGAGTATGAATGAAAGTAGCTTAAAAGCGGTTTTTGAATGAATTACTCATTTTTACTATATCTCATGATTTGTAATGATACAAGATTTGCCATGTTGATTACGCCTTATTTAAGATGAAGTCCTATTTTCGTATTACTGAATTGAAGATATATAGCCGTATCAAATTTTGTATTCATACATTTTTGCATAAGAGTTTAACAGCTAATGCATCAAGCTCTGAATATTCATAAAATTAACTATAGTACGAACGCACCTCATTTGCCCCATATGATGTGCGATTTCCAACATGTTTCATATAACGAAATCGGTCACAGTCTGTCCCGTGACTGAAAACTTTTGTGTGAATCTGTAAATGAACGATAAAGGACACACACTCCATAATCCCTAGAAAATATGTTGTAGTGCACCTGTGTAATCCTTTTAGGTGCGCTCATAGTTATGTAAATACGTAGCACATATAGTAGTCGTAAAATCTGTCCGTCTGTCCGTCTATCCGCATATAACAGAGCAAAATCTATTAAGCTGAATCGTTTGAAATATAAAATATGTAATTGTTGCATAATTTTGTCGAGTCATTTCAAATTTTATGAAAATCGGAAGGATAGTTTTATTACAGGGACAATCAAAAGTATTTCGTTACATTATGGCTAAGGAGAAAACAGTTTCAGATGCATTTTAGCATTTTAATGGCGTTACACTCTTTCGAATATAATAAAATTGATATGCATCTATGAAGTATATGCTAAAATATACGTTCTGTAAACGTGTGGTGCAAAGACCATTTGTTATTTATTCAGAGGGCCACACAAAAGTATTTCACTACATAATGACACAGGTTGAAACACCGTTTGGGGCACGTTTTAATAATATTAAACTATTTCACATTTTATGAAACAGATATATGATACAGAGATTATTACAAGTTACTTCCTGTATAATAGAAAACACATAATATTTACAGGGACATACAAAAGACTTCGGATACTCTACTGTATCCGAAGTACAATATACTATTACGCCAAGATCTGATCAGATTTTTAAAACTTCATTACAGTTTCAACGCACTTCATTTGCTACGCTTGACGTGCAATTTCTAACTTGTTAATTTCATTATGTTACATGTATCATAACATCATTATAATAGGTGTATTATAACATAATTAGTGTGAAGCGGTCTGTGAGACTACAAGACCAAAATATGAATAAAAAGCGTGATTAACTCATAGGATGGTATTTTCCTATAAACCTTTTGTACAGGAATGTTATAATTATCATTCACCTACTTAAAAGTCTCTGGTAATAGTAGCAATGTTCCAAACAAATCAGAATTTCAATAGTGTTTGTAGTTAAACTGAAAATTACAAGTTAAACTATAAAAATTGAAAAAAAGCAAGGGTCTATGAGACCGGTAACATCAGTTAAAGGTTAACAGCAGTTTGGCATTAGTGATTAGAAAGGGCACAATTTAACATATGAGGGATCATCAATTGAGACCGACAACAGCTTGCTACACAGGAATCATCCTAAAGCTTCTGTCATCGCATCCGCTATCCTAATATCTTAGTTTATAATTCACATTGACGATTATTTCCTGATTGGTTTCTAGGTGACAGGATACCTCGTTTTGACAGAAAAACCCCTCAAGTTTTAGACTAATTTGAATTCAAATAAGTATATTTTACTCTGGAGTATATAATTTCTTTTAACCCGCGAGGACGCGCGCAGGGCCTAAAAGACCCTGAGTGCGTATGGTTTTTACAATTGTAACCACTAATTTTTTAAAGTAATCTTCAACTTATTTTATCGCAAAATTTCTAAGAATTGTCTCCAACTTAATAAAGTGACTGTTATAATTGGATTTTATTAGTGGCAAAGTTAAAATCGTTCATACCTTGAATAGCGCGCGTTCTCCCGGGTTAAATCTGGGTTCTTTTCTGGATTCTAATTTTCCATTTTTTGAAGCTAAAATGACAAAATGAAAAAGTATAAAGAGCCAGACCTAAAAAGTTTTTTAATTCTCAACAAACGAAGTCATACAAATACGAAACTGTTAATTCCAATTGGAGATCAAATGTTTGATTCAAAAGAATTATAAGTAATCTTAAATTATTAAATTTTGACTGATAATTTGATGTTAATTCTAGGGTATGTTTTGTCAAGAATTTTTCATAAGTGCTAGATATTTTCTAAATATCAATATGCTTCTGTGTTGATGTCTTTTGTAGAAAGGAATGAAACATGGGAGACAGCAATGGCGATGGGGAGTGACAGAGAGAGACTGACAGATAGAAGAAGTCAATAGCTCCTTTCTAAATTTTTGGATTTTTTTGACTATTTTTTTTCTCCGATGATTTTGAAAAAATAATATTTAATGAAGACTTTGATTTATTTTTTTCTAATCATTTCTGTGATTATATATATTAGTGATTGAAATTATTGTGTTTAAAAATATAATCGTAAATTTGAAGGTATAATGGCAATCCAGGATCGTAGATCGTAGATCTTTTAATAATAAAGACAGGTACTAAAGAAGCATGGCTGCCAACTACTACGCCTATTGATAGTCAAATAAACACTTTAGAAACAGAAAGTTTAGTAAATAATTAAGAATATATTCTGTAATATATAACATTGAATATATTTGGTATACATTTTATTAAAATATTTTTGTGGTTCGAAACATGTTTATAAGATTTAAATAGGCGTAGAAGTTGGCAGCTCTGAAGAAGAAATCTTTAAATTTGAAGAAATAACATCTTTATTGGGTATAGATATACATGAAGATTGTAAGTGCCAGAGAGGGACTCTTTGAATCAACAACTGTCAGTTCGACGTACTGAGAGGGAGTGATCGAGTTGTCAGATATTATTGCCAATGTGTCGAGCCAAAATCTTGGTACCCTGGACAATTATAATAAAAATGTTATAACGCTTAAAGAAACTTTGAATTAAAAACTAACCAACAGGACCGTTAGTTGGCGTTGTAACATTTCAACGTACAAATAAGAATGCCAACGCTGAGTAATGGGGAAAAATGCATTTAGAAGCATCAATACAGATGTTGGATAACATTTTTAATTTAAACGGAGTATATATTTGCAGCCTAAAAACATTTGAATTGACTATCAAACAGAGAATGAACAATAAGTGTATAAATTACTTCTACAACAAGAGAATATGATCTAAGAATATCTTTTTTATATACAGGGTGTTCCGCTACCAGACCGACAAACTTTGAGGAGTGATAGTAGATAGTAGACATGCAGACAAACATTATTAAATAGGAAACCATGGGGCGCAAACGTCGTCTGTAGGAGCTAGGGGCCATTAAAGTTAAAGGTCCAAAACTTCAAACGCTCATAAAAAACGGAAAAAAAGGGTCGATTCGTTTGCGGTTTTCGCTAAAATCATTCTCTAAATCACGAATTTTTTATAAAAAAATTTTAAAGGATACGTTCAAAAATTGTCGATAGAGGACGCTTTAGACTTTAGATTAACGAACAAATACTTTTTACAGTTCTTTTGTGCATGAGGTTGAAATTGGTCTAATGTTTAGACGTTAACTTAAATTTTAAGCCCAAAATCGGATACATGGGGATAGGGTAACTAGCGAAAATTAAACTGTGAACCGAGGGGGGAGATTTTAAACGCTCATTAACATTGGACAAACTAATCGATTTTGTTGCGGTTTGCGTGAAGGTCATGCCCTTGGTAATTACTTTATTCGAAATGACGTTCAGCTTTGTGTCCTCATTTTTTGACAGAGGGCGCTTTCGACACATTTCCGACATATCAATGGCATTACTCCTGCGTGTTTTACTACCAGACCACCATACTTCCAGGAAGCGTTAAAGATGCAAAAATGACTCGGAATGACATAGAAATGTAACGTTGAAAATGCCTTTTTTGTGAGTTATGGTTAAAAGAAGCAGAGAAAAAAGGAACAGAAACAAGCAGAGAAACAGCAACATGTTAAAGTGACAGAACAGAGTTTATTTAAAGGTTTTACTGCAGGTGATCGAAATTGCGACCAGAAGTAGCCCGGCAAACTTAACAGAGACAGTAGATGGCGCTGCGATTTCCTTGCGGTAGATGGCGCTAAACGGTACTGCGCGTGAAAAGCGATCACGCTGCAATGATCATTCGCGAACCGGTTCTAGAGATAGTATAATGGAGTATTCGAAAGATAGACTGGTCAACATGTTGCTCGTATATGGAGCTGCGGACTTTAACGGACACGCCGTTTTGAGGTTGAACAAGGAGCGTTTTCCGCATAGGCATGCACTCCGTCATACGACTTTTTCAAATGTGAACAGGGCCTTCGTGAAACTGATTTTATGGGCTTCTTCTGCTGGGGTCAAATGAAAAGTTGGGTGTATGAGACTCATCTGCCATCAGTTAAAGACTTTGCAGCTCGTATTTCTGAAGATATTTCTGCCAGAAATCTATCAAACTTGCGAAGAATCTTTCAAAATGTGAGGAATTCTATGCGACGCCGATGTCAAGCATACCGGACTACTTCAGGTCGTAATTTCGAACACCTTTTGCAGTAAAACCTTTAACCCGCGAGGACGCGCGCAGGGCCTAAAAGACCCTGAGTGCGTGTGGTTTTTACAATTGTAACCACTAATTTTTTTAAAGTGATCTTCAATTTATTTTATCGCAAAATTTGTAAGAATTGTCTCCGTCTTAATAAAGTGACTGTTATAATTAGATTTTATTAGTGGCAAAGTTAAAATCTTTCATAGCTTGAAAAGCGCGCGTTCTCCCGGGTTAAATAAACAGTTTTCAATCACTTTAACGTGTTGCTGTTTCTCTGCTTGTTTCTGTTCCTTTTTTCTCTGATTCTTTTAACCATAACTCGCAAAAAGGCTTTTTCAACGTTACATTCCTATGTGATTCCGAGTTGTTTTTGAATCCCTAACATTCCTGGAAGTATGGTGGTCTGGTAGTAAAACAGCCAGGAGTAATGCCATTGAAATGTCGGTGATGTGTCGGAAGCGCACTCTATCAAAAAATGAGGACACAAAGCTGAACGTCATTTCGAATAAAATAATTACCACGGGCATGAACTCCACGCAAACCGCAACAAAATCGATTAGTTTGTCCAATGTTAATGAGCGTTTAAAATTTCCCCCTCGGTTCACAGTTTAGTTTTCGCTAGTTACCCGATCCCCATGTATCCGATTTTGGGCTTAAAATTTAAGTTAACGTCTAAACTTTAGAACAATTTCAACCCCATCCACAAAAGAACGATAAAAAGTATTTTTTCGTTACTCTAAAGTCTAAAGCGCCCTCTATCGACAATTTTTGAACGTATCCTTTAAAATGTTTTTTATAAAAAATTCGTGATTTAGAGAATGATTTTAGCGAAAACCGCAAACGAATCACCCTTTTTTCCATTTTTTTTTTTTATCAGCGTTTGAAGTTTTGGACCTTAAACTTTAATGGCCCCTAGCTCCTACAGAAGACGTTTGCGCCCCATGGTTTCCTATTTAATAATGTTTGTCTGCATGTCTACTATCACCCCTCAAAGTTTGTCGGTCTGGTAGCGAAACACCCTGTATTCTTTGACCGAAGAGTAGTATGCTCGCACAGTTAAGGGTTTTAGGGTGAGAAAGATTTGTTTCTGATTTAATTTATTAACGGCTTCGGGTGAACATGGGAAAACTTAAGCAGGGGCGTGCCAGCAGTATTCGGCGCCTGTGTGCAGAACTGCATTTAGCGCTCTACATCCCCCCCCACCCACCCAATCGCCTGTAAAAATAAAACTTTATCCCTCCCCCCCCAAAAAAAGTATGAATATTTATAAATGCATAGTTGCCATTCTTTTGGAGTTTTTTGAACCAGAAAATTTATTTAATAAAATATGTCTTGTTTTTTTACAACTAGAAGACAGCCCGTCAAAATGACGTGTTTGCATTTTTAAAAGGATGATAAAAAATTACAACATACAAAGTCAATCAGCCACTGTGGTCAATCAGCCACTTTAGGCTTAAACAATTTTTAAAAATACAGCGATTAAACATGGAGAAAAAAATCTATTAAAAAAAATCTAACAGAAATTTTCATTTAAAACTATAACAAAACTGTCTGGTGGATGATGGAGTTTTTAATGAACAAATCGTAAATACATAAATTTTAAAAGAATAAAGTAAGGCAAAAAAATCAATTATAAAAGATTATATTGTGAAACTACAGCCAAAAAATATCGAGAAATACTGAGAGAAAATAATAAAAATATCTAAAATGTATAAAAAATTTCCTATTTTGGCCCATTTTTTAGCTAATACTTAAAAGAAAACACTCTATAAGATCGAAAACAAATGTCAACAATAAAGAGTAAACAATGAACGTGTTCGGGCGATACACGCGCTTCGCGCGCAAGCTCAGGAGCTTTTACCGAGTACTATTCCGCTGTAAGATCCACTCCACGTACCTGACTCCTGAGCGTGCGCGCTCAGCGCGCATAGATCCCGAACGCGCCCGATCATTCCTGAGTCGTGATGTCACAAAGGAGTCATTCTAAAGATTCAATCACGGAATTTGTCATTCTTGAATGGCAACAGTATTGATTTGCTTACATTGTTTGTTTGGTTTGTTTTTTCCGTAATTGCTGGTTGTTTTATTTAGAACTTCACCATTATAATTAAATAGTTTTTGTAGGTTTTAAAGAAAGTGAGTAATGAATAAATCTTTCACATGTATATTTTCATAAGTTGAACAATTAGAATATTTGTGAACAGCTCGGAATAGTTAAGCCTAACGAGGACGCAGTTGCAATAAGTTTCTTTTTCTCGTGGATGGGTTGTCCCCGGAATCGTCATACACTGAGGGATTTTATATATATAATAATTCGTACTTTATTTCATTAAATGAATAAATTTCTGTTTCCAAACATGCTTAAATTACTTGAAAAATAAAGAAGAATGGCAGCTATGTAAATAATATTCGTAACACAGTAAAATAAAACTTGTGTAAATGGAGCACTCTCTATCAGAATCCTGCATTACGGTAAAATTTCATTATCCCGGAGAAAATAATTTAATGCAGTAACAATAGATTGCATCTAAAAAAGAGAAGTTTGTTTTTACTTTGTATGTATTGGCGATGGCTAAGAAAGTCTACCGCGCATAGTGATCTGAAAATTTGGATAAGGATCGATGATGGTAGATGCACCGTGCACCTGACGCTCATTTTTTTATTTTTTGTTAATTACCCGAAATATTAATTTAAATTCTTAATGATCATCGCAAAATGGCGATCTTTTATTCCTCAGCGAGATCATGCTTGTGTGCTTCCCCAAGCTTTCCTTCCCACTGGCCAAAAAAATCAAACGTTACGCTTTTGCGTAGCGTTTGATTTTTTCTGCATTTTCAAATTGGGATACAGTGAGATCCCGGTAAAATTACAAATAAATAAATAAATAAAGAAAAACGATTTCAATGGCATTTTTAATTACTATTTCAAAAAACCTTTTTATTTGGCAGCGATTCGCATCAGTTTTCAAATTTTCTATTTCTCTAAAGTTTCAAACGAAAGAAAAAAAATACTCGTGATACATTTATGGTATTTTTCTGGTTCTAATAATATATCTGGTGAGAAAATATTATAATTAATGTTCAAAAAAATTTTTGAAGTCATTTCAAGGATTTGCCAAACATATTTTTTCTCTCGGTGCAAATTACCTCAAGATATTATTTCCGAATTAAAAAATATGTGCTTTGAATATCATTCCGTGTTTGTAAATAAAAAAATATGTATGAGGGATTGTGCGCATTTCCATTATTTACTTTTTTAAGTTTTTTTTTTTTTTTTTTTTTTTTTTTTTTTTGTCAGAATTGAAAGTTTTACATCTAAATCTCAGAAAATAAATGCAAGTTGACGGTTAGCTTGAAAAATCAGACCGAAACATGAATAGCACCGCCTGTATACTCTACTGAAGGTAGTGGGAAATCGAATCGAGCTTCGATTGGAGGGATTTTCATTTAAAAAGGAAAAATCATACAAATTCAAGGTTACACACTGCGAACAATATAATGTTCGTTCGAAAATATTTTTATTCAAAACTATAAAATCAAATCAACATGCTGCTGAAGACATTGCCCTCCTTACACCCCATCTCTACATTCGTTTGGAAAAATAACATTCAATATTTGACTTTTAGAATATTTAAAGTCATTGTAACTGGCCTAGGTGATCAAAGGCGGTTAGTTAGTAGGACATAAAATGCACGGTATTTTAAAACACCTTTTTCGTAAATCTATATTTTTCCATTCCTATTAACAGCCATCATTGTAGTTTCTAATTTATTTAAGTCTAAATTAAACTTTGTTTTTTTTCTGTAACGTCTACGGTTATGTGTAATGCTAATAAGAACTCGTATTTTAAAAATTCAAATTTATGTTCGGAAATGAAATGTACAAATCTTACAATCATTACAATAATTTATAAAGTATTTGAATAGACACAAGTGTACGCAGGGGGTGCAGGGAAAGGCTCCCCCTTCGATCTTCGAAAAAATTAGAAAATTTGGACATTTATGGTCAAATTTAATCTATCTTCATCAACTCTCCCTACTTTTTCGCTATCATGGTAATTCCTGAGTAATATATAGGTAAAAGATAGATAAAAAGTATTTATTTCGCTCAGAAATCTATGGTGTGGAAAAATAAAATAAAATGAAAGACTTTTGTTCAATACATAATAGTTTCCACAGAAATGATCATTAGTAGAAGTGCTGAACAAAATTATTGCTTTGGTCGCTTAAACTTTACTCTTTACGTGCGAAAACCAGTGTTAAACCTACGGCACGGAATGTCAACAGCTTCACAAACGGCTATTGTTCCATTTCTACCAGTTAAAATTTGTCCCACGGCTGACGATAGTACTTTCAAACAAAAATCTGTACACTGAACAGAATAGAGTACATTAACATACAAAAAGTTACACAAATGTAATGAACGTTATCAACTTTTAGCCAATTTCTGGACCCCCGCTACCCCTTCAATATCATACGTTATCATTCCTCAATAACACTCTTTTTTTTCTTTTTCTTTTTGGTAAACAGAAGTATTATTTCAAACATACTTTACACCTGTTTTTTTAAACGCAGATTATATATATGCATACACATAAGACAGAAGAATAGGAATACCAAACATTGAGCTATTCCATATTTTGAAAATAAATAATTTTATGGTCCTACAATTATTTTAATGTTCATTAATGAGAGTATTTTCATAAAAGTAGTTAACAAACTAATATACATATATTGGTGACTATTTTGATGTAACGAACAAGTTATAAGTAAAAGGAAAAAATTTTGATATACATAAAAAAAAGGAAAGAGAAAATTTTGGTTGGCTCATTCAAAAAAGATAAATATATCAAGACTCCCCCCCTCACTAGAGGTATCTTTCGATATCATATGCCAGATTTCCCCCTTCCCCCTAAAATAATAAAGTTTTGTATGCATAGCCAGTGCCGTAGCTAGAAGTAGAAGTGAATAATGGGAAAGGGGGGGGGTCAAATTTTCTCTCTTTCTCTCTGTGACGCAGAAAGATAAATTAGTACATGTTCACATTGCAGATACTACGTTTCTTATTAAACTAATAAACTTGTAATAGTTTCATTTTACACTAAGAAAAGAATAGGATGATGAAAAATTCGAGTGCAAAACGAGTGAAATAATAAACAACTTGTTAGCTTCACATGAGTAAATAGGATGAGAAAGTGTTGAAACACATATTTTAGTTACAATTTAGTATTGTTGCAAAAGCTGTGAAAGGGTCTCAAAGCTAAATTAGATTTTCAAACAGAATTTCATTTGAATTTTTGGAATAGAAATTAATTTAGAGACCTTGGAATCTTTTCTAGGGAGGCTCAAAATGTTTTAGGGTAAGGTGAGCCGCCCATAGCACCCCTTAGCTACGGCGCTGTGCATAGCCCCCAAGTTCTGGTTTTACATTGCTTCTCTATTCAGGATTCTCCAAAGCGTCCCCCGCTGACGTCACGATTGCTCCCTTAGGTTTACTTGGCACCCATTCGAATGTATCCTCTTACTAGCTATTTTTAAGATTAAAAATCCATTTTAAGGGATACATTTTTAAAAATAAAAAATATTTGAATAGTTTTCTTGTATCAATGACCTAAAATAGGTTTTAATTATTTAATGCTATTAAGTTGTTATTCAGTGATTGAGATTTCTATAGCTTTTTCATCTACAAAACTTTTAAAGATAGATTGCTGTAAATTATTTTAAAATAGTTTCTGAAACATAGGGGACATATAGCTATCAGCGTGAGATATATGCGCATTATACCGGGTGTCCCAAAAATGACTGATGGATTTTAAAATTCAATAACTTGCAAAACGGTGACAGCTATTTAAATTTTTTTTTTGCAAGAGGATTATCTATAATGTCAGGAGTTTTTTACCGTAATTTTTATTTTAGTTCGAATTTCAAACAATAGGTGGCGCTGACGTCGACTGAAGGCCAGGTTGACGCCTTACTCAGCACTGATCACCTGGCCTTCAATCGCCGCCAGTGTCACCTAAAGTTTGAGATGCGAACTAAAATAAAAAATTGCGGTTTAAAACTCCTGACATTATACATAATCCTCCTGCAAAAATTTTCTAAATAGCTGTCACCGTTTGCAAGTTATTGAATTTTAAAATCCATCAGTCATTTTTGGGACACCCGGTATAAGACGTTTCTAACATATGTCTATCTCTATTCATGGACTGATATTGTAGGAGAAACTTTTACCAGTATTTCCGATTAGTAATTTTCTTCTTATTTATGATAAATTCTGAAGTAAAATGACAATTGTTTCTGGCATAGTCCATGTCAATTCAGGCAGCCCAAAGAAAAAAAAAAAAAAAAAAATCTTACCTTCATAGTCTCAGAAGTTCTTTGATTGAACTTATGTTAAAATTCAGGAAAAAGTAAAATTCCCGTAATTTTTGGTTTTCCCCCAAAAAATTTCTGGACCGAGATACAGGGTGCACCTTTTCCCGTTTGCGATCTTCGAAAAAAAGTTTAAAGTGCTCTATCTCTGAAACAATGCAAGATATCTCGTTGCAGTTTATTTTATTTTAAAGATAATATTTTTCTGCTAAAAAAGATATGCTTTATTTTGAAATATGTATTTAATTATTTTTACAGCAGCCTTCTAAAAAAAATTTTTTTAATCAAAAATATTTTTTTCTCAAAAATGCCAATCTCAAAAATTTTGATTTTTTTACTGCTAGTCAATACTATTGAATACTACCTTCACTGTAAAGGAGAACTTCCATTTTTGAGTTTAACAAGTTTTAGAATTATTTCAAGAATTTAGAGAATTTTACAGGAACTGCATGTCAAAAGTTCTAATAATAGTCTCTCAATTTTTGTTTGTTTGTATCATATATAGCCTATTACATATCCTAAACACGTTAGAAATCACACGTCAAACATGGTAAATGAGGTGAATTCATACTATGACTAGTTTTATAAATCTTGGTGAAATAAGTATTACACTCTTGTGAAAACTGGCATGAATACAAAATTTATTATGTTTCTATATATTAAATTCAGTGATATGGAAGTAATGTGAATCCATCTTAAAAAGAACGTAATCACCAGAACAACCTAGAATCATTACCTATCATGGGATATTTAATTATGTATGATAGAATTTAATAGAATGGACAATCATCTATTAATATCATAGTGATGGGTATATTCATCTATTAATATCATAGTACCTATATTGCACAAACTTTGAACAGCAAGCAAGAAGAAATTTCATTTGTCCAACCAAGATCTCTGAAACAATTGCAAAATATTCAGATTCACAATTTATAAAAAGGAATTTTTGTTGCTTGTGTATATTACTGTGAGTGGTGGATTGCAAAGGTAAATGATATCAGTTGTTTATGAAATTGTCGTTAACTTTATGCTCCCACATGGATCGGCTGTTGGATATAGATTTCCACCTGCAAGACAGCAACACCACCAGCAGTGTTCACTTCCTATTCCCAATGTTTTAAGGATTATGGAAGCCCCAGACCCTATTAGTTAAACAGGAAGGCATGACTAAATATCAAAGGAAGATACAGATACTGTTCAACAAATTATAAAGTCTATGAATTTCTAATTTCAATTCTAAGCTGAATACACTGGAAGTAATATGCTTTGAAACTTATACATATATTTTGTAAACTTTAGTGTATGTTTTTTTTTCTTTTGTAAGCTATTTTTAAAGTTGTCAGTTTCTTATACTTATTAAGAAATAAAATCCTAAGTCAAACAAGACTAAGATTTTGATTTCCTGAGACCAGTATGTGATTGTCATACAGGAGCTGGTAAAATATATGGCAAAATTTTACATGTGTTTCGATAACTTGTTAAAATCAAAAGTGGAAGTTTTCCGAAATAAGGAAGGCGGTAAGTGCTCAATGGTATTAATCAACAGCAAAAAAATAAATAAATAAATTTAGGATTGACATTTTTGATTTCTTTTAATTAAAACAAAAAAAAAAAAAAAATTAAAAGGCTGCATCAGAAAATATGAATACATTTTTTCAAAATTGAATATATCATTTCAAACAAAAAAATGTTACCTTCAAAAGAAAAAAAAAAAAAAAAAGCAACAAATGTTGTGAAAAGGGTTGTCAAGTGTTATGAAAGTCAAATTAAAACTTTGAAAAAAAGACACTCATAAATATTTTATTCATCCTGTTAAATTCTATCACACATATCCCAATTCAAACATATCCCATGATAGGTAATGATTCTAGGTTGCCCTGGATTACATTCTTTTTAAGATGGATTCATATTTCTTCCATATTACTGAATTTAATATATAGAAACATTATAAATTTTGTATTCATGCCAGTTTTCACAAGAGTGTAATACTTATTGCACCAAGATCTAAATATTTATAAAACTAGTCATAGTATGAATGCACGTCATTTACCATGTTTGACGTGTGATTTCTAACTTGTTTAGGATATGTAATAGGCTACATATGATACAAATAAACAAAAAATGAGAGACTTTTACTGGAACTTTTGACATGCATTTCCTGTAAAATTCTCTAAATTCTTAAAATGATTCTAAAACTTGTTAAATTGAAAAGTGAAAGTTCTCTTTTACAGTAAAGGTAGTACTCAATGGTATTGACTAACAGTAAAAAAATCAAAATTTTTAAGATTGGTATTTTTGAGAAAAAAAATTTTTTGATAAAAAAAATTTTTTTTAGAAGGCTGCTGTAAAAATAATTAAATACATATTTCAAAATGGAGTACATCTTTTAAGGCAGAAAAATATTATCTTTAAAATAAAATAAATTGTAAAGAAATATCTTGCATCGTTTCAGAGGTACAGCACTTTAAACTTTTTTTCGAAAATAGCAAACGGGAAAAGGTGCTCGGGATGCCATCTTTGGCACCCTGTATCTCGGTCCAGAAATTTTTTTGGGGAAAACCAAAAATAACGGGAATTTTACTTTTTGCTGAATTTTAACATATGTTCAATCAAAGAACTTCTGAGACTATGAAGGTAACCCCCCTGCCTGAATCGACATGGATTCGGCCTTCTTATAAATAATAATAAAAAAATCTAGTGAAATTTAGCTCCTGTGGTAATAAAATTGTATATTATACTTTTCCACCGCAGTGAGATAATAATGCTGCATATTTTCAGCTATGTGAATTACGGCGCCTTTCATTATTTAAAACTATATGAGGTGCGCCTCTGTTTATAAAGGTTGACAGGTCTTATTTAAATGATTTATTAGAGGACTCATAAATAGAATAAAATAAAATTTTAAAGAAAGAAATGAATTATAAATAATTTGTATAAGGTAAATCTAGAAAAGATAATTCAGATGCCAAGAAAATATAATACATTTTAGTATGAATACTTTATATATATATATATATATATATATATATATATATATATATATATATTTGTTTCTCAATTGAAATTTTTTGGCGCCTTTACTGTTTCGGCGCCTGTGTGTGCCGCACAATTTGCACACTGGGTCGGAACGCCCCTGAACTTAAGTAAATGAAAATTAAAACGCAAAAGAGAAGAAGAAATAGATATATTCCTTTCAGAAAGAGGAGGAAGTTTTGATTAAATTTATAATTGTGAACGGAGAAATTTAATTTTAAGAAAGGAATAATAATACGTGATGATATGTTTCTTTCAAGATCACAATAATAAAAATTGTTCCTCTCAAAGATTTTGTAATAAATAAACATAAAGAGAAAAAGAACTAACGATTAATCATCTGTTCCTCTGAAGCCACTTAACCTTTAACTGATGTGACAGAAATTGTAGCATAAATAGTGTGAAGCGGTCTGTGAGACCGCAAGATTTAAAGATGAATAAAAGCCATGATTAACTCATAGGATGATCTTTTTGTTCAGGACTGTTATAATTAATATTCACCTACTTAAAAGCATCTAATGATAGTACTTAAATTCGAAATGAAACAAAATTTCAGTAGTGTTTGTAGTTAAATTGAAAATTACAAGTTAAACTATAAAAATCGAAAAAAGCAGTGGTCTGTGAGACCAGTAACATCAGTTAACCCCGTCGCGACGGGAGCCTTTTACGAATTTTTTAATGTTTTGTCACCGGTCTTAAAAAACAGAAATTTCTTCCTTGTTAAATCGAGAAAAAGCATCGATTGAATACGGCCAATTTTACAGTATAATTTTACCGGTGGGAAAAAACAAGGATTCGTAAGCCTTTTCGCGGCACGTATACGTGTCGCTCGTCTCCAAGGGGTTAAAGGTGAAAAGAATATTTTTAGTTCTGTTTTACATTTACATTTATGCACTATAAATTATCTCATATTGCGGTTCAAATAATAATAATAATAATAAATTGACGAAAAAAAAAACATAAACTAATTTAATTTTTCATCGATAATGTCTATAGAAGTTTGATTTTTGATATACAGGGTGAGTCATAAATATCGAAACAATAGGTTATCTCCTTAAATATTGCTTCTAGACCCATACTTCCAATTGCAAAAATTCATAAAAAAAGGTGAAATTTCTGATAAGATAAGTTGCAACTCCATGGGGGGGGGGGGAGGTAATTTGAAAAAATACGAAAATTAAATTTTTATACGGCCTCCGTAGAGCAAAATTTCCAATTAGGAAATTATTCCTTATCTATTCCTATATTGAACAAAAAAAATTTCATCTCCGTATCTAAAAATCTGACAGAGATATTAAAATCCAAAATTCTCCAAAATTCGTGACATACACCATTTTACCATGCCTGTAAACGAAGAATTTTTCACTTGTTTTCGAAGAAAATAAGGGATCGTCCACAAATTATCCTTATTAAATGTCGATTCAAATCCGTGCCTCTTATTTGGACATAATAAAGCAGCGTATTGATTTAAATCAAAACTTGTTTTCAAGATATGTTGATCGTTAGCACTGGAGGTCTGCATATGGATCAAAATATTTAGGTCCAGTCCCAAAATGACCCATAGGGAAAAAAGCTCGGCCCTGCCTGGAAAAATGTTAAAATCATAATCCGGACCAGCCTGGAAAAAAGTTTAAATCATAGCCCGGATCAGTCGTGAATTCCTACATAGTTGTTTACTTCAGTGTTGTTAAAAATTGTTTCGCGGGGAGGAGTTCTGACCAAAAATACTTATTTAGCTTTTCGTTTTTTATATTTACACTTTTTCTAACTTAAAAGATAGATTTTTTATACGTTTCCTAGACCTGTTAAAATAACATTGTCTTTTGAATTGCCGCATTTCAATTTGTGTCTAATCCCTTAAAACCTGATGAATTATTCAAACGGCTATAACTCTGCGAGTTTTGAAGATATGAATATGCAAATTTTTGTGTATTATTCAGGATTGGATAAGGAAAGTTTTCCTAATTGGGATTTTTATCCTACGGGGGCCGTATAAAAAGTTAATTTTCGTACTTTTTCAAATAGACCCTCCATGGAGTTGCAACTAATCTTATCAAAAAATTTACCTTTTTTAATGATTTTTTGCAATTTAAAGTATGGGTCTAGGGGCAGTATTCAAGGAGATAGCCTATTGTTTCGATATTTATGACTCACCCTGTATATGTTATTTGTTACAGTTTATAATTTTTTAACGTTAGCACTATGTTGATGTATGTACTCTTCAACAGATGATTTCACTTTCATATTCATTTTTTTTCTGGGGTGAGGGGTGTTCTGTCTCTGTAGTTCTTCTGTTCTGTCCCTGTTTTAGTAACATTATGTTGTAAAAAGATATATGTTTGCCTCTCTGTTTTCATGTCTCTCTTTCTTTTTTCTTATTAAATTCTAAACTTTAATTTTCGTAAAAGTTGACCAATCTTTAAGAAATTTTAATAAGCTCTTGTGACTAAAAAAACCCCTCTCGTATGCCTTCACGCTTGGGAATGTGGTTTCTGGCCCTTACTGGTGCAACTTTTTTTATTATGGGCTTTAATAAATATCTCAGCCGAATATCATAAGACAACAAAACTGAGATACAGGAACATTAGAATTTGCCTTGGGTTATCCTCTTTCAAATTTTCAGACTTCTCGAGTGGTAAATTTTCTAAGCAATATTTTAAACCTCGCACACACGCATTACATTGAGAGAGAGAAACGCTTACTTTTTTATTAGTACAGATATCTTTAAAAAATTACAATAATCATTTTTTTTACTTGACAGAGTTGTGCCATACATATGACTTTTAGAACGAAGGCGTAGTTGGCGAATAATATATATATATATATATATATATATATATAAACGTATGTTAAAAGAAAGTTTAGAGGCAAACTTCTTGGGACGCAAATTACATATGAGAGGAGGAGAAAAGAGTAAATGGTGTTTCAGAACGAATCTGACATTTTCATACGTCCCAATCCGTTTAAGTTGGATTTATAATCCATTTAAACTCCAAATTCCCAAGGCTATACCATTTGAAGAAAAGAAATCATCACATTCAAAATTTATAAAATTGGCAGCATTCGCCCTCTAAGCTGGCCGGTTTCTCTAAATGAATCTTGAATGAAACGAAATGTATCTAGCAAAGATGAAATAGTAAAAAAAAAAAAATAAAATAAAATAAAATAAAATAAAAAATAACATCTATAAATGTTTGTAATTGTAGATTTTCTGAAATTTCACGATCTTCTCCTACCGGTTGCTGGGATATGGCCAAATGTTCTAAAATTTTCGACACCCCCTTTAACTTTCTTAGAGAGGGAGATCTCCAAAATCGCTGAAATAAGTGTTTATTTTTTATAAGTTTGTTATCCTGAATTTCTCACTTCTACTTAAAACGGTTACTGAGATATGCCAAATATTCCAAAATTTTCGAAACTTTCCCTTTAACACCTTTAAGGGGGGGGGATGAAATAGTAAAAAAAAAATTAAATAAATAAAAAGTAACATCTATAAATATTTGTAATTGTAGATTTTCTGAAATTTCACGATCTTCTCCTACCGGCTGCTGGAATATGGCCAAATGTTCTAAAATTTTCGACACCCCCTTTAACTTTCTTAAAGAGGGAGATCGCCAAAATCGCTGAAATAAGTGTTTATTTTTTTATAAGCTTGTTATCCTGAATTTCTCACTTCTACTTAAAACGGCTACTGAGATATGCGAAATATTCCAAAATTTTCGGAACTTTCCCTTTAACACTTTTAAGGGGGGGGGGGATTTCTAAAATATGTTTCTTTATTTTATTTATTTATTTATTTATTTAATTTTTTTGTAGATTTATTTTCTGGAATTTCACGCGCTTACATAAAACAGCTGTTAAACTAGGCCAAATTTTCTAAAATTTTCTATGAGGTTCTTTAATTTCCTTAGGGAGGAATTTCTAAAATCGCTAAAGTTCGCGTTTAATTATTTTTAGTTCATTTATTTTCTGGAATTTCACGCTCTTGTCTAAAAGGCGGCTGAGATATTTCAAATGATTTAAAGTTTTCGACCCTCCCCCCCCCCCCTTTTAACTCCCTTAGGTTGGGAATTTCGAATATCGCTGAAAATCATATTTAATTTTTTTTTTTTTTTTTGGTAGATTCATTTTCTAGAATTTCATGCTCATAACTAAAACGACTGCAGAGATTTGGCCCGATGTTCCATAGTTTTCGACCTCCACTTTAATCCTCTTAGGGGAAGGATTTTTAGAAATATTTTCTTAGTGCAAAATGTTATAAAAATTTTTTGCTCTCCAATTTTCATGCATTTAGGCTCTGAAATTTTAGCTGTGTGTTGTTTATGAGTCAGTCAGGGCAAACTCTAGTATATATATAGATAGGTAATTCTATAATCGTCATGTTATTTCTTCAAAAACTGTTTATAATATTAACTGGCGCCCCTTTAATCCAAGTTGCCAGGGTCTTCTTTGTCATGCCAGTACAACCCTGGTTATGCATGACATTTATACTTCTTTTAGTGGAAACGCAAAAAATTCTAGTACACTATCATCTGGTGATAATAATTTAACTACATCTTAATGATTTTGTATTATTTCAAACTTAATGCAAGTGATATTCAATATTGATGTGCATGATAACGTAGCCTGTGTATACAGACATGTAAAGTTTATATAAATGTATGCGTGTTTAGGTGGATTTCTACATTTCCAGGATCAGCAACGAAAATTCGGAAATTTGAATATCTGAAATTAATAAAATAGAAGTTGTTGTCTGGTAGTCGTAGGAGTAAGAATAACAAATGTGGGAGTGCGACAAGTTCTACCATATACACGGAACCCCCTAATGGGCCCACACAGTGAGGGTATGATATATATATATATAATCATTATATAATACTACAAACCACATCCACAGCGAATACAATTTATAATTGAGTATCATGTCTGTGGTAAAAGATCAATTCTTAATTCCCGAACAGCACATCAAATTCCATTTACGTAATGTTCAAACCCATCGATATAAGAAAATGGAATGCACAGAAGAAAAACAATGGTGAATAAAAATGGAATATGCGATACGTAATCAGTTATTATGGGTAATATTGCGTGATCACAAAAATATTACGATTAATTTCTGAGGTAGAAAACGAATTGTCCTAATGTAAAGATTTCTACCTATATAGATATGTATAATATGCATAATAAAAAATCCTTGAGCTAAAAAATGTTCTGCTAACGCCTATTTGTTTATACGGCTCCCTAGTGACCTAAACACTAAAAAGCTTCTGAAGAAAAACTGAGGCTCAATTTTATTTTTTTGCATCAGAGTGCTTTAAAACATTCTTAAAAAATGTTTTTCCTATTCAACAACGAAAACTTTCTGACATATTTTATTACTCATTTTTAAACATAGAAGTAGTAATTTTGCAAGCACGATTATTGAAGTTATTTACAATCGAAGTTTTTTCTTTTCCTTTTTCGATAAATTAATTGCATCTTGAGTTATTATTGTATCACAGCGGTGCAGTTTTCCCCTTCCTGCGTTGTTGTGTCCGTAAATCCGACTCAAAGCGCCTATTTTGATAGCATTTTCTGAAAATTCTTCTGTCTTTATCGGAATAAAAAGTTTGATTACATAAATGTAGAATTAAAAAAACCTGCCAAGAAAAAATGAATTAAAATATGCGTAAAGAAAAGTAACCAGTTTGAAAATGAGAGCAGTCTCAAATGAGAAAACTTGCTCTGAGAGTGGAATTTTTTTCACTGGTCACCTTTCGAGTTCTTCTGTTCGAGAGATAAATACTGACCGTGAATGAATTACTAAAATATCTATGAGAAAAAGTCACTTAATTATTTGCGTTGCTTATCCTCAAAAGACGAGTTAAAAACTGAAATTTAACCTTCCATTGATGAGCCGATTTTCTTTAATCCCATCGTGATAATTATTTGATCTAAAAAATGATCTTAAGCAACAGAAGAAAACGTGAAAGATTGGGTGTCAATGAGTATCGGATGTACGGGCTGGGAGAATTGGGAGTTTATCCATTCGTCTCTCCCTTTTTTATCGGATGCCAGTGCTCGATTGGCTGCCATCTCTCCGCCGTTCAGTGTCTCACGCCACGTGCCTCCCCCGCAGTCCGAGCAGGCCTTCATTTCGGGCTTCGGGTTTGTGAATAGCGACGGCGGCATGAGCTACTTGCAGGCTTACGGTCATCTTCCGAGTCTCTCAAGTCCACCAGCCGAAAGTTGCGTCTGGCCACAAGGTGCGAGTGGCTGTGATAATAGTAATCCCGGGGGTGGACGGTGTCAAAAAAGACGCATCACGGCGAATAAGAAAGAACGGCGTAGAACTTTATCCATTAATATGGCATTCTCCGAGTTACGGAATTGCATACCCCAAGTTCCGGCGGATACAAAACTCTCGAAAATCAAAACTCTAAAACTAGCAACAAGTTATATAGCCTACCTCATGGCACTATTAGATGACGAGTCCAAAAATCCTACCCCTTTCAATACCGAAGTGGGCAGAGAAACGGAGCAGCAGAGCGCGGTAAGATTCAAAGTTTATTTCTATCCTTAAAATTCGGGATTTTGTTTTTTCTTTTGCACATTGATATTTATACAATGCCCTGTATCTTTAAGTTTAAAAAAAATATTCGACGCATTCACTGACAATTAAATTAAAAGTAAACGTTAATACTACATTAACAATAATTAATGTATTCGTTTCTTTTTTCTTATATTATCTTTTCTAACTTCAAGTGTTGTGTAATTTAATTTTCTGTTGCATAGGAATCCAGATTTGCTTTAAAATTTAATAATAAGATAAGAATAACTTTTTTGATTAAAGATGTAATAGTTCCGTACATCTGAAAGTGATTGAGGCGTCATCCACCCATGCTTCTCCCCCTCCCCCCAAAAAAATAAAATTTCGGAGAAAATGATTTCGCATAACTATCATTCAACTGTTGAATGATTATTTAAATTTCACAACAAATTGCCAATAAAATTGGAAATAAAAATATCCAAAAACAAATTTTCAAAAACTTTTAATTACGCATTATACCAATATCTCATTTTTACAGTGCGTTTTTTAAACAATATTAATGCCAATGAAACAAATTATTGTGATACTGTTATTATTACTAATATAATCAACATTCAAATTTTCTATTTTAAAATCATTAATATTATTGAACAGTTGTGGAAGAAAGTAAATAAGCCCTACTAAATCCTCAACAAACTGTCGTAGAAGAAAGTAGAAGAAACGACTGGAAATAAAGACTCTACATTTAAATTATGTATACATAATTAGCTTCGGGGGCCATGTACATATTAAAACGAATTCAAAATGCATTTTTTAAAATAGCAATAAAAAATTTTAACGATATATTTCAAACTATGGTTAAACACCAAATTTTAAGTTTTTTGAATTATAAACATTCAAAATTTAGTGCTTAGTGTTAAATTAAATTTTTATATTTTTATTAATATTTCCTGAAATTATACTCCTAATGTACCAATTTTTTATGGATAAATAATACTAAAATACCCAGACATAAATAAGTTGTATATGTAATTTTTATAATTTTATGATGTAAATTATGAAATAAATATTCGAAACAATTATGAATTGCAACCTAAAAATTTTTTATGGATTTAGAATTTTGTTTTATTAAGTCCTGCTTTATGGAAATCCAAAATTTCAATTTTTTTTCCAAGTAGTTTTTGCAAGCAATTCCGCTTCTGTAATTCTGAACTCCCACCGGAAATTTGGAAAAATTTTACTTCAAAATAAAGAAAAGCAATTTCACGCCTTTTTTTCTATCAAAGTTATATAAAAGTAAAATTCAATAACATTATTCTAGGATAAAATATATCCCACCCCTCAAGGCGTTAAATATGCTCTTCTTAAAATAAACAATTTCTGCGAAGTTTATCGTACGAATTGCATGAATATTTATTTTTAAGCTAATTGAAGTGTGTAGAGTTCATTTATAAGGTCAGAATTGGATACTGCTATTGAAAAAGAAAAAGAAAAAAAAAAAAGAAAAGAAAAAAAAAAACGAAGTTAGGGTTCGTTTTAGTATGTAGATGACTTCCTAAGCGCACATTTGCTTATGATTAACTTAAAATCATTTAAAAGCAGAATTATTTTCTTCATTTAGTGCCAATAACTTTATTCTACGATATTTTTTGAAGAATTAATAGTGGATGTTTACCTTTTTTTGAACGATTGTACAATACAGCATGCTCTTTGTAAGGCGAACTCTGTGTAAGACGAAAATCCATCTAACTCGGAAAGATTTTCAAATCCATGCGGTTCTTAGCTATCGAATAAAATTTGTCTAAGGCGCAATATTGTCTACTACAAAAAACTTTATCGATCCCGATCGATTCTTTTACACAGAATTTACTGTACTGTATTATTTTTCATACTTGTAATATAATTTTGATAAAACATAGAATAAAATTTTGAAATAATATTTTTAATGCATAATAATATAACAATACTGATAAATGCACAATACAAGCTCCATGCTTCCTTTAATAGAACATTAATCTATAATAGTGCTGAGTTTTTTTAAAATTATTATTATTTTTAAGTAGACATTGCACATTATCGAAATTTGTCATTGTTATAAAGAAACGTCTATAGAAGCATTTTTTGTGAAAATTTTGCTTACACCAAAAATCATGTTTAATTAATTTTGCTTCATATTTTATGCAGCGATAATTTCATCATTTGTTTAACTTTCTAAAACTTACTTAAACTTGTAAAATTCATAATCAGAAAGTTACACAAAAAAAACTTTATTACTTTTATAAGTGCTTCAAAAATATTAAAGTGCTGATATGGTATTTACCGGAACCGCTAAAGCTCTTGTCGATTTCAACAATCTAGTTATTACAGTCGAATAATAATTAAAGATGAAAATCTCGAAAAACGAGATAAAAGGAAAGTTTGGGAAGAATCCAATATTTTCCATATGAAAAAATGAAAATTTCTTTTGTAATATAATTAAATAATACATATATATTTTGATGTTTTTTCTTTTTTTCCCTGTTCGGTGTCCCGCATGAAAGCATTAACTAAGAAAATAGCTAATTAAATATAAGTTTTCCCTTTAAAATGACAATACATACGGGAAATTATAGCAGTAATATCAATTAGTAGAAAAGACAAGATACTAAACAATGTACTGCAAAATCATTCAAAAATTAAATTTTTATTACTATAGTTGCAAATTTTCACATAACAGACATTAATCACTAGAAATATTCTACTATATATTACAGGCATGTATTTAAATCACATGCATTTTAAATTATAAACATTTTTCTCTCATTTACCTTAGATCTTCTTGCTATAAATAAACTTTGCAAAGAAAATTTAATCTATTTTATAGCGAGATTTAGTTGTATAAAATTTTTATCAATTACATATGGTAAAAAAAAAAAAAAAAAAAAAAAAAAAAAAATCAGTTTTAAAAACTTTTATTTTGTTTTAAAATGTTTATATGAAAACAATAAAAAAAATAATATTATTTATTTTGAGATTCTAATTTCTTAAGTCCTTCAATTAACTTTGGTCAAAAAATTATATTTTGCCTTAAGCAATAGGTTGGAAAACATTGGTTTAGTTTATTTTACCATAATTTTTGTGCAAGGGGTTTGAGCGAAAGGTTGAATATGCAACATTCTTTTACTTAGTTCGCAGTCATGTCATTTATAACTGAAATTTTAATTCTTTGTAATAGTTACTGGAACATGCGCGTTCTTTTACTGCGCAGAAAAGTTGTATCTAACACCGATTTGACAAAATTTTATCTTATTTTATCTTCTCTTTAAATTTTTATAAATTAAAAAAAAAAACATTGTTCGTCCGCATCTGTGTATCAAAAGTTTATCCTTACGCTGAATTTAAAGATTTTAGGCTGACAGTCTCAGAGAAATAAAAGTGAAAATAAAATGATAGAACCCCCCCCCCCCCTGCCCATTTACCCATTGGAAATTTGATTAAAAAAATAACTTTATATGAAAATTTCACTCAAGCCTGCCCCAAATTAAAAATTTCTAGCCCTGATATTTCTGGAGTAACTACAATTATAGAATTTTTACAGTCATTTTATCAATTTAAATCTATTTTCTAGAGTTTTAAGAGGAGTTTTTAACGAGTATTTACGGCTTAAATGTAACTACCATATCAAATTCTTTTCAGAATCAAAGGAATTCAAATTTCGAAACATTTTTGCAAATCAAACATTTGCGGCAAATTTTTAACAGCGTATCTCGAAAGAAAATTTTAAATTGGTTCTCGAAAGTAATCGATATTTTAGAACGTTTTAGAACGCTCAGATAAAAGTAGATAGCAAAACAAAGAATTAAAAGTAATGATCGGTCACAAATTGGGTTTCCTTTTTGTTTTCAACTTAAAGGCTGAGTTTTACCGAAAATTCGTTTTCGGCGAAAATGCTGCTAAAAATTCGGATGGACCGAAACTCGACAGAAACTATCTGTACTCCAAATATGTCAAATCTTCCTTCGGAAATTTTCAGCATTTCTCATTGATTTGAGCTGTATCCAATGAAAAACTCATTATTTATTGTTATGAACTGTTTATAATTATCAGTCATGACGAAAGGTCTGCACGGGCCCGTACCCGTCCCAACCCACAGGCTGGGCCAAACTGGCGGAATGGGTCAGAATTTTCTAACGGGTCGGGTGGCAAACAAAATAAACGGGACGGGCCGGGCCGACAAAAAAATTGAACTGACCATACGGGCTGATAAAAAAATTAAGCGGAGCAATAAAATATGAGCTATTTTCAGTGAATACGGCTTTAACGAGAATAAGTATAAATGTGCATCACGAGCCGATACTAGTTTGACAACATCTATATAGAAATGTAACTTCTACAGTGTAGAGATCGGCTTCGGACAGTTAAGGACAGGGCTTAATATTTTTTTCAACGGACTGTGCCTGGCAGAGATCAGGCTTGCATTTTTTTCTACATATAGATTCTCTTCTCAACAATGCGAAAGTTTGACACATTTTCTGATTAAATTTTCACTGTATAAGTATAAAATTGACAAGCCTGAATATTGAAGGGATTTGGTATCGAATAGCGTTTTTCATTTTTGGGAAATAAGATACTTATATAACCTTGATTAGATATAAGAGATTCTTGTCAAATGGTTACAGATTATTTTTCCTTCCCATGCTGATACTTTAAGAAATTCTATTCAAAACGCTACTTTTGACAGTATTTTCTTCAAACGTATGTGTGACAGTATGTGGGTGATTCTCCGATAAGTGGGTAATTTCTGTCCCTTAGGGTTACATGCTGTTTTTTGTCATACATATAGTTGTTTTTCAGCATAAAATGTATTTTGTAATGTATTTCTACAATTTCAAAAAGTATTTTAGAGAAAATAACTGTAAATTTTACTGCAGTATTATTTTAAACATTCAGTTTATCCCTTCTGTCCCTTGTCCCTCACTTCATGTACTGATCTTCTGGAACAATTTTAAGTGTAATGACAGACTATTTTTAACAATTTTACCACCAAAAATAAAAAACTATAATCCAAAGTACATAATAAAGTATTTTTATTGTAAATTAAAAATAGTTTTACATTTGTTCTGAATCAGAGAAACGCTGTCCCCTAGTTTTAATGCCACTACTGTTCCTTTGTATAAAACATCGAAAATGACCATCAGGTCGCCAGATAAAATTTGGTGAACAGGTGCATTTAGTAGAAGGAGCCATCTTAATTGCCCAGAAAAACACATGGTACAATTCTAAGGACTTCAATAATAGTTACAAGATACAAAATGGATAGAAAGATAAGAATATGTTTATTACTTGTCACTACTGTCCCCTACTTAAACTGTCTTTGTTATTGTTTTTATTTATTTATTATTTTGTCATGATATAACATACTTTTGCATAGTACAAAATATCATATTGCAGTCTTACTAACAAGGAAGGTCTCCATACGGGCATACTCAGAAAAATCTGAAAAAATTACAGAATGTTCTTCTCATATAGTTATATATGTTTATAAAAAAAATTTCGGCGGAACCTCCTTATAACGTCCGTAAAAAAATAATAAAAAATTCGTTTATTTGGCGATTTATCTCCGGTTGGCGAAAAAACGAAATTTTGAAAAATACGCTTTTACGCTTCGAATACTTTTTAAAGAAAAAACTTTCTATGTTCAATTTATTTAAATAAGTTTAGTTTAAGTAATTTTAGCTTTGCATTTTTACTTTACTTTAAGTGTAATTTTGTCATATACGTTTATATGTACTTATAACAAAATGAAATTAATATATTTTATCATTTAAAACACAATTTAAATTGATTAAAATTGTTCCAAATTGAAAAATACACTGTTAAAAATCTGCTGCATTTTGTTGCAATGCACTCCCTTGCTTGTATAGAAAACGGTTACTTGGCCGTGAAATGGAGCTTTCTCATTGGTTGGAATAGAGATATTATATACAAGCGGTGGAGTGCGTTGCAACAAAATGCAGCAGATTTTTAACAGTGTATGACACGGTCAATTCACAGTGCTATGGAGCATTCTCATTGGTCAGAAGAGAGATATTCTATAAAAGTAGTGGAGTGACGTTGCAGTAAATGCTGCAGATTTTTAACAGTGAAGTCAATTAAAATCAATTTTCCGATTCGTTAAAATCGTCTGCTTTTGGCGAGGAAACGCACTGCTCGCCAAATCCCGCGTCGCTTTCAGCTTTTCACGCCAATTATTCCAAACTATTTTATTTTTTTACATATCTAATAATGTAATTCCGCCGCTTATTTTCACTGATCCTTTATTACCTACATGAGTAGTTTAATTCGTATTTTTTTCAAAAAATTCTGAGTATGCCCCCAATGGAGACCTTCCTTGTAAGCCTAACTTACTATTGTACACAGAAACAAATTTCTTAATTTTATCACTACTGTCCCTGTCACTTCTGTCCCCTTTCAAATTATTTATTTGAGGATTCTATCTCCGAAGGAGATATTAATGCCATATATGACTTGAAGACAAAGGATACAGTGATACCATCTATTCCAAATCTATTAATCTAAATTTTACTAAAATCCTGGTTTATAAAGTAAACAACTATCTTGGGGACAGTAGTGACATTGATTACCAAATTATTGGGTCGTTCGGAAAGTCCTTTCCGCTTGGGAAAATCAGTTCGTACCGGAAATTTTTTTTCATTAATATCTAAGTATTAGATATCGGAAACAATATCTAATATTAAATAACAGAATTTTCCGGTGCTAATTGAATTTCCCAAACGGAAAGGACTTTCCGAACAATCCAATAATTTATAAAATAATTTTTACAAAAATATATAAAGCTTAAAGTTTATGCCGGAGTGTTAGTTATAACTCAGTAGCACATGCTGTACCTAATTATTGAAAAATATTGCTTAAAATTTGATTTTTATTTTTCACCAAATCAATGAGTGAAATTACCCACTTATTGGAGAATCACCCATGTATCAAAAAATGGATAACAGTGATACCATCTATTCCAAATCTATTAATCTAAATTTTACTAAAATCCTGGTTTATAAAGTAAAGAACTATCTTGGGGACAGTAGTGACATTGATTACCAAATTATTGGGTCGTTCGGAAAGTCCTTTCCGTTTGGGAAAATCAATTCGCACCGGAAAATTTTGTTCATTAATATCTAAGTATTAGATATCGGAAACAATATCTAATAATTAAATAACAGAATTTTCCGGTGCTAATTGAATTTCCCAAACGGAAAGGACTTTCCGAACAATCTAAAAATTTATAAAATAATTTTTACCAAAATATATAAAGCTTAAAGTTTATGCCGGAGTGTTATTTATTACTCAGTAGCATATGCTGTATCTAATTATTGAAAAATATTGCTTAAAATTTGATTTTTATTTTTCACCAAATCAATGAGGGAAATTACCCACTTATTGGAGAATCACCCATGTATCAAAAAATGGATAACGCCATTCGATTACATAGTTTCTGAATAAAAATACCTGCTAATGTTATGCGTTTCCGAAAAAAAAATGAAAGTAGCTCTTTTGGATTTGAGAATGAATATGGATTTGGATTCTTCAATAAAATGATATAGAAATATTTTCATAAATCTATTTTTATTAGACAGCTTCAAAAGTTACGATGTTTTTATCTTTATTTCTTTTATTCTAAACCATGTTAATTTTTAAATGAATCTTTATTTCAATGTTGAAAATATAAGAATCTAACTAACCATTAATGTTACTAATGTGTTAAAATCATTCCATAGATATGTATGTAGTATTCTTTAAAGGAATCTTAACTATAGATAAAAATCTGAATGTTTCAGAAATAGCAGAAATTGTGCCTGGCCTAGTTTCACTGATTTCTGTATGGGCCGGGCCTAGAAATGTAAAAATATAAACAGACCAAGCCGGGCCCGGGCCGAAATAACTTTCCTACGGGCTGGGCCTGGATTTAGAAATTCCGGCCCGTGCAGAACTCTAGACTGACTCAAGACATCAATGCAAATTATAAAGAAAGAAATGCATACATGACAAAACTTTGAAGGCTCTATTTACGTGCTCATTAAATCTCCAGATTTAAACGAATAGAAAATTTTTTTGTTTAAAACCACAGAAGTGTTTCGAATACTCTTTGAGAAATTTCTAGTACAACCGATGATCATTTACGAAAAAAAATGTAAAATATAAATCAAGGCAAGCAACACCTAAAACATTTTTTAATTAGATAGAATTCGCATAATTAGAAAATCATTTTGTGTTGTTGATGAGTTAACCTTTAACTATTGTGACAGAAAATGTAATATAACTAGTTTGAAGTGGTCTGAGAAACCGCAAAATCAAAAGATGAATAAAAGGTATGGTTAATTCATAGGATGGTGTTTTTGTACTAAACCTTTTGTACAGGACTGTTATATCTAATATTTACCTATTTAAAAGTCTCTGGCGACAGTACTAAGATTCCAAACCAAGCAAAATTTCGGCAATTTTTGCTGCAAAACCTAAAATTACAAGTTAAACTACAAAAACTGAAAAAAGCAGTGGTCTATGAGACCATAACCTTTGTTAGATGTTAAATACCTTTTATGTTATATGAAAATAAAAAGTTTTACTCAGGGACACAGAGCCAATTTGGTGCACCGTTATAATTAATTATTAATTATGCATATTTATGTATCCATTAATTACTAAAATTTTTTGGGGACATTTTCGTTTACGGCCGAAAATAAGGTAGTTTCCGAAATTCGTTTCTTTTTCAATTTCGGGCGTAAAAACCTGTTTTGGTCGATCCTTAGGTAAAAGTAGCCTAGTTTTAAGCAATGACTGCCACCAATATTATCCTAAGAGAATTTTTCAGTGTCGCAGTATTGTTAAATAGTAGAAGTTGCTCTATGCAAGAATTTATGTTTTCAAAGTAATTTCAACTTTCTAGCTTTAACAGTTCCAAATGACTGACAACACCAGACTATGAAATTTCGGTTTTACAATTTTAAGTACGGCAATCTTTTAAACATCTAAACATCTCACATTTTTAATTTTTACACTCGGAGAAAATCTACTTTCAAATGTTTTTTTTTTTTTTTTTTTTTTTTTTTTTTCAAAACTGTATCCTAAATTATTTATTTATCATGGTTTAAAAAACTATTTGAAAGCATATTTTTTAACACTAAAACGCCTGGAAGGAGTCGATTCGACTCCAACTATATGATTAAATTTCAATTCTAACCAGAATTTTTTTCTTGAAATAAGTTATATTTAAAGTACGAAGATTTCGTTAAATGCATCAATTAAAAAACTTTTCTACCAAAAATTGAACCGACTTCAAAAGCTACTGCAAAGGGAAAAATATTTTTTTTACAGAATAGTATTAAGAAATTAAATTAAGAGCGTAGTATTTATCATGCGTATTATTATATTTATGTAGATTAATTTGATTTTTAGAAGTCGGTGCCAGCCAAGCCAAGTTACATGTAATTTTCCAATATACACGCATCAAAGTATCTACGAGTTTTTTTACAATTTAATATTTAGTTAAAGATTTAACTTTATTTTTTTATGATTTGCATTGGGTAATTAATTTTAATTTTGAACTTGGCTTGGCTGGCACCGACTTCAAAAAATCAAATTAATCTACATAAATATAATAATACGCATGATAAATACTACGCTCTTAATTTAATTTCTTAATATTATTCTGTAAAAAAATTATTTTTCCCTTTGCAGTAGCTTTTGAAGTCGGTTCAATTTTTGGTAGAAAAGTTTATTTTTCTCTTTTTAGTTAAAAGTTAACGATTTTTTGAAGTTAATTAATAAAAATTATAATACGGGAAAAATCGCTATAGCCACCTGACTGCACTCCATTCGGCGAGCTTAGTCATCGTCCATGTTACTTTTAGTTTGCGAGAAATCACTAATTTTATTAGTTTTTATTTAAATACTAAAAAAAGTACTGAACCAATTTCAATGAAATGGAAGAAGTACCAATGGAAGAGTAGCCTCTTTCATTTAACACAAAAAACAAATTAATCGGTTGAATAGTTTCGGAGTACATACATAGAAAAAAAAATACATTCGCGCCGAATTGATAACATCCTCTCCTTTTATGAAGTCACTTAAAAAAACATATAATACGGAATTTTTTTTTTTGTATACTATACACATATGTCAGGAGTGAGGTTCGAACCGACACTCTCTTTCAAAACCAGAGGTAAATTCTGGTGCCTTAGACCGCTCGGCTGTCCGGACTACATTCGCTTCAGGGAACTTATTCAATCTCATGTTACTTTTTGCAAGTCTATTCTCCTTTTTGAGTACTCTTTCACTGATAAAGTATTGAGTTAATAAAAAATCTCTGATACTCTGTGGTAACGGTTAAATACAAAAATATTCCTAACAGCATAATTAGTATTTAACTTTTTAAATATATATTTAAAAATTATAATACGGAAAAATTATTGTATACTTGTATGTCAGTAGTGGGGCTCGAATCCACGTTGCCTTTCGAAAACCAGATCTTAAATCCAGCGCCTTAGACCGCTCGGCCATTCTGGCATCGGTATATTTATTCGACATCCATATTACTACTGATTTGGGAGAAATCACTAATTTTATTAGTTTTTGCCTAATTACTAAAAAAGTACTGAACCAATTTCTATGAAACGGAAGTGGTACCAATTCGAGAGCAAGCTCTCTCATTTAACACCAAAATCAAGTTAATTGGTTGGATAGTTTCGGAGTAATCGGTGTACATACATAAAAAAAAAAAAAAATACATACGCGTCGAATTGATAACCTTCTCTCCTTTTCGGAAGTCGGTTAATAATTTTGAATAAAAATTCTTATGTGAAATATTATTGTCAAAATTGAGTGAAATTTTCAGGCGTTCTTGTGTTAAAATCTGTCTCTATGGCGTGTCGGCTTTATTACGGAAGCATCTATTTATTTCTCATCTACTCCTCCTAGAATACAGAACTTTGGGTAATAAAATTAACATCAGTTATCCGCATGGATCCGAGGATGTCAAAAGGTATCTCAGAATTTTTAAATATATGTTAGAATTTTTTTAATGTTTGTTTTCGAGTTATTAATTTTTCTGCAGTTTTTTAATGAGATTTCTACAATTGTGGAGCTAAATTACTCCATTTGTGTAGCAAGTAAAAGGAAAAATCATTTTGTTGCAATTTTCTCATAACAACTGAAAGAAGAGAAAATATTTTTAAAAATGAAATATTTTTTTATCATGCTTAGGCTAAAAATACCACCTGTTATAAAACTCCGGTTGGTTTTATTTTGTTGTAATAATCCATTCGGTAATTGTTATTTTATATTCTCTTTGCAAAAATGCATTTTAAAGAACATTTCTGCTACTTATTTCTTACCCATTCATTAATCACTACCAAAAAGCTGAAAGAGTGCAATTTTATTAATCCGTGTGTAATAAACTTTTCCGAATTTTGAAAAAAATATAAATGAAGGATTTCTGATAGAACATAGAGCTATTATAATCTATATTTAAATTTCAGTATGCATATCAATGTTACAAAAAAATGGAGACATGTGAATTATAAGATACCGGATTTGTTTTGCCGAATTTCTTGAATAAAGATGTCACTTTTTTCTGGGTTTATGTATCACTGCGCGATTATGACGTCATATACATACGTTTTTATAGATGTTATTTAAGGCTGTCCCTGAAAGATCCTAAAAGTGGGATGTTTTAGTGGATGCAAATGACATCGTTTTATAAAAGAAAGCATCTGTTTTAATTCTTAAAACTGATTTATTTTATTTTATTTGTTTATTTATTTATTTATTTGTAAAAATGAGTCATCTTTACTTCAACAGCTTTGAAATTCTTCATAACAGCATATTTGAAAATAACCTAATTGAATTCACACACTAACACTATGCAACATTAACAAAAATGTAGAATGTCTTTATAGAAGAGCGTGACATACAGCGTGCATGCTCCAATCGGAAGTCTTTGTCTAAAACATAGGAATCCAGGTTACATGTCTTGTTGATATTCGCCCTGATGAATGCGCTTCGATGAGTTAAACAAGCAAATAAAGATGAGATTGGCGATTATTTCAGTCTTAGCAGGTTCAAAATAATGGCAGCTTCGTAAATTTTTGTTTAAAATTCATTCAATCAAACACTTTTTATGACTATTCTGTTATAAAAGCATTGTATTATAATTTTTATCAAAATAACATGATTTACTTAATGTAATTTTTATAATTTTCAGTTAACCTGAACTGTAAATGTGACTCCTTATTTATAAAAAAATATATTTAATTAAAAATGTGCATGTTTTCTAATGTAGAGTATCCCCCTCCCTCCCCAAAATAATAAAGTTAAATAAATTAAATAAATAAATAAATTTAAAGGGCATATAGTACAGATGCGACACAAGGGTTTTTATGCAATTAGTAATTATAAAGAACTTCATAAAAATGAAAACAGAAAATTTACTATAACTCGCGTATATATAATCGGGAATGCCATATACAGTGGCGGACGAAAAAAACTTCGTCACTTGTGAAAATGGAAAAGTGTGCACAAATATTTTTTAGGTTTGAGTTTCATGTAAAAATGAAGTTGTTACATTAAAACTTTATAGTATTAATTTGCAATAAATATTAGTTTCTTGAAATACATAATGATGCTGAATAACTTCTGAAAAGAAAAATGCACCTTTTTTTTTTTTATCAAAACATGGAACAAAGTATTTAACGACAAATGCAGTAGATAATAATAAATTTCACATATCTGAGTCATGTTATATAAATGTTTATTTTGTCATACGTAAAATAATCATTTTATTATTTTTTTCGGTTCTCTGTGAGCGGTGTTGTTAACAGCCTTGCTGTGGTCCGGCATGCTAGAAGTCAACTTCTGGATGTAATAGTATTCGATTTCATGATACATAAACCTAATAATGCTTTTCTTTAGTTTAATCTCTGTAGCCTGTTTCTTTTTATTAGCAATTTTAGGACTACAAGCCAAATGTTTGTACTACAAAGCCACTTTTAGATTACAAGCCAAATTTAAACTGGATTAATATCAGGATTATTCTCAGGTCAGTCCATAGCTTTAACACATATTTTTTCAAATAGGCCTGCACCGAATGAGGCGAAATAAATGGAAAACTACTTTATTAATTTTTGTTTTACTGTGGACATAAAAGCTTGCAAATTACACAAAAAAATCATTTATGAATAAATTATATTTTAATTTTAATATTTCTCCATATGGCAAAGTACTGTGTCTTGTTAAAAATGCACTTTCCTGAACTTTAAAAATTATTTTAAATAACTGACTTTCAACATTCCTTTAAGATACCAGTGAAAATTGATGTTAAGTAATAATGTTAGTCAACCCATCCAAATTGTTACTTAACCCATTAGTGCCTAGCGTCCCTTTTTAGGGACGCTTCAAAAGGTGCATTCAGCACTGTTTTTGACACCGGTAAAAAAGAAAAGCAATAACTATTTTATTTAAATGATGCATTTTCGTGATTAATGAACTAAACTTAAATCTTCTAAAAATAGTAGTGCCAACCAAATAAAATTTACGCAAAAGATGCTGGGCACGAATGGGTTAACATCAGTTTACACTGGTATCTTAAAGGAGTGTTTAAAGTCAGTTATATAAAATATTAAAATGTTTGAAAGAACATTTTCTAACCCTTTTGAGCTCTGATGGGTGAATTTTTTCCCACTTAGCTTTAATCTCTCCAAATGTCACATTGGCATCTGAATATTCAACCAAATTTATTTGAATTAATATAATGCATTATTTTGTGTATAGATTAAACCGAACCTTTTGTTTGTAAAATACTGGTGCCAAAAAGTGCAATATACAATTATAGCGAATAGTATGTGAGCTCAGTGCCCCACCAGTTTAACTGGCACTTTTCTTTTTATTCTTTCTTCCTTTAATACTTGTAAAATGAAAATAAAAAATATATCTACATATAACTTGGTATACATTTAAGTAATTCATTAGGTAATCATTTAATATCCCTCCCCCCTCCAAAAAAACCCACCTAAAAAAGGTTTTTTGTTCTTTTTGTTTTTCTATTTTACTTATTCGCTTGCTAAGAATCTTTTTTTTTTTTCGTAATACTGACGCTGTACTAAATTTGGATCACTTTCGGTAAAATGTTTAGAGATGATAAGACTTTTACTGATAGTGTATAGATAGATGTGTTAAATGCACCTAAAAGTGTTTCACTAAACAAGTGCTTGTAATAAAAGTCCTTAAAACATTTTTGTCTGCTTAAAGTAGTTTCTGGATTTTTATAAATCAAAAGCCCTAAAAGCTGTTTTTAGCTTCCGATATGTATTTACTGAAGCTTATGATTATGTTAAAGTACTGTTAGAATAGGATTGCCATAATATTTAAAGACACAAAGCTTAAAAAGTTACACGACTGCTTCTCAATCGAAAAATTATAATTGAAATTTCTATCATAAAATTAAATTCATATAAATTAAACCGACCTTAAAAATCATAGTTTGAAGTAAGTTAAATTTTTTTATCCATTTGAATTACTAACAATATATGTAAGTCAATCAACGTATAGTACTAAAACTTAAATCGCCATATTTTTAATTACTTTTCTTCACTCTCTGGTACAGCAATATAATAAACTCTTAATTTTAATTTAACTCTTGAATGCCGGGTGTTGCCGTTCTGTAACATACCGAATTTATTCTCTTGAAATACTATTAGAATAATTTTGAAGGTCTGATGCCTAATGTTGCCAATAAAATACCTGAAAAAATTTATTACATCAATCTTCGACACATCGATAGCAGCACTCGTGCTGTTTAAGAATAAAAATAGGTTTATTTTTTCAACTAGTGTCACATGCTTTATTTGTTTTGTTTAGAAGCTTTTAAAATACTCTATTTGGTCCTGCAGTAAATTTATTACATGGAAAAGTAAGGTGTGTAGCCCATATTTATGATTGCTTTTTGATATTTAACTGTAAAATATTTTTTTTAAGCAGATTTTTGCGTGTGTTGCCAGTTTTCAACAATAGGCATTAGGTTCTACTAAGACTGGATAACAATGATCAGTTTTATTTTATTCTACATTCAATAGAAGTAGTTTACAATTGTAGTTATTTTTCAATGCCTAAAGGATATTTTTCTTCATGTTATTTTCTGCAAATCATTTTTAGAACACCTCCAAAAACGAATTTGACTCAAAAACAGAAGAATTGTTGGATAATAATTGAGAACACACTCTCATAATAATATTGAAATGCTATTCTGAAATATAGAAAAGAAATTTTAGAGAAATCTTAACTGCCAAAGAGGGCGAATCGAAAAAGGGGAATATAGAGGTAAATGATAACCAGATAAAGTTTAGTGTAAATGAGATTATTCACCAAACGTTAATGATCTGGATACACCACTAGCTTTTTTTTTTCAAATATTTCTTTTCAGATGAGCTTATAGAAAAAATGTCGATGAACGTAATTTATACGCCAATAAAAAAGATCTTTCTAAACTTGCGAATTTCATATCACAAGACATAAGACAGTTTTGGGGGATAATATTATACATGTCTTTAGTGCATTTGCCAAGCGTTCGATAGTATGGGAGTCATGAACTTTGTTTTCCCTTAATACAGAACACAATAATTAGAGATCAACCTGAGAAAATTTGAAAATTTATTCATTTCAATGACATCCAAAAACATCAACTTTGTGTAGATGCAAATCATGATTGATTACACAAATGAAATTGTCTTCTTTTGCCCCACCAAATTTGAACGATCATTCCTGATACATTCTGTATACACCCAAATCTTCGAACTATCATTGATATTTTAAACAAAAATTTTGCTTCTAACCTTTTTTAGCAAAATCTATCAATTGACGAACAAATGAAAATCGAATGTGGAATAATTTTATTGTTCGAGCAAACCTCATTAGCGCACACCACATTAAAAATTCATCACCATCTTCGACCAGAACTACTTTTGTTATTTTATTGTATCGAATTAGTAGCTTGGAGATTCGCCTTATTCACTCATCATACAGGAATAAAATTTCGATACATTATTTCTTTGAGCTTTTTTGTGCACCACTCTTTAAAAAAGTCATGCTTTCTATTTTATGCCCATGCATGGCAATTTCGGAATTTTGAATAAGTCTTGCTTTGCTGATATCTCTTACATCATTTAACAAGTGGTCATCCATATTATTGGAATGTTTGAAAACATGTAACAAATAACAAACGTTAACTCGGAATTCAACGTCGCCCACAATGTTATTTTCTAGATTTAGAGATCACTTTAAAGAATCGGGATGCGTAGTAGGCAATACGAACAGGCTATCTTCTCGTATTGCGACAGGCAAGCGGATATCCTTAATGTAGCCAAGCGTTTTCATTGAGTTCTATGCGCCCGAAGATTTGTTCTGAGTGTATTGTCGAGATCTCATTATAGCGTTCGTTTGCAATGGTGTCATCAGCGGTCAGCCTATCGTAATTTACCAATAACGACTAAGCTTGTGAACTCTTTTCATATGTCTTTCATGGATATTTTCTAGACAATAAATACTATTACATCAGATAAATTCTTTTCTACGATCAAATGACAAATTGGAACTGCGCATATGTGAAAAGAGTAAACAAGCCCCTTCGTTTTTGGTTGAATTGCAATGCTGAATCGACATTGCAAATGAACGCTATGATGAAATCTAGAAAATAGAACATACACAACCGGCCTTTGGGTATATCAGGAATGTTCGTTCAAATTTGGTAGGGAGTTAGAAAATAGCAAAAGAAGACAATTTCATATAAGAAAGTATGAGCGCAAACAAACGCATGCCATTGTAGAGGGCACTGTATGTTCCCAATTTCTTCTCTCTGACAAATCCAGTCGTTCGTCATTCGACAAGCCGACTTTGCAGAAGACAGAAGTTTGGAATCAGTAAGAGAATTATGCAAATGTATGCAGAATGCAACTCCAGCTGACGCGAACATCAGGATCAAATTTCTGCACCTGTTTCTTCAACAAATGTGCGAAACTTGATAGGTTACTAGTAACTGTCATGATAGAGGAGGCAACCGATCGACATCGAGAGTTCCAATAAAATAAACTATTTTACAGCGTTCCGCATAAATTTGCTCAGTCCTCCGACCATTTATAACGATCGCCCTGTAAATTAGATGCATATTGAAATATTCATTTAACATATAATGACTCGCGTTACTTGTACAAAGTCACTTTTTCGAAAAACGACTAACTGGACTTGTCAGAGGGCTTTGTGCGTGATCAGAAATTGTGGAAACACAGCAATCTCTAGAATGTCAGGTGTTTGTTTTTGCCAATACTTTCTTGTCTGAAATTGCCTTCTTTTTCTATATTCTACTTCTCACTAAGTTTGATTGATCATTCTTGATACACCCTGTATATCTCCTAGCTGCAAGCTCCACTTGCGGCTTGACTTCAATATTTTGGGATATTCGTTTGCCTATGGCAGAAAGAAATTGTGTTGTCATTTGATTAGCTACATTGCGTCTGTTCTTTTACGCCGATACGACAAAATATCTCTTTTACTGTCATCGAGCTGCAAAGACTACTTCTCCATGACACCTGCTACAGATTCCAGCTCTTTGAAATTCTGTTTAATGCTGGGAAACAAAACCGTTGATGATATCGAATTCTATGGAAACATTCGTTATTCGTCACATTTCTTCCAATAATATAAAAATGTATAAAACCATATAAGTGATGTAAGCAACACATAGCCAGCATTTTAAAGATGTTAATGGATCATTTAGAGTTAAAATTCCTCTTTTTAAAAAGCTTACAACTCGCTCTAAATCTTTTAAACCTTCCTGTTTATACTATCACGTGACCAATGCGTGTAGAAATCAAATTTTTTATAACTACAATATTTCTTACTTTATCACGCTCGTATGCTAATTTCCACATGTCGCTGCATTAAATTTTATGTTTCTTATCATTGATATTGTCATTTGTTCTTAACAATTGTTCTCTAGTCCGGCACTCAGCGTGTCCGTGCGTAACAGTTAGTTCTTAGGGCGAAGAAATGTTATAAGCAAACACTGTTTGAGGCACCTGAGAGTACTCAATTAACAGGGAAATTCCGAGAAAGCGCGAAATAACCAATTAAGTGTAAAAAATTTTAATTTATAAAAGGGGAAGATTGTGAACTCAGTAACTAATTTCTTGTATAGAACTTGTTAGAACATTTTCTTTCTTTGTTTCTTAATAGAATCTTTTTTCTTGCAGAATGTCGCCGTGGAAATTTAGGTTTTGTAAAATATTTTTTTTGTTAAAAAATATTTCTCCCTAAAAACTCTGTTTCATCTGAAGGAGGAAGCAAATATGTTCGAAGGAGGGCTTGTGTTCCTCTGCCCCTCACTAGTGTCGCCCTTGTTTACATTTATTGGCAATGTCTTTTTAAGTAGGCATACTGAGCTATATTTCCGCACTTTGTGAGATCTTTTAGATTTTTAGACTTTTATGTGGGATATAATAGGTAATTAGTTAATTGTTTGTTCATTCTATATTTTAAATCAGTTCATTCACGTGTTATTCTGTCATCAGAAATTTTTTTTATGTCTTCTCTTCTGTCCTGTCTTTTCTTCATTGATATCCTATCATTTGTGATATGCATTGGTTATATATGTAATAAATAAATCAAATCAGATGTACAATTCGCATATTATTTTATTTATATTTGTAACCACTCATGTCCAATTGGACGGCAGAAGAGGATGCCAATCAACGTCAAAGGCGTACATAACTTTAGTAACACACAAACCCGCCATCCATTTTTACTTTCTTCTGTCTTTACAAAAAGAAAGTATTGGATTCGTGAAAATTTTCTAATTCTAGCTTTCGACGGATTTACTCGTTTTAGGAATCGGGGAACACTAAAAACATGTTTTTACAAAATGTCTGTCTGTGAAACTGTCTATCTATGACGTAAATTTTGTGGGCACACTATCTCAAGAGCTCATGAACGGAATTTAATAAAACTTTAGATTCAGTTAGACTCTGTTATAAACTGGTGCTGATTACTTTTTGGTGTAAATCACTCAACAGGTGGTGCTGCTATGCTTCTTTTTCCGCGATTATCGCAATAACTATCTCAAGAACTAATGCACAGATTTTTATCAAATTTAGACTGTTAATTCCTGGTATAAATTAGTGCTGTTTAGTTTTTGGACTAAATCGCTCACAGGGGGTGCTTCTATCCAGATTTTTTACGGTTTTTCCATCGGAAAAACCAACGCACGGATTTTCATAAAATTCCAGGTTCCGGGCAGATCTAGACTCCTGCAACGGAATTACTTAATCAAATATGCCAGCATACTCCAAACCCCTAGTGATTTAGGTAAGCCACTCCTAATCACTTAATTTTAGAAGATTCATAGTGTTAAATGAAATTTGTCAATACCTAATAAAAATAAAAGTGATCGTTAATGGTCCTGGTTAATTCCTTAGATAATATAGAGGCATCAGCCTTCACTCTACCCTACCGCATTGTGTAACTTTTTCGAAAGAGGAATTAACTTTTAGACCGTAAGTAAACACCGGAACTTTAAATACAAAAACAAACTCTTTAACCTAACTGTAATTGAACTTTAGTAAACTACACTAACAATAAAATAAAATAGGACTCATGGTCGAAATGAAATATACAAGTTTAACAATTAATATATATTTATTTACAACATTATATTTGCAAATTAATGATGCGTCACACGACACATTGGCTTCAAATAAAAAAAGAAATAACAGTTAAATATTTACTTATACAATTATTAGTGATATTACTAGAATAAATAATTATTTTACTATCTTATTAGTCTAATTCTTGGGTACCAATTTGAGCGAACAGGCCAACTACTCATTTATTAGCCCTAAATACTTGGGAACAATAAATAAAAATGCAGTACCTTTAGAGTTCTGGTGGTTGAGGGATATCTGGAACATCCAGTCGTTGCCTGCGTCCGTTGAATTTGCCATGTCCTCGGAAGGGGTGCTACTTAGTAAAAATCCTAGTGATCGCACACAATCATCGCTTTTAGACTCATAATTTTCGAGTCTCAATTCTATTTGTGGAGGTTTTCACCTCAAAAGCTAGCTTTCTTAAAAAAAGAGCATCTTCATCACTTGAGAGCGCATCCTGCATATCTCTCCTCCTAAAAAAACTCTCAATCTTTTTTCTCTTCCATAGCAGGCGGGGCTAACCCTTTCTCCCCTCATTCAATCCGCAAGTGATGACCAGTAAGTTTCTCCCACTGATGACCCCTCGAAAGACATTCGCTGGCTCTTGTCCGAATGGGGGGACTGAGACCCCATCGTCTGCACTCCCGTCCGATTGAAGGAAAAGCCGCGAATTTAAAACACTTGTCCGTGTGAGGTCTGATTTTATTAGCCTGTCATAAATTTGCGTATAAATAGAATCCTGAAGTCATTGTGTACCAAGGCGCCAGGCCGTCGGCCCTCCGCGCTCAGAGATGCCACTATAGATAATGGGCCTGTTTTCCTTCTTAACACGTAAATAGCACTAACATGAAATACAATACTCTTTACAACATTCATACCACATATAAATATATATAAACATCAGAAAATTAATAATATGCTTAATATACACTTTTAGAGTCTGCACTAACAATACTGATAATAAAATTTCAATAATAACTTTATGTACATTTCCTTTTATAAATATGAATCAGTAGATTGCTGGATCCTTACATGTTTCCAGCACCGTTAGTCCTTGATATAATATGGTGCTGATTACATTTTGGTGTACAGCTTCATACAGGTGGCGCTGCTATGCTGCCTTTTTCACGATTTCTGCAATTGTTCTATCTAAAAAACTAACGAACGGATTTTCAAGAAAATTCACATTCCGTTAGACCTTGACATAAGTTCTTGCTGATTAGATTGGGATATAAATCACCTAATTGCTGGTGCTTCTAGTGCTTCTGTTTTCAGGAAGTATTAACATATATGAGATAGAAGAAAGTTTTGTGATTGCCACATTCGACTAATTTTATTGGTTACGATAGGATTTACACTCGTCTATAATAAATTAAAAAACAATCAGATTATTTTTCTTATTTTTAAATATACATTTTTTCTGAACAGCACATTTTCAAATTAGTATTCGAAATGTGACATTGAATTTGCTATCTTATTTTAAAATTTTGAGTACTATTCCATTAAAAATATTAATAGGTCTAAAAATAGTATAGAATATTTTCATTCCATTGAGTTTCATCTCATTTAAAGGCAACGTTTGTCATTAAGCCGTTTCACTAACAGGTTTATTTTCCTCGTGACAATTTTTTTTTCATTTTCATGAATTTGAAGAACTTTGGGTAACTGATATCTAACGAATTCATTAAAGCTACTATCTTTTTACGGGCAATTATTTTGAGACCCGTGCGATGATTTATGGTCTGACGCGGCTAATTTTTATTTATCTTTATATGATTCAGTGCACTTGTTAGTTCTAACAAATGCAGTTGAACGAAGAGTTCTATTCGTTTCGTCTTTAACTCAAGTGTTTCAAATTCATAAAGTTTTATGCGTCGGGAGCAGTAATTTAAAGAAAACCATGTATTATAATATAATACTAGCGAGCTACGCCCGCTAGCTGGGCCACTTTTTCCAAACGAACCTCGGTATTAAGCAGTATATAATAAGCAAAAAAATTCATTTAATAAGAAAGTCTTGGTGTTCGAATCCTCAAGCACAAAAAAAAGTAAATTAAAGAGCCATGGTCCCGTTAAAAATATGTGATTTCGCATGGTGGGCCACGTGCACTTAAAAAAAAAAAGATTGTGGATCGGAGCTATGGTCGCTTCGCGCCCATAGTCCCGTTAAAAATATTTGGTTTTGCACGGTGGGCACTAAGCGCCCATAAGACATTTTTTCGTATTTTTTAGTTCATCAGAAGCACATTTTTACGAAGATTCTGAATATGTAATCAGTTTTTTCTACTTTAAAAACTGTCTGCATGATGGTTTAAGAAAAAACGCGCAAAAAAGGGAGAAAAAGAGGTTTTCGGCTGCTTTTTCTTTTAGCCAAAGGGGAAAAGTTCAGGTTCTTCACCGCAAGGTGGCGCAGTGTTCTGCCTCAGAGCTCCGTTTGAGCGCCGTTTGGGATTTGAGACATTTTTCGTTCCGATTCCCAAGGGGTTTTTAATTCATAACTTTTTTAATTTTGGTCCCACGGTCTCGAAAATGCCGGAAATGACTTCCCCGGAATTTTTCCAATCGAAAGACACCTCTCGCGACTTCCAACTCGCCCGCGTTGCGAAGTTTAATCGGCTTCAAGCAGACAGAGGCGCACGGATTTTATTAGTATAGATAAAAAAATCATTTTCCCGAAAATTAAAATTTCGGCCCGAGCCCGGCCTGGCCCGGAAAAAAGTTAAAAATTCGTCCCGAACCCGTCCCGGCCCGAGTGAATTTTTACAGAACATTGATCTTTCCAGAGTTCAGACCAAAATACCTTATCTTAGTCTTTTTTTTTTTTCATGTTTATAATCTCCATTTATACAGAAGTACCGTAGGCTGCGATATTTAAGCTTTTAATGAACCTTTCTTTGTTGTATGTAAATGTTTCAGTTATCATTAGTATTACTAATCCATATTCCATGTAATAGAGACATAAAAATCTAAAAAATGGTACATGATAAAAGTAAAATCTTCTAAGACGGAATCGCATTGGAAAGAAAAAGTACGTTCCCTTTTTAGAAGATGTAAATATTTAATATATTTTTTTCTCGCATATTGTTGTATTCATTTTGCATGTATGAACATTTTAAAAGAAATTTGCAGTTTTCAGTGTAAAAGAAAATTCCGGCATGTTTTTTTTTTCATGTGTTTAATTCTATTTTAAAACACCTAATAATATATGATTCCTTAAAAGGAATAAATTCAAATGTTTAATTGTACAATAATCACGACTTAAAAGTATATGCCTTTTTTGCAAAAATTTTTGGATCAAGCCAAATTTTACTGATTTATGAAAAGACTTGGCCACGCCGAGATAAGTATTTTCATAATGGATGATTCAACAGGAGCTGATTATTTTGGTCCGTAAAGACTAGGAAGAATGAAATCAGTCTCGGATTTGTACGGAAAAAATACGTTAGTCCCGGCCCGATACTCCAGGAAAAAAATTAAGGTCCGAGCCCGGACCGGCCCGAAAACATTAGTGACTAGAACCGGCCCGGCCCTGCCCGAATGCTGTTAATATCAGTCGGCCCGCGGGCCTGGCCGGGCTCGGGTTTTGGGCCGAGGCCCGGCCCGTACAGATCTCTAAGGCCAGCGTATGCACCAGATTTTCTAATTAATATAAAAACGCGATCACTCATGAAATGAACTAAGCTTTTTAATATATTTTAATACATTTCATTCCAATGAAAGACGATAGCAGCTTTTAATTCTGATATTGTGGCATATTGTTTTCCATTTGCAAAAACAGCTATAACCAGTGGGCTCCATACATTTTCCATTGGATATAAACTAGCAGTGGCGCCAACTTTTAAAAAATATTGGGTGGACTCAAAAAATTTTGAAAAAATACAAAACTATTGGATGGGATTAATTAATAATGGGTGGATGGAAATATCAAATTATTGGGTGGGCTCTCGCCCCCCGGACCCTTATATATTGGCGCCACTGGGGTGTACTTTCCTTTTCAAGTTCTGAATTAAACACAAAAAATGCATTTTTATAGCTGCAAAACCCACAGGGTTATACCCGTTTAAATAATTCATCAGGTTTAAAGGAATCAGACATAAATTGAAATGCGCGCAATTCAAGAAACAATGTTACTTTAACAGGTCTAGGAAAACATCTAAAAAAAATATCTATTGAGTTACAATTTTGATTTTTTTTTCTTTTTTCGTGATGATTAGCATTTAAATCAATAAAATACGACATTTAAAACACACAATCATTAAAAATTCTAAACATACGTATACGTTTCGCAAGTTCAAGGACTCGTATCCTCAGTGTTTAAAATGGAAAAAAATGTAAAATGTATAAAATCAACCCTCCCTCCAACTGCAAGCAAAGCTTAAACCCAAATGATATGTTAAGCCATGATTTATCTAGGTGCCGTACATCTCAACTTTCTGGGTAGATTTGTTAGGTCACGATACTTCATTTGCAGTTTAATTCTATTGGTTCCTGGCAGTGGCGCCAACTTATATGGGCACATGGGGTGCGAGCCCACCCAATAATTTGATATCTCGATCCACCCATTATTAACTGAGCCCACCCAATATTTTTCAAAAGTTGGCGTCACTGGTACACCATGTATATCGTAAAGCAATATTCGAAAAGTTGTAAACAATTATACCTCTAGTATCATTTTTTAATGTAGAAAAATCAATACTTCTGTATTATGTACTCGTTGATACTCAAATAACATAATTTTTCCTTTTAAAATATATTTCAGAGAATCTTTTGACGAATCGGGTAGAATTGAACTCATGTACTAGAAACTATTAAAGTTAACCTAACTCGAAAAATAGAAGTCAATGTGAACTTCTCGGGAAAAAAAAAATATTTACTTTAACAGGATCCGACGGAAACTGAAAGACGAATTATGTTTAACCCATTAGTGCCTAACGTCCCTTTTTAGGGACGTTTCAAAAAGTGCATTCAGCACTGTTTTTCACACCGGTAAAAAAGAAAAACAATAATTATTTTATTTAAATGATGCATATTCTTTATTAATGAACTAAACTTAAATCTTCTAAAAATAGTGGTGCGAACCAAATAAAATTTACGCAAAAGATGCTGGGCACGAATGGGTTAAATTGCCCGAGGTCATGTAGTACTCTACCAGAAGTGCAATCTGAGCCCGACAAAACAATTTCGTCCACTACATTTGGACTTAAACTCGAAATACTCAACCAAATCCTAACACTAATTGATGAAAAAATATATTCATACTGAAATGCAGTTATATAAAAGTATTCTACAACGATGTCTCTAGTATCAATTTTAATTTTTAAATTATAAAAAAATATAAATGTAGGGTAACATCCCCAGTAATTGGCACTTTAAGAATTTGTCTTTAAACTTACTTCAATTTTCATTACAAAGAAATAAGATATTTACTTGGAAATATTTTTAAATCAAAGAATGCATATCTGGGCATCTATTTTGCCCACTAAAAGCAAAAAAATTTGAAAAAGTATTTTTATAAAAATATATTTGTAAAAAGTTGCTGAAATCACCAGTATTTGGCCCCTAGAGAATGTATGACACCTTGTGATCCAGTAATTGGCACAAGTTTATATTAAAATAAACTTTACATTTTGCATTGGGTTTAATCGCTTTAAATGAATTTACTGTAGATGAAGATGCCGTATTTCAGGTTTTTGAGAGTAAGAAATCAGCATATTAGTCTGAAATGTGAACACTTTAAAACAATACAATATACTTACATTAATACCCAGTAATTGTCATACTGTCCCCAGTAATTGTCATATGAAGCTTTAATGGATTCCGATTGCTGATAATATTTCATATTTTTAAATAAAAACAAATGATAAACAAAATTAGTCTATAACTTTAAAAGTACTTCCAAAATATGTGGTTTAATTTCAAATTCCTTGTAATTGGAATAGGTGCCAATTACTTGGAACTAGCAAAATTGAAGCACCATTAATTGGCATCTATCATTAATTCAGAAATCCAAATATTTGTGTCGAAAATACTTTTACACAATTAAAGTAACCCTTTTTAACTAAAGAAAACTGTTGTCAATTAAAATTTAAAATATATTATAAATCATATAATAATGAATTGAAAAGCATGCCTTCCTTAAACCAAAGAAGAAGCATTTGCAACGAAAATGGCTAATTTTATGCAAGCCATAATTGTTTCTCTTTCCTAGGCACTATTGTCATCTAGTAGCATAAATCAAAGTTATAATCGTTAACGTAAATGAGCATAAAACTGGTATATGGTCTTGCATTTTTAAAAGACTGGTTATAAATTTTATTTTAGGACATGTTTGTAGGATGTGCCAATCACTGGTGCATGCCAATTACTGGGGATGTTACCCTACTCATTAATATTAAAATTTATAATGTTTTATATTAAAATAAATTTTGTAAAATTCTTTTAATACATAAATTTATCTCGAATCAAGAACCCCAAGTGTCAACATCCAGTCCAAACCTGAAGCAATTAAAGTTAACCAAACACGAATCCCACCCGCAACGACAAAAGATAAATAACTAACCCGATTCGGTCCAGACCGCGAGTCTAGAGAGGTTCAGTGTGCGCGATGCAGCACTCTTCTTGCAAAGACGACCCGGATAAAATAATTTTCGTCATACGTATTCTTAACCGAACACGAAATACAGTAGAACCCCGATCCATCGTTTTTCAAGGGGTGCGGAGAAAAAACGATGAATGCGGGAAAACGATGAATACGGGTTAGCATCAAAATAGGAAAAAACACAATATTTATGCCTTACTAATGCATGCAATGTATACAGTGTACTAATAAATATTAATTTGTTGCTTACTAAACTATAAAATAAATCAATCGAAGTTACAGAAAATTGATATTTATTTTAAAAAATCAATATATATTTTTGGTTTTCTGTTCATTTTTTAAGTCAAAAAATAAATTTTCAAGATATACAACACTTTTCTGGTCATTTTCTGTAATTTCATATGCGCATATAAAAGTTCATACAGTTTCAAAAATCGTAATTGCATCAGACAGAGTTAGAACTATGATCGTTCAGCTTCATCGGCATGAACGTTATCCTCTGCTTCTTCGCAATTATTTTGATTTTTTGCATTATCAAACATTTCTCCTAAGTCTAGGACACTACATGTCGCAAAATCTTGATCAGTGGAAACATAATCGCATCCTTTGCTATATACAACCACTCTTCATCCGCAATATTGTCGCCATTATCAACACAAACATCTCAAATGACTTATTTTAGGATAGAAAAAAGTTATTCCAGTTTGTGTTTCATAGGAATTCGCATGACTTTCAATTTCATTTCGGTGAGCAGAAAAATTTTACAACGATGAATGCGGGAAAACGACTTTTTAAAGAACGATGAATGCGGGTTTCGTTAACATTATCAAAGTATAATTTGTGCAGGGACCATAAAAATAAAACGATCAATGCGGGAAAACGATGGATGCGGGAGCGATAGATCGGGGTTTTACTGTACTTCAAACCAAGCCTACCGATAATCCACAATCAGTACAAATTGACCCATAATTTAATATAATTATAAAAAATACCTTTTCATTATAACTTCTGTATAAATTTTGTGTTTTACGTTGAAAAATAAACACGTAAAGAGTCATCTACGTATTATCCTGTGTAGTCATCCATGTAGATTTTTATCTAAAGGAATTTAGGTATTTTTTATTCGAAAAATCAGGTTCATCTGAACGAAATCTGTAAGAATTAAAATTCAGTCAGAAACTGGTTTGTACCCAAAATAATTAATTTAGTCAATCCGACTTACCTAAAAAAAGAGTTTAACTCAACTTAATCCAACCGGGTCGAAATTTAAAAGTCAAAATATTTTCCCCGGCCATATTGAATATTGCCCCCGAATGAAGGGTTATGTATGCCCAACAGGGGGCATGTGCCCCCCTCGCCCTTCCCTCCTCTGGCGCTGCCCTTCATTCTAGGAACAGACAAATTAAAACATGAAATTTGTGAGACTCCAGTATGTCATTCTAGGAATTGATAAAATCAAAACTAATGAGGTATGTGAGACAACAGTGTGTCATTCTAGGGTTACATGTCATTTTTTAACAATGCAGTTTATTCTAAATCCTTCATGAGAAGACAATGTGAAATATTTTAGTTTTTGCCAAAATATTGCTGAAATGTAGTGACTAAAATAAATATGCCCCAGGACTATAATTACTCAAGTAAATGCGGTATTTTTAACAGCAAATTTTCGGAATAATCACACTATACATATGATCTACTCCTGGATCACTTATAACCACTGTATTTTTGGCGAAGTGTTACGAAACTTCTTAAGATGAAACCCATATGTTTCTTAAACTCAACTGACTTTGAAGTATAAAACTGTGCTTGGCATCAGCATTTTTGAAAAACATCTCTTTATGAGTTTATTGGCCCTGTAATCAACTTCTGACCTTTCAAGTTCAAAAGTGCTACTGGCACACTTCTAATGCACTCAGTTTTATACATTGTATTTCTTTAAAGAATAACTAGTCCAGATTTTGGTGTGCATATCTTATCTACACGTGTTTTTGGGTGTTTGACTGTAGTTTTCTTTCAACTGTTTTGATAAGATGTGAGCCAATGTAACTATGTTTTCATAACGGAGTGATAATTGTGTGCACGTAAGTCTGTCATCTTAATGTGTGGAGCGAGATTATTGATAGATACTTTCATTGATAAGAGTACTTTTTAACAGTTCCTATTATCTTAGTTTCGTATTTAGTAAAAATATAGGCATATAAACGATTATGCAATTCGATTTTAAATGCCTTAAATTTACACATTTTATAACTGCGTGCCAGTTGAAAGGACATGATAGCAATATCTCTGGATAAATATGGTAATTGACATCTTTGAATTATATGATTTTAGCGTAAAACTTTTTAACATTCTCAGGACCTTTTAAAATACAAAGATTTATTTATTTGTTTTTCAATATACGCCATAGTAATCAAGGTTAGATTTTAGACATTAATTTTGCCAACGAAAATTCTTTGCCCATCAGTCCAATAAAATGAAATCTATGAAACAAAAAATGTTACACATACCGGATGCTTTAGTCATTTGAGAATAAATTAATTACTACTTTCAAACTAGAATATACACTAGACATCGAACACATACATATATATATCTATATGTATACATAGTACAAGTATATTGTACAAGAAGTAAGTATATATATATATATATATATTTACGTCCTGTACGGATGACACCATTCATTGAAACCAGTGTCAAACGCAATAATAGCCTCTGTCAATACTGACTCCAGGTAATGATCAGACAAGTGTTGGGAACATTTGCTATTGCATACACAACGGTTACCTTGATAGCCGCAACATTGTTGTGAATGGATGAGTATTGGAGTCCCTCTGAACTACTCTACATATTTAATGGGTTATTCGGTTACTATCTGGGTGGCTGGGGCAGCTTGAGGATAACACTGAACGAATGCTTTGGCCTTCCACTTTTTGGTTTGTATGAGCTGTAAGGGATATTGCAGAATTTTGTTAAAAAAACGTGCGTCCTATCTCGTGTTACAAAAGTAATTTAGTGCTTCAGCACCACGGTATAAGCAACGTCATTGAGTCTAGCACATTAAAGAAAAAAATGTGGATACGTAATATAGTCTTAGCTTCTCAGCAACCCCTCTCTCACCAGAATTATCAGTGAGGCTGGTAATTTTCTGAACAAGTGTGTCAGAACCTCTTCGAGGATTATACACCGTCACCAATTTTATTGCGGTTCACTTTCTTTAACTGGGCAAAGTTTTTCTCATTGGAAAGAAACAAGAGCATTCCTAGCTTCACTTGATTAGAGTCTGCACGGGTCCGGACCGGCGGCAGGGTTCCGAATTTTCTAACGGGTCGGGCCCAGGTTGCAAAAAAATTGAACGGACCGTACGGACCGGACCGATAAAAAAATTTAGCGGGCCTGTCGGCCTATTATAAAGTTTTACGCAGATACGTTAAATTATGAGTTATTTTCAATGATTATGGCTATAACGAAAATAATATGTAGAAATGTGCGTCACGAGCTGATTCTCAGTTTGACAACATCAATGCAGAAATGTAACTTCTACAGTGTAGAGATTGGCATCGGAAGTTACATTGTGTACAACCCGGGCTTAATATTTTTTAGCAGACGTGTGCCGGGCGGAGATCAGGCTTGCACTGTTTTTTTACATAGAGATGAGCCGAAAAAAAACTAGACTTAATTGTTCTCAAGAAGTTTAGGGCAGACAACGTGATTTGTAAAATTATTAATTGCGATAAAGAACTTATGTTAACGTAATCTTTGGATATATACTTTTTAGTGATTCTTAAATTCATTTCTCAACAACGCGAAAATTTGACACGTATTCCGACTGACTTTTTAACTGAAAATGTATAAAATTGACAAGCCTGACGGGGGATTTGGAGGGATTTGCAGGGATAGCTTTTTTAATTTTGGTAAATAAAATACTTGCACAACCTTCTTGAGATATAAGAGATTCTTGGCAAATGGTTGCAGATTTTTCTCCCTTCCCATGCTGCCGGAAATTTTTTTCAAAACGCTAACTTTGACAGTATTTTCATAAATTGCTTGTATCAATCAAAAAATGGATAAATCCGTTCGATTACATAGTTTTTGAATAAAAACACCTGCTAATCTAATGCGTTTTCGAAAAAAAAAATTAATTCAGAAATGTATCAAAAAGTAGCTCTTTTCGATTTGAGAATGAATTTGGATTTGAAATCTTTTATAAAATGTTATAGAAATATTTCCATAAATCTAATTTTACTATACAGCTTCAAAAGTTACGATGTTTTTAACATTCTTTTTTTTCTTTTATTCTAAACCATATTAATTTTTTAATGAATCTTTATTTGAATGTTGAAAATCTAAGAATCTAAGTAATCATTAATGTTGCTAATGTGTATTTCCTGTAAAATATACTGTAAAATCATCCCATAGACATGTATGCAGTATTCTTTAAAAAAATCTTAATTATATGATAAAAAATCTAAATTTTTTAGAAATAGTAGAAATTGTGACGGGCCAGAACGGGCCGGGCCGGGCATAGAAATGTAAAAATATGAACGGGTCGAGCCGGGCCTGGGCCGAACTTTTGGGTTTTACAACGGGCCGGGCCTGGAAATTCCGGTTCGTGCAGATCTCTAACTTGATGTTCCAACTTGTAAAGAAGGCGCTTGTCTCTGATCAGGCGGTTATCACTGGTTCTATCACTGTGCTTTCCGCATGATGTACGACCTCTAAGGCTCTCATGAACTACACATCCAATTGTGGCCTCATTAACCTGTATCTCGATAGAGAGTGCCCTCATAAACTTCGTAGGATTTTCATGGACTTCACTGCCGGATTCCGGTGTCTTCATGATTGCATATTGCTACTCTGCCGACTTGGCCCGTGTGAAATTTTGCCTTCATTTTGCTGGGTCGGTTTGGGTACCGACCTTAGACCAAGACTGGATCCGTTCAAAGCTCTAAATTAATACAAGAAAGAATCCAACAAGAATAATATTTAGATAATGGGTTCATCAGAATGATGAACCTCAAATTTTGATTATTTTCTGGAAGTCCAGGAGACGTATTATATTTTGTAACCACGTATTGCTGGCACGAATGAGACTGTAAGACAGCTGTCTTAATGATGTTGGTGAATGAGATCTCAAATTTCCCTCACTAATGTTAAACATGTAGGAGTTGATGCATTTGTATTTTTAAAATCATAGAAACTCGAGCGTTTCTCGCTAAGCAAAAGAAACAACATTGTAATGAATCATAAATGAAAGAAATTTCTGCCATTTGATGCAAACGATTTTACAAAAAATATTCAGTACTTTCTAGCTAATTTTTTCGGACCCAAAATGGAATTTTGATACCTATGTAGCTCGCGTTTTATTTATTTTAAAGAAATATTCAATGCAGTCAGGCATGCCAAATGATTAAGTAAAAAAAAAAAAAAGTAAATCGGAATCGTACGAATAGTTTTTCATTAAATGCGATTTTACAAATGCTGTTTTTTGCATTTTAGAAATTCTTGGTCAAAACAAATTGTCGGACGTTCCTCTCAGTCCACACAACTTTGAAGAAAGTCCGTGGTAGTTATAGCTGCCACCACCGATATTACTAGGTGATATCGGTCACCCACTGTGAAGATTGTGTAAATGAACACTGACGCTGTCAAGTAACTGAATTATCAGTTTATTTAGAATATATGTGCACACTAAATACGCTATTTACAATTACATACAATTACAACTCGGATATAGGTGATCCGGTTCAACATTAAATTAAATACAGTAAAGGTTGGCTGTGTACTATTCCAATTACACTTTCCACCTCACACTCAATGCACGTTAGATTCACTTTATCGGAGATCAGCTTTGAATCTCCCAACACAAGGATACTCGGCCTGCACTTCTCGGCCCAGAGCACTAAACACCAGAACGTCTGTGTCCTTTGCTCTCCAGCTACGCACTACTTACGCTCTACAACACAGAGCACCATCTAGGTACGAAACCCAGGTACGGACTGAACTAATCTGAGACAAGACTTGCTCTCTTCAAATCACTGCTTTCCCCAACATAAACCCCCCTTTTGGAGCTCCCTCATTGGGCACATTCCACATTCCTTTCTTGATTAGTGACATGTTCCTTGTCTGCTAATCATCCGCATACCTCACTGACGGATGGACATGCGTCTCAGCAATCTTCTCTTTCTCTTATTCACCACCTCCATAGGATTACCTGTCAATTCTCCTTTTCACAAAGAAGGAATGTCACCTTGGAAATTCTGGTACACAGCCATACAATACAAGATATTAAAATAGAGAAATAGTGGAAATTCCATTCTTTAGCAGAGGTGGTATCAGAACCTGACACCTCCCACCTTAGCGGAAAATATGCCTTTTAGGGGCTAATTTTCCCCAAACATACAGTAATATCGCAGAAGAGTTCAGTAGTCTCTACAGATTTCTTCATTATGCTTATTACATAGGTATTTCCAGGAGGCTGAACATTACCTACTGACATCTCTACAGAACCTTGTACTAATATTATTATTACATATACAATACACCTGTTAACACAATATTATAAACATAAAATTCAAAAATATTTACACATACACAGAAAAATAAATTAAATGTGTGATGACATCCCTTTAAGGTTGTCCACTACTGGGTCGTTGATGCTGATGGGCTAACAACTGGTTCTTCCCATCTCTTTCTATGTAGCCTGGAAATTGCGTCAGCATTCAAATGTTGAGCTCCTGGACGATGAGAAATACTCAGGTTCCAGCGTTGCAAGGCAAGAGCCCATCAAGTAAGTTTGGGTGATCTTGGGGTTGTTTCGGTGAGAAATTTTAATGGATTATGATCCGTAATGATCTCAATTTGAGATCCATAGGTCCATTTTTCAAACTTTCGCAACCCAAAGAGAACACTCCAAGCCTCTTTCTCTATACTCGACCAAGCACGCTGAGCCCCTGACAATTTCTGACTGGCAAAAGCTATCGGTTTAAATTGACCCTTTTCATCTTTTTGAGTAAGACAACATCCTACTGCCAGGTCGAAAGCATCTGCGTGGAACTGATATTCCCGGCCTACGATAGGTGTAGCCAAACTCGTCACTTTACATAACTCATCTTTAAGAGTATTAAATGCTTTTTCTGCCCTTTTATCCCATGGTACAGTATTTTTAACCTTCCCTTTGGTTAATTCGGTTAAAGGTATAGCAATTTCGGCATAATTTGGAATATAAGATCGGTAAAATCCCATTAATCCCAAAACAGATCTAACTTCCTTTTTAGTTTTTGGTCTCTTTAGATCCCTTATTGCTCCTATTTTTTCCTCATCAGGTGCATGCGTTCCACCTCCAATTACATGACCTAAGAACTTAGTCAATTTCTCTCCAAATTTACATTTGTCTAGCCTAATCGTAAAATTTCTGCTTTTAAGTTCTTCAATGACAGCCCTAACATGCTCACAATGCTCTTCCCAGGTGTCGGAGAAAATGATGACATCATCAATATATGCTTCCGCATACCTCTGATGACCTTGAAGAACCTCATTCATATCTTTCTGAAACGTAGCAGCCGCCCCTGATAATCCAAACGGCATGGTACGCCCCTGATAAGTTCCATTATGCGTTGTAAAAGCTGTCAAATGTTTGCACTCCTCAGCCATTTTAATCTGCCGATAACCCCTCAATAAATCAATCGATGATAAATACTTAGCCGCTTTTGCGGTATACATGATTTCTTGTGAATCTTTCATTAGAAAGGTTGGAACCTGAGTTACCGAATTTAAAGCTCTATAGTCTATACAAAGTCTAACAGTTGCGTCTTTTTTCGCCACGCAAACAATTGGATGACTAATTTCAGCATTTGACACTTCGATTAGATTTAATTCTAATAACTCCTGAATCGGCGTAGTATCTAACTGCGCCCCCTTATTTTCTCCTGCCCAGGATGACTTGAGAATCGACAAAGGACCCTCCGGCGCTCTACCATATAATAACTGGAAAGGTGCGATTCCCGTCGTAGAATTTGGGACTTCCCTATACGCCCATATTACAAATGGTATTTGTTCATGCCATCTTCTTCCTTCTTCTCTAATAGTATGATGTAACATACGTTTAAGGGTCTGATTAAATCGTTCCACAAGCCCGTTAGACTGTGGATACTGTGGGGTCAAAAATCTTGGACTAGCGCCTAACCTTTTCTCAAATTCTTTCGTTAAGTCGGCAGTGAAATTGGTTCCGTTATCGCAGGCAATTATATTTGGAATTCCTATCGTCATAAATATTTGAAGTAACGCATCACACGCGGTTTTAGCAGTTAAACTTTTAAGAGGGATCGCATCCGCCCACCTGGTATGTTGATCAATTAATGTTAATATATACTGATGACCTTGTGAACTTTTAGGATTAATAGGCCCAATTAAGTCAACATTAACTACCTGAAATGGAAGTTCCGGCCGCGACACTGGGGAAATAGGAGCTCTATCATTTACTTTAACCCCTCTAGTCAATTGGCACTCTAAACATGGCTTACAAAATTGTTTAGTTTCTTTCGCCATCCCCTCCCAATAAAATGATTACCTGATTCTCTGTAAAGTTTTCTTGGCTGCATGATGCCCTCCAAATACCGAACTATGCGCTAATTTTAAGATTTCTTCTCTCCTTACTTTGGGTACTACTAATTGCGCTATAGTTTCGCCTAACAATTTCTCTTTATGATATAATAAGCCATTTACAATATAATAATCCCCCTTATCCATTTTAGCTAATTCCCAAGCTTTCTCTAACTCTTTACATTCTAATTAGGATTCCTTAAACATATCTGAATTGCTAACAATAGCTTTATTATCTTTCTCCACTTCTGTTTTTTCTGGATTCTGACTTTGTACATTTTGCGAACTCGCTTCTATTGCGTAAACATTACAACTATCGTTATTCATATCTTCCTTTTCACTCGAATTATCAATAATAATTTCTGAAATTTCTAATTTTTGGGCCTCTAGCAATGGCTCCTCGTGGTTGACACCTGACAACTCATTAATCACTTCCGGATGTAAAATTACTTGCTCATTAATATTATCAGTCACTGCGCAAAGTACTTCCTGATGAATTATATTAGTTTGTCCGAATTGCGGAATAGCTAACGGTAGTTTAACCAACGGCGATTTAACTGCTTCACCAAATAACCCTTGTAAATAAATACTACCCGCTCCTTTTAATTTCTCTTCCGGTACCAAATCTTTATGAACCAAACTAACTTCACATCCAGAATCGACCAATCCCTTTGCTTTTTGCTTATTTACACTAACTTCAATTTTCTCAAGTTTATTTAATTTCTCGCCAATAACATTAGTTCTCTGTTCGACCTTTGCCGATATTCTCGCCACAATAGCTCCAATAGGTAACTCTTTGTTTTCTTTTACCACAATCTTATGTACACCCGCTTTCGGATCTCGCCCTTTATTACCATTATTTCCCTCATTACCCACTTTATTACAAAAACGTTGGTAATGACCTCTCAAACTACATTTAAAGCATTTAGGCGCTGAAGCATCACTAGGTTTCTTAAAATCTATTTTCCTATCCGAAAAAGGATTAGTCTCATTACTCCCGTTTTGCCTCCAATTACCACTAATTTTACTATCCTCCCTCGGTCTCATTTTTTCATTGTTTACTTGCCTATCTTTACCTTTAAAACTTTTATACGTAACTGCATAAGACTTATGTTTATGGTCAAAATAATGGTCACATTCTCTAGCAATTTTAGAAGCTTCTAACCATTTACCCTGGTGAGTTAACCCAATATATGATGCAGTATCCTCATCTAACGTACTTACTAACTTATCAGTAACTATTAACTGGTTGACCTTTTCATAAGAGTCAGCACCTCTAATCTTACAGTAATTTTCCCATGTCGCTATTAAACGCGATACAAATAATACATGAGTTTCGTTCTGGCTTCTCTTAGTCTTCTTAAAATTTTCCAAACATGCCTTCGGTGTCGGCTCATGTTCCCTTAGGACTAACTCCTTTAACTCCTCATAATTATCCATTTGTTCCGTAGTGGTATAAATTAACAAATTATCCACTTTATCTCCTAACATATTTAGTAGAATTTTGGGCCTGCTGGTTTTCCGGTACATTTTTAGTTTTGAATGCCCTTTCTAAGCTGTTAAAAAATAAATTCCATCTCTCAGTCCCTTCTGGTACTTTGATAGATAGAGTTGTAACACTTTTGATCAATTTTTCTATGTTACTTTCATTATTAGATTTCCTAGACCCATTGAAATTATTTGCCGATCCTTGCACCCTTAGTCTCTCCATTTCTAATTCATGTTCGATTCTTAATTTTTCCATTTCTAACTTTTCCTGCTTTTCTTCGCGCTCTAATTTTTCCTGTTTTTCTAACCTTTCGCGCTCTAATTTTTCCTGTTTTTCTAACCTTTCGCGCTCTAATTTTTCCTGTTTTTCTAATCTTTCGCGCTCTAATTTTTCCTGTTTTTCTTCACTCTCTAACCTTTCCTGTTTTTCTCCGCTCTCTAATCGTTCTGCAACAATAGCATCAGATAATTCCTCAATAACCCCCTCGTCATACTCATCACTGTCTATTATATTTTTCTTAAGCTGAATTCTGGTATTATCTTCCGCGAATTCAACACCCAATTCTTCGGCTATCCCCTGAAGATCCACCTTTTTTAGTTTCAATAAGAAAGCCATACCTTCACCGATTGTTATTACCACCCCACAAGAATAGTTAAACCTACCAAATTAATATTTCCTAAATTTCTAACTTAGTACAGATATTTCTACACTTATTATACTAATTAATACCCTTCAGATAATCAATGCATTTCATTTCTAACTAACCTACTTAATACTCTAATTTTTCTCAACCATTGATATCACACAATATACTTCCAATAAAACAAAAAGGTAAAACAATAATTCGATTTGATTACTATGCAATACAGATTTCAATTTATACACTTAGATAACAACATATAATTTACATAATAATACTGGTACGTTGGAATTGAATAAAAGTATTGATGTCAATTAAAAAATCCACATAAAGAAAAATTGTAAAACATGCATATACAAATTTCTACAATTATCCCCACTAAAATATTTCCAAATTCAATACTGGTTCTCACACTCAAAACAAATATAATATTTTGATCACAAGGTCTTTACTTTTATTTTTCCTCACTATGGCTCTCTTTTGAGCCTTTTTTTTTTCACTATGGCTCTCTTTTAAACCTTTTTTTTTTTTTTACTACTGGCCAATTAAAATTCTAAGCAAATGTTGTTATCAACTCTTCAAACTTAAACAATATTGCTTCATTTAAATACTACTTTAACAATAATTTAAATTTAAATAAATTTAATTATTCCTTCCAACTACTATTAACACAATTAGTAAAAAAAAATATAGACAGTCAATACTAGCTCAAGTTATTATGACCTTTCCTTAAAACAATAGCCAATATGGTTATTAACACCCTTTAGGTAGGAAGTATTGATAAAGCACATAAATAATCTAGACAATTTACTTAAATTACTATTAATTATAAAACAACAAATTTTGGTTCGAGATGTCAGCAGAAGAAAATGATCAAAACACCTTACCTTATACTTTATTTGCTGGGGTACTTTTCTAATCACAGGTAGTTCCACGATGTAGCGGTAATATGGCACAACAGTTCAGTTCTTTCTAATACTGATACGGCACAGGCACAACACTTTAGCACACACTCGACGATACGGCACGACACTTTAGCACACACTCGACGATCCGGCACGATACTTTAGCACACACTCGACGATACGGCACGACACTTTAGCACACATTCGACGATACGGCACGACACTTTAGCACACATTCGACGATCCGGCACGACCACGCAAGAATTCCACTGGGTACTCCGGCACTAACACACTGCAACACGGCTCGCTGGTCACTGGTTTCAGGCGATTCTATCCCGACGCTGCCAACAATTTGTCGGACGTTCCTCTCAGTCCACACAACTTTAAAGAAAGTCCGTGGTAGTTATAGCTGCCACCATCGATATTACTAGGTTATATCGGTCACCCACTGTGAGGATTGTGTAAATGAACACTGACGCTGTCAAGTAACTGAATTATCAGTTTATTTAGAATATATGTACACACTAAATACGCTATTTACAATTATATACAATTACAACTCGGATATATGTGATCCGATTCAACATTAAATTAAATACAGTAAAGGTTGGCTGTGTACTACTCCAATTACACTTTCCACCTCACACTCAATGCACGTTAGATTCACTTTATCGGAGATCAGCTTTGAATCTCCCAACACAAAGATACTCGGCCTGCACTTCTCGGCCCAGAGCACTAAACACCAGGACGTCTGTGTCCTTTGCTCTCCAGCTACGCACTACTTACGCTCTACAACACAGAGCACCCTCTAGGTACGAAACCCAGGTACGGACTGAACTAATCTGAGATAAGACTTGCTCTCCTCAAATCACTGCTTTCCCCCAACATAAACCCCCCTTTTGGAGCTCCCTCATTGGGCACATTCCACATTCCTTTCTTGATTAGTGACATGTTCCTTGTCTGCTAATCATCCGCATACCTCACTGACGGATGGATATGCCTCTCAGCAATCTTCTCTTTCTCTTATTCACCACCTGCATAGGATTACTTGTCAATTCTCCTTTTCACAAAGAAGGAATGTCACCTTTGAAATTCTGGTACACAGCCATACAATACAAGATATTAAAATAGAGAAATAGTGGAAATTCCATGCTTTAGCAGAGGTGGTATCAGAACCTGACACAAATCTTCTACAGGGCTTACAGCAATGTGTAATTATTGGACTTTTATGTGGTTTGCTGCAGTTAAATTGCTTTTACGAGTAGTTCAAACCTTTGAATGGCTCCTGTAAATATATTAGTTTTTGATTTATATTTGTTTAAAGTAATTAATTTCTATTGAGCAAAAAAATATTAAATGACCAAACTCTTGTCGAAATGCTCTCTTTCTATATATATAATGGGTTATTCTATATTCACTATAGATCTTAAATTGTAGTTTGTATAATAGTTCAATATATACAGGGTGAATCATAAATATCGAAACAATAAGCTATCTCCTTAAATATTGCCCCTAAAACCATACTTCCAATTAGAAAGTTTCATAAAAAAAGTGAATTTTTTTATAAGATAAGTTGCAACTCCATGGGGGGGGGGGGGGTCTATTTTAAAAATTACGAAAACAAAATTTTTATACGGTCCCCAGAGGAAAAAACTTCCAATTAGAAAATTTTTCCTTATCCATTCCTGAATTGAACTAAAAAAAATTCATCTCGATATCTTCAAAACTCAGAGAGTTACGGCAATTTTAATAAATCGTGAGATTTCAAGGGATCAGACACAAATTGAAATGTCTGTAATTGAAGAAAGAATGTTGCTGTAATGTGTCAAGGAAATGTTTATTTTATTTATTTATTTATAGAGTAAGTATTTTGAATGTTTTGTGATGGTTAATCATTATAACATCAGACTTCTTAATAAAATATTTTTTTTTTTTTTTTCAAAAAATTTAGAGTAAATTAAAATTGTTATAGCTGAAAATATTATTTGTCGCGTTGAATTTTTTTTCTTTTGATTAAATGAAAATGTCTAATTTTCAATTTTGATTCAGCATTTTAAATAATATTTATTTATTTATTTTTAAATAAAAGTATTTAAAATAGGAATATAAAAGAGATGCAATTTTTTGTGTATAAATCATATTTTTAAAAGTAAATTTTCGGAGGTAAAAACTTCTTTCGGCGCGTTGGGCATTTTTTGGGGGGTGGGGGGTGGGGGGTGGGGAGGGATGTTAAAAACTATTGACCTCGCTGGACTGTTGCCATAACCGACGGTTATTGACTTATGTCAGTTTAAAAATGAGAAATACTGAAATAAAAAACATTTGATGCAGAAAAGTGCATTTAGTTTTAAAGAAAGATGGTCTCCTAATGTTTAAATGCTTTTTAAAAGTTTCTAAGTGATTAAATCCGTCCTGCATAGTTTCGATTTCAGATTTTGTTTAAGTTTTGCCATTATCACCTTCTTTAATTACTGTTTAAATGCGTCAGTTGATTTAAACCTCATTTTTTTATCACGTAAATTTAAATTTTTTTCATTGTTTTGGCCCTGTCAACTTCATATTTTTCTTGTTAAAATTGCTATTGCACGATGCGTAAAAGGTGCCTTTAATTACGGACGACACTAGGCGTATAATTCTGGAGGTACAGCTATTGCGGAAATTGCACAAAAGCCTGTACAGTAGGGCCACCTGTTAAGCGATTCACATCAAAAACTAATCAGTACCAATTTTTATCAAGGACTAAGTAAATATAATTTTATAAAATTCCATGGGTTAGTTCTTGATATAGAGCGCTCACAAAATCTGTGTCATATACAGAGATACAGCAGCAGTGACTCACAGACAGACATTTTGTAAAAACATGTTTTTCGGTATCTCTGAGCCGTGTGAATCCGTCAAAAACCGGAATTCAAAATTTTCATGAATCCAATACTTTCTTCTTGTAAAGATAGAAGAAAGTAAAAAATAGGTTTAAAGCCATCATAAATTTTGAAGCTGAATAGTAAAAAAAAAATTTGTGTAATTTATTAATATATATTGCCAGTGATTCCGTTAATAGAAGTATCATTATCGCTATTATTATTTTTACTAAACTTAATAACTTTTTAAGACACTTTTAATGAGAGTTTAATTAATATCACTTAATTTAATAACACTTTTAATAAGTGTTTAATAAGACGGTCCGGCCAATGGGTCATGCAAGTTACGAGGCTGGCGCCAAGCTCCAGATATTGCAAACATCTAGCATATTTCAAAGAAGTTTAAAGCAAAAACCTATACGCTTTTATTTTATATCTAAAGGTTAAAATATTGTCTTTGATCGACATTTAATAATGCGTAAATTTATGGTCGATCCCTAAATTGCATTTCAAATGAACTGATATCGCTGCGCTCAGAGGTATGCTTAAGTGGTGTAAGTCACGAATTTTGAAAAATTTTGGATTTTAATATCTTTTGGGGATTTGTAGATATCGAGATGATTTTTTTTTTCAATTCAGGAATGGATAAGGAAAATTTTTCTAATTGGAAGTTTTATCCTCTGGGGACCGTATAAAAATTTAATTTTCGTAATTTTTAAAATAGATCCCCCATGGAGTTGCAACTTATCTTATAAAAAAATTTACCTTTTTTTTATGAAACTTTGCAACTGGAAGTATGGGTCTAGGGGCAATATTTAAGGAGATAGACTATTGTTTCGATATTTATGACTCACCCTGTATATATATATATGATATTAAGATATGTTACTACAGTCGACCCAAGTAAGATTCCTATTGTAAAATCGAATTAGAACATTTAAATTTTGTGTATATGGTCACTCAAAAGCGGCTACAGAGATGTATAATTATTTTTATGCGGTTTACTATTTGTATAACTTTTATCATCGTGGTTATAAACACACGGTATTCAGATTGCTACTGCATTCGACTTAGAATTTTACATCGGGTCGAAGCAGTACAGATAGTTATCCCCTTTTACCTGAGCCCAACCCGACCCGCGGGTCAGGTCGGGTTGTCACTATATTTTTTTCGTTGCGAGTTGGGTTAACTTTAATTGTTTCGAGTTCGGGTTGATTTTTTACTCTTGTGAATTGGGTTCGGTTTGACCCGATTTTTCGTAAGAATGCTCAAAAAAAATTTTCAAGTTAAAAATCTATGTAAATAAGACTACCATAAGGGCTTTTCTTCCGAAAGGTGAACACTTTTATTTTGCGAGCTCTTTTTCACTTCCTTAAATTTATACATATGAATGCTTATATCTCTGAATAGCGGGCACCTCTCAATCTACACACATGTAGTATATATATGTGTACATAAAATATCAAAAATACGATGAATGTATTTTTGTGTATATCACAAAATGTTGATACTATTTTCCATATTCCGAAAAAAAAAAAGAAAATGTTCTTAAAGAAAGAATAATCTATGATCGCTGTTTCTTCTATTCATTTATTTCTCATTCATTAACTTGAATACATACTCCCGCATTTTCAAATACGTATTTAATTTCATCTGAAACATAGTTGAGCTTACACTTTTTGTTAAAATCAAAACAACCTGAGGGGCAAAAAAACTATTCATGAACCTCAAGAATTTTTCTAGTGTAAACACGACCTGCAAAAAGAAAGATTCATTCCGAGCCGAAAAAACATAATTCGGGATAACCCGACTCAATTTTTGACGCTATTTAACAATCCTGATATTAAAAAATATAGATATGTTCATTCTTCTATGTAAAACATAACATGGTATTAGCGATATAATTGTAGATTTTTTCTTTTACATAAATAGCATTAAAACATGATTTACTTTCATTTCATTGCGGGTTGGGATCGGATTGTGGGTGGATTATGGGTCGAGTAAATTTTTTTGTCGGATTCGGGTCGCTTCCAGGTTGATTAAAAATGGAATTTACGAGTCTGTTAGGGTACAACCTGACCCGTGCAGGACTCTAATTTGACTCGATTGTGCTCTCTATTTTAAGGCAGCATTTAAGCATTAATTGTTCATTTACAGGGTCAGTTAAAAGATTTTAATTACGTTACAGCCGAAGGATATTTATTGAGAGACACGTTTTTTAATAACTTTATGCTATTTCCAACAGTATAAAGTTTTATTACGCTACTTAAAAAAGCATATGAATTCACAGTTTGTTCAGCTGAAAGCCTGTCGATCCAGGTTTCCACTTAGTGAAAAATGTTTCTATAATTCATTTAATTAAGAATGCTACTAAATTTCAGCACACAGTCTTTTGAAAATCGAATGCTATAGGGATTTTTGGACACAACAATTTAACCTTTTTTTCATGAAATCGCACTGATTTTTGATAAAGATACTGTGGTCAAGAAACATTCAGGAGTGTCCTGCTGATATTCGAGTTTAAACGAAATTATAAAAAAGTACCAGAGGATCTCAATTACAGAAAGATAACCGGCTACAGAGAAACCACAGAACATATAAAAAAATATAATATTAACACTTTAATGAATCGCAGAGCAATTACAGTCTGGAAAATAATTCGATAGAACTTTAGGACTACTGTTTATCATACTAAAAAATGTTAAATGTTCTATTCAATACCACTTTTATACTAAAATGCTTTAGAATTATAGTAAAAATTCAGCATTTGGTATTAAAGAAACGCATACAAACAAATTAGGGATGAGATTTCCGCGTTTTTGGACACCAGCATTTTGTTAGAGAAAATGTTCTTTTCTTAAATCTGGAAAATGTTCCGATTAAACGAAATAATATTTTCTCTAAAAACATTCTGGTATACAAAAACGCGGAAATCTCATCCCTGACAAATATATGTGCTTTGGTTAGAGTTTTTCATAATGAAATAACTGAAATAATGGTTTCTTCTATTTCCTTTCGGACTGCATATGTTGGATAAACTATAGTTTATATATTTATTTTACTTTTAAACTGGTTAAATCCTTTTAAACTGTCATACAAGCTTTCTATTTAATTTTTTTCTTGCTGCCTGTTTACACGTATATTGCTCATACACTCAAAATATTTTTAAACAATCCAAAATTTATAACTTGTCCAATATATGACATTAAGTTTTCATTTAAAAGGTTTTATAAGGAGAGTTATAAAACTAATCAGCTCTATTATTTTTGTCTTGTTAATTAAAGTATACTATTGATACCTATAAATAGCTTTTAGTTCTTTCTTCATTAGATTATAGTGCTAGTTAATTTTTCGGATATCATTTCAAAACGTTTTACTATCAGTTTCCGTAAATTTATTGAAATAGATTGTAATTTATTCGACAAACTATCCTAAATGTGCGAGAAAGTCTTTGGAAAGCGCAAGACTCAGTATGCCCAATTAGCCATGTTAAGAATAATTTGAAATTTAGAAGTGTATTCACTGAAAATTCAGAAAATCTATCAATGGTTAGAGCTTATGAAAACATTTTAAAATGATTAAAACAGAAAGTTAATCAGATATTCAGCATTTCTGCCACGTGTTTATCGGAGAGATGTCGGATTTTCTAAAAAAATAAAACCCAATTTTATGTAAAAAAAACTTCAAACATGCCCGTTTATAAAACGCTCATTATTCAGTCTGTTTTTAAATCTTTACATTAATATGATTTTGAAAAGAAAAAGGCATTGTTTCAAAAGTTATTAGGATGAAATTCTTGCCGAGTTAATTTATGAATCACACTATGGCTTACAGAAAATCAAATAAAAATATCGCTGTTTCGTCCGTCACTGAGCTCTTGTGAGGTATGTAAGAATTAATAAAAGGGTTTTCAATGGTTTTAAAATATTGCAATATTATATCTTATTATACATATTAAATATTTGAAAAGTTCATAGAATCACTATTATATTATTTTTCTACTTCTATCATCTTTCTTTTATCTTTTTTTTAAAATTAAACTGGAATACGTATAATGCAAAAGAAATAACTTACAAAAAGGAGTGATGTCTCATCAAAAACAACTCGTTGTAAATGATCCCGCCAAGCCACAAACCTAAAACTACAGTCATGAAAAGAAGCGATATAGAAGTTCATAACTATTGATCTGTTACTAAAAATCTGTCACCTAATCATAATGTTTCCAAATGACTCAGAGTGAAGTACAGTATGTGAAAACTGATTGGCGAGCTGCAGGCGTGTATAATATATGCAGTATATCAATTTTTTAAATTTGTGAACCTTTTAAATTCTTTTTATATTACTATTATGAATATTTGTAAGAGAAATATCTGTAATAAACTAGAAAGAGATGTAAGACATGCAGGAAAGGATATGTAAGTATGGAAATCATCTATTGGCATTATTATACTTTTCAGTATTTTGTAGCATAATCATTAATTACATAAAACCATTTCATGGAATGTTTCAAAATTAAGGGGAATACTAGTAAAATGGATCCTGTTTATGACTGAATTATTTCTTAAACGAAAAATCTCGTTTCCAACATAAAGAAAATATACAATTCTGTTAAAACAGTAGCTTAACTAGAAAAGATTTTTTCCCAGTCATGTGCAATTCCGTTTACATAGTAGTTACTGCAATATATACCAGTTTAGTTATCGTCTACTATTAGATTCATTGTAATTAATGTGCATATTATCATTATTATTTTAAAAGTTCAAAATGTTTACATGTTAACTTAGAAAATCTTCCTCGTAAAAATGATGTTTCTCATTCAAATAAGGGTAAATAAAATCAACAAATCGATTCTACATGATGAAAAATAAGAATCGACATGTAAACACAGGAGCTTCAACTTTTTACAGTTTCATGGGGAAAAAAATGGAAGTAAATTCTTAAAAATACTGGGTGATTCCTAAATATCGAAACAATAGATTATCCCCTTAAATACTGCTCCTAGGCAAATACTTTCAATTGCAAAGTTTCATAAAAAAGGGTGTAAAATGTGATGAGAGACGTTGCAACTCCATGCGGGGTAAATTTGAGAAAATGCAAAAATTAAATTTTTATACGGCCTCCCGTTGGATAAAATTTGCAAATAGGAACTTTTCCGTTATTCATTACTGAGTAAAACAAAAAAAATTCATATCGATATCTACAAATCTCACAGAGATATTAAAATACGAAACTTTTCAAAATTCCTGACCTACACCACTTAACCCTGCCTCTGACTAACGAGTTCTTGACATCATTTCAATGCAAAATAGGGATCATTCACATATTGTACTTTAATAAAAATCGATTTAAGATAGAGACTCTCCTTTGGACATAAAATAGCAGCGTATAAATTTTACGTTAAACTTGCATTCAAAATATGCTGTAGGTCTGCATTGGAGGTCTGTAGAGGCCGAAATATCCAGACCGAAGCCAATTCAAAGGGAAAAAAAAGTCGACCCATCCTGAAAAAAAGTTAAAATCTCAATGTTGGTAGCAGTTTTTGCCGTAAAAATTGCAGTAAAATTAAATGTAATTTGTATGACATCTAGTATTACTGCAATTTTTATGGCAAACCGTAAATTTATCGGATTTTTTTAAGTGCAAGTGTAAATGTATTCTATTCTTTTTTCAGGTATTATTATATTAATTATAATGTTATCTCCAAATTTTACCGACTAAAACGGGATTCCGTCATAAACAGTTTTTACGGGTTTTACTGTATTTTGATTTTATTGCCTAAAAATCTACTATCCTGTAAAAATATACATTTTTTAAAAGTTTAACTGTAAAACAATGTTGTATTAAAAATATATGCATTTTAATCAAATATTCTTGGGCTGAGCCAAATTTTATTGATTTTTCCATGGGTTAGATCACTCAGGTTCTTAATGCGGGTTGAGTCGAGACAGGAACTGAAAATTTAACCATTGCAGACCTCGGAAGCACAAATCCAGCTCTGGCTCGGTTTGGAAAATATACACAAGACAAGGCATAATAAGTCTGGATCTTGTCCGAAAAAAGTGAATCCGAAGTCTAAAAAGAGTCCGGTACAACCCTGCCCAAGTGTTTTGAAATGAAATAAGCCCGTGCCCTGCTCGTAGGCTGGGCCAGCGAAATGAAATCAATCTTTCAAATGTGCCGGGCTAGCAGATTACAAAAAAAAAAAAAAAAAAAAAAACTTTAACGGTTTCGATGGAACGATATAAAATCTAAAATTGTGAAGGCTTAAATTTTGAAAAAACTCGAAATCGGTATTTTGGAAAAAAAATTGTTTTAAATCAAGTAACGGACATTTAAGTAGAACTGTAAAAAGGTGGAAAGAAAAAAGCTAAACCGAATCTTAAGTTTAAGCTAGAGGAAGGAGTTTGTTACTCGCCCGCAATTTTTTAAAAGGCATTTATCCATTTTATTAGGAGACAATCTTTGTTTAAAACTATAAATACGTTTTACTGCATGATGATTCATTTTTTTCCGATTTTGAATCTTTAAATTATTATGTCAAAAATTGCAAAAGAAAAATGGTATAAATGTTTAACATGCCTTTTTTTATTATTTTACATTGTATTTGTTTTGGCAAATTAAAAAGAACTTCTTTTGAAAATATTATTGTTTAAAAAATATTTTTAAAAATCGGGAAATAATATTGAAATTTCCTTTTCGTCTTTAATTAAATAAAAAAATAAAATAAAATTCGACAAATATTTTTAGCAATAACGATTTTAAATTTACTTTACTTTTAAAAAAATATTTCTTTTTAAAAAACATTATGAAAAGTTTTAGGATATGATTTTGTTTGCAAATTATGAAGTTAACCCTGATAAAAAAATAGAAAATAAAATTTCAAATTCAATAAATATATTATCAGAAGTTCCGCGGGCCCGTTAAAGAAACATTGTTTCATGAATTACATGAGTTTCAGTTTGTCTAACCCCTTAAAACGTGACGAATTATTTAAACAGCAATATCTCTGTGAATTTTGCATATATCAAGATTAATTTTTTTGTTGTTGTTGTTTAATTTAGGAATGGATAAGGAAAAATTCCTAAATGAAAAATTTACTCTATGGGATCCGTATTAAAACTTAATTTTTGTATTTTCTAAAATAGACCCCCCCCCTCACCCTCCATGGAGTTGCAACTTATCTCATCAAATTTTGAACGTTTTTTGTGAAACTTTACAATAGGAAATATGGGCCTAGTGGTAATATTTAAGGGGATAGCCTATTGTTTTGATATTTATGAACACCCTGTATATAATCATGTATAATTGCTGGAAACACAAACATTATTAACGCTTGCGTGTCGCCAAACAGTTTTCACATACTGTTCTTCACTCCGAGACCTTTGGAATCACGAGTAGTGACAGTTTTTTATACTGCTCTCCGAATATGCATTTTATGCGATATTACTTCTTTTTATGACTGTCGTTTTAGATTTGTGGCTCAGCGGGATCATTTACAACGAGTATTTTTTGATGAGATATATCCTTTGGGTTATTAATAGTTTTAACTTCCTTTTTTGGACACTTCTCGAAGAATTTCTTACTTTTTTTAGTTATTAAATATTTCCAATATTTATGCTTAATTTTATTTGAAGTGTTAAAACACTAAATTTGAAGTGTTGAACTCTAAATTTGAAGTGTTAAAACTCTAAATTTGAAGTGTTATAAGCTTATTCAGTTTTGCTAAAATTTAATTATAACATTAATTAATTTAATTATAACATTTTATTTATAACGCATTTAATTATAACAGGATTACTACACCACCTGGAAAAATCTACGAAATTAGGGACTTCCGAAATTTGCCTCATAATTTAGGCCGGAAAGTTATGGTATTTAATATTTTTTCCAAAATTTGGAAAAGTCAGGAAATATATAAAATTTAATGGTGATTTCCAAATAAGTATAAACTTTGCCCCATGATGGATAAGAAAAAAATACCATATTTTTGCAAATTTCAGTTTTTAGAAGTTTTATTTAAATCGCTCTCGTCCTAAAATTTCGTATTCCTGTTTTTTTCCCGCCGCGTTCTCAAGTAGAATTTATAAATTGTAACTCATTAATATACTTTTTGAAATCTTTCTGCAATTTCTTTTGAAGTTGTAATTAATATAGCTAATAAATAATTCCGAATCTCCGTAATTCCTATCCTGAAATGTCTGTCTTTCAACCTCTTGGCTTATAATTTTACTTCAGACATATTACAATTGTTGCTGAAAAAAATTATAATTCGATACAAAAATATCTTTTGTCAATTTTGAGGAAATTTACCTCTAGACATTCAGAAATTATTAAGGAAAGCAATTTCTTTTATAGTCGTGAGATTTTTTTTTTTTTTTTTTTTTTTTTTTTTGAGGTGAGACCATATGTGAACATTTCAATGATTAAAATAGCAAATAAAGCCTTTGTGCAAAAATGTTTAAAGATAAAAAACCAACGATTATAAATGCACAAATAAAGTAAGAAAAGGTAGCAAACAGCCGTTTCGAGTCTACTATGGAGATTCTTCATCAGTGCAAAACTCAGCGAGCTATAAAAAGCAAAACTGAGCTAAGAGACAGAGAGACGCAGGCTTATATACCCGCTACGGAAACGATCCCGCCTGAAGGAAAGCAACCAATGAGAAGAGAGCAGCCTAACAACTGGCTGGACAAGTAGCGACATCTACCGGAGAATAAACAAAATAAAAACTAAAAAGCGAAAGAAAAAAAGATTTAAATTAAATTAAAGTTTTCCAAATGCTAGGAAAATAAGGCGTACTTGATAAGTCATTGACTAAGGAGTGAGAATTTTTAATGATGTGGTAAGCTTCCCAAAAATCAAGATCAAGAATGGAAGGACACTTTTGGATGATGGTAGCTGAAGAAAAGTTAAACTTATGTTGTAAAGACCAACAATGGTTGGATGGTATTTACCAAATTTCTTGCCAATGTGGCCTTTCTTATATTGGTCAGACTAAACGTGCTCTCAGATTTCGTTTAACGGAACATAAAAGGTATGTCAAAAATCAAGAGCTTAAACGCTCTTCCATTGCTCAACATTGTTGGTCTTTACAACATAAGTTTAACTTTTCTTCAACTACCATCATCCAAAAGTGTCCCTCCATTCTTGATCTTGATTTTTGGGAAGCTTACCACATCATTAAAAATTCTCACTCCTTAGTCAATGACTTATCAAATACGCCTTATTTTCCTAGCATTTGGAAAACTTTAATTTAATTTTAATCTTTTTTTCCCTCGCTTTTTAGTTTTTATTTTGTTTATTCTCCGGTAGATGTCGCTACTTGTCCAGCCAGTTGTTAGGCTGCTCTCTTCTCATTGGTTGCTTTCCTTTAAGCGGGATCGTTTCCATAGCGGGTATATAAGCCTGCGTCTCTCTGTCTCTTAGCTCAGTTTTGCTTTTTCTAGCTCGCTGAGTTTTGCACTGATGAAGAATCTCCATAGTAGATTCGAAACGGCTGTTTGCTACCTTTTCTTACTTTATTTGTGCATTTATAATCGTTGGTTTTTTATCTTTAAACATTTCAATGAATATTTTTTATATATACTTTCGTGTGGTAAATTATTTTTTTCAATTTCGTCTTGTCAAGTTCATACTACACCCCACTACATTAAAATTTTCCTAAAATAAACCTAGAAAAGTGACAGAATATCATTCTCACATACGGAATAAATACCTTTTTATAAATTAAGTACGTATTTTAGAAATATTTTGACTACTTAAAAAAAGAGAGACAAACATCTTTCAGGGTCTTTACTAGAATGTAGAAGTTGGAAAATAGCTAAATGAAAAATGACCTCAGAAACGAAGTTCGGATTAAAAGGAAGAAAAATTATTAACAATATATGGCGCAAAATCTTCAAGGGGCCAGGGTGTTAATTGGAAAGTAGAAAAGGGTGGAATAACTACACTGGTTTCCAAAAATTAAGGCAATATAACAAAAGTTATTCAAAATTACTCAAAATATTACAAGTAGATTTTAACAAAACTGCGCCACAATATGCAACACATAGTAAAGAATAAAATAACATTAAAAGAAGGTACCAGACGATTCAGGTGTTTCAGATATTAACACAATTGTAAAATAAATATGTTAGTTTTGTATAGAAAAAAAACCTTTAATTTAAAGTATGATATTACCCCTATAAGCATATACAGCAATGTGTGATACTGTCATTTATATGATCGATAAGTTCGCTGGGAAGTGCGAGTCAATGCTCTTGTAAAGTAGTTGTAAGCGTGGCAAGGGTCTATGTAGTGGGATTGACAGTAGCGAAGCATCTTCCTAAAGCATCCCAAATATCCTCGATGGGATTCGAACCCAATAATTAAGCTGGCGATTGCATGCGCTGAATTGTTTTGTGCTGAAAATAATCTTCTACGATTTGAGCCTTGTACGGTCTAATGTTATCGTCCTATAACAGGAAATTATTGCCTTTTGCACCAGCATAAAGACGAATATAAGCATCAACAATGTACTCGATATAACGAAAGCATTCACAGTTCCACGTTGAAAGACATGGAGGTTTGTGCATCCACCAAATATGATACCATCCCAAACACAGATACTACCTTCTCCATACGAATGTCTTTTACAAATGTTTGATGGATGATAATGTGTTCCTTGTTCTCTCCAAATCATACAATGCCTACTATCGTTTTGGAGGCTAAACCGAAACTCATCTGTGAAGAGAACACGCCCCACTGGTCAGCCGTTCAGAGCGAGACACAAATGTCTGGTCGCATTGCATATAAATATCACCTTCTGCGCAGTGTATACATTGATACAAATCTTTCAATAGTTGCAACAAGGGAGACTCTAAGATGAGAAGAGAAATCTGTTTATTCCTTCGTACACAAAACCGCAAATATCGGTCATCGGTGCTTATCGTAGCTCTTGCCCGTACTTGGCTGAGCTTTCTGGAGACCGAAACAGTAGTTTGAAATTGTTTCCAAAGGCTATAAACTGCAGAAGGATTCCGACGTAGCCATCTGGCCACCTCCGTCTGACTTTGACCCACCTCCAATCTTCCAATAACTGTATATCGCAGTTATGCGGACAAATTATACCTAGAAGTCATACTAATGAATTGGTTATCTCAGTTTTCTTATCCCATAATCTCAGCGATACTAGAAGCCGCGCTTTTTAGCATGAATTGTTATGATCCTCACAGATGATGCAATCCAATTGCAGCACGACTAGTTTGCATTTTGTAATTTTATTCAGCATCTGTAAGTTAACAACATATGCGAATTTCATACGGGTAAATTCATTTTTCAACGAGTTATCACTTTTGTGATTTTTCTTTAATTTTTGGAATCAGTGTAAAAGGAGAAAAGGCCGACAAAACGTAGAAAACCGGATAATAAGAGGGTATAATGAATGTCATAAAAACTTACATGATGCCAGGGGGACCGAGTCTTTAACCCCTTGAAGGGCGGTGGTATAAAATATATGCCACTTAATTTTAATTGCAAAATGCCAAATTGACACCAGAATTTAGAAATGAAAATTTTAATCTTCTCAAGAATGTGAAGAAAAGGTTTCATTGTTTTTGAAAGAAAATTTGTTTTTTCATTTTGGTGTCAGTCAGTCGTTTCAGCATTTTAAGAATGGAAATGATTTGCCCCTCAAAGGGTTAAAAAAATAAAAATCAGGACCTCAGTTGCATAAGAACTTATCTTGGATTTTCCTCACCCAAATTTTGAGATTTATATGTTCAGTAGGTTTCTCTAGCTTCACATACTGACACAAACAAGATACAGAGATATTTTCTTTTATTAATATAAATGAACGCAGCAAAATACCCAACATTACTCTTAGGTTCTAAGTTTGTAAGTGCATAAGGATTTTACCATCAAAATGGATTTTTTTGATGCTGCTTTTAATGAATCAACTCTTCACTGAAAAGTTCAAGAAATATTGGATAAGTTTCGTGGTTTGAAAAACATAAAATTTGACGATTTAACAGGGGCGTGCCAACAGTATTCGGCGCCTGTGTGCAGAACTGCATTTGGCGCCCTACCCCCCCCCCCCAAAAAAAAAAAAAAACTATGAATTTTTAAAAATGTATAGTTGCCATTATTTTGGAGTTTTTTTTGAACCAGAAAATTTATTTGATAAAATGTTTTGTTTCTTTACAATTCGTACTTTATTTCATTAAATAAAATAATTTATGTTTTCAAACATGCTTAAATTACTTGAAAAATAAAGAAGGATGGCAGCTATGTAAATAAAATTTGTAACACAATAAAACCTGTGTAAATGAAAGCACTCTCTATCAGAATCCTGCGTTACAGTAAAATTTCATTATCCTGGAGAAAATAATTTAATGCAATAACAATAGATTGCATCTAAAACAAAGAAGTATTGGCGATGGCTACGAAAATCTACTGCACATAGAGATCTGAAAATTTGGATAAGGATAGATGATGGTAGATGCACCGTACACCTGACACTCAGTTTTTTTATTTTTTGTTAGTTACCCGAAATGTTAATTAAAAACCCTTAATGATAATCGCAAAATGACGAACTTTTATTCCTCAACGAGATTATGCTTGTGTGCTTCCCCAAGCAGTCCTTCCCACTGACGAAAAGCGTAACGTTTGATTTCTTCTGCATTTTCAAATCGGGATATAGTGAGATCCCGGTAGAATTACAAATAAATAAATAAATAATAATAAAGAAAGAAAGAAATGGTATTTTTTAATGGTATTTTTAATTACTATTTCAAAAAATCTTTTTATTTGGCAGCAATTCGCATCAGTTTTCAAGTTTTCCATTTCTCTGAAGTTTCAAACTAAAAAAACAAACAAACAACAACAACATTCTGTTGATGCATTCATGGTATTTTTCAGGCTCTAATAATATATCTGGTGTGAAAATATTAATATTTACTGTTCAAAAAATTTTTTGAAGTCATTTCATTGATTCGCCAAACATATTTTTTCTCTAGGTGCAAATTATCTCAAGATATCGTTTCCCAATTAAGAAATATATGATTTGAATATTATTTCGCGTTTATAAATAAAATAAAAAGAATATTGCCCAGTTAAACTGATGGCATTGAGCTCACAGGCTACGCATACTAATTGTACATGACAGCCTTATATTTTCAAGGGTTAATTCCGTTCGAAAAACAAATTAAAGAGGGGGGAACAGCTTCTCCCTTTCCCCTTTTTATGCTTAATCATTGAACCCTCTAAACTGATCAGAGACATGCTTTATCATATAAAAAATCCATATCCAAAATTCAGAGCAAATCGGAAAATTCTTAAACCCATTTATATAATTTAAGAGGAGTTATCCCCCTCTTTTATGTTCTTAACCATTAAACTTCCAAAACTATTTGGAGATTTGAACGAAATCTGACAATTCTGCATGAAAAACCTATTTATATAAATTAAGGGGAGGGGCATTAGAACCCCCATTTCCCCTGTTTATATTTATCCAATGAACACCTAATACCAATCACGGAAGTGCTTCATCAGAAAGATCCTATGTGTAAATTTTGAACAAAAACTATTATTTCTTCATGAAAAACCCATTTATATCAATTAAGGAGAGGGGCATGAGCCCCCCGTTCCCCTCAGTAGTAGGAAAACAACAGTACGGGCTCAGGAGCAGGGACCAGGGACCGTCCCTGCTCCCGTCCCTGCTCAGTCGCTGGGATGAAGGGATCGTCCCTGCTCCCACCGTGCCACCGCCGCCCCGCCTGCTCCTCCGGCTGCCCTGCCTGCGGTCCCTCCTGCTCCCACCATCTCACCGCCGCCCTCCTGCGCCCCCTAGTGGAAAAAAGGAACATTCTATTCTAACAGGATAGGTGAACAACCTTCCCTAATTAAAAATATTATCAATCACATCTCAACATTGAATCATACTATAAGATGAAGATTAAATTTGTATTTGAATTTTAAACAACCGTAATTTTAATGAGTATTATTAATTAAGCGAAACAATTAAAATTTCAGTTTTTAACCATTTTATTTAGATTTCTTCAACTACAAGATGAGATTATCAATTTAACTCAAGAAAGTTAAACATATATTTGAATTTTGCTTCATAGACATCTTAATGAGTAGTATTAATTAAGTAAAAACAATAGAAAATATCCAGTTTTATAGAAAAAGACTGATTTCTTACGATTTTTATCAACTATATGATCAATGTAACGACTTAAAAGTTGGAAGTTAAACATGTATCCTAGTTTTTCAACAGCTATAGCCTTAATGAGTATCGTTAATTAAGTAAAAAAAACAATGGAAAATATCAAGTTTTATGGAAAAAGACTGATTTCTAACGATTTTTATCAACTTAAGAGAGAAAACTTAAACATACATTTCAGTTTTTCAACAGCTATAACCTTAATGAGCATTCATAAATAAGTAAAAAACAATGGAAAATATCGATTTTATAGAAAAAGACTGATTTCTTACGATTTTTATCAACTGCAACATCAGTGTATCGACTTACAAGTTGAAAGTTAAACATGCATTCTAGTTTTTCAACAGCTATAATCTTAATGAGTATCGTTAATTAAGTAAAAAACAATGGAAAATATCAAGTTTTATAGAAAAAGACTGATTTCTTACGATTTTTTCAACTCAAACTTCAGAATATCAATTTGATAGAAAGAAATTTAAGCATGCATTCCAGTTTTGGACAACCATTTCCTTCATGAACATTATTAATTAAGCAAAACAGAAAATATTAAATTTTTAACTGATTTCTTCATATTTTTTATTTATTTATTTATTTTTTAATATAAAATCAGAATACACAACTTAAAATAGAAATTTAAACATATTTTTTAGTTTTTGAACAGTCGTTACCTCAAAGAATTTCGATAATTGAACAATTAACAAAGGAAACTAATGATTTTTTAACGAAAAAAGACGAATTAAACGAATTTGGTTAACTTTTACTCTAATTGGAAATTTCATCGTACTTTATGTATACCAACTAAGTAGAATTTTAATGCATAAACGAATAATTTAAAGAAATCCCCAACACACAAATGTGAACCTGCAGAGCATTTCTTATTACGTCATATCTAAACTAAAACTTTTTTCTGCAACCCCACCATGCATGCATTCCAGGTAGGGGAACATAACAAAGGTATACAAATGTTTACGTTCAAGAAAAAGTATCACATAGAGTGAAAAAAAAGAAGAGATTTAAGTTATTTATCCATTCTAGTTTTATAACAGTTACTACAACATCTCCAAATTAAAATTTGGAAGTCATAATGAGTATAATTAATTAAGCAAAATAATAGAAATATTAGTTTTTCAGAGGGGAAAAGACGAATTTAAACAAATTTTATTAGTTTTACACTAGTTTAATAATAATTTTAAGGAGGAAAAAGACGAATTTAAACTTTTTTTTTTTTTAGTTTTACACTATTTTTTCTCATCTCCAACATGGATATATCAATTTTAACAGAAGAATTAAACGTATATTATAGTTTTTAACAACAAAATCTTAACAAGTATCATTAATTAAACAAAAATAAATATCAGTTTTAAAGAAAAGACGAATTTGAATAATTTTACACTAGTATTTTCAAAAGCAACATGGAAATATCAATACTTATTCACATATTTCACTTATTCACTGTATTCAATACTATATTTAATAAATTTGGATACACTTTAAGAATTTCCTAATCTATAATTAAATATTAGCTGTATATTTAATGTTACCCATGTTTTCAACATTAGTTCATAATCGTGAATTTTGTATTTTAAATACCATGTATTCAGGTTCAGATTATTTTCACTTGAAATCATACAGAATTTTTTAACAGAGTTTGTTTTTGAAATCATTGAAGCAACTGTATTTAATATTTTTAACACCAATTTTCTAAGATTTTCTAACATTTTCCGATTATACATTCTTCAGAAGTACATTTCTAAATGCTACAATCACTTTACATATCGAAAAGATATCATTGAAGCAACTGTATTTAATATTTTTAATACCAATTTTCTAAGATTTTTTAACATTTTCCGGTTATACATTCCTCAAAAGTTATTATTACGTATTCTAAACAATAGCAAATATTAATTTTAAGAATAAAAAGACGAATTAAAACAAATTTTATTAGTTTTACACTATTTTTTCTCACCTCCAACACGGATATATCAATTTTAACAGAAGAATTAAACGTATATTTTAGTTTTTAACAACAAAAATGTAATAAGTATCATTAATTAAACAAAAATAAATACCAATTTTCAAGAAAAGACAATTTTTTACACAAATTTTCAACTTTGAAATACATCGCTTACATATATTGTTACAGTATATTACTAAACTTAAACTTTTTAAAAAGTTTGAATGTCTTTACAAAGGGTTCATACTTATATTTTTCACGTCTTGACTGCATTCGAAATCTTACAACAAAAGTATACTTTTATTATTATTATTATTATTATTCTAGAAAACCTAAAAAATCGTTTCTTGCTGCTTTAGACACTTGACATATTAAAACTACTCTACCCATATAATTAATCAAATTAGGACATGATTCATCTTACACTTCAAAATTTCTGAATTTTTACAATACTTATTTTCATCAAACTTTATTCTTGATCCTATATATTTTAATAGCACAGGATTTTCACATCTGTTTTTATCTACTTATCAGAAAATTATTAAAACACCCAACAACATTTTTCAAATATGAATATTATCTTTACAATTTAATGATGCAAAACATACACGAATACAAAGTTTAATTTTTACAAACATTTCATATTTCAAACCAAACTATTCGAAATTTTCACAACGTAAGAGCAAACATTAGACGAACTTTTTAACATTAATATTGCTTAGATCTTTTCATCATAACTTTTAACTATGATAATTATCCATTTTTAGGTTGATTGTCGAAAAACTGTAACTGAAATTACATAAACTTAATGTAAAAAACCATGTTCTCACACAATTTCTTGAAATTCAACAAAGAATTGACTATTACTCCAATACTTATCTACTTCAATCTCGACTCTCGATAGTATATAGATATTACATCATTACATACTTACAACTCTTTTCAAACGTTTATCAGAAAATCAAGCCAATCAAAGTCTAGTAGTTATCACACCTGTTCCTCAGAAATATTACTATCATATGAAACAGTAAAGAAAATTAATAGATATTTAATATTTAATAACTTCATACGTGAAATTACTGTCGAATGAGAATACTAATAATCAATAAAATCAACTGTTGGACAAAAAAATAGTACAGATTACCGAAAATTCAAATCATTTTTTCTACAAAAATTACAAAAATTAACAAATGAATGACCAGTTAGAGAAATAATTAAAAAAAAATAATGAACATATTTACAAATTTATTAAAATCACACCTTTTTCTGGATTACAAACCACAATTTCTTGAAAAATTTAACACCGAATTTGTAAGATTTTAATCCTAGTATTACATACACTCAATAAATATTCAAAATTAACAAAAAAATAATTTTTTAGTCTCATCAATAAGCAGAAATTCTATATTAAAAGAATATTTTCATAGTAGTACTTATAAAAATGAGAGTTTACAAACTGATTTTCATAATTTTATCACATTTAAACTTAATTTTTATACATAAAACATTATTTAATCAAATTTTATACTTTCTAATTCAGTAAAATTCAATACTTTTTTAGTTTTTAAACCAATACCACAATATTTATTTACATCAAACTTGATTCTTTACCTTTTATATTTCCACATTACACAAGTGAGTTAAATACTAACTTGGAACGGGAGTTGAAGTCAATTGATTCAATTCGATTTTCATCGTATACGCATTTCCCCTACACGAAATTTCTTACTTCTATAATCATCTAATGTATTAAAACTAATCTACTCATATTTTTAATCAATTCATCAGATGTTTCATCTCGCACTTCTGAATTATCATCCACCAAGTTGCTTAAAATATAAATACTATCTTTAAAGTTTTAATGTAGTATACATGACTAATCTTGAGTTTCCATCTATACTATTAATCAAATTATCATATGTTTCATCTTACAGTTCAACGATTTCTGAATTATCGTCCATCTAGTTGTTTAAAATATTAATAAAATGTTTATAGTTTTTGATTATACATAGTATGTATGAATACAATCTTTAATTTTTAACAGTTCATATTTCAAATAACCTATTTTCGAAACCAAACTATGTGAATTTTACCACAATACTTATCATCATACAGAGATTTGTGTTTCATACTTTTTCTAAAAATTATCAGATATGTACTCCTCAGAGGAATTTCTATCATATGAATAAATGAAAAAAAAAATTAATTTATATTAAACGTACAGCGAAATTTGATTGCAATATATATGTATTTAATAAAAATAAATAAATGAGCGATTATTTATACATTAAACCTTTACTAAATATATATTTCTTGCGTTATAAAGATGTTTCAACAAGATGAACCAAAACAGCAGCAAACTTCAGAAATTAATGATCTGAATGATTCATCCCTAGCACATGTAGCGTTACTGAATAATACATATGTAAGTACTTATATGAAAAATACTAGAATTCGTATATGAATCGTAATTAGAGTAAATATAAAATGATTTGTCTTACTGCCTACACTTTAACAAATGCCTTTTTACCTATATTGTTGAAAAGAATCCTAATTGTTTGCATTTTATTTCTATTACAGATGTGTTCTATTTGCTACAAACATTTCTTAAGTAAATCGAATTTAACAGAACATACAAAAATCCATACAGGTGAAAAACCTTACACTTGGGAAGATTACCAAATGCTGTTTTCAAGAAGGCGTGAATCAAAAGTGCACACATCATCATATAAAGCATCGTCAGTTATATGTAAACTTAGTGAGGATATTCAAAAATTATTCAGACGTTTGAAGAATTTAGACATAAAGGAAGATATTTAGACTATATATCCATCATATTTTCATAACACTTACCACAATATCTCAAACTTAAAATTTGGAAGACATACACACTGCTGAAAAGTAATTTTGTTACCCGTGATTCTTCTAACCAGCATGAATGTATAGATATTATTTTGCAATGTATCCTTTAAATGCTCACATTAAATATTCCTTTATATACATATATCGTTGTGTTTATTTTTTAAAAACCTATTACATTAATAAAATAGGTTACACACACGTACATACACATAACATTTTAAGTGAAACAACACTCTCACAACTTAAAAAATGCATAAGAACATACAAAAATAAGCAGATGTATGAAAAAATATGCAAATTTACAAAATAATTTCACTGTTTTCTAGAAATACCAACAAAAAAATATTTAAAGTATAAAAAAATTACAAAAGTGAAAAGAAAAAACACAAATGTAAAACAAAAATCACAAAGTGAAAAACTCACAACAAAGTTTTTGAAAAAAAAAAATTTACAACAAAAATTTTTTTACAAAAACCAAAACTTCAAACTTATTTTGAAAAAAAAATTTTTTTGTAAAAAATGTTTTTGAAAAAAAATTTTTTTGGAAAAATATTTTTGAAGTTTTGGTTTTTGTAAAAAAATTTTTGTTGTAAATTTTTTTTTTTCAAAAACTTTGTTGTGAGTTTTTCACTTTGTGATTTTTGTTTTACATTTGTGTTTTTTCTTTTCACTTTTGTAATTTTTTTATACTTTAAATATTTTTTTGTTGGTATTTCTAGAAAACAGTGAAATTATTTTGTAAATTTGCATATTTTTTCATACATCTGCTTATTTTTGTATGTTCTTATGCATTTTTTAAGTTGTGAGAGTGTTGTTTCACTTAAAATGTTATGTGTATGTACGTGTGTGTAACCTATTTTATTAATGTAATAGGTTTTTAAAAAATAAACACAACGATATATGTATATAAAGGAATATTTAATGTGAGCATTTAAAGGATACATTGCAAAATAATATCTATACATTCATGCTGGTTAGAAGAATCACGGGTAACAAAATTACTTTTCAGCAGTGTGTATGTCTTCCAAATTTTAAGTTTGAGATATTGTGGTAAGTGTTATGAAAATATGATGGATATATAGTCTAAATATCTTCCTTTATGTCTAAATTCTTCAAACGTCTGAATAATTTTTGAATATCCTCACTAAGTTTACATATAACTGACGATGCTTTATATGATGATGTGTGCACTTTTGATTCACGCCTTCTTGAAAACAGCATTTGGTAATCTTCCCAAGTGTAAGGTTTTTCACCTGTATGGATTTTTGTATGTTCTGTTAAATTCGATTTACTTAAGAAATGTTTGTAGCAAATAGAACACATCTGTAATAGAAATAAAATGCAAACAATTAGGATTCTTTTCAACAATATAGGTAAAAAGGCATTTGTTAAAGTGTAGGCAGTAAGACAAATCATTTTATATTTACTCTAATTACGATTCATATACGAATTCTAGTATTTTTCATATAAGTACTTACATATGTATTATTCATTAACGCTACATGTGCTAGGGATGAATCATTCAGATCATTAATTTCTGAAGTTTGCTGCTGTTTTGGTTCATCTTGTTGAAACATCTTTATAACGCAAGAAATATATATTTAGTAAAGGTTTAATGTATAAATAATCGCTCATTTATTTATTTTTATTAAATACATATATATTGCAATCAAATTTCGCTGTACGTTTAATATAAATTAATTTTTTTTTTCATTTATTCATATGATAGAAATTCCTCTGAGGAGTACATATCTGATAATTTTTAGAAAAAGTATGAAACACAAATCTCTGTATGATGATAAGTATTGTGGTAAAATTCACATAGTTTGGTTTCGAAAATAGGTTATTTGAAATATGAACTGTTAAAAATTAAAGATTGTATTCATACATACTATGTATAATCAAAAACTATAAACATTTTATTAATATTTTAAACAACTAGATGGACGATAATTCAGAAATCGTTGAACTGTAAGATGAAACATATGATAATTTGATTAATAGTATAGATGGAAACTCAAGATTAGTCATGTATACTACATTAAAACTTTAAAGATAGTATTTATATTTTAAGCAACTTGGTGGATGATAATTCAGAAGTGCGAGATGAAACATCTGATGAATTGATTAAAAATATGAGTAGATTAGTTTTAATACATTAGATGATTATAGAAGTAAGAAATTTCGTGTAGGGGAAATGCGTATACGATGAAAATCGAATTGAATCAATTGACTTCAACTCCCGTTCCAAGTTAGTATTTAACTCACTTGTGTAATGTGGAAATATAAAAGGTAAAGAATCAAGTTTGATGTAAATAAATATTGTGGTATTGGTTTAAAAACTAAAAAAGTATTGAATTTTACTGAATTAGAAAGTATAAAATTTGATTAAATAATGTTTTATGTATAAAAATTAAGTTTAAATGTGATAAAATTATGAAAATCAGTTTGTAAACTCTCATTTTTATAAGTACTACTATGAAAATATTCTTTTAATATAGAATTTCTGCTTATTGATGAGACTAAAAAATTATTTTTTTGTTAATTTTGAATATTTATTGAGTGTATGTAATACTAGGATTAAAATCTTACAAATTCGGTGTTAAATTTTTCAAGAAATTGTGGTTTGTAATCCAGAAAAAGGTGTGATTTTAATAAATTTGTAAATATGTTCATTATTTTTTTTTAATTATTTCTCTAACTGGTCATTCATTTGTTAATTTTTGTAATTTTTGTAGAAAAAATGATTTGAATTTTCGGTAATCTGTACTATTTTTTTGTCCAACAGTTGATTTTATTGATTATTAGTATTCTCATTCGACAGTAATTTCACGTATGAAGTTATTAAATATTAAATATCTATTAATTTTCTTTACTGTTTCATATGATAGTAATATTTCTGAGGAACAGGTGTGATAACTACTAGACTTTGATTGGCTTGATTTTCTGATAAACGTTTGAAAAGAGTTGTAAGTATGTAATGATGTAATATCTATATACTATCGAGAGTCGAGATTGAAGTAGATAAGTATTGGAGTAATAGTCAATTCTTTGTTGAATTTCAAGAAATTGTGTGAGAACATGGTTTTTTACATTAAGTTTATGTAATTTCAGTTACAGTTTTTCGACAATCAACCTAAAAATGGATAATTATCATAGTTAAAAGTTATGATGAAAAGATCTAAGCAATATTAATGTTAAAAAGTTCGTCTAATGTTTGCTCTTACGTTGTGAAAATTTCGAATAGTTTGGTTTGAAATATGAAATGTTTGTAAAAATTAAACTTTGTATTCGTGTATGTTTTGCATCATTAAATTGTAAAGATAATATTCATATTTGAAAAATGTTGTTGGGTGTTTTAATAATTTTCTGATAAGTAGATAAAAACAGATGTGAAAATTCTGTGCTATTAAAATATATAGGATCAAGAATAAAGTTTGATGAAAATAAGTATTGTAAAAATTCAGAAATTTTGAAGTGTAAGATGAATCATGTCCTAATTTGATTAATTATATGGGTAGAGTAGTTTTAATATGTCAAGTGTCTAAAGCAGCAAGAAACGATTTTTTAGGTTTTCTAGAATAATAATAATAATAATAATAAAAGTATACTTTTGTTGTAAGATTTCGAATGCAGTCAAGACGTGAAAAATATAAGTATGAACCCTTTGTAAAGACATTCAAACTTTTTAAAAAGTTTAAGTTTAGTAATATACTGTAACAATATATGTAAGCGATGTATTTCAAAGTTGAAAATTTGTGTAAAAAATTGTCTTTTCTTGAAAATTGGTATTTATTTTTGTTTAATTAATGATACTTATTACATTTTTGTTGTTAAAAACTAAAATATACGTTTAATTCTTCTGTTAAAATTGATATATCCGTGTTGGAGGTGAGAAAAAATAGTGTAAAACTAATAAAATTTGTTTAAATTCGTCTTTTTATTCTTAAAATTAATATTTGCTATTGTTTAGAATACGTAATAATAACTTTTGAGGAATGTATAACCGGAAAATGTTAAAAAATCTTAGAAAATTGGTATTAAAAATATTAAATACAGTTGCTTCAATGATATCTTTTCGATATGTAAAGTGATTGTAGCATTTAGAAATGTACTTCTGAAGAATGTATAATCGGAAAATGTTAGAAAATCTTAGAAAATTGGTGTTAAAAATATTAAATACAGTTGCTTCAATGATTTCAAAAACAAACTCTGTTAACCTTTCTACCCTGAATGGGTCTAATCGACCCATTTCTATTATTTATTTCATAATAGCTCCGTCGGGTTTTAACTAAGAGCTCTTATATTTTAAGTATTCCTCAAACACATAAATATCTTCAGTTTATAATTTTTTCAGACTTCCGAAATTATTTTTTTTAGCCGAAATAAAAAAAGTCACATTTTACCTGAATGGGTCTAATCGACCCATATCACTAATCGCATATAAATGCATGGAAAACAATTTGATTTTTCGATGCTATTGTGGAAATGCCATATTCCATGCCATTGGGGAAAATGTTTAATCAAAATAAAAGTTTTAGTTTCTCCGATCTGTATTGTAATCAGAGATTAGTGTACTGACTCTGCGTCATATGCGAATTTCCTCCTTGCGCCCCAATCGAGTTTTTTCTTTGGGAGGGAGGATTCCCAGAACGGTTTTTTGTGCGTGCATAACATTTCCGTTTCTTGCGATACACGTACGGTTCCAAAACTCTTTAGGGTTTTCGCATGCGCTGAGCATTTTGCGATGAAAAAAATGGGTGTTGCCATTGGAAATTTTCGAGTTTCTGTAACTATAACCGTAACCATGAGCGCCATTTTGTTGTCGTTCGCAGAATCTCGAACTCATACATCTGAATAGCTATATCTGAAATTTTTTAGTTCGTAGGATTCCCAGAACGGTTTTTTGTGCGTGCATAACATTTCCGTTTCTTGCGATACACGTACGGTTCCAAAACTCTTTAGGGTTTTCGCATGCGCTGAGCATTTTGCGATGAAAAAAATGGGTGTTGCCATTGGAAATTTTCGAGTTTCTGTAACTATAACCGTAACCATGAGCGCCATTTTGTTGTCGTTCGCAGAATCTCGAACTCATACATCTGAATAGCTATATCTGAAATTTCATTTTGATCGGTTGAGCGGACTGGCCCCTAGAGCTCCATATATCGGCAAAGTTTTTTTATGACCACCCTGTATTTTCTTCATTATTCGGGTTTCAAAAAGATATGACACTTGTCTCATATGTGCCAAAAAAAAAAAAAAAATCGGTAATCCTCCTTTCAACTATGCATCATGAGGCCAAAGTTTCAAATGGAGAAAGAAAAGAAACCGTAAATAATTTTATATTATAATGAAACTAAAGGTGGAGTAGCTACTACTGATAAATTAGCTGCTGCATATACATGCAAAAGGGGCACTAGGCGATGGCCTGTGTGTTTATTTTACAATTTAATTGATCTAGCTGCAATAAATACATTTGTTGTTTTTATGCATGTAAATCCTTCTTGCAATCAAACAAACTATAAAATTTTTTCTAAAGGAACTTGGGAAACAGCTGTCCGAACCTGACAGAGATATTAGGATGAAACAAAATATCCGAGTAACCATAAAGAAGCAATTGGCTACCGCAGCAGGTGAAAAAAAAGAAAGTATTAGTTCAGCTAAACATGGAAGATGTAAAGAGTGTGGGTCAAACAGGGATTGAAAAACGCAGACGAGATGTACTTCATGTTTATCTTCATGCTGTTCATCATGCTTTGCCAGGAGCATGTAAATGTGTACTGTAAATCTTGTTTATCATAAAAAATGTATCAAAACAATAGAAATAAAACAAATTTCTAATGTACATTTTTTATTATTATTTTCCAAATTATTGCTTATACAAACAAGGCATTGCAAGAAAGAGGGGGAGGGGGTGCAGTTAAAGTGGGAGGGGGGGTTATAAAATATGTTGGTCTTTAATAGTGAATACAAAAATAATATCTAAAATAAAGCTAATTAAAAATACTTGTTTTGAGGTAGAATAAATAAAAACAAGTAAACTGGGTCTAATCGACCCATTCAGGTAAAACGTAACTTTTTTTTCAACAGGGTAGGAAGGTTAAAAAATTCTGTATGATTTCAAGTGAAAATAATCTGAACCTGAATACATGGTATTTAAAATACAAAATTCACGATTATGAACTAATGTTGAAAACATGGGTAACATTAAATATACAGCTAATATTTAATTATAGATTAGGAAATTCTTAAAGTGTATCCAAATTTATTAAATATAGTATTGAATACAGTGAATAAGTGAAATATGTGAATAAGTATTGATATTTCCATGTTGCTTTTGAAAATACTAGTGTAAAATTATTCAAATTCGTCTTTTCTTTAAAACTGATATTTATTTTTGTTTAATTAATGATACTTGTTAAGATTTTGTTGTTAAAAACTATAATATACGTTTAATTCTTCTGTTAAAATTGATATATCCATGTTGGAGATGAGAAAAAATAGTGTAAAACTAAAAAAAAAAAAAGTTTAAATTCGTCTTTTTCCTCCTTAAAATTATTATTAAACTAGTGTAAAACTAATAAAATTTGTTTAAATTCGTCTTTTCCCCTCTGAAAAACTAATATTTCTATTATTTTGCTTAATTAATTATACTCATTATGACTTCCAAATTTTAATTTGGAGATGTTGTAGTAACTGTTATAAAACTAGAATGGATAAATAACTTAAATCTCTTCTTTTTTTTCACTCTATGTGATACTTTTTCTTGAACGTAAACATTTGTATACCTTTGTTATGTTCCCCTACCTGGAATGCATGCATGGTGGGGTTGCAGAAAAAAGTTTTAGTTTAGATATGACGTAATAAGAAATGCTCTGCAGGTTCACATTTGTGTGTTGGGGATTTCTTTAAATTATTCGTTTATGCATTAAAATTCTACTTAGTTGGTATACATAAAGTACGATGAAATTTCCAATTAGAGTAAAAGTTAACCAAATTCGTTTAATTCGTCTTTTTTCGTTAAAAAATCATTAGTTTCCTTTGTTAATTGTTCAATTATCGAAATTCTTTGAGGTAACGACTGTTCAAAAACTAAAAAATATGTTTAAATTTCTATTTTAAGTTGTGTATTCTGATTTTATATTAAAAAATAAATAAATAAATAAAAAATATGAAGAAATCAGTTAAAAATTTAATATTTTCTGTTTTGCTTAATTAATAATGTTCATGAAGGAAATGGTTGTCCAAAACTGGAATGCATGCTTAAATTTCTTTCTATCAAATTGATATTCTGAAGTTTGAGTTGAAAAAATCGTAAGAAATCAGTCTTTTTCTATAAAACTTGATATTTTCCATTGTTTTTTACTTAATTAACGATACTCATTAAGATTATAGCTGTTGAAAAACTAGAATGCATGTTTAACTTTCAACTTGTAAGTCGATACACTGATGTTGCAGTTGATAAAAATCGTAAGAAATCAGTCTTTTTCTATAAAATCGATATTTTCCATTGTTTTTTACTTAATTATGAATGCTCATTAAGGTTATAGCTGTTGAAAAACTGAAATGTATGTTTAAGTTTTCTCTCTTAAGTTGATAAAAATCGTTAGAAATCAGTCTTTTTCCATAAAACTTGATATTTTCCATTGTTTTTTTTACTTAATTAACGATACTCATTAAGGCTATAGCTGTTGAAAAACTAGGATACATGTTTAACTTCCAACTTTTAAGTCGTTACATTGATCATATAGTTGATAAAAATCGTAAGAAATCAGTCTTTTTCTATAAAACTGGATATTTTCTATTGTTTTTACTTAATTAATACTACTCATTAAGATGTCTATGAAGCAAAATTCAAATATATGTTTAACTTTCTTGAGTTAAATTGATAATCTCATCTTGTAGTTGAAGAAATCTAAATAAAATGGTTAAAAACTGAAATTTTAATTGTTTCGCTTAATTAATAATACTCATTAAAATTACGGTTGTTTAAAATTCAAATACAAATTTAATCTTCATCTTATAGTATGATTCAATGTTGAGATGTGATTGATAATATTTTTAATTAGGGAAGGTTGTTCACCTATCCTGTTAGAATAGAATGTTCCTTTTTTCCACTAGGGGGCGCAGGAGGGCGGCGGTGAGATGGTGGGAGCAGGAGGGACCGCAGGCGGGGCAGCCGGAGGAGCAGGCGGGGCGGCGGTGGCACGGTGGGAGCAGGGACGATCCCTTCATCCCAGCGACTGAGCAGGGACGGGAGCAGGGACGGTCCCTGGTCCCTGCTCCTGAGCCCGTACTGTTGTTTTCCTACTACTCCCCTCTTATACATATCGAATGAACTCCAAAAACTAATCAGGGAAGCGCCTTATCAGGATATACCCATATACAAAATTTCAAGTGAATGGGATATTTTTATCATGAGTCATCGCGTTACGCACGTACGAACGTACATACAGAACGGGCGGGCACATAAGCTCTCAGGCTATGATAGCCTGTGAGCTAAAAATATGTATGAGGGGTTGTGCACATTTCCCTTACTTATTTTATCAAGATTTTTTTTTTTTTTGTTAAAATTGAAAGTTTTATATCTAAATGTCAGAAAATAAGTACAAATTAACGGTTAGCTTGAAAAATCAGACCGGAACATGAGTAGCACCGCCGGTATACTCCACTGAAGGCAGTGGGAAATCAACTCGAGCTTCGGTTGGATGGATTTTCATACAGGAAAAATCATACAAATTCAAGATCATACACTGCTAACAATATAATGTTCTTTCGAAAATATTTTTATTCAGAATTATAAAGTCAAATCAACATTCTGCTGAAGACATTGCCCTCCCCACACCCCATCTCTACATTCCGTTTGGAAAAAAATAACATTCAATATTTGACTTTAGAATATTTAAGGTTATTGTAATTAGCCTAGGTGATCCAAGGTAGTTGGTTAGTAGGACATAAAGTGCACGAGATTTTAAAACACCTTTTACATAAATCTATATTTTTCCATTCATATTAACAGTCATCATTGTAGTTTATAATTTATTTATGTCTAAATTGAATTTTGTTTTATTTTGTTTTGTTTGTTTTGTTTTGCCATTTTAGTATATGTAACGTCTGCGGTAATGTGTAATGCTAATAAGTGCTCTTATTTCAAAAATTCAATTTTATGTTCGGAAATGAAATGTACAAATCTTGCAATCATTACAATGATTTATGCAGTATTTGAATAGACATGAGTGTACGCAGGGAGTGCAGGGAACTGCTCCCCCTTCAACCTTCGAAAAGATTAGAAAATTTTGACATCTATGGCCAAATTTAGTCTATCTTCATCAACTCTCCCCCTTTTTCGCTATCATGATAATTTCAGAGTACTAGATAGGTAAAAGATAGATAAAAGGTATTTATTTCGCTCAGATATCTATAGTGTAAAGAAAAAAAAAACACTATTGTTCAATACATAATAGTTTTCACCAGAAATGATCATTAGTAGAAGTGCTGAACAAAATTATTGCTTTGGCCGCTTAAAGTAAGCTTTACTCTTTATGGTATGAAATCCAGTGTTAAACCTACGGCACGGAATGCCAACAACTTCACAAACGGCTGATGCTCCATTTTTACCAGTTAAAATTTGTTACATAGCTGACGCCAGTATCTCCAATCAAAAATCTGTACACTGAACAGAACAGAGAACACTAACACACAAAAGGCTATACAAATGTAATGAACGTTATCAACTCTTTGGCTATTTCTGGACTCTGCTACCCCTTACGATATCATACGTTATCATTCCTCAATATTGGTAAACACAAGTATTATTTCAAACATATTTTACACTTGTTTTCTTAAACGCAGATTATATATATGCATACACATAAGACGCACATATGCATACCAATAGGAATACCAAACATTGAGATATTCAATATTTTGAAAATAAATAATTTTATAGTGATTTAATTATTTTAATTTTCATAAAAATAGTTAAGAAACTAATATATATATATATATATATATATATATATATATTGCAGACTATTTTGATATAACAAACAAGTTATAAAAAAAAAAAAGAAACAGAAAGAGAAAATTTTGGTTGGATCATTCAAAAATGATAAATATATCAAAACACCCCATCCCTCACTAGAGATATCGTCCGATGTCTTATGCTAGATTCTCCCCCCCCCCTTTCCACTAAAGCAGGGCTGTCCAACCTTTTAGTGAACAGGGGCGCACCTCAGTTCTTTGTACTCAATGAAGGGCGCCATTTTTCATATGACTCAAAACATGCGGTTGTATTATTGCGTAGTATTAGTATACATGCACATCTTAATGATGTGGGGGTGAACCTTAAGGTCGTAGACAAAAGGTACCAAAGTTTATGAAGTTACATATGTTAAATTTCAAATTATCTATTTTTTTACGTAAGTTCTATCTTAATGTTTGTAGAATAAGATATCAAAAACTTTAAACAGGTTTATAATAAAAACAATAACAAAATGTAAAAATAAATAAATATGGATATCAAAGACTACACTAAATTTCTTTTAGGATGCCAAAATGCATTTTGAAGGTGTGAATTTAGCTTTATAAAAGTACAAAAAGAAAAACAAGCATGATAGTGACCAATTCATAAGGCTATGGTTCCAGAGAAAAAGTCTGGAAGGGCTTTCGTAGATGGAAATCATTTTGCACTGTTTTATTAATTTTTCTAAGCAAATTGAAAAGAAAAAGAATAAAATTTCAAAAGTCAAGAAGGAAAAATTAAGCTATTTTATACCTCGTATAAAACAGCCAAGCCAGTGTGACAACAACAAGATTAAAAAAAAAGAAATTTATTTACGTACACATGTGTCTTGAAAGGAACGGACGGGGAGAAATGAAAAAGGGAAATTTTTCTCTTACTTCTTAATATTAAAAATAGCAATTTCCAATTATTACCAAATTTAAACATCTTTATAACACTTTATAAACAACGACTATAAATCGTGAAAATATGGATGCTTAAATTTTCAAAGTATGTTTCTGGTTTTTTAATATGTTTTCGCAGACTTTGAAAATATCTCTAATGGAAATAAGAATGATTTTAAAGAAAAAATTCTTTATAATGGAATTTTACTTTTAAAAAGTATAATAACAGGAAACTTTCAAAAGGGCGCCGCGTTGGACTCTGCACTAAAGTAATAACGTTATGTATGCATAGCCAGTGCCGTAGCTAGAAGTGAATAATGGGAAAGGGGGTGGGGGTCATATTTTCTCTCTTTCTCTCTGTGACGCAGAAAGATAAATTAGTACATGTTCACTCTGTAGTTACTATGTTTCTCATTAAACTGTTGTAATAGTTTCATTTTACGCTAAGAAAAGAATAGGATGATGAAAAATTTGAGTGTAATACGAGTGAAATCTTAAACAACTTGTTAGCTTCATATGTGTAAATAGGATGAGCAAGTGTTGAAACACTTATTTTAGTTACAATTTAGTATTTTAGCAAAAGCTGTGAAAGGTCCTCAAAACTTAATTAGATTTTTAAATAGAATTTCACTTGAATTTTTCGAATAGAAATCAATTTAGTGACTTTGGAATCTTTTCCAGGGAGGCTCAAAATGTTTGAGGGGAAGCTGAGCCGCCCATAGCACCCTCTTAGCTAGGGCCCTGTGCATAGCCCCCAAGTTCTGGTTTTACATTGTTTCTCTATTCAGGATTCTCCAAAGTGTCCCCCGCGATTACGCCCTTAGATTTTCTTGACACCCATTCGAATGTATCCTCTTATACTAGCTATTTTTAAGATTAAAAATCCATTTTAAGGGATGCATTTTTAAAAGTAAAAAATATTTAAATAGTTTTCTTGCAATACTTATCGATGACCTTAAATAAGTTTTAATTATTTAATGCTATTAAGTTGTTATTCAGTGATTAAGCTTTCAATAGCTTCTTCATCTACAAAACTTTTGAAGATAGACTGTCTTCTGAAAATCAAATTTTAAATTTATTCTGAATTAAATTAGTGTTGCAAATTATTTTTAAATAGTTTCTGAATCATAGGGGACTTATAGTTATCAGCGTGAGATGTACGCGCATCATATAAGATGTTTCTAACATATAAGTCTACCTCTATTCCTGGACTGATATTGTAGGAGAAACTTTTACCAGTATTTCCGAATAGTAATTTTCTTCTTATTTATGATAAATTCTGAAGTAAAGTGACAATTGTTTCTTATAAATAATAATAAAAAAACAAGTGAAATTTAGCTCCTACGGTAATAAAACTGTATATTATACTTTTCCACCGCAGTGAGATTATCCTCTTCAGACCCGAGGTGCACATTTGTGTACCTCTGATTTCAGCTGAGTATCTCACTTAATATTTGAAATTTTTTTATTGAGACGAGAGGATGTTATTTGTGTACGTTAGTATTTTCTAGTTTCAGCAACAAATGGCGCTAGCAGTAGTAATTCATATGATTTTGGAGGGAAAAAAACGAGCAATGGCGAAAAATAAAAAACTTCGAAAAAGTAAGTGCATTTTTATAATTAGAAAATTAATATTTATTCATAATAATTTTTAAGAATGCTTATAAACTCTTCAGTATTGCATACATCATTTAAATTTTTTAGCTAGATCATAATATCTATTTAAATCATATGTAATTTGTAAGGTACACATGTGTGCACCTCCGGTTTCAATTCTGTGTTTTTGGAAAGAAGTCATCTCACACAAAAAAAATTGTACTGAATGATATCTAATTGGTGAAGTGCTAAAGTTGTGGAATTATTAAAAAATTATACTTAATTATAAATAAGAATTCCTTTTGTTGATGTATTAAATTAGACATTAATTTTAAAAATAATAATTATTATATCTTTGTAAGAGTAAATAAACTGATGAGGCCAATGGTGATGGTGAGTCTTCTGGCAATGAAAATTTAGATGACACATATATAACCAGCTCCAGTATCTATCCCGAATCCATGTAACAATAAAGTTTAACCTAAAAGGCTTTTGTTATGGAAAGCTGAAAATAAGTAAATTTTTAATACTTGTGTTACTCACTCTAGAATAATAATGCTGAGAATAAAACCTTATCTTTTTGCAAATATTTATTTAATATTTTTTTCTTCTAATAGTATTCCAAGGATCATTGATTGATGAGGATTATCTAAAAGCAGATTTTCCAGCATCGTATATCCTTTTGTATCATTCTTAGATTAGTTAAATGAAGATTTTTGGGGAAAAGTTTCATATGAAACCAATTCCGTTCAAACAATTCCATTATATTTCGTTCAAACACGTTCCAATGAAACCGTCACTCAATAAATGCATCTAAATATGAAATTATAAAAGTTTGAGGCGTACACATACTCATGGGAACTTTAAAATATCTCCAAGCAAACTTCTACTGGCAAAAAGACTTGCCAGTGCTTAAAATTGCACCTACTATGGATCGATTTTTTGAGATTAGAAAATTTCTTCATTTTGCAGATAAATCAAATGATCTTTAAGCAGATGACAAATTATGGAAAGTAAATCTTATCTGGAATGCAGTAAGAATTAAATGTTTGTTCCTGCCGAAGCCAAAACCTTTATCACTAGATGAACAGAGATCTCTAAATCCCATTTGCTGCACGTTGTGGATCTAGACATTATGTGCCGTTAAAACCTAATCCGTTGAGTTTAAAAAAAAATATTTTATCCGCCAGGGATAACCATGCCCTTGACTGCCAAATATATCATGAAAAGGAATTGTACCAGCTGATGATTCAAAATAATTATAATTAGGTCTAGGTGGAGACATTATCAAATTGTTTGTTTTAATTTATACCAAAAGACAACACGCGTGTCATTTACTAGGACAGTTTTTTTTCTAGTGTAAAATGTGTCGACTTTTTATTGAGAAACAATAACTACCAAACTGGAATGATTATGAACAAAAGACTTGGAGGAGCAGATAAAAAAATCAGTGATCGAGATTTGTAACGCGGAGAGTGGGATGAGAGACTAAGGGAAGGGAAGGATATGTGTATACTAAACTGGAACGATAGTAAATGTGCAATTTTGCTTTCGACTTGCATCGATAGCGATCTCGAGAGGAGTTGTGTTAGGTGGTCTAAAGATCAAAATTGTAAAATTAATGTAACACAACTTGCAATTGTGAATACAAAACATGTATGGGTGGTGCAGATTTAATAGATAGGTGTTTGGCTAACTACCGTTGTTCTATTCACATAAAAAGTAGTCAACAATAATTTTTATACCTTTTATAGATTTGGTTATTTCCATTTGTTGGATAATGTATATCAGAAATTGCAAAACAGGTGAAGTTCCTCGAAAAGACAGATTGTCTCTCTTGCAGTATTTTTAGAGATTGCTTAAGTATTGTTGAAATATAAGAGCAAAGTAAGTGAAGAACGACGACCATGGAGATCACGCAAAATTTATTCATCTGGAAATGATTTTGAAGACGATTCTGCAAATAAACCACAGCGAAAACAATGTAAGGGTATTTAGAAGCCAATTTACTATATTAGATATTACAAAATTGGACAGTTTCCTCATTCAACAAATGATAACTTTGCTTCAAAATTTAAGTATGAAGGCTGCAAATCAAGAACAAGGGTTATTTGTACAAAATGCAATATATATCTCTATATGTATAAAAAAAAATTTTTCGAAAATAGCACATAAAATAAGCTTATATGTATCAATTGTCCACCAAATTTCTCGTGTAAATAAATTTTTGAAAATGAAGTGTTTTCTTGCAGTATGAACCCAAGGTGCACATATGTGAACCTGCTAGTAAATAGAAACTAATAATAATTATTTTACTTTTTATTACAAAATTATGTTTCTATACGCATAAATAGATGGAACAAACTGTGAAATAATTTTTACGATGGCTTAAAATATGTCCAGTCTGAAGAGGTTATAGTGTTGCATATTTTCAGCTATGTGGCGCCTTTTATTATTTATAACTATATGAGGTGCGCCTCTGCTTATAAAGGTTGGGCAGGTATTGTCTAAATGATTTATTAGAAGACTCATAAACAGAATAAAATAAAATTTTAAAGAACAAAATGAATATTTTATAAATAATTTCTATAAGGTAAATCTACAAAAGATAATTCAGATGCTACAAAATTTAATACATTTTAGTATAAATAAATTAAAGATTTTTTTTTTAATATTTGCTTTTCAACTGAAATCTTTTGGCGCCTTTACTGCTGCGGCGCCTGTGTGCGCCGCACACTTTGCACACTGGGTCGGAACGCCCCTGCGATTTAAAATATAAAGCATAAGCCGTTATCAGTTATGGAATGTTTGAAAAATGATTGCAATTTTGTTGAAACAAACGTTTTGAGAATAAAAGTTAGTAAATAGCGGCAAAAATGTGAAAATTGTGAGTTGACAAAAATAATAATAATGAAGATTTAAATGTAAAGCACTATAATCATCAGATAATCCCTAGAATATAGAACCAGGGTCTTCGTAAGATTTATAACATCCATTTGAAAGAAGTTACCATTTCTTCCTTACTGCATTCTCCACCTATTTATTTTCTTATCTTCCACTCCCTTTTGTTTATCACTGAAACCCATGGTTTACTCGGTGATAACAGAAATGCCCATTATCGAAATCTTTCGAAAACCTCATCTGATTTGAAGCATTCGTTTATTCACAAATGATTGTAGAATTACCGTAGTGATGATAGCAAAGTAATTGCAGGTCTCACAATGTCACAATCAAGTAAAATGTTATTTTTGGTCTATTTTCTGTGATTATATTTATCTTTAAGGAAGAAATTGCTCTGACATGTAAAGCCGTTGCAGATCCATAAGCAATGATTATCCTGATGTGTAATTTCTTAAATGTATGGTAAGGTAGAGTCGTGGAAAAAAAGTAAACCCTACTGTAACTGTTCAATAAATTATTGTAGAAGAAAGTTACTGGTGCCAAACGATTGGAAATAAAGTCTATTTTTAAATGATGTATATAAGATTTGTTCAGATGGCCATCAACATATCAAAACGGACCCAAACTTTTTTATATATAGGGTGATTCATAAAAGATGGGCAGAACTTTAAGGGGTTATAGTACACTTAAAGACAAATAATATTAAATAGGAGACTAAGGGTCCCAGACGTATTCCCAAGGAGATAAGGGGCATTAAAGTTTAGGGTCCGAAATTTCAAATGATTATAAAAAATGGAAAAATTGGTCGATTCGTTTGCGGTTTTTGCAAAAAATTTTCTTTATGCCAGTATTTTCTTGAAATAAAATTTTAAAGATCAATTTCAAAAAATGCCGATAGGGGGCGCTTTAGACTTTGGAGTAACAAACAACTATTTTTTAACGTTATTTTTTGTATTTCTTTAAATGATTTCGAAAGCTTAGACTTAAACTTAAATTTTGATCTAAAAATCTGAGTCCTAACGAGTAGTTAAGTAGCGTAAACTGAAATTTGAAATTTGAAATCCTTCTCCCCCCAGAACAAAAATCAGTTATTCCCGATCTTTGTGTCGTAGATTAGGCTCTAACTACTGCCGCGTTTTGCTAAAATTATTCTTTATGTCAGTATTTTCTTGAAAATAAATTTTAAAGAAAAGTTTCAAAAAATTCCGATAGAGGGCGCTTTAGACTTTGGAGTAACGAACAACTATTTTATACCGTTATTTTTTGTGTCTCATTAAATGCTTTCTAAAGCTTAGACTTAAACTTAAATTTTCAGCTCAAAATCTGAATCGCTGAGCGTGGTTCAGTAGCGAGGGGAGGGGGTTCAAATTTCAACTTCTGAACATAGTTCAGTTTGCACTACTTAACCATGCCCAACGATTCTGTGCTGTGATACGAGGCAAAAATACAACTTTCGTCAAGGACTGCATAGCCGGAATTCACTCATAAAGGCACTGGCACAGTTGGAAACGTCGCTCATGCAAACGTTAAAGCTCCATTCCTGACGCTAGTCACCGGGTGAAGAAGGAGACAGAAAGTATGCAAATGGCAAATGGGGAAGATGAAGAACACGTATGCAAAATTTCGACACGATTCAGGCATAAAAACCACTGAACGGTGAGTCAAGTGTAAGTCGCTGTAGTAATGAATCGGAAGATGGTGCCCTTCACGAATAAGGAAAAGGCTGAGATGCATTTAATTTACGGAGCGGCAGATGGAAATGGTGCAGAGGCACAACGAATGTACGGAGAGCGATTTCCCAACAGGCGGTTGCCTAACCGCAAAACTTTCGAGCGCTTGCACAGACAGTTGTGTGAGACGGGATCATTTCTCGCTTCCCGGTCGAATGCAGGTCGTGCAAAAAAGGACGAATCAGTAGTTGTTGCAGAAGCCATTCTGGATGTAGTAGCGGCGCAGCCAAGTACAAGTACACGAACAGTGGCTAGGCAGGTGGATGCCTCACAGTCCATGACTTGGAGGGTACTGAAGGATGAACATTTGCTCCCGTTTCATGTGCAACGAGTCCAGAAACTGTCTCCAGGGGATTATCCAAATCGTATTGAATTCGCCCGCTGGTTTCTGCAGCAGAACGCGCTAAATCCACATTTTGGACGAACTGTGCTTTTCACCGGTGAATGTACCTTCACACGTGAAGGTACATTTAACACACACAATGCACATGTATGGGCGGATGTCAATCCACATGCTACGTATCCACATGCTCATCAGAGACGCTTTTCCATCAATGTTTGGGCAGGAATCCTCGGAGACCACCTAATCGGACCGTACCTTCTTCCTGAACGCCTCAACGGTAAAACATACCTCACATTTCTGCAACATGTGCTGCCAGACCTGTTAAACGTTGTTCCTCCACGCATCCGGCGGGTCATGTGGTTCCAGCACGATGGAGCGCCAGCCCATTACGCACGAGACGTCCGCAACTATCTGGACATCACATTTCCGAACAGATGGATTGGTCGAGGTGGTCCTGTTGCTTGGCCTGCTCGCTCGCCAGATCTTTCACCCCTCGATTTCTTTTTTTGGGGACAATTGAAGGCTCTTATGTATGAGACACCCATTGAATCCCCCGAGGAACTGGTCGCCAGACTTTCCGCCGCTGTAGGGGAAGTGCTCGAAAAGCCTGATGTTTTCGCGAATGTTCGCCGTTCCATTCTTCGCCGTTGTTCTGCGTGCATAACCTCTGGTGGTCACAATTTTGAACATTTATTGTAATTACATGTTAATAAATATGCTTTGGTAACATAATCCTAATTTGTGTCTTTTTACCTCATATCACAGCACACAATGTGTGGACATGGTAAACTGAACTGTGCTCAGGAGTAGAAATTTCAAACCCCTCTCCTCAGAAACTTAACCACGTCTAACGATTCAGATTTTGGGCTGAAAATTTAAGTCTAAGCTTTAGAAAGCATTTAATGAGACACAAAAAATAACGGTATAAAATAGTTGTTCGTTACTCCAAAGTCTAAAGCGCCCTCTATCGGAATTTTTTGAAACTTTTCTTTAAAATTTATTTTCAAGAAAATACTGGCATAAAGAATAATTTTAGCAAAACGCGGCAGTAGTTAGAGCCTAATCTACGACACAAAGATCGGGAATAACTAATTTTTGTTCTGGGGGGAGAAGGGTTTCAAGTTTCAAATTTCAGTTTACGCTACTTAACTACTCGTTAGGACTCAGATTTTTAGATCAAAATTTAAGTTTAAGTCTAAGCTTTCGAAATCATTTAAAGAAATACAAAAAATAACGTTAAAAAATAGTTTTTTGTTACTCCAAAGTCTAAAGCGCCCCCTATCGGCATTTTTTGAAATTGAACTTTAAAATTTTATTTCAAGAAAATACTGGCATAAAGAAAATTTTTTGCAAAAACCGCAAACGAATCGACCAATTCTTCCATTTTTTATAATCATTTGAAATTTCGGACCCTAAACATTAATGCCCCCTATCTCCTTGGGAATACGTCTGGGACCCTTAGTCTCCTATTTAATATTATTTGTCTTTAAGTGTACTATAACCCCTTAAAGTTCTGCCCATCTTTTATGAATCACCCTGTATATCAATAGTCGAGTTTGACACCATAAATAATTTATACACTCTTCAGTTAGCCTAAATATAAATTTTTATTAAAACTATACGTTTAGTTTCAGAGAAATTTAGTATTAAAAATGAGCATATTTTGCAAATTGAAGCTCAATACTCGATTGCTGAAATATTACAGAATAACTAAGTCTCTTCTATTAATGTACTATTTCTTGGAAATATGATCATTTCACTAACTTAATGCTTTTTAACTATTTCCAGCCCAAATTTTTCGATAAAATATTTTTTTCAGGTTATTATTTTCTTCACATTATAAACGGCCAATCAACCAATTTATTTTAAATTATCAATTTATTTTAAACATAATTTGAAAACTACTTGGAGGGAAAAAAGCCATACATATAAATATAAATCTCGAAAAAAATTGAAAGTTTCAATTAATATTTTTTTCGAATATTAATTTCATATTGTAAAATTTTTTTAAATTACAAATTCAGTGTATTTATGTTTGTTTTTTAAGTAATATATCCACATGCATAGTTATTAAAAGATTTAAAAATTCTTTTCAAAATTGGGTATTGCCAGTGGGAAAAAATTTTTGGACGTTTGATTTGTAGATGGCCCTTTAAGCAAATTTTATATTATATCTCATTTAAAGGTGAGATTTATTTCTAATCGTTTGATACCAGTATCTTTCTTCTATTATGATGTATTGCAGAGTTAGCAGGGGTTTAAAAAAGATTTTTTTTTTTCAAGACTGTACCTTCGAAAATCGGATACTCTGTTGTTTAATATAATAAACTTAATAACTTTCAAAATTTTATTTTTCATAAGATTTTTTTCCATTTGATAATTGAATAAATATATACTATATGGGCATGTCTGTTTTTAGAAGCGGAATACAAATAAATAAATAAAATTAAAATAAATAAATGAATGAATAATAAAATAAAATAAATAACTAAAATAAAATAAAATGATAAAACTATTTGCGGTCAACCTGAAATGAAAATACTCGAAATGATCTGAAATTGTAGCACATGTTTATGCAATCCCGTATAATACTGTGTTTATTTGTGTACGAATAACAAATATATGGCTGTAAATATAATGTTTAATTCGAAAAAATTGAGTATTTCCTATTTATAGCATGAAGTATTTACAATCAAATTTAACTCTGATAATAGAAAACTTAACAAAGTATAATAAAAGCAACATAATCTAAGTATGCTATAAATATTATGAATAATTTAATGAAGTAACAATATTTGTATGGAATAATTTTTAACAGTGTATGCACAAATAACTGTTTTGTGCAGTTTAGTATTGAATGCATAGAGCTATTTATATCAAAGGCCCGTCAAGTATCGTTAAAATTTAGAATGATAGCGGCGATCCGGTGAGTTAAATATACTTTCTAAAAGTAATTGGAAAATAAGCGATTTCTTAGAAATAATAATCTTTTATTTGTTATCTTTTAATTTTTTTTATTGGTATTTAACTATTCGTTTGAATAGAGTAGAGTGTAACATATACTATATTTGGATACAGCCCCTCATCTTTTTGCTTCCTTTGGGGAAAAACCGATTTCGAGCTTATTCTATCATTTTCAGAATCTTCAAGAACGTTTTTGAGATTTTTATAAAAGATGCTCTATACATTTATCTAATACTTTGTGTACATTATATTTTAATTGCATTCACACATGCGTAGTGAAACATTATTTAGTGAACCTGCTCATTTTTCATTTAATCTTTATTATTTTTTAATTTTGAATGCAAGGGTATTGTGTATGAAGTCATTTGTCATGGCTCCGCAGAACAACATATTTTTATATTAAGAACTCTGCATAACATAAGCAAAACACTTGGTAAAATTTGGGATTTTTTCTATAAATGTCTTAATTTCTCAACGCTTCATTTCTGCTTGCTATCCTCATAAAAATGAACATATTTTATTACAAGCAGCCTTCAAATCATGTGTTACAGTGTCAATGCTTTTAGACATTAGTTTTTACAGGGTAATCCAAAAGATATTCGTTATTATTTAATTCGTTTATTGTCCACTATTGGTTTTCGGGAGAAAATCTTCACTGAAATATATGAAGTCTATGATGCTGTTTATACACCCGAAACTTCAGAATTGTTCCTCGAGTAGATAGATATTTAATATTATCAATTTATTTCTAAATATTTAACAAAACATCTAAAATTGTAAGTGATCGATCATCATTGTCCCTATAGTGTACTTATTCCAACATCAGATGAAGAAATTTACTCCCTTTTCAAATTATAATACAGCTCAACTATTAATTGATTGGCGAGTTTCCGTGTGTGATAAGTCAAAGTCTTAGGATACAGAGATAGTGTCCGGCGGCTATCATTAGATTCATAATATTCTGACTCCAATAAATTCACAAAATCCTTCGACGAGTAAAATCACCTTCATTGATCATTCTCCAAAAAGTGTACATTTTCTATTTTAAAAAAAAATTCTGCACAAAAATTTTGTTTTACAAGACACGTGTTATCATTTTTTAAACTTATCACTTTTTTCAAGTAAAAATCAGCAATGGCCAACTACATTATACTTATTTTTTCTCAGAAACACAGCATTTTCATTAACATCATTCACGAAGGTGAGCATTATGTTACAGTTATGTCTGTGTAGTGAGACAAAGCATAAAAAATATTTATTCGATTAAATGTAAATAAGTAAGTATCAATTGTATGTAAGAATGCATAATGAAGTTATTTAGAATGAATGCAGGAAACAAAAAATTCCTCCCCTCCTCCATCTGGAGCTTCTTTTCATCACCTATCTTTTATCTGTCATTCGTTCTTTTCTTTTAAAGTTTTGAAACTACATTTTTTATTTACAGTCATTGCAAATTCTTGTTAAGCATTTTCAAAATTGAAAGATTCGTGGAGGGGATATCACGGAGATGAGGAACATGTTCTAAATATTAACCTACATATTTATGTTATTTATTTAATTTTTTTAGAAAAAATATTCTTTATCAACATATGTTGATATACCGTAATTTCCTGCGCATAATCCGCGGATCGAACAATTCTTTTCGACCCAGAAATTTTACTTAGTAATTGTAGCCAAATATTTACCGAGATTTAAAATGTTCTGTGTTAAAAAATGATTGTTTGATCAGGGAGATTATACGCAGGAAATTACGGTAGTTACATAAGCAATACATAAGCATATATTGCTTATGCTGATTTAGCCACCTTTATTACAGTTCACAGATATGCGAATCTCATATAACCATTGTTGCTCCTTTCCTTTATAACAAAATATAATGCCTGAGTATAAAAACTATTTTCTGACTTATAATTTAAGATCGTCAAATATAAATGCTAATTTAGTGAAACAAAATGTGATAATTTTGTTATCCTGAAAATGAAACTTAATGTTTGGTCGACGGAAGTAAAAATTTGTGTGATACGACTTTTCGTATTTAAAAAAAAAAAAAAAAAAAAAAAAAAAAAAAAAAAAGGAAATATGCTAACCTACTTAGCTCTTGAAATACCAGTAGCTAAAGCAATAATTATTTAACAGCTTTTTTAAGTTAAATAAGTAATCAAACATTTTGCTTAGTAACATTGTGTTTGTGACGTGACACGGAGGTGAGATTTCACATACTATGAATTGAGAAATAAAAAATATAAAATAACTATAAAAAACATACGCACACATCACATTTAGTTTTTTTAATAGAAAATATAAATTAATTCAAAAATATTCATTTCAAATATTGAAGAAAGCTTTGTGACTGGTATTGGGATATAATTTTGTGAGAATGACCCTTATATCACTTTCAGAACTGACTCCTTTACCACAAGCTGAGTTATTATTACAATCTTCACATAAAAAAACTGAAATTTTGAGCAGTTTACTATTCCAAAACTAATGAAAAGAACAATAGCCAATGAAAAGACATAAAAAAAAAATAATAGAGGTTTTAAAAAATGTTCTTGATGTCATATGTGGTAGAAGTAAACCTACACTTGATACAAGATATTAAATAAATTTGTGTGTGGCTTGTGTCATGAATGAATGATTTGCTGACTCAGGCGTACTGTTGTCGGTGTTAGTCGTACTTTCGCACATAGTCTTATACAACAACACGCAATCTCATTTTCTGTTTTTTTTTTTTTTTTTTTTTTTTTTTTTTGACAAAACTAATTATTCTTTTATTTTTTGTGTTACTATATTTAAATTAAATTAGTGTATTATTGAGTAATTTTTTTAAAATATTTTTTTCAGAATTTGTTGTTTATTTTACAGCATAAACATTTAAATATTTTTTCCACTGATTTAACCCATTAAGGAGAGCCTTTTTTACATTTTTTTTAATTCTTCGGCACCAGTTTTTTCCACATTCTAATTTTGAATTATTTAATCGCTAATAATTTGAAGTTGGAATATGTGAAAAATTATAAACTAAAATACCATTATTGAAATTTAAAAGTTTTGTTCGGTTTACATGGCAAGTTTTCTTGCTAACCGGCTTTAAAGGGTTTAGACAAAAATATAATATGAATTTTTTTTATTACAATTATCATCCGAATTATTTTCTTGTTTCCTTATCACAGGTTTTAATTTTTGAAAAAATAGTATAGAAAACCAAATCTAGTTAGTATGATGCGCGTTTATTTTTGGTAAAATCTAGATGCTTTTTTTTTCTCTGATAGAGCAATGGATCTTCAACTGAGAAATATGCTGTTATGATACAAGAATAAGTGACACTATTCTGGTAAAGGACACTTATACTAAAGGCTGCTTATCGTGATAAAAATTGAACTAACGCCAAGGAAGACCTAAATATGAAACCAGATATGAAAGTGTCATACACAATGTGTCAAACTTAACAGAGTGAATTTACTGTTGCATGATGTTCATTGAGATCTTATGTCTTATAAGTATGTAAAGTTATATCATATCTATTCGCGTATTTCTCACACTTTTTTCTTTTTGCCTTTTCTTCGGTAGTATTAGTAAGGATTTTAAAAAATGCGCAGCTTTTTTTTCTCCTATGAAAATTTGGAATAACAAAAGAAATGACTCTCTTTAAGATACACTAGCTTCGAGGTGTTCATAAAATTTTCACTCTTTGCTACAAATATTTTAAATCAAAAATCTTCGTGACTGATGCCTTTAACAAGCACAATAGAATTCTACAATAAACATTATCATTTTAAAATTGTGGTAGAAAAGAAAGAAAATTTTAGGAACGCCGCGATCCCTGAACATAATATTTCAATAAACAATTAATTTTTTTCATGTAAATTTAATTAGAATTTTAATGCATGTGCAACTAAAATAATAATAAATAAATAAATAAAAGAAGGAGAAAAAAAGAAAATTTAAATTAATGAATTAATACTGGTGAAATTGTTAACAGCTTTCATAGATACACTTAGTACAACTAAAACGTCTGATTTTTAACCATTAAAACTTTTATCTTCTGCATATTAAAAGTATTTCTGAAATTTACAACCACAAAGGCAAAACGTATAAATTTAGTAAACAAAATTTATTTTACTTACATGTATTTTTATTTTCACCAATATCTATTAAATTTTTCATTTACTTCAAATTTCATTCGAGGGATCCTCTTCTATTATTTTTCCCAACCACAGCAAAGTATTCTGCATTTAAAATCTGATTCCAAATTATTTTTCAAGATATCAAGAATTATAATCTGGAGGATTAACCAAATTAAACAAATGACAAAATCTCTAACTGAAATTGATTAATCTTTAGTATATATAGATTCGTGATTAATGATGTAAAATTCTGTTACAACCTGCTCTTAAAACTGATGGAAAGAAAATAAATGTAGGAAACACATAGCGAATTTCTTTCGCATAGATACACTTTTATAGAATGGCATTTCATTAATGCTAATTTTTTTAATTCCCTTTGTGTGAAAATAACGCTAAGTATTTTTCTTACCCGAAAATTTTCAAAAGCATACTGGATGCTAAAAATATGCAAAACCATAAATTATACGAAGAAATATCGTATTTAAAAAGTAGTAGAATTCTTGAGGGGAAACGTTGTATATTAGGATCGACCTAAACAGGTTTTTAAGGCCAAAACCGATACGGAATTTCGGTGATCTTCCTATATTCGACTGAAAACAAAAATGAAAATGTCCAAAAATTTTTTTTGAAAAATTAATGCATGCATAAATATGCTTAATTATTAATTAATTATACGTATTAATTAACTATGCTTAATTATTAATTAATTATACGTATTAATTAAATATGCTTAATTATTAATTAATTATACGTATTAATTAAATATGCATCTTATTAATTAATTATGCGTATTTATTAAATATGCATAATTATTAATTAATTATATGTATTTATTAAACATACATAATTATTAATTAATTATACATGTGTTCCAAGTTCGTTCTCTGTGACTTAGAACCAAAACTTTTTATTTTCATATAAAATAAAACGTAATTAATTCCTCAACAACAACAACAACACACACACACACACAAAAAAAAAAAAATACGAATTTTATTTAATTAAAAATTTTTAGTTTTAAATATACACACCTCGATTTATCTTTTATAATAATTTTTATAGATGATCATCTGTCATACTAGAACTTTCTCAATGAGTATTCGAAATACTTTTGTGGTCTCAAACTAAAAATCTTCTGTTACTGTTATGTTGCAGCTTTTACCGGGTGTCCCAAAAATGACTGATGGATTTTAAATTTCAATATTCAAACGGTGACAGCTATTTAAAAAATTTTTGCAGGAGGGTTGTGTATAATGTCAGGAGGTTTTTTTCCGTAATTTTTTATTTTAGTTCGCATCTCAAACAATAGGTGGCGCTGACGGCGATTGAAGGCCAGGTGGACGCTTCATTCAGCACTGATCACCTGGCCTTCAATCGCCGTCAGCGCCACCTATTGTTTGAGATGTGTACTAAAATAAAAAATTGCGGTAAAAAAACTCCTGACATTACACATAACCCTCCTGCAAAAAATTTTTAAATAGCTGTCACCGTTTGCAAGTTATTGAATTTTAAAATCCATCAGTCATTTTTGGGACACTCGGCAATGAGCATGTGAAAAGTTTAGTTACTGTCATCCAAGGTAACTTTGAAGCATAGAGTGTAACAATGCACCACGTTCTAATTTTCAGTATGTTTCACTTTAAAAAGATAAATAAACTCCAATGCTGCACTAGGTTGGCAAGGCTCTAAACTGCGATTTTAACTTATTATTTAAGAAAATAAATTAGTAACATTATACGGAATTAATTGCATCATCCAGCTATTTCTGTGAGATACTGTTTTTAAGTTAATTTTGAATTCTGTTTTAAAATTGTTGTAATTCAAATAAATTTTTATAGTAAGTAACAATATACTCATTTATCAGATATATAATTATCAAAAGTTGTAGATGTGTTAACATTTTGTGATTCATTAATAGTTAATAAAATGTAAAACAGGACAAAACTACCATCTCACCCCATTTTCAGTATAACTTTGAGCCAGCTCAAAGTTATAAATTATTAATTAATTACTAATTTATAAATTACTAATTATTGGTACTACTGTCAAAAATTCGCTATATTTACATGGTATATTTTATATAAATTCCGGAAGTGTGCATTAGTTGTAACATGTAAATATTTTCACAAATATGTGTAAAATACATGAAATTCATTTAAAGACGTTAATCGGGGCGGAGCTACTCAAAATTGGCTTTTTATACATTCGACGTTTTTTATTTTTGTTTGAATAATACTAGTACTAGTATGTATTATTGTAGCTATGAATATATTATTGAATTAAAACATTGAAAATTGTTTTTAATTGCATTTGTATGCTTTATATGAACAATAAACAGTTTTACAATAGCCACCATTGAGAGTGGACACCTTGTATGACTCCATCATGATAAAAATGTTTTTACTCATTTTTATTAACTCAATGGGAAACATTCAAACATTTTGCTTTGGGAAATGGATGTCCGCATTTTTTTACCATTTGAAAAAATGGTTATTGTTTTCAGTTGAGAATAGATATATCTGAGACCTATCTTAATCCTTGTGTCCGCATTTTTATTACTATTGTTATTACTGTGCAATCTAATGTTTTTTACAAAATGAGATTGGAAGCAGCTCAGCAGCTTTTATACTGGCCAGGAATGAAGTTTATGGTGTGCTTTCTCATCTTTCAAAATATTGCTTCAAATGATGGCATTATTTAGGGTACAATTGATCAGGTGAACTATAAAACAATTTGTTTGTAGCTTAATTGAAACAATTTCTCTAAAAATAGATGAAATGTGGATACATGTTTGTTTAAAATTGTTTCTTAAACCCTCTGAATACTAAAAAAAAAAAAAAAAAAAAAAAAACAGTCCATCGAACAATTAGAAGTCTGGGGTGTTGGACCCATATGCAAATATATAGGATTATAAAGATATAAACACTACTGCTTTACAAAGAATATAGTAATTTATAATGCAACATGTTAAATACGTGATTCTAATGATAAGATACTTATTTTTATTTTCGATTACTTTGTAAATGATGTCTAAGATAAAAAGCTTTTGGGTCCAATCGACGCATTTTGATAGCCGAATGATTCATTATGTTGATTTAGCATTTCCTAGATTTTATAATTCTATACATTTTGTAACAGTGTATGAAGATTTTATTTGAAACAATTTCTCATGTGGGATAGATATTAAAAAGACCTTTTGAAAATGTCACTGTACTTATTGCAATTATTCTCCCATTTTGTAGAATACAAACCGGATGGTGTCATGTTTATACATTAAATTGTCTCCGACAACACTATCATACAACAGACTTGCATCTTACGATGCATTTCATGTGAAGCGATAAAATCATGAAACTATCTGCAAGAGGATGTCGAATAAATCTGTAGACACTGTTTGGTGACGCATACTGTAAATAGACACGCATTATACAGAAAAGATGCTAAAAGAAGATGAAGAATTACATTCAGAATGGCGACGTCCTCTCAGAGTGCCATCAAGAAAGAAGTAAACAGTCGCCGCTAATTATAGTGTAAAACATCGTTAACAAGTGTGAAAGATGTATTAAGTGGTGTAATTTTCTAGATACGGAGCTTTATTTCAAAATATTTTAAGATCAATGTACTTACAAAATCATACATAGTAAACATAGGTCTGTCTGACGATTTATATGCATTCAAATAATTAATTATGCTAGTGTAGGCATTATGGGAAGGAATAAATTTAATACACTGGAGAAAACATCCACATCTCATCTATGCTTCTTCATCTTCAGTTAGAAGAATCGAATCAAAGTATAAGATTCAAGCACAAGTGCCTCCCATTGTTGTGAGTTTTCCATCCTAAACCCGCTTAAATACAGTGAGCTTAAAAAGAAAAGAAAAAATAAATAAATATATTTTTGTAGAATGCTACTCTCGCTACTAATTAAGGTCTATTCATCACACAGCTATTTTTAAAATAATACTTTAAAAATTTTCTATGGTTAGGAAAACTGAATATTTTAAGAAAGCGATGCTATATAATATTTTTTACCGTTAGGAAAACAGAATAATTTATGAAAACAGTGCTATATAAAATGTTCAGCATTTTTTTTAAAGAAAAAATAACTAAATGTGTGTTTTTAAGGAAACATAATGAAATATTATCCGGTTAGTTAAGCAAATATTTTTGAAGTTCCTATAAACATTGACAGAATTAAATCTCTTACGCATAATCTATCTATCTATCCATATATAAGATAGTTTGTCCTGACTGACTGATAAGCAACACACAGCTCAAACTACTGAAGCTAGAAGCATGAAAATTGGGGAGAATATACTTCTTATGACGTAAGTGTGCACTAAAATGGGATTTTTGACCCCCCCCCTCCCCCTAAGGAAGGCAAACAGAGGTCGATAATTCTGGAACATCTTCTCTTGTATTCTCAGCAACCGTTTAAGACAGGAGCGTGATATTCCAGAAAATAAACCTTCTAAAAAATAATTAAATACGTATGTCAACCATTTTAGAAATTTTCCTCCCCAGTAAGGGGTTAAAAGGGGGTCGAAAATTTAGAACATTTGATGCATCTCAACAGTCGTTTTAAGTAGAAGAGTAAAAAGGCAGAAAATAAATCTATTAAAAAAATAATTAAACGCGTAATTCAACGATTTTAAAATTTCCACCGCGGAGGAAGGCTAAATTGGAGATGGAAAAATTCCGAATTTTTTTGCACTCGTCATGTGACTTATCATCGGCAAGCTCTCAGACCACATTTTCATATATAAAACATTTCTTCCCATTCCCCAATTTGTCCCCCGGGGGGGGGGGGGCAGTTTTCGAACTAATTGAAATCCTAGCGTTTTATTATTTTAAATCGAATTTTTTTACCGTGCTTTCTGATAAATATTATTTATTTGGTTCTGCTGTTTTTAACAATTTTCAATAAACGCTGGTGTTAAAATCCTTTCCTTCCCGCACAGTGATGTGAAGTGCAGTACTTTAGTTAATCACAATTCCTAAGCTGCCAAGTTTCCGGGTTTTTCGAGTATCTTAATACAGAAAATGTTTTTTTTATTTAATTTTACTATTTAGGGAATTTAAAAGAATAACATTTTATCTAAGATAGTAGTGGTGAACAAAAAACTTAAGACTTGGTATTTCAGCAATCCCATTTTTAAGTAAATGTTATGTTTTAGTTCAATGATAGCCTTTAGCATAAATTACATAACCAAATATGCAACAATAAAATTAACAAAAGAATGATGCAAAATACAAAAGGAAATTTGTATGCTATTTTAACTGTCTAATGTCCATGGCAGTATTTATTCCACCATCAGCGCTCCCGATTTAGCGGATTTTTTAATTTGTGTATTCACTATTCACACCCTAACTTAAAATAGAAATTTTTGGTTTATTTAATTGCAGCCATTTCCAGCACATTAAATAAACAAAAATTTACTGTTTAAATTTTCTGATATATATTCTTATTTTATATATTATACAGTTTCTTGAACATATTACGCAATTGGGAACTTGAGGCTTAAAATGTAAAGTAACTTTTGTAACAGAAAAAGTGAATTTCATAGAAAAAAGCCCGATCAAATAAGATTCTATTTGGAATATTTTCTTCTTAAATAATGTTTATTAAGAAATTTTAAAATAAAAAAAACATTTTAAAGGTAAAACAATTTATTGTAATTTAAGTTTTTAAGAATATTGTTATTTTTTATTTGATACGTCTTGTTTTAAGACGCGTCCAAACGATGACTTGAATTAAAAGAAATATTTTAATTCAATTTTTCACTTGAAAATGCATATTTAAAGAAAAGAACTTAGTTCTTTTATCTCTGCACTTGAAGAAGCAAAGACAGTTATATACTACGGAACTTTTTTCTTTTCTGATTGAGTTTGAAATCCAACACTACTTTCTCCCGAAATCAAAGGACCGTCTTCGAGCAATAATGACTTTTTTTATGTCGGTCTTTCTAACGTCTCGAGGACAAACGATTTTTTTCTTACCATCTTAAAACGATAAGCGAGTATGAGGCACGGCCTCCTTTTCTATACAAAATAAAATTCGAAAACAACTTTTAATTTTAACGCAGGGTTACAGAATTACTAAACAGTTCCTCAAAAATACTATTGGTGTAGTAAAGAAGCTGAATCATACATACAATCAGCAATAATTCGATATTAAAGACAGATATTATGTTTTTTTATAAGTCGACCAATAATTTTTTGAAGTTAAATTCCAGTGAGTTATTGAAAAATGTATACACTGGCCTCCAAAAGTTAAGGTACAAGAAGTTTTTCGAAGCTCACAAGAAAAAAAATGGCAGACAGATTAAACCTCATAATTTATATGAATGACAATAGTGAATTTAAAAAAAATTACGCAAAAATTACAGTTACCACTTTTATTTTATAGAAAAGAATAGGTATTTGTGAATGAGAGAAAAAATGTAATTACGAAGCTTTCATAATTTCGCGTCTAACTTTTGTTGTATTTGAACTATTGTTGTCAGTTTTGTTCTCAACAACTAGTAGAGTCTAGAAATGTGTAGAAGAAGCCTGATTCATTAAGATGGGGGGCGGTTGGCTCGATAGAAATGTGGTTGTCACAGGTCGATACTGCTAGACGGCTCAATGTGTCTCGCAGTGTAGTCCAACAACTCCAGGATCAGTATGAATCCGAAGATTCTATGTCCAGAAGACATGTTCCAGGCCGCCCATATATTACAACAGCTGCAGAAGACCGATTTCACTCTTTCCGCCCAAAGGAGAAAACGCAGATGTCATAATATACTGTGCCGCAACTCATTACAGACCACTTTGCAGCATTAGGGAGAAGTATCTTCGCTACTACAGTGCGAAGATGTCTTCACAATGCAGATCTCTGTACAAGGCGACCAGTTGTGTGTGTCCCCCTCAACAGACGACAGAGAAGGGCCCGCTTATGTTGGGCAAGAGAACATGTTTTCTGGACCAGACAACAGTGAGTTCCTGTACTCTTCATAGACGAGTTCAGATTCACACTGGAGAGCGATTCAGGACGTCTTCTGGTCTGGAGAGAACAATATACTCGATACCATCAATCAAACACTGTCGAAACACACAGGTACAGAAACAGTGGAATCATGGTTTGGGCAGGGATCTCACTCGGAGGCCACACTGACCTGCATGTGTTCCATGGAGGAACTCTGACTGGTGCGAGATATCGGAATGAGATCCTTGATTCATATGTGAGGCCATATGCCGATGCTATTGGCAATGGTTTCATTCTAAAGGATGATAATGCGAGACCACACAGAGTTGTGGTTGCTAAGGATTACCTTGAGGATCACGGTTAGGAGAGAATGGAATGGCCAGCTCACTCTCAAGACTTGAATCCGATAGAACATCTTTGGACTATCTTGGAAGACAGGTTGCGGCTTTAAGTCCTCCTCCAAGTTCATTAAATGAGCTGGAACAAGGCTTACTCCATGTCTGATCAGCGCTACCTATTTCGGTGTCCGACAATTTAATTGAGAGCATGGAAAGTCGATGCCGCCAATGCATTCAAGTCCGGGGTGGACATATTCCGTATTAGAACCAGTTTTTTAATGTTTCTGTCACATTTTACTGCATAATATTGCGATGTACTGATTTCTCCAAGAATGGAATTTTCCACCATGAGTACTTTTTTGTTGTAATTTCATTTATACGTTTAACTTAAGTAAATTTCTGTGTCGCATTTGATAAATAACAGTTTAGTGCACATTTCCTCCAAATTTGTTGTTTCTATATTCATTCATGTGCAAAATAGATGCAAAAAAACGGTAGTACCTTAACTTTTGGAGACCAGTCTATATACGATTTTCACCATTTTTTTTATGTATTAACCATTTGTGACTCAACAACTCCGATTTTAAAAATATTTACTCAGATGTTATAATACATCATTTTAAGCATGAAAAAAAAAGATTAGAAATTATTGACAAAAATGTATTTTTTTCACATATGCAATTTACGGATAATTACCTACTTTTTATAAATATTGACTAGTTTATAATACAGAATTGTAAAGTATACAAATTTAACTTTGTAAAAGTCTACTTTTGAACATCTGTAGGCTTTTTAAGTTTTCAAAATTTGCGAGTGTTATTTTAGCAATAAAGGTGTGAAATTGTTCAAATGATAAAACCTTAAAATGAAAAATTAATACAGTATCACCGTCTGTTGAGAATTCTATGAATAATTTATATTAACTGCTGTGATAAGAAATAGCAAAAAAAAAAATAAATAAAATGGATTTTTATGACCCACTGTATAAGTAACACTGAATTTTGAACACTGCGCATTAACATATTAGCCAAAAAATTTTCTTAATTGTTAAAAACATTTTTACTCAAGGAGTGTCAAGAGTCTTACTTTTTACCCGTGTCGTTGCAATTTAGCAACATGCCACATTTATTTTTTTTCTCAGTCCCTATGAAACATAAATGCCTAATATTTTTAATATAAACAACTTAATACCCCTTCTATTCAAAATAATTTTTTTTAATATTTCATATTGACATTTTATTGTATATTTTTATATTTAATTTTGATATTTTTTTTAATTGCATCCACTGCACGCAAGACTGTAGTAAAACTACTGATTCAAGAGCTGCCAAAAATATAGATAATGATGAAAAACTAAAGTATCGTGAACGTATACTTCATTTATAAGCCATTTATTTATTTAATTATTTAAAATTGGTAATTTTAACTAAAAAATATTTTTTCAAAATTTTATAATTTAAATTTTAAATAAATAAATAAATAAATGGCTTAAAAATGAAGTATGCGTTCAATATATATTAGTTTTACATCTTCATCAATATTTTGGGTGGCTCTTGAACCAATAATTTTGCAGTCTTGCACGCAGTGGATGCAAGTCAAAAAACAGATTTAAGGTTTTTTTTTTTTTTTCTTTTAAATCAAAGTTAAACATTAAAAAAAATTTTTCAATATAGAATGTTAAAAAAATTATTTTGAATAGAAGAGATATTAAGTTGTCTATATTAAAAATTTTGTGCACTTATGTTTCACACACTCTTAAAACAAAAGAGCGGATTTGGCTTTTCTGGGAAATGAGTTATTTTTTATACATTTTACTCATCTTGATTTAAATTGCTTATTTAAATAGCTCATCTTGATTTAAATTTCTTAAAAACACTTCTTTCACTCGAGTTATTTCAACTTTTTATGAGAAACTGACTTTCAAATCGTGAGAAAAGTGGATTTCGGCCCAATTTGAGTTATTTTGTGACTGAGGTTTTATGAGAGCAGGTACTAACTAGGGAACTGCAAGAAAAGTGTAAGTCACCTATTTTGGCGAAAGTGGTATCGTTGTAAAGACCTCATCGAGAGCTGCAAATAACTCAATGGAACTTCCCGGTCGCAAATGAGCTGTTATCGAGATAGCCGACAATTTATGTCACGTAACTAGTGCATACTTAATGGGGGACCCCAAAAATTTTTAGTCTCGATTTTAACTAAAGTGGTATCATTGAAAAGATATCATCGTGAGAATTAAAAAATTCAATGGAATCACCCGTCGGAAATGAGACGTTTTCGTGATATCCGGCAATTTCTGTCACATTGCTAATGCACACTGCTGGGAAACTGCATTAAGTAACATAAATTGTCGGATATCTTGCAAACGACTCATTTCATATGGTTAGTTCCATTGAGTTTTTTACTTCTCAAAATGATAGCTTTGCAACGACACCGTTTTCATCAAATTCGAGGAAACAATTTTTTACGGTCCCCCATTAAGTGTGAACCCCCCCCCCCCCCCCCTAGAACAGTCCCTAGAACAGTAGGGAAAGATGGGGATACTTGATACATTTTTTAAATTTTAACTTTTTAAAAAATTTTATAATTTCTTAGAACAAAATAAAATATTGAAAATGAAAATTTGATATTTTTTCTTCAATTGAAAACCACTTTCAATTAATTTTGAACTATTTTTCTATGTCTAATAAATTTTTACTTTTTCTTTTACATCGTGGCTCAAGTATCCCCCTCATGGGCATACTTGAGCCAGTGTGGAAAAATACCTACAAAAGTAATTTTTTTCGCTTTATTTTTGCACAAATATTTTACAGAATGATAAATTATAATACATAAAGTCTTTCAAAACGGATGTTTCAACTCTTTGGTAACATGTTTGAAGAATAAATTCAGAATGTTCGTAACGCCACACATCTTTTTACTTTTACCTACATGGTAACTCAGTAGTGCCATCTGTTGAGGACAATAGAAGTCATTTCTTTGATTTAAAAAAAGTTACAATAACAGAGGTTACAATTTCAATATTTACAATTTCAATTGAAGTATTAGAGATTATGACCTGTAAAACAATTTTAAAAAGTTATTTTAATGTAATAAATGTTAAATTGAAAACTATGTTTACATTTATCTAAACAAGCTATTTTGTTAGTCAAAATGAAAAATAAAATGGATATTTTCATTTTAAAAATATGCATTTTTGAACATTTTTTTTCTAAGTAATTATTGTTTAAGAAAAAAAAATATGCTCCTTTTTATCCAGAAAAAAACCTCTTAGTGAATATAAGGACGTAATTTTATTTTTTGTTGGTTTCACCCATGTCTAATTTCCTAGTGGGGATGGTTGAGCCATGGCTCAAGTATCCCCAAACTCACTGGCTCAAGTATCCCCATTACCATTATTTTTGTTTATCAAAGTTTTACTAAGTAAAGCATGCAGCTATTTGAACTATTTTAGATCTAAAATATAATTTAAATTCTACTTATTAAATTTATATATATTGTTGCAACTTTATACAAAACTTTGATTACAAAAAAATAAAAAAAAACCATGCACCTAAATATTTACTTCTGATATTGAAAAAACAACTATTAATCACCATACTTTAAAAATGGCACCAAGGTATGTGATTTCTTTTTTACATGTTCAGAACTATAAATATGTTACCATATTGCCAGATTTAGAAAGAAAAATTGACCAACTGTAGAGATAATAGGGATGGCTCAAGTATCCCCTATGCTCAAGTATCCCCACTCTCCCCTATGCACTAGCTACGTGACATAAATTATCTGATATCTCGAAAACGGCTATTTCCGACGGATATTTCTATTGAGTTTTTTCTCCCTCATGATGATATCTTTTTAACGATACCTCTTTCGTTAAAATCTAGACTAAAATTTTTTGCGGTCCCCGATTAAGTATGCACTAGTTAAGTGACATAAATTGTCGGATATCTCGATAACGGCTCATTTGCGACGAGTAGTTTCATTGAGTTTTTTACTGCGCTTGATGAGATCTTTCCAACGATACCACTTTCGTCAAAATCGGTGACTTACACTTCTAGCAGTTTCCTAGTAAGTAAAAAAATTAAGTGCGACATGTTGCCACTACTTCGTAAAAAGTAAGACTCAGGAGACCCCTTAAAATTTACAAAATAATTTAATTTCTAATTTTTCTTTCAATTATTATTATTATTTTTTTTTCATTTTCAGAATCCAAATCTCATGGATGACATGCCCAGTCCAAAAAGAAGAAAATCAAGTGGAAGAACTGGGTGGCCTCAGCATGTATGGGCTTTGACTTTGAAACGCGAAAACCCATCCTAACGAGCGACTTGGAGATGAACTTCATTATGTGATTGAACTTAGGTTGTGACAAATTGTGAATGTAGGACATGTAAATGGACATGCCTGATACGGACTGCCGGTGAGCTCAATTCATTATTACACATGTGATACTTAATTTGTTAGCAGAGCTTCTATAGACAGGATCAGCATTCTATTGCTGGAAATCTGTTTGCTACTGTGCCTTAGTAGAATGTTTTCCTATATGGATATTTCATCTACGGTTTTTAATACATATTTAACGTCTAAGAAGGAATATAAAAGTGTTGTGAAAAGTGTATGTGACTTTAATGTTGTAAAATAAAGTATTTTAAGTTTGAATATTGTTTGAATTTTTTGTTGTGAAATTCCTTAATGTAAGACGATTAACGAATCGTGCACCTTTTTTAAAGATGATCATATCTAAATTATTTACTAACGAAAGCGTATCTTTCCTGCTGAAAGATAGCAAGTGAAGGTCTAATTTGTGCTTCTAAGTTAAGTATTGTTAAGTAAAAATTCAGGATTAAAATATTTTTTATAAAGATTGGGTAAATTTTCTGGGCATTCTAGAGTTAATGCATGACCCAATTGTATTGTGGTCCTAGGTCACCTGATTTTCGGAATCCCAAAAAGTGGTATGCAGTTTTCTTAAAACATACGTTTTAAATCTGTTTTGACCTTCTACTGTTTGCAATAAAAAATTGTAATCATAAAGTAGTAAAATATTGAAAAAATATATAAACTTATCTAAATGTATATGTTACGGTTAGTTTGATAAATTCGGTAATTATTAATAATAACCAAGACTTTTGGTAAATTTTATAAATATTGCATGTTAATCATATTGCCGGTTATTATTATTAAATAGTATTAATGAAGCTCGTTCAGTATAATAAACTCAGCAGACTAACGAATACGGCCTTTACTGAAACATGTACTATCATAACTATATAAAGCTAATAATAAAAAATAATTGTCAAGGGACAATTAATCTCAATCAAAAGACGTGTCTTATTAAAATGACACCAAGGCTTAATGGATTAAATATAATTACTTTTATAATTACTGAATCAATTAAGTAAAAATTTTAAACACTGAAAAAAAAAAAATATTATATAGTACTGAAAGTAGTGATGGGCGATTCTCGAAAATTTCCTATTCGATAAAAATCGTAATCGTGAAAAAGCACATTCAATAAAGTCATTGATTAATTTCGAGAATCTACAATCGAGATGTTTTACAATCGATTATTAAAATCCTTGTTATTACATGTTTAAAAAGCATAATTTAGTAAATACATGGTAACTGAAAACAAATGAATTTAAAAAAGAACAACAAACCAAAATGATGTTATAATGGAGCCGCAACGGTAGAAAAGACATGTAACGGCGTTCCTTGGTTGCAAAAAGTTGTAAAGTCGCGAGTGGAGTCGCGAGTAGCAAAATGGCCAAAGAAAAAATAATCAAAAGCACTCCTAGTGTAAAGAACTTAAACTAAAAGGATATTAAAAGTGATCAAAATCTTTTATTGATTTTTGTACATCAATTGAGATACGATCTATAATTCTCCCATTATTAGAAGACTCTCTATTGAAATACATTAAATGGACCACCCGGGGGGGGGGGGGCAAAATAGTGCAGGAGCAATGAAAATGCATAATATGAGTAGATGGTCATTAGGCTTTCCAACAATATATCGCATGATGGGTGCCGGTTAAGTTTATTAAAGAGGTTCCCGCGGGGGCAAAGTGAGGGGGGGATGAGCGCGGGAGGTATATAAAATAAAATGGTAATTACAGAGATTTCTAATGATATATCACGAAAGAGGAGTCAACAAAAGATATAAAAACACTCCCCTTAGAATTCCAACTTTTGCAACACCCGCAATACAGCCTGTCCTCACTGTTTGTGAATTTTTCATACATTATAAATTATATATTGAAAGTCTCCATAAAAAAAATCAGATCTGAATTCACAAAAACGAAATGATTTCAAAAACGTTTGAAAAGCGCTTCTGTAAGGAGGCCAAATTGAGGAAAGGATAAGAAAGATTCATAATATGAAAGAGTGGTTTGAAAACTTTCCGATGATACGTCATATGATGGGTCCATAAAAAGCTTGAAATTTACTCCTCACTACTCCACTATTTTTTTCTTCCCTGAATACATCCGGAAATCACGCAGCCTGGCTTTCAAATCTTTATATTTAATAAAATATTTTTACCAAAGGGGTCCATCAAAAATGGACCAAGACATTTAAAATGAAATTTATTCTCAAAATAGCTACGATTTAAAAAATTCACCCCTCATCGCTCCCCTCCCCCTGCAGAAATTCAACCTCAGGAGGAGAAACGCTCATAATATGAAAGAGTAGTTCGAAAAACATTCCAATAACCAATCACATGAAGGGTCCAAAAAAAGTTTGGAATTTACTCCTCACCCGCAAGTTTACTTTTTCTTAACAGAATACACACGGAAATCACGCATCCCCCCTTTAAAATGTTTATAATTAGCAATTTTTATTAGAAGTTTCCATCAAGAAACTACTTCTAAAATGATAGTTATTCTCGAAATAGTTACAATTAAAAAAATTCACTCCCCGTCGCTCCCCCGTCCTGAAATTAAACTGCAGGAAGAGAAAGGTCCATAATATGAAAGAGTATTCCGAAACCTTTCCTATGACATATCCCATGACGGGTCCAAAAAAAGTTTGAAATTTACTCCTCACCCGTGGCCGTAATGTTACTTTTTCTTTCCAGAATGCACCAGGAAATCACGCAGTCCCCATTTTAAACTTTTGTATTTATGAAATAATATTTACCGGAGCGCTCCTCTGAAAACCACATCTAAAATGATATTCATTGTCGAAAAAGCTAAGATTTAAAAAAAAATTCACCCTCTTATCGCTCCCCCTCCCCCTCCTAAAATTCAACTCTTGGAGGAGAAATATTCGTAAAATGAAAGAGAGGTGCGAAAAAATTCCGATGATATATGTATATATATATAACATGACGGGACCTAAAAACAGGTTGAAATTTACATGTCACCTGTGGGTTCACTCATTTTTCCCAGAATGCACCTAGAAATGACGCACCCCCACTTTAAAATCTTTATATTTAATAAGTTATATTTATCTAAGAGTTCCATAAAAAAACTCCACATCTAAAATGTTATTTATTGTCAAAATAGCTACGATTTAAAAAATTCCCCCTCTTATCGCTTACTCTCCCCCCCCCCCCTCCTGAAATTCAACTCCAGGAGGAGAAAGATTCGTAATATGAAAGAGAGGTGCCAAAACATTCCGATGATGTATATATAACATGACGGGTTAAAAAAAAAAGGTTTGAAATTTACATGTCACCCGTGGGTTCACTCATTTTTCCCAGAATACACCTAAAAATGATGCACCCCCACTTTGAAATCTTTCTATTTAATAAATAATATTTACCGGAGAGTTCCATAAAAAATCCACACCAAAAATAACATTTATTGTCGAAATAGCTACGATTTAAAAAATTCACCCCCTCATCGCTCCCCTCTCCCCTCCCCTCCTCCTGCCCCTTAAAATTCAACTCCAAAAGTAGAAAGATTCATAATATGAAATAATGGTTAAAAGAGCTTTCGTGTATGCCTCTCATTTCAGCAAATTTCATCCCGATAAAGTCAGGCATTTCGAGAAACTCATTTCTTCGCGATGAAAATTTAACTCGATGAAATAGGTTTATCGAAGGACTTGTAACTTCGCGATGAAATTTAACCTTGATAAAAGCGGCATTTCGAGAAGCTTGTGGTTTCCTGATGAATGCCTTTTTCGATAAGGATGATTTTCGTTCTCTCTGAGAATAGAAATGAGAAGGTTTATCGAACAGTTTTTTCGATGAAGCTTTGTGAAATGAAACGTTTATCGAGAAACGAGATACAGAAAAAAGTATGAGAGTATGACAATGGCTTGTGAAATAAAGACCTAATCTTCAAAGTTTCACGTATTTTAGCCATACTAAGCTGTCACGTATTTGGAACCCTCCAATAAATATTATTTATTAAAAAAAAATTCAAAGAAGGGGCTTGAGAAAGGACGAACGTATGATTAAAACCGTAGCTATTTCTACAATACCTATCATTTTAAGTGTGGTTTTCTGATCGAAGCATTGGGTAAATATTATTTATCAAATGTAAAAAAAATTAAAGTGCGGGCTGCAGGAATTTGGGGGCGAAAGGGTGGACTCGCGGGGGCGGGGGAGGGTGACAATTTTCACTTTTTTAAACCCTGCATGTCATATATCATCTTAAAGATCTCGGATTACTCTTTCATATTATAATACTTTCTTCCTCCCGTTCCCAATTGGTTCCCACGGCAGGGGGGGGGGGGAGACAGTTTTCGAAACTTTTTGCATTATTGTCATTTTAGATCGAATTGTAGAATTGAAAATGTCCTTAGGCGGATTGAGGATTTTTTTGAGATGGGAAGAAACCATTGAACTCGTCACATTGTTACCACAACTTAGGCACATTGTTTTAAAGTTCTCTCTTTGATGGCCTCTTCCATGGGAGAGGAGCTTGAACTCTCCCCCCCCCCCCAACATACACCTTAAAATATTGCTCATTTGATTCTCTACCAATTTTAAATTAAAAGTTTAAGCTACATGGCACCCCCGGGCTGTGGACACCCCTGTCTGTTCAGGGGCGTAGCTTAAAATTTTTATTGGGGGGGGGGGGAGAGAACCAAAATTTGGCGCCTTTTAATGTTTTGCCGCCCTTGAATTATTTGCACATTTTTTTTAGGCGGGGGGGGGGAGGTTACTTATGCTACTTTTTATCTTTAGTTATTTATTTATGGCAATGGCATCTATTTAGGTAATATAAGTGATGCAGCCATGGTTAAATTTCCATTTTAAACGTGCATGCACATGTGCTGATGAAATACCTTTTGCAGCTCTTGTTTTTTCAAGGTCTAAAAAGGCAATGTTGAATGTTTGAAGAGAATCTTAATCCTGGATAATTAAATTCATTTTCCTGACATGATAAGAACAATTGTATTTGGAAGAAAAATAAAAATACAGAACGCAAAGTTAATTACAACAGAGTTATAGTGGTTTTAAAGCCGCAGCTTCCGCCCGAAACTTGCTGGACAATATAATTGAATTTAGCCTTCAGTTTTTTCTGGTCTGATCCTCCGAGATCGGGCCCACTACTATCACCCTTCACCCCCACCAATATAAAAAAGGAATGTTAAATCTCTCGATGAACATTCGACCCCTTTTCAAGGAAGTAACACTGGTCTTTATACCAATTATGCTGAATATTCCAGTTTCTGTAAAATGGAATAACATGTTTTCCCTTTTATTATCTTAGTTCCCCAGTAAATACATATAAGTAAAAAATAATCTGTATCGTACTGCAATTATCACAAAAAACTTTGAAGTAGTTATTTTTTTTCTAATGTGCATTTTTTAAATCGATCGCACGATTATTCTATTAGTTATATAGTACATTAACGAATACTTTTTTTCCCTGTCACTTTTTAACATTAAAAGACAGTCTTTCAAAGTAAATTTAATTTTCTCTTTTGACAATGGCTACTTTAAAAGCAAAAATTAATTATTTCCAAATCCCTTTATCCAATCACAAGAATAGAAACTTATTTAACCCCTTAAGCAACATGTTCAATTTAGCAACAGTTATGCTGAATTAGAGGTCTGCACGGGCCCGGGCCGGGCCGGAGGAATCGTTTCGAATTTTCTAACGGGCCGGGCCGGCAGATTTAGAATAGTTTTTTCAACGGGCCGGGCCGGGCCTACAAACAACATAAACGGGCCGGGCCGGCAAAAAAATTGAACGGGCCAGAAGGGCCGGGCCGATAAAAAAAATTTCGGGCCTCCCGGCCCGTTCTTAAGATTTAAGCAGAAACGAAAAATATGAGCTATTTCAACGAAAATGGTTTTAACGAGAATAAGTATAAATGTGGCCATACTAGTTTGACAGCATCAATATAAAACTGCACAGTGTATCGACATCGGAGAATTACATTATGTGTAACCCGTTTTAATGTTTTTTTAGCTGACTCATGCCGGTCCGAGATCACGCTTGCATTATTTTTCCACATATAGACTGGCCGGACCGGTACTAGATTTAATTATTGGCAGAAAACATGATTTGTAAAATTATTAACAGCGATAAAGAACTTATGTTAGCTTAGTCTTCGGATATATACTTCTTGATGATTTTTAAATTAATTTCTCAATAATGCAAAAGTTTGACACATTTTCTGATTAATTTTAAATTGTAAAAGTATAAAAGTGATAAGCCTAACTATTGAAGGGATTTGGAATCGAATAGCATTTTTCATTTTTGGTAAATAAAATACTTGTATAACCTTGTTGAGATATAATAGTTTCTCAAATGATTGCAGGTTTTTCTCCCTTCCCTTGCTATTGCTTCCGGAAATTCTATTCAAAACGCTAATTATGATAGTATTTTATTTGTTTGCAATATTCTTAAATTGCTTGTATCAAAAAATGGATAACGCCATGCGATTATATAGTTTCTGAATAAAGATATCTGCTAATCTTATGCGTTTCTGAGGAAAAAAATGAATTTAGAAATGTATCAGAAAGGAGCTTCTTTGAATTTAAGAATGAATTTGGATTTGAAATCTATAATAAAATGATATAGAAATATATTTATAAATCTTCTTTTATTAAACAGCTTCAAAATTAACGATGTTTTTAGCTTTCTTTCTTTTTTCTTTTATTCTAAGCCATATTAATTTTTTAATGAATCTTTATTCGAATGCTGAAAGCCTAAGAATCTAAGTAATCATTAATGTTGTTAATGTGTATTTGCTGTAAAATATACTGTAAAATCATTCCATAGATATGTATGCAGTATTCTTTAAAGAAATCTTAGTTATATGATAAAAATCTGAATTTTTTAGAAATCGTAGAAATTGTAACGGGCCAAAACGGGCCAAGCCGGGCCTAAAATATAAAAATTTAAACGGGCCGGGCCCGGGCCTGGAAATTCCGGCCCGTGCAGACCTCTATGCTGAATACCGGACATCATTAAATTTCGTCAAAAGTAATTTATCACAATAGCAATTAGCGACGCAAAAAACTCAGATGCTTAGAACATTTCAATCTCGATTTAAAATAAAGACATATACACATATATTTTGGAATTTCAGATAGAAGAGTTCTCTTTGCACGTCGGTACAACGGTACATCGTGATGTTTATAGAGATAATTGAAAGCTGTTATTTTTCAGATAAATCAAATTTAAGCTGTAATGTCCACCGCAAGGCAGAAAAAAGACCCATCAGAAGAGTGACAATTACTTGAAATGTATATGTACAATTGATAAAACATAACAAAATTATATTTAGGAATTATATTATAAAACAAATATAGAGCCAAAAAAAAAAATCTATTGCTCAGTTGAAAACATTTTTGAAGAATTTTTTTTTTACCACTTGATCAATAACCCTTGCAAGAATGGAATTAGTGCCACTTGATCAGTAACAATGCATTTTTAATTATAATGTTACAATTTTAAATACAGTGTTTTATACAATAAATTCTGTAAAAATGCAATATGTGGATACCAAAACCTAAATAATAATTTAAAAAAAATCATGTAAAACTGAATATTTGTTTGGTTCCATTCGATTGCATCTTACTATGCTTGATTGCTTTTTCAAAAAACATTTGCAAGTAAGGATGTATTCCGATCCAAACTGCTTATTTTCGCATTTAATTTTAAATTCATTTTTGCACTCAAATTCATCAGACTGACAGATTCTCTTATTCAGAAACTATATAAGGTGCCGTAAAGCTCGATATTTTGATAAAGGCAGAAAATAGTATGAAAAATGCTGTCAAAGTGGGCGTTGTGAACCGAATTTTCCGTAGCAGAAGAGCTGGAGACGAAAAAAAGGACCATGCTGAAGCAATGATTGTTTATCAATCAAATTCTAATAAATGGAGTGAAAAATAAGATCATACGGCACCTTGTACATCTCTTCAAATATCACTCCAGCAAGTTTCATGTTTCTATTTTAAAAAAATGAGTCTGAAATTCTATCAGAAAATTTCGAGGTTTTGAAGGTGGAAAAGTATGTTTTCGAGTACACCCTTAAACATATATTTCTTTTAATTTGGGGGAAAGCTTCATTCTTGCCCAGTCCTGGGTTAAAACTAGGTCGATTATTAATAAAGTAAAAGTTTCAGAAATCCCCATTAATCAAAAAATAACTATCTGTTTAGGAAATAAAGAATAAAAATCATTAAAACTTAAATTTACCGGAAAACTGAGAAAGCTATTCGATTTTTTTTTTTCCACTAATAATAGCAATGATAATAAATGAACTCACAATTACGTCAGAAATATAAACATTGTACTTTAAGAACATGCTTAACTAAAGGAAAATATGTACATTTTTTACCTTCGATTGCATCATCGTTTTTCATCCACTTTTTCATAAAATTGCATCATTTTTCCGCTTCATAACTTCTATTTCTGTTTTGTTCTCTGAAGTAAGATTCTGGTTTTTTGTTTTTATGTTTTATTTCAGTCATCACTCGTGACTGAATTTCTTCTCTCTGGACGACTACGAAAGACAGCTTTTTATTTTTATTTTAAAAATTGACCGAAGAAAAATCGCTAATTTTGAAAAGTCGCGTTATTAGCTTCAGTACAATCTGACAACACTAGACACTGGACAACAAAGATGTATGTAGGTGACGCCCGGAAATTATCTAACCTCACACAAGGAAGGACATAAGAAGGGAGTTAAAATAGTTAATGTCAGATGACCTTGTCGAGGACCACCAACCTTGGATTGGAATAAGGGGAGAGCTTTTCTCCGAAAGATCAAATTACATGTAGTGATCAAACAATGTCCATTTCCGGAATGTGTTCTTGTTTTTGCCCTGGGGATAGCGCCTGGTAATAATTTTAAAATGTCTCGAATGTAATGGATCTCCTATTTTTTTTTTTTTTTTTTGAAACCATAATTTATTTTTTTATAAATTTACAATAATATTAATTCCAAATCACTTTACTGTTATTTCATTATTTTTTCTTTTTTTGTGTATGTAAAAAATAATCTAAGAATGCCACATTAATAATAAAAACTTTAGGTGCCTAGCGGCGCCCTTAAACTTTCCATGGCGCCCTTTTTGAAATCCTCCTTTTTAGGTGCCTGACTGCGCTTCTAAACCTTCTGTGGCGCCCTACTACTAAAACATATTATAGAACCATTCAAATGTATTACAGTTATTTCCACACTTCTTTTCCCTTTCTATCTATTTCTAAGGGTGACCAATAACTACTATAAGAAGGAAGTAATTATACATCTATCCTGGAATTCATTACAAGTCTGTTTTTGAAATTTTTTATTTCGGATGCATAAATTTTCTTCGGGATAGGAGTGGGGGAATAGAGGTAGTTACAAGTCTAAAATTAAGTGCCTTTTTCATGTTTTGTAAGTGAATAATAACTTACTTTGTAATGTTACATTTAAAATTAAGTTATTTTAAAATTAATTGTTACTACTAACAAAGCCTTTTTTTCCGGGCGGCTAACGGCTCCCTTAACCCATCTTTGGCGCCCTACTGCATAAACATATTGGGAGGGGAGGCTCCCCCCTCCCCCCTAAAGCTACGTCCCTGTGTCTGTTATTCACCTAATTTTGCTCATTTCTTCATTTCATTTCAATTTTTAAAAGTCTATAACATTGCTTCTATGGGAATTAGAGCGGGGAGAAAAATTATGGCATAGCTAACTTTTCTTCGCCGCTCTTTTGCAGTTTTCCGGTTTTTCACCATAGCACCGTTTTTTTATGGGGGGGGGGCAGAGGGGGACCGTTTCGCAATTTTTGATGTAATATGTCTATTGAAAGCTTATGCTTCATGCATTACAAATCTAGCATGAAAAATTTTCTCCCCTCATTCTGGATCACGTTACGGACCCATAATGGGCTAAAATTTAAACTTCTCAAACTTCTACGAGGTTTTAGCCAAATCGGCATCTGAAAAAAATAGTGCCAATGTGGTGTGTGTATGACATCTGTGCCATATAAATATTGTTCACTATTGCTGGGACTCTGGCCTCCTCTCACATGTAGGCGCTGATTTACCGCGAATACTTATTCCTTGTATTTCTTGGACAATAAAATATTTCCTGGCGATAAAAAGTTTACACACGTAATTTTTCAAGTTTTCACTTCTGTCGGCAAGCCCGAAATGCCATTATTTATTTATTTATTTTTTTTTTTTTTTACAGAGCTTCCAGCAAATAATATTTATAATATATAGAATTTAGAAAAGCAGGAAGTTGTAGTTTGGCCAGTGACTACTTATTGATCTTATGTACCTCGATCTTATTAATTTGCCCGTAATTCCCTACCTTGGGAAGGGGGAGTCAAAATTTAGCCGAGACCCCTCATGTGTACAGTGTTGGAAATGGCTGTGACCATTACTCATGTTATTGATGTTATGCACCTTCGGCGAACCTCACTCCAATTTTCCCTCTCAGGGGCACTTTTCTAAATTTTGCCAATACTCTTCATGTGATATATAGTTGGGAAGCAGTATGCCCAATTATTCATATTATGCATCTCTTATGCTTCTTTCCCCACCTTTCACACCCCAAGGTTCGTTCGGTTAGAGTTTTTTTTTTTTTTTGTTTACAAGATTTTATTGTGCGTGCACACCGCGTTTGGTATATGATGCCGTATACAACGAGGACCCAGTTCGAGATTTCATATTACAAGATTGCGTATAAATTAGAGACAGCAATGAAAGGAGGGGCTCACTAGTGAGTAAATCCGTCGTGTCTTTATTAACACCGACTCATTTACCTGCAGACGACTCTTGATAAAATCGAATTCTGTATGGTATAAAAGCAATTGCAAACTGAAGTCATCGAGAAAAATTTTACGCAATCGAAAGTTATCGAGATGTTCATACAATCGAGAAAAACTTCTCGTTATCGCCCATCAGTAACTGAAAGTAGCAAATTCTTCTTTAGCAAACAGGAAATTCTGATGATTTTAAGAGTGCTTATAATGGGATTTTTTTTGTGAAAATGACAGAAAATTTAGGAGGATATGAAAAGGTATGGGATATACAGTCGAACCTCCATATAACGAAACTCCATACATCGAATTTCACCATATAACGAATTTTTAGTAAGAACGGTCCCCTTTTCGCATGATTACATTAAAAACAGACTCTATATAGTGAAATATCTATCTCCATATAACGAATTTTTTCATAAATTGATCTTAATTTATTCAGTTTTAAAAAAGCTTCGAAATCATATGGAATCAATTTTCCATCACTTATTTTTGATTTATCGTTCAGTGGAGAGGTTTTTTTTTTTTTATAAATATTACTTCTCTCCTTATTCTTTAAATCTAACAAATTCATCCCACCTCCCACACACCTTTCAACATCCTTCTCAAAACACAGTCAATTGAATTGTTACACATATAAGAGAGGAATCAATGAGAGCACATAAGAGAGACCTTCAAATGGAGGAAAATATCAACTACAATTTTTCATTCCTTGCTAAAATTTAAGAATTTTTTTTGAGAGTGTAACAATTGTAATTTTAAAATCAAAACAACAAAAAATTACAGATTTCTTCCTCTGAAATTTATGTAAATCTTCCTCATTTGATTTTCATTAAGCTTTCAAATAAATGCCTTTTCTCTTTTTTGAAACTGCTTAAATAAGTAAGAAATAAAATGTTAGGTTAATATATACTTTTAAACATTTCTAATTCTTAATTAAAAAGATCAAAAATAATATTTGTTCAAAATTTACACATTAAATACTATTTTTAACATCATACTCTATACATCGAATTTCTCTATATAACGAATTTTTTACTGGAACGATGGATTTCGTTATATAGAGGCTCGACTGTATTTGGAATTTATGAAATTTCATAGCATTTTTAAAATTTGCAAAACAAAATCTAATGAAATTATCATTTTTTTTTTTAAATTTTAAATTATATTCAATGGCAGCTCGTGTATTGTTTTAAGGGGATTCACAATCATAATATAAATACTATGAAAATAATTTTTGTAAATAGAACGTAACGTATAAGTTAAAATACATGTGTGTAGTATTGAATTTCAAATCATTTTTCACTGGCTTGAATTGTGTCGTTTGGAAGAGAAGAACATGGATTTCGCGGGGAAGTTGGGGGATTTCAATGAGGAATTCCTCTTTCATGGCTTGATTTCCCCCGGACATCGCTGGATTCACCGCTACATTTTTGTTTTGCCAATTTTAAAAAATTAACCAAAAGAAATATATGAGGAAGATGGAAAACTTGGTTTAAATAAAATACAGGGGAAACAAAATACTTTGACTTTTCATATAAATAAGATTTAAATTTTCTTTTGGAATCTTTAATTTTATATTTTGTCACTTGGTTGAAATTTGGAAAAGGTGTTGGCTTACTCAATTTAATTTTTTTTTTCATTTCTTTAGTTACATAATATTGATTTAATTTTTTTCCCTTTTAACTCTTAAGCAGTGAGGTGATCTTTACACAACAAGAAGTGAGATAGGGTGTATGTAATCCCAAAATTTTATTTCTTGTGTACTCTACAAAACTTAGCGAATTAAAATAAGAAAATGTCTTGTAAATTTTGCTTTATTTACTTACATAAAAACACCTGAAAAGGTATCGCAAATGTACAGTCCATATACTGATGTAAAACAGCAATAATTTACAATTTAAATTTATATTGGGTGCAAAACACATTACTTCGCATGTTAACCCATTAGTGCCTAGCGTCTCTTTTTAGGGACGCTTCAAAAGGTGCATTCAGCACTGTTTTTGACACCGGTAAAAAAGACAAGCAACAATTATTTTATTTAAATGATGCATTTTCGTGATTAATGAACTAAACTTAAATCTTCTAAAAATAGTGGTGCCAACCAAACAAAATTTACGCAAAAGATGCTGGGCACGAATGGGTTAAGGATTAACTGTTATAACTACCTCTTACATGTAACAATAATAGTAAAAACAATACAAAGAGACAGATTAATAAAAAATAAAGAATATCTAACTTAGTATTAAAATCGCAAGAAAAGTCGAATGAACAAGAGAATTTTCGACAAAAGTGCATGCTGTCGCACATTAGAGGTTGTGCGAACGGAATGATCTGAATATTGCATTGCCCTCGCTTTCGCCTCTTCGCTACCGTGTGCATAAGTTGATTTTGAAGAGCAATTCTGCGCTCGCACGTGCGATTAAGAAAACGCTAGGCTCTCACAAGGGCACCACCAAACATGGTGCACACAGATTTTGATGATTTCTAAGTATGTTGTAGGGGTCATACCACTAATTATTCAGCTGAAAGGATTCTTTCAAATGGGCCTTAGTTTTTGAGAAATTGGGGGTCAAAGTTCAGCGTATATTTCAAATACTTATTACAGCTCATATTCAAAATATTAGAATAATTACCTTTTTTTTAGAAATTGAAAATATCGTTTGGTAATTTAATGTCTTTTAATGAAAATATGCAAACGATATTTTTATTAAGAACTTATTGTTGATTAAACTTACTTGTTATCTTAAATTTAATATCATTTTTGAAAAGATTAATTGCAAAAAAAATTATTTTGAAAAGTCAAAATATTAGAATATTTATTCAAGTGGTTCAAAATATTAGAATATTTCACATTAATTCTCCTTTAATTATTACCAATTCTTAACTGGTGGCATCATTGATTAAATTCAGACTATTTTATTTAAAATCAGTATTCCTTTTTGCTGTTTGTTTATTTTTCGTCTTAAAATGGGCCGTGCGAGTGATATTCCTGAATCTACTAAACTTCGTATGGTTGATTTGTATCGGCACGGTAAAAATCAATGTTTTATAGCGAATTATTTACATTGTTCGCAATCGAGCGTTAGTAAAATACTAACACAATATTCAAAAATTGGAAAATTTCAAAATAATCGCCGAAATGGTGGCCGAAAACCAAAAACATCTGCTAGAGATGACAGGAAACTGAAGCGTATAGTTAAGAAAAACCGTTTTAAAAGTGTGCGATTCTTGCACCGAAAATGGAAAGAAGAAGGAGTTGAAGTTTCTACATCGACAACATTAAGACGTCTCCATAAATTTAAATTTGAATCTCGTGTACCGAAAACAAAACCTCTCATGACTGCAAGACAAAAGCGTATAAGATTGAATTGGTGTAAATCAAGACGTTTATGGAGCAATGAAGATTGGAAAAATATATTATTTAGTGATGAAAATATGTTTTGTGTTTCATGTGGTAATCAAGGTATTCGAGTTTGGAGAATGAAGCAAGAAGCATTTGATAAAGAATGCCTCAAACGTTCCGTAAAATTTGCTGCTAGTGTCATGGTTTGGGGTTGTATGAGTGCAGAAGGACCTGGAAAGTTATGCATCGTCTACGAAAAGGTTAACTCTCTGATATATCAAGAAATTTTATAATATTACATGATTCCATCATCAGAAGATTTATTTGAAGATGATTTCATCTTTCAACAAGATTTAGCGTCCCCGCATACCTCGGTGTCAACTAAGAATTGGTTCCGCCAACGCAACATTAAGGTACTTCCTTGGCCACCAAATTCACCAGATCTTAATCCCATCGAAAACTTATGGTGTATAGTGAAGAAAAAACTTCAAGAAAATCCTCCTTCAAGTAAAACTGAGTTAGTGGCACGTATAAAGTCTATTTGGGCTAATATTGATAGAAATGTTTGTAAACACCTTGTATATAGTATGCAAGATCGATTGTACGCTGTTATGAAAGCTAAAGGGGATGCTACAAAATATTAACTACCATTTACTTCATATTCATAAGGTAATATTGTTGCGTAAAATAAAATATTCTAATATTTTGAACCAATCTAAATTTTATTCTAATATTCTGGTGTGTTTAAGGAAGCTGTATACCTAATTTATTGTGCTGTATTTTATATTTTATAAATGTTAAAATCTTATCTAAACATTCCAGATTTAATTTATAAGAAATTTAATTGCATTTACTTAGTATAAAAAATAAATAAATGACAAATAATTTTTTCTTATTACTTTTTCTCAATTACTCTAATATTTTGAATATGAGCTGTAGTACGAGCGCCCCATGTGAATCGGTGGCGTCGTGGTAACGAACGAGCCTGCAAGTCGAAAGGTTGCGGGTTCGAATCAGTTATCGGCTTTTATTTATTTATTTTTGTATTTTTACACGTTACAAATTTTAAGTATTTTTATTACAAAATTGCTACAGCTTTTGATATTTTCTTAATAAATTACATTTACATTTTTAATTTTTTTCATGAAATTTTTTTTTCTGCAATTTTTAAACGAATATTTCTATTGACAAAACTACAAAACTAGTTTACGCCTAGAACTTTTTTTTATTAATTATTATTCGCGTTTTTTATTTTAAGCACAATCCTGAAATAATGATTTTTTTTTCCTATCGCTTTTTTATTTTATAGCATTCTAAAGGAAAACTTGCCTTTTTTTGTATATGTATAAATAATACAAAATAATTTTCGGGTGCAATTTTTTAAATGTCTTTAGTATTAGATTATTCAAGTAATGCGTATCTTCGAAAAAATAATAATAGTCCGGGAGCCGACCGTCAATTTACCTATGTATCGAGTAAAAGGACCGGACATACATCAAAATGTAGGTCTCAATGTGCACATTAAGAATATCACTGTCTGCCAGGTCCTATCCTGCCGGAACGCAAGGCAGCCGCACTTTTATGACGTCGATTTTGAGTGTTTACCTATCTATCGAGTACAAGGACCAGACATACATCAAAACGTAGGTCTCAATGTGCACATTAAGAATATAACTGGCTGCCACATACATCAAAATGTAGGTTTCAATGTGCACATTAAGAATATCACTCGCTGCCAGGTCCTATCCTGCCGGAACCCGGTGGCAGCCGCACATTTATAACGTGAATTTTGAGTATTTACCTATGTATCGAGTACAAGGCCAAGACATACATCAAAATGTAGGTCTCAATGTGCACATTAAGAATATCACTGGCTGCCAGGTCCTATCCTGTCGGAACCTGGTGGCAGCCGCACTTTTATGACGTCAATTTTGTGTGCTTACCTATGTATCGAGTACAAGGCCAAGACATGCATCAAAATGTAGGTCTCAATGTGCACATTAAGAATATCACTGGCTGCCAGGTCCTATCCTGCCGGAACCCGGTGGCAGCCGCACATTTATAACGTGAATTTTGAGTGTTTACCTATGTATCGAGTACAAGGCCAAGACATACATCAAAATGTAGGTCTCAATGTGCATATTAAGAATATCATTGGCTGCTAGGTCCAACCATGTAGGAACCTTGCGCAGGCTTTTATAACGTTCCTTAAGAGTGACTACCAATGTATCGAGCTCAAGGACTCATGCATCGAAATGTTGGTATGGAAGTGCACATTATGAATAGCACGGTCTGCGAGGTCCAATCCTGTCGGTACTACATTTTGATGCATGTCTTGGCCTTGTATTCGATACATAGGTAAGCACACAAAATTGACGTCATAAATGCGCGGCTGCCACCGGGTTCCGGCAGGATAGGACCTGGCAGCCAGTGATATTCTTAATGTGCACATTGAAACCTACATTTCGATGTATGTGGCAGCCAGGTATATTCTTAATGTGCACATTGAGACCTACGTTTTGATGTATGTCCGGTCCTTGTATTCGATACATAGGCAAACACTCAAAGTTGACGTCATAAATGCGCGGCTGCCACCGGGTTCCGGCAGAATAGGACCTGGCAACGAGTGCTATTCTTAATGTGCACATTGAAACCTACATTTTGATGTTTGTGGCAGCCCGTGATATTCTTAATGTGCACAATGAAACCTACATTTTGATGTATGTCTGGTCCTTTTACTCGATACATAGGTAAACACTCAAACTTGACGTCATAAAAGTGCGGCTGCCACCGGGTTCCGGCAGGATAGGACCTGGCAGCGAGAGATATTCTTAATGTGCACATTGAAACCTACATTTTGATGTATGTGGCAGCCAGTTATATTCTTAATGTGCACATTGAGACCTACGTTTTGATGTATGTCCGGTCCTTGTACTGGATACATAGGCAAACACTCAAAGCTGACGTCATAAATGCGCGGCTGCCACCGGGTTCCGGCAGGATAGGACCTGGCAGACAGTGATATTCTTAATGTGCACATAGAGACCGGCCTTTTTGATGTATATCCGGCCCTTGTACTCGATACATAGGCAAACACTCAAAGTTGACGTCATAAATGCGCGGCTGCCACCGGGTTCCGGCAGGATAGGACCTGGCTGCCAGTGATATTCTTAATGTGCACATTGAGACCTACATTTTGATGTATGTCGGGTCCTTGTACTCGATACATAGGCAGACACTCAAAATTGACGTCATAAAAGTGTGGCTGCCACCGGGTTCCGGCAGGATAGGACCTGGCAGCCAGTGATATTCTTAATCTGCACATTGAAACCTACATTTTGATGTATGTGGCAGCCAGTTATATTCTTAATGTACACATTGAGACCTACGTTTTGATGTATGTCTGGTCCTTGTACTCGATACATAGGTAAACACTCAAAATTGACGTCATAAAAGTGCGGCTGCCTTGCGTTCCGGCAGGGTAGGACCTGGCAGACAGTGATATTCTTAATGTGCACATTGAGACCTACATTTTGATGCATGTCCGGTCCTTTTATTCGATACATAGGTAAATCGACGTTCGGCTCACGGACTATAAAATATTAATGCAGTAATGTTAAAACGCAAGTTGTTGCCAGTTATCCAAGTTTTCAATTTTCCAATTTTCTGTAAATACATTTATCTCCAAAGTTCAACATAAACATAAGTTATCGTTTGCACAAATAAGAAATGACAGATTACATCTATTTTTATAACAAATCAAAACACTCTTTCCGTATCGTCTGTTTAATGAGATAAAATTTATAATGCATATAAAAATACTTTTTTTAATCGTCTGCTTTCCTCCATAATTATCAGAATAAATGAAGATTTCTTGTTATTGGTCTTATTTTTGCACTTTTACAAATGATGATTAAACCTTTTTTTTTTTTTTACTTTTAATATATTTTTAAACATATTTATCACGAATTAAGTATTTTAGTAATATAAATTACATTAAATGCAGTATTAAATTATCTAAAAATCCAAGCACAATATTGTGTAATACACATTTGAAAAGAAAAAAAAGTGACTGATTAATCTAAAAATATTAATATTTAAAGTAGTGGAGATTTTAAAATATTGAAATTTTCTTATACTTTTTCAAAATTTTAATTAAATACAAATTTTTATTTATTTATTTGTTGCAAAATGTACTTTTAATTGAACCCTGAAGTGCAGTCAGTTCACCATATTTTGAAAAAATAATAATAATAAAATGTTGACAATGTAAACTGTCCTCTTCAGAAAATATCAAAAGGTTCAAAGCTGTCGAATTTTCAATTCTGCTTATAATTTGCGAAGTGTAAAAAAACATAAAAATAAGTAAGAGGCCGAGGACTGATTCGAACCCGCAACCTTTCGACTTGCAGGCACGTTCGTTACCGCGACGCCACCGATTCACATGCGGCGCTCGTACTAATAAGTATTTGAAATATACGCTGAACTTTGACCCCCCCCCCCCAATTTCTCAAAAACTAAGGCCCATTTGAAAGAATCCTTTCAGCTTCAGCTGAATAATTAGTGGTATGACCCCTACAACATACTTTGAAATCATTAAAATCTGTGTGCACCATGTTTGGTGGTGCCCTTGTCAGTGTTGAAAACTTTCAAATTTTCTTCTGTAAGGGTTTGTTAGGGACACATCTAAAAAAATACAGGGGGGGGGGGGTTCTGAATGAGTGATACCTGTATAGAAATTGACAAATAATAGAATTTTTTTAAATTACTTAATTTAATTTGTTAAAATAAATTTTCATTTTTTTCGCAAGTGACCAGTCACCTTTATCCCTATAGTGTAAAACTTGAGAGTCTTGCACAAAAATCATGAGGCCCAGTACAAATTGCCCTTCTGCGTGCCTTATGTATACAAATTCTTATAGCGAAATCGGTCACTCGGGAAGCTCTTTTCAGCTTAGGGTCCGGTACAACTAGCACCTTTTATCTCCAACCAATCTTTTAACGTACCTCTATAATTTAAATAGTAAAAAAAGTATGCCAGATGAAATACACACATCCATTCATATTATTTTCTGGCTTGACCCCATTCGCGACGACAGCTTTTTGCTTAACTCCTTCGGAACCGACGGCTTTTACAGAAAATTTTTTCGATTGGCATTTTTCTTTCTTTTTTCTTTTTTTTTTTTTAAGTTACCTTTACAAAAATTCTTAAATTAAAGAAATCAAATGTTACATTCCTTTTTTACCGGTGTTGAAACCAAGTTCTGTGTGCTCTTTTTGAAGATGCATATATACACCCATGATGCCGAACGAATTAATTTTTAATATTTTATCACCGTTTTTCCAAAATAGAAAACTTTCTGTAATTGAATAGCAATAATGCTCTAATTAAATAATGTAAACTTTTCAATTAAAAATAACTGGTGTAATAATGAAGAGGAATGTATACCGCTCGCAAAGGGGTTAAATCATTAATAGTATTTAATACACAAATCTCCTTTCTAGCGAATGTAGCTTAAAACGAGTGTAGTTTTGGTCTTTTCCATTTTATTATAATTATGCATTAAAATTAGTGAATAGCCAGAAATTCAAAATCGTCTAAATAGACTAAACCGTCAAATATTCAAACTACTCTCAATTATTAGATATTTCATTTGTTTGAATTCTAATATTATTAAAACTATTTATTTAACACGTTGAGTGCCATGGTGACTGACACTGAACTTTCCATTTAGGCCGCGTCAGTGACCGGTGACTGACAGTGCAAAAATGATTTAAAACTAAAAAATATATTGTTTTTAGTAATTATTAAGAAAGTATAATCTTGTAATAAGTAAAATTAAGTAAATTTTAAATAAATTTACAGTACTTACTTAAATTAATATATATATATATATGTAGAGGTAATTTAGCCCCAGAAACCACAAGACTTCGACTGACAATGCATGTGCATAGTTTCAATGGCTGAGCAGAGTTCAAAAGCCCAGCCCAGAAAAATATTTGCAAGCTAAGTGCAATAAGAAATGTGTGAGAAAGCTTGAAGATTTTGCAAGAGAGGGCCTTGATCTGCGGTGCAGAGCAGATGGGTTTCCTGCACGCCCGTGTTTTTAACGGAACGAGATTCCGTTTCAGAACTTTGTAAAAGGGATCGATTGATACCCATAAGTAACTTTAATCAGTTATTATGTTTGTGTTCATTTTATACTTTATTTAGCCTAGAATTGTATATGTACCAGTTATCTAACCAAGAGCTTATTTTTAATTAAATATTCATTCAGTGAAATATTGGAACTGTTTACTTATTTCAAATCCCCGATTTTCATCCGCCCCACTTCTACAAATTTTGGGGGCTCGCCCTGGATGAACCGTGGACTTGCAAGAAATTTTGATAGTAATTTGCTTTTGATAGTAATTTGGCAGTAATAGCATGAACTGTTTGATTTTTAACAACTTTTCAGCTGTTCGGTGGTTAAGTTTGACGTTTCTGTTTTCCCATTGTTGGAATCATCGCTGTTTTCACGGAGAAAGCTGATTTCACGGAGTTTTCACGGAGCTGCTTCAACTGTTCAAGAAGAAAAACAGTGCTGTTGCGGTGCCACAAGAAAAAACCCAACTCGTAGTGCGGTTTTTTTTTTTTTTTTTTTTTTTTTTTTTTTTTTTTTTTTTACGAGTTCTGAAGCTAACGCGTGTGCGCGAGTGCAACGAATTTGTGATTTTTTGTGCAACGAATTTGTGATTTTTTGTGCAACGAATTTGTGGATTTTTCGTGCAACGAATTTGTGGATTTTTTGTGCAACGAAGGGTTTATACTGCTCAAGAACCCTCGCTGTGATTTTTTTTTTTTGCGAGGCGATTTTTACGCGTGTGAAATATTTTCGAAGCCAGTGATATAGGCTAAAGTCTCTAAATAAGTTTTTCAAGCCCGGTGCATTTTTTTAGGGCCTATATTTTTTTATATATATATACAGATATATATTGATTATTGATCAATCTTTATTGAGTGTTTTCATAATTATTATATATATTTGATTTGAAGTTATTGATATATTTTTTGTATTATTTTTCATGAGAACAGAGGATATCCACAATGAAGTAAGTGGTTTCACAATTAAGTATAGCATCTTGCTTTTATTTTAAACATTAAAGAATTTTGTTTTGTAATGTGAGTTTATGAATAGAAAATAATTTTGCTTACATATATAATGTTTTTATAAGATATTTTGGTATATTTGATAGAGTTTTTGTAGGAATAATGGCATATTTGGTAAGGGCAAAGAAAATAGACTTATTGTCAGTTTTAAATGAATTGGGGCTGAGTGCTGATGAAAGCGCAACAAAAGTTCAGTTAGCCGACATAATAACCAAATCGGACGGTTATAATGAAGACTTAGTCAAAAACTTATTAGACGGTCTCGTTAGCGAACGGTTGGAACAAGAAAAAAATAAAGAAATCGAAGAAAACGAAAAAAAAAGCATATGAATTAAAAAAATTAGAATTAGAACTTAGCGCTAAAAACAAATCCGAAATGATGCTTAACGCCGGAGTGAAAACTCCTGATGTTTTAAAATTAATCGCGAGGTATGATACCAATGAAGAAATAAGTATATATCTCACGTTGTTTGAAAGACAAATAAAACGATTAGGGGTAGAAAAGGAGAATTGGGTAACTTATTTGCTAGGTCTGTTACCATTAGAAATAATTAATATAATAGGTCGCGAAAAGGAGGAAATCTCGAATGATTATGATTATGTTAAACAGTTATTATTGAAAAGATTCAAGCTTAGTGCGGAACAATTTCGACAGAAATTCTTTGCCCACAGAAAAGAAAGTTCGGCGTCGTATCGCGATTATTCATTTGAACTTACGAATTTTTTAGAACAATGGTTGACAGGTCTGAACATTTCGTCTTTTGAAGATTTAAAAAACCTTCTAGTTATTGACCAAATAAGGAAAAAAATTACCATTGGAAGTAAGGGAGCATTTTATTGATGACTTGCCTAAGTTTACTAAGGTCTCAGATTTTATAAGTAAACTTGATGATTATGAGGCGGCCCGTAATATTGTTAGGAAGAATTCGGAAGTAAAAAATAGCGATAGTAAACGTTTTTCGCAGAACATGGAAAACAAAAGTTTTGGCCGGAAGAACAATTATTCCCAAAACAACAAGAACGGGGTAAGGGATAATTATAACCCTTTCAAAACTAAATGTTTTTATTGCAATGAATTTGTTTCTCATAAATCGAATCAGTGTCCTCGCAGAATGGAGGGAAATAAAAGTAATCATTACGGTTTAAATAACACGAAAGCGGTGAACGCCATGCGTAATAAATTTTGCCCCTCGGATAAAATTGTTAAAAGTATTGAAATTAAAGGTAAACGCATAAATTGTTTTGTTGATAGCTGATCGGATCTGACAATGATAAACAATGAACTTTATAGAATTTTGGGAAGGCCTAATTTAAGTAAGAATGATGTGAAATTGACAGGTATTAGTGGTGATGGAATAATTCCTTCAGGTTTTTTCAATACTAATATAAAAATTGATGATGTTAGTGTAAATTGCGATGTGTACGTTTTGCAGGATTTAAAATATGAAATGCTTCTCGGAAATAACTGATTGAATAAATTAAATTTCGAAGCATCAAACAATGGCTTAAAAGTAACAGGTAAGCGGAACGATGAAAAAAGTTACAGTGTAAATGTTGTTACAAAGATGCCCTTAGAAATTCCAGAGATAGACGCGGTCAAAGATGTTAAAAACATTCTCACGGTTAAATCTGACTTGCGGTTAGATGTTGAAGAGGTTCCTAGGCCCGACCTAGACTTGCGGTTGAATTCTTCAAACACACCCATGACTGAAAATTCTTTAGATGATTCTCATGAACCCGAATCTGTTTGCTTAGCAGAAATAGCTAATGCGGTTAATGTAAATGAAATCGATATGACGCATATTGCCGACTGCGGTTTAAGGGAAGAATTAATTAATTTGATTACGAATTATAAGCCTGAGAAAACGAAAAGTGTTGACTTGAAAGTTAAGGTAGTGTTAAGCGATGACATACCAGTAGTACAAAGGCCAAGGCGATTAGCGATTGCTGAACAAGCATATGTTGATACACAAATAGGAGATTGGCTTGATAAGGGTATTATAAGAGAAAGTTGTTCAAATTATGCTGCGCCAATTGTTTTTGCGAAAAAGAAAAATGGAGACTACCGATTATGCGTAGATTATAGGAAACTTAACAAAAAGATAATTAGAGATAATTATCCCCTTCCAGTGATTGACGATATTTTAGATGAGATTGGGCAGAGTAAGGTGTTCAGTACATTAGATTTGAAAAATGGATTTTTTCATGTAGAGGTTGATGAGGATAGTAAAAAGTTTACTTCGTTTGTTACGAATAATCAACAATTCGAGTACAATGTAATGCCCTTCGGTTTAAATGTCGCTCCACAATTTTTCCAACGTTACATATATGCATGCCTTAAAGAATTAATAAGAGATAAAACGATTTCCGTGTACTTAGACGATATAATCGTCCCTGCGCAGACTGAAGAAGAGGCGCTTTCTAAATTGAAACGTATGTTTCAGGTAGCATCAGAGTATGGCCTCGAGTTTAATTTTCCTAAATGTCAGTTTTTGAAGAGAAAAATCGAATTCTTAGGATACGTAATTGAGAATGGAACAATTCGACCTTCCGAAACATATGTTATAGCTGTTACAAAATTTCCTGAACCAAAAGATAAAAAACAACTCCAGAGTTTTTTGGGACTTACCGGATATTTCAGGAAGTATATCTCTGATTATGCTAAAATTGCTAGACCCTTGAGTGATCTTTTAAAAATGGAAAATGAATTCAATTTCGGACCAAGTCAAAAAGAAGCTTTCCAAATTTTAAAAAATAAACTGTCTAGTAAACCAGTATTACATATATTTAGAAAGGGGCGGAAACGGAATTACATACGGATGCTAGTAGTTTAGGTTTCGGAGCAATCTTGTTACAAAAAGATGATTACGGAAATTTACATCCAGTTCATTTCATGAGCAAGAAAACAACGCCCGCTCAAGCGAAATATAGTAGTTATGAGTTCGAAGCACTTGCTGTCATCGAAGCATTAAAGAAATTTCGAACTTATTTGTTAGGAAATAAATTTAAAATAATAACCTATTGTTCTGCTTTTTAAAAAACCTTAGAGAAAAAAGATCTTACACCTAAAGTTGCGAGGTGGGCATTATTTCTTCAAGAATTTGACTACCAAATTGTTCACAGAGCCGGAAATCAAATGAAACATGTCGATGCATTGAGTCGTAACACGGTTTTAACTTTAACGCGTTCACAGGATGAACTTACTGCAAAATTGACTAAAGCGCAAAAGGAAGATGATTACATTCAAACTATAAAAACATTAGTTGAAAAAAACGAAAGTAATGATTATTTTGTTAGGCGAAATATTGTGTATAAATATGAAAACGATAGAGAATTAATTATGGTACCAGAAAGCATGCAAAGGGAAATTATTCGTGAAATTCACAATAAGGGACATTATGCTGTTGCTAAAACTGAAGCGATCGTGAAACAGGATTATTATATCACTAACCTTCGAAAACAGATCGAAAACGTGATAGAAAATTGTATTGAGTGCATACTATGTAATAGGAAACAAGGTAAAGGTGAAGGATTGCTAAATCCCATCCCTAAACAAGATTCGCCACTTCAAACTTACCATATCGATCATTTAGGTCCGCTACCTTCGACAAACAAAAACTATAATTTTATTTTCTCTGTAGTGGACGCTTTCACAAAATTTGTGTGGTTTTATCCTGTCAAAACAACTTCTGCTAAGGAAGTGATTTCGAAATTAAAAATTCAACAAGCCATATTTGGAAATCCAGAAAGTATAATTAGCGATCGTGGAGCTGCTTTTACTTCAAATGAGTTTAAGGAATATCTCGAAGATGAAAAGATAGAACACGTCTTAATTACGACAGGTATACCGAGGGGAAACGGCCAGGTGGAGCGATCACAGAAAACGCTCATAAATATCCTGAGTAAATTATCCATCGATGATCCGACGAAATGGTATAAATATGTGCCAACCGTACAACGAATAATGAACAGTACGATTTCGCGTAGCACTCAGTATACCCCTTCTGAGTTATTAACAGGAGTAAAATTAAGGGATAAGGAGGATTTAAATATTAAACGAATTATTGATGAGGAACATGAAAACGCGTTCATGGAAGAAAGACTTAACAACAGAAATATTGCTGAGCAAAACATTCTGAAAATCCAGGAAGAAAATAGTAAAAGTTTTAATCGTAAGCGGAAAAAAGCAAGGTGTTATAAAATTGGTGATCTAGTTGCCATAAAACGAACCCAATTTGGGGTCGGCATGAAATTACGAATTAAATATTTTGGTCCTTACAAAGTGATCAAAATCAAAAGCAATGACACATACGATGTCGAAAAAGTGGGCTTCCAAGAGGGTCCAAGAGTGACATCGACTGCAGCTGACTGCATGAAACCATGGGTTTCTACACCCTAAAATACGATGTTTTTCAAGTATTTCTTTTATGTGTTTTTTTTTTGTTGTTGTTTATTTGTTTATGTATCGCCATATAGTGTTTTATGACTCCAAGTACATCCATTTAACGTTATTTTTAGACATTATTTTATGCAAGAAAAAAAAACTGAACTGTGACTGAAGAGAAAAAAAAAACTTTTAATAGTTTATGAACACTTGGACTAGCACCAGACTTTTTATTATTATTATTAGTTTTTGAGCGATTTAATATGGAATTTTAGTGTTTGTGTTTTGTGATTTCACTATTTTTATGAAAGTCGTATGGAGTCTGATCTGGAGCTTATAGTTGGTATTAAGCTCTGTGAGGGCACAGATAGGTCAGGATGGACGAGATGTAGAGGTAATTTAGCCCCAGAAACCACAAGACTTCGACTGACAATGCATGTGCATAGTTTCAATGGCTGAGCAGAGTTCAAAAGCCCAGCCCAGAAAAATATTTGCAAGCTAAGTGCAATAAGAAATGTGTGAAAAAGCTCGAAAATTTTGCGAGAGAGGGCCTTGATCTGCGGTGCAGAGCAGATGGGTTTCCTGCACGCCCGTGTTTTTAACGGAACGAGATTCCGTTTCAGAACTTTGTAAAAGGGATCGATTGATACCCATAAGTAACTTTAATCAGTTATTATGTTTGTGTTCATTTTATACTTTATTTAGCCTAGAATTGTATATGTACCAGTTATCTAACCAAGAGCTTATTTTTAATTAAATATTCATTCAGTGAAATATTGGAACTGTTTACTTATTTCAAATCCCTGATTTTCATCCGCCCCACTTCTACATATATTTTATCTTATATCATACTTTAGACTATCAGTCATAGGTGAGTGACGCGGCCCAAATGAAAAGTTCAGTGTCAGGCACCGATGACTAAAGTGGCACTCAACGCGTTAATAAATAATTTTGATAAAATATAATTATTCATTTAATATGTGGATATTGAAATCAGGATAGTTATGTATTACTGTATGAACAACTAAAAAATAGGCAATAAAATAAACTTAAAAAAAATAGAAACCGACATCAAAAAACGTAATGAAAAGAATTAAATAATTCTTTAAAATTCTCTAATGACAAAAAGATATCCAATAACCGCAAATCGGATAACATGTTTAGGCTAAAAAAAATAATTCAATATATAAAATTTATAATTCACCAAACATGACCTTTCATGAGATTTTTTTTTAGAAGAAATAAATTAAAATATTTATGATTTAATTTACGAATATACTCATATAAAAAGTAATCAGTTTTATAATTTGGTGCCAAATAAACTTAAGTATAGTAAGAATTGTGAATATATTATACCTAGTACCGATAATAAAGTAATGATCGAAAACATGCTACAAAATCTTAAAATATGTTTTATTTCTTCAGAATATTAATTTTTTATCATTGTCGACTGGAATTTTTCGGCACCAACTTCAAAAAGTAGCTGATTACTTTTATATTTGTATTTTGGTAAATTAAATCATAAATATTTTCATTTTCATTTCTTAAGGGGGAAAAAAAACTCTCTCGAAAATCCATGTTTGGTGGATAATTAATTTTATATACTGATTTAACATTTTTATGTCGACACATGGTATCCGATATGTGGTTATTGGATATCTTTTTCTCATTAGAAAATTTTTAATAAGTATTTAACTCTTTTTAGCACGTTTTTTGAAGTCGGTTACTATTTTTATTTTTTTTTAAATCTCGAAATTCTCTGGTGTATCAAACATATGCACCATCGGCATTTTTTGTTTTGTTTTGAAAGTTATTCTCAGACTAAAGCTGTTTATTCTGAAGTTTCCTTTGTGATACAATGATACAAATCAGTTTATGTATTCAAACAGAACCGAAAAAGTAATCCGATGCTTTTGTTAATGTATTCACAAAGCATTTGCCACCAAGTGGTGAATAATAAAGAGCCGCAATAAACTTCCTCAGCTACAAAATGCTTTGAAAGTGAATTGAAAGAAAAACAAGATATACATCATGGATTACTGCCATAGACATATAGAAATTCCAGATTAATGCAGTCTTTATACCGAAGAAATGTGTTGTTTTATGGCTCTTGAATATACTTTGTAAGAAATACTTTGTTTCATTGACTGTAAATAGCTTTTTTTTACATGCTTCAATTTGAATGTTGTATCTCACTTTCAATTTCCTTGTATCCATGAAAAATAGTAAAGTTTTTATATTATTATTATTATTTTTAATGTTAAGAGATACCTGTACAGTAATTTTTTTCAGTTCATTTTTTGATTGTGTATGTTTTTGATATAAAAAATAGATAAAAAAACCAAAAATTTTTGAAATACTTTTAAAAGTATGAAACACAATAATTTATTCGTTTTAACACTTTCCGTCATAGGTAAAAAGTTAAAGACTTTGGTTTGTCCCTTCGTCTAGCTATGCTCTAGCTACAAAAAATGTGTGTAGCATTTGTAGCTCGTTTACATGCATGTTCAAAAGTATTCCATTTCATCAATAGGAATAAATCGTTTAAATTGCATTTTAATGATGTTACACTTTTTCAAACAAAATGAAATTTTTATGCATTTCTAGGATGCATCGGAAAAAGCTTTATATAGAACATGGCTTGCAAAGCATTCATCATTCTTTTATATTGTGAACAAAAAAATTTCGTTACAAAATCGTCAATGGGGAAGATCGTTAGTAGAATATTTTAATGATATTTTATTGTTTTAAATATAGGGAAATTATTAAGGTTATTATATTATTTATTATATTATACAGTTATTATATTATTTAGGTTCAGTATTAAATGCATACTGTGAAATATAAGGTACATATAATTTATCATTCATTTATAAGAATACACAGAAAAATTCCTTTAGAATATGAGCTATAATCGATAATTGCTGGAAGTGTGTTTCAATTTGGATAGATGATTTCAAGTTTATGCCTGTCACGTGGTATGTTTAAGTTACATTAACCTCTTCGCTACTGGCGATTATCACAGTATTTTTAATTATTACTGAATTATTTCTTCTCTCGTTTGACTTCAGAACTAGATTTTTGTTTTATTTTCATTAGCTCAAATCTTAGAATTCGAAACATATTATTCTTACATCGAAATTTCATTTATATTTGAGTATCATAAATAAAATGGGACAAAACTGATGTACCCATTTGGGTACTCAGGGACTGAAGAGGTTAATCATACTCTTGACTGCACAAAATAAAAGTCGTAACTATTATTGGCTATCAGCATAAATTGGACAAGGGTAATTTTAATTTTGCTATGCATTTTTTTAACTAAAAGAAAGTTGTGGAATATGAATTCAGATACAGAGCGAGATATTTGAAAATAACGCCCCCCCCCCCTAGACTTAACATTATCATCCGGGTCTTTTTGAACAAGTTGAGTAGCCTCTTAAGTCCATTACTACTTAATGGATCGTATTGTCACGGTTGTAATTTAATTTTTAATTATTGCATGACATGTAAATAAAAATTATTGAAATTAAACTTTAAATGATGATAAGTGACCTTTGTCAAATTTTAAAATTATTTCAGAAGTGGAACAGAAATGAAAAATGCTATATTACTTGTAAAAAAAATCGACAAATCTTAACTAGATTAATTTTGCTTCTGGTATAGTATATCTTCAAAATTTACAGATCTTCAAATAATTTTCTGTAATTTCTTTTGTATAAAGATAAATAAATTATTTCTTTTGATTCTGGATATAAAAATTTTATATGCAGATTATTTTTATATATATATAAAAATCTGGATATAACTCTTTTTTAGCTTGCATAAAAATGAATTTGCTTTCAAGCGTGAAGTTTTCCTTTTTTCTGAAAACATTTTTTTAATTGTGTCTTTTTACGAATAAGTAAGGATGCGATACATACATCATTCTGGTTCCTGATAGCCCCTCTTTTTTTAAGAGCATAGATTTGTTTTTCACTTTCTTAAAGTTCAAGTGTTAGCTTTATCTTTTCCTCCATTCATTTTGATGATTCTTGGTGAGCGGCAATTCCAAAAATATTCTCCCTGGAACAATATATTTCATTAGCTCTGTCACTGTAACATAACACTTCATGTGCAATTTGAAACTGCAGTGGGAATGATACTATGATAACAATAATCTAGGTATCTTGATTCGTTTTTGCACTGCAATCTGCGTGTTACAGTAAATGGCAAATGATAGCTAGTGTATCGTTGTTTATCTCCTTTTTCGAACCTTCATCATTTTTATTTTCTAACAGATTTATAAAATCAAATGTCTAGTACATATGATAACGCAGGAAAGACAGCAAATATTATTGTGTTACTTGAAAGGGACAGTTTTGTCTTTTCATAATGAAGTTTGTGTATTTGTGAGAACGAGGCAAATTACCTTTTAGGAAAAAGGTTCCCTTGCTAGTACAGTTTTTCTTCTACTTTTATTATTTTAAATGTAATGCAGATCTATAAATGATATTTTCTACGTCGAGAATGTCACCTAAATGAGAATTGGTAAAGTTAACCAAAAAAAAAAAAAAAAAAAAAAACTTTGGGGTCACAGTTATTTAAACATATGACATATTTCAATATTATAAAATACACTAAGTTTGCATCTTTATACAAGTTTCCTCACATTATGAAATGTGATAATGATAATGATGATAAAAATAAAAATGATAAAAATAATTAAACTAAGCTAAAAAATGCTGAAAATGAAAAAATACATTTAAAAAGAGATATAAGGGAATCGTCCACTGTTAATCTTGTGACAATCAGAGCAAATTTCCAAAAATACTTCCAATTCTGTTATTACAAAATATATTTAGAATAAATTTGATGCAACCACTTAAAATATATTAGCTCTACTTTCATAAACCATATGCAGTTTATAACAAAAAGCATTTTACTTGTCCAGATAATAAATTGAAATTTTGTTACCCTTATGACCACAAAAAACTGCATCATCCAAAAATTGTGTTTTATATAGAACTTCTCTGAATTATATAAGAATATAGAAGTAAAATTTACATAATGTAGCAGAGTAATTATATCTTTTAAAAAGAAGTAATCATTGAACTCATCTGATAACTCATGAATTAGCTACATTTGATTTTGCAAAATGCTAAGCATTACTTTTATGACAGTTTGTCTATAAGAAAATTTTAGCAAACATTCATTTTAAATAAAAAAAAAAACACTATTAAATTATATTTTGGCAAACTTACTTTTCCCACAGAACAACTTTGTGTGCCGGTTAATGTTTAAAATAATACAAAATGATATAAAAATTATAAAATTAGAGTTTGTAAAGTCTTCAAGTTTTTATCAATCTGGTACACTGTAAAAAAAAGGGGTCGATCTACTAAAAAAATTTTAGTGATCTTTGTAATTACTAAAAAATTTTTAGTAATCTTACTCGGTTACAAGGAGTCTGTAAGAATTACTAGAAAAAGCTAGCAACGAACAGAGTTAATAATTTTACATTTTTAAAAGGTATTACTAAAACTCACTTGGTGTGGCCGTGATAGCCTAGTGGTCATAGCACCGAACTCCAGGCTGAAAGTACCCGGGTTCGATGCTGGATGTCACCAAATATGCACCGAATGTATGCAATGTAAGTACTCGTTAAATAAAGGGATTATGAAAATCCTGTTGTAGCAGTTACCATGGGTAATGATCTCTGGACTTTCCCTCCACTTTAGAAACATGTCAGAATAGAGCAGGTAGCAATGTTTGGTGCTGCCATCTATTGCGGCTTCGCCGAATATCTTCCGTTTCAGTAGTCTGTCTTTTTACCCACTGGATGCAGTTCGAAAGAAGCTCCTGCCCTTCGGGCACACGTAATGGTTACTAAAAATAATTTTGGAGCTATTACTAAAATTTGCTTGGTGGCTCATACTAAAAACTTTTAAGTTAGTTATACAAAAAATTCTTTTGTTCAGTTTACAAAAAAAATGTTTGTTTCACTTGCAAAAAAAAAAAAGAAGTTTGTAATGGTTACTAAAAAATTCTGTGGAATACAAATTTACTAAAATTTTTAGTAACCTCTTGAATTTTTTTTACAGTGTAGCCTTAATGTCAATCACAGTTTGAATTTTTTTTTATCAAATAATGTGGTCATCAGATTCAAAACTGAGAATTACTTTTGAACTTCATGGTTCTAAGTACTCTATTTTATAGTCATCATCTTCTAAATCATTACTAACACCATGAAACCTGAAATCATCATATTTCATTCATCGTAACTACACAGCAACCTCTCAGTTTCTGTTGCGAAACAGAATACATTATAGTCTTTATTATTAATAATATAAATTGCAATTTCGCCTATATCTTTATATATTTAGTGAAACAAGATTTTTTTGTACGAATCATGTTGTATGCATATTTTGTAGTAGATAGTGTCATTCTTTATGACTTTAACAAATGGTACTTGATGGATGCTCTTCGTTTTTGGTAGTTTTTCAATAAAACGTGTTGTTTCTCTTTTATTTCCCCATATGATAAACAAAGTATGCTTACTTATTTTTACCATGAACAGTTTTGACAAAATTAGTGGTATTCCTTCCAATTGCATTTCTTGGACGAACTTCATTATAATTGTTTCATTCTGCAGGATCTTTATACGAGCTTTTGAAAACACAATACATGCAATTAAGTTAATTGAAGAAGAAGTCTGATTTATTCCTGACGTAATTGCAAATTCAATTTTGTTTAAATGGAAATCACAATCATGATAAAAAACAGAAAAATAGTTATAATTTTGGAAAATTCATTCCTTCTGTTGGAATTTTACGCAAGAAGTTATTTACAAAAATTAGTTATGAGTTAAATGCCTGAATAAATAGCGTAAGAATTTAATTTTTCCAATTGAGAGAACTCGATTTCAAATCTTTGGCTTACATTGTCTATGTTACACCAGCAGTGTCAGCCAAGGATCTAGGTTCGAGTTCCAGCCTGACCATTTTTTCACTCCGTTGAAAAAATTATATTCGTATGTTAACGTTACCAGTCAGTATGATTGTGTTAAAAATAAGAATTATGGCATTATACTAAATAAGAGCTGAAAATACAGTCGCTTGTGGATTTGAACAGTGGTGAAGAATTTCATACAGAAATTTCGTTTTGGGCATAAAAATGTACAGTTTTCAAGAAAATCTACTTCAATGATGACTCTTTCATATCTGGTTATTATTTTTTAGGGAATTATCAAAATATTTTATGAATAAATATGCATGAAAATCGGCCACAGAAATGATTTAATTGCTTTAATTTTTTTTATAAATAATCAGAAAGATTTTCTTCGACTGTTACTATTCCAAAAACGTTTATCAACATTTTACTATTGATAGTAACTTATAAGAAGCTCTATATCACGAGCTTCTTTTTCAAATAACTTTTCATTGTTATTTTCACAAATTAGAAATTCTGAATTCATACATTCTAAGTATGATTTACCATAGCAGACAAAGTCATTAAATCTATCACAGGAATTTTAAATGCATGAAATACATCTATCACTGCCTTATGAATTGCTTGAATGTTTTAGTGACGACGACAAATGCAGATATTCTGACAAATATTTTTTTTATGAAACTACGCCTTAAAGCTGCAAAGGAATCCTATTTTTTAATCTAAAAAACATCTTTAAACAAAAAAAAAAAAAAAAAAAAAAAAAAAAAAAAAAAAAAAAATTCTCCTATCAAATGTCACCTAGGATTGTTGAAATTATGTGATCTTTTTCACGCCTAACAAATTTAGATTTAATTGAAGAATGATTTCTTCTTGTATCTTCATCGACATAAAATTCTCCAAAGCTGTGGTGTGAAAGGTTTTTTTTTTTTCTTTTCGGTACAAAGTCTGGGGTTAGCTATTTTTCGATATTTTCTTTACATTGCTAAAACTTTTGATGGTTGTAAGACATTTCTTCACTTAATATTAACATGTTTTATTTTATTTCTTTCTCACCTCAACATATTCAATTTCATTCTTAGTTTTTCTGTGCAATTTTTGTCGCTTAGCAGATTTATTTATTTATTATTTTATTTTTTGCTTTATAAAACAAGTCGTGTACAAGAAGTAGTATTAAAATGTTTTCTTTAAAATATACTATCAGAATTATTTCTATGAAAGTTACAATAAGAATCTCTATAGATCATATAGCATAATTTAGTAAACGAAGCTTTACAAACCCTGCAAAATATCTAATCAAAGATCATGTGCTTCAAACTAAAAGAAAAAAAGCACACAAAGATAACACAAACTGAGATGTTTTAATATATCTTTAATAGCTTGTCATGAAGATTTTGTAATCTTCAGTAATAATAATTAAAAAAAAATCCATATTTTTAAAGAGTAAAGATATTTTATCTTGCTTAAAATACACAAAATATTCTTAATTATGCTTAAAACTATTTCAAGAACTGTTTTAATAAAGGAGAAAACAACTAAACTTCAAGCATTCTGTTTTTTTTTTTTTTTGTAACGCAGTATTTATGAAAAACTATGGACAAAAGTGTAATGTGTTACTCTTGTGACATAGATATTTCCTACTCTTATGACAACCCCCAAGATGTTATTCCATGTATAACACAAAATAAAGTATCTTATGTAAAATTTGTCTTGTAGTTCGAAATCAAAGAATTAGAATTCTCGGCTGAAAATATTTAGTTTTATAAAATTAGAACCTTATTATGTTTTCTGCCCTTGTGAGATTTAATTATCAACTATTAAATAAAGTTAAAATTGCAATTAAAACATTAGCTAGAAACTTTTAACTATGTAGATCTCACGGTTATAATACTAGCTTGTTATTTACAAAACATAATAATTTCATTTAATAAACAGAAATAAAAAAAATAGGTAAAAAAAATAACTTAATAAGTGGACTTTTATGCTCAACTGTAAATGCACTTTAATACTGTCAATCTCCCGCCAATTTTCGGTATAGACTTATTCTTATGAATTTAAAACTTACAAATTCATAAACATCAACTCTTTAGCTTTAAAACGATGTAATTACACATATATTTAATCTTAAAAAAAAATTCAGCAAAAATTTTCTTCTGCAGTGGACGGTCCCCATTTAGATCTGACTATGTAGCATAATCAGATGTATGCTACATAGATCTGACAAATTGATATAGAATCATAGATCTGAGTTTCGATTTCTCCCCGAGGAAGGTATTCTAGGAAATTAGTGAAGATCAGGATAAAGGTACTTATATGCTTTTATAAATGTATTTTTATTACTTTTAACACGTTTTGACTTAGTTTTGACGATATTAAGGATTTGAATATGTAATTTTACGATAACAATAATGTTACTGACTTTAAATCTCTTTAGAATTCATTCGCTCTTAGAATTAAAAACGCCATTTTTATTTTAAAAAAAAGTATTATTTAAGATTAGAAATAGTTACAACAGTTTAAAAATTTCTGAAAACACAAGCACAAATTTTTATAAAGTTGCAGCACCTACAGCGATGTAATGGTCTGTCTGAATTTGGTCTGAAATTTCAGATCATTAAAGACGGTAATACAAGTTCTGAAAACGCCAGGTGTTATCAAATTTTCCCTCATTCACTAAAGCCATCAATTTTATTTTAAAATTTTCGTCAACTAAAAATAATACATTTCCAGCGGATTACAACAGCGGCTCTGAGCTTAATGCTTGACTATCATCGGATGTCGGAGCTTAATACTCGATAATATCACCCACTCCACATACACGCACATACACCATATCTTCATTTTATTAAAATTAATTTGCAAGAAATAGGGAAAGTTTTCATTTCGTATTAGGTTTTAGATTTTAATAAAATAAATGTAATGTAATATTTATCCATTTAACAAAATTTTCCTCACTCATTAAAAGCCATCAATTTCGTTTTTAATGTTTTGTCAAATTTAAATTATACATTTATGTATTTGTCAAATATTCAAATCAAATTATACTAAGTACTGTAACTAACAATGTTGACAATCATACTTGTTTTTGATTAAGTTAAAATGATACTTTTTTTTCTATTATAGTTAGGAAAAGTAGGAAATAAAATTTCCGATGCCTAAGTCGATGTTGCTATAAATCTTTCATAAGTTGAACTTTAAGTAGCAACATTGTACTATTATAATCCATTAATTTTTAATAGAAATGTGCTTTTTAAGAGTACTAACTATAAACATGTATACTTGAGAAATGGAGAAAAAATTACCATTGATGAGTAATTTTCATCGTTATTAAAAATTAAGTTTCTGATTCAATTTATTATTGAAGTTATGATTATGACATATGAGCTTTTGATTATTAGTAACTTCTGGTATGTATCCCCAGTAGTCAATCTAAGGAGTGAGCCCCCCCCCCCTCCCCAGGATCACTCCTTGGATTTCTCCCCATGTCAATTTTAATGTCACCTACGAATTGGAAAAAATATCTGAATTAAACCCAACCCTGTACACGGGGGCGTAAACCACCCTAGTTGCGTAGGGGGGTGTAGACTCATAAATTTCCGATTTCAAGAAGGAAAATTTCGGCGTACTGTGAAAAAAAAAAAAGCCAACATACGTAAATCGTAACTATTTTAACGAAATTACAAAATTTTATAGATGAAATTCACAAGATAATTTTTACAAACATGTCTCAAAAGCACGCGATATTTTAATTTAACTTCAGATTTCTTTCTAACAACATACTTTAAAGCAGCATGAAAACTATTATAGTCATCCCTGTTTTTTACGACTAAACAAAATGCAGTTATAATAATAACGTAAAGAAATAGAATACAATTCGTTAAGGAAAAAGAAAACCAAGGTATTGTTTATGATGGAAGTAAACTAGTATAGATTGAAAAATATCCAGATTATTTCAAGATAAAAAAATTCAAAATATTTGGGTGTTTTATATTTTTATTCTGTATGAGATAATATTTTTGAAACACACTTTTAAATCTAAATTTGCTAACAAAAGTAAAACATTTTCACATATAAAAAAATAATAATATGAAAAGAAGACATAAAATTAACTGGTACGAAAAAAAACATAACTATTTTTGACTAAAGGTAAAATTCGTGTAGAAAGGAAAAATCCAGATTTTAATACAGAACATTTATAATTCAATTTTGAATACTCATAGGAAAGGATATCATAGAGGTCTGCACGGGCCGAAATTTCGAGGCCCGGGCCCGGCCAGGCCCGAACGAAAGAAATATTGGCCCGACCCGGCCCGGCCCGAAAGTTAAAAATTATGCCCGAGCCCGGCCCGAACGAAAAAATAATGGCCCGACCCGGCCCGGCCCGAAAGTTAAAATTTCGGCCCGAGCTCGGCCCGGTCCGGAAAAAAGTTTAAAATTCGGCCCGAACTCGGCCCGGCTCGAGTGAATTTCTACAGAACATTTATCTTTAATCTTATGGAAGAGTTCTGACCAAAAAAAATTATATTAGTCTTTTTTTTCCATGTTTATAATCTCCATTTTTGCAGAAGTGCTGTAGGCTGCTATATTTATGCTTTTAAATGAATCTTTGTTTGTTGTATGTAAATGTATTAGTTATCACTAGTATTATTAATCCATATTCCCTGTAATGGAGACAAAAAATCGAAAAAGCGGTATATGGTAAAATTTCCAAAGACGAAATCGCTTTGGAACGAAAAAAAATGCATTCCCTTCTTAACAGATGTAAATGTTTAATATATTTTATTCTCCCGTATTGTTGTATTCATTTTGCACGGATGAAAATTTTAAAAGAAACTTTCAGTTTTCAGTTAAAAAAAAAAAATCCGTCATAATCATGCTTTTTTTTTTTTTTTTTTTTTTTTTTTTGTGTGTGTGTGTGTGTGTGTGTGTGTGTGTGTGTGTGTGTGTTTAATTCTATTTTAAAACGCCTAGTAATCTACGATTCTTTAAAACGAATAAATTCTAATGTTTAATTGTAGAATAATGACGGCTTAAAAGTATATGCTTTTTTTTTGCAGAAATTTTTGGACAAAGCCAAATATTACTGATTTATAAAAAGTCGAGAAAAGGATTTTCATATAAGAAGATTCAATAGGAACTGATTATTTTGGTCCATGAAAACTAGGAAGAATGGAGTCAGTCTCGGCTTCGTACGGAAAAAAAAAGTTAGGCCCGGCCCGATACTTCGGAAAAAAAATTAAGGCCCGAGCTCAGCCCGGCCCGAAAAGATTAGTGACTAGGCCCGGCCCGAAAGGATTAGTGACTAGGCCCGGCCCGGCCCGAGTCTTCAGAAGTAAGGCCAGAGCCCGGCCCGGCCCGAATGCCATTATTGAAAATCGACCCGAGCCGGGCCCGTGCAGACCTCTAGGATATCATTTAAATTCCGTGATACACATTTCTAACTAAATTGAAAATTAGATAAAATATAGAAGTTTCTTCATTTCAATCAGTATATATTAAAATTTTCAGACTAAACTAAAAACTTTCCGAATGTAAAGGAATACACCTGAATCTTGATATCTCGAAGTCAAAAGGCACAGAAAAAAAATAGGAACATCAAGGTTTCCGATCACAGTATCAAGATTTAAAATAATATTAACAATGCTGTAATATGTATATAAAAAAAAATTTCGCCATACCAAGAATTTCAAATTCACAATATTCGACAAATCAACATTTTTCTGAATAATTTTATCAGTAAAGATAATATTTATCCTACTTCTGTAATATTTCCGACTATGAATAAACTTATGTAGGTTTTCTTCGTTCTAAACTGCTTTTTTTCTTATTTTTCTAATTAAAAACTGCAAGAGAAAAAAAAAAAGACTAAGAATAAGATTTTGTGAGTTTTCTTCATTCTAACTTGTTTTCTTATTTAATTAAAAACTACAAAAACATTTCTGCAATTCATAAGTTTGTATAGGTTAATATCTTTTCTTTTTTTGACTAAACGTACTTTTTCCCTACTGACTTTTCGTTTTTCCAATTTATAATTTTTTTGCTTTAATATTGTTCTTTTCCGACTAACTGTACATTTTCCCCATCTAATGGGAAGTTTTCTAACTGATTTTTCCGTGGGGGGGGGGAGGATCGCATCCCCCTCCCAGGATTTACGCCCCTGACTGTACATCCCGCCATAGTCAGATACTTTTCAATTATCAGTGCATACAAGATAAAAATATTAATGTGACTGGCAGGATGTCTTTGGTCGAAAAAGGACAAATTGATGTAAACTATGCTCCAGAATGTTTAAAATATAGCTTTTCCGTCTGTGTACTATTACTAAAAAAATTAAAAAAAATAAAAAATTAAAAAATCACTTCCGTTCATCACATTTCTTACAGCAGCACATTATTTTTTTCGAGTTCAATATCTCTCTTCCTTTTGCTGTATTTTTAATAGATTGAAGTTTCTTTCACAAATAAGGACCTAATGTAAATTATAAATTTTATGGACCGGAAGTTTTAAAACATTAAAATCGTCTGATTTCCTCTTAAACAAAGAAAGCTTCTTTAGTTTCATCTTTCTTTCTTACTCATTTTGCTACTAGCAGATTCTTGTTTAGCTTTCAATCGCGTTGCAGTGCTTGTTATTATTGGCTTTTAACCAAGTGCTGGCAAATAGAGCAGTTTAGGGGAAGAAATTGCCGTTAAAACATTTCAAAACTAATATATAACTGCTTTACTGAGTCAGAACAAGATAAATACTAATATCTTCATTGGCTGTGCTTTAAAATCGAAAAATAAAGGTAAACAATTTAGAAAAGCTGCAAATTTTACATGTAAATAGCGGAAAAATCAAATCACTTGAATATTATGCTTTATTGCTCTATGCTTTATATCTCAATATTAAGCACTTAAGCTTCACGATGTCATAAACTATTCTATTTGAAATTCTAAGTGTATGCATTTTAAATTCAAACTCCAATGCTTTAAACATTTGTTTTCGTCGCTAATCGCTTTTGTGGTCGGTTTTGTATGGGTTTATAGCAATGATTCTTTTAGCACCCAATATATGGCGCAATATGTCAAAAAAAAAAAAAAAAGTATTCGTTTTCCCCTCATTTATTGCATTACTAGACAATTATTTTCAAATTTATTTCATCTCCATATATAATAATAATTTGCATGTAATTAAAAATGAGAAAATAAACTACTTTTGGTGAAATTTAATGTTATTTGGTATTTCACATACTATTACTAAATTGAATATGCTGCTTAAGGTGTCAGTCATTTAAACTGGTTAAAGTTACATCATGAGTAATTTAAAGAATTCATAAAAATTATATAAATAAAATAAAAACAAACTGAACGTAGATAATAAAATACTGCATATCTTAAAATAGTAACTAACCATTAAACTAATTCGTTATTTATTAGAAGCTTTAATTCTCTCAAATTTTCTCCCTAAATTGCTTACTTTTTAAGTCAGCATAAAAAATGTGAATAATGTAACACGATTTACAATATTGTATACTAAAAGCATAAAACTATAACATTTAATTTTAAGTATCTAACTGCAAATACCAGGATATAGCGTATTCCGAGATGTTTTAACCCTTTCCGACGCACGGCACTTCTATTGTGGAAATGTTGAAATGACTCAATGACACTGGAATTTACGTACAAATTTACGAATAAAAACTGATAAAAATAAAATAATATTTGCTAAAAGTAATCATAAAAAGAAACGGTCTCAAATCTTTACAAAATAAAACATGTGTTAAAATATAATTATTTTGGACAGTCTGAAACTTAATAAAAAGCTATTTCATGTGTATCTGCGTTTTGAAAAATGACATATAAATATTACGATTGAATTAGTTTCTACGAAAACTGCAAGCACTAGGCATATGATCCCTCAAATCGTGGTTGAACAAATTTGCTTTCAATGCAGGAAAATGGTATAAGTCATGCATTTTTTAAATTTCATAACTCGGTAAATTTTAACGTTGTATGAACGGGATTTTTTTTTTTTTTTTTTTTTTTTTTTTTTTTTTTTTTTGTCCTGCTTGTTAATGCAATAGGAAAAAATTACTAAATGTAACTTAATAGGACCGGGGTATAGTACAAAAATTTAAATTTCGTATTCTTTAAAAAAATGATTTTATTGACCCTAATCGCTTTTAAAATATTTATATACCTCATATATTTTTGTATGGAACTATGTATCTATGACTAATGTTTTAGGAATAGCCATTGGTCACCGATGAGAGTGGACACACTATATACATACCAAGTCTAAAGAGAATATTTATTTTTTCAACCAATGAAATATTTCTTTTGGTGTTATTAACATTATTATTATTACTACTATTTCATTGTTGTTGTTATTATTATCATTATTCCAATGATCATATTATTGTTATTTTTATTACTTCCATATTATATTTTAATTTATGTATTGACTTTTAACGCAAGTTTTACTTTTATTTTGCTTTTATATACTGTTACGAAGAACTTTAATGTTTATTTTATTATTTCTGATTTTTATTTCAGTGGCAACACTTTTTGTTTCTTAACCCCTTGAGGGGCAAAGCACTTATGTTCCTAAAATGTTCAAATGATTGATTGACACCGGGATTTACAAACAGATTTATATGATTAGTAAGTAAAAGCTGTTTTTCGCGTACATTCTAAAAAGAAAATCTTAATACTAAAATTCCGGCGCCGATGTGGCATAAGGGAATTAAAATTAAGTGGTATACACTATATTGCCATTGATTATGGGACACTTGCGATTTTAGACACTTTACTAAATATCTAGAAAAATACATGAGGAATCATCTCGAATCTCTTAGTGTATAAAAATAATAGTATAAGTCATACATCTCCGTGAAGATTTTTTCCCGAAACTCCAAAGGGGACCGTAAACAAATTAAAAAAGAATGAATATCTTTTGAATAACCCTGTCAAAACTAATGTAGCAAAAGCGCTCAAACTCTAGATTGTGATTGAATGCCTTATTGTATTAATCCTTGTTCATTTTTATGCAAATAGCATGCATACTCGCATAGTAATTAAGGTTTTTATAAAAATGATCCCAAATTTTTTCAAGTTTTTTCCTTATAATTTTCAGAGTTCTTAATATAAAATATTATTTTTTTCAGAAAATATGACAAACAACATTGCACACAGAACCCTGTAATCAGAATTAAAAAATAATGAAAATTGTATAAAAAATGAGTTGGTTTACTAAATAATTTTTTAGTGCGCATGCGTCAACGATATCAAAATTTCATTTGCATATTATGTTAGCTAAATGTATAGAGCAACTTTTGTGAAAGTCACAAAATCATAACTTGAAAATTCTGACAATAATCGTCAATTGAATAAGTCGAAAATCCGTTATTCTCAAAATGAAGCAAAAACAAGAGGGGTTGTATCCATACAATGTTCATTGATTAGTGTCAATATAGAATACACAATATGGGATGTACTACTGCATTTGGATAAAATCCCTCATTTTTTTGCTTCATTTTGGAAACAACGGATTTTGTCCTTTTTCTATAGACGATTACTTTCAGAATTTTCAAGCTATGATTTTGAGACTTTTACAAAAGTTGCTCTATACATTTAGCTAACATAATATGCAAATGAAATTTTGATATCTTTGACGCATGCGCAGTAAAAAATTATATAGTAAACCTACTCATTTTTCATACAATTTTAATTATTTTTTAATTCTGATTAGAGGGTACTGTGTGCAATGTTGTTTGTCATATTTTCTGAAAAAAATATTATTTTATATTAAGAACTCTGAAAATTATAATGGAAAAACTTGGACAAATTTGGGACCATTTTTATAAAAACCTTAATTACTCTGCGAGTGTGCATGCTATTTGCATAAAAATGAACACAGTGTATTACAATAATGCATTCAATCATAATCTAGAGTTTGAGCGCTTTTGCTACATTAGTGTTGACAGGGTTATTCAAAAGATATTCATTCTTTTTTAATTTGTTGACGGTCCCCTATGGCGTTTCGGTAAAAAATCTTCACGGAGATGTGTGACGTATACTATTATATTTATGCACTAAGAGTTTCGAGATTATTCCTCATGTATTTTTCTAGATATTTAGTAAAATGTCTAAAATCGCAAGTGTCCCATAATCAATGGCAATATAGTGTATATAATATACCGGTGCCCTTGAAGGGGTTAATTCGATAGCATTGCACTTTATTTCTTTGCATATATTTATCTTTATTTGGTGGCAACATCTTTAAATTTTTATTCATTTTCATACCTTTCCGTAAATTCAGAGGCAACACTCTTTCGGAAATCTCAAATAAAATAAATCTTTCTCTTGAAAAATGTCTAATACCCGTTCAATCTCAAATATGTTAAAACTATGTCTCTCACTCAATAAAAGATTTCTTCTCTGACATATCAAAAAATAAAGGCCTATCAGAAAATTTTAAAAGAAAAAAAACTTTTCCTCTTTATTTTCGAAGTTTGCAAAGGAAATATAATTCGTGAAACATAAATATTATGTTATAAGACGCTACTACCAAATTTTTTAACTCTCGCTTATATTAAAAGAAAATATATCAAAATAAGTAGCTATAAAACTTAAAGATAAAAGCATATTCATGTAATAAGACAATGGATTTCTCATGAGGAGTGGTTAGGATGATAAGCTAAAAATGAGAAATCTATGGTTGTGGGTTGGAAACCTGCGAATAAACCGATAACAGAAAAATGTAGCATGTTGATGATGATTATTTTTGAGATCACCCAATAGCCTGGAAAAACTCCCATAAGACAATAGTGCTGATTTTCACCATTATCGACTAATAAATTAATCACATCAAAATTCTGCTTTTCGGAAATATAAAGTGGAAACACTTCACTGTAAAACCACTCATAAATTTTTACTTTTGAGATATAAATGATCAAGGAACTATATACTCCCTTTAAATTCCAAAACAAAAATCTTTCCGCGAATTTTCTACATCTTGTTCATTGTGTACGAAAACAAATAAGTAAATAAAAAAATTAAAATAATAAAGTTCTTCATAAAAAAATCTTGCGTAATAATTAAAAATCGCAAAAACATTTTCCAAATCCTGAAAAAAATAATCTTACCTAATAACTGAAAATAAAAAAATCTCATGGAAAAAAATGAAAGAAATAAAAATATTCACTATATACTGATACTATGTAGATAATAACTATAATAATAATTACAAAAATTATTGTATCACTCAAAAATACTTACAAAATGCGTATATCATGTGAAAAAAAAAGTTATACTATAGATTAGTTCTATAGTTCTATTTTTAGCCTACTATGAATTAGTTTCAAAATACAAAACATTTTTCTAAAAAATAAATTAAGTTCGAAAATAAAAATTTTAAAGATTGTTTTTATTATTATTTCGTACTATTTTTAAAAGGTAAAGGGTATAGCGAGGTAAGAATGGCGAAATGGCCCCCATGGTCAATGACTGAATTGTTATTTGTACTAGTATCAATACTCTAAAAGAGTACGAAATGAAAGGTCATTGACCCCTGATCGCGACCTGTCTTTAAGATATTCGAAAAAGTTCGTATGCACGCCGTTATTTTTTAAATGTATTTTTCTAAAAAACTATAAAAGTTAGAAAGATGGGACCAATTGCGTATATTAAGAGATACTTTGAAAAATATTTTGTATTTTTTTTCCAGAGTTTTCGTGAAATAACAACTGTGCAAAATAATTAAACAAAGTATAAATCTTTTTTAGTACTGTTCTGTTATGTCTACCGCGCCAAAAAATATATATAATATTCTTTAATTTATATACTTATACCACGCAAAAACTGATCGAAATAACATAGGTGCTTCTATGAGTAATATCTAAGAAGAAAATAGAAAGAGAAAAAATACAAGCCCTAAATAAAAAAGGAAAAAAAAGAGAGAAATTGATACCGGGCAAATTTGAAAGAAAAAGTAGACAAATTAAAGACACTGAAAACTAGCGATCGCCCCGACCTACGTCCCGTCATCCTGAATGTATTTGTCCTGCTGAAATTCTGTCTAAATTTTTTTTTTAATGATGAAGTCAATATTGTAATAAATGAAAATAGTAATGATGATGATTGAAATTATATTTATCATGTAATAATAATAAATAATTCTAAAAAAGACTTCTTTAATTAGTTCCTACCATCCGTACTCATACTTAGTTGATAAACTCATAATTAATCAAAAAAAAAACACCTCTTTGATTCTGATCAGCTTTTGTGTGGTATAAGTATATAAATGAAAGAATATTATATATTTTTTTGGCGCAATAGACATGATAATAATGATAAATGTAATTTCAATCACATCATCACTATTGTCATTTATTACAATATTGACTTCACCATTAAAAAAAAATTAGACAGAATTTCAGCAGGACGGGGATATTCGGGATGTAGATCGGAGCGATCGGTAGTTTCACCGTTCCACCCACCCTCTATCCGTATTTCAGTGTCCCTCTAGCCGTATTTCAGTCCTACATTTTCTTATAAATTTGTCCGGTATCAATTTTTCTCTCTTTTTTTCCTTTTCTATTTAGAGTTTCTATTTTTTACCTTTCTATTTTCTTCTTAGATATTACTGAAAGAAGCACTTCTTTGATTTTGATCAGATTTTGTGTGGTATAAGTATATAAATTAAAGAATATTGTATATTTTTTGGCGCGGTAGACATAACAGAACAGTACAAAAAAAAAAATATTCATACTTTGTTTAATTGTTTTGCAGAGTTGTCACTTCACGAAATCTCTGAAAAAAATACAAAATATTTTTCAATATATCTCTCAATATATGCGATTGGTCCCATCTTTCTAGCTTTTATAGTTTTTCAGAAAAAGACATTTAAAAAATAACGGCGCGCGTACGAACATTTCGAATACAGTAGACTCCCTCAAATCCGCACAGCTTGGGACCAGAAGTTGTGCGGATTTTAGAATTTTGCGGATTTCTGGTCATTGCTTTGTTTACGTTTTTAAACAGTAATTTGAGTGCAATTAATAGTGCATTCAGGACTATAATGAATACTTACAATATAATAAAATGTTAAAATAAGTAATAAATTAAAATAATAAAAATTTAGATAATTTTCAAAATGATTAAAATATTAAAAGCAAAGATCAAGTTAATGATCAATAGTGTATAATTAAATATTCATTATAAAAATTAAATATATTTTTCCAAAATTATTCAACAAAACTTGCCTCAAAAGTACATTACTAATTCACATCAAAATCATAAAATAAGGATTTTTTTTTAAAGTTTAGCCAGGCTTAGTAACCAAAAAATCTTGATTAATGCATAAATATATTTGGTAAGAAAATTGTGATTACCAGTGATATCAGCAATATCTTGATTTTTTTTTTTTTTTTTTAATTCCTTCATGAAAAAAAAAAAAAAAACATGAATAGAGTATTATTGAGAAAATTAAAAATTAAAAAATATATGGAACTGATACAAAATTTAAAAAATCACATTTTGTCCAAATATCCAATCTGAAAGTTTCATTGTTTACATCCATAAAGTATGTGCGGATTTTAGAGAGTTGCGGATTTCTGGTTTGCGGATTTGAGGAAGTCTACTGTATCTTAAAGACAGGTCAAGATCAGGGGTCACTGACCTTGCATTTCTTTCTCTTTCAAATTGCTGATACTAGTAAAAATAATAATTCAGTCATTGAACAAGAGGGCCATTTCGCCATTCTTACATCGCTATACCCTTTTCTACTATTTAAAAATTAAATTAAGTTTCTAAAATAAATTAAGTTCGAAAATAAAACTCTTCTCAAAATAAAGTAAGTGCATAAAAAATTTCTATCACCGGAAAAATAAATTAATTCTCAAAATAAATTTCCTAATTGCTAAAATAAAATAAAATAAATAAATAAATAAAATAAAGTATGTTCGCATATATTTATATCACCTGCAAAATAAATTAAATTTGCAAAAAAAAAAAAATCAAATAATAATAATAATAATAAATTCCTAAAATAAATTAAGGCCCCAAATAAAAATTTGAAAAAGAAAAAAAATTTTCCCTGAAATTACCATCGTACTACAAGACAACTCTTCTTATCGGCTCAGATTTCTGATACCATTGAGTCTCATCGGTACTCATCGTTACACAGCACTATACACAGTCTCCATAATGTCAGACGAGGGGTCTCTCAATGAGAGAAATTCTGTACGAGATTACGAAATCACCTTGATTACGGCTGATTACAGCTGATTACTGTAATCACATGTGATTATACTTGATTACACTAAGATTACAGCTGATTATACTGATTACACCAAGATTATAGCTGATTATACTTGATTACACCAAGATTACAGCTGATTATACTTGATTACCTTGTGGTTAAATTACTAAAGGTTATCATATAAGAGTTTTAATCGATTTTACTAGCTTTTTTTACATGTTATCTTTTTAGAGTTGTCCAAAATAAGAAAATAGTATAAACCGACGTTGTTGTAGAAAATGGTGGGGGAAGGGGTCCGGAATGTACACCCAACCGATGGATCTGTACAGCTCCATCCTACATTAAATCATGGATAAAAAAGCAGTAAGAACTGCTAAAATGGAATCTCAAAAAGGCCCGAATTTTTCGTTTTAGCAGGTATAATTTTAAAGGTTTTTTTTTTTCGTTTAATACAGGATAATCCATTATAGACAAGCTATAATTTCACATATATCCTCTAAAATTTGTAATCACTCTATAATAACCCCTTAAAAGCATATATGTCGAGATATATGTACTATAGTTAAACCTAAGATATTAGAATATGTTTATGTCTGCACTCTGCAACGAAAGCGTGGCATAAATAGAAAAAATTTTAAAGTTCGACCGAACTAACGCTCAGAGCCGAAACTAGAGAGGGCACGTGCTCCGGGCGCCGCCAGAACAGAAGGTTAAGGGGGCGCCAAATTAAGATTTTGTTTGGTGTGTTTGATATAAAGAATGCATATATGTGGGGGTGGGTGGGCGCCAAAATCCATGTTTGCCCCGGCTGCAAAAAAGGCTAGTTTTGGCGCTGCTAACGCTATACATTTATACCTGATAATATGAAAATCTGTAAAGAGGAATTTTTATCCAGTCCTTTACGATTCCTTCTTTGCAGCGGTCCGCTTTTGAAAATCAATTTCTGCTTTTACACGTCGAGTGTCGTGTCAGTCACCGGTGACTGACAGTCTACAATATGATATAAAACCAAAATATTTATATTGTTTTATGTAATTACTGAAAATGTATATAATTTGTTTTACATTGTCAGTCATCGGTGATTGACGTGGCTAAACGGGCAAAGTTCAGTGTCAGTCACTGTGACACTCAACTTGTTAAATATTTCCTGATGATGGAAAGATAATTATAGGAATACTCTGATTGAAACAGAAACTTATTTAAAATGGAATTTTCCCCGATCTCTATTAATTCCATTTTAACTGATTTTATTCTAACTAGATAAAATGTAAAACTTCATAAACGGAGAATTTGAATGGTTTACTCAATCATGCATACGAATACAGTCAAATCTGTTAAATTGAAACTTCAAAGATTGATAAAAATTTCATTTTTGCCAAGTTTTCGTCTTAGCTTGCATAATTGTATATTATTTATTTCTTTAACACTATAAAATTTTTTACTTAAGGATAGATTAGCTTATAACCATGTCAGTTTTTCAGAAGGTTTGCGGTATACAACGCACATTAACCTAAATCATGTATACAAATACAGTCAATGAAGTTTGGAATTAAGGGGCTACTTCAGTTACCCGAAAAGACCCATTTGCATTTATAAAACTATCTCATGTTCATTCCTATATGTATATATATATATATTGAATTGTGTAGTTGAGGTCAATCTGCACAAAAACCGTTTTTTACTTTTTCAATTTTGAGTGCAGAATTTTTCATGAGAATGTTTTCACTTTCGGAACCAGTTCCGAAAATGAAAGTGTCCTCATTAAAAATATTTGTAAACAAAATCGAAAAAGCATTAACGGGTTTTGTACAGATCGAAATTATCTCTCCAATGCAAAAATAGTCATTTAAAAATATTGAAATTCAAATGATATATCTTTAAAAATTTCATCCATAGAATTAGTATTAGCAATCGGGTCTTTTCACTTGACGAAGTAGCCTTCTAAGTTTACACAGGGCCGTAGCTAGGAGTGAACAATAGGGGGGGGGGGGGGATCATAACTTTTTTTTCTCTCTCTCTGAAACAGAAAGATAAATGAGTGCATATTCACATTGTATGTACTATGTATCTTATCAAACTGTTGTAATAACTTCATTTTATGCTAAGAAAAGTATATGATGATGAAAGTTTTAAGTGATTAACTGGTGAAAAATTAAACATCATTTTAGCTTCATACATACAAATAGGATGAGGGAATGCTGAAACATTTATTTTAGATACAATTTAGTATGCAAAAAGTTAGTACGTTTTGTTTTGCAAAACTGTGAAAAAATCTCAAAACTAAATTAGATTTTTGAACAGTATTTCATTTGAATTTTCGGTACAGAAATTCATTGAGTGACCTTGGAATCTTTTTCAGGAGGGGGGGGGGGGGTTCAAAATATTTTTTTTTGGGGGGTGAGCACCCATAGTGCCCCTTTAGCTACGTCCCTGAGCTTATAAAGTATAGTCAAACTTGTCAAAGAAAAATAAAAAATATCGAATTTTTTTTGTCTTGTCAGGATTTTGTCTTAACTTGTATAACTCTGTGGTTTTTATTTCATTAAAAAATATATAATAATAAATAATTTAGGGCAAGATTCAGTTGTAGACAGGTAAATTTTTCACAAGGCTAACTGTATACAACATATATCAACCTGAATCATGTATACAAGTATAATCAATGAAGTTTGAAGTTAAGGGGGTCAGTCGTGCGAAAAGACCAATTCGCTAAAACTAATCCTTAGGAAGAAATTTATACAAATATCTCGTTTGAATTTCAGTATTTTTAAATGATTATTTTTGCATTGGGTCAATCTGTATAAAGTTTGTATAAAGACCGTTTTTTTACTTTTTTGATGTTGACTGCAGGTTTTTTTTTTTTTTTTCATGAAAATGCTTTCACTTTCGAAACCGGTTCCGAAAATGAAAGTCTCCTCATTAAAAAATATCTGAAAACAAAATTGAAAATGTAAGAAACGGTCTTTGTACAGATCAATATTACTTATCCATTGCAAAAAGAATCACTTAAAAAGATTAAAATTCAAACGAGATATCTTTAAAAATTTCTTCGATAGGATTTGCATTACCTACCGGTTCTTTTCGCTTGACTGAAGAAGCCTCCTAAAATTATAAAGTAGAGTCAAACATTTTAAAGCAAAAAAAAAAAAAAAAAAAAAAAAAAAAAGATTGAAAAATGCTCGTTTTTGTCGAGTTTTCTTCTTAGCTTTCATAATTTTATGGTGTTTAATTCATTAAGACAATAGAAATTTTCCCTTTAAGGTGAAATTCCGTTATAGACAAGTTATTTTTTCACAGAGAATTATTTTTCACTGTATACAACATATATCAATCAGAATCACGCATACAAATGAATTCAGCTAATGGAGTTCGAAGTTAAGGGGTTAAATACTTTTGTCATGCGAAAAGATCAATTCGCTAATGCTAATCCTGTGGAAAAAATTTATAAAAATGACTTTTTTTTTTTTTTCTTGATTGGATAGTTGAGATCAATCTGTACAAAGACCGTTTTTTACGTTTTCGATTTTGCCTGTAGATATTTTTCATGAGAATGCTTTCACTTTTGAAACCTGCTCCGAAAATAAAAGTGTCCTCATTAAAAATATCTGAAAACAAAATTGAAAATGTAAGAAACGGTCTTTGTACAGATGGATCTTACTTTTCCAATGAGAAAGGAATAGTTTAAAAATATTGAAATTCAAACGAGATATCTTTAAAAATTTCTTTCATATAACTAGCATTGGCAAATGGGCCTTTTCTATTGATTGAAATAGTCTCCTAAACTTATAAAGTCCAGTCAAAGCAAAATTAAAAGGATTGAAAGTTTTTTGTCAAATTTTCGTCTTAGCTTGCATAATTGTATGATATTTATTTCATTAAGACAATAGAAATTTTCCATTTAAAGGCAAGATTCCGTTGTAGATAGGTTAATTTTTCACTGGGTTTACTGTATACAACATATGTCAATCGGAATTATAATTATGCATACTAATGTAGCCAATGAAGTTTGAAGTTAAGGGGCTATTTGAGCCACGAGAAAAGACCAATTCGCTAATGCTAATCCTATGGAAGAAATTTATAAATACATCTAGTTTGAATTTCAGTATTTTTAAATGATTCTTTTTGCATTGGATAGCTGAGGATTGGATCTGTACAAAGACCGTTTTTTGCTTTTTAGATATTGACTGAAGATTTTTTCCATAAGACTACTTTCACTTTGAAACCGGCTCCGAAAATGAAAGTTTCCTCATTAAAAATATCTGTATACAAAATCGAACAAGCTGGAAATTGCATGTGAAGCGTAGCAAATGAGGTGCGTTCGTAGGATAACGAAGTTTTAAAATATTCAGATCTTGCTGATATAGTAGAGCGTACTTTGGATACAGTATAGTGGTCGATATCTTTGTGTTCCTGTAAATATGCAGGAGTAATTTTTATTATAATTCATTAACGTATATCTTATTCATACAATGTGAAGTAGTTTAATATAATTAAAACACGCCCCAAACAATATTTCCCCGTATAACATTATTTACTGGAATACATTTGTGTGGCCCTGTAATTTCATAATAAATATTCTTTGCATCACAGATTGTACAGAATGTATTTTTTAGTACATATTTCATAGATTCATGTCAATTCTATTATGTTGAAATGAGTGTAATACAATTAAAATGCATTTGAAACTTTTTTTTCTCATTGATCGTAATGTAACGGAATATTTTGATTGTCCCTGTAATTGATCTATGCATCCGATTTTCAAAACATTTGAAACGACTCGACAAAATTATGTAATAAATATACGTTTTAAATTTCAAACGATTAAAATGCATTTGAAATTTTTTTCCTTATTGACCGTAATGTAACGGAATACCTTTTGATTGTCCCTGTAATTGATCTATGCATCCCATTTTCATAACATTTGAAATGACTCGACAAAATTATGTAATAATTATGTATTTTAAATTTCAAACGATTTGGTTGGGTAGTTTTTGCGTTGTTATATGCGGACAGACAGACAGACGGACGGACTGAGCGACAACAATAGGTGCTACGTATTTTCATAATTACGAACGCACCTAAAAATTAAAAAACGGTCTTTGTACAGATTGATCTTACCTATCCAATGCAAAAAGAATCATTTAAAAATATTGAAATTTCTCCCAGCCATCGGGCCTTTTCGCTTAACTAAGCTTATGAAGTACACTCAAATCTATCAAAGCAAAATTAAAAATATTGAAAGTTTTTTGTTTTTGCCAGGTTTTTGTTTTAGCCTGCAAAATTGTATAGTATTTATTTCATTAAGACAATAGAAAATTTCCATTTAAGACAAGATTCCGTTATAGACAGGTTCACTTCTTACAGTGTTTATTGTATACAACTTGTATGTATAAAGCGTCGGTGCACAATCTGCGGTACACAGGGCCCGACTTAGACAGAGGGGGGCCCTGGGGCAAACATTATAAGGGGGGGGGCGCCCTTCTATCTTAAAATTTTTCGCAAATTATACTGAAGTGACTAAAACTGAAATTAATAACTATTGTATGTGTATATAAATTTCGTACCAAGTACTATTCACATCTATATACATAATAGTAGAAGAAAGACAACTTTAAGAAATTATAGAATACAGGTTTTTTTCGATTACAAGAATATGGGAATAAATGCGAGGCCTTAAGGAGGCATTGGATACGGACACAGAGCTGGTAGGAGAAGAGAGACCCTTAAAATGGATAAAAAGAAGAATTTTGGTCACTTTTGACCATTTTTTATCATTTGACATTCTTTTAATGAAAAACATATCTGTCCTTGGAGGGCCCCCTTAGGCCGAGGGGCCCGGGGCAATAGTCCCGCATGCCCCTGCCTTAGTCAGGCCCTGGCGGTACACGTATCCTAAGGAGTGAATCACGGAAAAAAGCGTCCCCGGAAAAAAGCGCACGGAAAAAAGCGTCCCGGAAAAAAGCGTCCCCGGAAAAAAGCGTCCCCGGAAAAAAGCGCACCGGAAAAAAGCGTCCCTTTTTACAAATCACATATTTAAATAAGTCTGATAATTGTACACATGGTTAAGCTTAGAACATAAACACTAGAATGAGACGGTTTTATGAAATTTAAGTCTTTGCTCTATCGGGACTCAGATGGGCGGGGGGGGGGGGGGGCTTTAAAAGTTATCTCAAAACCTGTCATTGCTTTAATGAAAAAAAATTGTAAGGTACGAAGAACTAGATAATAAACTTTAGGTACTTAAATAATTTTTTTTAATTCAGTCTCCCTTGTTCTCCTGTGGAAAGGGGCGGGGGGAAGGGAGAGGGTATCTACAAACTTTGAAATATATCTCTTATATTTATTTTTTAATATTATTTATAATTTGATTATTTTTATTATAAAATTACATATTAATATTTTATTATTTTTTATATTACATTTATATATTTATAATATATAATAATAAATATATTAATATAATATAATAATAATACAGAATAAAAAATTTATAATAAATAAGTAATAAATTAATAATACATAAATATAAATTAAATATAAAATTAAAAATAAATGTAATTAAATATTAAAAATTATACTTATTAACAAAAGTTTATTTAAAAATGTTAATATTTTATTAATTCATAGTAAATCAATAAAAATAAATGTATTAATAAATAAAATTAAATATTAAAAATCTAGTTTCATTAACAAGAATTAATTTAAAAAAATGATAATATTTTATTAACTTATAGGACATAATAAAAATAAGTGTATAAATATATAAAATTAAATATTAAAAAATCTACACATTAACAAGAATTTATTTAAAAAATGATATTTTATCACCCGCCATTACTGATACTATCGTCATATACCTCCCTCCAGCAATCTCGCTACGTATCCCCAAGGGTACGCGTATCAAAGGTTGGGAGCCGCTGTCCTACGAGAATGATATAAATGAGACATTTGTTGCCACTTTAGTTTTTATCATTTATTTATACACAAGTTCAATATTTATCAATTCCTTGTCACTTTTTTCTGATCACTTTTTGCGCTCTTGTTTTTCCAGTCACTTTTTTCTCTAAATTCTAAAAAACATTCCGAAAAAATGTTATCGTCTAAAGCAGTGATAGATTTGGAGTTTGTAGGCTCACCAACCCCCCCCCCCCCCCGCCCTTACAGAAGAACAAGGGTGGCTGAATGAAAAATATATATATGAGTTGATATTACTATGAGTTAATAAAATATTATCATTTTTAAATAAATTTTTGTTAATGAGTATAATATTTAATATTTAACAATATTTATTTGTACAGTTTTTATTTTTTTTTATTTAATTATATTTAATTTATAATTATGTATTATTTATTTATTATAAATTATTTAATATTAATTATTATTATTATTAATCTATTAATTATATTATTAATTATTTACAATTAATATATTATATTAATAATTAATATGTATTATATAAGTATAAATATATAATATTAAATGTAATAAAATATTAATATGTAATTCGATAATAATAATAAAAATAATAATCATATAATATATAAATTAATATGTATAATTTAAATTATAAATAATCAAATTATAAATAATATAAAAAAATAATGTAAGAGTTTGAGTAAATTCAGAGTTTGTAGACAATCGCTCTCTCCCCCTCCCCCCCAACCACCACCACATAAGTACAAGGGAGACTGAATTAAAAAAAATCATTTAAGTACCTAGTGTTTATTATCTTATTTTTCGTATCCTACAATTTTTTTTTTCATTGAGGCAATAACAGGTTTTGAGATAACTTTTAAAGCCCCCCCCCCCCCCCACCTTCGCCCATCTCAGTCCCGAGAGAGCAAGGATGCTCAAATTTCATAAAACCGTCTCACTCTAGTGTTTATATTCTAAGATTAACCATGTGTACTATTATCAGACTTATTTAAATATGTGATTTGTAAAAAGGGACGCTTTTTTCCGGTGCGCTTTTTTCCAGGGACGCTTTTTTCCGGGGACGCTTTTTTCCGAGGCGCTTTTTTCCGTGCGCTTTTTTCCGGTGCGCTTTTTTCCGCCTACCCCCAAGGAGTATGTGGCGGATTTTCTGGGTGTACGAGAAAATAATAGCGGAAATTACAAAATCAATTTTAAAAAGTCGCAAAAATAGTTAATAAAGTCACAAAAATGTCCGATATGATAAATGTAATTTGTATCGATTTATTTCATGGTTATGATAAGAAGCTTACTAATTCAAAACAAGTCGGTACATGTGATCGCAGATCATACAAGGGTTTCGTTTAATATTTCTTTCAAAACAATTTACCCTTTAATTAATAAATAAAAATTGTTAATTTATATTTATTAAATTCTTACATAGATTGTAGCATCAAAAAATTTGATCTTAAAATAATTATAAAAAGAAGTTATTTATTAAAAAAAAATTCAAACGATATTTAAAATGGTAAATCATTAATAAATCGCAATAGTTTCTAAAGTAGAAGGAAAATTGAATTCCAAAAAATATTATGATTGTTAGTAACAAAAAAATAATATAAACCCTTAAACTAGCAAAAAAATAAAAGTAAAATGCTGCAAAGCTTGGCATAAATTTAAGTGGGACCAAAATGATAACCAGAGGCGGCTAGTAATTTCAATAAATGGGTATTTAATAAATAAAAAAATATATATTTCACTCCGCGTGTCAAAATAGATGATAAATGTAATGTAATAAGACAAAATAAAAACAAATAAGCGCGTTTTAAAATTTGGCACCCCCCCCCTAACTTTTTTTTTGTGACAGGCCAGAAATAACGTTGGAACTATAAATTTGGTGCCCTCTAAATTTCCGCGCCTGGGGCGACCGCCTCCTTCTCTCCCCCCCCGTCCCCCCCCCCCTATCGCGCGGCTCTGTCTTTAACAGACAGAGGATAGGACAGAGATGAACGAATAGGATTTCGTCAGATGAACAAAACCCCCCAGACTCCGAGCACACGTGTATTTTTGACCAAGTTCAACTGAATTCCAGGAAATCCTTTCTTCTCTTGCCTTCTAAGGTTTCTGACAATAGAAAACGGAGATATAACAATGATTCAGGAGATAACTATCTCAACCTTATTTAAGGGAGAGATCCATGTCCTATAGTTGGATTAAAGTTGAACTGGAAATGTCATTATACGCGAAACATGCCGTCTTCTAACTTAAAACACACCGACTTCTATCCGCAAAATGTAGTTGTGTGTGCTCGTAGCCCCAAAAAAGCATGTTTGTGTTGGGGAGGAAGGCCCGTTTCTGAGAAATAGGGTTCCTCAGAAATCAAAAGCCGAACAAAGGGCTACGTGGAAGAAAAAGTGTGGAAAGAGCTGGTATAGATGAATGAAGTTGTACGTACAGCGTCATAATTCCCGTTTTCCCAGAATTGTTTCTTTTCACACCTATCTTTGCGACCCTGTCGTTGCTGAACTATTGATAAGGGCGAAAAAATAGGAAATTTATCCTCGAAATCGACGTACGGCCGACTTTTACATAAAAGTAATTGTTTCGGCGTTATAAAAAAAAAAAAAAAAAAAAAAAAAAAACATTTTTCGGAAAACATTTTGTTGGAAAATACTCAGATTCATGTTCAGCGACCCAAAAAGTATAAAGGCCCCAAATATCAAAACTACACCAAAACTTTCTTTTATTTCTCCTTTTTGAGCTTCAAATGCCTGTACTATATACCATATATTCTAGAAAATATCTAGAATCAAAGCGAAGCTCAAATGAACATATTTAGACACAGAAATTTTATTTAATAAATGTCTGAATTAATTTCGACAGAGCAATGAATAACATTTGCATTAACAAATATTTCGCATTTAAATATGTTTGAGCTGTGCATTATGCATTCAAATATGAAATGTTATTATTAAGATAAAGAATCTAGCTTATTTGAATTTATTTAAATTTTATTTTCGTAGATTAAAAAATATATGTTTATTTCTTTTTCTTTCTTTCTTTCTGCTTCTTCCTCTCTCTCTCTCTCTCTCTCTTTTTTTTTTTTTTTTTGTGTATATATTTTGCTTTTTTTACATTGAAATTATTGTAAAATCCTTTACTATTCTACAAAATCATTTTAGTATAACATATGCAATTACAGAGATCGGTCTTACTCTCCATCATCATAAAAGAATATAGTAAAATATTATTAAGGAAATGCTATCTTAAAGTTTATTAAAATTATGTTATTACAGGAATATTCCGATATATATATATGTATATACATATATATATATATATATATATATGTGTGTGTGTGTGTGTGTGTGTGTGTGTGTGTGTATGCGCATGTTTGTGTATGTAAAGTATTATATTCATATATATACATAAGAAATTTGTATTAACGGAATAGTAAGGAATAGTTTCGGGAAAAAAAGGTTGTTTTCGAATTCAAAAGAACATCACTAACTCTTGCAAAGAAATTCGCAAGCTAATGTTAAATCTGTGAGAGTGTTCATTTCAAATTTCTCGCATACGTTTTAACATTTTTAATTAGCAAAGATTGCTCTTTAATGTCTCCAGCTTGTACGTTTTCGATTTTAGTTGAAGATTTATTTTTCAGAATCAGTTCTGAAAATGACAAATAACAATAGATATAGTATATAACAATAAAACATTTAAAAGAAAGGAAGATATTTTTAAATGAACAATCCCGTAGGTTTAATATTAATGTTTTAGCTTCTTTGCGTGACTAGTGACAAGACTATACTAGTAGTCGTAAAAATAACAGAGGAAATACGCTCTAAGCAGAGGGTATACGCTAAAGGCAGAGGGTATAACATAGAGTGTATAAGCTATAGTTTTCTTGAAAAAGAGAGGGTATACGATGTTCTTTTTAAAAATCCAGAAGGTATACGACGTATACCCTCCACTACTCCATAATACTAGTCACACGGATAAAACTCGAACGCTAATGTGAAACCTGTGGAAGAAATGTTTATGGATGTCTCGCTTATATTATAATATTTTTAAATGACTTGTTTTTCCATAGAATATTTTATTTTGATTCGAGGTCGGGTTGACAGATACCCATTATTATGTGCTGGGGCGTTTCTATTTTAATTAGTTTTTCAGATGCAAATACTTTCATTTTTATTGTAATAAAACTATTCTCATAAAAAAAAAAAAAAAAAAACTGCAATCAAAATTGAAACAAACGCACAACAATGGGTATCGACCTGAGGTATCTTATACAGAAGAAATCACTTAACAATATTAAAATACAAACGAGAAATCTGTAAAGATTTTCCTTAAAGGTTTAACATAAGCATTCATGTTTGTCAGAGTGACTGAAACAGATGAAAAACACTTGCAAGCTAAAGTTAAACCTTTGGGAACGTCCTTTTCAGAATTCTCACAAGAATTTTTACTTTTTTTTTTCGATATGCGATATCTAAATTGTGGATATATACGTTATTCCGGTTTTACTTTCTCGTTGCATTTTTTATAAGCGTTTTATTAAAAATTATTAAATATTAAAATTATAAAATATATTTTATTTTATATCATTTTTATTACTAAAACTATCATAAAATCTCTGAAATTTAAAACTGCCAGTGACGGAATACGGTCTTAAATGATAAATTATATATTTTCAAAAGAAAGAATATGAATAATTATACCTGCTATAGCATAAAAACCTACCTGAAATGGAATGTTTTTTTTCCCTTTCTATAATATTATGAATTTTATGATTCGATATTTTTAATTTAAAAATTGGTCATCTATTAGAAACTTATTAAAATTCTCTTTGTAAATTTTCTTTGTGGAGGACAGGAAGTAGGAGGGGGGGGGGGGGGGCATCAAAATTCATGTTTGCTCCCAGAGCAAACAAGACTAGTTTTGGCGTTGACGTCAATAGCTAACGTTATGTTTTTGTACTTTTTCGAGTTTAATAACTTTTTTTTGTGTGTGTGCATGTGTGTGTATTCGAAGACTTTTATTTGTGGAAAACACTTTGGAACCCGGTTCAGAAATTTAAAGTAGCCTCGTATTATAACAATGCAAGAAAAATAGAAAAAATAAAAATGAACCACCACGGTAGAAATCGGACCTCCTCATAAATTGCATAACATTAAATAAATAAATACAATATTAAAATTCGTCTGATAACTATGAAAAGATTGCTCCCATGGGTTTAACATTAGCATGTAAGTGTAAGTGTTTTTGAGCTAGACTACACTAAGATTTACGAGATTACATTGGTAACGCGCAGAAACTCGAACGCAGTAAAACCTATAAGAGCGTTCTTTTTTAAATTTATCGTTTGCATTTTAATAGTTTTGAATGATTTTTTCTTTTCCTGTTTAATTGCATGACTTTTTTTTTTTTTTTTTTTTTTTTTTTTTTTTTTAGTTATTTTTATGGTAATCGTTTTATATATAAGCGGTGGAGTAATGATGCAGCAAAAGTTTCAAATTTTTAACTGTGTAATTTCCCGAAAATTTTTTTGCTTTATCGAGAAATGAAAACCGCTAATTAATCACATTTGTTCTCGATAAGTGCACTTGCAAATGCCTTGCATCTGAAATTGAAAATGACTTCCTGAATGCGTTAAAAAGTATTAACTTTGAATTTAAGTAAAATTTTAAAGAATTCGAACGATTCACAATAATGTGCAAGAGTTGCATTTTAAAGAATTTAATATACATTTCATTTTTTAAATAAGCTTAGAAATTTTCTTCGTCTAGGGGGGGGGGGGGTGTCATGACACCCGTGACCTCCCCCTTAAATTCGTCACTGCATCCCTGGAAATAAAAAGAAAAAAATAACTTTTTCGGTCTAGCCAGAGACAAAATCAACTAAATCAAGCCGATTCAATTTCTACAAAAAATTCCGATTCTTCGTGTAATGCAATTAAGATTCTTTAACCCTTTGCGGGGCAGAGCAAATCCATTGCTTAAGCCTTAAGTATTGAAATTAATTACTGACACCGGAATTTGAAAACAAGTTTATTCCTAAATAAAAAAACGCTATTCTTCACGCATTCAATAAACCGTAATTTTCTTTAACAAAATTCCGGTGCGAATATGGCGTTTGGGAATTAAAATTAAGTGGTATATCTATGAAATCACCGCCCCTCAAGGGGTTAAATTTTTTTTCTGTCTTACACATCTTTTTTTTTCTTTCTTTCTTTTTTCTGGGAGAAGGGTAGGTATTATAATATAGTTTAGCTTATTGTGTGCTCGCAAGACAGAAAAAAACACAATAGTAACAGTAGTGATTGTTTAGACATTTAAATTTTTCTACATTAAAAGTAAAGATTCATTAAAATAATTAATGCAGTTCAGAAGAAAAGAAAAAAAAATAGAGTTAAACTATCCTAATTTTTAAAGATATATAGTGAAAAGTAAATATTTATTTAAATATTTACCTAAATATCTATTTAATTAAATATTTATTTAAATATTTACCTGTAATTGGTTAAGGTTGTTCTCAAATCCAAAAGAGCTACTTTCTGACACTCGTCTGTATTCAATTTAGATTGAAAACTCATAAAATTGACAAATGTTCTTATTAAAAAAAAAAAAAAAAAAAAAAAAAAAATAGTAATCAATTTTTTTTTTTTTTTTTTTTTTTTTTTTGAAAAATGCAAAAAGATATGTCAGAAAATACTGTCAAAGTTGCTGTCTTGAATAGAATTTACAGACGCAATAGCACTGTTAAAGAGAAAAATCTGTCGTAACTTGACAAGAATCACTTATATTTCTGTAAGTAATTTATTTATCCCCTACCCGCACACAAAAATAAATAAATAAATGAAAACACTATTCATATTTGAAATCGCTTCAAAAGTTATACCTTTACAATTAAAAAAAGTCAGACAATGTTAGCTAGAGTACTTTTATGAAAGTCTCAAAAACATAGATGAAAATTCTGAAAAATATCGTCGATAAAATGAGCTCAAAATCAGTTATTCCCAAAATAAAGCAAAAAGATGAGAAGATGTATCATTTATTTATCCATTAATTAGTATCAATATAGCATACAGAATAATGACGTACTGCTATATTTAAATATTCTGTTTTTTTTTTTTTTTTTTTTTTTTTTTTTTTTTTTTTTTTTTTGTGGGTGTGTATGTGTGTAATTATAATGTTTATTTGGCTGCTGCACACATTGGAAATAAAAAAAACTATATTTAGAAACATCGCCTCATTCTTTTGCCTCCTTTTGGGAACAACGGATTTCGAGCTTATTCTATCGATAATAATTTTCAAGCTGCGTTTTTGAGACTTTCACAAAAGTTGCTTTATACGCTTAGCTAACACAATTTGCAAATTATATTTTGATTGCTTTCACGCATGCGCAGTGAAACATTATATAGTAAACCTGCTCATTTTTCATACAATTTTTATTATTTTTAATTCTGATTACAGGGTATTATGTACAACGTTTTTTGTCATATTTTCTTAAAATAACATTTTTTACATAAAGAGCTCTTTCGGAAATTCTATTCAAAACGCTAACTTTGACAATATTTTCTTAAATTGCTTGCATCAAAAACTGGATAACGCCATTAGATTCCATAGTTTCTAAATAAAAATAAATTTTCGAAAGAGATAGGAAACAAAAAAAAAAAAAAAAAAAAAAAAGAGATTTCAGAAATTTGTTAAAAAGTAGCTTCTTTGGATTTGAAATCTTTAATAAAATGATATAAAAATATTTTTTCAAATTTACTTTTATTATACAGTTTTAAAAATTACGATGTTTTAATTTTATTTTTTTCCTTTTATTTTAAATCCACCTGTAAGACAATAGACACCAAAATGCGAGCCAAAACATAAACAAAACCAATTTAACAAGGATTAAATGAATCTGTAGTTTGGTGGAAGTCCGCGAATTAAACCACCCGAGAATTCATCGGATAGAGCTGTTGCAGAAATCACAACAAATTCAATATAGCAGCGCCGCTTGTGAAGTTATTTATACCAAAATGTAAACAGTCTCAATTTATGTCAAGGACTAATCGAATTTAAAGGTTGATAGTAGTCTGTGCGTTAGTTCTCGAGAAAGAACTTTTACGAAAATAGTAAAAATTGCGGCATAGTATCGTCACCCGTAGAGCGATTTACACACACACACAAACGCACACACACACACAAAAAAAAAAAAAAAAAAATAAAAATAAAAATCAGCGCTAATTTATAAAAAGGACTAACTAAATATAAATTTTTATTAAATTTCGGGATTAGTTATTGAGACAGAGCGCTCGCAAAATTTGTGTCATTTACAGACACACTGACAGACTTTGGTCATGAAAAACGTGTAAATCCGTCATAAACCGGAATTTGAAAATTTTCACGAATACAAAACTTTCTTCTTGTAAAATTAGAAGAAAATAATAAAGTATAGTTAGAACAGACCTATAATCCATTACAGGAAAATTGGATTATACAATTAAAATCAGTGTTGAATTCACACACTTTTCTCTGAGACATGGGGGGGGGGGGGTTATAGTGTTCTGGTGAATAAATTGCAGTTTTTATTCACTGGAAACGCAAAATCTCATTTTTTTCGTGGGAGGGGACATTTTATTCCTCAGGGGGATGCACCCCCTTTCCCCTGGGCCACCCTTTGAAATCAACACTGATTAAAAAAATACGTGTGGCACTCGGGGACTGCCGCGGTAAAGCTATTGCATAGCACTTTTTATCAAGTTATGCAATTATAATTTTTTTTTATGCAGTTTTTTTTTTTTTTGTCTTTGATATTAATTTAATTTTTCTTTTTCTTTGATATTAATTAAAGTTGCACTTTTTGAGCATGATGACCGAATAAGAAAACAATTTTTTTCTTTAATTGAATAAATGAGAAGTCTGCCAAACTAAAACGATGTTAGCCAAAGTGTTAGGTATTTTTCTCGTTACGGAATTTCTATATTCGGTCGCCGCGCTCAAAGCTCGCGATAAAAGTTATGTAACAGCTTAAATGTGCTCCCCCGGGGGTGACACACGAGACATGCACAATATGAATAAGCAGTTGCAGACCTTTCAAATGATGTGTCACACGACTGGTGTTGTAAAGAAATTAAAAATGTGCACCCCTGGGGGGCAGAGTTGGGGGGGGGACACAAGACATCCATAATATGAATAAGCAGTTGCAGACCTTTCAAATGATGTGTCACACAACTGGTGTTGTAAAGAAATTAAAAATGCGCCCTCCCTGGGGGGGGGGGGGTAGAGTGGGGGTGACACACAAGACATCCATAATATGAATAAGCAGTTGCAGACCTTTCAAATGATGTGTCACACGACTGGTGTTGTAAAGAAATTAAAAATGTGCCCCCCAGGGGGGCGGAGTGGGGGATGTCACACAAGATATGCACAATGTGAATAAGCAGTTGCAGACCTCTCAATTGATGTGTCACACGACTGATGTTGTAAAGAAATTAAAAATGTGCCCCCCTGGGGGGCAGAGTTGCGGGTGACACAGAAGACATACATAATATGAATAAGCAGTTGCAGACCTTTCAAATGATGTGTCACACGACTGGTGTTGTAAAGAAATTAAAAATGTGCCCCCCCCTGGGGGGCAGAGTGTGGGGGGGGGTGACACACAAGACATCCATAATATGAATAAGCAGTTGCAGACCTTTCAAATGATGTTTCACACGACTGGTGTTGTAAAGAAATTAAAAATATGCCTTCCCTGGGGGGCAGAGTGGGGGATGTCTCACAAGACATGCATAATATGAATAAGCAGTTGCAGACCTCTCAATTGATGTGTCACACGACTGGTGTTGTAAAGGAATTAAAAATGTGCCCCCCCTGGGGGGCAGAGCGGAGGGGGACACACAAGAATGCATAATAGGAAATTGGCAGTTTCAGACCTTTTAAAAATATGCAACACAAGGGGTGTGGACAAAAATTTAAAAAGTTCCCCTTTAGGGGGGGGGGAGTGGGGTGCGGCGCCCCAAACATGCATAATTGGAATGAGCAGTTACAGTTCTTTTAAACGATATGCCACACGATGGGTGTATATACAAATTTAGAAAATGCCCCCTGGGGGGCAGAGAGGGGGGTATGGCGCACCGGAGGTGCAAAATATGAATAAGCAGTTTAAGACCTTTCCAAAGATATGTCACATGACGGGTGTTTACGAAATTTAGAAAAGTGCCCCCCTGGGAGGGATGGAGGGCGCATCGAATGCGTAAAAAATTATAAATCGCCAATTTTTTCTAACAATATAGCACACGATACGTGTCATCAACATTTAAAAATATTCATATCAGGCAAAATTTTGAAAGATTTGCCGGCGGGGGGAGGGGGTGCATTCACATGAATAGTCATCGGGCTTTAGAGCGATGTATCCTCGTATGTATCACACGAGTTCCCCCCCCCCCCCCCGACAAATTAGATGGCGACAAATTGGATTTTTCTCGAGATTTTCAGTTCGAGATTATACTTGATTATACATGATTATACTAAGATTATATTGATTACACGTGATTACACGAGATTACATTAAGATTTCTTTGATTATACCTGATTACATGGGATGACATGATTACGCAAGATTAAGGAAGATTACAGTAAGATTTCACTGATTACAGGAACGGTTGTACGAGATTACACTCCATTGAGAGACCCCTCGATGTCAGAGCACTACGCGGAATTTTTTTTTTCAACCACCTTCGTCGTTTCAAGGCCAAGCTCGCACTCTGATTGGTTGTTGCTCTCGGCACTGTTTACACGTAACTTGGCGATAATCATACTTGGCGTAGCGATAGACGCTTCCGTCGAGTTTATTTCCTTCCGAACCGAGTACGAAGTAAACCGAGTACAAAGTAAAAAGTTGTGTGTAAAAACTTTTAAAGAGTACAGCTTTCAGTAAGACACGTTCCATCCAATCCAGTGCTGCAAGAGAAAAGTTACTTTGTACTCGGTTCGGAAGGAAATCAAACTCCTTGGGCTTGGAACGACGAAGGCGGTTGGAAAAAAAAAAATTACGCGAGCACCACAGTAGGAACGCAAGTGGCGTGGAACCCCCGAACCTATACTGCTATTAGATATTAATCTCAGGTATGATGTGTGTGATCCCATGAAAAAAAAAATATAAAAGTAGCAAAATGCAAGCGAAACGTTTGTCAATAACACAATTATAGGTTTAATATCATGTCCCGAATGTTCTCATGTGACTAATTTAGTTTCAGAATTCATATAACTGTGACTTTAAATACCTCAATACTACAGCAACCAGAAAATCTTTTTAAGTGAAATCTGTATATAGGGAATCAGGTCTTTAAAGAAAAAGAATATATACATTTTCAAGAGAAAAAATATGAACAACTAATACCTGCTAAGATAGAAAGCTGTTTAAAGCGGAATATATTTCGGTTCGATTTTTAAGGTTTTAAAGCATCAATATTTGACAAACTTGATTACGTAATTCAGCATTACTTATTTAATGATTACACATTTAGAATTTTCAAAATCTGGCTATGTGAGATCTATTAAAATTCTCGTGGTAAATATTCTTTTTCAGGGTGTGCCAAAAATCCCTGTTTGGCACTGGTGCAAAAAAGACTAGTTTGGCCCTGAAACACATAATTTACTGCTACCAATACATGAGATTTTTTTAAACAATGGTTTGAAATCAACATTATATTCAGTTAAAGTTACTGTCTAATATTGAAAATTGTCTTATTCATCTACACTCTACCCTACTTTTAAAATTACATAAATTTATTGAATATAAAATGTCTGTTGAGATGAAAATAAAGACATGGGTCTGCAAATAATAGATAATTTACTGCTACCAATTTTTAGAATTCGACATACACGATTAAATCCGTGGGGAACATTTGAATAATCGGGGCAGAAGTATGTTTTTCGCGTTTTAGCCCATTAGTGCCTAGTGTCCCATTTTTGGGACAGTTTAAAAAAAATCAAGTAAGCGCTTTTCACACGAGTAAAAAAGGAGAATAGAAAAATATTTCCTTTCTCTAGGCAAATTCTTCGATAAATTAAGACAAAAGTTATTCTTTTATTAAAAAGTGGTGGGATTTGCACAATTTAAATTTTAACGAAAAAAAAATAATTCAGGCATTAATAGGTTAAGAAAATTGAAAAAAATTGTCTCATTTTTGAAATGGCATACTGCGATTGCTTTTGAGAGCTTAACACTAGAACCGCGGGAAAATTCATTCAAGTTTTATAAAAATATTTATCACCGGAATTTCCATTTAAAATTCTTTAAGTAAATTATTGAAATTATTTTTGCTCATCTTATATTTAGCTTATTTTATGAAATGTTTCCTGGTTCGAATTGACATCTCTACGCATGATACGGGTCAAAATGACCCGTCGCCGCGGTTCTAGTGTTAAAAAAGTTTTAAATATCAAAATAGTAGATAATTTTATTCTCTTTAATATTGTAATTGATCATATAGTATGCTATGACAACAGATCTCGAAATATTTAAAAATTGTAAAAAAAAAAAAAAAAAAAAAAAAAAAAAAATTCTCAATTTTTTTTTTTTTTTTTTTTTTTTATGACCACAGAAATTTTAGCCTAATCCTTTCCGGCACGCTGTGCCCAGTGCGGGATACCTAATTTTAATTCCAAACTTGCAAACGCACCAATAATATTTTAACATAATTTTGCTTTTACAGTGAAAACTTAAATTAAGTGATTCTTAATTTCTGAAAAAGCCGTTTGTAAATTCCGGTGAGATTCGATAACTTATCATTTTACTAATAGAATTTGCACATGCCGGAAAGGGTTGAGAAATTTTGCTGGAAAAAATTGGTTTTTTTTCATGTTAGTATCAATTAAACAAGTTTTTAAAAAAGTAAAATCTTCTACCCAACATTTTGCAAGGTAACTCCCTTTTTTGGTACATTTCCCCTGGACTACAAGTAAATGAGTTGCTTTTGCTGATATATCTTGCAAGGCTATCCATAAAGGGGGCGAGACACACCCCCTCTATAGCCATCTTTTTTTCTCAATTCAACACTTAAGTAAATAAAACATTAAAAAATTTTGATGGTGGTTAACTGCAATTATCATAAATTTTTCCTTTAAAGACTGATTTGCTCGAATTGGCTATTGCATTACTTTTAAAATTACGAAAATGAATTTTAGGTAATGATTTCGAAGCATATTACCGATTTTTTAACCATTAGTAGCTCTTAGTTGATAAATCACAGTACTAAGAGCCTGTTCCTATGCTAGCAACGCGAAGACCTTCGCAAGTCAATGTTAAACTAATTGCAGTATTCATTTCAAATTTTTCCTTTGCATTTCAATACTATAAAACCTTTTAATTATTTTTTTTGTAGATTATCTGAGGTTTTTGTCTAACCAGATATCATCATCTTTTTCGATTTTGATAGAAATTTTTTCCTCTCTAATGGGATTGTGTTTTGAATTTTATATTTTTGAACTTTTATTTACTTTCTTATAACTTTCTTCTATCTTTATAAGAAGAAAGTATGGGTTTCTTGAGCATTTTCGAATACCGGTTTACCACGGATTTACACGTTTTAGGTATCAGAGATTCCAAAAAACATGTTTTTACAAAACGTCTGTCTGTCTGTATCTGACATAAATTTTGTGAGTGCTCTATCTCAAGAATTAATGCACAAAATTTAATAAAAATTTCTATTTCAAACTTTCGCTATATTTAAAATGAACTTTGATGGGTGAGTTTCTGCTTCATTATTCGTTATTTGCAAGAAAATTTTATGAGACGTCTAATCAGGCCAAATCTCCTTGGAATAAAAAAAGTAAGAAGCAGTGGAAAAAAATATATTTATGTGTTTTTATCTTTCGTGTTATCATGTGGTCGTTTGTCATACGTGCAGCAAAACTCATTAATTGTCCGCTCTCTCCCTTAAAAAAAATTCTATTAAAAAAATTTCGTACTCTGTTATTGGTGTTGGAGCAACTACTAAATTTCATTGCCTGCCAACACTTCTTTCTATATCACCGCATATTCAAAAATCTTCTTTGTTGGAATCTGCTATGTTAAAGAATTGACTGGTTTGCCCTTATATCCAAGAGAAAGCCTTTTTTTTTCACCCTTCTTAATGTTTTTTGTTCTGAAAGATCCAGCAACTATTTTCGTGAAATCAGTGATACGATAAGCGAGGCAAAGTGCTTGAAATTCGACCTACAGTCTACGATAAAGGAAAAGGGGGGCCGCTAGACCCCATTGCTCATACAAGATAAAGAAATACTTGTATACAGACAGAAAAAAAATGGGGGCGTCAAGTGCGTGGGAGGGATGCTCAGACATTTTTAAAAGTGTTTCAAATTACACAAGAATGAGAAACAACAATTTAATCTACGAAAAAATGGTTCATTTTATTTATAAATGAAGAAATATCTGTTATAAATCCAATCATTAAAAATAAGGTGCTTAATAAAAGATGAGACAAACTTTTGGAGGAGGTAGAAATAATACTACAGTAAATCATTTTTATATACGAAACAGAGGTCACCTTTCTTTTATAAGAAAAAAATATAGGATGTATCACAACAATCGGAACTCGTGTATTTTTTTTTTTTTTTTTTTTTTTTTTTTACTTTAACCGTAAAGAAGGTATTTTATCGAAATTTTTAACAGACTTTGTCTTGGGTAAAAAGCAATGATGTCACAAAAGTACTGGAAATTATAGTAACTTTATCAGCGATTTTAATATCAAATACATTTCTAAATGAAGTGCATGTACGTCATTGAAATTTGAATCTGAATGGTGGATACTTCCACAACTTGAAAAGATATTGTTAATTTTCACACAAAGTTAGGTAAGTCTGTAAAACATTTTGCTAAAATTTCTCAATCATTATTAAAATTATCAACAAAAAGCTGTATCAAATTGGTATGTGACATCCTGTGTTTCTGATAAAATTATTAATGAATTGTGCGCCTGATTTTCTATATAAAAATTATTTGTTATGGTGGACTCTACCATCTTCTATTTTTTTTAAATCTTTTGAAACAACCTTTATAAAAAAGTATATGATAGTTAGAAAAAAAATATTAAATACATCTAAATACTTCTGATATACCTCTAAAATCTACTGCAGATACTTTTTCGCACACAATTAACCATTGTTACATTATTAGTAGGCTTGACTTTCAACATGGCGATCCTCTTTTACTCGCAATAATCTAAACAAATGTTCCCTAAATTTAAAATCATATTGAAATAATTAATCCTTTCGCTCACACTTTTTTTCACATAGCAGTCTTTGAAGTAATAGAATTAAAATGTTATTAAATTGTATTATTATTTAATTTAGGAACCTAATATGAGACTCAGAGGAGCGAGAGGATTAAGATGAAAATATTTTAATACTTAGCTGACCCGCCCGGCGTTGCCTGGGTCCGTTATAATAATATTAAACGAAATTGAAATTTGTATGACATTATCTTTAACTCGAAATATATGGAAATACATCGACTGAAATACGTGGCCGCTGACTGTGAAAAATCGGTTTAAATATACAAACAACTAATATTTAGCTGTGAAAATACTCAAAATGACTGAAATTGGAAACGCGGGAAGTAATCTCCAACGACTGCGTGATTTTCATGATAAAGTGCTGATATTTATCCGTAAAAATCACTGTTAAGTCACGTAACTAATTACTTCTTTCACATAGAAATCCCGAGTAAATTATTTTGAATATAAAACTAATTACATCGCTCTGAAACCCGACTATACCATGAATAAAATCGATAATCGATGATTACCTAAAATATTAGCATATAGTATTATAGTTTCAGAGCGATTGTACAAAAATAAGTGTATATTTTTAATCATAGCATGTATAATATTCACTCTGTGGACAAAATCCTAACCGTAATCTAATTGTACCGTAACTATAACGTGTCTGTAACCTAACTAAACTTTAACCGTAACCTAACCGTAACCTAACCGTAACTTAAATATAATATAAATGTAATCTAGCCGTCACCTTAATCGTAACCTATCGGTAATCTAACCATAACCTAACTACAACTTAATCTTAACCTAACTGTAACTTAACTGGAAATTAAATATAATCTAATACTAACTATAACGTAATTGCAACCTAATCACAACCTATCAATTACCTAACTATTACCAAATTCTAACTATAAAATAAATATCCTAACCATCACGTGCTACAAAGCACCTTAGTTTCACTTTCCACTGCCACGGGGTGCATTATTTTTCGTGGAATATCCGACACGGATCATGGCCACCCGCGGTCGAGTATATAAAGAGTGCTATGCACGCTTTGCTGAACGTTTCAGTTTCACTTTTTATCCACATGCTGAGCATATTTTCGTAAACTAACCTGAATCTTAACACTACTCCGATTTTCAATGTATCCGTAGGTATATTGCCCGACGGGGTGGAGATGCAAATAGCAATTTTAAAAATTTTCTCAAATTTCTATTCGGAAATAACGGTAACCATCATTCACTGAAGACCCCAATACTGATCTATAAGAGTCTCCAACTTGGTTCGCTGCTGTTTGCTTCACCAAATTCAAGTCAAGCTGCGCACACTCTGTAAAATATGTTAGTTCCAATTTTCACCTCCAGGAGCGCACTCATATCTTAACAAACATATATACGAAAGAAACTCCGTTATCAAACCTGTTCGTAGATATATTAGTCGAGAGGGTGGGAAAACGTAATAAGAATTTAAGAAATTTAGTGATATTGTTATTTTAACCTGAACCAAATTTGAACTATATTCCAATGAAACATAGTTCAATCCGGGCAAGACAAAACTGCAATGCGAACCGAACTTAAAAATTCAATATGGAAAAAACTTAAAGCTTACCCGAAGCAAATCTGAATCGGATAAAAATATTCCAATGACCCATAACTTGATCCGATTGCAACAAAATAATTTCTGTATGCTTGTAATTTGAACCGAACATAAAAATTCAATTTGAAAAATCCCGAAATCTGACCCGAGCCACTTCTGAAACGGACAACGGACAAAAATATTCCAAACAACCCTAACTAAATCCGAACAGGACAAAATAATTTCCATGGGCATGAACCCAATTCGAACCTAAATATTTCATTTGAAAAAATCTTAATTTATAAGCTATTGTTGTCTCATGGCGATCTTCATTGGTCTATCGCGTCCGGAAATTTGCTGCAAATGGCCAAGTTTGGACAGTATCATTTTAATAATCTTCAGCTATAGAAAGGTATTAATTTTTTAAATAAGAGCACCTGTTAATCTTTTGAGTTTACCAATACAAACTAACGCCTGTATGTGTAAAAGGTAGCAGCTCTTATTCGAAAATAACCTTAACTGTTACAATCTTGAAACACTAACGTACCCTAGTTCGTGTCTATTTTAAACGTTAGTTGTAAAAAGAAATTTTTGCATTTTTTTAACATAAAAGAATAATTAAATTAAAAATATGACATAAAATTATACAAAAAAAGCAAATTAAAATTAACTCAAATATAGAAAATCAGTTTTTGATAGGAGATGTACTTTTATTATAGTATAAAGAATATTATTTTTATGTTATAAATCTTTTTAATCAGAAATTTTTGTTTTATATAAGGATAGAATTTTATTTATTTATTTATTTTTTTGGCGGTCTCAGGTTTCGTTCGGGTCATGTTTCGGGTTTTTTTCAAATGTAATATTTAGGTTCGGTTCGGGTTCAAGTCCACGGAAATCATTTTGTTTTGCTCGGATAGGGTTATATTTCTTTGGCATATTTTTATCGGTTTTAGATTTCATTCGGGTCTTTTTTCGAAGTTTTTTTTTTTTTTTTTTTTTTTTTTTTTTTTTTTTTTTTTTTTTTTTTCAAAGATATTTCTTAAGTTCGGGTCCGGTTCATATCCACGGAAATTATTTTTTCTCCTTCTGATCTGGTTATTGTTCTTGTGCATATTTTTGTCGGTTTCAGATTTCGGTTGGGTCATATTTCAAGTTTTTTTAAACAATATTTTTAGGTTCAGATTGAATTCATGTCCTTGGAATTTATTTTGTCTTTTTCGGATCCGGTTATGGTTCTTTGGAATAATTTCGTCAGGATCAGATTTCGGGTTTTTCTTCAAATGGAATTTTTGGTTCGGATCGGGTTGCGTGTCCGTAGAAATTGTTCTGTCTTGTTCGAATAAGGATATGCTTCACTGGAACATTTTTGTTAGGTTCAGATTTGGTTCAGTTCAGATTTCGAGATTTTTTTCAAAGAATTTTTTTGGTTCAGATTGGGTTCATGTCCATAGAAAATTTTTGTCTTTTTCGGATCCAGGTATGGTTCTTTGAAATATTTTTGTTGGATTCACATTTGGTTCGATTCAAATTTCAGGTAATTTTTCAAATTTAATTTTTAGGTTCGGATATTATTTTGTTTTACCCTAATCCGTTTATGGTTCTTAAAAATGTTTTGGCTGGGTTCAGACGTGGTTTGGATGAAATTTCAGGTATTTTTCCAAATGAAACTATTTAGGTTCGAATCGGGTTTATGTCTACGGAAATTTTTCTGTCTTGCTTTTTTTTCAAAGAAAATTTTTAGGTTCGAGTCGGATTGCATGTCCACGAAAATTATTTACCCTAATTCGGATCAGGCTATGCTTCATTTGAACATTTTTGTGTGATACAGATTTGGTTCGGGTCGGGTCAGATATCAAATCTATAGTTTCTTTCAAATAGAATTTTTAGGTTCATTTTTAGATCAGCTAAACCAACCAACACGTGTTGGTTGGTTTAGCTGATGACGAGCTGTTATTGTTGTAGCTCGAAATGCGTCCTGCTTGATTTTTCATTTTATGGTGATTTTACAAAGTTTCTTTAACTTAAAATTTGAGCTCAAAATCTGAATCGTTGGGAGTAGCTAAGTAGCGCAAACTGAAACGAGCGATTATTTCTTCTACTGGCTGTATAACCTCATTGGCTGAAATCTTCCCTCATTGAAACTTGGCGACGATTTACTGAGGAAAAGAATTTTTTCACAAGCTAGCTTGGAAAAAAAGGCCACGGCCCGTTTTATTCAATCCACAGAGTACGGACAGAGCCTCAACTCGGCTTGAAAAGAGCGCCCTCAGGGGATCACTTAAAAAGTAAACCATCGCGTTGGCGATTTTTATCCTCATGATTTCTGTTTAAGTGTAACCATATTCTGGCTCGGCACTTCTTGCTGAATGCTGATTTGATTATCTTTGCACACGTGCTTATGCTATTTGATCTTAGATTTCCGCGCTTATATTGATTCGTAATTATTACTGTTATTGTTCTTGAATTTTCAAGTTTAAATTATTAGGTCGTTATGTTAAGAAGAGACACATGTATTGTTTGCAAGACGAATACGTCAGAGTTATATCATATTAAAATAATTCTTTCATAAATTTCAAAACAAGAAGTAGCAAGCCGTCGCTGTATTTTTTTTCTTTTTTCCCTTATCATTTGTCGCCAAGGAAGCGATGTTTCGCCGAATTAGCAACCTATCTTATGTTATGATCGTAGTTTCAGAGTGGTCCGCTCGTTTCGCTACTGTCTATGCGTAATCCCATGTTCAGGGCTCGAAATGGAAAATTTCACGAACCGGAACGCTATTTCAAAATTACAATGGAAAATTTCACGAACCGGAACGCTATTTTTCAAAAAAAAATTTGATAATTTTTTTTTTTCAAAGTATAGCTAAATTTATTTTTAACTTGGCAAAATCAATTTTTAAAGGTTACATTGAACAGAATATGCTATATACATGTAAAATAATATGTTTGCGATACAAAAAACGCCGATTTTTTTTTTCCCTTTTGCCGGAAAACAGCATGCGGAATGTAAACGGTCCGTGTCTTCACTAAGGCCAAAATTTCGCCTGCCATTCTATCAAAATTATCTCCATTATATCAAAAAATTAAATTTTAAAAGTCTGGATGTAGAGACTCACATTTATTCAGCAATTTAAGTTTAAAAAGGTTGTTTTTTTTTACTTTGTTGGTAACAACATACGGCATGTAAACAATTCCATCTCCGTTATAACAAAAGACAAAAGATTAAAATAAAAAAGTTTAAATATGTGTGTGGACTGTCATATTTATTTAGTAACTAAAGTTTAAGATTAGATGTAAGTTCAATGAAAGGAACAGAAGTGCTGAATGTAAACAAAAAGATAAATGATTAAATTATATTTCACACGCAATATGTAGTGCAATTTCTGCACATGTTTTATCAGAGTGCAAAATATTTCCTATTGATATTCCATTTAATCTCTGCAAATCAAAGTCAACTGGAAGATCGACAAATGGTCTTTGTTGTTTCACAATTTTATACACAGTCCTAAAAAGCTTTTCTGTATTCGAAAATTGCGGTTTGTTCATATTTTCAATGTGGTTATCAATTTCTTTTTTAGCTGATTTTTCCAAAATTTCTGCAGCTTTTTTATGTGCATCAATGTTTTTGTGTTCGTATATCTTTTTTTTCAAACTGGATTGTACCGATTGTGCCTTACCACTTGGCGTGATAGAACAATTTTGCCATACTTTCGAAAGTCTTAAATTTCTATCACTAAGTACTCCTAAATCTTTTACTTTTCTGCAGATTAAACAACCTAATCCACCATTGTCTACAATTAACCAAGTATTATTATCTTTCAATCGTTTTAGTTTTTCTTCTCTCAAAAAGTCAGGCAATTCAACGTTTTCACTTGGTACATTTTCTTCTAGATTCAATTTCTGCTTTTTGGCTGGTGGAGTAGCTTCATCTATTTTGCAATCATTTTTGCTACTTGTTCCAGAGTTTATCCCAGGTTTTAAAATGGGCAAGGCGCTATTGTTCTGAAAAGAGCAGTTTTTACATTTTTCAGGGCACTTTTATAGAGTTGAACCTAGAATCTAGCGGTTCAAAAATCGTGAAAAAGCAGAAAATTCGTCAAAAAATCGAGAAAAAAAAACAAAAATTTCGCCAAAAAATTGAACAAAAAGAAAAAATGATAAATTTTGCTAAAAGATCGCGAAAAAACGGTCGATTTTGTTAAAAGATCGCAAAAAGCAGCAGATGTTGTAAAAAGATCACAAAAAATTGGCAAATTCTCTAAAAAATCACTAAAAAACGACAAATTTCGTGAAATCGCAAAAAATGCAATTATTGTTAAAAGTTCGCGAAAAAACGGCAATTTTTGTTAAAAGATTGCGAAAAAAACGGCTGATTTTGTTAAAAGATTGTTAAAGGGCGAGCCTGATTTATTGAAAAATACATTAAAAAAAAGAATACTTTTGTTGAATACAGGGTTCTTTTTGTTTCATAAACGGGTGCTTTCAGGATTCACATTTAGAAAGTTTTGGACAATCAAAAGATGATTGTGAACAGGGGGGGAGGGGGGAGAGAAAGAGGAGGTCGCCCCGGCTACGGAAATTTAGGGGGTGCCAAATTCATACCACAAACGACCTTTTTGAGCTGTCACAAGAAAAAGTTGGGAAAGGGAGAGGCCTCAAATTCTAATTATGCCCCGGGTGCAATTTTCTCTTCACACGCCTTGATTGTGAAGCTGTAAATATCCGCTTTTTGAGCATTGAAAACACAATTTTGAAGCAGGAAAATTAGTTTTTAGAACAGAAAAATTCACTTCTGGCATTAAAATTTTTGTGTGTGTGTGTGTCTCTTTGACGAAATTTGCATTTTTTCGCCATCTTTTGACGAAATCTGCCGTCTTTTTGGGATATTTTGACAAATTTTGCGTTTTTTTCGCGAATTTTTGGCAAAAATAGCCGTTTTTCGCAAATATTTTGACAGAATTTTCCATTTTATTGCGATTTTCGGACGAAATTTGCCGTTTTTCAGGAAATCTTTTGATAAAATCTGTCGTTTTATTGCGATTTTTGGACGAAATTAACCATTTTTTCACGAATTTTACCAGAAATTAGTCGTTATTTCGCGATTTTTTTAGTGAAATTAGACTTTTTTTTCGCAACTTTTTGACAATTACACGTTTTGTGGGACGCGTAAGAGCCATTTTTTGGACGATATTTAGCATAATTTCACGAACCGGAACGATATTTAGCACAATTTCACGAACCGGAACGATATTTTTCATAATTTCACGAACCGGAACATCGTTCCGGTTTGCTCCGGTACATTTCGAGCCCTGCCCATGTTAAACAAGTTGCCATTACAGTGTATGAAAGTTGATTCTCTGTTCCGTACTCTGTGATTCAATCGTTACGTCGGTATGCAGAAAATACGCATTCATTTACAAGTGCTGTGCAATAACTTTTTCAAATATAATGTGTTTAAAATAATATTAGGAAGTTCACAAATAATTTAGTTTTTCAATGTTTTAATAAATTGAATAAATCAGGAGTGAGAGATATTCATAAAAAATATCTTCATATAATCTGTTCTTATCGCCAAGCTTTAAGCAATAAACGTCATTTCTGGCATACTTAAAATGTGATAACCAGTGGACCAATGAGATTATCCAGCCAGTGGGAGAAATAATCGCTCGTCAAACTGAACTGTATTCAGGAGTTGAAATTTGAACTTCCCCCCTCCTGAACACAGTTCAGTTATTCCCAATGTTTGTGTCGTAGACCAGGCATAAACGACTACCCCTACATGTAAAAAAAAGATAAAGGGATGACAAAATTAAATAAAAAATTTATTCATAACATGAGCAATTTCTCCGCGAGAAATAACAAGAAATAATTTACAGTTACGTAGCGATTATGTAGTAAAGGTCCATGTCTCCCGATTGGCCGGTGATGCATAGTACAGAAGGATGGAACATCCAGATAGCGCTGTGATCGAAAGTGCTATAAAAGCGCTGGTTGTCCGTATTCATCGTGTTTTCGTGTAGAAACGCTGCTGCAGTCGTCGCTGCTGTAGAAATGACCAGCTATTCTAATCAGGAAATGGCCGATCTTGTTTGTTTTTTCTCGAGTTTTGGATTACTTGAGACAACAGCTCAGCTGCTATAAGTCTCAAAAAAATCCCTTTCCAAACCGTATCCAGAATTGATTTTTTTTTTTTTTTTTTTTTTTTTTTTGCCACGGCAAACCATTTGAAATGATAAGAAAAAGAGATTTTTTTTTTTTTAACTACGATTTGACAATCTCAGTACAATTTTTTTTTTTAATTATTGATTTTACAAATTTGGATGCGGTTGTTATTTCATGTGCTGATTCATAAAATCTAAATAATAATAATAAAAAAACCGAGTCCACAATTTTTTTATTTATGAAAAGATAAATTTTTATACTTATAGAAAAGATAGTTTTTTGCACTGTCAATAAACGGGAATTTATTAAAATTAGGAAAACTAAATTATCGCTTTTACACTTTGACATAGTTTATAACACATAATACAAATTTTATAAATTTAAGATACATTGAATTTTTGTTGGGGGAAGAGCAATGTTGTCTTTTTATCTTTAAATAGGCGTGTTTATTGCAATTTGAATGCGTTTTTTTTTTTTTTTTTTTTTTTTTTACTGAGCACTAATGTAAATATTATTTCTTAACATTATATATATATATATATATATATATATATATATAATGTTTAAAAAAAAAAGAAAAAATCTTAATATTAGATATTTATAAAAGCGAAAATTTCAGGAGGGAGGAGAGTGTCGTCCGAGGAGGAGCTATTTTCTAAATTTTGTTATGTTTGGGAAAACTAAAGAATCAATCGCTTTAAACTTTGACATATAGTTTATAATACATAATAAGAATAAGGATAAAGTTTTTTGAAAGAGATATTAAACGAAACCCTCTGTGCGATCTGTGATCACACTTACCCACTTGTTTCTTTTAAAGCTCTAAGAACTGAGTTAGAAAAGCGAAATAGTGAAATGTTAACCTTATTTTTCTTCCATTCCCTCATAATTTTAACCAACAGCAACATTGGTATTTTAGACAGCCAGGAGTTGGAGTCGGAGTAGGCCATTTTTCCTACCTTTTCCGCAACCCTGATTGAAACAGTCATGAATAGAAAATGATTTACTTGGATAAGGATTAATACAAAGGTATCGATAGCACTGTCTAATTTTTGTCGGTGTGTTTATCGCGTTTTAAAATGTAAGAAAATAATTATAGTGAGGTAACTACAATAGCTCGATATATGGCATAACAAAGTTTTTTTTTTTTTTTTTTATATATAGATATTGATGTATTCTTTAATATTGTAGAACGTTTTTTTTTTGTTCACTTAAAAGTATATTCTGCACAATAAAAAATTTCCTGACGATTAAAAAAATAGGACATAATGATTCAAAAAATACGCACGTAATTATTCTAGTTTTCACTTCTGTCGACACTACCGGAGTGCCTTTATTTTTCTCCACATCCGTCCGTCCTAATCCCTCCCCCACCTTACCGCTTCCCCGGGAATGGAAGGTGGTAGTAACGGTCCAGCTGATTGTCTAAGTTTTGGAATTACTAATTTTGAGCTTATCTGTGTGAACCTGTGATTATCAAAACATCGATTCCAGTATCGATTCTAGAACTGAGAAATCGATTCTTATTATGATCGATGCTGTTTTATTCGATGTCGATTTTAATCGATTCTCAAAATTTCCAGAATCGCCCCTCACTAATTACCTCCCACGAGCTGCTCTCAGACAATTTAAACAAAACCTAAAATTGGCTGTTTTCATCTAATTTTTTCCTACTAAACGTAAAAAAATATTAAAGAAAAACTATAAAAAAAACTCTAAAAAATAACTATAAAACAATAAGTCTTATTTTATTGCCTTTAAAACCAAAAATGTATTTAAAGTCAGGATGCCTAATACTTTTGGCCAAGATTGTATTATATAATCACTGTGTTATGGTTATGATCTCTTTTAAACTGATGCATAAAATCAAAGGGTAGAAAATCTCGTTTAAGTTCATTAACGGCCATAATTGATCCAAGGGGATAGAAAGAAGAAAGGTTTTTGTGAAAACCAAAAAACTCCATAATGTCTTAATTACAATACATGTAAAATCAGTTTAAAGTTATTACTTCTACGAACAAGGCAAAAAAAAAAAAATGTGTTTGACGGATTTTTGAGAAAATTAAAAATTGGTTCAAGGGGCGAAAAAAATAAGGTTTTATGAAAAAAACATTCACAATTCCACCAAATCTCAAGATATCAAATCCACTTAAATTTAATATCATTTTTTTATATTATCTACAATATTTATACTGACAATTTTTATAGGACCGCAAAAAGAAAAGGAAAACGAAAAAATGGGTAGTTGAAGAAAAAAAATCATAACTTCGTCTACTCACAAAATATCAAATCCACTTGGATTTATTATAAATCTTTTTAATATTATCTACAGCTTTTATGCTGACAAATTTTTAATAGAACTAATTTTTACAGATTTTTTTTTATTTATATAATAATAGGGGTTGAAGATAAAATATTGTATTAACATGATTCTGATAAAAGCAGCTCTTACCGGAAAATGAAATTAAAAAAGCCAGATAAAAAGATTAACCTGGGTTATCTCTAATCTTGATTTAATTTTGCTGATAAAATTAGTACTTAACTTCGAAATCTACTTGAGCCCGCTGGCCAAGCTGGTAGAGATTTTTTTTCCTCTTCACTAAATGGGGTGCAACGAATTTGACCATTTCGTTTCAGCAGAATTTTTCTATCGTGTATGTTTAAATATTAAAGATTCGATTGATTATGGTACGAATCGATCGCGTATAATGTTTATTATTAAATGAAGCGCATTGATTAAGATTCAGAGGTTATCAATATATTAAAATTCGAACTGACATTTAAACTTTTATATAAATGCGCATTCATTACAAGACAATTCCTATCTCAGTTACTTAAAATGTAGGACAAAAATCCATTGCTCATGATGATTTGCATTGCGAATTTTATTATGACGTAATATATATATATACATACATACATACATACATATATATATATATTTAAAAATATATAAATTGTTTAGCTTTAAGATTCTTAACCTAGATTACAGAAGGACTACAAAAGTGGAGGATGGATAGTAATTAAAGGCGAAAATTCCAATGCCATTTTTAAAAAACGTATGTTGTTTAATGAGCATATACATAAATATTCAATAAAAATAAAAATGATGTTTAAATTTTGTATAGCTTGTGTCACTTTCATTGAAAAAAATCTTTCTAAATAGAGAAATTATTCATAATTAACTTAATAATTTTCATAATTAATTTTTCATAATTAACTTATAACTTTTCATAATGTTGAAATAAAGAGTATACAGGAAAATTCTAAAATTTGAAATAGTCTCAAAATTTGTACAAAAATGCTCAATGGTGCATATTTAAATTTCATTTTATAAAAAATGAATGCAATGAAAACACATTATGTAAATATTTATTATATAGTTAGAAAATAGATTTCAGAATAAACGAGTAGACATAGTTAAGAAATGTTAAAGAAGCTCAACTATTATTTTGCAAACTTACTTGCACCCAAAATCATTATTTCTTATTCAAACAATTAAATCTATAAAATTCAATTTATAATATTCATATAGAAGATTCGTGAATAATGTCAAATGACTTTCAATTTTAAATGTAGTCAAAGGACCCAGAAATATTAAAGGTGATAAATCTATTGTTTTACGAAAATATTTAACAGATTGATTTACATGCATGCAAGTAGAACAGATAAAACTCTTAGTGTCATTCCACACAAAATGAGAAAAAATTTAGAAAAGTCGTGGCCTTATAGAAACTGGTTTTAATAAAATTTTGTATACAGATTCAATTCATAGTCAAATAGAGCTCTGCAAAATATCTTGACGAAAAATTAACATATTTTGGCAGTTCTGGACAATTAAAAAACTTGTGACATTCAATGTCATGTGCGCAGTCGTTCAAAGTTGCAAGTTTGGAATTTCGTATCTTGAAAATTATTTAACATAAATTTTAAAAATATATAGTATTGTAAGTTCTGGAAAATTATTTTCATATTTAGCAATAATAATTTGGTTACACCGTGATTAATCTTAAATTGGTTGTAAAAAATAAAAAAAATTATCAATCTCGATAAAATTACAAACGTTATATAAATGAAAGAAATTGAAAAACATCTCTGAGATTAATGCTTGATAAGGATCACTATCAAGATTAAATTGCTTAAGTTTCGAAGTTTCCCTTATTTCCTCCATCTTCAAAATATCTTAGAAACTTTTTTTATTATTATTATAAAATCACAATTTTTTCTTTTACGTATACGCAAAATAAAAAAATAATAAATAATAAATAAATAAAGGAAAGTCAGATATTAATAATATTGCATAGGCATAAAGATCAATGAGTGCATAATATGCTTTAAAAACTTTTGAGTCAAGCTATATTGGGTTTAAAAATCTAATATTTATAACATTCCACTTAAAAATTGTGCGCGTTTTTTACAATATAGCAAATGATTTCAAGAAAAATAAATAGCGCTACGATGTATATTGATCTTTTTTTTTTTTTTTTTTTTTTTTTTTTAATTCAATTCAAACAATTTTTTCTATTCTTATTTAAATTATTCTTGAGGCAAAAATAAAATGAAAGCAAGAATAAAGCTTCTATATTTAAAATATACAGTTTTATTTCTAGTGTCAAATAATTTAAACATTTTAAGAGCTTTTCTTCATGTTCAAATAACTGATAGAAATATTGCATTTTACCCTCAAAAGTTTCAATACTTATTTTTTTTTCCTCATCAATAAATTAAATGACAAGAATGAATATTTTTGTTTTTAAAGTATATACTTTTATCTATAACTTCAAATAATTTTAAAATTTTAAGAATTTTCCCTCATGCTTAAGAGTAATAGAACTATAGTATTTTTCCTTGAAATTTTTCATTGTTTTTTCTGATTACGTAATAAGAAAACAATTACTAAATTACGTCAATCTGTTACTTATTATTCATTCTTAATTATAAATTAAAAAAAATAAAATTGTCTCCTGCCAAAATAAGTTCATACAAGAACTTAGTGTTAATTTCAAATTTGTAAAATTATTTAAATTATAGAAAAAAAAAAGAAAAAGAAAAAGAAACGATAACTACAATAAGCAGTTTTTCAAAAATTATAAAGAAGAGCGAAATTGCAGGAAAAAGTGAGAAGAGAATCAAACAAGTAAAAAACAGAATATTGTGTCTAAAAATGGTGCGATATCAAATTTCTAAATTTGTATTTTGCTATTTATTAAACTTTTCCATTAACTATATTATCCTATGTAAATCAACTACGAACGCATGATAGGTTGATAGATATGCTGTTCTACTATACTGAATAGTTCACAAATGGTTTCTGAAAATTAAAATTTTTAAACCTAATATATGATGGCTTGATGGCCTGCTTAAAAATTAAAAAATGAAAAGTGTAAAACATTTATAGCAATTTTGAACTTCGGATTTTAAGTATGTCCATATATATTTAGAAATTTATGTAAAATATGGAAAGATAGCCGCCTAGCCCACCAAACAGTTTTTTTCAAATTGTTATGTTGATTATTTTGGGTTTAAAATAACAATAAAAAAATGATATTAAAAAAATAATAATAATAATAGGTTGTTTAATTTAAATAATTAGTTTTTACTTGCTAATAGGATATATCTATTTTTATCAAACAATTTACAAATTACTCCATATTATATTGGTGAATATTTTTTAATGTCTAATAACTTTTGAGGATGTTTTGTTATATTTTCATGGCGCCGGCCGATAGAACAATCGTTCCTCGGAAGATATTTAATAATGTATATTAATATATTATAATATTGAGCCATTTAACGATATTTAATATTGAGCCACTACGGGGATTTTGGTTTCGACGAACGGCGGAGTGGAGCGAGAATCGTGGGTCAGCACGAGACGCGGAGAGCAGCGTGATAGAATAGCCGAAGATCGATGGAGGAAGTAACTTTTGTCCGATTCTGCAAGAGAGCACCGTTATCTTCTTAATTTGGAGTGTTTATTTTTCAAGTCTTTGATGTAGTTCAAATATGTAAAAATTATTAAGGTACCTATTTGTTTTATTCTTCCCCGGGGTCGTAATCAAATGTATTTTGCTATTATGTGTTAAAAATTAGAATTACTTTTGTATTCTTTAATGGGTCAATTAATTTAAGTTTAAAATTTAATTAAAATGGAAATTATAATTTAATTCATGACTTAAGTTGTTAATTACTTTTTCCACAGCAGCTTATTCTTTTTAGATCACTTTTTGAATATCAAATGATGTACTTAAATATACTATACGATCCTAATTTTGAGATGTTTTTCATTGAAGTTTTAATTAATTAGTATTATGTTTAAGTTCGGTAGAATATATTATATTCTACCACGTGTTAGTCTCTGCCCATCTTAATATTGGGGATCGACACAACAAAATTTTTACTTTGTAAAACATTTTAGGATATATTTAACAAAAGGATACTTCTATAGCATATACCTTATGCACTTGATTTACATAACAACATAATTAATGTAAAATGTTGAATAAGTACCAGATATAAGCTTAAAAATTTGATTTCTCACCATATTTTAGACACAAATTTCGTCTGTTTTCTTTCTTTTCTTTTCTTTTCTTTTTTTAGCTTTTTATTTTTATTTTTATTTTTATTTATTTATTTATTTATTTTGGTTTTTGTAAATTTTGTAGGCATACAATCTTTAAGATAATTGTGAATATATATTGAAAAATAAAATTGTTTTAGATAATTTAAAATGCTATATTTCATTTAATTTTCGTCATTCGATTATAGTCTTTCTTTGAACGTGTGTTTTCACAACCATTCATTTATCATTTCATTGAAAATTTGCAATCGTAGGAGCACGATTAGGTCTTTTAAAATTATACTACTGAACGTTTTACAGATTTTTAAAGACTCTTCATTTTGACAATTTAAAAGCACTCCCCGTCACACACTCACCGCCCCATAGGCAGGGCCTGACTAAGGCAGAGGCTTGCGGGGCAATTGCCCCGGGACCCCCAGCTTAAGGCCCCGCCCCCCAAGGACAAATAAAATTTTCGTTAAAGGAGAATCAAATGATAAAAAATAGTCAAAAGTGACAAAAATTCTTTTTTTTTTTTTTTTTTTTTTTTTCAATTTTAAGGGTCTCTTTTCTCCTACTCCGTCTGTTTCCGTACCCATTGTCTCCTTAAGGCTTCATATTTATCCTCATATTCCTGTAATCGAAAAAAAACCCTGTATTTTATAATTTTTTTAAGTTGTCTTTCTCATGCTATTATGTATATAGATGTAAATAGTACTTAGTACGAAATTTATGTACACATACAATAGTTAGGAATTTCAGTTTTAGTCACTTCAGTATAATTTACGAAAAAATTTAAGATAGAAGGGGGCCTTCCTTCTAATGTTTGCCCCCCCCCCCCCCCACTGTCTAAGTCGGACGCTGCCCATAGGAAAATCAATGAAAATTACTGTGGAGGCTTATTTTAAGATTATAATATTTTAACCTTCTATATAATACTATCTTTTAACCCCTTCGAGACGGGAACCTTTTACAAAATTTTTAATGTTTTGCCACCAGTTTTAAAAAGCAGAAATTTGTTCCTTTTTAAATCGAGAAAATGCTCTGATTGAATAACACAAATTTTTCAGCATAATTTTACCGGTGGGAATAAATGAGGATTCTTAAGCCTTTTTACGGCACGTATACGTGTCGCTCGTCCCCGAAGGGTTAAGTCCGTTTCATAAAATAGTAAGACATATTTTTATTTAAAAAGTTAAATTAGAAATATCCAAAGTTATTTAAAGAGTATGAAGCCCGCTTCAGTTGAATGAAAAAAATTCCAGCGTGTATAAGTTGTATAAACTTAAAAATATGCCGCAGTTCCAAATAATCTTAAATTTTTAGATCGAGCGACACAGTTTTTAATTCCGAAACAGTCCTTTTTTATGCATGTGTTAGAACTTTCTTCTTGTATGAAATACGATGAACAGACCAAATATGTGAAGTAATTTGTGCACAGAAATAGTGAGGCCTGATACAGATATGGAATTGCCCTTTTTAAATGAACATACTTCATATGATATTGGTCTCCCACGGGCCGTTTTTAGTTTAGTGCCCAGAACAATTATACACTCGCCCCCCCCCCTCCGATTATATAAGCAAAGGATCACAGGTCAAAGAAAAGGAATTGCCTCTGTGAGGGTCTTTCTAAAGAGACTTAACCAGTATTTACCTCAAGCTAAGAAAGATAAAAAAAAATAAATAAAATAAAGGCATCTCTGAACAGTTAAGCTGGCGTGCGTACTATACGTTCGAACCCAGCACTTGCTGTCAATCAGCTTTAAGAGCAAAACCTCTCAGTCACTGCTGGGGTAGTAGTAATAAATATACACTGCTGTGCAAAATTTAAGGACGAGTCCCAAAATGCCAATTTTCAAGGGATAATTTTCATGCGAATATCCTAAATGAAGTAATAACTCGAATAATTACTATCCCTGCATAACAGCTAGTCCGTATAACATCTCATTCAGGTCACACATGATCACAAGAGTCACAGTCAATACGGTGAAACAAAAAAATAGGAAATTTCATACGTCTCTTTTATGAGTCTCAAATGACTACTATATGTGACTCCACTGTCAGGTCACTGCGACTGCAGCTTTGTGACGAGTCACCAGGTGACTTTAAAGTGCCGATTTATTCAGACTCTCGTGTGACTGTCATTTGGAGGCTCAATTTCAAAGTCATTGAGAATGTTGCATTATGATAAATCACCAAACAATGTCCCATTTAAGTCACATGGTGAGTTTTCACCACTTTTCACAGTGGTTAATTCCAAGTAGGGTCTCTGTTACCATTTGACAAAGTCTTGTGACAGAAAGTCCCCATGTGACTTTAATGTGTCATTATTTGGTTATTTATAATAATGCAACATTCACAATGGCTTTGAAATTGAGCCTCCAAATGACAGTCACATGAGAGTCTCAATAAAACGACACGGTAAAGTCACCTGGTGATTCGTCACAAAGCAGCAGTCGCAGTGACCTGACAGTGGAGTCACATATAGTAATCATTTGAGACTCATAAAAGAGACACATGGAATTTCCGATTTCTTGTTTCGCCGTAGTGACTGTGACTCTTGTGACCACGTGTGACCTTGAATGAGATGTTATATGGACTAGCTGTTATGTAGAGTAATTATTCGAATTATTTTACTTCCTGTTGAATATTCGCGTGAAAATCATCGCTTGAAAATCCCTTCGTCCTTAAATTTTCCACACTAGTGTAAATTTTGAAATATTCTTTGTTGATTATTTATCAACTTTTACGGCAGTTCAGCTAAAACATTTTAATTTGAAATTCTGAAATCTGTTATTTTCTTGCAGAACCACGAAATATTTATATCGTCTAACAAGTGTATTAATTTAGACTCAGAATAAATATGCATTTCCATTTATTTTCCTTGCAAAAATAATGTGTACAGCTTTCAGAAAACAGTTTAAAATTTTCAAGAAAATCTTAAGATGATGATAAACCAGATAAAATTGTCAATCCTAATAGATACCAACTATGATCAAACACAGAAGTGACATTCCTGATTTTGCTTGTATGGACATTTCTTTTGTAGAACGTAGTAAATTCAAATTTTCTGTCTGCTTGAAATGTAATAATTTTCGCGAATTAATGTTTCATATGTAATTTCATTTTTTTTTCTTTGGTATTATAGTTCATTCACCATTCTTATTTATATAGTTCATTTAGTATTATAGTTCATTCAATCAATATACTCGTAAATATATATATATATATATTATGAATAAACAACAGATAACAATAAAAAAGAGTTTAAAACTCAGAAATGGGCTATTCTGCTCCTTAGTTAACACCTCTGAATAATCATACATCACCTTTATATAAAGGAAAATAACTATAGTGATAAGCGTATAAACCATTATTTGAGAACAAAAAAAGTGCAACTTTTGAGAATAAATCTTAAGGGTGTTCTCAACTGCTCCGCTCAACAAGCGGAAAACGTTTTGACACATTTACAAACTCATTTTTTAACGGGAAGATATAAAAATGGAATGCATGACTATGGAAGCGATTTTGAATCGAACCTATTTTTCCATTTTATGATAATTAAATTAACTATCGAGTTATAAACTATTTCGATCAATTGATCACCCGTTTTTCTCCTGCTTTTCGACCGGTTTTTCTGTTTTCGTCGGGAAATGTGCTCAAAAGTGTCAACTTTGAAGGCTTGTTAAGAAAAATCTATTGATTTTTTTAAAAAACAGAAAACTGAGTGCAATTAGACAATTTCTGAATAATAATACCTGCTATTTTCAAGCATTTCCGAACAAAAATAAATTAAAGCATGTGTCACAAAGTTGCCCTTTTTGATTTGAGAGCAGCCTTAAACCACATTTCATATTTGAATTTTTAGATTGCATATTTCCTCTAGATGGCAGCACTAAACATTTTTCAGCACTAAACTCTGTGAGAAGGAGAATTTTTTCTTAAATTTGTTATTTTTAAATGATGGGATTTCTCTTACAGTAATTTTAATTTATACATCTATATGAAGGTATAGTTAAGAAAATCCATATGTGTTTTTAAAGATCAAGTTACTTCGATATCATTGTAATCTTAATCGATGGAAAAATAAATCGTGTTTACTTGATCGGTGCGAAAAAAGCTTTTTCGCTAGTAATAAGTGGTGCAATGATGATGGATAATAGAAGAGGCAAAGCAGAATATTTTATCCAATATTTCACAAGCAGGGGATTTTTTCACAAATATCTAAGCTAGGAAACTAGTAAAAAATACATAAGTTTTTAGCTCACAGGCTATCATAGCCTGAGAGCTTATGTGCCCGTCCGTTCTGTATGTACGTTCGTACGTGCGTAACGCGATAACTCATGATAAAAATATCGGATCCACTTGAAATTTTGTATATAGGTATATCCTGATAAGGCGCTTCCCTGATTAGTTTTTGGAGTTCATTGGATATGTATAAAAGGGGGAACGGGGAGGGGCTCATGCTCCTCTCCTTAACTGATATAAACGGGATTTTCATGCAGAATTAAGAGTTTTCGTTCAAAATTTAGATATAGGATCATTCTGATGAGGCGATTCCGTGACTGTTATTAGGTGTTCATTGAATAAGTATAAACAGGGGGAACGAGGGGCTCATGCCCCTCCCCTTAATTGATATAAACGGGATTTCCATGCTGAATTAACAGTTTTTGTTCAAAATTTAGATATAGGATCATTCTAATGTGGCGATTCCGTGACTGTTATTAGGTGTCCATTGAATAAGTATAAACAGGGGGAACGGGGGGCTCATGCCCCTCCCCTTAATTGATATAAAATGGATTTTCATGCAGAACTAACAGTTTTCGTTCAAAATTTAGATATAGGATCATTCTGATGAGGCGAGTCCGTGGCTGTTATTAGGTGTTCATTGAATAAGTATAAACAGGGGTAACGGGGGTTCTAATTTCCCCCCCTTAACTTGTATAAATGGATTTTTCAAGCAGAATTGTCAGATTTCGTTCAAATCTTTGAGTAGTTTTGGAAGTTTAATGGTTAAGTATAAAAAAGGGGAATAACTCATCTTAAATTATATAAATGCTAAATGGGTTTTTATTAAGAATTATACGATTTGCTCTGAATTTTGGATATAGATTTTTTATATCATAAAGCATGTCCTTGATAGTTTAGGAGGTTCAATGATTAAGTATAAAAAAGGAGAAAGGGGAGAGCTGTTCCCCCTTCTTAATTTTTTTTCGAAGGGAATTAACGAAAATACAAGGCTGTAATATACAATTAGTATGCGTAGCCTGTGAGCTCAATGCCATCAGTTTAACTGGGCAATATTTTTTTATTTCCATATTTTATAGGTAGCCATTATATACAAAATAACTGCTCATTTATTGTAAATGTTATGTTGTTCACCATGAATGAATCCTATATTGCTACAAAGTTTTCATTTTTAAATTGTAAGCAAATATACAGCACTTTTTTAGCTCTCAGGCTATCATACCCTGAGAGATTATGTGCCGGCCCGTTCTGTATGTACGTACGTTCGTTCGTACGTGCGTAACGCGATAACTCATGATAAAAATACCCTATCCACTTGAAATTTTGTATATAGGTATATCCTGATAAGGCGCTTCCCTGATTAGTTTTTGGAGTTCATTCCATATGTATAAGAGGGAGAAACGGGGGGCTCATGTCCCTCCCCTTAATTGATATAAATGGGTATTTCATGCAGAATTTTCAGTTTTCGTTCAAAATTTAGGTATAAGATCATTCTAATGAGGTGCCTTCTTGATTGGTATTAGGTGTTCATTGTATAAGTATAAACAGGGAGACAGGGGGTTCTAATGCCCCTCCCCTTAATTTATATAAATGTGTTTTTCATACAGAATAATCAGATTTCGTTCAAATCTCTGAATAGTTTTGGAAGTTTAATGGTTAAGTAAAAAAGAGGAGGGGATAACTCTTAAATTATATAAATGGGTTTTTATTAAGAATTTTTCGATTTGCTCTGAATTTTATATTTATTTTTTTTTATATGATAAAGCATGTCCCTGATTAGTTTAGGGGTTCAATGATTAAGTATAAAAAGAGGAAAGGGGAAGCTGTTCCCCCTCCTTAATTTTTTTTTTTCGAACGGAATTAACCCTTGAAAATATAAGGCTGTAATGTACAACTAGTATGCGTAGCCTATGAGCTCAATGCCATCAATTTACTGGGCAATATTCTTTTTATTTAATGTACAGCAATTATATTTTTAATACAATAAAACCTGCTTTTGACAAAATCCTGATTTAAACTGAAAAAATATAATTCATTCAAATAAAATTATACATCTTAAGAGTCATACAAACTGTCTAAAATGGGCATTTTCTTAGATACCTTGTGTTTTCATCTTAGTATATTTTACTGTATCCTGCTTTTGGTCTGCGGGGCATTCGAATTATTACCGAGGCTCAGGGCCCGATTAATCTCTGAAGATATGGGAAGCATAGTGTCATTTTGGGTCTCCTTTTCACTTCAGAAATGTTTTTTAAGTTCGACATAATTGGAAATTCACCTGTGCTACATAGCGTGGCTCAGTTCTGTTCAAATGTATATCATTAAGGAACTTCTTTTTATGTATGCATAATACTTGGATACAATAAAGAAAAATATGGAAAAAATTATTTTGCATTGTGTTATTAGCATAAAAATTTAAGTTCGATTAAAAGTTTGAATTTAGCATATACAAAATATTAATATTTTACATTGTGCTTACAAAACAAATTAAAAAGTTATTAATATTCAGTTATGTAACAAACATAATCTAACGTTACAATTAATTCAATAAAAATTTTGGACCCCTTTAAAATTTTCTAAGGGAAGCGCGTGCTTCTCGTGCCTATTCGGTAATCAGGGTCTGCCGAGACACGATTCAAAAAATGAATTAAAAAGAATATTTGGAATTTGCCGAACCATAGTAAGATTCTTCAGACCCTAAATACTGCAGAACTACAAATAAAGTTTGTGGTTCCATCTTTGCATCAGCCATGAAGAGCAAAATAATATGAATTTGGGATTATTAGCGCACATAATACCAAAATAAAGTGAATATAATAAAATCATAATACATGATTGAAATGGATAGAATAGGTAAATCGCATACTAAAACACGAAAGCTAACCCTAAATGATGTAGCAAAAAATACCATTTCACGACCACATAAATTGTTGGTTTTTTTAAAAAAAAGGAGAAGGAGTCTCAATCAGTGACGTAGCTAAGGGGGGGGGGGGGCAAGGCGGGCGTCCGCCCCGGGCGCCGAGGCCTAGGGGCGCCAAATTGAGAGAAATTGTTATATATCTATATTGGGGTGGGGGCGCAAAATTTCTTGCTGGCCCCGGGCGCCAAAAAACATAGCTGCGCTACTGGTCTCAATCTTAAGATATAAATTTTATTATATTGGACGATTACCCTCTAGTAAGATTGAAATTTTCCTATCATCCTACAAAATGCTTTAGTGCTGCCATCTTGTGGAAATAAATGCAATTAAATGATTATAATACATATATATATTTCTTTTGGGTGCGAGGTATTTTCACCATGCTAAAAAACAAAACAAAACAAAATTTTCTTAATTTGGGAGTAAATATTTGTATTTGGGAGATTCTTAAGAAACATAATAATTACATGTTTGCATTTTCTTTTTCTATATTTGATACATTGGCTAAAGTTTTTCTTTCATTAATACATTTATATGAAAAAGAAACATATAACAGTGCAATGTTATGTGTTTTTCTTTAGCAAACATGTGAAATTATCATTTAAAAAAAATAAGAAACATTTTTTTCCTGGCATATCAAAGGTTAGATTTGGCATGATAAAAGTTTAAGAGCAGTTGGAACTAAAGTTTTGAAAAAGTAGTTTTTAACTTAAAAGTATTTTGAATCCTTTATTTCCCCACTTTTGATAGGCATATTACCTTTGCTTCTACGATGAGGAGAGGTTAAATTTTTTTGAATAATTAAGTTTGTTTACTCAAATATAAACTTTAAACTTAATTTTTTCAAAATGCTGTTTTTTAAATTTTGATGTACCCTTTAATAGAAACTACTACATATTATTTGTAATCGTGTATGGATATTTTACAAATAACCCTGATTAATATAAAATAAGCTTTTGTTTCACATGTGTACAAAAATTTTATAAAAATGTTTTTCTTTGGAAAAATTCAAGTTTTTTGGTATTTAAAAGTGATTTTTATTCCAGATTTAAATATAAATAAATAATAATAATAACAACATCTGTTTACAAAGTTAGTTTCACTAAATGTTTCATACTACATTATATGTGCACTAGAAATTGAAATGGAACTTTTGAATACATTTTATGTTATGAAACTTTCTGGTTATCAATATCATTTTCTTAGCCTGAGGAGTCATTGCAACAGATGGAGCTAGTAAAAAACATTCTCACTTGAAGTTATACAAAAATAATAAAACACATTTTCTAGTAGATGCATTTAGTAATTTGAACATAAAATGAAAAATGCAGACTTTATGCTATTTTCTTAGATTTGTTGTACTATGAATTACATAAATTTTAATTTGACATATTGAATTAAAATATAATATTAAAAGCATTTTTGATACCCTTAAGCTGGATTTATTTTCAGAAAATATGTTTTGGGGACATATGTATCACCACCATCATATATTCAGAAGCAAACTTTTTAAAATTTCAGGGGAATAAAGGAGCATAATCAATCATGAAAGGTCACAGAAGTGAATAGAAGAGATGAAGGACCAGACTTTTGCTTATTTATTTTATAATTTCAGTTGGACAATGCTTCTACTGAAAATGTCCAGAAAGTACATGCTTCTGTTTCTCCCTCTAGTTCCAATGTCATTCTCTAAATTTATCGCATGAAATCTCACAACTGTTTGAAAGAAGTACTTGAAAAATCAGCTACCTCAAAGTCAATCGGACATTTAGGCCTAAAATTCAGGCCATCTGGCAATCCTAGGCATGTGATAATGTATAGGTAAAAAACAGCAGTATCCCAGTTAATAGAGTACACGTTCTAGTAGAGGTAGCAGCATTTAAAATCAATAAATTTAACTTAACTAAAATTTGACATATAGGATTTTTTTTTTCTCAAATAGACAGAGCTGCAAAATTCATCACTGAAGAAGTTGCTTAGCGAATGATTACCTTTAAGGTTTAATACTCTTATCTCTCATGATGAATGCATTTCTTGTGTTTGTTTACTTTGATGGAAAGAGATATTGGGCTGTATTCTTAATGTTTGAAAAGTGGACTACCAGCTCAGTAACATACAAGTCATTTGCCTTTATAGTCAAACCTCAATAACAAGAAATTGAAGGACTATTATTCATTATTATTTCTTAAGTGTTATCAAGGATTTTATGTTAACCATGAAAACGGCGGTACAATCTATGTTAGGTATAAAAACTAATCTATAAATGTATCCATGTTCTTAAAATTGTGATTTATAAAAAGAAAATTTAAGTAAGAAATAAAACAAATTTGTCATAATTTTGTGAAATAATAAATGCATATGCTAATCAATTTTTTAAAAGTTCATTATTGACTTTTTACAGTTTCTTTTTTTTTTTTTTTTTTTTTTTTTTTTTTTTTTTTTAAGAATGTATGAAAATCATCTAATTTAGGAAAGTTATCACTTCTAGTAATTTCACAGAAAAGTCCATTTTATTGTCAAAGAATTGAATCATTTTGTGAACAATTCCTTTTCCTTAACACAATTTTAAACAATGAATAATTCCAATGTCGTGAATTTTGGAGCAGTGTAACATGTAGAATATGCAGTAGTATAATTGTAACTTCAATGAGAAAATATAAAATTTAAATACTATACTAGCTTCATTTAATGACATTAAACTTTTTCAGCTGTGTGTCGATTTATTCATCCTTGCCTGATCCTTTTGTGAACACTTTCTTTTCCTTATAGAAATTTTAAAAATTGAAAAATTTTTATGCCTCAAGTTTTGCAATAGTGTTTGCAGGAAGAAAAATGCATTTAATTTTTTTTAATATTGGAATATCTGTATCAGCATTATAATTGTCCAGCATCAAACTTTTTTTTTCTTTGGTAGAATTTTAAGTCCAGATCCTAACCATTTCATAAAAATATTATTCATCTATGCTTTTTTTTTATGCAAAAAAAGAGGTTAAGTTTTAATGTTTTTGAAATGTGGTTAGATCAACTAACTGTTCATATTCCTGTTGTATATTTTCTTCCTTGTAAGAAAGTGTTCATGAAGGTTGTGCTTTTAAACACAATATCATTTCATCTGCATTAAAAATAGTATGGGGAGCATAATTTTTTTTAACATCTAACAAGTTTTCTAAGAAAAAGAACTGTATAGAATTTTCATCTATGACAAACTCTTCCTCGCATATCATTTTGCAGACAATTCTATGATGCTCTTTGAATTTTATCAGCCATCTGTTAGAACATGTGAAATCACTCATACCAAGAGACTGCTTTCTCTTTCAAAATTGTACCAATTAAAGCAAAGTTATAGCTTCTTGCATCTTTTATGCACCACAAGAGAGCAATTTCTTCATTCACTCCTGTATACATTCATTTTCTTGCTGGTTCAAATTAATTCACAGCCATTTCAATCTTTTCAATTTTTAAAAAAATTGTAGAAATTGATAATCAGCATTTTTTTTTTTTTACATTTTACTGCTAATTTTATTTAAATTTTTTTGCTTCGATTTTAAGGATGCCTATTTTGACTCATCTATTATAGAGTTCTATAGAGCAACTGCAAACAAAGTTTCCGTTATGTTAGTCAGATAGTGAAGTAGGGATTGTCACTTCTTTCATTCAAAGTGGGAGATTTCAATGGCTTATATCACTGTCAGTACAATTAAATGAATAATGGAACAGTTATTTTCAGAAAAGATATTATTTCATCTAAACTTGCTATGTGATCATTCTATAGCTCATATTGTCAACATAGGAAAACTTCTGCATATCAGAGCACAAATGCAGGAATCAAACAGTATTTCACCTTTTTCCAAAAGTCATTTCCACTTTAGGTTATTTTGGAACTGGGAGTAAAATTAAATTAGAGGATGTGACATGTAATTTTGAAATACTGCAGGGGTGATTCTGGGTGAAATTTTTTTTTCGGAAATTCGCATCGCATTTTCGGAAATCGGCGGGTCGTCGTGAGTTGCCCCCCCCCCCCCTCCAGCAATTTTCGGGTAAAATCGGCGTTTTCCCGCTATCTTCAGATGAAATTAGCGATATTTTAGCAAAATCGGCGATTTATTGCGTTCTTCTGCCGAAATCGGCGGTTTTTCCGCGATCTTTTGACGAAATCGGCGTTTTCCCATGTTTTTGTAAGTGAAATCATCGTTTTTTCGACGATATTTAGACAAAATTTGCATTTTTACGCGATTTTTTCTCGAAAACGGCGTTTTACTCCCGCGATCTTTTGACGAAATCGGCGTTTTTTCCGTGATCTTTTGATGAAATCGGCGTATTTTTTTTCAAATATTCTTTTGACAAAATACTTTTAAGCGATCTTTTATCGAAAACGGCGTCTTTTCCCGCGATCTTTTAACGAAATCGTCTTTATATACACAATCTTCAGACAAAATCAGCGTTTTCCCGCGGTCTTCAGAAGAAATCAGCGTTTTATCTGCGATATTTGGTGAAATTGCCGTTTATTTTGCGATCCGCACAGGAAATTCGCGTTTTTTTCGATCTTTTGACAAAGTTCATTTACAAAAACATTGACGAAATCGTCGTATTTCCACAAAATATTGATGAAATGTATGCTATTTCGGCGATCCTTTCACGAAATTTGCATTTCTACGTAATTGTTTTTTCCGCGCGCAAAACCGTGCAAGTTGGCAACTATGCGGAACTGATAACCCAATTTCAAATTTTCGGAAGAGGATGCCTTAAATTTTCGGAAAATTCGGAATTTTCGGACGAGAATCACCCATGAAATACTGAAAACTTTGTATAAATAATCATGTACCGACATTGAATTTTATCATTGATAATAAAATTTGATAAATTTTGTAAAGAAATTAAAATGAACATTGATTTTCAGACGTATCTGATGGACCACAGTGTTAATTTTGAGCTAAGAAAAATTTCACATTAAGCAATTTGATGTTAATAAGGCTTGACCTAACCTTCAAACTTGTATATATTTTGAAATTCTGAAGTTAGAATAAAAAAGTTTATGCTGAACAAAAATGAGTCACTTACAAACTCTTAAATTTAAATAAATGCAAAGATTCTGAATAATAAATTACACTTTCCACAATTAAAGAGTTTATTTCTCAAATTACACATATAAATACACATTTATACAAACTATGCAAGGGTTGTGAACAATTTATAGACAGAAAATAAAAGAAATTATCTCAAATAGTAAAATATTAAATGATGAGTAATTACTTTCAATCAAATGAAATACTTGTACATATAGGGTGAAATTCAGCAATCCAGGTATTAACAAGGCGGACGTTAAATAACAGCTATAATAATTGGCACTTCATGATCATATGTTAAAATTTAAGGTAATAACAATCATAATCATTTCATAATACAAAACAATATAACAATTATTTTGGGTATAATCCAAAAGTAATTACACAACACAAAAATTAGATTCTTTAAATACCTATGCTCTACTGTTATACAAGACTAAAAACCAATAACAACCTAATAATTAATGCTAATATTTAAGGAAAAGTAATAGTTTAAAAGGAAAGCTGTATTTTAAAAAATGCATGGACACTTTTATCACAAAGAACTAATGAATACAAGTATATATATATATATATTTTTTTTTTTTTTTTTTTTTGGCTGTACTAAAACCAAATGTATATTAAAAATAAGTGACCTTCACAGCCAAAGAAATTTATCAAAAAGGAATTTTAAAGAAGTCCATATTGTTTAAAATCTTAAAGTTTCTGAAATTTCGATTAAAAATGAAATGCTAAAGAACTGAATTTAAACCATCTTTTGTTTACATTTGTCAAATCAATTTAGCAGCTGATATCACAATCAATTATTTCTACCAACAAAAAAATGTAAAAGCTTTTCATGATGATTATGGAAATAAAACAAATTAAAAAAGATCAAAAATATGTATTCACTAATATCCTTAAAAATACACATATAGAACATAAAAGAAACTTCTACGTGAATAAATAAATGCACTATACAGGATATACCTTCTCATCGTTAGCTAATAACTAATTCCTAAAATAGGTAGGCTTTGTACATATTATTCCAGTTTTTAAATATTATTTTCAATCATCTCCGAAGACATGATAAGTCTTAAGACTTATTTTTTCAAAAGTTAAAAAACTAAAATTTTCGTACAGTTTTTGTGCCATATTTACAAAAACATTTTCCAAGCTCTAACTTTTTTTTTTTTTTTTTCTACATATAAATTTTAGACAATCAAACTTTGAATTTTATGCATTTTTAATGCCTTTCATTATAAAAAAAGTTTTATCAGAGAAATTTTAACCTTTTTGTTCACCCAAATTTCCAAACTTAAATGTTAAAATGTAATATTTCAGAAAAGGGTTCAGGCTAAATCTTATTTTAAGTAATGACTTTTAAACAGCCAGATTTCATTTATAACATAAATTAATTGTCTATTGCAACTAAATAGCAGTTTAATTCTGCTAGATTAAAGAATGATTGATGGGAGGTGGGGGGGGGGGATCATGAATGAGATGATAAGGGAACAAAGAAAATTGGATTTTAAAATTTAACTTTAAATTCTACTAAATTCCATTACTGCCAGAGTTCTTATGGTGCTTGAAACAATTTATAAGCTCATTACAATTCATTTATTATTTTGTTATATACATGTATATATGTTGAATAAAGGACATAAAATATTTGGAAATATTTTTAAATTCCATAATTGGAGAAGATATTTATGTGTTTTTTACATATCCCCCCCCCTCCCCAATAATTCTTAGGTACAAGAATTAGAAGGCTCACAAAGTATAAGAGTTATTTTTCTAATATGGATAAATATTTTTTTAAACTAAAAATTTAGAATAATTAAAGTAACTACTTTAAATACAAATAAAACATTTTTATAAATAAATATTGTTAAATAAAATGAACTATGATTCAAACAGAACCATAAAGTGCTTTTTTTCATGCATTCATTTGCTTTACTAATCACATATAATTCATTTGCATCAGTAACGAATATGTGCTTCATTTATGACAAATTACCATTTGGGGTCTTTTTATAAGCAGTGGAATCTAAATTTAAAAATCTAGGGCAAAGTTTTTTATTTTGCTTAGGCATTATGAATTTAGAGCAATTAAGGTAAATGTTAAAATTTAAGCCATTCCATCAAATAGTTTCTTTTTTAATCTTGGTGTTAGTCATCAAAAATCAAGTTTCGAGAAAACACGACTTAAAGTTGAAATTATATGGATGCGGCTATGTAAATATTGATACATAAATGCTTATAACTCCATTAAAAATGCTAATATTTTTATGCGGTTTTTTGCATTCAGTTAAGAATTAATTGAATAATCAAACTAGAACACACAAAAAAAAAATCGATTTTTTGAAAAGTTTTCAACCTCTGAGCCCCCTTAATAGCAGTAGTCGTGGATCGAATGAAGAAGAGGAAACAGAGATGAAGGAAGCAACATTCAAAAAAGCAATTAGCAGTTTAGATACTTTGAAACAGTATTTGATGCCTCATAATATTGATGATACTGTTTTCACAACTTTGGAAAAAATTAATAAAGAAGTTTGGAATACAAAATCAAAACAATGCAAACAGACATCTATAAAAGATTTCTTTTCTAAAAATTAGTTTATCCACAAAATTTGAATAAATGAAAATTTTTTTCTTAATAACAATTAGTGTGATTTATAGTAGAACATAAAGAAAGAATGTTCAGTTATACAGTGTATTTTCTTAAAGTAACAAATTTTTAAACAGCATTATTAAGTTTAGTGAGCATCGTTCTTTTATATTTATAACTCTTTATAAATTTATTTTACTGTATAAAAAAATTCTTTTTACTCTCCTGATTTAACAAATAATCTTGATTTAATGTACAATAGGGTGGATCGAAAAGTATAGGAAAATTTTTTTTTTAGAAATCACTATCGGCGTGGCGTGCAAAAGTTGCCTTTTATGCATAGTAGTTTACATGATTTTTTTAATTAAAATCCATTCATATCTTCCAGTGCCCCAAAAATAATTAAAAATTGATTTTTTTATGATTTTTTCTATATTTTTTTGTTTATTTATTTTTTCTTAATTACTTTTGGTGCGGGGTGCAAAAGCTATCTTTTATCTATCTTAGCTTAAATATTTTTTTTAAATAAAATTCATTCATATCTTCTGGTGCCCCAAAAGCCCCCAAAATAGTTTTAAATTGAAATTTTCTTGAAAAAAATATTTTTTATTTTATTTTATTTTACTTTTTGAAATTCATTTGGCACTGGGTTGGAAAATTGTTTTTACAATACTACATAACTCTGCAGTTCCCATATATTTTTTTAATCAAAATCCATTCACATCTTTGATGCACCAATTATAATTAAAAACTGAATTTTTTACAAAAATGTATTAAGAATTATAATTTACGAAAAATACTTACAAATTTTAAAAATAGTTTAATTAATAACGTATAATGTTATAAATAACATTAATTTTACAATAATAAGTGACATATAAATTTTAAAATCAAAGCATTAAATCATAAAATTACAAAAATCGAATTTACGTAGAGAAAAGTTTTACATCCTTCAATTTGTAAATTTACATATTTTTAAAGTTTGTAATCTTTTTTGGTATCAAAGTGTTTTATATGGCTTCTTGGTTTTATTCTATTGAATATAAAACCGTGTCTCTTTTCTTGTCCAAATACAGTTTCTGAAGCCTCAGACACTAGTCGAACACATCTTTCAACCGCTTGGGTATGGCATGGATATTTTGACCATTCATTCGTTTTTACAACTTTTATCATATTCTCAATTTCTTCGCAAGGCACATTCATCAAAAGAGGTGGTTCAAAACATCCAATTCGTTGCCAATCAATAAGTTCAAAACAATCCTTCGCTTTGAAGTTTATTTGGGACACTTTGAAAATTCTCACTTCTGGTGATTTTCTCTTTTTATTTCTAGCATAAATTAGCTTTCGCATTGCTAAAGATCTGATATGCTGTCCGTTATCTGTGAAGCATTGACAATAGCAAATTTTCAGGGTGGCAAAAAAAAACTATTTCGTTGAATAACGGCATCTACGATCTTTCTTAAACTGGGTTCCAAATATCTAGAATATGTGATAAGTTTTCAAATATGACGCGCTCCTTCAGTTATGGATGGCTTTGTTTTGATATGAAACCATACAGCTGCATATACCTTCATAATATGTGTTGTAAGAGTAATGAGTTTATCATAAGGATTTTCTGTAGCCACTTATAACCTTAAAATTCTACACGCAGTTGTTAGCCATCTTGAGTGATAAACTGGACCAGGTTTCATTAATGCCAGAGCAGAACCACATTCACCACGTGATATTGCTATGTAAATATCATATAAATATTGCTGGTCATTGCTGAGAACCCTTCTATCTATGTTGTCTTCCAAATAATAAAGTATAAAAAGTTTATATTATACATTTAATAAAATACGATAAACGATTTCTCATTCTCTCGATCTACGTTTTACGTTAGATAAATTATTCTTTAACTGTTAATTTTACTTGTATTTTTTAGCTTAAAATTTGCATGAAACTCGATTTTCGGCAAATAATTAAAAGTTTGAGGGCATTGGAAGAAATTTATCAAAGTCGAAAATTATTTGGATGCATGCTATTATACTATAAAATGCATCTATTTTATCCCGCTGATAAAATAATTAAAAAGAAATTAAAAAACCAAAATTATAAATTTTTATAAAAATTTCAATTTTTTTACTATTTTGGGAGCGCTTGGGGGCACCGGAAGATATGGATGGATTTAAATAAAAAAAAAGATTAAACTAATATATATATAAGGCAACTTTCGCAACCAGCGCCAAAAATAATTTTAAAAATATTAAAAAGCAAAAAAAAAATTATAAAATTTATAAAAATTTCAATTTTTAACTATTTTTGAGGCGTTTGGGGCACCGGAAGATATGAATGGATTTTAACAAAAAAACAAATGTGAATTAGTATGCATAAAAGGCAACTTTTGCACCCCACGCCGTTTCGATTATCCGAATTTCGATTTTTCGATCCACCCTAATGTACAAATTTGCTAGTCCCGATTAATTTGTTAAATCTGAGCTTGACTGTATATATATGTGTTTGGTTTTTTGTTCTTTACTTATTACTTTTTTTAAAAAAAATACCTAATGATGATATAAAAATTCAAATTTCTTAACATTTACAAAAATCATACTTAAATAGTTCTTAAAACGATAAAATCATAAAAATCTAAATGCAATTTTATGGTTGAATTAATTGTATGATTGACCAAATAATAATACATTCATTAAGGGCTCGCACTGTTGAAGTAACTTTTTCTTAATCAGCAAAGTGAAATAAGTTTCATTAAAATAATGTTAGTAATAGGCATTGTTTGAAACAATGGTTTGAAAACTGTTATTTAACCTTGTATCATACCCTATTATGTATTCCAAGATTCTGTAATTGCTTTAAGAGATTAGTTATTGATCTAAATTCAACTATTGGATATAGAAATTAAAACAACTATGTATTCATTTTAGATACTTCATGTCAAGAGTTCAAGAAAAAAAAAATTAATTCAATTTATCATTTATAGTGTTATGAACGAAAACCAAATTTAAGGATAGTATATTAGTCTAACAGATAAAAAGAACAAAAATATGAACAAGTTCTAAAAAAAAGAAAAGAAAATGGAAATGAGTTACACACATTAAAAAAAAAAAAAAAAAAAAAAACCCTTTCAAACAGTGAATGACTGGGAGTGCTGCTTACAAAACAAGCATTCTGAAATATTTGACAATTTGTCTAATTTAAGATTTCATTTTTTCATATACACAAGAAAAGCTGTGATTTGGTACAATGATAATTGATACTCAATTCATTACTACTAACGTTCATTGCAGCTAACTCATTTCATTACTGCTCATAACTGCTTCGATTGTTATTTATGATAAAAAACATTAATTCTATTTAACTATCAAGTCATCCATGCATGCATATAAAAATGAAAAGTTGATGGTTAGTTTCAAGTGAAGTAGAACTTTCTTTCCTAATTACCTAAGTAGAGTCCCATTCATAAAAATTAATATATGCAAATTTGTTTGGAAATTATTCACAAAAGTTTAATTTGATTCAGAATATCTTCTCTTTGAATGTAAATGCAATTTTTGTGAGCAGTTATTCTATGTAATAAATATGCTACCAGCTTTCTTTATTAAAATAACACTTACTTTTGAGTACATAGATTTTGTATTTTATCTTAAAATATTTGTAGAGTTAGAAAAGAAAATGTTAGGAAAGTTAGAAGAGGAAAAAATAATTACAGGGTTCATAAAGAGTTAGGAAGAAAAAATCCAAGGAGTATATAAAAAAAAAATCTAAAGAGTCTGAAAATTTTTAAGAACTTGTCATTTTTTTTGTTGTTGTTTTTATGAGCTGCATTGTTATATTTTGATCTTTTAAAGAAATTAGCATTTTTTTCATGATTTTTGGCAACATTCATGATTTTTTAATGATCTTTTGGCAAAATTCACAATCTTTTTTACAAAATCCACTTTTTTTTGTGATCTTTTTACAAATCTTTTGACAAGTCCTCTAAAGAAATTTGAGTGTTTTTTGAGTTCATCTAAAGAAATTCATGTTTTTTTGTGATCTTTTGAGAAAATTTGATTGGTTTGTGATTTTTTTTTTCTCAATTTTAATTCATATATTTTTTTTTGGTATCCTTTGAGTAAATTTCTGTTTTTCCCCAATTCTTTGAATGAATGTAAGTTTTTCTTTTTTTAGATTCTTTTAGTAAATTTGTTTTTTACAATACTTCAGTAAATTCATGTTTTTTTTCCATGATCCTTAGAGTAAACTTGCATTTTTTTTATGATTATTTGTGTAAGTTCGAAGAGTTTTTTTTCGCTATCCTTTAACGAAATTTGCATTTTTTCATAATCATTTGAAGAACCACACTTTTTTTCCTTTGATGAAAGTCACTTTTTTACGCAATCTTTAGGTGAAATTTCAAAATTCTTTTAAAATCTCTTGACAAAAACTACATGTTTTTTGAGATCCTTTGACAAATTTGTGTGTTTTTCAAGGTCCTTTAAAGAAATTAGCATGTTTTTTACAATTTTTTGAGGAAATCTGCTTTCTTTCTTGATTTTAATTCCCAATCTTTTGAGTAAATTTGGATATTTTCTTTCATGATCATTTGAGTAAATTCGCATTCATTCACAATCCTTTGGCAAAATTTGCATTTTTTTCTCAATCTTTTGATGAAACGCATGTTTTCTCACGATTCTTTGATGAAAGTCACGTTTTTAAAAGAAATAATTTTGGAGAAATTCACATTTTTCATGATCTTTTGACAATTTTTTTTAATGTCCTTTGCAGAAATTCACAATTTTTTAACAAAATCTGCATTTTTTCATGATTCTTTACAGTAATCGATTAATGAGATTTGAAGACATTTTTCAGAACATATTTGCAATAAGCACAATATTTCCAGGATGCTCAGTTAAATGCCAAACAAGGATAAAATTTAAAATGTCATTTAACATTGTCAAAAAACAAACTTTAGAGACCTAATAATAAAAAAAAAGGGACCAAGTGGACTTAGAAGCAAAATAAATAGACCTAGTGGAAGCTTTGCTGTTAAGATGATCAAAATCAATTGTTGCTGTGCTTCAGAGGAATGACGTGCAGAAAGGATTTTCTATGTGTTTGACAACAGTGATTTTTTTTCTCAACAGTAATATCACTTGCATCAAAAGCCACAATACAATTTATAGAGTTTCCAAGGAGTTTTTCACTTATCTAAGTAGTTCTGAGATCAACTCGAGAGTGTTTTCATTTCTAAGAAATCTGTGCAAACCCTGTAATTAACTTAATATAAATTAGATTTCAAATATACTGAGATGGCATTTTGTTTTTGTGATTAGCCAAATGAAATCTAATATTATGGAAACCATTTATACAATTTAAAGTAAACATAAAAATTGTTCATAATACGTAGAATCAGTTTTAACCAGTTTCCTTTGATAAGAGTATGTTGATGTTTATAAAAAACTGACAAAAAGTTTTTCACCAGATTGACTTATACTCATATAATCAGAGTTCCACTGTGCTAAAAGAAGTTACAAAACCTAATGCAAGAATACAAAATTTATTCTGAAGGGTGACATCTAGAGCATTTATTTATTACTGTGATTATTCTCTCAAATATCATACATTAAAATATCTATAGCAAATAATTTTACATTTAACTAAGAGTTTTCCTAAAATAAGAGAAAACATTTAGCTCAAGATTTCTTTAGCAAATTACAGGAGAATCAGCTTTATATACTTATAATTTAAAAATATTAAAATACAAACCTATGAAACATTATTAGTAAAAATAAAAATTAACAGTTTTGAAATCACATAAATGTTTAACCAATGTAAATGAAATGTTTTATTTTTGATCATGAAACTATAAAATAAAAAAATGAGTAAATTACATTGGAAAAAAAATAAAAACATGTTATATATTTTAAAACATATAAGAATTTGTATAATTCATGTACAAATTAACCATCTAAGTATGATAAATCAAGGGGTATTCTTTATATATATTTTTTTTAGAAAGAGGTAATTTGGTACATAAATTAAACAAATTAATGTAAAATGTAAAAAAAATACAAGTTTACTAAATTATGACAAAAGAAAAAAAGGTCCAGATTTTTATATTTTTCTTCCACTGAGGGTGAACAAACAAAAATAAAGAGTTATTTGTTAAACCATACAAGATTCTCATAAAAAATGGCAAAAAATAAAAATATAGTTAAATTTCATGTCATGGTTTTTAGTCGTATAACAGAGTACAAACAGAATTGGCTCTCAACGAGCTTTGTTACAACACAGGAAAACAAATCCGAGAAAAAAATTGTAAGCTTGAATTAAAAAAAGTTTGAAAATATGAAAACAGTTGTGAAATTGAGAAAATGAGACATTTTTTATTCTTACTTAACATTCAATAATATAAGACAAATTGTACACTTAATAAAAAATACAAATAATATACAATACTAGAACATTAAATTAGTTTGAATAATTCATCTAAATAAATGTTTTATTACAAAAAGGTTTAATTTAGTGAGTAAGAGGCAACTTTACAAAATTGCAAGCCTAAAGTAAAATAACTACTTAGCATTCTTTTAGTACATCTGAGAAGAACAAAAATTGGGTAATTGGATCTGTTATCAGAATTATATTAACATAGCAAACATACAGAATCATTGGTTCTGTTTTCAAATAGTCTGTGAACAATTTTACTGTACATTTTCAGTCATTGAGCTTCAATATGAGTATTTTCACACATTTATACATTTTTGTATTTATAAGATATTTTAAGTGTATAAATCTGTTTTAAAGGGTACAATTTGAAAAATCAAGAACCATATAAACCCAACATGTTTATCTCTAATGGGAACAACAGCACAGACAAATTATTCATCAAAAAGCTACAGCTACACAACATTTTTTTTAATTACAAGCTCTGCCCTACTATAAACACTTTAATACTAGTACATATACATTCATCGTTAGCTCTAAATACTTCCAAATTTATGTGCGTAAATATAACAATTTCCATCTAAAGGCAATTTTAAGAAAATTACCAGTAAAAAATGTTGATAGTCAGGGATATTTCCAGATTTAATAAACTTCAGATCATTTAGGAAGATTTACAAACACACTGTATATAAACATCTACCAATATTATGGTAAGGCATTTTATCCTGATATGATGTCTATTCAAATACACAGGTCACATGAAAAACTCAAGAGTAGGAAAGCTAATAATCCTATAGAAAAAAGACATGTGCAGCATTTAAGCCTAAAAGCACTAATTATAGTAAAAGTCTAGATCGGATCAAATATCCGACTTATGATATCAAATACAAATGATAGCAGAATCATAATAAAATCTGACAAATTTGTTGGGCTCACCTGGGCCCATACAAATTGGCGCCCTTATTTATGAAACATGAGATCAAGAATATTTATGACTAAGTTCTATAAAAAATGCTAAGATTTCTATCAAAGTTCTTATTCTAAATTTTTAACTGATGAAATGTAAAACATCTGTTGGGAAAATCCTTCTCTCATCCCTACAGAAATATGGTAAATAGCAGAAATACACACATTTCTTTGCATAAAGACAAAAGAAATACAGAAAAAATAGATTTTTTAAAAAGCTCTAGATTTAAAAAGGTAAAATAGATGAGCAACAATTTCTGAACTTAACATCAATAAAAAGTATATTTTTAATAAATAAGGGTGATTCAGCAGCAAATAGCCTGCAATCCATGTATTACAAATATGCTTTGACTTCATTCAATATCACATTTCATTAAATAGAAAATTGTATCTACATACAATGAAATAAGAAGAGAACAAATTTTATAGAAGAAATGTAAGAAAAAGAAAGAATCAGAAGAAACCTTGATTGCTCTGCAACAATGACTCAATGTTTAAATATAAAGAAATAAATATTCCTTTGACCTATTCTTCCCAATCCTGCCATAAAAAAAGGCACTCTCAAGCACAAGATGAAATATCAAATTGGCACACAAAAATATATTTTGAGATAAGCAATATGTTGAAATTTTTAAGTTGAGTTTTAATAGCTTGACCACATATTCACCTCAAAAGGATATTTTCACCAAACTAATAAGCAAATACATTCCATATATTGAGCTAATGAGGTGGTTAAACTGAAGTGAAATGTTAGATCCTTTGTGAAATTCCATCAAGAAGGAAGATCTGCATCAGCACATACAAAAAAATTTGTAAAAAAATATTGAAGATAATCCTCTATTGCCTGGACTATGTGTTCACATATAAGTCCAGACAATAGAGGATTTTACCAGGAAAATTAATTGTAGTTCTAGAGATCGACTTCATGTTTTTGGGGTTGTTGAATCTGTATTTGTAACTTCTTACCAAAATTTGGAGTAGCAAGGGAAGGGTTATGAAGTAAATTTTGGTAGAAAGTTGAAAATTCAGATTCAGTGATCCCAAAAACAAAGTAAGCCCTTTTCCAGACTGCAATGAATTTTGCTAGGTAGAGCCACACACATACACAGTCTCTATTGCCTGGACTAATAACCATGAAAATATTAGGGTGGAATTCATTGCCTTATTTAAAAATATTATGAAAAAAATCATTCAATTTAGTCAAATCACTTTGCTTAAAAACCAGTGTTGTGAAGGAATTTTCACCTTGTTATTAATATAAATTTTCACAGTTATGACACATATGTTAACTAGAAAACTCAGTTTTACTTTTATTTTATCTATAGAAATTTTGTCTCTAAATTAGATTGATCTTTTGTTGTATATGTATATACAATCCTCAAAATTTTTTTAGATGAATGTGCTTCAAGGAGACTTCCATCTTAAAATATATACACAGATCCCACAGAATGCAGCAATTTTCTGGATAAGAAAAAGCTATTTCTGAAAAATGTTTTTGATTTTTTTTAGATTACTAAGATATATTAATCACTGTTTAAATTGAAGTTATGGAATTTTCAGACAAAATTGATGATTTAAGATAAAATTAAACACAAGAATTCTTTATAAGGCCAGAAAAATTGCAGAATAATCAAATTAAAGATCACACAGATCATCATGACTCTGACATTACACAAAGCTTCAACACAAAAAGCTTCTAAATGAATTATATCAACAGTATAAAAAGAGAAAAGCTGAATAAATTTCATATTTTTCAGCAACCATGATGTATGCTGCAGGAAATTAAAACACCTATCCAATAATAATAATAAAATGCTGCAACAGATAAAAAACATGAAAATAATCAAATTACTTTAGCTGTATACTTTGGTTTTTTTTTTACTAGTTGATCATACTACAATGATATAGGAGTAAAAGGCTTAATAATTAAAAATGATACTTTGAAATATTATCTGAGGATATTTAAATTTATATTCTGACCATTATGATGACAGCAAAAAATGCATAGAATACAAAAACATTGAAAATAATTAAGAGATAACACAAAGTGATGGAGCAGGTTTCAAATTATTCTAAGACTGATGCAGGTAATCATCAAGCCATGAACATAAATGAGTTTACTGCAACTATTAATAAATGAATATTATGATAGGTGAGAGTGTAAAAACAAACTGATTCACATTAAGCAATCATTTCTTGTTCAATATTGATAAATAGTTAATATCTTGACAATCTCACATAGACATCTTACTCTCACTTTAAATAGCATTTTGACCTTAAAAACTACTTCATAAACCTTCCTATGTGTAGTTGATATCTAAATAAAGAAAAACTGCTCCCTGGAAAGATTCATTTAAACAATCATGCATAATGAGTTTAGTAGGAATCACAGAAGAGAAAAATCTCTTTCTTTTTCTACTTTAAGGCAAGTTATACACATTCATATGACATACAGAAAGTTGACGATTTGTTAAAGAAAATTCTACTTCTAGTATCCCGCAACAAAGGACATTTTTTTATAAGAAAACTGAACAACATGACTGCTATTTAAGTTTTCTTTTTTTGTTTATAGATATTTTATATAGTTGTGCTTCCACTAAAAGTAAAGTTCTTTGGTTTCAAAACAAGCAATTCAAGAGGCTTGAAAGCTTTTCACATTGTTATTCTCACTTTAAAAGAATTCTTATTTAATGTACAGATATTTTAAATCCTCTAATATCATGAGCAAGTACATTTTGAAACAGAATATATAAAATGGTACGCATAAGAAAAAATGTTTTTTATGATTGTGCAGCTACTAATTTTTATTTATCTTTTGTTTATTTATTTTTCTAAAACAAGAAAGGAAATGAGAGAAATATTCTATTTTAAATAAAGCCAGAAAAAAAGACATATGCCAAAGGTGGTTCAATAAAAATTGCATAACTCATTCTTTAATTACAGGTCATTTGCATATTAAATTGTACAAGATTTAAAAAAATCATTTTACAAAAATTAACATAAATACAACTTTAATTAATAATAATATAAAATACATTTAAGTTCAATCTTCTAATAATATTAATACAAAATATCAGTTTTTTGGGGTTGATCTAGATGAAGAAATAATTTGAGTACATAATGCATAAAACTGAATGAATCTCTAATTACATAGCTGCCAAAACTTAACTTCATAAATAGGATCAAAAATAAATTTTTTTCCTTAGAAATTTACATCTTTAATGATATCATGAAGACAAAAAAAGGTCAACTAAAAAAAAAAACATTTTGCATATTATTTAACAAATAGATCTGATTTAGGTCTTGTTAGAGGAAAAGTGTTACAAGTGTAGTTATCAAGAAGAATGCTAGATTACTCAGAGTGTCACTCTGACACCATAAGAAGAGAAAGGATGGCGTGGAAGATAAAATTAATCAATCCTCCCCATCTTTTCTCATCTTAACTCTTAAAGGTTATACACTTTATATATACTTTTATAGAATGCTTTCAGAGATAACTACGTAAACATAACTTATTGATAACTGTGAGCTTAAATAACGGTAAATTTTGTATCAAAGCTCCTTTTATTAGATTAAAAAAATCCTTGAGAGATAGTATCTTTAATTTATTGAGCTATGACATTTAAATAACCTATAGATGGTGATATCAGTCATTTCATGACTACAGAATTTAATGATGAAAGTAACTCTTTTTATCAATGGAAAAGTAAAAATCTTTTTAAAAATTAGAAGTAAATGTTATTTAAAGTATCAGAAATAGGAAAATCAGCATAAAAATAAAAATTTTCCAACAAAATTGGAATTATTAGTTGGCATTAAAAGTAATTATTATAAAGTTGTAAATATACAAAAGTAATAAATACAATTAGATAAATTTATGACAATCAAAATCAACACAGTGATATACTTTGAAAACACTTTTTTTTTTACATTACATTACTATCATATAAATATCCATTAAACATGCACTTTAAATGCCAGTATAGAAAATTAAATGTGAAAACGTACACAATAACAACAAAATAGACTAATAAAATAAGAGTAAAATTCACAGCATTAAAACATAAGACCATTCTAGAAATATTCATTCTAATTTACTAAGATTTCAATCAACTTTCTTCTACCGTATATTCCTAATGAATTTTACTACATTTCAGTAAAATGACAAACTAAATAATAATAATAAAAGAGCATAACTGAATTAAAAAATTCCTTAAATAATAATAAATGTAGTGCTAGTGAAACTGAAATTGTAGTTTATCATACAAATCACTTATTTGTGTTGCTTTAACCCACAGATTGGAATATAAAATAATATCATTTACAAAACACAGTAGCATAAAGGCTGAAGAGGTAGAACAAATTATATGTAATGCTAGAAACAAACATACAATTATGAAATTGATTAGATATACAAATCATGTTACATAAATAAAAGTTCTAGTAAGTTCATTTGTATGCACTCTAAGTTGGTAGAACCCATAACAAGAAAAGTATTATCTTCAATAACACAGTATTTTAAATACTATGTATCAAGATTTAAAAAATAGATCCACAAAATACGTTACAGTAAAGTTCCAGTGAGTTCATTTGTAAAGCAGTTACATTCTACTAAGCTGGTAGAATCTATGACAGAAAAAATATTCTGATAATACAGTATTCAAATACTCTTTTAATACATCAAGAATCATACTTAAAATATAGTCACACCCAGAAAATGCATAAAGTTGTGTTTTTTTACATTGCTTGCTTTTTTTAAATGCTTAGGGAAACTTACAAGGAGAGGGTCCAAGATTTGTGTCATGAACGTTTGTGTATCGATTTAATATAGTTAGCACATAAATAAATGACAGCCATAAGGCACAACACCCAGGGGTTCTTAAGAAAATAAGTCACAAAATTTACACTACAGTTTATAGTCATATAAATTTCCATCCTTTGCAAGTGGCTAAATAGCACAGATATCAGCACACCAGATTCGAGATTTTTGTACCTCAGTTTGAATCCTACTTGAACTTTTTTTTCAAAAAGAATTTTCAATCAATTATTTTTGAAGAGTATTTGAAAAAAAAATGCATTATAATTGAAATTAACTAAAAATATAAATTAAATGTACGTTCTGTAGCATATAAATGAATTTATAGCTATGAAATTTTGCATGTTAAAATAATTAATAAAAAAAATATGCCTAAAGACCTGAAATGTTTTATTGTTATTTAAAATTATTTACAGTTATTTCTTGGGACAATCGACTATTTTTACAGAAAAATAAAAATATGTAATGTTAAAATTTTTATTTTGTTTAATTATGCAAACATTTTAAATGTTTCATGATTTCCCCAAAATATTGTTTTGAGTTTTACAATGGATTTTTTTTTTAATTTTTGATTTTAAAATTATTGCCCAATTAATAAACTATTTTCAACAATACATTTTTAGAACTTATTTTTAATCACATAAACAATTATTCAAACTATAAGCATTAAGAATCCAAGATTTTAAAATGATACATTTATACATTAATACCATAATCAAAAAATTACAATTAAAAAATAAAGCAGTATGTTACAATTTTATATAACATTTTAATTTATTTTACAGTATTTTAAATCAATATGTGAAGAATAACAGCTTATTTATATAAATAACAGCAAGTAAATTTTGAAATTGGTGTAATTTTATGGTCTACAAAAGTTCTAAATGACTTTTAAGGTTATTATTATTATTATTTTATTTTTACTTTTCCTTATATAAACTTAATAAAAAGGGGGAAAATTGAATTCTGAAATAAAAATACTACATAGATGCTTGTTCTAATTAAAAATCAAGAATTCTGGGCTATGAAAAATCATATAAAAAATCATATTTTTAATAAACCATGATATATTTACATAAGTAATTTTTTTATATAATTATATTTTTTTACATAAGCATTTACATAAGTAAACAGAATTAAAATAACATATTTGTTCACATATTTTATTTTTCTGTTAAAAATACTGGATATACATTAAAACAACTGTAAATAATTCCAAATAACAACAAAAAAATTCTTTTCTATAGCCATACAATTATGCTCATAATTTTTCATTATATATTTAAATCGGCAAAATTCTGTAGTTAAAAATGCACTTATATGCGACAAAACACATATTTAATTTATATTTTTCAAAATTTTCATCTATTACACTTTCTTTTTTTCAATTGCAGTTCAAAAATAATTAATGGAAATTTTCACTTTCGGAAAAAAAACAAGCTAGATTTGAACTTAGGGACAAAAATCTCAAATCCAGAATGGTGACACCTGTGCTACTGAGCCGCTTGCCAAAGAAGGAAAGTTATCCAATTATAAGCTGTCGAACAAACTTTGCAACAGATTTCTTTCAATTTTCTTAAGAACCCCTAGGTGCTGCATCTTTTGACTGTCATATATTCATGTACTAACTATACTGAATCAATACACAAACGTTCATCTAATTCGGTGATACAAACCTTGGATCCTCTAGTTCTGAATAACTCCCCCTGCCCAAAGGGAAATAAAGGAAAATAGGTTATGACATGTACATGCATACATATGTTTTAATATTCTAAAACTTAAAATGAATTAATGCATTTTTCTGTGTTTAATCACAATAACTCATTAGTATACAATGACTACTGATCAAGCTGTAGTTGCATATTTGATTATAAAAAGAGATATGATTTGCAATGAACACACTATCTGGCTAAAATATACTACAATAAATAATGGATAATGCAGTACATAGCTAAAGTTTACAAAATAGGTATAATTTATGTTTCATATCAATATTCAAAATGTTTGATAACTTCATTATAAAGCTCTCAAACTGGGAAGCACTTTTTAAAAAGGGAGCTGTTAAAATAAAACAATTTTAATGCATATGCAAGTCAAAAATTTTGTATAAAATAAAAGAAAACCAGCAGTTTTTTAATTTTTCAGGATATTTATTGGGATAGTACATGAAAGATTCAACAACTGAATCAATGGAAGTAAATGCACCAAAGATAAATTTTATTCAAAGAAAAAATATCTTGAAGTGCATTGTTGTAAATTTCTAATTTTATTTATGAATGTTGAGTTTTCCTTCTATCATAATATATATATATATATATATATATATATATATATATATATATATATATATAATTTTAAATAGAATTCTAGAACTGATGCTAAACTGAACTTAAACAAATAACAAGAAAAATTATAATATATACATATTTAAATATGCAAAAAATACTCATCAATGAAATGTAAAATTATTAAATAAACTTTATACCTGTAAAATTAAAAAAGATTAAATTATTTAATATGCAAATAACCAAATGAAACATTTTTTACCACAGAATATATATGTTATTTAAGAGAATATAAATTTGTGAATGTTTACATAGAAACCTATGAAATAATTTCATGCCTTTATTAAGTTTGAAATAAAGAGAGCTGGACCAAATGTAGGTATTAAATTTTCATTTTCTGTTTATATTTTGTAAAAGTATAAATAAAAACAATAAACATACAATATCTAGATAATGAGATTTCTTAACTTCTAAAAAAGAACAATCATGTTACATAAAACTATAAACAACCATACATTTTTACAAATAAAAATATATAACAAAGTATTAAATTTTAAAGTGCTAACAAAATGTAATTTCTCGTTATAAGCTATATTTCACCGAGCTCACAAAACTATTTTAACTAAAATTATGATATCAGGAAAGAGAAGGCACATTAAAATATTTTCACAAACATAAAAGAAATTTAAGTACTTAAAAATGAAAACATAACAGTAGTAAATGCAATGAAAACATCATATAAATGTATAATATTTCAAAAGAATTATTACAATTTCTAAGAATATATGATTTACATTAGTCGCCTAATAAGACATTACCTATTCTTCTTACACAAAATCAACAAAGAGGGGAAAAAAATCCTTCTTAAAAAATTAACTTTGCTAATGATTACACTCACATACATTTATATCATACCAAAATATTTTTTTATTATTTATGATATACAAAATTTTAACAAAGGCATGCTGTTAATCTTGCATTTGGAGAGCAATAATGAAAAATAGTAAGAAACATCATAGAAATCTACATGTAACAAAAGAAAACTAGACACAACACAAAAATAAACACTTATAAAATACAAATATACAAAGCAAAACTTAAATGCATATATCACTTTTAACTAAATTTTTGTACAAAATTTTAATTATCTTAGTTCCTTAGCTATATGACTAGTTATTAGCAATAAATTTGAATATTCTTCTCTTAAGGCTCAGTTTCTAAAAAACTCATGGTCCCTTCATCCATATATACAATAATTGTAGAGATTGTTTTCTTGCTGTCAATCTTTTTTAAAGATTCTAAAAAAGAAACTATTACACAAAGGATTTTTCCTATCTTAATGAAACCTTTTGGTAACATTGATATTGTGCTGAAAATTATGTCAGACATTTTAATGATAATTTCAACTATACTAAAATGAAAATTGTAATATTTTAAAATTTCTTTTTTCATATTTTTAAATAATTATTTAAATACTCATTGGTCATGATTTACTTTTAATAATAAATTCATACAATAATAATAATAAGAATAAAGAACATTTTTATTAATATGGAAATTTAAGTACTAAATCATAATAAATAACTATCATAGGCACAATTAAGCTTCTGTAAGCTGGAATCCATAATTTAAATGCTTGATATCCTAAAATCCTTTTTGCAATGGAAACATGAGTAGAATATGGGTTCATAATCTTTAATTATTCAAAATTGCATTTTTGTTAGACTTTGAGATCTTGAAGTTTGGTTTTAAAATAATATAAAATTTCAAAACATGAATACATTCTCTTTCCTCACTAAAATAATATAAAAATGATCAATGACATGTTTAAATTGTTGTTCTTTTCTTTTAAAACTAATTCAGGAAGAACGAACTTGTACTAATAATTTTTCTTGATTTAATATATCATGAAAGACTTTCAACCAAATTTAATGTTAGTTTTAAAAAAAATTAGCAAAATGTAATAGAGACAATGTAATGCAATTGGAATATCAATTATAAACTTAATATTTCACAATAAACATAAATAAATATTTGGAACTTAATAGATCATTTCCTCAAAATGATGATTGTGTTACTCACCAATTTTATCGCCTTAGCTCTTCATATATAACACATATACATGTATGTGTGTGTGTGTATATACAGTGTATGTAAAACACACTTTTTCTAAGAAAAGTTAGTTTATTTTGTTTTTATTTATTGATTATACATTTTAATCAACTGTATTCAAAATATTCTGAGCATAAAATCAAATTAAATGTTTGATTGTATTCAAACTCTTATCTGCTTTATCTGTCTAAGATTTATTATTATATTTAAATCATAAATACCAATTAATGTCAAATTTATAATTGATGGTTTATGATGCAATCAAGCTTAAGGCAAGCACTATTGCTGCCTAAGACCATATCAATCAAGTAAGTTCCTGATCTAATTAAATTAAAGATTCCACCTATTTCAATCAGTTCACTCTCTATCGGAAGGTATAAAAAGATTTTAATAAAACCCCAGTTTTCCAGTGATTATTTGAAACTTACTCTTTAGATCTGCTAACAATGTAAGCCTTGAAAGTGATATGGACCCATTCAAGTATTATGTAAGCATATTTTTATCAATAAATAAAAACTTTGTTAAATCACCATAAAAAGATAAATTAAACAGGACGCGTTTCGAGCTGCAAAAATTACTGCTCGTCATCAGCTGATCCAAACACGTGTCACAACGGACAGAGTGGAAATAAAGAGGGAGGAGATTACACAGAGTGCCCCAGGTGGCGCTGGCTAAAAGAACACAGGTGGCAGAGAAAAACTAATAAAAGATAAAGAAAACAATTGAAAAATAAATAAAATAAAATAAATAAATAAATAAATAAATAAATAAAAATCAAAATAGAATAAAATTAATTAATTAAAAATGATATAATAAAATAAATAAATAAAAATAATAAAATAGTTAAAAAAAAAAAAAAAAAAAAAAAATTGAATATAGTAATAATAAAAAACTACAAAAGTAATTTCCATGCAGGAGAAAGGGAGGGGGATGAAGAGAGATCATTGACAAGAGTATTACAATTTACTGGATGAACATCAGAGGTACATTAAAAATCAGGAATTATCTAGGTCTTCCATTGCTTCTCACTGTTGGTCTTCCGGTCATTATTTCAATTTTTCCATGGCCAGAATTATTTCTAATCCTGCCTCTCCTTCTCATTTAGATACTCACGAAGCTTATTTTATTTATAAAAATTGTAATACTCTTGTCAATGATCTCTCTTCATCCCCCTCCCTTTCTCCTGCATGGAAATTACTTTTGTAGTTTTTTATTATTACTATATTCATTTTTTTTTTTTTTACTATTTTATTATTTTTATTTATTTATTTTATTATATCATTTTTAATTAATTAATTTTATTCTATTTTGATTTTTATTTATTTATTTATTTTATTTTATTTATTTTTCAATTGTTTTCTTTATCTTTTATTAGTTTTTCTCTGCCACCTGTGTTCTTTTAGCCAGCGCCACCTGGGGCACTCTGTGTAATCTCCTCCCTCTTTATTTCCACTCTGTCCGTTGTGACACGTGTTTGGATCAGCTGATGATGAGCAGTAATTTTTGCAGCTCGAAACGCGTCCTGTTTAATTTATCTTTTTATGGTGATTTAACAAAGTTTTTATTTATTGATATATATTTATCGCCAGTATTTTCGGTGTTTCTCAATAAGCATATTTTTAGTCATTTTGTACCCCCCCACCCCCCACATTTTGCTTATGTAAGATTTTATGACATTCTAACATCAACATTATTTGCCATAAAAAATAAGGTTAGTGATGAATTATGTATTAGTCCAGCAAATTTATACATAAATATGCATATAGGAATTGTGGTATTGAAAGAAGACAAAATCTGTTTAATATACTGTTACTTCTTGCATTAAACAATTCATTAATTACAAAATAGTTTTTAATGTATTATTTATCTCACTGAATTAAAAACAAAAGTAAATAAGGAATGAAACAAGGCCTAAATTATTTAGGTATATAACTAAAAATTTTAAACAAGAATGATAGGAATATTATGTGTTTGGCATTCACATTACTAGTCTGATGTCCAAGATCTCAGAATTCATGTTTCACATTGTGTATTACTGCATGTTCAATGTAGTGGTGGACTGGAATGTTCCTTGATTCCAATTTTTTTTTACTCCGTTTCTTTTATTCTCAACTTCCACAGAACACTCTTCCAAATCTTGCTTTTTTGCCTTTTGTTGTTAAACTATGGCTGCTTCATTGTCTAATGGTTACATAAAAACTCTCATGACCCCCCTGTAGCTTAGAATTGTGCAGTGAAAAAGTTTATTTAATTAGCAAGGTCTTGAGTCAAGTTATTTAACCCTTTCACTAACAAGCCTGCATCAATACATTCACTGAGCTCCAAGTATCACCACAATAAGCATCATTTAAAGTAATAAATTTGATTGATTTAATGAATTTTTCATACACTTTAATGCTGAAAGAATAATCTTTTTTTAAGCATTAAAAATGTAGCAAAAACATTATAAGAGATCGATTGAAAATTCATTTTCAGCCACAAATCTCAGTTTTGCCAAAAAATTTTAGTGGGGTAAAAGTGCTACTGAAAATTCAGCCAGATTGAAACTATCTACATTCCAAAAATCTCATTTCTTACATCAGAAATTTTCAACATTACTTTTTGATTTGAACTGCATCAGTTCAAATGAAACATTCTTAATTTCTTCTTATGAACTATGCTGTTTACAATTATCAGCCCCACTAACCCAAGAATTGAGTGCAAATTATAAAGCAAGCAATGCCTATAAGATTAAACTTTCAACAAGCTTTCCATGTGCTGATTAAAAGCTGCAGACTTAACAGTAATATATTTTAGTTTGAAATGACAGAAATGTTTAGAATACTCTTTGAAAAAGATCTTATAGATTAAATATAAATATCATTATAAAAGATAATAGAAGTTATGTATCTTAAAACATTTTTAAATAGACGAAATTCGTAAAATTAGAAAATCATCCAGTGTTGTTGATGAATTACATTTTATTTTATTTGAAAGTAAAAAGTTCTGGTCAGAGGCAACTTGAGTCACATGTACATTAATCAATATTCATGCATATTCAATAAACATGTATAATTAATAATTATTTATATTTATGTAAGTATTAACTGCTTAAAGAAATTTTTGGACATTTTTGTTTTTGGCAAAAAATAGCAAGATTACGAAAATTAAAATTCAGTTTTGGTAGATCCTTAATTTTAATTTTGCCCTTTTGCTAGATTGTCTGTCAGAAGATTAATATGGCTAATTTATAAACCCAGCCATTTAATTGCATGTGGTGTACATTAATTTCTGAATTTATTGTGTGTGGTAATCCTAATCTTACATTCTTTAGCACTTATTTTATAATCAAGGTAATTAGGATCAGACAAATCTACCTTGGTTTAAAAATTTTCTGTTTTTTCTATGTTTTCAAATCATTGTGTCATTTGTTTAGATGATGGTAGTTTATACACCATTTTCAATTTTAATAAATTCCTTTATTATTTATATATTCACAATTTTTGTTGGTAATTTGTAATGGTTTTATATATATATATATATATATATGTAATATATATATATATATAATATAATACCATTAAAAGTAGACAAGATTCACCAATGGACTTTATCAATAAAACAATAAACCAAAATGAAGAATTAGAATTGAATTATAATAAAAAAAAAAGGACTAATACATGGATTTTCTGTCAATGAGTGCAAAGTTTCATACAGAATGGCAAATATATATATATACAGTAGACTCCCTCAAATCCGCAAACCAGAAATCTGCAACTCTCTAAAATCCACACATATTTTATGGATGTAAACAATGAAACTTTCAGTTCAGATATTGGGACAGAATTTGATTTTTTTAGTTTTGTATCAATTCCATATATTTTTTTATTTGTAATTATCTTAATAATATTCTATTCATGTTATTTTCATGAAGGAAGAATAAATTATTTTGGGAAAAATTCAAGATATTGCTGTTATTACTGGTAATCAGAATCTTCTTACCAAATATATTTATTCATTAATCAAGATTTTTTGGTTATTAAGCCAGGGTAAACTTGAAAAAAAAAAATCCTTATTTTATGATTTTGATGTGAATTAGTAATGCACATTTATGAGGCAAATTTTGTTGAATAATTTTGGAAACATACATTTAATCTTTATAATGAATATTTAATCATACACTATTGATTACTAACTTGACCTTTGCTATTAGTACTTTAATCATTTTAAAAATTATCTAAATTTTTATTATTTCAGTTTATTACTTATTTTAATATTTCATTATGTTGTAAGCATTCATTATAGTTCCGATCGCATCATTAATTTCACTCAAATTACTGTTTAAAAAATGTAAACAAAGCAACGACCAGAAATCTGCAAAGTTCTAAAATCCGCACAACCTCTGGTCCCAAGCTGTGCGGATTTGAGGGAGTCAACTGTATATATATATATATATATATATATATATATATTCTGATAATATTAAGCCTATATTTTTTACATTTGCAGTGCAATTTAGAAAATTTTGAATAGTCAAAATTGTGTTTATTTGTCTGGTACATATTTGATGTTGGTCTGTTAAAAAAATATTTTTTTTCAAAATTACATTGTGACAACAAATTTTGTGAAAGTATCTTTCTGAATGAAATACATTTTTGTAATAATAAATTGTATGTTATTTTATCATTAATATAGATAAACATTAAGGATGCAAAAAGCATGGCAATTCCAGTTTGTCCCAATATCATTTTTCAATTATATTTATTTACATTAAATAATTTATTCATAATAATTATATTAAACTATCTTGTAATATCATATGCTAATTGCAGCCATTCTTGAATTTCTTATCTTGATATTTTTAAAGCTTTTTTTTTTTTTTTTTTTTTTTTTTTTTTTTTTTTTTTTTTACATTGCACTGTGCTAGGCAAATGATGTTAAAAGAACAAAAAGAAAATGGTGGATGACATTCGGCCAATAAAATACACTGTTTTGTATATAGACATCAGTTTCCCATGAAGTAATTTAATAAAACTGCACATACATCAAAACTTTTTATTTATTTATTTTTTTTTTTTATTTCCAGAGACTACCAAACTAGGCTTTTTGTAAAAAGTTTTAGAGACTATTTTTGCTCTAAGGCACTAGTAAGATTTGTACATGCTATACACTGTTCTTATGTGTGTTTATATATAAACACATTAATTGATTAAATAATAGTTTATACATAAAAAATGCAGTAGAAATAAAATTTCCCAAGTTCATAAACACATTTACTTATTTTGAGATTAAAATAAAAATAAGAATTTTTTCTTTTAGATTACTAATGACAAGAATATTTAATAAGTGAAAAATGACAATTATATTTGATGAAAGATGGGGGGGGGGGAGAAATGAAAAAGATTAAATTAAATGAAAGTTTCTACTGGGATTTATCATGAATGACTTTGGAAAAAAATGGTCAGAAATTGTTTTTTCCAACAATTTCATTGGATATTTGAAATATAGGTAATGACAGATGAAGAATGTGAAGGAAATTCTTATAAACAATTCTCGGAATGTGTAAATGGAAGCACACCAGCTGCTTATTTTAAGTACTATATTAAACAATGAATAATTGATAATGAGAATTAACTCATGATACATATATTTTCTTTTTACAAAAAAGTGACATTTTGCCATAAAAAATGAAAAGACATTAGGTGATCTCATATTGAATTAAAACTAAAACTAATTTTACTTTTAAGATGTATATTCATTTTTAAAATCATTTTCAATATGAGAAATCAAGAAAACAATCTCTATGATAAAATTTGACACACAGTATATGTACTGTTAGTCACACATACATTCACAAAATTAAAAGTAAAGCATGAAAATTTATTTCTAAAATCATGAACCACACTCTCATTCATAAAATATGAGGAACCAGAATTGCTGTTTCAGTTAAAGTTGTTCCAAAACATTTTGGGTACATAGATTTTAGGGCTCTCCAGTTTGTTAACTTTTTACTATATAAATCTCTTTCTTAAATTCTTTTTGGTGAGTATGTAATAAGTTTATTCATTAATATAGATAGCACTTTGAATAACTCTCACACAAATATACAATGAATACACTCTCACATTCGCACATAATTCATCCATACAGTCACAGGTTCAATTTTAAATTTAACTTATAACAAGCTCTCTGAAGGAAGTTGCTTGTAAAAACAAGCTCATGAAAATCATTAAGTAGAAAATCACAAAACTGTAACAGGTATATGCTTCTTATCTCTTTCCAGACCAGTTATTTCTTCAATATCAGTTGCATCAGCTGTTAATGCTTTGCTTTTTTCACCATATCCTCTGATACTTTTCATTCTATATTTATAATAAAAATATCCTCCTACAACAACACAAATGAGTATAATAATGCCAAAGACTATTCCAATGACAGTCTGTACAGAAAGAGGTTTCACACCTGTAAAAAAACAGGAAATTAGTTGAAATATACTAAGATATTTATTTCTCTATTCTAAAAAAAGTAACCGATGCTGTCACTACTGCTGACAATAATTTTTTGTGACTGGGGGCTTTCATTGACAATATTAAGAATACTACACATAAAAATAAGAAAATTGGTGGTATTATAGAGAAATGTTTGATAAACATGCTGATGAAGGCAGTTTATCGAAGAGTTATTTTAAGAGATATTAAATTTTAAAGTTAGATTAAATCATTCCATTAAAAAAGTTTTATAGAAACAAAAAATATACATACAATTTTCATTACTTTTCCTAAGGATATATATGTGAAAGTCCCAGTGTGCAGACTGCTTTTATTTATTTTTTAATTCACTTGTTCTTTGAGATTTTATTTGCATTATAAATTCTAATTTTCAGTATTTCAAAGATATTTCTTACAAATTTTAAAAAAGCTTATTATTTTAAACTGCTGCAAACTGTAAAAACTTCACAAAGAATTATATTTCCTTTAAATAATAAAAAAAACTTACATGTGACTATAATAAAAAAGATGAAATTAGAATTAAATTATTATGTGCTAAAAGCATGAAAATATTGAAAATTACAACTTAAAAATTGTTATTACATGTGAATATTTTAAAAGAAAAACTTCGAACTTTCATGTATAGTAACATACATATGTAATTGACACTATGAGTTTAATTAAACATGTGTACAGGACATGATGCAGGATATTTTCAAAACACTTTTGAAATGTGCAATAGAAATCTTATTCTTTTGTAGTTATGGTGCTCACCATCACAGCAACTCTTTTAGACAAATGATGCTAAAAATTTATTTTGAATAACTATCACTCCCTAATGCATCAATAGCAAACAGTTAAGTGCTGATTAACTTAAATGCTTGATTGACTTGCCGCCTAGCGATAATGCTAAGTCACCAGCATGAGTACACTTTTTCACATTCTGAAGACCCTAAATGAAACACAAACAAATGGAAGATCAGGGAAACATATGAAAATTTAAGAAAGAAAAAGAATCATAATTGACTTGTTTTCTACTTGTAACATTATTTAGGTTTTCTCTGAAACTTTTAGCCAAAATTGAATGTTTAACATATCTAAATGTAAAAAGTTAAATGGCAATCGCTATAACCCCCACCTCTTCCCCATTTAGTTCACTTAGAAATATTTCAATTTAATAAAAATAAAATAATACAGGCCTAGGACCGCTGAGTCACTCTTAAAAAAGAGAGAAAAGAGACTAAATCACAAGAAAAAGAGACTAAAAGAGACCAAAATTTAAAAAAAGAGACTAAAAGGAGACCAAATAAAAAACATTTTTTTCTCTTCACTTAAATGTTTTTGGTATACAGACAAGCACTATAAGATTTAACACAATATGGGAATACATTTTCATTGCATTCCAATCAATTTTGAAATAATTGCAAATATTGTTGATTGGTTGCAGAAAAATATTTCAAATTGCAACAATTCATCATGAAAGAAAATCAGAAATTCACCAAATGACCACGGGGACAAAATCATGAAATTCCAGGAAATATAGTAAAATTCATCAAATTGTCTCAAAAAACAAATCATAAAATTTGTCGCATGATCTCGGGAAAAAAAATTCTCAAAATTAGTCAAATGTTCTTAGAATAAAAAAAAAAAAAAAAAAATCACGAAAATTATCAGATGGCCTTGAAAAAAAATCACGATATTAGTCAAATGGATCTTGTGTTAAACATCGTAAAATTCATCAAATGGGTCTCGAAGAGAGGGATGAATCACAAAATTCATTAAGTGATTACGAAATTCCAAAAGTGATCATACAAATAATTGCTAATTTTGTCGAAGGTCACGGAAATAAATAGTGAAATTTATCAACTAGTCACCAGAAAAATAACGAATTTCGTTGAATAAAGCCATAAAAAAAATCAAGGATGCCTGTCAATGGGTTACAATAAAATGTGCAAAAATCAGTTAGTGAAGTTTGTCAAATTATTTCAGGAAAAGAATGGCGAAATTTATCAAATGGTGTTGGTGAAAAAAGTAAAATCAGGGGTTGTACTGGTGCCAAGTAATATTTCACACAAACTTTTTTGGATATTTTAGGGCACATTTAACTGGCATACATTTCCTTATAAGACCATTTGACAAAATTAATGATTCCCCCCTCCCCCCCCCCCGCTACCAATTGCCGCAAATTGATATGAAAACTGTGTTTTTCCACACTATTGCTTACGGAAGTACACGATTTTTCTTCCATGGTTGTTTGCTGACATTTGCAATTTTTTTTCAGTAAAATTTGTGTTTTTTTTTTGCTTTTATTTGTCAAAATTTGCAATTTTTTTGCCATTGTTTGCAGAAATTTACTATTTTTCTGTTTATTTAACAAAATTCGCGATTTTTTTTCCTGCGATCATTTGCAAAATCGCACGGAAAAAAATCACAATTGCAAAGAAAAAAAAAATCACGAATTTTGAAAAATGATCGACTGTCAAAATTCGCGATTTTTTTCTGCGATCATGGAAAAGAAGAATTTTGAATTTCGTCAATCGATCACCGAAAAATCACGAATTTCGGCAAATGATCGCGGAAAATATGAGGAATTTTGTCATATAAATGCAGAAAAAGGCAAATTTCTAAAACAATGGCCCAAAAAATTATCATTTACTGTATTTTGATAAACGATCACAGAAAAAAAATCACAAATTTTGACTACCAATTGCGTAAAGAAATCACAAATTTTTTCGCCGATCCTTTCACGAAATTTGCATTTCTCTGTGATTATAATCACAGAGAAATGCAAATTTCGTTTATTTTTTCGGTATGCAAAATCGTATAATCGTATTGTTCATTAGTATAACCGTACACTTCGAACAAAATCCGCACATTGTACTCTTCTGTGCATTGTACTACTGGCCATACCGTACAAGTTGGCATCTATGAGTATCCTTTTCAACTTTACGATCATTTGACGAAAGCTCAGTCTTATTTCAGAATCGTTTGACGTAAATCTCAGGAGTTTTTTTTTCCCACAATCGTATGGCAGAAATCACAAGTTTATTTCGGGATTATTTGGAAATAACAATTTTACTTCGGGATCATCTGGTGAAAATCGCGGCTTGATTTGTGACTGTTTAATGAAAACCGTCTTTTTTCTGTTGATCAATTAATTCGAATCGCAGTTTTGCCAGTGATCATTTTATGAAAATCGCAGATTCTTAAAAATTAAAAAACGTGAAATTCTGCCGTTTGTCGAAAAAGTGATCCCTGTATATGTAATGACCAAAATAAGAATTTTGAGATTCCTTCCTGCAATCCTCTGACGAATTTCTCAATTGTTTTTCACAAGATCGACTGACAAATTTTGCAATGATTTTGCCACTGATTGACGGATTATATGCTTTTTTTCTCGTAAAAAGACAAAATCGTGATATTCTTCCTGCGACCGAATGACGAAGTTTATGATTTTTACCCCTCGAATGCGATTATTGAATTTTGCGTTTTTATCTTGCCACAGATTGATCAAATTCACTTTCTTTTCAGTGTCCGACAGAAAAGTTTTGCGATTCTTGCCCGCGAACGATATTACTAATTTCATAACCATTTTTCCAGGATAGAGTAATGAAATTTAGAATTTTTTCCCCTGCAAAAGAAGAGACAAATTTGGCCATGCAGCATTTTTTTCTGCAGTCTTCAACACATAAAAACTTAAACAGTCTGCAGATCAATTCCTCGCATTATACTATTTGCACTCAAACCTTCAAGTATTTGTAACAGACATAAAAGAAAAATATACTTCAAAAAAGAAGTTGCCTTTGTTCTAAGAATTTTTAAAGCCTCATACATTGTCCTAAAGATAAGGGGGGGGGCTCCTCTTTGACAAAATTTGAGTTTTTTTTCACAATCTTCTGACGAAATTTGCATTTTTTTTCGCGACCTATTGACGAAAACTGCCGTTTTCTTGCGAACTCTTGAAGAAATTTGCCGTTTTTTCGCGATCTCTTGAAGAAATTTGCAGTTTTTTCGTGATTTTTTTTAACGAAAACTGTCATTTTTTCGCGATTTTTTGAAGACGTTTGCCTTTTTTTGCTAACTTTAGGAAGAAATGTTACGTTTTTCCGTGATTTTTTGATGAAATTTGCCGTTTTTTCGCGATTTTTCGGAGAAATTCGCTGTTGTTTCGTGATCATTTTATACGAAACTGCCGTTTTTTCGTGTTATTTTGAAGAAATTTGCCTTTTTTCACGATCTTTTGAAGAAATTTGCTATTTTTTTTCGCGATTCTTTGAAGAAAAATGACGTTTTTTTCGTGATCTTTCGAAGAAATTTGGCATTTTTTTCGTTTTTTTTTTTTTTTTTTTTTTTTTTTTTTTACAAAATTTGCCGTTTTTCGCAATTTATTGAGAAAATTTTCCATTTTTTTCGTGATTTTTTGACGAAAACTGCTGTTTTTTCATGATCTTTTCAAGAAACTTGCCGGTTTTTTCACGATGTTTTGAATGATTTTTTTTAGGAAATTTGCCGTTTTTTCGCGATTTTTTGAATAATTCGCGTGTTTTTCGCGATCTATGACGAAATAGATTTCGAAGACTGTCGAAATTCGCGATATACTTTTATGTCCGAATTTTTGGATTTAGGACCAAAATTTTTTAATTTTTGCTAAATTTTTAAGAGTTGAAAAATAGCCTGTGGACCTTCTCAAGAGTCTGCGACATGCGTCGCAGCTTTGCGCCGATTCTGCTCCTGGGAAATTTGGTATACTTTTTTTCCACGACTAAGTTTCACAATAGTTCCAAGGAATTTCATGGTTTCATCCTAAGACAGATTAACATAATCCATGATTTTCCGCCGGTTTCCGACTGAAAAATTTTGCGATTTTTACCCGCGAAGAGTTAACAAATTTCCAGATTTTCCTGCGACAAACTGAGAAGTTTTCCGATATTTCCTCACAACAAATTGTTGAATTTCGTGATGTTTTTCCGCTATCAAATGAAGAAAGTTACGATCCTTTACCTACGATCGATCGATGGGTAAGAAACATTAAAAAAAAAAAAAGTGAAAAAAGAGACTAAATTTGAAAAATATAGACTAAAAGAGACAAATGCAAAAAAATAGCGAGAAAAGCGAGTTTAGCGACTCGCTCCGAGGCCTGATAATACTTTCAGATTTGCTTACAAAAACAAACACAAATATGCATAGCATGTCTGATATATGTTGTGAAGGCCATAATACCTACAACACTAGGTTTGTTTGAATAGATACAAACTCAAGGATGTATGTTGCTAAAGGCAGTGCCCTCCCCCCTTCTCATTCCCCAGTATTAGGTTCATTTGGGAAGATCTGTGTCTAAAATATATCATGATTAGACAGTAATTTCAAATATATTTAAAGGTATTATTACAGTTACAGGCATGGGTAATGTCAGAAGGGTCAGGAAGTTATAAAATAAGTCAATATTGAAAAGAACCTAGTAATAGACTATAAATTTTAGAGATTTTTTTTTATGACCAAAAGGGAATTAACACAAAACTAAAAGTTAGTTACTATGTATCTAGATTATAAACACATAATATAGAACTTACAAATTGGAAGTTTATCCAAATCCCATTTTCCATTTTCCATGCATAGCAATGTTGATTTTCCCTTCAGCTGATAACCTTCATCACATGTGTAAGTCACAGTACTATTGATATGTAATGTTGTAAATGATATATCACCATTTTTTATTTTCCCAGGATCAGCACATTCATCAACTATAAAGTAGAAATTATTTCTATATAGATTAAGTTAGAATTTTTAATTTTTGCAAGTTTAAAGTGTTTTTAAAACAATTCACTATTTTTTGAAAGAGCCACAAAAAAATAAAGGGCTTTTTAAATAATTCAAATGTTCTTTATATATATATAATTACAATAAAACTAATAAAGTAATTTTCTATTTTTATGTAAAAAAAGGTTATTATTAAAACTTTGATATTTTTTCTACTCAGTAGTCTTACCAGAATACTGAATCCTAGCAAAGTCTAATATTTTACAACACACAGTGGTGTATAGTTTAATTGTATATACTATATACAACATTTTAAAGAGAAATAAATCGCTGATAACAAAGATCATGAAAAGTGAATATTTGAAAAATGAAACTCTCTTAAATTTATTTAAGATTATGTAAATTTTGAAATGTGTAAAACATGCAGTATAAAATGTAAATAAAAAAAATATTTCATTATTAATTATGGATTATTTTTTTTCTTTATTCATAAATTTTATGGATACCATTTTTTATTTCATGGTTCACATAGCAACTATTCTTAGGCTATAATCTATGTTTATAATGATCAAGATAAACTAATAAATTTATGTAATATGCTAATTTTACTTCCATCTGTAAAAAAGGATGCCCAGACATTTTTTAATTTTAAGCTTTGAAATTCAGCCATTTTAAAGTGGTATCTTCAAAGTGACTGACTAGACAAGAAAAGCTTGGCAAGTTTTACATAATTTTTCTAACACAAAAGATTACAAAACAAATACCCATTTTCCATTCACCAAAAAACTATGATACAGTTAAAATTATTCAAGTAATTATTTATGAGTGCTTACAAGCATGTAGTTAAATCAAGTAAAAATTTTTTTGTGAAATTAAGATTAAAGTTAATAATGTGTGTGTGTGTGTGTGTGCGTGTGCGTTTTTAATTCAACTATCTGTGAAAAGAATGACCACAAATTAAAAAACATTTCATAAATAATTTAACCCTTATTGCTGCTGTAATGCAAGTCTCCAAGAACTTTTTCTACTCTTTCAATCTCTTCATCAATCAGTAAGATTGAGATAAAAGTAATCAAATGTATAGTGATATACTGACTGACTCATTCAAGTGACAGTCATGTAAAAATATCACTGATTTTGCAAAGCTTAATTTAAGAAAAATTACTATAATATTAAATTGAAACAAAATGGCCCTATGACTACAGTTGCTCACAAAAATTTTGCAACGGAAATCAAGGATTAAATATTTTAATAAGTAAAACTTTGTTCAATTTCAAAAACAAAATAAATAGTAAACATTACACTTCATATTAGTGGTTCACTATTATGCAATAGCTACCTTTTCTAGATATACAGAAATGGTTAACTTAGTAAAAGTCCATGTTAAAAAACACCTTTTTGTTATTTATAAAGAAAACTTTAAAACAACAGACAAAAGATTGGTTGATTTTTGTCGTCGGATTATCTACGCTAATGGGATATAGGACCAGGGGGAGTGCCCTCCGTGGGGGTCTTTCTAAGGGAACCTAACCCGTATTTACGCAAGGTTCGAAGAAAACCATGGAAAACTCCGAACGGTTAGGTCGACAGCCGCGATTGGGTTCGAACCCAGTACCTGCCGTCTACCAGTTGAGAGGTCCGAACCTCTTGGCCACTGGTGGGGCCCAACAGACAAAAGAACCAAGAGGCAATCAATCAGGCAATTTTTTAAAAATGTTATCCGTAAGAAAGATGGAAGTTTGTATGTGCATGCCTGTGTCTGTCTGTTGCATTTCCTGCACACACAGCTATACGACTTGAGACATAGAAGCACAGCCTGTTTGTCCAAAATGATGCATCCCAAGGGCTTACTTGGACCACTTGGCTTATTAATACCATAAAATGGGGTGACTCAGAACACTTTTCAACTTTACCGTTTAAAAAAAGCAACAACTGATTTTTTTATTTTTCTACTAGAAACTTTGGTCTTGTTTTGTTATTTACTTCTTAAGCAATAACGAAGCATTTTTACTGTTTTTATATATGTTATTTAATTTTTCAATGGTGTTTCAATTCACCCTGCAGATAGGGGTGAAACGGAACAAACGTTATAATTTTAATTTTTCCGATTCACACTTTAATAGGGTTAGTAAAAACAGGTAATAATGATAAGGGAGGAATAGGAACACATAGTTACTGTGAATCAAGCCTTTATTTTATATACAAGTAAAGACATGCCTTTTAAAAAATTAGAAAACAACTTTGAAATCAAGAGAAATTAAAATTTCTTTTAAGAAATTATATTCGAATTGCAGAAGTAGAATTTAATACAAATTCAGCCCTGTTTGGTGTTATCCTTTACTAGTAGTCATTGGGTAAGTGAAAATATTGAGTAGCCCCAATCGCTGCATATATTAATGCGATCTACTAATATGCCCTCATCCCCAGCCCTTAGTACTGTTTGCATTCCTCTCTTTTTTCAATTGGTTTTTCATTTTGAGATATTTGTGTAATGTTGTGGATTTCAGAGAATAATTTTGTGCAGTTTTCCTAACTAATTTGCTATTTTTGAATTCTTTTATTGTGTGTTCCATGTCTGTTGGATTTTTTGTTTAATCAAGTAATTTCTTGGCACCTTTAAACTCTTCAAGTAATTAGAACAAACACAATATTATTACAATACATATTCACACACGTTTTCATATATGACATGAAACTATTACTGCATAGAAAAATAAACCATGAGAGAAAAGGTGTTCTGATTCACCCCACAAATCTTAAACCTCTGATGTTACAAGCCATTTTTCATTTTTTTCATTATGTAGTTTAGAAATAAGTAGAATTTAATACAGCATATCATTTACAGGACTGTCATTAATTAAAAATCCCTTCTCTTAGATTTAGAATATGAAAGATACTGTAGTTACAGACAAAGTTTTGAAGACGTTGAAAAAATGAGGTTTTTGAGGATCCTCTTGAAGTTTCTTTATATACCCCAGTAGTGGTGCAAACAAGTCAAAACTGAATTTCCCAATTCTTAATGTTATTACCTTCTTATAAAAAAATTGGCAACTAAAAATATCATCACATATATTTATAATGAATTTATTTGTATGATCGGGAAGTTTCATTCCTATTCACCCCATTTTACGGTAAGCCAAGATATCATCAAAAAGTTCCAAAAGTAAGCCTCCCCTCCCCTCCCCCCCAATCTCCAATTTTCAACAGATTTCATTTTTGAAAAAATTCCATTTATAAGCCCCACTATCAGGGTGTTATTTATTATTTTTTAATATGATATGCATAGGGGCTTAAATTGTGAGAAATGATGAGATAAGCACAAAAATTTTAAGCTTTTCTTTTAAAACAACTGACCTCTCAAAAGGTTTAAAGATTTCATAATTTATTTAAGCTCGTGATTATACCATACAAATACAATAATGCATTAAAATTTCCTCATAATTTCATTTAATCAAGACACAGTACACATTGGAAATGTAGTTTATGAAAAATTTTATTATAAATCTCAAAATGATGTGAAGAATAAAAAGTGCAGAAAGAAAAGTGAAATGAAGTGAAGTAAGATTGAGTATTTCCTGAGAAATATGTTATTTTTATGCTGCAGATTGCAATTACACATAGTAGAAATACTGCTTATATAAACCTTCATTATAAATCACATAAAGTGAAATTAGTTAAAAAAAAAAAATTCAAAAATGAAGTCAAGTGATGTATCTAGTATTTAAAAAAAAAGGATATTGCTTATCTGGTGTATTGATTGTTATCAAATGTAGATTGTGATGTTGTACAAATCACAAATTTAAGAGATTTGTTAAGAAAACATGTGGCATATCTCCAGAAAGAAAACAAAAAGTAAAAATGCAGTCTCAAAAAGATAATTTCCCCCTGCATTTCCATCAAAATTCTTAGGCATTTCCCATAGTCATCTTGAAATATATTTTCCAAAACCTTGATATGTTGGAATTTTTCTACCAAAATTAGTTTGACTTTTTATTTTTGCTGTTTTCTGTACTAGACCCAGTTTGTTTGGAACGTGATTTCATGCTCTTTTGGCTTTTTTATTAAAAACCACAAAGGGTAAGAATGGAAGACCTTTGAAATCATAACTAAAAAACAACGCAAATAACTAAGCTGAAAAGAGAGATTCAGGCTCCGCTTGCTTCATTGCAGCTGCTAATTTGCCAAATTTCTTAGAAGTAAATTTAAAATGACATTAAAGTGCACTTATTTTCGCGAAAGTTTAAAACATTTGTTTGACCTTCTTCGAAGCATCCCCTACAATACACCACCTAACCAAACTCCTACTCTCTCTCACAAAATAGGGAACAAACAAGCAAAAAAAACATACAATGTTTAAGTGCAGAAAGCATCCCTCCACATTTTGTTCATTATTACTATTGGAGGATAACACAACTAGTGTGTGTGTGGAGGGGGAGAGCATTATCTGGTCACTGGGAACTGGGATCATGCAAGGAGCATTGCTTGCTCCATTTTTCTGTTTCAAAATAGGGGATCCATTTCTTCGTTTCTTAACTGACAATAAAACTGCAAAAACACTTTCGTGAACACTTGTTGATTCATTTATTGACTTCTGAAAGATGGCTGATGAAAAACTTAAAGTGAATGTGTTACCCACAGAAGTTAAAATTCAAATCTTGAAGCTTGTGGAGGAAAACTAACTGAAAAAGAAAATCGAAATTGCTGCTTATTTTAAAATCCCTTCCAGCACTCTTTCAACAGTTAAAAAAAAATCATGAAACAATAAAAAAAAACTATAATGGTGGAAAGAGGAACAAAAACAAAAATTTGGAATTCAATCTATCCTGAAGTTAACGAATGTGTGTGAAAATGGTTGGTTCAATGCGGCTATCAAAACATTCCTTTGAGTGGATTGATGTTACAGCAAACAGCAGAGGATTTTGCAAAAGAACTTGCTTTGAACAGTGAACTTAAAGTCTGGATAATATCGATGAAGGGATGAATATCTTCAAACATCTTGCAGTCAATGTGAATGGCTGACTATGCATGGAGGAATGTTACAGAAATAACAATAAGAAATTGTTTCATCAAAGCAAGATTTATAGAAAATGTAGCTTCTGAGGAAGGTGATTCCATTAACTGAGCAGTTCAATAAGAACTGAATCCAGAAAAGTGTTAAACGATACAAAATGTGTGTAACAGGCATTACATTGGAAGAAATCTTAAATGTAAACAATGAGTTTGAAACATGCAATACTATGACAGATAAAGAGATTGTTTCCAGCATTAATATAGAAATGTCTGATGAAGAAATTGAAGACCTGCAAGATATGAAAGAACATGAAAAAATTAGAGTGAAAGAAACAGAAAAGGCAGTCGATCTGCTGCAAAGATTTCTTGAATCAAATGAAAATATTAGACTGAAGCGTTTGGTGCCATTGCTATGTTAGAGAAAACTGTGCAACTGCAAAAAGATTCTGTGAGCCAACAGACTTTAATGAAAAATTAGATATAATTTAATCAAAATAGTTATGTGTATAGCACAATTTAGAAATTATAAAAATGCTGAGAAATGTAATTTGCTATTTATTGGTAGCTTGTGTGTTTTTTGATTACAACAAAAAGAAGTTTGTGAGATTAGATTTTTTAATTTTGTCAAAACCTTGATAACTCTAAACCTTTATATCTCAAATTTTCTTCACTTCCCCATAGATTCTAGATATCGAGGTTGTACTATATAATGTGTGTAACTAAAAAAGCACCTTTGTTTTATTTTTTTCTTTCCCCTCCCTCTACCATGATCTTTAATTGAGTATTCCTAATCGACCGACATATTGTGTCAAGTGTCCTGCTGGTGTTCACACCAGTCGATTGTTCTGCAGTGTGGATCAGCCCTTGTCAGGGCCTGGCAATGTGCCAGTTGTCATCACTGGCACTCAGCTAATTGCAGGCATCAGCTGAAACTTGGGACAGAGTGTTTCAACACTCATGCATGAGTAGACAACAATAACACTCATGCGTGGGTAGACAAACTCATGCATGAGTTTGTCTTCCACCATCTCTTCATCTTACGAAAATCACTTCTTACGTTTCTGCCGGGAGGGGCATCAGATTCATTGGATTTTTAGTAGCGAGGCACACTCTCTGCAGGTGCTCTGTAAACTCTAGTGTTGACTTGACTAGCAGATATTCACTGAAATAACTGTAAATAGTTTTAAGTAACAAAAAAATTCTGGTCTGTAGACACATACATATGCCTACTTTTTTTTTCTTGTGTTTTGCATTATATATTTAAATGTGCAAAATTCCGTAGTTAAAAGAGCACTTATATGATACAAAACATATATTTAATTTATATTTTTCATAAATTTCAATTATTATATGTTGCAGTTCGAAAATGATTGATGAAAATTTTTTTACGAAAAAATAAGCCTGTGTTGTACTCACATAGAAATATCGTGAATCTATCAATACCTAAGAAGGCTAAATAGACTGCAGCATAAACTTTGCAACTTTTTTCCTCAAGGATCCCTGGGGGTTACACTTTATGGCTGTCATACATTTAAATACTAAGTATACTCTATTGAAACATTCATTACACTTTATAACCCCAATTTTGGGAACTTTCCACTTGTAAGCTAAACAAATGGTAAGCACAGTACAGTAGACTCCCTCAAATCTGCACAGCTTGGGACCAGAGGTTGTGCGGATTTTAGAATTTTGTGGATTTCTGGTCATTGCTTTGTTCACATTTCTTAAATAGTAATTTAAATGTAATTACTAATGCAATCTAAATTATAATGAATGCTTACAATGTAGTAAAACATTAAAATAAGTAATAAACTAAAATAATAAAAATTTAGATAATTCTTAAAATGGTTAAAATATTAAAAACAAAGATCTAATTAATAATCTATGATTAAGTGTTCTTTATAAAGTTGAATTATATTTTCCTTAAATTATTCAATGAAACTTGCCTTATAAATAATGTACAATTCTAATTCACATCAAAATAATAAAATAAGGAAGTTTTATTCCAGGTTTAGCCAGACTTAATAACCAATAAAAACTTGATTAATACATAAAATATATTCCGTAAGAAGATTATCATTGATATCAGCAATATCTTAAATTTTTTCAGAAATAAATTTATTCTTCATTCAAGAAAAAACATGAAGTCAGTAATAATAACAAAAATTACAAATTAAAATATGTTTGGAATTGATATAAAACTAAAAAAGTCAATTTTTGTCCCTATATCTGAACTGAGTGTTTCACTGACTACAACCGTAAATTATGTGTGGATTTTAGAGAGTGGCAGATATTAGTTTTGCGGATTTGAGGGAATTTGCTGTATATTCTGAAGAGCAATTTTTAATAATAGATGCATAAGAGTAAGCCATCTAATAGGTTATCTAGATAATGAAAATGAACAAGATAGAAGACTTACAGTGACAATTACTTACTTTTACCTTTATCCTTGATTTCATCATTGTCACTGCCTTTTGAGGAAACAGTTGTAGGGAAAACTGAAGGGTGAATAATAGTTGCTCCTGTCAAAATCAAAAGAAAAAATATATTAAAACTTTGTAAAAGAAAATAAGTATATAACATATATGAAAAGTAGCAAAGTTGACAAAATCATTTGAATCTGATACTGAGAGACTGGAGCAAGAAAAGCACAGAAAATTCTATGAATCAACATTTTATAATATGTATGTCCTGGATGAATTAGAGTAGGTGAAAAGAATGAGATCTATTAGAATATAGTTTTAACATAACATAATAAAAAAAAAATGCAAAGATTAGACGTAGGATAAAACAATGCATATATTAATCCCATAAACATGTCTAAATGCTAAACATGTGCAGAGTAACTAAAATATTCATTTAAAGAAATAATTATATTTTGCAATACACACAGAATTAATTTTTAACTGAGTAAATAGGAAAAATAAACCTCTTAAGACATTGATGAAGGTAATAGAAATCATTATGCATTTTTGGACCATAAATTCACCAAAATTATACGTAAATAACAACCTTTGATTTCAATGCTCTCATTGTCTTTTGAAAAAATAATTGTAAGAATAACTGAAGGTTCAATAGCAATTATTCCTGTCAAAATGAAAGGAAAATATACATATTTTAATTCATTATTATTATTATTATTACTTTTAAGAACATCACCAGGTTAAAAATTGTATAAAAGCTGCTGTAAACATTTTAACTACAGTTGTTTATGTTATTAAACATACTAAGCTTCTAATACAAAGAAAACAGAAGTATATCCTGAAAATAATATTTTATAATAGATGTACAAAAGCAAGCATTCAGATAGGTTATCTACCTAAGGAAAATGAACAAGAAAGGACTCAAAGTAGAATCTGGTCAGAATGTGCATTAACTTAAAACAAACAGCCAAATTTTTTTGAAATATGATTCGACATAGAATAAAGCGTTGTATACATTAATTATAAGAAAACACCTTGATTGATAAGCATTTGAAGCAAAGCCTGCACAGGCTTAAGAATTTGCTTCAACAAATAATTATATTTTGAAATATGCATTGAATACATTTTCAATAAATAGGGTGAACAAGTAGGGGGGAATAAAAAAGAAAAAAAATCAGTCAAGGCACCATAAAATGATTTAAAAATAAACAAAAACTTGCATGTTTTGCATCAAAAATTCAACCAAATTATAGGTAAACAACAACCTTTGATTTCATCACTCTTATTGCCTTTGGAAGAAACAGTTGTAGAAATAACTGAAGGTTCAGTAACAGTTCCTGTTAAAATGAAAAGTAAAAATAAACACAAAAATGTACTTAAAATTATTATTTTTTTTAAACTATACTATTACCAGCTCCATAATTTTAGAAAAGCTAGCAAACATTTTAACAGCATATGTTTTTGTTATTAGACATTTTTAGCTTTAATCACACAAAATACAGCAAATTCTGCAAATAATTATTTTATGATGTGTCCAAGATGAGCAAGAACAAGTCATCTATAGTCAGTTATCTATTTATGGAAAAAAAAAGAGGCAAGAAAAAGTTGTTGAGTATAACCTAATAAATTATTTTTTAAAGAAAAATTTGGAAACTTATTAGAATTATAATATTTTGATACAGAAAGAGACTGTATACATTACATATTGGTTCAAAGAACCTAGCACTGCAACAAGAGGTCTATCATACTAACCATAGAAAGTATTCTTAAAAAGGTCTGTAGCTGAAACAAAATTCAGCAGACACTTAATAGGAATGTTATGAAGCTTAAAAGGCTCAATTACAAAAGAACCAAGATACTCAAACATGTAGAAGAAACCCCCACTCGTATAAAACATGGATCTGTTAATCTTTACACTTACAAATAATATGGTGGTTTTTCAAAGTGTGTATAATATCTTTGACACAACAACACTACTTATAATGCAAGAAGATATACATGTATTAGAAAAATAAAATATGCTATTCAATTCCAAATCATTCAATAGTCATGACTGCCAACTTTACACATTTATGCATGAACCCATAATACAGTAAAACCTCTATAACGGACACTCCCGAATAGCGGACACCTCTATTTAACGGACAGTTTTCCAATTCCCACTCCCAAAACCTAAATTTTTGTATGCTTAACCTCTGAATAACGGACATTCCGAATAACGGACACTTTATCCGGTGTTAAATGGTGAAAAAATATTTTTTTAAAGAGGGGGGAAAAAAAGGAAAAAATAGCAAAAAGGCCTCTCAATTTATCAGGACAGTCTGTCACAAATTTTGTGATCACAAATGAATATAGATAAAGAGCTGGGGAAGATCCCCCCCCCTTACGTTCAGTGCTAAATTTAGGGGATTGCTTCCCTAAGAATATCTCCCAGAGCATTGAGATGTCATAAAAGAATATTTTGAGATTTTATGCTTTTAGAGGTCAAAAAGTGCAATCCCCGCCCGGAACTCTACAATGTCCAATAACGTCATATAGAAAAAGAAATTATATGTAATCGCAAGCAAAAGTAAACTTTTGTAACAGATATTTTTGCAAGAATATAATAAACAGTGGATAATAGTGCGCACAATTTTATTTCAATTTTATTGCTAAAAAATAGTTTTAATTTCTGATTAATTATATAATAGAGGTTTTAGGACATATAAAAGCAAATTAATAAAACATTAAGCATTTCATAGGGATTTTTGTATCTCTGAGGTTTTCCCAATAGCGGACACCTCCGAATAGCGGACAGTTTCTGCGTTCCCGAGGTGTCCGTTATTTGGAGGTTTTACTGTACAAGGTCCGGCTATTATTTTCCAGGACTCATGAAATAACTCAGAAGAAAAAAAGTTAAACACAGCCATTTAATAAGATTTGAAGTAATCCTCATCAGCCGTAATGCACGTCTGTGCTCGGCTGAACAAATTTCGGAAAGAAGTTTTAAAGTCCTCTTTAATAGTGATGTTACAGTTTTCTTGATGGCTTCGATATCCTGAAATCTTGTTCCCTTCAGCAAATTTTTCAGCTTAGGAAACAGAAAAAAGTCTGCAGGTGCTAGGTCTGGAGAGTATGGTGGATGCTGCATCTGAACGACACCATGCTGGGCTAAGAATTGCCTCACAGCAACACAACGTGTAGGCAGGTATTGTCACGTAGCAGCAGCCAACTCCCATTTTGTTGAAAATGAGGCCTCACTCTACGAATTTGTTTTCGAAGTCGGTCAAGTACTTGAATAGTCAATCAACGATCACATTTCACCATATCGCAAACTTTTTGAATTGCTTCCGGACTGTGGCCGACCTGTGAGGGGATCATCTTCGATGTTTGCATGCCTGCCTCGAAAACATTTAAACCATTCAAAAGTTGTTAAGCAGGATAATGCTTCCTTGCCATAAACTTGTTTTAACATTTCGTAGGTTTCTGCAGATGTCTTGCCTAATTCTAAGCAGAATTTAATGTTAATTCTTAGCTTCATTTTCACTTCGACAACAGGAATTTAAGAGCTATGTTTTAATGTGCCTTTCCACGAGAACCACTTGCTTCAGAATGGCACAAAGTACACTGCACATGTGCAAAAATATGATCTTCAATATGCAATTATTGGCACCATCTTCCAGCTTTAATAGCTGAAAATGTTTTGCATTAATGTCTATTTTTCATAGATGGCACAGCAACTTTATTTATGAAAAAATATTCTAATTTAGACAATAGCAGAATACATCCTTCAGTTAGAGATAAATTTCATTGGTTTACATTATGGTACACACCTTAACTACAAGTATCGTAATAGTTTATGTTGACGACACTCTTTCAAGCCTATACAAAGTTTTCATAAAGAGTTTTTTCTCTTTTTTTGTAATCTGGTTTATAGATTGAGAAAATCTTTTTTTTTGTTGCAGACTGGAACAAAAATTAAGAAATTTTGACAATTTTGTAGCAAAAATTTGTAATTGTAAAAGGTTTGTACAACTTGTTCCTCTTCTTAGGAAGCCCTTTAGGAACATTCCTAAGGGTCCAAAAAAAATGCACATTAAGCATACATTTAAAAAGTTAAACTGATATTATAGTTAAATTTAAAACAAAAAAATACGAAGTGGTTGGATTGTATATTATATTTTTAACCACAGCTACATTAGTGTTTAAAAATTTATCAGTATGTAACACTGATACACAAATACATAAAAAATGTAAAGCACAAATTAAACAGATATATACAATGTGAAATAAAAGAAATCAAATAAATAACTATCAGTTTTAAAAATTCTATGACAAAAGTTTTTACCAGAACAAGTTGGGGGACGCACACTCCATTCTCCATTCTCTAAGCATTTTGATGTTCTATGAGTTCCATCATTACACTGAAATATCAATATATCAGAAGCATTGTATACAGATTCTTGCACCCCAATGATACGTCCATTAGGAAACTTTTCAGGGGCCTTGCATGTGATTTCTTAAAAAGTGTTAATATTATTCAGTAATGCATGCATATCAATAATTCATTTAATAATGACATTTAAAATAACTTTAGGCTAACATATATAACTCAGAGGATGACTGAAATAAAGAAAACTGATAGAATAAGATTTGCAACTGAAAATATGGATTTATAGAAAATACAAAAATTAGCTTTCAAATTTCTTCATTCTGGAATAATGATTACCTGTGCTTTTATTTAACAGAAAGCCACCAAAATAATATTGAATGCCTTTTCCCCATTTTATAAAAATTTTGAAATTTTCAAAAAATCCCAAGAAAGCGGTTTATTTCGCCCTTCCAAAAAAAGAAAATCAATGAAAAAATGGATATTACGTCAAAACATAATGAAAAAACAAATTATCTAATGATCGCTGAAAAAACAAATTATCTAATGATCGCTGAAAAAACACTAATTTGGCCAAAGAATCATGAAAAATAACTGCGAATTTCTTCAAACGATCACGAAAAAATCATGAATTTCGCCGAAGGATTGCCAAAAAACCTACATTTTGTTGAAAAATTGCAGTAAAAATGTGAATTATGTCAGATCTTAAAAAATGCAATCAAAGGATTACTTAAAAAATGCGAATTATGTCAAAAGAATTCCTAAAAAAAATGAAAATTATGTCAAAAGATCGCGAAAAAAATCGTGAATTTCTCAAAGGATCGGCAAAAAGGAAGCACATTTTGTCAAAAAATTGTAAGTAAAAACACAAATATGTCGTATCTATAAATAAACAGTCAAAAAATCATGAAAAAGAAACATAAGTTCTGTCAAAAAATCGCAGAAAAAAAAATGTGGAATTTATTAAAAAAATTACCAAAAAAGCACAAACGCATTAAAAAATCTTGAAAAAACACACATTTCATCAAAGAATCATTTAAAAAATGTACATCTCCACAAAGAATTCGTAAAAAAAAAAAAAAAAAAAAAAAAATTTTTTCAAGTATCACTAAAAAACTGCAAATTCGTCAAATATCGTGAAAAAATTCCGCAGATATCTCGCAAAAAATGCAAATTTTGTGAAACGATCGCAGAAAAATCTTGTGTAAGCGCCCCCTCTGATTATTTTAAGATTTTTCGTCACATTCGGGGGGGGGGGGGGGGGGGGCAGATTATCGGTATTTTAAAGTATTCATTTCAAATTAACAAAAAACATTAATATGGCTCAAACTTATTTTGTGCATAGAGATTTCAAACATTTAACCAACAGAAGAATGAAATATGATTAGTCACTAGCTTAGAGAAAAATTATTTAAGAAATCACTACAGTAGTGGTCCAGGCTATTTTCAATGGTAGTTGTCAGAAAGTAAACATTTTAGATAAGAGCCCAGCCTTAATGGACCCAATATTTTCCTGAACTGATTAATATTCATGCTACAAATGAAATTTAAAACAAAATACATATGGCTAAAATACACTGAGAAAAATTCTACTATAGTTATTCACAATATACTTTTCATCTGATTACGACTTCCCCATACTCCTTATCTCAGAGGCTAAAAAATCAATATTTGTATTGTTGTAAAGTTTCCACACATAGTGTTAAAATCCAAATCTTCTTAACATCAAGAATAATAAAATAATTAATTCCTTCATGACTCTGTCATAAGTATCTAATTTTTCCAATATCTATTTCGGTTTTCAGTTGCACTATGACTCACTTACAAATTCAAATGTTCATCCTCTTCCTCTTCTGTTTTGGGCATTTTAACAAAAGCTCACATTTTAGAATATAATCATCAATAAATTTTTACAGACATAAAAATAAACCATTTAATATATGGAAAAAGAAAAATACAACTACAAATAATAATAATATGATTATTTTCTTTAATTTTCTTTCTATGTTTCAATGTGGTAATTTGTAATACATTTAATGGTTTTATATATATATGTTATAAAATTGATAAGATGCTCTTTAACCTTTATCAGTTAATATACTTTCCCCTTAGTTACTAACCCAATTTCTAAATCAGTCCTAAATAATGTCACTGTGAACCTTAGAAGAAAAGTGACACATTTTGCAAAAATTAATTTTGCATTTTATTCCACTAATAGGTCTGTCATAGGTTTGCCTTGCTACACAAACAGTTTCATAAGTGTAGCTAAGTGAAAAATCACTTTATTACGTTAAATGTCTGACTACCAGGGAAGCCACTAAGAAATTAACAAAAGGGAGGAAATTATGCGTAAAGTAAAATTGTAAACTTTATTGTTTATAATAAACTAAATAAAGGATTAAATTTATAACAAAATATTTTTTTAAAGAAATCTTTTTTTCCCCCTTCTTTTAAACATTTAACAAAAGTCTTTCTAAATGTGCATTTGTCAAAATTTTGAAATATGCTGTTAATTCGTTGTGCATGAAAACTTGTAAGATATATAAAAATGATTTTTTTAGATCACAATATTTTAGATCAATTAAGTTAACCAAGCAACAGATTTAGTAAAGGATTTTATGTATTGCATCATTTTAAATTAATTTAGGTAACCAGGCAATAAATTCGATAATTATTCCACAAGTAAATAGCAAAAATTGGAGTTTGTTTTTTCCGCGATCGTTTTTACTAGAATCGCCGTTTTACAAAATTTGCCGTTTTACATCGCGATCGTTTGATCGAAAATCGCCGCTTTATATCGCAATCGTTTGAAAAAAATCGCCGCTTTGCATCGCGATCGTTTGACGAAAATCGCCGCTTTATCCCGCGATTGTTTGATGAAAATCGCCGTTTTATGCCGAGATCGTTTGACAAAAATTGCCACATTATACCGCGATCGTCTGATGAAAATCACCGTTTTACTACGCGATCTTTTGACGAAAATCGCCATTTTATTTTGCGACCGTTTGACGAAAATCGCCATTTATTTTCGCGAACGTTTGACGAAAATCTTTTTTTATATCGCGATCGTTTGACGAAAATCTCCGTTTTACATTGCGATCGTTTGACGAAAATCTCCGTTTTGCATTGCGATCGTTTGACGAAAATCTCCGTTTTACATTGCGATCATTTGGCAAAAATCGCCGTTTTACTTCGCGATCGTATGACAAAAATAGCTGTTTTTATACCGCGATCATTTGACGAAAATAGCCGTTTCACTTCGCGATCTTTTGACAAAAAGCACTGTATTATTTCACGGTCGTTTGTGGAAAATTGCTGTTTTACTTTGCAATCGTTTGACGAAAACAGCTGTTTTATTTCGCGATTGTTTGACGAAAACAGCTATATTTCGCGATCGTTTGACGGAAACAGCTATATTTCGCGATCGTTTGACGAAAACCTGTTTTATTTTGTGATCGCTTAATGAAAATCGCGGATTCTTAAAAATTAAAAAAAGCGGAAATCCGCCATTTGGCGGAAAAGTGGCATCCCTGAATAGATTTGATGATTATTATGAAAATAGCGAAATTTTGCAGTTTTTTTTTTTTTGGCGATTGCTAGACGAAAAATACGGCTTTAACTTGCGATTGTTTGACGAAAATCGCCGTTTTATTTCGCGATAGTTTAACGAAAATTACTGTTTTAATTCACAATCGTTTGACGAAAATCGCCATTTTTTATGCGATCGTATCACGAAAATCGCCGTTTTATTTCGCGATCATTTCACGAAAATTGCCGTTTTATTTCGCGATCATTTCACGAAAATTGCCATTATATTTATCGATCGTTCGATAAAAATCGTGGTTATGTTTCACGATCGGTCAACGAAAATCGTCGTTATATTTCGCGATCGGTCGACGAAAATCGCTGTTATATTTCGCGATCGTTTGACGAAAAGCGCTATTATACTTCGCGATCGTTCGACGAAAATCGCTGTTATATTTCGCGATCATTCGTCGACGAAAATTGCCATTATATTTCGCGATCGTTCGACGAAAAATGCCGTTACATTCTACAATTGTTTGACGAAAATTGCCGTTTTATTTCACGACTGTTCGATGAAAATTACCGTTTTATTTCATGATTGTTCGATGAAAATTTCCGTTTTAATTTACGATTGTTCGATGGTAACCACCGTTTTATTTCGCGATCGTTTGACGAAAATCGCTGTTGTATTTCGCAATTGTTTGATGAAAATCGTTGTCTTATTTCGCGATCGTTTGATGAAAATCACTGTTTTATTTCGCGATCGTTCGGTGAAATTGTTGTCTTATTTCGCGATCGCTTAACAAAAACCGCGGATTCTTAGAAATTAAAAAAAGCGGAAATCCGCCATTTGGCGAAAAAGTGGCATCCCTGGACTACAGATATTCAGCTACAAACATCTTGTCCTATTTCTCAGGTCGGTACACAGCATGTGTGTCCTAAGGATTATCCGCAAGTCTGTATAATCTGGAAGTGAGGGTGAAAAACCATTGAGCATTATCATGGCTGTGTGTTCAGGGAGGACATTGCCCATACCCCTGAGGGATTCTGCTAGGAACGTCTTCCCCCTTTCTGGCTGGCCCCAACAAAATGTCTTTCTTTTCATAGGATTTGATCTTGAGGGCTAATCACAAAGCAACTTCTCAGGGATCCTCGGCATCAGCTCGTGGCCTCAAATTTTTCAGAAAATTTACAACAGAATCATTCCTGAACAACAGATACTTTTATAAAAACTTATATTTAGCTTTTATAAAAAAAATCATCCCAAATTTACTTTAGTTTTATTATTTTTAAGAATCTTTCTTCAATATTATAAATGAGTTTCTAACATAAATATTTCGTAGGGAAATGCTGGTGTTCAATGTGGATAGTTTCTTTTTTTACCTATTTTTTAATTCGCTATTAAAATCTGTTTTGATACCATCATTTATTAGTATTGAAATTGCCTTTTTGACATAAATCGTGTGCTCCCACCCCATTTTTTTGTTTTTTGTGAGAGGGGGAGTGTAGATTAATTTTTTTTAACAAATAAACTAAAAATGATCTGAAATTTGAAAAAGTCTGGAATTTGGAATTGCCGAGGTCTGGAGGGTTCTAGATTTCAGACTTTGTACAGTAATTCTTTTTCCTATGAGCTTTGCTGTATCGGTAGTTCTTTGATTATATACCTCAGTGAATTGCAGGTTTCAGAGGTTTGATTGCATATACAAACAAATTTAGAAGCCTGCCATTGATTTATGCTTCTATAGTGGTAGTTATGACAAAAAATGAAAACAAACATTTACTTTCACAAGTTGGATTGTCCCCACTCCATGTTCCATCTGCTTGACATTCACGTTCTGAATCACCAACTAATTTATAATACCTATCACACTTATATGCTGCAACAGAAGTTGGGCGTCTATTTGAATGCAAAACTTCACCATTTTGAGGATGATTAAGAGCAGGACAAAGAACAGCTAAAAGAATATAGTTAAAAATTAAAAAGGAAAAAGTGCACAAAGCTTAAAACAGAAAAAAAAAAAAATCAAATGTTATCTGAATAAAAACAGAAAGGTTAAGGTTTCGTTGATATATATCAGTGGATACATATCAGATATTAACTTTAAAAAAAAAAATCAAGATTTTTGATATTTTCAAAATATCAAGATGTTTGATACTTTTGATATTTTCACATATGATTCATTTGCTTTTACATTTTCACATTCAATATTTATTTTCAAAATATTACTGTGCAAGATATTTTTGATATTTTCAGTCTAAATGAAATTTTCAACTGTTATTGAGTGTCATAATGTAGATACAAAGCTTTTGTCTCTGGCAGTGACTTTTTTCTAGCCAAAGAAAACAAATATCTTTCACAAGCTTTAGACTCGAAGATTTTAAAATAGAGCTAATATTTGAGACATAATTAATTCAAAACAGTTCCTTGAAAAATACACAGCCCAATTTAAATAATCGATTACATACAGTTTTTTTAAAAGTAATCTTTGCTGGGTTTAGTTCAGTTAAATCCAAACTGTACAACATGTTAAGGAATACAAAATAAAGAAAGCTTTCTTTTATGTCAAAATTTTTTATTGAATAAAATTATTTTGTTTTATAATTTTCTCTTTTTTTATACTTTAAGTTGAATTCTATAGTTAGTTTTTGGTTATAACTGTATCAAGCAAACTCCTTCTGTTTTCAATTTTGTTCCAAATTAAAAAGGGGGTGGGGGGAAAAAAGAAAAATTAAATTTTAGAAAAATGTTTGATTAAGTTTTCATATTAAGTACAATATATTTTAATTTCTAATTTATATTATGTTTGAAAACATTTACTGTCAGCAGTAACTTGGCTATTTTGAAAAATTGACATATATCAAAATATCAAAATTTCGATTTTTTTTTAAATATCATGATATTTACGAACCCCTAAAAAGCTTGAGTAGATTAATAGCTAATTATTAATTTATAAATGGTGAAAAAATAAGCATGGTTGCAAAAAATGTATTAGCATTATCTAAATTTATCTATGTTCAATTTTTGTCCGTTTGAAAAGTATTTTCTTCTTAATTAGAATAGCTTATGTTATAAATAAAAATAAAAAATAAATAGTTATTAGTTATATACAATCCTGGTGGGAGAAAAAGTAATAGATTTATTTTTTTAAATATATATTAGAAAATTACTATCATTTAGATATTAGAAAATTAAAAATTATACATTACAAATTTTATAGTGAATATGTGAACTATTAAAAAAAAGTGAGGTACAAAAATTATTCCGGTGTTGACACAATTGAACATAACTGCAATCATTTAAAACATTAAAAATTTACTTAGATTGTTATATTAATTTTTAAATGAACCTTAACTTTACATTTTCTATTCAAATTTGAAAAAAAAAAAAAAAAAATCTACATCTCTGAATTAAACATAAATGTTCATAATATAACTACAATTAGCTTCTCAATTATTTTTTTAAAGATCCAATTACAGAAGTTTTTTCAAAAATGAAATCCAGTACTTAAAAGTTTAGAAACTGTAAGATATTCATAAATGCCTAGCATGGGGATCTTCAAACTTATATATTCAAAGGCCACATAAATAATAATAATAATAATAGTAATAATTCTAGGGCCAATTATAAGACAGTTCAAAAATTTACTGGTCTAGAATACAAGGCCATAAGCAATTTGTATATAGGTGACATGTAATTGCAAAATTTCAGCTTTTTCCTTGAGTCTTATTTAAAAGTCACAACCTATTTTTTCTCCTTAAGCAAATCCTATTTAAAGTTAAACACAACAAGAGTACATTTAGTTTTCATTTAATATATTGGGGATGCACAACCTGTGGCCCGCAGGCCACAATGATACTGCCATTTTTAGGTAGAATAATTTTCCTTATAATAATGACAGAAACTTTGTTATTAAATAAAACAAACGTCACTTTTCAAATATTCTTGTGGTAAACAATTTTCTGGCAAAAAGGTTGTGCATCACTATAATATATTATTGAAAAAATATTAAGGTTTTTGCTACAGTCCAGAAACTTCTAAAATTCTTTATAAATTTTCTGGTAATTTACTCTTTTTTTTTCCTTAATTCTAGGCTACTTCAGAAAAAGGATAGTTTTTAAGTAGAATTATATTTTAGGTTTCCCTTTTTTCAACTTTCTACACTATGATATTTATTTGTTAGAATATGACAATTTTCTTTAAAACTGGTGTTTCTTTCTTTGGTTACTGTAATTTTCATTGAAGAAATATGAATATCAATAAAATAGTCTTCAAAAATAAAAAACTTAATATTTTCCACACATCTTTAGTTTTTGTGCAAATAAAAATAAAATATAATGTATGAAAAATATACAAGTAAACATGAAACCTCACATTAAATGTTGATGTATAATATTAAATTTTTTTTCCAAACTTAAACTTGATTTTATTAGTCAGGTGTCCACTTTACGAAAAAAATGGAAAATCAATAATATGCAAAAGAATTATCTACAAGTGCTAAAAGTCTAACTTGAAATAGTCAACAAGAATTATCTCCACTTCCAAACATAAACAAAAATGGGAGTGCTTTTTATACAGATATAATACAAAAGATTTATAATATAAAAAAAACAATATCTTAAGTGTTATAAATGAAAGATCACATACTTTAATAAAATTTTCAATACAGTTGAACTCCAATTATCAAGGCTAATGTATTCTAAATGTAAATTATGTAACTGGGGTAATCAAAAAAAAAAAAAAAAAAAAAAAAAAAAAAAAAAAAAAAAAAAAAAATGTTAATTTAAACAGGAATTTGTAAAAAGTAATATTTTCATATATACAAATATGCATTTACATTTCATTGGGGCTTTTATTTTCTTTTAATCCCATAGGGACAAGAATCTTTTACAGAATTTTTAATCTTTCATAACTGGTTTTTTTAAACAGAAATTTTTGCCTATTTGAATTGCAAAAATGCTCTGATTAAATAACAAATAAGGCAAAATTTACAATAAAAATTTACTGGTGAGAATAATCAAGAATTCTAAGCACCTTAGGCGACACATTATAACGGCCACTTGTCCCCAAGGGGTTAAGAGCAATTTTTTATTCCATGATATCAATCATGATGTTGAGAGTTCAGATGGAGTTTTAGCATAATACTAAATATAAAGTGTCTGCAAATGAAAAGGAGACTACAGTTAGATCTGAAGACTATCTTATACATAAGATATTGAATTACATTTAGCGTATAACATTGCACCAAAACACAATTTTGAAATTGATGCAGTTATCTCAGCACTTAATAGATTGGAAAGTGGATGGCTTCAATGCAAAAATTTATTGGATGCTTATGGATCAATTTTCCCAAAGTGTTCTGTACTTCCTAGAGTCACCATTGAATTTTCAATCATTTTTAAGGGGCTGTAGATGTGGGAATCATGCGGAGAGATATCAGGGACATATGGATCATATCTTACAAAAATATTTTCATTGGGTTGCAGGTCTTCTTGGTCTCATGTGGCATACCATGTATTTGAGTGGCACTATTAAATTTGAAAAAAAAAATTCAGCACTTGTTTCAGGTAGCCTGCTTATTGTTGATAATATCTTTTTCTTCTGAATGAAGAAATTGGACAACATTACGCTGATCTGAAGGGAACATGCAGCCAATCCTCCAGAACAACTTTCCACAATTGAAGAAACAGAAGACAAAGCCATTCACAACAATTGTAAACTGCGAAAAAATATTACACTATCCACAATAATATTTACCCATTTCCATTACATTCAATATCAGAAAAGTAAAAGTCTCCTGTTCATAAGGCCACAACATATACCAAAAATATTACAATAAGCAAAAAAACACTCTAGATACCTTCACAGTAAGGCACACTTTGAGGCTGCCAGCGCCCAGATTTTGAACAATATTTAGTTGCAAGTCCAATCATTCGATAACCTTCATTACATTTGTAAGTAACATTGTGAGGAAAAGTAAACATGTTTCCTATCAACTCAGCATTTTCGATGAATCCAGGATGATTGCAACTTACAACTATTGCTGAAAAATAAAAAACATAATTCAAATTGAAAAGGTTCATAAATAATTAAGAGACCATGTCAAGTGACATGCATACAAATTTATGATAAAGTTATTTTTCTAATGAAAAATGTGAGAATCAAATAGTAAATTCAAACAATTTTCAGGTGAACTTAAGATAATTTATTCTTAACTCTACTCACTAATATGAGTTATACAAATTTATTATATGCATTATTAATTTATGCATTATGCATGCTTTTCAATTCTGCTGCTTTTATACTTTTATTTATCACTGATAAGGCATTAACTTATTTTGGAAAAAAAAAAAAAAAAAAAAAAAAAACTTATGATTTAGTTTTAGCAATATTTGCAACCAGCTTAAAAAATATTTGATGACTAACGGGCTAGTAGTTACTGTGGACCTAAGATTCTCTTTTTGTATAATGTTTCTTTAAAACAATGTCAATGCCACAAGATGTCATATAGTGACTAATAAAAAAAAACCCTTAATGGTTTAAAAGTTTTGACGCAGCTGTTGATCTTATGGCTCTAAGAATTTTAAATATGAATTTTTAAAATAATGATATCAAATTTTGAGTGATGCCATGCTATTCTCAACTCTATGATGCAACCTTTGTTACCCAATGTAATTTATTTCTATTCTTGGCAAAAAAAAAAAAAAAAAAAAAATTATATATATATATATATATATGTGGCAGGATACAAATGAATTTATAATTTACCAAGTTGTCACAAGACATTTTAAAATATTTCTTATGAATATGAGACATGGTGGACTGATTTGCATTAATCTCTTAGAGAGTTTTATCTCTAAATAACATCTTTTATCAGTTATTCATAGCATGTATGTTGTGAGCAGACTTCGAGTAATTGTGATCGTGTAATCGTAATTGATTATAATCAATTACAAAAACTGTGTAATCGCACAGTAGTCGTAATCATAGATTTTGGTTTTCAAAATAATTGCAATATAGTCATAATCAAGAGATTTCATCTCGATTATAATCATAATCTAATCATAATTGGACCCTAATGTAATCGCAATGTAATCATAATCTTGCATAAATATACGATTACGTTCTATGATTATATCCTTTTTTTTCCTTTCTTTCTCTTCCAAATGAAAACATACTTGGATGGTTTGCTAACATTGTACTGGAAAAGGAAGAGTTCGGTTCACATTTTCAACTCATTAAATTGCCCCTAAAGTACAAGTGTGAAGGTCAGAGGTCATGAGAGACAGAAACAGAATATATACTGCACACTGTAATAGGATATAGAAATAGTATTTGACTTGAGTTTGTTAAAGATATGGGAATTAAGAAAATAAACTCGACATGTGGTCATTTTAGAGGTATGAGTCATTGAGTGGAAGTACTTAAAGATAAAAATGTAAAAAGAAAAGAAAGAAAATTACGTTACTTATGGTTTTACTATGGACACTTGTATATATAGATTGGACATTATATTCTACACTTCCCACTCCCCTTGAATTCTGTTCCACCAGAAGACAATGTGTTTTTTTTTACTTTAAACTTTCATGTACAGTGGCATAGCCAGAGGGGGTGTGGGGTGCTTTCCAAATGCTTTTCATACCATTAACATCAAAAAGTTGTTTTCGCCTTGACTAATAGCTGGAAATTCTCTGATTAGATAAGGCAAAGAAAACTTTATAAAATTAGTGGTACCCACTGCATCTGGATTCCCCCCCTGTCTATATGTCTACGCCACTGTTAATGCAATTGAAATTTATTTTAAAATTTATTAAATTTGAAAATCAGGAATATCAGTATAATTTTTTAGCTTGTATTTCTTCATTTTTCTCCAAAAGCAATATAATTATTAAAGGGCTACTTCAGTCTTCCGAAAACATCCCTTCACTGATGTTAATCTTATGGGCAAAAATAATATGATACCAAACTTAAGATCACTTATATTTAAATATTTTTAAATGTTTCTTTTTTTTTTAAATGAGTATATTTACATTTTCAAAACCAGTTCCTAAAGTAAAAACATTTTAAGGGTGCTCTCAACTGATCTGCTCAGCAAGCGGAAAACTTTGACACATTTACAAATTCATTTTTTAATGGAAAGTTAAACAAGTTGGAAATTGCACATGAAGCGTAGAAAATGAGGTGCGTTCGTACTTCAACGAAATTAAAAAATATTCAGATTTTACTCTTAAAATATAGAGTACTTCGGATACAGTACAGTGGTCGAAATCTTTTGTGTTTTCCTGTAAATACTATCTGCTTTTTATTATACAGGAAGTAACTTGTATTAAACCACAGCAACGTATATCGATTTCATAAAATATGAAATAGTTTAATATAATTAAAACACGCCCCAAACAATATATCACCCTATACCATAATGCAGTTATACTTTTGAGTAACTCTGTAAAATAATAATAAATATTCTTTGTATCATAAAAAGTACAGAATGTATATTTTAATATCTATTTCATAGATTCATATCAATAAGTCGAAAAAGTATAAAATCAATAAATGTACTTGAAACTATTTTTCCCTATTGACCGTAATATGATGGAATATTTTGATTGTCCCTGTAATTAAACTATACATCTGATTTTTTTTTTACATTTTAATTGACTCAACAAAATTATGCAAAAATTATATATTTTAAATCTCAAGTGATTTAGTTGGTTAGTTTTTGCTCTATTATATGTGGACAGACGGACAGTCTTAACAATAACTTGGTGTAATCTTGTGCAACAAATTTCAATTTCATAAAATATTAAATAGTTTAATATAATTAAAATGTGCACCAAGCAATGTCTCAATGTATAATTATGCAATGTATTTTTGTGTGGCCCTGTAAATCAATAAGAAATATTCATTGCACCACAGATTGCACAGAATGTTTATTATGGTATACACTTCATAGATGCATATCAACTTTATTATGTTCGAAAGAGTGTAAAAGACCATTAAAATGCACTTGAAACATTTTTCCCCATTGAACGTAATGTATTGGAATCCTTTTGATTATCCCTGTAATTGAACTATTCATCCGATTTTCATAAAATTTGAAATGACTCGACAAAATTATCTAATAATTATATATTTTAAATTTCAAACTATTTGGTTGGGTAGTTTTGAGTTGTTATATGCAGACGGACTGAATGACAACTATAGGTGCTACGTGTTTACATAATTACAAACGAACCTAAAAATTGGAAGGCTTGACTATGGAAGGGAATTCGAATCAAACTAAGTTTTCCATTTTGTGATAATTAAATTATCTACAAAATTAAAAGCTATTTTGGTCACGATTTTCTCTCTTTCATTGACTGGTTTTCTGTTTTCACTGGAAAATGCATTCGAAATGTCAACTTTGATGGCTTGTTCTCAAATATACATTGCGTTTGCAAGAAAAACAGAAAAATGAGTGCAATTAGATAGTTTCTGAATAACAACATCTGCTAGTTTCATGCATTTTCAAACAAAAATAAATTAAAACTTATGTCAGAAAGTTGCCCTTTTTGATTTAAGATTACCCTTAATAAAAAGAATGCATATAAAATCAAAAAAGTAGAAAACAGTCTTTATATACATTGATTTGAGCTAAGCAATGTGAAAAAAAAAGAATGTTTAAAAGACTAAAATGCAAACAAGATAATTTTTAAAAAATTTCTTCCAAAGGATTAACATTAGTGAATGGGTATTTTTGCTTTACTGAAGTAGCCTCTTTATGCTATGCACTGCACTGCATATTAATAGGCAGACATATAGCAATTGACAAAAAGAAGAAAACAATGTTTTATAATGTAAATGAGAAGGTTCAAAACACCTCAGAATTCTTTAAAGAGGCATTTTCCCAATATAGAATAATGATATGCGTATGAAAAAAAAAATGTGATTTAGGCTGAATTTTTCTTGGGGAATTTGTAAAGTTAAATGATCAAAATTCAATAAAAATAATAACCATAAAAACAAGGGAAATTTGAAATAACAAAATTTGATTATAAAATTTATTATAAAATATGAAAATTGCTTATAGATAATCAAACAATGAATTCGAAGCAAGAATTGTTCATAATAGAGCTCTGCACAGCTTGGGTTAAACCAAACCCGGGTCCAAGAATTTTATTTTTAGTCAATCCGAAACCAGACTCAAATTCAACATACATCCACTCGAAACTGATTCAAACTGACTCCTTAATTTAATGCAATTTTCTTATTAGCCTATAAGAAGCTAATAAGAAACTATAATATGAATTTTTTTTTTATTTTATAAAGAAGAAATTTATGCTATATAACGCACATGCATAAACAGAATACTCCGTAATATTTAAGAATGCATTTTTTTCCCCGGAAAAATATTTAGGACTTTGTGAAAAATTGGATAAATCCGAATCAGAGTCGCAAATGGCTAAAACACAAGCCAACACATTTAAATTCAACACGACCTGTAGCTGCAAAAATGTCAACCGTAATCATGATCTAAACATAATTGTTATCCAACTGATTTAAAAAAAGACAATCGTAATCGGTTTTTAGAAATTGAAAATAAACGTAATCATAATCAATTACAATCCTCTGTAATCAACTCGAAGTCTGGTTGTGAGAATAGTCTCATTGCAATTAAAATAAATTCAGATTTGATACTAAATAGAATAAACCAATGGATAAAACCAAATAAAATGTGTTCATAGGATAAATGTTTTCTTTCTGAATGTAATCTATATATTACCACTATTAATTCATTTAATTAAGAAATTTTTAATGGAATAAACTATAAACATATTCCTAACATATGAGGAGAACACAGTAACTAAATTAAATTATTTTTGTAACTTCTATTAACTTATTTAACTCCTGTTACCAGATAATGTAGGTTACAGAAGTTATTAAAATTAGCTATAAATTAATTTAATTAATAAAATTGTTGGTTTAGTAAAATAAAAATATAATTCCTAACATTTGAGAACAAAATCATTGAATTAAGTTGGTGTTAGTAACTTTTCTGTTACCTTATGTAACCTCTGTCACAAAAGTAATTTCTGAAATTTATCTAATTTTATTATCATGTAATCTATTTACCCACAATCACTAAATGTCATTTTTGATACTGCATTAAATTTTTAAAACTTTTGAAAAAATTAATTTGCTATTTGATAGCAGCAGTTACATGGTGGTTACAACAGTTTTCAGACAATAAAGCATTAACTTGGACAAAGGCACCTTATAACAAACACTATTTCCACGTGTCAAATGACACCTTTAAAATAGCTTCAATTTAGGGATCTTAATTTTTAGTTTGAAACAATTATAAATAATTTATAATGCATTGAAGACATTTTTTATGCTTATTATATTCAAAAACTACAAGCAAAATAAACAAAAAACAGAACTTTAAAAATGTACATTTGACATCCTATAGAAATAGTACAAATGCAGATGTAAAGAGAATTGTCTAGCAGCTTATTCTTTTAAACATCATAAGAGTATCCATTATCCAGTAACACAGGTTAAAAAAAATATATACCTAATCATCATTTAACAGGTTTGCTAATTTAAATAACATTAAGCTTTACTTTCAGTTATTTGCTTTACTAATCTTACTTGGATAAAAATGCAATTGTTTGAAAAAAAAAAAAAAAAAACTTCTGTAAAAGTGTAAATCTGCATGTAAAATTGAAATGATCTATGAATTGGCCTTAAAAAATAAATATTGAAATGAATCTTACGTTTGCATGCACCTTCTGTCCATGTAGCAACATTTTCTTTTAAAATACATGTAACTTTAGGATCTCTTTCATCAGTTCTAAAATCCTCATCACATGTATATAAAATTGTCTCATTCACACTAAATGTTGTATTTTTGTCATTTAAAAGAAGTTGTCCATTCTTTATAATGGGTAATTCTTCACATAATACTGAAAAAAAAAATGAAATTTAAATAAAGAGAATATATAAATTAAGTAATATCTTTAATTTAATTTTTTTTAATAATATTTAAAAGAATTGACTACATAAATTATACATTCCACACGCGCGTAACGTAACCAGGGAGGGGGTGCCCTGGGTGCCTGGCCACTCCCCCCCCCCCAACCACTTGCACAGACTATTTTTAAAATTTGAAATCTACAAAAGAAAAAAGAAGAAATGAAAGCAGATTTACTTCAATTAGTTTAGTTCAGAAAACTAACAGCCTAAGTTTGGCAATTTTGGACCCCCCCCCCCCCAAGTAACGATATCATTAACAATGTCTAAAATTTTTTTGACTTTTAGAATTTATTTCTTTTGTTTGGAACGGTATACAAAACTAGTTACGGGTCTTTCCATGCCAAATCAATCAGTGACTCAACCTGACCCTTTCAGATTTCAATGAAACTCTCAGGAATCATTATGCCTGATGATATAAATGAGAATTTACTATCATAATTTTTTTTGCATCAAATTTTCATACAGTTAATTATTTAATTTTTAAAAAATAATCCTTTTTAGAATTTGCTTACATGTTTTTAATTTTGAATTTCTCAAGTTCTATCAAATGTAGAAAATTTTAAGACCACTCATTTTAAAGAGGAATTTATAAGGTTTAATTTGATATGCAAGTTGACTATGCATAGTTAATAAAAAAATAAAAGTTTAATTTTTTTATATTTTTAAATTTTTTAGAAAGTCATTAATTATTTTGAAAAAAATATATGTTTATTGCAACATTATAAGTTTAAAATTCTGACATTTTTAGAGTGGGATCTCAATGGGATCAGGAGTTATGAAATAAAAGCTAAAAATTACCATTAAAATAACAATTTAATTCTATCTATTTTGTTATTTATTTACAATTTGTATGGTAATTTTCAGCTTTTAATTAATAACTCCTGATCCCATTGAGGTCCTACTCTAAAAATTTCAGAATTTTAAGCTTATAATATTACAACAAACATATTTTTTTCAAAATTTAAAAAAAGACTAAAAAATTTATTAATAAAAAAAAAAAAAAATTATTTTATTTTTTCAACTATGCATAGTCAATTTGTATATCAAATTAAACCTTATACACGCTGCTTTAAAATGAGTGGTCATAGAATTTTCTATGTTTGATAGAATTTGAGAAATTCAAAATTGAAAATATTTATGCAAGTCAAAAAATGATCATTTTTCAAAATTTAAACAAGGCATGAGATTGCAAAAAGTTAAAAAAAGAGGAAAAGCGCGTGAGCCGGAAAATGAGAAATTATTTTAAAATAGCGCACGTTAAAGGCAATTAAGAAAGTTATTTTATTTGCCATAATAAAAAAAAAGGGGGGGGGGTGTCAGAGTGAATCAATTTGTGCAAATACTACTCTAAGTAATTCTGAAATGAAAGTTTCTATTTTCACTGAAAAAATCATTCAACAAACATAGTAAGCTAATGTTTAATTTGCCACTCAACTGCAAAAAAAGTTTGTACTTCTAATGCAATGTTTTGGACAGCAATCTTAGCTAGTCATCCAATTCCAATTTTAACATATTTTTACTTAAAATATCATTTAAATATGGGAAGTTATATTTGCAAATCATCTGGAAAAAAAAAAAAAAAAAAAAAAAAAAAATTAAAATTGCAGCTAATTTTTTGCGATTCCTTGATGAAATTTGTATTTTTCTGCAATCTTGACAGAATGTTTTTTTTTTTTTTCTGCGTTTCTTTCAGAAAATTTATGTTTTTTTTCGCGATTCTTTGGACGAAAAACGCGTTTTTTCCGCGATCTGTGGACGAAAAACGAGTTGTTTTCGCGATCTGTGGACGAAAAATGAGTTGTTTTCGCGATCTTTGGACGAAAAATGAGTTGTTTTCGCGATCTTTGGACGAAAAACGAGTTGTTTTCGCGATCTTCGGACGAACAATGCGTTTTTATCTCGAACTTTGGAGGAAAATCGCATTTTTCTTGCGATCTTACAACGAAAATTCCGTTTTTCTTGGGATCTTTTGACGAAATTCGCGATCGTACGGCGAAAATAGTTTTTTTTTCCTCGATCCATTGACGAAAATAGTGTTTTTTCACGATCTTTTGATGAAATTAATATTTTTCGCGATTTTTTGAGACACAAATAGCATTTGTTTTCGCGTCTTTTTTAACGAAAATGATACTTTTTTCACGCGATCTCTTGATAAAATTTGTGTTTTTCCTCGATTATTTGCCGATAAAAAAATCGGAAAAGCGGAAAATGACAAAAAAAAGCGGAAAACCGTGGATCCGCGGAAGAATCTCATGCCTGCAAATAATTGTATGAAAATTTAAAGCCACAAATAAAAAATAAAAATATGCTCTAATTTATATCATCATAGGGAATGATCACTGGCAGTTTCATTGAAATCTGAAATTGTCAGGTTGAATATTGAATTTTTTTTTTTTGATTTTACTTTGGAACGACCCTTCCATTTATTTATTTATTTTTTTTTTTTTTTGCATGTTTTATTGATTCAAGTGAAGAGAAATTAATGAAATACCACATTATATATGCAATAATTTTATATCAAACTTAAAAGAAATAGTTACTATTTAAAAGAATTTTATAATAGTTTTTTGTTACATAAAGCATTTAACAGTAATGGTATCTTCTTGCACTTGGCATGCATAGCATGAATGAGGAGGGGAGAGGGATATGAATTTTTATCAATGAAACAAGTGGACAACATTCTTCCTCTTTCTTTTTTATTTATTAATAAACACAAGTTTCATTTCAAATATACTTCGCACATATTCTCGAACAGCAATTACATGTGCATACACATATGAAGAAGAATAGGAATGTAAAACGTTGGGGAATTCCATGTTTTAGAATTAATTTATTTTGTAATAATTTAGTTAGCTTATAATAGCTTATAATAGCTTATATTAGCTTTGTATTTTTATTAAAATAAAAAACAGACTTTTAAAAAAGCTATTTTGTGGCAAAGACCGTGTTACAACACAGAGAGAAAATTTTGGCTGGATCAAAAATAATATTGATATCAATAGACACCCCCCCCCCTCCTATCGTTAGAGATATCTTATGATATCATATGCCAGATCCCTCTCCTTGCTAAAATGATAATGTTATATATGCACAGCCCCTAATTAGATTCCAAAACATCTGCTTTCCTGAAAGAACTTTACTCTGCCTTCAGGAGCATAAACCATCCTTGTTGCGTAGGGGGATGTAGACACATAAATTTCAGACTCCAAGAAGGAAAATTTCCGAGTACTAAGAAAAATAAAATACCGACTATTATATACATACGTATATGTATGTATGCGTATATACACACACATATATATAATGTCATGTATTAAATTCATGGAATCTTGGCGGTTTATGAAAGATTGTGTTTTTAGAAGTCGCCAAATCCAGTCAACAGGCGTGAAATTCTTGATAATAGCTGATATCAGAGAAGTTAAATTGAAAACACAAGGTGGTTGTAATGAAGTCGTACTAGTAATCTAGTACGATTTGTGCTTAGATATGTCAGTAATCTATACGACCAGAGATTAAGTGTAGCAAGGCAGTGGATTCGAAAATCTTGTGATTTCTCCATGAGAAACGGAGCCAGTTTGTTGTTCTATGTCGTTTATTCAACAAACATGAAACATTAAAATGAGTCTTACATATGAAAAAAATCGTTAAGCCTTCATTCTTTGGAATGAATCTCTATGTCATACTATAGGATTTTCAAAAGAAAGTTAAAAGAAAAAACAAGAGTCGTAGACAGGAGATAATATATGTCGAAATACTTAAAACAAGACAGAAATCTAAACTCTAAAGTCACTGCATCTGCTTTTTGTTAGATTCGAAGACGACGTCAGATATCGACGTAGTACAGAAACGAGCCAATCAGTGAAAGGAGCACTTTTAGAGATGGGCAGCTAAGCTAATGACTCGAGAAGAGAGAAGCTTAAGGATCCCATACCTCATAGTGTGGTGTTTTCGAAGTAAAAAGACTAGCATTGAAAAGACGTGGGAACATAGACCCCTGAAATTAAGATCGGAAATAAAAAAAGCAAAATGGTTTTTCAAACATTCGAAAATAAAAACTAGCTTCTCTCAGAATATTATAGATTGGTCAACTGATAAAATTTATAAAGGACTAAAAACTTTATATTAAATAAGATATTTATTAATATACGCGTTTTAAAATTAAAGGGAAACTCAATCGAAACAACTATTAGGTATTATTAAAAAATGGGGGAAATAAATAATATGCCAGAAGTTTAGAATAATTTAGATGAATATTGCAAAATGAAATGTAACACACACACATATACTGACAGCCTTTGCCAGCTATGCTAGTCTGTTTTCTAAAAACTTATTGAATCAAATGAACTATAACGCAGATAAAATAAAAATAAAACTGCATTTTCTTAACATCTAATTAATTATCCATTATTATTGTCTTATTCGTATAATTTTATGTTATCCCCTTCAAAGTCGATGTTGGTGCTAGAATAGACAAAATAACTCTAAAATCACTGAAGTACTGTTATTAGCAATTTTTTGGTAGGTTTGTTAAACTGAATTTCCCTTCCTACCTAAAATTTGTGCTTAGATATGTTGAAACGAACTAAAACTTACTATTATTCCGTTAAACATTACTTATTACTTGAGAATTTCCAAAATCAATAAAATATATATTTAAGTACGCTTTAGTAGATTAATTATTCTGAATCTCATCAGTAATCTAAAACAGAAATATTGCGAAATAATCTAAGGTAAGAGTTTCGATACCCCCCCCCCCCTTTAATCCTTTTAAAAGCAGGAGAATTTCTAAAATCTCTGAGATGCATGTTAAAATACTTTTAAATTAGCTTGTTATCTTGAATTTCATGCCTCTACCTAAAACTACTGACAGGATATGGCCAAATGTTTTAGAATTTTTGACTCCCTTTAACTCACTTAGAAGACAATTTCTGAAGTTCTGAAATAAGTGCTTATTTTTTAATGGTTTTATTTTCATTAATTCCACACTTCTACCTAAAACAGCTGATGAGATATACCAAATATTCAAAAATTATTGACTTCCTATACCTTTGTAGGTGAAGAATTTCTAATATAGTAAAATACGTTATTATTTGTTTAGCAGATTTACTTTATTTAATTTCACGTTCATACCTAAAAACGACTATAGAAATATCGCTAGTTGATCTATAAAACGATGTCTCAAGAAAACCGAATTACACAACTTGCATTGCATTTTTTTTTTTTTTTGCATTTAGGAGGTGGCATAATTGATACAGAAAATATTGAATTATTAAATGTATACAAAAATATTCTCAGCAGTAGCAACATATAACGATTAACGGTCTTAACGTTTTCATGCTATATGATTATAAGCTAGAATACTAATGGTTTAAGCAGAATAGAGGTAAATATTAAGAAAAATGGTGGTAGGGGATTCGTAAGGATGCCCATCATGGCGCAAGCGTGGTTTTGTTTTGTAACTGATACTTGGAAAGGGTTCCAGTCATCTGAGTGTGCCAAAGCATTATCTGGAAAAGAAAACAATGTTCTATCGCTTTAATTTTTAGCGATGAGTTAAAATCTTTTTAGCATTTCTTTTATGTTTAAAATTGAAATTTGAATGCTCAAGAACTACTTTAAAGACAAAAATTTGTCAATTTTTTTTTAAAGTTTATAATTCTTTCTAATGACATACTTTCTATCTGCATACAAATTTGGTGTCATCTGTTTTTTTCGACTAAACAAAATGTAGTTATAATAGTATGAAAAAATATAGGGCAAAATTGGGAAATTTCGTTACCGGCCACTGGCCAGTAAGACTAGTTTTTCAAGTGGCCACTTTTTTATTTAAAAACTAGCTGACCCGCCCGGCGTTGCCCGGGTCCGTATTAACAATATTAAATGAACTTGAAATTTGTATGATTTTATCATTAACTGGAAGCATGCAGAAATGCATTGCTTGAAATATGTCGCAGCTGACTTTGTGAAAAATCGGTTTTAAAAACAACAACTAATATTAAGCTCTAAAAATACTTAAAATGAGCAATGAGAAACACGGGAGGGAACATGTATCCAACGATTGCGTTAGTTTCGTGTTAAAGTGTTGATATTTACCTGTAAAAATCACTGTTAAATCACGTAACAAATTACTTTTTTCGCATAGAAATCCCAAGTGAGATATTTTGAATTTCAAATTAATTATATCACTCTTAACTCCGACTATACCGTGAATGAAATCGATACGCGATTATAAAAGATCGGTATATAGTATTATAATTTCAGAGCCATTTAACAAAAGTGTATATTTTTAATCAAAGCATGCGTAATGTTGACTCTGTGGACAAATTCCTAACCGTAAACTTTTGTACCGTAACCATAATCTGTCTATAACCTAACTGAGACTTAACAGAATCCTACCGTAACTTAAATATAACAAATGTAACCTAGCCGTTACTTTATTGTAACCTATTCTTATTCTAACCATCACATAAATGCAATTTAACTTTAACCTAACTTTAAATTAACCATGATCTAACTGTAACCTAACGTGAAATTAAATAAAATCAAAGATTTACCGTAATGTAATTGCAACCTAATCGCAACCCAAATGTTACCTAACTATTCATGGAGTTCATGTCCATGGAAATTATTTTGTCTTGTTCGGATTTGGTTATGATTCATTAGAATATTTTTGTCGGGTTCAGATTTGGTTCGATTCAGGTTTCCGGTATTTTTACTTTCTTCTATCTTCAATAGAAGAAAGTATTGTAATGGAATTTTTTTTCGACTTCCTGTATTCGACGGGTATGTGTGTCTGTGTGTATGTCGCCATTCTACCATCAAAAAGTGTATGAAGTTATGCATAGAATTGAACCAAATTTTTTGTGAATGTTTTTAGCTGTGGCAAGCAGGTCCTCCTTCAGTTTTGAAATATTGTGCCGGAAGGGGATGCTGCAATCGCGATTTTTGTGCCATTTTCAATATTGTACCGACTAACAGTATATAAAGTTATGCATCGAATTGAACCAAATTTTTTGTACATGTGTATGACTATGGCTAGTTGATCCTCCGTGAATTTGTAAAATATCTGCCGGAAGGGGGCGCTGCAATCGCGATTTTTGTGCCATTTTCAATATTGTACCGACCAAAAGTATATGAAGTTATGCATCGAATTGAACCAAATTTTTTGTGTAAGTGTATGACTATGGCTAGTTGGTCCTGATTAAAATGAGCAATGAGAAACACGGGAGGGAACATGTATCCAACGATTGCATTAGTTTCGTGTTAAAGTGTTGATATTTACCTGTAAAAATCACTGTTAAATCACGTAACAAATTACTTTTTTCGCATAGAAATCCCAAGTGAGATATTTTGAATTTCAAATTAATTATATCACTCTTAACTCCGACTATACCGTGAATGAAATCGATATGCGATTATAAAAGATCGGTATATAGTATTATAATTTCAGAGCCATTTAACAAAAGTGTATATTTTTAATCAAAGCATGCGTAATGTTGACTCTGTGGACAAATTCCTAACCGTAAACTTTTGTACCGTAACCATAATCTGTCTATAACCTAACTGAGACTTAACAGAATCCTACCGTAACTTAAATATAACAAATGTAACCTAGCCGTTACTTTATTGTAACCTATTCTTATTCTAACCATCACATAAATGCAATTTAACTTTAACCTAACTTTAAATTAACCATGATCTAACTGTAACCTAACGTGAAATTAAATAAAATCAAAGATTTACCGTAATGTAATTGCAACCTAATCGCAACCCAAATGTTACCTAACTATTCATGGAGTTCATGTCCATGGAAATTATTTTGTCTTGTTCGGATTTGGTTATGATTCATTAGAATATTTTCGTCGGGTTCAGATTTGGTTCGATTCAGGTTTCCGGTATTTTTACTTTCTTCTATCTTCAATAGAAGAAAGTATTGTAATGGAATTTTTTTTCGACTTCCTGTATTCGACGGGTATGTGTGTCTGTGTGTATGTCGCCATTCTACCATCAAAAAGTGTATGAAGTTATGCATAGAATTGAACCAAATTTTTTGTGAATGTTTTTAGCTGTGGCAAGCAGGTCCTCCTTCAGTTTTGAAATATTGTGCCGGAAGGGGATGCTGCAATCGCGATTTTTGTGCCATTTTCAATATTGTACCGACTAACAGTATATAAAGTTATGCATCGAATTGAACCAAATTTTTTGTACATGTGTATGACTATGGCTAGTTGATCCTCCGTGAATTTGTAAAATATCTGCCGGAAGGGGGCGCTGCAATCGTGATTTTTGTGGCATTTTCAATATTGTACCGACCAAAAGTATATGAAGTTATGCATCGAATTGAACCAAATTTTTTGTGTAAGTGTATGACTATGGCTAGTTGGTCCTCCCTGAATTTGAAAAAAATCCGTCGGAAGAGGGTGCTGCAATCGCGATTTTTGTGCCATATTCAGTATTGTATCGACCAAAAGTACATGAAGTTATGCATCGAATTGAACGAAATTTCTTGTGTAAGTGCATGGCTATGGCTAGTTGGATCGCCCTGAATCTGAAAAAAATCTGCCGGAAGGTGGCGCTGCAATAGCGAATTTTATGCAATTTTCAATATTGCACCACATAAAAGTGTAGGAAATTAGTTCTAGAACTGAACTAAATTTTTTTATATGATTATTTTTTGGTAAGGCAAGTAGGTCCTCCCTGAATTTGAAAAAAAAAATCTGCCTGTCATTCTATTGTCCATCGGCTCGTGCAGAGATGGAAATTCGTTTTTACTCCGATTAATTGATTCAAGCAAAAATTTAAGATGAAAATCAAAGTTGGTATGGTATTGAATTAAAATTATAAGAGCATTAATGAGTAACTATTATGAGTAACTATTTTTTTTTTAAATATTAAAATAGTAATTTTAGTTTAATATTAAAATAGTAAATTTTAATATTTAATATTAATATATAAATTATAAATTTTTTAAATTTAAAATTAAATAGATAGAAGAAAGTTTTGGGATTGGCACATCCAACTAGTTTGAAATTCGATTTAAATGTTCGGGTCGGATTCATGTCCATGGAAATTATTTTGCCTTGCTCGGATTCAGTTATGTTTCTGTGAAATAATTTTGTCGGGAACAGATTTGGTTCAATTCAGATTGACGTTTTTTTTCAAATGGAATTTTTGGGTTCAGGTCTTCCCGCGTGTCCACGGAAATTATTCTGTCTAATTCGAATAAAGACATGCTTCACTGCAATATTTTTGTCAAGTTCAGACTTGGTTTAATTCAGATTTTGACTTTTTCTTCAAATATAATTTTTGGATTCGGGTTTTCTTGCGTGTTTACGGACATTATTCTGCCTTGTTCGAATAAATACATGCTTCACTGGAATATTTTTATCAAGTTCATTTCAGATTTCGAGATTTTTTCAAAGAAATTTTTTAGATTGAGATTCGGTTCATGTGCATGGAAGTTTTGTCTTATTCGGATCCTGTTATGGTTCTTTGGAATATTTTTGTCATATTCAGATTTGGTTCGATTCAAATTTCAGGTATTTTTTCAATAGAATTTTTAGGTTCGAATCCATGGAAATTATTTTATTATACTCGAATCCGGTTATGATTCTTTCTAATATTTTGATCGGATTCAGATGTGGTTTGAGTCAAATTTCAGTTTTTTCAAATCTGATTTTTTAGGTTCGAGTCGGGTTTATGTCCATGGAAATTTTGTCTTGCTCGAATCGGGTTATAGTTCTTTGGAATACTTTCATGGGGTTCAGATTTGGTTCAATTCAGATTTCGGGTTTTTTTTTTCAAATGGAATTTTTGGTTTCGAGTGTTCTTGCGTGTTCACGAAAATTATTCTGTCTTGTTCGAATAAGGAGATGCTTCACTGGAATATTTTTGCCAAGTTCAGATTTGGTTCAGTTCAGCTTTCGCGATGTTTTCAAAGAAATTTTTCGGGTTCGGATTGAGTTCATGTCCATGGAAATATTTTGTCTTGTTCGGATCCGGTTGCGGTTCTTTGAAATAGTTTTGTCAGATTCAGATTTAGTTCGATTCAAATTTCAGGTATTTTTTCGAATGGAAGTTTTAGGTTCGTATCGTGTTCATGTCCACGGAAATTATTTAGTCTTACTCTAATCCGGTTATGGTTCTTTCGAATATTTTGGTCGGATTTAGATGTGGTTTGGGTCAAATTTCAGAATTTTTCAAATGGAATTTTTTAGGTTTGAGTCGGGTTTATGACCACGGAAAGTATTTTGTCTTGCTGGGAACGGGTTATAGTTATCTGGAATATTTTTATCGGTTTCAGGTTTTGTTTGGGTCATATTTCGAGTTTTTTAAAGACAATATTTAGGTTCGGGTCAGGTTTCATGCCCACTAAAATTATTTTGCCTTGTTTGGATCCTTCATTCGAACATTTTTATGGAATTGACATTTGGTTCGGGTCAGTTATCAAATCCATAGTTTTTTTTTTTTCAAACAGAATTTTTAGGTTCGGTCGGGTTTATACTCACGGAAATTTTGTGTATCACGGATCGGAGTGTGGTCTGTTTTTTCTGGTTGGGATCCGGTTATGTGTTAATTACTCTAAACCTTAAGGTTATAATCAGTTTTGTTACTATTCTTTTTATGGCTATTTCTGATAAATAATTTACTTTGCTATTTGATAATTTATTATGGTGTATGAATCGTTTGCGGATTCGAACAATTGTACGCCAAAGAGCTATATTTTATCTTTGTTTTAAATCCAAATTAAGCCTTAATTTAATTTTAAATCTAATAGAATACATTTAAATTTTATCAGTGATTAAAAAAAAAGAAACTCCTAGAAAAGTGTTGTGTGATTTTTTTTACTGCAACACAGCTAATGACTCATACATTCTAATGTTCGAAATAGCAAAGATCTGCGTACAACTACACAGTAAAAAGAAAATGAGTGGAAGTATAATGTCTTGGGCTGATGCCAAAAATGTAACCCTAAAATCCCTTACATTAAGTCCAAATAAGTATCAACAAAACCTTGTGCTTTGACACGCCGATCAATTCAAACTGGTTTAAAACCGTATTTCTTTGTTTTTTACCTTTTAAACTGTTATTGAATAGATGACTAAAATTTCGTTTAAAAAATAACGTTTTGTGCCATTATTGACTGTAATACATGATCGGAATGCATAAAAGATACAAATATATCAATCATAGGGAAGAATTGTGTGATTATTTTTATCATATGACTTTGAAATATCAATATAGAAGCATCATTTAAGATTTTACTTGAAAAGTTAATATTCTTTCGTTAATGTCTTAAAATCTTCTGCACTCTGAAATCTAGATTTTAGACTAATATTTGTTATTTAAGTTTTCGCCCATGATTTTAAAAGAAAGTTTTTCATAAATATATTTTATATATTGACATAGAATTATTAATATGTTGTTAAATCATAAACATTTTTCATCTAATTTATAAAGAATTAAAAAGTTCTGAAAAAAAAAGAAAACTTTTAGTAATACAATTTTTAGTTCAAATCAAATGTTTTCAATATTTTATTTAATTTTATTTTGACATTTAATTATTTTGAATTTATCAATTTCAATTATTTTAAAAGCAAACTTTTTTTAACATAAATAATATAATAGAAAAAAGACCATTTAAAAAAATTACTAATTATTTTGAATTTATCAATTTCAATTATTTTAAAAGCAAACTTTTTTTAAAATAAATAATATAATAGAAAAAAGACCATTTTAAAAAATTACTATTTCTTCGTAAAATATACTTCAGCTGTAATTCATTTCTTTCAATTCGTCTTATTAATACAAAATCCCTTCCACATGCTTTTGTTTGGGACATTAAAATTTGAGCGATAAATGGTTTAATATTGCAACCCTTTTTTCGGTTTACTTCACCACCACCTATCTTTTTCCTCCATGGTTTACAACTGCTGTTATAAAAAATCATCATTTAAACTGACAGTTTGCCAGTCTATGAATTTTAAAGCTCTGTTCGAGCTTTTTTATTTATTTATGCGAAAATTTTATGCAACCAGCCAACCATAACTATATGAAGAGGAAAAAAAGAAGAAAAAAGGCGATTTTTATGAGAGTGATCTTTGGAATTTAATTAATTACTCAGTTAATAAATGGAATTTCGAATTTCTGAAGCTCAGGTGCATCAGGAGAGATTTGGGGCTACTCTCAAAAAAATTTTGAGCCTCGTACATGCTGTAGATTTTGCTAGCCATCGCAGACACACACACACGCAGACAGACAGAGCGATTTGTTATTTTATTAATATAGATATTAATCAGTAAAATTTCTATAAGTATTAATCTAAAATTGAACAGCTCAAATAAATATGTTAATATAAATATAATGAAACCTAAAAAAGTAGAATTTCTGATGAAATATAAGTAAATTGTATTCTCTCCTTGTGTGAAAATGGCCACAAGGTGGCCACTGATAGACAATTTTTCACTGGCCACTTTTTCTCATGTACTGGCCCTGTGGCTGGTGGCTAGTGCTAATTTTGCCCTTTATGAAAAAACATTTGAATACAATTGACTAAGAAAAAAGAAAATGAACCAATTATTTCTGATAGAAATAAAATCATATAGATTGAGAAATATCCAGATTAATTCGAGGTAAAAATTCAAAGCAAGTCAACAAAATTTACATTAAAAAAATAATTAGTAGAAAAAATAAAACCATAATTATTTTCGATTAAAATTAAATTTGTGTAGCTTGGAAAATATCCAGAGTGATAAGGAAAAACACTAAATATTAGCAATTCATTTTTGAATTTTCATTAGAAGAAAATTACACCTAAATTCAGTGATTTCAAACTAAAGTTAAAGAAAAAGTAGAAGTTTTATCACTTCAACCAGCACATCTTAAAATTTCCACACCAAAGTAAAAATTTTTCGACAATACAGCAGAATCTCGATATTTTGAAGTCAAAATGCATTAAAAAAAAAATCGGAATAACAAGGTTTTTGATCAAAATATGCAAGTTTTGTATAATATTCATATTATTGGGATATGTATCTAAGTATTTTTTTGTCATATCAAAGTTTTTTAGTTCACAATATTCGACAAATTAAACCGAATTTATCAAAAAAAAAAAAAAAAAAAAAATCTGAAACATTTCAGACTAAGAACAAATTTATATAAGTTTTCTTTGTTCAAAAAAAATTTTTTTTTCTTCTACAGTCCTCCCCACTTAATCGGGTAACGGATAATCGAATACCCCGCTTATTCGAATAGAACTCTCTGGAGCCGAATTTATCGCCATTGGATCTATGTTATTTTCCCCTGCTTAAACTGAATAAATTTCACGAACCTCCCCGCTTATTCGAATACCATCTGGGTGACCTATGTTTAAAATCAAACGCGAAAAACACTTTTCATCTTAAATTTTCTTAGCCTTTTGTCATTTTCAGCTCCTTTACACTGAAGACAAATTTTCAGTTCTTCCTACAATGATTTCAGCCGGCAGGTGTGTAATGGAGAGATCAAATGACCTCCTCTCCTTTTTCTGCGAATGGGTAAAATAAATCGGCCAATATGGATTATTTTTGCGTTTTGTAAGTTTGGTTGCTTTTTTGTTAGGAAAAAGGCTTTGCTATGATTTTTAAATGGAAAGCTTTAAACCTCTTTGATAAACGACACTTTTTAAAGAGTTAAATAAGAAAACAGATGTCCAGGTAGCAAAAGGTTTTAAGGCTGTTCTGAAATCAAAAAGGGCAACTTTATGACATAAGTTTCAATTTACTTTTGCTCGGAATTGTATGAAACTAGAAGGTATTGTTGTTCAGAAACTATCAAATAGCCCTCAGTTTCCCGTTTTTTTATAATACAGCAAATTTTCTGAAAATAGTGTCAAAGTAGGCGTTTTAAACAACTTTTTGCAGAAGAGAAGAAAAGCCAGTACAAATTGGAGTAAAAATCGCCTTCTCACGTGAGCAAAAAAAGCTTATAACTCAATAGGTAATGGATCGATCAAAAAATAGAAAATTTCGTTAGATTCCAGATCTCTTCCATGGTCAGATTTTGCAATTTGATATTTGTCCGTTAAAAAATGAATTTGTAAATGTGTCAAAACGTTTTCCACTTGTTGAGCAAAGCCGTTGAGAACAGCCTTAAAATATCGCAGATGTAAGTTTCCAATATGAAACGCAATGCCAAAATAATCCAAAAAGAACAGAGATAAAATGGAAATTTTGGATCAAAAGAGGGAACATAATCTCAATTTTGATAACATTGGTCAATATGCGCTGGAATGGGTTTAGCAAAAAAAGCGAAATTTTCATTAATAAATGGCGCTATGATTATGCAGAAAGCGTGTGCTAACGTACAAAAAAGTTTCAACGCAAACAAACCACTTTAAATGACGTTTTTAAGCCTGTGTAAATAACATAAATCACAAATAGCAAAGTTTTAACCAAATTCCAATGAACTACATAATGTATAATGTCAATCATATAGCTATATGTACTGATATTAAATTATTGCGTACTTACTTTATATTAATATTTGTATTTATTTTGCTAATTTAAATTGTTATATTAACGGTTTTACTATGCTATTAATTAATTATGCTGTAGATGGTTGTTTTAATTTTTTATTATGCATTAAATGTTACATTTCTATGATCCCCGTTTAATCAAATACCCCGCTTAATCAAATATTTTTTCTGGAACCATCAATATCCATTTAAACGGGGTGACTGTAATAAAAACTACAATAAAAAAAATTTCTCCATTTCATAAGTTTTTACAATTTAATACATATATGTGCATTTACGTATATGTGTAATATATGTGTAAGTTTTTACAATTTAATACGTATATTCTGACTAACGAACATTTTTTCCAATTTGTAAGTCCTTATAGGTAAATACCGTTTGTAAGACTAAACGTACATTTTCTTTATCGAACAGGGATTTTTAAGACTGATCTTTTCATTTTTCCAATTTCTAAGTCTTTATAGTACGTAATATTTTTCCGACTAAACAAACATTTTTTTCGATTTGTAAGTCCTTATAGGTAAATACCGTTTTTAAGACTAAACGTACATTTTCCCTATCAAACGGACATTTTCCTGACTGATTTTTTTCGTTTTTTCAATTTATAAGTTTTTATAGATAAATACCATTTTTTTCCCAACTAAGTGCATTGTTTTACTGATAAACACAAAATTTTCCGATTGATTTTCTCGAGGGGGGGGTGCCCCCCCCCCCCCAGGATTTACGCCTCTGTCTGCCTTTATCAGAAGGTGTTTATACAAAGTAGGTGCAGACAAATCTTTCATACTATAGAAATAAATTTAAGTTTTGTTAAACATTTGAGTATTTAAACTTTTCAAAAAATAAACTGATTAAAATTACCCAAGGAAATTAAATACAAGACTTTAAAATTTTTTTAAATATAAATAATTAAATATAAGCATTCAAAAGAAAGGTTGAAAATGTGAGAAAAATTTTTATACTGAACCATTTTTTTTTTCAATTAGATTATTGAAAACAAAAGTAGAAGATTCCTTAAATTAGAAAAAATAAATAAATAAATGGAACATACGGACTGTTCACGAAATTTAATGGGAAAACAATGCAGTCAGATTTTTTTTTCCATAAACTTTACTTTGCAAATTAAAAAACATGTATTAAAACCACACAATCATGTATTAAAATCACAATAAAGTAAAAAAAAAAAAAAAAAAAAAAAACATGTATTAACTTTAAATCCAGTAACTCATAGAAACACCAGTAATTATTTAGGTACAACAACTAAACCTAGACTTTTTTTTTTTTTTTTTTTTTTTATTAGTACAACTTTTGAAAACAAGGGCAAATTTGGTAATTTTTAGTTGGTAAGACACCAGTGTTATATATATATACACATCTGTAGATATACATTTATATATATATATCCATATAGCGTATACATACAAACATGTGTATCTATAATACTGGTGCCCGGCTAACCGAAAAGTACCCAAAATTTTTACATAAGCTATGAGAAAGACAATTTTTATTTCATAAATAGAAAGCTCTAAATATAAACTTTTATTTAAAACAAAAAGAAATTGGAAATTTCATTTGCCTTTTTGTGTAGAGCCTTTTTCGTAAAGTCACAAAAATTTGGAAAAATAACCATAACTCTCAATTTTGGCTGACTTTTTTAATCCTAAATATTACAAATTAATTTTTTAAATATTTTTTATTAAAATCTGCATCTTTTTATGTTCTTATAGTGATATTTTTAAGATGATTCATATTTTAGATCCAAAGAAAACTTTTTGAAGATGGAACTGCAATCTCAAAATACAGACTCAGAAATGTACGATTCGAGAAAAATCGAAGAATTGGACTCCCCATATCTCACAAACTAGGAGGTCTGGGAAAGAAAAATTTCTGATGGAATCATTTCAAGATAGAATTAGTATGTACAAAAAGTTTCACACAAATCCCTGTCGGTCGGATTACAAACCATATTTCATTTGCCTTTTTGTGTAGAGCCTTTTTCGTAAAGTCACAAAGATTTGGAAAAATAACCATAACTCTCAATTTTGGCTGACTTTTTTAATCCTAAATATTACAAATTAATTTTTTAAATATTTTTTTTATTAAAATCTGCATCTTTTTATGTTCTTATAGTAATATTTTTAAGATGATTCATATTTTAGATCCAAAGACAACTTTTTGAAGATGGAACTGCAATCTCAAAATACAGACTCAGAAATGTACGATTCGAGAAAAACTGAAGAATTGGACTCCCCATATCTCACAAACTAGGAGGTCTGGGAAAGAAAAATTTCTGATGGAATCATTTCAAGATAGAATTAGTATGTACAAAAAGTTTCACCCAAATCCCTGTCGGTCGGATTACGAACCATACAAAAATTGGTTGAATTATGGAATGACCCTTAATTCAGAATTCAACCTCCTAACCACTGGGCTAAAAAGAGAAAAATGATTGCTATTCTGCAATAATATTTCCTTTTGCTCCCATTCATTGGCATTGATTAATAGATTGAATTCTCTAAAAATATTTTATATTTCATCCCAAAGCTTTGATACCTAAAGCCAAATCAAAATAATTTCAGCATAATAACATACAGTTTACTAGAAAATGACAAAAATTCATTATATCATAATCTAAATAAAAGTAAAACAAATTACTTACTTTCGCCTGAAACATGAACAACAGATAACAAAATAAAAACAAAAGTAAATTCCAGGCAGTTTCTGTAATTCATGTTACCTAAAAAATAAATAAAACATATATAAGTGGCACATATGCATGTATAACAACAAACTAAAAAATAGATCAAATGATCTTTTTTTTAAAAAAAAGAGAATAAATAGCACAAAACAGAAAAACTTTGTTAATGGACTAATTCTGCAACACATTCCATATTTTTTAAGGTTATTCCTTTTTTGCTTCAATTTTATTATGCTAATGCCTTGACTACATTGGCATCAAAAGCCATATTAGTTTCAATGATACATGCATGTGACTATAGTCAAGGGAATATATTTTAAAGTGAGACTTTGTACAATTTCCAAAATAATTTTAAAGTCCCACATTTTGAACATCCCATTTAGAATTTTGGTTAGAATTGGGAAATTTCACCATATTTGATTTCCAAGCATGAATGCTGTTAGATAAATAAACAAGTAAGAAAAATCATGCGTTAAGAATAGATTATAAAACATTTTCTAACACTTCCTGGAATCTTTAACAAAACTTCATTATTTAGGAAAATATGGTTACTATCTATAGCTAAATACATATTCCAATATTTTTGAATGACCTTGTATTTGATCTGTCAGTTTATATATATACTATATAATGGGGAAATTTAGTTTAGCAAGAAAATACCCAGCAGGATGAAATTTCTCTTTCAGCAATTTATACTAATAGATGGAAGCATACTATTTGAATACTTTTGTTCAGCCCTGTAGTTTACCTAGTACCTATATTCCATGCTAGTATTTAGCTAAAATTTATTTTAAACTAAAATTCTCTTAAAAAATACTGAAATCACATTCTCTGAAATTACCATTCATAAGCATCAATATATCCAGTTCTTTGCGTGGCCCTGTATATCATTTTATTTATATTCTACAAACATTTCTTAGTAAACTGAATGCAATTCAGCATGAAAATGCATAACTTATTTAAAAACCACCTTTAAGTAATTTACGTTCATATTCAGTAAGATTTGGGAGCTTTTTGATGTAGCCCTGTGATATCAACTACAGTAGAGGACCTATTATCCGGAATCGTCGGGACCGAGGGCTTTCCGGATTTCGGGTCCGTTCGAAACTTGACACTCCCCCCCCCCTGCCATAAAAAAACACGGAAAATTTTAAAATAATAACAAAATTATAGCACTGCCATCTAGAATATGAATGAAAAGTGTGTTGTATGAGAAGTCTGTAGAATAAACACTATGCTACAACTTTGACTCTTGTACTACAGTAAAAAAAATCTCAAATCCGGACATCCAAAATTCAGAACTCTTCAAAATCCAGGCGTTTTTCTAATTGGTTTTATATGTATATATATATATATATATATATATATATATATATATATGTGTGTGTGTGTGTGTATTACCGTAAAATACTGTTAATCTGCGCCTCCCCCCCCCAACGTGACAAAAAAATCGTAAAATAATTAGAGGGGGGACGCTTAACAGGATTTTTCTGCGATCGTTTCACAAAATTTGCATTTTTTGCGAGATATCTGCAGGATTTTTTCGTGATATTTGACATGATTTGCAGGGTTTTATCGCGATATTTGACGAAATTTGCAGGGTTTTATCTCTATATTTTGCGAATTTGCAGAGTTTTTTCGCGACACTTGAAAAAAATTTGCGTTTTTCATGGGAATGAATCATGATAAAATGAATGAATCATAAATTCTTGAAAGAATTATGAATTTTGATACTTGAAGCAGGTCTTGAAGATTTTGCGTTTTTTATAAAAAACGCAAATTCTGTTGAAAAAATGCAGAAAGAAGGTGAATTTTGTAAAAAAAAGCCAAAAAAGCATGAAATCTATTTAAAAATCTCGAAAAAACGGACATTTCTTCAAAGATTCATGATTCATTCATTTCATAATGATTCATATCGTTCTCAATCGCCTTCATTTCTGGATTTCGGGTCCTTCCGGATAATAGGTCCTCTACTGTATAGCATTTATACACACCATATAATATTCATAGATTTAGTGAAACTTAAAAGTGCATGCTATAATTAAAATACATTTCATCCAGCAGCCTTCATCAGATACATATGACAGTACTTTGGAAAGAATATATTTGAAATTTTTTGTTTTTCCCTCTAAATTATTCTATACACTTCGTATTATGCTTGACTATGTCATATAACTTATATTAAGCCTCAGTGGTTTATATCATTTTTAGTATTCATAAAATAGTTTAATTAAAATATGTTGCACACAATTCCCCCTTTACCATTTTGTAATGGAATTCTTTTGTAAAACCCTGTATTTGAATAATAGCTATTTTTTTCACCACATATTTTAGTGCACGTCAAAAATGCACATAAATTTTAATACATTTGACAGTCTTTAAAATATCTTTGAAAAGATTTTTTCCCATAGGCCGTAATGTAACAGTAAACTTTTGACTGTCCCTGTAAATAAACTAATCATGCTAAAAATTTCATTTTAAATATTGTTTGTGCTAGGGTGAGCATCAATAATGTCCAAAAATTTCAGGTCAATTCAAGTATATTTACAGGAGTTAGAGTGGCAGATGGCCAGACAAATTGAAATCATAAACACTTTTCAACTTTGTTGGAAAGTGTTAAAAAAGGTACTTCTTTCTAGGGGCAATTCCATGCTATAGAGGACAACATCTTAAAAAAAAAAAAAAAAAAAAAATCATATATTAATACCATTTTGTTCTCATACCCTCATAAAAAGTTGTACTTTCTTATTCATTATGTTAAAATTTAATAAAAATATTATTTTACTTATTTTTTCTAAAATAATTGTGACATCATTGTTTACCTACGTGAAGAACAGTTTTACAAGGAGAATCAAACTCTGAACTTTTGCATACAAATCAATTAGATAAATACTTTTTACAATTTATTGTTATTAATTAACATGTTATAAGAGTAAATAATTGATAAATAAGCTTAAATTTATTTTATTTTGTTTCTATTTAACACTTATCAATTAAGCCTAATTTCTGTGTAATATCAGTCACAAAAATGCACAATTGTTTCTATTATTCAAAATATTTTTAACTATGAAGGGTAATAAGGTATATTCTCTTTCTTTGTAAAGTTATTAAGAATGTTAACAACTTAAATAGGGTATAACATAAATATATAATAACTTTAAACATATTTAAAATGTGTAACATCAGTCACATTGTAATGTCAGTCACAGAATGTAACATAAGTCGCACTTATTTTTTGTTCTTTTCATATCTTATTTCCAAGAAATAATAATTAAAATGGCCCTGGCTACAGCAGAAAGACAGAAAATAAGGAGACAAAACTTAAAATTGAAAAAAAAAAGTATGAAGAATTGAAACGAAAGGATCGTATCATGATCGTTTGAAACGAAAATCGTCGTTTCACATCACGATCGTTTGACATTGTGATCGTTTCACGTAAATCGCCTTTTCATTTTGTGATCGTTCGATGAAAATAGCTGTTTTATATTGCGAGCGTTTGATGAAAATAGCCGTTTTATTTTGCGATCTTTTGACAAAAATCACCATTATATTCAAAGATCTTTTAACGAAAATCACCGTTATATTTCGCGATCTTTTAACGAAAATCGTTGTTATATTTCATGATAACTTGACGAAAACAGCCGTTGCATTTCGCAATCGTTTGATGAAAATTACTGTGTAATTTTGCAATCATTTGACGAAAATTCCTGTTTTATCTTGAGATCATTGGACGAAGACGAAAATTGTTATTTTTTTCGTGATCGCTTAACGAAATTCACAAATTCTTAAAAATTAAAAAAAGCGGAAATTCACCATTTGGCTGAAAAGTGGCATCCCTGATTAAAAAAACTTTTCAAATGCAACTTCAATCGAAGGGATAAAACTGTCATTTCTTTGAAGTAGTCTATGGAAAAACTGAAAGACAGTGATTTTCTGATGCATTAAGACCAATCATTTCAACACAGACAAATCAGTCAGTTCTATAGCATCAGTTGGACATTGGGTTGAAGTAGATTATGACAGGGAACTTTTTCCTGGTGAAGAAAAGTCTGTTGCTGATTAAAAAATATCTTGCCAATACGATCCAAACAGGAAATTATTGGAAGTGACTTTTGCAAATTGATGAGGCCTTTTATCCATAGGAGTGAGTAACACAGAAACTTAACATACCCAATGTTGTGAATGCTCGTGGTTATTTTAAATTCAATAGCATGCTTTATGTTTGAATAATTTGTTTTATATTACCTATTTTATATGTCAGATTCAATAAAAATCTTTGTTTTTTAAGTAATTTGAATGAGTAACATCAGACACATAAAAGTGTAACATCAGAGACAAGTCTTTTTTTCGTTTGCCATTATTTATATGTTTTTGAATGTGAATTTGTTTTTGTTTCCTAGAGGTATTCTATAACTAAGTAAAAGAAACAATATCATTATTATCAATAGAGGAAGGAGAATTTCAAAATAAAAAAAGGATGTTTTACTTCATGTCCTTTTTATATAACATCAGTCACATTTTAATTTTCTTGTCTAAATGGGAAAATAATTTGTTTATACCCATTTTTTTGTTTTTATAATAATATTAGTCTACTAATGTATAGATCATATCATTTTCAAAAAATTAAAAATATATATATAAGATTAAAAAACTATCTCAAAATGTAAAGTCAATCACAATGCAATTGCCCCTAGCAGCTTTCCCTGGGGATGAGCAACCAACATGCAACCAATAACAAAGCAACCAACATGCATATTATAGGTTATAGATGTACATGATCATATGCATCACATATGTCAATATATGTAACATATATAATGAAGCTACAGTTATATTTATGTACACTATATGGCCAAAGGTGACAGACCATTTGCAATATTTCCCATTTTGTTAAATATTTAGAAAAATACATGAGGAATTATCCTGAAACTAAATGTGTAAAACATAATAGTACAAGTCATACACTTTCGTGAAGATTTTTTCTCTATGTCCCTTAGAGGACCATCAACAAATTGAAAAAGAACTAATATCTTTTAGATAACCCTATCACAACTAATATAGAAAAAGTGTTCAAACTACAGATTATGATTAAGTGATATATTGCAATGAACTGTGTTCATTTTTATGCAGATAGATTGTACTCATAGAAAAATTAAAGTTTTTATAAAAATAATCCCAAATTTTTCTAAGTTTTTTGCTTATACAGTGAAACTCATTTAAGATACGAATCAAGGGACTGAGCACATTTTGTATCTTAAGTGGGATCGTATCTTATCGATTATTAAGTAGATTCTTGAATAATAATGCATATAAAAACAAAGCACATTGTTATTAACATATTTTAGCCATTTATAACTCTTATTTTACCCAAATCTAACAACTTTTAAATATTCTAGAATACTTGAGTTTAAGGTATTAAAATAAAGAATAATTTTATTTTTTTCCAAAATTTCTTAAATATCTGTTTATACAGTAAAAAAATTAAAATGTCTTAATATAGTACTCTCTGCCAAATTAAAAAAAAAAAAAGACAATAAAGTGAAAATTTTGTTAATTCTTAGAAAACAGTAAATAAAATACATTACATACTTAAAAGAGAAAAACAATAAATTTTCATAGTAATTTTTTGAAAGAAACTAAATGTATGCAAGGAAGAATAATTATTCCATACATTATAAAAATCATGATGTAGTTTTAGCTTCTTGAGGAAAAGCAGTTTACCTTGATTATGTGCAACTTAGGGTGAGATTTTATTAGGAAGTTTTCTGCCTTGTTGATGGTGATAGAAAAAAATCTTCAATGGAGGGACCAGCATCCATCAATGAGGCATACAGTCAAAGTAAGCTAAACGAGTTCATTACAGATGTGAATGATGGTATGGTTGGCACATCTGTTTCTTCATCAGCATCGTCTTCTACTTCTTCTGAAAACCTAGGTTCATCAAAACTTTTGACGTCTGTGATTATATCCGTGACAGAACAAACTTCACTAGTCACAACCTTATCATTAATTTTGATAAATAAGTCCCAATCCTTGCATTCTCTTGATACTAGTCTGTGATATTAACATTTTGTAAAGTGCCGTGAAAAAACAAATGACAAAAATAAATTCATAAAAAAGACACACCTGAGGGCAATATATAATATAATAATAAGCAGCTAGATAAATGGCACAATAAATAAAAAGCATAAAAATATAGACTGGTTTCACCAACAACTTTCTCATCCAATCAGGAGAGAGAGCAACCAATGAAATTTCAAATCCATCCACTGTTCTGTAAGGAGGAATGTGATGGTAAAAGAAATAAAAGCAGTAGTTGATTTTGTATTTTGTTGAAAAAGAGGGAGCCAATCAGAATTCAGCATGAAAAAGCAATGGAAAAAAAATATTTTAGAGAGAAAAAAGGAAAAAAAAAATAACATCTTAGGAAAAATGAATAAGATTTTACATAAGTCTGTCCTGAAGACACATGATAAATGGATTACATAAACACCATTTTGTATATTAAGTGGGTTTTTTGACATCAAGGGACCAAATTTCTTCCTATATTAAGCGGGATCATATGTTATGTGTACGTATATTAAGTGGGTAATTTTACACAGGTTTAATATGTAGTTTACAAGGGACCGAAGATAATTCGTATAGTAACCGGGATCGTATTTTAAGCGGGCGTGTATTAAACGAGCTTCACTGTAATTTTCAGAGTTCTTAATATAAAATGTTTTTTTCCAAAAATATGACAAACAACATTGTACACAATACTTTGTAATCAGAATTGAAAAATAATAAAAATTGTATGAAAAACGAGCCAATTTACTAAATAATTTTTCATTGCACGTGTGTGAAGTCTATCAAAATTTCATTTGCATATTGTGTTAGCTAAATAGAGCTATATAGAGCAACTTTTGTGAAAGTCTAAAAAATACAGCTTGAAAATTCTGAAAGTGATCATCTATAGAATAAGCTCAAAAGTCAAAACCTGTTATTCCCAAAATAAAGGAAAAAATGAGGGGTTGTTTTCAAATATGAATTTGGATTACTACTGGCTACTAATTTTCATGGAAGTAGTACTTGCCATGTTGTGCATTCTATATTGACACTTATCAATGGATACAGGCCCTCATCTATACAAACAATATAAAAAACGTGATAATACAAATAATACAATATATATACAAACAATATAAAAACTTTAATTTCTCAACGAGTATACATGCTATCCGCATAAAAATGAACACAGCTCATTACAATAAACTACTTAATCATAATCTACAGTTTGAACGCTTTTGCTACATTAGTTTGGACAGGGTTATTCAAAAGATATTCGTTTCTTTACAATTTTTTGATGATCCATTATGGAGTTACAGGAAAAAAATTTCATGGAAATGTATGGCCTGTACTATTATGTTTACAAACTTAAAGTTTCAAGACAATTCCTCATGCAGTTTTCTAGATATTCAACAAAGCGTCTTAAAAATCACAAGTGGCCAGTCATCTTTGGCCATATAGTGTATTATGGCATGTGATATATGACATAACATATATGATATAAGAATACAGTGTGTGTCAAAAGTTTAAGCACAACAGAAAATTTCAAAATAAAATTTTACTAATGAGTGAAAGTTAATTTCCTTTTCACATCATCTACAAATTGTAGTTTTAAGAAGATAGTTAACAGATTTATGTTATAAAATTTATCTTAAATAATAAAATTTATCAAAACAACAAAAATGAGTGTGTCAAAAGTTTAAACACATAGTTTTTAGTCTTTAAAAGAACAAGAATAAAAAAAATAATAAGACTTGTTTATTGCTCCTTTCTGCTGAATTACTTTAAATATAGTCTTCCATTGATAAAATGAGATTCTGTATTGTTTCTGGTTCAATTTTAAACCAAGCGTTCTCAATGGCATCATTCAAATCTTTAACTGAAGAATACTGCTTTCCATTTGGATAAACTGCATGAATGAGAATACCCCACATATTATCTATAGGGTTTAAATAAGGACTAATTGCCGGCCATTTCAAAACAGACACTTTTTTCGACTTAAGCCACGATGAAGTTGAGTTTGAGGTATGGATCAAAGCATTGTAATGTTGAAATAACCTTTCCCCCCCCCCCCCAAACCTCGGCAACAGGAAGCAAATGATTGGCAGGTGTCTCTTAATAGTTTTCACGACCACTGATGAATGCTAGAGATGTCTGACCATTGAAAGAAATAGCCCCCATTACAGAACTACCATTATGTTATCGGCTAAATACACTCCTAGGTTCTTTGCGGAGATCATGCCAATAGTACTTAAACCCATCAAAGCCATCGAGGTTCCATTTTTTTTCATCACTGAATATGACATTCAGCCACTTTTCACCAAATGACATATGCTCTTTGGCCCATTGTAATCTAGCTTCTTTATGGTGTCATTTGAGACACGGTAATCGAGCCATTTTATGGTATTTGATGTATTTGAATTCCAAAACTCTTCTATGAGCAGTTTTTTTCGATATTTGTCCTCCTACTGCATGTTTTATTTGCGAAAGGAAGTAAATACCAGTTGAAGCCAAATTTCTGATACCGCTATCTTCGCGCAAACTAGTCACTCGCGATCTTCCTGCACGAAATTTTCGTTTGAAATTATTACCACGAGCCAAAATTGGATGAATTCCTCGTTTTGATCTTTTTAATGTACTTGCAATTTCAGAAACAGACTTAGATTTTGCTCTCATACTCCATATTTTTATCACCTCCTCCTCTGAAAATTCTTTCGGCAGAGGCATTTTGTACTAACTCGTAACAGCTTCTTATACACCCAGAAATTGTTTGCTTGCGCAACCGCTTAAGTCAGATTGTAAAATTTGCATAAAAATGATTTTGTGCTTAAACTTTTGACAAGGTTATTTTTGTTCTATTCTTAAACTCCATGGTTTGAAATAAAATTTAAAAGTTAGTTTCAATGAATATGGTGTTAAAATAGATATTATTAACATATACAAGACAGATATTGAAATAAAGTGAGTATTTAAAGTTTCATTTGAAAATTGCTATTGTGCTTAAATTTTTGACACGCTCTGTATATTTAATTTACATCTGTATATACAAGCTTAGAGATAATGTTGTAAAAATGTAAGTGCAATCTTGGAATAGTACTAATTGCAGAAGCAACTATAACAAGGAAGCACACACAAAGTTAGATTAAGGTGGGGATGGGGCTACTGGGCTGCAACTCCAGCCCCCTCCCCACCACTTTTTTTTTTCTTTAATCCTTTGAACATCAGAGGGCTTTCCTGACTTATTTTTGATAAATTTATACATCAAAGTAAATTTTTCTTTGTCACTTTAGATGAATGAATTTTTAAAAAATAATGATTTTCAGCTATGAAATTCAGCATTATAAATTTCATAATTACATTTTTGTATGTGAAACTGCTTTTATAAACAGCAATGCTGCTTTTAAGCTTAGTTTAAATTATAGATAACATACAGTATAATGTTCTATAAATGGGGAAACTATTAACAGTTAAACATGTTCTTAATATACAGTAAGCATAAGAATTAAATGAAGCAAATTTACATTTTGATTTTTGAAATAATCTTTTTCTTTATACATTTGTAAACTTATGCAGATCAGCAATTTTTTGCAACAGAAGATTGGGCTACAAATGTTTTATTTAGTGTATAATTGATGAAATGTTTAGAATGATATATAGAGAAAAACCTACTATCCTATTGCGCTCGCTGTCCCACCTGACCCTCTCTCTCATACCAATGTAAAAAAAAAATGCTTTACAAAACAAATTGCATTTGGAAAAAAAATCAGTGTACAGAACATATTCTTTAGAAACAGAAAAATATCTTCGTTTTCAAGATTGCCAATCTCAAAAAGATACAAAGATAAAGGCGTATTTAAAGTTAAAATATAACGAAAGAAAGAAAAGGAGCTCTTTTTTAGATGTGATATAAAAATCCAACAACGAACCTTTCGGGCAATATTGAATTAATGTTCACAAATAAATTAAAAACTTATAATTAAGAATATAAAAATATACCAGAAATGTATTATAATTACTCAGATCATCAAAACTGATTTACATTTCCAACAGTATTTAACAGGTAAAATAAGAAAACTTTTGGCTATTACAGAAGTAAATAAAAGTAATAACGTAACATTAACACTTGATAATGACTTTTTCTTCGCATGATTTTCTTTGACACGAGCTCGATAAGATATTAACATAGAAAAAATATATTTCAAGAGACAGCACATTATTACATACTAACCTAAATTAATTACGATGACAGCCGAATTATTTTTTACACTTAAATAAAATTATAATAAAATTCAGTATAACAAAGTATATGTTTTATAATTAGACTATGTTATAGCAATAGCTTTCATAACTATTTCAAGTCTTTTTTTATTCAGAAAACAAACAAAAATGCATACACATTTAAAACCCCATAACAAAACACACACTTTCGTTAAAAACACATAAAATACATGAAGGTACAGTTGACAGTTATGTGTAAAATTACTATAAACAAAAGACCTTTGAGTTACTTGCACGTCGGCTATAACAACTTGCAAAACTAACACTATCCGATCATAGATATACGAATATAACTCAGCGACTTCGTAGCAACATCCATTAGAGTGGCAGAAATGCAAATAATTACTCAAAAAGGTGCTAAAAACTTATTAATATGTAAGTTTCTAGCACCTCTTAAATAATTATTTGCATGTTTGCAGCTTTTATACTAGTAAGGAAAAATTCCTTCGCGGCACTAGTTTTATTTTCAAGATCACTAAAGCAGGTAAAATGAAATTGTTTATAATATTTCCATGTATTCCACATCTTTAGCTGGCGAATAATTAATATCAATAATTCGAAATAACAAATAGAGCATAATAATGTTGCTACTTCAAAAAATGTATTTATTTATTTTTTTGCGGAGGGGGGGGGGGGGGTAGGTAAGTTGTGTATTTAATTTTGCTACAACTTAACACGGGTGTTTACTACAACTTAAATGTTTTAAGTTTTATTATTAGTAGGAAAATTTTATATGATTATTTATTGGTACTAAAAATAAAAGAAGGGGCAAATAAGGGAAAAAAATCGAAGATGGTAAATTGTGTTTTCTCTTCTTTTTTTCGGGGGGGGGGGGTTATAAATTCTATTTGTCTACAACTTAACCAAGGCTAACTTATCATAATATAAAGGCTTGTCATTCACCAAGTTTCCTTTGACCGCAGTACAGGGGGCGCTGAACTACATGATTTTCACGTTGGTAGCGCCATCTAATGTTAGAAACTGAAATATTTTCCATTATTTCCTATGGGATTATTAGCAGTAGTATGCACCAGGTGGCGCTACATACGAGACAAAGTCATATAATAAGTTGGCAATTATAGGGACAATTTTAATAATAGATTTTCTCCTGAATGCGAGGCCTTGATATTATGATAAGGGGGCCTTGAACTTAACAATTCGGGCAAAATTAAATAACTGTTTTAAGTTTTGCGGGTCAGGAAAATTCTGATTATTTATTGCCATTGCAAAGGAACGATGGACAGAAAATAAAAACAGATATAGGAGATTTTAAACTACTCTCCTTTTTTATGGAGTGGCTCATGAGGTAAGGTATATATTTATTTTTGCTACTACTTAAGAATTATCTCAGAAAAAACTTAAGTTTTGTGGGTAAAAATGAAAAAATATGCATTATTTATTTTCATTTAAAAAAAAATTAATGGACAGAAAAAAAATCGAATTTTTTTTAAATGTGTGTGTGAGGGGAGGGGACGAAAAGAAGAAAACAGAAATTCTTGAGAGATTGGAAATCCGCAGAAGAATCTCACTCTTAACATTAACATAAGCTCTACGCACTCACCCCTTCATCCGCTGAAAAATGTCATTTAAAAATGTACATAATTTTTTATGGGATAGAAGAGAAATACTACTGATGGAAATTGAAATCTCAGTTAAATAATGTTTTGATACACTTCCATGTTAAAAATATTTTAGTATAATTGAAAATATATACATATAAGGAAAGGGCAAGCTTACAAACAAACACTTCTGTCAACCAATCTACCGCGACATTTTTTGTCATAGCGATCATTGTAGGAATCATCTTGACGACGTAGCCCAATTTTATCATACTTACTTATGCTTTGGCAAACGTAGACCAATCAAATTCCCGGAGTTCATCCGTACAGTGTCAGTCGTTAAAGAACGGGCAGGTTTTTCTCCCTTATCCACAGTAATTCGTCCACAGTGACGTCAGCTGCCCTTTCCTTATACAGGGTGTCCGAAAAGTCTGGAAAAGGTCGAATAACTCGAGAAATACATAAGAGATTGAAAAACGAAAATATACGTGTTAAATATTTTTAAATAAGCTACTCAGTGTGATGCCAAATTTGACCTTCGCAACCGACCCCCTGGGGATCAGAGGGGGTCCAACTTCGAAATCTTAAATAATAACCCCCATTTTTTATTGCAGATTCGGATTCTACAGACAAAAATAATACAGACAACCGTTTTCTATAAAGGCGGTGGAGTGACACTGTAGCAAATGAGTAAATTTTTTACAGTGTATAGGGTTTTTTTTTATGTTTTTCTCTACAAAAATTCATTGAAATATATTAATTTTGTTTTCTATTTAGATTTTTATTTTATCCAGTAAATGATTTCTAAATAACGAATGGTTTCCAAATACGGCTGATGTGGTGTGGGTGTATGTTTTTTGCTAATTATTTGCTGTAGCGTCACTCCACCGCTTATATAGAAAACGTTTGCTTTACTGTATTATGGAGCATTCTCATTTGTCATAAAAGAGATGTTCTATTAAAGCTGTGGAGTGACGCTACAGCAAATGGATCAAATTTTTAACAGCGTAGTATTATCAAAATAATCGCCACGGGTGATTTTCAAGAAACGCTATTCCTGCAAAAAACGAAGAATTTGACGTCAAAAATTCTGACCAATCAGGCAAAACCTGGTTGGGAAAACCGAAATATGTATCGATTTAATATGCTCAATTACACCATGATAAATGAGGATTCAAAATAAACATCAAGTACAAAAGTTACGTATTTTTGTCCGTAGAATCCGAATCTGCAATAAAAAATGGGGGTTATAATTTAAGATTTCAAAGTTGGACCCCCTCTGACCCCCAGGGGGTCGGTTGCGAAGGTCAAATTTTGTAACACTTAGTAGCTTATTTAAAAATATTTAACACATATATTTTCGTTTTTCAATCTCATATGTATTTCGCGAGTTATTCGACCGTTTCCAGACTTTTCGGACACCCTGTATATACATAGTTTTTGAAGGTGAATAATATACTTTATTCCTTTTTATCATAAAGGTTACTTAACGATAAAAATTGCTAAATGGAAATTAAAAATAATTGATATTTCAGAACTTTGTGTACAAACTTGGAGGGAAGGTGGAGAACATCGTTAGGAACCATAATTATATAGGAAAGCATGGGTGAAAACGTCACTCTCACTTGATAAAAAGACACAATAAGGCCACAACACGAAATTTAGTATAAAATGCTATAATATATTACACAACAAAAGAGTACAATGTATTAATTAAATGCATCAGAGATGGTGTTCAATATTACGCCCATTGACATGAATACACGCATGACACCTACGTGACATGGATTGACGAACATTTTCAAAGATACCTAGCGTTTCTCTGATCGTCGCATCAACGATGGCGATTCGTGCCACCAGGTCCATTTCAGAATTTAAGGGCGTGTCGTACACAATATTCTTCAATGCACCCCAGAAAAATAGTCAAGAGGAGATAAATCAGGCGATCTGGGAGGCCGAGCGACGGGAACGCCACAGCCAATCCAGTTGTTTCCAAATGCCCGGTCCAAGTGGTCACCTACACACATTGCTTAATGAGATGGCGCTCCATCAAGTAGGAACCACATTCCGTGCCGAGTATGTGCGGGGCATTGTTAAGCACTTCTAGAAGTACCTCTTGAAGAAAGACGAGATACTTCTGAGCATCCAGTCGAGGTGGTAATATGCATGGCCCGACTAATCTGTCCCCCATGATACCCGCCCACACATTAACAGTGAAGCGTTGTTGTGCGGCTTGTGGTCGGGTTCCGTGTGGGTTGCTATATATACCCTAAAGATTAACCCTTTCCGACACACTGTGCCCGGTCTGGGATACCTAATTTTAATTCCAAATTTGCTAACGGCACCAATAATATTTTATTAAAATTTTGCTTTTAAAATTAAAGCTTAAATTAAGGAATTCAAAATATCCAAAAAATTCGTTTGCGAATTCCAGTGTCAGTCGATAATTTCTCATTTAACTATAGATTTTGCCCGTGCCGGAAAGGGTTAAGGGAATTTTCCTGCAGAATCCTGAAATATTTTCAGAATCTGATTTTATGCTACCCTACTTTTTTTATAGGCGGTTTCTCATTCATTTCTGCGGCACCTGCCGCACCAAATCTTGAAAGCACCAACAATCCTGAAAAGATTTCAAACCTTTTTTTAGGGATGAGATTTCCGCTTTTTTGGCCACCAGTATAATTTTAGAGAAAATGTTATTCTGCTTTATCTCAAAAATGTTCCGATTACATAATAAAGCATCTTCTCTAAAATTTTACTGGTGTGCAAAAAAGCGGAAATCTCATCCCTGTTTTTTAATAATCAATTGTCCCCTCCCCCCTCCCTCAAAAAAACACTGAAAGCATGTAATTCTTCCAAACTAATGCTACCACCAGGCTAGCATTTCCAAAGAAGCTATTCCTTAAGTTCTACTCAAACTTTCTTTATTGCTTATAAAGAAGATATTCCGTCTACATTCAAACAAACTTTGCCTACACTAGAAGAAGTTAGGCTATTTGCGAAGGCAGCTCAGATGAGGCACTGTCAGGCTGATCTAATAGCGGCCTATCCAATTCATAAAATCTCAATGCATTTGAAGGAAACAGTTGCGGCGGCTGTTTGCCGAGGGAGGGCGCTACTATGCCTCCTCATATCCCGCGAATTTTGTAATCAGATATAAGTTTGTTTATATAATTCCTGAAATAAATATATAAAATTAAAAAAAAAAAACAGCATTTTTAGTACATTTCGGGAATATTGAAATATGGGTAGATTTTGTTTCTGCATTAGTTTTTTTTTTAATAGTTGTTAAAGTTCTCAGGAGCCTTTATTATTTTTTTTGCATTATGGTTTATTGTTGTTTAATTTGGAGGGAATGAGCAAACATTTATTCTGATCATGTTGTGCCCCATCTAAAAAATACATAAATAAAATATTCATTTTATACATTTTTTATTCTTACATATATTTTTAAAATTAGCTAGAGTATTCAATCATATTAAATATATCTCATTTTGGGAACATTTAAGTGGAAAACTGACAATTAATAATTTCTAAGCATAAAGTGCCGTCTAAATGCTGTTTCCGTTTCATCAAATTTAACTAGTTATTTTTGCTTTTGTGCATTTTATGTTAATGTATATGTATATATGTATAAAACCATTAATTGTAAATATATATAAAGATTATCTCAAGAATTAAAAGCAGATTTTCTTCATATACTTTCGATGTTTTTCGTACATTGATTGGTTACTTATTTATGTGTAGATGTAATAGCTTTTCTATTTATGGAACATTATACTGTATATTATCAATAATTTAAGCAGCATTTTTGTATATACCAGAAGTTTAACATAAATTAAACTTAAATTTTAAAACTTAAAATTTATTTAATTATAAAAATTTCTCTGTAAATTATATTTCTATATTGCTCAAGAATATTAGAAAGTGTTTCATTTTGTATTCTATAAATTGAAAGTTTTGTTTTTTGTGTCAAACAAAGTTGATTTTCTTAATTTTGTAAACAGTATCCGTGCTCCCCACTCTTATCTACATATGAATATTTATCTGTTAGAAATATGTTTCTGTACACATCTAATTAGGAAATATGTATATTAACTACTTCAAAAAATATTTTGGACATTACGTTCCAAAATAGGAAGAATAATAAATTTAGTTTTGTCATTGTCATTGTCATTGTCATGCTACTGTTATGATCGATCCCCACTGTTTATACTTTCTGCAGTTTCTTAATAACCGCAATATATAAAAGAAATATTTAATATGTATTGTCTATATGCATTAATACTGTATTTATGTATTTAGTTGGTAAATAGATCTATTAATTCAATAATGTTTCGTGTATGTTTATGAACTCTAATAACAATGGCTGAATAATATTTGTTCTAAATCCACATATTTATTCATATTTCTCCACCAAATTAAAATAAATAAAACTCTATGTATTCAATATTAAAATGTTACATTTTATAACAATCCCTTTTTACCGTAAACATATCCTACGGCCATTACAAGCCTCTTTTTATGTTGTAGATTATTACTTGTTTGTAAGTAAAAATATTTTGCGCCGATTTTTTACTATACAATGTAAGTTTTTGCATGATTTCTTCCCAGATAGCAAGCAAGGTTCCGAACGGGCGCTTTTGCCTTTCTTTTCATTATTCTGCAAAGGTTGACTACTTTACCATGCATCAAATGTACAAGTAAATGTTTTCAATATTCTGTTTTACGGCTAGCCGCGGAGAAACCACTTTTCGTAAGTCATCGATTTACGCATTGGAAAAGAATCGATTTGAGCGCATGCGCAAACTTTGCTTTTGCTCGTTTTACCCAAAGATGGCGGCTACTAATATTCCCAGAAAAATATAAATTCGTTTTATTCAAGATTTAGGTATGATAATAAAACCTTGAGATTTACAAAATATTCCGTAAGTTCATTATTAGTATATTATTAATATTTAAAAGTATTTCTTCTACATTGCCTTTTATATTAATGATTAAGATCTTACTCATAAATTTATCATATATTTTGGTTGCACAAGGCTATCAAAGCCTGAGAGCTTGTGTGCCCGTCCGTTCTGTATGTGCGTATGGTGCGTAACGTGATAACTCATGATAAAAATATCCAATTTACTTGAAATTTTGGATATATGTATATTTTGATAAGGCGCTTCCCTGATTAGTTTTTGGCGTTCATTCGATATGTATAAGAGGGGGAACGGGGGCTCATGCTCCTCCCCTTAATTTACATAAATGGATTTTTCATGCAGAATTATCAGTTTTCGCTCAAAATTTAGATAAAGTATCATTCTGATGAGGTACCTCCGTTATTAGTATTAGGTGTTTGTTGGATAAGTATAAAGAGGAGAAACGGGGGCTAATTTCCCACCACTTAATTTATATAAATGGAATTTTCAAGCAGATTTATCTGTTTTCCTTCAAAATTTAGATAAAGGATAATTCTGATGAGGCACCTCCGTGATTAGTATTGTGTTCATTGGATAAATATAAAGAGGGAGATCGGGGGCCAATGCCCCTCCTCTTAATTGATATAAATGGATTTTTCATGCAGAATTATCAGTTTTTGTTTATATGATAAAGCATATTCCTGATGAGTTTAAAAGTTTCAATGATTAAGAATAAAACGGGGAAATGGAGTTAGCTCCCCCCCCCCTTACTTTGTTTTTCGAGCGGACTTAAACCTTGAAAACATAAGGCTGTAATGTACAATTAGTATACATAGCCTGTGAGCTGAATGCCATCAGTTTAACTGGGCAATATTCTTTTTATTACTGCAATATATTCCTACAATGTGTACTTTAAATTAAAATAAAAAAAATCCTCCAATCTCTGTCCTCGTTAGAAAAAAAAAGCCTGTATTGACTTCTGTCTGCAAGAATTAAATTAGTCTTTGGTCCTACTGTGTTCAGAGAGTTGATGCGAGAGTGTTTTGTTGAATTATATCAAATCCAATATCATAAAAAAACACAGCTTTTTTTTTTCTTTGGTAAATGGGAAAATTAAATAATCCCGTGCTAGGTCCAAGCAGGCCCGTAGCTAGGATTTCCTTTCGGGAGGGGCTCAATTTTGGAATTTTTTCTAATCTTACAAAAATATTTTGGATAATTAACAACAAAAAATTTAAAAATAATCAAGGCTTAACCTAAAGTGTGTTCCTGCATAGGATACTTGATGACATTGTAAATATTATTATTTCGTATTATTTTTTTCAATTTCTGTTGCAATTTTTGACTTTCAAGAGCACTTCCAATTTTCAAACCGGTTCGAAAACCGAAAGAGTTTATAGGAAAAAACTTTCGCGGAACTTAAAAAGCACAAACTAACAATTTTTGAGGTGAACCTTAAGGATCCTATGCGAAAAAAGTTAAAATATATCGAAATGCAGACAAATAATGTGAATTGATTTAAAATACAGGTTTAATATTAGAATGCGAGATTCTGACATTAAGAGTGCGAGGTCTTGAAACTATTGATTCAAAATATAATTAACTACACACATAATTTTTCCAAAGAAGAATTATTAGCTACAGTAATCATAAAAATTATATTGTATTTCACATTTTTTGATATTTATAAATGCAATACTCTTGGCACAATAAATTTACTACTGCTACAGAAGCAATCATCGTAATTTCTTCTTAGTCATAATGCTGGCAAATTTATCAAGAATGGAAATCTCAATGAATGGAAATCATTACAAATCAATTCAGACTCTCATTGGCCATAACACTTCGAGGTAAAGATTTAATTATTTTCACTGTCGAAAGAGATTATTTCAGGACACTGTTGTTACTGGGCTATCAACCAAGACTGTCAACAAATATTTAATAATATTGTAATACGTCACATTACAGTACTAAAACTTTTAGGCCTTCTGTGTTGGTGTCAACATTAACAATTCTTTTACACCCTAATTCATATTCAGCTTTCACTTGCTACATTGACACTTTATCCGGAAAATATTGCGACAGACTCTCTAATTTGCTTGCTTTTTCCAGTAAAGTAAATCCTGGAAGAAGTAATGGAAAACCTCTTAAGCTGTTGTCAGATTCACGAACTTTACGCGCGACAAACTTTTCGGCCGATTTCAACCCCAACTTTATCCTGTTCAAAGAGAGAAAAAGGTTGCAATTGTCTTGGAAAAAGTTAGGGGACATTGCTGTTTGCTATCACACTGAGTTTTGAGCAGACATTTCGCGAAAAGTTGGAGGAAATCATGTGTTGGCTCAAAAGTCTCTCGAAACGTTGATCTGATAGCAGCTTTAGAATGTCTTCATTCGAAATGAATCGATCCTTTAAATTTTGAATAAAACTTCCTACACAGGGAATAAAGACCTTGGTATTGTAATATCTTTAGCGGATGCAATTTGACGATTTGTACGTGTTATTTATCTAAATGTGTCTTGGGGTCTCTATTTCAGTTGGAAAAATGTCTTCCCGAAGTTTTGATGCACAATAAAATGTTTCACAAAAGATTTCTATTGCATTTTTTTCTATATTTATGTAAAACAATTAGGACATCTTTAGCAAGACTTATAAACGATATCATGTTACGAGATTTTTCTTGAGGGACTCTCTATGACTTTATCTGACAGAAAACTTTTCACAAACAGGTAGGCTTGTGAAAAAATTATTCTTCTCCCTGACTGCCAAAAAAGCTCCAGCTGTTGATGAAATCTTTCATTTGCTTTTATGGAAATATTTTCTGAGCTAATCCAAATGTATTTAAGTAGCTCAACAAAAGTTAATATGCATTCATGACTCTCGATAAATTTTGTGTCACAAATGCGGAGAAGTAATTTTTTATTTTATTTTCTAGGTCATACTATGCAATTGCTTCTTTAAGTGCTAAATTTGCCCTTAGATGATTTTTAAAAACTTTTGTTAGTGCTTTATCAAATCCATGATACTTTCGGATGACGGGCATTAACATGTTGTTAGACAAGGCAAGATTTAACCGCTGGCTTTTACAATGGACGTATCTAATTTTTGAATATTCTGAAGAATTCTAGAATTGACCCCTCTAACATGACTAGGCTTATTGGCTGCTTCATCATACGCCTTTACGACGCATTTATACATGTCAAGGTATAGTTCATCACAAAGTTGTAATATTACTTTTTTGAATTTTTAGCAGAAAAGACATTTATTGGAATAAAAATTAAAAAAAAAATTCCGAATTATAGAGGTTTGTGAATTTTTTAATAGTTCACATATCCAACACAAAAGGCAAGTTGTTTTGCGCTTGATATGCTCATAGTTTCATCAGAAATTAAGCTAAAATAGATTGCGTTATTTATTTTGATAATTAGTACTTCGATAACTGTACCCGAGAATATTTGAATGATTTCATTCTAAATGTCTGAAATGAATACGGATACGGACATTTATAATTTCTAGATCACTAGCTGTACTTCCTTTGTGTTATAAAAATTTCCTTGCGCTATTTCGTCCCTGTACACTTTAAAAAATTTGAAACTTTTGCTGCATCGTCCCTGTGCCGCTTTTATAGAATATCTCTATTTTGACCAATGAGAATGCTCCATAAAAGAGTGAAGTAATCGTTTTCTGTAAAGGCAGTGGAGTGACGATGCAGCAAATGTTTCAAATTTTTAACAATGTATATTGACGATGACTTATAAGCAGGCTTTTATGTCGAGCATACAAGTCAGATGTATGTAAGTTGTCCTTGCACTCGTAGAATCGTACACGTTAGGCGACTATCGTCAAGTTTTGGAAGTTTCGAATTCCTACTTTTTGTGTAGTTTGGAAAACCGTGTCTGTTGATACCCATTTCTGAGGTACCTAAGAATCGATGTGGACCTTAAAGTTTGATGAATGCGACAACTCTTCGAAGAGTGAGATCTTATCTAAACAAGATACCACATCCGAAAAACCTAAAGATCCACAACGATACTAACCGACATTGTAAGTTGCTTTCGAATAGCTGAAAATGAAATAGCAAATTGATCAGAAAATTTAATACTTCAAAGCCCAGCAAAGTACATCAATTAGTCAATGCATTGCAAAGAGGTATCACATATCAGTACACATAATTGGGTATTACTGTATGAATAACTAAAAAGTAGGAAATAAAATAAGCTTTTTGTAAAAAAATATCAACCGACTTCAAAAAAGCGCTAAAAAGAATTAAATAATTCTTTAAAATTCTCTAATGACAAAATGTTATTGAAAAATCAGACATCGAATATCAGGTACCGGCATAAAAACGGTTAAATATAATTTATATAAATTAATATCTACCAAACATGGATTTTAGAGAGAATATTTATACAAGAGATGAATTTGCATATTTATGATGTAATTTATGAATATATACATATAAAATAATGAATTACTTTTTGAAGTTGGTGCCAAACTATCTTAAATATAATAAGAATTGTGAATATATTGACCCTAGTACCATAACTAAAATGGTGATGATAATTGTCGATTGCGAATGTTTGGCACCGACTTCAAAAAGTAATTCATTATTTTATATGTATATATTCATAAATTACATCATAAATATGGAAATTCATCTCTTGTATAAATATTCTCTCTAAAATCCATGTTTGGTGGATATTAAATTATATAAATTAAATTTAACCGTTTTTATGTCGGTACCTGATATTCGATGTCTGATTTTTCAATAATGTTTTGTTATTAGAGAATTTTAAAGAATTATTTACTTCTTTTTAGCGCTTTTTTTGAAGTCGGTTGATATTTTTTTACAAAAAGCTTTTTTTTTTTTTTGGGGGGGGGGGATGATTATTTTATTCAAATTAAGTGACATGTTTTTGTTATGAAACGCATCCCTTTTATTATTTTTTTTTTTGGGGGGGGGAGGGGGCATTACACATGATTAAATTTTTTATATAGTACTTTTATGTATTAACCTGTAGTACTGGCAGTTTTTTCTCTGGATGTTAACGCTGTTTTTAAATTGTAACATTTACCTTATTTAATTGTAAATTATATAAAGTGAATATTATTGTTCAGAAAGAAGTAGCATTGTGAAATAGGGGCAGGGAAATGCTATATTAGTTGCCACATTATCTAGTTTACTTAATTATAATTTTTTTTGTTTGATTTTTTTTTACTCTTAACTTTTTTCTTTTTTAAACCCTCTTTGACAAGTTTATTTCTATTACAAGTTAAATAAAATTTTCCAGTCATCGATTTTTGTTGTTGTTGTTATGGCATTGAATTACAAAAGATAAATATATATGAAATAACAATTTTAATATTACTAAAATTTATTTAAAAATAATTTTTTTATAAGTTATTTTTTTCGCTACCTTTTATTTTATAACTCTGAATTTTTCTATTAGTCACATAATATTAAACTCAGCATCTGCATTAAACATTATACTATTTATATTCAAATTTTACATTTAAAATAGCAAAACATTGAAGCCATACGATGTAAATACAGAGTAATTTTAATCGTATTATATCGTAGTAGAATAAAATGTTATTGATTTTGTTAAAAATCGAATGAGATATAGTAAAACACAGTTTGATTCCTAGTGTTTGTTGATTTTAAGACTTTTTACATATTATAAATTATGTATTTTTAATATTTGAGTACCTTTCTTATTGACATTTTGGGCAATTTTCCTACACCCAAAAGTACGAAAACATGGAGGATTGGGAACAGAAAAACATAATGGTTAATCTGTGAGTCAACTGCTAAACTCGGGTTTTTGGGTGTTTTCCATTAGGATATCATTTGGCGGATCAATTGCATTGTAATATGCGAATAGAGATTCAACTAATCCTGTATTTTCATCTGTAAACTTGATCAGGCGATTGTCTATGCTTCTGCCTCCCAATCTAAAAGATAAACACAGATAAAATAACGGATTTAATATTAGTAAAATTCATTTCTAAATAATTTCACTTTGTAATTTATTTATTTCATTATTTTTTATTTTAAAATTTATATATTTTTTAATTTATTCAACTTTAAGGATAATTTCCATAATTTAATGTCTGTGAATTTAAAAAAACAAACTTTGCATAAATCAGTCATGAGATTCTTCTTTAGGTCTGCAATTTCACTTTCACTGTTTTGTCAATTTCTTAGTACTATCTTTTTGTATAATTTTTATGACAAAACTCGGAAAGTGGAGAAAAACTCATTATTTCTGACAAAAATTCAGAGCATCTTCAGTGAAGAGGCATTCTTTAGCAGCATTAGAATTGATTTAAAAAAAGTAAGTCACTGGGACACTGCATAAAATTCTATTAAGTCTCTTTAACTCTTTGAGCGACTCCTCCTCCTGAATATGAATCAAACTTATTTTGCAACTATCCAAAATTTTCAAGCTAATAAAATGTAAAGTTATAATTTTATCAAAATTGAATAAAAAAAAACCATGATTTGAGATTGGTTGCAGTGTCTCAGAGCCAAGAAAATTTATGTTTGTCTGTCGGAGAGGGCAAAAATATTACCGGTCCTGCAGATTACTGAATTTTTTCAATTAGTGCTCCGATTGAATTTTAGACTGTCTCGGACCAGAGGACCACCAAGGATTTCAAACACCGTCTAGGTTAAGATAATATTTGTTTGAGAATTAAACTAACCATTATAAGATTTTTTTAATTATAGCTAATTTTGTAAGTTTATTATAACTTTCTGAAATAGGGCCAGTTGCTTAACTTCGTCCTCTGAGCTCCTGCCAGCTATCAGGGATTCAATTTAGCATAGAGTTTGCAATCTCACTGTCAGTTAATCTATCGCTTTAAATCTTGAAATTTTTAAAATTATCAGATTTCTGAATGTACAATTTTTGAGGTCACACAGTGCCCTACTTATTTTTCTATGCATATTTGTGTTTATATTTATTTATCTCTGTTTTCCAGAGAGAAAAAAATGAAACAAGAAGAAAGGGGAGACTTTACTGAAGTTCCTGTTGATAAATTATGTTAATTCTTTATATGCATATAAATAGAATTTTATAAACTGAATTATATTTCATTTGTTTTTGAGAAAATTTTCTTGCTACAGAGAAATACTTTTCATAGCTTCAATCACACTTTAGTTATTAAAAATTATTATAATTTGAAAAGAATAATTTAAATGTGTTAAATTATAATTTCAAAAAATGAACGTTAGTTTAGTATTTAATGTGTTGCTCATAGAAAAATATTTCTCTGGTTTAAAAAAATAGAAGGAAGCGTTTGACTGTAATATGTAAAAATTATGTTGTTAAATAAGTAAGGAATGAATACTTTAATTTAAAAACGCTGGAAAAATCACCATTGAATTTATAAAAAAGTTTTTTTTGCATCATTAACCAATTTTCAGATAAAAGATCAAATAGCTGCTGCAGTCATCAAATTGAATCCTATGGAGATTTTTAAAAATCTGCCAATATTCTCTAAATAGTAATAAAAATTCAAAGAAATAAGTTTAATAAATGAAATAATTAAGAATTTAATGAAGTGATAGTATAAAATATCTGTAATCTTCTACTGCTATAAAATGTATGCTGTAATGGAATTCCACATATTTGATTTGTTATTTATTGTAAGTAAACAAATTTGTATATACAATAAATAATTATCTGATCCTGCATTGTGAACTGGATTCAAAAGGTAAGTAATTAGTATAATCAATTTACTATGCATGAGCATAGACATAGAGCTGTATATTCTTAAGTCCCATCAGCAATTTTTTAAATACTTTTTTATCTATATATTTTCTTTTTTTTTAAATTATTGATTTTTTTTTTACAGGGATAAATCAGATTAGAAAAAAAAGACCCTTTGCTTATTTTTATTTCAAACTCTCAATCAATAATTTTGAAGATTCTATGCCTATGTGTATAAGGATGAATTTTGAATATTAAATACACTGTTAAAAATAAATCTGTGAATTCCAGGTGAAACTACCCGCAGCAATGTAGCCGAACTTTTACCGTTCCGTTAGTAGATTTTCCGTTGTGGGAAATACAAGAAGGGAAAACTCCGGTGTAAGAATCAGTAACTTTCCGTTACAAAGTTTGATTTATAATAGTAATAATTTAATATAATTTTTAAAAATGATTTACCGATTAATCTTCAAAGAATTCGAAATCACCGAGGGATTTTAAGCTGCTATGTTATTTTACTTAATTGTTATTTTGGATAATTTAGTTCACGCCGTCCTCAGGACCTTCAGATTGCGGAACAAATTCTTACGATCTGAGCCAAAGTTGTTGATGCTAAACGGTACAAAGCATGTCTTTTAGGAGTTAGTGGGAAAATCTGTTGTGCTTTTTAAAGATTTCCTTTCAAATATATTCCTTAGAATGTTTGTAAACGGATTATTTTAGACTGATGCATAATACTTATTATTTTTTAAAATCATTTTTAATTTTTTAAATAGTTTAAATTAAAAAAATCACCGTTTGAAACCACTGTTTTCTTTAATAAAAATTTTTTTATTAACAATTTTTTTACAGTATATATATATATATATATATATATATATATATATATATATATATATATATATATATATATATATAGACTTTTTTTTTGAAATTGTCGTACACTATTTATTTATTTATTTATTTATTTATTTTTCGGCTAATAAATTAAAAGATTTTTAATAAGAAAAAAAGAGAAAAATAAACAGAAAAATGTAATTTAAAAGGAATTTTTATGTTTCATTAATCCATGGCGCCAATGGGACTCGAACCCACAATCTGCGCTCGCAGGCGATTAGCGGTGTGGTGCCTTGACCACTCGGCCATGGAGCTCCCCACACTACGGAGTGTCTCCGTTTTTTGTTTTTATTTCCATCCGTTTCGTTTTTTTTTCAGGAAATATGATGGAACTTTGTGATTTGTAACGGAAAATACCCTTTAGTTGTTAAAAGGGAGCTTTTCTGTGAAATTCAGGAAAAAAAAAAAATGTTCGTGAATTTCAGAATTTTTTTAACAGTGTACATGAAAATTTTCACATTGCTAACTGAGTGATTCTGTGTGTTATCAACAGAGTGAGAAATGTCCAAGCCAGGATTTTAACCCGGATCCTTGGAATAGTGCTCCAATGCACTCGAATTACACTTAGTTATGAATGTGAAAAATTTCAATAATTTTGGGTGTAATTTCACAGTTGATAATTAAAATTTTCCACCTGGAAAATTTAAGATTTATAAAAAAAAACCCATTTGAATTTAAAAAATAAAGTATATTCAAATTATATCATTTACTTAATAAATATATTAATTAAAGAAAGTAACTTGATAAATATGTGACTAATAAAAAACTACTATTTTTCAATATATGGATAACATTGGACTAAAATTTAGTTTTCCATAGAAACAGATAAAAAAAAAAAAAAAAAAGAAAAAAAAGAAAAGCATACAGTGATCAGAAAATTTTTAAGTTCAATTATTTTGCTGAAAATCTCTTTTTTTTTATCAAAGTTTTAAGATTTATAAAAAAAGCCTCATTTTCATTTTTTTTCTGCATGCTTGTAATAAAAGTCTTTTATCTATCTTTGATTGTAACTCCTGTAACCATCCTTTAATCCTTTAGGTAAATACAAATCAGAAAAATTCTAAGTTCAGTTATTTTGCTGAAAATCCCCTTTTTCTATCAAATATATGTTTTTAAGATTTATAAAAAACCCCATTTTAATTTTAAAAAAATAAAGTATATTAAAATTATATCATTTACTTAATAAATATATTAATTAAAATAAGTAACTTGATAAATATGTGACTAATAAAAAACTACTATTTTTCAATACATGGATAACATTAGACTAAAATTTAGTTTTCCATAGAAACAGATACAAATGAGAAAAAAAAACATACAGTGATCAGAAAATTTTTAAGTTCAATTATTTTGCTATAAATCTCTCTCTTTTTTTTCTATCAAACAAAGTTTTAATATTTATATAAAAAAAGCCTCATTTTCATTTTTTCTGCATGTTTGTAATAAAAGTCTTTTATTTATCTTTGATTGTAACTCCTATAACCATCCTTTTCTTTCTTCCTTTTCACATGCTTATTCTGAAACACCTACTGACTACCTCTGATTGCATCAACTAGCAACCTGTTCTAACCCTTTACAAAACATTTACAAACTTTTCATCAAAAGCCTTAATCCCTTCGCGACGGGAGCGTTTTACGAAATTTTTATTGTTTTGTCACCGGTTTTTGAAAACAGAAAATTGAGCCTTGTTGAATAGAGAAAATGCTCTGATTCAATAAAGCATATTTTACAGTAAAATTTTACTGGTGGGGATAAACACGGTTTCATAAGCCTCTTTGCGGCACGTATACGTGTCGCTCGTCCCCAAGGGGTTAAAAAAGCATTCAGACACTTACATAGTATGCAGGGTGGCGAGTGGTTAGATAAAAACACAGCCAATATAGATGATAAATACCAGTATTTTGTTAAAGATAAATTCAGTTTATATAATCTCTTTATATCATTTGAATTATTTTCTGTAAGAAATTATTGGTAGATTTCTCTTTTCTTGACTGTGTTTTTCCCGGTTTTCCCTGACCACTCGCCACCCTGGTATGGTTGAAAAAAGCTTTTAAAAAGAAAAAAATGCTATCTGGGTTATTAAATCTGTATCATACGTATCATACTAGGCATGTTAGCGATTCTTGTTGAATTTAGTAATGAAAGCACTATTAAATATAGCACAGTTCAAGTGCTGTAATGAGTTTTCTACGCGCAAATTTTGAGGAGAGTATGTGGCGCCCTCTCACTAGTTTGTCAATTACGGATCGTTTCCATGAAATCCTGAGGCCGGTAAGCGTCAGCGCATAAAAGTCTGACCGTGGATGAGGCAAACACGGCTGGGAAAGAAATATAGGATGTCATTTATACTGACTAATTGGTTCTCCTGTTAAAAATTAATTAAAATGGAAAAATAAAAAGATCCATTAAAAAAGGGAAACTTCAAAAGAATCAGATTAAAGACACGAGAATTAACTTAATACAATCCCAGCTAGGAATCGTTTTGGATCTTTCGTCTTGAAGTATAAAATGCATTAAATCTGTTTTTTTATGTTACTGTGAGTTTAGTTTACGATAAAAAATATTTCTAAATTGATAAGCAAGATTTTTTATCATTTACATTATAGTTGGAAAATTTGCCTCTGCACCTTTCTAGTAGGCTGAAAAATCGGTCTCGCATACGGGACACATTTTCCAACGTGACATGGTTAAAGTGGAAATAATCATTTTCCATTAAAAACTAGTTTTAGTTTCTTGAAAAATAATTGAGCCACTTTGTAGAGAAAGGTCTAGGGAATATAATGATATCTTGTAGATTTCAAAATAGATAAAAATAGAAAATAGAAAATAAAAATTATTAAAATTTTGGAAACTTGCGCCAGACTCCCCTATATTTATAAGAGTTAGAGCGCAGCCAGACAAACCAAAGTCATAAAAACTTTTCAACTTTGTTGAAAAGTATTAAAAACTGTTCTCTTTTGAGCCGAACTATGTCATTATTTTATTATAAATGACTTCATAAATATTCTGTTTTATATTATCGTAAGTCATATCTCGCCTTCAGGCTATTGTATGTCTGGTGAAAAATACTGTGCTATCTTAAAATAATATTAATAATAATAATAATAATAATATCGGATCTAATTGCAGATGTGTAAGTGAGCTACATTTTTGGCAACATATATCAGATATGGATTTTTAAAATTACTCAGAGAAAATTAGTAGTAAATCTATTTTTAGTTAAAATAAAATTGCTCAGGTAAAACTTGACAAAATTTCGCTAGTTTTTTTAAGTGAAACTTGACATTTCTGTTATGGAAATGAAAAAAGAAAATAATATAATATACATATATGGCTCACTGGTAGAAAACATGTCAAGCATAATCTTTTTGATCTCAAATTTTCAGATTTTTACTGATATATTATTTGTTTCAATGTTTCGTTTATGCTCCAAGTTGTGTTATCACAATCTGAGAAAGTGTGTGGTAATAGTGACCTAGCCCCAAGCCTAAAAAATAACTAATTAGTGCTGTAAATTATTGGTATTCATGCATTTGGGATTGATGAAATGTAAATTAAATTTTAGAACCACACACCAAACATAATTCCCCATAACTAGGGGGTGAATATAGGGTCCAGCTAGGAGCGCACCGCAAGTCTATTAAAAATGATTAAGGATGTTTTTTAGTGGATATTGTTCTTTTTCAGTAGTATGCAATTGAATTCTAATTAACTTCTTCAATCCTGAGACAAATATTAAGTGAGATCACAAAAAAAACCCATTTTACATTGTGTATAAAACAGCTCCACAGGCGTCTCAGTCTAAAATTCAATGCATATGATATTCATGCATTTATTAAAAACGTCTAGAAGAAATTTTAACAATTCTAGAAGCATTTAAAGTCATTGATAGTGTATTTTACAAGCGACATTAGGACGAAGAAGGTTAATACGAATGAACGAAAACGTTGGCATTTAAAAGAATATGTTATTTAATTAACAGGAATTTTTCGGTAACATATTAATACATTATTATGTTCCAGTATAGTTACAGTGTTATTTATACTAATGTGATAAATAATACTCACCCCTACAGAAGAATCCTCGAAAAATTAAAATTTAACCGCATCATTAAAACTAATGATAAGAATGAGCATGGTTGAAACATTTTTGAATCTGAATTTATTATTAATTTTATAATTAAAAATATTTTCTTGAATAAAAATATGCTTACATGGAAAATCTCTTTACTGGGCATACTCAGCATAAAAAAAAAAAATACTAATTAAACTTCTTATGTATGTAATAAAAGATTAATCAAAATTAGCGGTGGAATTACAGTAAAAAATCTGTAAAAAAATAAAATACGATGTGGCGAGTAGCGCTTTTCCTCGCCAAAAGCAAACGATTTTAATACAACTGAAAACTGTTGGATATTTAGAGTACGTGTAAATGGTATTTAATGAAATTTCAGTATAAACAATAAGAGAAATTAATATATTACACATATATGTATATTGTATTACATGTATATACCAGGTGATTCAGAAGTTCCGGGAGTTTTTAAATGCTAACAATTTGTAAAGTATAAACAATAGAAAGATGCGGTTTTCACAGAAATTCTTAGAAACTTGTGGGATTTCGTTTTTTAACAACAACAACAACAAAAAAATGTTATATTAGTTACACTTTTTGCCAACAGGTGGCACTGAACTGGATAGTATAATATTGCTATGATATGATACAGCTCATTAAAAATAATTAATCAGTGTCCAAGTGTTACAACCTTTTCTGTATGATGTCCATAACTTGAGACGATGTACAACATCTTGCACAGCATTAAAAAGCAATTCAGGGCATATCTTTGAAACGCTCTGGTGTAGCATCTTTCAGTTGAATCAATGACATAGGCCAATCTCTGTACACATGAGACTTCAAGTAGCTCCACAACCAAAAGTCACAAGGGGTAAGATCTGGAGATCTTGGAGGCCATTCGTGCTGAAAATTGCGACTGAGGACACGGGTATCTCCGAATTTAGTCCTCAGGATTGTCGTGACAGGAGAAGCGATGTAGAAAGGTTCTTCTAATGAGCTTGTTTCCTCAAACCTTTTTATCACAATCTTCAGGTTTGTAATGTCATCGGTCCCTTTTCTGTCTTGATTCCACGCATTGTACGATAAGAACACAATGCTAAACTTGCCGATTCATACTTTTTGTAAAACTGCATAACTAACAAAGCTTTGTCATGCAAATAAAGTATTTTTTAACTTAGCAGTTACATACCAAATTTTGTATCGAAATTTCTTTTAAATGCAATCTCCTAAACCTTCGAAAAAGAATTTGAACATTAAGGACTCTTAAAGAGAAATCTGATCATTAATATTAGGAAATATGTTGCACAATGAATTTATCATCTTATACACTACCTGGCCATTGATGATCATCCACTTGCGATTTTAGACATTTTGTTAAATATCTAGAAAAATACATGGAAAAATTATTCTGAAACTCTCAGTGTAGAAACATAATAGTACAGGTCATACATTTCCGTGAAGATATTTTCCCGAAACTTTATAGGAGACCGTCAATAAATTAAAAAAGAATGAATATCTTTTGGATAACCCTGTCAAAACTATTGCAGCAAAAGCACTCAAACTAAAGATTATGATTGCAACTCTGCAAATTATAAGCAAGAATCTTGGAAAAATAAGGGACTGTTTTTATAAAAATCTTAATTTTTCTACGCGTATACATGTGATCGACATAAAAATGAACCCAGTTTATTATAATAAGCCACTTAATCAAAACCTAAAGTTTGACCGCTTTTGCTACATTAGTTTTGACAAGGTTATCCAAAAGATATTCATTCTTTTTTAATTTATTGACGGTCCCCCACAAAGTTTCGGGAAAAAATCTTCACGGAAATGTATGACCTGTACTGTTATGTTTATACACTGACAGTTTCAGGATAATTCCTCATGTATTTTGCTAGATATTTAACAAAATGTCTAAAATCTCAAGTGGACGATCATCAATGGCCATGTAGCGTATAACGCATGGTAATGAAACTTTCGATGTTGTATACTAGCGTTAGCTGTTGCTAAAAATGTTAACTATTTATTAAAAAAAATTCATTGTAAACGAAAATACCACGCTTTTCTGAGCATATATTTGAAAACCGAATCTTCTTATTGTATATAGTTTTCTAATTATTAACATTTCAAAACACCCGGAACTTCTGGATCACCCGGTAATTGTTTCTTGAAGTTCTTATTTAATTTATCACTGGAAAAAACATTTTTATACATATAAAAAAAAATCATATTGAGAAAAATTATTTTCATACATTAAAACGTATACAAAAATAAAAGCCAGACGTTTCCATAGCAATGAAATCGAATCGGCAAAGTTCAATTGGACCTTGAGATGCAACAATTTTAATTAATTTAAGGGAGACCCGTAAGAAAAACCCCAAAATTTTTATTATTGATTTTAAAGTAATGAATTTTGGTGTACTATTTAAGAATCTTCTTGTAAGGAATAATTAGCAAAAAAATTCACTTTTTAAAGTATATTTTTTATGGGGATTTTTATGGTTTTTTTTGGTCGAAAAATACACTTTTTAAAATTACTACTCCTCATTCAATTTTCAATATTTTGGTATTACTAAAATTTCTTAAATAGTTTTATAGTATATAGAAAAGAACTAAGAGGAGATATTTTTAATTTTCTATTTTAATCGGCTTAAAAAAATACTCATGGTAAATTTTCTTAAATTCGTTATAATTTTCATGTTTACCAATTTACATAAAATTTTCAGAAATAGTTAAAAAAAATATATCTCTCCTTACTTTTGTTGCAAATTTTTTTAAGATTCTAAAAACAAACACTTTGTTTCTAAATCATTTTACCATTGAGCCTTAGTACTCTGAACTTAGACAAAATATGAAAAAAAGTCATTTTCAGGAAAACACGTTTTAAATGGCCGCTAGTCCTTTAAACTCTATAGTGAGTACAATTTAAAAAGCTCATTTTCTACCTGTTCCAAGTGCCCCCGAGTTCTGAAATTTTGCATGGATATTCGCAAATATGTATTTTATCGTTTTCTGAGAAATTTTTTTTGAACTTTTGATGATTTTTGGCCGAAAATGGGGTTCGAGTCTCCCTTAAATTATGAATGTCGTTTTAAATCGTAAATTTTGATGGTTAAATTTAAATAAATACACATTAATATCAATATAACAAAATTATTCTTAAAACAAGCCAAAACTGACAAAACTAAAGTTATTTACATTAACTTTAGCTAAACAATTTCAACATGAAACTTTTTCTCCCCTTAAAATGTATTTGACACAAAAATGTTTTTTTTTTAAATTTCGTTCCATCGCCAAACGATGATAAATCGCCAAATGAAGAAATTTTCATTATTTTTTTACGGAAACTGAATGGAGGTTCAGCCGATTTTTTTTTTATAAACGTATATATCCTCATAAGAAGAACATTCTGTAATTTTTTTCAGATTTTTCGGAATATGCCCGTATGCAGACCTTCCTTGTTAGTTTATGTTTGGGTCCATTCCTTATATCTCATTAAATTAAAACAATTTTTTTGAAAGATATAAACTAAAGCTAGTCACATGGATTTAGGATTAGAACTGTCAAATTTTGACCACTACAAACTGCACGAATATTTAAGAAAAAATCCTTAGAATATACAGGGTGCATAGGGAAGTCCCTTTAACCTAAAAATAGTTGCAAACGGAGAGATTTACAGCTATGTAAGTGAGGTAACAGTATAGTAAAGCGACTATGCCCGATATAATACAAACGACAGAAGCGCCCCCTATCGGAGAATTTTGGAAGCTAGTAAATGCAACTTTGAAAAGGAAAAGAGATAGAGTAAAATTTCCAGTTAGGAAGTTTTAGAGAATCATTTAGTACGAAAAGACATTTGATTCACACGAATAAGATAAATCATCACCCGTGCACCCAAAAATGTCCGAAATTGATGCACGAGATTCTATTCTTTATATTCACATTTCCGAAATGTAGCAGTGCGCAATTGCAAATTGCGACATTGTACTGTACTGAAACATTTGTAAAATCTTTATTTTCCAATGCATTTAAAATTTTAATTAAACAGGTGTTACCGCTCGCTTGATATAAACAATATAATCTCATAACTTAAACTTTTCTATGGTAGACGATAATTTTAATCTGAATATGCGTGCGTTTGTGTTTTAAAATTTCTTTTTTATGTTTTTTGTGCGATGTTATTGAAATGTAATGATGTAAGTAGGTATTTATGCAATAAATTGTATGTGTTTTTTCATACTTCTGCTATTTCTTCCAATTGTTTACACAAAATGGAGTGCATCAATTTAGCACATTTTAGGGTATACAGGCAATGATTTATCTTATCCGTGTGAACCAAGTGTCGTTTCGGACTAATTAAATAATATTCTAAAACTTTCTAACTGAAAATTTTGCTCTATCTCTTTTCGTTTTCAATTTTCAATAGCTATCTACCAAATTTACCACTAGGGGCGCTGCTGTCGTTTGTAAAAGTTCTGTCAGTCATTTTACTATACCGTTACCTCACTTGCATAGATGTAGCTATCTCCGTTTGCAAGTATTTTAAGGTTAAAGGGACTTTACTATGCACCCTTTATAGTTTCCGGAGCTGATTTGATCCGAAAAGCAGGTGCAGAAGTATGGATTTTTTAAAGAAATTAAGCAACAAATTTATTCAGGTATCTTATTCCCATGAGCTATTTTATCAATAATAAATGAATCCCATCATAAATATGTGATGGTGTTCTTGAGATCAAAAATATGTTAATAAGGCGAAAAAAAATTATCAAAAATACATGTGGAGAAAACATTAATTACACAATTGTTGTAGTTGTTTACGACGGCCGATTACCTACACATTCTCTGCGGGGTTCTTTCTGAGAAAATTTAACCCGTATTTACGCATGGTTCGAAGACAATCACGGAAAATTCCGTACATTTAGGCCAACAAGTGAGATTGTGCTTGCCTGCAGAACTTCCGGAATCGCACAGGCAGAAATCAATTGTTTAAGATAAAATACATATGTATTACAGTCCATGTTTCCCTTTTCTTGGTAGATAAATTTGATTAAAATTTCTAATTTAATATACAGTCTGCATTTAAAAAGGCCATTTTTAAATTAAGCGCAACTCCTACAATTTTAAATATAGGGCTATGCCGTTTTTTATAATAAATTTGTTGAAGAAAAGGCGAAAAATCTGTAATTGATAAAGTTTGTCCAGGCTTCATAAGAAAAAAAATTTAACTAAAAAAATGTAACCCCTTAAAGGGCATCGGTATATTATATGTTCCACTTAATTATAATTCTCAAATGCCACATAGACACCAGAATTTAAGATTTCAATTTTGCTTTGCATTATCAACACGAAGAAAAGCTTTTACTGACTTTCGCATAAATTTGTTCATATATCCCAGTACCATTCAATCATTTTAATAATTTAGCAGCAGAAGTACTTTGCCTCTGAAAGGATTAAAGGAAAATTAGTTTCCTTAACAAAATCTTATTTATTGTTTATTTTGAATATTTTTTAATTTATATTGCCTATCTATCGCCATCAGGTAAAAATTTAAAGTTTTGGGACAATCGGTAGAACGAGTTACAAACTTCTGTCGAATGAAGACAGAATATATAAAATATTATAAAATATATTCAAACAAAAATATTTCTTTTCTTAGGTAAAATAAATAATAAAATAAAAGTAAATAAATAAATGACATACGAAAAGGCATTTTATTATGAGTATTTCCAAATATAAGATAATGCAAGATTAGTGATGGAATTGTTCTTATAAAGAAGAGCTTAACAATAAAAATTTGAAGCTAATATAATCTATTTTCTTATGAATTCCTCTTTACAGCCCGTTTTTTTTATGCTGATGGCATTAGTTTTAAAGTCCGTACAGCATGTTATATTTGAAGACCTTAAATTGCGTTTTTTTTTTTTTTGTACAGTTACCTGTTTATGTGAATATTAGTCGTAGTTAGTTAAAGATAAATCAAGAGAATTATTAAAAGGAATTTATTAAATAGGAGTTGGTCCGAGAGTCCTTTATACTTTTAAAAATTTAAATATAATAAATCTAGTAAATGGCGTTCGAGAATGTGTTGTTTAAATGAATCTAATTCTCAAGACCAAAAGTTCTGCATAAGCAAATAATAATAATAATAATAAAATGTTCCAAAATTTGCTTATAGATGACGCTATATTTTCAAAGCAGCAGAAAAAGCATCAAAATACCAGATAAGCAGCTTCAGACTATTTATTTTGTATAATCTATTACCAGAGTTGAACGTGTCGAATGAAAGTGGGTAAAATTTGGTTGTTCGGGATACAAAAATCAAACATTAGAATATTATACGAGATTGTTCAAAATAAATGATATGAAACTGCCTCTGGTATTTTTTTTTGACATACCAAATAAAATAACATAAAAATACCAATACTTTGGTATTTTTTTAAATTAATATACCTTCAGGTATTTTTTTGCAGCTTTGAAAATATAACTGCATTTATAGGCAAGTTTTGAAACTTTGTTTAAATAAAATTTTCGATCATGAGAAATATTTTTGTCTAAACTATGCTCACGTATATCATTTGCTTGTTTTTTCTTTAATCTTTAGCTTTTATTTTAATATTATAAATAAATATTAATCTTTAGCTTTTATTTTTTTATTGAATTCTAAAATGTGTCAAGGAATTTTGGACCACTCCGAATAATTTCTTCTTACTTTAAATGGATATGGTTATCATAAGAAATGCTGGTATACAAATCCATTTAATGAAAATGTTCTTCCATTAAATAAATTAAATAAGTTAACTTCTTCTGTATTCCCTTCAAACAAATATAGCTTACGAAAAAACATTCAATTAGAAAATGCTAGAATTCAGAAGCCTTTATAGGTCACAAATATTTCAATCGATGTCGCTAACCTATTGAAAACAATTTTGATAACAACCTTTATTTTAATAATACATCATCCACTTTCCCCATTTGTTTTTGCTTGACAATTAATTATACATATATTTCATACTACCGCTGGTTGACTTTCAGTTTTGTACGGTTTTACCTTCAAAAAACAAAGAAATTTCAAGGAGACTGAGGTCATTTAATTTTTTAAAAGTAGTATTATTATGAGCAAGTTATTTCTCGTATGGTTGGTAATATTGAGGTATTCGGCAGAACTAGTGGGAGTAGGAAGTGAACTCTTACTTCTTTTTGAATATTTGTATTAGGCTGAAAATAACGCTTTTTGTGTTCAAATCTTCAGTAAACAAAACAGGTGAAGCATATCAATTAAGGCTGTTCTCATTTTTTAAAACTTTTTCTTTACTCAAGAGTGCGGAACTTTCTGACATATTAATGAACTAATTTTTGATTATAAAGATATTAAATGTGCAAAAAATTATTATTTAAGTACAGAATAATCGAATAGCGTTATTAATTCTCTCATACACTGTTAAAACTGAATACTTAAAAATAAGTAAAATGTTCTCAATTTTGAGTACTTTCCGATCATAAAATAGCTCTGAGTACATAATTCTTAATTTTGAGAAACGCATGTATTAATTTTTAGCACTTTCCAACGAAGTTGAAAAGTGCTTATGCATTCGGTTTTTCTGTCCGTCTGTTCGCGCTCTAACTCCCTTAAATAATCTCGGATTTTCATGCAATTGATAAAGCTCATTTAGGGTCACCAAGACATGTTTGGTATTGCATATGAAGTATGTACTATTAATGGTTCATGTACAGAGACACTCAAAATAATTAGATTACACTATGATATATGGGGAAAAACGTTTGAAGAGTATTTTAATGACATTATGCTATTTCAAATGCATTGAAACTAACATAAATCACTGAATTTCACAACTATCACGTTAAAACAGAGCATGCATAACATTTTTTATTAATTTACAGGGGGACATAAAAGAAATCGGTTACAGTACTGTTTTTGCGTAACAAAGTTTTTAAAAATTATTTGTCAAAAAATTATAATATTTTTAGCACAAAGTGTTACTATTTTTTTCGCTGTGCAGAATTTTTTCGGATTTATTTGTTCTGCAAAGAAATCGCAAATGTCTTCTAACAATGTACTGGTAATATATGCCTGAAAGCTCCATAAGAGAAATGCAATGTTTCTTGAAGGTCAGCTAAAATGGAAAGGTAATGGAAATATACATATTATGAAACGTCTTTTGAAAGTTGAATAAGAAAGCAGATGTTTCTCTTTAAACAGTAATTAAAAAATTACATTATTAAACCAGTTTTACAATACATATGACACTCATACTAACAATATAATTTTAAATTTGTAAGTATTGCAGAATATACAAATGTTTTTACCAACTTTGTTCTTTTTCTAAGGATACATATTTAAACTTTCTTATGCATGCTTTTCCTGGCGCAATTTAAATCAGTATTAATAATACCGCAAAAGAAATTGGAGACGTTTAGAGCATACTAATCTGAAGAAGTAAAGTTCTGTGTGTTAATTATTTTCATATATTAATTTTGGGGTTACTTAATCGAAAATTTAACTAAACAAAGTTTAAGTAACAAATTTTAAGTAATTAAACAAAGAGGATATTTCCTTTTAGAAATAGAGATTTTTGAAAAATAGGAAAGTATATCAGCTATGTATTTGCAATTTTTGTAGCATAATTTATGTCGTATTCAGATAAGTTCTTGCAGTGAGTTTTGAATTAATGAAGTTTATTTCATTTTATGTACAAAATTGCACTTTATGAAACGTACCATTTCTTTATCATCAAATAAACTTGAAACATGCGAAAATGTATAAAAATTCTTATAATTTTTTTTCACAAGATTAAACTTTATGAAATTCTTTTTTAACTTCTTCAGTCCTGGAGAAAATCTGCATTGAAAAAATATTTTATGAGCTATTTTTTTTCACTTTTAGAATCGCAAAAGATAAAAAACAAAATTTGTTATTTTTTTTAAAAATTTTGAATAATTAAAAATCACATGGGCACATTAGATTAACAATAAAATTATCATAGTTAAATAAATAAGACTGCTTTGGTTTACTTTAAAACTATACTTTTTATTGTACGGACTGTGAAAAAACACAAGACATAATTTGTTACTAAATAGCATTTAGTATAGAATTTTATAAGTGTCATTATTCTGTAGACAAAGAAAGACATACATTTGACAGTTTTTATCCCCATTTTTCAATTGAAACCTTCCATACGAAATCAACTCTGTTTTACTCCTGTAATAGTCAGCAACGAATGTTAGACACCGGTAGAGAATACCACATATTTTGGAACAGATATGATTTTTCTCCGCTTATAGCAGCAGTTTCATTGGGCGACTGCATTAAATTTCTTTATCTATCAACGTTAGACTGATATGTTAGCAAATGTTATTATCAGTAAGGTTATTTGAGCGAAAAATGCTTATTGGTTGTCGGCCCAGTTAACTTAAACGGTAAAGCTCTAACTTTGTAAGTCAAAGATCTGGGTTCGATTCCCACCTGGTAAATTTTTCGGTCAGTTGGAAAAGATTCGTATGACTATGTTCACACTATAAGTATGGGAACCCATATAACAGAACTTAGCGACATTTGCTTGAACGAATCAACTTGTTTGTAAATCTATATTGCCTTGTCAACAATGAAAAATTTGCCAGCAAAATCCTCTAGACCAATCAAATTATATTGCCCATATGTCACCATTTTCTCAAATTAATACTAAATACTGGATATTTAAAACTATAATGGATCTGCACAAGATTTTCCAAAAACTGTTTTAATTAATATGTTTAAAAGAATTTTTAAAAAGCAATCCCATCTTAGAGAAAAGAATTCCAAAATTTGTGAAAAACGTCTGTGCAACTCATATAACTAGTTAATATTTTTAAACCTATTTTCTGAAAATATAAGGAGCCAGTTCTTATAATTATTATGCACTGATCCTCATAAATTTATACAGATAGGAAATCATGTTCATGAAATTTTTATTTCAGAACTTAAAACCACGACAAAAAATGCAGTTAAAAAAGAAAAGAAAATGTAAAAGTTTTCATGTCGAAGAAGAAACTTAACGGGAATCGGACTACTAGAAGGAAGACTGCTGAAGAACAATTTCGGATTTATTTAAAAAATTGCAGCCTTTTTACACGAAGTTTTATTTTTCGGCTATTCTGAGGTTTCTGTGTTTAACCCCTTCGCGACGGGAGCCGTTTACGAAATTTTTAATGTTTTGTCACCGGTTTAAAAAAAACAGAATTTCGTACCTTATTAAATCGAGAAAATGCTCCGATTTAATAAGACAAAATATTTTTAACAGAAATATTTCCGTAAATTTCAGAAACGTTTTCGTTTTTTTCTGTTTTTTGTCTGGAATTTACGGAAATTTTTCAGATAAAAAACAGTAAATTTAACTGGCGTCCCGATTACCAGTACAATTTCCGTAAAATCGTCCGTTATTATTTACAGTGCATCAGAAAACAAAAATGTGTTGTGGAAGCAAATAAATCAACTATCTGACATTTTAGTACAAAGTTAAACTCAACAGATTTACATAAACAATCTAAATTTTCATTTCTGTAGTGAGCCTGTCAGTTTGTTTAAGAACAAAATTCTTTAGGCGGTAAAGTCGCATTTTAACTAAAGAGAGTATCGGTGATTGTGTTAGACGTGTCACGCAGAGTTGCTCAGTTTTCCTAAGTAGTGGACGAACATCTTTCTTAACAATAGTTCGGATTTATGTCTGATCTCATTAAAGATAATTTGGCTTTGAACAGCTAATTCTTACGGTTGGAGATGAATATTTTATTACATTGTACCTTATTCTTAATACATTTCAAAAAGCATGCTTTTTTTACAAAAGAAATTTTCAATGTCTTTAAAACCGCGTTGCATAGGGGCATTTACTCCTACCTGTTTCCTCCAGCATTTTTTTTTAAATCTTAATCTTACTTTATAGCAGAATTTCTGGTATTATATTCCGTAAAGATGTATGTTTTACAAAAGAGGTACTAAATGTTTTAAAATTGTGTACGGGATTGTCGTCGGAAAAAATTAAACATCTGAAGTCAAAAACCTTAAAAGGATCCAGTGCATAGAGGTATGGATTGCATTTCTAATGTCAAAAACTATTATAATGGTCTTTAAACGCTAAATAGTCTTCTGATAATTTTGCGGTAGAATTGCATTTGACGAGATAAACGGAATAATTAAATAAAATTCTATTAGTCTAAATAAGCAAACAATATCTAATTACCTGATTTTGATTAAGTAATTTTTGAAAAAAAAAAAAAAAAAACACAATGCATACTATGTACATTCTTCAAATGAATTAATTTAGGTAATAGTGCTACGCATTTTAAATTTTAAAAACTGAACTCTTTATATTCTAAGGAATTCAATGATGCTTATATCAAGATCAATATATAAGGTGTAATTTATTCTAGGTCAATATAAACAGACAAATATGCAACTCCACAGATAACCAACCGAAAACATAAAATATTTATTTACGAATTTAATTATTTAAAAAAAATATTCAAGTAAACAGTTTACTAGAACAAAATAACAATAGTATTAAATGCGGAAAAAGTTATATAACGAACACTAGTAAATTACACGTTTAACACTATTTGGTAAAATTAGTTTTCATGCATTATACTTATTGCAAAACAAATTATACATTATAATTATTTGATTTTTCCGTAAAGAAAACACCCCAAAACCAAGTAGAAATAGGGTAATTCGAAAATTCATTTTTTCCTGCTAAATATTGAAATTGAAACATTATGCAACATTTTCTTTTAATTTATTTTGGAATTCTAATTCGTAAAACTTTTCAAATTTCAAGTAAAGTTCATGAAACTGAAGCAAGAATTCTAGATATCACTATATCTATCTACATAATAATATTTCTTCAAAGATATTTTTTCAAGAAACTCACAAACTATTACTTTTATTTTCATTATCCAGCTTTCAGAGACAATAATGTAAAAATAAGAATAATATGAAATAAAAAATACCATACACTGGGTATTTAAAAATTAAAAATAAAGGTGCAAAATTTGAATGAATATTTAAAAAAATTAGAATTAGTTAAAAAAATATTTTGAGACCATTTAATGCATTTAATTTAATACATACATATAACAGATATATCTATATATAATAATATGTCTGTGTATATTTATCTCTCTATATAAAATGCACATGCACAAAAAAGTCCCATGTAAATATTAAGGGGAAAAAGTACCTACGTCTCCTCAACTTACAATGCCATTTATGACTTCAGGTAACCAATAATTTGTTCGTTTTACGTTTATACTTGTTGATTTATTACTTTGGAATAAGGAAAGAGCAACTGACGTCCGTAAGCACGAAAGTATTTGTGGAAAAACGTCGGTCTTTAGTATACAATTTAGGGTAAAATAAGCATTTGATTTGCTAAGTTTTCTCCTGTAAAAATATTTTTTTGGTTTTAAATATGTTAATAAATTACTTTAATATTGGTCATTTTATATTATTTCACTCTATTTTGATTATTGTGAATTCACTGCTTATTTACATTAATATAAATATTATATCCGAGAACTACCCATTCCTACCATAGAGCTACGTAATATTTGGCCGTATTCAGTTATAATCGGAACAGTAATATTGTAGTTTATCTTACTTGGATTTTTTAAAGAAGAACTCATGTAGAACTCATGACTTCAGTGTTAGAAATTTATATTTACATTATTTATAAAAGAACATAATATTACACTGTATGTAAATGAATAAACTGTAACTACGATCAACCAGTTGTGGAATATATTTTAAAAGTAAATTCACATAAACTACTTTTAATAATAAAATACAACTATATTCCTACAGTTTTAGACAATAAAAAACTTGTCCATCCTCAAGGCTACCATTAAAGAGAAACAAACATGTTACAATATATGCATTCAACAATTTCAAAACGAATACTCAATATTTCAGTTTATTTAACCATTTAAATTTTTTTCTCTTTTTATACTAACACCCAATAAAGTTTTCTATGTTAAGCGGAGTACAACTACACATATGTATGGCACCCGCTCAACATAATTTGTTTTGCATGGTAAGAGAATAAAATATACTGCTGGCCACACAAAATGCAACACCCTGAAGGAAGCATGCAAATCATGTGAAATTTACTGCAGGCGTTTGTGGCGATGAAATATGCAAATCATTAGCATTGCAGCTCAGACGCACATCACGGGTGACCGTAGCGCCACCCGTAAGCGCTATGTAAGGGGATAACAGATTGGCGATTTGAACTACGGCAGTTGTTTTTTCGTGCACTTTTTTTGGCGTAAGCTGTTTATCAGTGTGTCGTGGAAGACATCAAACGTCTTTTGACTAAGTTTCTGAATTCGACCGAGGAAGCATAGTACCCTATAGGGATTGCGGATTATCCTTTAGGGAAATCGGTCAACGTATTGGACGAAATCAAACGACTATGATGCGGTTCTGTAATCGTTAGATGTAGGAGGGAACGACGGACCAACGGGGGCGATCGCAACCACGTCGTTTCACCCTTGCCTGTGATGACCGGCAGTTTGTGCGCATGATAGTGATGGGTCTTGCAGTCACATCATGAACAATAGCACAACATATTCAATTTGCTACGTATCATTCGGTGTCCATTCGTAACATTTCGATGCCATTTGCAGCATAATGGAATGTCCACAAGGCGTCCATTGCTCCGTTTATCGTTGATTGCAAACCACAGGCGTTTGCGCCACCAACAGTGCAAGGAACGCGTACAAGGACAACACAATGGAATGACATTGTGCTTATTGACGAATTCCGCTTCTTTTTGTAACTTCGCGATGGTCAGGCCAATCACCCGGTATGATGGTTTGGGATGGCATTTGATTTCACTGCCGCACTTCTCTAGTACGCATTGCCGGTACACTGAACAGCCAGCGCTACATCTCTGAGGTGTTAGAGCCCGTGGTCCTCCCATACATTCAGCGCTTGCCATCAGTTATATCTCAGCAGGATAACGCGCGGCCACACGTGTCACGCAGTGTTTAAGTGTTCTTCTATACACATGAGATTGAATTGCTTCTTTGGCCTGCTTGTTCTCCCAATCTATTGCCAATCAAAAACGTGTGGTCTATGCTTGCACAACGACTGGCCTGGAATACACCACCCGCTACTACACCAGATAAACTTTGGCTATATGTGGAAGCCACATGGACTGTTCTAGTCCTAGGATACGTTCGAAGAGTCTTTGATTCTATGCCGAAGCGTGTGGCAGTGGTTATAGCCAACAGTGGTGTCTACACTCACTACTGATTTTGTCATCAACCACACGTCACAAGAGACTGTAATTTTGATCGTTTGATCTTTGTACACATGTTATCTGCCATGTAAAATTCGTTGTAATATCTCTGGTCCTTCTTGATGTTGCATTTTGTGTGGCCAGCAGTATACTTTCAGTGACATTATCATCGCAATAAAACAAGAGTATTTTTTATTGTATCAATTAGTTCCTTGAATTAAACTATATAATAAAAAAATTTCTGACATCTTAACTATTATTAATAGTTTGTAAAATTTATTTATAACATTATATATTATTAATACTTAATATCTGAATACGCTATGGTTTTACAGTTTGAGTTTCAACAATTTTTGTAGCAATAACTTAAAATACTATTATGTTCAATCCTCAACTTGTAATATACTAAGGTCATTATGCTGAAATGTTATGTTATTTCTTTTAAGTTTCGTATTTTATTAACACATTAGAGCTGGAATTATTTTTCTCTATTCTCAAGGCGCTCTATTCTCAAGAACTAATGCACAGAATTTCACAAAACTTTAGATGCTGTTAGACCTTAATATAAATTAGATCTGATTTGTTTTTTGTGTATATAAATGATGTAAATCGAGTATACCAAGAATAAACTACCGAAGATTAGCTTTGAAAAAAAAAAGGAATGACTACGGAATTCGCGAAGTGACGTCCAGTTGAGAATGTTTTTGAAATAATTAATAGTCGTTATTTAAAAAATACTACATTACTGCTCCATTAAAAAAGATGTGACTGTTTTAAGGGATCATGTTTAGTTTATCCATATCTCTGAAATAAAAAAAAAAATCCCTTTTTTTTTTAAAGGGTTAAAATTGGTATTTTTTATGTAGTTTGCGGTGTTCGAATGTAAAATTACGAAATTGAAGAATGTGCATTTATTTTTTTCTATATTTCTTACGATCTGGTCGATGCGCACTTTGAAAAACAATTCCGATAAAGGAGCCGTATTTGACCTTTTTGATTTTCCATGCCAGGGAGTTCCTGAAAAGCTTCGGCAAAGTTTTTTTATGACCACCCTGTATAATAGCATAATGTCATTAAAATACTCTCAAACGATTTTCTTCATATACCATAATGTAATCGAATTTTTTTAGTGTCCCTGTAAATGAACCATTAATCGTACATATTTCATATGCAATAGCAAATATGTTGTGGTAACTCTAAATAAGCTTTATCAATTGCATGAAAACCCGAATATATTTACGGGAGTTACAGCTTATCCAGACGGACAGACAAACCGAATATATATGCACTTCTCAACTTTTTTGGAAAGTGATAAAAAAAGATACACCTGCCTTTCGTAGCAATCGTTAAGAATAAAATAAAAAAAAAGTTTCATTACACTGAAAACAATGCCCTCTTTTAGAATATGAAGGTGATTAATTTTTGTGTTGTCGAGTAATTTTATAGTTCTTGAGTAATTAAGGTGAAAAGGTATCAATCAATTGCAGATTAGATATTAATCGAACGGGAATAGTGTTTACTGTAAAGTAATATTCATAAATTATGTTTGTTCATAATTTATGGCTAGTCTACATATTATACGATTCTACGAACTTTCTTTCTCCAAATGGCATGCCCATTTTTGGCATTTTATTATTATTCCTTGGATCAAACGAGCGTGGTAAAAAATATTGTTTAAGCAATTTTCATAAAAACTCCATAGGGATTTATCAATAAATTTAGAAAAATAAACTTGAGGTCCTACACAGCAAAGTATCGTAAACATTCAATTATTAAACCACCCCCCCCCCCAAAAAAAAATTAAATTAAATAAATAAAGAAAAATTCTAAATTTGAAATATCACTTTTCTAAAAGTAAACATTACACATTTTTTCTGGTTACTTTGTAAGTTTTTCTTTCGTGTGGATACAAATGGTATTGGGAAACAATTCCCTTATATTGTCAAAATAATATTTTTGTTATTTCTTTGAAACCGCCGATAAAAATAATGAGCAATAAAAGCATATAGTTATTTTTAGAAGACGCTAATTCTTTTTATGCAATAATGTAGGTCATAATTTACAATTTTTTAAAATATAAACTTATTAATATTTTTCTTGTTTTATATTTCTTGATTTTATTATAAACAATGAGGAAATAAAAGAGTGTATCTCATTTTTTTTCTTTAAAATTACAAACGAACTACACACATTTTTTTTTTTAAATTCCATAAAAATATTTAGCTTAAAACGAATGTTCTGAAGACTTTCAGTTACGATATTAAAGAAATGAAAACTGTAGGGTCAATTTTTTCCATGTCAGAGTTCCGTCTTGAGTGGAATATCCGAAAACGTCGTTTGTCTTCTTTAAGCAACATTTAAAAAGTTACTTGTCTTTATAATAAGCGGGGAAGATCGAGCTAAGCTCGGTTAAAAATTACTTTGCGTTCAGTTCGATAAAATATAGACGTTGATGTGACAGTTGTATTTTTCGGCAGATATGCGTTATAATGAACAATGTCACTTTTTTCAAGAATGTTCTATGACCTCCCATTGGTTGAACCATACATACCGGCTCCTATTGAGAATTTCCGAAAAATTCCTTCAGATTCTGAAAGCTGATTTTTTCGCCAAATGTCCTCAAAATGTAACAAAAACTGGCGAACTTGGTGACTTTCTTTCATTTGGCACCAAGCACGTATTTTGACAGTGGTAAAAAATTGATTTTTCGCAAATGTCACCAAAATTTTATCAAACATAACCAAATTTTGTGAAAGCTTGGCAACTTCGCGTTTTCTATTAATGTCCACTGTTTAAAAAATTAAGAACTGTTGCAATCTTTTTCACAGAAATGCACCAACCCGTCATAATCCCGAAATGACACACTAATCGAATTTTCTCAAATGTGTGACCAAACCCAACAGTCTTCTCATAATCCAAAATGGCATGACACAAAATTTAGTCATAATCGTTACATCCGTTTTTTACACTCTAAATAAAAAGGAGTGAATAGTCACTCCAGAATAGTGAATACTCACTCTATCGCAGACTCACAATATGCCGAACCTCTTTAGAGTGACTATTCACTTTGGGCAAAAGTGGAATCATTGACTCTTTGAAAGAGTGAATACTCACTCCTAGGAAGTGAATATTCACTCTACACAGGGGTCAATAATCACTATTTCTGAGGTGTGACTATTCACTTTTGCTAAAGGAGTGCGTTTTTTCACTCCTAATAGGAGTGAGTAGTCACTTATTCATAGGAGTGAATGCTCTTTTTTTTTGCAATGAATTCCTTTTTTATTGCTATTATGGGCATTTTAAAAGAATCGTGTCTCTTAGAACATACATTGAAAATAAATACAAACGTGGTAAAGATTGGAATAAAATACTTTATTGACAATATTTACTTAATTCAAAGTATGTAACATTAATTGAACTTTTTAAGGGAAAACGTAATTAAAGTTACACATGAATTAGATTATTGACAGAAATAAACTATTTTATTCCAATCTTTCTCCTTGTGTTTGCTTTCATTGGTAGTCCCATAAATATATGATAGTTTTAAAATGCCCATAAGCGCAAGTTATTAAACAGTTTTAAAATATTAAACATATATTTTTTTTTTCAGATACCCATTAAGTTTTACATATTATTTAAATAAATCCATAATGCACTTTATCAATGTTTTTTTATGTGTAATTAAAATCTTATTTCTGAAAAATATATTAATACAAGCCGTATTTATAAAATGACATGGTAAGTCATATTTAATTTCAATTTTTTATTCCCGTATATAGAATAGATGTGCATGTAGTATTTGCCGGCGAAGACACTCACAAGCTAATGCTAATCCTATGGGGAGAGATTTTTCTAATATCTCGTTTGCATTTTGACATTTTATTTATTTATTTTGCATTGAATAGCTAAAGTTCGTCTCTATATCGCATCTTTTTTACTTTTTCGATTTCGGTCGCAGATATTTTTATAAAGTTTCTTTTACTTTCAAAACCGGTACCAAAAATGAAAGTGTTATTTAAAAAAATATCTACCGACAAATTTGAAAAAGTAAAAATAAACAAATATTTAAGAGAGAAAATGTGTTTTTGATGACTTCTGTAACTTAAGTGTTTTTATTTAAATGGTGAACGATTAAGCCCTATAAGCCCCTCTTTGACTGTGTCCTTAATCATTTTTTTCGGCTTCATGAGTGGTTTGATTGCCAGATTATAAAATAGGCAAAACATCGTTAGATTTATTTTTAAAAAATAATAATAAAATGAAGAAGGTATTGAAATTTTATAAATCATATTAATATAACTTAAAAACAACTATTTATAAAAATTTTGGTGTCATTACATTTTGGTAAGTGCAATTTAAAAATTAAAATTGATTACTTAAGTTTTTAATTAAATCAAAATATTTTATGCACTATAAACATTACCGTAATTGCTTTTTTAACAGTGCCCATATGAGGTGTACGTTACTGGAAAATCACTACTTAAGTATTCCAGTAATGGACACTCCTCTCAAAACCTTAAAAATTAATGAAATTTTATAAAAGACATTAAATACATAAAATTCAAAGCTTTCTTCAACTACAAAAACAAAAAATTGCAAATTTTGCAATAAAATAAGGAATACATAAATTTATTAAATGAAGCCAGCTCTTAGCATGATTTTCAATGAAAACACGATTTTCAATGAAAAACAGTGAAACTTAAAAACATTATTTTGTGCTTCCTGATTGGTTTAATTAAGAATGTCAACAAAAGTGCTAAATTATAAAATATGCAAGGGCGAGTTACGAAAAAAAATAAATAAAAGCTAAATTTTTATTAGTTATTTTTTTTTTATATAAACCAAAAACATTCAGGTGTTTACATTATTGTTACATCTACCCTATAGTATTCTATGAATATGAGTTAAAGTTTTATAAAAAATATACTCATGTAGTAAAAAGAAAAATGAAGAAAATATAAAATAAAAGCAATGACTACATAAGTGTTGAATTAAGACATTTTTCTCCGGGAGGGATATTTCTGGCTCCAAGGGGGGACATTATAGAGCTCCGGGGAGGGAAATTGCCCATTTTGACCATTGAAAACACAAAATCTCAAAAATTTCGGGGGCATTTCAATGCTCCGGGGGGGGGGAATACCTCCCCGGGGACACCCTCTGAATTCAACACTGCTACATATATTTTGTTCTTACTGTTGGAAAAACAATTTTAATGAGTTATTTATCTCTAATAAATAAATGTCATCTAATGTAAGTCATACTGGAAACTTTTAAAATTACTAAAGCGTTTTATTCTGTTAACGTCAGGCATAAAATACCAATCTTTGCGTCAGCGATTTTCTTTTTTTTTCCTCCGAGCACATAGAGATAGAAGACAACTTCCTGTATAAAATAAAACTTTTAACTCAACATTCTAGAATTTACTTTCGGAAAATAAAAAGTTGAAATTAAAAATGACTTACCGTTTTTTATGTTAAATATTATCCTTTGTTTGATAAATAAGATATGCGCAGTGCAACATCTTCGTCACTGAGTATTAATGAAGTATTATTGCTTTTTACTGAATTATTTTTTCTCCATTTTGACTCCAGATCAAGAAACTTAATCTATGTGGATTATTTTGAATCATAAGATATCGGAGTATATCATTCCAAGATCGAAATTTAAACTCTTTTCAGTATTAATAACACAAATTAAAGATCCACATTTGTAGACCGAGAAAACGAAAACCGGACACATAACGGACACGATAAAATGGCGGAAACATTTTTATCATCACAACCGAGAAGACGATTTCTGATTGGCTGATGCGTAATACATATCTAAGTCACTTTTTAATAGTGACCGTTGACTCTTTCGAAGGAGTGACACTCATTTTTGAAAACGAGTGCGTTTTAATAGCAAATAAGCGTAATTTTATAGGTTATATTATAAAATGTAGTTTTTGAAAAGTAAGAATTGACATATTTTGGTACTTTTCATTGTTTTACTCCATATATTGGTTCAAGTTCAAAGTTGAGCGGGTATTTTTTTCAAGTGTATAATGCCGGGCTTTCATTCTCGTTAACGGAGTGAGATTTTTCACTCTCGACCATGGAATGAGATATTTCACTCTCGACAACGGAGTGAGATATTTCACTCTCGACAACGGAGTGAGATATTTCACTCTCGACAACGGAGTGAGATATTTCACTCCTTTTTAGGGAGTCGGAAATTTCACTCTTTAAAGAGTGTATTTGTATAATGTTCAGTCTAAAAAGAGTGAAAATGCAAATCACTCCTACAAAAAGTGAGCTTTTCACTCCTCCCAGTTTTAGAGTGCAGATAAAATTAGCTTGAACCTTTTCCGTATTGACCAAAATGGCCCATTAATAAAATTTTCTGGAACATGTGACTAGTAAGATGGTCTAGTGCTTAAAAAAAGTTGATTAAACTACACTATATAATCAACGGTGACCGGCCACTTGCGATTTTAGACGTTTTGTTAAATACCTAGAAAATACGTGAGAAATTATCTTGAAACTCTAAGTGTGTAACCATAACAGTGCATGTCATATATTACCGTGAAGATTTTTTCCAGAAACTCCAAAGGGGACTGTAAAAAAAATGAAGATGAACGAATATCTTTTGGATAACTCTGTAAAAACTAATGTAGCAAAAGCGTTCAGTTCATACTGTAGATTATAAGATGTTATTTTTCAGAACAATGTACATAATACCCTGTAATTAGTATTAAAAAAATAATAATACATGTATCAAAAATGAGCAAGTTGACTAAATAATGTTTCAGTACGCATGCGTGAACACAATTAAAATATAATTTGTATAATATGTTAGTTAAATATATAGAGCCACTTTTGTGAAAGTTTCAAAAACATAGCTTAAAAATTCTGAAAATTATCGTCGATAGAATAAACTAAAAAATTCGTTGTTTCCAAAGTGAAGCAAAAAGATGAATAAGTGTATCCTTATATCTATTGATTAGTGCTAATACAGTGTACACAATACTGCACGTACTGGATATACATGGATACAGCCCCTCATTTTTTTTGCTTCACTTTGGGAACAACGGATTTTGAGCTTATTCTATCGACAATAATTTTCAGAATATTCAAGCTATAATCTTGAGACTTTCACAAAAGTTACTCTATACATTTAGTTAACACAATATGCAAATGGAATGATGATAACATTCATGCATGCGCAATGAAACATTATGTTGTAAATATACTCATTTTTCATACAATTTTTATTTTTTAATTCTGATTACAAGGTATTATGTACAATGTTTTTTTGTCATATTTTCTGAAAAGAACATTTTTACTTTCTTCTATCTTTACAAGAAAAAAGTATTGGATTCGTGAAAATTTTGGAACCCCGGTTTTCGATGGATTTGCAGGTTTTTGAGGTCAGAGAACAGGAAAAATAATCTTTAAAAAAAAGTCTGTCTGTGAGTCTGTTTGTCTGTATGATTAAGCATTTTAAATATAATTTTAAACAATTTTTTTCGTATTTAGAAATAAAAATTTTCATTTTTATTTCCGGTATTTTTTTTAAATTTCGGATTTTAAAAAAATTTGAATTTTGGGATTTTATTTAAATAATTTGATTTGAACGTTTTTAATCTGATTAAAATAAATAACTTCCTTTTATAATTATTTTTAAATTAAATTTATTGATACTACCATCTATGGAAGAATTTAATAATTATAAATTTACAATTTGTATTCATTAATTAAAGGATAAGTTGTTTTGAAAAAAAAAATGTTAAATGAAACCCTTTGCGCGATTTGCGATTACACTTACCCACTTGTTTAAATATACACCCCGAAAACAGCTTATTTCGATATTTTGTTTTGTTGAAAGTAAACCTATACTTTAAGTCGATGGGAAACCTTCTATGAGATATATCTGATTCAACCTGCATTACAGTTCTGGAGGTAACTCTTTTACAATTAAACAGGGAAACCTATTAAAATCTACCGAATCAAAAAACTGATGATACAAATTCTTTAATTTTTTTGCTTATCCAAGCTCTCTCTCTTTTTTTAAAAAACAAGAGAAATATTTTGGACAAGTAGTGATTTGTATAATCCAAAGAGAAAACCCCTCGAACAAAACTGAGGAATATCGCCGTGAAAAAATGGTTAAATATACATTCGTTTTTAGACAGTTTGAGAAATGTTTTCAGATTTCTGATCCTCCGGAGCACCGAGATATATATATCGAAGCTCGTCATTAATACCTAGCTTATAAAGTAGAGATCAGCTGTAGTGGCAAAATATGTTTAAGCATATATTAGTGAGTGGTGGATTTTCCAATGAACAAAAATAAATTTTAAATGCAAATATTTCACTTTGTTATATTATTAGCTAGTTTAAATTAAATCAATATTTGCCACATGCATCGAAAGGAAATGTGCTCTTTATACTCCTCAAAAGAAAATAATGAAAATAACTTCACAACCTGCATTCCTGATATATTTATCTCAAGTCCTAATATTTTTCGCTATCTGTAAATCTTTAAAATTCTCCGTGTTCTTTAATTTTTGTTTAAAACTTTCAACATGACCAAGGAAAATTCATACATACTACAGCAAATCTATATCTTTGCTTTGGAACATTGGTTTATCAAGGTTCTCCAATTAGCAAAAAATTCATGCGACGTATATAAATGAAATTTTATAGTGGAGATTTAATTTACTACTATAGTTGAAAACTATTTTATGGTCTTAGTCAATCTGCAATTTGTTTATGTAAGTTCCTTATTTAAACTCGTACATATACTCATATATATACTCATATTATCATATACTTCTTATATCTATTGAGGTTTACTGTAGAATATTAGGTACCGAAACTGAAATGTCTGGCATTTATAGTTTATTTATAGTGACACACTAAACAATTCCATTACATTATAATCTGTGGGGTTGAAGACGGATTTTTATTAAACGTTATTTATTTTTAAAAATCGTTTATTAAAATGCCTTATTTTACTGAATGAAAAAAAGAAATTTTTTAATAATATTATGCTAGAGCTAGATAGTATTTCGAAATTTATGCTTAATGCATGATTTTTGGTTCTTCTTATTATTTCTTCTTATTTAAAACTGACGGTTTTATTAAAAATTCGGTGCATTTTTTTGTTAAGTCCCTTTAACTAATATAATTAAAAACAATGTTCCAAAACTTTCTTATGGCTCATCCATATCAATATGTCAAAACGAGTTATTACGGTGCCAAAATCAAATGGCAATCCATGCCCACCAGGGAGTTCCAATGATAAGAAATTCCGTGCTTTACTTCTTGAGACAGGATTATCGCTAAAATAACGTAAATGATAACAATGCAGCATAGCAGCGCCACTTGTTGGGCGATTTACACCAAAACCTAATTTGCAAAAACTTATGACAACATATAACTGAATCTGAAGTTTGATGAAAATCCGTGCATTAATTCTTGTAATAGCACTACGACGGAAATCGTGAAAAATGCAGCATATCAATGCAACCTGTTGAGCAATTTACACTAAAATGTAAACCATACCAAGTCATATTAAGGAATAACTGAATAGGAAGTTTTATGAAAATCTGTGCATTATTTCTAGGTATAGAGTTATTGCAGAAATCGCAAAAAAATGCAGCACAGCAGCGCCATCTGTTGACCGATTTACACCAAAAGACAGAAAATGTCAATTCAAATCAAGGACTAAATGAATCTGGATTTTTATAAAAATCTCTGCATTAGTTCTTGAGATAGAGCTATTGACAAAATCATGAAAAATGCTGCATAGAAGTGCCGCTTGTTGAGTGGTTTTCCCCAAAAAACTAATCAGCACCAATTTATATCAGAAACTGACTTAAATAATTTTTTATTAATGGTGTATTCCGATCCAAACTGCTTGTTTTCTGATTTATTTTTAAATTCGTTTTTGCTTTCAAATGTACCAAACTTTCAAATTCTCTTATTTAGAAATTCCACGAGGTGTCGTGATTGGCAATTTTTTGATAAATGTAAAAAGTGTTGCTAAAATGCTGTCGAAAATGGCGTTTTGGACCAAATTTTCCGAAGCAGGAGATCTGCTAACGAAAAAAAGGGGCACGCTGAGAAAATAATTGTTTATAAATCAAATTCTAATGGATTGAGCTAAGAATAAAATCACACGGAATCTTATACGTCTCTTGAAAAATCACCTCAGCAAGTTTCATACTTTACCTTTAAAAATGAGGGTGAAAATGTATCGGAAAATTTTGAGCTGTTGAAGATATTTTTCCGAATACACCTTTAAATTCCTTGAGATAGAACACCCACAATATTTCTGTCACATACAGACAGAGCCACAAAATCATACACATTTTTTAAAAACATGTTTTTCGGGTTCTATGACCCCTAAAAAGTGAAAATCCGTCGAAAACCAGAATTCGGTATGTCTATGATTAATATTCTACTATCATCATAGGGATGCGCGATATTATTAGAAACATATGAATTAGAATTGGTAAGTTTTAGCAAATGCAAACGAAAAAAATAAATTCTCGATAAAAATATTCCTCTCTCTTATTCGAATGAAAGAAAGAAAAAAAATATGTTCCATGTTATTTCTAATCATGCAATACAAATGAAAACAGCAATATGTTTTATTCATTGTGATCTTAAATTTCTCCCAGAAGATTATTTATGTGTAGATTTGTGTATGATAGTATTAATATGATAATATACTATCTAAATATAAACTGAAATATATTTTTCTAGAAGCATCAAAACATATTAAAACGCTTTCCCCAAAACCATAGTTTGAAAAGAAATTTTATTTTTAAAAGGAAGAACGAATAATATAAAGAAATTCAAAAGGTTTAATGAAATCGACTTTCAGTGAAACACTTTTTGTTTAATATATAAATAACAATAGGGGGAACTGGGGGACATTGATACAGCTTTTTTCAAAAAAATTTTTTTGGGTCTAGAAAGCAGAAATTTCAAGTTATTTTTCTATGTGATGTCAGCAAAACCTGTGTAGAGTGTTATAAAAATGTACAATCTTTGTTTTATATATTATACATGCATGTAATTTAAAAAAAAATCAAAAAAAGTAATTTGTATCAATGCGCCCCATCCCCGGGGCTGACTGATACACTTTGACACGTCTGGGAAAAATGGAGACAAAATAACACCAATGCATATTTTTCATAGAAAAATAGTTAGCAAACCATTTTATATATATTTATAGACATTAAAATCGCACACAATTTATTTGTAAGCGATATTAAAGCAATCAAAATGACATGTATAATGACCTGATGTTCTGGCTGTTCCTTGTCTGATTGTTGGCTGTGGTAACTTTGTCATATCTGGCACTTTAACCCCATAATTGTCTTCTTTCTTAGGAAAGGTGAAAGAATTACCAGGTTTTCTGTTTATAAATCGGTTTACAAACAGAAAATAAAGGATAATTATATTAAAAATTATGTTTATAATATAATTATCCTGTACTGTTCTGCAGCTTGTTTCTCTTAATTAACATTTCTCATGTCGATAATACTTTTTTCTCTGGAGAATCTATATAAATTTGAGCTTTGCCAGGCTGCCGTCCATTTCTTTTGTTAATTATACTAGCACTAGATATTGTGTAAGTTTGTACGTCTTCTGTTTAAAAAAATACTATAAAATGTTCTAATATAAAGAAATTAGAGCTATTTCACTTCAATAAAAACTAAGAGTAGAAATTTTTGACGAAAAATGATTGAATTAAGGAGTGTATGGTAAAAAAATAAATAAAAGGTAATGAAAAAATGAACTAGAAAAGGATTTAGGTTGTATCAATGTGCCCCAAGATAGACTGTATCAATGTGCCCCATACAGCCATTTTCAATAAAATGAGTCGAAAATCCAACACTTTATAATTTATCTAACAATAAAGAATGAGGAACTGATAAAGAGTAGCTTTACTTGTCAGGGAGTGTATTCTTTTCGGTTGAAAATACTGGAACAGTTGTATAATACCATTTCAATTGTACAACTCAAATTTACTTTTGACCTACAAAAACAATTAATCACCCATCCCATTTCATCAAACTATTGAATCATTCCAAAACTTTCTGTATGTAGTTAATTTCACTAGTATCACCTTTTGGAGCTGTTGTGAATCTTCCTGTAATGACCCTGTGTGCTGTACAGGGGGTGTATCAATATGCCCCAGTTCCCCCTACAGTTTGTTTTACATTTAACTAGTTTTTGTAAAAATAAAAGGTAGCTTTTGTTTGCTTTTATGTAAAAACAAAACTTTTCTAAATAAATGCGCAACTAAAGAAATACTAAATGAATGAAATAACTAATCTCATTTTAGGAAAACTTCACAGTGAAGCACATTTTGTACATTTTTAAAAAGGTCGTTTTTAAAAACCAAACGAAATAATTCAACAGAAAAGAAAGTAAACCTTTTTCTAATAATATAGGGTGAAGTCTATACATATATATTTATATATATGAATTCTAATAATGTTATGGACTTTTTTATATGCATGATTAAGAAAACTTTTTAATAATTTAAATTCACCCAATTAATAGTGACATTACATGCATTTCATTTTCATGCAATAATAATAGTAGTTGTACTTATGATTCATGTCATTTATTCGAATGAAACACATGTTTAACGTATTTTATAAAGTAGCCTTTAATAAGCTTTGTCAGCTTATATTTATATGAGCATTCATATTTATTTATTTAGTTTCCTCTCTCAATTTGAGCAAATCTAAACGAAAATGTTTAAAATAACATATTTGAAAACGACATTAAATTATGGGAAATCTTAATAAAAGATAAAAGTAAAGTAAAATATAAATATAAATAAATAAATAATTAAAGAGAAAAGCAGATCCCGGCCTTTTTCCACGTGATGTTTTTCTGAAAAATAAAAGAAAAATATAAGAAGCCGGTATAGAAATTTTGATCGAGATGGTGAAATTTAGGCTATAAAATTACCCGGAAAAAACATGGAAATGGAATTCCAAAAACAAAATACTTGTATCACGATTTTTTTAAAAACCAATAAAGCTTATAGTAACGACGTAGGATCTGAATTCAGGAATGCATAAATGAGAAACCACGTAAATGATAAATATATAATCGGTGCTTCCCCAAGTTCCCCGCTTCCCTTTTTCAGTTTCCCTTTTCATTCAGAAAAAGTTCGCTAACGGATACTAGAGGGCGGTAGTATCACTTAAGAGGCCCTTCGCCTACTTAGCTCTGTCCATCAAGACGGAGAAAGCAGCAGAAAGATCCCAATCCGCGAAACGTGATGATTTCTCGGCCCACCGACTGGATCGGCGTGGCGGCCCTTTTCTTATGCTGTTGGGCCCAAACAGGTGAGTGATTTTTTTTTTTATTATAATACCTCATCTTTAAAATTTTTAATGTGCTTTAGAAAAATATTTTATTATTATATGAATCGAAATTTTTATTCACAATTCCTGTCACAAAACCAAAAAGAAGAGTTAAACAAAATCTCCTTTACAGAATAAAAAATTAAGAAAAGGTCTAAAAAACAGTTTTAATTAATTTTATGGCTCAGTTATGTTTATTAAATTTTTTTTAGTACTTTTTGTCAGTAATAACCCACAGAAAAATTTATTTAATGCATGATATATTCCAATAAGGGAAGAAAAAATTCTACCGGCGTGCGTTTCAGCGCTCGCTTACAATTGGTGACAAGTTGTTTTGAGGGGGGAAATTCAAATTTATTTACATTCTTCAACTTCATTCATACTTCTGCGGGACAAAAAAAATATATATGAAGGGGATAAAATTTGCAATATGCTTATTCTTTTAAATTTTACAAGACATTTTTTAATTTATATCAGCAATTGCGGATTTTGTTTTCGAATTCATTTTTTTGTAAACGTCTTATATTGTTGTTCTTTAATAATAAATTATGAGTTCTTTCTGATGGTCCTAATAATAGCCTGTGAACGATTGATATTTTATTTTTTTGAGTCATTTCTGAGGATAAAAGTCACCGATTCTTGAAAAATACACAATATTATATATTTTTTTCAAACTTAAAGAACCGAATATTTATTAATTATAAAACGCAAATACTCTGTTCATCTACATTAAATTTTGTTAATGGAAACTTTTTCTTAATGGCCAAAAGTACCCAGTTAATTAAGAACAAAAGTAAAAAAGAAGCTGCATCTCACAATTTGTCTAGACGCCAGGGATAAATTATGTTTGTATTGTTCAAATGCTCAACGCATTATATTTATTCATGAATTGTTGCGTGGTATACCAACTATATTAAGAGATTTTATTTCTATTGATATTTTTTTTATTTACTTTAGAGAGTATTTATTTTAAACTGGAAAATCTGGATATTTTGATTACAGTATTTTTTTATTTATTTATTGAATGCAAGAAAAAATATAATATATTTTATGTCAATCGTTAATGTATATTACACAATTTTCTCCTACTTCCACAATTTTCTGATAAATTAGTTTTTTAATGAAATTTTCTTGCAGAACTTGTAAAGTTATGGGATTTCTCTAAAAATGCAAATAAAAGTTTAAAGTCTTCTTGTAGCAGGCCATGCGCCTTCATTGAATGATGAAATTCTTTCTTAAAGAAAGAAATATTAACTTTGATATAACGACGTATTTAACCACGGTACGGATACAACCCCGGATGCCTAAAAATTTTGTTCTAAAATGTTGCAATTTAATCTAGTGAATAGTTAATTTTGAAGAAGATTTTCTAAACATAATAATCTAATAATATTTCAGTATTTATTTTTAACAGGTATTACTTTTTAACTTATTATTTTATGAATATGAAAAATTTTTAAAGTAAAATAAAGAATTTTAATAGATCCAAGAAAAAGATTATTTAGCTTAGGAATAAAAGCGATTATAAAAGCAAAATTTAATCTGAAATAAAAAGTAAAGAATTTTTACTTTATTTGTGATCAACAATAACTCAAACTGTTTTTTCTCAGCTAAAAAAAGTAAGAAAAAAAAGAAATTTTTTCTTATGATAACATTTTTCAACTGCATAGTTAAAAAAAAAAAAAATAGCGGGAAAAAAAATAATTTTTATTTTTATTTTAACAATAAATTTTTTTCCAAGTTTAAGCACAACTTGAATTGAATAGATTAGCACTATAGCCATATAAAACATGGTAAGAAATTTAGAAGGAATTAAATAGACATTAGAATCTGAAATTGAATTATACTAATTTTACTTACTTCTTTGTTTGATGAGCAATAAGTACTTAGAAAAATTCCAAAATGAAATTAATATTGCGCTATTTTAAGAGTATTTATCAAGTAGAAAACTGAAAAAGACTTATTAGCTGCACAAAGTCAAATATGTGACAACAAGAAGCGGGAAATTCTATACCAAAATCTTTAAAGGAAAGTCACCTAAATGCTTATTATATAAGTTAAATGCTAAATAATTTTGCACAGTCATTTATTTCAAAGGCATGTTGTTTAGAACTAACAAAATCATTCTTCTCAGTTTCCTGTTGTTCATAAAATACTTATAAACGACGGATCGAAAAGGTCCCTTTTCTTTAAAAAAGCACATTTATTTTATCCTTATCCTTTGTACTGAAATTTTGAAAACAACATATATTAAAAACAGATAAAATTTAAACCTTTTAGCTTTTCTATGCCATAAATTTGAGGCTTTTTAATTCCGCCACGTAAAAATATTCAATATTGAAGTATATTTAAGAGAATGCGATTTTAGTATCTAAATAGATTTCTGAACCAGAATTCTTTAATTGTGAAATTTAAGGAGTTTTACGATGTATCAGACATTTTAACTGTATAATTAATTTTTTGTGAGCCCTCGAGTCTAATGTCGAAGATTAATTTTTCACTAGCGCACTGTACTTACGGTAAATGAAGCGTGAAGAAAATAATCATTTGGCGCTAATGTAAGGAAACTGCAAAAGTCTTCTCTTAAAAAAAATAATAACAGTTAATGTTGACCATTGTTAAAATGTGTTAAAACCCACTTTTTAAATTTCAAGTTTTTTTATTTTTTTAATGTTTCCTTTGTATTTTGTTTTCTATATTATTATTTAGTTTTTATTAACACCAAATACGCATTTATATTTCCTTTATAAAACTAAATATTTTAATTAGGAATACTCCTTTATCGTACTTTTTAAAAATTTTATAGAAAATATTTAAATTACACACATTATGTAGAATGAACACGACTAATTGGCAATGCAATTTCCTTATCAGTTTACCTAGCGCAGTTCGGACATATACGATATCACTAATTTAATTCACTTCGACATGATGATTATCAACATGATGACTATAAATCAGCATTTAACACTTATATCTGAAAAAAAAAAATAATTTTAAGAATGTAATGAAGACAATGTACTCACACAGTTTCTGCACACTTACCCAAGATTGTTTGAAATGCGATATTATCATAATATTTATAAGAAATTGCCCCAATCTGTGTATAAAATACAGTAAACTGGATGCTCCGTATTTTGATTATTAGCTGTCACTGCTAAAGTTCACAGTGCAATCGCACTGACTAAATTGTGTGTCTGACTAGTGCCCGTAAACTTTAATCATTTTTTATGTCATATTGCACACAAAAAATGCGCTTAAAACTTTGTAACATTATTTTCACACATTTTAAAGTCACGACCGAAATGCGAGTTGAGCTTGCAGTGAAACTTCTTACATTTTTGACTTAATGAGCAGAATGATTATTATTTTCTTTTTTAAACATTCGGCTTTCCGTGTATTGTAATCTCTTTCATGTTTTCTCCACATTAATAAAACACACTAAATAAGTAAATAAAGCATAGAATTTCTTATTTAGGATACATTATAATTCAAATTACAATTGTTAATTTCGCATAATACCCGAGGTTTTCTCAGTAAAATAAACCTGTGGACACATTCAGGCCAGTTGTATCCAATAGTACCACCTTTTTATGTATATCAACTATCTCAATGCTGTAAATAAGTTCCCTCTTTTTTTCTTTTTTATCATATCTTTAAGTTTGAAGGCAAATATTTATATACAACATGAATCAGCAGAATAATTCTAAATTTAAGGCTAAAAAAAAAAATAAGGAAAATATTTGTGACCCCCGCCCCTCCAGTGACAAATACACAAACAGATAAAACAGTCCTGAGCTGCCCTTAAGTAAAACATTAAAATATGCTAAAACGTTATATTTGAAAGATTTACTGTTGATCTGACAGCATTGATTTCGTTGTGCTTAACTAGGTATGGCACTGTGTGGGTGTTCAAAAGTTATCTGAAGATTTTTTTTTAAAGCAGGAGATTAAATTTGCATTAGATTTTAGATTAAAGTTACATTATGTAGGTTTTATTTGAATAATGCTTAAAAAACATATAGTGTAGTTTTAATATGTTTTGCCTACAAAATTAAATGCATTGTAAAAGCCTTCAAAAACAATTTAAAATTATAATTAATTTTTTTATTTAAAACTGTATAGTATTAAGGTAATTGATTTAAAGCAACATTTTGAAATAAATATCTTAAAAGAAATATGACTCCTGAAAAGTAGGTAACATGCGGATATTGTTAAAACAAAAAAAAGGCACGAGCTTGACAGTATAACAGATATGAATAAAATAGAATTCTTCTTTAGATTTATCTGAAATATAATAACATTCCAGTTATATTTTTTATTAAATGATCCGCTCTAAAGAAACATGCTTTTAGTATAAGAGAAGAGAGATATTATCTAGTTTGGGCTATATTTGTGAAGCATTTTAGTGCACAAATGAGAGGAGATTTTTCTTAAATTTATGATTTTGTTAAGGTAGTTTGGTTTTTTTTCTTAAGTTTCCAAATAATGTACTTAAAAGCGATTATTTTTCTGACTCTTGTCGGGAATTTTGTAAAATCAGTGTTGAGAATAATATATATTTGTATGTGTACAAAGAGGCAAAATTCAGATGTGCTAGGCTGTGTTAATGGAATATGGGAATTTCTTGAAATAACCGAAAAGGAGAACATGGCGCCGCAAATTCAAAATTCTCCTAAGAATATGCAGGTTATCATTACTTCTGGCGATTAGCTTGTGAGTAAAATATGTAGCAAATACCAATAGTTTTATAGAATAAAAGGACAACAGTGTATTATTGAAAAGTTTAGAACAGAACTGAGATTAATGACCTACGAGAAAATGAACAATTTTTAAAACAGAACTCCCCTCTCCTCTTCGAAAGGGATTTCTTATTGAAGAATGCAAGCGCTATATTTTTTAGTTCAAAGAACTAAGTTCTACAGCTCATATTCAAAATATTAGAATAATTACCTTTTTTTTAGAAATTGAAAATATCGTTTGGTAATTTAATGTCTTTTAATGAAAATATGCAAACGATATTTTTATTAAGAACTTATTGTTGATTAAACTTACTTGTTATCTTAAATTTAATATCATTTTTGAAAAGATTAATTGCAAAAAAATTATTTTGAAAAGTCAAAATATTAGAATATTTATTCAAGTGGTTCAAAATATTAGAATATTTCACATTAATTCTCCTTTAATTATTACCAATTCTTAACTGGTGGCATCATTGATTAAATTCAGACTATTTTATTTAAAATCAGTATTCTTTTTTGCAGTTTGTTTCTTTTTCGTCTTAAAATGGGCCGTGTGAGTGATATTCCTGAATCTACTAAACTTCGTATGGTTGATTTGTATCGGCACGGTAAAAATCAATGTTTTATAGCGAATTATTTACATTGTTCGCAATCGAGCGTTAGTAAAATACTAACACAATATTCAAAAATTGGAAAATTTCAAAATAATCGCCGAAATGGTGGCCGAAAACCAAAAACATCTTCTAGAGATGACAGAAAACTGAAGCGTATAGTTAAGAAAAACCGTTTTAAAAGTGTGCGATTCTTGCACCGAAAATGGAAAGAAGAAGGAGTTGAAGTTTCTACATCGACAACATTAAGACGTCTCCATAAATTTAAATTTGAATCTCGTGTACCGAAAACAAAACCTCTCATGACTGCAAGACAAAAGCGTATAAGATTGAATTGGTGTAAATCAAGACGTTTATGGAGCAATGAAGATTGGAAAAATACATTATTTAGTGATGAAAGTATGTTTTGTGTTTCGTATGGTAATCAAGGTATTCGAGTTTGGAGAATGAAGCAAGAAGCATTTGATAAAGAATGCCTTAAACGTTCCGTAAAATTTGCTGCTAGTGTCATGGTTTGGGGTTGTATGAGTGCAGAAGGACCTGGAAAGTTATGCATCGTCTACGAAAAGGTTAACTCTCTGATATATCAAGAAATTTTAGAATATTACATGATTCCATCATCAGAAGATTTATTTGAAGATGATTTCATCTTTCAACAAGATTTAGCGTCCCCGCATACCTCGGTGTCAACTAAGAATTGGTTCCGCCAACGCAACATTAAGGTACTTCTTTGGCCACCAAATTCACCAGATCTTAATCCCATCGAAAACTTATGGTGTATAATGAAGAAAAAACTTCAAAAAAACCTCTTTCAAGTAAAACTGAGTTAGTGGCACGTATAAAGTCTATTTGGGCTAATATTGATAGAAATGTTTGTAAACACCTTGTATATAGTATGCAAGATCGATTGTACGCTGTTATGAAAGCTAAAGGGGATGCTACAAAATATTAACTACCATTTACTTCATATTCATAAGGTAATATTGTTGCGTAAAATAAAATATTCTAATATTTTGAACCAATCTAAATTTTATTCTAATATTCTGGTGTGTTTAAGGAAGCTGTATACCTAATTTATTGTGGTGTATTTTATATTTTATAAATGTTAAAATCTTATCTAAACATTCCAGATTTAATTTATAAGAAATTTAATTGCGTTTACTTAGTATAAAAAATAAATAAATGACAAATAATTTTTTCTTATTACTTTTTCTCAATTATTCTAATATTTTGAATATGAGCTGTATCAGAACGATGCAGTTTAGTCGTTCTTATTTGAAACATTCACTTTAAGCCTTTCAGATGCAAAGTAATTGTGTTGATAAAATATTCAAATGATTGAATATCACAGGAATTTACGAACAAATCGATTTGAAAATAAATAAATTATTTTCTTCACGTATATTATAAAACTACAATTTTATTCAAAATTTGTGTACAAATTTGGCAGTAGAGGAATAAAATTGTGTAATATAAATAATACAGCATCACCCTTTAAAGGGTTAAAAGTGATAGTTCCGTAGGAGTAATCTCGAACTTTTTAAAACAATCTTATTGATTAGAAAAAGTTCGCCTGCTATGCAAATCTACGATTAATAATAATAATAATAATAATAATATATTTTTAAACAGATTTTTTTAAAGGAAAAGACAAGTATAAAGTACAACTAAAACCACTTTCTATACGTACAGTCTATTGATACATACGCGTGTTTAATAGACATTATTCCGAAAACGTTATAAATGAAAAGAAAAAGAATAAACACTAATCCACAAATCCTCGCTTTTGCTGCCAAATTTCTTTCAGTCCCCGAAACTTTCCCCCTTGAATGTCTTCTTCTAATCTTGATTTATATCTCAGGTAAGAAAGCGCGGTGATAAAATATCTTAGTACGTCTAATTTCTCCATTCCCTTTGTCGCATGTCTGTATGTGAGGCAAACTGAAATCTGACTGACATTTTTAAGGGATTCTTCAACCAGTGTGTATACTACTAGTCTATCGTTTAGATACCTGCAAGCAACGTATAGATATTTTTCTTGTGATGCACATGAAGGGGAAAATGAGATTTGCTTTTGGATTCGAGCCATTTTCGTTTCCGTGTCTCGTTGTATAATTCAGTTTTTGTCTCTTTTCATTTTATCCTCTGTGATTTAGCGGTGAGGCTCTTCAACCGCTTTCAGATAAAAGGAAAAAAAAAGTATACGAGTGAGTTTTGACTTGGCTCGATGCCCACACCACTCTACATACAGGAAGCTTCTCAATTCGATATATAACCTAATTCAATTCCAAAACAGTCTATTGATAGCCGGAAAAATTATAATGGGCAACATTATTTTGTTCCGTACTCAAAGAAAATTTCGCGCGAAATTTAAAATATAAGGTTCGTTTATGTGTATTTGAAAATCCAACGTAACATTAATATATATATATAGAGAGAGAGAGAGAGAGAGAATAAACATTTCTTGACTGTAATAATTTAATAAATGTCTAATAATATCTACCTTAATTATGATTATTTATCTAATTCTGGTGGAAGATTAGCAACATTTCAAAGACATAAGCAATGAACACAGACACGCTTGCAGACAAAACTTTTTAACGTGACTGGCATAACCTCTTGATTAACAGTTTTGTTTCCTCTTGTTTAACAACTTGTTAAACAATTGTTACTTCTTACAACATCTTATTTTTCTGACAGTTTGGATGATCGCAATTTCTTCTTCTTTCTTTTGTATATAAACATTAAAATGTTTCCTTAAGCTCATTATTTTCTGAAAATTTATCTACAGAAAACTCTAGAATCAAGAGAAAATTTATCGAAAAAAAAAAAGAAAAAAATTCTAGCACGGCATTGCAATTTTTTTGTTGTAATTTTTGCCTATTTATTCTTACAGTTCCATAACCCATGGGACCCTTGAGAGGTATCTTCAAAAATTCTTGAAAAATGATTACTTGATTCTTATTTCATTCATTTTGCCGCAGTCGTTCCGGAGTTAAAAAGGTTGGCAAGGGACTATAGTGGACATAATGTATATATTATGTCAAATAAAAGATCATTTACGTGTCTATGCTTATATAATCTCTCAAGTAATTGAAAAAGATAATTTTGTCGCAAAATGAAGTATTTTTTAAATTTGGAAGCATTTTCACACATTTACAGCTCTTTCATTCAACATTACACTCTTTTAATCAAGTATTTATTACATATCGTTACTTTTTAAGGCTGATATTCGCAGGTACGATTTTATGCAGCATTAGAAGGATAAGTGTATAAAGTTTTGTAGGTTTTCCTTGTTTGAAAATGTGAATTATCTTTATTTTTCATCAAAAATGTTATGTTACTTGAGATAATATAGCCATAAATGATTTTATTCCCAATAACAAAACACAACACACAAGCACATACTTCAATTCAACGAATCTATTTTTACTAAGATAAAAGTATTCAATTTTATTAGAAGAATGTAATCAAATTTCGATTCAATATTTATTATTTTAAAAGACTAAATCCTTCAAATGATAAATATGCATAAATTTTTAATGCAGATCATGGACATTTTTATTTAAAAATTTAGGGAAATATGAAACTATGTATAGAAGAAACGGAGAAGTTATAATATAAATAGAAGTTTAATTAATCACACATTTTCGGAATTTGGTTTAAAAAAAAAAAAAAAAAGGTTCAATATGCAATACAATAGTATTCTTAAATGTGTATATATGAGACATATGAAACAATATTAAATCATAAAATGCCTTGCAATTCTATGAAAACTAATTTATTCACACATCTACAATATTAAATACAAAATTTACTAAAAAAAATATCTTATGTTATTTAGTTTACAACTATTTTATGCTAATGACATTTTCTGTATTTGATTACTACCGGCATAGTATAAATATTGACTGAAATATTCTCTTTTTTCTCAATAAAAATGATAAATCAACATGCAAACATACACTAGATCTGTATAAAAGTTTCCGGAACAGATAATGTAATGAATTGTTAAGAATTGTTAGGATTATCCCATTGCGAAGCTTATTTGTAAGGGTCATGTAGGAAAAGGATTACATTTTCGATCCCATCATTTAGAAGCCACATGCTGCTAAAAGAGCAAATGTCGTCTGTGATTATTTAATTTGCACTGATTAAGTAAAAAAAGTAAGGAATATACATATTTATTTAGCTTTAATACTTTCCCACATAAAATATTCTGATGATTTAAAAATCTTTTAGGACGGATTTAATGAGAGCATCACGAACCAACTTGTAATTCATGCCGCTGAGAGATAATTTGGAAAAACTTCATTTATTTATATTTAAAATCGATCCACGTTTTGAGAGGATCGAAACAAACACAATAGAGGAAAAGATGGAATTTACACCGATTGAATTGTAGGAAGATCAACAAGTAAAAATCCTAGATTTAAGAAATGAATGGAAACTGAATCAAAGTCCTTTGTTATCAAAATTGCTTATTTAAAAATACAGATTGACATTGATTGTGTTAAAGAAAATTGTTATTTTTTGGATATTTTTAAAGAAAAAATTAATTTACTTCTCTGAAAAAAATATTTTTTCTTGTTACATTATTCTTTTTTTCTTGTTTATTTAATTTATCCTTATATCTAAGGCCAAAATTAATTTATGAACTGTACATATTTTAGTATTTTTTGAAGATGAACGATTATGATTACCTACCAACTAAGCTATTGAAAGTACAGGATTATTTAACCCATTAAGGACAAGCAGTACTATATAGACCTAGCATTGCTGCCACCTTTTAAGTACGACTATTTTTGCACAGAAATATTTTCTTTATTTAATGAATAGAATTCTGAGATAAGACGGAATATAAAAATAAACAGTATCAAAAATAGTGGTAAGAATTGCAATTTGCCCTTGATAAACATTATAAAAAGAAAAATAATTCCCTTTTAAATAAGTTAAGGTTTAGATTCTTCTGTTGCTCATACTTAAAAAGTATTTACTCAAATGATTTTAAATTTAATAAATTATTACTATACAGATATTTCTTTGGAAATGACAGTACATATTATAAATATTATGTGATGACAAAATTTAGAAAAAAATAGTTTATTGGAAAAGTTTTACAATTTTGTGTTCTAAAATAAATATTTAACAATATTATAGAGAGGGGAGACTGAGGCATATGTGCACATGGGGCAAATGTGAACATAGCAGTTTTTTACTAGTTATTCTATGTTTTTTTATTTGAAAAAAAATATCAACGATGATAGCACTTGTAGACATATGGTCAAAAATGTTTGAAATTCTTTGACGTTTTGTTTGCCCTCAGTAGGTAAAACACTGTTTATAGATCTCGAAAGTAAAATCTTAGTTCCAACTTGCTAAGATAATAACTTTATTTATGTATTCATTTATATAAATTTTTTGTTTTAACACATACTATGAATACTAATAATTATTTTAGACAAAAAAAATCTAAAATTGAGAAATGTTAATGAATGAATGAATGATAATCACTTTAACTATAGTGGTCATATGGTCACTTGTGAACAGACTAGTTGGGGCAGATATGAACTATTCATAAGTACCCAAATGATTATTCTATGATTCTGTTCCTCTCAGTTAACTTCATGAGAAATAACGTGAGCTCCAATATCTATCATTTCCTGAAATCGAAGACCTTTTTATCATTCAACATTTGATTTTGTTATTGAAACGTCTACAGAAACATCTGACAACAATTACATAAAGAGCAACAAGCTCGTTTACGTTCAAATGTATTTTAAATAAATTTAATGTTTTCTAAAATGCAATAATGTTATGCAATATTTTATTAAAACAATATTTTTAAGCATTATTAATGTAAAATATGTTACGTTAAAAAACTTTGCAAACTTTTCTATTTCATTTCTTCCAAATTTGTAATGATGATTTATTTTCATCTTTAAAATAGCTATGTATATGATGCTTTGAATGGGGATAGATATTAATAATACCATAAAAAATTTAAATTTTAAACTAATAATTACCATAAAAGTCTGATTCCAAGCATCTCTCTCTTTTAAAAGCAAAAGAAGTTAAAGTTGTGAGGGTGGGCTTATAATCGAGATTTTTTTAACCCTTTGAGCTCTGACGGTAGAATTTTCTACCACATAATTTAAATTCCGAAATGTCACAACGGCACCAGAAAATTCGACCAAATTTATTTGAAAAAGGTTTAATGTATTTTTTCGTGTATATCGTTAACCGGTTTTTTTTTTTTTTTTTTTTTTTTTTTGCAAAATACTGGTGCCAATGTAACATTTGGAATTTTGAAGAAATTTACCCACCAGAGCTCAATTATTAAAAAACTCTTCTTTATAGTTTATTTAGAAGTAAATAAGCAAATACAGGGGAGAGAATCTTTCATATTTTGGCAAATTTCCGATAAATATTATCTAAATATCTCCAGTAAATATCGCTAAAATCTACTTGAAACAAAACACCTCAAACAAAATTCAAAAGCTTTATTTAATTTTTTCAAATTTATTTCGTTATTTTTTATTTTATTGCAACAATAATTAATCTTTTAATTCTCCTTCTCCCCCTAATCTACTTATTTTTATTTTATAATGTTGTGCTTAAACAGATCCCCCAGAAACTAGAGAAATTTATACGTATTTTTTCCCTTTCTTTATAGTGAATTTAACAGATACTATAACTAATGATTATGACGCAAACAAATAACAGATTAAAAAAGCATTTCAAAGGATATTTTTTCCTGTGTTCACAACTACCCCACTTGTGGGGCACATGTGAACACTTTTTGTGAGAAGAAATATAAATGTGATTTAAAAAGTGTTACCATGTGTAAAATAGCTTTCTGTTTACTATATTCAATAGTTTTTATTTTACAGAAATTAACTCAGTTATGAGTAAAAGCTATATTTATGCGAACTGTTCACATGTGCCCCAGTCTCCCTTACTAACAGCAGTAATTATATTTCATTTGAAACATAATTGCAGGTATATGTAAAGAAAGCATCATAGTAAAATATTCTACATTTTTAGGTTTCTAAGATTTCATAAGATTAGAGCAATTTTCTTTGAATAAGCAAAACATTTGAAATAGATTCTAAAGGAAAACATATTTTTATGAAAAAGAATTTGAATTCCTAACCATTCAATTTAAATCTTTTAAGGCTATTTACTTGCAAAAGAAATGTTTTTTGTCAATTAATTTTAAAACTTTAGGGCTGCAGGCCATATTTCTTCTTTCCTTTCCATTCAATTGATAATGAGAAGTAAAATTACAGGGATGATAATTTTATCTTATAGGTTGAATGATGAAGTTAGTAAAGGTACAAATAATAAAGGTGTATATTAATTTGTTTTTCGTGTAAAGCATACTATAACAAAACATTAGATGTGCCATGAGATATCCTAAATCGAAAATTTTCATTAGAAACTTGTATTTCATTTGAAATATTCCGCGATAGTTGACATTGATCTAATGTATTTCTGTTTAAGTGAGAATATTTGTTAAAGGGTAATTGCACTAAAACCATTTTAAAGGATATTTAATTGGACAATATTTTAATTTTTTTAAAGCAAAATATCCCAGATTTTAACCTAGTTAATATTAAAATGTTTGTAGTTTTCGTCTTGATTGTATTTTATACGGATATATACCAAATAATGTTATAAGAATATCAAGAAAGATGTTTTTATCTTAAGTATTGGGAATATTAAAAGTTGGTAAAATTTTCAGCAAAATATAGTTTTTATAAAAGTAAGATTAATGCAATCAAAAATTAATGTAAAAAATATGTTCAAACTAAATGTACTGTTAACAAATATGTAGCTTGTGAATTTTAAATATTATTTTTTCTACAAAAATAAAAGTTTTTGAGAAGATATTGCTTATCATGCTTGCCAGCTTAAGGATTATGTGCAATTAAGATAAGTTTATAGATTATTTTTGTAAAGTTTTCTTTTATACTGCTTCAAACATAACAAAAGACTTAAATGATCCTAATTGCCTTTATTGTCATGCATCATCATTACAGAAAAAATAAATAAATTAATCACGTGAGGGAGAAGTATATTGAGTATTATGTACATAAAATGAAAAAAAAAATGCTGGAATATATTTTTTACAATAATAATCGTCTGTGTTTTCTAAACTTCATATACAATAATTAATTAGCTTAGATTGAGGATATGTTGCCATAACAGAAAAATTTATAATACTTTCTAAAAATGCCACAATGAATTCTTTTCATTCAACGTATTTTTTCTTTTCTTTTTATCATAAACAATTTGATAATAGTACGATAAATTCATTTCTTGAAAGGCGAGTACATTGCTCAATTTCTTACAAGATGATTACGCAAAAAATATCAATATATGATCCTTATCCTAGAAGTAGATGCATTTAAATGTAACATTTATCCTTAAAGGCTTGACTCCGTGTCTTTAATCAGTTTTCATAGGAAAATAAAGAACATTAGTATGTTTCAAGATGAAGGAAACATTTGTTGCCCCATGCAGAGCTGTGATGAAAAGCAATTATCTGTTTTTTAATTATGAATTTCAATTATGAGAGAAGCATGGTATATGTTTTTTTGTTTTAAGTAAATCTTGTTTTAAGTAACTCTAAACAGTAGGGTGTAGATGAATTTTTTAACATATCATGTTCTTTAAAAATATAAATAGCGACTGTTTTGAAATAAAAACTTAGTCGATGATTTCCATTGTGCTATTTATTGGAGATCAATGCGAAAACAAAAAAACTAATTATTGATGGGAAAAAAGAATTCATTTTTATGACTTCCCACATTTGATATTTCCCAATTTGTCTTAAATTTATTTAAAAACCATTATTTTGTAGCCATTTAGATTACGAATATTTCCCCTGCTTCTACAATTTTGTGAGGATTTCTTTCTTTCCTTTTTTCCCAGTTAAATAAATATTTCTAATTTTTATTCTAAATCATATAATATGATCAGAAATAAAAATTATTAAAATTTGGGTTTGTTATTTATATCATTGAATATGATATTTAATAAATTGTTTATTAAATAGATTTTAAACGCTTTACCATCATATTTCAAAAACTGGTTAATCCACTTTTATAATAACTGTTGGCATTAACGTAAGTTTGGCTTTTAATAACTATACAAAAATAAAGGATGAGTTTATGCTATGTAAGACATTTTCGTGTTTTCAGGATTTTTTAAAGAAAAATTAAAAATCTCGAAGACAATAAGTAGAACTATGTAAGTGAAAAACATCGTACTAAGTTTCGTACTCTATCGTTGTTAGAAAGTTAGTTATAGCATTTTAAACATAACAAAGTAAAAAAGAAATTATGAGACAAATGCATTTAAATCTTGGAAGAAGACGCGAAATGACAGATAGTACAATATAAAAAGGGTTTATATATAGTTATCTAATTATTATAATTAGATGAAATTTGTGTCAGTCTATTGTAAATATTCTAGAGTCTTTTCTATGACTATGTAAATTTCTATATAAATGAATTTTTTTGTAAAATAGTGATTTTTTTTTTCGAGATATTGCTGCCTGAAGTCTGACATGAAGCCTTGTCAATAATAATATCCACAAGAAATACAGTTGATTAATACTAGGTGCAGCCAGGGGATGATAAAAATCCCTATTTAAACCGTTACTCGTAATATCCGTGAGCATAAAAATAAATCCTAAAACGCACACATGATTAAATTAATTGCTGTTATTAATTTATCAAATTATCCTAATGTTAAAATTAGCTTATTATAATGAAGTTAACATAAAACATTCAATCTTATCTCATTTTCTTCAGATGGGTCATTTCATTAAACAAAATCAGAGTATTGAAGTCAAAGCCTTTAACGAACTAATAATTCCAAAGGACAAAAACGATGTACAATAGTGCAACTGATAATTTTCCTTTGAACTATTAATTTTACACATTATTTTAATTTTAACAGTGCAATAAAAGGCATGAAAAGCTGACTAATATTTTCCAGAGTTCAGTTTTAATAAAAGATACAAATAAATTTTTTTTCTATTTTTCTTAACTTCCATGGCTCAGTTATAAATCGTCCAAATACGGTGTATTTTAAACACCCTTGTTCTTCTATTATTTTCTTTTTTTTCTTCAAGATCTCACACCATTCCTTTTCATTATCTAGTGTTGGGTATAGTGGTCTTGTTGAAGTTAAAATTCAGCTGGGTAGAACTATATTACATTTTGACTGACAGTTATCATGTAGAATTTTATAGCTGAGAGGTTATAGTCGTCGATAAGAAATAACTTTTTACCAAATAATATCCTAATTTTCAACAAAAACCACATTAAGAAGAACAGATGTTTTACATGTATTAGCCGTGATTCTGCTTTTGTAGCTCGCAAAAAACGTGAAAATTTTAATATTGGTTACATGATGAATTCTTAACGTGCAAATTGCTCTTTTTAGCATTATCACCGTTTTAGCCGTGATTGCATTTAACGAGTTTGACTGTAGAACAGTTAATTATACATAATCTATTACTTCTCACTATTAAGAGCAAAAAGAAATTTCTTTTCTTTTCGAATTTTTATTCTACAATCCTTTTTTCCATTTTTTGGAATTTACAAATCATATTATCTTATTCTAATTAATCATGAAAGTTTAATTAGGCTAAATAAATAAGAAAGAAAAATCAGGCGACCCGCCTAAATTAAGAAACACTTTCCACTACTTAAAGATTTAACTAAGCATCATCTTTTGATACGGCGAGAGAACAAAACGCGTAACATAGCTGAAAATCAAATTTCAGCAATTATCGTTCACAGTCCGTAAGGCATTAGAATTCTTTCGTGCAGATACATTGTTCTATATGATCTATAGATTTTTATACGCACCGCGCAGACAAAACTTAATTCGGATAGAAAATGCAAAATACGGCGAAAAAGACTCTTAAATACTCATCATTCATCAATGTTTTTTTTTTTTTTTTTTGCCAGTCTTGTATATTAATTCTTTATGTTCTTCATGCCCCCCAAAATAGTCAAGCAGGAAAATGCACAACACATTTAAAGAAATATATTAGTCAATTCGGGCCCGTAAACAGCAATGCTTACAAATTCTTTTGGGTTGACCTATATATATCATATGTATAGTTTATACACAGTACGTAATATGCTAAAATTTACTTAAGCTTAAAAACGTATGTTACGTCTGAAAACGCATTTCAGCAAACAACTTTCATAGATGATAAATATTATGGACACCATATAGGGGGAAGTGGGGGACATTGATACATGGGGCACATTGATACACCCCCTGTACTGCACACAGGGTCATTACAGGAAGTTTCATAACAGCTCCAAAAGGTGATACTAGTGCACTCAACTATATACAGAAAGTTTTGGAATGATTCAGTAGTTTGTTGAAATGGGGCGGGTGATTAATTATTTTTGTAGGTCAAAAATAAATTTGAGTTGTACAATTGAAATGGTATCATAGAACTGTTCCAGCATTTTTAACCGAAAAGAATACTCTCTCTGGCAAGTAAAACTACTCTTTATCAATTTCCCATTCTTTTTTGTTAGATAAATTATGAAGTATTGGATTTGAGACTCATTTTATTCAAAATGGCTGTATGGGGCACATTGATACAGTCTTTGTCGGGGCACATTGATACAACCTAAATCCTTTTCTAGTTAATTTTTTCATTACCTTTTATTATTTTTTTACAATACACTCCTTAATCCAACCATTTTTCGCTAAAAAATTTTAATATTAGTTTTTATTGAATTGAAATAGCTTTAGTTTCTTTATATTGGAACATTTTATAGTATTTTTGCAAAGAGAAGACGTGCGAACTTACCCAACATAAAGTGCTAGTAGAACTAATTAAGGAAAAGGACGGCAGCCTGGAAAATCTCAAATTTATATCTATTCTCCTGAGAAAAAAGTATTTTCTACATGAAAAGTGTTACATAAAGAGAAACAAGCTGCAGAATAGCACAGGATAATTATATTAAAAACAGAATTTTTAATATAATTATCCTTTATTTTCTGTTTATAAACCGATTTATAAAGAGAAAACTTGGTAATTTTTCATCTTTCCTAAGAAAGAAGATAATGCTGGGGTTGAAGTATCAGATATGACCAAGTTATTACTGTCAACAATCAGACAAGGAACAGCCAGTACATCAGGTCATTATACATTTCGTTTTGATTGCTTTAATATTGCTTACAAATTAAGGGTGGGTGATTTGAATTTTTAAAAATAATATAAATTGGTTTGATAACTATTTTTTTATGAAAATTATGCATTGGTGTTATTTTGTCTCATTTTTAACAGACGTATCAAAGTGTATCAATCTGCCTCGGGGATGGGGCACATTGATACAAATTACTTTTTTTGATTTTTTAAAAATTACATGCAAAAATAATATATAAAACAACGGTTGTACATTTTTATAACACACTACACATGTTTTGCTGACATCACATAGAAAAATAACTTGACATTTCTGCTTTCTAGACACCAAAAATTTTTTTAGAAAAAAGCTGTATCAATGTACCCCACTTCCCCCTACCATAAAAATTATGCTGTGGTGCACCTAAATGAAAAATTTCAATTATGTTTCAAGTAATGTAACATCTTTAAAATGCATTATAAACAGTTTTTCTCTATATGTCATAATAGATCGGAATTCTTTTGTTTGTCTCTTTAAACGAATTCTAAATGCTACATCCCCAATTTTCAACAGGAAACGCCCTATTGTAAATACCAATTTCCAGTTTCGCGAAAAACAAAGTATATTTGCGGAACTTTAAAGCGATGGAAGACAGAAGAACAGAAAACATAAACACTTTTCAACCATGTTGAAAGAATTAAAAAAAAGGATTTATTCGTCTTTTTACATACAGTCTCAGCAAAAAAAGATAAAAAAATTCTTGACACTTGCGATTTTAGACGTTTTGTTAAATATCTAAAAATATACATAAGGAATTATTTTGAAACTTCAGGTGTGTAAACAAAATAGTACACGTCATATATTTTCGCGAAGAGTTTTCCCCGAAATCCAACAGAGGACCGTCAACAAATTGAAAAAGAACGAAGATCTTTTGAATAACCCTGTCAAAACTAATGAAGCAAACGAGTTCAAACTGCAGATTATTATTAAGTGGCTTATTGTAATAAATTGTGCTCATTTTTATGAATATAGCATGTAAACTCGTAGAGAAATTAAGGTTTTTATAAAGACGGTCCCAAATTTTTCCAAGTTTTTTGCTTATAATTTGCAGAGTTCTTCATAAAACTCAATGTTATTTTCAGTAAATATGACAATCAACATTGTACATAAAACCCTGTAATCAAAATTAAAAAATAATAGAAAATTTATGACAAATGAGCAGGTTTACTAAATAATTTTTTACTGCACATGCGTCAGCGCTATTAAAATTTCATTTGCATTTTATGTTAGTTAAATGCATAGATCAACTTTTGTGAAAGTCTCAAAAACATAGCTTGAAAATTCTGAAAATTATCGTCGATAGAATAAAAAATAAATCCGTTATTTCCAAAATAAAGCAAAGCGATAAGGAGTTGTATCCAAATATAGTAGTACGTGTAATATTGTGTAGGCAATAATCAATGGAATAACTATAAATATGGATACAGCCCCTCATGTTTTTGCTTCATTTTGGGAATAGCAGATTTTGATCTTGTTCTATCGACGATAATTTTCGGAATTTTCAAGCTATGTTTTTGAGACTTTCACAAAATTTGCTCTATACATTTAACTAACATAATATGCAAATCAACTTTAATAGCCTTGACGCATGCGAAGTAAAAAATTATTTAGTAAACCTGCTCATTTGTCATAAAATTTTTATTATTTTTTAATTCTGATTACAGGGTGTTACTGATTACGAGTTTACATGCTATATTCATAAAAATGAACACAGTTTATTACAATAAGCCACTTAATCATAATCTGCAGTTTGAACTCTTTTGCTTCATTAGTTTTGACAGGGTTATGCAAAAGATCTTCGTACTTTTTCAATTTGTTGACAGTCCCCTGTTGAATTTCGAGTAAAACTCTTCGCGAAAATATATGACGTGTACTATTTTGTTCACACACCTGGAGTTTCAAAATAATTCCTTATGTATATTTCTAGATGTTTAACAAAACGTCTGAAATCGCAAGTGTCAAGATTTTTTTTTTGCTGAGACTAATATTATTAGGGCTTCGTATTCAAAAAGTAAAAATTGAACCGATGAATAACCGATTTTCTCGAAAACTATGGAACATGAAAAGTCAATATTGATAGAATTACAAATGATGCTGATATGCATACCTATCTACGCTTTTTTTTCTCCAATTTAACCAGGTAGTGTCTATTAGAATTATTTTTCATAAAATTCTTGATTAACTACGCCAAATAAGACATTAATTATAAATAGAAGTTTCCATATACGTCCATTAAAAACATTTCAAAAATATGCATTAAAATATTTAATAGCTATAAAGGGACGTTAAATACTAATAAAAACATTAAAAGATCTTAATAATTTTTACATGTTTCGATTGAATTTACTCAATCATCACCAGAAAAAGAAACTACAAATAAACACAAAGATGGAAAATGACAAACTATTACAAATGAAATTAAATTTTTTATTTTAAAAATATAAAAATCACGCGCGTGATTTTTATTTTTAAAATTTTTTTTAAATTTCATTTGTAATAGTTTGTCATTTTCCATCTTTGTGTTTATTTGTATTTTCTTTTTCTGATGATGATTGAGTAAATTCAATCGAAACATGTAAAAAATATTAAGATCTTTTAATGTTTTTATTAGTATTTAACGTCCTTTATAGCTATTAAATATTTTACGCCAAATAAGTACAAAATGGTTTATATTCTTAAATTTTTTCACACAATTCCATTGACATCTTTGTGCAGTTTCAGGCATTCGCTTTCATTGAAAAAATACATAAATCTGATTTAAAGGCATTGAATATCTTTCGTCTGCTGACGAAAATCTCGGGGTCATAGGTTGTTTTTTATATGGTTATTCTTTTTCATTTATTACCCACGAAAGTTGCAACTTTTAATAAGTCACCTTGTGTATTATCGTTTGATTATACACAAGAAGTACCCACAAAACAAGACTTCCTCTTGGTCCGTTTCTGGAACACTAATCGTTTTCAAACAAATATCTTCTTTTTAGATTTCTCTTGCAAATTTTGTATAAAACCATCTCGAAGGTTATTTCTGTTGTGAATGTTCTAAAAACCTACTACAAAAATTCTTCGGAATTAATGTTATTAAAAAATAGACAAATGGATGCCTTGATATTACAATTTGATAAAATTATTACATTGCAAATTAAAAATCTGGCATTTTTATTAGCCTTTGGCTTTCCTTTAATTTGGCTTTAAAATACATAATTTTAATTGCTTCAGTTTAGCATATTTTATGGTGCATTTATATGGCTTTATTTTCTTATTTCTCTTTTAAATGTCGTTGCTATTTTTCTTTATCTTTTTTTTACTCCTTGATCCGTTCCATTAATTCAATCTCTTGATAATTTTCAAAAACAATATTTATTATCTTATATAAATGCGGCTTGTTTTTAATTAATTACATTTCGCTGTCAAATGAACATCCTGTTTTTCTTTCATTTGTTTTAATAAAAAGTGTTTTTCCTATAGGCTTTTTTACAGTAATAATAAGTCGGAATTTCATGAACTATTTCAGAATAACAAGCTCTTTGACAACCAATTTTAAATTTAATAATTAATTGCCCCTGAACTGCTGTCAAAATTACGGAGGGGGGGATATAGAATAATGTAAAGCAATATTGAGGTTTTTGTAACTCTTAAGTCAAATAAATAGAGCTAAACCGGTATTCTTCAGAAACAGAAATTTTCACGTAAACAAGGAAATCCGTTCAGAACCGATATCTGCCATTCAGCATGTTACTGGTTTTCGTGTTTTTTGTTTCTTCAAAGAGAAAGTTCACTTTTATGGTTCAAGCAAAACTGCATAAGCTTTATTATACGTTATTAGAAAAATAATTATGCTATAGTAGGTACTTTTTAAGAGCAGCTTTTAAAACTACAAATTCAAGTGAATTGGAATCGCAAAAAATGAAGATTTCTGCAGTTTTATATGCAATTTATAAACAAACATTTTTCAGTTCCATTGCGATTTTGTTTTGATTTATATGAAAATGTTGGAAAGATAAGGTCTCTTTCTTACATTAAAAGTAAAGAGCTACGAATTCTGGACTCCAAATGTTACATACGATAAAAATTATTTGTAGATATTACAATGAAACATAATATAGTCTGTCTCAAAAGTTTAAGCACTCTACAAATTTGCTTTATAAGAAATGAAAAAGAAAATATTTTATGCTAATTTACAATAAATACTTGACATTTAATCAAAATTAAATGAAATAAGCCATTTTGGATGGTTAAAATAAAAAATTTATTTATTTTTGTTTAATTTTTCTTTTTTTCTTGAAGAAATGCTGTCTCAAAAGTTTAAGCACTTTATAGAAATTTTTCTAGAAACACGGAATTGGTCGTGTGTAATGACGCCGTATGACATCATATTGTACTTTGACAAAAGTATAAAAGGTAAAGAAATTATTTCCTCTCTTTTTAAAATGCAGAAGGGTAAAGAATTCTCAAAATGTGAGATTTTGAAAGTTTTTAAATTGAAACCTCAAAATATAACAGTTTCTGAAGTTGCAAAAGTTTTAATTGGATAAAAGCGAGGTATATATCAAGTATTCTGTAAAAATGATAATTTTAAGTGGAAGGTGTGGACGACTACGTCTGACGACTGTTCAGACTGATCGGAGAGTACGGAGATTGATATCTGAACAAAAATGTGTCTATACTGCAAATTAAAAATAATCCCAGTGTGCAGGCGTCTAAAGAAACGGTACCTAGATGTATTTAAGAGTATGATTACATCATACCTAAAAAAATGGCTCGCAAACCGTCTCTCAAATTGTATCACAAACAGGCAAGAATGAACTGGACTAAAAAAGACATGTCATACCGGGACAAATGGGTTACTGTTTTATCCAGCTATCAGAAAAAGTGGAGCTTAGATGCGATTGATGTTTGGAAAGCGTATTGGCATGATTCACGTAAGGAATGAACGGCATTTTTCAGAAGGCAGTAAAGCTGTAAATCTGTTATAGTTGTGGGGGAGTTTGAATTCAATGACCAGGCCTCTCTGGCTTTTATAAAAAGAAGACAAGATTAAAAAATATTAAAAGACGTTTAACCAACACTTTCTTCCATTCGGTGACTTTTTTTTTTGGGGGGGGGGGTTCCTGAATTGACTTTTCAAAAAGACAATGCCTCAATCCATGCATCATATTCTACAAAACTTTGGCTTTCTCAGAAAAATGCTAAAGTTCTTGACTGGCCAGCTATAAGCCCGGACTTAAACTTGATTGAGAATATCTGGACTATTTTAATCCGCCAGGTTTACGGTGATGAAAAGCAGTATGACTCTATAGAAGAACTCGAAGAGGCCATTGAGAAAGCATAGTACTCTTTGTCACCAGAAACTCTACAAAAACTAATAATTTCGTTGGGCGTGCGTTTATTTGAACTAATCTGAAGTCACGGAAAGAATAATTTGTAAGTAAAAGTTCTGTAAAAATTATAAATCTGGTTATTTTTGACATTGTGCAAAAACTTTTGAGACAGTTTAAAAAAAAAAAAATTAATTATATTTTTTACAATTATGTAACTTATATTTTTTTATTTTTGATATCATTTATTTAAATAAATGAGTTACTAAATCTGCAAATAAAAAAATGTCATTCATTCTAACTTTTTATGATTCTTTGAAAATTAACATTTTATACTTGTGCTTAAACTTTGAGACAGACCTTAGTTTTAATCATTCAGTAAAAGCAATTGATTTACTTAAAAATAATGAAACAGTAATTAAAAATCTATAAAATCGAATTTAACTACACTCTCTATATTATGTTTTATTTATTTAACCCTTTATTTTTTGGAACTTATGAAAAAATTGCTTCATCTCAATAATTATCTTCTTAACATATGAAGATATACTGGGATTTTTAAATAATAATTATGAGAAAGTTAGATAAGTTTTCCATTAAAACTTATTAAAGAAATAGGTAGTTATAACTCTTTTTTGTAAAATATTTACAAGAATAAGCAAATTAATTTACCTAAAATACTCTTATGAAAATATCACAATTCTTATAAAAACAATGTATTCAAATATATTATGATAAGATATTTGCAGTTGAAAATTTTTCATATAGCATCTTTTACAAAAAGAAAAGATCTAACTGTGTAAATGATTAAGAAAATTACCACTTTTTCAAACTATCTAGCTTTGATTGTTTTTTTATGCTTTCTAAATATGATCGAGTAGAGTATTCCGTGTGGAAAGTACCGTAAGTTTATAAAGGGTTAAAGTCTTTCCAAAATTAGGCATTGCACAGCTAAATATCATACTTTTATTTAATTTTCCGTTTATCATGTTTGGTATTTATGTACTTTGTAAATTTTTGAATTTGTGACAAAGTTAAAACTTACTTGCAAAAGGTATAACATGGTTTTTACTGGGGAAATCGGAGAATCTACTTTTTTAAAAACTTGATTTAAAGAGGACTACATTTCTAATTGCTAAAACATAGTATTTCAATGAGTCCTTACATTATGATCACCTGTTTAAAAAGACGTAGGACCAAGTTTTGCCAGCAAAACGTGGACATGGGGCAACGCATCGACTCGACAAATTGCTAATGTGTAATATGAGGTACTTTTTCTAAGTGTTCATCGCCCTGTCGTCCATTTCCTGTAATCAGAGCTCATAAAATACTGTTAGACATATTGAAATTTCTGGCGTGGTAAACGACTGGGCGAAATTTAACACCATTTAGTAAACGTGCACAAAGAAACACGTGATTTTAATGCCTAAAGAAACATAAATAGTACCACCGGGGGAATTTGGAGCGAATTTTGAAAAAAATTACCTTATAGCTATCGTCATAGCTTTGATGTAATCACTTTGCTTATTCAATATGAATTCAGTGTTTCTACAATAAATTTAAACAGATTTGAGAAGATTTCACAATTTGCTAATTAAATTTAATGCACGTATCTGATAAAATTTAAATTTTACATAGGTGTGAGAAATGTCGTGTACCATATGCATCTGTTAGAATATCAGAACGGCGCTGAAGTTAAACTGAACCACATTTGCAAATTAACAATAATTTTTGTCATTAACTGTAAAGGAATGTTGTGTTTGCAGATTTGTTTGGCAATTACGCACTCATGTATCACCATATTATTATTGAAGCAACGAAATTTCGCGACTGTAGTTGTAACTTTTTCCTTTAGAAATCGAAACCCCATAATTTATTTTGCACTTACATTTCACCCAAAAGATTACCCACGGGAAGATTCAAAGCATCTCATTTTATTATGATAACCTTGTACATTGTCAGTTGATTCTGTCATTTTCATGCGGCAGCCCTTTTTTCATATCAAACTAAAAATTATGAATTGGGTTGATGTTGAAAGACATTAGAACATTCTTTGACTAACTCCATGACAATTTGGATATTATGACATGATGATTTATCTCGTTGGTACAGGTATCATCTTCAGGAAACACAGTTGCGACCAAGGCGATTGACCTGCAATGATGTTTACATACTAAACAGTTCAGAGATTTTTATAAAGGGAAAATGGGTTCTAGTGCAGTCTATGAAAACATCGCTCATATAATAAGACTGCCGTCACCGGTTTGTTTTCGTTTATCTTTCCAATTAGATGCCACAATCCCCATTGCAAATTGGTGTATGTGCACTCAACTGTTTACAGGGTGGTTAGTAATTAACGTGAGGTGTTCAGGGCCTTCTAGCGAGTAAAGTTTTGGTCAAAACATAAACAAATTTGATCAGCATACATAGTAGACCATGGGATTTCAAATTCTTAAAAAAAAATTAAAATAAAAGTTTTAAAAATCGCCACTAGGGGCAATTTTAGCGTTGTTTACCGACTAAAATGCATTAATTTGCATAAAAAATCAGTTCTGTGTAGCAATCATGAGTATAAAAGGAAAGGCTGGGAGAGTTCTCATCATTATCAACTCTCACCATACTTTGCCAGTCAAGCTGTGTTATCAGCAGAACGAGAATTGCAATGCTGCTCTTCCTGAATTTCACCAATTACAGAAATTGCCAAAAGAACCGATGCGCATAACAAATTTACAAAAGATGATTCATCGATTTGAAACTATGCGACAATAAGGCCAAGGACGCAATGTGACTAGTCAATAACAAGTTGACGAAGTTGTAACTGCTATTGTCGAACAAGAGATAAAAAATGTGTAGGTACCATCAGCGCTCGGTCAGTATCTCAGCAGTATGAAATTGATCTGTACTGTATTTTTTGGCATTTAATCATTCAACATTTACACTAATACACTTTTGGTGCACCAAAATTGCCCCTAGTGGCGATTTTTTTTTTGGACTGCAAAGCATGATCCCGTAAGGTGAGAGTTATCAGAAAGCAGTTGGTCTGAGAACTCTTCCAGCCTTTCCTTTTATACTCATGATCACTACACAGAACTGATTTTATGCAAATTAATGCATTCTAGTCGGCAAAAAACACTAAAATTGACCCAAGAGCAGATTTTTTAAATTTTTTAGTTGAAATTTTTTTTAAGAATTCAAAATCCTGTGGTCTACTATGTATGCTGATCAAATTTGGTTATGTTTCGCCCCAAAACTTTACTCGCTAGAGGGCTCTGAACACCTCACGTTAATTACTAACCACCCTGTATATCGTGAAGCAGAAAACGGAATTTGTCAGGCTAGACGACTTAACCCTTTGAGCTCTGGGTTGTAAATTTTTTCAAAATTCCAAATGTCACATTGGCACCAGTATTTTGCAAAAAACAGTTTACGATAAACGCGAAAAACATGCATTAAACCTTTTTCAAATAAATTTGGTCAAATTTTCTGGTGCCATGGTGACATTTCAGAAATAAAATTATGTGGTAGAAAATTCTACATCAGAGCTCAAGTGGTTAATATCATTCGTTTAGGATATAATTGCAATGCCATCGGCCGATTGCAGACGCTGTTGTTTATGAAATAAAACCACTTTACCAATTGATTTTATTAAAGAAGTTTCATTAAAATTTTGAAAACTATACATTCTTTAACATAATCTGATCCTTAAAAACACTTGATGTGCGTTTCAGCTCACGATTCAGCATATTCTAAGAAGCGTTAAGGTTAAATAAGCTTACTATGTATTCATACAGATTTTAATAAATAACAGCGGGAAAATGGATCTCTCAAAGGTTAACGATAAAGACATTACTTGATATAGCTTCTTTAGACTGTGTCAGAAAGTAGCATCTGGCTTCAATGTAAAATTCTGAGAAATTTTTTGTTTTTAACCTTTTATGGTTCCGTGCTTAAAAAGTGAAAACGGAACCATTATAAGATCGTTCCCGTGTCTATCTATCAAAGTCATTTTACTCGTAAACTATGAAATGTGGAAAGCTCAAATTCGGGAATGTAATAAAAACTATTGTTCCAAATATTTACAGATTATTAAACATTTACAAATATATTTAGGAAGGGAAAGGAGGCTAATTAAATTACTTGAAGAAAATAAACTTTTCTTTGTATATAATGTGGTGTATTTCGTGAAATTTTTCGTTCGTTGAACTCAAAAATACGTTTCTTTTAATTTTAGATATTATATTTTCAGAGATGTCGTCGAAAATATAGAGCAAAAATGTGTTCCACCCATCTGATTCCGAATCTATTGAAACTAAAATTATGAAAAAATGAAAGGTAGCAGACTTTATTTTAAACCTTGTAGGAAAACTACAGTAATCGAATAATCTAATCCGAATAATCGTAATTCGAATACAGTAGGTCGAATAATCTTTAATAAAATCACATTCGTCTGTTACACTCAAATTTCAATTTGTGGGCATTGAGAAAAGGTGTTCAGGAGCATTTTATGTACCTATCGTAGCAGAAATATAAAAGCGTTGTTGATAAAAAAAATTCGTCGGTAATTAGTCCAGATATTAAACCTTACAGATACGGATGGTTTGGACATAAATAGTGACAGGGGTAGCGTACTCTCTATACCATTGGCTTTTAAAGTCTCAATAACAACTTTTAATGATACAATTGCACAGTTTTTTTTACAAAGTCTTATTATTCTTTCAGAAATGATTTTTTTTAATAATGCAGTTAACTCCTTCGCGACGAGATCCTTTTGCTTAATTTTTAATCTTCAACCACCGGTTTTTCAAAACAGAAAATTTTTTGTAGTTGAATCGCGGAAATGCTCCAAATAAATAGGGAAAAAATTTATAATAAAAAATAACTGGTGGGAATTAAGAATTCTGATAATTTTGAGTGGCACGCATATGCAAGTCGCTCGTCCCAAGGCGTTAATTATTCATATGTTTATTGCACGGAACCCTCTGTACGAGAGTTCTACTCGCACTTGACCGTTTATTTACTTTTTGATTAGTTCTACAAAAAACAATTGACAAGAAAAACTGAGCCTTCCAAATTTATCTTTAAATTTTTTCTCTCTGAATCAGCAAAAGATTTGAACATTTAGTAATTGACATGTTTTCGATTCAGATTAAAAAAAAATATGCGTATATATGACGTAATTATAACCACACAACTTTATAAAATTGTAAAATTGCTGAAGATAAATTTCCATATTTTACAAACAATCGTTTCATTTTTCTTTTCTTCGAAACATTGTTGTTAAACATTAACTTTTTTTAATAAAGACTGTTGAAAACTTGTTGCTGTTTTTTCTTAACAACGTTTAAATTTTACATCCGTATTACTTTTCAACTGAGATTTATCTTAAAAAAATACAAGTTGCTTCAGAAAAGATGGGGCAAATTTTAAGTGGTGGTAAAGCCCACTGCCAAGAGACATTTTTGGTATGGAAAAACATGTTCGTATTTGTTTTATTCAGTCAAAAGTAGAAGGTATTTCATTCCGAGTCTAATTCAGAGTGTCGGTTTAAATTCATGAACGAAAGTCCGAGTAACTTAAAGTGAGAAATCATGTTTAAGACTGAATAAGTGGATTGAGATTGTAGTTTCGCATACAAGAATGTTTGTAGCACAGTTCTTTGCCACTTTTTATTTTTTGTCCCAATTTTTTGAATTTTTATCTATACCTGTGTTCCTTCTGTTTTTTCAAGTAATAAAAATATAATTTGAGACAGAAAAAATATTTAATGGGAAGTTTCTTGTTTCAGTGTGGTTAAGTTAGAGTTTATTTTACTAAATAAATTTTATGGTTTGATTTGAAAAAAATGGAACGTTGTGAAATAAGATTAACTTACTTAAAATTGAAGACAGATTTTACAAGTTAAATTTAATTTCGAGCCTGAAATTTTACACTTTAAATGCTAATGGTTTAAACTAAAAAGGTCACACATGGAACATTTTGGCAATATTGAACAGGCTACCTTACCGTCACACACATGCAGTAGAAAATTCAGAAAAAATATTTGATTCTTATTTTTTTTTTTGCTGATAACTACTGTTCGTAGCATAAGATTTCTCGTACAAAAGGCACACTGTATAATATTTTATATAGTTTTAAATTCTGAAAATAAATATATCTTACAATTGTTTTATTATTATTTTAACACGTTCTCTTCCGCTTACGTGAAGATATGATGATCGTTAATGCCGCACTGTAGAAGTGGGTTTTTCCCAGAAGCCGATATAATTTTTATAACAAAGAATCAGTGAAAGATTTTCCCGCGCCAGCGCGTGACTGTCTATTAGACATCACCACATATCACGCGCTGGCGCGTGATTGGCAGCAAATGTGTTAAAGTAATGCACTTTAATAAAATGATATGCAAGATATAATAATAACTTTACTTCCCATAGTACATTTACTCTATATTTTGCCTTTTACTTTGTGTGATTAAAACTGTTAACTAATTTGATAAGTTTCACTATTTTATTATTATTTTATATAAACTCAGTACTCTAAACTCTTCGTACGTTGGGTACACATATGTGGACCTTTTTTCTTTCCCTTTTTATTAATGATACTCAAACATAATAGCAATTTCGATCTTAGAATGATATGCTTCGATATCTAAGATTCGAAATCCTCCAAATAGGTTCGAGCTCCTGCTCGCAAGACAGTACAAAATAATTCAGTCATAATTAATACTGTATTAATACTCAGTAACGAAGTGGTATGTCTATCATTATAATACGAAGACCTAACAGTACAAGCAAAAAACATAACAGCGTACTAAGCTGATTTATATCGAAATTTCATTTATTCGTCTTCAGTGAGATTCATATAAATTGTTTTATAACTGAAAAGACACAAGTTAAAATAAACATTTTAAATTTACATGTACATTGAAATTAAAGCAAATATTTTATCCAAAAATGTAATTGATATTCCATAAAAATTCTTTGAAAAAAAAATAATAATACGACATTGTATAAATATGATTTCGGTAGATGCTCATGCCGAAACTCACTTGAATTAAATATATTTAGAACGAACTGGCTATTTCAACGAATCTTTAACTTATGATTTTATCTGCAATCTTTTCCTTGTGCATTTCAAAACTCCCCAAAATATGACAATCTACGAGGACTCAATTTAAATTAAGCAATGTAAATTAATTTCTGTTGAAAAATATATTATTACTCAGAAAATTATTGAAAAAAAATTAAAGCACTTTTTTTATTCTATTTCATGAAATTATGTAATCTAAATAGTTTTGCTATGATATATTTGTTCAATTTCTTGAGGAATTTAACTAAAATAAGTTAAGGTGTTATAGTTCAAAATTAAAAGAATAATATAATTGATGGCATTTTAACCATTTTATGTTAATGTTGGATGAGCAATATTTACTTTAAATGACACATCTGTGGCATACTAGATGATAATTCTGAATGTCCTTTGTTTATGGAATAATATTGTAGATAACTGTGTTTGTAGCTTAATCTCTAACATAAGGCTGACCGAAACATCTCAAAATAAAGTTACCTAACAGTGTTTAAATGAAACAAAGGTTCTTTGTACATACCTTATTAAATTAGTTCATTATTATTTTAACAATTGAAGCTGAAAGGATGAAAAAAAATACAGATTTTTTTTCTTATATCTCCTGAGCGATTTTTTTCTCTCGCCGTTTTAGAAAGATCCACTGAAAAAGCCTGGTGCTCTTTTTCAATGATGTCTTCATTTTTTTTCTGAAGTTGTCTGTATTGCACGAATTCTTTTGTAGAAACAACAACGCACTGGAATTTTTTTCGCATTGAGGATTAGATGTTAAGCTTTTATTTCAAATAAGGTATCTGATAAATGTGTCAGACAGAAAAAAATGTAAATAAAAAAGTCACATGCCTGAACCACGCAGAAGTATTTCTAAAGAATTTATTATAGTATATACTTGAATAGACCAGTAACATCTTTTTTTTTTAAATCTTTATGTGATCCTTCTCTTATTTGATATCTGTTATGAGACAATTCAAGTCATATCTTGCCAGAAAATCTGTAATGCTGCATAATGATTCGCTACTTAACTTATAATATTTTTAAAAATTCAATGAATACACACCTGGTTTGATTCTATTATAAATACTTAAAAAAAAGGATAAAAATCACTTTTTGTGTATTAACTATTTTTTGAGGACTATTTAAAGTATGAGACCTCATAAGGCAGGACCAATACTGTTATGATAAACTTGGAATTTTTACTATGCATGTCTAAAAGAAACTTTATTACTGTAAATCATTATAATGATTTTTGATTGGCTTTAAAATCTTTTAATTAATTTTTATTATGTTTTAAAAGATAAAATTGAAAGTAAAAAACAGCTCAGAGGTAAAAATCATAAATGATAACTAATTAAGTTGCATGAATGAAGCTAAAAATCTACTGAGCAAAATACTTCATAAATGTACTTTTAAATAGATACATTTATTTAAAAGTACTTCATAAATGTACTTTTAAATAGATACATTACAATAGAGTTAGATGTATTACGACAATTTATTTTGCTTGCAAATATTCATAATTGAATCCAAATGTATCTCGGAAAATTTCACTGTATGGAGCTAGAATCTCAAGTTTAAAGTTGGACTCGATCCAAATGATAAGATTCAATATGCATCAAAGAAAAAATATTCAAAATTTGTTATGTATATTCAGTTTTATTGTTATACACTCAAAAGACCCATTTAAAAAATGAAACTTAGGTTTCTCGTTCTATATTTATTTATTTAAAGAATTTTTCAAGTGCAAAAACATTTGACAGTAAACAAATCTTGCAAAATAGTCACTAGTTAAGTAGATGGCCCGCAGTACGCGCTTTTAATGTATATCTTAAGTTGTAGTTCTGTGTATATAAAGAGCTACTTGATTTATTTAAGCACATACAATATATGGCCAAAAGTGACTGGCCACTTTCGATTTTAGACATTTTGTTAAATATCTAGAAAAAAAAACATGAGGAATTTTCCTGAAACTTCAGGTGTCTAAGCATAATAATACAAGTCATATATTATCGAGAGGATTTTTTACCGAAACTCCACAGGGGATCGTCAACAAATAGAAAAAGAATGAATATCTTTTGGATAACACTGTCAAAACTAATGTAGCAAAAGCGTTCAAACTGTAGATTATAATTTATGGCTTTTTGTGATACACTGTGTTCTTTTTTTGTAGATAGCATATATACTCGTAGCGAAATTAATGTTTTTATAAAAAAAAGTCCGAAAAGATTTTTGTTTATAATTTGAAGATTTCTTAATATAAAATATGTTTTTTCGAGAAAATATGACAAACATCATAATACTCTAATCAAAATCAAAATATAATAAAATTGTATGAAAAATTAGCAGGTTTACTAAATGTTTTATTGCGCATGCGTGAACGCTACCAAGATTTAATTTGCATATTGTGTTAGCTAAATGCATAGAACAACTTTTGTAAAAGAATAAAAAACGTAGCTTGAAATGTTTTTGAGTCTTTCACAAAAATTGCTCAATCCATTTAGCTAACGCAACATGCAAATGAAATTTGGATAGCGTTCAGACATGCGCAGTAAAAAATTATTTAGTAAATCAGCTCATTTTTCATACAATTTTTATTATTTTTTAATTCTAATTGCAGGGTATTATGTACAATGTCATTTGTCATATTTTCAAAAAAGAATATTACTTTATATTAAAAACTATTTAAATTATAAGCAAAAAACTTGGAAAAATATGAGATTGTTTTTATAAAAAGTTTAATTTCTCTACGAGTATACATGCTATCTAGGTACAAATGAACACAGTTTATCACAATAAGCTATTTAATCATGATCTACAGTTTGCAAGCTTTTACTACATTAGTTTATTTGACAGGGTTATCCAAAAGATGTTCGATATTTTTCAATTTGTTGACGTTCCCCTTTGGAGTTTCGAAAAAAAAATCTTGACGGAAATGTATGACCTGTCCTATTGTATTTGTATACTTACAGTTTCAGGAAAATTCCTCATGTATTTTTCTTGATATTTACCAAAATGACTTAAATTGCAAGTGGCTGGCCATATAGCGTATACATAAAAAAAGCGATCGATTTCATAGAAAACGTAAAATGTGTTACAACTTTAATAATGGATGCTGTTTTAATGTAGTTATATCATATAGCTTAATTATTGCTTTCTAGCATGCGTTTATAAAATCTTTATTTGTTTTACAAGATCGCTGTCTGTGAAACTAACGTACAGTAAAACGATTTTCAAACATGACATCAGCTGTATTTCAACAGCATAGTTTTCGTTGGTGCCACAATTCACCTACCCTGTTTAAAATATCGTAAAATATTACCTTTGTTTTTAAAGACTATTTTCTGACCAATAAAAATGCTCCATAACCACCTAATGCGCATTTTTATTGTTCAGAAAACATATAGTCTTCAAAAACAGAGGTAATTTTTCACGATATTTTTAACAGTGTAGGCGAATTGTGTTAATGACGTCACAAGTCGCCTTGATTTTCATTTCATACTGCCCTACAATCGGTTGATAAAAGTGATCAATTCGGTAAGTGACTGGTAAGTTTCACTGAACATGCCCTATGTGACGTATTCCATCTGTATAATGCTGATGATATCAACATGTGAATGATTTTTGTTGATCAGATTTGTCTTTAACTCAGTTGACAGAGCATTGGCAAGTTGAGCGAAGGTCTTTGGTTCGATTCCCGTTCTGGATATTTTCAATTTTCTTGTAGAAATCCGTCTAACTTACCTAAAAAATCTAAGTATTCCGTGGTTGACATTTTAACAACTTCGTATTTACATATGCAATTGTTTCTGTTTACCATATCGATGATTTTTTGACGAATTTTACTACTGTAGATTATCAAATTAAGCAGCTTTTGAAAAGCTCGTGATTGAAATTTTCGTTTATCGTAATGAACAATGATTTTCTAAAAATATTCTGAAATATGACGAAATTTTATTGTCTAAGGCTTTACAGCTAGTTGCTGAGTACGAAGGTGGGGGAATTAAAACTAAACAAAAAATATGCATGTATTTAAACTCTAATTACAACTTCAGTAAACCTATTTCATATTAAATAGTTTAAAAAAGCTTTCACAATATTTTTTGTTTCATTGTCTTTCTTTCAATATTCTTTGTTTTTGACATTTGTATTAATTTCCTTAATAATTTTCTCTTCGTGATGTATTCTTTTTCTTCTTCCTTCTCTCAAGTCTTTTTCGACCTTGTTTTGATGGAAGTTAGTAATATGATGCCTTGGCGCGTTTTCTTTGGGCTTTGATATGTTTATTACTGTCAGGCTTTTTTCTTTCTCTTTTTTAACAGTTTGTTCTTTCCTATAAATATCATTGAGTCAAAATCTCCGTACAGATTTGCTTTAACCAGTTAGGTCTTTTTTGAATAAATATTCTATTCTGTATCACGATGGAAGCTATAAAATAACAGCCCCTTTGATTATTTTTAGAGCATTAAGAATTCCTCACGTGTTTTCTATAGATTTTAATTTTAGATATAATTGTCATTAAATTTTAAATCACGAGAAGTCTCTTTCTTTCATAAAAAGTGATAATCATTTATGTAACTTATGAACAGTGATATCAGTTTAGTTGATTTTTAACAAAAAACTACCGCTATTTCTGAAAAGAACTGTTCGTCTTATTTAATCTGCTGTAAGGCAAATACTACTATTCTGCTTTTAACTTCCCTCTCTCCAATAAATTGGCAAAAAAGCTTATGAATGTATCTTTAAAAGAACGAGAAAAATTCAAACAATAACTTTAGCGAAGAATTTTTAAATTTAAAAATTTCTCATTGTACGGAATAAAGTAAGCTGAATGTAAGAAAATTATATTATTAATTACTTAAGCCCTTTAAAGAGACATTTTCCACAAAGATATTTATGGAATATTCTTGTAGTGGCTAGTTGTTTAATTGAAATTCTTACATTAACCCCTTCACTGATCAATATTTTTGAAAAAAAATCTTTTAAAAAATGCCTATTTTTTCATGTCTTTTTCAGAATTTTTAATCTTTTTTCAAAACAGATTTTTACCTGACTGAATCAGAAAAAATGCTCGAATTAAATAATGTAGAATTCACAATAAAAATTTACTGGTGAGAATAAGAAATCATGATTGGAATATGAATGCCCGTACGTGGTACGGGAAAATCTTGATTGACTAAAACACGTTGCTCGTCTAACGTACGGACAAATCACGGAAGCGGTTAAGAAAATGAAATTCGAATGCAGTTTTAAAGAAACACACGTACTAAAATTTTAGCAAAAAGTGCTGAGGTGCAATTGCACCCACACTGCTATTTTTCAGCTACATGATTTGTAGGCAAGTTTGATCTAATGAGAGAGAAAAAAATTAAGTGTTCTCAATGTCTTCAAATTGGATGCTCCAAACTAAACTCACTAGAATAAAATATAAAGTGTTATTTTTGTTACATTGCCAGTTGGAATACAATATGAATTCCTTTTCTATTCTTTTATGAAAGTCTATTTTTTGTTTATTTGCGTCACTAAACCTTAAATGTAAAGTCTTATGTGCCTACACATTATTGCCATTATAATTTTTTCTGGTTTATATTAAAGAAAATACCTCTATGCCGACTAACCAAAAAATTCATTTTAAAAGCAAAATCTGCATATGAATTTAAAATAAGAAAAAGATGTTAAGTTATACTCAAATGAAATAAAAAGCATAGCAGTTTTGAAAATTTTATGTTACATCTTTTCTTTTTAACAAGCATATTGCTAAAATAAAGAAATATGAATGAAATATAAACGAAATAAGTAAGAGATAACTAAATATAAAATTATTCATACTGTCATTATTGCAATCAACATACTGGAATAATTTGAATGTAATCTTATCTATTTATTTATGGTTGCACAGGGTATTTATGTACAGTCGTGGAAAAAAAAGTAAACACCCCTTACTGACTTTGCAAAAAATTATCGTAGAAGACGATTAGAAATAAAGTCTACTTTTAAATGATGTGTATATTTTTTTTAAGGGGCCATCTACTCAATAAAACGAACTCTAAATTTGTTTTTTTCATTAGCAAGATCCAATTCTGACAGTATAAATGAACTCTAGACCCTTCATTTAGTCTAAAAACAAATTTTCAATGCAATTCCTATGAAAGGTTTCTCAGAAATTAATCATTTTAAAACAAGCATATTTTATGAGCTGTATCCAGAAAATCTGCATTGCTCACAGGAGTTTTTATTTTAAATCTACCGGATCGTTTTGAGCATATTATGTGTTAAGCATATTGCCAAACCAATATTCACTACTTTCTGACCCAATTATGAAATCCTTTTCACATGGATTTTTTTTATGGAAATTGTAGTTGCAATTCAATTGCTGGAAATAAAATGAAGGTTTGATCTCGGCCCGTGTGCTAGTTTCCTGAAAAACTTAAGTCAGGGCTCAAATACCATGTAACCATCCGATGCCGATCTCTACACTAGACATGTTACATTTTTGTAACGATAATGTCAAACTAACATCGGCTCCTGTAGAACATTTATACTTATTCTCGAGAAAGTCATATTCAATGAAAATAGTTTATATTTCATCGGTTTCGTTTAATTTTTTTTCTAGGCCTCTTTTCTAATTTTTTTCTAGGATCTCTAGGCCCATTTTAATTTTTTTATTACCCGGTCGGTAGTCTCGCTGAATATTTTGTCGGCTCTGCCCAAGCCGGTGAAAAAATTGCAATAATTCTGCCGGCCCGACCCGTTTAAAAGCTTGCCCTCATTTTGCCAGGGCGAGTACGGGCGTCGGGCCCGCTCAGATCTGTAACATGCTTACGCTTACGTATCTGACGCTAAAAAGTTGGATCTCTGTTTCGAAGCATTAGTTTTACATTTAGTTCAGTACTTTTCATGAAAAAAAAAAAAAAAAAAAAAAAAAAACTATGCAAATTCTCTTAATTCTGAACATGAGTGTTGTTCAAAATGTATCAAGTGTCTGATGGAAATAATTATTAAAATAATAGTGCTTTTTTAAGTTTGTGTGGAAGCTATCTATTTTTACAGGAAATTTTCGCAGATTACTTTGTGTAACCGATTTTTACTTTTTTTTTTCTCTAACCTCTTCAGTCCCTGAGTACCCAAATGGGTACATCAGTTTTGTCCCATTTTATTAATGATACTCAAATATAAATGAAATTTCGATGTAAGAATAATATGTTTCGAATTCTAAGATTCGAGCTAAAGAAAATAAAACAAAAATCTCGTTCGGAAGTCAAACGAGAGAAGAAATAATTCAGTAATAATTAAAAATACTGTAATAATCGCCAGTAGCGAAGAGGCTAACAAACATTTTACTCGTAAGTAAATGTAAAATTTGTTTTGCAATGTTTTCAATTTTATTTTGAAAATATTAATTTTACGAAAAAAAAAGTTAGGTATTAAAATATATTCTGTGATCTGGAAAGATTTCATACAAAAATAATGCTTAGTTTAAGAGATGTCGTACGCGAGATTAAAATGCACATTGAGCTGTAAATCATTTGAAAGGATTATTTTTAAATCATTGCTTACAAAGAACATTTGATATATTTTTAATCAAAACTAGCATAATTATGTCAATTTTTAATGGATTTTTGCCTATACAATATTTTTTCATACATTTAAAAAGAAGTAAAATTTTTTGAAGATCTATGAATCTTCTGATCTCCTATCCCTAGAAAATATCTGTGGACTAAATACGTACGTTTATATGGGAATAAGAAATAAAACAAATGATCTGATGTTACTTTTCATATGTATTCATATATGTACATCAAATACATGCAGATTAATATGTCAAAATTATAAGTGAGAAAATGAACTTCTCCCCATGTAGTCGCATTCGAGGAATACAGCCGTTATACTCAATGATTTAACCAGCTGTATCAAAGATTGATGCAGGAAAGAAAATTAGAGAACGATAGATTAAGCTTTGTAGTGTCATCCACAGTATTTCGTCACCTACATCCAACACACATGTTTCTTGTCAATACAGTCCTTAATTATGAAAATTGTAGGACACTGACACATCTCTGCATAGTCTCTTGATAAGCAAAATCTTCAAGGGGACTTAGGATTATCTCTTCCATTATCTCAGCTTCAGGAAACGTTGAAGATTAGGTATATATATATATATATATATATATATATATATATATATATATATATATATATATATATATATATATATATATATATACCATTAAAAGCAACCAAGCATCAACTAATGATAAATAATGAATGTCGTTTAAAAAATACGTTTTTTAAAGCTTTAAGATGAGCAAATGATGAAAAGAAAGTTTAAAACTTTAATTTTGGATATTACTTTAAAATAGGTCCCTCCGTATGCTTACAGAAGTATCATTAAATTTTAATAATAGCAGATCTTCCCGGCATTACATGAGCTTGGATTAATTAATTTAAATATTACTAAAATCAGCGTTGAATTCAGACTTTTTATCTGAGTGGGAGTTAGAGTTGTGAGGCCGGTTACCTTTCGTAGTGTACTGCCAAACTTTAAAAGAAAACGTTACTTCAAACGTTACTTTAAAACAAAAAATCTTTCTAAATGAACCTTTTGTTGGGGACTGAACTATCTTCTGTTGCGACGATTGTAGATTTAAACGATTGTAGTTTTTTAAACGAACAATTAACCAAACGAATACAGAGTTGAGGCCTCCAGAAAATGTTCTTTTTTGAAATATGAAATATTAATATTTTTTTAAACAAAAGATATCTTTACAATCATAAAGTGCTCAAAAAAATGGATATTTCTTGTTAGGCGTATTCGCATTATATAAAAACGTGGCACTTATAGACGTTGTCTGGTCCGCCCGTTTGTCTGTCCGTCTACGCGCATTTAATAGAGGAAAAACTACCCAACAGAATGGTTTGAAAATTTAAATATATTAGTCAAGTCATTTAAATATATTAGAAGTTTGTGAAGAATTTTCAAATTTTATTAAAATTGGATGCATAGTTAAGTTACAGGGACATTCAAAAGTTCTCCGTTACATTACGGCTAATGAAAAAAAAAATGTTTCAAATGCATTTTAGTGATGTTACACAATTTCGAACAAAATCAAATTGATATGCATTTATAAAGTGTTCTAAAAATATATTTTATAGAATATGCATCGTAAAGAATATTTATTAATCACTTACAGGGCCACACAAAAGAATTCCGTTAGCTAATGGTATAGAGAGAAACATTGTTTGCGCCGAATTTTAATTATGTTAAATTATTTCACATATAATGAAATTGATATACGTTGCTGAGGTTTGCTACAAGTTACTTCCTGTATAATAGAAAGTGCATAATACTTACAGGGACATACAAAAGATTTCGGATGCTGTACTGTGCTCGAAAAACTCTATATTAAAGATGATTGTTGGAAATGCATTTTTACTTGTGATATGAGTTTTTAAGTCTAAATTTTTGCATTTTACGTTGTGTGTAGAAATGTAGGTAATATACAGGGTTTTACATATAACGCAAATTTATGAAGATTAATGAAGATATTTCGTAAGAGTTAATGAGTATGAATGAAAATAGCTTAAAGATTCACTAGGAGTTTTTATTTATAATTAGTCTAATTATCAAAATAGAAGAAAATCAGTGTTGGACCTCTATTTGTCTATTCTTATTTGAAAGTTCAGGCCCATACGTAAGACAGATATCCTCTGCCATCGCCTATTATCAAAGGCACACAACGGAGAAAAATATCTTTCTTTTATGAATATGTGCTATATAAAAAAGTACATTAGCAGGAATTTTTTGTTGCGTTGTCGATGTTTCAAAGACTAATAATCGTTTTTTATAATCATATCAATCAAATTCTTGAGAAATCTAATTTTTAAATACTAGGATATTGTTTCCGACATTTTCTTCCGTTAAACAAAATAGTTTGCTATTACAAATCTGTCAAATCAAAAATGCGTATGTCTTTTTATTATAATATCATTTACACGCGTTACGCGCACGTTTTATCAATTTTATTTTTCGATATAATTTATATAAAATGAAGAATTATTTTATGCATTTAATTATTAATTTTTACGGGCAGAGTAATCGGAAATTAAATTATTTTCTATTACTTTTTTTAAAGTGTTATAATTTATAAAGCTTCCCTACAATTCTGAAACTTCTGCAATTTCATAATTTTTATGTTTTATTTTTATTTCTTCTGATGAAAGATTTGAAATTACATTAAGAACTAAAAAACGTGTAAGCAACACTATAAAGAAATATTCTTTAATGTCAGATTAATGTGATGTTGAAAATGTTTTAATCTATTTCATTAATTCATTTTTGTTTGTAATTTTTTAGTAATTTTGTGTTTATGTAAATCTGGTCTTGAACACAATTAATACAATAATCCAACAAGGAGTAAAAAATTAGCCCCGGCCAGAACTCGAACCTGCGTCCACAACAGTACCGTGTTGTTGCTGTATCATCTAAGCTACCCTGGTCGATATCCTATCCAGACAACTTCTTACTAATATATCTGCTAGGGTTGTATAGATGATAGAGCAACAACACGGTATGCTGTGGACCCAAGTTCGAGTCCTGGCCGAGGCTAATTTTTTACTCCATGCTGGGTTATTGGATTAATTGTGTTTATGTTTGTCTTAGTATATATGTACCTTTAATATTTAGTCAATGAATTAAATACAGACGTTAATTTGTGTGTTCTTTAATATAAATCTGGTCTATTGAGATGCTCTAAAAAGCCTGTTAAGAAAGGGACGTTTAGTTTCTTTTAACATAGGAAAAATATTTGTACCCTAAATAAACTGAGTTTATCTAAAGTCTATTTGAAACGCCAAATCCCTTTTGATTACTATATAAAAAATATGAAATATTCGAAAATGATTCACTAAAACACATTACTAAAATATATGTGATGAAATATACAATTGGTAAGCTCTTTTTATATATATATTTTTATCCATCCAAACGTATCAAAATTTTGGCAAATGATGTAAGCACGGTCTATTGAGATGCTCGAAAACGATTGTGTGAAAATATGGACGTTTAGTGATTTTTAGCGTAGAAAAAATATGGTCTCCGTGAGGCACGATGTGATTTGCGTTCCTCGATGTATTTTAAAGGGTTAAATTCAATGGGTTACGCCATCGATTAGAGGAAGGTTTTAACTGTAAGAACATATTTTTATCTTGTCCGTACCCCTAAAAATGCACCTTAGAGGGATTGCAATAAGGATGAAAAACGTGTTTCGGAAAACGTGTTTCCTTTTTAATTTTTTTCAAAGGGTTAACTGCGATATTTTTTTTAATTGATTACATTTAAGAGTAAGAGTTACGATCTTTCTGAATATGATTTCAGTTTTAACCGAGCGGTACCGACAGAAGTTAATAAATAATGATAAAATACTCCCAGAAATTCCTTCTTTTAGATCTTTTCTCCCGAAAAGAAAAAAGGATTTTTTAATTTCGGTTCTTTGTAATTTTTAATTATTAACTCAGCTAATTATAAGAAATTTAAAATTCTGAGCGTTGGATGCATCAGGAAAGGCTTTGTAGATGTGGTATAGTTTAATAGCCATCACACACAGATATACACGCAGACACAGCGAAATTTATTGTTATTAATGCAGAAATAATCCTTGAGAATGAAAGTTTTCAAAAATCAACTACAGTCGAATCTCTATATAACGAAATCCATTGTTCCAACATATATAACAAAATCCATTGTTCCATTGTGTAAAAAATCGTTACATAGAGAAATTCGTTATATAGAGAATGACGCTAAAATTCCTATTTAATGTGTAAATTTTGAACAAAAATTATTTTTGAGGTGTTTAATTTCGATATTTAAATGTTTAGCTATAAATATTAACCTAATATTGTATTTCTCAATTATTTAAATATTTTCAAAAAAGGGAACAGGCATTTGTTTGAAAGCTTAATAAAAATCAGATAAGAAAAGATTACATTGATGTTAGACGAAGAAATCTGCAATTTTTAACTGTTTTGATTTCAAAACTGTTATACTGTGACAAAGATATTCACACTTTAGTAATGAATGAAAAATTGTATCGGGAACATTTTTCTCCCTTTGAAATTATTTCTTCATAAGATTGAAAGAACTCCATTTCGCTGCGTGATGAAATTTTTCTCTTGTTGTATCTTTTAGTTTTCATGCTCAATGTCCCTCTCATCATCATTGTTCATAACGCTGCTTAAAATATCACTATCATAAGGATACTGTTGTAGCGGCGCCATCTTGCGCGGTCAGTAAAACGAGTTTCTCGCAGGAAGCGATCGAGCTAGCTTTTTGCTCGGCACATAAGATCTCACTTTCTGACCCTAGGTTCTACGGTTCGATCCTTGCCTGGGCACATAACCTGCATTGGTGACCTTGGACAAACGAACACGCACTTCACCATCTTAGCTCAAGACCAACAGATGGCAGCACTACCCCCCCCAGCATCCAAAGCCTGCGTAACGCTCGCAGCACTCAAAGCCTGTGTAACGCTCACAGCACACGACCAAAGCCTGTGAAATGCTCACAGCACTCAAAGCCTGCCACGCCGCGCATCATCGAAGGGGCACACATGCACTCGGCGGCAGCACGACAACGCACCACTATGGCAACCGCCAGCACAACACGAGTGCATATATCGCTCGTCTAACGTCAACGCGACGTTCTTCTCACTGAGGGTGGAGTACTGTAGCGGCTCCATCCTGCCTGGTCAGTAAAACGAGTTTCTCGCAGGAAGCGATCGAGCTAGCCTTTTGCTCGGCTCTTAAGATCTCGCTTTCTGACCGTGAGTTCTCCGGTTCGATCCTTGCCTGGGCACATCGCCTGCACTGTGCAATAGTGAGATTGTCATCCACTTAAAAAAAAAGAAAAACAGAGATGAGATTTTATTCTATATAACTTGTAGACATTATGAAGAGTTACATTCCCATATCAAGCATTATTTCTTTTTTCAATAGCAAAAATGTTCGTTTTACATAAATTAGAAGATAAAATAAGCATAACTCACTATAAAAAAACTTTTTAAATATTGTTTACAGCTTTTCTATCCATCTTCTATGAATTGAATGCGTCTAATTTTATGTTATTAAATCTATCGGTCACATGAATCGCATATTAGTCTAATAATTGAAATAATGAAACGCATTGTTATATAATTAGTTTTAAAATAAGTTTTATTTTGAATGATGTTTGTTAAAGATACAGCTCCCATTTATAATATTATTCATTTTCAACACTGCCTAACTTAGTTTAAAAGTATTTATGAATTCCGTTTGTCAGCCATAGAGGTCTGCACGGGCCGGAATTTCCAGGCCTGGCCCGCCCCGTAGGAAAATTTTTTTGGCCCGGCCCGGCCCGTTGTAAAACTCAAAAGTTCAGCCCGAGCCCGGCTCGGCCGGTAAAGAAATCAGGGAAAACAGGCCCGGCCCGGCCCGTTTCAATTTCTACGATTTCTAAAAAATTCAGATTTTTATCATATAATTAAGATTTTTTTTAAGAGTACTGCATACATATCTATGGAATGATTTTACAATATATTTTACAGCAAATACACATTAGTAACATTAATGATTACTAAGATTCTTAGGCTTTCAACATTCAAATAAAGATTCATTAAAAAATTAATATGGCTTAGAATAAAAGAAAAAGAAAGAAATTTAAAAACATCGTAACTTTTGATGCTGTTTAATAAAGGAAGATTAATAAAAATATTTCTATATCATTTTATTAAAGATTTTAAATCCAAATTCATACGTTAATTCAAAGAAGCTCCTTTCTGATACATTTCTAAATTAATTTTTTTCTCAGAAATGCATAAGATTAGCAGGTGTCTTTATTCAGAAACTATATAATTGAATGGCGTTATCCATTTTTTGATACAAGCAATTTAAGAACACTGCAAGCAAATAAAATATTGTCATAGTTAGCACTTTGAATAGAATTTCCGGAAGCGATAGCATGGGAAGGGAGAAAAACCTGCAACCATTTGAGAAACTATTGTATCTCAACAAGGTTATATAAGTATTTTATTTACCAAAAATGAAAAACGCTATTCGATTCCAAATCCTTTCAATAGTCAGGCTTATCACTTTTATATTTTTACAATTAAAAATTAATGTAAAAATGTGTCAAACTTTCGCGTTATTGAAAAATTAATTTAAAAACCATCAAGAAGTATATATCCAAAGATTAAGCTAACATAAGTTCTTTATCGCTGTTCATAATTTTACAAATTATGTTGTCTGCCCTACAGATCTTGAGAACAATTAAATCTTTTTTCGGTCCGGCAAGTCTATATGTAGAAAAATAATGACTTGATCTCCAATTTTGATCTTGGCCCTGCACAAGTCAGTTTAAAAAATATTAAAACGGGTTACACACAAGGTAACTGTCCGATGCCGATCTCTACACTGCACAAGTTACATTTTTATATTGATGCTGTCAAACTAGTATGGCTCGTGACGCACATTTATATTTATTCTCGTTAAAACCATTTTCGTTGAAAATAGGTTTATATTTTATCGTTTATGATTAAATCTTCAAAACGGGCCGGCAGGCCCGAAAATTTATATATCGGCCCGGCCCGGCCCGGCCCGTACGGCCCGTTCAATTTTTTTGCCGGCCCGGCCCGTTTGTTTCTCGGCCCGGCCCGGCCCGGCCCGGCCCGTTGAAAAAACATTCTAATTCTGCCGGCCCGGCCCGACCCGTTAGCAAATTCAAAACGATTCCGCCGGGCCGGGTACGGGCCACGGGCCAAGCCCGGGCCCGTGCAGACCTCTAGTCTGTCTACGCTATAAGCCGCCTAATTTGCTCGGATGTAATTGATATTTATTAATGAAGTTTACAATGGCATATTGGGTATTGAAAATGAAGTATGTGGTATTTATAGCTCTTTTACAGGGGCACTCAAAATAATTTCGTTACATATTACGTTCGTCCGGAAAAATCGTTTGCAGTGTATTTTAATGGCTTTGCGATATTTCAAATATATTGAAATTAGTATACACCCCACATGTGCATTATATATTGCAAACTATACAGTATGGTATTAATAGCATTTATTGTTCACTTAGAAGAACACGTAAAAGACTGTTTACCGAATTGTCTATGAGCGGTAATTGTATGAAGTGCGGTTTCAGTGATGGCAAGCATTTTAAAATGTAACTAATATACAGTCTCTTCAAAAATCCAATATCATCGGGACTGGGATTATGCCGGATTTTTGAAATAAAGTAACTAGCAATGTCGAAAATAGTATTATATTTTTAATTGTGCTTTTAGACATAAGTTAATTCACTATTAAGTGATATACACAGCGCTAGTGATCTCGCTTTCCTTTAAACTGTTCGATGTTGATGCATTTTCACCAGTGCTTAGCCAGTCATCCATATCTCTTTTTTCAACACTAAGATATTTGCAGAATCTGCGTGTTTCATCAGCTCATGAATTATGACCTTTTCACGGCAAATTTGAAAACCTGAAAATGCTTCCCGATTATTAATCCTGCTGTTGCCTAAATTACGCTCTAGTCATACATTGTTATTCTGCAATGCATCCGCCAAATTCACCCCCCAAAGTTGTTCGTGTTGCTAAGCAACAGTGCAGTTCCCAGAATTTTTTTCTGAAAATAATCACCCCTGGCAAATGTGAAAAAAAAATCTTTTTTAGCATTTTTTTCTTTTGACCTTAAAGTTTTTAATTCGTAAAAAAGTTGCATTTTTCTTCTTCCATAATTTGGAAGTGTAAAGGAAGGAAAGAAAAAAATGGTTTTGATGCCGCATTTTTGAAATTGCCAGATTTTTGAAGTCACATTGTATTATATTTTGCTTGGTGAGTATAAATTCTATAGATCACATACATGATGAAAAAAAAATTCTCGTACATTTCTGTTTACTGTTAGAAATTATTGAAGGAAATCTTTCAACTGTTTTATTCGCTTTCTAAGTGAACTAAATTTTTGGTATACTATGCAGTATTTATACAAATCTACAAATATTATACAGGGCAATACAAACGAATTCGGATTTTTTTTTACTATGGATGATATTTGCTGAAACTGAATTTTCAAATGTGTTATATATGTTTTCCATGTTATTTATCTAAATATCTTTCACACTCATTTGCATTCTAGTTTTGTTAAGGTATTCTGCATAATAGGTACTAGCATAATCGGTACTACTCGATTATCCCGTCGACCAATTTCACCAAATTATAGAAATCGCCAAGCTATTAACGAAGTTATAAAAATTAACATAATTTTTATTTTAAATAATGAAATAACGAATCAATTAGTAAAAAATTAATAAAAATACAAAGAAAAGGTCGAATTTGAAATTACTTGATGAGGTAACAAACAAGTGTTTCTTGTTTAAAATCAAGTAAATGTGATATATACGGTAACGCATTTTTGGCAGGTAATCTTACAGTTTGGCGATAGTTTTTCTGGCTAACCAAGTAGTACCCTATTTTGTTCTATAGTTTCTAAATAATCTTTTTTTAATAAGTATTATTTCTTTTTTAAAATAATAGGAAATAACTAAAAAATGTGTATGTAACTGGTATTTGAAAACAAAGTTTTCGCCAAATTGGTGTCAGGAAAAAACTTTGCAAATGTGGTGCGTATGTGAGATTTATGCCTTTTTCGCAAATCGTGCCAATCAGAACAAAATATGGAACTCTTTCCAAAGAAAATTAACAGTTTAATAATAAATAAACAACAAGAGCCATGTTACCATGTGAGACATAAAACTGCCATTTTGTTGTAATAGCGCCAACTTGGTGCGTACATGACATCTGTGGCAAAAAAAAAAAAAAAAAAAAAAAAAAAATTGGGTACTACTTGGTTATCTCGGCGACCAATTTCGCCAAATTATACAAATCGCCAAACTAATAGCCAAATTATACATATCGACATATTTTTTATTTTAAATAACGAAAAAACAAACAATTAGTAGAATATTCATAAAAATATAAATAAAAATTTGAAATAAAAATCACTTAATGGCATTTTAAACACGTGTATCGTATTTAATATCATTGAATGTTATATTCACAATCATCCATTATTGGCATTTAATCTTATTGTTTGGCGATATCTTTTTGGTCGACGGGATAACCAAGTAGTACCGCATAATCTATGCCTGACGCTTTATTTTTTTTCTATTTTAACACAATCCTAAATAGCAATTTAGTTATGCCAAGTCAAAGAATAATTCGGGGAAAAATTCTTTAGTAAGAGGATTAACACTATTCAGCCTTCACTGCATCCCATTTTTTTAATTGCATGAATGTTGTTGCTGTGGTCAATTTACAAATAAAATCTTAGATTTCCTTTAAAGACATACACTATTATTTGCTAATCATATATCTAAATAAAAGAAATTGTATTTTTTTAAATTGTTCAATAAAAACGTGCTCACAAATAGAAATCTTTAATAAGAAATTCATAAATTGCATTTAAAAGGCAGCTGAAAGTGATAAAAAAAGACTTGTGTCTGGTGTATAATTTTTTTCACACCAAAAAAATTTTTTTTAATGTTAAAAAGCTAATTTAAAGGAAAAAATGTGTTGCGCAGTATTATCTAAGTAAAATCTTTATCATAGAGGGAAAAAATGACATTCAGAAAGGTGAAAGACCGCGAAATGTACACTGTCTCTAAAAAAAGTAACTGTCATGTTTAAAGTCTATATCTTTGACGAGACATTAACATTAAAAAAATATTAAATCTTACTCGTCTGCAAAGTGTCTAAGGTCCGTTTACATTTGGAAACAAAGTTTCACTTGACCACCGATACGACAAAGTAATAAAGAATTTTCGAAGAAAGGCTGCAAGAAAATATGGATTATGTGGTTTGACAAATTTGGACTTATGCCATTACAACAATAGTTTAATTGTTAAAAGACGCGTAGCGAATGAGCTTAAAAAGAAAGCCGCTTATTCTCGATGACAGCTCATTTATTCAGTCCTTTGGTACCGCAACTCGTCTTTTCAGAGATGCTTTTATTCATACACACATTGATAAAGAAATATAGTCGGATATCTTCATGTTCAATGCACTCTTTCTATTGAATTTTGATACCGCAAAAGATTACAAGTAAAATTATGAAAGAGTTATCTTTTAAGGAAGCACTTTATTTTGTATCTAGTAAAATAAGTTTTCTGTAAAAGATTAAATTTTATTCTTTACTCAAAATTTTCAATTTATACTGTGAACTAATGGCTTTGAACTAGAGCGTTTAATTGAATCTTTAAGTTCAGAAACTACATAAGTCACAGAATTGAATTTTTCACAAATAATAATAATAATAAAAAAAAGCTGTTATTCACAAATAAACGAACTTTCATAATTTTTTTGTGCGTAGGATAGATGTTGGACTTAAAGCCACTTGAAACATCGACAAATAAATGAAGCACATTTTGCGAAGTATTTAACATAATATATTTTACTTAAAAATAGAGATGTAAATGATTTTTTAAAGTATCATGCATAAACTAATTTTCAAGAATTAATTAACATTTTACATATTTTTTTACTAATATTTTTGTTCGGTATACTTTTTTGAAAAACTAGAATATAACTGCTGAACACTGTTGAACTTAAAATTTGTTGTAGATTCAGGAAATATTGAGAACAATAAACAGTCAATAATAGTTGTCTCAAATAGTTGTATTTGAGAATAATAAACAATTTTCAGTTTGGCTTAATGGTAATAAAATTAAAAGTATTCTACTAAAAGACTTTGAAAATCCTGAAAATGTTAAGAACATTCTTTTCAGAATCTTTTTCTCTCATATCTAAAATGTTAGATATTTCTAAAGAAACAGGTTAGTTGCTCAATTTTGGAAAGTTTCAACTGTTTACCTAAAATAGAATTTTAGAAAAGTGTATCAAAGCATAAAAAAACACATTTCGAAAAGAAGGCAATTTATGTATACGTATACACCGAGAGTGTTTAAAATATATTATTTTGAGTAAGGAATATACTACCTTATTTGCTTATTACCCAGATTATGGCTTTATTTTTTAAGAAGCATTTGCGACAAAATGCATATTTGGAAAATAATTGTTTTATGGGGTTTTTGGAATGACCAATTTAATTACAAAGAGGTTTTAATATTTTATGTAAAATATGAGCATATTTTGCATACATTCTCATTTTTTGTAGGAAAGGAAATGTTAATGCTAAATTACGTAAATAGATATATGATAACAAATGCATAAAATTACTGTTTATAAATTTCATAATTACTGTTATAATAATTTATTGTTACAATTCCTAAAATTACTGTTACCCCGGTTACTATACCGGGTGTGTGTGTGTGGTGGTGGGGGGAGGGAATCATATACGGCTTTGATAATTTTATAAAATACAAAACTTTCATTAGTATTGTTGCATAATTAAAAATTCAATCATTTGACCCGGGAGAGACACTAAGCACAAAGAGGTGGGCCTAGCAGCACCAGAACAGTCTCTCTTAGGCAGTCAATTATTTGATCAATTATAAAATATAAGTGAAAGAAAATGAAACTATTTTATTCGTGGCTGTTCCCTTTCACATACTTCCTTTATAAAGAAGTACATAAAAGAAATACAATTATATAAAATGCAACTAATAAACTAAAATGTAAATTAAATATATTGGTATAAAATATTTAAACTATATTAATCTTCTAGATTTTATGTAGGTAAATATGTTTTCCAAAAATACGTAGTCGTTTTATTAGAACAAATTTTAAACTTTGTCTGGAAATAAAAATATCTCAAATTGTTTAACCAATTGATAAATCCAATTGCATTAATTGTGCTTCAATTTTTTTCTTCTGAAATTTTTTGGTATAATCACTTTAAAATGAATTGGAAAAATACTAAAAAAGGAATAGCCAAAATATTTTTTGTATTTATTTGATAAAATGTAAACGTACTAAATATGGTAATAAGCATGTTATAGCAAAAATTTTAACAGTAAATTGTAATAAAATATGCATAATTATATGTTTTGTTTAAATTTATATAAAATTAAGTTTTTAAAATCGTATATTATATACTATAATTAGTATTTTTATGAATTACTAAAGAAACACATATTTTTTTTTACAGAGATTAATAACATCATAATATTAGTAATATTAAACTAAAAATAGTCGTATTGAAGGCTTAAAAACAATTTGTTTCATAATCATCTTAAAAAGGACTTTACATAAATAACGGTCCCCTATATGGGTAGTAAATATATGTACCCATTCGTGCCTAGCGCCCTATCCTTTGTACATTACAAAAATGCATAAAAATAGGCTTAGACTTACAATTTCAAAATTTTAAAAACACGCATTTAAATGAAGTTTAAAATGGATAAAATTATGACTTCTTTATTTGGATAATTGGTACCCCCCCCCCCCCCCGAACAAATAAACTTACTTTTTACATTTCGCCATTTTGAAATATTAAAAATCTATGAACACCAAAGGCGCCTTCATTTTAAGCAAATAAATATTCACTTTATGCTGTCTTCATTCGGTAACAAATAAACACATTTATATATAATTATTTTATACAAGTTTCAAGTTATATAGAATTAGAAAATTAAATTTATAAAAATTCGAAACGTCCGAAGAATGAGACGCTAATCGTAAATGTATTAATTCTTGTAAGATTTCATTATGAAACTCCCTCAAGTTTTTAAAGTGCACTTATCAACTAACTCTATAAAAATAATACCAACTAACAATATAAAATAATTGTTAAAAATATAAAGGTTAAAATTGTCTGAAAATACGTTTATATATATTATTATGTATTTATACTTAAAATAATTCCCAGGACTTTTCAACAATAATTATGCATATAAGAGGAAAGGAAAAAGAAACCTGTCATGTTCAGTTTTTGAAACTGTTATTTATTCAAGGCAGAAGTGATAGTGATAAACATGAAAATCACAATTACTTATGCGACCATAGGCTAAACATTCAGTCAAGACTCATTCTTAACTCATTGTTTTCTAAAATCAACTCTGACTCGACAGCGGACATCATTCTCCAAGGCAAATCTAAAGTGAAGTTTAACATTGTTTTGAAATTAATTCCTTCGTGTTACTTTTTATTAGACTGAGATTCACCGTTTCAAATGAATTGTGCTCTGTGTTAACTTTTATTAGATTGAGATGTAAAACGTAGAATCTCATAAACGTATATTATTTTAATAATTTGTTTAAAGTATTAAAGGTGGCGTTCAAACTTTTTTTATGAGCGTATATAGAATTATTTTTCAAATACACCGATTAACATATTAACAACAAAATGTTATTAGTTTTTTGCTCTATTTTCTACTACCCATAAACTTGAATAACTGAATAACATGACAATTAGCTCTCAGTAAGAAGGGAGGTAACAAAAATGTTTCGAAGTAATATTAGATTATTTAAAATTTTTATAAAGATTAGTTAATTTTTAAAATGCCGTTTTTCCAAATGTTAAGAGAATTAGTTGTACAAAGTTTACTTGAACTTCTGGTAAGTTTAAGACAGTAAATTTGTTATTTTTTTCAGTTCATGGTTACGAATACTGATTATATGTTTAATCGCAATTTAAAAATGCGATTTTATTTTAATTAAACGTAGGAATAAAATTTGAAATATTAGAAATTTATGGTGAGAAAAGTTTCCAATAGTTGATGTGACCGTTATATGTGATGTACTCTTGGCATTTCTTTTTTCATTTTTTTTGCAAGTTTATTTTTGCCGAATAAAACAATCTTTAGAATGACAATATTTATTTCGAAAAAATTTCAGAAAGAATAACAGATAATCGCTTCAAAAGCAATTAATTATTACACAATTACTAAAAGTAATGCGAATGTAATACGACAGAATTTCAGCGAACGAATTTTCTAAATTGTTTTATGACAGTCTGATTTAATTCAGAAAATGAAATGTAGCTATTTCACACTATACACTCTAGCAAACAAATTTCTTGATCGCAAGTCACATGATATATAGACTTCCCAAAGTATTCGGTTTGTGGAACATTTGATAAATTGTTCTGCAGCGTTATGTTTCATAGTGGGTGAGGACACGTTTTGTCATGCCCATTTGGTCATGATTACCCAGGTTTTGCTCTTTCAATCATTGAGGCATTTTAATTGACACTCTTATAAATAATTTAATATTTCCCAGACTTCTCTCGGTCTACCGAAATCATATCTATTTAAAATTTTTATCTCCTAATTCATTTTCAATATCTTCATTCAATTTTTCTAGTAGTAATTGCTTTTATTATGCTACTTTTTTCTCTTATGTTAGTATCGCAAACTTACTAATATTATTTTTATGCGTTTTAATAATTTCCCTGTTGAAATATGAATTATGAAGTAAATATTTGAGAAAAATATGAATGATATAAGGAAATCGATTTTCAGAGGCGTTTAAAATGTGCTTACAAAATTTCGCTTCATTTCTGCTAACAGTTCCCGAGTTATGCTTTACTTAATGAACCATGACCATTAAAATTTAAGAAATATTATCATTTGAAAAAAAAAGAGATTAATTTTATAAAAGGAACTAATAATAGACAAATTTGAATTTCTAGATATATTTTGCGTGCGCGCACTCGCGTATGTGTGTGTCAATATTTGGTGTGTATTTAAAAAAAAAGGCTAATTCCTTATTTGAATATAAAGACGGTCCTTTAAAGTACATGTAATTCAAGAGGAAATCATTGGTAGTTGAATGGTACTGTTCGCTTTTGTTCGAGACAAATTCAGGACTTAGTAGAATGGTCGGTTTCTTGTATTTTTCACTTTTATTTAGTGATAAAATTATTCTTTTTTCACTACAAACATTTTTATTGTCGTAAGAAATGTGTAGGCTAGTCTTGGATGACTGCCTAAAAACCGGTTGCTACTTTTATCGCTCATACAACAATAATAAACATTGCTTAATTCACATTTTCATACACTGTAAAAAAAAATTCTGTAAAGGTACTAAACATTTTCTAGGAAACTGGGATTCCAAGAACTTTTCATGTAACGATAACAGAAAAAATCCATGTAACTGATTCTAAAACTAGAATTTTTGCTGTTACCGTTACAGGATAAGTTCTAGGAATCCCAGTTTCCTAGAAAAAGTTTAGTACCTCTACAGAATTTTTTTTTACAGTGTAGTAGAAAATTATGTACTTCTATATGATATTTGTTTGGAATTTGTTTCAACTTTTGACTTTTTACTTTCAAAGAACTTTTTTAGATCGATTTCAACAATGAGCATTTGTTTTCTAAAATAATGTAAATTCTCTAGTGGCAAGTTATCAATTTACTAAGTTAATTGCAAAGAGCAAAATAACTCTAGGCCTGATTGCCTAGAGTAAAATAACAATAAATTCACAGATTAGATATAAGATAATTGAAGTTCAACTCCAAATTAAAATACATCAAGGAAAACGCAGTCTTTAATTTATGTTGATGGTAAAATTAATACTATAAAATTTCAGTTTAATTGGTTAAAAAATAAGTTGCATCAGAATGAGGTACACTGTAAAAAAAAAAATCTGCAAAGGTACTAAACTTTTTCTTGGAAACTGGGATTCCAAGAACTTTTCCCTGTAACGGTAACAGAAAAAATTCAAGTTTCAGAATCGATTACATGAATTTTTCCTGTTATCGTTACATGAAAAGTTCTTGGAATCCCAGTTTCCTAGAAAATGTTTAGTACCTTCACAGATTTTTTTTACAGTATAGGAATTGCGTTTTACTTATTACTATTATTATTATCGTGTTCTTAAGTTTCATTTTACGATTTCGTTACGATTTACGTTTCATTTAAAAAATAAGAAATATAAGATTTAAAATTTAGCAATTAACAATAATAACCACAATTCCCGTGAATTGTTTTTCATTTTATGTTCCTAAAATGCACGAGATCAATTATCAATATATCTCTTACGACATGGGAATTGCGTTAACCCACACCACATAATACTTGAAAAGAGGAGAGATTTCTAAAGATATGGAAGCTGTTTATAGTAAACTTTGGGATAAAAATTATACTTGAATGGAATATAGTATAAAAGCCCTTTCAAAATGAATGTAGAACGGAAATTTTAGGAAAAAAAGTCTTTTATTCCTGATGTCAGTGAATTTATTTAATCCCAAGGCACTTCACTCTTTGTTTTAGATGGCTTTTATTCTAAATCACCTAGACAAAGCGATGCTGTCAGATACCACATTCACTAAACTCTGAACTGAATTTCTATAGCGGAGTTTGAAGCAGAAATCTTTTTACAATGCATAATTCCTTTCAAAATTTAAATTTTCAGCGATAGAACTTATTTTAAAGTAAAGGGTTTCGTTCACTTTTTTCCACTAAGATACTACTAAACAAATATTTAAAATAAATGTAACTTTTCAGGTCAGACGATAGATTTGAAATTCAAATTTGTTATTCAAAAGCAAATAATAGTTCTAGAATTAAGTAATTTATACTTTATTTTTTGTTAAGGCCATTAAGACACTGTAACAATTCATCTTCAAGTCAATTTAGAAAGCTTCAAAATTGCCATATATCACTCTTTCGCTGTCAGATTTAGATGTCTGGCATTAACTTAAAAACCGAATTTGTGTCTGGCAAATTAATTTTAGGTTGTCTTATAGCCAAGAGTAAGATGTTACAATTTTCAAGATTGCTAAAATGTTATTAAAAGGGACATTTTTTTTTTTAACATAAAAACAACTCTTCAAACCGGCACTTTCGTTGACAGATTTAAAGGTGTCTGGCATTAACTTTGCAAACGAACTGGTGTCTGGCAAATAGGTTGCATGATAATCAAAGAGTAATATGATACAATTTTTAAGCTTTCTAAATGGACGTGAACGAAATATATTTTTTAAAGATCTAACCATTCTTCAAACCGGCACTTTCATTGCCAGATTTCAAGGCATATGGCATTAAATTTGACACCGAGTTTGTGTCTGGCAAATTAATTATAGATTCTCTGATAGCCAAAGAATAATATGTTACAATTTTCAAGCTGGCTAGTATGACGTGGAGATGACATTTAAAAACAAAATCTATAAATTGGGATCTGGCAAGGTCTTAGCAACATGGGCAACATTTTGCAGCAATGGATTAATATCACATATAGGTAGTAAAAACACGTTTTATAAAAAAGTCCCACAGGTAAACGCAACGTCTTCCACCAGCCAGACTGTCAGCATACGTACTACATCATAAAACGAATGGCTATATAGAAAAATGAGCCTTGGGGGCTAAAATCACGTTGTTAGCTTTTAAACTAACAGGATATCAAATCTTATCTTTACCAATAGCTGCTTATGAAACTGTTACATTCATATATATATTTCTAATTACAAAAATGTTTCAGTTGCTTTCTTCATCATATGAAAGTTCATTTACGTGAAAATAGTTATTGTTACAAAGATTTCGAAAATTTTTGATACTGTCCCTGGAAGCTACATACTTTAAAATCAGCAAAGCGTACTTTTAACTAGAAATTTTATTTCATAAATGAAATCATGTTGGTTTCAAACTACTACTACATAGAAGCAAGAGACTTAATTTAATAAATTTTCTGGCTGAAAGTAAGCTTTATGATTTAAAAAAAGCGAGAGGTTGGCAAATATGAAGCTATAAGTATTATTAAAAATTGCTCCAAGTTCTAATAAGTAACATAATCATTTTTTTTCTAATCAAAATCTCCTGATTTATGATGTATTTAACTTTATGAAATTTCATACTTTTCTGGCATTAGAAAAGTTTTTTTTCTTTTTTAACTTGTTAAGTATTGGTTGTAGAAAAATGAACATTTGCGAAGACATTTAAATTCCAATCAATCCGAACATTAAAATTAAGTAGTTTAAAGGAAATCGTAATCAAAACAATCCTTAACAAACAGTGCTGATTCATAAAACATTGCATTTTAAAAAAGAGGGCTTCTAAACAATTAACGACAAGGAACACATTTCGGTTGAAGTAAAAAGAATTATGCTTTAGATCATGGAATATTTTAATTTAAGGTTTTGACAATGTTTATCCAATGTTGATGGCGTCAATACAATGGGCGTCACATATGGATTATTATGGAGCCAAACATATCTTCTAAATGACAGATCAGTGGCAGTATTATAGCTGGCGACATACGAGATCTAATCAACATACCGCACATAAGTTTGCATGATCTGTGGTACAAATGTTCCACATGCTCTCTTTGAACACTATGAGGTGAATTTGCACGCTGTAAACTGCAAAAGATGCGTAATTTAAATACAGTGAGAATCATACCAGACACACATCTAAAAGATATGCCCCTGCGTTCATTGGGATGTTAAAATATGAAATAAATACCGCCATAACAAAGTCTTCAAACTAATCACTATACTGTGTAAAATGTCTAAAAGAATTCATCCCAGTAATGAATAAAATTGTTTAAAATTAGTAAAACCTGTTTCTTAATCATTTTTAATAAATATTAGGCATATATTCTAATAATATTAGATTATTTTAAATAAACGGTTGCAATTTTTACAGCAAGCGTAAAAACAAAATTTTAATTATAATAATAGCATGACAAACATTAAAAATTTGTTCTAAAATGAAGATTTACAAAATTATGATCTTAGTTATAGTCCCTCTCTCTGTGAAGAATGTATTAAAATCGCAGAACGGAGTGCTGAACAATTTTATCTAATAGTGATATTTTCCTTTCACACAATGAGAATGCGTATACAATGTTTATAAAAAATGGAATTTCACGTAATAATCTTTTTAAATATATGTCAAGTTAACTGCCAATTACCAGCAAGTTAATTTTATGAAACCAATAATAATAATAAAAAATTACGTTAAGCATTTTTTTTTGGTAAATTTTCTCATTTTAATAAAATTGTGTATACTAAAGATTTACAGGAACATGAACGCTTCGATTAAGTATACAGACTGAATATAATGGTACTTTGCTCAAGTTTATCGCATTTATAAATTTTTTGTAATGTTGCTTAGTTCTAAGTTCTCATAAATTTAATTCTTCAATTAATGTAGTTTGAATTTTCCTTTTATAAATTTGCTTTATGATGTTTTCTAAGTCCCTGGTTAAGAGAAATTAGCTCTTTTTCTTAGTTATTCTGTAGCAGCACTATCTAAAGCAACACTCGCGAAGTTCTGAGACTTTTAAATTATATATTTTAAAAAAGACGAAAATAGATCATATAAGCAGATATAATGAAATTAATAAACGAAATTTCATAGATTACTTATAATAATAAAATTACAAATACATACCGGCAATTTTGAGTCAATAAGGCTTCAGGGGGGAGGTAGCATCTGGAGAGCTAACAAGATCTTAATTATACGACACACACATTATCATAGATAAAAGGAAAAACAGCCTTTGTTTGTTTTAAATCGAGAGTAGGGGCATTGTTTTGAATCTCAAAATGTCCGTATCGTATACATAAGAAGTGGTTGGTTCTCCAAATGCTATTCCTAAAGATGGGCAAGATATATTGTCACGGAACTGTTATATATAATGTTACATAGAGCAACTGGGCCATGATTTTACAATGTGACTCTGGATATTCTGGCAATTCAGCTTCCAAAAGTTAATGTTTGATTTAATTAATATCCAAATCTTTGTAAATGTGTTCAGTTAGGTCCACTCTTGCAGACAAATATTTTCAAAATTACACTTTAATGTCTAAAAATAAAAAAAAATGTATATGCATTTCATCTTTTTTTCTGAACTAGACAGTAATCATAACATAAAACAACAACAACAACATAAGAAAAAAAAAAACATTGTGATAATATTTTATACCTTAAAATTTTCATATAATTGTACTAAATTTCCAAAATTTACATAAATCGCAATATGGAAATATGTCAAAAAACGAGAGAAGTTTGAGAAACTTTAAAACTGCATTCGGTATCAGCACAAAAAATTAGAATAATACACAATTTTGGTTTTGTGAAAGAGCAAAAGTTCAGTTTTGTTACCAGTGTAATTCTTTTATAATTTTTAATCACAGAAGTTATACTAACAATAAACAGTAAAAAAATGTCAGTATTCACCTTTGACAGCGATGGTAGACACAAAATTTAGGCAATGTGGAAGCGCTGTGAATCAAGACAACGATTATGTTTTGAAAACAACAAAAAGTATCTGGTTTTAGTAGAAAGTGTTGATTAAATATCAACACATATTCATTAATTCCCCAAGAATCCAATATCTGGGTCTGAAATATTCTTTGCTGATTTTTATTTTAGAATTATGTATATATATATATATATGCATATATAAAAGGGTTACATTGGAGGAATTAATAGAGAACATTAATAGAGGTTACATTGGGAACAGAACAGTTAGGGACACAGGGAATCGAATCTCTGCGCAGAGAATCGAATAAGTTATTGTATGCCACCTTGTGTTCATTAGAATATTTGTTATTATAAAAAGAGTGTATGCGATATATTGGAAATAACTTTATATCTCTTTCTTTTCCATGATTTTTAATAATTTTGAAAAAAATTACCCTGAGTTTATTATTATTTTCTTTGAGATGTCAATGTTAAATGCTGAAATCAATCCTTATTTTGAATGAATTCAAAGATAGAGCAACAGTAACATGTGTACAGGTCCCAAGGCGAATTCCAAAGAAACTGTAGACTTTAATAACATTTTAAGTGCAGGTTAACATGTGGAGAGGGGAAAATGATGATACTAATGTCGTCACACTAGCAAATATATCTAAGGTATGAAAAAATTATTGAAAGTTTTCATGGCATCTAGATGACTGATGTCATTGGGTATCTTATGCTTTGCTAGTGTTTCGACATGAGATTAGCAAAACAAATTCTTTTTCACGTTGTAAATTGTACGTAACGAGAAGTTACTGAAATCTAAAATTCTTCTATCTGTTCACCCTACAGGGAATCCAGAAATTATATTTGGTGTAAAGTCATATTCCTTCGGCATGAAGATTTCTGTTAACTTTTAACTCGTTTAACTGAAAAAAATGTTAATTCATCATTTTTAGAACAATAGTTTTTGAAAATTAATCAGAAACATCTGAAATAACACGAAACAAAATCATAGTCAGTTATTGCACACATTCTGTATAGTTGAGATTTTTTTTGTCGGTTTTATGTTCGGTATTCGAAGTGATTTGGTTAGGAATCTACGTTTTCAGGCAAATAATGCGATTTCACATTTAATCATTTTATAAGTGCTCAACATTTTTACCAATTTCCTTTTTTCAGAAAGATTTATAGCTTTCACTGAGCGTTACTCAGGCCTCAAACAGTGGTATATGAAATACACTTTAAAAGAATAGATATGAAAGAGTTTCCTCCAATTATTTTCAAATTATAAAATTAAGTCATTTTTTTTTTCTTATAGGTCATTTTGAATGCAGTGTACAATTATTAGGGAGGATATCTTCCATGTCTGAGGATGCCTCATAAATTCTATGTCATTTCAATTCCATTGTCCTATAGTTCATTCATTTTGCAAATAGATCATTTCGATCAAAATAATTTTCAAATTATTTTAAGAAAATTATATTAAATAACATACTTATTAGGCATAAAAATATATTTTTTATGTATAAAAATATAGATGGAATATAAATATATATATAATAAAAAATTAGATATAGAATTAGACAGTCCTAATTGGTTTAAAGAGAACAATTTTAAATTAAATAAACTAAATAAAAGTCTGTGTTCGTAGTATATTATTCTCGTTAACATACAAATTGACGTTAAGAAATGAGCTTGTTATATATTTGTTTTCCATTTGTCTGAGATTAATAATATCAATCTGAACCTCAAAGCATGGAGCCGGATTCTCTTGGCCTTGAAAATGATTGACAACGGGAGCAGTCTTTGAAAGAACAATTACGAGTTTGTTATCATTAGGGATGAAGATATTAATCATAAATACAAACGAGAGATATTTTTACAGATGAATGTTGACATGATTACGCTTTATGCTCCTAAATACAACAGTGCACTGGCCGATCGGTCATTGCGTTAAGAAACTGAGTAAAGTTTTAATAATCTGAAAGATTTCAATAAGATAATGATTAGATTTCTAACTTTCGAAAGTTTTAATCACTTCATTAGAGCATATTATTTGAGCTGTTTATAAATCTAGAAAGTTTCTATACTTATTTTGCTTTACAGTTGTTAAAATATAGCATGTAATTAATACACATTAGCTCTTAAACATTAATTAGCTAGAACATTAACATTTATAATTGATTAATTAACATATAATTAATAGTAAGAACAAAATCGAAAGAAGGTTTTAAGATCAGAAATGAAACCGAATTTCGCTAATCTTCCTATTTTTGACCAAAATCAAAAACGAAAATGTCCAAAAAGTTTTTAAGTAATTAATTTTAATTTTTCATGCTTAAAAAAAAAAAAAAAAAAAACGTGGAATATGCTATATGTTTGAAAAGCTAACTGAGAAATATCTTGATTCATAGCTCTATCTATATGAAATGTAAACATTAATTTGAAGCCGTTTGAATCTGTGTTTATTCATGATGCATTTCTTTTGTTTTTTGTGCTGTATACTGATTATAAATACTTGAAGTATATGGCATCAGTATTTATTTTATTTCTTGTTATTATTGATTTGGAGCTAAATATGATATTCATATGATTAGAATGTTAATAAAAGATTTCAGATAAAGAAACTTTGAAAAATTTCTTTACATATTAGTTTTTAATTTCAGAACAAACTTTTTAAAATTTTTTTATTATTATTGATATTTTAAATTATTATTAAAACTCATAAATTTTGATATTCAATAATTATATGGACTGGATTTTTTTATTTCTTAAGATTTTTTAAACGAACAAACGCAGAAGCATTTTATTCATCTATTGCTTTATTTTGTTATTTATGCGTCTGATTATAAAGTATTAATTATTATTAATGTGTTTTTTAATTTATATATTATTATTTTTAAATTTGTGTGTAAGCATTCTTCCGAGATATTTTGTTCATGATTTAAAATTTTCCAAACTGAGTAATATCAGAAACAGTTATTAAATTTCTTTCAATTGCTCACATTTACAAAATTTCTGATTCTACAAGTAATTATTGGCACTAAAAAAATAAACATGATAATTATGGTATAAATAAAACGTGTTTATGCCTGATATGAAAGTTTATGGATAAAATTACCTCAGTATATATTTTTAGAAGTTCATATTTACCAACAATGAGTATATTTTAAGTGAATGATAGCTATTTTTTAAGTTCAAAAATTTTTTAAACAATTAAATACAGTACATATACTGTCATTTTTTTCTTTTTCTTCTATTTCCTAGATAAACATTTTCTTATCAAATTTATGAAATCTATTTAGCTCATATTCCATAGATACAAAGTTTACATGGAAAAAATAAATATGGCTTATATCGTCTTATCCATATAAGCACAGTATTGCATAGCATTGATAAGCATTTTCAGTAGTACCAGGTAAATTTTAAAGATCATTAAGAAATATTTTTAAAGTAATATATACACTGTATGGCCAATGAAAATCAACCGGTCACTTGCGTTTTAGACGCTTTGTCAAACAACTAGAAAAATACATGAGGATTTATTCTGAAACTCCAGGTGTGTAAACAGAATGTGATATTTCTGGGAAGATTTTTCCCCTGAACACATTGAAAAAAAAAAAACCGATTACCTTTTGGACAGTCCTACCGAAACTAATGTAGAAAAAATATTCAAACTGCAGAACATGATTAAGAGGCTTATTGTAATGAAGTGTGTACATTTTTATGAGGACATCAGGTATACCCGTAGATAAATTAAGATTTTTATACAAACAGTCAGAAATTCCGCCAAATTTTTTACTTGTAATTTTCAGTTTTTTTATGTTATTTTCGGAAAATATGACAAACTACATTGTACACAGTAATATGCAATCAGAAATAAAAAATAATAAAAATTGGATGAAAAATGAGCAGATTTACAAAATAATGTTTCAATGCGCTTGCTAAATTGCAATTAAAATGTAATGTGCACATTTTATTATCTAAATATATAGAGCAACTTTTCTGGAAAGTTTCAAAAACGTAACTTGAAAATTCTGAAAATTATCATCCATAAAATAAGCTCGAAGTCCGTTGTTACCAAAGCGAAGCAAAAAGTTAAGAGACTGTATCAAAATATAGTATATGTTATCAACTATTGCCAGTACACAATATTGCACGTACGACACTATATTTGGATAGAACCTTTCATTTTTTGCTTTGATCTGGGAACGATGGATTTCGAGCTTAATGTATCTACGATAATTTTCAGAATTTCCAAGCTATATTTTTAGACTTTCACAAAACTTGCTCTATACATTTAGCTCATAAATCATGCACATTACATTTTGATTGCAATTATCTGAAACATTATCCACATTACAATTTGCTTCTAGTCGAGCATGTGCTGTGAAAGATTTAATAAACCTGCTCATTTTTTATAGAATTTTATTAGTTTTTAATTCTGATTGCATGGTTATTTATCATATTTTTCGAAAAAAAAAGCATTTTTTTACATTAAAAACTCTGCAAAAAAAAAAAAAAAAAAACTGCGAAATTTGGGACTGCTTTTCTAAAAAACTTAATTTCTCTATGAGTATACATGCTGCCCTCATAAAAATGAACATAATTATTACAATAAGACTCTTAATCATGTTCTAGAGTTTGAACGCCTTTGCTACATTAGTTTTTACAGGTTTATCCAAAAGATAATCGTTCTTTTTCAATTTCCCATATAGGGTTTCGGGGAAAAATCTTTATGGAAATATATGACATATGCTGCTTTGTTTACGAACCTGGAGATTCAAAATAATTTCTCATGCGTTTTTTTAGATATTTAACAAAGCGTCTAAAATCGCAAATGACCAGTCATCATTGCCATACAGCATATATTCCAAAGAATACTATATAAAATTAGACTGCAAACTGGTATTCATTTTCTATTAAACAATAACAAAACACAACACATTAAAAAAATAAAAAAAAATCTAATTCAATTTTACTACTTACAAACTAAACTTGTAAACTACTTGTAGACTAAACTTGTCTACTATGTATTTAAATAAAAAAATGTAAAATAAATAATTATTGAAGAAATTAAGAATATTTTAAACTAAAAATATTTTTACTCAACGTCGTTAAGAGCACACACTAGTCACGCGGTAAAAGCCGAGCGCTAATTTAAAGTCTATGGGGGCGTTCTTTTCGAATATCTCGCTGAAATTTTAATATTTTTGCATGAATATTTTGCACAAGATAGCTGAGGGCGATCCACAACCGGCCTAGTTTTTACTTTTTCGATTTTGCTTATATATTTTTTATATTACGATAGTTTCAATTTCAGAACCGGTTTAAACCGGTTCCGAAAGTTTAAGTAATTGTTTAAAGAAAATCTGAAACGAAAACTGAAAAAGTAAAAACTAGGCCGGTTGTGGATCGTCCTCATCTATCTTGTGCAAAAAAATCATGTAAAAATATTAAAATTTCAGCGAGATATTCGAAAAGAACGCCCCCATAGACTTTACATTAGCGCTCGGCTTTTACCGCGTGACTAGTGTGCGCTCTTAAGTAGAATGTTTATTTTATTTTATTATTATTGATATTTAAATAGATCTCATGAGTATCATCTGATGTATGTAGGGAGAGTAGGGGAGAATATAAATAAAAAAATATATAATTTTTAATTACATAAATTTTCATTCTTTTGAGAGGGAAGGGGGATTTTCTTTGCAATTTTTGTTCATCTCATACTTTAAATATCTTCGACATTGCACTGAGAAAAATGAATATTTTCAGCTTTTACAGTAGGATAAGATTAAAATATACCCGTAAGGCATGGTGACGTCACTGCGACGTCGTTGTGAAGTCATTTTGTAACTTTGTGACCATCGATTGTCGATGTGACGTCACGTGACGTCGATGTGAAGTCACAGTGACTAAAATGTGAAGTCGTTATGGCCGTTTTAGAGCTCGTTTGTGACGTTTCACAAAGTGGTCACAATGTGACAAATTTGTGAAAAATGTGTCATTTGTGACTAATTTGACATTAACATTGTGACGAAATTGTGACAAAAGCAACGATATTTAAATTGCCAGAAACATGTTTTTTAAGGTAAATAACATGTTTTGAATAATATTTATAATTTTCTAAAAATTTTTAATAAAGTCATATCTCAGTCACAACGTGACGTCACTGAGTGGTGGCATTTTGGTCACAGATGTTATGTGACGTCACTGTGACCATGCATGCTATGAGGGTATAAATATGTGTTTCTCCAAATACAGTACTCGCGTGTCCGCTTTTGTGACGTAAAATATACAAATATGCATACTTTGCGAATTAAAAAAGGCATTAGATAAATAGAGGCATCTGCTATTATGGAATGTCCATTAACCTCCATAACGATCACTCGCGAATACCCGAGACTTCTATTTAGCGAATCCTCATGCAGGATTACATTTTCTGCAAAAGGATTTCTTGATCAAAGCATGGGCATCCTGGACAATGTCCCGTCCCGCTACGATTTTGGAGCTCCGAATATGATGTACATTTTTTGTAAAGCTTATATTTTAAATCTGTTTTGAAATTTCACTCGTTATAATCAATATTTTAAACATTTAGAGCAGAATAAGATTTAAAATTAAAGAAATGAAAAAAATCGAATATTTAGATAAATATTTTTTGTTTTTAAACTTGCTTTACTCCTGAAGTTCAAAATATTGATTATAATTAGTAACAATGTCATAAAAGATTTAAACTATCAATTTTACGAAAATTGCATAACAAACAAAAAACCAAGCTGTATGGGGATGGGGGTAGTGGGTGAGAATTGTCATGGTCAAAATTTTCCAAGATTGAACGTGGTCAAACTTATATAGCTTCAATTCAGACGCATAAAGTGTCTGAAAAAATTAAGACATTTCAAGTTTCTGAAAATTGAACACTCCGTTGCAGAATTGTAAGTGTTTGATTTTCATTTTACAGTGTAGTTAATTAGATCATTTAGTTTTATAAAGAAACGTGCTGTGACTCACGTATTATCCAAACAGCTATGTATTCATTTATTATATTCAATTCATTTTTTTATATTATTCATTCATTTTTTTTTCATTTTTTATATCATTTTATTATATTATTCATTCATTTTTTTTTTCATTTTTTATATCATTTCATTATATTATTCATTTCATATTTTATAATTTATTTATTATTATTATTATATTACTTAATATAAAAATACATTAGTAACATTTGTTTAACAAAATCCATAAGACTACCACAACTATCTAAAATGTAGCTTCCTTTACCGGAAGCTACATTTAAGAACAGGAAAATTACTTATTCCTTTCTTGGCTATGTAATTATTAATGAACAATGAATTAACATTTAAGATCATAGACTATATATATATTTTTTGAATAACAACTTATTGTGTATTTATCACTAAATTATCATAAAAATATAGTTTAATTACTGTAAATAATTTCTTAAACCCCTACCCTCTCTGAATTGCCATCTAATAAATTAGATAAGGTGTTCATGAAAATTCTGGTGGATGAATGACAGATTTCCCAAAATCCAATCAAAATGGAAGATAATATGTAAATTATACAGGAAGCATTAGATTTGGGTCAATATTGAGAAAATTTTGTCAGTTCCTTTAGTACTTAGAACTACTTAAAAATAATAATACCCCACTTTAGCCACATAACCGTCACATATTAACCGCATTTGGTGGGGATAATATGAGGAAAGGTTTTAATTTTTTAACTTTAATTTTCATCTCAAACAATATTTTTTATCCATAAACGAATAAAGAAAAAAAACCCTCCACAAATCACTCTTTTTTTTTAATTTAGGCCGAGAGTCAATAGATCATAAGTAGCTGGAAAAGTTTAGACTTTGGTCTCATATGAAGTCATTTATTATGAAATTTCAAGTTTGTAATTAAAAAAAAAAATCCAAAATTCATTGCCTTACAAATATATATCTGATTTTATAACAGATTTCTTCTTTATACGGAAAATATTTCGGTCTCGGTAAAAGAAATACGATTGAATTGATCGTACAATCGCTATAATACGAAATTAATTATCTACCTTGCGATTTCGTCTTAGCAAAAGCATTACTGTTAATGAAAAAGATAAAAAGCATTTTAAAGTAATTTCATTGTAAATAATGTGTATTTTGTCTTATACAACTTTAGAATTTTAAATGTTCGTAATATTACAATATCGTTTAAATGTATCGTAATCGAAAAAATTATGTGTTTACTCTTTTTAATTCTGCGAAATAAATTAATTTAAAACCCCCTGGATTATTGTAAATGACAGAAATTTGTGTAAAATTGTTTCTACAGTGTAGTCAAAAGTTCTGTAATTGTCATTAAAAAAAACATCTTTAAAAAGTCTAAAAGGGTTATTGTTTGAAACAATGAAAATTCAAATGAAAATTTTTAAAGCGAATATGTATTACCTCTTTCAATACAATATGCGAATATGTAATACCTCTTTCTTTTACCTCTTTCAATTATTTTTAGTTTAGCCAACTTCAAATTTTAAAATTAGATGTTCAATGACAAGATTACAATTACGAAAAGGTTCGCTATTATGAATATTGGTTTAATATATTTTTAATTTTTCGTCTAATTCGTCTAATTTTTCGTCTAATTTTTAATTCTGCGCTTTTCGTTTTAAGTTTGTTTATTGACATAGTTTCGTGTCTTAGCTTATAGACTTTCGGAGAAAAAATTCAGCTCTCCTGGAGAAAGGATTAATCGAGGATTTTAGCCTTCTTATGGGAAAGGATTTTGGTGGTCTAAACGAAGTATTTTCTAAGGTAGACTCCAAAGAGACTAACGGCTTTCTACGGGGTAGCAATCAAAACCGATATAAATGAGATAAAATCAGTTAATGCTCAACCGTATACAATATACAGAAGGGAAATACTTTTAATGATAACTTTTTTCTGCTTTAATGAAGCAATTTCCATGTATACAATTCATCTGTTTGTTATAGATAATTCAAAATAAGAGCAATATTTTGATAGAATTTCAAACACGATAAATTAATAATGCATAATTAGTAAAAAAGAAAACACATCTGAGCATTGTAAAAATCTAATCTATACTTTTAAAATAAATTTTAAATTTCACTTAAGAAAGGTGTTATAATAAAAATAAATGACATTGACATGTTTCGAAACCGTCAAATAAGTCCCATAATCATAATATAAATAAAAATAAAATTTCAAAATATTTCACGGTCAATACAAATGACACGCGACAATGAGGTATAAATAATAAAACACACAAAAAACACGCGCTCTATTGTAAAAAATTGAAATAAAATATAGACCACGATATAAAATATAAATAAAAATAAAAATTTCAAAATATTTCACAGTCAATACAAATGACACGCGACAAAGAGATATAAATAACAAAAAACACGCGCTCTATTGTAAAAAATTAAATTAAAATATAGACCATGATCAAAAAGAATTTCCAACATGATTCATCCCATTCAAGCTCTCACGAGGAATTTATTCATTAATTCTAACCATAACTTAGGAATAATAAAAGAAACGGTATCATTGCAAACCAGATTTTTACGCATATAAATTTCAATGGACTCTCTTATAATAGATTTTCGACAACAATTTGATATGAAACATAATTTACTTTCACTAAACAATATTTTTATCTCCTCATTTAAATATGTTCTTGATAAGGCAGTGTTAGTATGTCCAAATTTAATATTAGATTCATGCTCCCCTTTTCTAATTCCAAACTTTCTCCCAGTCATGCCTATGTAATAATTTAAGTCTCCATTTTCAGTAATATAAGGTATTTCATAAACTCCAGCAAGATCATCATGTCCTATAGGATCCACTTGCTTATTAAATAAACCCCTTAATTTTGGTGGAGGCGTTGCAATATTATTCAATAAATTCAATATTAAACTTTTTTAATTTAAATTTTAATTTCTCAAAACTGCCTTTCAGATATGGCAGAAAGAAACTCTTAAAATTTTTAGGATCACCCCCTTTATTGAACCTTTCAGTTAACCCTGGATATTGTTGTTTAGGCTTCCCTTTTCTATAATAATTTATTAATTTATTGATGCTACTAATTTTATACCCATTAGAACCTGCAATCTCACGAATATTACACAACTCTTCATTTAAAAACTCCTCAGAACAGACTTTAAACGCTCTGTCAACCATGAAACGAAAAGTAGAGAATTTATAACAAAAAGGTGAACAAGCGGAATTTGGACTAATGTGTTGGCTACTAATTTTCTTTCTATAAATTGATCTTTTCAAAGAATCCCCCTCCCTAATTAAAAGGTGTCTAAAAACGGTAAACTACAATTCGCTTCTAATTCATATGTAAATTAAATATTTTTATCTAATTTATTAACTTTATCAACAAAATTAAGGAAAGAATCTATCCCCCCCATTCCCAAACCAAAAAAACATCATCAACATACCTTTTCCAAAAAAAAATAGGAACTTTATCAAAATTTTCAAAAATTCTTTTTTCATATTGTCTCATTTTGAATTCCGCGAGAAAACAGGAATGGGAGAACCAATTGGAGCTCCTAACTTTTGCTCATCAATTTTCCCATCAAACATAAAGAAATTATTATTTGTGATTAACTGTAAGCCAATTTTCAGAGTCTTCTTTATATTGTCACTATACTTTTCTGAATTATCTATCAAACTACAATATAGGAATTAACTTCACTAATGTCGATTGATGGAAACAACGACTTGACATCCATACTTGCCAAAATACATTCATTAGAAATCTTAAGTATTTTGATATGTTCTACAAATTCTACTGTGGAATTAACAACTAAGTCCGAAGGAGGTAATAAGTCTTTCAACAATAAGACAAATTCTTTTTCCAAAAAATATGTTGGCGCTTGACATCTGATTACTATGGGGCGCAATGGATATCCTTCTTTATAATCTTTTACTCTACCAACAAGACGTGGAATGACCCCTTGCTTATTAATTCTTAATTTTACTTTCATATTATCTGGCCAGTAGCCTTTCTCTATAATATCTTTTAACTTACTGTTAATTTTATTCAATGGGCATTTCATGATTAAAGTACATTTCATCTCACCAACAGCTTTAAGCATTTTATCACAATAATCCTTACGATCCATTACTGCAATCCTGTTAGATTTATCCGTCTCTACGAACAGAATATCATTTTCTTTTTTCAGCTTTTTAACTATTTTTAAATCAGTATTGATAAGCTTTAAAAGGTCTTTTTATGTACTTATCAACTTCTGTAAAAACAATATTTCTAGTTTCTTCTCTATTTATTTTTATTATAACACCTTTCTTAAGTAAAATTAAAATTTTTTATTAAAATGTTTACATAAAAAGGTGAATGTTTTAAAATCTGGTGATTTAAAAAATCAATTGGATTTAATAAACTTTTTATCTAATCTATACTGATAAAAAAAGAGATTATATGTGTGCGTGCGATAATTAAAATCTACCGCACGTAAAGGTGGGAAAATTTGAATAGGGACTGCCCAACGGACGAATGCACCTGAGACTCATATTTTTAATTTTTTGATAATTAGACTAGATATTAATTAAAACCAACAATTAAAAAGAATCTTCTGAAATAAACGTCCCTAAATTGCGTCGCCGAATTCTGTTCCGAAGCACGGAAGCAGAGAAGATCTGAAATTGCGAAAGGAAGTATTTTTCTCCTGACTTTCGAAACGCGCATCGACTAAATCGCTAAAATACCGGAAAACTAAACAAACGAAACCACACTTACATTATTTAAGTTTTTTAATGAAAGTCCGTTAAAAAAATACGATAGTTAACCGTTTCATAACAATTATGAAACGTAGAATTTATGTTCCCCCCCCCCCCCCCAGATTTTCGAAGCCCGCACCATCCCTAATTAACCAAGTTAACGAAAAACAGACTAAAATTTCGTACTCAACCGTATAACATAATAGCGCACCTTCATATTGTGCACCTTTATACCGTGGTATAACACCTTTAAAACGTCGCAATATGACTGAAAAAATATCAATATTAATATTTTAAAAAATAGTTTGACAGCTTTTTCGTAGTTTTTCGCGATTTCTGCAATCTTTAAAATTCTGCATCTGCGCGTCCAATCAAAATATGAGAAAATACAATAAAATAACCTATTATTTATTTTGCTTTCGGATACTGAAATTCGTTTCGAAAAATAAATTATATCTTAAAAAAACTGTGCGAACTCACTTTCGTGAATTCTATTACTCTTCCATGTTAAACATTCTGCATCAATTTCGTAAATAAAAATAAAATAAAATAATAAAATAAAAATAAACAAATAATAAAAGTATAAATAAATAAATCAAAATAAGTAAAAAAAAAAAAAAAAATACAGAATAAAATATCAAGCCATAGCTACGTTTATTTCATTTCGAATCCCGCAATCCGTTTAATATAATTATATTAATCCTTTTAAAATCGTTCGTTACTGAAAGTCACTTATGTAATTTGTTTTTCACGACTTTTAAAAATTGGCATTGGCTTTGGAAGTCAAAATGCGAAAAATATCAAACCACATTTGCTTTCATTGTTCATTTAATAGCTAATATCCATTAAAAAATATTTACCTTTTTTTAAAAAAAATTGTTTCTTGAAATTACTTTAGGATATTTTTTTTTCTATTTTAAAAATTAAAAAATACTAATTCCTATTCTTCAAATACAATTTTATTCCAGATATAAAACTCGGTACAACTTGGGAAAAAAAGTGTGCAGTGTCTGGTTTACAAAGTTAACATGAACAAAGCAATTCAATAGGATTCAATTTAACTCCTTGAAGTGCCGTGGAATATAATATTGATATCAATTACCAAAAGCCACACTTACAGTAGAATTTTGTGTTATGGTGCTACCTAAGTGGTATAAAATCACACTACGCTAAGTTTAGTCAATAACATTACTTTTATTTTAAGTAAAAAACATAAATTACAAAAGCTAGAAGAGATGGAGTATTTATTAACACTTACCCAGGGTGATCATGGTAGGCGGTAAGACTTTTCCCACGGCCAAAGGAACTCTATGCTTTATCTAAACAATCATGTGAATTTAGTTACAATTTGATTGTAACTTGAGAAACATAAAATTGATTAATTTTATTATCTTGACTTTGGAATCCGACTTAGTCACATTTGAAATAAAATTTTGATTTCATAATGTACGTGAAAAGAAATCTTTTACTTAAGAAAAAAATTCGTTTGCAAATCCTGGTGTCAGTCACCCATTTCACCATTTTAGCAACGCACTTTGGTCGTGAAATAATTAATGTAACTGACGCGATGCTAAACTCAGGTATCCCTCTTCCCTTATTTTAAATTTAAAATATGCAGTTTACTTCCCACCACACTGATTTTCATTTAAACTATTTTAAATGTTTTAAGAAAATGTACCGGCAAAAATTTTATAATCGAGACCTCTGCCGGAAATCGTCATATGAAAATCCGATTGGTAGAAATCGATTTGAAACAGCAATTTCTACAAATTAATGATATATTAATAAAAGAAGCTCATGAGAGATCAGATTATAGAATAACACAATGCTTCTTATTAACAAAATATTTCCTAAAATCTGAAATACAAAATTTAAATTTAATAACTATTGTACTTCTTTTTATTATAAAACTGTAACCTACAGGTTTTATTATACAAAAATATTTTTTTAAGTTTTCTTTATTACCAATTCTACAGCAAGTTGGAAAAAGGTTAAAACGCGCTTTATTTTTTCACCTGCTTTATTTATTCACCTGCAGAAGATAACTAGGGAATAGAAATTGCAAATGTTTTCAAAATATGGCAGTAAATAAGATTATCTAGATGAAATACGATAAGGTGATAGATTAGTATAACACTCCTCTCTGCCAAGCTACAGGTCGTGAGTTTGACTCTCGGATTGGTAAGGTTTACTTAACCTTTCTTCACTTTAGGGTAGATAAAATGCTAAGTCAAGGTAGCTTGAGAACTAAATACCGAGGGTCTCGCGTTAGGCATAACTTGAACGGCATATATGACGTACAACACTCGGGGCTCAGGCTAAAAAAAACAGTATTAGACACTCTAGGCTCAGATCCTTATGAATCATAAGTTTCCTTTTCTTAAATGAAATAGGCCTACATTTAATTTGTAAGATTTAAATAAATATTTTAAATTTTATGTAAATCTGCGAGAATAGGAAATAGAAAACCACGATACCTTTGTATTTGACCTTACACAAAAGATAATCTATGCTGTGATATTAGTAGCGGAGAATTAAAAATATTTTCCAAAATACCATTAGAAATGTTCAGTAATATATTCCATAAAACACTTTCAAAATACTTGGTCAGTTAATTTTTTTTAATTATATTTCTAGAATTTAAAAGTTCATTATATACATGCAAAGTCTAGGAAAAAAGTAAACACACCCCCTACTTATTCCTCAAAACATTATCGTAGAAGAAAGTTACTGGCAGCGAATGCTTGGAAAAAATGTCTAATTTTAAATGATGCACATAAAATTTTCTTAGGGGGCCATCTACGTATGAAAACAAACCCAAACTTCATTTTTTCATTAAAAATAAATAATTCTGACAAGATATTTCAAAACTTCGGTTCAAATTATGCCTATATGTCAAAAGTTATATGAATGATAAGTTTTTGAATTTTAAACATTCAACATTTAGTGTTTTTAATGTTAAATTACACTTTCATATTTCTATTAATATCTCCTGAAACTATATTTCTAATGAACTATTTTTTTTATATAGCAATAACACTAAAATACCCGAACGTAAATACGTTGAATTTGCAATTTTAAGTTATGAACAATGAAATTAATGTTTGAAAAAAATATGAATAGCAACTTTTATGATTTCGATTTATTAAGTCCTACTTTATGGAAATCCAAAATTAATTTTTTTTTCTTCCAAGTAGTTTTCAAATTATGCTTTAAAAATGGAAAAATGATGGGTTAAGGGGTCGTCTATGGTAGAAGGGACTAGACATTTTAAAACTTATGCTATTTTTAGCTCACAGGCTATCATAGCCTGAGAGCTTATGTGCCCGTCCGTTCTGTATGTATGTACGTAACGCGATAACTCATGATAAAAATATCCGATCCACTTGAAATTTTGTATGTAGGTATATCCTGACAAGGCGCTTCCCTGATTAGTTTTTGGAGTTCATTCGATATGTATAAGAGGGGGAACGGGGGGCTCATGCCCCCCGTTAGTTGATATAGATGGGATTTTCATGCAGAATTAAGTTTTCAAAATTTAGATTAGGATCATTCTGATGAGGCGATTCCGTGACTGTTATTAGGTGTTCATTGATTAAGTATAAATAGGGGGAACAGGGGTTCTAATGCCCCCCCCCCCCGTTAGTTGATATAAATGGGATTTTCATGCAGAATTAAGTTTTCAAAATTTAGATTAGGATCATTCTGATGAGGCGATTCCGTGACTGTTATTAGGTGTTCATTGAATAAGTATAAATAGGGGGAACAGGGGTTCTAATGCCCCCCCCCCGTTAGTTGATATAAATGGGATTTTCATGCAGAATTAAGTTTTCGTTCAAAATTTAGATTAGGATCCTTCTGATGAGGCGATTCAGTGACTGTTATTAGTTGTTCATTGAATAAGTATAAATAGGGGGAACAGGGGTTCTAATGCCCCCCCCGTTAGTTGATATAAATGGGATTTTAATGCAGAATTAAGTTTTCAAAATTTAGATTAGGATCATTCTGATGAGGCGATTCCGTGACTGTTATTAGGTGTTCATTGAATAAGTATAAATAAGGGGAACAGGGGTTCTAATGTCCCCCCCCCTTAATTTATATAAATGGGTTTTTCAAGCAGAATTTTCAGATTTCGTTCAAATCTCTGAATAGTTTTGGAAGTTTAATGGTTAAGTATAAATGAGGGGAATAACTCCTTTTAAATTATATAAATGCTAAATGGGTTTTTATTAAGAATTATCTAATTTGCTCTGAATTTTGGATATAGATTTTTTATATGATAAAGCATGTCTTTGATAGTATAGGAGGTTCAATGATTAAGTATAAAAAAAGAGAAAAGGGGAGAGCTGTTTCCCCTTCTTAATTTTTTTTTTCGAACGGAATTAACCCTTGAAAATATAAAGCTTTAATGTGCAATTAGTATTTGTAGCCTGTGAGCTCAATGCCTTCAGTTTAACTGGGCAGTATTCTTTATTTAATCTATCAGTCTTCAATGATTGCTTAAGTGGCGCCTAAGATGCCTTGATCAAGAAGCTCTCTCGGCCAACAAATCAAGTACGGAACTTTGATTTTCATGCAGTCCCTAAAATATGCGCGTTTTTAGCTCACAGGCTATCATAGCCTGAGAGCTTATGTGCCCGCCCGTTCTGTATGTATGTGCGTATGTGCGTAACGCGATAACTCATGATAAAAATATCCGATCCTCTTAAAATTTTGTATGTAGGTATATCCTGACAAGGCGCTTCCCTGATTAGTTTTTGAAGTTCATTCGATATGTATAAGAGGGGGAACGGGGGGCTCATGTCCCCCGTTAGTTGATATAAATGGGATTTTCATGCAGAATTAAGTTTTCAAAATTTAGATTAGGATCATTCTGATGAGGCGATTCCGTGACTGTTATTAGGTGTTCATTGAATAAGTATAAATAGGGGGAACAGGGGTTCTAATGCCCCCCCCCCCGTTAGTTGATATAAATGGGATTTTCATGCAGAATTAAGTTTTCGTTCAAAATTTAGATTAGGATCATTCTGATGAGGCGATTCCGTGACTGTTATTAGGTGTTCATTGAATAAGTATAAATAGGGGGAACAGGGGTTCTAATGCCCCCCCCCGTTAGTTGATATAAATGGGATTTTCATGCAGAATTAAGTTTTCGTTCAAAATTTAGATTAGGATCATTCTGATGAGGCGATTCCGTGGCTGTTATTAGGTGTTCATTGAATAAGTATAAATAGGGGGAACAGGGGTTCTAATGCCCCCCCCCCCGTTAGTTGATATAAATGGGATTTTCATGCAGAATTAAGTTTTCGTTCAAAATTTAGATTAGGATCATTCTGATGAGGCGATTCCGTGGCTGTTATTAGGTGTTCATTGAATAAGTATAAATAGGGGCAACAGGGGTTCTAATGCCTCCCCCCCCCCGTTAGTTGATATAAATGGGATTTTCATGCAGAATTAAGTTTTCGTTCAAAATTTAGATTAGGATCATTCTGATGAGGCGATTCCGTGACTGTTATTAGGTGTTCATTAAATAAGTATAAATAGGGGGAACAGGGGTTCTAATGCCCCCCCTCCGTTAGTTGATATAAATGGGATTTTCATGCAGAATTAAGTTTTCGTTCAAAATTTAGATTAGGATCATTCTGATGAGGCGATTCCGTGGCTGTTATTAGGTGTTCATTGAATAAGTATAAATAGGGGGAACAGGGGTTCTAATGCCCCCCCCCCCGTTAGTTGATATAAATGGGATTTTCATGCAGAATTAAGTTTTCGTTCAAAATTTAGATTAGGATCATTCTGATGAGGCGATTCCGTGACTGCTATTAGGTGTTCATTGAATAAGTATAAATAGGGGGAACAGGGGTTCTAATGCCCCCCCCCCGTTAGTTGATATAAATGGGATTTTCATGCAGAATTAAGTTTTCGTTCAAAATTTAGATTAGGATCATTCTGATGAGGCGATTCCGTGGCTGTTATTAGGTGTTCATTGAATAAGTATAAATAGGGGCAACAGGGGTTCTAATGCCTCCCCCCCCCCCGTTAGTTGATATAAATGGGATTTTCATGCAGAATTAAGTTTTCGTTCAAAATTTAGATTAGGATCATTCTGATGAGGCGATTCCGTGACTGTTATTAGGTGTTCATTAAATAAGTATAAATAGGGGGAACAGGGGTTCTAATGCCCCCCCCCCGTTAGTTGATATAAATGGGATTTTCATGCAGAATTAAGTTTTCGTTCAAAATTTAGATTAGGATCATTCTGATGAGGCGATTCCGTGGCTGTTATTAGGTGTTCATTGAATAAGTATAAATAGGGGGAACAGGGGTTCTAATGCCCCCCCCCCGTTAGTTGATATAAATGGGATTTTCATGCAGAATTAAGTTTTCGTTCAAAATTTAGATTAGGATCATTCTGATGAGGCGATTCCGTGACTGCTATTAGGTGTTCATTGAATAAGTATAAATAGGGGCAACAGGGGTTCTAATGCCTCCCCCCCCCTCTTAATTTATATAAATAGGTTTTTCAAGCAGAAATTTTCAGATTTCGTTCAAATCTCTGAATAGTTTTGGAAGTTTAATGGTTAAGTATAAAAGAAGGGGATAACTCCTTTTAAATTATATAAATGCTAAATGGGTTTTTATTAAGAATTATCTAATTTGCTCTGAATTTTGGATATAGATTTTTTATATGATGAAGCATGATCGTGATTAGTATAGGAGGTTCAATGATTAAGTATAAAAAAAGAGGAAAGGGGAGAGCTGTTTCCCCTTCTTAATTTTTTTTTCGAACGGAATTAACCCTTGAAAATATAAGGCTTTAATGTACAATTAGTATTTGTAGCCTGTGAGCTCAATGCCATCAGTTTAACTGGGCAGTATTCTTTATTAAATAATTATTTTCTCGGAAACTTATCATATGAAATGGATGAAAATTTGTTTTTAGGCTAATTGAAGGATATAGAGATCATTTATGCTGTTAGAATTAGGTATTGCTATTGAAAAAAAAATTAACGGTTTATTTTTATATGTAGATGGCCTTCTAAGATACATATTTATACAATACTAAAAAGTAAACTTTATTTTCAATCATTTGGTACCAGTAATTTTCTTCTACGATAATATTTTGTAAAATTTGTAGGGAATGTTTACTTTTTTCCCCCACGACTGTTGCTTACTTCTATTTACTTTATATTTAATTGTAATGTGATTCTCTGAGACTTATTTGTACAGTTTTGATCTGTATAACACTACAGTTAATTAGAACTATATGGCCTCAATTTTTTCTAATGGTATTGAATATTAAATAGGACAAAAAGTGGTATATATTAGCTTTTATACTTGATTATAACTCCGTTAATTTTAAAAATACATGCATAGAATTTTTTAAAGATTTTATTGCGGTAAAAGCAAAATTTTCTAATTAATCAATTTTGTCTAGTGGGTCCTATATTTAAAAATTGAAGCTTTTTGAAAAACAATGGCAAGATATATTTTTTAAACAATCCCTTTTTCTTAACTCATTTTGAATAGTTTTGCAATTAATATTGCTAACTTATAAATATAAAAAAATGTAAAGCTTTTTGATATATATGTATATCTAATTGTACAGAAGTGTAGCAACATAAAAATTATCGTCCGTTGTAGAAATCCTATCGAATTAAAAGTGTCTCATTTACCATATAAGGTGCTTGGAAACACTGTTTCAGACTACAAAACTTTGGTATAGAAGATTAATGTAAAGTTAAAAAAATTATGTTGAATAAACATTAAATTCTAGGTAAAGTTAAAAAATAACAAAGAATGATTTCCAAGAATTATAGGGTAATTCCTTAATCTTGTGGGCGAAACACCGAGTCACTTCTTTTTCAATACACAGAATAAAATAATAGCATCAGTTTTCTATACTCTCCGACCATCTTCTCTTTCCCGAACAGGGATTTTCAAGGATGAATTTGACTGAAAAACTAAGTTTGTGAGTTGCGATAATAAACACATGGATCAAGTAGCATCACTAGGAAGTGAAACGTGAGGTACATCAATAAATTTTCTATATCATTCGCTATTTCTAGATTCATGAAGTGTGTTAAAAGTTTTAACAAGATAATAAAGATACTCGCAGAATTCTTAAATTTGATTCTTATTTAAGAATGATGATTAGCTGTCGAATTTTTTTTATAACAAAGCTCGAAGATATTTTAGGATTAAATATTGCTTGCACCAGATGTTTAGGTATGCTTTTCTGTTTTAATACATATTTTACTACGTATAACAGAAATATTTTTGCCAAAAACTTCTATTATAGACTAATAAGACAACAACAACAAAAAAAGAACGTATAGACACTTTATTGGTTTCTTTTCAGAAGCTTTCCTATATATAAGACGACGGTACAGTACTTAAAAAAAAACTTGCATTATTTCTTATTAAGTCTGTCAAAAATAATAGTTTAACTATCTGAATGTTACCAATCGATTAGTAATAACATCTTAAACTAATGTTATGCTTAAATTTTCTTTAATGGATCGTCTATAAACAGAAATTGCATAAAACTTGAAAATTCCCAATATTAAAACAATTTTAACATCATGTTTGAATTTTTTGGCAAACGTTATCTCTTTGTACCAAATGGGAATTCACTTGGTAAAGTAGATTAGGAATTAAGCAGGTTTAAAGTTTGGAGCTCAGAATGTTACATAAAAAATCGATTTTTGTTAGTTTTTTAGGTTACAATTCATAATTTTATCAGTAATGAATTTCGAAAATATAATTTTGCAAATAATTCGCTAAAAATTATGACGTGTAACCTATGAATTTTTTGCACAGACATCGATTTCTAGAAACTTTAACTTGACGATTCCAAAATTACAGCTCATTCTACTGAGAAGGTTTTGCGTTATACTTAAAATCCTACTCGCTTTAGTAATAATTAATAATGAATTTAAAAGTTCCATTTTTTTAAACTTTTAAAATTCTTAATGTATTTGATCGAATGATTTCTCATTTCCTATACGAGGGTGTAATTTGCTGAAAAAAAAAATGAAAAAATTAGGTGTTAATAATGACAGTTATGAGTATATTTAAGTTTAGGTGCAATTTTTATGCGTAGACGATATCTTCAAAAAAGTATAGCATTAATTAGTAGGCTTTATTACTAATAGATTGGTATGAGTTAGATTCTTACATGATGATTTGCAATAGAGATGATAGGGGTGGTATCTTTTTCTTTCCTCAACTCTAAAATCATGTACTATAATTTGTATACATCTTTTTCGTTATTACTCAGAAATAATATAAAAGCTTTGTTATAATTAAACTTGAAGAGAAATGGATAAAATTTTTTAAATAATCATTTAAAGTTAACAAGTCATGTCAGATAAAATAGTAAAAAATAGAAAAAAAAAGCAGAATGATCTTAAAAAAAGCAACATACTGGGTTGGTACGGAGTTAATTCAATTCATAAGAAATTGGTTTTAATTTCTTTATTAAATATTTTACATAAATTCATTGAAATGTAATTAGAATGACTCGTAACTCAAAATCTGTTATTTAAATGAACCCAGGTATTCTGTTGCTCTATAATTATTTATTTCATAATAAAAAGCTTCTATAAATCAAGATCCAAAGTCTATATATCTTTATATATATAAATCTTCTGTGCGTGTGTTTGTCCCTGAACTCCTCCTAAACGAGTGGACCGATTTTAATGAAATTTTGTGTGTGTGTTCCAGTGGATTCGAGAATGGTTTAGATTCACATTTTGTCTAAATTGATTCAGTACATTTTTAGTAATTAGGCAAAATCTAATAGTTAATGATTTTTTGCTAGTTAAAAGTGTTGAATAAGTTTGCTGAACAGAGTGCGGACGGAATGGCCGAGCGGTCTAAAGCTCCAGATTTAAGCTCTGGTTCTTGAAGAAAGAGATCGTGTGTTCGAACCCCACTCCTGACATACGTGTATAATTTGCAATAATTCTACCTGTATTATAATTTTAATTAACCCACTTCAGAAAATCGTTAACTTTTAACTAAAAAGAGAAAAATAAACTTTTCTATCAAAAATTGAACAGACTTCAAAAACTACTGCAAAGTGAAAAATAATTTCCTTATATAATTGTAATAAGAAAATAAATTAAGAGCGTAGTATTTATCGTGCGTATTATTATATTTATGTACATTTATTTTATTTTTTGGAGTCGGTGCCAGGACAACGTCTGTCGGGTCCGCTAGTAGTATACATAATTATATTTCTCTGGGAAGTGATTGGTTTTAACCAATGAAAGTCTTTAATAATATATTTTGGAAAGAACTAAAAATGATTTATCAACTGTTTTTGTGGCAAATTCGTACAAATATTTTTTTAAAGGACGTTAGAATATGTTTTGACTATTTTTGTCATTCTCATTAAATTTTTAAGTAATATTCTCAAATTTATCATTTGAGATCCGATATGAATGAAAAAAATATGAATGCGATAAAAGCTACACAGTTGAGATATGTATCACCCTCCAGACAACGTCAAAGCCCAGCTGTTCAAAGTATAAATTTGGTTTGATATCACCTGCATTTAAAACGTTATCATAAATTTGTTTTATTGTTCTCAGTGTGGAAAATCCAATTTCCCACAAGAGTACCTACTAAGGTGAACCAACAAAATAATTAATGACTATTTACACAAGCTATATGCTCGAGTTTATTACAATTAAGACTAAGCATCCACTAGGAGAGACCTGGGTAGTTCCCGATCAAAAAATACTTTAATCTAAATATCTTTAAAATTATTGCAATTGATGTAACCAGATTTAGCCTGGCAAAAGCTTCACCATGTGCCTATTCAATAAAATATAGACTTTAATCAAAGTATTATTTAAAGTTTGCTTAATTAAAAAAAATCAATGATCGGTAATTACCCCGGATACGGGATAATTATAGATAACACACGGGACAGTTACCGCTAGACCGAACAAATGACAGCTATATTGACTAATTTGCACCCCCCCCCCCAATAAATTATCGAATTATAATATAAACCTGATTTAATTATGTGTTATATATGTTATAGAAATAAGCATAGCTAATTTACTATTTTTATTAGTTTTGAAATTACATCCAAATTTCTTGGCAGAGATCTTTATAATATTCAAAAGTACAATATATACCGTTACTACTGTCCACAACAAAGTAATATTTATGTAAATGATTCCTTTGCGTCAAATTATCTATTTCCATGCGTTTCACTTAGTTTGGATAGCTTGACTAAGAAACAATTCGACAAAGAAACCATTTTCATAAATATTACTTACAATTTTGAATAACGTGTCACAAATGATAAATGAATTTATTGAAACAAATTAATTTCAATGCATAGTATAGATTCAATGAAAATAGCATATTTAAAAACAAATTGGAAAATTAAAAAAGTTTTTTAGACATGTAAATATATTTTACCAATAAAAAAACAATTTGAATTTTAAAACAAACATTTTAAAGCCACATAAAAGCGTTACTTAAATTTTAATATCATATCTCTTAATTCTCATATTTTGATTTTGTGAGAGATGTGTGTGAAAAAGCATCAGTGAATAAATTTTTATACATCTTTTCATGTTGAAGATAACTTTCGCACATGCTATTATAAAGAGAACAAAAGTAAAATGATGAAATAAATAATACAAAAATACATTTTTCAATTAATAGCATGACGCACTCAAAATTCGATACGATTACTTTTAGAGCCATTAGATAATCAGCTGCTTCAAAACTTTTTACCTTTTAAGGGGTTTTATATTGATTAAGTATACAGTTTATTTTTTATTCTGAAATAAAGACATAATAGCTGCTTTTAATTTGAACTTTTATTTGATTTTTATTTAAGTATTGCAGTAAAAATATATAACTTTTTATATTATTACTTAATTTCAATTATAAGTGTGTACAGTTCAATTTAATTTATTAAAATTGAGTACAATGCATTTTGATTATGATCTCCAATGCTCATGCTTACTATATAATTTAGAAATAGCTTGAAAGATTGTTTTGATATGAAACCCATAATCTAATCAATTTTGAATTTAAGCAAAATATATATTTAAGGAATTTTTGATGAAGATTAAACAATATTATTTAATTAGGAGGTTGTGTAGGTAAGGTTTTTGTTGAAATATTTTAAATTGCTCCAGGAATTGTTTTCATCGGTAATAATAATAAACATAAATATTATATAATATATCATATACACTACCTGGCCATTGATGAACGTCCACTTGCGATTTTAGACATTTTGTTAAATATCTAGAAAAATACATGAGGAATTATCCCAAAACTCTTAGTGTGTAAATATAATAGTACAAGTCATACATTTCAGTGAAGATTTTTTTCCTGAAACTCCAAAGGGAAATCAACAAATTAAAAAAGAATGAATATCTTTTGAATAACCCTGTCAAAACTAATCTAGAAAAAGTGCTCAAACTCTAGATTATGATTAAGTGCCTTGTTGTAATAAACTGTGTTCATTTTTATGTCGATAGCATGTATATTCGTAGAAAAATTAAGGTTTTTATAAAAACAGTCCCAAATTTTTCCAAGTTTTTTGCTTATAATTTGCAGAGTTCTTAATATAAAGTAGCATTTTTTTCTGAAAATATGACAAATAATATTGCAGACAATACCCTGTAAACAGAATTATAAAATAATAAAAATTTTATGAAAAATGAGTAGGTTTACTAAATTTTTCCCTGCGCATGCGCCAACTATATCAAACTATCATTTGCATATTATGTTAGCTAAATGTAAAGAGCAACTTTTGTGAAAGTCTCAAAATCACAGCTTGAAAATTCTGAAAGTAATCGTCTATAGAATAAGCACAGAATTCGTTGTTCCCAAAATGAAGCAAAAAAATGTGGGATTTTATCCTAATGTAGTAGCACGTCCCATATTGTGTATTCTATATTGACTCTAATCAATGAATATATGGATACTAACCCTCTTGTTTTTGCTTCATTTTGGGAATAACGGATTTTCAATTTATTCAATTGACGATTAATTTCAGAATTTTCAAACTATGATTTTGCATCTTTCACAAAAGTTGCTCTATACATTTAGCTAACATAATATGGAAATGAAATTTTGATATAGTTGACGCATGCGCAGTGAAAAGTTATTTAGTAAACCTACTCTTTTTTCATACAATTTTTATTATTTTATAATTTTGATTACAGGATATTGTGTGCAATATTATTTGTCATCTTTTCAGAAAAAAATGCTACTTTATATTAAGAACTCTGAAAATCATAATAAAAAAACTTGGCAAAATTTAGGGCCATAAAAATCGATAAATTATATGAAATACAATTGATCAGGAATTATCCCGGTAATCGAGAATTACCCCGGTAAACTGAAGTATAAATCAATATAATTGAATAAACAGTATACAAAATTATAAAAATATATTATTATGATAGTTTAAAACTTTGTACTATATACAGTTGTAATATAACATAAAATACACAAATATTCTGTCACTAAGAATCTTAGTGAAATGTGATATTTTCAGAAACAATCTTTTTTCAAGATTCTTTTGTGGCAGTTTACAATATATACTTCTATATTAATTTCCAGAAGATATAGAGACTTTTGAATTTTGTATATTAAATTACAATACTTATGGATTGTTAACATTATTTATTAAGTTTTGATTAAGCATATTATTATTATGATATAAGGAGTGTGACCGTTAATTATTCCGGAAACACGTTGATCGGGAATTACCCCCCTCCACCCTATTTCTAATGTAAATATGAGCGAAAGCTTTGATATATTTTTTATTCATTTACCTGTGTTTGCAAAAATATTACTAGCAGGGAGTTCAATAATTAATAAAAATCTAAATGATGCATCAAAATAGTTATAAAAATATATATAGAAACAAAATTAAAAAGATTCAAGATTGTAAAAGAGAATAAATTACTCATTACAGTGTTTCTAAATTTTCAATATTGAAACCATTGCACATGATGCTGAAAAACAAAATGATATTGTTAATATTATACGATACTGAATATAATAAAAGCTTACTGAATAAAGTTGATTTGATTGCTACAAATATTCTTTTTTCTTAGTTTTATTTACTGTAATCTGAAATGTATTGTTTACCTCAATGAGTATTTAGACAATAAAAAGCGAAACGTTGCTGTATTTAGGGGGCTCATAAAAACATTTTCTGTATGTGAAGCTTCAGTGGCTGAAGCATTGAAAGAATTGGAGTGAAATTGGAAAAGTAGGTTTTCTAAGTATAAGCTCGAGATTCATTTGAAGAACTATAATCGAGCTCTCGCTGTTATGGTTAGAGTGACAAAAAATTTCAATCAAATATCAGCATCCCTTTTTGTCGCATAACTAAATGATCAATCCTGTGAAAAACTATGAACAGAATTGAAATGATACCTGTTTCAGTGAAAACGCATATAAAAAAAATAAATAAAATAAGGGAGAGCAGTTAAAGAATATATAAGATCACAGAAGTGGTAAAAAAAAAATACTTTTTTCAGATTGCGAAATTTTTAAACGAGTGCATACAAATTGCACGCGGGAGATTCTAAATAACAATAAGTCATGGCATGGAGAAAATGGAGAGTTCCGCTTTTAATAAAGTTTTTGTATAAAATTGCGGATTTGATATGCATGATGATGTTCGAGTGACCAAGACAATCATAGAAACGCAATATCGTAGGTCGGTAGAAAAACATTCGCCAAAGTGCTCAGTCACACTAAAACACTTATTGCCCTTTGTTGCCTTTGTACAGGGTTAATTCAAAATCAATATAGCGATTGGAAACGGCTTTAACTATTTCATCGAAAATAATTTATCGATAAGAATGACCCAAAATGTAAACGAAAGTTCAAAATTTTGGTTACACATTTTATAAACGTTCTATGCGACTCTCCTGGGTCACACGGAGAACATCTAAACATCCTTTTTGCTCATGCATCAAGTATCATATGATGTGCTGTTGACCTATTGGAGCAATCTGTTTGTTAGAATTTCCCAATTGTCATTTCTGTCATCAGTCTAGCGAAGATTTCGTCAGTGGTGCAGTCAAGCATTTCCAAATCCTAACAACATACATATGGTGTCGGATGTTTGAACAAAAAGGATATTTCGATGTCGTCTATGTGCCCAAGGTGAATCGAATTATAAAATATGTAAACAAAATTTTGAACTTCCCTTTATGTTCTATGTAAATCTTATCGATAAATTACTTTCGTTTAAATAGTTATATCCATTTGTAATCGCTATAGTCACTTTGAATTAAATGTTGAAATGTTGCCAATTGAATTTTGGAACTTTCGTCAATGTAACCATAACCATACTAGCACGATTTTTATGTTCCATTTTTTTGATTGCATACATTAAAAAAGCTGCTTCTCAAATTTTATTCCAATTCCTTAAATGTCGAGTTCAATAAGAACTCCCATCTGTGCAAAATTTTTTATGAACACCTTCTATTCATATACTAAATCTATTCATATCCTACTATATAAAGATAACATGAAATTATTGTAGAATTGAGTTATTGTCTTCAAACAGTTGCCCACCAGGAAATCTTTTGGCAAGTAAACCCCAAATTTGTATGAAAAAAATTGGTATTTCGCCGGAAAATAACTCTAAATAATTTGGTTAAAATAATTCTTATTTAAAAATAGTTGACGTTTAACGGATTTCGACCATCCTTTTGCTTTTAAAATAATGGTAAATCGTATATAACAATTTGAGGTCTGGGTTATTTCAACCGGATAGCTTCCTCTGAACTACACTGTTAAAAATCTTGTCCTAGTTAGAACCAAATATTGGTGCTCAATAGCTGCCACTGTAAAATGGTGAAACCTTGAATCAATATTTGGAGCTCTTGTTGAAGCATAGTTCGAAAAGACGAGGTTGAAATGGGAAGCTCCAAATGTTGGTACGAGGTTTCATCTTCTTATGGTGGCAGCAACTGAGCATCAAAATTTGGTTCAAAGTAGAGCAACATTTTTAACAGTGTAAGAGAATTTGATACTTTTTATAATTTTTCTTAAAAAATACTTCAAAATATGTATTTTAATATTATTTTTATTATAAACAGCAATTTGTTCTTTTTCCTAATCAAAGAACTATTTAAATGTAGTGAAAATTAATATTTATTGGGAAATTATTGAAAAAAACATGTTTTATATATTTTCCATCAATTCCGTATGCGAAAACATTTTTTAACATAAAACTTTACATAGATTTGAATAAAAACTTATCCAAATGTTGTACAACTATCTGAAAATAGATTTATTTGTATATAACTATAATTTAGTAAAATTTGTGTCAATATGGTATATTTCAAAACACAAAGAGCAACATTACAAGGTTCACAATAGTTCGAAAACTACGATTCGAGTTATTTTTATACACATACTTGGGCAAAATACTGTTAACTACATATATATTTTTTTAAATAAAAGGATTGTAGATAATGTCTGAAAAGAGCGCGAACGTACATTAGGTATATTTATAGAGAGATAAAAGTTGATCCCGAGAGACTCTCGGGTTTAGTTCGTTTCACCGAAAACGGCAACTCATGTGACACTGGGGCATAGATTTCAAGGTATTAATTAAAGGTTAATTTATTAAGTTTCAAATTTCAATCAGTACAATAAAAAACGAAGGCAAAAAATTTTTTCAACATTCAGCTTTCTAGCATTTTCCAACAAAGTTGAAATGTGCTTATGCATTCAGTTTGTCTGTCCGCGCTCTAATTCCGTAAATATACTCGGATTTTCATGTAATTTATAAAGCTTATTTAGAATCACCAAAGCATAATTGGTATTGCATATGAAGCATTTACGATAAATGGTTTATTTGGAGACACTCAAAAGAATTCTATTCCATTATGATATATGCAAAAAATCGTTGAGAGCATTTTAATGACATTACGCTATTTCAGATGTATTGAAACTTATATAAACCACTGAATTTCATACAATCACGTTAAAACAGAGCATTCATAGCATTTTTAAACTTAATTTAAAGGGACACACAAAAGAAATCGGTTACAATACTGTCTGTTATAATATTGTCATAATAACTGCTGGATAGTACGTTTTAAAACTCGGTATGATCTTTTAAATCCAATTAGTTTTTTTATGTTACTTTTTATATATAAATTCTATACCTCACATATAGAGATGCATAAAAGTATTCGCATACCATTCTCCTTATTAGAGGAAATTGCTGAAGGGAATTTTCTGAAATATATGTATGTCTTAAATGAACTAAATTTTGTAATGTATATTTGTTAATAAATATATATCTCTATATCATATACAGGGCTGCTAAAAATTTCTGATTGTGTATGGAAACAGCTGAAATTCGGTTTTGAAATGAGTTATACATTTCCATATGGTGAAATGAGACGCAATATTTTAATTTTTTAAACGGTGCAGTTTTGTTATATTATTCTGAATGTGTTGAAAAGTGCTTCACAATCCATGCTTGTTTTATAACACAAAGATTTGAAACACATGATATTTTTCAACCCTGAGCATCTCGTGCTTATAAAAATACTTTTTATCCGGACTATCCTTTGGCACGAAATAGCTTGCAAGCGGAAAAATCTATGTATGCGATATAGTAATGTTCCCAATTGACTGTCATTTCACTCAATCCATGTAACTCACCATCATAGATTTAAGTGAAACTGGGTGTGTTTGTTTTTACTGTCAAGATATAATCAATATTATTTTCTTTTGCTCTTAGATAAATTAACGAAAATTGTCAGTTTTGGAAAACAGCTATGAGTAAGCATTATTGATTGTACGATTTTTAAAAATAGTGCAGCATATCTTTGCGGTGATAAGGCAATGTCTTTTCAACAATCCAGGCAATCCATTTCGAAATAATTTTTAATATATGGCTAATAAATTATGAATTATGAGAAAGAAGTTTTACTTCATTTAAAATTATTTAAGTGTGCTTAAAAAAATTCAAAATTTTAAAGTTAATGAAAACTAATGAATTACTTAAAAATGCATTTCCATCTAAATGCGAACATGCCTTTTTCAAAACTGCACATAAAAAATTTATTAACTGATTATTAAACTAATGAAAAAGTGACTTTTCGCATCAGTAGTTTGACAAAAAAGATTTTTCTAAACATTCCTCGTGCTTTAGTCAGCTCAAACAACGTATGTAAACTTCTCAGGTGCTATTTTTACAGTCTTATAACCATTTACAATAATAAGAATCACAAAAGACATTCAAAGTGAATCGTTTAGAATATAAACAAATTACGCTTAATCAAAAAGTTGGATAATTCTATAAAATTCTTTAATGAAAAATCGTTATCCAATAACCACACATTGACTATCATGTACCGGTATAAAACGGTTAAATTTAATATATAGAATTTAATATCCACCAAACATAAATTTTCCAGAGAATATATTTTACAAGAGATTAATTTACATATTTTTGATTTAATATTTGAATATATACATATAAAAAGTAATGAATTACTTTTTGAAGTTGGTGCCAAACAATCATAATCGATAATGATTTCCCCATTTTATTTATGGTACTAGACTTAATATATCCACAATTTTTACTATACTTAAGATAGTTTGAACAGGCCTAGTTTCTAGTTTTTCAATTTTGGTTTCAGATTTTTTTTTAAAATTATTTTAAATTTCAAAACCGGTTTAAATGGTTCTGAAATTGAAACTATCATTATATAAAACATACATAAGCAAAATCGAAGAAGTAAAAACTAGGCCGGTTGTAGATCATCCTCGGCTATCCTATGCAAAAAAATCATGTAAATATATTAAAATTTGAGCGAGATATTTGAAAAGAACACATCCATAGTCTTTACACTAACATCCGGGTCTTTTTCTGAGACTAGTGTAGTGCCTTAAGGTCCACATTGAAATCTACAGACTTCGTAAATTGGCATTGAAAAGCTGACAATCCATCAGTACACGTTAAAATTATTGTGAAAAATTACCTTTGTTTTTAAAGCTACAGTAGAACCCCGCAAATTCGGACCCCGTTGATCCGGATCTCCGGATAATCCGGATCGGTTTGGGCCATTATTTTTTCAAGTTTGAGAAGCGATTGGCTAATTTCCATAACATTAACTGGTTTCATCGTCGTATTCTAAATAGAAAAAGCTTTTTCTGAAATATTTTCGGAAGAATTAAATAAAGTAAACATTTTTACTGTCTGTAAATATTCAATAACTTTAATATAAAAGTGATTTTCTGTAAGTATGTTTTATTTTATTTCAGTTTTTTCTAATTCTCCGTATAATCCGGATTGGGTCTGGTCCCAATTAATCCGAATTATCGGGGTTTTACTGTATCTATTTTCTGACTAATGAGGGCGATCTAAAAACGTCTATGGAGCGTTTTCATTGGTCAGAAAATAGATAGTCTTTAAAAACAGAGGTTATTTTTCAAGTTATTTTAAACAGGGTACATTGTTAAAAATCTGACCCTTTTGCTGCATCGTCCCTCCATCGCTAATATAGAAAACGATTACTTCAGCTAGCCTATTATGGAGCATTCTCATGGATCAAAAGTTCTATAAAAGCGGGGTAGTGACGATGCAGCAAAAGGGTCAGATTTTTTACAGTTTAAAGTACGCGTATACAATCAAAGCGCGTGAAGTTGCTTCTATGATTCAATGCATAGCAAAGTAATTCTAAATGTTCGTATGTATTAAAATACCCTTTTCAGTCATAAAAACTAAAAAGGAAGATATTATCAAAATCACACTATGATTCAACATGCGTCTATATGAAAGTAGTAATATTTGAAGTTAAGAATGTTCTTTGATAAACGCGGTTTTTTATTCCAGAACTTGGCGGTAGTCGCCTGAACGAGTTTGTTTCATGGGTGAAAGAAGTTAACTAGCTTAACTTTAATGGTAAGCTTATCAAAATTTTTCGTCATTTATATTTGCCCAAATGTAAATCTAGCATATAGCAATGTACTTTAATCACTTTGTGAATCCGGCATAACAAGCACCCTGATGCACAGACACTCTTGCTTTAACGTGTAAAGCTCTTTAGAGATGAATTTTCAGCTTTTCGATATCGAATTCTCATGTCTGGATCGACGTGGATCTTTCACTTTGATGGATACGAGAATTTTTCCAGCTAAGATTTCGTACTTTGGAAAAAAACTAGTATCTCTGGAACAGTGGCTAGGATCCAGAAGGATTATTCGCTGTTAAGCAAAACAAGATTGACCAATCATAAGCCTTCATTTTTGAGAACTTTTCATTGTTCGAAGGAGAGAGTCTGGAATACATGGAGTGAAAATCTGCTATCGACACTGTAAAAAATTTGACCCTTTTGCTGCATCGTTACTCCATCGCTTTTATAGAATTTCTTTGTTTTGACCAATGAGAATGCTCCATAATAGAGCGAAGTAATCGTTACCTATAAAAGCGATGGAGTGAAGATGCAGCAAAAGAGTTCAATTTTTTACAATGCAAGCAGTGCTAAAAATTTGTATCCTTTAAATGTGCAACGATGCTACTGAATTCCAAAGTGTGGATCACAGCGACATCTGTGGCATTTTCGTGATACATTATCTAGACTAGCAATAATTCTTGCATTTTTAGAAAATGTCCTGCAGATGTCGCTTCTATCTTTAAATTTCATTAGAATTGTTGCACATTTTAAGAATAGAACATTTTAGCGCTTTTTTTAAGTGTTACAGAGGGCGTGTTCAGCACAACTTATCGGTTACTTACCGACCACTTACCGATTGTAGACAAGTACGAAATGAAAATCAAAGCGAAGTGTGACGTCAGCTGCAATTCAACAGAATAGTTTTCATTGATGCCACAATTTGCTTTCGTACTGCCCTACAATCGGTCGGTAACATTGGTTACTTTTGTAAGTTGCTCTGAACCACTGCCACCTCTACAATGCCTCATCACTGAGCAGACGACAAGCGTGAAACGTCATGAAGTAGAGGCGAAATCACTAACCCTATTGGTTCCACAATCCCCACGAAGCTCAGAACGCGATCGTTGTCAGGGAAACAGCCTCCACTACGTCACAAGCGAGAAGGCATTGTAGCGGAGGCAGTGTCTGTACACGCCCTGAGATAGCCGATTTCCACACTATATCCCCTAGATGCTATATTTCCGATTTCTTGCATAAGAGAACTTAACGAATCAGGAGCCTGAATTTTAGCAAATTTTTCAATGTTTTAAATAAATTTTCTTGTTAATAAATCTCGTTTCGCAAACAGCGCAAAATTTATGTGAATCCTGGCCCTCGTCCAGTTAGGATTTTGCACTTTGAACACTGTTAAAAATTTGAAACTTTTACTTTATCGTCAATCCATCACTTTGATAGAAAATGATTACTTCATTGTATTATGGTGAATTCTCATTGGTCAAAATAGAGATATTCCATAAAAGCGGTGGAGTGACGATGCAGCAAAAACTTCAAACTTTTAACAGTGAAAAGATCGTGTGTCTATGTAAGTGTAACATAAAAGCATGCAAAATGAACACTTCTAATTGGTCGATTGCTTCAAAATGAATTTGAAATTTAAAGTTTTTATTTTTAAAAAAGTTCTAATTATCAGATTTATATGAAATTCGGATGGGACCACATGGGCCTCATACGCTTTCAAACAAAAAAAGAATTATTAAAATCGGTTCATATTTGCAAAAGTTATGCGTGAACAACAAATACATACAGGTCGAAATCATAACCTCCTCTTTGAAGTCGGTTAAAAAACAGAGGCAAATAATAATGTGCCACTTCCACGCCTTATTTACAAGACTTGCAATCAAAATTAAAACTCCTATTTCCTAATACCATAAACCGATTATAAATACTTAATACTGATGCATTATAATAGAACCAAATATTTAATGTTCTAGCAATAAAACAGATTTTAAAAATAACAATTTCCAATATCGCAATAGTCTATTACATTACCACTTAATCAATGCTCATCATCAATGCCAATCAATCATCAATGCCAATCAAATCATGGAAATTTTCCAAAACTATCATAATTTTCCCCAAAAAAAAATAACTTTTCTAAGAACAAAAAAGTAATAGCGATTACATCTTAATCCTCTTGAATACTGGTTGACGAAACCGACTTTAGTTTCAATTGTTTCTTCCCCTTTCGTATCGTATGTAAGCAAGTCAAGGGGTTATAGTAGGAACAAACACACCCAGTTTTCCCTTAACTCAATCTAATGTATTTGATAACAGCTTCTCCTAGGACGAAATTCTGCGAACAGCAATTAAAAATATTAATATAAAAAGTAAACTAGAGTGAAAAATTACCAGGTTTAAAATTGTAAAACTCCACATAAATAATTTTTAAGGATATTTGTTTCACAGTGTAAGATAAATTGTCCGTAACTTCTATGTGTGACGATTCTAATATAAAAATGATATTTTTTCAATTCTATTGGATGTACATTCTAAAATTATATTGCTCTCTCAATAGTACTCATGTTGATGAATTTGCACGCAGAAGTATTTTCGATATTATAAAAATATGTATCAGTTTTTGGTGAGATTTCAGAACAAACCTGAGATTTTTTGTCACTATGAACTAGGCTGCTTGTTTTATTACAACTCGATTACTTTTTATATCATAAATATAATTTTTCCATCATGAAGCCACAAAAGATTAAATTTGTAACTTATAACTGACTTATATTTCTATTAAATCAAATACAATGTCAAATACTTTTCTACGTGGAATGCGGTTGTATTGTATACATTCCTGCAATGAATTGTGACCAACTGTCTATACACTTTTTATTCATACCGAGACATAAAATGATATACATCTATTTTAGATAGCTTAGAGTACAATGAATGTTATTCGTCTGAACTAAATGTCACTTAAGATTAATAACCTGATACAGCACAACCTTATAATTATAAATTTGTCTCTATTGCTTTCTATTCTTCATTTAAAAGCGCTATCTTCAAACTTTCGAAAAACAAATATACTGACATTGCGATATCATTATTCCTTTCTCCATTTGCAAATTGTTTAAATGTGAAGTAATTTCCTTAAACTTAGGAGAGAATAGGGAAGGATGGGATAACTTTTACAAAAATATTTTTTACTAATTATGTTTCACTTGTACATAAGGGAAATTTTCAAAATAACACATTGAAACATTTCAACATATTTAAAATTATAAATTTGATTAGAATAATGAAAATTTAAGTTAATAAACATTTAAACTAACAAGGAAAAAGTCCCATCCCTCCCGCATGTGAGGTAGGAATGGAACAAGTAATTAAAAGGAAAAATTTATATTTAATTTTCAAAAATGTGTTGAAAAAATAGAAAAGACAGTGTGAGACTTAAATTCCTAAAGTTTATTCTAAATCACATTTTTTTTCTTTTTTTTTTACGTTACATTATACTTTGTAAAATCCAAATCAAACTAATAAATGTGCTTGTGCTCTACTAATTCGGGCGATTAATTTTAGTAAAAGGCGTTTTACAATTAATGTCTTGTTCATCAATAATGGTCAGTCAGTTTCTTGCGGTGAGATGAAATTTTTCTTTTCATTCTTACTCCAAAATAGTGTATTGCCATGTAAAAAACAAGTTGTACGGGAATGAAGGTAGCCGTTTCAAATGGATGCGTAGAAACGATACTTATTTCCTTGATATCATTCATTTTTGTGCACAGTGTTGCCAGGTGGGCTACTTTTTATGAATTCAGATTCATAATTAACCCCACTTTTTTTAAATTTAAAAATGTTTCTTTTTTAATGCCATATTAATTGATGCGAAAGCAAAGGGAATTTTACAATTTAAAAAAATTGGTGCCAACTAAGAAATCCGAATTTTAAAAAAGTAGCCCACTGGCAACACTGATACAATTATTTTTATCAGTACCCTCTTTATTATATACATTATCATACTAATTTTGTTGGGTTTTTATTTCCTTATGTTACATCAAATAAAAAAGAACATCAGAGTTTACTATAATAACAATATATCCAGTAAAATAAATTTGCTTACACCTACATGCTATACTACGTTGTGTCACTGTTCAAAGAAATAAAAAGCAGTCGATTGATAATTATTTTGTATCGATGATATGGCAGGACATTTTGAAGATAGTTCCGGCATAATTCAAATATTTGTATTCGCGCTACTATCAGCCAAAGTGATCGAAGATATGTTTTCCATTGCGTTATTACTTCAACTCACGATTTCCGGCACAATAAACTTTCTTCGTTGGATATAAGAAGAATAATTTATTTTGAGTTGCTCAAGGAAAATAAGACCATTACAGTAGCGAAATACTTTGCGTAGCATGATGGATGAACAGGCCGTGATGAATGGTTGTTGAATCATTAGTAATTATAAAAGAATTGTTTTTCATCTGGAGTCATATATTAAAAGAACGGCAGAGTAAAATTCACATTATCAAGAGCAGAAAATTCATTCCCCCTAATAATCAAATTTGGTTTGAAAGGTTTTCTTTTTTCGTCAGTTTTTGACTTTTTTTCTTAGTTGTTATCCGCAAAGCTTAAGTACTCGGAGTAAAATAGGCTATCACGCTAATCTCATCAACACGTTCCAAAATTTATTTTGATTTAACCCCATTAACGGCGATGTGATATTATTTATACCACTTAATTTTAATTAAAACTTACAGCAGAACATTTGAAAAAAAATTACTTCTATAATTTTCGAAAATAGAATCTGTAAAACTGTACTTATTTATTTTCAAGTAAAATTTTTTGAAAATTTTGATGTAAATTTAACGCTACAAAAACATAATTATTGGCCTCTTAAAAGAGTTTGAAATTTATTTTCTAGAATATTTTTCCATTAATTTGTCGATTTCTTAATAAATTAGCTCTTTTGGCTAGGAATTTTTTTAATACGAGAATAACAAAAAATATATCTTTGAAAAATGATTACAAGTTCACGTCATATACTTGATAAATTTGTATTCTTTAAATATTCAGTTATTTAATAGTCTGCATATTGAAAATACATACATATGTAACTTTAAAACAGAACTTTACATATGATTATTTATTGCGTATTTATGAGATCAGTTTTTCGATACTTACTATAGAAAAATGATATTTGAATTTATGTTCCATAAATATTTGTATAAAATATTTACAATAGATTTTACAGACTACATATACAGAAAACATTTTCTGAAATAATTAGGAAAGTCTCTTTTGATCAGAAGCGAGTTCAAAAGTAGGTAACAGAGTTGATAAATAAAAAAAAATATCTAGATGATTTTTATACAGGGTGACCATTCTCAATGGTGTCCAATGGCTAATTGCTAAATCGTTTGTCAAAGACATATAATTCTAATTACAAAAGTGTTTTAAATGAGGCAAAGAAATACCTTAAAAGCAATTTGGGTCAATAAAAATATTTATTAAAAAAAATACGAAATTTAAATTTTTATACAGTCCTATAATTTATATTTAGTATTTTCCCGCCATTACACTGACATGCAAGACAAAAAAAGTCCTGTTCAAATAACACTAAAATTTACTGAATTATGAAACTTTAAAAATGTATGACTTATACACTTTTCTACATATCAACACAAATGAGTTCGGCCTGCTTTGAGGGGTGATATGACAAATACTTAAAATAATCTAACTTATTTCATGTGTATATGCGCTTTAATAAAAAGCGTACAAGTTTTACGACTGAGTTAACTTTTATAAAATTTTAGATTGGCTAAAATAATTGTAGTTTAACATATGTTTTATTTATAAGGCTTTAGAACTGTTTCTTTTCTTTTTTTTTTCAGAAAAAATTATGTAATTTTTATAAGTTTTTATTTAACCTTAACGATCGTATATATGTTTTTTTTACTTCAACCTTTGTACTCTAACTTTAATCCCCTTTCAAATATCCGACGAGATTACATTTTATACACTGACGCAACTCCGATGACAATCTAATTTATTGTTAAGATTTTCGGTGGTTACCATGCTTTTATACTTATTTTATAGAATAACAAAACATTTTGGACAGATTACCGGCAAAAATTCTAAGTTTTAGATTAGATAACAGAAGACTGCGATGGTTGTGTTTACCAGTTATGTATTTTTATCACTAAATCGGAAAATTACCTTAATTTGTAGCCATAATATCAGGATTTCTCACTAACGATAAATTGTCAAAATTAAAAAATAACAAAAATCGGATATTGTAAAATAAAGGAGATGGCTATACTCTTAAAATTTTGATAATTGATTTTTATGTACTTTTTAACACTGAATGTGAAAATGAACTTCATTACAGTCACGTTACACTTTTTTTTGCATATTGTAAATGTCAAAGTAAAATGTAGCGAAAATATGATACAATAGAGCGCCGATTATCCGGGCCGTCCTGGACAGAGGCCTATCCAATAAATGCAAATTCCAGATAATTGGACAATTCACGCCGGTGACAATGTTTTTCAGGTAGTTTCCGTTTACAATTTTTCTTGGATTAGGATTGTTAGTTGCGGTAGTGCATATTTTAACTCATTATAAATGGCGTGTTTAGATTTTATTTTTTAAAACTCTTATTTTTCTTCCTTCTCAATTGGTACAAATTTCTACATAGAAATACAAATAAAAATTATTAAATGTATAGATACACGTACTGTACAGCACATACGTCAAAAAAAATTTTTTTTTGATAGGAAAAAGAAATTCTTGATAATCTTCTGTTCCATATAAGGCATTATTTTTCAAGTTTCGTACGGTCTCTGGAATTTCCAGACCTGGAAATTCAATGACACCAGTATCTTCTTAGTGAAAATCGCTCTTTAAATAAAGCGAAAATCCGTGCATTTAACCAAGATTTATTTTTTCCATTAAAAAAAAAAAATCTGATATTTTTTCTGAAAAATTCGCTGAACCATAAGAATTCAGATTTTTTTTTGCGTGGGACACTCGCGCGTTCAAAGCAAACTTCTTAGATTCTAGAAACAATTGATTTTATGCATTGCTTCTTTACATTTGCTGGCAATTTTGTTATTTCAGGATTAGAAAAGGGTTATTGAATGATTGTTTTTCGTGACATCCAATGAAAATTACTCTAATGCGCCTAAATAACTTTCACTTCAAAATTTTTTTAGAAGGTTGGAAAAACGCATGATCTTTGATAGAACTGGGTAATTGGACAATCCGGTTAACCGGCTTACCGATAATTTACTGTAATTTAAAACAGAATTAAAGCTTTTTTAATTTAATAGTTTAGAAAATTCTTTTGGTTTATACGGGGATTCTTAAAGTTTGGGATTCTTACTATTGGTTAAATAGCTGAGGGGTACGACGATGTGAGTGAAGAAGTACAATTTTTACTTCTTAACTTTGAATTTTACGATTTGCGAACAATTGTAACGTGATGGTTAAAAATAAAAGTCATTTTCGAATTCAGCAGTGAAAAATACATAAAAATCAGTTATCAAAAATTAAAAATACAGTCATATCTATTTTATAATGTCAGTTCATTTTTTTACTTTAAAATTTACGAAAAAAATCTGCGCGTGATGGTGAAAAATAAAGGTGAATTTTGGATTTAGTTGTACAGTTTCCTCATTTTAGTTAGCAAAAATTCTGTTTTTTCCTTATATGTTTAATACAAATTGTATATTTTGCATTAATATTTTAGAATGATTAAATATTTCAAATTTCTATTGCAATTTTATTTTCCATATTTTTAATATTTCTGACGAAAGTACATTTCTACTAAATTTGTGAAAGACCTATTAATTTCCAGTAAAAAATTTGCTCCAACTTTAAACAGCTATTACTCGGTAAATTTTAATCGTATAACAACTAGATTTTTTTGTCATATTTATCAGTGTAACAGGAAAATTTTAGTAAATATAACTTGTGGAACCGTATAAAAATTTAACTTTCGTTATTTTTCAAGGAATGGTTTTATTGACCCAAATCGCTTTTACATTATTTTATTACCTCATTTAAAACGTTTTTGTAATTCGAATTGTCTATGACTAACGGTTAGCCATTATGGTTAACAGTTAGCCATTGGACACCCTGTTTGATTGAGGAACTCATCCTGAAAATTTTTATTTAATGTTACATAACGTTAACATTAAGTATATTCTTTAGAACATTTTGCGATTCTGCGGGCTTTAGATTGGATCTCTTCCCAACCATCTTCCTTCACCAGGCTGTACAGTGATAGTCTTTCAGGCCAACAGGCAATCTTCGCGCATAGAACTAAGAACCCTTTAGTTCTCGACATAAAAATTAAGTTGCTCTCTCTCATTCGCAAAGTCGCCCTGGGTCACGTGTCGGCCCACATTGGCATTGAGGGCAATGAGCGGGCTGACAGGTTAGCGAAAGAAACAACAACAAAATCATCGATAGATTTTACTTTCCCCTTCCCTCCTCACACATTTGCACAAAGTTGTATCTAAAAATCATACCAGAGTGGCAAGATTATTGGGATGTGTCTACCAAAGGTAGACACAGTTACAATCTCATACCTGTAGTGTCTAGAGAAATGTATTTTCTCTCACCAGCCACTACAGCATTCTTCTCTGGTCATGGGCTTTTCAAAGATTATTTGAAACGTTTTCATCGAGCAGCCAATAACTGAGCATAGCTACTATCACTGCACGCTTACCCAAGCCTGGCATATTAAATGTCCCTCCGTACTTCCCAAAAACTGGCTATGTAATATTGTACCAAGACCCCTTCTTATAGGCAAATTGAATAGGATTTTTAATTTCCAAATGGAACTAACAAATCTCACCTCATAGGCCAGCATGGTGCACCAACCCATTTCGCTACGCACCAACCTACTGTTCTTACGCAACTTCTTACAATAACATCATCCACCCTGTTGGTCCGCCCCTTGTCGCGAGGAAGCAGCCTGTGCCCCGGAGGATGGAGCTTGTTTTGTACATAAAATCTTTTTATTTTCATTTTTTTTGTTAATTGTTAACGAATTCCCGCGCGCCGGGGAGCACTCCGGGTGGGGTAAATAGAGTCTACACTGGACCTTTGAGATCTGGTGATTCTGCCCCACTTAGGCAATAAATAAATAAACAATAAATAACATTAAATATCACTCAAGATTGACTACTCATAAACACACCAATTTATGAAGTAGCATCGATTAAATATTTTCTATACTCCTATAAGAGTGATTCTACGATAAGAGGTTTCAAGTACATAGAACATACGGCCAAAAAGAAAAGTTTGAGTTTTATCAAAAACCTTTAAATTATGATTTTTTGTCCCATTTATTTACCTTTTCATATAAAGGCAAGTCACTTTATACATATTTTATAACTTTTTCTGGTCAGCGACTCTCACCCCTGGCAGTTATCTTGACAGGAGAAATACGGCAGGGGAGAGACATTTTCATGATAAATTTAAATTTTTTAAATGACAATTAGTTTTTGGGTTAATTGTATATTTTACTTTAATTATTACTGTATTGTTTAATTAGGGCAGTAAATGCAATTGAATTAAATGAATATGATAAGTTTTATGACTTATCAGGGGAGATACATGATCACCTTGCGAAACCACTAAACCGCACGGTCGCGTCGGTACAACTAAAAATGGCGACGCTTAAATGGCTTGCGATTTTAGTATTGCTAGCTTCAAGCCGATAGATGTCCTTAAGCGCTACTTCCAATATAGCCATCCTTGAATTTATATTTCTTTCAGCGGAACGAAATTTGACATGGTAGATGCACAAAAAAAGCGGGACAAAAGTTAATTTTAAAAATTATTTGAAATTAACAAAATTATTTTATTTTTTATTTTATAATACGTAAGTATAATTACTTAAATTCCAATTAAACATACTTTAGTTAAGCATCTGATGGAAAAAATATATGTATTGTTTGAAGGTTAAATTGAAACCAGCAAGAGCACATGCCAGGGTAGAGACTTTTTTAGACTTTGTAAGAAATTTCAGAAAAATGCGTTTTAATTAGGCATTCAATCGTGATGTTATTTAGTAAAGTTTATTAAGATGATGCAATTCATTGCAAAAAATAGCAACATATAGAATAAAAAATCTTTTAAACGGATTGTCGTACAAATTACCCCTTATCGTAGAATCATTCATAAATTAACTTACAAAATGGAATTATCTATTGCAAGCTTTCAGTTTTGGGTGGCATGTAGTAAGAACATTAAAAACATTTTTATTAGCAACTAAAAAAAATTCTCCAAAATATTGCACATATATAATAGCTTGAGAAAATGGCTTGAGAAGCTTGGATGTAAAACATGGTAACTGACAGTTTTGATTTTTTTTCCCGATTTTCATATAAAATATCTAATTGCACATGAAAATCGTGCTGACAACATTTTAAATTTAAGTTTTTTTTTACTCAATATACTGGACTCTCGTAAATGTGTCTTCAGACATAGCTCCGTTTAATAAGGATAAATTTATTTACTCTATCATTTCTATTTCCAATTAATTTAAGGGCATTGCTTAATTTGTATACTACTCAATGGATAATACGGAGAGTATTTTTTCACAGATTGACCAGGCAGAATCTAAGAAAGTTTTATACATAATTTTTGCTAAAGATCTTTGGTATAATTTCGGTTATTGAAAGAATAAAAAAATTGTCAGAGATCGGGATGAACAGGAAGAAAACATTCCTTCGCCAAAACGTCTACCTGCTGTTCATCCATTGTATGTGATATAACAGATCAAATATTCGAGTTGGTAGTAAAACTGGAAATTAGTGTTGTAAATTTGTTATACACAATAGTTTATTTGTTAAATTACCGCAAAGGGAAAAACTATATTACTTTAAATAAAGTAAAATGAATTACACCTAATTTCTTTGCAGATTTTGTTTGCCCCAAATTGCTTATTCTTTTGTATAAAGAATTAAAGAACTGTCAATAACTAAAATTACTAAAAAAGAATAAAATTTTTCTTTTAGTATAATATTGGTAAGTTATTTAATTTATACCATAAAATTAATTCAAAGTAATCAGCTATGGGACATACCATTAACACCATATTTTAACGCAATAGAAATTATATCGTTTAATGCGGATTTCGGAAGAGTGGAAGAAAAATCGTCCCACTCGGAAGTCGGCACTAATGGGAGTTAATTGTATATGTCATGATAATATATTTTTGATACAGAGACTTTTGGAATAAGTCTAATAAAATAAAATCGATCAAAAATAGTTTCACATTAATTTTCTGAAGTTCTAGTCGTAACAAATACTTTAGAAGAGGCAATCACAGTAGATATGTTCGTAGTTTTCTACAGAAAAAGTAAATTTTGAATATTTTAAAACTTTCATTTTATTTGTTATCTTCTTTTAGAACCGAGGCCTTCAAATGTAGTATCGTTTTGAAATCCGACAGAAATTTAAAAAAAAAAATCAATAAAAATAGTCATATTTTAAGTGTGTAAATTTTATTATCAGATAAAAAATCGTCAACTTTTATCATGTAAACAACGTGCGAGATATAATTCTTTTATATTTATAAATAATCGATAAGCAATAGAAAAAATACACTGTCTCATCAATTCGTAAAGTAGTTCTTCACACAATCTTTTTTTTTTTGGTGTCAATGAAATAGTTGAAAGATTTATAAAAACATTGAAGCCTGTAAGTTTTTTAAAACTGAGATCTGAGTTTCGTTGAACCCCAAGAATTTCCTAGAGATCACAAGAATCTTCACGGGAAAAACTTCGATTTCCGAAGTAATAACTTTGAAATTCGAAAAAATAGATACATTTTCTTTAAATGAGATATTTTAGCTTGTTTTTATGGACAAGCTACAGACAAATGCGTTTTAGTGACACTTCTAATACAAATATTAGCACTGGTACTGTTTATGTATCGTGAAAAACAAGAAATTCTGAGTTTATCAGGGTTTATTTAATCGGAATGGAGCCCCCTCTCCCCATAAGGTAAGAGCAGCTGGCTAAATGCGCACAGGCCCAGAGCTTATACCTTTAATGCGTTGAAAGATCTTTTTTAAAACTGTAAAAACAAAACAATCTACATACCAAAAAGTTTTGCATTTGAATTCTCACTTAGTTACCAAGCTTTCATGAGCCTCCGATGATAGGGAAAAACCTTTTCTTTATATCTGAAAATAGTTTATGGCCCGTAATAGTTTATTAAACATGGATGTCTTAAATAAAAAGGCTGATCATTCCCAAAGGTGCTGACTTTTGAGTTTAGATCCTTCGTTCATTTTGTAGACCCTGCATGGCAAGAGAGGGATGACTGTTTAAACATTAACAGTTTATTCATTAAAATGTCATCGGGCGGAGTAACATCTCACAAATATTTAATTTATCGTCCGTCATTCAACTGCACAGCTGTCATACGATGTACGGAACTAGTTACAGCATTAAGCACCATTTCTATTTGTATTGTAAACTTCTTGCTAATGTGGTTGATTGTTTTTGGTATGCTTTTAATTTCATATATTTCCATAAACAAAAGTTATAGGGTGTCATGTCTGGAGATCCATTTTTGTACTGCATGCGTAAAGAACTAATTAAGTAAACGTTTTTTCCAAATATTGTGTGCAGCAGTTATTCCACAAGTTAACAATCTCTTTAAAGATTATATGACATATGGGTACTGTTTCGTAATTACGAGATTGGATGACTGTTTCTGGTTGTAATGTTATCAGATAGAGCTGGCCACTATAGTCTTCCGAATATATCTTATGTGCAAACCCTATAATGCGTTCAGCTAATGAAAGAATTATTCTAGTGATAATTATTAGAGATAAAAGCGAGCAACCGGACTTACTTTCTGTTCTTTCTTCGCTAAAGGCATCTTTCTTTAGCTTGCAAATTATTGATTTAAATTTGATTTTTTTCATCATGCGATATATATATATACACACGCACACACTAATGATAAACACCCCCTTAATCACACATTTTTTTATATGCTCACACACATTCATTTTTGTATCGAAATTCTTTTGAACATTGATATCGTCGCGTTGGTTTCCCTAAAAACAAAATGTTTGAAAAAACTGCCCTAGGTAAAATTTAAAACAACTAAAATTATGTATTAGATTTAAAAAGTGCCCTTTTTATGGTCCCTTCTCGTAAATTATTTTAACTTCATTATAATATAAATATTCCGTGAAACATCCCCATTTGCAGAGAGCTGGTATTATAGAATACATTGTGTCAGAAGAGTATTCTTCATATTAGAAAAGTTATTAAAAAGAAACTAGGATGTCTGCACTTACGGTTTTTTGCATTAAACTAATAAAATATCAAACATTGAAAAAAAAACCGTTTAGCATATTCCATATGAGAACCACCAGTTACACGCAACATATTGAGGCGTCCAATCATGATAATCTCGATGTTGAGTTGATTTCCTTTATTTCAAGAAATATGATGAACGAAAGAATATCAAACAGGAGAAAAAATTATTTTGAAATATGAAAAAGACCTTAGAATCTTATGCAAGAAATTATAACACGTGAAAACGCTAAAATGTTATTGGTTGATTGCAAAAGTTCGTGCCTTATTTCATTAGATGGCAGAAACTTGGAATTTTGACTGTGCTGATGTTTATTTTATAAATATATACACTGGTGTCCAAAAGTTAAGCATAATTGGTAATTAAGTAATTATTTTTAAGTAATGAAAGAAATATGAATCGGAATGTGCTGAAACTCCAGGTGTGTAAACAAAATAGTACGCGTCACATATTTTCGCGAAGAGTTTTCCCCGAAATCGAACAGGGGACCGTCAACAAATTGAAAAAGAACGAAGATCTTTTGGATAACCCTGTCAAAACAAATGTAGCAAAAGCGTTCAAACTGTACATTATGATTAATCGGCCTATTTTAATGTACTGTGATAATTTTTACAAGGATAGTATGTATACTCGTAGAGAAATTAAGGTTTTTATAAAAACAGTCCTAAATTTTTCCAAGTTTTTTGCTTATAATTTGCAGAGTTCTTATTATAAAATAATGTTCTTTTCTGAAAATATGACAAACATCATTGTACACAATACCCTGTCATCAGAATTTAAAAATAATAAAAATTGTGTGAAAAATGAGTATGTTTAGTAAATAATTTTTCATTGCGCATGCGTCAACGATATCAAAATGTCATTTGCATATTGTGTTAGCTAAATGTATAGAGCAACTTCTGTAAAAGTTTCAAAAACATAGCTTGAAAATTCTGAAAATGGGAGCCTTTAGAATCAACTCAAAATTCATTATTCCTAATGGAAGCAAAAAAAATCAGGGGTTTTACCTAAATATAGTTGCACGTGCAATATTGTGTAGGCACTAAACAATGGAATATGGATACAGCCCCTCATCTTTTTGCTTCATTTAGGGAATAAAGGATTTTGAGTTGATTCTATAATCTCCCATTTTCAGAATTTTCAAGCTATGTTTTTGAAACTTTTACAGAAGTTGCTCTATACATTTAGCTAACACAATATGCAAATGACATTTTGATATCGTTGACGCATGCGCAATGAAAAATTATTTACTAAACATACTCATTTTTCATACAATTTTTATTATTTTTAAATTCTGATGGCAGGGTATTGTGTACAATGATTTTTGTCATATTTTCAGAAAAGAACATTATTTTATAATAAGAACTCTGCAAATTATAAGCAAAAAACTTGGAAAAATTTAGGACTGTTTTTATAAAAACTCTAATTTCTCTACGAGTATACATGCTATCCTTGTAAAAATTAACACAGTACATTGAAATAAACCAATTAATCATAATGTGCAGTTTGAACGCTTTTGCTACATTAGTTTTGACAGGGTTATCCAAAAGATCTTCGTTCTTTTTCAATTTGTTGACGGTCCCCTGTTCGATTTCGCGGGAAAATCTTCGCGAAAATATGTGACGCGTACTATTTTGTTTACACACCTGGAGTTTCAGCACATTCCGATTCATATTTCTTTCATTACTTAAAAATAATTACTTAATTACCAATTATGCTTAACTTTTGGACACCAGTGTATATTAACCGTCTGTTATGCGTATCGACTGAACTTAACATTAAAAAAAGCTTTTTAAATTAATTTGTGTACAAGATTAATATTGAAAACAGAAAATAAAAAAAATAAATTTTCTTCATATCATGTTATGTTATACGAATTTTAAAAAGAAGTGAGCATTAGATGTGAGTACGTGTTACAAAAATGTTCAAAACGTTTATTTGGCTCTTAGGATAGTTCAAAAGCGGGTTTTGTCTATTTTGGAATGGTGATTTCAATCAAAACAATAAAATTCGTTCCAGCCGACCAGTCAGTGATATTGACTTATCCGTGATTTAGTGAATAATAATCAACAGATTACAACTGAAGACATTGCTGAGAGACTAAAATGTTGATAATTCGACTGCATTTCACCATTTAAAACTACTTGGTATACTTTGAAAGTCAATGCATTGGAAATTGAACACAAACTTTTGCAATCGCCCAAAAAGTATTGCGCAAGTTGGATCCCATCAATACTTAACGACATGGTTTTGATTGTATGTAAATTCACTGTTACATAAATAATGTAAAGACTATGATACTTCTAACAGAAGTTAAAAATAATAGAACCAATACAGTTTTATATTGAAAAAGATTAATTATAAACAGTTATAATACAAGTGATTCCAAGCAAATATTTCCAGTGCCTTAATCAACAATTTAAGTACAGTTTACATGTTAAATGCTAATTTTACTTATTTTTCTCAGCAGCCGAAAGCAATTTTTTATAATCTTCACTGACCACTAATTACTGATTTGTGAGATAAACCAGCGACAAAATCTTTCAACAAACCTCACTCGTTTATATTTTCAACAACAGTAATTATTCCGATTTCGCGATGCTTATCTTTGGTGTTATAAATAAAAATACGAAGCTACGCGAAGAAGACATTTCTTCTATTCTTTCATAGGATGCTACTGTGAATCTTGGAAATATAGCGAAAATCAAAATTGTTAGAGGACGTCGTATTCCATCAGGAAAGGGATCGTTAAACAAATTATGTTTCTTTGGTTTAGTATAAAAGTGAATGCGGGATGTTATGCCTGCGTTATGAGTGTATACCTAAATTCAGTTTCGGTTATACCATTACACATGCCCCGAGAATAATTTTAATTGTAAATTATTGCTAATTAAATTTAATCACGGTAATTATGTTTGACACACCTGTAAATTTAAATTTTCTATTTCAGATCAAAGCGAGGTAAACTGATGAAATATTCCCCCACGAACTGCTGAAAGAATTGGCTTTGCCATTGTAATTATATAGATGTTCTATTTTTTGCTTTCTTCAGTATGACATAAGGGTTTTTTAATCGCCAAATTCAAATATTGCGCGTATTAGCAGTCTCCTCGATTTGTTGTCTGCGATTAATGGTGCGAAAAATGAAATATTAACCCGCAAGGACGCGCGCAGAGCCTAAAAGACCCGGAGTGCGTATGATTTTTACAATTGTAACCAGTAATTTTTTAAGAGTAATCTTCAACTTATTTTATCACAAAATTTGTAAGAATTGTCTCCGGCTCAATAAAGTGACTGTTATAATTTGATTTTATTGGTGGCAAAGTTTAAACCATTCATACCCTGGTAAGCGCGCGTTCTCCCGGGTTAAAAATATTTATCGAATATTAAAAACGTCACACTTCTCATTTATTAATCAATAAAGTATAAAGATACTTACTGCATAATCTGTATCTTCATTTGAATACTGCTTAATCTAAAATATTTGGATTACCGGTTTGCGGAATAGATCGCATGGAATTTTTTCTATAAGATATAGTTTGTTGGCTTCAACTTAATATAGATTGAATAACCACTTCATTTGCTACAAAATTCATGATGCATTTTTCTTGCTCATTATAAATTACAAATTCACTAAACGCAAAGTTCCAAATGACGCCACAACACATTTGACAAATTGCTAACATTCAGTATCCAAAAACAGAATTGTATTAAGGAATGAACAGAAATAATTAAGTATGGTAAGGTAAATAAATTAAGAGAAAAATCAGTGATCGATCGAATCTCGCTAACTTTATCAGAGTTGCCAAGTCCCCGGCTTTTTGTACACAACTATTATTTTAGAGAAAATATTCTTTCAAATCGGTCATAGGTTCCAGTTATACATAAAACAACATTTTTTTGCATTAACCCCTTGAGCTCCGATTGTAGAATTTTCTACAACATAATTTTAATTCCGAAATTCCACAATGACACCAGAAAATTCGACTAAATTTATTTGAAAAAGGTTTAATGCATTTTTTCGTCTTTATCGTTAAACGGTTTTTTTCTTTGCAAAATACTGGTGCCAATGTGACATTTGGAATTTTGAAGAAATTTACACCACAGAGCTCAAAGGGTTAAAATACTTGTATCCATAAAGCCGGAGACTTGGCAGGCCTTTATGTATTTCACGTATAATTTTACATTAATCACATTAGATCCTATCTTCTCATTTTTGTCTGCACACAACTAATGACATTTCAAGCAGATTACTCTTACATACTATAAAATCGAAATATTTTCAGCAATAATTCGTTGTGTGTAGGATTACTGGAATTCAAGATGTAGATATGACACTCACTGTGTTCCTATAGAGCAATAATGTTTAATAAAAGCACTTTTAATCGCATTTTTTAGGGTGTCATCTGAATATTAAGATTTTTGCCAAGGAGCTGAACATAGTAAAAAAAGAAATAAAAGAAAATATGTTGTAAAATGTAAATATATATCTTTTGAATATAAGACATTAAAAATATGTTGTTAAATGAAAAATTAAATAATAAATAAGTAGATAACATTTCAAATACTACAATTATATTAATATTGTTAACTGACATTTATCTCCTGTTGATTTTCCATTGAAGCATATCTATTATTTTAACAACAGATGCACATAGATTCCTTATTTAAATACTGAATATAATAAAACTATTGGTTTAATAAATAAGAATAGTTTGGTTAAGAATATAAACTATACAAAAAAATTCAATCAGAACAAAGTACTGATCACCAGTATACACACAGATATATAAACTAGTGAATATTTGTACATCTTTGTAATTTACAAACGCGCAGAAATTTTTCTATACAAATACCTGCTAATCTGGTATTGCTTAACTACAAAAGCTTCTATGAAGTTATTTAAAATTTATTTCCTCCATCTTAAGCACTTTAGAAAAAAATGTATGCTATATTTATCCACTAGTCTCTTTTTTTCCACACTAAATTAAAACCCATGTGTTTCGTCTCATGTTTCTAGTTGAAAGTAGATGATAAAATCAGTTAATAGACTTGAAATATAAGTTTAATACAGAATGAAGGTGTTGTTTAAAGCTCTTTTGCCCTCAATTGCTTTTATAAAAAAAACCCCACCAATTGCAACTAAAATGAGGTTTTGGGATCTTGCTAAGGCAATGCGATTTACTTGAGTTAACTGTCATTTGTCCATCATTACTAAGTTATCGCGTTACGTTACACGATTTAAAAAGGGAAACTTTCTCATTTGATACTATTTTTCCATTTTTAATTGTTAATTCGTTATAATAATATGAATAGTTTCATTTTTAAAGCAGGTAATTTTACTGCATTTACTACTACGCTTAGTCCATTTTCAATAGCAGCTTCTGATAATTAAGAATATTAATTGAACTTTTAATTTTTATTAAATCTCATAAATTATTATTTCATTAAACTAATTTTCCAAAGATTAATTCGTCAAACTACATTTACTATATAGACAAAATCAGGTCTAGCTAGGGATTTACAATTTTTTTACATGACTGTACATCTGATACACGTCTATAAGACCCTAAAGTATAAATAGGAGTAACATTTTCAGTTATTATGAGATTTTTTTTTCGTAACCGAAACATCTGCTATTTGCAGATATTGTGAACGTCAAATCCTTTACTTTCTTTTAAAAACATTTATTAAAGATTACATTCTTTTCTGAAAGTTTCTTCATTGTAATATTCCAGTTAATCGATAATCATGAAAATTAGGATAATTCTAGCAGAAAATGTCAAACTATACAGAATTTAATCTTGAGTAACGAAAATAAAGAAATTTTGTGAAACAATATATCTTTTAAAAATTTATTATTATTATTATTATTATGATATCGAAGACATCGAAATTTGACGTTAAAATAGAAGTTTTAAAATTCCCTCATCAATCATTCTTCGTTTCAATTTCATTTCTTCTGAAACGAATTTATTGTTGTAAGCTAATTAATTTTTATGTAAAAACGAAGAAAATATTTTTCAATAATCTTAGGACAATTTGCAGATGAAACAGAATTTTAATACTTTTGACTGGCATTTTTTTTGAATGGTTTCCTTGTTCTTTTTCCATTCTGTCACTGATTCTTTATTATAAAAAGTAAACCGGCTTCTGGAAAAAACCCACTTCTACAGTGCGGCATTAACTATCATCACATCTTCACGTAAGCGGCAGCGGCAGCGAACGTGTTAAAAAAATTAATCTATCTTACCTAATTATTTTAAGCGAGAGAGAACATGTAATCAAGATGTAATAATCAAAAAAGTCTTCAATTGTAATCTTTACAATCTGGAAATGAAAAATCAGTATAAATTATGTTATTTTGATACCATCAGGTGATTTTTTTTCACGTGTCAAGGTAAAAATATTTTTAAAACTATAAGCATGTAGCCGCTTTCACCGGAACAAACTTTTCACACGTACTTTATATACATTTTAAATAAACTTACTTTATATACATTATATACATAAATTTTTATGCCTAATCAGCATGCTTAAAAAAAAACCATTTTCTATTTCATTGTAATGAAAAAAAATTGTATCGATAAAAATAGAATGAATAAAGATAAAATAAGCCCAATAATAATAATTCTCGTAATGTGAGAGTAAATATGAATTTTTATTAGCTTATCAAAATAAAGTACACATGTGTAAATATTTTTTACCGAAATTTAACTCGCAAATTAAAAAATACATTCAAAAAACCACGTATCTGATTTCTTTTTCACTATCTTTCCTTTTTATGCAACAATAGAAGTAATTTGATTGCCACTGTTATGAAGAAATTTCACAAAAAAGCTTTTAAATTTTAAAATTAAACATAAAAGTAGAAGTAATTAAAAATAGCAAAATTCGCTCATCTACATATGAACAGATTTCATAAAAATATAACTATCAAAAACGGTACAGTAGAAAGTAAGGGGCTGATGACTAAAAAAAAGGCCTGGTCTTTTAAATATATAAATTATTTGAATTTTTACTACATGCGTTAATAAAATAACTTATGTATATTATACGCATAATAAAATATGAATGTTATATACACATTTTACTACTTTTATTAACACATACTAAAAATTAAAATAACAAAAATTACTCATACATTAAAAAAAGGTATTTCTTTCACGAATTTTTTTTCCATTTTTAAGACTTAATTCTTTATAATTTGTCACCTTCTGCAAAAGTTATTCTAATTTTCATTATTATCAATTAACTGGCATAATGCAATAATAAAACTTTCAAAAAACAATTTTAGTATTTTTTTTTTGGTAAAATGTGTACGATATATATTATTCTAAAATACATTAGATGCAGAAAAATGTATTTCCATCAAACTGTTTGCATTCCATATAATTTTCATATAAGCATATAAAATTAGTTAGGTGTACGCTTAAAGGCAATGTATTTACTTTAATAAAAACCGTAAATTGAAACTAAAATTGGCTTTGCTTCTATAAAACTATGTTCAACTGTTCTATAAAATAATAATAATAATAGTAATAATAATAATACACTGTAAATATTTTCAGTGTTTTAAATAAAGTTTTTTCTTTATATCAAAATAAAATTCAACACAATAATTAGCCTTTAAAAAAAATTGAAGAATGGTTTCAATCGAATAAATCACAAGAGAACTGTGATACGGAAGACATACACATGTATATATATATGTATCATAAAATATCAAAAAACTCGAAACTTTTCCTGCTCGACAACCCGAAAAAACACATTTTCCGATTCATTTTTAAAACGTAAAAGCAAGACACTTATTAGTATGGTTATTAACCCTTTGAGCTCTGGTGGGCAAATTTCTTCAAAATTCCAAATGTCACTTCGACACCAGAATTTTGCAAGGAAAAAAACAGTTAACGTTATACACGAAAAAATGCATTAAACCTTTTTCAAGTAAATTTGGTTGAAAAATTGGTTGGTTTTCTGGTGCCGTTGTGACATTTCGGAATTAAAATTATGTGGTCGAAAATTCTATCATCAGAGCTCAAAGGGTTAAAGCTATTTGAGATCTAAGCTTTATTTTTTTAACTAAATAAATTACATGTTGAGTTATTAACCACACTTGTGCCAGGACGGTAATTTTTTCCTTTCCCCGAGTTTTGTGTCCGGAAATTCGGGTGAAAATGCCCAACTCAACAGCGTTTTCTGACAAATTCTCCAATTTTTATATATAAAGAGGAAAAGCTGTTTGATTACACAGTTTCTGGATAAAACAGCTGCCAAATACATGCGTTTGTGACGACAAAAAAGTAAAAAAAATGTGATTTTAGATTTAAGAAGCCACACTAGTCATTGAAAAAGACCTGGATGATAATGCTAAATCTATGGGAGCGTTATTATCATATACCTTGTTCAAATTTTAATATTTTTACATGATTTTTTTTGCATAGGATAGCTGAGGACGATTCACAACCGGGCTAGTTTTTACTTTTTCAATTTTGGTTATATTCTTTTTATATTAGGATTGTTTCAGTGTCAGAACCAGTTCAAACAGATTCTGAAAGTTATTTTTTTTAAAAACCTGAAATCAAAATCGAAAAAGTAAAAACTAATCTGTTGTAGATCGTCTTCAGCTATCCTATGGAAAAAAAAAATACGTAAAAATATTAAATTTTGAGAAAAGACCGAAAAAAATCAGAAAAAGACCCGGATGATAATGTTAAGTCTACGGGGGCAATCTTTTCAAATATCTCGTTCAAATTATACATATTTTTTATATAATGATGTTTTAAATTTCAGAATCGGTTCAAACCGGTTTCGAAAGTTAAGGTAGTTTAAAAAAAATCTGAAACCAAAATTAAAAAAATTAAAAGCTAGCCCGGTTGTAGATCGTACTCAGTTATCCTATGCAAAAGAATCATGTAAAAATATTAAATTTTGAGCAAGATATTTGAAAAGAACGGCCCCGTAGACTTAACTTTATCATCCGGGTCTTTTTCTGTGACTAGTGTAGGGCCTTAAGAACAGCCTAAATCTATAACGCACATTGACGACTTCTATAGAAAGAAAATCACAATTTAAAATTCAATTTGTGCATCTCTACGTAGAAATTTATTAAGGTTAAACAGATATTCCTTGCGATATGTTAGACTTCCTCCTTTTGCGCCAAAAGACGAAATCAAGAAATGTAAGTTACTGTATCGCAAAAAATATGAAATAGCGAGTGAAGATAACGTGCTCTTACTTATTATACATTCTCAGCACCGGAGAAAAACTATTTCCATGATGTTTCAGCGCGCAACATTTGTAAGCTAATTTATTATGCTGCATATATTCAACACATTTATTTTTACTTAAGAACGTTATCTTAATTTAAATGAAGCATTTTACATGCTCAACGGAAACAGCGTGTCGTTTTAATTTATATTTCAACGATTATGATGATTATCTATGGAAAATAATTAGTTGAAAAACAGTATAACGGTATTAAATACATACTTTTTTTTGAGAAAGATTCATAGCGAATAAAATCGAAATTAAATTCAAAATAAGAATAAAATGAAAATTATAAAAGAAAATAAATAATTGATTTCATTGCAACTTCTATTTTTAAAATCATATCAAGAAAATCACCTAATCTTATTACCTTCATAAACTAAATTAGGAAAAAAAAAAAAAAAAAAAAAAAAAAAAGATTGTTTTTTTGCACGTCAAACAAATATGAATTGTGTCTACATTCATTTGAAAATTTTTGTATTTATTTAAAATTCAAATTGCAATCGAGAAATTAGTTAAAATTTGTATAATGTCTCCGGGATTTTAAAAAAATAATAAATACGTTAGATTTTGACTTATTAGAGGCAGTCTAAAATATACAAATACCTAAATTCTAGTTCTTATAGGCCATGTTCTTGGAACGAACTGTATTAACGAACAGACAGATTAATTGCATCTATCTTGCGTTTTGCTATTTTTTGTAACAAATTAGATTTTTTTATATAGTGTAAGAAAGGAAGTGCTAATTCATAGCTATTTCCATATTCACAATTTAAAATTTCTCTTCCATTTGAAATTAATTTAAATTCGAGGTAATCACAGACTCTTGTCGGGGAAAAAGTAATTCTAAGATGTGCAAACTGTAAAAGTACCGAAATGATATATATTTTGAAAAAAAAAAAAAAAAAAAAAAAAACTTTTGTACATTATGTTTGATATTATTGTCCTATTTATCTCAATTTTCATATTGCTCGGTTCGTCAATAAGTATATGTAACATGTATGCACAACGTTTCAAACTACTAATCACTCTACCCATATATTCGGGATGTGAAACGATAAAGTATCTTTACAAACCTTTGTTTAACGGTTCAAAGGTTTGTAATGATACTTTATCTTTTCACATCCCGAATATATGGAGGGAGTTGTTAAACAACTTTGAGAATCGATACATAGTGGGAACAACGGACGATATTGATAACATAGGGGACATTGTATGTTATTTTTAATTGATGACTTTTTCCAGTTTTCCCGTGCATCGTGTTTGTGTTCTTTATATATTCTAATTTTGACTTGATGAAAAAGTCGAAAATTATAAATTTTTCATTGTTTTAATTTGCTTCTATTGAAATGACGTCTTTTAAGGAAATAATTGTATTTTAATACATGTTTTTACATTTGTTTGGACTATATATACATTATGGCATCGTATAATAACAACGAACTTTTTAATTGGGTAAGGGACACAAAAACCTTTAAATTTTCTAAAGAAACATTATTGCATTAAATTTGTTTTTGTTTCTGCTTAAAATGACATTTAAATCATTTTTCTTTCTAAATTGAAATAGGAAGTATTAATTTTTTAATTTTGATTCACTTTCAGAATCTAGCTTTCATGCATTAATTGTCATTTAAAAGGTTTTTGAGAAAATTGTTTTTCTTCGTGATGGTTTTTTTTCAACATTTTTCCTTTTTAAATTGTTATAAGTCAAGAATCGTTAAAGATAAGTTTCAATCCTTTTACTTTGATTCAGCAAATTTGAAAAATATTTACTTTTGAAAATATTTTTTAAATTAAAGTTATACCGATTTTCGTTCCATTTTTACTTTAAATATTTTTTTTTATTTTTATTTAAATTATTTTTAAAAATACTGAATCAAAATTAAAGCTTATGTATTTCTAGCAGACGTAAAATTTTCAAGTGGGTTAAAAAAGCCCAGACCAGGATATGAAGCAGGGATGTATGGGCTGTAGCCGCCAATGTTCTTCTAACTGAGCCATCCCAGACAAATACTGGAGGGCTGATTCACCCAACTAATCTTACCGATCACACAATCCGGTCAGATAGTTTGGATCAGCTCAACAGAATAAATCATTTCCCAGCCGTCCCGGGTTCCAGTATTCGTCGGGGATGGCTCAGTTGAAAGAATATTTGCGGCTTCAGCCAATACATCTCTGGTTCGTATCCTGGCCCGGGACTTTTTTCACTCACTTGGAAAATTTACATCGGTTATAATTCATTTACCGATTGAATAATCCTGTTATAAATTAAAGTATTATATATTTTTGTTTATTTAAATGGGAAAAAATTAAATTCTATAAAAATATACAGAGATATAACCCTTTTTAACTATCATACTTTAATAAGTTTTAAAGTTTGAGTTCCAAAATTGAGTGTATGGAAAATAAGGTATCGCGAGGCGATTCCATGGGGTATTGGTGAGCGCAGCAATAAATGCGGTGTAGTGACGCTGCAGCAAATGGGAATAACACTTTGTAAAAAATATGACCCCTTTGCTGCATCGTCACTCAACCGCTTTTATAGAAAACGACTACTTCAGGCTATCATGAAGCATTCTCATGGGTCAAAAAAGAGAAATTCTATAAAAGCGGGGGAGTGACGATGAAGCAAAAGGGTAATTTTTTTTCCAAGTCATTCCTTTTAAGGCTAGTTTTTTTTTTTTTTTTTAACTATAGAAGGATTAACGAAAACTTTAATTTGAATTTATTGATCAAAAAGTTGAGAAACTATTCATTAGATAACTCGTCGGCGAAATTTTAAAATGGAGGGACAAATTCACAGTCAAGTAAAATCCAGACACCTCATTGGTCGTGTGGAAAGGGTGAAAATCACGAATTTGTTTCTCCATTCAAAAAAGAAGGAGGGATAAAGTAATTTTCAAGCGATTGTTACCGTCTGTTCTTATTTACGATAAACCATCGAAATTAACTCAGTTAAGATATTTTGATGACATTTTATAGAACGAGAGTGAAAAATTCTGATTATAAATGAAAACAGATCAGATTTACTTCAAAATTGCCGCTACGATTTTTTCTCGGAAAAAGGAGTAAGGCAACATTTCCCCTACCGCTAAGAGATTATTCTCTGAAAAGGACGCGGCTCAATGACCAATAATGCGCTTGGATTTCACCGGACTGTGATTTTGGCCCTCCATTTTAGAATTTCGCAACTCGTCGCCTGAGAATAAGATGATTCTATCTGGCCAAAAATCAATTTCGAGTTAGAAGACTTTGAAAATCAGCATGCTGTGTACGAGCAGCTATTAAAATTTGCAAAACACTTTTGGCATTAATTGGTTCATATGTGGGTATAGACAGTAATTCTACAAAATCAAAGTTTTTAAATAACATTTTCATGGATTTTTTTACATTTAAAAAATTTGATAGAACCATATTATTCTCAAACGTAGTGTTATCCTTAGAATAAGATGGTTCTATCATGAAAAAAAAAAAAACATTTTTCTTAATTTGTGTATTTTTGTTATAGTTTAACAGTGAAATTTCGTTGTTTAATTCGAATAAACTTCAGTGGATAGAAAAATATTTATTACTATCTATATTGTAGCACAATAACAGCAAATTGCCGCTTCCACTTATTCATACTAATTAAACAAACTAATGAATATATGTAAACTAAAAATGTTATTTAAATGAACATAAAATAGCTTAAACATTTAATTTTACCCAACAGTTTTCCTTTTTTAGCGTGCTATTTCAGTGGGGGAGTATGAAAATTAATACGAAAAATTCTGATTATAATGATAAATGAAATTGAAATGAATTATAAATGAAAATTTTCGTATTACAGTCAGGTATACTCTTGATCAAAAGAAAAAGAATATATCTCTAAGAAAAAAAAAAACTTTCTTGTTCTTTTTAAAACAACAAAATAAGTTTGATACTCTTTTGTTAGTCGAAATTTTGGAATGTTCCATAAACCATGCTCTATTTTATTACAGTTATTACAATTAGGCTAACTTCTCTTAAACATATTTTGAAAATGGAACCTTTCATCTCTCGGAAACTACTTTAGCATGCTCTGCAGGTCTTTTATTTTATCTTTGTTAATGCAATCCTTCTTTTTCTGTGCTACTTTATGATTTGGTAAAGTCCTTTGTGTAAATGATGTTGATAGACCTCGTCGTTTGGAGGGGCTACTTTGCAAATCCACCGTTGTGAAATTTTGGTCACAACAGTTGCTTGTCTTAAACTCAATATTATAAAGGAGTTGTGTGAACTATAATTGTATTACCTTGGTCTACGGAACGAGATTATAGGCAATTTTTTTGCTACACGAGTGGAAATCTAAGAACCGTTCTGATTTCATTCTCAGGGTTGTAAATAGATTACTGCGATTTAAGCTCAGCAACAGACGTATAAATGAAAGTGGCGAAAAATATTCTGCTACATTCATTGCTCTTTCTATTTGGTTCTAAATATTATCCACTTCTTGCACACATGAATATCCAGATGTACAATATCTTAGAGTAATGTCCATAATATGTGGATAAGATTGTATAAGTACTGCAATTGTATAAGATATCATTTGGTTTCTATTCTGAGGAACACAACTGTCACAATATAAAATTAAACTATCAGCATGTAGAAAGTCTGTCAGTATCTTCCGAACAGTCGTTGATACAGCTGAGCTTGTGTCATTCCCATCTCTGCCTGAAATGTCGTCTATCCACAAACAACAATATGCTTTCTTTTCTTTCTTCCATGTTGCCTGTGCTGTCATGTTATACAAGTAAATTTTCTTTATAGAAAAAGTTGCTGACATCACTTTTGGGACATGTTATAACTTTTCTAATAAAAAGCAAATGACTGACTTATCAGGAAAATTTCTGCCATCATTTCTAAGAGTTCTGGCGGATTCAACTTCTTTTTTGTGCAGATCATATTTGAATTGTATGTCATTATTAATTACTCCATGAGTTTCAGCATGTTTAAATACTCCTGTCAGTGATCACACTTTTCTTTCTTTGCTTTATTGAATTCTATATTGAACTGCGTATTAAATATGTGCCTATAACACGAAAGTTTCACTGGCTCTACGTTGCTTTTTCTGCATTTCTGAAAGTTTATAAGTTAAGCCCTGATTCTAAATGATTTTTTAGTGCTTGTTCAGTTTTAGTGGTATTCAATTTTGGGAAAACTTTCAATATGACCTTTTATTTTATTCTTGATATCATTTGAGACTATTCTGCTTAAAAATTTGCCTTGGGTATTTTGTTCGCAGCTGGAGACAAGGTATTGCCAGTAGGATGTACATAACTACATAAAGGCACTTTTAACTTACGAAAAATCCATAGTCCTGCTATCAATTGGATTTGTAGCAATTACTTTCACTGATTTTTTAAAATTGTTTTAGCAGCAAGAATATCTAGAGCTTATGCTTCATCTAAATTGTCATCCATTCTTCCCACAGGATTTTCTAAATCTAAATGAATTAGGATTAGTCCATCTCTGCTTGGATCAGATCCATTGATAAAATTAAAAAATATCGACGTACTAAAACACGTATTTAAAAGGATTTTTACTGATAAAAAATTCCTCTATATTTTACCGAAAAACGATTTAGTTATTGAAATAGTATATTCTTTCACACAAGAAATAAAAGATTGCCGATTTTCATTATATATTATAAAATAAAATAATAATATATTATCTTATATGCTGTCTGCGATTACTTTGCACATAGATCTCTCTTATTCTGACTGCTTTCAACAATTTTTGATGGAACTATATTATTCTCTTTCACAAGCGGATATAAATTATATATATCGAAATTTTAATACAGAAATACATTCCTATGCCAAAAAGTCAATTTTTTTTTCAAAATGTCAGTTAGAACCTTATTATTCTCAGGTGACGAACTGTCTAAATGTATTTAAACGTCTTTAAAAAGGGCAGTACTTCTTTTTGCCGCCAAACAATTCTTTATCTTGAGAAGCTTCCCTAGAAAAATATCTTTTATTACACTCTCATCATTTAACCGTTTGTGACTCAACAACTCTGATTTGAAAAATCGGACTCAGATGTTAAAACACATCATTTTGAAGGCAAAAAATCATTAGAACGCAAAATAAACAGTAAAGTACGAGTATTACTCGCGCTCAGAGGATCAAACAATAAATACAATGATTATTATTTGTATTATTAAAAAAATTGCTGCTAGAAGGATAGTAAAGTCTTAGTTAAAAAACAACTATACAACGAAAGGTTGGATACAGCTTTATATACAACAAAAGTGTAAATGAGTATACCATACAAGTTCAAAAAGATATACAGAATAGCAATATTTGATGAGGCTTCATAAGTCTTTTCTTTAATCTTATCCTAAACGGTTTATGATGAACTATTCGGTACTAACAATAAAAATAGTGCATATTTAAAGTTTATTTGGCATATCAGAAAACTTAATTCATTGCAGAAATAATCATTTATTTTTACAGTGTATCTAAAAAAATCTGCACAGTTTAAATTTGGCGTTGAGCTCAGCGTGCTGTGAAAGGAGGTCGCAAAGTATCATAGGATTTGTAAGGAGGTCGCAAAGTATCATAGGATTTGTAAGGAGGTCGCAAAGTATCATAGGATTTGTAAGGAGGTCGCAAAGTATCATAGGATTCGTAAGGAGGTCGCAAAGTATTTATGTCATTAATTCTAATTAAATTAATCGGTTTTTCAGAATTTGACTTTTTCCCCATCCATAATGCTACTGGCATTGCATAAATACATCATTAAAAGTAGTTAGGGGCTGTGCATATATAATGTTATTTAAGGGGGGGGAAATAGGTGTCTGGCACATGATATCAAAATATCTCTCAAGAGAGAAGGGAGTTGTCTTTTGATATCGTTATCATTTTTGATTCAACCGAAATTTTCTTTTTTATTTGCAACTTGCACTTTACATCAAAATATTCCGTTATATTTTTTAGTCTGTTATCTATTTTCCTAGAAATACACAGTTATTGTTAAAAAATCCTTAAAATTATGATAAAATTATTTAATTTTAAAATATGTTATATCCCAAGGTTTGGCAGTAATATTCTCCGGTCATATCTGTGTACATATATAAACTGCAGCTCGGCAAACCAACTGGGAAGTATATTTGAAATGATACTTGTTTTATTTACTAGTAAATATACGAGAAAGAAATTTGTTCACCTGTTTCTTGTTATCAAGTTCTGCCCCTCACTCCAATGAGGGGTCAAGTTCAAGAAGACAATATCACTGTTGAATACATTATGTAACATAAAATCTATCATTGAACACTTCTAAATAGTAGCTAGTCTTTTAAAGTGATATGCAATATAAATTATATACAGTGTGATATTTTTTTAATTTCTTTTGATTTGAATCAATAGAGTTTTCGATAAATGAAGGGATAACAATATCTGTAGATCTCTCCAAACAGAAGAAAAATTAAAAATGAAAAAGTCATTTACAAACATTGATAGCGATATCACTACATTGGTGTGTGTGTGGGGAAATTCGAGGTATGAAAACATGATTTCGTAAGGAGGGAAAGGGGTCCAAAATTACGAAACAATTCATAACGTTATATATGCAGAGTTCCTAATCCAGACTTTAAAAGCCGATGGTATACATAGTACGCCATCCCTGACATTATGTATTTCCAAATCATTCCTGTCTTTAGGGTTAATATGTAATCTCGGCTAAATATCGACGATGTTTCTCGAAAATCACTATCAACAATGATTTTATACCTCCAGTGTACCTCAACGCCTTTTCTGGATGCCCATAAATCCAAGTTTGTGTGCAACGAAAAAAAGCCCTTTTCTGGAAAACAATGTGACCTAGGGTAATCGCTATAGTTTTCCTCCTAGATTTAAATTAAGATCTATTACCTCTATTTTTTTCACAATTTTAGTTTCAGTAAATTTGGAAATTGAGGGGGTGGGGGTTGACATTTTCGCACTAAATTTTTGATAATATCTCTGAAAATATACCTAAAAGAAAAATTAATGTGCTTTTGAGTACAGCGTTATAAAAGTTTTTGAACAATTTCTTACACATTATACAAAGGAAAGATGTTTTTTTCCTTCAAGTAACTTAGCTTCCCAAGATTTCTCCTAAATATGTCTGTAAATGTTTAATAATCTGTAAATATGAGGGGTCAATAGCCCTTATTACTTTCTCCAATATGAAGTTTCCATGTTTCATATTTTATGAATAAAATGGCTGTGACAAAGAGACACAGGAGTGATCTTATAAAGGTTCCGTTTTAAATTTTAAGTACGGAATCCTAAGACTGATTAAAAGGTGGTTTTTCACATTTGCAGTAAATAGGAAATTATTTACTTTTCATAATATTGCCACTTTTCATAGAAATTGTAATGTATTAGAACTTTACTGTGAAAAAAAGACGTTAACACCTTTTACAAAATTCACTTTGGCAATAGTAATGCGATGTTGCTCAAATTATATATGAAACTTTGGCATGAAAAATTAATTTAATATCGTCGTCTGTTGAAAATTTTCTGAATTATTTATAGTTATTGTATGTTGAGATAGCAATAATAAATAAAATCGCCTTTTAAAGTCTACGGTATAAGTAATATTGACTTTGTAATGTGTTGAAGATGTGCAATATGGTGATAAAAAGGATTATTTTTTTTCCATTGATGAGTATTTCATCTCAATTCACGTAAACAGTAAAACATAGAATATTTTATAAATGAATATGTTGTATTTGAAAATTTAGATAACATTTATATATATTTTTTTATATTACTTTTATTTATATATTTTTTAAATTTCAATAGTTAAAATGTTTTTTATGTTAATAATCTTGAAATAAGGATAGCATCAAGTTATTTATCACTATTTCACTCAAGAAGCATTTTGCACACAGTGGGAAAAAATTAGAAAAATTAATAATTATCTACGCCACATTTATTAAAGCGACAGTAATTCCTTTAAACATTTTAACTATCATATTTGTTTATGACGGTAATAGAAATTTCCCAAAGTTTTTTCTTTATTTGTCTTTTTCAAATAATTATCTTATCTAAGAGATTAATTTTGTTATTTGACAATAAAATATTTCCTTATTTGTCTTGAAGGTTGAAATGATAAAATTAATCAACTAGCAATATGAATTTTGAGCTCCGTACAAGTTAGTCAATCTCTTTCCATTTTACACAGATGGACAGCTTTTCAGTTTCAAAAATCCCTGTAGGCTTAGCCTACAGGCACAGGTTGATTTCGAAGTTAAGTACGCATTTCAACTACAAAAAAATAAATAAATAAATAAAATAAAAAAGTAAAATAAAATAAAAAATAAATAAATAAAATGAAATAAAATAATCTTTATTAGAAGAAGAAATATTAATTTTCTCCTTTTGCTTTGTTTTCAAAATCTAGCTTTCAAGCAATGGTTGTCATGGAAATGACTTCTTGTGAAAAAGCATTTTTTTTTCATGGCTGGTTTTTTTCACGATTTCTTGAATTTAAATTGTTATAACTTAATAAAAGTTAAAGACAAATGCTTCAAAACTTGGGGCATGTCTTTTCGACTGTTTAACTTTAATTTTGATTCAGCAAATTAAATAAAATATTTACTTTTAAAAATATGATTTTTTAAAATAAAAATTATTTTTCTTTTCAAATTTTTTCTTTTAATATTTTTTGAAAATTAATGTTTTTGAAAATACTGAACTAAAATTAAAATGTAGACATTTTTGTTTATTTAAATGTAAATAGATCGAAATTCTACAAATGATACTTTCAGTTATAACGATTTTAAATAATCCCACTTTTTAAATATATATATATATATATATATATATGAGAGGTTTTATGGTTTGATTTTGCTTACAAATAATATGGTTAATCGTCACAAAAAAATTCAAAATTTTGACTCAATAAATAAAAATTATTTTTAAATGTGTCCCGAACACTTAAAAAAAAAAAAAATGTTTCGAATTAGATAAGAGTAATTCTTATATATATCAAAGTTCCGATTCTAAATCAGTTTTATCTTTACAATTTTTTATTAAGCGTGAAAATGCTTTCTCACACCATCAATGTAGATTCAAAGATAACAGATTCTTTCCAAATTTTAATTGGAGAAAATACTTCATATATACACTTCAAAGAAAAGTTGCATTTTGTTCAGAAATATACATGCATGAATAGCATTGAGTATTCATGTTTTCTTATCATCATCTGTTCATTTTAAAACATTAGACTGCCTTTTAAAATAAAAATGACCTTAGTTTCTCGGTACTTTTTTCTATTTCTTCTTCTGTTTGTTTCTGTCTGCAAGCCTGTCTCTGTATGTAAGGAAATACTCGAAAATTTTATTTTATTTTTCAGCAAAAGAAATGTGTTTCTTGCTACTAATATTTTCTAGCTATGAATTATGCTTATATTAATTGGTGTTTTGGAGTAATCATAGCAAGGTTGCTTTCTTATTTATTAGAAATAAAACCAAATCAAGAAACGTTTTAAATAAGGTTAATATTCATGAATGACTAATGCTGCTTCCTGAGTAGAATATTGTTCGGAATTTTCAAAAATCAAAACTTTCATGAAATGCGATTAACGAAAAACTCGTAACAGGTTTTTTAAATATTATTTTCGAAAACAAAAACAGAATAAAGCCCGTAAATTCTTTTCCGAAAGTTAAGGCCATCTGTAGAAGCAACATTAAAATTTTGTAAATTTACATATACTACATATTAATTTTAACATACAAAATTTGTTTTTTATGCCCATTCTTACTGTACTGTAGAAAGTGAAATAATATCAGGGCATTATCCTTAAGAGTGTGGGTACATTTAGAATTCAAATACATACAGTTTATTTTTGTTGCTTCAATAGTTTCAAATTTTAACTCTCTTCTAAGAAAGTAACAATGAAGAATCTTTTGCCTAAACGTTCTTGCTCATAATATTAATGAAGTTTATTGAAATATTATCCAGGTTATATAACTACTATTTTGTAAAAAATTACATATAAATTCTTGACAGCTAAAGTATAGTTCGCGCAGTTTTACTCAACTTCGATCAAACTGGTGATATCAAATTGCAATAAACTTGAATTTTAAAAATACTATTGTTAAAAAATCTTTGTGAAAGGAAATATTGTGTTTCAAAATTAATTGCAAAAAAATTACATATAAATTCTTGACAGCTAAAGTCTATAGTTCGCGCAGTTTTACTTAACGTCGATCAAACAGGTGATATCAGATTGCAATCAACTTGAATTTTAAAAATACTATTGTTAAAAAATCTTTGTGATAAGAAATAATGTGTTTCAAAATTAATTTAAATTTCAGTTTTCTTTGACAAGTTTGAAATTCAATAGTATTCGCTTTCAGAAAGTCAAATTACTATTATGCTATCCCAAAAAACAAACAAAAAACCAAAGATGTTTATTTTGCATGTGTTATCAGTAATTATTTAACCTTTTTAATTACGTCGTTTACATTAAATTATTTAAGTTTGTCCTCATTTGCTGCCAAATACTGATCTATTTTATTGAAGAGATTCTCTGTTCTTCATGTAACAAACGTGTAATTTAATTTATTTCAATAAAAGATGCATTCTAAGTATTTTTATGCAAAATTGTCATTACATTAGGTACTGGATGACTCGGGTATCGGATTACATTTCAAAAAACAAAAGGATTTGCATTTCCTTTATTCTCAAAAGTTTGCTCATTTAGACAAAGGAATTGAAACTAAATTTATAAAATATTTAATTGATAGAAAAATATTTAATTTTAGAAACTGTGCTGATTTCAGAATTCTATTATCCTTTTTTGTCCTGTTAAAAGGTATTGAGGTAAGAACTAAAAGGCTATTCCATAAAATTATTAATAGATGATATTTAATTGATAATATAATACAGGGTAATTCTAAATTCATGGCAGGAATTTAAAGGGTTGGTACCGGACACTATAACAATCATGTATTGCATAGGAATAAAAGGGCTCAAGTGGCGCATTGAGCAAACACCAGGAGGCCAGTTTCATGCATTTTTATTTCTAAATTTCTCATTCATAAAAAGAAAATTCCTGGACTATTTTTCTCTTTAAGACAGATATTTCATGATTATATAAAAAAAAAAAAAAAAAATTCCTTTGAAATTTCCGGTATGAAATTGAAATTTTTGAATAATACCCCCCCCCCCCCCTCAAAACTGGCAAATCTGTGAAACACAAGAAATACACAAAAAAGGTAAATAGAAATAAAGTTTTTAGTTCTTTCCGTTACTTTTTTATTCGAAAATTTACATTTCCTACCGAAAATTAAGGATTTTTTTTTTTTTAATGCAATCATGATAGGAGTCAAATAAAAAATAGTATAAGAATTTTCTGGTATGAATGAAAAAATTATAAACAAAAAAGGTCTAAATTACCCCCCCCCCCCTGGTGTTTACCCATACATTCCTACAGAATAAATGATAGTTACAATGTCCTGTACCAACTTTTAATTTTGTATCATGGATTTACCTGCATAACACCATATTTTATTATAGATGCCAAATTTTAATAATTACTGAGGAAATTTCAATGTTTTCAGTTAGATTAATAATTTTAAATTTTCACATTTTTCTAACAATATTTATGTTTTCTTTTTTACACTACGCTCTAGCATCACATAAATAATTTATTTGATGTTATTGAACTTTAGTAAAACTACAATGTATAAAAAAATGCATCATAAAAATTTCGTATGTACATTTCTTTTTGTTTTAAATCTAATTTCTAGTGAAAAATATAAATTTTAAACAAGAGAAAAGTAATTTTATGCATTTTAATAATCACCATTTAAATCTCTGAACGTTTTACCATCTATGACTAAGAACAAAAGCAATCCAGCTTTCCGCATAGACAGCCAATTTCATTTCAAATATTTTACTGTTAAGGTTAAAAAGAATTGTAAAAAGGTGTTTTAACTTTTTTAAACCGAAATTTTATTATTCTGTCTGGGCGTTTACTCAGAGTTGCTTTCTTCGATTCAATGCTGTGAAAATGCGTGGGTGACTTAACCATTCGTCATACAGAATTTACCTTATATACACAATATTTAACTCTTTCATGCATGATTTGTTTTTAAATGGATGGAAAACAATATTTTACAATGGTTATATTTAGAATTGAAATAGATTTAAAATGGATTAAGTATAAATAATGTTGAATTTTTAAAAATCTTACTATTTTGAAAAATTGCAGAAAGAAACATTTAAAATTTACAATCGTTAAAAAATTAATATTAAGAGTTAATAGTTTGTGTTATTTTAAACTTTGTATGCGTTATCACAAAGTAAAAGAAAAAACTCAATATTAGTCATGTCCTTGTTTAGTTCGAAGATCATAAGTTCATTTAGAAAATTTTCCTTCCAGAAGAACACGCAAATTTATCACAGGTGGAATTTTTAACTGAATATTGGAAAAGAAAATTGTTCTGGCAGTGTCTCATTTCACAAGTATTATTAAACTTCACATGAGTATATATGTGATGAAAAAGTAAAAATAAAATACAGTTTTTAGTGCGTTTTTTCAACACAAACTCTTAGAAAGTTGCTCTTATGTTTAAGTTTTGACTGTACTAAAGTACATTTTTTAAAACTAAATTATATGTATATTACAAATGGAACAGAATATTTTGAAAATTCGCCACGTTATTTAGTTATTAATATTACTTTATGTACGGAAAAATATTTAAAATTTTTAAAACTGATGGAATATACATATAACTACGCTTTGAAGCAGAATTACATCGAAAATACCTGAAATTTAACTCATTGAATATGAAAGTTTTATAATTTTATTTTTTTTAATAAACAACAAAAAAAAACTTACTTCAAACAATTATGACTTCAGTTAGCTTTCCGAATATATTTGTTTCTTTGGAGAAGGAAAATATGCTGGAAATATATACGTACTAAACATACGGAGATTAGTATTTGCACAAAATCACAAACAAAATGTCTAATTTTGCATTTGTCAATGATGTAAAAACATTTTTTCGCAAATGGAAAAAAAAAGCATTTAGTCATAACCTTAAATGCAGCATTTGTCACAAAAATAAAAATATCATTTATAACGATGTTTTACATTTCTATGCAATACGTATTTTTCAAATGACACGAAAGGGGGTCATGCATGAGAACTGCACCAGTAATTCATCATTAAGGAAATAATGACTACTTCGAAAGATCATGATTAATTTTGATAAAAGGCTAAAAGTTATTCCAGATTTGCGATTATTTGGATACATTTCTGCATCAAAATGCAATGGATATTAATTGCTTGTGGAATGTCTTAGTTCTAAAAAGTAGTGTAAACTTTTAAAAGTACGGATTTTTATGCCAAAATTCTTCGTACCCTAGAACTTTTTTTTTTTTTAATATTCTTTTATAATTCAATGTTACAGAGAAAATCATAAAAAAAGTATACACATATGAAAGTTAATCCCAGAAATTAAAATAAAATTTTAAACAAAATATGAAAATAACTTCTCAAATGAAAAAGTATCAGTAAATTGATAGCGTAGTTTTCAAATGTATAAAATTTAATCTATGATTAAATGTTTGGATACTCGTAGAAATCCGTATGCTTTTTGATTGATTTCAGCAATGCTATGCCGATAGAAGTATATTATTAGTACTATCTGCATCAGAAATGTCTTTGAAGAAACAAAGTATAATTGATTTGAAGCTTAACGTCGCTCTCCATAGGCTGCAAACAGACGAACATACAAACTGTTACTGGTACCGGCAATCCATTTTTGTGGTGACACTGTATTTTTGATCTTTAATGCCTTTTAGGGAACTGATTTCCTGCAAAACGGGAACCTTTCTCTCATGTAGAGTTTAGCTCCTTATCTGTTGACTTATTGTAGGTTTCCCCTCATTTTTTTGTGAATAAATTGTATAACAATTCTGAATAAAAATTTCGTATAATATCGGAGAAAGACGGCAAAACAAGCGTGTGCACTGTGAGGGAGGTGGATTGTTCAAGGTCAACTCTAATTTACGAGTATCTTGGCTTCGGCGCGCTCTACTTTTGAAATCTTACTTCCCCATTTACAAGAACTAATTTCTGTGGCAGTCAGTTCAGACAGCCCTGTAACCCACCATCACACATTTTAAGGAAACTACATGCGTTTCTTTTTACTATTGAGATATGATAACCAGCAACTTTCTTAACTCATTGTTAAAATAGTTTGAGTAAAAAATTACCAAAATTTTGAGAAACTAGTCAATTGGCATTCTTGAGTGCTCGGTTTTTTAATGTAGCATGTTTTAAATATAATTATATTTCAATATCTATTTGACAAATCATCTTCAAATAATTTATGCATAATAAATAGGGTAAGCAGCCTATGAAGAAAAAATTACTGTTATGCTTATAAGATTTTACGTTTGTCAAAAAAAATTTTAAACTTTGAAATCGTGATTTTTTTAATGAAAAATAATGAATTAACAAATAAAAAGAATATTGCCCAGTTAAACTGATGGCATTGAGCTCACAGGCTACGCATACTAATTGTACATTACAGTTTTATGTTTTCAAGGGTTAATTCCGTTCGAAAAAAAATTAAGAAGAGAAAACAGCTCTCCCCTTTCTCCTTTTTTATACTTAATCATTAAACCTCCTAAACTATCAAGTACATGCTTTATCATATTAAAAAATCTATATCCAAAATTCAGAGCAAATCGGATAATTCTTAATAAAAACCCATTTAGCATTTATATAATTTAAGAGGAGTTATTCCCCTCTTTTATTCTTATCCATTAAACTTCCAAAACTATTCAGAGAATTGAACGAAATCTGACAATTCTGATTGAAAAATCCATTTATACAAATTAAGGGGAGGGGCATTAGAACCCACGTTCCCCCTGTTTATACTTATTCAATGAACACCTAATAACAGCCACGGACTCGCCTCATCAGAATGATCCTATATCTAAATTTTCAACGTAAACTGTTAATTTTGCATGAAAATCCCGTTTATATCAATTAAGGGGAGGGGCATGAGCCCCCATTCCCCCTGTTTATACTTATTCAATGTACACCTAATAACAGTCACGGAATCGCCTCATCAGAATGATCCTATATCTAAATTTTGAACGAAAATTTAATTCTGCATGAAAATCCCGTTTATATCAATTAAGGGGGGGGGCATGAGCCCCCCCGTTCTCCCTGTTTATACTTATTCAATGAATACCTAATAACAGTCACGGAATCACCTCATCAGAACGATCCTATATCTAAATTTTGAACGAAAACTTAATTCTGCATGGAAATCTCTTATATCAATGGGGGGGCATAAGCCCCCCGTTCCCCCTCTTATACAGATCGAATGAACTCCAAAAACTAATCAGGGAAGCGCCTTATCAGGATATACCTATATACAAAATTTCAAGTGGATCCGATATTTTTATCATGAGTTATCGCGTTACGCACGAACATACGAACGTACATACAGAACGGACGGGCACATAAGCTCTCAGGCTATGATAGCCTGTGAGCTAAAAAGCATAATCACAAAAGGTGCAATTTCTATTGAATTTATTTTGGTGGGAATTATATTTAAAAGTGTCTTTTACCCTATTATGAAATAAAAATAGTGGGATTTTGGGTGTTTTTAGAGTATTTCGTACTTAAAGATATTTTGAGGGACATTCAAAATCAAATCAAGCAGAGTCATTGCATGCCATTTACCCCTAAGCTGTCACAGATTTCAATGAAACTAAGTAAGTTTTTTTTACTGGTAGTAAGCCATAATCACCATTAATTATCTTAAACCTGAGTAAAAAAAAAATTAATAAAAAAATAAATATTTGGAAAATTGTCTTAAATTATTTTTAATGACTGTTCTATTATCAGAGAGAGTATTAAAAAAACTCATTTCAATATGAAATCACTAAGTAATTTTCAAATAATTTATACGTGACAAATAATGTATGCTTATTATTACAAAAAATTTCCTATTACTTGTTATTGTTACGTTTAAAACACTAAGTGTGTCTATGATCTTGTTAATTTTTTAAAATCAAAAATTTTGTGAAAAATAACGTGTTAATCAAAAATTTATTATCCGAAGCCAGGGTGCTATTACTTCTTTTTAAAATTATTTTTAAAATTGTTATAAAAAAGTAGAGGAAATATGAGTTACTTTAACAAAGTTTTGATAAAATAAAGTTTTTGATCATAAATGTTAAAGCTTTTCATTCTAAGATATACTGTAGTGATATAGTTTAATACAACTCTAGCTTAAATATACTATATACAATAATATAATTACAAATATTATTTACAGCAATAAAAACAAATAATATTCGAAAATCTTACTCTGTCACAGTAAAAATTAATGTACAAAAGATCACTTACTAAACATGCCCAATCACATTGTTACTTCCTGACAGTAGCTTTGCTATTTAATTACCATAGTACCATTTCTTTAACACTACACTGCTCAAGAGCCAAATTAAAATCGTTGATATTGCAAAATAATTTCATCTGTTCAAATAATAAACAAGCTACATATAAAAATCTTAAGAGGCTACTTCATTCAAATGAAAAGACCCGTTCGGTAATACTAATACTATGGAAGAAATTAAAAAAAATATCTCGGTTGCATTTTAATATTTTCAAATGATTTTTTTGGGGGATAGCTGAGATTGATTTGTATGCAGGCCATTCTTTACTTTTTTTTATTTTGTTTTGATTATATATTTATTATGAGGACGCACTTATTTTCGGAACCGGTTTGGAAAGCGAAAGCACCCTTATAAAAATATCTGCAACCAAATCCGAAAAAGTAAAATACGGCCTGCATTCAGATTAATTTCAGGTATCCAATGTAAATAAAAAAAATCATTTAAAAATATTGAAATGCAACCGAGATATCCTTATAAATTTCTTCCGTAGGATTAGTATTAGCGAACAGGTCTTTTAACCTGACTGAAGTATCCGCTTAATAACAACCGATTATCTTAAGACGATAATAATAATTGAAAAAGTTAATGATTTTAAAAATCCACTTTTAACTCTAATTATATCTAATAATCATTTTAAATAAGAGTTTTTTGTCGAGTAAAAAATGTGCATTTAATATTCTGGCTAAAATGACACTTCCAATAAAACTACTTCATGACTATGTGCAATTAAAACTTAAAGGTATATGAATAAAATCAGCTGTAGTGTAAATGTGAATTAAGGAGACGTTGTTGAGAAGGCATGTCTTTGAGAAATTTTCACCTCTATTGCAGTAAAATATAAACATGTACGCTATTTTTATTCATTCAAAATTAGGTAAAACTATTATAACAATTTATTGTCATTAAAGAAGATGTGAAAATTTCCCAATACACTGTTAGATAAGTTTCTAAATTTTTAGATTTTATTGGCATAATATCATAAAGTTTAAAAAATGTATTCTCTGTAGATGTGCTCATATATGCTTTATTAAATATAAGTAAATAGTTTTTAAATAATTTATTTAGAATCGGATTATACATAAATATATATTAAAAATCATCTATCAGCAAGATTATGATGCAATAAATCAAATTAAACAACTTTAAAAACTGAATAAAATGATAAAAATATTTTATTTAGTTTAAAAGAGTTTTTTAAATATAAGTTATTTCTAGGATATAAATATACTATTATGGTCAAAAGTGACCAGTAACTTGCGATTTTAGACTTTTTTAAATATCTAGAAAAGTACGCAATAAATTATTCTGAAAATCCAGGTGTGTAAAGAGAATATTTCCGTGAAGATTTTTTCTCTAAATTCTACAGGAGACCGTAAAAAATTGATAAAGAATGAAGATCTTTTGGATAAACTTGTCAAAACTAATATAGAAAAAGCGTTCAAACTGCAGTTATGACAAAGTAATTTACTCTAATACACTGTATTCATTTTTATGAGGATAGCTTATATACTCGTAGAGAAATTAAGGTTTTTATAAAAACTGTCCCAAATTTTTTCAAGTTTTTTGCATATAATTTGCAGATTTCTTAATATAATTTTTTTTTCTTTTCAGAAAATATGGAAAATAATATTGTACATAATACACTGTAATCGGAATTAAAAAATAATAAAAATTATAGGGAAAATGAGCAGGTTTATTAAATAATATTTCATTGCTCATTCGTCACCGCAACCAAAATGTGATTTGAATATTGTGTTAGCTAAATATATAGAGCAACTTTTGTAAAAATTTGAAAAACATAGCTTGAAAATTCTGAAAATACTCGCCGACAGAATAAGCTAAAAATCCGTTATTTCCAAAATAAAGCAAAATGATAATGGGTTGTATCCAAATGTAGTATTATGTGCAATATTGTGCATGCTATAGTGACACTAATCAATAGACATATGGATACAACTCCTCATCTTTTTGCTTCATTTTGGGAATAATGGATTTTGTGCTTAATTTATAGGCGATTACTTTCAGAATTTTCAAGCTATGTTGACGAGGCGTTTACAACAGTTGCTCTATAAATTTAGCTAACACGTTATGTAAATTACATTTTAATTGAGGTGACTTATGCACAGCAAAAATATTTCGAAAACCTGCTCATTTTTCCTACATTTTTCATTATTTTTTAATTCTGATTACAAAGTTATATGTGCAATTTTATTTGTCACATTTTCTGAATAAAACATTTTTTATATTAAGAACTCTGCAAATTATATGCGAAAAACTTGAAAAAAAATTGAAACTGTTTTTATAAAAACCTCAATTTCTCTACGAGTATAAATGCTATCCTCATAAAAATGAATAGAGTGTATTACAATAAGTCACTTAATCATAATTTGCAGTTTGAACGCTCTTGCTACATTAGTTTTGACAGAGTTACCCAACAGATCTTTGTTCTTTTTCAATTTGTTGACGGTCCCCTATGGAATTTTAAGAAAAAATCTTCACGGAAATATATGACCTGTACTATTCTGTTTATATACCTGGATTTTCAGAATAATTCCTCGTGTATATTAACAGACACGGTTAAACATGTTCTTTGCGATCCAGAAATTTATGAACAATTATCTCTAAGTTTTTCAAAAAAGTTCAAAATTGGATGTGCCCGGGTACTTTAGACCAACTAGTGTATATGACTATATGGGAGAGGCCGGGATAGTAGGTGCAGTTTTTAGTTAGATTTGAGCTGTATCGGCTCAAATGAGACTATTTCTATGAACCTCATTGTTTATAAGACAAACAATATTTTTGTGGATCTACAATATTTTTTCCTACTGTGACGTCAGCTGCCCTTTCCTTAGACCCATTTTCTCAAAATTTGACATGCATGGCAAATTCTACAATATGATCTTTATATCCTCATCTATTGTTAGCTGACAAATAAGATTATGTAGGTATTATATACATTCTTCTTTGAGTGAATTGCATTAAAATCTTTTTACTATAAAAGCGATCGCTAGCCGCGTTCCAGTGAATTGATAAAGAATTGAAATTTACCCCCCCCCCCCATAATGCGCACTAATATCGTTTATTTTAATCATTTATATAATATCTCTTAAAATCTCTCTTAAATTCTCTAGTAATCAATATCGATTATTCATAGTCAAATTCTCAATAAAATTCTAATCTCAAAATAAAATTGTCTTACCAATTTTTATGGAAATCTCTAAAACACGGCATTTATTGAAAAAAGATTTAAATTAAATGATTTATCAATTGAAATTATATCCATGGGTAAACTATATTGTATGCTTTACAAGTGGGAGTAACACCTGTATCCAGAGAAATGAAACTCCTCCGAAACAGCTCGGTAAATTAGCAACGGATTTGGTTTTGAAAGAGAATGAACTAACATAATACGAAACCCTTTAAAATCCCCTCTTTCTGTTGAGATTTTTTCCAGGAATTTATCGAAAAAAATTAAACAATACTTTAAATGTAGAATTTATTTTTTTAATATTGTGTTTCTTTTGTATAATTACAATTTATTGAAAATAGGAAAAACAATGTGAAAATCTAAACTGATATGTTAAGACTGAAAAAATAAAAATACCTAAGTTTTATTACACATTATTTCTTGGATAGAACATTTTTCAATGAAGTGATTTCTTTAAGCCATTTGCATCCATTTTTAGAGTGTCAAAATAGTCGGTATCATTGTGAATATGATAATTTATGTTTTGTAAACTTACAAAAGGTAAAAATAATAGGTTTAATTTTTAATTAAGATTTCAAAATAAACGGCATGAGAAAACATTTTCCTATTTCGTTCATACATGCTAAAGTGTAAATATTAATTTTAAATTAATAATTTTGAATCAGATTATAAAAGTCATCATTTAAGAGCATATCAGAAGTAATTTGTGTCTTAGTGGTGACTTAAGAATATAGATTTTTTTCTGTTTTGAAATGCACTGCATTAGCAATAGCAAGGGCCAAAAAACAAGTTTTAGTTCAATTCAATAATCTGTACTTTATTATTATAGTGCAAAGCTTGATTTAGATTACTTTTTTTCTGTTATCCTTTAAATAATTCCCAGGGGCCCATTTCATCAGTATGCTGAACTGTTACTTTGCACCAGCTGTGCAGACAAGGGCAACAATGCCCTTGAATTTGTCCAGTTCGAACCCTGACAGATTTGCTGAAACGAGAATTAAGTATGCTTAGTGTCAACCACATTTGAAGTGGTTCATAACAGGATGTTCGGTACAAGGCCCAACAATCTTACTCCATTTAATGGGCCCCGCATCTTTAAATCCTCCTGTGTTGAAACTGACATCAAGTTCATTCGGAACAGAAAAATCCCCCACACTTCGATCACGTATTAATGTGGCAACGGGGGCCACTTTTTTATTTATACCTCATGAATTTGGGAGGTTTCTTATCATACACACAGAATAAGAAACGTTATGAAAACATTTCAGGAATTCCGAAAAGGGGATAACAGAGATAAAAATGTATATTAAAAGTAAAATGAATATTTTTACATAATATTTACAATTCAACTTGCATTAATTTTGAACAATATTTTTTACTAATATAGGTAAAATTAATCGTATGTCAGCTATTGTGTACTTTTTATTAAAAATAAAGAATATTTGGAGTTCATTCGTTACATATAATCACATATGTTACATATGTTCATATGATCTATTGCCCTTCAATTCTAACAATGTTTTTGAAAACACCAATTCCAGTGGAATCTAGAAGTATAATTTAAACGGTAATACTGTATTATATTTTGAGTAAGAATTAACGAACTAAAGCGATACTGTTTAATTATTTTTCACATTTTGATAATCATCAAAACTAAAATTAGTGAAAAAAATCGATGATATGTTAATTATACCTGCTAATAATCTTTCTTTTTTTTTAACTATATATTATGCTTGTTAGTTTTTATTAGATTTTCGGTTGAAAGCGACACAAACTTATCCGACACCACGATATTCCATAAAACATTCGGAAAGTCGAATGGTAACACTTCGTACTTTTTTCTTAAAGAAGGAAATTTTAACATCGCAGAAAGCTTTTCAGAAATCAAAGAAAAGTATGTATCATCTTGATATACTGGGCGAGTCATAAATATCAAAACAATAGCCTACCTTCTTAAATATTTCCCCTAGACCCATACTTCCAATTGCAAATATTCATTAAAAAAGGTAAACTTTTTGATAAAGTAAGTTGCAACTCCATGGGGGGGGGGGTCTGTTTGAAAAACTACGAAAATTAACTTTTTATGCGGCCCCCGTAGGATAAAAATTCCAATTAGGAAAACTTTCTTTATCCAGTCATGATTAATACAAAAAAAGTTGCATCTTCACATCTTCAAAACTCGCGGAGTTATAGCCGTTTGAGTAATTCATCAGGTTTTAAGGGATTAGACACACATTGAAATGCGCCCAATTCAAAAGAATGATACTTTAACAGTTTTAGAAGTCTTTTGAGTTAGAATTTTGATTTTATTTCTTTTTTTGTAATGGTTAGCCATGTAATTTGCTAAGAAAATCGCATCCTAAAATTTATAAACATTTCATATGATTAGTACTGGTTTAAATTGGATGATTAAAAATCGTTATAACTCCAAACGCTATTTATCGGATTTTAATTTCTTTCCATTTAATTAAAGATGAGAATCTGATTTTAGTTTTGTTTAGGGGGTTTTGTTTTTCAATAATAATTTTAGAACTATTAAAAATATTTATTGAAAAAATAATATAACCTTAAAAAAATCATATTTTCAAAAGTAAATAATATTTTAATTTTGCCCAAAAAAAAAAAAAACTAATGTAAAATAATTAAAAGTAACACGTTTAAAGTTTATTTTTTTTCTGTAGCAATTCTTAACTTTTAATAAGGCCTGCACTGACGAAATTTTCAATCCCGGTCTCGAACAATCGGTATTAAAATCACCGTCTCTGACTGACCTAATACGTGCATGAAATAAGTAAAATTGGTTTCAATCAAATTTTTTACGAAAGCCACATAGATTTTGAATTCCTTTTATTTTACAAAAACACTTTAAAATTTATTTTTTTAAGAATAGTATATTTAAATGCTATAAAATTAAACACAATAAAACCAGAGAAAAAAATCTGCCTTTGACGGAATTCTTTCTTAAACAGAAAATGTGTTTATCCATGCAAAATGAATACAATAATATCTGAAAGAAAAAAAAACTCCATTTAATCCTCCTAGGAAGGGCATTTGTCTATTACGTATTTTTTCTTTCCTATGTGATTTCGTCTTGAAAGGTTTTGCTGTATAACATTTTTCAAAGACTCCAACGCACAGGATATGGATTAGCGATATTAAAATATAAGTGAAACATTTAGATATAAACACAGATTCATTGATGAAATAAATATATCACAGCTTTTGGAGCTTCTTTAATAATAAAAAGTATAAATATAAAAAACGAAAAGCTATGATAAGTATTTTTGGTCAGAACGCCTCCCTGCGAAACAATTTTTAACTACACTGAACTATAAAACTCTGTAGAAATTCATGGCTGAGCTGGGCTATCATTTAAATTTTTTTCCAGGCTCCGGATTATGCTTTAACATTTTTGCATGCCGGCCAGAAATGTTTCCCTATGGGTCTGTTTGGGACAGGACCTAGATATTTCGATCCATTCAGACCTCCAGTGCTAACGATCAACATATTTTGAAAACAAGTTTGATTTAAATCAATACGCTGTTTTATTATGTCCAAATAAGAGGCATTGTCTTAAATCGAAATTTAAAAATAGACAATTTGTGAACGATCCCTCATTTGCTTTGAAAATCAGTCAAATATGCTTCGTTTACAGGCATGGTAAATTGGTGTAAATCACGAATTTTGGATTTTAATATCTGTCAGGTTTTCAGATACGGAGATGAATTTTTTTTGTTCAATTTAGGAATGGATAAGGAATAATTTCCCAATTGGAAATTTTGCTCTACGGGGGCCGTATAAAAATTTAATTTTCGTATTTTTTCAAACAGACCCCCATGTAGTTGCAACTTATATGAGAAATTTCACATTTTCTTATGAATTTTTGCAATTAGAAGTATGGGTCTAAATGCAATATATAAGGAGATAGCATATTGTTTCGATATTTATGACTCACTCTGTATGTTGTTGTAAAATTTCTTTACACATAAAAACACTAAAATGTGGATAATGCTTGAAAAGTGGCCCCTGCGACATTCATAATAATTTTAAAGTATATCACTGAACAATTATTAACTGATAATACGCAGTTAAAATGATAAAAACGCTACTTATTTGATATCGAATCTATAACTCTGTTTTTACTCGATCATAGATTTAAAGGTGTACGGACATTAAATACCACTGTTTTTAGATATAATTTCAGCCTTATTTAACAGCAGATTTATTTGATTAAATTGTGTGAAGATTACTATAATGAACGTAGTGGCCTTCGAAGTCTAAACTATTAATTGTATGACCGTGGAAACACAGAATCAGGTGTACTAAAACTATTCAATATAGATTGATATTTCGGTAAAAATATTCACATCATGCACAAATATAAATATATTAAATGAATAAAAATATGAAATTTTATCTTGTAAATGAATAAAAAAAATAAGTATGAGAGAATTAAGGTAACATTTTCATTTTAATGTTACACAAATTGTTACATCACAAGACATATCAAAGTCCTATCTTCGTTCACTTTCTATGCGAGTATAAGTAAAATGTAAACGAACAAAGAAAAAAGCAAAAATGTACAAAATTAGGAAAATTTGACCACCAAATGAAGACCTCTCTAACAATTTCAATAAACTTAATTGCATTGTATAATTTGAATAAACATAAAAAACAATTTAAAATAACAAAAAAGTACTTTTGTATTCATCATTGTAAGACCACATTTTATAATCTTATCGACATTAATCCTGTTACGTTACATACAGAATATTTAGCGATCATTCGTTCCTTAATGTAGATTATTTGATCTCCAATCCAATAAACAATTCAAATACGGATCTAATTAAAATCCAATGTTCTGAATTAAAAGTAATTACAAAAATACTTTTAGTGAAAGATGATTTATTAAAAGGCTATTTATTCTCACTATCTCTTCGTAGGAAACAAAATTTTCAAAATGTGACATACTATTTATTCTCATAAATATTGATTTTGAAATATTTACAAAATGTTTTACTTTCTGTTATTGCTTTCTCTTATTACTTTCAAGCTATTACGCAAGTATCTATGCCACACACTTGGTGGAAAAGCAATTTCAGGTGGAGACAAGCCAAATTAAAAAAAATTTTTATTATTTAAGATACCTTGCACATATGTTCTTTAATATCTATCTAGTCGAGGAAAAACATTAATATATTCCACATTATGCTATAATCATCCCGAACCTGATTCGAGGTTACCAAATTTCCTTGTGCGTAGAAAATGGAATAGTTGTTGACATGTAATTTCAATTTATTGAACAGTCACTTCTCTCGGAACACACTAGCATCGTACCCAGGAACTTGAACCCAGGCTCATCACTTTGCAACCAGGTAGTTAACCATGAGGCTATTTGGTTCTATCGACATACTTTGAAGCGATAATTGTAAAAGGTTGTGCACTTAATCATTATCATTAAGGGAAATATTCGAAACTCAGATTTTCCATTTCACGGGATTACTGAAATTAACATACCTTAAAATCCATAAGCCACCTCAGTTAAAATTTCTTATTTAGAGTTTGATAGATGTTCTCCCATATACCCTGACGATTTTTAAAATGTTCAATTAGAGGCCGCTTTTATCCTGATGTTTCCTAAATAGGTGCCTCTAGCATGCTGACTAACATTCATCAAGTACCTGTCGTGGAAGTTATGCTGCATGACATGAGGAAAAATTTCCTCTTCTTGTATGTTATATTTGACAGCTTAAAGCTTTTAAGAATAAGAATTTTCTTATTATCTATAAAACAAGTACAAAACTAGAATTAATGGAAGAAAGGGGGCATGTGTATATAACAATTGCGAAATAAAATTTTCGGTTTCTTCCTTACCTTTATTTTTTATATCTAAAGAACAAAAAGCGTGTAAAGAAAGTGAAATCATTTCATTTACTAACTATGCCACAGATTTTAATTTTATTAACGTGTTGTTAAATTTGTTTTATATATTTACATACATAAATAGGAAACAGTTGTCTTATACATAAGTCGTGGTGAATTGTTCTACATATAAAATAAGTGTTACTAATTCCGTTTCCATGATGTGCATGTAAGTGAGAGTCCAGTAATAAGAAAAACAAGTTATTAAAACTAAACATTAAAATTTTTTCAGTGAGATAGATTAATTTCTAAACCAAAGTAGAATTTGAGAAAGAAAGTTGCAAAACACGTATATTTATTTTCAACGCATATCTGATTTACAATCATTTAAGTGAAAATGTTTATTGATTAAACAGTATTGACTAAACAGTCAGAGACTTATTTAATAAGTCAGAGTCATCTTAGACCTTTGTTTAATAATACAGATATTAATTAGTTAAAAAAATACAGCATTAAAAAATTCCCAAAGAAATTTTTTTAAATAACTGTCTACCAGATTCATGCATTTTCAATAAATTAATGAACGTAATATATCTTTCAGAAAAGCCAAGTGAAAGAACTGATCTAAAAGACTTTACAGTTTGTCCCAATGACGCTGAAACGCAGTGTCATTTTTTTACATATTAGAGACTTGCTGCCCCGCCCGGTGTTGCCCAGCTTGTAATAACATTCTTAAACGAACCTGAGATTTGTATTGTAGTTCCGTAGAGAGAGGGAGGAGGGTGGCAGAGACTGTGCAAGTTACCAGGCCCGACTCTTGTTCAGTTGGAAAATTGTGTAAAGTTACAGATTAAGGTTTTTATTTGTCTCACATTAAAATCTTCTATTTAAAATTAATTCATGAGCTCAATTAAACTTTGATTATGTTTTCAATATTTTAAATTTTTATCCATCATCTTCGGATGAAAAAATAATTACATATAGGGGGAACTGGGGCAAATTGATAAAGCTTTTTTCTAAAACATTTTTTTGGTGTCTAGAAAGCAGAAATTTCAAGTTATTTTTCTATGTGATAACAGCAAAACCCGTGTAGTGTGTTATAAAAATGTACAATCGTTGTTTTATATATTATTTTTGCATGTAATTTTAAAAAAGTAATTTGTATCAATGTGCCCATCCCTGGGGCAGATTGATACACTGATACGTCTGGGAACAATAACACCAATGCATTTTTTCATAGAAAAATAGTTAACAAACCATTTTATATTATTTATAAAAATTCAAATCGCCCACACTCTATTTGTAAGCAATATTAAAGCAATCAAAATGAAATGTATAATGACCTGTTGGTCTGGCTGTTCCTTGTCTGATTGTTGGCTGTGGTAACTTTGTCATATCTGGTACTCACATTTGCCAACCTCCGGCTTTTTTAAAATTAAGTAAACATAGTTCGAACCAGAAAATTTGTTTTATTAGAAGTCTCTGGCATTAAATGGAATAGTCGTTTGAAATTTAATTAATTTCATGAACTAAATAAATTTCTGGTTGGAAGTATACTTGTTTAATTTTTAAAAAGCCGGAGGTTGGCAAGTATGGGTACTTCAACCCCAGCATTAACCGTAAGACATTGTGACGTCACTGCAACGTCGTTGTGAAGTCACACTGACTTTGTGACCATCGATTGTCGATGTGACGTCACGTGACGTCGATGTGAAATCACAGTGACTAAAATGTGAAGTCGTTATGGCTGTTTTAGATTTTTTTGTGACGTCACATTCTGACCATTTTGTGACGTCACATTCTGACCATTTTGTGACGTCACATTCTGACCATTTTGTGACGTCACATTCTGACCATTTTGTGAAAAGTGTCATTTGTGACTACATTGACATTAACATTGTGACGAAACTGTGACAAAAGCGACGATATTTAAATTGCCAGAAACATGTTTTTAAAGTAAATAACATGTTTAAAGTAAATAACATGTTCTAAAAATTTTTAAGAAAGTCACATCTCGGTCACAATGTGATGTCACTGAGTGGTGGCATTTTCGTCACAGTTATGATGTGACCAAACTGACGTCACTGTGACCATGCATGCTATGAGGGTATCTTCTTTCTTAGAAAAGATGAAAAATTACCAAGTTTTCTGTTTATAAATCTGTTTATAAACAGAAAATAAAGGATAATTATATTAAAAATTCTGTTTTTAATATAATTATCCTGTGCTGTTCTGCAGCTTGTTTCTCTTACGTAACACTTTTAATGTAGAAAATACATTTTTCTCTGGATAATTGCTATAAATTTGAGATTTTCCAGGCAACTGTCCTTTTCTTTAATTAGTTTTACTAGTGCTATATGTTGGGCAAGTTCGTACGTCTTCTCTTTGCAAAAATACTATAAAATGTTCTAATATAAAGAAATTAAAGCTTTTTCACTTCAATAAAAACTAAATTTTTAGCAAAAAATGGTTGGATTAAGGAGTGCATTGTACAAAAAATTATAAAAAGGGTAATGAAAAAATGAACTAGAAAAGGATTTAGGTTGTATCAATGTGCCCCATACAGCCATTTTGAATAAAATGAGTCTCAAGTCCAATTTATCTAACAAAAAAGAATAAAAAACTGATAAAAGTAGTTTTACTTGCTAGGTAGAGTATTCCTTTCGGTTGAAAACACTAGAACAGTTGTATAATACCATTTTAATTGTACAACTAAAATTTACTTTTGATCTACAAAAACAACAAATCACTCATCCCGTTTCATCAAACAACTGAATCATTCCAAGATCTTCTGTATGTAGTTGAGTGCACTAGCATCACCTTTTGGAGCTGTTGTGAAACTTCCTGTAATTACCCTGTGAGCAGTAGAGGGGGTGTATTAATGTGCCCCATGTATCAATGTGCCCCAGTTCCCCCTACACTATATAGCCAAAGGCGACCGGCGACTTGCGATTTTAGACATTTTGATAAATATCTAGAAGAAAATTATTCTGAAACTCCAGATGAGTAAACAGAATGGCATAGGTCATTATATTTCCGTGAAGACCTTTTTAGCGAAATCCCGTAGGGGACCGTCAACAGATAGAAAAAAAGCCGATCTTTTGTATAACCTTGTCAAAACTTGCGTAGCAAAAGTTTTCAAATATGGATTATGGTTAAGGGGCTTATTGTAATAAAATGTGCTTATTTTTATGAGGATAGCATGTACACTCGTAGAAGAAAAAATTAGGTTTATAAAAACAGCCCCAATTTTTTTTCAAGTTAATTTAAAAATAATAAAAATGTATGAAAAATGAATAATTTTACTAAATTTTTCATTGCGCATGCGTAATCGCAATCAAAATATGATTCGTATAATCTCTTAAATGCATAGAGCAACTTTTGTAAAAATCTCAAAAACATAACTTGGAAATTCTGAAGATCATCGTCGATAGAATAAGGTCAGAATGCCTTATTCCTAAAATGAAGCAAAAAGATGAGGGGCTGTATCCAAATATAGTAGCACGTGCAATATTGTGCATGCTATATTGACACTAATCAATGGATATATGGATATAACCCCTCATCTTTTTTACTTCATTTTGGGAATAACAGATTATGAGCTTATTCTATCGACGATCATTTTCAGAATTTTCAAACTATGTTTTTAAGACTTTTGCAAAACTTGTTCTATACATTTAGCTAACAGATTACGCAAATTGAATTTTGATTGCGTTCACGCATGCGCAGTGAAGAATTTAGTAAAACTACTAATTTTTCATTCAGCTTTTATTATTTTTAAATTCTTATTACAGGTTATGTTCTATGTTGTTTGTCATATTTTTTGAAAAGAACATTTTTTATATTAAGAACTTTGAAAATTATAAGCAAAAAAAAAAATCTTTGCAAAAATTGAGTTTTTTTTTAAAAGAAACTTACCTTCTCTACGAGTATACATGCTATCCTCATAAAAATGAACACAGTTTATTACAATAAATCACATAATCATATTCTGCAATCTGAACGTTTTTTATAGATTATTTTTGGCAGGGTTGTCCAAAAGATTGTCGTTCTTTTTCAATTTGTCGACGGTTCCCTAGAAGATTTTGGGAAAAAATGTACGCGGAAATGTGTAACACACGGTAACTAATCTGTTTACGCACATTGAGTTTCAGGATAATTCATTATGTATTTTCCCAGATACAGTGGAACCTGTCTAAAGTGAGCACCTATGGGACCGGCTAAAATGGTCACTTTATTGGGCATCTTTCAAAATGACATTAAAATTTTTATTATCTCAAAAAATATAAATAAGGAAAAATGCACTATATTAAGTAATGAGCTAATTATTTATCAACTATAATGATTGAATTATTAATTTAAAATATATTATACAGAAGATAAATTACTTAAAACTCATGTTATTTCTTTTGAATATAGTTGAAAATCCGTAGTGATTTATTTAAATAACACAGAACTACAAGATACACTATAATTTATACACATTTTTACTTTCATTGTAACTGCATAATGATAAAGTTTCTATAACTGGCAGTAATAAAAGTTTCATTAAAAATCAGCTTAAACAAGTGCAAATATCATTACTATAAAGGACAAAGTAGTCACTTTATACATTAAACCAATAGTCACTATAAGAGATGAATTCCTGTACTTTTTTTAATGGATCAAAATAAAATTTCAAAAAAGAACCACTTTAGTCTTTTAGTTTGAAAATTTTCGGCATGCAGAAAAATGGATGGTTATATTTTACAGGTTCAAATAGCATTGTCAATGACAGGCTAACAGGTCGCTTTATACAGGTGGACATGTTAGATAGGAGGTAACATTACCAGACAATTCTCATTATTTTAATGACTACAAGTAAAATTTTCCAAAAAGCGGTCGTTATAGCTAGGTGGCCATTTTGCCAAGGTAGTCACTTTAGCAAGTTCCATTAGCAAATTCACTGTATTTAACAAAATGTCTAAAATAGCAAGTGGCCGGTCACCTTTGGACATATAGTATATATAAAACTGTAACAGGGAAAAAGAAATAAAATTACAATCAAATATCACTATATAATTTTTTTTTAAATGGTACTATCAAACTTTTTTTTCTAATGTAGTAAAGTCTATTTATAACGGAATCGTGCAATAAACTGAAAAAAAGTGGTTTGAGCTCCACCCCCTCTTCAATAAATGCAATTAATCTTTGTGTAATTTAAAAAGGCTGCATAAAAATGAATTTATTACTGCTCGTTTGTGTTTCTGCGTAAGTAGATTTTATTGTATCTTACTTCCGATGGGGACCCTGCATTGACATTATCACCATAACGCGCAGACTATTTGTACGGCCAAGTTAGTATCCTTTTATATCTTTAGACAGTTATTTTTGCCTCTAGCGAGAGTTTTTATAAGTGAAAGAATTGGTTTTATAAATAAAAATAGAGAGACTTTAAAACTGCCGCTCCACCCCCCCCCCCAAAAAAAAAAAAAATCCCTTTCGGCATGGCCTATAGGCGGAGGTAGATTTCGAAAAGTTTTCATCTCAAAAAAAAAAAAAATAAAAAAAAAAATAAATAAAAAAATAAAAAAATAAAAAAAAAATAAAAAAAATGCCTGTCTACTCAAATGCCCATTTTGGCAATATATTTTGAATTATATTCTTACTTTATTTAAAAAATTGACCAATATGCTCATTATATAGTTCCTAAATAACAAAAAACTGTTAATTAAATCCGTTTGACAGCAAAATTGAATTTAAAAATGAGTCATAAAATAACCAATTTATTATTTTAATACATCCACAATTCTTTAATCAAGATCGCTTTGAGAAATTTTGTGCGAAGTGCCCACTTTGACAGATTTTTTAAAATATATATTTAGTCTTTATCAAAAATCTGACCAATGCGGCACATTACACAGTTCCTAAATAACAAATAACTGTCAAATGAATGCGTTTGAGAGCAAAATTGAATTTAAAAATGAGTCATAAAATAAACAATTTGTTATTTGAATACAACCTCAATTCTTTTATCATGATCGCTTTGGGACATTTTTTTGCGAAGTGCTTACTTTGACAGCTTTTAAAAAATATATATTCACCCTTTATCAAAAAATCGACGAATACGCACATTATATAGTTTCTAAGTAACAAAAAACTGCCAATTGAATGCGTGTCAGAGTAAAATTGGATTTAAAAATGAGTCATAAAATAACCAATTTGTTATTTGAATACCCACAGTTCATTAATCATCTCGCTTTGGGAAATTTTGTGCGAAGTGCCCATTTTGGCAGCCTTTTTTGAAATATATTCTGCCTTTATCAAAAAACTGGCCACTCCGTCACATTATATTGTTCCTAAATAAGAGAACCTGTAAATTGGATGCGCTTGAGAACAAAAAAAGATTTAAAAATGACTCGGTAAAAACGCAATTTCTTAAATTTCCACAAATTTTAATCACAATAACTTCGTGAAATTCTGTTCAAAATACCCTTTTTGGCTGCCTTTTAAAAAATATATTCTGTCTTTATCAAAAAACTGGCCAATACGTCAAGTTATATAGTTCCTAAATAATAGGACCTGTAAATTGGATGGGTTTGAGAACAAAAATGAATTTAAAAATGACTCATGAAAAACGCAATTTGTTATACTTAATGAATTTTTTAATGATGAAAACTTCGGGAAATCTGTTCAAAATACCTTTTTTGGCAGCCTTTTTAAAAATATATTCTGCCTTTATCAAAAAATTGGCCAATAAGTCGTATTATATAGTTGCTAAATAAGAGGATCTGTCATTTGGATGCGTTTAAAATCAAAAATGAATTTTAAAATGAGTCAGAATATAAGCAGTTTGGATTTGAGGTTTTTTCTCCAACTCCTATTTTTGTTTAATTTATTTTTGCTATAAGAATTGGTTCTATGAAAAACTTGTCAATATAAAAGTTGTAGATATTATTGTGAAGATGTAAAATAAATTTAATTAGATTTAATTGCTTAAGAATTGAGTAAGTTATGGGTTTTTTTCTTTTTCCTCCCCCCTTTTTCTTTTCGTTTTTAATTTTTTTCCTCGGTAAAAATTGTTCCTATCAAAAACTTATAAATACAAAAGTTTTAGATAATATTGAGTACATTTATATAAAATTTAGTTGGATTTGATATCTTGAGAATTGACGAAGTTATGAATTTTTTTCTCCCAAAAACCATGTTTTTTTCGCCCCTTGAGCCCATTTTTAACTTTATCAAAAACCTGTCACGCATAAACTTTTTCCTCATTTTTTAGAAGTAATATAAACTTTAAACCGATTCGATATCTATTCCAATTAAAAAGTTATCGCGTTTTTTCTGTTTTCACAAAAACCCTCCTAACTTCCACCCCCTTTGTCCGATTTTGCCCATTAACGAACTTAACCGAGATTTTATGCCCCTTGATTTTATGTAAAAGTTTGATGAAGATCTGAGCATAATTATGGAAGTTATCGTGTCTAGAAGAAAGTGATATACACCGATAGATAGATAGATAGATAGATAGATAGATAGATAGATAGATATATATAAACTTTTTTACTGATGGTAGTTTTGGAGTCTAGGAGTCATGATTCGTGTAGATCCGCAAAAATTTTTCAGAAATTCCAACATGGGAGACAATGCAATAGGTAGTATTTCATACGAAATCTACCTAAAAATTATTAAATCAATTCGACAATGTAAAATGTAGTTAAAAAAAATATTATTAGATTAATTTATGTGCTATTTTTTCTCAAATTATTCAGTTGTTTTAAAGTTAAAAATAATTAAAAATGCAAAAAATACGTTGAACAGACTGATTTATCGAATACAACATTTAAAAAAATTTATAATCCAAATTTCAACTCAGTCTTACCGAGTTTCAACCAGAGACTTTCCGTATAGAAAGTTGAAGTGTTAAATGACTAAGCTGCTAATTGTTTTAACGGAAGGTTCCCTATCGAAGTGTAAATGGTTTCTTTTATTGCTTCGGTTACATTAGTTTAGCAAAATAGATGGTTATTATTGTCCGAATTCTCTGAAATTTTAATGGATTGTAAATATAACTAAAAACATTTTTTTTGTTTTAAATTTCAGAAAAAAATATACATATTTAACAGGGGAAATGTTTAATCGAAATCGAGAGAAACCGCGCCGAAATCATGACCATTTTGAGAAACCGTGACCATTTATGCACTGAATTATTAATTCTCTATTAACAATTCAGATTTGTTTAGTTAAGGATAAATTGTTTTGAAAGAGATGTTAAACAAAACCCTATGTGCGATCTGCGACAAGTTACCACTTGTTATTTTTTTATATAATCTCTTAAAAAAAAATTCTAAAAAAAAATAAAAATAAAACGTCATTTGTTGCAATTAGATTGCTAAAAATTGCATATTCCTAACTTTAAAAGTGAATGAGTTATAAGTAATTAAAACTCACTGTGAAAATAAGAATGGGGTAGACGGACAATACATCCACAGTTGCAGTTGATATTAAGGGGTCGTATCTGGTGGGGAAAGAAAAGCTGAGTCTCATTTTATCCTATAGGAAAAGTACGTATATTTCTTGTTCACTCAAATTTGGAATCCTCAACAATTTTTATTTAATTGCGTAGATAGGAAGGTTCTTTACTCCTCTGTAAGCTTAAAACGTTTTGAATTATGAATATTTTAAAATTTGTTCTAAAGTTTCAAAATATCCCGAAATATATAAAAATTATACTTTAATCGTTTATAAATTTGAACTGGAAAAATATTGAAAAATTTCGAGCTTACAGAAGGATAATGAAACTTCCTATCGACGACGTGCTGAGAAAAAATATTACTGAAACTTTCAAATTTGAATGAACAATGATACTTATTTTTCTCGTATAGTAATATAGGACTCCACTTTTTTCCTTTCCTACCAGATAAGTCTCCTCAAGTAAAAGGTGATCAATACCTACTACAATATTAGCCGTAAAATTGTTTACAGAAGCATAATTTGAACCTTAACCCTTCTTATCCGAACGGTACTTTTAAGCACCATTAAGAAAGTTCAGTTTAAAATTCATTCAATTAGTCTGCTAATAAAAGTAGATTGTACTTTTCATATAACATAATTTTCTCAATGATATTTAGAAAGAACAGCAAAATAGTCGCAGCTAAATAACATTTTTTTAATGGGATTATTTTTTCAACAATTTACCTAGGTGCGACTTTTATTCTGTTAAGAAATGTTATGTGAAAAACTTGCAAGTCCAAAACACTTCTCCGTTACAGATAGGATCACAATACATTTTACACTAGTCTAAAAAGAAGTGTGAGGTTTACACAACTGTTTTTTCGTTAATTAATCTAACTACTGTTGCAAATATTTTGCGAAAATATCTAACAACCAATTTATTAAATCAGTTTTAATTTTAAAAATATCTGAAAGTCAAATTATTATTAAACATGTTGTTCTGGAATTTTAGACATTAAACGTAAAGAATTATCCAGGTGAATCTTTTTTTTAAAGTCAAAGTTCAGTATATAAAGTGTTAATACGTATCGAAGCCGAGAGAAAACAATGAGAATGTTGAGTATTTGATTTTTCGAGGATTTCAAACGACCTATCTTTTTAAATGTTTTCTGAATGCATAATGTTTTATTTAGATATATTTTTGAAGAAATTTTTTCCCACTTCTTAAAATATGTTTTATCTAAATAAAGCCATCATCAATTTGCACATATTCCCTGTTTCCCCTGACACAGTAACATTAAGAGGTACAAAAAGTTTTATCGTTCAACAGTTTTTTTTTTTAATCCAGTTGAATTTTAAGATGCATGAAGACAATTTTTCGTACTTTTCTTATTCCACCAAAAGAGAAAATATTCTTAATTATCAGGTTTGCCCATTGAGAAATAAAAATTAAAAAGTGTCAATTTTTGAAACGCCGATCGAGAACCATTAAGAATTTCAAAATAATAAATTTTATTGCCTAACTTATTTTGAACACATTTTCAGTGTTTACTTATCCTCAACAGGTAACAAAATAAAATGAGTTATAATTGCTTTTAGACAACCCCAACATAAAAGTAATATAAATATAAACCAGGTAAGTACTAAAATTTTGTTAAAAGCTAAGCAATTTAGAAGCTTCTAAAATACTTCAATTGATTTTCAAATCTGTTTAAAATATTTGCCTTTATTTTATGAGTACCGATTCAAATATTTGTACTGAAAATTTTCAAAAACTAATTTTGAAGTAAATGTTTCTTTTTTTGTTAGGTCGTATTAACAAATGAATAATAAAAAATACTGCTTTTTTTTTAATAGAAATGTACTTTTAAATGAAATCTTTAGCAAAAAAAAAAAAAAAAAAAAAAGTTTCTTGTAAATAATAGACTAAAAACTGCTAATTTAGGTGATAAATTTAAACTAAATCATTTAAAAAACTCAGGAAAGTAATAGCTTCAAATTCCAAGGGACAATGGATAGACTATGCGAAAATTTGAATGAGATTTATTCATTAACTTAAATTAGTTACAAAATAACCATAGACCGGTAAACCATTATACCGGTAAATAGAAATAAGGAATTATTTTTGATATATTTGTGTGATGATGTAAAAGAAATTTTATTGTATGTTTAATGTCAAAATTACTATTTAAGGTGCTTAATAAACTTTCTTTGAATTAATATTAATTATAAGATTAGTAACAACATAGTAACATGGCAGTTTGCTGTAAATTTTTATCTCATTATCAATATTTTGATAACGAGGCTTCAAATTATGCTAATAAAATGCTGCATTTTTTTTCACTTTATCCCTATTTGGATAACGGAATGCATTTAGGATACATAGGGGAAACTGTTGCACCTAAACCCACTGGCATGTCCTTTTTATATTAAAAAATATGCGACAAAAGGATTTCAGAGCAGGTCGGTTGGGGGCATTTTTAGTCAGCCACATGAACTCTCTTCGTTCATCTCTAAAGGTAAGTAACTACATAAGATTCTCTCTTCTCCGTTCCTATAAGTAAAATAAACGTCTTTGAAATTATTATACGAGCATATGTACACAGAGTCAGTTTCATATATTTTCTGTTCATTTTAAAGAATTTAACTTTGACTATGTACAATTTAACAGATAACAATGGAATTATACACTAATGATGATCTGGCCTTCTCGTTTTCAAATACATTCCTAAAGAAGATATTTTTTTTTATTAAATTAAAATTGATAAGTAATATTGCTATTAATATTCTAAATTAATAAGTAACATTTGCTAGTAACATTTGCTATAGTTAAAAAAAATGCAAAATAAAATTCAAGAAATTAAATTGCTAAATAAAATTTATATGTTTAACATGTTATGGTGTTTGTGTAATGATCACGAGGGGAAATGGGGGTAGGAAACTCCCCCCCCCTCAATTCTCCGGCAAAGCGTCGCATAAATTATTACTGGAATAAACCTATTATTAATGACGTTTATTAATATTACACTAGAGGTTCATCTACATATAGGAATCTTAAACTGAAAAAATATCAACACTAATTAATTTTGACAACTTATTTGGCTATTATCGGTAATGGGTACTCCTACGTATGTATCCGTAGATTGATCTGTCGTTGTGCTTAATGACAGAAATTCGATTTCAACACTTTACTTTGAGTTAATTTTTAAAAATTTCCCATTAAAAAATACAGCCTTTTCATTATGAGAATGTAAAAGATGGAAATTTTTATTTACAGAAAAATCTTTTTTCAATAGTTGATAAATAGATTACAAACTTTGTTTGGAGGTACAACAGTTTTCCCTACAGTGATACAAGCTTTATTTAGCTTGAGTTATATTTTCTATGATATTTTAAAAGATGTAATAGAGATTATTAGACTGATTAGCATAGTAATGAAAATATTTTTACAGGCTCCCAAGAACAACGGCAATATGAAATTGTGTTTGTGAAAGGAATAAATTCATTCAGAAGAACTAATCATCAAACTAACACATCATTCATTTTAAAAGCATTCAAAAAAACTTTTGTCTTACAAGTGGAACCATGTGTTCACCTATTATCATCATCGTTCCATATTTTGACTTACAAAAGTCAGTTTGCGAACTCTTCTATTGAAGTAAAGAGTGGCAAACATCTTAGAGACTGTGTTTTTAAGGGCTATGTTAAGAATGATGCCACATCTCTAGTATCACTCAACGTGTGTAAAGGTTTGGTAAGTAAGACTTTTTCTACTTTAAATTATTAAGTGAAAATAACAATTAGGCTTAGTTGATAAGTATTGCACAATCTAAAAACAATTCACAATACTTTGTATGAAGTATTATGTCTTTTAGTAAAATATTATCACTCAAAAATCTTTCTTTCAGCAACTGTTGAGAAAGTTCAAAATTTCTTTGAACTACAGGTACAGATTGTGAAATCGAAATACGATGTCATTTATAAGCTAATATCACTAACATTTCAAAGCTAATTTTAAAAACTAGAGCAATGAGTTCGCAGTAACATATTTAAGCCAATTTTAAAAGAACATGAAATTCTTCTTTAATGAGTCGACGAATATTTAGTTTCATTAATATCGCAAAATTGTATTATCTCCACTAACTATGAAATTTCAAATCTTATTCCTTCTGCGAATAGATAAAGATACTAAAGAGGTTTGGAAAAAAATCGTTAATGTTTTGAAAATGTTTGCTTTGATTCATAGAAAGATATCCATTACGTAGATAATTATCAGCCATTATGTGCATTATATGTCAACTAAACCTTCTATTGGGTTCATACCGGTCCTGTAATTTCCAGACTTTGAAATTCTTCTGCACCAGTATTTTCTTATAGAAAATCTCAAATCAAAATTTTGTACTTTTGAAGTAGGTTTATTTTTTGTAAAAAATATTGATATTTCACCTCTGAAATTACTGGACCCACATGAACCCTGTTCAAGAATAAATTAAGAAAATTTCAAATAAATTTAATGAAGGATGACGGTAAGTGCACTGTAAACATATTTCTCTAATTGCAGATTGTTTCCTTATATATGTTCTTGCGAATTTTTCTGAAATTGATTTGTTTCATTTCAGTACAAAAAATTATTTTCAATAATTTTTTGTACTCAGTTTTTTGTACTCAGTGCTGAACTCAGTTTTGGGAACACCTTGTAGCCGGTATTTGGACATTTTCCTCTATATATTTCATTTTTTAGCATTAAAATGTAATTTTGAAATTTTCTGTCTTCTAGATTGAACCTAACTGAATATATTTACAAAAGGTTCAAATTTTAATTCATTAAACATTAGCTCTTAGAAGCTGAATTGCCAGAATCTCCAGAATCACGTTGCAAAAACATGGCCCAGTTGCCCATTTTCAATGTAACAGATTTTGTGCTTTAATTCAATAGCATATTTAAAACTCATATCAATCTAAATAATTTTAGAAAAGATAAAACATTAGAAACGAAACAGAAATATTGAGAATTAACATTACACATCGAATGCTTAGTTTTAAAATAACTCGAAATTTTTCAACAGGTTAAAAACTTTAAGTTGATTTTAATTGAACGAATCTGTAAATGATGTATAACGTTTATATGTAGTGTCAAAAACAAATTTTTTACTTTATGAGCCGAATTTATGTGCAGTTATCTGATAATTTATAGCATCATAATATTATAAGAGAAAAATAATTTTTTTTTTCAGAATTGGCTGTTCTAAAAAATATTTTAATGTGTTTTTAGTGGAAGATTTAAAAATACATTAATTATTGAGCCATTTAAATGTCCGAAACAATGTTTTCTAAAAAACTGTTTCACTTTAGAAATAATCGCTCTCTGTGTATATATTAGGGTGATCCAAAAAGTTTCAATTGCGCTTTTACCTGGTGGAATTTTAGATGTGTTCAAAATAAGGTGGAAATCCTGTTTGTGTTAATGAAATTGTCCTCCCATTAATTGTTTAACTGGTTAAGGTTTTTAATTTTAATACGATTGTCCAAAATAAAATTTGTCAATAACATCTTTTAAAATATTATTACAGAAAACAGCGAACCTGTATCTTTAAAATAACTCAATTATATTAAGAGTATAAATTATAATTTACAGTCTTAAATGTCATTTCATCAGTAAAAATAAGCACTATTCACAAATTAATAATGGTGTTTTTTGGATCAAAAAATTGGGAAAAGGAAAACTTTACAAATACATCTAAATAAAACACTTTCAGAAATCATGTAAAGACAACTGCAGTTTTAAATCATTAGAACGTAAAAAACAGTGCAATTTTAAATATTTTCTCTCATTTCAAATACATAAACCGAGTTTTATTGATACTTCTATAAATATTCTGGTGTGCTTCATCTTTAATATTGTTGCAACTATCAGTTATTGTTTACTTAATGTTAATTGAATACATATTATTAAACTTGTTTTCTTGTTAGACTATCCCAGAGATCTGTATTTTTAATTTTGCATAAGTCAATATATAATTAAGTTCAACTCATTCAATTTTAACAATTTCGGGTCAGGTTTTTTTTTCAATTTTTAGAAAAAAAATGCTTTTACGTTAATAACATCAACACTAACTACCCAAGTAGATTAATTAGTGTTTCACGAACATTTCATTATCTGAAACATAACGAAAGTTGTTTTGCGTACTATTTAAATTTATATTCATATGACAAGAGGCTAAGGAAGAATTTTTGGAGATGTTTAGAAAATACTGTACACAGCAAGACTTAACTTATATTAGAACTTTCTAAGACTCTTTGCGCTTTATTACACATGATTATTTTAGGAAACTAATTTTTATTTTAAATGAAAAGAGTGAAATACATGTTTAAAATAAAAAGAATCGCGAACGACGCAAAGAGAATCAAGCAAATATTTATTATTGTTACTAAATGCCTAACCATGAATGAAGTCATATAGTAAATGCACAGACATAAACTAACATTACTACATGTAAATAAGTAGCAAAAGTATTTTTTTAAACAAAATAATACTCTAATAAAAGATATGCACTATTAATAGTGCACCAAACCCGAAAGGGTTAAATGTATAAAAGTAAGTATTTTATTATGATCTTTTTTTGCAAAAAAACTCTTTCCTTAAAGCCGTCTTGAATGTTTTTCCTGCCTATCTTAAAATTCAACTCGTGTGAGATAGAACTATGGGACATCCGACTTGCCGGTAACAACATCCAATTTTTTGCATACCTTAGTTCTGGCAATGTTCTTGACTCTCAAACACTCAACCAATAGTAAGGAAAATTTAAACTCCATATCTCTGTTTGGGGAAACAAGTATTAATATTTGATTCGCATAATTGGAGTTTCTAGAAAGTGATATACAAATTTTCCCGACTATTAATTTCATAACTTTTTGCTAAAAATGTCAAACATGCTAAATTCAACAAATGAGAAAAGTTTGATATTTTTAGATATAAATTAAGGTTTATCAGTCGAATAAAGATTTCTAGAATAAGCCACGGCAGTGTTGCCAGATGTGCTACTTTTTTAAAATTGAAATTCTTGATTGACACCACTTTCTTGAGATAGTAAAATGCGCCTTATTTAATGACTTATTAATTACAGTGAAAGCAAAGGGAATTTTACCGTTTTATAAAAGTGATGCCAGTCAAGAAATTTGAATTGAAAAAAAGTAGCCCACTGGCAACACTGAGCCACGATAAAAAACATACAACAAACAGAAATATGCGTTTAAAAATATCAGTAAAAATATATTTTTTTAGTTTTATTAATATTCATTTTATTTCTATATTAATTCGCTGCTAATGTGGTCTGAGACAGAAAATTAAAATTTAAAATTGACTTGTTTTGTTTAAAAATAGAAGAAAATGACACAAACCACGCGTAAATTCAAGGATTAGATCAAAAGGGAAACTGTTTAATGACTTACTGTCTGTAGAAACCTAAGAAGTGTTTATATTTTTATGGCCATTTAACTCTGAGTACATTTTTCAAGATTCTTTTAATTCAAACTGATACTTAATTTTCTATGTAAAATAAAGTCACGAGTTTTCGCAATACTGTAGTCAGTTGTAATTATATTAAATTGCCTTCAGGATTTTGTTTTTATTAATTTAAGGGGAAAATAGCAAAATATTATTCCCGTAATAAATATTAATCGTACAAATGACTTTAAAATACAGTTTTTGCAAATTAGGAAGACTAATATTTATTATTACTTATAGTCGGAACGGTAAAAAGCGAACAAAAAACTATTATTCTTTCGGAGGATAATTTGTAAATATCCTTAAAATTAATTTTAATTGTTTTAAAATTTACTTTTGAAATAAAATAAATCCATAAATATACATTTCAAGTAAAAGAGAGGAGACTAAAAATATGAATAAAGTAATTTTTGTGTCCCAATCTTCGTAAAGACTACATATAAAAAGAAAAATAATAATGTCAATATGTTGTCAATCATTAGTCAGAATTGCATAAGATATGTGTAATTCGATATCTGAAATGACAATTTTTTTGTAATATATTGGGCAAATTTTTGAACATCTTTTACAGCTGCGAAACTTACATCTTTACTACATAATAAGCCTATAAAAATATAGCATTTGAAGGTAACTTTTTGTTATTAGATGGGTTTTAGGGAAGTTCAAAAGAATCTAAGGACAGACCGCCCAGGTCGTGACTTTACGAGCATTTTATTGCTTGTTAGATATAAACATGGCATTCATTAAAATTATTTCGTAAAAAAGTGGGTGGATTGTAGGTGCTGGTACGCAAATGTTCGCTTTTTAAAAGAACTATGTAGCACCAATATTGCAGCTAGATTGCATTACGATTCTAATAACTGGAAAATGAAAAACATAGGTAGCCTTCATTTCAAATGCCAATTATGCGTTGTTAAACAGGAACGGGTAATTAAGGTACGTAAACCTCAAAAGGGGTAACTTTTGAGGCCGCTAATTTTGAACTCTTTAAACTGCATAAACAAATTAAAGATCTATTACTTGAGTGAGTTTTCACTTAATTATAAAAAATTAAATTTATTATTTAATAAGTTCAATGCGAGCAGATCAAATACCCCCGTAACCCCAAAGCGAGCATATATTACTATAGATTAATCTGCTGTTGACTATACAGCTCATATTCAAAATATTAGAATAATTACCTTTTTTTTAGAAATTGAAAATATCGTTTGGTAATTTAATGTCTTTTAATGAAAATATGCAAACGATATTTTTATTAAGAACTTATTGTTGATTAAACTTACTTGTTATCTTAAATTTAATATCATTTTTGAAAAGATTAATTGCAAAAAAAATTATTTTGAAAAGTCAAAATATTAGAATATTTATTCAAGTGGTTCAAAATATTAGAATATTTCACATTAATTCTCCTTTAATTATTACCAATTCTTAACTGGTGGCATCATTGATTAAATTCAAACTATTTTATTTAAAATCAGTATTCTTTTTTGCAGTTTGTTTCTTTTTCATCTTAAAATGGGCCGTGTAAGTGATATTCCTGAATCTACTAAACTTCGTATGGTTGATTTGTATCGGCACGGTAAAAATCAATGTTTTATAGCGAATTATTTACATTGTTCGCAATCGAGCGTTAGTAAAATACTAACACAATATTCAAAAATTGGAAAATTTCAAAATAATCGCCGAAATGGTGGCCGAAAACCAAAAACATCTGCTAGAGATGACAGGAAACTGAAGCTTATAGTTAAGAAAAACCGTTTTAAAAGTGTGCGATTCTTGCACCGAAAATGGAAAGAAGAAGGAGTTGAAGTTTCTACATCGACAACATTAAGACGTCTCCATAAATTTAAATTTGAATCTCGTGTACCGAAAACAAAACCTCTCATGACTGCAAGACAAAAGCGTATAAGATTGAATTGGTGTAAATCAAGACGTTTATGGAGCAATGAAGATTGGAAAAATATATTATTCAGTGATGAAAGTATGTTTTGTGTTTCATATGGTAATCAAGGTATTCGAGTTTGGAGAATGAAGCAAGAAGCATTTGATAAAGAATGCCTTAAACGTTCCGTAAAATTTGCTGCTAGTGTCATGGTTTGGGGTTGTATGAGTGCAAAAGGACCTGGAAGTTATGCATCGTCTACGAAAAGGTTAACTCTCTGATATATCAAGAAATTTTAGAATATTACATGATTCCATCATCAGAAGATTTATTTGAAGATGATTTCATCTTTCAACAAGATTTAGCGTCCCCGCATACCTCGGTGTCAACTAAGAATTGGTTCCGCCAACGCAACATTAAGGTACTTCTTTGGCCACCAAATTCACCAGATCTTAATCCCATCGAAAACTTATGGTGTATAATGAAGAAAAAACTTCAAGAAAATCCTCCTTCAAGTAAAACTGAGTTAGTGGCACGTATAAAGTCTATTTGGGCTAATATTGATAGAAATGTTTGTAAACACCTTGTATATAGTATGCAAGATCGATTGTACGCTGTTATGAAAGCTAAAGGGGATGCTACAAAATATTAACTACCATTTACTTCATATTCATAAGGTAATATTGTTGCGTAAAATAAAATATTCTAATATTTTGAACCAATCTAAATTTTATTCTAATATTCTGGTGTGTTTAAGGAAGCTGTATACCTAATTTATTGTGCTGTATTTTATATTTTATAAATGTTAAAATCTTATCTAAACATTCCAGATTTAATTTATAAGAAATTTAATTGCATTTACTTAGTATAAAAAATAAATAAATGACAAATAATTTTTTCTTATTACTTTTTCTCAATTATTCTAATATTTTGAATATGAGCTGTATGTTATACAGAGGGTCCCATAAATCCGTTAACATTTCAAAAAGTCTTAAAAACTAGTGTGCGGTTTGCACAAGATTTGTCAAAGAGTTAAATTTTTTTTTGACAAAAAACAAGATTAAAGAGCTGCATAAGTAATTTCAAATTTATATTTTTAAAAAAATGCGAATTGTCATAGAGTGCATTTTGCACCACAGGGCGAGCTAGAAGTTTCGTCACAAAAACATTCATAGCATCCCGCAAACCCATTCACATTTGAAAAATGCATGAATAATTCACGAATTGTCAGATCAGAGTGCTCTTTGACGAGTAGAAGATTTCGAAGCAAAAGTAAAAATTGGTTCAAACAGTCTCATAAGAGCACGTTTAGAGTTTTAAAATTTCATAAATAACTCAAAGAAAATTTGAAATATTTTTTTAAATAAAAGAAAACAACTAATCAGAAGCTTTGACAAGTCTTGCAGAGCAATATGCATTTCGATATAATTTCTTATTTTATGGCTAAATATCATATAAACGTACATTTTTCTAAACGTACAAGAAAACTTTTTCTAAACTATGTATGAGTTTGTTTTTTAAAATAATTCCGAATAAGTCTATCTTAGACATTCTGAGTTTGGCAGAGATCAATCAAATTTTTAAAAAAATTATAAAAAATTTTCCATAGAAGTAATTTTAAAATTTTATTAAAAAAATTCATTAAAACGTCAGGAAAATGACCGTCGCGAAAATTACGGATCGCCAATGATTCGTTCTATTATTAAAAGCATTCTTTCGTTAAGCCTACATCGGCACGTTTCTTTCTTCTGGTTCACATTCTATATTAAAATAAAACTATTTTAAATTTTACAATGTTTTTATATATTTTTTAATCATCTCGAAAATGACAAGCAATAAACGTACGCATAGCATGTAAACAATTAAAATAATATTATCACTGACATTTTTTTTATTTTCTTCAAACTTTTTCTGTCACAAGTGCTTAATGTAGGTTTCCAATCATCAAAATGCTGTTAAAATGAATAGTAGTACCATCATCTGACCGTTTAAGGTATTTTCGCATGTCACGAAAATGATGGATAGGCTTGGATACATACAATTTATTTAATCACGCATAACAACTTAAAATTAATTAAAAAAATATTTTCCTTTGAAAACAAAATGTTTTTTACAATAATTAGCAATTTTTTTAAATATTATTTTATTTTTGTTAGAAGATAAAGTAGGAGGAACTGGGAGACATTGATACAGCTTTTTTCAAAAAAAAAAAAAAAATTTGGTGTCTAGAAAGCAGAAATTTCAAGTTATTTTTATATGTGATGTCAGCAAAACCTGTGTAGTGTGTTATAAAAATGTACAATCGTTTTATGTATTATTTTTGCACGTAATTTTAAAAAAATAAAAAAAAAGTAATTTGTATCAATGTGCCCCATCCCCGGGGCAGATTGATACACTTTGATATATCTGGAAAAAAATGGAGAAAAAATAACACCAATGCATATTTTTCATAGAAAAATAGTTAGCAAACCATTTTATATATATTTATAGACATTAAAATCGCACACAATTTATTTGTAAGCGATATTAAAGCAATCAAAATGAAATGTATAATGACCTGATGTTTTGGCTCTTCCTTTTCTTTGTTGGCTGTGGTAACTTTGTCATATCTGGCACTTTAACCCCAGAATTCTCTTTCTTAGGAAAGGTGAAAGAATTACCAGGTTTTCTGTTTATAAATCGGTTTACAGACAGAAAATAAAGGATAATTCTATTAAAAATTATGTTTATAATATAATTATCCTGTACTGTTCTGCAGCCTGTGCTGTTTGCAAAAATACTATAAAATGCTCTAATATAAAGAAATTAGAGCTATTTTACTTCAATAAAAACTAATAGCAGAAATTTTTGACGAAACATGATTGAATTAAGGCGTGTATGGTAAAAAAAATAAATAAAAGGTAATGAAAAAGTGAACTAGTAAAAGGATTTAGGTTGTATCAATATGCCCCGACAAAGACTATATCAATGTGCCCCATACAGCCATTTTGATTAAAATGAGTCGCAAATCCAACGCTTCATAATTTAACAATAAAGAATGAGGAACTGATAAAGAGTAGCTTTACTTGCCAGGGAGGGTATTCTTTTCGGTTGAAAATACTAGAACAGCTGTATAATACCTTTTCAATCGTACAACTCAAATTTACTTTTGACCTACAAAAACAATCACCCATCCCATTTCATCAAACTGTTGAATCATTCCAAAACCCTCTGTATGCAGTTAATTTCACTAGTATCACCTTTTGGAGCTGTTGCGAAACTTCCTGTAATGCTCCTGTGTGCTGTACAGGGGGTGTATCAATGTGCCCCAAGTATCAATGTGCCCCAAGTATCAATGTGCCCCAGTTCCCCCTTCTTTATATATAGACTTTTGGTCCTGGGTACTGTCACAAAAATGACATTTTTAAGGTTTAAAATTTTCTAATAAATAATGAAATTGCAATAAAATCATATTTTTTGATTTATTGATTTTTAAAACAATTGTTCTAAAGAATAATAATAAAATTTTACATTTTATTTGCTTAAAATCAATAATAAAGGTCCGAGACACTAAAATGCACGTTTATGCGATATTCAGCCGTATATTAATGATGCACCCAGTACGTGCGTGCGAGTCCATATGTATCTTTCCATTTTTCTTTATATTATATTATATATATATATACATACATACATACATATAGATATGAAATCGCATATATAAAAAGTAAACGTGGCCAGACAATAGAAAAAACAGAAATACAAAAAAACCATGGAACTATGAATAACTTACAAATTCATCAGAGGAGCTATGCAAGATTAATTGATGTTAAAAAGATAAGTTATTTAATTCAATATTTACTGCAATATCCCTAAAAAGATAATATGCAACTCCTTTTGACATATCAGAAAACCAAAACAATGGAAAGAAAAGATGAGATTCAAAGCAAAACTATTGTACGTTAGATATAAAAAAATAAATTATATATAGACACACAGAGAGAGAGAGTCTTTAGCAATAAAATTTAAAATATATCAAACGAAAGCACACCATGTGGCCGCACCTGGCAGTTTTTTTAATTTATGCATCTCGAATTCGCAACATTGGGTTTTAATAGTTATTTTCATTATATGATGATAGATGTTCTTTAAATAAAAGCTATTAAAATTTTCTAGTGTGAATTCAATATTTCTAAATAAAATGTTTCCCAGATGTGGCAACACTGCGTATAACTAGCTTAATTGCAACATTTTTTAAAATCAATATTCAAGAAGATTTTTGTGTCTTATTGTCTTTATTGGTAGACATTTTAAATACGAAATTTCTTAACAACGTAATAAGAAAGTAATTTTAATAATGAACTGGAAAGAAGGGATACTTAATTATAAGAATACTGTCTTTTAATATTAAAATTGATTAATAATTGAATTTTACACTTATAAAATAATGCATAAGTAATTTGAAACCAAAAATATCTCTAAATAATTTTTTACGAGATAATTTAGAATGCAACTTTTTCCTGATAGAGCATTATAATGAAATTTATACGAGTAATAGAAGTTTATAAATTGTATCAAAAGAGATGACAGAACTTTAAAAACAGTTTATGTTTTCTTTCATTATTTTAAGAGCCCGAAGAATGAACAATAAGTGATCTTTTGATCTATACGATAGTTTTAATGATAGTATTTCAGGTTCAGATTACGAAATTTCATCTATTATCAAAAAGAGAGAACTAAAATTATTATAAAAATTTATCATCATCAGCTTCCTTAAAAATTTGTCCCTTGTTTAAACTTTATAACCGCCACAGCTATGGGTTGTTGTATTTTATATTCTTTTATGGGACATTCTGTGTACATTTTTAATATATATATATATATGGCTAGCCATATTTCGTCAGTAGTACTCGCCAGACTGATCTAAAAGATGTAATTTTATGATTTGTGTTAAGCATTTCGTTCATCGAACATTGATTAAAATTATTTTACATTTTCGTCTTTATTTAAAAATATATGTTACGGCCAAAACTCGGAGCTTGGCCAGTTCGCGAATTGGCTGGCTAAGATTTCTGGCCCAAAACTGAAATACACGAAATGAACAGCTTATTCCGGGTTTTGGCCGACCGACTCGGGAAGTGGCCGCTAAATCTTGGCCAATATACGAAGTGGGGATTCAAGGCCACCCGGTAAATGACACTGACGAGCACGGATGATAGGAACATAATGTCATTTTCAGGAGACATTATTAATACAGCCATCACTTAATTGAGACCTTTCTTAAAACGTTGTATTTCGCGCTCACAGATCATTAACACATGCCATATTTGCTAGCTAGAACTTAGCATACGAGATATTTGCTCACCACTATCAACTTGGCTTTTCTGTCCTAAAGTCAGTACCAGTAAGAGCTAGAAAAAGAATAGAATATACCACAGGATTTACAGTAAATTTGTACGAGAGTCAATATCTAAACGTTTATGGAAATACGAACATGCATTAAATGTAAATCATTAATAACATATCATACCTCATTATAGGATAAATATATGATGAATTAAACAGTTATTTCTGTAACTTCACTAATCACAAATTTGGGAAGTATTCAAAGGAAAAAGAATACTTTAAGTATTGTGAACTCACAGCCTTCGTCTGCTACGCTGGTCGGTTTCTTTAAAAGAATCTGGAATCAAATTAATCCGATAAAGATTTAAAAAAAACCTTAATAGCTAATAAGTTATCAATAATTGTTGTCTTATTCATACAATTTCACATAATTCGGTTCAAAATCGATGTTGGCGACACAAGAGACAAAATAGCTCTAAAATAAATATGCTTATCTATTTTTAAATAGAATTGCTATCTTTAATTTCACGCTTCTACCTAAAACTGTTGCAGAGATATGAAAAAATGTCTTGAAAGTACAAACACCCCATTAAATCTTAGATGGATAGATAAAATACCTGTTTTACTTTGTTTTAGAAGAATAATTATTCTCAAATTCAGGTCTCTAAAACTGCTGCTTAGGTATGGTGGAATGACCTAAACGTTTCGTTATTTCCGTTAATCCTTTTGGGAAGGAGAAGGGAATTTATAACAAAGAAATCAATGTTTAATATTTTTTTAAAAGGCTTGTTATCGTGAATTTCACGTTTCTGCTTTGCTGCTACGATATGGTTAGCGATGGACGATTCTCAAAAATTTACCAGTCAAAAAAAACTATCCTCGTAGAAAACAATTGATTCACTTATCGATTACTTCAGAAAATCTACAATCGAGATGTTCTACAATCGTTTATAAAAAGCATTGTTTTCACATGTCTATGAAGTTAATTTTGTTAGGCTGTGCATATGTAACCATCACTTTAGGGGGAGGGAGTCTGGCGCATGAAATCGTAAAATATTGATAGGGGTAAGGGGGATTTGTCTTGATATCGATATCATTTTTGATCCAATCAAAATTCTCTTTTTATTTCTAACACGATATTTAGTTCTAAATATTATGTTATCTTTTTAAGTTGGATATATATTCATATGAAAATACAAAGTTATTAAAATCACTAAATTATTGGAAAATTCTTTAATTCTAAAAATTATAGAATACCCCATAGTTTGATCTTCCTATTATTCTTCATATGCATATATAATCACAGTTCGAGAAACCATATGTGAAGTATATTTGAAGTAAAGCTTTCGAAGAATTTGAAGTGTGTTAACTAATATATAGGAGAAGAAAAAGAATGTTTTCTTGCTCTATTGACAAGAATTTCTATCCCGCACATATCCCTCATCCGTTCGGAACAAGTGCAATATAAGACTTTATTGCTGTTGAATGCATTATGCAACAAAAAACTATTATAAAATATTTTTAAACAGCAACTATTTCTTTTAAGTGTTATTATACAGGGTGTCCCAGAACTTCGTGTACAAACGGAGGTGTCGTAGAGAAAATCGTTAGGAACCATAATTCCATAGGATTGCATAATTAGAAATCAACTGAAGGCGCTGTACGCGAGTTATCAAGATCAGCACTTGACTTCCTCATTTAGACGACAAATGCATACGATTAACATGAATCATTTCACAAACGTCGAGTTGACGGTCATCCATTGCGTCCATGGGCTAGCGGACGGAAATAGACGCGCTGTTATATCCGGAAAGATATCCAATGAGGAGCCAACCAAATCATTAGATGTTCGCTCGGGTACATCAGAACCTTGCGGAGCGTGGATCCTTTACAGCCATCATGCAAGATACCGAGAGACCGCGAACACCCATATTCGAATAATCTGTTGCATACAGTGGAACAAAATCCCAGTAACAGTGTACGACGCTTGTCGCTGCGACCAGACCGTCTCGATCAACTGCCCATCGCGTATTGCAGGGTGAAGCCTTACGTCCCTTTCATCTTAGAGTTCAATTACTGCAGCCCCCACGATGTGTCGATCCCCCACGATGTGTCGTATTTGCACAGTGGTTTCTACACGAAAGTGCGGTCTACATGCAATTTTAGAGTTCAGTTATGTTCAGTGATTAAAGGGGTGTTCAATACGCACAATGCCCACATGTTGTCTTTAGACAACCCACACGTAACCCGACTACGAGCCGTACAACAACGCTTCACTGTTAATATGTGGGTGGGTGTCGCGGGGGACAGCTTAGTCGGGCCGTACATCTTACTACCTCAACTGGATGCACAGAAGTATCCCGTTTTTCTTTAAGAGGTACTTCGAGAACTGCTTAAAAATGTCCCCGCATATACTCGACGTGGAATATGGTTCCAATATGATGGAGCGCCATCTCATTATGCAAGGTGTGTATGTGACCACTTGAACCGGGCATTTGGAAGCAATTGGATTTGGCGTGGCGGTCCCGTCGCTTGGCCACCTAGATTGCCTTATTTATTTCCTCTTGATTATTGAAATGGACTTGGTAGTAAGATTAGCCATCACTGCTGCGATGATCAGAGAAACGCCAGGTATCTTTGAAAATGTTTGCCAATCAATGTCGCGTAGGTGTCATGCATGCATTTATGTCAATGGACGTAATTTCGAACACTTTCTGTGATGTATTTAATAAATACATTGTATTCTTTTGTTGTGTAATAGAGTATTTGACATTAAATTCCGTGTTGTGGCCTTATTGTGTCTGATCACGTGAGGGTGACGTTTCCGCCCATGCTTTCCTATGTAATTATGATTCCTAACGATGTTTTCTACCTTCCCTTCAAGATTGTACACAGTTTTGGGACACTGTATATAAAACCATATTTTATTGATTTCTCTAGATTACAATCAAAGTATGCGAAAAATAAATGTAACCAATGTTGTGTGTCACTCCAAACAAAAGAAATTCCTAAAGATATTTTTGAAAAAATTGTACTTTGATAACGATAATATTACCAAGGGAGGGGGAGGGCTCGAGGGATAATTACGTACGATTTCGAAAGAGGGTTGCGGACTCAAAATTATCAAAAAGTTGGTAACGATTCATTTGCACAGTCCCTAAATACATGGAAACTAAAACCAGAAGGAATTAAACAAACCAAAGGGAAGCTATATGAGAGTCACAATAGAGATAAAGTCATGTGCTGATGTCTGGTTGCAAAAAGTAAAGGCGCGAGTAAATATAAAAAGATAGAGTTTAAGTATCAAAATTAGAATTTCTTGACTATTAGCAGCAAAATAGCCAAAGAAATAGGGATTAAAAGTACCCTTCGTTATAAAGCAAAATCAGGAATTAAAAATATGGTGAGTGGGATCAACAATTTATTGATTTTTTCTATGTCATTTTCGATTAGTTCTGTAATTTTCCCATTATTAGAAGCCCTTTTGTTGGAATACATTAAACTTACCCTTCAGGAAGGGAAATGTGGGGAGGGGCAAGGGAAATACGTAATATGAACAAATGGTCACAGGGCGTACAAACGACAAATCGCATGAAGGGTGTCAGCTAAATTTAGAAAAATGCCCCCTCTGCAGGGACAACCTGGGGGGAGGGGGCTTAGGAGATGTTTAACATGAAATAGTGTTTACAGAGCTTGTAACGGAATGAGGGGTCTGGTGGGTGTTGAATGAATACATAACTCGAGATATAAGTTAAAACCAGTTTATTTAAACTGTTAGGGATCAGGGGGAAGTGGAGCGTTCAGTTCATTAATTTCAACACTAATAACAATACTAAAGGATTAAACTCATAAATATACTCACAGCTCCGGATCTAGACTTAGTCAGGGCACTTAGAATCAACCCCTTACTTAAACTTCAGTTAAACTGCTAGATAAAAGCTTTATTAGACAGCCCGTGGCTGTAACACACTCTTTATTGTCTAAAATACTCAACGTAACGAAATTATCTCTTACCAACGGCAAATTTCTCGAATAGCTCCGCTCTGAATGAACTAAGTCGGCAAATGCTGATGGCGACTCACTGCAAAACACCTTGCTATCTCACTGGAGGCTCAATAATAACTTGCTATAACTCCAATCTAATTCAATTTACTGCTTCTCCACACACTACTAGCGGGCTTGCGTTGCTACACACCACTAGCTGGCTTGCGCCGCTTGACACACACTTAGCTTTTATATGCTGCAAACTGAGATATCATAAATTTACATATTGCTTCTAACCGCAACATAACTTGTAGAACCGAGGAAGAAACACACGCTTTAGAAAATTAAAGTAAAAGAGAGGATAGATGTCACTTCCACGCTACACATGTTAAATCATTGACGTCACGATCTCACAAAAATGCTAGAGTGCCTTTATCACAAAGGTCACTCCCTCACAAACTTTCCAATAATGTCCCATTTGAGATGTCGGCAAAAGTTGAAAAAATATATCATAGGGTTTTAACTATCGTACCTCCTGGAAAACTTCCCCCTCTCTTTTTGAATTTTTTATAAATAATATTTATCGGAGGAATCGTCAAAAATGTCCAAATTAAAATGATAAAAACACTGCGATTTCATAAAAGTTTGAAAATTGCCCCTGCCCGGGGGGGGGGGGAGATTGGGAGAACGGAAGAAAGATCAATAATCTGAAAGAGTAGTCCAAGGACTTTATGATAATATATCACATGATTGGTCAAAAAATGTTTGAAAATTTTCGACCTCCACTTTAGCCACTTTGAATTTCCGCTTCTATTTTAAAATCCCCGAAACTTGTGTTTAATTTTTCTTTAGAAGTTATATATTTTGCAATTTCAAGCTCCCACCAAACATTTCAACTCAGATGTGCCAAATATTCTAAAATTTTTCCAACTTCTTTTAACTCCCCTAAGGGGGAAAATTTGTAAAATTGCTGAAAAATTTTTTTTTTTGTAGATTTATATTCTGGAATTTCGTACGCCTACCTATAAGAGCTCGAGATATAGTAAGATGTTCTCTAGTTTTCGATCCCCCATTTAAACCCCTTACTGAGGGTATTTTCGAAAATCCCGTCTTAGTGCACGCTTACATCATAAGTATATTTTCTCCGATTTTCATGCTTCTAGGCTCAGTAGATTGGACGGTGCGTCACTCACTCAGGACAAACTATTTTATATATGTATAGATTTGATAATTCAGATAGAACAAGACTCATTAAATACTAATTTTTTAATGAGTTAAAAAGTATTTCACGTTAAAATACTAAAGTTCTAAATTAAAAATATGCATGCAATCTTAAAAATAGCAGTAAACTCTTAATTTCTGTTGAGATATCAGATATCACAGTGCTTAATGTGTTGGATAAGATCAGAATAACAATTCATTATGTGTTAGAATTTGATTGTTGAAGGCGATGCTATTAATCTGTCAATAGAGTCCAACTTAAACAAGTGGGTAAGTGAGATCACAGATTGCACAGAGGATATAATTTTTTCAACAACTTATCGTTTAATTAATAAATCCAAATTGTCAATGCATAGTTACTAAATCCTTACATAGATGTTAGCACGTATAAAGTTAATTTAAAATTAATTATAAAAGGAAGTTATTTTAATAAAATTTTAAAAATTTTCAAATTATTCAAATAAAATCCAAAATTTTTTGAAAATCAGGAAAAAAAATAACGGAGATAAATATTTTTTTTAATTTCTGCTACTATAGCTGAATACATGGAGCCGTTTTCTGTAGTTAATGTAAAAGTTGCTGTCATTTGTAGTGTTGTGACCGATGATAAAATATTTTTTCTTAGCAGTTAAATACAGAAGTACCAGATTTTTGGGTATTCACTAGAGATCTAATACAAACCGGGTTTCGTTTTCGGCCTAAAATCTTAATTTTGCCAAAATTCTTTTCATTTCTTTTCTTTTTATTTCTTTTTGAACGTAAAGGCTACCTAAAGTTCGGCTGTGCCGAAAATAGTGTTTATATTCCAAAATATCGTTCTTCCTTCGGAGATATTCAATATGATTCATTGATTTGAGGCGTGTCCGCTCAAATGAGACTATTTATTGCTATGAGCTTCACTGTTTATAATTATCAGTCAAGCGAGTGTAAATTATAAAGCAAACAATGCCTATAAGACTAAATTTTGAAGACGCTTTTCACGTTCTCATTAAAAGCTGCAGACTTAATAGTAATAGAAAATTTTTAGTTTGAAATCGCAAAAGTGTTTCGAATACTCAAAGTATAGTATAACATAGCATAACAGTATATTAGTATAACACATGACGATTTATAAGAATAATTATAAAGATAGGTCGAAATATGTTTAATCAATTGAAATTCATAGAGTTGTTAAATTATTTTGTGTAGTTACTTAATTATATTTTATATGAAAATAAAATGTTTTGGACACACAGAGCGTTTTTGAACCCCACATGTAATTACACGTTATAATTATATATATTTATGTATTAATTATGTTTAAATATGGCACATTTGTTTTCATACGAAAGTAGGATAATTACCGAAATTCGGTTTAGTTTTCTGTCTTAAAAACCTGTTTCGGTCGATCCTTAGTATTCACCCCAGGATTGTGTTCAATTTCCGTACACTCAAATACGTAAGTGCTGGCCATTTAATCTTCCCACATAATCTGATTGTTACACATATTCCCATTCTTTAATAATTTTTTCCTTTTTAAAATTGAAACGCCACATGTGACATTTTATATAGTAGTCTTGACAGAAGTTATATGGTGTTTTTGAGAGTACTCAAAATTCAATAAAAGAACACTAGAAACACTTCGAAATTCATATGTAAACAGTAAATATATTATTGTGACGCTCGAAAATCTTATCTAAAATAAAATGCAGTAATTAAAAATGGCATCTTTTATGCGATATTTACTTTTACTGAAATTTTAAGCCTAAATTTATTTAAACATAGAACAGGAATATATGAAGCTATTGGTATGTAAAATAGAGCTGAAACACTATTAACACGTTGAGTGTCACGGTGACTGACACTGGACTTTCCATTTAGGTCATGTCAGTCACCGGTGACTAACAGTGTAATATGAGATGAAACTAGAAAAAATACATTCGTTTAAACAATTGTTAAGAAAGTATAAACCTGTAACAAGTAAAAGTTAAGTAAATTTTAAATACATTTTCAGTAATTAAAACAATATATTTTTTAGTTTTGTAGGGGAAAGTGGGGGCTAGAGGGACTTTCTTATTTTATGCTAGAATAAAAACAAAAATGCGCATTTTATCATTTTTTTATTCCAATTTCTTTTACAGTTAAATAAATAAAAACTTTACCAATCTTTGCGTTGTATCAAATTTTGTACTTTAATACCAATTGTCCCATTAGCCCCCATACTTGGGGTCTATTGGGACACAGTGCAGAGCTATTGGGACATGTAGTGTAATTTTAATAGAAAAATCTTTTAATGAATGTTAAATGCATTTTTTTATTAAACGCTATGCTGCACATGCAAAAATTGTTGTGCATCAAATTTAAGGATAGGACATCCTAATTCTACTAAGCCGTTTGACATTTTTAGCTTTAAAAAATGTCTTCCACAATCACAAAACATCGATCACAACATCTGCCTAATTTAGAAAGTCAAAATCTTTTTTTTTTTAGTTTTTTGTATGCTGTGTTAATATTTCCAACACTCTAATTAAATGATAAACAAACTGAAGACAAACAAACCATTACACGTTGTTTTAAAGAAATATCGAGTCAAATAGGTTATCATTAATCTGTCCCATTAGACCCACTATACGCAAATTTATAACATGAGAGGATTTATATTTTTAATTCATTATTTTCTGAGTAATATTTTCTCATTCACTAATATTTGCAGTATCGTTAAATGTATTTAAATGAGATATAAGTATTCTGAATTGTTTACAAAATAGAATCAATCGCAAAACACAAAATTTACTTTGGCTTGTTCGAAATTAAATATAATTTTTTCTAAACAGCAATCAACTGTCATTGCTGACCTCCAATGCTGAAAATGTGTGCTAGACCTATTGCGATGCCATGGTATATAAATCTTCACTAAAATACATGTCATGTAAAAAATCCATTTGTCCCATTAGCCCCACTTTCCCCTTTCATATTTTAGTCTGTTAGTAATCCGTGACTAACGCGGCCCCAACGGAAAGTTCAGTGTTAGTCACTGGTGACTGATGTGGCACTCAACGTGTCAGCTCTCAAAACTTTTCTTTTGCATAAATTGAAATAAGACAATCGAATATGTAATTTTTGTTTTCGGCTGCAACAATTTTGGCAGTTAAAATGCACTGTGTGTGTGTGTTCTTTATTTATACTTGTTTTACCAGAGCATGGTGCATTAGAAAGTATATACTAGCAATAATTGGCATGTTTCATGTATTACATAAAAAAATTCAATGAACGATTAGCACGTGGTGTTCAGTCTGTTAATTATTCCCTTAACATTTTCGACTAGAGCTCCTAGAATCCTAACCTGTCATTATAGGAGTCATATTTTCAAGAGAAAAAAAATATCCTGAAAGTGGAAACGTCGTCAAATACTTCTTTGGTGAAAAAGAGGGGGGTGAGGGGGGTGTTAACAAATCTGATAACATTTTGTAATTTAAAGGAGCTGCGTATTATTTGTTGTATCTTCAGGTATGTGACAAAGTTTCATGAGAAGTGTTTTAATGTAGAAAAAATTAAGAGCCCTTTTAAATTTAAAATAAAAATAATGTCAACTAATTTATACTCAAGCCAAATCTTTTTTTTTTATCAATATTAAAAAATAAAATTTAAGCAATTAAAAGTTTTATTTCAACTTATTTACATTAAAATTACATTACATAAAATTTATTTACATTAAACATTTAAAAACAGCTTATTTAAAGTACAGACATTTTATAAAAATCCATCCATAATTAAAAATAAACTAGTCTCTTTAAAAATCTTCTAAACGTATTTTACATGTTTCGAACAATACATTCTGAAAGTATCTTTTCACGTGGAAAGTTAAACGTAATATCATGTATACAACTGAATAAAAACAAAATTTTCTTATTGTCATATTCTCTTTATCCAGATCAGTGAAGGAATTAATATTACCTGAATAAATGAATCAAGAATTAATTATCTTTAAAAATATTTTTAATTCAAGAAATTTGAACCAAGAATAATATTTTATTACCTGGTATCAATGGAACAACTTCTTCACACACACTTTCTATATAATTCGCAGTACTCCAAAGAATCATGTAAACTACAAAGCATAGCCTGTACAACATTTCAGTAATAGAATGAAGAAAAGTAACGTTATCTTTTCTTGATGTAACCTAAAATTCATAGAAATTTTAAGTTTTTACATAAAACACATATTTAATAGTTATTGTTTCTTCATAAGTTCATGAAGTGAAATTTTATATTTATATAAAAATGTACTTACCCATTCTTTACTTTCACTTGAGAAAATATTTCCTTGGAAAACTGAAAAATTATATAATTAGTATATTGCGTGCTTATTTCTAAAACAAAGACTAAAAAATATCAACAAATTCAAAACGCTTTCAGCATGAATAAAAGCACAAGATTCACTTCCTTTTTTTACAGGTATTTTTTTTAATCCAGGTTTTAAAACATCTGAATTTTTCAAAAAAATGTCTACACCTTTCAATTTGCCCAATGCAAAATTGCAAGGCAGTCCTCCTATTAATTACAGAGTTACCAGAGCTGTTCAATGAATAAAGATAATTTTCTCACAAAAACATATCCCTAACTTAGTGTTCAAATTCAGATTTTCAAAGTATCCCCCCCCCTCCCTATTCTATGCATTGTATTAACCTGTTTCGATATTTCAAATACATGAAGATTAGTTTTTTGATTAGGTCCTTCAAAATCGTTTCTTTCCGAGATGTTTATTCACATTATACTCGTTGGGCCTGAAGCCAAAATTAGGACTTTTGGTTTCATCTGAAAACTTGATTATATATACCTTTTTGTATTCACAATGGTCCAAGAAGTTCATTTAAATACAAAAACTATGAAATTTGTGAATGCTTGTAGGCTCCATATTGAAAAGATTAGCGCCATCTATAACACATAGATACATGTTTTTTTTCTTTTGACATTGTCACATAATTAGAGATTTCAATGAAAAAAACAAATATTGTTGAACATGAAATGTTATACAAATTATATATCTGTTAAAATTTTATTTTAATATGAAGTTTACATTTACATTTAACTAAGTTTATTAACATTTTCTATTGGATAAATTCAAAAGATATTTGCGACGAAAGAAAACCAACATCTTGTTTTGCATTTTATTTTCATGTGAATAAGACAGAAATTTAAAAAAATTAATATTGGTGAAACTATTATACTAAGTTTTAAGAATTAACCCCTTCGGGACCACGAATGTACATATGCATCTCCAAAGCACACTTCTATTGTTTGTTTTTGACACTACTAAAAAAAGAAATACAAAATTTTCCTTATTTAATTAGATAGATTCTCGATTGCTAAACTAACTTTAATTGCTTGACAGAAAGTTGCATCAACCGAATAAAATTCATGATAAAATTGCTGGTCCCTACCGGGTTACTAAATAACAGAAATGTTTGTCTTCTTCACTGCTATCATCATCGGTTGACATTCCTGTGTTCAAATCACTTCCATCATCTAAGAACAGTTCTATATTCTGAATATGCTTGTACATCTGAGGTTATTACAAAGACAAGCACATGATGGTGAGGCATGTTGAACAACAATACGACATCAGTTCCAAACCACCTTCAGAAGCAGGAATATGATTCCACTGGACCTCTAGATAGCCCTTTTTTTCACTCTCTGTACCAAAAATCCAACTTTATTTATCTAGGGGTGGACGATCAGGATCAGCCTGTGGTAACTTCTTCCAAAACGTGACCAAGGTAATTAGCTCTCATTATAGCTAGAATATTACTAAATAGCAGAAGACTATGCGACTTCACAAATTTCTTTTTCACAGAAAAAATGTATAGAATATAGGTCAATTCATTGATGTTTGAATATTTCTGCTTTCCAAGGTAGAGTTGGCAAACTTATGACTGAAGGTGTTTCTATTTCCTCTTATATATCAGCTTCAGTATCAAGCGCTTTACGTGCATCTCGAAATTCAATGTTCTGAGTCAGCATTTTCCCTCAAGTTGTAGTACTTTACCCTGTCACTGGATCAAGATTTTACAAAAATCAACCCTTTATAGTTTTTCAAACCTTTATCTAAACAATACAGTGGGATAATTGCCACATCAGTATCTATAGAAATAATATTAAAAGTCCAAACGCTAAAAGCCTGGTGTACACGAAATAAAAGTCGAGTGTTACCTCTTTATGGAAATAGGTCAATTTAGTGGATTCTCTAACTAGTTATTTCGTGAATTTTAGAATTTTCTCTCAGTAAATAGCGCACATCATTCATGCATTCAACTATTTCAGATAATGTTCATTTTGCCATTCTTGAGAAATGAAATAAGAGTTCTCTGGTTTTCTTCAGATAGAAACCGTTTCCATTTTCGTACTGGGATATCCAGGAGTATATAACTTTATAGCATTATCAATAGTTTATATTTTTCGTTAATTTCTTTTTATTAACACCTGCTTGTATATATCAATCCAACATCTATTTGAGAGGCTGTAGAATCTTAATGAAAAAGAGATTCTTTGCTAGTTATTCCAATTATTGTAGCTCCTGCGGTAATTTTGAATTAAACACATTCTGTCAATGATATTAACACCACCACCATTTACATTCTTCCAATAATTGCAATTTTATCATAACATCCATCAGATTAATTTTTCAGTTTTTTAAATCGAAAAAACAGTATTGCTAAGAACAATGGAAGAGGCCCTAGATGTTAGGGAAAAGGTAGTTCGTACATCGAAATTTCTTCGCTGTGCAATAATCGCCATCTGAGCAAACATATTTCTTTTTTCCTTGATAACAATCTTCGATTTATTAAACTTTACTCTCGGTTTCTTCTTCAAGTCAGAAAATGTCTTTAGTTTATTTATCTTTGATAGTTTGAAAAACTTTTCTGGGTTTGAGTCTTCAGAGAGATATTCTCTCTTCAAAGTTTGGTAAGTTTCTTCACCCATCTCATGAGCATTAACATTTCTAGACAATTTCTAAGTTTGTTCTTCCTTCAGTTGATTCCATAGCAATGTCTAGATTTATCGATCAACTAAAAAACATGTTCTGTAAATATGAAATATCAAGTTGTCTTCTTGAATCCTTCTCAAAAACAGATGTAGAACAGTTTTTATGAAAAATTGATTTTGTCTCTTTCATGAATCATGAAGAAATGCTGCCCTGACATCAAAAATATCTTTTAAATGCGGCAGGTATTTGGACTTCGTTGTAGCCTTTGAACCCTACGTGTCTTCACTTATCGTTCTATTAATTCAATAGTATGCAAAAACAAGAAAATATTTCCAATCACATTGTTTTTTGGTGGACATTTTCCAATGTGGCGTCCATTAGAGCTTCCGTTTTTGAAAATATTATGGAAAAATGTATTCTGATGCTGTGGTGAATCAAGAAATTTACGTTTTAACAAGTTCACTGACATGAAACCACACGAGCCCCTGAACTGCTGGCTTAACGACGGCGGCCATTTTACAATATGGCATCTTTAAGTTACTTTAATTTTGAAGTATCATTGAAAAAAAATGAAGTGCTGTTGTTGTAGTGAATCGAAAAATAGAAAGTTTGCCAAGTCCGCTAATATGAAACCACACAAGCCTTTAGCTCAGCAACTATTAAGGAAGTTCTCATCTTCCTGTATGTAACAATCACATTCAACTGCAAACAATTCTGCATTCGAAAGTTCTGTTATTTTCGAGTATGAAGAGTCTCAGAACCCATCTTGTTCACAGACATCTTATTTTAAGTTTTTGTGTTACAAACAAGTAGGTGACACTTATTATCCTCAATATTTCTGATGCAGATCTTATTGTTATTCGACGATTTTCTATATCAGTAGCAACAGTAAAAGACCCCTTCCAATTTTAAATATCCTTGCTAAAAAATTTTAAGCCAATTACAGCTTCATTTTCAAGTTTCTAGTTTGAATTTCAATATTTTTATTTTTTGCATAATATATCCGAGGTGAATATATAACTGAACATCTTTATTCTTCAATTTTGGTTACAGCTTTATTCTGAGGACACTTTCAATTTTGGAACGATATAAAAATATTAAAATGCGCAAGAAAAATTTCAAAGTAATGCTGTCATTAGCATCAGATGAGTGTTTTCGTATACTTACGTAGACTCACCTATAAGTGTAATAAAATTAACTTTCAACTTCTAAAATAAAAAAGTTTGAAACATTTTTATTTTTAGTAGAATAATATTTATAAACCCAACTTCCGATTGTTAAAAAAAAAAATTATTACGATCATTTTTAGCCTAGTTACGTGCGTTTTGAGCAGTCGTAGGCAACAGCTGTTTCAGTAACATACACTAAAAATACCATTTGACAGGTCTGCATTGAACTCGAGGTGAGGATTTATTATGCTTGGGAAGGGGTATTTTTGCGGATTCAATGGCTTTTTGTTAAATATGAATATTCATTCTGTCATGGAGTATATTATTTAAGAAGATTGAAAATGTTCATTTTTTTTTAACAATGCAACTGGATATTACACTTAAATGAATTACTTTTTCTTTTTTGAGCGATATATGTAGAAATATTCCGTAGTATCTGCAAATTTTATCTTAAAAAAATTCCATCACGTATTGTGAATAGTTGAGTACGTGATTAGAAATAACTTCATATCGGTGAATAACACGAAATGTGAGATTTTAGGTCTAACATTTTAATTTTGTTTAAAGCAACTTATTTCCGTATAGTAGCACAAATTAAATATAATGTTCAGTTTTATTTGATAGTTTATGGAAGCCAGAAAAATGACATAAAAGTCTACTTCATTTTTACAAACAATATTTTCAAAGAAATACCTAAAACATCTTGCTGGTAGCTATTTTTTTACTACTTTTGCTATGAAACATGTCAGAAATAAGAATTACTCTGCAGCGATATACTTATTCCTGATAAAGAACTAAAACGAGCAAGCCAGGAAAAAGACACATTTTCACTGACAAACATATTAATTATGGAAAATTATTTGTAAAATGCAGAATTTGTTAAGTTCCTCATATGTGTGTTTTATAAACATTAGAGATTTTAATAAAACTAAAAAAGTTATTAGTACATTATAGAAGAAAGCCCTTCACTTTGCGCACATCAGAGTGGCATACCAGGAAAATGACAACCTGAAATTTTAAGTCTTAAATGCTTTATTTGTGTTATTAAAAATAAAGCATAGTCTCTTGAAAATACTTATAAAGAATACTTTTTATTAGAATGTAAAAAAAATAAGCGTACACATATAAAACAAGAGATGTCTGTCTGCCTGCCTGCCTGACAGCAGATAACACCGAAATTATAACACCCACGTCTCTGAAATTTTTGTGATGTGTGGATTCTAACACCGGAAAGAGTATTTCGCAGCAGGATTTTTAAGTGTCAATTTAGATTTTTTTAAATTAAAACTTACTAGGTAAGAGAATATTTGCAGTTTTCCACCAATTCACGGAAACGAAATAGCCAGGTTAAAGTCTATTTACAGCTCGCCACCATTTCGCGACAACGAAGCAGACAGTCAATGAGAACAAGCGTTAAAATATGGAATTTAACAACTGCATTTCACGACTGAATGCTTGCACTCGCATTTATTTCTTTTTCCTGATTGATTTACAATCGATCTTCAAAATCCATCCATGGCACCACCCAAAAAAAGTAGTAAATTAGGTAATTACTCCTTTTATGTTTTTTAGGGTTTTTTTCAAATGTGCAGCGCAAGCTTAGGAGATTTTGAATGGAGTAGGTCTCATTGAAGAAAGGAATTTTGAAATAATTCAATTACTGCATTATTTTCGTGTTTCAAAACAGCTAAAATGAACGACTGTTTCTTTATACTTCCAAAAAAATTTTTTGGTATCAGAAATACATACCTGTGTTCACTAAGATAAAATTTAAAATATTCTTCAGATAAAATTTGAATTGTTTTATATTTTAGTATGAATGGAGATTTTAAATATTCGCAATTTGTTTGAAAACATCTATGGTCCTAGGCAACGCCGGGAGGATCGCTAGTTGTTTTATATAACATTTAACAGGAATTTTATTGCGCGGACTGCAATTTCATATTTTGTGATATTTTCCTAGATATTGAACAAATAAGGTTTTAGAACAGTTAAAATTTCTAATTTCTAAAATTTTTAAACTTTTTACCTCCGCAAACTCGTGTATGTGTTCGCTAAGCTGAAGTTTTCACTGCAGTGAAAGCATTATTTAAATTATAATTCAGGAGATATAAGCTAGTTAAAATAGTCCTTCCGGCAGTGTCGGGAGTAAGAGGTAGCTTTCATATACTTATATATTTATTTATTTTAAATTAAATTATATTAGTGGAACCTGATTATGAGCTTGGTCGAAATCTTAATTCAGGTGCACATGTACCCTCATATTGAAATCGATTAATATATATATGCGATAACTCAGCCATTTTGTAAGATACAGACGAAACAAAAAATGCTCTGAATCTTTGTATCAAGATCAAATGCATAAAAGAAAAATCTTTTTCAATTTCTCACTTTCTTGTATCAAATTTTAAAATTTATAAAAAATTTTAAATGGTCGCCATTTTGAAATAAAATGGCGGATGGAACTGAGTATCGAACTCGATTTAGGCTTCAGTATATACTATGTACACACCAAGTTACATCCAAATCGATTCATAAATACGCGTGTTATCACGTGACAAAAAATCACATCGTTTCAAAATGTCAGCCATAAGAAAAATTCAAAGTGCTATAACTCAATCATTTTTTAAGATATAAAGTGTTCTGGAATCGTTGTTTTAAGTTCTAACACGTAAAAGAAAAATATTTTTCATCTCTTAATTCTTTCGCATTGAATTTTAAATTTTAAATTTTTTTAAAAATTTAAAATGGCCACCATTTTGAAACAAAATGGAGGATGATGCTGGCCAACGAACTCGGCCGAGATATTTGTATGTACTATGTACATACCAAGTTTCATTTAAATAAGTTAAAAAATACGTTAGTTATCGTATGACAAAAATCATATATATATATATATATATATATATATGTCAACATTTGAACGGAGGGTGGTTTTGGGGTCTGTGGGTCATGATTGGTGAAAATATACCAAAATTTTACAGAAGTGCTTTCCTCCGGACGGCTGCAATAGGTAGCTTTTTACTTTTTGTAATGAAAGCTACCTAAAAAAGTTATGATTAGAACACCGAGAGCTTATATATACCTATATGTAATACATTTTTTTAGTATTTTAATATAATTACAACATTGAAATTTTGCTCATTTGCTCGTTGGTTAGGGGGTTAATTTCAGGTTATTTAATTACTTTCCATTTTATTATAATTTGTAAAATATGAATATTTTAGTTTACTACAAGCATAAGTAGTGTGTTTGTACGCACGAAAAACCTTTGAGTAATACCTGTGAATATATCTTCGTGCAAAAATCTTGATATCTCAAGCATTATAGAAATATATATTAGTGGACCTCTAATTTAAATCTAATCATTATAGATGCATAAAACTCTCAGAAATGAGTCATAAATATTACTAAAATTTTTGCTCAGTCAATTTGTTTAAAAAGAAAATATTTGTAACTCATTTTTTCATTAAATCCTGTTTAACTTATTGAAGACTTCAATTGTTTTCAGTATTTGAAAAATTTTCACCCGCATTTCCTTATTTTCCGATTTTACTTAAAATTCTCTTTGATGACCCTTAAATAAGTATAAACGTAAATCATTACACTGAGTGACATTTAAAGATAATTGAATTTTTAAAATACAAGAAAAATAAAAATTTTCATATTATAAAATCTATAAAATTAAAATTAACTTAATTTTTTTAAAAGCTTTATTTATAAAATTATCAAGAATTTATTCATAACTTATTTTTTTGTACAAAAGGATTATTCTGGGCAAATCTAGACATTCTGTATGTACAGTCCCTGGCCAAATTATTAGACGCACTCATTTTCTTGTGTCGAATCATATTACAAGTTTCATAGAGATATTACTATGCCAATAGTTACAATTGATTATATACATCATCTGTAGGATTATAATAAATGAAAAGCATGCCAATGACTTTAAAAATTATTTATTTTTGTAAATTAAATTAACAATTGCTAAAATTTTAAAACTTAAAACATGAAATCCCAAAAAATGTCAATATTTTTTGGAGTCTCCTTTTTCGGCAATCAGTGCCTCTATTCTTCATGGCATGCTGTTAGTACAAAATTGAAATGTTTCTTGCATGTGTGAATGATGTTTAAAGACAAGAATAAGTTTTTCTATGAGCTGTGTTTTGTTCGTTATGAGCTCTTTGTGCAGTTTTTTCTTCATTAGCTCCCAAAGATTTTCAATGGTATTCATGTTTGATGAATTACCGGGAGCAGTTGAACACAGGGATATTTTTTAATTGAAAGTAGACCTTGACGGATCGTGTTATGTAACAAAAAGTTTTACCTTGCAAAAATACAAATGATTCTTCATTTGGAAACCATCAGTTTAGCTTTAGAATAAACCGATTTTGAAAACCTCTTTATATTGGTCTAGAGAATTGAATAAGAAGTCATAACAAACAAAACCCAGCTCATAGAAAATCTTATCCATATCTGGAATCGTCACCCACGCATACAAAAAACTCTTCAATTTTGTATTAACAGCATGCCGCGAAGAATAGAGGTACTGATAGCCGCCAAAAGAGGCTTCAAAAAATATTGACATTTTTTTGAGCTTCAAGTTATAAATTTTGCAATTTCAACCAAATTTTAATTTAATTTGTAAAAAGAAAGAGTTTTAAAGTGATAGGCATGTTTTTTATTTATTATAATCCTACAAATGATGTACATAATCAATCGCAGTTATTCACTCAGTAATATTTCTATGAAGATAGTAATATGATTCGACACAAGGAAAAGGGAGTGCGTCTAATAATTTGGCCAGGGACAGTAAAATTAAAATGCACATTGTATAATTTTTAAAATGCTAAATTATTCGTGATTGAAAATAATGTTGAACATAATAAGAACCATTAAAATTATTTTAAGCTAAATCTGTCTATTGGTATCTAATAACACTTAATTTTCTATTGTATAAAAAACTCAATGGTTAATAAACAAAAACAAAAAATCATGCGTTAAGCATACATTTTTAAACACTTTCCAACACTCCCTGAAATCTTTAAACTTCGTTATTTAAAAAATAAGTTAAAAAGGTAACGAAGTAAACATTTTAGAAAACAGATAAAACATTTGAAAATATGATTTCAGCAGCATATATTCCAATATATAACCAAACATATATTCCAATTCTTTTGAACAGCCCTGTATTTGAAGTGTAGATTTATATATCTACTATATAATGGGGAAATTTAGAAAACTCTTAACAGATTAAAATTTCTTTCAGCATTTTATTCGAATTAATGAAAACATACATGAATACGTTTGTGCAGCTCTGTAGTTTACTTAGAACCTTTATTGCATGCCACTATTTAGCTAAAATTTAGTTGAAAAACACTTTAAAACTACCGAAATCACATTTACAGAAATATTCCCAGACGGCCGTGTATCCATTTGTTTATGTGACCACTGTATATCATTTTATCTATATTCTACAGACATTTCTTAATAAACTAAATGTCATTCAGCGTAAAAATGATCAACACATTTACAAACCACCTTTAAGCAATGTACGCTCATACTCGGTAACCTTTACGAATACTTTTGTATAGTCCTGTGTATCATAAATAGAATTTATACAGAGCATCTAGTATGCATTTCCATCATAGTTACTAAACAGTACTTCGGATAGAATATACTATCTGAAATTTTTTGTATGGCCCTGTATATGCTATAAACTTTATATTCTACATGAAAAAACACAGTAAGCATCACCGACGTGTAGCATTTTTATAACATATGAAATAGTTTAACAGAATTAAAATAAGCCACAAACAATTTCCCCCTATACTATTATAGAATAACATTCTTTTGTGTGTCCCTGTAAATGAATAAAAACTATTCTTAGCACCACATATTCTACCGAATGCATATTTTAAAGCACTTCGTAAAAGCATATTTTTTATGTTTGGAAAGCCGTGACATCTTTTTAAAATTCATTTGGAACGCTTTTTCCCCGTTAAGCGTAATGTAACGGAAACTTTTAACTGACTCTGTAGAAAAAATGCTATAAACTGCATTTGAAATAGGACTTGTTCTAGAATGAACGTAAATAACAACAAAAAAAATATATCAGGTTAATCCAAGTATATTTACCGGAACTATAACGCAGCCAGACGGACAGACAAATAGAAGTGAAACACTATTCAACTTTGTTGGAAAATATTAAAAAGTTGATTTTGACGGTCCACTATACTCTTAACTACTGTCATAGAAAATGTCTCAATTACTATCGCTGAGATTGCTTGATCAAAAGATCAATAAACACTCAATTAAATGACGGGATACTGTTTCTGTTATAATTTTTCTGCATAAGATTACAATATCTCCCTGAACTAGAGGTCTGCACGGGCCGGAATTTCCGGACCCGGCCCAGTGTAAAATTCAGAAGTTTGGCCCAAGCCCGATACGGCCCGTTTATATTTTTACATTTCCTGGCCCGATCTAGTCCAACACAATTTCTACTATTTCGAAATTTTCCAGATATTTATCATATAGTTAAGATTGCTTTAAAGAATAGTGTATACATATTTATAGGATGATTTTACAGCATATTTTACAGAAAATACACAATCGCAACATTAATGATTACTTAGATTCTTAGCCTTTCTACATTCAAATAAAGATTTAGTAAAAAATGTGGTTTAGAATAAAAGAAAAAAAAGTTAAAACATAACTTTTGAAGCTGTATAATAAAAATTAGATTTATGAAAATATATCTGCATCATTTTATTAAAGATTTTCTCGAATCCAAAAAGTCTACTTTCTGATACATTTCTGAATTAGTTTCTTTTCCCAAACGTTTAAGATTAGCTGGTGTTTATTCAGAAACTAGGTAATCTAATGCCGTTATCCATTTTTTGATACAAGAAATTTAAGAAAATACTGTCAAATTTAGCGCTTTGAATCGAGTTTCCGGAAGCGATAGCGTGGGAGGGAGAAAAATCTGCAACCACGTGACAAGAATCTCGTATCTCAACATGTATATGCAAATATCTTATTTACCAAAAATGAAAATCTATTCGATTCCAAATCCTTTCAATAATAAGGCTTATCAATTTTACACCTTTAGAGTTAAAACTTAGTAAATGTGTCAAATTTTCGCGTTGTTCAGAAGTGAATTTAAGAAACACCAAGAAACATTTTGAATATAACTGTTTGTACTTGCTATTAACACATCTGCCAATTTTGAAATGAATCCATTGAAAATACAGGGATTTGGATTTTAATGTCCACTATTCCCTTAAAAGTTTAGACTTATGTTGGCAGAGGACGTTTAGAGCACACCAGAGTTGTGAAATTTGAAGTTGTGGAAACTAATTATTTAAATAGATTCAAACAAAAAATATAAAAAGAGATTATTAAAAATAGATATTTTCCAATCATTATCAGGCAATAAAATATTGCTCACCCGCAAGAAAAGTGACACGACTCAAAAATATTATGTTCCACCAAACAGGCATCAGAAGATTTTCATGTTTTTACTATAATAATGTTAAAGTACATAAATATGAATGCAACTCTAAGAGAGCACAAAAAATTGTAAAACTCTAAAGAATCAAAACATAGAAAAGGCTTGGACGACAATTTGTCCCCCGCTCTTCTGTGGTGACAAATTAATATATAGCGTAGTTTAGACATTTTCCAGATAACTACTCATGTCACTTTTAATGCAGCAAGATGAATCTAAATCGGACTTATTAGTGCAATAAATTGGAAAATGAATTTTTTTGGAGTTGTGTCATTATTCTTGTGAGTGAACGATTTACCCCCTTTGAAGCACACTATGCAATGCATAACTCATTTCTTTTGAAAGAAATAGAATAAAAAATATAAAATTAATACTTGAGTTGCAAGTCAAATTCACTAAAATGGATTACCTTTACATAAAATTTTTAAATATCGAAAATTATAGGCGACTTATAATTTCTTTACCTGTATAATGTATTATTATGCACAATACTTACCTATGTTTTCAATAACAGAGAGAAAATAACTCTGAACTCTATTTGGAGGTTTCATCAACTTTTGATAAGAAAACAGAGGTTGAAGGATCCAGAAAATTTTATTTAGTACTGTACTTTCTTGATACTGAGATTTAATCTTTCTTTGAATATCATGTTCCGCAGAGCAATCACGATTACCGTTATCCATCCTAACCTCATATAGATCTAAGCTTTATACAGATCGTTTATTCCTGTTCAAAAAATGCAATAAATAAATGAAAAGGAAGAAGCATATCCAAATTTAACAAATACTTTCCAAATGATCGTTTAGCAACAGAGAAAATTGCTCTTATGTAGAACTTACTGAAAGTAAATCATTTGCTTTTACGCAAAAAAGTAAAATGATTATTTTTCTTTTAAATTTAGTGCTTGAGAACTGAGATAGGATCAAACATAATACACTGCATAATTAGGAGCTCGTCAAATGGAAACAACGGTTCGTTACCGGTATGATCGGTTATCTACCAAGACGTTTAGTGCTGTTATTCGATTTGCAACCAATGTCGTTCAGTGGAAAAAACCGAAATGTTCGGTGATAGACCGAATTAACGGGAAGAAGAATCTTAGGGCGTGTTCAGCGAACTTACCAAAGTGACCAATGTAACCGGTAACTTACCGGAATTGTAAGTAACAGGTAGCTAACCAATTGACTGATTCTCTGGACGCACTGGTTAGTTATGTCATGTAGCGCCATCTATATTCCATTTTCACATCGAACAACAGAAAACGAAACCGAATCTACCGCCTGTTGACTTGAAGTTGCCATTTATTTTTAACTAAATAACATGTAACCGATCACGTGACCCAACTAACCAAGATTTTTCCCCCGGTTAGTTCGGTCACTTACCGGTCACATAGGTCAATTGTGCTGAACGACGTTGGTTGCTTACCGGTTACAGCACTGAACGCATTGGTAACTAACCAATCTTACCGGTTACTTACCGGTGACATTGCTGAACACGCCCCTGGTTAGCTGGGTCACGTGATCAGTTGTTTATTTATATGTTTATTGAACAACATACATCTGACTTGAGTGTTTGGCATAAAAGACTGCTTATAAGTCTTCGTCAATATACATAGACGAGATAGCAGAAGAAAATTTTTACAATACGACAGAAATACAACTGGGAGCTTCATATAAAGAGCGAGTGCAATGGAGCCAGCGGGGATAGAACCCACAACCTCCTACGTTCGCAAGCGATTAAAACGATTTTTTAAGCATCATTTGAAAACTACTTGAAAGAATAATTTGAAATTTTGGATTTCCATAAAGCAAGACATTAAAAATCTAAATCTATCAAAAATTTGTAGGTTGCAATTCATAATTTTTTCGAATGTTAATTTCATTATTCATATCATCGGATTACTAAAATTGCAAATTGTATGTTTGCAAATTGTATATTTGAAAATATCAAAATTCACCATAAACACACGGTTTAAGTGAAAACTTTTGTATAGAATCCTGCATAGGTCTCGTTGTGTTTGATCACAACTTGAAAATTCAATTTTAAGTGAACCTGTAACCACTTAGTTCCATACATAATACGGAGAGCCTACACTGTAAAAAATTTAACACTTTTGCTGCATCGTCATCCCACGGCTTTTATAGAATATCTCTCTTTTGACCCATGAGAATGCTATATAATAGGATGAAGTAATCGTTTTCTATAAAAGCGGCGGAGTGACGAAGCAGAAAAAGGGTCAAATTACAAAGGGTTTGATGAAATGGGATGGGTGGTTAATTGTTTTTGTAGGTCAAAAGTAAATTTGAGTTGTACAATCGAAATGGTACTATACAACTGTTCCAGTATTTTCAACCGAAAAGAATACCCTCCCTGGCAAGTAACGCTAATCTTTATCAGTTCCTCATTCTTTATTGTTAGATAAATTATGATGTGTTGGATTTGCGACTCATTTTATTTAAAATGGCTGTATGGGGCACAATGATACAGTCTTTGTCGGGGCACATTGATACAACCTAAATCCTTTTCTAGTTCATTTTTTCGTAACCTTTTATTTTTATTTTTACCATATACTCCTTAATTCAACCATTTTTCGTCAAAAATTTCTACTATTAGTTTTTATTGAAGTGAAATAGCTCTAATTTCTTTATATTAGAATATTTTATAGTATTTTTTCAAACAGAAGACGTACAAACTTACACAATATCTAGTGCTAGTAGAATTAATAAAAGAAATGGACGGCAGCCTGGCAAATCTCAAATTTATATCGATTCTCCAGAGAAAAAAGTATTATCGACATGAGAAATGTTAAGTAAGAGAAACAAGCTGCAGAACAGTACATGATAATTATATTATAAACATAATTTTTAATATAATTATCCTTTATTTTCTGTTTGTAAACCGATTTATAAACAGAAAACCTGGTAATTCTTTCACCTTTCCTAAGAAAGAAGAGAATTCTGGGGTTAAAGTGCCAGATATGACAAAGTTACCACAGCCAACAAACAGACAAGGAACAGCCAGAACATCAGGTCATCATACATTTCATTTTGATTGCTTTAATATCGCTTACAAATAAATTGTGTGCGATTTTAATGTCTATAAATGTATATAAAATGGTTTGCTAACTATTTTTCTGTGAAAAATATGCATTGGTGTTATTTTGTCTCCATTTTTCCCAGACGTTTCAAAGTGTATCAATCTGCCCCGGGGATGGGGCACTTTGATACAAATTACTTTTTTTTATTTTTTTTAAATTACATGCAAAAATAATATATAAAACAACAATTGTACATTTTTGCAATACACTACACAGGTTTTGCTGACATCAGATAGAAAAATAACTTGAAATTTCTGCTTTCTAGACACCAAATTTTTTTTTTGAAAAAAGCTGTATCAATGTCCCCCAGTTCCCCCTACCCCATACTACCATATGGGAGGAAATCAATATTTTGCCAAAGACTTTCGTCGGAAAATCTTTGGCATTGTATTCGCTGTAAAAAATATGACCCATTTGCTGCGTCGTCTTTCCCCTGCTTTTATAGAATATCGCTCTTTTGACCCCTGAAAATGCTCCACAATACACTGTAAAAAATTTGACCCTTTTGCTGCATTATCACACCACCGCTTTTATAGAAAACGATTACGTCACCCCATCATGGAGCATTCTCATGGGTCAAAAGAAATATATTCTATAAAAGCGGGGGAGTGACGATGCAGCAAAAGGGTCAATTTTTTTACAGTGCAGGATTAAGTAGTCGTTTTCTATAAATGCGGTGAAGTGACGATGCAACAAATAGGTAACATTTTTTACAGTGTTAATGTGCGGACCGCTGGATTCAATGTATCAGAATAGGGAGTTAGCTCTCCGTGTTATTGTTGATCTCAGTGCCTGTAACCTATCACGAGCCGTTAATTCCCAAATTGGCTCAGCCGAGCTCAGCAATTTGATTTGCTTAAATTGGAGGAAGTGACGTAGATTGGAACCGGTGCTAAAAAATTTAAGAACAACCAGACCCGATGCAGGAATTGGTTTAATGAGGTTTATGCTATTCAGAGGTTTTACTATATTTGAATGTTAAAGAATACAGATTTGTCCATTTTTCTATGTAATACATAAATGTTTGGACTGCACCAATTTGGGAATTAACAGCTCGTCAACCTAAGATGTTCTAAATTTAACCAAAATATTTCAAAATACAACACAACCCGAACCCGCTATGAATGGAAATTAATGCATATTTTGATGAAATTATTAAAAGTAATCCACAAGTATATCTATTTAATATCATTTTTTTCTTTTCATAGAAAAATGGACATGGACATACCTATATTCTTTAACATTTATATAATAAAAACTCTCAATAGCAGATATCTCAGGAACGTTGATAAAATTATTGCTTCAGAGGCCTAATTTTATTATTTTTCTAGCTCAATGTGACAAATTTTATTTTTTGGTATTGGGGTGACTAATTTCTTTCTTTTTAAGAGAGGGATGGTGGGTGATGATTATTTTTTCCTCCAAGCCGAGTTAAGTCTAGAGTGTTTCATGAGATGATTCTTAGAGTGTTTGATTTGTTAGGAGTTTTACAAAAGTTTGAGCAGGATTACGTTTCAGATGAAAATAAATTTATACTTGATTATGAATGATAATATATATTCAATTTACTGTATGAGAAATAAAATCTATGCAATAAATGTATAATCATAAATTGTTATTTTTTTTACCCAGTATAGTCAAGAATACTTTTTTCTCCCTAGGAGTATGAAAAATGTTACTAACACTTAATTTTTTATCACTGAAAACTAATGAATAGAAATTAAAAAATTGTTTGTCAAATAAATGAATCCTCTTTTTGGCATTGTCTGTTATGGAAGTTTTATTGTATATAGATCTTTCACTTGAAAAAAATATTTTAGACATTCTTTTAAAAAGTCGGGTAAACCTGAAGTCTAAAGTTTTTTTTTTGGATTTTAGGGTACAGTGGATTCTCAAAACTAATTTTTTTAATTTTCAATGATTTTTTTTTTATTTCTGGAAATAGTCATAATATATATATCTCTTATTTCACATTTTTTAAAAAATATATTCAATAGTTTTTGAGATACAGATTTTTCTTTTTTTAAATTAACGAAAAATGACAATATTTCAAAATGCTCCATGCGAAATTCTTTATGCCCAATTTTTCTGATTTTTTGTTTAAAATGCTCTCTTTGTATGTGTTAACAAATGTTACTAAGCATTTTTAGTATATTACTTGTAAAACATTAAAAAAAGATTTTAACTTAATTATTTTGTATTTTTCGTTAAAAAATCATTAAAAATACCATATAACTGAAATTAAAAAAATTTAAATGCGTCTAAAAAAGTTTATTTTTAGTAACATTTGTTAACACATACATAGAGAGCATTTTAAACAAAAAATCAGAAAAATTGGGCATAAAGAATTTCGCATGGAGCATTTTGAAATCATGAAAACGACGAAAATATTCATTTTGAGAAAAACAGGTTTTAGTAACTACAATGGCTATAATTGCTTAATATTTTCCTACTGACACAGTTTGAGCTATATATAAGGGATACAATATCATTTCTAGCTTATATGTAAGTGTTTTATGTTTTTATGGTAAATTCACATAAAATATGTGGCTTCGACAGTAATTCATGCAAAGGACGTGAAGTATCTGAATTTAAAAAAATCTTCTCAAAAAAAAACTTTTTGTATAATTTCTAATGATTTTTTAAAAATTTTTCTAGAAATATTCATGGTATAAATACCTTTTATTGTAAAAATTTTTGTTAAATATATCAAATATTTTTAATATATTAAATATAATAGTATTTTTTTATTTTACGCTAAAAAGATTGGGGACAAAAAGCAATTCCTCTAAATACATTATAAAACAATCGCTAAAAGAAACAGTTAAACGTTACAGTTAAATTATTATTTTGCGAAATCACAAAATTAATAAATATTCATTGCAAAATAATAACAATTTGTAAGGTAAAACTAAAAATTAGGCTAAATTTTACGGATGCGAATCGGCAAAAAAAAAAAAAAAAAAGGAGCGTGGCAGAATCAGCTGATTGGAAAAAATGCTTGTAACTCCTGTAAAAATAGTCGAAATTGAAAAATTCTTTTTGCGTTCAATAGCAGTGATTTCATATAATGTTATTATGCTAAAAATGAAAATTGGACAATTCGATGATTTTTTGCGATTTTGAAAGTCCACTGTAGCCTTAAAATGTTTGTTTTAGACTATATGAAAGTTTGTTCTTAATGTGTTCTAAATTACCATAATTTTTTGTCATTGCATAGAAAATAGGAATTCTAATATAAGCTAAAAAAAACTATTAAAAATAAGTGTAATCTAAATGTCTCCTAAATGTCTAAATATTTCAAACATTCCTTTAGTGGTAAATTGCTGTGCAATTTTGACTATAATCGATAGAAAAAATTGATGATTAGCCAATGATACTTTGCAGTACGATAAAATGCAAATTCAACACCGCATTTCATAAAAACTTTTCTCGATTTACCGATTGATGAGAATAGTTTTGGTTGTAATTTTACCGGCGCACAGATAGTGATAAACTGGCAACAGAGAAATACTTATCGTATAAGACTTTCTTTACCTTTTGCTGTTGCTACGTTGATTTTGTGTTGAATCAGTATCCCTATAAATAAATGTAAATGGCACGATGCGATTCAAGATGATAAGCGACATCAGTCGTACAGTATAGTGGATATGAATTTCAACTGTAACCGTACACAAAAAAGAGCAGAAATTGAGCGCTCGCCATTTGGCGAGTCTGATTGTTCATTTACTCGCGATTTGGCCCAATAACGAGCGGAAGCGAGAACACTGGGTACACTGTATAAGCAAAGATATATAATACAATCAAGAACATGCATTCTTCACCCAACATTTATTGACCATCGATACGTATAATTTTATTTGAGAAACAGTGGGTATAAAGAGCTTCTTAATATAATACAGAAGATATACAACGTATACATCCGTATATCCTCCACTACACCCCTGGTTACAGCATAATCGTGAATTATTTACATGATTTATCATTTTATGTCAGTGGCCGAATTAGACACTTTAAAATTTACCAACCAATATTGGTGCATCATTTTTTAAAGTTAAAATATATTAAAAACACACAATAAAACTAATGTACATGTATTGAATAAAAAAATGAAACAATAAACCTGATTGGAAAAGAAGAATGAAAATTTAAAGGTTGTTACAATATCATAATTTATTGCTTAAATTATCACTTTCAATGCTACAAAATTCACAATAAAAAGAATCCTAAAAATCAGAAAGTGAGGATAAATATTTTCCACATCATTTAATAGTTATAAAAGACTTTCTAAATTACATTAAGATGAGTTTACAAATCCTTGTAAAATTTCATTAATAATTTATCATTTTCTCTTAAAATTGATTTCTCTTAAAATTGAATTTTATAGGCATATTTTTAAAATAGAAACGTAAATTTAATATACTGCTGACGTAAAATAATGAGACAATGTAGATTTAATTTTTTATTGCTTTATAAAGAGAAGAAAAAAACTTAATTTATAATTACAATAATGACAAAAAATAAATAATTGAAGTTTTATAAAATTTTTGTTTTAACAATTCAAATTTTTTCAATATATCTTTTTTATTTTAAAGACAGCTTTGTTAGTACACCAATATACTTTATTGCTTCAGTTTGAACAAAAAAGTTTATTTGGTTTACCAAAATGTAACTATAAGCAATTTTATATGGATTACACACAAATAAAAAATATTAAATTAATATTTATAATGTGATTTTAAATAACTTCTTTATTTTGTTTTTTTAATAAAGGGCTATGAAATGATTCTTTTAATAAAAATGAAATATTTCTAAATAAAAATTTGTTGTTGTTTTCTTGTAAAACAACAATGTGTATTGTAAGTGAAAAAAGCCCTCAAAATAATTAAATCATTAGGTCATATAACTTTTACTGGAATAAAGAGATCTAAAAGAAAATATTTTCCAGAATTCTTTTCAAAGATTGAAAATCCTTGAGAAAATGATGTTAAATTTTATAATAAGAAAAACTAACTTAAAAGAAACGTAAAAGTTCTTAATTGTTATTCTGAATGCATCCAATTATGCTTTTGTACCTCATTCAGCGTTTCATTTTGTACTAATTGTTACCAAGGTCTTTAAAGAGCATTGCATAAAAGCAACATTAAAGCATTCAAGGTATTTGTAGCTTTAAGTGTTCAAAGGGATTTCCATGAAAACTATTCAGGCTAGTGTTTCAGTCACCCTAATGTTATTTAATTTCTCCTAAATGTTAAATCCGATAGTTGAGCGCTGAATGATCCTTCTTTTTGTAACTTGGAAGTTTTTAATCTTAAGGGGATCTGGGACAGAAAAATCTTCAATTTTTCTAAAAAAAAAAAATATTGCATTAAATTTTTTTATATTTAAAATGACGTTTAAATCACGTTTCTATCTTAACTAAAAGAGGAAATATTGAATTTTGCGTTTTTGTTTGTTTTCAAAATCTAGCTTTCAAGGAATGGTTGCGAAGGAAATGTCTTCTTATGAAAATGCGTTTTTTTCACAATTTCTCAGATTTAAGTTGTTATAACTCAAAAACGGTTAAAGCTAAAAGCTTCAAACTTGAAACATGTCTTTTTTGATTGTTTTAATTTAATTCTGATTCAGCAAATTTGAAAAAAAATATTTACTTTTGAAAATATGAATTTTTTAATTAAAGTTATTTTTTTATTTAAAATTTAAATATTTTTATTTTTGTTTATATTAATATTCTGAAAAATGCCGAATCAATATTAAAATTTAGAAATTTCTGTTTATTTAAATGTAAAAAAAATGAAATTCTACAAACAATATTTTGTGTTATAACGATTTTAAATTACCCCACCTTTTTAATACATTTAAAATTTTTATTTATTTATTTATTTTTTTTTTAATAATGAGGAGATTTATCATGTGATTTTGTTTGCAAATAATTTGGTTAAGCATCACAAAAAATTCAAAATTTTAACTCAAAAAATAAAAATTATTCTAAAATGTGTCCCAGACCCCCGTAACTTGAAGATGAATTAATTTCTTTTGTGTTGAATGAACTACTATAGACAATGGTGTCGTAAGTTTTTTATTAAAAATAAAACTTTATTCGTTAAAAATTAGAAAAAAATCAACGTATTTTCGAATATAAAGCAAAGTAATTCTAATGTAAGTAATTTTGGTAGTTTTTTTTCATCATACTTTTGAATTACAGCATGAAAAATATAGAGATTTTTTTACAATTTAGAATATAAATTTTCAACAAACACATGTGTTTTTCATCTTAGGATACTTAATCACTTAGTATAACTTACACAATATCATGACAACCATTAGATCCCTATTAACACTTAAATGGCTGTAAGTAAAAGAAGAAACTGTCACTAGTGACAGATTTTTTTTTTTCATACAATTGCTAAGAAATAGTATTTTTTTCTAGATGTTTTGATACTATTTCATACTTTACAATATTTCACTACATATTTTTTCGATGGTAGTTTTAAATAACGCCAGTGTGGTAGTGTTGGATGCCACTGACAGTCGGCTTTCACACATATCACCAATGTGGTGTCAACGGTCATCAAAGTATTAATAATGGCTATTTAACAAGCGTGACGTGTTTTTTGATTTGATACGATAGAAATTATGAGAACTTGTGAGCTACTGAATTTCATACATCCATATTTACGTTTATTTCTGAATTTTTATAGATACAAAAAGGCAAAAAGAAGTATAAATAATACTACAATATTTATTAGTTAACACAAATTTCACCATTTTTCTAGTAATTATTATAATATTGCTGTATTAGAAAAGTAATAATGCATTTCTTATTTTCATCAAATATGTAGAGATTTTTCCTATATGGCTAAGTTCTATGAAAATTACTTACAGTTACTCTTCCAGTCTCATCGTAATATACGAAAGAAAAATTAGTTTTATGTCTTGTTTCTATTAAATATTAATCTTTCTAAAATTTATGTAAAATTTTAAATAATATCATATTGGTTATTTTAAGCTTTTGGAAGATGTAAGTATCAACATTTAAAAAATATCTAGACATAATGAAAATAATCTTTAGAATGCAAAATAAAGTACAATTACATGTATACTGTTATAAATCAAGAAAGAGCATTTAAAATTATATTTTTTTCGATATGTAATAAAATTTCATTTTTTTTTATTCTAAAGAAATTTTGATTATCGATGTTATATTACAGATGATAATATGTGAAAATTTAAATGTTACAGAGATTTATACCGAAAAAACTATTACTTTTTTCTAAAATAACAAATCCAATTTATAAATTGATAAAAATATTAAGACATTTTGACTCTAACTACTGAAATTAGCGGATATCACACGCGTTTCTCGATAAATTTGATTTTATAATGAGTCGATGTGAATGACTATAAAATTATTCCTTTGTAAGTCTTTCAAAATTTTCTTTTACACAGACTTAGGAAAATTTCCTGCATACATTTGCATAAATATTAAATATTTTTTTGCCCATTAAAATATTTTTCTAAACTTATAATGATTCTAGGAGTCAGATTTATTAAGGTATCAAATTCACTTGGACATCAGCAATATAAATAGTGCGGATTTGTGACATCTGTTAGCTTTCAAAAGAAGAGTGTAGAAATATAAAGCGCATTCGTAAATCAAGTCATCGTGATCACCTACATTAATATCTGCTTTGATTAATTTTCTCGAAATTTTGCAAAATAATACAGCAGATCAGAAGAATCAATTTTTATCTTGGTAGTTTTTTTAACTAATTTTTTTTCATAGAAACGGAAATATTGGAAAATACAATTTTATCAAAAATTAAATTTTATGAACTCAAAGAGCTGTGTAAGATGTAATACTTTTCACAGTCACATTAGATATTTCAGATCATGTGCTTGACATTTATTAAATAACAGCGCAAAAATGATCTGCGTAAGGATTTTTGCCTGTTTAATATTACAATACCAGCGGTGTCGATTTTGATATTCTGGGAGAGTACTTTTACTGGCAAATTTTTTTTTTCAAAATTTGCATTATACGGGAGAACATAACAAAATAAGAAAATCGCAATCCCCACAATAAAACTCTTATTAAATACTATGTAATGGAATTTATTTTTTTACATTCTAATAAAAAGTATTCTTAGAAATATTTTCATGAGACATTACATTTTTAATAACACAAATAAAGCATTTAAAAGGTTTCAAATTTCAGATTGTCATTTTCCTGGCATATTACACTGTGGTATGATAAAGTAAAGGGCCTTCTGCTATGCTATACAAATATATTTTCCTAGTTTCTTTAATTTCTAATTAATATTCATACGTTATAAAACACATATATGAGGAAGGTAACAAATTCTGTATTATGCAAATATTTTCCCATGATTTAAATAAGATTGTTTCCTGGCCTGTTTGTATTGGTCCTTTATGAGATCAGATATGGCGCTGCAGGGTAATTCATCGCATTTTTCATAGCTCTACTAGGAATATCTTTTAGATAATTCTTTGAAAATTATGCTTTTAAAGTCTTTGTAAAAATTGAGTAGACTTTTATTGTGTCATTTTCCAACATCATATAAAAATTCCATAAATTGACAAATAAAACTGAACATTACATTGATTTTGAGATATTCTATAGAAAACATGTTCCTTTAAGCAAAATTAAAATGTTAGACCAAAATGAAAAAAATATTAAAAACAAAATATTTTAGAATGGAATTGGCATTACCATAGCATACATATTCCTAGAAATGATATGTGATTACATAAAAATTAATATTATTCAAGCTTTTCAAAATTTGACAATTTTATATCGAAAATATTTTATTCTCTAATAGAAAATAAATCTACCTCTTGAAATTTTAAATTGTTTTCAATGGATAATTTCAATATCGCAGATAATCAAAATATCATATTATGTGATATTCATCCATACACCATTAAAATTCGTAATGTATAGTAGTAAACCTTCTGTTTTATCGGATTGATCATCATTCATAGGTAGCACAGATGATACAATGATGCGAATGCCATTTTGAAAGACATACATCTCTACATACGACAATTCAGCAATAAATCAGAACACTTGATTTTAAATGTTACAAATATTAATTATGACCGATGAAAAGCTATATATGTACATTGCTCCCATTTGAAAAGTTTATTTCGAGAGTTCATTTTTTTTGTGAAACTTAAGAACTTCTGTTGCATCGCATGTGTTATTATAAAACAGATTTGAGAAGAAAAATGTGACAAATATAAACAAGATAGAAAAATCATGCATAAAGCATAGATTATGACGCTTTCTAACACATTCAGAATAGTGTAACGAAACTTCAATTTTTAATTAGGCGAAAGTGATAGCTAATTAAACGATAACACATTTTAAAACCCAATTTCCACAATTACTTTTATTATTGGGAAAAGAAATTGAATAAGTTTCTGAAGCCCTGTGCATGTTCTATAGGTCTGTATTTATAAGACATTGTACGATGAAATTTAGCTTATTTAGGAAACGCATAGCACTGTTCAAAATTCCCTTTGACAATTTCCGTCAAGAAAACGAAATTGAACTATTTTGAGCAAACCTGTATATGATCTATAGAATTTAAACACACCAAGTAAAAAAAAAAAAATTTCGAATTTAAACAGTAACTTAAAATGGCTCTTGTAGAAATTATCTCTCATAGATACTGTAACTGAATTCGTTTGTTTCCCTGTTAATGAACGATGATGCTATGTACACGCTATTTTACAGTAAGCATTTGTACTTTATATCGGTACTTTATATCAGTTTCAACGTAGAACATGTTCCGTAAAATATATAAATTACATCTCAATCACTATATGTTTATGTGAGTTACAACTCCAAGAGACCTGCGGTCAGGCAAACATAAATCATAAATATTTTTTAACTATGTTGGAAAGAACTAAAAAGAATATTACGTCATATTTAATATTTTTTTCAGCTTCCATTTTACGAAATGAAAAATAGGTTTTATCTAAAATGTCTGTTTTGAAGGCTCTCCACCCATGAATATCACCAAATATAGCATAACATATCCAAATTTACAACCAATTCTCGTGCTTTCTGTAGCAATCGACGATGGAAATTGTGATGATCCATACGTGATTGGAATAAAATTTACGTAAGCCTCCCAGAATTTGTAATTTAACTAACCCACTTCATACCGCGAGAAAGATTATTATTTGCGTAATAACTCAATTTAAATTAATATTTCTTTAGGTTAGTCAATGTATTTATCAATTGGGTATACGATCTCGATCTCTTAAAAAGCACATTATTTTTTTTTATTTAGAAATTTATTACGTATAAGATTATAATATTTAAAATTGCTTAATAATACAAAACATACGAGTAGCATTGGGGAAAATATCACTTTTTAAAAAGCTAAAAATGCCGTCGTATATTAAAATCTGAAGACATAACTTTTTCATGATTGATGATGCTAAATTCTAGATTATATACGGTGACTCAAAATAATTTCCTTGATTACAAATGGCAATAACTTTTTTGAAAACAGCTAAAGAAATACGCAGATTAACATCGATTCTAACCGAATACACAAGTCACAAATTCATCGCAGGATATTTTTAATAACATGGCACCTTTCTTTTCAAATTTCTGGCTTCCATTTAATTATTTTAAATCATTTTCTTGGGTTGATGAACGTTGTACATAGTCTGTCGATCATTGTTTATAAAATTTCGTTTGATAGAGTTTATTTTGTTTCGGTAAACAATAATTTAAAAAAGATATAGATGCGGTGCAGTGTTTTGTTTATCGTTTTGCATTCCTATTTTAAACATAGATTTAAAAATTTTAAACAGCATAAGTACATGCTTAAATTTCCAAGTGTTCTATATTTTTCTAAAATTTACTTCATAGATTACCATAGTTATGTGAATCCACGAAGAATAAGGTATCATACCAGAAAAAAAGGTATTTTCTTCATTCTAATCTAAATCAACAAATGTACTTTGTTGTCGCAATAATTTTTAGATTTAAATGCATTTCTATCCTTCGCAGGATTCATGCTAAACCGCATAGGTATTGCCAGTTGGGTGAAAAATATTTCAAGTTGTTACTAAATTAAGATAGGTGTTTTAGTAACCTAAATTTAATATTAAGTATTAAAGTAATTAAATAGTGAAATTTTGTATAAATCACCATAAAATGAACACAGAAAAAAAAAATTGCCCCTCATCAGCCTCTGTAAAATATGTGTCCGTAAGGGGGCAAGATCGCAAATAAGTATTAAATTACTCATAGAAAAAGAATTACAGATTTATGATATACTTAGCTAAAATTCAACGGTTTTTATTTATTTTATCCTTTGTAAAACAGTTAGCGTAATTTCGGACGTATAATCCGCGGATCAAACAATCAATTTTCGACCTAGAATTTTTTTAAAATAAAAAAAAATTAAGTTTTTAAATGGCGGTGAATATTTGCCTTCAATTACTAAACAAAATTTCCGAGTCCAAACAGAATTGTTTGATTCGCAGATTATGCGCCGGAAATTATGGTATCATATGTATTATACAATAATTTTAGTAGTAGTTTGACTATGTGTAATTAAACGTTTTAAAGAAATGCTATATTTTTATTGCCCTTTAATATAGTATAAAGAAATAGTTTTAATAGAACGGATCTATCAATATTATCTGAAATCTAATAAAAATAAGAATTTATTGTATACAGATGCTTTAACCCTTTTGTGACAGGCGTACTATTATTAGTACATGCATAGTACATACCTTTTTATTGAGTATTATTTTATTTTAACAATTACATTTTTTATTATCTACATGTAGTAATGACAGTATATGTCTATCTACTTCTTTTTTTGATGTCATTTATATTTTGGAATTTAGTAATACTAATAATAATAATAGAACTTTGCTAATTATCTTTTCAATATTGCCGATTCTTTCTTTATAAACATATAATTACATGTGTTTTATTTTGTAAGGAAATGAAGCTTTTTTTTCACGATTTCATTTTAAAAAAGTGTGTTATTTTGAAAACCTTTTTTTTTTACTTATAACGTTCGTATATATGTTTTCCTAGTTCAAAATTTGTATTGAAACTTTAACTCACTTCCAAATATCTGATTGAGGTTCAATTCACAAACTTATTTATATCCAATCACAATGAAATAATAATACGATTTTAGGTGCGTACCATATATTTATTTTATACTACTACACCAAATTCTATTAGGTAACGTAATCTAATGGAATTTTAAATACGTTTCATTTTTATCGAATTGTGACTGTTGCTTTTCATAATTTAATTTAACAAAATTTCTGTTATTTTTTTTTTTAATTTTTTTTTTAGTACAAGTTGTACATTTTGCTTTAATGTGTAAACATCAACATAAATTTAAAAATAATATTGTAAAAATTATTTTACTCTCGATGTTTAATGATAAATTTTATATCTGACGTTTATTTTTATTTCTAGTAAATTTGTGGCTGACCCTTATTTTGCAGCAAAAAAGGTGCTGCAACTTTAAACAGCTATTACTCGGTCAGTTTTAATCACAGATAAATGGGACTTTTTGTCTAACTTGTTAAAATAAATGTAAAAATTTACTAAATGTCACTTATAGGACTAAGGGACCGTATAAAAATTTAATTTTCGTAATTTTTTTGTAAAACATTTTTTTGACCTAAATCGCTTAAAAAATAATTTTTTACCTTTTTTAAAGCATTTTTGCAATTGAAACTATGTGTTTATGACTAACGGTTTAGAAATCCGCCATTGGCCACCATTGAGAGTGGACACTCTGTACACTAGGGGTATTTAATCTTTCTTTGTCTGAAATCATTTGCCAGCACAATTTCTGTAATAAGTCTTTGATTTATTTAGTCGCAAAGTTGCTCTTATTAATATAAGGTGAATTATTTTATTCTAAATTAGTGGTATATGTGGCACACGGTCTCCAAATTGAAGACTATATACGATATAACAAAACAGCTCTTGAGAGTGTTTATGTTTATATTGCACTATGTCTCGTGAAATGTATCTTTTGTTTTAGGCTTTAGAAAAAAATGGGATGATATACTGAGGTTTATACCTTGAATAAATAGTGGTATGCGGAGAGTTATGATTTGATGAAATAAGTTATTTAAAAATAATAATAAATTAATTGTAAATATAAAATTTAATAAAACAATATGTGTATTTCTTTTTATTAATAACAATAAACTTTTAAAACATTTCTCACTAAAAGCAGACAATCTATCCACCCCTTCAAGGTAATATCTCCAATTTAATTTAATTTTACTTTTTTACAGTGTTATCATTGGGTAAACTTTATTTAAAATATTTCCATTTTTTTTGAAAAGAAATATTTGCTCTATTTATTCATGAAATGTCTGTAAATAAATAAAATGAAGATTTTTATTTTCAAATAAAGGTAGAAATTTTGAATTACACATTTTCGAACTCGGTATCATTACTTCGAAAACAATTTATGTGTTTTTTAAAATTTTGGTCTTTATACTAAATACTCGTGAAAATCTTTCAGATGTTAATGAGTTACATTATAAACTGAAAGCCATGTAATTAAAAGAAAAGCATGAACTTCGCAAAGAATTCCTAGCTGCGGTGTCTTTGTCCATTTCCTGATTCTCTAAAATAAGCAACAGTATCACCTTTCGTTTGAACTACATTACAGACAAAGAAAAAAAAGTCTGTAGTTAGAAAAATGTTCTTTTTTATCATTGGTAGGCTACGATAACAGTTTATAAATTCTTTTATTTCAAGAGATAAAAAAGATTTTTATATTGAGAGCATTAGAAGAATGATTCACATCTATTTAAAGTGCATAACATCAATTAATCTTTTCATAGCTTTATACATTTTTTAGTAAGGAATAAACCTTTTGCTGTGGGTATATTTTTTAAGATTTCAAAAATTTCTTCGGTTACATATCAATAATAACGTTGTGAAAGATGAAATATGATTGCGGTCTAATTCAAAAAAATTAAATGAACCAGAGGAAGCAGATGAAAAAAAGAAATAAGTCAAAATGTAGGTAAAAAATTGTAAAGACGCAATCGAATAAAGCGGATTCAGAGTATATTTTTTAAGGTTTCAATTCAAAAAGAACGCATAAAGATCAGATGCGACAAAACGTTCTTTTTTATAACTATTGTAAATAAGAAATAAAATATAAGTAGAAATGCAATACAATAGCAAGGGAAAACAGAAGATTATTGCACCTATTTAAAAGGCAAGGAAATGGGTATATCATTATACGAATAGCATATTACTGAAAGAAGATGCTTTTTAAATATATTTAATAGGATAAAATGTTCAGAGTTCAGCAAAGTAGGAATTACATTTAAGTTATTAGTAATTTTTTTAACACGATAAAAGATATGATAAGCACCAGTCAAAATGGAAAAAAAAAGTTTTATAGAAAATATGAGACCCAATTTACGAATCCAGTTAAAAATACAAAATATCGCGCCCAAAGCCGAATCAGGATTTAAAAACATAAGTTTAACAGAAATGAAAGTTATTTAGTGAAATTTTTGGATAAATTAACTTTTCTTTGTGTGAAATCTAATAACATCACTTGAAGGCTAAAAGTGTAAGGTAATTCATTCAGTGCCACCTTATGCAGTTTCTGCTACATTACGAATAATTAAGTGTATAATTCTGTTTCGTTTAGAGACAAATGGTGGTCGTCACACTTCTTTTGATGTTATCGCACTTTAGGAATGCAAAGTTAAGTCTGGTGTAAATAGCATATATCTTCATTGTTGTTAATACTTTACGAACATGTTATATATCGAAACATCAAAATTAACCCCACGTTAAATGAGTTTCAAAAGTACATTTTGATTTTCGATATTTCGAAAATAACACTGAAAAAGTTACACTGGAAAAAAGTAAAAAAAAGTTACACTGGACACCAAAAGTTAGGGTACTATCGTTTTTTTTTTACTAATTTGCAAATGAACAAATGTAGAAACAACAAATTTGAAGGAAACACTTATGTGCACGAAACAATTATGTTTTGAATGCGACCTAGAAACTTACATACGTTATGTGAAAAAATGATTTAGAACAAAAAAAAACACTGTTGGTGGAAATTAATCTTAAATTATATTGGATCTAAAAACTCGAAAATAGCACAGCGCAAAAAAATTCCCTTTTCAAAATTTCAAAATATTATTCCTCTGCTGTTTCAGGAAGTCAAAAAATCCACGAAAAATCTCTCTCTATATATATATAATGTTAATGTGCTTGTTTCTTTCAGAAGAATGTTCAAAATTTCTGCCATGGACAATGGTGTTCATTGGAAACAACCGACGCCTTTCATCAGCGAATATTTTCGAACGAATATAAAAAAATTTAAATATAAAACTTTAATTTTCATGTATCCAGATGTAAAAATTTTCGTTGATTTCCGATGTGTAAATTTCTTCGTGGTAACTCAATTACAATTTTAGATATTAATTATTATTAGATTAATTGGATGATTCATTTCAAACTCTCATTTAAAAGCCAATATCCGAAATTGCAAATAATTTTTATACTAAGATTCATTGGAATACCGTCAAATATTTAAAATTATACCAGTTTGACATTTTAAAGTTAAGCATCTAGACCTGCATTAAACGCAGTTTAATAACATCTAAATTTTATAGAAAGCGATCCCCAACTATTTGTTTTAAAAAGTTTGATTTTGAGAAAGTAAAAAAAATGTACATTGTTGAAACGCGAATTTGTTAGAATAAAAAAAAAAAAAAAAAAAAAAAAAAAAAAAACTCACGAACTGATCGATTTGGAGCTTTCATATAGTTTATAACACACAATAAAGATTTCAAAATGTAGGGGGCATAAAATTTCAGGAGGGAGAGAGGGGGGGTTGATATTTTTTTCAGGAATGTGCGATCAAATTTTTTAAAACATACTTTTATCTACCATTTTAGATGCGGATTTTAAACAGAACTCCCGGATAAACATTACTTATTTAATATAAAATTTTAAAAAGTGTACGTGACACTACTTTCGAATAGCAATTTTAGCAAATATCTCAAATTATTCTTCAAGTTCGCAATCTCCTTGACTAATATATTTACTCGTAAGTTATTTAACAAAGTTTCGTCCAGAAACTGCTTTGTTGAGGATAGAGTTCGCTCCCTGGTGATGGAATGTGATTATAAAAATATCCAGACAGGCTTTTCTAGCAAGATTTTGCAGAAAAGCGTGTGCAGAACTCCTGCTAAAAGGCGCTGTAGGCCGGGTTCAAGATTCGTTCGGTTCTAGATTGTTTTTATTTTACAGTACAGGGTGATTCTAAATTTTTTTTTACAATAAAAGAGGGGTGAAAGTACACATCAAGACAAACAATATTAAATAGGAGACCAAGGGTCCTAAACGTTTTCCAAAGGAGATAGCCGCCATTAAAGTTTAGGGACCAAAATTTCAAATAAACATAAAAAACGGAAAAATCGGTCGATTGATTTGCGGTTTTCAATAAAATTATTCTTTATGTCAGCATTTTCTTGAAATTAAATAATAAAGATAAATTTCAAAAAATGCCGATAGAAGGTGCTTTAGACTTTGGCGTAACGAATAACTATTTTTTGCCGGTATTTTTTGCATCTCATTAAATGTTTTCGTAAGCTTAGACTCAAACTTAAATTTTGAGCTCAAAATCTGAAAGTGGGAGTGGTTAAGTAGCAAATTGAACTGTGTTCAGATGACTCAAATTTCAAATGATTATAAAAAACGGAAAAATTGGTTCATTGATTTGCGGTTTTCACTAAAACTATTCTTTATGTCGGTATTTTCTTTAAAATAAATTATAAAGATAATTTTCAAAAAATGCCGATAGAGGGCGCTTTAGACTTTGGATTAACGAACAACTCTTTTTTGGCGTTATTTTTTATATCTTATTAAATGCTTTCGTAAGCTTAGACTTAAACTTAAATTTTGAGCTCAAAATCTGAACAGTTGAGAGTGGTTAAGTAGACAAACTGAACTGTGTTCAGAGGGTTCAAATTTCAAATGATTATAAAAAACGGAAAAATTGGTCGATTCGTTTGCGGTTTTCGCTAAAACTAATTTTTAAATGAGCATTTTCTTGAAAATAAATTTTAAAGATAAATTTCACAAAATGCCGATAGAGGGCGCCTTAGACTTTGGAGTAGCGTTCAACTATTTTTAACTGTTATTTTTTTAATCTCATTAAATGCTTTCAAATACATAAACTTAAATTTTAGGCTCAAATTCTGAATCGTTGGGAGTGTTTAAGTAGCGAAAAATTGAATTGTGTTTGAGGAAGGAGGAGTGTTAAAATTCAACTCCTGAAGACACTTCAATTTGCGCTACTTAACTACTCCAAATTATTTAGATTTTGAGCTCAAAATTTAAGTTTAAATCTAAGCTTCCGAAAACATTTAAAAAGTTTTTGCAAGTATTTAATTAGAACAAAAAAATAATGGTTAAAATTAATTGTTGGTTATTCTAAAATTTAAGGCGCCCTCTAATGGAATTTTTTGAAATTTATCTTTAAAATTTATTTTCAAGAAGATACTGACTTAAAGAATAGTTTTATTTTAAATCGCAAACGAATCGACAAATTTTTTCATTTTCTATAATTATTTTAAATTTGAACACCCCCCCCCCCCTCCCGCTTAAACACAGTTCAGTTTGTGCTACTTAACCACTCCCACTTTCAGATTTTGAGAATTTAATTTCAAGAAAATGCCGACATAAAGAATAATTTTAGTGAAAACCGCAAATCAATCGACCGATTTTTCCATTTTTTATGTTTATTTGAAAGTTTGGTCCCTAAACTTTAATGGCGGCTATCTCCTTTGGAAAACGTTTAGGACCCTTGGTCTCCTATTTAATATTGTTTGTCTTGATGTGTACTATCACCCCTCTTTTATTGTAAAAAAAAATTGGAATCACCCTGTATATTGCAGTGCGTGTCCAGAACGACTACTATACAGTGTCGATACTCGGCCTGTTATATGGTACTTGGTTCAAAGTTCGTTCAGTTAGAGATTGATCTTTTTAAAGAGATTCTGCAGTATAGATTTCAGGTTAATTTAAGAATATTATTACGGGACCGGACAACGCCTAGCGACTAAGCTAGTTTAGATTAGTCGCTAGCTAAGCTAGCTAAGCTAGTTAACATTTTACCTGCATAAATTACGAAGAATTAATTTTACTACACTACAAAAAATTGTTGATTTTATGATATAATACTGGCCGCTATAGTGCCAGTTTATTACCGTAAATTTAGAAGTAATATACAGTCTTATTAATAGTTTAAATGTGTATTGCTGCTTAACTATGCATTACTTGCCTTTTCTACGGTTTATTATTGTTAATTTTGCGGTTTTAAACTGGCATCCCAGCTAGCAGTATAATGCCATAAAATCAACAAAATTATTTTACAGTGTAGGTTGAGGCATAAAATACTTTGCTCAAACAAACGTTATCAAAATTGAGAATTTCTTTCATAACGTATTAAAACTTTTTAAAAGCATTTTTTAAACACAGATAACCACATTTAATAAATTAAACAAATTTTTAGGATGTCATTTGATTTTTATTACTTTTTCTTATTTAAACACTATAAGCAATGGAACGCATTCTTACTGATAATTTGATTCATTTGTAGTTTAAAAAATAGTTAGTTAGAAATGATAAATTAAAAAAAAATTAGAATGCTAACAGAATTTGATATTAAGAAAAATGACATGAAACACAATTTTTAAATATAATCGTTACTATCTTAAGCCAATAATTAGAAAAGAAACACTCCCTATTTACTAATTTCTGTCTAAAAGGATTTAATTAACAAGCTCCATTTCCTCAGTTCCAAGCAATTTTCGTTCTCAAAGACTTACTGTTTTTAATAATGTCCTAGATTCGTTGCAAACATTCCCGTTTTGCAAAACGTACAAAGAAGTCTTTTTTTCAGATTCAGAAGCAGTTAGAATGTTGTAAATATTTCAAGTCAAAACAAATTTTTCTATCTCCCATTTCTGATTTGTAAAACAAAATTTTTAACTGAATTAGCTAAAATTAATCTTTTAACTTTCATATTCTGTGTCATACAATCATAGAAAATACATGAATTTTATATTAATATTTAGTTAATTAATATGTGAAATTTATGATTTTATAATGAAGTAATTACCTAATAAATGCTAAAATAACGTAATGATATATTTTTCATACGCTAAAATTTACAATTTCCCTGAAAACTGACATTTTCCTAAAAATGTTTATTCAAATTTATAAATGAAAAACTTTTAAAGCAAGGAATGCATAAAATTAGATTAATTTTTAGCACCATTATTCAATTGGTAAATAAATCATGAAAGTTGTAAATTTCCAAGTGGGTAGAAACAGTCCGTGCCAGGATTTGAAGCAGGGATGTATTGGCTGAAGCTGCCATTGCTCAACCAACTGAGCTATTCCGAACAAATATGGAAAACTAATTCGCCCAACTAACCTTTAAAGATCACAGCTTCTGGTCTAATATCTGAATCAGCTCTACTGAATAAATCGAAGGTTACTTTTGGAATCGCACTAAATGGTGCATGTGTAATTAGATTAATTTTTAATACAATCATTCAATTGGTAAATAAATCATAACAATTGTAAATTTCCTAGTGGATGAAAAAAGCCTGAGCTTTTTTTTCACCCAATTTTAAACTTACAACTGGTATGGTTTATTTATCAATAAAATAATTGTGATAAAAATTAATCCAACATAATTACGTTTACAGCGTTTAGTACAGTTCCAAAAATAACTTTCGCTTTATTCTGTTCAGCTGCGTCAGATATCAGACCAGATGCTGTGATCGTTAAAAGTTAGTCACTCAGTGATTTAATCGTCCAGTTTCGTCCGGTATAACACACAATTGGTTGATCACTGGCGGTTTCAGACAAGACATTCCTGATTCGAATCCTGGACCGGATTTTTTTTATCCATTTGGAAATTTACAACTGCAATGCATCAAATGATTAAACTATTTCCTATAGTACTTCCTATTATTGTAACCCGAATACCTGCTCTTTTCATGCGATTGTTTATGTATTTCAGCTTAGAATAATCGATTAGTAGCTAGTAGTTTTGTATTAACTCTTATTTGAAATAGTGTAGATTCCCTAGATTTCATTCTTGGATTCTGATGAATCTCAAATTTCAAGAGTTATTTTAGAAACAATGTCTGAAGCTAAATTAGTCTAAAATAATTTTTAATTTATATCTATATTATAAAAGCCAAACATATCTGTGTGCAACGTATACGTCGTTTTGCGAATTTGAACACTTTGAAATTTGAAATAATATTTCGGTTTTGCAATTTTTGCTACTACAAATTTTTAAACTTCTAAACTTCGCACATTTTAAATTTTTATACCATCATATAGGAAAAAAATATACTTTTGAATGCAGTTTGTTTGAAAGCTGTATCTCAATTTATTTTTGAGATATTGATTTTTTTAATAGTTTTTAGTGCCAATTTTGTAATTGTGGCAACAGAAAAATTTCATTTCTATAATTTTCTCATAAAAAAATGAAAAAAATAAATAAATTAAAGTACGCGCTATGCGAAGAATGTGGTCTGTAATAAAATCAGGTACATTTTGGTTTTATTTCGTTTTTAATAAATAATTAAATGTTTCTTTATAAACAGTACAACATTTTCCCTTTACAAAACTGTATTTGTGCGACTTTCCTCCACGTATACTTAATTCCTGTCAGAAAGTTGAAAGAAAGCAATTTTATTTATTCGAGTTTAATAGTATTTGCACAATTAAAAAAACATATTTTTTATGAATGATTTCTAATAAAACATGGTGCTATTATAAACAAACAAATGAAAGCCTATGTATCAATAGACACCTGATTAGCTTTGCCTAGCTTCTTGAATAACGATATTGCTTTTAGCTGAGTTTGTGTATTATTTTGCGTTAATGACGTCAATTGTATACTTTTCTATAGATTTTATTTAAGACTATGTCGTATAAGTGAAACGCTTTAACGGATTTAAATGACTTTATTTTATAGAAAAAAGCGTGTTTTTTTAATTTTAAAACTATTTTTTAGATATCACTTAGATTTAAAAATTAAAGAACGCGCTTTTTTTCTACGGAATTTCTACAAGACCAATTTTACATTTTTTGGAAGTTGTTTATTTGTAGATGTGCGCGCATTAGCCTTTTTTTTTTAAATATACCCATTTATATATTTAATTAAAAAAGATATTATATGAAATTTCTTCAAAATTGTTGTAATTAGATAGCTTTCACTATTGCAGAATTGAGAGAATAATGAAATTTATTTATCATTATTCATGCCATTTCCTGATAAAATTAAAACAACCGATTTTTTAATTTCTATGCTTTAAATTTAACTATAAAGTGTTTATTGGCAAAATTACGTTAGGGACATACGGTGCTAAAATATTTTAAACTGAAAATAACTTTACCGCTTCTGAAAGTACTCATTTTGCCTTATAAAGTCTTCATAACCTTTTTCCTTTTGTATCTGTACTGATACTAACTTTGGGGCACTATGCAAAATGCCTGAGCAAGTGGAAATGATGACACATTAAAAAAAGATCATTTTCTTAGATAATACTAAACATTTTAACACAAATGCGTCTAAGAAACAAAAATTACGACAATTTTTACTCCTCGTATTGAAATTAGTATAAGAAGTTAAGAATGCAATTGTTCACATCCAAAGATATTGACAATGGTGAACTACGGATATGAGAAGTGAATATGTAAATTTTGAGAAATTGAAATAGATTTCGGTTTTAGATTTCACGGGGGAAAAATTCTATGATCGTGTCAAAGTGGAATAAATTTTGTTTTTTTTCATTGGGGAATATCAAGAGTAAGAGCCTCAATTGACAACTTCATCATAATCACTATCTTTATTAGATGTTATTGATTACGTATGCGATTAAAGTTTAATTTTAATAATTTGGACAAGTATGTTTTATAGAAATATTACTTTTTTTTAAATTTTATGTTAAAATAATATTTATTTGAGAGTTAGACTAACCAATATAAGGTGCATTTTTTATAATAACTTATTCTGTAGGTTTTTTATAAATCAATGGAATGGTTCCTTTTTAAACGTTTTCTTTGGTCGAAATTCGACGGGTTCCATTTCGTCTTCTTAATAGCTAAAATATGAGTTTTCAAAAATAATTATTCCTCCTATGTCATGTAATTTCATTTTGTAATTGCAGTAGAATATTATACGATAAACATATTTTAAATTTTGAAATTATTTTACTGAGAAACGACAAGAAAAAAAAATCGGCGTTTGATTCTGAGGAATTCTCATATTAAAAAATAGATGAATTGATACAGAAGAATCTGCCAATAGCCATTAAAATTTAGAGGTTCATTGACACAACAAATTTAGTTTGTTTCTTTGTTATCATGGAAGACAGAGCAATGGCTTCCGTTATGATGTGAAACTTAGTATCTCTTATCAGTTTACTGGCACTTTTTTAAAAAAGCAGAGCGCTACAAAGATGACGGAAAAATTGTTGAAAGACTGAACCTCTACACCGGTGAAGATTAAATTGAATTATCTTTCTTTAATTATTTTGCAACAATTTCATATTTTTAAAACGCTTTGTAAAATGAAGCGGATTTAATATTTTAATATTTCGGCGACTCTGAAAGATAGATACACATATTTCGTATCGGCATTTTACTATCAATATCAATTCTTTATATATATTTTTAGATTAATAGTTTTCCTGCAACTTTTATTTATCTGTGGAGTTGTGTATTCTTGGTTTAAAAATGCTCGTACATATTAGATCTGATTATCTAAATATTTTCGGGATGGGATAATTCTAAATGGATTTTAACAGTTGAAAATATGAAAAAAGAATCCGTATGGAATACTTATTGTGTATCTATCTTATCATAATTATTTATTATTTTCTTATGTACTAAACTGTAATTTTCGCTATTTATTTCATCAAGATAGTTATTAGGAAGAGATACTTCTTAACATCCAACTTATTTTTTTACATTAATTTTGAATATTCACTTAATCTACAGATAAACGGGGAGAAAGCAAAATGACAAAGTGGTGTTGATAATTATCAACAATGCAGCAAAATCTCGTCTTAAACGTCTCTCTTAAGAAATACCTCCGTTTAATGAGGACAATTTCGTTTTTCTAATTATTTTCTATTTGTAAATATTGCTAGGAACACCCCTTTAATGCTTATTACTCCGTGGATTATACGGGGAAATTTTTCATTTTGATTATTGAGCGATCAAGAAATTGTGAGTGGCAATAATGCTAAGAAAGAATATACTTCACGACCAAAAAAGTAATTGGTTTAAATATTGTTGACGGCTACATCCATGCACTATAAAAAATATGCAGGAAACTAACTCTTCAGTAAATTATCTGTTTTTGGAAACAGACTATATTATGAAGCGTTTTCATTGTTTAGGATAGATTAAAATTACGGTTAAGTGATAGTTATGCTCAAATACATTAAAAACGCTCAAATGATTGGGCAATTTGCCAAAAATTTCTTATAGTGAAGTACTAATCAAAAAGTGACCACATTTTTGAATGGATCGTAAAATTGGGAAAAAGTGAGGAAAAAAGATTAATGGTTCAACTTTACAAAAAAAAAGATAGGTTTACACAAATCAAACTAAAATTATTATTATAATCAGTTTGTTTGCATAATTTGTTTGTCCTGTGTTATTTATTTTTTTGTGTTAACAAATTTTCTTTAAGCTATTAAAGACGGAATTATTTTTCTCCATAAAATGAATTCTTCAGAATAGAATTTTTTGTATCGTTTTAACGCGTTGTTTATGTCGTCAAAGAAATTAAATATTTCTCTTTACAATTATTGGCGTGCAAACATCAAACGTATTGGCAGATATACTGTTACCCTTTAAGCAACGCTAGACTTTTATGGGTTAACTAGCTTTTTTACTGAAATTCCTAATTATGAATAAGTTATTTATTTAAGCATAAATTTGGTAAGCTATTTAATTTCTGTCATAAATTTAATTTAGTTTATTGAACAAAGAGATTATTTTACAGCTTTGAAATACCAACGTCGTTTAATGCTGGCTTCGGTTAGTTCGGAGAAAAAGTACCTCCCCCCGATCAAAGTGCGCACTTACAGAGTTCACCCCATGCTCTTTGCTAGGTCTATCCTAGCAATGGCAATAATACGCATTTTCTTTATGCTTTTTTACTTATTATAACAATTATAATGTGTTTTTTAAATTAAAATAAATATTTTGAATACTATATAATTGAAATGTAAAAAATGTATTATGTTTCAATTTCTGAAAATAAACGTAGGCGTGTTAGAAATTTTGGTTTCCACAAAATAACATTTTCCTCATAATGGTTGCATTGATTAACATTGCGCTGATTAACTTCTAGATGCTTGTTGTGTGGATTTAATCTTGGTATTTTAATGGAATATTTTTATAACTGAGCTGGCAAAGATTAGTATATTTTGTTGTCTAACATCATAAGTTTGTTCCTATTGATTGAAATCACTATAGACTGTTTTTAATGTTTTATTTTTATTGTTATTCGATAAGGATTCTCAAAGAAAATTAAAACCGGGTGAAGTTTTGATGCATTAAACCAAATAGGTAAAATGTGTTGTATTACAAGAGAAGGTTTTAACCTGATGGAACTGCATCTTTTCATAAGAGTGCAACTTACTTGTGCGGTTTGTTTTGAAGAGAACAATAGAAACATTACCAATTCCCTTTAATTTATCTTTGACAACGAACTGCGTTTAACATTTCTCTTGAAGAATTGCTCTGTTTTCTACGAGCCATAAATGCTTCAGCTATCAAAATTGTTTTATTTTCGGTCTAAAAGCTATTTTGTCTGAGCTGAAATTTATTGAAATAAACTATGCATGGAAAAATGATAGTCCCGTGTTGGTGAATTAGGATTCGTATAGCAGTTGAGAAATTTATTCCTGAAATTATCCTGCAGCGTGAAAAATGGTTTCTTCTTTGTTATGCGATTGTGAAGAAATGTTCTGCTCTTTACCAATTTTTAAAGGAATCAAACGAAATAAAACTTAATCATTTCTGTTTATTTGAACATTATTCTAATAATTTATGAGTGTAAGAGGAAATTCAAAGATAAGTTATTGGGTGTTAAATTCTATACACATTGCATACAATTTAAGAAACGAGATATAATTCAAGAATTATTTATTTTCACAGTATAAGAGAGTTATTAATGCTTGCCCCCTTGCACCCTTAGAAAAGATAATTTGATTCATTTAATTTAATTCAGATAATTTTGGCAACATTAAAGTTCACATCGTTTTACTACAGTGTATATTATCCGTAATATAATAAATATGCAAAATATTTAAGATTTTTATATTTTTTGTGTATGGCCACTGTTTCCTGATTTCTTAAAAGAGTTTATAATTAAATATTTTTAAATGTTATTTAATAATGAACGAATAGGTTTCAATGACAACTGCTTTTACGAATGTTTGCCATGTATAGCAAAATTTTCAAAACAATTATTTATCTTTAAAAGTAAATTTTTATTTTCGGCAAATCATTCCATGAATAAATCTAGGTAAATAAAAAGTGAATTATCATAATCTGATGTGTCTACTATATAATGTAATTTTCTCTATTCAAAATAGTGTGCATACAAAGAAAAAACAATTATTTTTGTTTTTTCTGTTTTTTCACTATATGCATGAATTTAAAGAACTTATGTATTTTGATACCTTTAATTAAATTAATGTTTTTTGTTTCGAATATAACTTTTTGCTTAGATTTTATAATTTATCTTTAAATTGAAAAAAAATGTATACAGCTCTATTTACGAAAGTGGTAAATATTCTATATTACCTTTGTAATTTAAATAAACTGCTAAGATTATTTTAGTTTTCTGAATAACAACTTAAAATTTTAATTAAAAATAGTTCACTTATACACTGTAAAAAATATGTCAAATTAAAAAAAAAGGAACTGTCAAATGTCGCCCCAGGAGCACATTTTTAAGTTACAGAAAATATCTCTCATTTTTCATTGAAACAATGTTTTCCTTCTGAACAATATGGATTTTTTATGCAAAAATTGCAAAATACAAGTTTTTTTTAAGCTTGAGAAACAGTTTTTCTATAAAATAGTTTTTTAATACTTTTTTTCTCTGAAAAATATGCAGATTTTTTTACAGCGTGTGCAATAGTTTTCAAAGTAAAATATTTAAGAAAGACTTTATGAAATAAAGTAATATATATAACAACAGTAGTTTTTTAAAACTCAAAATAAATCTCGTATATTTTGAACATGAGAATTTGTTTTTCTAGATTTCTGGTTATTTATATTTTAGTATTATTGTTATTTTAATATTTTTATTGAATTAACCTGTATTTAGTCAATGAAAATGTTCTTTATTTTTATAATTTTTTTTATTGTGTAGATGTATCAATTTTGCATATAGAATTATTTCGAACTTAATTTAATCAGCTATCAATGATTTTGAATCAATTAAAATCGTTAACATCTCTAAATTTCTAATAATTTTGAAGATTGCCATATTTACAGTAACAACATATCAAAGGATTTTTATTTTTAAGAGTAAATTTTATATTTTGTAGATAAAAAATTGAACAGCAATTGAATTCTCTGCTTTTGTTTTTAAATATGTTCCCTTATTATTATTTACATTGAACTTCAATAACTTTACCAATACTGAATATCTGTCCTGTCAATAAAAGCAATTGATCGAAGATTAATGTCTTTCAGCAGTTTGTCATTAACTTTGATACAATCCGTGTATTCAGTGATAGGTTAGTTTCATCGTGTTAGATTGCCGATAAGGACAACATTCATCTTGTAAACGTGGTTGACATTATCTTGCATGGTCAAGGTCTGCTAAAAGCGTAAAATGCCTAAAACTTTTCGACTTTCTCCAGCATACGTGATATTTTTAATTCTGAAGTATAATTTTGGTTTTCATAAGGCTTTTGTTGCGAGTTACAAAATGTTACTTGTGAAAAGTATTTTGTATGATTTTGCCGGTTAATGTTTTTTTTTCCTTTTTTGTATTTGTTATATTCAAATATATATTCTCTTTAGACTTATAGTTTTAAAATATATTAGCCATTTATGTTAAATGAGTATGGAAATGAAGACAAAGAATAATTGAATAATATTTTTTCGTTGTATTATTTTGATAACTCAGACGTAATTGTTTTATTTTGAAACTAGAACGAAATCCTTTTAAAAACTTTCAATATAAATTTAAAAATACTGTTGCAGGAATTGGGACAAGATGGATAAGATTTGATTTCAGATTTTTTCTGAAGTTACTAAATATTAGAAGACCCGCAAGAGTATTTAGAAGATAAAAAATAAATTTAATAGGAAAGAGCGATATCTGAAATCACTTTGTTTAATAAAACATTCGAATTAATCAACCCCATTTCGGCCTATGTCTCTCGTGCTAATAAGCAGCCGTATAAAGCACCACTACCACTACTATAGTGAGAAAAATCGTAATGATGAGTTTCAGTACATTGAAAACACCTTTGTAGATATACCTAAGCTATTTATCTATCTATATGCCTGTCTGTCTATCTATTTATCTATCTAAATGTCTATATATATTTATACAGATAAAAAAATAGATAGCAATACATACCTATAGATAAACAAAAATGTTGCACAAAATACACTACTCACGATTATAATTTACTCAGTTATGGCTAACATGACTAACATGGGCTTACGTTTTGTATGCCAATTGCTGCGTTTAAGGAATTTAATAGCTAGTAAGTTTACTCAAATGAAAAAAAAAATAAGAGAGAGAGAGAGAGAGAGAGAGAGAGAGAGAACTTATTTTAGCCCTTTAGAGTGTCATCTCTTTGAATTACACTTAATAATTAAAAACATTGAAAATTATCGTGAAAAAAAAAAAACCTTTTTAACCCCCTGACTGCCCAGCAAAAGAATAAATTTGTAATGCTGTTTTCCCTGTAATTAAATAAAAATATTTAAAAAAGGGTTTTTTCCATCCTGATACAAAATATGTTATTACGTATAGGTGTATTGTATAATCTTTGAGAGTATTAATCCTAACATATTTTTTTAAAACTTGGTTTAATTTGTAGAATTATATTAATTTAAATATTGCTTATGTAGCAGTGAAACCTGCAGCGTAGTGTGCGAAAAAATCCGGTTGCGGCAGTCAGGAGGTTAATATATAAACAAACGCAAAAAATCATACATAGACTATAGATTGTGAAAAACTTTCCAAGACATTCAGAATAGTATAAGAGAATTTTACAGTTTAATAAATTGAAAGATTATGTCTAAACAAACAAATTCGAAAACTTATAATGCATTTGAAAACCTAATTTCTGCTATTATCATGATTTCTAGTGAAAATTTATTTTTTGTATAGTCCTCTAAATGATCTAATATATGTATACATACTACATAGTATGTGAACATTTAGTTCATTTAAGAGGACAGTACACTTTTAAAATGGCCAAAAAATCGAAAAAAATTCGTATTTAGAAAATTTATTCAATTATGAATAAGTTGATATAAATTTCTTGACTGTGCGATAATAAATTACTGAGATGTGGGGGGGGAAATGTAAATATAACTCCTTCATTTTTGACTTAAAAGCCCTGCGAAAACTGTCATGATGGCTTGATTATATTTTGTTTTCGCGCTTTCATATTATCCCAACTTTATAAATATGTCAAAAAGAGTAGATTATTTTAAATAAATATCATAAATAATAATACAAATGGTTTAAAAAAATAATTCAACTTCTCCTTCGCTATTATTTTTCTTTTCATGTTTTTGCTTCTTCTAAATATGATAGCAAATTACTTAACTGTTTAATTTTATTCGCTATTAAGTGCTTAATTTGAAGCAAAACTTTTCCCCCCTAGAGCATTGCTTTCCTGATTTTGTAATAATATTCTACTTCTTAGTATTTGTTAGTATTTATAAGGAATAATAATGCGGAATACGCTTCAGGACTGCAACGTAGAAGGAGTAAGTTTATTAGCAATCACTATACAAAATGTGATGATAGAAATATAACCTAAGGTGCTAATTAATCTTATAGAAAATTAGAAAAAAAGTCAATTTGGTAGTGTTTTTGTTTGAAATGACATTTTCGCATACAGGTTTATAAATATTAATATGATATGTTTAGTAAATTATTAGATTTTTGTGCCGCATAAAATATGAATCGGATATCGAAATATGGTAATCTCCGATCTCCGTCTTCCTAAAAAATGGCCTATATTTTACATTAAATAATTTCGTTTTATGAGAAGTGTATATTTATTTACTTTTCAATCACTCAAAAGCAAAACTTTAAATTATATGTTCAAAATTAATTTTTTGTAATACTAAAAACTTTATTTGTACAAATTACATCTATTTATTTTTTACACATATTCCTATATTCTGCAGAATTTTACAAATAATTTATTTTATATTGAACATTTTAAACTAGAATCTAATTTTATTTTTAATACTAAATAAGTTATACTAATAGCAGTTTTGTTTCTATTAATGTATATTTTGTACTTAAAAAATTCAATTAAATCTTTAAACTGATTTTTCTCAAAATGATATTTTTTACTCCTGCGCGCATCATATCTCAAAAACTATTTGGAACAGAGCTTTAAAATTTTTACCCTACATAAATGTTTATAATAGCATGAAAGTGCATTAGAATTATAAAATATTTATAGTATGAAAAAATTATAAGATCAAATGCATGTAGAAATTCGCAGTTGTTCTATTTTTTCTAATTAAATGTTGATTACTCTTTATCTAATTAATCGATTACAAATATTCTGATTCAAATTATAGCCCAAAGTTTTATCTTTAATTTAAGGGTGTTCATAATTCACCCTAGATATCTTAGTAAGATATTTTGTGTAAGATATCATTAAACAAAGATTTGGAGTGACAAAAACTATAGAACTATTAACTTATTTTCTCTTTTAAAGTATTATTTGTTTTTTATAGTATTAAAGTTCAGAACCTTTAATACTATAAAAAAACAGAAATATACAGGAATAATAAATAAATCGAGAAAAAAAATTAAATGTCAATTAACGTTTAATTCATTAAATCAGAAATACACAAGACTTTAGACTTTAATTAATACTAGATAACTTATTAAGATATTTTGTGTAAGATTTTATCAAACATAAAATTCGGAGTGAAAAAAACTGTAGAACTGTTAACTTATTTTCTTTTTTAAAGTATTATTTGTTTTTTATAGTATTAAAATTCAGACCAATTTTATTGCTCTTTAGTTAACAAACAGTACATGCATTATTTGTAAGCCAAACCAAAAGATATGCCTTTTACATAAAACGGCTTTTTTCAGAATTTATATACTTTTTTTTTAATTACATAAATATATATTTTATTTAAACACTAAACTTTGTTACTACACGAAAATTACCCTTCAACCCTATATATCATGTTTTCGATGTTAACATTTAAAAAAAACTACCTTATCTCTTTGGACAAACTAATATACGTTAATTTCATAACACTGACCTACTAATAGGTCTAATAACAGGTTTTACTTCGACTTTGAAGATAATATTCAGGTTTACTGCTTTAGGCTGCAGCACCAACTTTCATGTCAGCGTGGTGCAATAACTCAGGTTCTTTTCTGTGAATTGAAGAAAAAAAATAAGATAATTGCATTAAATTCAACTTTCTCTTAGTAAAAGCTGGCTAATTAGTCTCAATTTAGGATAGAAAATTTTAGCATTAAAACTAATGGCTAATTCCTAAACTATTAGTCATAGACATACAGTTCCAATTTAAAAAATGTTTTAAATACGGTAAAGAAATATTACAAAAGCAATTTGGGTGAATAAAAACATTTTTTGAAAAATTACGAAATTAAAATTTTTATATGGTCCACGTTCCTATTATTTATATTTAGTAATATTTTCCTGTTACACTGACAAGTAAGACAACAAAGCATATTTTTTTCTGTTAATTAGGGGTCATTCACATATCTAGTAGAAATGTAATTTCGTCAGATATATTTAAAAAATGGTTGAGAATAAAATTAACATTGCAATGCAAATTTGAAATCTTTAATCATTCTAACATATGAATGCATAATTTACGATTTGTAATATACATATAAAGAAAAAAAAACATATTTTTCCTTAAATAAAATGATGAAAATTGCATATTTTAACATTTCGTTAGAAAACATTAGTCTGTACAAGTTTTGTTACGTCATGTCTTTTAGATTTTGATAATTAAATCTTATGTATTCTCTACCGCTAAATCCGAAATTGACCTTCATTTTTTACCAACACGTACAGATTTTTTTTTATCGTAAAATTTAAAGTTACAAAAAAGAAAAATAACGAAAGTTTGACATTATAAAAAAAAATGTGTTTTTTACTTTTGATAATTATTTTTTACGTATTTCTTACCGCTGAAACCTAAAATGACGTTCTTTTTAGACATCGCGTCAGGAATTTTCGAAAATTGTAAAAGTTAAAAAAGTTCAAAGTTGAAATGAACCTTCTCAACCACCTCATCGGACTCCTCAGCTATTTAGCTGCAAAAATCCAAGTAAAAGCCAAAAAATTGAATAAATTATTGAAATTTAACAAAAAAAAAGTTTTACATCTTTTTCATAGTATTAAATTTTCGCAACATTTTAACTTTGATATTTACGATTTACAAAAAAATTCTGACGTGATGACTCAAAAAACAAATCATCTACATATTCAGTGCTTAAAAGTCACAAAAATCAAATAGCAAAAGTTAAAATACACAGCCATCTTTTTTTATTTTATAGCATCTGATTTTTTATGTTTTAACTATGACAATTTATGATTTGCGAAAAATCCTGACATAATGTTTAAAATCCTAGTTAATTTTCAGTTTCAGCAACAATATATAAGGTACCCTGGGGTAATAACGCCAGGCGGGGTAATAACGCCAAGTGCTTATATTTTGCATAATTATGAAATAATCAGGTAAATGACACCCATGTGCTCTGCGCAGAAGGGTTTTGAGTCACATAAATCGCAAAAAACAGCTTCAACTTAATTTGTTTAATTTTTAGGTCTTATTGTTTTTACAAGCAACTAAAATTAACGCTTGATCTAAAATTTGCGAGATAAGGTTTTTGATCTGAAGACTATATTTTTTATCCGGAAATACTTTGTTTATTACATAAATTTGTAGTGTATTTCATGTACTTTCAAATTAATGTAGAAGATTTTGGATATCTTCTCGAGATAATTTGTAGTTTAGGATTTACTGCGCAATAAGTATCCCGGGGTAATAACGCCAGGGATTGGCGTTATTACCCCGATTGATTCCCAACAGTGGCTGAACTATATCCGAAGGGGGTTTATATATTAATATGGCAGCATTATCATCATTGTTGAAATGGTAAGATTAAGGGGGGGGGGTGCCCAATACTTAAAAATAATCTCTCTATTTTGTTTTTTATTATATTATTATTATTTTTTTTTACTAATGTAAAAAATAATTTTTAACTCTTGTAAATAAAACTGTATCAAAATGTTTTCGAGATTCAAATTCGAACATCTTCAAAATCAGGTTTCTATTAAATTTCCACTGGATTGTTCAATTGAGTTCGAAATTTTAACTGTCCTCTTTCTCAGCGTTCGGTTTTTCAAAACTTTATAAATTTAACCTTTAACTGATGTGACAGAAATTGTAACGTATGAATATGATGCGGTTTGTGAGACCGCAAAATTGAAAAAATGAATAAAAGGCGGGAATAACTCATAGGATTGTGTTTTTGTACTAAACTTTTTATACAAGAGTATTATACTTAATATTCACCTATTTAGTCTCTGGTGATAGTACTAAAATTCCAAATGAAACAAAATTTCGGTAGTGTTTGCAGTTAAACTGAAAATTTCAAGTTAAACTAAAAAATTAAAAGAAGAATAGTGGTCTACGAGACCGGTAACATTAGTTAAAGGTTAAAAGGCGATCCATGATTAAAAATCATAGAATACTGTTCCTACGCTAAACTTTTTGTACAGAATTAATTCTAATTAAATTTAATCTATTCAAATATTTCTAACAATATTATACAAGACCTCCAAACAAAAGAGAATTTCACTTGTAACTATAGTTAAACTTGAAAATACAAGTTAAACGCTATTTTTTTGGGGGGGGGGGGGTGAGGGGGTACAGTGTTCAGTCAGATTGCTAACAGCAGTTAAAGGTTAATTTTGTTGCTAATATAGAGATAATGATATATAACCATATGAATTATGTATAAAATTGAATAAGAGATGTCTTTGGGATAATATTTTTTAATCAAAAATTTTATTCAATTTATTAAAAATTTATTAAAGCATGTTCTTTAAAACGTCGACAATTTAACTGTAGGTTTGGAGAATCCGCATTAGTGTGGAGTTATGGGTTAAAAACTATTTACTAGATTACTATAATAGTATTAACCCTTAACTGCTGTGACAAAAATTGTCGTATAACTTACTGTGAACGGCCTGTCAGACCGCTTAATCTAACGATGAATAAAATGTTAAATTAACTTTTAGAATATTATTTTTGTATTGAACTTTATATACAGGACTATTATAAATAAAATTCAGCTATTCAAAAGTCTCTGGAGACAGTAATAGGACTCCAAATGAAACAAAATTTTCCCGGTATCTATAGTTAAACTAAAAATTGCAAGTTAAACTCTGAAACTTGAAAAACTCAGCGGTATCTGAGACGCTAACAGCAGTTAAGGTTTAACAAAAATATTTATTACATAACTCTAGTTATTATAAAACTTCACATGATTAAAATATTACATTATGAATGGTTAAAACCATGCAATGTTTCTTATAATCATATTTAAGCGAGACTTTTTAAGTAAAGAGAGACACGGGTGTTATATTCTCTTGAAGCTCCCCCTCACTCCCTTTTCTTTCACTTTCACAAAAAATCAATATTTTCTATGGCATAGAATGCATACTACATGGGAATATAAATACTGATTCAAATAATCCGTGCAATGTTTCTAATAATTCTATTTAAATGATCACTTTTAAGCAAAACGTAGCTTAGAATTTGATATTCTTTTGCCTCTTCCCCCCGCCACCACCACACCTTTCTTTTTCTTTCAGAGTCACAAAAAAAATTTACATTTTCAATAGCATAGATTGCAATTTGTCAATTTCTAGAGCTGTAGAGTTTGTATTTTTAGAATTGGGCAATCTACATGCCATTATTCCATCTTATTTTATAGTTTTGTTTGCATGGCGTTATTACCCATATAGGTGGGTATTAACGCCAAATAGCATTGGTCAAGAAAAAACGCCATTACATTTTATGAATACATATCTGTTAAATTATTTTATTTTATGTAGATAGTCAATGAGTTGCTGTATCAGATCCTATATTTGTTTGAAAAATACAATCTAAAACTAAGCCGTGAAAATTGGTAGAACCTTAACGTGGCGTTATTACCCCAGGGTACCTTATAAGGTATTTGTACCCTATATGGACAGGGCTCTCAACATGGACACCCCTAATATTTTTAAAGGTAATAATTTTGATCGAGAGATGGCTAAACATTTTCGCGAAGAAAAGCAGTTGAAAAGATAATTAAGTCTGGAAAGTGTAAAAAAGCGCGCTGTTCGCCATTCAGGAGGAAACTTGTTATTTCAAGATGTGCTGATTTTAATTACTTGTAAGCTTAAATTCTTATTAGATATGGTAAAATTACATTAAATGTTGAAAAGTGGAGTATTTTAGAAAGCTAATAAAACGTATTTTCGATTGCTATTGCATATTTTGCTTAAAATAATTTTCCTTATTCATTTGGTACAAGATTTAGTAAAACTACGCGCGATTCCCAATATAGACAGCTTATGTCCCCATCGACTACAACTGTAAGAAAGAAGAAAATTCAAGGTTGCCAAGCAATAACTTGAAAAGTCATCAAAGTTCTAAAATCTTTGTTCAATAAGATGCTATTTGAACAATCCCCCAAAAACCTTCCTCCAAAAAACCCTTGCAGAAAAATAAAAAGAAGCCCCCCCAGTAGGATATCTGTTGGCGAAATCGTAGGTACCAATGATATGACTTCCTCAACAAAGGAGAGCTGGTACTGCTTCTTTTGCAGTATTGATGGTTTATCAAACATGCAACCATGCATCACATGTGGCAAATATGTTCATGAGGATTATGTGGGACTTGCTGCCCATGGTGAAAAAGTTTCTATTTGTCCATGCTGTGAGAACTGAGTAATAACAGATATAAATTCGCAGACAGATGCAATAAAGCTAAGCAAAACCAATAATAGTACTTCATAATATTTACTAGTAACTAAGGGGCTTTGCATGGGTCTTCGAAGGGTGAAAACCGAGAATGCCCCCCCTCTTTTCTAAAATGCATGTTCTGAAGATATTTACTGTCCCCCCTCCTCCTCGGAATACTTTAAGATACATTTTTTTATTCCCTCTCCTCTAAAATCCCTTGGAAAAGTGGCTCTTCCATACACACTGTGTAGAAAATCAATAAGGAAACACCTGTCCATAATAGGGACAGGTAGTTCCTTATATGGACACTTGTAAACATTTTTTTGTTTTTATCATTTAAATTAAACCAGAATAATTACAAGGTCACTAATTTTAATAATGATAGTCAATAATCCAAGGATAGTGGTCACATATTTTTGGAGTCCTATGACTTGTACATGGGGGTGAAAAAAATACATTTTCCTTAGGGTGTCCATATTGGGTACAGGTACCTTATATGTTAAAAACACAACTATCGTCGTCTTATGTTATCTAATCTAAAACTTTTTTTTCGAACTTTTTAGCAGTAATCTGTGTTTTCCTGTAAAATATGTATAAATGGTAACCACCGAAAATAATAGTAATGTTCGATTGTCACCAGATTTACATCAGTACGTAAAATTTAATCTCGATCGGATATTTGAAAGGATGTTAAAATTTGAGTACAAATTTTGAAATAAAAAAAGCATACATACAATTTTTAAAGTTAAGTAAAAACTTATAAAAATAACAAATCTTTTTAAAAGAAATTTTGAGGAGAAACACTTTCAAACACTTACAGAATAAAACACACGCTAAAATACAATTATTTTGCACAATCTGAAACATAATGAAAGATAATTCAGTCATAATATTAGTACGGTATTTTTTCAAAGCGCAGATACACATGAAATAAGTTCTTCGAGTACTGTAAACACTTGGTATATGATCTCTCAAATCATGGTCGAATTAATTTGTTTTCAATACAGGAAAGTTGTATAAGTCATGCATTTTAAAGTTTCATAACTCGGTCAATTTTAGTGTTATATGAACGGGACTATTTTCTCCTTACTTGTTAGTATAATAGAAAAAATTACTATATGTAACTTATAGGACTAGGAAACCGTATAAAAATTTCAATTTTGTAATTTTGTAATAAGTGATTTTATTGACCGAAATCGCTCTTAAAATATTTCTTTACCTCATTTAAAACTTTTTTGTAATTGGAACTATATATCTGCGACTATATGTCTAGGAATTAGCCAATGGTCGTCGTTGAGAATGAACACCCTGTATACAGCTATACCCAACCCGATTATTTTAATTAACACAATTAGTAATTCATATATTTTTGTATCGAACCCTCTGAGCGCGAGTAATATTAGCACTTGACCGTTTATTTCTACTTTGAAACACTCAATTTCATTTAAGTTCCTAAACAATGCAGACACAGAGACTAGAATGTTTTTCTCTTTGCTAAAAATACCAAAGAAATTTAGTCAGAATTAATCTCCTTAGCATTGTCCTTGTTTACGGAACAGTTACTTATTTATTTATTTTTGGGGAGAGAGTTTTTTAGTATCTTTTAGTCCAATCACAATTTTTTAATAGAAAAATATTGCTCACGACATTATATGATTCATTTAAAATATGTGCTATTTCTCGTACTAATAACTTACTTTCCTCAAAATAAGTTATTTTATCTGTTATTTCAAATGTTATTTTTCGTAAGTCGATTTCTAAGACCCTTTAGATCTGTAATTTAAAATTCCCTACTGAGTAATAGAAGTTATATGTGAATCTGAATTTTAAAGTTTAGGTCACAGAAGAGTTATGCATAAATTTGATTTAAATAATAGAAATTGTATAAATCAAAAGCAGCCATCGCTGAAAAAAAAATTAAATTAAAAAATTAAAAATACAATTACCTTTTTTGGAACGCTGACAAAAAAGGTTAAATACTTTGTAAAATCACTTTTCTTCCCTACTTTGACAGTTTTAGATAAGAAAATATCTAGAATTTGTTAGTAAGAAAATTTGCATGATTTTCAGACGTTAAATTAATTTTTAGGGGTGAACCTGTCATTACATACATCTACAGAAGATACACTAGCGGAAAAAAAAAATCCCAACACCAAGAAAAACTTATTGTAGAGTAATGAAATTTAGACAGTGCATTTGTCTAGTTAACATGTTTAATTGATTAGATTTTCGAGATCATAGGTTAATTTAAGGACAATAAAATGAATTTCAAATGTGAAATGCTGTTACATTAATAGTCGCTATAACCTCCAGAATTTTGAATGCAAGCATGCACACGTGCATGCAATGTGTTACTTTGTGGTATGGAGTTCCATGCTTGTTGTACTTGCTGTGTCAATACTGTGATGGTCAGTGTTGGCTGGGAATGACACCGGAGTTCTCATCCAATGATATCCCATGATCCACATCATCCACATCATCCACATCATCCATGATCTCATCCAATGATCCACAATGGGAGACAAATCTGGTGATCTGGCTGACCGAGGTAACATGTCGACACTCTGTAGAGCACGTTGCGTTACAACAGCGGCCTGAGGGCGAGCATTATGCTGTTGAAAAACTCCCCTTGAATGCTTTTCTTGAATGGCAGCACTACAGGTTGAATTACCAGACCGACGTACACATTTGCAGTCAGTGTGTTTTGGAGAACCACGAGAGTGCTTCTGTTGTCATAGGAAATTGCTCCCCAGACCACGATCCCAGATTGTAGTTCCAGTGTGTTTGGGCCGCAGACAGTTTGGTTGCAGGCGTTCCACTGGCCTCCTTCTGAACAGCACACGGCCATCACTGGCACCAAGGTAGAACCTGCTTTCATCAGAAAACACAACAAATCTTCACTCGATCCTCCAATGAGCTCTGGCTTGACACCATTGACGTCGCAAACGGCAATGACTTGGAGTCAGTGGAATGCATGCAACAGGGCGCCTTGCTCAGCACTGTCCATGAAACAACCGATTTCTAACAGTTCGTTGTGTCACTGCTGCACCATCTGCAGCTTGAATTTCTGTCGCAGATGTAGTACGATGCGCCACAGCCTTACGTCGAATACGACGGTGTTCCCTCTCGGTAGCGCCACCTGGTCACCCGGAACCTGGTCTTCTTGAGGCAGTACCATTAGTCCGTAGGGCAAGTGAGCATATCGTTAAGTTTCGTTTACCATGTCACGCAACTAAGTGATTTTTTGAAAATGAGTCAGTCTTGATATATATTTTTAAAATTTACAATGTTCCCCAACCAAAACGTGCACATTAATTTTTAATTCCTCTCAAAAAACACACATTTCAGTCCATATTATAAGATAACTTGTGTTAAATAAAACTGCCAAGAGATGGCGATGCAAAAAATTTTACTGTTTCAATATAAAAAATTCAGGATTATTTATGATGTGAAATGAATTTTTATTTATTTTATTTTATTTATTTATTTTTATTTTATTTTATTTTTTGCTCCGAGTAAAAAAAAAATTCTTACAAATAAGATAGTTAAAAGGGTCTTTAAACATTTTTTGTTTTTTTTAGTCGATCATTTGGTCTATTTTGTAAACAAATAATGGCAATCTACACGACATGTTACATAAATCCCGTTAAAAAGTTTTTCAAAATTAAGTCTGAATAAAATTTTTCATCAGCGCTCTTTGGTTTCAACATTTCAGCTCAATATTGAAATTTCATTCCCGTTTGCAATAAAATTTATTTGAAATTTATACAGAGATTTTTGAATTTTTCGAATATTTTAAGCAATTTTCGGTGCTTTTTCGCGTTTCACTGCAATACTTCAATATTTTAAAAATAAATTTGATTATAATAGTTTTTCTAATATAGTAAAATTTGTCCTCAGCCATTTTAAAATTTTTCAAGCGACTTTAAAAAAAAATTCCACTTCTTTTTTTTAACATTTAGATAAGTTATTATTAAAATAAAACAGGCATCAGAAGTTTAAGTATATAAACTAAATGAGGCTTTTATAAAGCATACAGTTTTTATCCTACTTAAACGTGTACAGTTTTAAATCATTTTTGTTATTTAAAGCTAATGTGACAGGCAAGTTTGAAAAATGAAATATTTTAAAATATACTCGATGCCACATTAATAAAATAATAATGTATGATATTTGAACACTGCTTAAATCATAATTAAAGAATTATCGGATTACATTTTGATTTGAATTATTAGATAAATTTATCTGCTTGATACATTTTAAAAAAGAAATAAAAGAATAATTAAAAGAAACAGGAAACCGTAGACTTGAAAAATATGTTAAATAAATTTTAAATATGCTCCCACTTAAATGATTTCACATAAAAAATACTGCTTTATAAGAATTATCAGATTTCATCTAAATACTTTTTTTTGCTCTGAATGTATCATATCTATTAATTCTCAAAGTATCTATCAATTCTTTATATTTTGCCTTGTATAGTACTTTTCCATGTATAATGTGTAAGCGCCCCTTAAATCTTTTTATATTGAATTATTATTATTATTATTATTATTATTATTATTATTATTATTATTATTATTATTATTATTATTATTATTATTGATGTAAAATTTATTGATTTTTCTCATGCATGTTTATCTACAATTAAAAAAGTAAGGTTAAATACTAAGTAAATATTTTAATACTAAAAACAAAAGCATTCAAATAGCTTTTAAGGAATGTTACAAACTTTTATTTATTTATTTTCTTTCTAAAAAAATTATGTCCAACTATTTTTGTTTCTCATCTATTTGAATCTACTATTTAAGAGTAAGAATAAATAATGGAAAATAATATTAATTTAAAACTTATAGCTGTATTATTTTAATGTTACTCAATATTGTGATAAACTTGTTTCTTCTTTTTGTTTGTAAAAAGATTACATGCAAATTCTCTACTGTATTTCTCTCATCAGTGCGTATTTTCTATTTAAAAAATAAGATTAAATGAATACATATATTTTAATATAAAAATTAAAAGCACTAAAGTACTCTTTTTCGAGTACGACAATAAATTCGCATTTAAAACCTATAACATGCATTTAAAAATATTAAAATAGAATATATTTAAAAACGAATAAGGCAATAAATTTACAGTTACATGTAAATATTTTAATATAAAAATTAAAAACATTAAAGTAACTTTTACCATAAATCTACTTTTTTCATAATAAAAAAAGTATGTGGTACAATTTTTTTCAAAACAGTGTACTTTTTTCAAGTATGCGTATCTACTGTTTAAAAAGAAAGAAAAAATGAATACAAAAAATTTAATATAAAAATTAAAAGCCACATAAAAACTGTTTTCGCATATTCCAATAATAAACTTTTTTTTTTTTTTTTTTTTTTTTGTAAAAAAAATATGTGCAGCGATTTTGTAGTGTATTTTTCTCTCTAATCTGCATATTCTATTTTAGAAATAAAATTAAATGAATGTGAAATCATTAAAGTACATGATACATTGCATTTTTCTGATGTATGCATATCTATTAGTTAAAAAGTCAGATTAAATGAGTACAAATATTTTATTATAAAAATAACGATTTTTTTTATTTGGTATTGCAATAAATTTACGTTTTTGCTTGTAATAAAATTATGTGCAACTGTTTTGTGGGGAACAATGCAGTTTTCTTATCTATCTATATATTCTATTTAAAAAGTAAGATTAAATGATTGTAAATATTTTAATATAAAAATTAAATCTTTAAAGCACATTTTTTAGAATGCTGCAATAACTTTACTTTTTTGCATGTAAACAAATTATGTGCAACTAATTTTAAGGGAATATCGTTGTTTTCTGATGTATGCATATCTACTATTTAAAAAGTCAGGCTAAATAAATACAAATATTTTAATTTAAAAATTAAAGGCAGTAAAATTACGTTTTTCAAATATAGCAATAAATTCAAGTTTTTTGCTTGTAAAAAAAAAAAAAAAAAAAAAAAAAAAAAATGTGGAACTATTTTTTGGGGAACATTGCATTTTCCTTATCTATGTGTATCTAGCATTATAAAAAATACACATTTACTTAGTTGCCAGACTTGGCAAACGAAACTTACTTTTTAAGCGTATTTTTGCCTGTCGCCCCACGAACTACATCTCTTGATCACTGCTCCCAACAATCATGCACAGTGGATACATTCCGTCCAAGTCTTTCTAAAAAATCGTGGAAAGAAAATCCACTTTCTCGTGGCCCTTCTTTACGACCTCTTTACAACTCGGGGAGCTGATGATAATAACTTCTTCGTCTTCTTAAGGCACGATCACATTCAGTTTTTAAGCTCAACTTTAGACACAACTTGCAACATTTTCTGATGCAAAAGAGGTGGAGTCAGCCACGAAGGGTTGCTGGATGATGCGTAGAAAGTTTCTCCCAGCTTGGGAAGCAGGGTTACCACAATAAATAGTCGAGTCGACCGCTTTTCAGTTGGCGCATTCCGAAAATATGACATACTTTTCTGTAGATTTACTTAATTTATGAATAAGTGTAAAATAAAAAGTTGAATTTTCTTAACAGCAGCAATATTTATTTATTTATTTATTAGCTAAAAGAAAACCTGTGGTGTTATCACACTTTGCAAGAATTAAAAACTGATGTATTGTTTTATTTATACTTCGTCATTAAGAATCTAGTTCAATCAAGAGAAAAGTCCCATTCGCTAGTGCTGATTCCATGGAAAAAAAATATAAAGATATCTCATTGGATACCTGAGATCGATCTGTACATAGGCCATTTATTTATTTATTTTTTTAAGATACTTTTTAATAGGCGCATTGTTATTTTCGGAACCGGTTTCAAAAGTAAAAATGTCCTTAAAACAATCAAAATTAAAAAAAAAAAATTAAATGGCCTATGTACAGATCTCAGCTATTGATTAAAATAAATAATCATTAAAAATATTGAAATGCAACCGATATATCTTAATTTTTTTCCATAGGATTAGCATCAGAAAGCGAGATTATTCGCGTGATAAGTAACCCCTAAATAATACATTTACTAACCTTCACAGTAACTTCTCATCCAGTTTTTAGCACGATTCCCCCCCCCCCCCCTTATATAGTTGGGCATTCTATTTTTTATTTAAAATTCAAAAGATAGTAAAAGAAAAAAATTCAGAAAAAGAAGAAAACATGGCAAAAAAGGATTAAAACTTGCGTATTTAAAGATAAAATGAGTGCTTCAATTAGTTTTTAAAAAATGCTAAAGCATATGCTGATTTTAAGTCAATAAATAATTTTTGAGTAATTTACTTTAAATGTAATAAATATTGGATAGATTATACAACAGTTAATATATATGTTTATATGTATATACTTCTTATATTTATATATATTGTTAATATATATATATATATGTTTAAATATACATAGGGGAGAGTGGGGTTAAGTGGGAAAATGGAGGGGAATGGGGCAGTAGGTTTTTCTTTTTATGCATCATTCTAAATATTTCATCAATTACACACAAGATGAAGCTATGGTACCCCAATCTTCAGTTCAAAAATGTTTTTGATCTGTATAAGCTTCCATTTGTATGAAGAAAAAGATTATTTCAAGAATCAAAAGTAAATTTGATTCATATACTTTTTATGTTTAATATCAATTGTGTAAATAAATTTTTTATAAAATTAAAAAGTTTTATAATAATTAATCTTACATTTTTATTTAACAATAATATTAATTGCAATGTCAAGTGATTTTTGATAATTTTTACTTTTTTATAAGCTTTGATAGTGTTTTGTCGATTTTCATATCTCTGAAAATATGTTAAAAATAGCAAATTTGTTATTTGTATCTAACCATTGGCAGAAATTTGAAAAACATAATTATTATTCTTATAAAATATTACTGTACAACTAGGCAGAAATACACTAGTCATATTTCCATTTATTCTGAAAAAGGACTTTAAACAGAAAAAAAAGGAAAGATAAGGGATATCCCACGGCTTCTTCATTTTACTAAAACACATTACGTAAAGACCTCTGAATTAGATGAAAATTATATCATTCCTCTTATACCCATCAGAAATAAATTCTTTTTCAAATTTTCAAGACCCCCCCCCCTTTTTTTTTTTCCAAAAAAGAAAAATGATTTTGAAAATATATAGCATGAAAGTGCAGTAAAGAGCATTATGTATTTCACGTCTGCCTCACACAGAAAAAAAGTATCTTTGATAAATAATCTAGAACAACTGAATTATTTCTCAGAAATTTTGGATATACTGCATGAATAAAAATGATTGGAAAATATAATTGCTGCTTAAATGATTAAAAACTATTATATTATTTACACTATTTAATTTTTAATACAATATGCAAATGTTATATTATTTACAATATTTATTTTTTAATATTTACAATATTTAATATTAATATTATACAATAATCCATACGAAAAGTACCGAATAATAAAGAAATTAAGTCAATGTTTACATTAATAATTCGTCAAATAAAATTCCAAAACACGTTTAGAAAGAGATTTAAACAGTATAACTGATAAATGTTTTCCAGTTACTAATTCGTTTGTTTAAAATACGATTAGTTAACTAATATAATTTAACAGGATATGTGCATAAAAGATAAAAAGGATAAATGTGCAATGTTCTTAAAAATTGGGAACAGTAAAAATATTGTAATCAGATGTATTGTAAGATTCATATAACAAGAAATAACATTCATCTAATATTTTTGTGTAATATTACATTCAAGATGAAAAAAAAATACTTTGTTTACTAACATTGGCGAATTTGGCGACAAATATAAACAAAACACTATCAAATTTCCACAAACAGTAAAATATATATTCAAAACTCCTTAACACTGCAATTAATCACATTGTTAAACAAAATGTAAGATTAATAATTAAAAAAACTTTTAAATTTTATGAATGTTTACTTACTACTTAGAACATTTGTACCTTACTCTCGCCTAAAATGAAAGGCGTTTGCTGTTTGTAATATCCGAACGATCCTTTTTTGTGTGTGTGCTGTGCGGGTGTGTGACATCCAATTAAAATATTTCTTAATTTGAACTCCTTATCGCTTATAAAGAGCCATTTCTTGCGTCTAATTTCTTAAATGCTTTATTTCTTTTCAATACAAACAAGCGTACTCGTGCATACTAACAGCCTGGCGTCTTAATTTCGACCGCCATTTTGAGGAGTGACGTAGACAATCTGCTTCTACGCTATTGGTCAGATTACGTGCAGCACAGAGCTAAGCGCAACATTTTCCACAAGGATTGGAAAGAGTTGCACTAAATGTTTCAAGTATGAAATCTCAATCGCACACCGCTTTCCGAGAAACTGCTGCAGCTAAAACTGCGTGATGAGTTTAATGTTTCACTTAGACAGTGTGTGTGATCGCACTTTAAAAGGCATTCATGATCAACCTCAACTCAATTCCTCAAATTTTGAAGATAAATAATGCTCACGAACTTCACAGTACGCATTTAAAGAAAACCTGACTGTAAAGTTCTGAGTAACGCTACTACCGCCACACTTATGCGCGAAGCATGAAATTTGAATCAATGTCATCTTTCAGATTATAAACACGCCTGCAAAATTTCGTTTTGCTAACACAAGTCTTTATTGGTGTTGGGATTTTTTTCCCGTCAGTGTATATAAACAAATTAACCTACCAAAATTTAGTTATTATTTGATTGAATGTTTAGGTAACGATTAGATATGTTTAAGTAACTATAAAATCGTAAGGGTTAATTACATATTTATTTTTTTAATCAAATCCTTTATTATTTGTAAAGTTTTCAGAAAAACGTATTCTGAAGCAAAAATATTAAGTATTAGTTTTAAATATTATCTATCTGAAAACTATGGCGAGTTTGTCGCGTTTTAATGAAAAGAAAGGGATTATATATGGAAATATATGTGAAATATTAATGCATTAAATTATGTCATATTGGATGCACGAGAATTATATCGACGAATTTTCTCAAAAAAGGAGTTTTGAGAAAATTGAAAAAATATTGCGGACGTCTGAATCCCACTATGCTATAAGTGTTGCAACAAATAGCTCCATCCATTCCCCAAAGCAAGCTCATTCGCTTTCATCCATGCTTTCGCGTATTTGCACTGTGTAAACGTATGCGTTTTCTCTAGACACATATTTACCTGTGGTTATGTTTTTATTGCCCTGGCCATTGCCGTAGGATTAGTTTATGGATGATTGTTTCCCTCTATGCTAGAAATATTGCAACATTCAACCTTAAAAAATAAATATTAGAACCTATATACACAGAGTATCCCTTCTAATCGCGTACAAATAATTAATTCTTAAACTACTGGCTCAGAGTTATAGTCCAACTCGCAAAAAAATGCAGAACAACAGTGCCATCTTTTAAATAATTTACATCAAAATGTAGAAAATGTCAATTCATATCAAGGCCTAACTGAATCTGGTTGGAAGAAAATCCGTGCATTTGTTTTAGAGATTAAGCTAATGCGGAAATCGTAAAAAATGCAGCATAGCAGAACTATCTGTTGAGAGATTTACATTGAAATATAGAAGACGATAATTCATGTCAAGTGCTAACTTAATTTTTTATAAAAACCTGTGCATTAGTTCTGAAGATTGAGCTATTGTGGAAATCGTAAAAAATGCGTCATGGCAGCATCACCTGTTGAGCTATTTACAGCAAAATCTAACCTTCACGAATGTATCTCTTGGACTAACTGAAAGTAAATTTTATTTTAAATTCTGTGCATTAGTTCTTGAAATTGAGTGCCTGCAATATTTGAGCCATATACAGACAGTCACAGATAGACATTTTGTTAAAAGTGTTTTTTGGTATATCTGACCCCTAAAACATGTAGATCCGTCGAAAATGGAGGTTCAAAATTTTCCCGAATCCATTACTTTCTTCTTGAAATGAAAGAAGAAAATGATAGTGGCAAATATTAGTATTTTATGTGTTATTAATATTTATGATACTTGAAAGTGCTTATTAAAATATTTGTAAAAACTTAATTAAAATACTTCTATAGTCAAATATAAAAATGAGTTTATTGAAAAGGAATTAATTTTAATGCAGGTTTCGTTCCTTGATTGTGCACATTATTAAAATTTAATCTATGTTACAGTAGCTATATTTAATATGAACTTAGTAAATAAAACTTTTTGTTATTACATGTTTAGAAGAAAGAAAAGTTAAATATTGTTTTGTTTACATAGCTAATGTTTATTTATTGATTCACCAGATTATATTTAAATATCATCATTTAGATTTGACAAATTTTCTCTAAAAATGTGACTTAAATATTTAACACGTTCGCTGCCGCTCACGCGAAAGCGCGTCATATGGCGCCAACGTTAAGGAACCACTCACGCGCCAGCGCATGATGTGGGGTGATGTCCAATAGCCAGTCACGCGCTGGCGCGGGAAAATCTTTCACTGATTCATTCTTATAAAAAGTAAATCGGCTTCTGGAAAAAACCCACTTCTACTGTGTGGCATTAACTATCATCACATCTTCATGTAAGCGGCAGCGAACGTGTTAAAAATATAAAAAAGGGGTGAAAGGAGGTTTATACATCTCCATTATATTCATGAGTAATTTCGTTGAATGTTATTTAAGTACTTTGTTTTTATACCTTTATTTTTTATGCTTAAGAAAAGAATTCAAAAATTGTTTACAGTGTTGCCAGTAGGCTACTTTTTTTTTAATTGAGAATTTTTGATTGGCACCACTCTTTTGAAACGGCAAAATTCCCTTTATTTTCGCCTTAATTAATATATCATTAAATAAGGTGTATTTAATAATTTTAAAAATCTGGTGCCAAACAGGAATCTTAAATAATAAAAAGTAGCCCATCTGGCAACACTGATGGTTTATTTGTAAAATAAATTGTAATAATTTTCAAAGTAAATAAGACACCTTGCTGAAATATTTATTTGGAATTTTCTGTTACTTTCATGATTCAACAAAGAAAATAAATTGCGAAAAGGCAAGCCTTCTTTAATAGGTTGGAATTCCTAGTTCTATTTTAAAAATGTCTCGCCGTTGTCTGAGAATGGAAGCTACGGCGAAATCATTAGATAACTTGATTCAGTAATAATCTGTTAGAAGAGAAAAATACGAAAGAAATTCCATACTCTCAGAATAATAAAAGAGAAAATAACAGTGGAAAAAAATAGAAATAATAATAGAGCATGGACAGTTTCAGAGATATCAAAAATAAAATAAAATAAAATCCCGATTTATAAAATTCTATTTGATTTTATTATAGTTAAAATTTTTTGCCTAATAAGTTTATGTAATGTATATTTTACATCCCTAGATATTTTTAATGAGTTAATGATAGTTCAGTATAAGTTTCGTTTAAAAATTCTAGTCTAAATACTTTCATTTTTATAAAATCCTCACATGTTATAGTACACGCAAATTTTACATTGATTTCTGTAATTTACTTTAATAGTCTAAAAAATAATAATCTTTTATAATGCAAAATTAGGTTTTCGTTTTTCAAATTTTTCAGTGTAATGTTTTTGTCTGAAATAGAGGATATTTTGTAGGAAATTTTTCTCTATTTCTTGGTGCATGAATGAAAACTAATTTATATGAACTATTTCGAATGGCAACAACATAGGGGATTTATAGCTCAAATTTCAACAAAAATCTTTTTTGTAAGAATGCAGAAGAAAAATGTATCTATTCTATAGGTAAACATGCTCCGAAAAACACACATTGTTAAAACTCTGCAGCATTCTGTCCAGTCATTCGACCGTTTTATTGAAAACGGTTACGCAACGGTAATTTAACGCTATTCTGACCATATTATTGGCCATTTTATGGTTAGAATATAGTAAAATTACGGTTATGTACCATTTTTTCAAAAAACAGTCAAATGACTGTTCAGGATTATGCAAGTTTTTAACAGTGCATTACAATCTTCACAGTATTATCCTGTATTTGTAACATTGTAAAATCTTGGTTTACATTGAAAAGAAATGAACAGAGTTAAAGGTTTTTAATGATTTACCAAAATTTTATTTTCAGTATAAGGCGAGTTTTGAAACTGATGACCTTATTATATAAAATCAGAAAGTATAACAATATATAAATAAACCTGACACTTACAATTTATTTGAAAATTTTTAGAAAGCGTGTAGGGAAAAGGGGGTACACGTGAACAACATCATTTCATCATTTCTAATATCAGATAATTTTCTTTTAAATATCAACTACTGATATTAAAACTATGAACTATTACCATTTGTTAAAGTTTCTTATCTGATGTTAAATATAAATGAAGTGTACATTGTTTGCGTATACACCATTTTGTCCTGTCGGATCGTCAGTAGCACCCCATATATTTCAAAAATAGGAACCCAACAACTTAAAGAATTAATTATTTATATTAATAAAACAAATAATTTGTTTGTGAGTCTACCTATATACACTCTGACGTTGTGATGAATAAGGCAATTGGCACGGATATATGCTAAGATATACCCGATAATCTCTAATAGTTGTTTACTAAATTCAATTTAAATATAGATAATAAATTAATAGGGATTTTTAATGGATTTTTGAATTAGATTTTTTTTCCATCATTCGCATCTTAGTTTCAAAGCAATGCTTTGAAACACTGCATTGATTTCACTCTTTAGAGCAGAGAATTAAACAAAAAATGCACTTCCCGAAAAAAATTGCTTCAAAACGGCAGCATATTTTATGATTTTTAATGATTAATTTTTAAAAAGTTTAACTAATTTATTTAAATTGTAACATTTTTTTAAAAATTGCAATTAATGTCAAACTGCATACTGCAATAAATTTTAGCCATATTTAATGCTTTATAAAATGTAAAAATAAATATTTATATTATAATATACTAAACAATTCAGTTCAGTTAATATTACAACATTATTTTTCACGTGGTATTTCACAAACCTCTCGATAATTTAATTTACACTAGATATAGAAACATAATAATGTATACGTAATACGGTAATTTTCACAGTGCTTAATTTATACAGGGTGTCCCCTCTCAACGGTGGCCAATGGATAATTTCTAAACCGTTAGACATAGACATATAGTTACAATTGCAAAAATGCTTTAAAAAAGGCAAAGAAATGTTTTTTAAGCGATTTTGGTCAAAAAAATGTTTTACTAAAAAATTACGAAAATTAAATTTTTATACGGTCCCCTGGTCCTATAAGTGATATTTAGTAAAATTTTCTCCACACTGTAGCAAATAATACAGGAAAGGTCCCATTCATGTAACATTAAAATTGACCGAGTTATGAAACTTTAAATTTCATGACTTAAACCACTTTTCTATAGCTGAAAACGGATGAGTTCGCCTGAGCCTTAAGGGAACGTACACTAAGTGCTTAAAGTATTCTGAAGGGAGTCGATTTCCAACGCTGTTCAAAGGCTACTTCCTAAACTATTTGTCACAGACATATAGTTCCAATTACAAAATGTTTCAAATGAGCGATTTAACTGAAGGCGCTGTCACCGTATAAGTTTTACGGTAGTGTTAATTATAATTAATTAACTTCTAGATTGGTTATTAAAATAACTGAAGACATGAATTTCAAAATCCTCTTTAACGAAAAAATCAAATTTTGGGAAATGGCAAAAAAACTTTAAATACATCTATTGGTTCTCATTATAAATTTGAGATTGCATTGTTACAATAGTGCAGGTTTGTATAGACTGACAGAGAAATCAAAAAGCGGTAAGGCGAATTTTGAAATTCATATCCTCAATTGTATTTTTACGTACGTTTTATTTTGTAAGCAAATGAAGCTGATTCTTTTCGTGATTTTATTTTAAAAAGGTATGTTATTTTGATAAGCTTTTATTTTATTCAGAGTTTTCGTATGTAAATTTTCCTAGTTCAAAACTTATATTCAAGTTTTAACTCATTTCCAAATATCTGATTGAGGTTCAATTCCCATACTTATTTAAACCCGATGACAATGTAATATTAATACGATTTTAGGTGCATTCCATTTATTTATTTTATAGGACTACATCAAATTCTATTAGGTTGAGTAATCTAATAGAGCTTTAAATATGTATCATTTTGTAATGATTTGTGACTGTTGATTTTCATAGTTTAATTTAACAAAATTTGTTATTTTTTTACTTATATTTTTAGCATAAATTGCATATTTTACTTTAACATGTAAACGTCAACATAAATTCAGAAACAACATTGTAAAAAAAATTTTACTCTCAATGATTAAAGTTAAATTTTCTATCTGATGTTTATTTTTATTTCCAGTAAATTTGTGACTGACCCCTATTTTGCTGCAAAAAATGTGCTTCAACTTTAAACAGCTATAACTCGGTCAATGTTGATCGCAGAGGAATGGGACTTTTTTTGTCTTACTTGTTGGAGTAGTGGTAAAAATTTTCTAAATATCACTTATAGGACCGGGGGACCGTATAAAAATTTAATTTTCGTAATTTTTTAGTAAAACATTTTTTTGACTTAAATCGCTTAAAAAATAATTCTTTACCTTTTTTAAAGCATTTTTGCAATTGGGACTATATGTCTATGACCAACGGTTTAGAAATTAGCCATTGGCCACCGTTGAGAGGGGACACCCTGTATATTGTGTGTTCAAACGATGTTTTTTAGCAATTTGGTTTTCAACATAAATTTTATTTATTATTAAATAATTACTATCTCGTTGTAATGCAGTTTTAACCACATCCTTATAGCATCATTATATTGTCAGTTTTACTGACGTGAGCGTTTGTTCCTTATAATGTAGATGTTTGTTTTAAATCTTTAACGAAAATCATCGGTTATTCATGATATTATCCCTTTAAGGCGCAACACTAGGCACAGAGAAAGACCCGGGTGATAATGTAAAGTCTATGGGTGCGTTCTTTTCAAATATCGCGCTCAAATTTTAATATTTTTACATGATTGTTTTGCACAAGATAGCTGAGGACGATCCACAACCGGCCTAGTTTTTACTTTTTCACTTTTGGTTTCAGATAAAAAAAAAAAAATACTTTAAATTTCGAAACCTGTTTAAACCGGTTCTGAAATTGGAACTATCGTACTATAAAAATATATAAGCAAAATCGAAAAAGTAAAAACTAGGCCGGTTGTGGATCGTCCTCAGCTATCTTGTGCAAAAAAATCATTTAAAAATATCAAAATTCGAGTGAGATATTTGAAAAAAAACGCTCCCATAGACTTTACATTATCATCCGGGTCTTTTTCTGTGCCTAGTGTGGGGCATAAATAAATAGGAAAAAAAATTCTTTCAATAGACAACCAGTCATTTTAACAACATCAAGAGAGAATTTGGACACAATTTCAAGAATCTTATTAATGTACATTGTCAGATTAATTGCAATTTCAAGTTTTATATACTTTTAACTTTACATACCTTAACGTCAGCACATGTGAAATTCAAAATTACCTTAATTAATTATGTTATTTTTATATCGATTGTCAGTATATGTTTGATATGAAGAATGAAAATTCACATATTCTGCACCCATCACTTTCGACATAGAAGCCTCTCACATTTTTCAGACTAGAGCCGTATGGCAATAATTGAAAGCATTTCTGCCTCACAATGGAAATTCACAGAGCTATAATTAATTAGTGTGAATTAAGCATTTTACCCGATTAAATTGCGTGATGTTGAAAAATGTAGTTTCTATTATAGCATTATATTTTTATAAAATGTAGCGAAAAATTTTTGCCAAAGATCGTGAGGGTGATCGAAATCTTTAATTTTCACACTGTTGTAAAAATTATGAGACTTAAGGAAAAATTACTATTTTTGGAGGTTTCGTAAATTATATTCTTCAAAATTAGGTGTGAAAATGCACTTTTATTTTAAAAATGACTCAGTTTCAATGATGGATTTTGATATTTAGCGTTTTTGATAGTTTGATTTCTTGGTTATCCGTAAAAAGTAAAACTGATAATAATATATCTTTATAATGCGGTTGTTTAATCTTAATCTGAGTTAAATAAAGGAAAATTTACAATTTTTTAAGAGGGATATCAAAATTGGTCAAGTCGATTTTGCTTTTTTAGTACATTCCAACAAAGTTGAAAATTGTTTAGGATTTCAGTTTGACTGTCCGTCTGCCCGACCTCTAACTCCTGCAAATATACTCGAATTCCTTGAAATTTTCGGACGTTATTGACCTTTACCCTAGGAAGAACACTATTTTAAATGAAGTTTCTAGTATGAATAGTTTATTTACAAGGACAGTCAACAATTTTCCGTTACATTAAGGCCTATGGGGAAAAATCGTTTCAAATGAATTTTAAAGATGTTACACCCTTTCAAACTTATTAAAACTTATCTGCATGTACGAAGTGCACTAAAATATTCCTTCTTTAAAGCATACGGTGAAAGAAATAGCTATTATTCATTTACAGTGCCACACAAAAGAATTCCATTACATAATGGTAAAAGGGGGGGGGAATTGTTTGTGACGTATTTTAATTATATTAAACTATTTGATGAATAATAAAATTGATATACGATATAGTCATGCATAATACGGAGTGTACAGCTTTTACAAGGACACACAAAGACTTCAAATAGTTTTTTCTTTCCGACTTTATGCATTTTATTTATGATATGTGCTTTTAAGCTTCACAAAATATATGCATATTATATGGTGTGGATAAATGCTACAGCTGATATACAGAGCTACACAAAAGAGCTCGAAAACGGTACTGAATATAAGCGTAAATTACTTAAAGGTATTTTTTTATATAAGTTATGCATTTTCACGCTGAATTGCATTCAGTTTACTAAGAAATGTTTGTAGAATATGGATACAGGGCCACGCAAAGAATTGGATACATGGATGCCCATGAATAATAATTTCTGAGAATGTGATTTCAATAGTTTTAAGAGCGTCTTATTTTAAAATAAAATTTAGCTAAATACTGGCGTCTAATAAAGTTACTAGGTAAACTACAGGGCTGAACAAAATTATTCAATTTTGTTTCCATCTAATAGTATAATTTGCTGAAAAAGAAATTTCAACTTGCAAGGTATTTTCTTGCTAAATTAAATTTCCCCGTGATATAGTATATAATGGGGCAGATATCAACCGACAGATCAAATACAAGGCTGTTTAAAATTATTGGAATATTTATTTGGGTAAAGACAGTAACCTTATTTCCTTAAATATCGAAGTTTTTTTTAAGATTTCAGGAAGTGTTCAAAAGTGTTTCATAATCTCTGCTTAACGAATGATTTTTCTTACTTGTTTATTACTAAATTTTTGCCCACACGGCAATTATGTCGCGAGATATTAGAAATTTTGTTAATTCATCTAGCGTAATTACCCACACAAATTAAAAGTTTAAATGGCTTTTTCTCTTTGATGATATTTTTGTCAATTTCGTGTTTTAAGAATGCGAAGGTTAAATTTGTATTTAAGACAGACATTTAAACTTTTTTTGTGTATGTTCTTTTTTATATATGTAATAAATCTGCTCATGGAATTAGCCTTCAAGTTTTTTTTATTATTTTTAAAAAATAAAAATGTGCGAAAATGTGCTGCATTTAATCGTTTTTTTTATTATATACATTAGTAAAATTGTGTTAAATGTAATATTAGATATAAAATCTAAAAATCTATGTGCAGTACGGCGTAATACATATTTGAAAATATTAAAAATATAGTGGGGTAAAATATCAATATTTAAAAAAGTAGTAGGGATATTCCTTTTTTTTTACTTTTTGAAAATTTTTAATTAAATAAGAAATTATTTTTTTTCAAATTTTACTGTTAGTTGAATATTGAAATGCAGTAAGTAAATCATTTGAACCATATTTTAAAAAATAACAAGAGTTTTGTAATGGTAAACAGTTCCCTTAAGAAGTCACTCGACTCGCTCAAAAAAAAAAAAGAAAAAAAAAAAAAAAAAAAAAAACAGATGATGTTGTTAAGTCAAGTAGACAATCGCGAGCTAATGCTATTCCTATGGGGAGGCATTTTTCTAATTTGAATTTACAGGGATTTGTGCAGTTTTTATAACCCCACTCAAATCTTTTACTTTTAATTATTTTCTTAGTATTATGTAGAATTATAAAATGTACAAATATGATGCTCTTGCAATATAAATATAGAAATATTTCCGCATTGAAAAATCCTCATCCCCTTTCCTCAGTGCCAAGAAAGCTGAAAAGATGCAAAGGCAAAAGAAATCATCATTAAAAAAAAAAAATTGTTATGTGTAACCAATAATGCTTTTGGAACAAGATAAAGTAATGTATCTGTAACTCATTCTAAACAGTATTACAACTAACTGACGAATTAAAACATTTTTATTATAAGTTATTTTAATAGTACTTATAAGTACCGTCGGTAGATAAAGGGTTAAAACGATAGTTTTTTATTTATTTATTTTTTCTATAGATAGGGATAAAATTATGGATTACAGAACAATCCAGTTAAAGAAAAGTTATATAAAATTGTTCTTTGTTCTTGAGATTTATAGTAACAAAGGCATATCCCCACGATATAAAATATAAAACGCAAGTAATTGTTATTTTAGAAATATGGAAGTGTTTTTCTGTAAAATAAAAATATAAATTAAAAGAAAAACACGTTCGATTTCATGATAATTAGGATGCAAAATCACAAAATTATTAATATATTGCTATGCATTTAGATATAAAAACAGCACCTTTTAGGTTGGTTTTAATTTAAAAGAACAATTCCTAAATCTTGCTTATCAGTTTTAATGAAAAATGCTTAGAAATCATTTATTTGAGATACAGATTGTATTCATATGACTGGAATATCTTCGGATATTCTTATTTCTCTTTCTTTCTTATAAATGCATTGCAATTGCGTTGCATTTTTAAAGCTTAGTTTGAAATATGTAAATTAAACATTTTGGAACCTAATTAATAATGAAAAGTTGTTGATAATTATCCTTTTCTTTAGGTTACTTTTGCTTTTCTTCATTTCTATTAATATAAATTCAATTTCTTTTTTCAGAGTGGCTTCATTCACACTTGTGATGCTGACTATGAAATTCAGCCCTATAATAAAACACTTTTTAGTGCTCATATTGTGTATAAAATTAAAGAATATAGCAATAGTTCTTGTCATTTCATTGGTGAGTAGTTTTTTAATATTGATTTCACATTTATAAATTGTAAATTCTCATAATAAAAATAATATATTTCTTCATTGAATGTAATAATTAACCGAATAACCATGGTGCGTATTAAAATAGTACAAATTATAGGCACCGGAAATCGGAGTTATTTAAATAGAAATAATGTTTTAAATCAGTCCTGGATGTACTGTGTTGAGAGTACTGGCGTGATTCACCAGTACTATAAAGGTGAGTTGACATTTCACAGAACTCACAGGGTTGATTTAAAACATTTTATTTATTTGGATCCAAATACTCCTTCCCTAGGTTCAAGAAGCCCCAAAATAAGATACGCTAGTAGTATACCAGTATTAGTTATATTGGTGACCATTTGGGACTATTATTGCATCGACTGAAATTACTTTCAGTAAAATACTTATATTACTAAACTTATTCGATTCACATTCAATAAATCTGCAGCAAAGTGCTAATATTTCAGAATTGCAGGCTTTATGTTAGAAATATTTGAATTGAGATTCCAAGATTTTATAAATATTCGCTTTACTTTGGAAATATTGGTAATAAAGGGACAAAATACGTTTTTTCAGTTTTCGTAAAATATTGAGAAAAAGCTAAACATACCAATGTTGAGAAAATTACATGTAAAAATTAACAATACTGGCCATAATTTTCCCAATACAACCAACATTAGCCCAATATAGTTTTGCTACTATTTTACTAACACATTTATTTGAAAATAACTTTTATCACTAATAATCTACCTTCTCTTAATACTACAACAATTTAAAAAAGTGTTTACAGCTCTTTTTCGTACAAGTTTACATCTCACGTCCTTATCTGAGTCAGTGATAATCATAGGACCATTACTTTATTACTTCCAATTAAGCTAAATAACCTTGTAACGGTTTTCTTAAGAAACTCAATAACGATGCTGATTGTCTTCTTCATGTATTTTGAAAAAACTTGCGTCGTGTAAATATACCACATGAATATTTTGTGAAATTAAATGAAATTCTTTATTATTAAATTATTATTTATTTCATTAAATTTTGCTTCTTCATTGCTTGGAAATTTATCTTTATTTTAGAAGTTTTTTTATTGGGTCTATTCATTAACAATCATATTAGAATATTGGTCTTCCGTTAAGAAGTTATGGTAATTAATTATTTTTACAATTTAAATATTTTTATAATAATAGTTGAGTTGATACGTATGTACATAAACGCGTATATATATTTAATATTGCGTACATATATTTAATATTCATAAAATTTAAAGAATAGAAATCACAAGAGTTTCAAAATTTTACTAATATAAATGTTTGCAAAACAGATACTCTTTCGATGTAGAATAATTTTGTAAATCACTGTCCCTTAAGATAACACAATTATCTATTTCATTCTATTTGTAGTAAGGATGTAAGAATTTATAAAACATTAAAATAAATTGGTCATTTCGTTCATGTTACAACAAAAAATATTGGATATGCAATTTTACGATATAATAATTCTTTTACAAATTTATAATCAATTTTTCAATTGATTTAATAGTTAACAATTATAAACAAATATTATGTAAATATCTGTATATGCGTATGTAATTTTATTTTTGGAATATCATTTAACAAATTATATTTCTGTGATGTAGATAACTAAATTGTTTTACAATGTATAAATTTATGTTTCCTCATTTTTAATATATATTGTTATACATAACACAATTATTGTTTTTTTAAATTCATTGCACATAGATAATTCATAAATTTTCTATGATAGCTATTCTTTAAAATTTACATAAATTATTCATGAAAAACTTTTAAAACTGTTATTGACCCTAGTCCTTTGCACATCTTACTTACATAATTATTAATGTTTTAGTACAATTCATTAAACAATTTGTTAAAAATCTTAAAGTAATCAATGTCAATTCATACGTAGACGTATCATTAATTCGTGAACGTAGCTATCTATTACCATCGGTTTTGAGTACAGTGTGGGTTAGAGAAACATACATAAACTGAGATAAGACATGATTTATTGTTTTATAATGCGTGACAAGGTTACACTCAACAGGAAAATATCTTTACTACGTATTCGAATAGAAACTTTTAAATGTCACTGCAGTATTTTAGTTTACACCTTTATCTGAAAAGTGAAGAGGAAGAAGAGGAGATTTCTGAGGGGGAAGAAGAATTTCTGAAAAACAGATTTTTACTTTACTTTTTAAATAAAAACTAAATTTTGATATTTGATAATGAGATTCAAAATTGTTTTTTTAACATGTTTAAAATGAAGTGTATTTTATCGGGATAAATACGGAGATGTTAAGTCATATTTAAAATTATGTGAGAAGTGAAGTTTGAAATTTAGTATATCACAATGCTATTATTAGATGGACAAAAAAAAATCTATATTTCCTGTTAGAAAATTTAATTTGTATACTTAAAAATTCTGCAAAATCAACTAATGAGAAAAAAGCGGAAACTCTTAATAGTATACAAGGTTCCTATAAAAGAATCATTGACTTTCAAAACCCGATTTATTCAAAATTATTATACGTACAAATATGATGGATATATCAAAATATGGAAGTTTGTACACCAAATGGCGTGACAGCTCTTGTTCAATATCTATAGCAAGTTCAGTTCAGTCTCTCCCGAAATGGAGGCAAAGCGAGAACAATTTCTGCGTCCTAGAATATGCAAAATGTTCTTCTGTCATAGCAGTGCATCGTTTTTCAAGAAGGCGGTACGGAAATTTGAAGAAACGGATCAGTGATGCATTGATAAACAATGACGGCTTGACGTGTGTTGTGTGACCAAGGGGGTACACATACACAACACACATAGTAGAGTGACCATAAAACTTGGATAAGTATCATAATTCTGAATAAATTGGGATTTGAAAGTGAATGATTCTTTTATAAAAAACCTGTTAACTCTGAAAATATTTATAGCTGTTAGCATACTAAAATCATTTGAAAATTCTAAATCACGGTCTATACCTATACAATGAAGATTGGTAAACAGTATTCCATTTTTTCAGTTTATGTATATTCTTTTCATTAATGGAAGGTCTAATCTGACTGAAAATATTTTTGAATCTTTTTTAAGCATTTCGCATGTCTGAGATTTTTTTCAGAACATGGCTTCAAATACATTTTTCTAAAAAATATATTTGTATACATTCATAAAACGCACCAGTATGCTGCAGAAGAGAAGCACAGTGGTCCACTATTGAATTTATTCGTAATACAAGGGAATTATTGTTTTTATTAATTTAAATCCTCTTTATTCGCCTTTTGTTTCTAAAATAACATATTAATGCAAAATTACAAGCAACATTTTCAAATGAAACATACACAAAACGAAACAAAAAAATTATTAAAAAAAAAATCATATTTTTTAAATAACAACAGATTAAAATACAGGAACAATTGCAAATACAGTGAAGTCAAATAAAATAAAGTCATCGTCCTGAAAACTTGAAAATGAAATCCAAAATACTTATGAGCCTGAAATTTGTCTGATTTTTTTTTTTTTTTTTTAATCTGAGGGCGATTTTAGGATAAAACTGATATAAACAACGCATTAACGGCCATAAAGTTTTGATTCCAAATTTATTGTATGTTACATCTAAAATGAGTAATAAAATTTCAGAACATGCCGAAAACTGTTTTAGTAATAAGAGGCTACAATCAATAGGATATTTGTATTGTGTTTAAAATAAAAAATACAAACCAAAACATTTCTTATGTTAAATAAATTGGCGTTTTTCTTTGTTTATTTTATTTTACACTTAAATATTTTTTTCAAAACACTATTTCTTTGTAGAGAATAAGCAATTATTTAATATTTTGAAAACTCTACATTACAGTAACAGATTTTATTGTGGACCATTTTGCCCCAACAGTGGATGATCCACTGTGCCCCATATTGAAGTTCAATACATTTTCATAAAATTTTTATTTAACGCTTTGTTTTAAGCATATTAACTTTAATATTTAGAAAAAGAGATCTTACCTTTACAAAACATCTGTTTTTTCTTATTAAGCTATTGCATAGTTTTTATCGCGGGCTTTGAGCGCGGCGACCGAATCCAAAAATTCCGTAACGCGAAAAATCCTAACACATCCGTAACGAAAAAACCTAACACTCGGCTAACGTCGTTTCAGCTCGGCAAACTTCGGCATGGTATACTTCGGTAGACTTCGGCAGACATTGACGCGGTATTTTTCAGATATTTAGAAGATATCAAATCTCAAACTTATGTTTCTTATTTCAGTTACCATAAATCTATAGTTTCAATGATAAAAATTCCTGATAGAATGTGTATAGAAAAAAATCGTCTTAAGATAAAACAAGGTAGGATAATGTAGCTTTTGGTGATTGGAGACCCGCCCAATGGTGAGGATCGAAAAATTTAAAATGCTTATAACTCGCGATCTAATTTTCGTAGCGCGGCCAAATTTTGTTTGGTAATTTATTATGAGACAGTGTTAATTTTTGGTGACAAGAGACCCCCCCCCCCACGGTGAGGGTCGAAAAATTTAAAATGCTTATAACTCGCGATCAATTTTCGTAGCGCGGCCAAATTTTTTTTAATATTTTATTATGAAACAGTGTTAAATTTTGGTGACAGGAGACACCCCCCCCCCCCACGGTGAGGGTCGGAAAAATTGAAATGCATATAGTTCGTGATCTAAATTTCGTAGCGCAGCCAAATTTTGTTTGGTAATTTATTATGAGACAGTGTTAATTTTTGGTGACAGGAGATCCCCCATGGTGAGGGTTGAAAAATTTAAAATGCTTATAACTCGCGATCTTATTTTCGTAGCGCGGCCAAATTTTGTTTGGTAATTTATTATGAGACAGTGTTACTTTTGGTGACAGAAGACCCCCCACGGTGAGGGTGGAAAAATTAAAAATGCTTATAACTCGCGATCTAATTTTCGTATCGCGGCCAAATTTTGTTTGGTAATTTATTATGAGAGAGTGTTAATTTTTGGTGTCAGGAGATCCCCCCCCCCCCCACGGTGAGGGTCGACAAATTTAAAATGCCTATAACTCGCGATCAATTTTCGTAGCATGGCCAAATTTTGTTTAATGATTTATTATGAAACAGCGTTAAATTTTGGTAACAGGAGACCTCCCACGGTGAGGGTCGAAAAAGTTAAAATGCTTATAACTCGTGATCTAACTTTCGTAGAGCGGCCATATTTTGTTCGGTATTTTATTATGATAGAGTGTTAATTTTTGGTGACTGGAGACCCCCCACGGTGAGGGTCGAAAAATTTAAAATGTTTATAACTCGCGATCAATTTCCGTAGCACTGCCAAATTTTGTTTGTAATTTATCATGAGACAGTGTTAATTTTTGGTAACAGGAGATCCCTCATGGTGAGGGTTGAAAATTTTAAAATGCTTATAACTTGCGGTCTAATTTTCGTAGTGCGGCCAAAATTTGTTTGGTAATTTATTATGAGACAGTGTTACTTTTGGTGACAGGAGACTCCCCCCCCCCCCACGGTGAGGGTCGAAAAATTTAAAATGCTTATAACTCACGTTCTAATTTTCGTAGCGCGGCCAAATTTTGTTTGGTAATTTATAATGAGACAATGTTAATTTTAGTGACAGGACATCCCCCATGGTTAGGGTCGAAAAATTTAAAATGCTTATAACTCGCGATCTAATTTTCGTAGCGGGGCCAAATTTTGTTTGGTAATTTATTATGAGACAGTGTTACTTTTGGTGACAGGAGACCCCCCCCCCCCCATGGTGAAGGTCGCAAAATTAAAAATGCTTATAACTCGCGATCTAATTTTCGTAGCGCGGCCAAATTTCGTTTGGTAATTTTTAATGAGACAATGTTAATTTTTGGTTACAGGAGACCCCCACGGTGAAGATCGGAAAATGTATAATGCTTATAACTCGCGTTCTAATTTTCGTAGTGCGGCCAAATTTTGTTTGGTAATTTATTAAGGTATTGCATAGCTTTTATCGCGGGTTTTGAGAGCGGCGAAAGAATCTAGAAATTCCGTAACGAGAAAAAAAACCTAACACTCCGGCTAACGTCGCTTCAGTTTGGCAGACTTCGGCACATTATCCTTCGGTAGACTTCGGCAGACATTGACGCGGTATTTTTCAGATATTTTGAGAATATCAAGTCTCAAAGTTATGTTTTTTATTTCAGTTGCCTTAATCGTATAGTTTCAATGATAAAAATTCCTGATTAACCTACATGTATAATGATATTAATTTCTCATTTATTCAATAAAAGAAAAAAAAATTTTTGTTATCGGTCATCACGCTCAAAAAGTATAACTTGATTTAATATCAAAGACAAAAAAAACTGCATAAATAAAAAGTAAATAAATAATTATGATTGCATAAGTTGATAAAAAATGCTATGCAATAGCTTTACCGCAGCAGTCCCCGAGTGCCACACGTCTTTTTTATTTATAATTTTTAATTAATAACAAAAAAAAATTATGTTGATGAAAATATTTACTTCTAAAATCTCAAGACAACCCAGTTCGTATAAAATGGATCATTCTGAGCTAACGATGTGTTTTGAAGGCTATAAGTTATCAAATCAGTGCTGTGATTAATTAGCCTAAAATAAAGGGTTTTTAAATAAAAAATATAAGTGGAGCTCCACTGCGTATTTAGGTCCACTGTACCCCCCTTTCCCTTATATTTCATGCTTTTTACATTATTTTAAAGGCTGTTGGTGAAACAAGCCACGCAACAGTTAGTAACATTGGACGTAAGATTAAAGGACGACCAGAGCTTATCATTTTTCTCACATAGTATTTTTTTAATCTACGAAGAAGTTGCAATTATAAATTCTAACACTTCTAATAATTTAATTTTAGTATGACTAATAAGTAAATAACTAAATGGTAATGTTTTTATCTTCCTAGTTGGCTAAATCGTTGTTGACTTAGGCAATGGGTCAGAGCTAACTAGCAATCATATTATGAATTTATGTGCCTCTAAGGAGAAAAAGATTTATTCAATGCAAGGTGTGATATGATTAACATCTTTACTTATTGTAGATAAAATATGAGTGCGTTGAGACAGGTGTTCAGCTGGGATCCATATTTTATTACAGTATTATTTTAAACTAGTTGAACCTCCCAAGTTGCTTGAGTCCGTCAAAAAATAACAAAAAACGCAAAAAAACTTTAAAAATTGAAAAAAAAAAAAAATACTGAGAATTAAAAATCTCTTCACGAATACCAAATACACTTTATTAAAAAGAGAATACGTTTTACTATATTAGGCTAGAATATTGAAAACAGATTTTTTTTTTTTTTTTTTTTTTACTATCGTGATAAAACGTGGTGTGGTCCTTTTACTAACGCATGCTAATGTGGTAATCGCATTGAACCGTGAAAAAATGTTAGAAGTCATTTTAAAAAATTGCCAAAATTACAAAAATGTCAGTGAACAAACTTTTCTATGTTTGGTTAAAAGATTAAAACAAGATTTTTTCTACGAGTGGGAAAAAAAAAAACGCCTTTAAAAATGGGAAAAAACTCTTAAAGTCGCATAAAAAATTCGTGAAAATTGAAAACTTGTTTTACGAACTCCAAATAAAGTTTTTTCAAATGGGGGACATAATTTATTATATTGGGCTACAAAGATTAAAACTGGTTTACGTGGGAAAATAGCCGCGATTTACTAGAAAATCATGCTCCATGCCATCACCACTGAAGGGTGTTTCACACATTCTGGAGATGTGAGAACTCCTCACCTAATTTACTCCTCGAGAATCTAGATTTGTTTTTCAAGTTTTCAATGGTGGAATCATCTATAAAGTATACACGTGTACAATTTTTTTCCGTCCTATCATAAACTACTTCGCTCACCGTAGGCGTTTCTACATCATTGATTTAACAAACTTTGGCTTCTGTTGTGGCCGGTATGCCTTATACTAGACGTTTAGTAACCATCTCGAACGGTACTTACAAACATCTTTTCGCCACGTTCCTACATTTTTGCACTTAGTTCAACAGAGGATTTCTTTATACATTCCTCGATTAATCTTAGCAGTACACGTTCATGCTGAGATGTCAAAAATCTCTTTCACCAACTTTTGTTTTAAAATTTGGTGAGGATTGTTTGATTTGGCTGCAGTTGCAAGTGAAACTTTTACCTTGGATTACTGTGAAACGATAGAATCTTGTGCTAATGCAGTTTGACTTTTAGCAGTGCACTATAATAATATTTCAATTTGTCTAATTTTCGTGGAGATAAATATCTTCTCTTACACATGACTTTCAACAGAATGGTCTCAAAGACAACCTAGATGACTAGTGTTGGAAATCTTTTCTTATTTATTTACTTACTCTTTTAATAAATTAGCTATTTCCTCCATCGTTTTATCATTTAAAAATTGTCCAAAAATGCATCATCATACAATTTTTGAAGTCATATCGCCAGCCTGTTTACATTACTTTTGGCATTTTACAAGTGTTGAGTTGTTTCAAATCAGTTACTGCGCAAAAAACCCACTATTTACTGCCCTATAGGTAGCGCTGCAATATGCGAGTGTATTGCCGCAATTTGACGATTTCTTTATCATGATTTATCCAGATACCTAATTGTACGAATCACGAAATGTTATGCAAACGTCTTTTTTTTCACTGGGTTTTCAGAAAAAATATTTTTACTTAACAGCCTTATTCCACATTCAGCAATGTTTAACAACAAAATGAAAAACTGTTAGCCGTCCAGGTTGCATGCATGTTACAGTATCAGAGTCAAGTTTGCGGGTAGCGTCAAAATATAACAAAACACAAAAATAGACGCAGAATTACTCAGTAAGCGCAATAATTTGGCCAGTACTGTAAGATTTCTTTAAAAATATGTGTATGAAATTTTCTATAGAGATTTTTTTTTATGTTTTTAAAAAATGTCTTCAGGATTTTCAATTTCTTGTGAAAATTTTGAAAAATGTATTCCTCAAATTAAAAAAAAACCTCTTTATTTTTAATTTCTATATAAATCTTGCAAGTAATACTTTTGCAAATACAGAAGACAAATTATCAATAAAACTTTTCTACGCACAATAGTGAATTGATTGGCTGCGTTAATCCCAATTTTTTCTTACATATCATAAATCTTAAAATATCAAAAAATAGTTTCAACTGTCAATACTTACAAAATTATAATTTTATTAATCCAATACTACATCAATTTTGATTTTCATCTTAAATTTTTGCTTAATTAAATAAATTGAGTGAAAATGAATTAATCTCTATCATAATTTTCAATAAAATCATTGTTTTCCGCGCTTCCTGTTGTACATTAGATGTTTGCGAATAGCGGTCTTAGCAGGATATAAAGTTCCACTCGCTGAAAAACGAAAAATGAAGAAAATTCCATACAAATCGCTATTTCTTGTATTAAAGATAGAAAAAAATGAAAGAAATCTGACTTGAGGTTCATGAGTTATATAAAAATTTTAATAAGTTTAAAATTTTAATTTTAAATAAAAAAATAATAAAAATTTTTCAAATTTTTTAAGACATTTTTATCTGAAAACCTATCGTTACAGAAGGAAAATTTTCAGGAGAAAAGTCTTTAAAAAATGCCTATAAATCAATAAAAAGATATTTTGATTCCAGAACCCCTTAAAATAAAGACAAAGATCCTCTTTGTCATTCATATTTTCCCTTTCAAAGTTTACGAAAGTTTTTTGTAGAGGTCATATTGATTGTGTGCATTGATAAAGTGGATTAAAACTGAAAAATGTCTACATTATATATATACAAAATCATTAAAAAATGAAATTCCTAACTAAGTGCATTTCTTCATAAGTGCTTTTCATAAAATGTAACATATGACTAAAACGACATGTTGAAATTATCGTCACGCAATTTATCTCGAATTTTCATACAAAAGTGTTTTTCTAATATGCTTTATATCTCATAAAGTATTTACTTATTTTTTGAAAAATTGCTTTTTTCTATTCAGATTCATACAAACAGAAGAAAAGTAAAATTTAAACTTGCATGAAAATTGCGAGTTTCAAACGGCATATACAAGATAGTTTGTTGTAAGCGAAAGTTTGTGCATTTATTTTAATATTTACTTATGGAAAAAAATTAATGTATGTAAACACTTTTAAGAATGAAGCAATAAGTTCAATTAATGAGCTTTATATGAAATTATGAAAACACCTTCAGTCTGTGTTGATGAATAATATTTTTCAGTGTAATATAGAAAAGGAAACAGTTTGCACTAAAAGTATCAAATTATTTGTGTATTTTTATCTTTTTTGGTCTTAAAAATAATATAATTCTACATAAGATTATTGTGAAAGTAATTTAAATGTCAATTTATAAGCGTTACATCATGAAAATGCGCAAAGCAATTGAGCAAATGAAAACAAACCCCTTGTCATGCTAGCAAAATGAGGGTAAATTTTCACAATTTCTGTGCCGGCAAACATGATTTTCTTACAGCTTGATTTTGATGGAAGAATTTCGGAGCCTTTTTAGGTACATTCTTAATTATATAAATAAGTTCCTACATAGCATCTGTTGTCGTCGTCTGGTCCGTCTGTTCATAAATAATAGCGCCATAAATCCCCAACCGAATAGTTTGAAATTTAAAATATACAGTGTGTCCACTCTCAACGGTGGCCAATGGCTGATTTCTGAACCGTTAGCTATAGACATATAGTTCCAATCGCAAAAATGCTTTAAAAAGTTAAAGAATTGTTTTTTAAGCAATTTAGGTCAAAAAATTGCAAAAATTAAATTACAAAAAAATTACAAAAATAAAAAATACGAAAATTAAATTTTTATTCGGTCCCCTGGTCCCATAAGTGATATTTAATAAAAAAATTTCCATTACTCTAATAAGCAATAAAAAAGGGTCCCATTCATCTAAAATTAAAATTGACCGAGTTATGAAACTTTAAATTTCATGACTTAAAACAGTTTTCTGTAACTGAAAACGGATGAGTTGGACTAAGTTTTAAGGGAACGTACACTAAGTGCTTAAAGCAATATAAAGGGCGTCTATTTCCAATGCTGTCAAATGGCTAATTCCTAAAACATTTGTCACAGACATTTAGTTCCAATTACAAAAATGCTTTAAATGTGTTATAGAAATACTTTAAAACGGTTTAATTGAAATTGCTATCACCGTATAAGTTTTACGGTAGTGTTAATTTTAATTAATTACTTCTAAATTGGTTGAAATAATTAAGGACGTGGGTTTTAAAATTCTCTTAATCGAGAAAATTTAATTTTGGGAAATCGCAAAAAAACCTTTAAATGCGTCCATTTATTTTCATTATAAATTTTGTAGATTGTAGTGTGCGATGTTTACGAGTGAATAAAAAAAGCAGTAAAAAGAAGAAATATAATTCTCAGGTGTTGTCGTCGTTAATATGACATTACCGTTGCTGAGAGATAATACAGATTTACTCTACCTGAAGAAGCAGGAAAAAATGATGTTTTTTTTCAGACATCTTGGACTTTTATTTTGGACAAATAAAAGTTAAAATAGAAAGAAAATTTGTTGGGATCTATTCTAACATGCTCAAAAAACTGGTGACCAATGACACATATGTTACTATTAATAAAATTTAAGTAAAATGTATAGAATTATTAAGAGTAAATTAATTAGTAATTAATCTAAAGAAAATAATCTAAGCTAAAAAATGAATACGCATTTAGTTTAGGAGTTCACAAGGTACGATATAAAACATAGGGAAATTTAAGGCATAAATTATTCTTGTGTCCATTTCGTAATATAACCAACATAACATTTCTCTTTAATATAAGTTCAATTTTTAACAATTTATATTTCCCGAACGACTCATTAAAAAAAATAATAATAACTAAAAATGTGTCCGTTCAACTCTTAATATTACATGTTGAACACCAAATTACGTATAAAAATATAGTGTTGTCATTGAACATTTGAAAGTTAGGTGCTGCTATAATCTAAAGGGAAATCTTCTAGCAAAACAAAAAGAACAACAACAACAGCAATATATATATCTAAAAAAATAAAGAATTTCAAGAAAAAAAATGGCTTTTTTTTCAGATAGGAATTAGAATTAAAGTTATAACATACGTTCGAATGTTTTTCGTACTGGGCATGATCACGCGTGCTTTTAAATCATAAACATAATATTTTGTCAATATTAAAACTAATGAAACTGAATAAATTTTAACTTTATAATGATACCAAAATAAGGAACTAAGATAGGAACAAATACTAACAGAAGCATCGATTATAATGTATTTTACTATTCGCTACAGAACCACAAGAACTTAGTGATTTAAATTGAAAAATTACAATATAATAATGTTTTGTATGTGAAAGCATTGAAGTACCTAATAAAATAAATCGTATTGTTTATATGCAGGGATTGTTCGCCTCATGAAATTTTCCAGGACGAAAACTCCTTCAATGCCAGTACTTTCTCACTGAAAATCTATTCTTAGAAAATGCCAAATTTTGCCCGTTTAACTTATTTTTCCTTTTCTATAAACAAATACTGGTAGCACTTTTGAAAATGTGCCTTATCTGTACGAACCCTGTATTATATATAGCTTTAATAGAATATACACTGTTAAAAATCTTGCAGCATTTTATACAGTCATTTCACCGTTTTCTGAAAAACCAGTAACATAACCGTAATTTAACTCTATTCTGACCATAAAATTGGTAATAATAAGTTCAGAATAACGTAAAAAGACGGTTGTTTTACTTTTTTATAGAAAACGGTCAAATGACTGGATAAAATGCTGCAGATTTTAACAGTGTATATATATATATATATATATATATATATATATATATATATATATATATATGCTTATTCTCGTAGGTTTTCATCATAAAGCAATCACTTTTATGTTTAAAATTATAATGAAATAAATAAAATCAAACGTTCGTTTAATTTTCATCAAATTTATGTTAATTTCCAAAATGTATGTAATATTTTACGTTAAAATTTATCTAAAAACTCTTCATGCATCATATATTGTTTTTATTTGTACTTAAAATTATTTATTTTAGAATTTTCTAAAAGTGCGCCGAAAAATGAGTGTTGTTATATGTTTGTCAGCAATTTTATTTTTCTTTCTTTGTTAAGTGCTCAAATTTACTCACGAATTTAAAAGCAATTACTCCCAAATTCAGAACAAAAGAGCGTAAAATAAAGAAAGAATCGCGAACGCGCAAGACTCTTTCACAATGCGATGTTAATTATGTTATGTTAATTTTCAAAATGTATGTAATATTTTATGTTAAACTTTATCTAAAAACTTTTCATGCATTACATATTGTTTTTATTTGTACTTAAAATTATTTATTATAGAATTTTCTAAAAGTGCGCCGAAAAACGAGTGTTGTTATATGCATGTCAGCAATTTCTTTCTTAAGTGCCCAAATTTACTCACGAATTTAAAAGCAATTACTCCCAAATTCAGAACAAAAGAGCGTAAAATAAAGAAAGACTCGCGAATGTGCGCGACTTTTTCATTCCGCCTGTCAGCACATTGTGGAAGAAGAAGTGCTAGTGATCTCTCCCAATTTAACAAATTAAGTGTTTCCGAGTTTTAGATGAAGAATTTTCCGCGTCTTTTCCATTGATGAAATGGAAAATGCTTTCTTAACGTTACATCTGCTGTTCATATTTCTAGGATTATCTTTTTGGAAAAGTTTTGTTTAGTCTATGTTCCACTTCCTGCTCTACTTTTTCAATCATTATTTTCAGTTTGTTTGTAACACATCATTTAACTCTTCACATTCAAACCTTATTCTTTGTTTCGTTGCAGAAAAATGTTTTAGAATTCGTATGTTTCCGCATATTTACCCTTTTAAACATTTTCATTTGTCTTAATAATATTTGTTCTTAGCAAGTTTAGTACTTTTATTTTTTAATATTTGAACTATGAAAAGAGTCGTTTAATAAAAAAGTGTTATTTTGAATTTTGTAAATAGTTATGCTTGGCAAACTGCATATTATTTTTTATAGTATTTTATTATTAAAAAGTTTAAGAGATATTGAAAATTTTAACTTGAAACTGAGAAATAAATGTATGAGGGAGAAGTAGAAGGATGATATACTATGTAGATCGGTTGGCGGAAGCACAGTCACACTTCATGGAGTATTCGCATATTAAAACGTAATCGGTCTGCCAAGTCATATCTTGGTGGAAAACACCTAAAGACCCTATTTTAACGGTTGACTCGTAGGTTTGCCATTGTGATTTACTGCACCCAAAAGTATGAAATATTGGAGGATAGGAAGCAAGAAAATGAAGGCAAAACTATGAGTCGAACGCTTAAATCGTGTTTCCTGCCAACATATTACTTGGCAGACTTATTGCATTTTAATATGCGAATCGTTATTTAACTAATCCTAGATTTTCATCCGTGACCTCGATGAGGTAATTCTCTCTGCTGCCACCTCCCGTTCTATTAAAAGTTTAAAGTAAATTTTATTTATGTGATCGTTCAGCCATTTCAGCTAAACTTAAGAATGCACAATAAATAGTACATATTTTGCCCGCGATAAATGGCTTAAAAATAGGTGAACGTAATTTGGTAATACCATTTCCTTTTTATTTTTAAATGTTGTAAAATATTTAAAAAAAATTCTTGAATGTATATTACATATAAAATACCGCTAGATTGAAAAATTGCAAATAATAAAACAAGTTAATAGCGTTCGGATATTTTTAGTTTTTAATAGAAAATTTATTTATTTCAGTATTGTTCAGAGATGTAGAAAATTTCATCTTAACATTAAATATACAAAATTGACCTTTAAATGACATCTTCTCCTCATTATACAGGTTTCGTACGCATCAACGGATTTAAGGGGATTTAGGTGAGAGACAACCAGAAATTTCGTAAAATATTGCTCGCTATATTTGAAGTTAGAATTCCTTTGATTAAATAAAGCAAAAATCACTTTACTAAAATTCTGGTACAAAGACTTTGAAAGTTCTTGAAGAATACGAATTCTGTAACATAATCTAGTCTTTTTAAGCTTCTGACTTTTATGATACTAAGTTATAAAAAAATTGAATTTATACTTAATAATTAATTAAAGTGTTAATAAGCCCTATTTATTTTTTTTCATATATTTGACTTTCTGCAAAAAAATAGTAATTTTTGGAGTTAAAAAAATAAAAATAAAATGTGAGTGTCAAATCAACGAAGTTGGTATTTGTTTCCTATCTCGTCTTCTGCGATTCTTAAATTTTGTAATATATATATATATATATATATATAAGATATGTAAGATTAACACTCTTACGAATTTGGAAAAATCAAAGGAAAGTGCCTTGTTATTTATGTTATTCTTGATTCTATGAAAGAAGAATGATTTATGCCACATATGAGATTTGGAAGTGTAAGAGGTGGCTTCAAAACAAAATTTAGTCGCATACAAAATTTAAGACAGCGTTCTTTTATCATTTAAGTTAGGAGCCTCAGGTGAGCAAGACTGTTATATGCATTCTGTTTTTATTTTTCAATTTGTTTCTTTTTTTCCACTAAAACGCTAAGCTAAAAAATCTGAGCTACTAAATATTCAATTTATATGGTCAAATTTTTTTTCATGGTGCACATATTTGCAAAATAATAATAATAATAATAATATGAAATAGTATCGGAAAGTAATAAATACATTTATTTTAATTTTTTTTAAATATCGAATACCAGTTAATATAATATTCTACTTGTTTTAGTTCGAACTTAAATTACTGATAGCATTTACAAACGTTTTTAATTTTTAATTTTTTAACTAAGAGCAAAAGGGTAGATCATTTTCACAAAGCTAAAATCTTAGAATTCATAAAAATGTATTTCATAATTACATTCAAAGGAGATCGATCATGAAAATAGAATGAAGGGCTTCGTGAATTCACATCATTTGGAAATGAACTGTTGTCAATACCATTTATTTTACATACGAGGTCATGTTTTATTAATCACCGATTATTAACAAAGGAGGGAAGATGCCAAATCTCTTGCACTGCTAAAAATAAGACGCAAATCTAGAAAAGTAGTTTTTGTTCTTTTTTTCAAGAATCTGTGTTTTATTAAATTTTTTTCTGTTCTAAACTAGAACATCTGTGCTATCTGTATCTAAACTAGATTTGTAATGCTGCTGAAATTTGTATGCATACTAAAATTTTATCTATAATCGGGGATAATTGCATGATTTTTTTGTTGCAATTATATAAAAAGATCACGGCATCTCAGTTTTCCTAAAAAACTCTTTGTAACCTTTTTTTTGTTGTTGTTGTTTTATAGTGCAAAAATATATTTATTACATGAATTTCTTTTGTTGTAGTTAAATAAAATGATCTAGGCATATCAATTTCTTAGAAAATCCTGAGTAACCCTATTATAGTGAGATGTCAACACTTTTTGATTTTAGTTATGTTCATATTTTAAAAGCATTATGTTTTAAAAGTATCTTACAAATATTTATGGGAAATGTAAAAGATAAAATAACAGAACATATGAGGAATATCAGTGCTGATTTCATAAATAAATAACATAAGGGGATTAACCTCTTAATATAAGATATATATCATGTATATTTTATCTTAATGTGTATACATTTGCTCAAAGAAAAGTATTTGTTTTTTAATTCTAGCGTATGGTATATTTACTCCCAGTTCGCTACGGGGATTTTTAAAAAGGGGTGTATTTTTCAAAATTCAGAAAACAAACAACAAATATTAAAATTCAGAAAATGATTTAGGAAAATTTTGCGTTTAGATTAAAACAAATATATATATATATATATATATATATAAACAATATTTATCTTGTGATAACTTTCTCAAATTGAATAACTATACATTAACTTAATTTTTAATCACAGATAATCTTCTGATGAACGATTGAGGTTTTGATTTTTTTTATTGCTGCTACATCAATACATTTATCTGCATAAATATTCTTTGCATGTTTCGAAAAGCAACTCTTTCAACTTTAAAATTATCATAATATTTTGAAGGCCGGATGTAATAAAATGGAAAATTTTATTAAGATGTGCGACTGTCACAATTGTTGAGTTGAGCTATTAATAACAAAATGTATGTCATTCTACAATTTTCGCTTGAACTAAATTTACCCCTTTCCCCTACCTTATCGAGTTTCAAATGCGCGTTTGGATTATCACTTTATGTCAATTTTAGAAATTTTAGTAATTACTCTGTCATCTGCAAATGTTTTTACAGTTGGTTGTATTATGCTTATCAACTTTGTTTATTTTATAAATGTTAAAATATCACTTTGAAACATGCGAACTCACCATAACAGATCTATTAAAAATAGATGAAACTTAAATAAGATAATTTTAATAGTTGTTGCGTTATAATAATGCTGCATTAACAATTTTAAATGCATTAGCATTTTTTATACAAAAGTTTCATTTTTAATTAAAAACTGGCATGGAGGTAAATACAATGTATTTTAAAATTAATTGTTAAGATTTTTCAAAACAATATTGCAATAAATTTTTGTCAGGGCACTTGAGCCAATGGCAGTAGTAGTGAAAACCTATGTAATATCTGATGTAGACATATTTATTTCTTGGGAATTACTGAATCGATTACGGTAACCTTTTTTAATTGTAATTAATTGTACTTAGATAGTTTTCTTTTTTCTGAAAAATCAATTCCTTTTAGTAAGATTAATGAAAAGAAAAAAAAAACTAGATATTTTTGTTTGCGAAATCACATAAATATTGCGTTTCTTTTAACACTTTTTAACAATGTTAAAAACTGTCTAGGACATTGTTTTTCCTCATCGTATCTGTCAGTCTGGTTGCTTTAAAGCCCTTAAATATTCTTTGATTGTCATGTCATTTGTATGTATCAATGGATTGTGTAGCATTTATAGTTCATTTGCATGGATACAAAAAAGAGTTCCGTTACATTATGGTAAAAAATGTTTGCAACGTATTGAACGATGTTACACAATTTCAAACGCTATTTAATTGATGTGCATTACTAGGATGCTCTATAACTTGCTTTCTGTGTAATATGGAGAACGTAGTATTTATCATTCGCTTACAGAGGCATACAAATTAATTCGTTACTGTACCACAGCAAGTGCATATTTAGTTGGGTTATTCGTCTTTATGTTTAACTAATGTTTTGCATATAACTGCGTGTGTATGGATTCTTTAGATCATATGCATGGCTACACAAAAGAATTAACCTAATTTTATATAGACGTGAATTCCTTTAGGGCGGGTTTTAATCGCTTTTACAGATGGTTGGGGGGGGGGGTACTTTCCTGCTGAGTTATATTTAATATACTAATAAGGAAGGTCTCCATACCGGACGTACTCAGAATATTTTGAAGGAACAAATATTAATTAAACTACACATGTATGTAATAAAGGATCAGTCAAATTTAGCCACGGAATTACAGTAGAATGTCTGTAAAAAATAAAATAATTTTGAATATTTGGCGTGAAAATACAAATGCATTACGAGATTTGGCAAGCAGCACTATTCCTCGCCAAGTATTACACACACACACACACACACACACACACACACATATATATATATATATATATATATATATATTAAATTTTGCTGCAGTTATTTAATTTATCACAGAAAAATATAGTTCATTGTTTTTAAAATATAAAAGAAGCCGTTTCCATAGCAACAAATTTCAATCGACAATGCTCAATTGGACATAATTATGAGTTTGAAACAATTTTAATTAATTAAAATTTTGAATTTGACTTCAAATCGTAATTTTTGATGGTTCAGTTTCAATATAAATACATATAAATATCGATACAACAAAATTATAGTTAAAACAAATTAAAACAGAGAAAGCTGAAGTTATTTAAATTAAATTTATTTAAACATGAAATATTTTTATTCTTTAAAGTGTCTTTCTATGGTTAAGTTTAGAACGAATAATAATTTTAAAGAGCGATTCAAAAAATTATTTGATGATTCACATATTTGTATGTCCATTTCAAAATGAAGTAATTTTTAGTCCTTTTCAGTTATGAAGATGGAGGGGGATGGGGGCAGGAAGCAGAGAAAACAAATTGTCCCTCCTTGGATTTTAAAAGTTAATTAAATAAAATTTCTTTTTCTTCTTTAAAAAAAATAATGTAAATTTTTCGAGTAACTTAAAAGGAAAGTTGTAAGAAATTTTCAGTTAGGGAGAAGGGGTAGACTCATTGCCCCTCCCTGGATTTTGAAATTTATTTAGTATTTTTTTTCTCCAATTTACACAAACATAATAAAATGTATTGTTTTAGAGTAATTTAAAATAAAGAAACGAAAAATTTTTCCTTGGGTGAAGGGGGCATAGATGAAACATTTTTCCTCCCTCGATTTTCAAATTTAACTAATTTTTCCCCAATTTTTTATTAATTATTAATTTTTTTAGCTGAAAATATAAGAGGAACGAAGAATTTTCTGTTAGGGGAAGAAACGTAGAAGAGAGTCTGTTGCCCGTCCCTAAATAAAAAAAAAAAACAATTAACGAAATTTTCAAGTAATTTACAATAAAAAATAAGAAGAAATTTCCCATTAAGGGTCTGCTGAGTGAAATGCCCATTGTCCCTCATAACTTGTGAATCTTAATATATTTTTTCTCTGATTTTGATAGTCATAGCATTATATATTCGTTCAGAGTAACATAAAATAAAAGAACTAAAAAATTTCCGTTGTAAGCAGGGGGCATAGGTTGTCAACTACCACTCATAGTGATTTTGGAATGTACTTAGTGAAATTGAATTTTTTTTCTTATCTTAAAATAATAAAAGAACTAAGAATTTTAAGTTAGGGGGAGGGAAGTATAGATAGGTACGCCCATGCCTTAATTTAAAAAAAAAAAAAAGATGGATTTTAACACAGTAAAACTTATAATTTCCAAGTAACAAAATAAAGTAGTAACTAATAAATTTTTCGCTAAGGAAGTGAGTGGATGGGATGGGAAATCCCTAAACCCTTGTGAATCCCTAATCCCTTGTGAATTTATCGATTTCTCCGATTGTGAATTTATCGGACACAGTTATACTAGAGATACATTAGAAAGTGTACTTCTAAATTGATGGTTGGATAATAACTTCCAATTAACTGCAGGATTCTACGGTTATAAAATCTTATATATATTTTTAATTTTTCATTATAAAATGACTTTATAAAAACTACAGTGTTTTTAAAGTTAACAGCTCACAGAATGTTTTAAATAAATAACTGCAAAAGTCCCTCCAATTAACTATAAAATAAGTGAAGTGATTTTGTAGTTTAGATTGCACTACAGAAAGTCTACAGTTAACATTAGAAAAACCTCAAAAACACTTTACTTCTGCAAAAAAACTGCAGTTCATTTTTAGCTGGGATTTGACATAAAAAAGTATTTTTTGAAATTGCATTCCATCCACCAAGCTTATAGTTTAGAGCTATGGTTTATAATTCCCTTTCCCCTTTCAGCTTGTTTAATGGTCTTATTTAACGTTTAATATCAGTATTTTGGGTGTACTGGAAAATATTTCATAATGCAATCTTTAACCCTAATTTTGTATTGTATTTTTGTTTTTTATTGAAGCACTAATTTCTAGTTTAACTTCTATAAAAACTGTTAAAAAAATTATTGAAATCGCTTCACTATATCTTGAGAAATAGGATTACTTCAAAGTTTTATCTAACAAGATTTTTTTAAGGGAAAAAAATGAATATTAGATTTAACCGTTGATTTTGAAATTGGCCAAGACCAATTTTGCTTTTCCTAGATATGGAATGGTTTGACCTTGAATGGGTTTTAAATTCTCTGTAAAAATATTTTCCCTTTAAATTCGGAATTTCTAGCAGTTAGGATTAAAATAAATCCGTAAATTCGTAATACTGGCGAAAAAGAAACAAGTGAGTAAGTGTGATTGCAGATCGCGCAGAGGGTTTCGTTTAATATTTCTTTCTAAATAACTTATCCTTTAATTAATAAATCAAAATGGTTAATTTATAATTATTAAATTCTTACATAAACGATACCACAAATAAATTTAATTTTAAAATAATTATAAATAGCATTATGAACAATATAATTTAGCATTTTAAACAATATAAACATTATAAATATCCTTTTATTAATAACATTATAAAAAGAAGCAATAACTAAAAGCAATCAAATTAAAAATGTTTAAATAGAAATTTTTTAAATAAAATCCACAATTCCAATTTTTTTTTAGAAAATCCGAAATTAAAAAAAAATAATAATGACGCAGATATGAGTAAAATTTTTAGCGTCAAATACAAAAAAGAAAAAAAAATTGTTTAAACAAAATTTGAAATTTGGAATAATTAATAAATCGCAGTCGTTTTTAAAATAGAAAGAAAATTGAATAAAAAAATATTACGAATGTCAGATTAACGAAATGCTAATAATATAAACCCTTAAATTGGCAAAAATACGAAATTTCTTCTAATTAAATCCATCTTAATATGAGCATTTCAAGTTCCAGCATCAGAGTGTGAACTAAGATCCTTCTGTTTACGAGCCACATGCTCTACCTCCAAATATAGTTCCTGAAAAAAAAAAAAAAAAAAAGGTTGAAGTTAAGATTTACTATTAAAATTTAAATCGCAAAAATGAACGGACGACATTGCAAAAATTAATTTAATTAAAATATTTTTTTAAAAAAATTATGATTTATTGTGTGACACGAAGTATTCAGCTGTAAGTACACAAAATTTGAAGTCTCTGACTTATACAGTTTTTTTTGTACGGACTCTGTGACGGATAGACAGACAGAGGAGATAAGCAAATAGGTTTTCGTCATATGAATGAAACCCTAAAAAGAAAAGACAAAAACTATAAAAAAAAATTCTTGTATTATATTAAACTTGTTTATAAAGATGTAGATACAGAAACAATAAAAAATGCCCATTACTTCATGATGAAACTCGAGCTCATGATGAAACTCATGATGAAACTTTATAAAAACCACATTTTGAGAAAAATGTATTCTTCTATATCTTTAAATGTGTATAATCTATGTTTCGCGATTAAAAAAAGTAGGATTTCAAAGCTCTAATTATCTCAAAATGCTAGACTGCTAGACTGCTAAATGTATAACTAGAATGATAATCCACTAGAGAATTTGAAAGCGTAATAAACTGAAATTGACATTATTAGAGGATTTTTAAGTTCTTATTAAACAACTAATCAAAACTAAGAGTGAGTTACCCTTTAATCAACTAACTTTTATGTTCTGTTTATTTAATTCAAGGAAATGCATACATGTCGTTACATATTAAAATAAATGATTTCTATCAGTTTAAGCATTCACTAACATTTTCGAATGTTACATCGCATTAACGTGAAAATAGAATCGGTTAAAATTATTCTGATATATTGAATTTGATTGGTCTTTAAAAAAGTAATGAACTTTATTTTCATATCTGCCAATTTTCGAGTTTTTTGAGACCGAAGTTTTCTTATAGAAATATTAGCTTTATTTAACAATTCTGCGATTAAATAAAAATGAGATTAATTTCAGAAAAAATGGTCAAAAACACCAGAAGTGTGCAACTATGCATTGTTTATAAAATCCGTTTAGAATTTAAAAACATTTAAAATAAAATTTACTTTTAAAAAAATATACAAACGAGGAATAAAATATCACGATGAAAAAAACCTGTAACATGACATTTTAAAAAAAATGATAAATGTCTGTAAAACATTTTTTTAAACGTATCAGTTTAAAAGAAATAAACAAAAGCGTACGAAAATCGTTCTTGTCTTTTATCCAAAGAAAATATTGAGACAATTATTAAGATGTAGATGTGTTATTTGATGGCAGTGTCGGCTCACACCTTAAAGTTCGCTTCTGGCATATTAGCCTTCTGTAATTCTATGAATAGTTGTCAGCAATTTTTTTTCGACGGGTTTCTCTAAAAATAACATTGAAAGCTGACGGAGAATAAAAAAAATGGTTAAAAAAACCGCCAAATACTTATCATGAGAAAAAAAGGGAGTTATGTAAAAATCATATTAGCAGCTTAATTACACGTATTATGATATTACAAAGAGCCGTAAGATAAGCTAAAACATACTGGATATATGTTTGTATAAATACTACAATTTCAAAGAGTGTGTTTTTCTTTTTCAGCTCACATTTCTAAACCTTTTTATTAAATAAAAAAAGATGCCATCTGTTGTGCTAATTTTACATTTTAGTACTTTGAGTAGCTTTAAAGGAATTCCTTTCATATATTCAACGTAGAATTATAAATACAAATTTTATATGTTTAGAATAATATAACAGTGCTTATTGAATATAAAAATAGCTTATTTACGTTTCTTTCATTTGTATAAGGATCTCGAAATTGTAAATGTAACAAAGCTGGTATATTATATGTTCTCCTAGAAAGTTGCTGCCAATATCAACAAAATATTTAGGAAAAGTTCAATTTAATCTTGTATTATAAAATTCAACTTTATTCGTATGTTTCATTAATTGAGATGTGTAATCTATGTAAGTTTTTCTAACTCTTCATGCATGAATTATTTTTTACACAATGAAAGAAAAAAACAAGCATTTGTTTTTTATGATAAATAAGAACCTATTATTATAAAATAATTTTAATATTGTACTCAGGGTTCTCGATGTCACTCACCATTGCCCGAAATCGAGACAAGTTGTTTCATTTGGTGAGTAAACCAAGAATCAGACTCGCCAAATTGCGAGTGCTCGATATTTGTTCTGTGTGTGTACTAATACAGTCGAGATTCTTATCCACGTTACTGAACGATCAATGTCGTCATACATATTCAGTCGCAACGTGCCATTTTTATTGCTCCATTTATAGGCAAGTAAGCATGAGCAGAGACACAGGAAGGTGAATGCGATTGGTATTTCTCTATTGTTATTTAATCGTTACCTTATGTTCGTTATGCATCGGCATCGAGCAAATAAAAAACAAACAAATTTACTCGTATTAAAAGCCAAATAGAGAAAAGTTTTGTTGAAAAATTGCGTTGAAATTAGCCATTTGCCATATTGCTTATTGGTTGCATGTAAAGTATCATTGGCGCAATTTTTTCTATTTGTTAGAGTCGAAATTTTATAGCAACATTTAGTGCATATTTGACAATGGTAAATCAAAGGTAGCTACTTTGAATTTTTATTTACCATGCTAAAAGAATGCCTTAGACATTTATAACTTTATATATTTAGAATGTACTTATTTTTAAATGCTTCTGTAAGAAAAAAGGGATAAATTGAAGAGTTTTATTGGTAGTTTCTTTCAGTGTTTCATGCCTAATCTAGTTTGCTAACATTTCTTTTCATTTGGCTAGTGTTTTTTATTTCTCATTCGCCAAATCGCTAATGTTGGTCAAAAGCCAACGAGAACTCTAATTGTACTGTATACTAGATTTTCTGTCCACAAACCAGATCTCCAAAAATGAATCTGAAATTATTTTGTTAATATATTACTTCTCTGTCCTCATATGAGGCCTGTAAGAATCAGAGAGTTAAATAAAGAAATACATTTTTTTCTAAAATAAATATTTATATTGTTTTTAGAGAAAGGTTAACTACTGGATTTAAAAAATGTCCCTAGTAATTGAGCAGCATGTCAAAATACTAAATTTTCAAACTTATTTTTGCTCTTTGAAAACCAAGTGAACAAAAAGACTTTTCTTATGCTACAATAATCAGTTACTTATTATCACAAGCAAGGGATTCTTTCAAATAATTAAACAATGTGGTGTTTCTAGATCAATTACCCAGGAATCTATTTCAAATAAAATCTATATTATATATGAACATCATTGATTCCTTACATATCCCTTTTTTACGTAAAATATAACATTAGTAATTACAGATATCATTAGACTATTTCTTCCTTAAATATTGGCTTCTTTTACCTAATTACATTAAAATATTGATTTTTTATCTTCACTCATTTCGGGTTTCGATCAATTTTGCGTTAAATTGTGCGGATTCCAATGGGGTTGACATAGACCTTTCAACCTTTGAAAATGAAAAATTGTAAAACACAAAATTCAAATTAATCTAGAAGTTGATTGGTTAATTTTTCACGTTTCGCGGCCATATTTTGACATTCGTAAAAGAAATAATGTTTAAGTCTTTCAATTAACTGAAAAAAAAATCCTCTGAAAATTATTATACAATTTATAGAGTTTCTTCCAGTTTTGCAATCTTTTTTAGACATTTGTAAAAACATTCCAGTTCCGATATTTAGTCCAGTGAAGTAAATTTTGACAAAATTCGCGATTTTTTTTCGCACTTTTTACCTCGAACTTTTGGCGAAATTCGTATTTTTTACCGCGATATTTTGACGATTTTTACATTTTTTACACGATTTTTTTTGCGACATTAGTTTCCTTTCCATGATCTTTTGATGAAATTTGTTTTTCCTTTAAGCGATCTTCCGATAAAATTTGCTTCTTCTTTCCGTTATCTTTGAATGAAATTTGCGTTATATTACTGATCTATGAAAAGATCAGTAAGAAAAACGCAAATTTAAATTTGCGTAGCATCTTTTCATGAAATTCGAGTTTTTTCCGCGATATTTTGAAAAATTCACATTTTCACCGCAATCCTTTGAAGTATTAGATTTTTTTTACTCGACCATTTGTCGAAATTTTCGATAGTTTATTGCGAAAGTTCGGTAAATTTCGCGACAGTTTTGCTCAACCGATCGGCGAAATTTGCAACAGTTTTGTGCGACTGATCGGTAAAATCTTGGATATTTTTTCGCGGCCAATTAACAAAATTCACTACTCGTGTCTGTGACTTTTTGACGAAATTTGCAATATCTTTCTTAACTCTTGACGAAATCAGCGATTTTATTCGGCGAACAATTGAAGATAATTACTATTTGTTTCTGAGATTTTTGACGAAAAGCCAGACATTTTTCCTCGATCGCTTGAAGAAATTCTCATTTTTTTTCGCTACCAATTTACGAAATGATTTAGGAAATTCCATAAAAGAAAAATATTCGCTTGATTCCAAGAAATTTTAAAATATACTTGCAGAAGAATCATAGGTCTGTGGAAGAATTTGAAAGAGGAAATACTTCACAGCCTGTTTCGTTATGCAGTCTCTTTTTTTTTGTGTGTGTGTACAAACTGATTCCGCACAATACTTCAATTTCTGCACCTCAAGAAACTCTTAAAATTGAGCTATGTTCTTGGAATTCCCGAATAAATATTTACAGACTCATGAGCTACAAGTGGTTAATATCCATTAGGAGGATTTTATATTAAGAAGTTTGTTTTAAAGCCGAGATTTTTATCCCATTCAGCATTTTTTAATCCCCAAATTTTCGGACTAATGACCAACTTTTTTTAAACTTTCGGAACAGAATACTTTAACATTTAGGAAATTTGGAAACATAATCACTTCTAAAAAATACGCTGCGCGGATTTAAAATTGCAACTGGGAAAAAAAAGAATTTTTTTTTTTTTTTTTTAATTGCAGTTTGTAACTGATTTTTGTAGCATCTTAGTTTATGGGTCCAAATCGTAGCAACTATTTTTTTGTAGCAGTTGTCAGATCTGGGTTCACATAGAATTATCGGATAATTAGGACTGCGTCTATGTATAGATATACGGATACCAATTTATCCGCACCTGTTGAGGAGATTGCATCCTACCGCATTCCACATCGGACAAATTCTGGCGTCTCTCTTGCTTTATGAAAATATTTTTTCTTTCCCAATTGATTTAAAAAATTACTGCTAAGGTTTATTGACTATAACTATCAATCCTGTGTTTGTTTAAAAGTAAAAAATAAAAATTTTGTGTTTCTAGAGCAAGGAATTTGAGATACTTTGAATAAATATATCAATGGTGTGAAATTTGCAGGCGATACTTTTTAAGTGTTGTAGAATAGTGTCGCCTTTTTGGAGATCTTGAGAACTGACTTAACAATATATTATATATATATTTCCTGAATTACTAAAATATTTTTGGAAATTTTTTGGCCACATGCACCCTCCTCCACGCCTATAATAACCTCTTCTGTAATAGTTTAAGATTTCTGGCTTTTTCAAAACTCGATAAATAATAACATCACATTACTAGCAACTTATAGCGGAAACAATAAATGCAGTCTTAAAGAAACGATTTTTTTTTTAATTCTGATTTTTTTTAATTAATTTCCTTCAACGATTCCTCAAAAGTGTTTTTTCCCGAAAAAATTTCTGACACATTCACAGATTTTTTTTAAAGTAAAAGCAAGAAGTAAGTGTGCTCTTGAAGTACGGACAAAAAATGGGGAGTCTCAACAATGGAAAGAGTTGGAGTTGGATTTCATAGAAAGATTTCCGACCGATTGGATCTAATTTGAATCCTTGAAAAGCAATAAAAAAATACAAAGTACCGCCTAACTCCAGAAAAAAGTGGCAGTTGAAGATTGAAAGGTTTGTTTTTAATAATAACAATCTATTATTAGATTCTTATTTTAAATATATAAAAAACTAAGGTACATGTTGGCGAAAAAGCATTTATTTGTCGTTTGACGATGACAATGAATGCATTGTTTTGTGATAATAATAATAATCTAATACATAAAAATGAAACTCGAAGAAATACCTCAAAAGTTATAATGACCTCGTAATGACATTTTCCAGATACTGATTTAAAAAAAAAAATCTTCAAATAATAATTTTCAGTTCCCCTTTTGCCAAAGGGAGAGTGTTCAATGCAATGCACATAAATACATACAATTAAACGATCATGCTTTTTCTTTGATATTTTTTATGCAACGGTTAAAATGTATGGATATGCCAATAAACGTTATATAAATTAAATATAATGAAAGTTACAGAAATGCGGAATTAACTAAGCAGAATAAAAGTGCTATGGAAAAACAGATACTTCCATTCACTAAGATATCCAAATGAAACTTCAACATATTGTACATTTGTTTTTGTTTCAGAAACTGACCCAGGTTTTTAATTGCGTCTTCCCCCCCCCCCTCTTAGGTTATGCTCTCACAAAAATGGTTTAAATAACTTAAAGAATTATTTTTAAAGCTATTTGGATCAAGAAAAGCAATTATTAAAAAAATACGAAATTTAAATTTTTCTATAGCCTCTCTGTCCTATAAGTTATATTTAGTAAAATTTTCTTATTACATTAACAAGTAAGACAAAAGAAAAGTCCGGGCATTCTGCGATTAAAAATGACTGAGTAAAAGTTGTTTGAAGTTGCAGTGAATTTTTTGCTGCAAATTAGGTGTCATTCACAAATTTAGTACAAAAATAATTTTGTAAGTTATATTTCAAAAAATGGCTGAGAGTAAAGTTAACATTGCAATATAAATTTGAAATCTTTAATGATTCTGACCTATAAATGCAAAATATATAATTTAAACTGAACATATAATAGGATAAAATTAACAGAATTTTTGTTAAATAAAAGTATGAAAAACAACAGTCTCAATTCTATACAAAATGATACACATTTTATAATGCTGTCAGATTACACTGTCTATCAAATTTTGGGTTGTGCCATGTCTTTTAACTTTTGAAAATTGTTTCTAATTTTTTAGCATTAAATTCAAAAATGATCTTCATTTTAAACCATTACGTTAGAACCGCAAATTTAAACGATAAAAAGGTCAAAGCTAAGATTGATCCCCCTTCCCTCCCTACTTCCTAGGACTCCTGAGCTGTAAAAAAAACCAGTATAAACCAAAAAATTTTTTCATTAAATAAAATTAAACCGAATAAAAATGTCTAAAATTTATTTTACAGCATCAGATTTTTCACTATTTTTTAACCTTATTTTTACAATCATTGACCTTAAATTTACGATTTGAGAAAAATCCTGACATGATGGTTAAAAGTGAAGATAATGTTTTATTCAACGTGAAAAAATACATAAAACGTTATCATAAAAGTTAAATATACAACCATCGTAGGTTTATGTTATTTAATCGAAAACTCTTTCTTAAACTTGTTGACGGTAATCTGTCCCATTTTTTTGTGTTATCCTCTGATATAAGTATGTATAAGATGGTAAGTGTCAAAAATCATAATAAAATTTTATTGTCATCGGATTTAAGTCAATATGTAAAATTTAACTTTGATAGGACATTTGAAAGTTAGTACAAATTTTAAACGGGAAAGACGATTGTTGCAAGATAAATAAAACCTTATGAAAAAACATATTTTTGTTAGATGAAATCATAGCTTCAAATCCTTACAAAATAAAAAATATATGTTAAAATACAATTATTCTAACTAATCTGTAACTTAACTAATAAAAATTCGTAGTAAATTTCTAAATCGTAATAATTGTACGATTTCTTTTAAAGCGCAAATACCTGAAGATGAGTTTAAGTACTTAATATAAGACTCCTGAACGCGTGATCGAAATCAGCTGTTTTCAGATGCAAAAAGAGTGGCATAAGTGAATATCATGAATTTTGAAAGTTCGAAAACTCGATCAATTAGTTAGATGAATGGGATTATTTTTGTCTTACTTATTTGTGTCACAGTAAATGTTTAATAAACATCACTTATACGATCTGGGACCGAATAATGATTTAAACTTCTTAATTTTTTAGTAAATGTTTTTCTTCAGCCAAATCTCTTTAAAAATAACTTCTCACCTTATTTAAATCATTTTTTTATTTGGAAGTATGCATCTAGGAACAACGGTTCCAAAAATAAAGGTCGGTCAAGTTATACGTGGGCACCCTGTATATTATACAGGGTGTCCCAAAAGGTCGTTTACAAACTTAACATGCTGGTCTGTCATATCATGATGAACAATATTAAATAGGAAACTAAGGGTCCCAAACGTTTTCCAAAGGAGATATGCACCATTGAAGTTTAGGGTCCAAAAATTCAGATTATAAAAAACAGAAAAATTCGTCGATTAGTTTGCGATTTTCACTAAAACCATTCTTTATGTCAGTATTTTCTTGAAAATAAATTATAAAGATAAATTTCAAAAAATGTCGGTAGAGGGCGCTTTAGACTTTGGAGTAACGATAAACTAGTTTTTACCATTATTTTTTGAATCTCATTAAATTTTTTTAGAAGCTTAGACATAAACTTAAATTTTGAGCTCAAAATCTAAATCGTTGGAAGTGGTTAAGTAGCGCAAACTGAATTGCGGGGGAAGGTTCAAATTTCAAATGATTATAAAAAACGGAAAAATTGATCAATTGATTTGCGATTTTCACTAAAATTATTCTTTATGTCAGTATTATCTTGAAAATAATTTATAAAAATATAATTCAAAAATGCCTATAGAGGGCGCTTTAGACTTTGGAGTAACGTACAACTATTTTTTTCAGTTATTTCTTGCATCTCATGAATTTTTTTTAGAAGCTTATACATAAACTTAAATTTTGAGATAAAAATCTGAATCGTTGGGAGTGGTTAAGTAGTGCAAACTGAACTGTGGTCAATGGGGGTGGGGAGGTTCAAATTTAAAATGATTATAAAAAAAGGAAAAATTGGTCAGTTTTCGCTAAAACTACTCTTTATACCAATATTTTCTTGAAATAAATTTTAGATATCTTTCAAAAAATTCCGTCAGAGGGCGCCTTAAACTTTATAGTAACCAACAACTATTTTTAACCGTTATTTTTTGTATCTAATAAAATGCTTGTTAAAGTTCCAACTTAAATTTTGTGCTCAAAATACGCATCGTTGTGAGTAATTAAGCGGCCAAAAATTGAACTGCGTTCTAGGGGTGGGGAAGGTAACAATTCAACTCCTGAACACAGTTCAGTTTGCGCTTCTTAACCCCTCCTATTGATTCAGATTTTGAGCACAAAATTTAAGTCTAAACTTTGGCAAGCATTTAACTAGATTAAAATTAAAAGATTAAAAATAATTGTTGGTTATTCTAAAGTTTAAGGCGCCCACTAACGGATTTTTTAAAATTTATCTTTAAAATTTATTTTCAAGGAAATATTGACATAAAGAATAATTTTAGCGAAAACCGACCAATTTTTCCGTTTCTTATAATCATTTGAAATTTGAACCTCCCCACCCCCATTGAACACAGTTCAGTTTGCGCTACTTTACCACTCACAACGATTCAGATTTTCATCTCAAAATTTAAGTTTATGTGTAAGCTTCTAAAAAAAAATTATGAGATGGAAAAAATAACGGAAAAAAATAGTTGTACGTTACTCCATAGTCTAAAGCGCCCTCTATCGGCATTTTTTGAATTTTATCTTTATAAATTATTTTCAAGATAATACTGACATAAAGAATAATTTTAGTGAAAATCGCAAATCAATTGACCAATTTTTCCGTTTTTTATAAACATTTGAAATTTGAACCTCCCCCCGCAATTCAGTTTGCGCTACTTAACCACTTCCAACGATTTAGATTTTGAGCTCAAAATTTAAGTTTTTGTCTCAGCTTCAAAAAAAATTAATGAGATGCAAAAAATAATGGTAAAAACTAGTTTATCGTTACTCCAAAGTCTAAAGCGCCCTCCAGCGACATTTTTTGAAATTTATCTTTATAATTTATTTTCAAGAAAATACTGACATAAAGAATAGTTTTAGTGAAAACCGCAAACGATTCGACCATTTTTTCTGTTTTTTATAATCATTTGAATTTTTGGACCCTAAACTTTAATGGCGCATATCTCCATTGAAATACGTTTGGGACCCTTAGTTTCCTATTTAATATTGTTCACCATGATATAACAGACCAGCATGTTAAGTTTGTAAACGACCTTTTGGGACACCCTGTATATATCTATATGTATAAAAAATAAAATATACAGGGTGAGACATAAATATCGAAACGATAGGCTGTCTCCTTAGATATTGCTCCTAGGTAATACTTCCAATTGCTAAAATTCATTAAAGAAAAGTTAAAATTTTGATATGTTGCAACTGCATGGGGGTCTATTTGAAAAATACGAAAATTAAATTTTTATATGGCCCCTGTACAATAAACATTCCATTTAGGAAAACCTTCCTTATCCAGTCTTAAATTAGACGCAAAAAGTTGCATCTTCATACCTGTAAAACTCGCGCAAGGTTATAGCCGTTTAAATAATTTATATGGATTTATGGCATTAGACACAAATTGAAAAGCGCTCAATTCAAGAATCAATGTTACTTTAACAGTTCTAGGAAATATGTAAAAAATATGTATTTTGAGTTAGAATCTGGAATTTTTTTTTTCCTTTTTTGTGATGTTTAGCCATATAATTTTATAACAAACTCATATCCTAAATTTTCTCATAAAATTTATAAAAAATTCAAATGAATATTATTCTTTTAAATTGGATAATTTAAAATCGTTATAATTCAAAACATTATTTATCGGATTTCAATTTATTTCCATTTAATTATAGAGAAAAATCTGATTTCAGTTTTGTTCCATGATTTTTTTTCAATATTAATTAAAAATTAAAAAAATATAATTAAAAAAGTCTATTAAAAATATTTATTTTAAATATTTATTTTACTTATTTTTAAAAAAATCATATTTTCAAAAATAAATATTTTTCAAATTTGCCAAAACAAAACTGATGTAAAATAATAAAAAAAAGACACCTTTTTTCTTCAAAGATTCTTGACTTTTAATTACATAAAAACAAGAAACAGTGTGGAAAAACCTCATCATGCAGGAAAACGCATTTAAAGTTTTAAACAAAGTTTGTCTCCTAATAAAATGATTAAACGCTGTTAAAAATTTTGAAAGTGTAAAGCAACTCCTTTATGTAGCTGAAATTTCCGACCCAGTTTAATTTTTCCTATTTCCACTTCCTTTTATATACTGTTTAAATGTATGTGAGTTATTTAAAACAATGATTTTTCTAACATGCGGATTAAAAGCTTTTTATAAATTTAGCTTTCAGGCTTTTTATCGTCCTGGAAAGACTGTTAAAATATCTGTATTCTGGGACCAGCCCAGGCCAGAACCCGAACTTTATGTTTTTCTGAAAACTCACCTCGCCGGGTTTAACGTATTTTTCATACCTTAAGGGACTGCTTCCTTCTTCCTAGGTCTGCATGGAATGAAAGGAGGTGGGCTAATAAGAGCTATTTTTCGCCCATCATATACCCGAAAAAAAAAATTTCGAATTCCGATAATTAATCAGTGGCTTTGCATAGTTAAAGATATGTATTTTTGTTTAGTAAAAGCTTTACATCATAAATAAAATGGTAAGTCATAGAAATAATAGCCCAAAAATAGAGTGTTTTGGTTTTTTTCTACATTTTTGACATTTTTTGCGCCTTTGAGTTATTTTTTTTAAGAAGCGCTCGATGAACCCAATTCATTTTCACATGCAATTACTGACATGATACTACTCCTAATAAGCTTTCATAGGAGCATTATTTTATTTGGGTTCAATGTGTACTTCTACCTTTTAAAGAAAAAAAATGTATCATCAGGGAGAATCAAATTCACTGTTATAGGAGTGCGTTCAGATATGTTTTTCCGTACTCAAAAAAATATTTATGTTGTTGAGAGGTCAATGCTGTTTTCTGAAACTATTTTTGTAAGTATTTATTAAAGAAATTACTAATAAATAATGCTTAGATGTCAGTGTTATTGTTGTAAAGAATGACAGAAAAATTTTCATATCTGTTCTAACAAAATAGTTATATCGATACTTAGATGTTCGAAAAACAGCGATCTACAGAGTGGTTCTATGTAATGCTCTAAATGTAGATAATATATATTTCGTGATCTTCAGTCTCTAAATACTTCTATTTCTTCTTCTGATGTAAGAGACTATGCGTGAAAGATTACTACCGACGAGACCACAAATAAGAAATCTATTATACATTTATCAATACTTCATTATGACTACTCTAACACTTGTTGTATAGTATGTAAAGTTAAGAACAGTCTCGTTATTGCTGCAAAAGCTATTGAAATTCAAGCCTTAGAAACTAGAATCTATATTTCATTTGGAAAACGATGCTGTAAAACTCATATTTCTTGATCAGTCTTCAGTAAATTGTCTCTGAAAGATTTACGCTCAGTAAGTGAGAATACATCGATGTATAAAATATATATTGAAGGTATTTAAAACAATATCAAAAATGTACAAAGCAGAAGACCTTGATTTTGATACACCTGGACACTTTTCTAAAATCGATTGTTATACTCTCATTGGTACTCTCATGGCTACTCTATGTATCATTTTAGCTATACCTTTAAACAAGTAAATTTCAAAATACGTTCCTCAAAAAAAGAGGTCATTTCGTATTTGCTTTTCAGTGTTATTTGTAAAACTTAAAACTGGTCTCTCTAATGGTGTTCTGTCTACATTATTCACTATATGAAAAAAATAATATCTTCTTTAAATATGCATTACAGACATTGATTAAGAACTTTTCCGACAACACCGTGGAATGGAATACATCACCAGAACACAGACTACTGAAAAATATACGAGGCCTTTAACAGGAAGATTATTTATTGATACTGTAATAATTACTTTCGATAGCACGTATATTTATATCCAGAAGAGTGCGAACTAATCTTTTCAGAGAAATTCATTCCGGTTATACAAAGGAAGACCTTTCGTTAAGCGTACGGCATTCGTCAATACTTCAAGTTATTTTTTGGATGTCTTCGGTCCTTACTTCGCGGATTCAAAGAACAATTACGCTAACATACTTACACATATATTAAAAAAAGATTTACACAATATCAGAGAGTTGCTAAAGCTAAATGATGTTGAAAGAGCTGGTAGACTTTTACGGGATTGTTTGAAACTTCTGCAAGAAATGATCAAACATGACACGCCAAGATTCCTAAATTAATAGCAACATTTTCCAACAGAGGATGCTGTGGGACATCTCTCGTAACCAACGTTTGATTGTTCGAAACAAAAGTGTTGAAAACTATATGTATAATACCTGGATAAAAAAAAAAATCGAGAAGCAACATCACACAATGGCACTGTCAATGTAATGTATGCGCAAGTGTCTAAAAGTACTAGTCGCATGTTGCTTCCGTATGATGGTTTGTGGTTTACTTGTGCCATAATTCATCCAAAATTTACAAAACATGTATTAAATATGCTCATACACTACAAGATTTAGCCATTGGATGGTCCAATAGTGATTCTGGTGAAGAAACCCCAAGGAGGAAAATAATCTGAAACATATTGCCAAAAGTGTCTGAAACTGTATGATACTATTTTCTGTTATTGATTATTTCCGATATTTCGGGAATAAAAAATAAAAATGAAATAAAAGTCTTAATAAGCTCCATTCATCGCAATTTTGCATTTAGTGTTGTATTTACTATAAATTTCTTGGAATAAAAGTAATGACAATAGTATTTATGCTCATTAACTCTCTGGATCCCAAACCGCCCGAGATATTTTAATTCGTATATTTCAGTTCCCACCAGAAAATTAAAACAACAATATTTGCTTTAATCAATAACAGAATATTCCGTATTTATATAAAACGAAATTAGCCATTGAATTTTTCTGGTGTGAAATGAACTACATAATTTCTAGAACGTGTTCTAGCATGGGAATTAAAGGGTTAATATACATCATATTTACTTAAATATATATTTTATTTTCCCATCAATTATTAAACTTTCATCCAAAATATTATCATTTTCTTATTTGTTATGAGGTATACTAATGAAAAAAATGCATGTCACATCTTGGTGCTGATGGGCGAAAAACGGCCCTTATTAACCCACCTCCTTTTCAACCTCAGTCTCAAAACAGCCCGTATCAGAATCACTGTTTCTGCCTGAACTCTTTGACTGTTAAACTGTCTGACTGACTCCTCCATACGCGCATAAAATAAGTAAAATTTGGCTCAATGAAAATTCATACGAAAAACACATAGATTTTGAAATCTCCTTTATTTTACAAAAATAAAATAAAATAAAAAAATATATGTTTTTAAATAATAGTATAGTCAAAGGCAAAAAAAAAAAAAAAAAAAAAAAAATTGAATAAAATTTGCTTATGACGGAACCTTGTCTTAAATGGAAAATGTGTTGATCCAGTCAAAGTAAATATAAGAATACCTGAGAAAAAAATAAACTTCATTTACACCTCCTGAGTAGGGAATTTGTCTATAGCATATTCCGTCTTAAAAAGTTTTATTGTGTAACATTTCTCAAATTCTCCAACGTATGGAATATGGATTAGCGATCTGAAAGTAAAAAAAAAATGAAACATTTGGATATAAATAGATATTCATTTATAAAATAAATATATCACAGCTTTTGTCACTTATTTAATAATAAAAAGTATAAATATGAAAAACGAAAAGCTATAATAGGTATTTTTGGTCAGAACTCTTCCATACGAAACATTTTTTAACCATATCTAAGTAAAAAACTATGTAGAATTTCACGGCTGAGTCGGACTATGGTTTTAAACTTTTGTCCGGCCGGGACGGGTTATGATTTTAACGATTTTCCCGGCCTGATCGAATTTTTCCCCCTATGGGTTGGTTCGGGACCGGACTTAAATATTTTGACCTATGCAGACCTCTAGTGCAGACTACCAGCATATTTTGAAAACAAATTTTGATTTAATTCAATAAAAAATTATGCAGAAATTAACGGCTGACTAGGGAACGTTCCCATGTGTAAGTTGTGGATTTGGACGAGTGTGGTAACAAAAGAAAGTTCCCGTCATATACATTAAAAAGTGCAGTGCAATTACCCGTCCGAATCCAACCGGTTTTGAGATATCAGCACTTGAAGTGTAAATGCTAAATAAATAAATTACTAAAACACTAAATTAAATAAATTACTAAATAACATGGCGCCCTTGGGATACAGGAAATTTCGTACAGAAATCAAAATTTTATTGAATCGGAGATATTCGGAGATTTAATACGGGAAAAAATTCTGTAAGATTTTTCTGGTGCTTCACGGGAGCCAGGTTCGGACAGCCCTGGGCAGGAGGATTAAAAACAATGCAAAGAAACTTTTAACTTGTGAACAAGTTATATGTCTGCCTGTCAATTTATTTATTTATAATTTACAATTCAAATGCTGATATCTTGAAACTGGCTAGATTCGGACGGGTAGTCCCATGCACTTTTTAATGTACATGACAAGATCTTTTTTTTGATACCACATTCGTCTAAATCCACAACTTACACCTGGGAATGTTCCCTAGTCAGTCGGGCTATGGTATAAACTACAATTCGCATTTTTTTCTTTTGGTGGAATAGCAAAAACATTTAATCCACATCATCATATAGTACATTATTTCTGTTGTCAACATACTTTTTTCTACGCACATAAAAAGAAAATAATGACAAAGGATTTAACATCACAAAGGTTTTTAAACAACCTTCTGACATAAAATGCTGCCATTTTGTTACAACATATTGTGTGAAAAAAATTGCTATTAATTAAAAAAATAATTTACAGACGTATCAGAAAATATTCACAAAGATTGCAGTGTGAAATCTTCGCACCGCTCTACTGGTTTTTAATTAATTATCATTAAAAGTTAAGTGCACATGTACCACTTTGATATAAGACCACTTTAATATATTATGCGATTCAATATAAATTCTTTTATACTATTATTAAACGTATTAGAAACATGTGTTATCCTTTGTACAATACTGTGATAAATGTGATTGAAAATTCGTGTTAAGAATTCGTTTGTATAAAAATGTACAACGGAAGTTTGTATTTTGCAAGTGACCTCGAATATTAAATGATAATGATCCCTTTTAAAGTAGTTTTAATGTATAAGTATAGAGTTCTTTTTCAGAGACTAACCTGATATCAGTCGACTGTCAAATTTAATCAGCTGTTACCTAAAAAACCCGTTGAGAGTGAAAGCGATGATTTATTATTCTGATAGTTGATTTATATTCTTTTTTGATTGGTATTCTCGATGCATCGTAAAATAATGCATGTCGTATGTTTTCGCATTAAAATTATTTAGTTGTAGAAATTTGATACTTCTGTGCTGTAAATTCAATTATTTCGAAGAGAATATGAACGCATGTAGAATTATAATTAGAAAATGTCACATACTGTACATATCATAGTGAATATGATTTCTAAATTGTAATTATTTATTTATTGTATACTCTTAATATGTAGCATCAAAAATGATTAAACAGATAAACACATATGCATGATAATTTTACACATTGCAGAAATATGTAGCAATCTGACCACTTCAAATTGCTTTATTAAATGTTCTGAAAAAACTACACAACTGTTAAAAATTAGTTAAAAATTAGTGAAAGGTTTTCAGTATAAAATAAAACATATCATTTTTATTGAAATTTATTATTTTGCTTTCTAGTGATTTGTAAGTTTGTATGTTTCTTGTTTCCAGATAATTTAAATTGTTGCATAAAACAAATCTGCCGAATCCAATAGTAAATAATACAGTCGTGAGAAAAAAAATAAACACCCCCTACTAAATCTGCAACAAATTAATGTAGAAGAAAGTTACTGGTACCAAACAATTAGAAATAAAGCCTATTGTTTAATGATGTATACATAAAATTTGCTTAGGGGGCCACCTACACATCATAATGAATCCAAACTTTCAATGCTACCATAAATAAATTCTACATCCTTCTATATACCTATATTCATGAATTAACTGCAATTAATTTTAGAGAAATTAATTATTTTAAAATGAGCACATTTTAGGGGCTGTAGCTAATTGAAGTTAAGTATTGAGGTGTTGAAATGCTACAGAATGACTATGTTATATTAATATATTATTCCTTGTCAATGTTACCATTTCACTCGCTTAATATTCTTCGAGTACTGCCAGTCTAAATGTTTCAACAAAATGAGTAAAATGTATACTTTTTTCAAATTATACTTTTCTGTATATCGTACACGGCCCCTGAAACCCTTATTTTGAGCAGTTTTAAGGAAAATTTGAAAACTACTTGAAATAAACATTTGAAAATGATATTTGGCATAAAGCAGAATATAATAAAAATAAATTTATTAAAAAATTATATGTTGCAATTCATATTTTTTCGAATATTTAATTCATAATTCATATTATAATTTCTTAAATTACAAACCCAATGTATTCATGTTTATGTATTTCAATATTTAAACCACACAAAAATTATTACATTAGGATTATGACTTCAGAAGTTGTTAATAAAAAAACTTGTAATGCAAATGACCTGAAATATCGTTCCTAGACAGTTTGAACTAAAGATTTAGAATATGTATTGTCAAAATTGGGTGTTGCCAATGAACAAAAGTAAAGTTTGGTCTGGAGTTGCTTTGAAAACATAACCATTTAAGTATTTAGCGTTGAATTTGGTAGAAAGCTTATTAACACATACTGAACTGTTTGAGTACTTAATTGAAATAACCAGTGATACAGTTAAACTAAAAATTGTTTACGTAAGACTTGTGTTGCAATTTTTATCATTCTCTTAAGTGTTAAAATGAAAATATGTACAGATAGATGCAAAATGCATTTATTGAAAAAAAAATAAAATTTATGTGATATATCTGAAAAAAGGGTAAGGACTATGTAGCTGATTGACTGTACAGCACATTATAAGGTTAAAAAATATTTTATTTGAAATTTATCATGACGCTCCGAATAAGTTATAAATTTCACTGGATATATAAGACATTTTGGTTTGCATCCAAACTATTTTTGTGCGCAAAATGTTAATAAACAAAACAAAAATATATAAATTGCTCCATTTCAAAACTGAACTGATCGTAAAATGCTGAACAACTTTATTAAACAAAGATTGTGTATTGGGAGTTTCTTCTTTGTATTTTTTTTTCACTTTCATTATCATTTACACAACATACCGTCTAATCTAAAACTAAATCTTGAAGCCCGATATTTTAATTTTTGCATCATGACTAGAAGATTTCCATTATGTGTTTGTTAATGTGGAAACCTAAATGTTTTGATTTTTTGTGTTATCAGACTTTATTAATTAACTTTTCCAAAACGATATGGCAACATGCTGTGCTATTGAATAAAAGGCTTGTATTTCAAATATCGATCAAAAGAAAGTCCGGAAAACATGAAATGCCTTGTTAAATTGTATGCAACATGATTTCCTGATTATTAATTTCCTCTTTAAATGTATGCGATTTTATGAGATTCAGAAGGACATATTTTAATAAAAACGAATATGCTACATTTTTTAGGGGGGCCAAAAATTATATTAGGTATTTTAGTTATGAAAGAAGTTGTAGTAATTTGATAACCTTGCGCGAAAAATGGGTTTATTTTAGTTACATATAAAAAATAATTTTTTTTTTTGAAAAGTAATAAATCAAAATTTAGAATACAATAAAAAAAGTAAACATCTGTTAATGTTAAAAAAGTATATTTTATTTTATTTAAATCATTATTTATATTAAAATTTTAAATTTTAAGATGAAAATAAATTTTTGTTTAGTATAGTACCATGTTATGCAATTACATTTTAGAGCTTATTTTGAATGTAAATGTTAGATTTATTATGCGTCCTCACTATATAATTTGTAGTACAATCTTGTAGTAGATTAATTTGTAGTTCTTCTTTATTCGTGTAATATTTGAAAGATAGTATAGTCTGACGCATTAAATATTAACCATTTAGTTTCTATCTCTTTCTCACTAAAAAAACTGTTTATATAATCTAAATGATGAAATAAGGATTAAGGAGTAGATAGTTTTGTATTTTGAACTCACAGATACTTGATGTTATGTGACAGATATCATCAGAGCCCAATTTAATTAGTAGTATATTACGTAAGTAGTGTAGTGAAAAGAAAGGATATGCTACTAAATTTTACGCAAATCATCGATTAAAAAGTTGACTGCTGCCAATTGATTAGTATTAAACTATGAAATGCTATTCAAAAATGTTTGTTAAAAAGTGGCTATTTACATAGAAATTGTAATAAAATTTACAGATTTCAAGCCTAACATCTAATTTTGATATCATATACAGACTCTTCGCTAAATATTAACTTTCGATATTAAATGGGAAATCATTCGATAAGATAATTTAAGAATTATGTAATGTTTAAAACGAGGAACTCCTAATGCTAATTTTATGTTTGATAATTGCAAAACAGACGACAGTGTACTAAACGAAAACGACGAGCATTTTGACAGATCGGAAACATTTTGACAGATTGAGCAGTAATTTTAGAATTACTTATTTGAAGTTTCGAGGCATCAATTTATGTTATATAAACGTTATAGGTTACAATTAATATTTGCTTCGAAAATTTATTGCTGTAGACACACACACACATATATATAGATATATATATACATATATACATATTTTGCATTGTTACAATTTCTAAAAGTTGACGACTTCGAAGCAATATTTTAAGTTTAACATTAATTTGTAGATGCTACAATCAATAACACTTGATATCTGTCTCATTTTTATACTATAGTTTTTGTCAGAATTAGTTAAGGTTATACTTTTTTCCCACGTTAGCGAGTGTAAAAACATCATCCTGTAGTCAATATTGGTGTAATTTAATGTAAAATAAAGTGCATATTGTGCAAATGCATACTCATGTGAGAAATATAGCATTTGTTGGTATGGATTACATGCGACTTAAATAGCATAACGGAGAGTTTCCAATTCTACGGTACGCGTACCACTTTTGATACGTGAATACATCCGTTATTAGTACGTGAAAAAAATACCACAAGTTGTCGTAAAATTAAAAGTGACTTTTCGAAATTTACCAAGCGAACATTTTCGCGAGCATTTAGCAAAGCTTATTTGCGTGAAAATCATTAGAAAACAAAATTTAAGCATGAACGTAATATTCAACCAGATCTTGTATATTTAAGGAACATTACACTAGGCATGGTAAAACTGCGTTTAAATAATATATTTTTAATCCTTTGCACTCGAGAGGTGACTTTTACTGATCACTAGTGGTCCGCATAAATGTGTGCTCCAAATAGTCTGGATACCAGTATTTTAAACTAATTTTTCTCTCCTTATCTAAGGGTCGAATAATCTGCAATAAAAGACAGCGAAATAAGCTATAAGATATTAGTAGCGTGCAAAGCATTTTACGTTCCCTGCCAAAACTAGTGGTGAGTGAGAGCGAGCTCTCGAGTGCAAAGATTTAAAATATTCAGCATGCTAAATCATAAATATAGAAATCAACCCCCACCTCAAAACAAAATGTATACTCAAGGAAACATAACAATCAGAATTTTTATTTAATGAAGGAAATGGGTCAAATTTTCATTAAATGACACATAAAAGGAAGATATATTTAATTAAATATTTTTTCAAGTTCAAAGTATTTTTCTTATAAAGAAATGAAAGGTTGGCATATATGAGTGTCATATGACATACATTACTCATATTTAACGACGGTTTCTCTTCCTTTTCTATTATCAGATGAAGAAAATAATATATATACATTATAATACAATCATAAAATTTCAAAATGCATTATCTTTTTTTTATCTGGTGGCACGGCGAAAGTATGGAGTCAATTTTGTGGTGCATTAACGTGAAAGTTTAAGAACCACTGGTATAAAATACTGAGCTTAAATGAAACTACCAGTGTTGGCATCATATTTGATTTGGATTTTCACGATATGTTTTTGAATTTAAACTACTGTCATGAAGACTTCTTAAGTTAATTGCGGGGAGTCGTGCTGTCGGTATTAACTTCCTTAGTTACATAACAAATGTATATCGTTTGATCATCGTGCAGAAATCTTTTCGTTATTTTCGGGAAGTTGCTCTTTCATCCGGTCTGGCTTTGCTTTGATGTTTAGATGGCACCATGCCTTGTATCTCTTTCAGTGAATGACCCTTATTGGAGTTGGCTATGCCTTTTTTCTTGTCGGGAATATCTTTTATTGCTGTTGTTGTTGTCGTCCTTTTTTAATGTTTGCTAGTCTCCATGATATTCATTCTTATTGTCTCGAATGCGTGTGTTTGGCCATGAAATTTCTCCCATTTTTATTTGTGACTGTTAATGAGATTTACAATGGAAGAAATGTGACAGACACCTTCAATCATGTCGGAATTATTCTACGTTATAAGTTACGTTAGTTTAATTACGTTTTTCAGATTTAGGAAATTAGAAGTGAGAATTCCTGTTTGATATACAATATCGTATAACAGTTTTATAAATATTTATTTTTTTTTCATTGGATAATATCTACGACTCCGAATTATACCTTAAAATTTCATTACTTTCTGTAATATTTTTTAAGAAAGAATATTCTTCTTCCTTATCAACTTTAAGGTCATTCCAAGTTAACTGATGTTAAATTTAGAACAATTTTCATCAGTAATTTTAGTAATTATAACACCAAAATTAATCAAATGTAAAATTGTTATGATTGGTTAAATAAATCTAGCCAAAACTCAATTTGCCTGAAAATTTTCTAAAGCATGAAAATGAAAATGAGATTTTTTTTGGTAAATTACATTCCTTTTTCATTAATGTTAACTACCATTATAAATGCAAATGTACGAATTCAAGAAATAACAATTTTTTTAAAATTAGTAATTTACATCTAAATTGAGATTTAAATAGATTTAATTAACAAATTATGTCAATTTTACATTTTGAATATTTTTTAAGAGTTATAATTTTAAAATTACTGAAGGAAATTATTCTAAATGTAAGATAAATTATTATTGAATGACCCAATACATTATGCGTTCATGTTTTACTGGCCGAAAGACTAATTTAAAAAGTGCAGTTTAATTGTATTTAAACTAGTGCCTTCTGGAAAACGAATCGAGATTCGAACTGTAAAACTTATTTTCTCAACCATTAAAATTTAACACTTTTATATTGGCTCAATTTTCATTTTATTCCCCCATAAAAGTTAATTTTTGACGAAGTTTTTAATGATAAATATGTTTAAATGATAAATATGATGATAAATATGTTTTTAATGATAAATATTCTTAGTAATATGTGATAAATAATGCATACTATACGTTTAGGGGAGACTGGGGCACATATGAACAGTTCACATAAATATAGCTTTTTCTAATTCCTGCAAACAAAAACTACTGAATATAGTAAACATAACTTTTTCTTTACACATGGTAATTTTTTTTTTAAATCAACTTAATAGTACTTCTTACTTTTTTAATTAGTTTCATAAATTCAAAAACTTGTTCACATGTGCTCTACCAGCGGGGTAGATGTGAACACACGTGGAGCACATGTTGTCTTCGCGATAACTAGTTGTATTATATGTTAAACTCACTGTAAAGAAAAAAAATGTATACAATTCTCTAGTCCCTCGGTGATATGTTTAAACACAAAATTACGAAATGAAAATAAATAGATTAGGGGGGGGGGGGAATCAGACGATTGATTACATATTGTTGCAATAAAATGAAAAACAGGGAAGTAAGTTTAAAAAATAAAGCTTTTAAATTTTGTATAGGGGATTTTATCTCTGGGAGATTTCTGGGAGGGAGGCATTTAAATAATATGTTTCCGAAATATGCCGAAATATGAAAGATTTCCATCTCTGTATTTACTTTATTTACTTCTAAATTACGGATAAAGAAGGATTTTTTAATGTGGTTAAAAAAAATCTTGATTATAAGCTCAACCCCCAAAAAAGCTTCCTTTTGCTTTTGAAAGAGTGAGGAGGGGAGGTTTACAATTAGAATTTTATGTTAGTTATCAGTTTTAAAATTTTATTTTCTCAAGATATTACTGATATCTATCTCCATTCAAAACATCATATACATACACTATATGGCCAAAGATGACCATCTACTTGCGATTTTAGACATTTTGTTAAATATCTAGAAAAATATATGAGGAATTATCCTGAAACTCTAAGTGTGTAAACATAATAATACAGATCACACATTATTGTGAAGATTTTTTTTCCCGAAACTCTATAAGGGATCGTCAACAAATTGAAAAAAACGAATATATTTTGGATAACCCTGTCAAAACTAATGTAGTAAAAGCGTTCAAACTGTAGATTATGATTAAGTGGTTTATTGTGATCTATTGTGTTTAATTTTATGTACACGCTAAGTTACATTCAAATCGGTTAATAAATGCACGTGTTATAATGTGACAAATATCAGACCGTTTCAAAGTGTCAATCACACTAGAAATTTAAAGTGCTATAACTCAGCCATTTTTAAGATATAGACAAAGCAAAAAATGCTCTGGAATCTTTCTATCAAAGTCAAACCCATAGAAGAAAATATTTTTCGATTTCGAATTGTTTTGTACATAATTAAAAAAATATATTAAATGGCCGCCATGTGAAAATAGATTGCGGATGATGCTGGCCAACGAGTTTGCTCGAGACATTTTTATGTATTATGCACACACCAAGTTTCATTCAAATCGGTACAAAAGAAGTTTACAGCAAGAACTATTAAAATTAATAAATCGGATTGATTGGTTAGGTTTTTCCGAAATCCTTTACTCAAACAAACATTTTATCTGAATTTAAAAAGATTGGAATTTATCCTCTTTATCTTATTTGTTTCGACGATACCTATTTTTTTTTTTTTTTTTTTTTTTTTTTTTTACCCTCAACGTCTTCTTGTGTTCATCTACATGAAAATAGCGAGTTAAATATGCACCAGTTACTCATTGACACAACACCTAAAAAATATGTAGATATAAGCAAGTCATACATAGTTTACAAGTCTCCCGAGGATATTAGATCTTATCCCATGAAAACAGCTTCACCTACAAAGGATGGAAAACATAGAATAAAATATTTAATATTGATAGATACGTCTATCAAAAAAAAAGTTTAATGAATAATTTAAAGTTACTGATAAAAAATGAAAACAGATAAAAAAAGGGTGGGGGTTATTTACATTAAAAAATATAAGAAACGAAGATTGAATTTTCAAGCAATAAGCAGTGAAGAAATAGAATTTTTTCAGATACTTTAGGATAATTTCGATGCTGATTTATATAATGTACTTTGTGCTAATTCTTGGATAATCATGGCCTTTTCTACTAAAAAGTATGCTAATTGGAGATCGTTAAAATTTTTTTGTAATAAACATTTCTGAAACAAAAATATGTCAATGCCATTTCTCTTTAAATTTTACTAACATATTTCACGAAAAATGTAAAACACAAATTGAATTATTTGTACTTCTTATTTCAATTTACATAACAATGTATCAAACCAATCTTGCAAGTGTATCAATTCTCCCCAGTAATGGGGAAATTCGACACAATTGTAACCATTCAAATTAATTAGGATATCTTTTTAAAATTCACTATATTTTTAATAAATAAATAAAAGGTTACTTTATAAGAAAGCACGAAATTAAAAAAAAAAAAGCTTTGTGGGGATCAGAAAATTTTTTTATTATATCTCCCCTACCTCTTCTACTGAACAAGGCGAGAGGAAATGTCCCTGAAATGTTAAAGGTATATTTTAAAGTTAAATATGCAGTGCATTTTTAAATTACTTATTACACATACTTACAAGGCAATAACTCTTTAAAATATGTCAATTTGTAAAACACTGCGTAGTATGAAATACAATGAAATAAAGATGACAATTTAACCTATGTCAAAAAAGCTATTTTGAACGAGACAAAATGAAAATAAAAATAACGATTTAATAAAAAAAAATTCGTTTAATACACAGCAATAAGTTAAGTGCTACTCAATTTCTGTTCGAAAATATTTATTTTTCTAATTTTACAGGAGTTAAAATATGAAATTAATCAATTGATTTTTATTATTGCGAAAAATGCTAATAATTTTAATTCCTTTTGCAATTTTTAAGTTCAGAGAATTCGTTTTTGTATTACTGCTCCTCTAATCAAGAATTCTCCTGTTTATTCACAAACCGCAAAGCAGAATACATGAGAATTCTTATCATCCGTACATAATGTGTAAAAATAGCTATTTTTTCTTTCTTAAACAAGAAATAGAAAGTGTATCCAAATGTATTATTCTAAGAATTTTAAGTAATTTAAAATCTCGCGATTTCAGTGTTTTATATATATTTTTTTAATGAATTTTTTAGACAGTTTTGAAATATTAAAGTATAATAAATGATTTCGAGGGCTGAAAAAAGGATTTCACGTCATAATTGGAAACAAGACGGTGAATGTTTGGTTTCTGTTCTATATGAATTATAAGGGTATTTCAAATAATTCATTTTCTGTTTTGTTTGTTTTTTTCAATGAGATTTTCGGCATTTCTAAGGTTTTTCGATACTCTCAGATCACAAATGCTAACTATATTAATTTCGCAAGGTTTTGCCACACGTGGGAAATTTTGTCTAGGAAAATCATATTTAAGATAACGCAGCGTCAAAGATATAGTTATAAAACCTCATTCATAAAACGGCATGCTACATTTTAACATTTATTTAGAGAATACACAAAGTATGAAATCAATATTATGACTCGTTTTCTCCTTTGACTATTCGCTTAATCGTGCATTGCTTGAGTACTTTATGCAGCACTGAGCAATAGACTGCTTGCTAATATATTGATCGGTTGCAAGTGTTTTCATTACGTTTGCAATTCAACAATGGAAAATTTTGGTGTATATTACTATATTTAGAATTCATCAACCTATCACAAATTCTTGATTTGTGTTCAAACTGTATATAGATATTTTTCTCGAAATAAGATTAACAAAATGAAAGAAACGTCCATTATTTAGAAAAACATTCATTACAGAACTGCATATTACGAATTATAATAAATTTCATGTAATTTTAATAGCTACAAGAGGGTAATAAGGAAATTAATATACATTTAAATCAAAATGTATAATAAATTTTAATAATTCAATTTAAAAGTTTGAAACCATAGGGTAACAGTTGCCAGAAAAAAAATCTCACTTGCCATAAAAGCTTCACTATTTTAGATGAAAAAAAAATTAAATATATTATATTGTTTCACAATTTCATAAAACTTCTTTAAATAACGAGGGAAAATTCCAGATTTATTTGATTATTTATTGATTAATAGAACTGCTACCTTAAAAGTGAGGAATTTTGTAAAGTATTTCATAAATAACTGAAAAAAGAATTTTAAGCTTGCGGTAGCAATTAACTCTTACGCAGAATAAAAATTCTACACGCCATATGGTTGATTTTTTGTAAAGAAAAATTGGCGCGCTGGACGTTGGCCAAGTTTAAACAAAGTTCACATGGTAGAGATCTTGAAAACTGATGTACTCATTCTTTTACAACCTCTGAGATACCTAAATCTTTTTTTTCTGCCAGGAGTCTTTTGCAAATCGTAGTTAATGACTGATAAATGTTGAAACTCATTAGCATTCTAATGCATCATCTAATTTAAATATATCAGACTTAATGTTTATTTTAATAACATCTAAGATATTTATGAGAATGAATTATTAAAATACCATAAATCTTGTTTTGATTTAATAAATTTTGAAACCATACATAATAAATAAACATAAATTTTAAAAAAGGGTTGAATAATTTAATGGTTGATGATTAAGTAACTTAGTTCCATGCTCTTGTTTAAGAAATGTACTTCAAGAGATGATTTATAATTTGACAATGTAACATGATACGTTTATCGACAAATTAAGTTTTCTTAGCTTTTTAGCACGATTAAATTTTAAAAAAGGGTTAAATAATTTAATGGTTGATGATTAAATGACTTAGTTCCATGCTCTTGTTTAAGAAATGTACTTCAAGAGATGATTTATAATTTGACAATGTAACATGATACGTTTATCGACAAATTAAATTTTCTTAGCTTAATCAGAGACAAATTCTTGGCAAAATCGATTCGCCTGAAAAGAAAAATAAGTAAATGACTAAACTGCATCATTCGGGATGGTAGTTATTACAACAAAATGAATACAATATGAATACAATGAATGAATTACAATATATGAATTTTCTAACATTTTATAATGCAAATTAATTTAACTATATATATATTTTAAATTATCTATAACATTATTAAAGTGTAACGATAACACATTTTTTCATTTTTATTGAAATTTTTCTGGCAGAGTGCACTATTAGGCTTTTAAATATTTTCCTGACCTTTTAATTTACATTTCGTGAAATAAGTCGTTTATTGATTCTTTACTAAATGTAAGTTTTTTAAAGTTATATTTTATTATAATTCGATACACGGTATTCTTTTTTTATTTCTTATTTGCATTTAAAAGTTTTTGCTTTAGGTAATCTTAAGAATTAAATAATTTTTTCGTTTGTTTTGCGTTATAAAACTTTTCTAATATTGCATTTGGGCGATGCAATGAATGGAAATGTTTCGTAGCATAAAATGTTTTCTTCGGAGTTTCTCTCATTTTCTATTTTTTAGAGAATGAAGAACCTGTGAAAGGAGATATATAAACATATTTCCATTTTATTTTGAGTTGAATTACTTTTAAAACTTTCTAACTTTGGGCATAAACAGCGTATTTGCTGCTCGAGTCAACAATATTGCGATAGAAATAAAATATCATTTAGATAATACGAAAGAAATTTATTACTTTAGAATTCAAGATAAATTGAGTTAAAAGAAATTTGATTTTGGATTTTTTAGATTTAATAAATTGAAGAAGTATTTTAATTTTCTATTCTTGCAGAGTCTTTTCCTTTTATTTTAGATAAACTTCTTGAAGTTTAAGATGCGTCTTTGTGAAATAATATTTACGTATGTTAGATGTTCTAGGTAAACATATTTGGTTGTACACAACTATTAAATACAAATAGAACGCAAATGTAAATATCTAAAATCATTTCATTGATTTAACAGTAAATTGTTGGTTGTGTTTATGACAACCAATTATCAACACGGGGGATATAGAACCTTTGGGAGGACGCTCTCCGTTGAGAGTCTTTCTAAGGGAACTTAACCCGCATTTAGGCAAGGAAATCTAAGTTTCGAAAAAACCACGGAAAAGTGCGAACGATTAGCCCGACGTGTGCGATTGGATTTAAAACCAGTACTTCCCGTCTACAAGTTTCAAGAGCAGAACCTCTAGGAAACTGGTGAAGCTTTTAACAGTAAATGAAACTGTTGGTTTTTGTTCTCTTCGTTCTCTTTCTTTTCTTAAATCATCTGCTCAAAATCTGCTACAATGCTAGTCAATACCCCCGTTTTTTACACAAAATGCTTCAAATTTTAACATACTCATACATTTGTTATTTATTTATTATATTATACGAGTATTTTTAAACCTCCAGTTTTCAGATCCACTCTCCAAAGTGTCCTTTTTTATCTTTCTGTGTAATTCTTGATAAAATCAATCATCACATGCAAATTCAGATTCATTTATTGCCTCTTTTGGAATATAAATCAAGTTCGAACCTAAGTAACAATTCCTCGTACGACTAGACGCTTATTATAACTTCCCAAACTTCCATGTACCTTTTTTAACTTGTAATACTTCGAAATTAGTGTTTACTATGGCAAGATTAAGGTGAGTGCTAGTATTGTTTTCGCAATTTATCATTAATATAATAGTTTTAGAATTCTTGCATATGAAAATTGTCAAAGATTTGTTGCTAAATAGACACTAAATAGATGAAAACAGTAAAAAAAAAGGTAGATAAAATAAATAAATGATAGAAAAGATATTTGTTATGAAAATCTGAATTTATTAAGTAAAAATTAGGAAGCAATAAAAAAAGATCGAATTCGAAGTTATATGGAATAAAAAATATTATTTAAAATTTCATAAATATTTTTACTCCCTTTTATTTTACTTCGTTTATTGTATGTCTGTCTGTATAAAATCGCACAGTAGATTTTTGAATCAATTCCACCTAACTGATGGAAATGCTGCACGCGTGTTCAATGTTAATGATAATATCCATGTATTATCAAGGCTGTTTCTCAACATGACAGGCTCTAGTGGCAAATAAAATTTTTAACTTAAATCACATATCTAAGAAACCAATGTTGCCTAAATGTTTTACACAGATTGACTGTCAGTGAAAATGTAGTATTCATCTATTGTCAGGGCCGTACCTCAGCAAGGAGAGGGTCCATGGTCATTCTTTTATGTATTTTTACTGATATCACTTATCTAACGAAACTTTTTTGCTTAAATTTCTTCATAAGCCCATTGTCGATAACAGCACACAATATTGAGATAGTTTGAGACTTTATCATGGCATTATCGACACAAAATAACCTTTCATATTTTTGATTAAAGTCAACTATCTAACGAAACATTTTTGCTCAAATTTCACAAACAAGCTCACCGTCAATTACAATGCAATATTCATGTCTTTTGAGAGCTGTGCTCTCTGAGAGGCAGAGTTCAGAGGTGAAGATCGCTTTTATGTGTCCGTTATATGCGTTGAGTTAAATTACATATGTAACGAAACGAATTTCTTCAAATTGGAATACAAATCCTTTATCAATGACAATGCATTAAATATAATGAATTAATGCATATATACAATGAATTAAATTTTAAATTAAAAGCATGTTACTTTTTTTAATTACATTTCTTCTTTTTATTGAAGTACTCGATTAAAATATTCATTTCATGCATTATTTTGAGAAATAACTGAGTAATAATAATCAAACTTCTATATTACTATTAAAGTTACAATCTCTAACATGAGTTTTAGAAAAAATTTTTGATTTTTTTTCAAATGATAACTAATTTACTTGGTATGCTGCTTAGCCCTTGCCTTAAGAAAGTATGCTAGAAATTAGCATGGGAAACAGATTTCAAGAATTTCGTTTTTGTAATTATGACACGTTTAATTTGAAGAAGTAGCGGCAGCAAGGAACCTTTTCATTTAAAAAAAAGGGCAAATTTTAGGTTTATCTTATTGAGATAATAAAAATTAATACGCTAAATTATTTCATGATTTTGTTTTCTGTATGAGTGTATAGAAGTATAATAATTTGTCAAGTGATTGATCTTTGTCTTTCTTGCGATATTTCAAAGGATTCTTTAAAAAATTATAAGCTTAATAAAGCAATATCACACAAACATTTAACAATTTGCATTAGTGATAACACAGACAGCGTTATTAAAGTTTATTTCAAATGTTAATACAGAGAGAGAATTGAAAAACCGTCATATCGAAGAAAAATTCCTCCTTCTTATTCGTATATCAAAGAAATATTGTAAAGTTACGTCATCAACTATTTATATATAACTTTATTAAATACCTCAAAACTATCTCTATTACTAACAGCTGTGATTTTTTTTTAAATCTGTTATACTGAAAAGAATATTTTTTTTAATTTTAAAATTAAAATTTTATTTATTTCAATCTTTATTAATAGACATATATTTACAAATAACATTAAAATTTGGTCTTTTCAAACTTATTTATACAAATTAACATAACAAAATGAAATTAGACATAAAATGTTCTCTTCTATAGCCTTAAAAATCAGGACCTTTCAAGCTTACCTTATTTTGAGCGTCTGTGTTTTAATGTATGTAACAGAAAAGTTGTATAAAACACTGTCTGATGTGTTTATAAAATATTTTTGTGGAAAATGAGCTCTCGATCATTAGAATAAAGTACTTTTCTCTTGAATGTTTTCTTCCAGTAAAACTGTTATGCATCTCTTGCAATCGTCTGGATTATATTTTTGGAAAGTTAAGAGTCATGTATGACTAATTTTTAAAAATATTGCTAGCGTTTCACAGAGTTACAGAGCTCGTAACTCATGGCTATTTACACTCACATAAAACATCGTAAAAGGGAAGAAAATTAATTTGAGAAAGTTCCTGAAAGTGTATCACAAATGCAACTTAGATACAGAGACAAGACATACATAACTATAGTAATATTCATTCAAGAAAGAAAAGAATCGCATTAATTTCTATATTATTTAAAGCCTTATACTTTTAAAAAAATTCTTTACTTTTTGAGTTAAATAAAGTAGTTTAATTTATTTTTGTTTTAAGTGACAATTTTGAATGTGAAATAATTTTTACTTTTGCCGCGAAAAATAACTAATTCGATACAAAAAGATAATTTAGGTAGGTTACATGTTATGCTTCTAAAGTTTTAATATTCTTTTTTACATATGGAAAAGTAATTTGCATATATGTCTTAACACTTTGTTGAAGATTGTTTGAAAATAGCTATCCCCCAATTTTGCGAAACACTATTCCTAGACAAATATGTTTTTCATAAACACCTATTTTGAATTCTCTAGAAACATGTTAAAAGAAAATTTGGCCTGAATATTACAGCTAATTCTTAATTCTGAAATAATGTACACATTTCGTTAGGTGAAACCCAAAAACCGAGTTCAAAGAGATAAAAGACAAAAGAATAGCTTGCTATTTTTCTCGTTTGGAAAATATAAAGTAAACTCTTCTATAAAAAATAATTTAAATATCTATTAACTCCTTCGTGGCGAGAGCAATTTGCTTATTTTTTAATATTTTATCACCGTTATTTCAAAACAGAAAATCATCTGTAATCGAATCGAGAAAATGCTCTGATTAAATGAGATTCGAAATTTTATTAAATAGGGTAAACTTTACAATAAAAAATAATTGGTGAAAATAAAGCTGGATTCTGGGCACCGTAAGTGGCACTTATACCGTTTGCTCATCTTGGTGTAATGAATGCGATTATAATGATGAACGCTTTAGTGTAACAGGGATAATATGATGTGTAATGTAAAATTCTCAATACGGAAAGTACAGATAACGATATTTAATAATATTCTTATCGCTATCTTACAATGACTGTACGGAAGTCAATTTTATCCTTATATTTAACCCCCCGCAGATTTTTGATTCGGATAACCTTATTTAGTTTGCATAATTTGAACCAGAAATTTAATTAAATTAAAAGGTAGCTTCTTTGTACGATACATCTATTGATTTTATTTATGCGATTTAAATTATTTCATTCTGGTTTAAAACATGAAAATCTTCAAAACAAAAAAATATAAATATAAGCTCAAGAAGGACTAATGATATTACGTGGGTTAAAAATAAAGTTTTGTTTGAAACACAGACATACCACATTAGAACATAGCACAATATTCGATTTATACTACTGTTCCTGTATTTGTTATATTGTGCTGAAAAGTTGAAGAAAATTTACGAGTATAAAACTGTGGCTCCTACTTGCTTTTTTAGTCGAAGAAAATTAGTTATGCAGTACCCTGTAGCGAAATATTTTTTTTCAATTTTTCGAAGTCTGTCATTTCTAAAAAAAGGAATTTTCACGTTACAGAAATAAATATCACTTTTGAAAATACACCCAGAATTCGCCCAGTTTTAAATATTTAATATTCCAAGAAATGTTCATAGAAACGCTTTGAAAGTTTGTGTTTAGGCTTATATAAGTGTCAAAATAAGTTCTCTTATCAAAACTAGACATTATAATTTTTAATGTTTGTTCCTGTTCAAACATAACATCGATATCCTTAACTTATATTATTTACACAGAAATTAATGAGTATACGATTTTCAATCCAATGCCAATAATTCTCTGCAGCATTTTTTAAAATATTTTATCATAAATCAGCATGGAGTGCTCCTTTTTTTATTTTTCGACCGCATATACATGTTTGGAAAATTTGATTCTCCTTTTTTTTGAAATGTTGTAATCATCCAAATTATCAAAGAAAGAATCAAATCATTCTTTTGTCGGTATATTCTTTTACTATAACATTCCATCCTTACGAATAAATTGACCGTATAATTTGAGATGCTTCATGTTTACTTCTGTAAGAGATTAAAAAAGTGCAAAAGCCTCAGTGGGTCATTTTTTATGAACCTTATTGCCAGCCTGCAGTAACTTTGGCTCCAGAAACGTCAGATGAAGAAATGTCAAGATCAACTTTCCTTAGAAATGACAATTCGGAAAATTGAGGACTTTTAAGAAGCGGGTTATCGGCTTTTTTTCCACATAGAAGAATTTTCTTAACCATTAAAGTTTCAAAGTTAGTTTAGTAGGTTAAATGAACATATACATGAAGACCTTGGACCTTTCATTTTATTAAGTGATGTATAATCACGTTACACTTATATTTATGAACCTATTATTTTTATTTATTTTTTTAAATAATAGTAAATTGTGTGTGAAAATTATCGATTAGTTAGCTACATGTGTTTTAAATGGAATAAATAAACTAAAGCACTCCTTAATATATACAATGTACTGAACACGTCAACTCTTTTTATTTGGGAATTATGAGTTTGTATTAATGAATTTATTATTAACATAAATTATTCTGTGCGAAACGCTAAAAAATTTCGTGTAAAATTCTTTGCAACGAGAAATGTGTGAATATAAATTAATGTTAACTCTTTGAGGTCGAGTGTCGGCAAATAGTCTCGCACAAACTTTATACATAATTACAGTTTTATATTATGTTCGCATAACTACATTTTTTAAAAGTAAACTTTAAGCAAATTTTTCTTGCACATTTTCAAAATAAGTACAATTTTGTGTCTTGCTATTCTAAAATTTATAATATTAAAAGTAGGTAAAAATTTCAAACCCATACTTGTTCTGCATTTCTCTTTTTAATAATCAGAGTATTAAACTAAGTAATTTATATAAAAATAAATTAAATTGGGCAAAAAATAAAAATGAACTATTGACTTTTCAATGGGAATCATTTTTGTCTCAAACCCAAACTTTGATTTTCAACATGTTATAATTTCTAATTAATAATCGCTATTTTCGTTGTTTGGGGCAATTTTATTTTGAGAACACTATAAATTTTGTGTTCTTATTTGATTTTTATATGGATTAATTAAATTAAATAAGAGTGTCTTACGTGTTTTGTGTCACTGGTCTAACAACTAATGTTTTTCAATTTTAAATATTATTCTGATGGAAAAAATTGATTGAACTGGTTTTTTATGTTAGCAACACTGTTTACAAACAAAATAGTGAAAAAACTAGCTGTCTTCATGTGACCTACTGCTTAAAAAAAAGAAAAATATATTCTTAAGACAGCCGAGTTCTTTTATTATGTGTCACTGGTCAAACAAGTATTCTATTAAACTTGATAACAGTTAAATCAATTTAATAAAAATATTATAATAATACAGAAAATAAAGTTGCGTTTAACACTCTAAACCACAATATTACAATTTTTAAATAAGGAATAAGAATTTGTTTTTAAAGAAATGTCACTGGTCTAACAGTTACTGGCCTAACAATATATTTATTAGGCTAGTGACAAATCCTGTTATGCTAGTGATACAATGCTAAGCAATAAAATAATTTCATGTAGAAAATTGTTTTTTTAAAGTTTTAAAATAATATTATGATTATTCACAACTTTAATAAGGAATGTCTTTGGATTAATAGAAGAATATTACCTATCAAATGCAAAATGTCACTGGCCTAACCCGTGTCAATGGTCTAACTAATAGTTACTTTTAAGTACTAATTACTGTATTTGCGTTAATGAGCCGATTAAGCTTAGTCATTGTGTTATTTGAGATACAATTACCGTTTTATTAAATATAGTACAATAATTTATGGAAAAAATTCTACTCTAAAATTTTGAAAATAAATTGCTGAAAATGTACCTTATTTTGAAAATGACCCACATGTGTTCAAAATCCAACTAAAAGTGTTTCTTAAAAAAAGTGGTACCAACCGTATGAAATGCTTGCGTTCAGGGTTGCCAGTTTGACCTCTATTTTTATTTAGAAATTTAGAGCTCCTTCCTACCACAAATAAAAAAATATATTATTTTATGCTTTGTTAAATGAGAGACATTTAGTAATCACATACAGGAAAAAAAATTCTTTCAAAATTTGCGGTATGAACTTGAAATTCCGGATTAAAATTGAAAACAAATCAGGCCTCCTGCCTGTGTTTGGGAGGAGCATTTCGAACGTTAGGTTTTAAAATATGAAACTTACAGGCATATCTTAGCGTAAAGTATTTCTATGATTTTCCCTCCTCGGGGATTAATTACCGGCAGAAGTCTTTTCTACAAAGACGGAAATGACAAAAATTAGAAGTGATGCGAGTATTTATATCTTTTATGTGACTTCGGCATGCCTTAAATTATTTTTTGAGTATTCGGTTCTTTTAGCAAATATATATTTTTTTTTTGTTTAATATGAAAAGACATTTGATGTTCTCAACAGTAAAATGGCTAGAATTGCCAGGCTTCCTGACTTACGCTGGTTGTCACGAATTTTGGATATTGCAATATTTGCCCTGCTTATCTAATACGCGGGACGTTAAATGTCCAATTATTGATATTATATAGTTAATTTAGTTTTTTTAAATCAGATTGCAGACAGTCTTGTCTTCCCTTAAATCAATGCATTGCATGTCCAGTCTGACTAGACATCATCTTTCTTTGCAAAATTTTTTTGGCACCAATAATAAATTAAAATAAAATTTGCATTAATCAATTAAAAAATTTTTGATCTTGTGTAATTGAAAGTAACTTCTTTTCAAAAAGTGGTGTTTATAGAATGAAATTTTTGTAAGAGTCGAAAGGGTTAAGATAGATGACAAACATAGAATTTTTAAAAAGTAAATCTGCTAACCATTGCTCTGTTATTATTTTTTAGAAAAAAATATTATTCTTGTGATATTAATACATGTTGTTAAAACAAACAGAGGTATATTTCTTACTGAAAATAGTTATAATTTTATACATAGTGAAGTCGTAAAAAATTAGAATATTTATTTTAATTCCATAAAATGTTTTAAAACTTCTTTGACATTTAACTAACTTGTTCATTCTTATCTTCATTCATATCTTTTTTCATTCAGTTGAATTGCCCATTCAAAAGATTCCAACACGATATTTAAAACTATATTGATATAAAAATATAAGATTCCATAGGGTATTTATTTGTAACTAAAGTCCTTATGTGTGTGTTTTATTGCAAATTGTTTACTCAAAAGAGATAAAATTAATATGATATGAGAAAACAGAAGTATTATTTTGTATGTGTCATTTTTAAGAAGTTGTCCCACTTTTTCTTCATTTGCCTATTCTGCTATTTCCTTTGGAAACACAAGTGATGACTGTTTTAAACTTGTTTCTAAACTACTTGAAACAAAATTTCGGCCACGGTTCATGAAAATACATAGTAAACCGTCTTACAAGGAACCATTATTTCTTTTTAGTCTTCTAATGTGTTATAACACACGATTCCTTCAGTATAATATCTAGTATGTAAAAATCTCCCTGAAATTAATTTAAAGAAAAATACATGTTAGCATAGAAAAAGGTAGTACATTTTTATTCAAATTAAGATTTACTGTAATTCTCAAACAAAAAATGTTTTTACTTGATTAATTTGAAAAGAAGAGATATTTCTGTCCTTACATACTCACAGGATGTTATGTCATCTTCCTGAAGAATATTTAAAAAAACAGTAGTCTATGTTTACTTATGTCTCATAAATCTAACACATCTCAAGCTTTTAGTTTGTTATATTAATACAATATTTAACTTTTAAACAGTCATAACTTAGATTTTTTTAGCGTGTCCTCAGGACGTGATATATTTGTCTGAAGAAATTTTCTGTCTATTTATTTTAGTTAACACTTTCCTCCTAATCCCCTGGATGCTTCTGATGACTAACTGATTCTACTAGCTTTGAATGCAGTTTTTTTACTGATTTCATCATCTTTTCTGGGAATTTTTTCATCAGTTTTTACAATTTTTTTTTTTTTACCGTTCCCTTTTTCTCTCTTTAGGAAAATATTTAATTTTGTATTTCTCATCTTATCCGATCATATTTTCTTAAGAGGTTATAACTATTGGCTAAATTTTAATTTTCTGAAAGTATATAATGCTCAATTATAATTTTTAGTTAAATTCTTTAGTCGATATTTTAAAAATTAGCAAAATTATGCCACTTTAATTTACTTTGGTCTGTAATATATGAATCTTTAAACGCGATTACTCTCGAATCTATGTTTTTAAAAGTCGGTAATCATTATATCGTAAAGAAATCTCCATCTAGCTTCTTTAAATTTTGTCCAATTTTTAACAACAATATAACCTAGAGAGTAATTGTTATTTTTGAAGTTCTGGTGATTTTTTAAAATTTATATGAATAATCGCATTTCAAAATATTTTTGTAAAATTTGATACCACAACACTAAATGACCACCAGTTAGTTCAAAATAAAAATTTCCAAAAACCGAACGGTTTCTCTCTAGCTTTAAATTTTTGGAGTATTAAGGCTAACGGTAAAAAGAAACATGTTTTTAAGATAAAAAGCGAATTCCGCTAATCTTCTATTTTCAGCCGAAAACGAGAATTTAAAAAAAATTAGTCAATAAATGCATATGTATACATTATGATTAATTAATTATATGTGTGGCTCAAATTGCTTCTCTGTGCCTCTTAAAAAAATTATTTTCATATAAACTAAAATAATTCATCGACGATACACTTCTTTCTTACCATATGAATTCCTTCTAATTAAAAAATGTATTAGGTATACATACCTCGATTTATCTTTGACTATTTATTTTTTATGATTTATCTTTGTACTTGATCAATTGTTATACAAAAACTTTTTCAACGAATATTCGAAACACTTCTGCGTTTTCAAACTAAATAATTTCCATTATTGTTAAGTCATTTTCAAAGTTTAGACGTACATGCATTGCTTGCTTTATAATTCGCCTTTATGTCTTAAGCATTGGTAACTGATAATTACAATTAGCCGTTTACAAATGGCTTAGTTTATAGCAATAAATAAATAATATATCTGGGCCGATACAGCTAAAATAAAAGACTAATGTCGAATTTTTTTAAAGAAAGAAACAAGATTTTTAGAATACTGATAATATCTGTCCATTTTCGACCTGGTCGAAATTTTGCAGCATTATCGCTGAAAACGAATTTTGGGTCGAAATGAAATCAAATTTTTGTTCGTTCTCTAAACAAGACATTGTGCTTTTGTAATTTCAGATAACTTTTCCATCGTAACGGTGATCACCGTGGACAGCTAATAGAACGACATCATTTCCAGGGAGCAGTTCGGCTGGTTCAACTTTATTTCGACATTACAAAAATCATTTTATTTTCTAAAACGTAATAAACAAAATACAAAGACTGTTTTTCAAATATCTTGTTTCATTTTCAGGAATAAAAAAAATTACCTTAAAACACGTTAACAAAACTTGAAAACTTCAAAAGAAATTTACAGAAAGTTGTAACTGCTTAATCTTAGATACATCTTGAATAGCATTTATTTATAAAAGAAGAACAAATATTATAAATCAAAAATTTAAAAACAAAATATTATAAATCAGTTATAAATAAAACATTTGGTATTCTACTTGCTGAACCTATCAACTAATACAATCTTTAAGGTATTTTGAATGATATGCATATAATATAAACTCTTAAAATTAGTTTTCTAGTTTAAAAAATGGCAAAACAATTTATTCTACCATATTTAAAATTTAAGATTTTTGTGATAAATCACATTGCATAATTTTTTTTCATTTATCATACATTCCTCTTCGATAGATTTAAATACTTATAATAATAAAAAAAAAACATATATACTTTTTTTTTGGGGGGGGGGGCAGGCATCTGTTTTTTTAAATGCTACAGATATTTTTCAGATGATACTTATTGTAAACCTGGTGAAGTTAGCCTAAAGTAATTAATTCCAATTAGGAAAAATGTAATAGACATACATAAATACAATTTCATTGCTTTGAAACATTTTTTTCTGTAAAATTACGCTTTATTACTGCAATGTCTAGATTTTAATATTTTTAAAAGCTGTCCTGTAACTTTATCCTTAATGAGACATTTTTATTTCATAATGTTTCTATAAGTCCGGAAGAAGTGATATATGGCAATTGGTTTTTATATTTTATAACGTCAATGGAATATTTTCATGATATTTTATAAAGATATATTTTTTGTTTTTATTTTTCAAATAGAAATCTGTGTAAAATTTTTCCTTTTAAAATAACTTTTTAAGATGGTACGGAACACACTTTATGTTTAATAAAATTTTTAACTTTTTATTAAATACTTTAAATTTCAAAGAATTGCATGACGCAAACTACAAATATATTTCACTTAAAAGATACAAAATATATATGTAACGCTAGTTGATATATATATATATGTATATAACGCTTTTCAATTTGTACTTCCTACTGTTGCTTCGGCTTCTTCCAGGATTTAAAAGCATTTCTATCAAATATTATTTATAAAAATTCATCCCATTGAAATTGATATATCAAAATCTGTATCAAAAATAAAGTTTTTAAGTATGGTATAATATTTTATGTTACATGCAGATAGTTTATTTTGATTAAAATTTTTCAAATATGATTATTTTAGTAAAAAGTGCGCGTAAAAAGTACCTTTTCTTTTAATTTTTATGGCAAATATTCTTGTAAGACTTAAAGGCAAATTATTATGTAATCTTTTTTGTTCTCAAGAACGAAAATGTACATGAAAAGAGCCAAAATTTTAGAAGATATATAAAATTTTAAGTGCAGTAAAAATAAATAATACAGGATTCGTACGATTCAAAGGACTTTTTATGAGAAGATTTTTTTATGGACATTTTATTCAAAGGAGATTTTAGATATTTTAGTACCAGAAATTTCGTAAAGTATCGGTCATTATAGTTGAAGATAGAAATATTTCTTTCCATTTAATAAGACAAACGCTACTTTACAAAAATTCTGAAAAAAAGTGCTTGGAACTGCTTGATGCGTACGAACCCTGTAATAATATATATATATATATATATATATATATATATATATATATATATATATATATATATATATATATATATATATATATATATATATATTTAATAATAATAACTTTTTACATTTGAAAAATAATTATACGAATATACATTTCGCAAAAAAAGAAATGTTAAAAATGTTTATAAATATAAAAAGAATAGTTTTTGCATTTTGGGCCACCTTAACACGATGGTTTTGTACCAGTCTAAAATTCAATGTTTTGATGAAAAGTGATTTTGTTCCGTTTAAAAAAAAACTCATATTCTGTGAATATGAATGTTATAACTTTTTTGTAATAAAATATTTTTTTATTATGTACCATCACACACTATTTTTTAAGATTTCATGGGAACTTATATTCTACATTGTTATTCAAGCATTTGTGCAATATACATATATGAGGACGTGAGTTTTAAAGCTTGGCCTTGTCAGTTTATTCTTGAATTCTTTTGTTTGCATGGACAAAAGAAAGAAAACAAAAACATCCTCGAAGTGCGTTAAATATGAAAGTTCATATTTAAACTCATTCAGATGAAATAATGAATCTGCTAAAAGTTTTCAGATATCAAAATTGTTGTTCATAAAGAGAGGGAAATTATTTAATAGAATAGCATAAAGTAAAATCCAAAGGATGCCATTTTCATGTTCAGAATAATATTTTTTTTAAGAAAAAATTTGATTGATTTAATAATAATTTCTTTTGCGTGACAATATTGTAAAGTTTGATTACCTTGGTTTAGTAAGTATTGCACTAGACTAAATAATCTGGTGCTGGCTTTAAGAAATTCTGCATTTTTACAGTGCTATGTCTTATATGAAGTATTAGCATCATTATTATTATATTTTTCCCTTGAGGAATAAATACGGTCTAGTTAAGATAATCTGAAAGCAGTTTTATAGGAAATATATCATTTTTATCGTTACTATTTTCTGCATGATTTTTTTTTTCAAGTACAAAACGACGGAGTTTAAACGCCTTATTATGACTGGGCGTCCGCAACTAAAAGAAATTACCGCCTACAGATTATTATTTTTGATTCAATTCTTATTAGTGTAATTTACTTTCACCTTTACGCAGAATACAGACGTAGTTTTGCCCATAATAAAAAGTAATAAGTTGAGGAGAGTGGCCGGAAGCTAGGATTTCTACATTTTAGAAAAATATACTTTTCTTAACATGACACACTTTGTAAATAAGTAAAATGCTGCCATTTTACAATAATTTGATTAACATTATTCTTGTTTAATAAGTGAGATAGATAATGAAGTTCACTATGTCTGTTTGTACTATTTAATTTCATGTGACTATTAAGGCTATCCTGCCTGTTTAACTGTGTTTTGTTCACCGTATCGTCACTCTTTTTTATTCTTGGAAGTAAAAAAGTCTGCATGCGTGTATGATAAGTTTGCAACGCATTTTTTCTTATTTGCGGTTGGTGTTTTTAACTTCGAAAGTAATACATTTTAAAGGTAATTTATTTTTAAATATGGATTACATTAATACATGTATTAACATTAAAAATGTAATCCGATTCAGATTTTGGTGCTTTACATTTCTTCTTCATAAGGGAAGATTTTTTTTTTTCTGTTTGCCACTTTCAGTACAAAAAAGCAAAGATCTGTTGAATTCTCTGTCTGTTTGAGAAAAATATATTATTTAATTATATTTTAGAAATAAATTGTTAAAAAATGCACTATTCGAAACACTTTAGGTGAATAAGGAAAAAATAACGTCTTTGTTATATCCTTTAATTATACTCTTAAATCACTACAAAGTTCAGCCGTTTGTTTTCGAATATTTAAAAAAAAAACTCTAGATCTGAATATTAACTATTCCGAAAATTATAAAAATTACAATTTATTATTATAGTGAAGCAAATAATTCAATTCTAAATGTTTTCTTGCAGATTAATGGGAAACTTTTGACAGGATATGTCGTTCTAAACTTCTGTCGTAGCAATCTCCATCAAAAGCTTGGTGTTTTTGTGTAACTAATTGCGAAAGAAAATGCCATAGTGGTCATTTTATTTTTAATTCCAATAAAAGAAGAGTGAAAGTTTGCATTATTCGAATTTTTGTTTAATTTTTTTAATCTAAAAGACATCTCAACAAATTTATATAATAATCTAAACAAATTTCTATCTAAAGCGAAAGTAGAAAAATTCCAGACACAAATCCAGGGCTCCCGCTCGGTTCGTTTATTGAACATCACTATTTTTCAAAGAAAAATCTGATTTTTAAATTTCATAAAAACTAACGGGGAAAGGCTTTTTTTTGGGGGGGGGGGAATTTTTATAGAAACATAACACAATTTTTTTCTTTTTAAATTAACAAAATGAATAAATGGGTGCCCGCTCGGTTCGTTTATTGAACATCACTATTTTTCAAAGAAAAATCTGCTTTTAAATTTCATAAAAACTAACGGAGAAAGGCTTTTTTTTGGGGGGGGAGGAGGGGATTTTTGTAGAAACATAACACAATTTTTTTTCTTTCTTAAATTAACAAAATGAACAAATGGGTGCCCTGTAAATCCTATCCTATTCCAAAAATCGTGGATAAAAAAAGTTTTTTGAATCAGAAGTACTTGTTCATAACTTCTGAATCTTTATTTTGTTGTCTTGTTGTTTCCTTATTTTTCTGTGACAAATTTTAAAATTTTCGATACGAATAATACATTTTTGCAATTGATCGGCAATTTTTCATGTGACACAAAATGTTAAATTTTCTTTTCTCTGTATCGATAAATGCGTTTAGTACACAGTAAAATGCATTTGGGGTCGCTCATATAATAATTGAACTGGAATATAACTGTTATTTTTTTTATAAGAAGATAAGGTGTTTTACTGAAATTTATAAATGAATCATTGATTTTTAATTTTAATATTTAACATACAGTATATGGCTAAAAATACTGAAAATTTAAATTTTTAGACATTTTGTCAAATTATCTAGGGTAATACTATACGATTTGTCCTATATTATCGGGTATATAAAGAATATATTTAATCTAATATTTTCAGTGAATGTTTGGTAACCAGGAAACTTGTGGACTAACGAAACTGAGCTGAATTTCGCTGTTTCTCTATCCCGCCCCCATGCTCGTTCATGTCATCCTCCAAGTCAAAAAAATGGCCGCCTTTTACACATTCATAAATCGTGCTCTTCATGTTTGCTCTGATTCTCAGTCTCTCAATAATGAAATTCGATACATTAAAGCAATTGCATTTGATAGAGGTTACAACCCTTCTATTATTGATACTGCCCTTTCTAAATTACAAAACTCTCACTCCTCAAACTCATCTCAGTCTTCTACTCGTTCCAATATTAGCATTGTCTTACCTTTCTTTCCAAAATCAAGTTTTTCCATTGCTAAAATTCTTAGTCGGTTCCATTTCAAAATAATTTTTACTCCTACTAATAAACTCACCCTTTCCAACCTTAAAGATCCTGTTGAATTATCAAATTCATGGGGTATTTACAATATTAATTGTCAGTGTGGTCTTTCTTACATTGGTCAAACCAAACGCAGTCTAAAATTTCGTATTAAAGAACATAAGCAATATATTGAAAAACAAGAAATCAAGAAATCCTCAATCGCAAAACATTGCTGGGAGACGAGCATGCTTTTGACTTCAATTCGGTTAAGATACTAACTAAACCTACTTCTATACAAGAACTTAACTTCCCGGAAGCTTTCCATATCCATAAAAATCTTGCTAATCTCGTTAATTGGGATTTTGTTATTCCACCATTATCAGACTGTTGGAAATATTACATTAAAACTAATTTTTCTTAATCTTTTAATGCAGTTCTCGCAATATCTTTTCCATTTTCCACCCAATTTTCCTATTAGCTGTTCCCTGTTTTCCTATTGGCTGTTGCCTAGGATCCTCTGTTTTCGTATTGGCTGTTGCCTAGGATCCTCTGTTTTCCTATTGGTCAAGAAACTTGTCGCTTGAATCCCCATCCACCCTGTATATATATGAGTAAATTTCCACTATCTTTAGCACTGAGGAAGGTATGCTATATGCTACTGAAACCGGTATGCTTGGAATACGAATTTTCTGGTGTTCTAACGTTGAAAATAATTTTATCATATTGCACCAGGCAACAACCTATTACTTATTGATAAAAATATAGCCTATAATAGTGCATTTTTGCCCATTTCATGTACTTTAACCACTTCAAGGAGATGGTACTTTTATGCAACTTAATTTTAATCTCCAAATGCCAAATTAACATCCATAACTTGTATTTTTTTATTTATAATGTACTTGAAGAAAACCTTTTACTTGTTTTTAAATAAATTTATTTTAAATTCCTGTGTTATTTATTCTTTTTAAAATTTTAGCCCAAAATAAAATTGTCTATGAAAGATGCAAGGTATATGTGCGACCAGAAGACATTAATATATTTCATAGTTTTTTTATTTCCTTTGCCTCCAAAATTTACAAATTTTACGCAATATAGCGATGAGAAAAATTGATTTTTATTATTTTCGAGCCACCTTATAGAGTTGGCTACTAAATGGAGCAAATATATATATATATATATATATCGTTCGTGTATGCGCAGTTAAAATTTACTTCCGACGAAAACTCGTATTTCATTGAATATATAATCTACTGATGTTCTAATTTCAATATATTGTTTCTACTTTACTTGACATATTACCTGAAAGTGACGAATTTTGGTTACAAACTGTGCTTGCTCTAAACAAAAAAATTGTGACAATTTGTTGAATTTTTTTAAAGATACCTTTGTATCTCCATAAATATACATCCCACTTTTACGGCAATGAACATAAAATTTGTACATGACCCACATAATAAAGAGTTACAGCCGTAGCTTGTTTACAGCATTTCAATTTAAAGTTTGATTGCAAATGTGTTATTTCTTTATTTAATTCGTTGCTGATCCCTTAAGTTGCTTGGTGACCAGATCTTCGCTGAAAATGTAGATGCAACCTTGTGAAAAAATAATACATACATTTATGACGAACAATTGAATGATTAAGACATTCACTTTTCTCTTATTTAGTTCCAGGAATGATAAATTATTGCAAGCATTGGGGTTTTCTTGCATAAAATACATTTTTTTGAGCTTAACTTTCTAATTCAACGATTGTAAACTTTTATAGAGAGAGACGCATTTATATTTTTTCTGTAGTTTTGAAATTATTTTCCAAAAAATAAGCCATATCTTTAAAGAAAATTCTTTCATTTCTGATTCTTTCGAGGAAATAGGAAATAAGGATTCCCTTATTTAGTTAATCTACCATACACAGATAGTTTCTACTTTTGTCAGTTTAAAAGAATTTCCGGAATTTGAAATAATTTTTTTCTGAAAGAATTTAACAATTTTCTCGAGACCAGATAAATTGTGACGGATCTAATTTTTTTAAGGTTATCTGTACTTTTGAAAAGGTTTTTCTTCTCCTAGCAATCAACTTGCAATAAGATACTTTGTAGGAAATTACCGTAGCGAAACAATTGCTCTAATCATTGACTTAAAGTTAAAAAGTTAAGTAACGCTTTCCAAATTAATAAAAAAGAGTTCTTCTCTTCAGAACTATACAACATGAGTTTTGTAATTTGTGAAGCAATAAATCTATTGCCATTTTTTAAAATTAACTTTCAGTTATTAATATTTTTTAAATTCCTCTCATCACTAATGTAGAAATTAATTTGTTGCTCTATCTAATAAGAATAATAGATACACCTTTTTATAAATTATGTAGTTTAGTGCATTACAAATTTACAGATATATAAAATAATTAAAGCTTTTAAGGTTTAAAAATGTGTTTTTTCTCTGAAAATTTAAAATCTCAATATAGTACGCATTTTGATACTTCTTATTTAAAACTTGTTATCGATTACATTTGATTAATTTGAAACAAATAAATAAAAAATAAAATAAGTTTATATTGTTTAATTATTACTTACTCATCATACGTAGTATAGGGTAAGTCTTGCAATCGTTTTGAAAATCGAAAAAAATTTTTTTACGGATTTACACGTTTTAGATAGTGGAGATTCCGAAAAACATATTTTTAGAAAAAAATTTTTGCCGTCCGTCCGTCTGTCTGTCTGTCTGTCTGTCTGTCTGTCTGTCTGTAAACGCTCTATCTCCCGAACAAATTGAGATAGAGACTTGAAATTTTGTATGTAGTTAGTATGTAAGAATGGGACGAACCCTATTTAATATCAGCAACCTCGATTATCCGGAACTATTTTTTTCGGACTCTCGAAAAATTCGTTCTGATGAAAGGTATATAAAAATTTTCGAATTTTTTTGTTCTAAGGAATGGACATAAAAGGCAATAAAATAACACACATTTTGCATATAGAACGAAGTCGATCGGATTATTAGTTGCTGAGATATTTGTAATCTTGTTTTCCACATTCTTCGATTTTTCATGACCCTGTATTTCATTCAAATTTCAATTCAGAGGTATATTTTAATTAGAAATGAGACGCTTAATCCGACGCAGTTAATTGTTAGTTAATAGAATTATTATTTTTGGAGTTATAAGGATGTTTCTTTTACACAGTTCGGTACTACTTGAGTAGTTTGGCGTTTTATATAATTTGTCGAAATTGGTACATCAGCAGTTCTTTAATATAGCATTACTATGTATATTAACAATATATAAATTTTGTTTATGAATTGCAATGCACTGTATAAATAGTTTTCACATGTTTTATTTTCATATACATATCCATGATGGGTAAGTATTACGGTGGCCCCCAACGACTAGTTTTTCTTTGAAATTATTTTACAAATGTTATTTGATTGTTCAAAAGAATTTAAAATAAAAATTTTTGGTATTCATACACTATATAGCTAAAGGTGACCGGCTTCTCTGGACGTTTTGATTAATATATGAAAAATACTCGAGGAATTATCCTGAAAAATTAAGCGTGTAAATATAATAGTACAGGTCATACATTTACGTGAAGATTTTTTTCCCGAAACCCTATAGGGGACTGTCAACAAATTGAAAAAGAGCGAAGATATTTTGGATAGCTCTGTCACAACTAATGTAAGAAAAACGTTCGAACTATTGATTACGAAGTGGTTTGTTTTAATAAACTGTGTTCATTTTTATGTGGATAGCATGTATACTCGTAGAGAAATTAAGGTTTCTGTAAAAACAGCCCCAAATTCGGCCAAATTATTTTTGCTTTTAATTTGCATAGTTCTTAAAATTAAAAAAAATGTTCTTCTCAGAAAATATGACACATAAAATTGTACACAATACCCTGTAATCAAAATTTAAAAATATTAAAAATTGTATGCAAAATGAGCAGGTTTCTAAATATTGTTTCACTGCCTATGCGTTAATGCAATCAAAATATGTTTTGCATAATGTGTTTGTTACGTTTGTATAGAGAAACTTTTGTGAAAGTTTCAAAACTGTAGTTTAAAAATTCTGAAAATTATCGTTGATAGTATAAGCTCAAAATCCGTTGTTCCCAAAATGAAGCAAAAACATGAGGGGCTGTATCCATATATCCATTGATTAGTGTCTATACAGAATACACAATATTGAACGTACTAATATATTTGGATACAGCCCCTCATTTTTTGCTTCATTTTGGGATTTTGAGCTTATTCTATCGACTATCAGATAGCTTGAATGAATTTTATACATTAGTTTTGACAGTGTTATCCAAAAGATGTTCGTTCTTTTTCAATTTGTTGACGGTTCCCTGTGGGGTTTCGGGAAAATATCTCCGCGGTAATATATGACCTGTACTAGCATGTTTACACTCCTGGAGTTTCAGAATAATTCTTCATGTATTTTTTCTGAATATTTAACAAAATATCTAAAATCATAAGTGGCCGGTCACCTTTGGCCATATAGTGTACATTTATCAATGAATGTGGGGAAATACAACAACAGATGCAAAATGGCTAATAATAATGTACACTCGGCCAAAGAAAGAGAGATAGTATCTCATGCATTTTCACTATGAAACTTTTCTAAAAATAATCAAGATAGTTATTAGACTGAAAATTGTTTGTTCCATCAATAGATATTCAAAAATAAGTAAACTTAAGGTTCATCTTCATACTGAAATTGTACCAAAATCTGAACATTTCAATGCGAACTATACCATTTGACATACTTTTTTGATCATTTGGTACATATTTCGATTCATATTATAAGGACAAACTTGTCTGTGGGTAACGCTGATGTTATTTTGACGGTAGCAATAGCAGACGATTAAATTTGAATTTTCCTGAAATTTTTTAATTTCCTAAATATTCAACATTACTTTTTACACCGTCCAATGAAAAAAATATTTACATTCAAATAGTATTTGTTTGAAAACTGCATCGCTATTTATTAAATTTTTATTTATTTTTAAATAATTTTGAAACATGATTAAAAAACTCTCTATCGCGTGCAGACGATTACGGTTTATAAAAGATAAAACTGTTTCACTTAAACTAATATACAAAGAGCATTCCATAAAAACTGAGAGTTACTTTTAACTCAGTCTCAACACCTTTAAACTAAAAAATAAAGCTGCAGGTGATATTTTCAAACCGTTAACTGTACATTTATAAATATTCTAAAAGAAGCAGACGATTTTATTTTCTTAACTTCTTGTTTGTTTAAAGAACTGTTTTTATTTACCCTATAGAAATGGAGGTAGGTGATTCAGAGTTAAATGACGGATCCCGCTGTGCCATAAAATTTTGATATCATTTGGGCAAAACACCTCCAGAAACAGCTCAGTTAATGAAAGAAGCTTACACTGTAAAAAAATTTACCCTATTGCTCTATCGTCACTCCATCGCTTTTATAGAATATCTCTGTTTTGACCAATGAGAATGCTCCATAATACAGCGAAGTAATCATTTCCTATAAAAACGATGGAATGACAATACAGCAAAAAGGTCAAATATTTTACAGTGTAGAATTTTTTTCAGCGAGTCTGCGATTTTCAGATGGCCTGGTGATTTAAAAAAAATGACGTCTATCTGCAATACTGGTTGTTAATCTCACAAGGAAGAGTTGTGTGTGGCCAAAATGTTAACACTATGTTTGCAATCTTGCAAGAAGATCAGTCAATGGCAAATGAGAAGATAGTGGTGTCAAGAAGCTTTTAAAAAACGTCAATATTTAGCATTCTATGTAACGACTTACAGCTTCGCTATGTTTATTCCAGCTGGATCCCTTACACCTTACTAAAGAGCAAATGCAAAAATGAATTTACCAATGTTGTGAGTGGAAACAGATGCTCCAAAATTATCAAAATTTCCTAAAGAGTGTAATAACAGGTGATAAAACTTGGGTACATCATTTTGATCCCTTTACAAGTCCGCAACAATTGTCTGGAAACACACTGATTCTCTGTCTCCGAAAAAAATTCGACAAAACAAATCTACTGGAACGATCATGATCATTATTCTCTTTTGCGAAAACACATACTGAGAAAGCGTCATGAACTGGTAGGGAAAAAGGCATTATATCACGACAATGCTCGGAGGCCTGTAACTATTTCTGTTCAGAAATATCTTAGTAAATGCAATACAAAAATCCCACAGAAATCAATTTCTGGCCGTATCCGACGTTGAAGGAGAAGCTCCGCCGCAGAAAAATTAATACAGATTCTAAAGTTTTTTCAGAAGTCTCACGCCGAGTCTACATTTTCTTTTTATGTAACTTTTATTAATAATTTATATAATTTAATATTTTTTAACGTATAAAGCGTCCGATTGTATAGTTATTTAATAGTTAATTCAAACTACTTAACTATCTTAATATTCAATTATGTTTTATTAAATTCTACAGTTATATTTTTCTAACATTTAATGATAAAAGTCAAGCCTTAAAATTTCATTCAAGTTTATAAAAAGAAATGCTGGACAATTTTAATATGCACTCGTCCCTATAGGGCTATATTCATTCTATTTCCTTTATGGTATTTTAGTAGAAAACCGTTGCTAATTTATCATCAAATGCAGTACCATAAATATTAATAATACATCAATATTAATAATTTATTTTTCAATATTGATAGTTAATAAATGTTATTGTATCTGAATATTTAAAGTGTAATTTCCATGTGTTAATTTCAATTAATAATTTCATAGAAGTTGAAGAAAAACCCACATTTTTTACCTTGCTATTATATTTATGCTATCATGAAACTATTTCAGAAACTGTCTACTGCTCAATTATAAAGGAAGTCTAATGTTATAGTAAACATTTTTCCGACGCTAACATATGTGTGTGAAAACGGCATCTATTGTTTCTTCATTTTTCACAAATGCGACTGTGCCTTGCTCAATTTGAATTTCGTGGTTATTTTATAGGATAATATGATAATTAGCTCATGGTGGTTAACTGGCTATTATAAATACGCTGGTTGGATGTATGTATGTCGGCCAATTATCTACACTATGGGATATGGGCCCTAAGGGGTGGGATGCCCTCCGTGGGGGTCTTTCTAAGGGAACCTAACCCGTATTTACGCAAGGTTCGAAGAAAACCACGGAAAACGGTCAGGCCGACGGTCGCGATTGGGTTCGAACCCAGCACCTACCGTCTACCAGTTTGAGGTCAGAACCTCTCCGCCACTGGTGGGGCAATACGCTGGTTGGAGTTTAAACACTCGGATTTGTAATTGGATGTCTTCTTCAAAGTATTGGAAACATTCAACTGTTAGTTGATTTTAAAAGTGAATAGTGACACGTGCCAGTACCTGTTTGAACTGTTTTATAGTAAATATTCGAAGTGCTTCGGTGTCATGGTATGAAGTTGAAAGTTTAGTATTTCAATAAAGTTTAGAATTCAGGTGTTTCTCGTTAAGTGACATTGTAATTGAATGTTTTCTGCGTTTTATGCTATCCAAGAAAACTTTTTTATAAGTTATTGTTCAGTTATTTCGTTGGCGTAAGTTGAGGTTAAAATAGTAAAATTGCATTTACCTATTTTCAAATAATAGTTGAATCTAAATTCAAGCATAGTAGTTAAATTTCGGGTGTTCCAAATTTCGGGTGTTGCATATTCAGGTATTATTAACTCAACGGCTACTTCTTTAGTGGGCTGGCCTTATTGTACCACCACTAACATTATGGGATCATCTAAAAGTCAATTTTGCTGGAATATTAACATACTGAGAAAAAAATAATTTTTATGCATATAAGGTACCCTGGGGTAATAACGCCACGTTAAGGTTCTACCAATTTTCACGGCTTAGTTTTAGATTGTATTTTTCAAACAAATATAGGATCTGATACAGCAACTCATTGACTATCTATATAAAATAAAATAATTTAACAGATATGTATTCATAAAATGTAATGGCGTTTTTTCTTGACCCATGCTATTTGGCGTTATTACCCACCTATATGGGTAATAACGCCATGCAAACAAAACTATGAAATAAGATGGAATAATTGCATGTAGATAGCCCAATTCTAAAAATACAAACTCTACAAACATAGAAATTGACAAATTGTATTCTAAGATATTGAAAATGTTCAATTTTTGTGAAAGTGTAAGAAATATAAAGGTGTGGTGTGGGAGGGGGGGATGAGGCAAATGAATATCAGACAGTGAGTTTCTTTTTGCTTAAAAAGGACCGTTTAAATAGAAATATGAGAAACATTGCACAGTTTTAACTGTGTTTATTTGAATCAGTATTTAGGATGTAGCTCGGCCACTGTAGGCCATCAACCGGGGTATTAATGTCAAGGATTGGCGTTATTACCCCGGTATAGTTATTGCGCAGTACATTTTAAATTACAAATTATCTCGAGAAGATATCCGAAATCTTCAACAACATTTTAAAAGTACATGAAATGCACTACAAATTTATGTAATTAACAAAGTATTTTCGGATAAAAAGATAGTCTTCACATATACAAAACGTATCTCGCAAATTTTAGATCAAGCGTTAATTTTAGTTGTTTGTAAAAACAATAAGACCTAAAAATGAAACAAATTAACTTGAAGCTGTTTTTTTGCGATTTATATGACTCAAAACCCTTCTGCGTAGAGCACATGGGTGTCATTTACCTGATTATTTCATAATTATGCAAAATATAAGCACTTGGCGTTATTACCCCGCCTGGCGTTATTACCCCAGGGTACCTTATTTATTTTTATATCCATTTTGCATATGGTTTAAGAATGAAATCTAGACTTTGAGTATTATCCGATATTGTTACTAAGTGTAATTAATTTAAGTTCATATTTTTGTACAATTTCTATATAACTAATTTTCATTAGTGTTCTTATTAATTATGAAATTTTTGAAACCAATCTTGTTAAAATAAATCGGTCCATACAACTTTTTTTTTTGCCTCAATTCTGCATTAGAAATTATGTTGTATAAAATCGAATTAAATGATTTTTTTTTTTAATATTTTTCTCTTTGGATAAAACATTGCGTTCTTACCCAGCTAAAAATGAACTGCAGTTTTTTTGTAGAAGTGAAGTGTTTTTGAGGTTTTTCTAAAATTTCTCTAGTCTTTCTGTAGTGCAATCTCAACTATAAAATCACTTCAGTTATTTTGTAGTTAATTAAAGGTGATTTTGCAGTGATTTATTTTAAGCATTCTGTGCGCTATTAACTTTGAAAACACTGTAGTTTTTATAAAGTCATTTTATAATCAAAAATTAAAAAATATATAAGACTTTATAACCGTAGAATCACTGCAGTCAATTTGAAGTTATTATCCAACCATTAATTTAGAAGTACATTTCCGATGCATCTCTCGTATAACTGTAGTTATTGTCCGATAAATTCACAGAATTTAATCGGAGAAAAATAATTTCAAATATGCTTCAAAATCGAACTAGGGATTTCTCATTTCATCGAACCACTTTCGTAGTAAAAAATTTATTATTTCCTACTTTGTTTTGTTACTTGGAAATTACAAGTTTTAATACATTAAAATCCATTTCTTTTTTTTTAATTCAGACATGGGCGTCCCATCTATGCTTCCTTCCCCCTAACTTAAAATTCTTAGTTCCTTTATTAGTTTAACCCAGCTAAAAATGAACTGCAGTTTTTTTGTAGAAGTGAAGTGTTTTTGAGGTTTTTCTAAAATTTCTCTAGTCTTTCTGTAGTGCAATCTCAACTATAAAATCACTTCAGTTATTTTGTAGTTAATTAAAGGTGATTTTGCAGTGATTTATTTTAAGCATTCTGTGCGCTATTAACTTTGAAAACACTGTAGTTTTTATAAAGTCATTTTATAATCAAAAATTAAAAAATATATAAGACTTTATAACCGTAGAATCACTGCAGTCAATTTGAAGTTATTATCCAACCATTAATTTAGAAGTACATTTCCGATGCATCTCTCGTATAACTGTAGTTATTGTCCGATAAATTCACAGAATTTAATCGGAGAAAAATAATTTCAAATATGCTTCAAAATCGAACTAGGGATTTCTCATTTCATCGAACCACTTTCGTAGTAAAAAATTTATTATTTCCTACTTTGTTTTGTTACTTGGAAATTACAAGTTTTAATACATTAAAATCCATTTCTTTTTTTTTAATTCAGACATGGGCGTCCCATCTATGCTTCCTTCCCCCTAACTTAAAATTCTTAGTTCCTTTATTAGTTTAAGCTAAGAGAAAAAAAAATAATTTCACTAAATTACATTTCGAAATCCAGTGAGGGGTAGTGACTACCTGTGCCCCCTGCATACAACGGAAATTTCTTAGTTCCTTTATTTTAAGTTACTCTAAACAAATAAATTTTGCGAGGTTTATCAAAATCAGAGAAAAAATATATTAAGTTTCAAAAGTTATAAGGGACAATGGGCCTTTCACTCACCAGCCCCTTAATGCGAAATTTCTTCTTACTTTTTATTGTAAATTTCTTGAAAATTATACATTTTACTATTAGGAAGGGGCAAATACTTTCTTTCAACTTCCTCCCCCTAACAGAAAATTCTTAGTTCTTATATTTTAAGCTAAAGAAAAAGATTGAATTTTAGTATTTTTTCCAAAATCGGAGAAAAAAATTAGTTATATTTCAAAATCGAGTGAGGGAAAATGTCTCACCTATTCCCCCATCCCCCACGGAAAATTCTTCTTTTCTTTTTTTAAGTCACACTAAAAGAATAAATTTTATTATGCTTTTGTAAATTGGAGGAAAAATTGCTAATTAAATTTAAAAATCCAGGGAGGGGCAATGAGTCTACAACCCCCTCCTTAATTGAAAATTTCTTTTTCTTTCTTTCTAAGTTACTCGAAAAATTTACATTAGGTTTTTGAAAAAAAAAAAAAAAAAAAAAAGAAGAGGAAATTTTATTGAATTAAATTTTAAAATCCAATGGGCTCCTTTGCTTCCTGCCCCCATACATCTCTATCTTCATAACTGAAAATTACTTGCAATTAATTTACTATTACTTCATTTTGAAATCGACATACAAATATTTGAATCATCAAATAATTTTTTAAATCGCTCTTTAAAATTATTATTGGATCTAAACTTAATGAATCGTAGAGAGAAAAAAATATTTCATCAGTTTAATTGAAGTGTGTTTTCTAATTATGTTTCATTTTAAAAGCACATCAAAGTTTCTTTTTTCATGCAAATATTAAATTATTAAAAGTGTTTAAAATTATTTTACGAGTCATAAATATATTGAAAAATCTAGTCATTTTTTATATTAAAATTAAAAAAAAAATCAGAAATTTCCCTTTGTAAAAAATTATTTACCAAAAAAAAAAAAGGAGAAAATTAAATTCTATTTTATTTTTAGGTAAAAATGTAGATAAATTAACAATCAAATATATCTACATAATCATTAAAAACATATGCTACATTAAAAAATAAAAACGACATAAAATGAGTCCTTATTCTAATTCAAAGTTATTAATTATGAAATTTTTATTTTATAAAATTAATTTTTCCTTTTTACAAATATATATTTCTTAAATTAACACATTTAATTACATTATAATTCCTAAAAAAATTATATTATCAAAAAAACCTCTAAATTTTTTTTTTTTTTTTTTGCAAGAAAGATTTAGAAATATTCTCCGTTTAAAAAACTAACTACCAAATATATATATATATACATACATACATACATATATATACATATATATATTATTTTTATTTAATTTTTAAATTAAAAAATTTTTATAAATAACAAATTATTATTCTAACACAATATTATATTCTTATTTTATAAAATTAATTTTTCCTTTTTACAAATATATAGTTCTTAAATTAACACATTTAATTACATTATAATTCCTAAAAAAATTATATTATCAGAAAAACCTCTAAAATTCGTTTATTTTTTTTATTTGCAAGAAAGATTCAGAAATATTGCCAATTTAAAAAACTCACTACAAAAAAGAAAAAATATATTTAATTTTTAATTTAGAAAATGTTTATAAATAACAAATTATTATTCTAACACAATAATAAAAAATATGTTTTACCTTATCATTAAAGGACATAAAATGAATTTTTATTCTAAGTAAAAAATATTAATTACCGATCCATAATTTATTAAAGTAAGTACTTCCATGTCAAAAATATATATTTTATAAAATTAACGCAACGCATGTAATTATATTATAATTCATAATAAAAAATTATTATTTTCACAATTAACCTAAAAATAAAATTATTTTATTAAATATTTACTGATTTTTAAATTCAGAAGAAAAACCAATTCATTTGCTTTAGCTATATCGCTAAAGTATTTGTTTAAATCATTTAATATTAAATTGTTTTTAAAATACACGCCCATATAAACGAATTATAATAAATAAATAAATAATAAAATAAAAGCACTTTAAAACATCCAGTTTTTCTGCCTGCCATTCAGCTTTTGCAACAAATAACCTTTAATTGAAATGCCTCCCCTTTATACCTCGCGCAACACTAACCAAACAAGTCTCAACGGGCAAGTGGTCAAAGCGTGTCTCTCCTGTACCTGGGATCGTCAGTTCGAGTACAACTGTTTCCACAGTCAAAATCTGCCTTTGAAATGTTAGAAAGCAAGCTTACCAGTATGGTCAATAGATGGCGCCAGCAGAGCCAATTTTTTTGGGTGGGAGGGGCATTTAACTTCAAATTCACTGCAGAAAATGTGTAGTTATTAACTACACATTCACTGTAGTGATTTTGTAGTTGTTGACTTCGAAAAAACTGCAGTGATTTGTGCCAAATCACCACAGTTTCGCAACTGCATTTTCTTTGCAGTTTCACTAGAGTTCATTTTTAGCTGGGTATTTTCCCATTCATTTTACAAATTCAGTTTTATTCCAACATTAATTTAATTAGGCAAATTTTATCTCGAAAATATATCCTCACTTCTGTCGAAGAAAAATGAAAGAAATCATGAAACGCAAACCTCAAATTATTTACAGTTATTTGTGATTAATCACTATATTGTCAAAAACAAGTTTTCAGATTACATTTAAAACAAAAATATATATTTCTTTCTCATCTGAATACTCAAAAATAGAATTGTACAGTTTAAGCTTGCGAAAAGTTTAATTTTTTATAGCCTTCTTATATCTATAAGTCTTAAGAAATAGTTTTATATTTTTGCTGTAAAAGGAAATAATTCTGTTGAGTTCGTAAAAATGATTATCCTATTAAAAATAATTTACTTTAGACTGCAAGGTATTAATTTGAGTAAAATTATAGATTCGTTTGACGTTGCTACTCAGTAAATGAAATTCTCTTTGTATCTGTTCCTCTTTTCATTCCTGACCTTAAATTAAACAATTACTAGCTATGCACTTAGTTAAAATTGAAGAGTAATCATCCAATTTAACTATACGGACAGTAATAATCACCAATGTTTTCAAAACAAATTACGAAATTCTAATATATTTTTTAAATGCCTACTTTGAAAGGTTTAAGGCTCTACAATTTTCTTTAGTAATGTGCCGCATGTTTTAAAATGATGCAATTGATTTAAAGTCGGTATTAGTTATTTGTTATTATTTACTTATTTTATTAATAATTTGTCTAAAGCATGTAATTTCATACAAGATTTCAAGGTTTTTTTAATGGCTATTATCAAATTAACTTGTAAATACTCAATGGAAGAACACTTCGTTATCGTACTCACTTTAACGTCGACTAAACCTTTGTGTTCAAACTTTTAAAGGAATATTCAATGAAGTTTCTTTAAAATTATTGGTTTGAAGAAAATAATTGTATATATTTTTACAGTCATAATAAGATGCATATTTTTTATATTTTGTGTAGGATAACGCTCGCAGATATTAACCACATAAGCGAATGTTTTCATTAATACACGGAAAAAAACTGGTTTGTTAAAACAATTAAATTTTGATTAATATAACCCCAACCAAAAATTTTATTTGAAATGACCGAATTTTAAACAAAATTTTGGTGAATTAACAAAAGTATTTAGTTAGTCTAACCACAATTTGGTCATTCCAACCAAAATATTTGATTGGGCTATATTAACCAAGATTTAGCTGTTTTAATAAAACAGTTTTTTCCGTGTACATAGACTGATAGTGTCTATTTAAAATGACCTAATATATAAACAGAATTTTTATTTATTCTACAATGAAGCACAAAAAAAATTATAAAGACAGTTGTTTGAAGGTCTAATACGTGTATATTTTTCTGTAGATTTCTGAAAAGACATACACGCCTAACCACACAATTTAGTAGAAATGTTCAGTCATGGAGAAAAAAAAGTACTTATTATATTATGGATCTATATTATAACCACATACACTGCCCATTTGGGTTATTATATTATAACCCGTACAGTTGTGATGACGCCGGCTGGACCGCCACGTGCAAAGGAAGACATACTCGCAAATTTAGCACTAAAACACACTTATTTTACGTTGTAGTTGCACTGGGGGAATGGATCTAAATTCGGGAATTTAGAAATGACTTCACACTAATAACATCTAATTATTATGAAGAAGAAAGATTTTTTACTCACGATCTCCTTCAAATACTTCTACGGTACTTTTCTTGGTCTGCTGCAATACGTGAGGACTCCTCAAGCTATCTTTAGAATGACAGCCCGTGACTGTTATTGATATCATTATTTACAAAAGCAAATCAACCTTTGAAGTTACTTTTAAAATTTTTTTACCACGGTTTCTCTTTATTCTTCCTCTGAACTCCACGTACACTACCTTCAAAGTGACTCGAAACTTCTGCGTTAAGAACCAACTGGTTTAAGAACCGAAAGACGGAGAGCGACCACCATCTCTCCCTTGCACACGCACTCTGAGCTTTTATACTTTGCAGACTGAAGAGACTGGGCTGGAAATTTGCATAAAACTAACTTGCAAACCACAGCTAACTGTAGACTCGTAGTGCCACACATGCTTAGGAAAGTTAAAGTTGCATAAAGTACGTATGCCGCTTTTGCGCCACAAATGTTAGATCAATGACATCACGAACTCACCCAAAACACAAAAGTGTCTTTATTACAAAGTGGCACTCCCCCACACGCTAACTTCGTAAGATTTCAGAAGAAAGTTAATGGTACCGAAGATCGGAAATAAAGTCTAGTTTTTAAAAATGAAATTCAAATTTGCTTAATGAGTCATCTACATAACAAACACAAACTTTTAACTTTCAATAGCATAAACCGAGTTTTATACCATTAATAAATCCTATATTCTACGATAGCAGAAGAGCAAATTTTTATGAAATTCGTACGATTAATTTTTGAGAAATTAATTATTTTAAAATGAACCTATTTTAGGGTCTGTATTCGAATTTCCTACTTCATTGTTTAAATGCTACAACAATGACTGTGTATCCTCTGTTATGTTATTATTTCTTGCTGACATGACCATTTCACACACTTAATATGTTTCGACTATTCACAGTCCAAATGTGCCCAAAAATGAGTAAAATATATATTTTTTAAATAATGCTTTTCTACACATCATACACGGCCCCATAAACTGGCATTTTGAAAATTTTTAATTATAATTCGGAAACTAATGAAAGCGAAATAATGTAACTAAGCTTTCATATAAAGAATAAAAAATACGTTAATGTTCTTCTCAAATAAATATTCGAACTGATTCTAAAAAGTCAGTTTTTTACTTCTATCTGAGAAAAAGACAACAATGAAAATGAATTTCCGTTATTAGTTGTCTGGTGCCACATGTTTCATTGTTTCATACGCTCTCAGATAATTCTACCACCATCCCCCTTACCTTTTTTATGCTACATTGTACAAATAAAACAAAATTAAAAATAAATTCAAGATAAATTCACAAATAGATTAAAAAAATTATGTGAATGTATTTTAACACTTGGACAAATTTGACCGAAAGACAAATTAAGGTTTTTTTTTTTTTTTTTTTTGATGTATTAAAACTAAAAGTCCCTTTAATTAAAAATTTTAGTATGTATTTGTTAAGAGCAAATCTGGAAAAGTTATGAAATTTTAGAGAGTTATTATGAGTAGTTTTTGAGTAACACAAGCTGAAATTTGTGCATGGGTCTAAAAAGACCCAGGGAACTTTCTAGGGTCAATAATATCTATTCAGAACACTTAAAGCAGTTTTTTAAATTTCCACGAATGTTTTATTAATTTCTCATGCGATTTTTTGCATTTTTTCACGATCTGTGGCGATTTTTCACGTATTTTAAAAAGAGTTCGGTTTTCCACATTTTAGCCCAATGGATTGAATGTCGTTTCGTTTTCACAGTAAAAAAATATTCGGTAAGCTATTTTTGGAACTTTTCGGGATTTTTTCCTTTTTAACGAAATTGAAGACTTTTCAAATGTTCCAAATTTAAAAACATGAAATATTTTTTTATTGATTATTAAAAAATATTGTGATGGAATTTTTTGAGAAATGAAATGAAGAACTGTCCTGTAAAATTTTCCTTTCCATTGAAAGAATCCTCATTGAAATAATGTCAAATGTTGGTTCGTAAAGCACCTTGACTTTGAGATAAGACAAATAACACTTTTTAAATGATTAAAAATAATAATGTGCGTATTTGTTGAACACAATGGGCTTCAAACGCTTGATTCGTTTGAAAAAAATATTGGTCGAAGTTTAAAAATAAAGAAACACAATAATTCAAGATTTGTTTCTTTCGGCACCAAAGCGAGTGTAGCTCGTGTCCGGTGTGTACTGCTAAGGCGAACGTTCCTTGAACCCCAAGTTCGTTTTGTAAAACTTACCAGCGAAGCTCTTCTATTATTTCTAAAATTCGGAAATATTTTAAAAACTTAAATAAGCATAATTTTATCAAAATTTGCTGAAGGATAAAAAGTTTAAATCACTTCATATAAGGTCATTTACTGATATACTTTATCATACTTGGTATGCGCAATCTCAAAAAACTTAAATCTCAAAAAATTAGACTTCTCTATGTCGTAACTGGTTGCTTTTACATCACTTTTGTTTTATTATACTTTTTTAATGTGGTTTTAATTATAGTTTGACAAATTAAAGAAATTTTTAAATGATTGAAATTCCCTTTTTTGCGTGCGATTCAAAAATGAACTTTGCGTTTAACCCCTTGGAAGATGACGATATATTTTTATACCACTTAATTTAAAACCCCAAATTCGACGTTGCCACCAGTATTTTGCAATAAAAATCGTCTTATGTACGGAAAGATTAGTTTTTATCTATTTTACAATTAATTTGTTTGTAAATCCTGGTGTCATTGAATCTTTTCAACATTTTAGCAGCAAAGTACTTTGCCCCTGAAAGGACTAATTACTTTTCTCACCGATGTTTTGTGATAATGCTATGTTACAGTTTAGGGGCATTTTGAAGAAAGCGCTGTGGGTTGGATGGAATTGAACTTTCCATAATAACGTAGGTGACCAGACTTTAAATATGTTTTATCTTTAAATCTTTAACAATTTAAAAAATTGTAACTTTTTAAACTTTGCTTTTTTTAAACGGGTCCGGGACACATTTTGAAATAATTTTTATTTATAGAGCTAAAATTGTGAATTTTTTGTGGTTGTTAACCATACTATTTGCAAACTAAATCCCATAATAAAACCTCTCTTTTTTTTATTTTAAATTAAAAAATTATTTAAAAAGTGGGGTAATTAATAACTCAAAGTATTATTTGTTGAATTTCATTTTTTTACATTTAAATAAACAGAAATATCTAAATTTTTAATGTTGATTCAGCATTTTCAAAAATATCATTAAAAAAATTAAAATATTTAAAGTAAAAATTTAAAAAAAATGATGCAACTTTTATTAAAAAATCCTATTTTTAAAAGTAAATATTTTTTTCAAATTTACTGAATTAAAATTAAAGTAAAGAAAAAAAAAACATGTTTCAAGTTTGAGACATTTAACTTTAATGGTTCTTGAGTTATAATAACTTACATCCGAGACATTGTGAAAAAACTCGTCAAAAAGAAAGTGAGCTTTTCACTCCTTCCAGTTTTAGAGTGTACGCTCGAGTTTTATTTTATGGTACCTATCCTGAGTTAGTAAACAAACGCCAACCAACATGCATAACCATGCATGCTTAAAAAACAAAATAAATAATTGTATTTAAAAATTAGGTATTACAGTGAAAAAATAAAAATATTCTAATTGTCGTTCAGTGTGTTATACTTTTCAAGCACTCATGAACATTTTTTGTTTATTATTAAAAAACACGTATAATTTTGAGCTCTTTTTTAAATTTATCAAAATGATCAAATCAATCAACAGCTTAAACAATCAATTTTCGAAGCGCGTTTTCATACGTTCCCTTATCATTTTCACGCTTTTTTTTAATGACCTTGCCAATAAATAGAAAACTACTCAAATAAATTTCAGTGCCACCCAATCACACTGACCTACTGTCGAAATGACATTTTCGCATGATAACCTCCGGGTTATCCGTGCGAAATTACCCTAAGTTCGGGAAAAAATGCTTGTTATCGGGTAACAGCTCATTCTCTTTTTCAGATAACCAGTGATTTTTACAGAAGAGAGCTGAACTTTTGTTGAAAATACCATTTCGTACCAGAAAGTAATAAATCTTCACATGTAAATATACTAAAGAATGTACCTAAATTGTGTTTTCTTAGCTGTTAGTAACCTTTTTGACTCTTTCCGATGCTCATGTTTTTGTTTATATTGCTGCTAATGGAAAGCACGCCCATAAATGCATTTTCTCTAATGTATAAACATTTAGTTTTTCAAATATTTACTAAAGTGGTTTCAACACAACTTATTGTGGTTGAATTCTATAACGTCTGTCATATCGTCCTACAAATAGCTTTCTTTAAAAGATATTCCATAAGCTTTTATACGGATACTCGACGATATACTTGTCTTTCCATAAAACTTTTTTACATCATTATTTTTATATATTATTTGAACTAATGAAGATAAAAAATATTGCGTTTTATTATGCGTAAGTTTTAGTAATAATAAAGAAAAAAACGGAAGAAATGTAGCGCTCTATTAAACTTCAATACATATAACAAAACATTGAGGACTTACTGTTTTTGCAAACCATTAATTTTATGAACTTATGTTGCTGTGTCACGCTTATTTTTTTTCCTGCATTTGACATTGCTCTGAAACAGTCCTTAAATTTTAATGGAATTACAAATATGTGTTTATATTTTATTAGGTATTATCTTTGATTTCGTTCATCTTTCATTTAAAGAACAATAAATGCATTAATAAGAAAAATAATTTATTCACGCTTATAAAAATTAAACACAATTAGCCAATTATTTATCACATTTTATAGTAGAAACTACTTCTATATCATATATTCTATATTCTGCATTATTATATTCGATTTAATATTGTTGGTTTATTTCAATACTTTCAGCAATAGACCAAAACTGATTTTAAACTTTCTTGCAGTACATTTTAACAAAATTACCTACTTAACGATTCATATACCAAAAATATATGTAATGTGACAGCTTTAGCATAAGAAAACATCAAAGTTTGCTATACAGCTGTCAATTATTAATACAAAACTAGGCGCAATGTCATTAAATACTATATATGAAGACATTGCAGCTTAGTTGAGTAGAGAGAAAAAAAATATTATTGCAATATACATTAGAATATTGTTTTTAATTATTTAAAAATTGAAAGTAATAGAATTCATAATTTCATTTTTATCATGATAAAAAGTTAATTAAATCCAATTGATTTTTTAAATCATCAGATTTTAAAGCATTCACCTTTTATATAAACATTTTAATAACAATTTTAATTTTTCTTAAGAAAGGTGTTATAGTAAAAATAATAGAATACATTGACATGTTTCGGAACCGTCAAATAAGTTCCATAGTCATAATATAAATAAAACAAAATTTCAAACTTATACTCGGTCAATACAAATGACACGCGACAATGAGATTTAAATAACAAAAAACACGCGCTCTATTGCAAAAAATTAAATTAAAATATAGACCATGATCTAAAACTTAACTAAAAATAAAAATTTCAAACTATTTCACGGTCAATACAAATGACACGCGACAAAGAGATATAAAAAACACCAAAAAACACGCGTGCTATTGTAAAAATTAAATTAAAAATAGACCATGATCTAAAAGAAATTCCAACGTGGTTCATCCCATTCAAGTTCCCATTCATTCCCATATGTTTAGAATTAATGAATAAATTCCTCGTGAGGGCTTGAATGGGATGAACCACGTTGGAATTTCTTTTAGATCATGGTCTATTTTTAATTTAATTTTTGCAATAGCACGCGTGTTTTTTGGTGTTTTTTATATCTCTTTGTCGCGTGTCATTTGTTTTGACCGTGAAATAGTTTGAAATTTTTATTTTTAGTTAAGTTTTAGATCATGGTCTATATTTTAATTTAATTTTTTGCAACAGAGCGCGTGTTTTTTGTTATTTAAATCTCATTGTCGCGTGTCATTTGTATTGACCGAGTAATATTTTGAAATTTTATTTTATTTATATTATGACTATGAAACTTATTTGACGGTTCCGAAACATGTCAATATATTTTATTATTTTTACTATAACACCTTTCTTAAGAAAAATTAAAATTGTTATTAAAATGTTCATTTTTATCAAAAAAAGAAATCCATCCAGTATGTTTCGAATGATTCCATAAAAACTGCAGCCGCAGACATACTTGAATTTTGCTGATATTTAGATAAATCAAGCATATTTCATAAAAAAATATTTTCTCCCCTGTTATAAACAACGTATTTTTGGGAAAGATATTTGCTCTGGTGGGTTTTACCACTATTAGTGTTATTACACTAGTTTTCAACTTACCGTACAAATGGTTTTAACAAAAATAATTTCTTGATGTAAGTTTCTCTACTAAAATCATGTTTATATTTGTGAGTGCTTATATTTTTTCGTAGGTATTGCATGCTTTTATTGATTTTTATATTATTTCGCATCAGATTGAGAAAAAATAATTTCCGTGTATAATTATTCTTAATTACCTGAAATAAAATAATTCTTTAAAAAGTTCTGCATTCAAGCATTTCTTAAACTTCTCTTTAATCTTTCTCTTAAAGGTTGAATTAAGTATACACAACTAATGAACATTCTTTCGTCCTTAGCTTCTTCAATTCTTTTTAAGCATCAATAGTTTTTTTTAAAAAAAATTTCAGCCGTGAGTATATATTTTGTTATAATCTGTGACGAAAACTATTTTAATTGGATTAAATGATCCATTGTTGACGTTAATTACTAATACTTTTTTCCAACTTCAGTTTTTTGAAATTAAACAAAAGTAATTAAAATAGCCGCATTCATGATATAAAGGAATTAAAATTTCTGCACTGAATGTTAAAATTTATAAGTGGCTAAGTTATGAGTCGGAAATTCTTTTATTTAATTTTATTATATATGCACTTTTTGCGTAATTTTCATTAATTTCATGAAACACCGATAAAGAATAATATTTAGATTTAAATTTGGCAAATGCTTATGCAAGAGTAAATTTAAGCAAATATTTTTTAATTTAATTAAATGATGTTTTATTTAACCTTCTCACGTATGGTATCCGAATAATGGTACATATCTTTACTGTTATTTTGTCTTTACAAAGATTTTTGTCGTTAGCTGTATGTAGTAATGACAGTATATGTTATACTATTATCAGTTCATTTTTATTTCACATTTAGTAATTTTAAAACAGTTCGATGTATCCCTATGCATCGTTTCTGAGATGTTTATTTAAAATATATGCTTCATTCTTTAAAATTGAGTGTCCACAAGGAAGGATTTTGCCCCCCCCCCCCAAAAAAAAAAAACAAAAAAAAACAATGGTTTGAGGAAAACCTATGCTCCGTTTGCATAGCTAATGTTTACGTTTAAATTAAATATTAGCAATTTCAAGTTTAATTTTTTAAAATTTAATTAGCGAGATGTTTGGTAGATTTCGTATAAAATACTACCTATTGGCGTCGTTCCCATATGTTGGAATTTCAGAAAATGTTTTCACATCTACACTGACCATGACTCCTTGACCCCAAACTATTATCAGTAAAAATCTTTATATCCCTTTTTACGGACACGATAACTTCTATAATTCTGCTCAAATTTCTTCCAAACTGGTACATAAAATCAAGGGGCATAAAATCTTACTCAAGTTCGTTAATGGGCAAAATGGAACGAACAGCGTAGAAACAGGAAGTATTTTTATGAAAACAGAAAAACAACCTCATAACTTCTTAAATAAAATAGATATCGAATCTGTTTAAAGCTTATAATACTTCTGAAAAATAGACCAAAAGTTTTTGCATGACAGATTTTTGATAAAGTTAAAAATGGGCTCTAGGGGTGAAAGAAATAGGGTTTTTAGGAGAAAAAAAATTCCTAACTTCGTCAATTCTCAAGATATTAAATTTCCTATAAATTTTCTAAATATTATCTAAAGTTTTATATTTACAAGTTTTTGATCAGACCAACTCTTATTGCAAAAAAATAAAAATAATAAAAATAAAAATAAAAAAGTAATAAATAAAGACGAAAACAAAAACGGGGTGTGGAAAAAGAAAAAAAAATCCATAACTTAGTTAATTCTTAAGATATCAAATCCTATTAAATTTATTTTACGTCTATAATGTCTACAATTTTTACATTGACAAGTTTTTTATAGGACCAATACTTATAGACAAAAAAAAAAAAAAAAAAAAAAAAAAAAAATAGGAATTATTTATAACAAAATTAAAAAAAATTATAAACCAAACTACTTATAGTCTGTCTCATTTTTAAAACTACTAACAGATTCTACTACTAACAGGTTCTCTTATTTGGGAACTATATAATGTGAGGTATTGGCCAGTTTTTGATAAAGGCAGGATATATTTCAAAAAATCTAGACAAAATACACATTTTGAACAGAATTTTCTGAAGCGATCGTAATCGAAAAATTGAAAAAGTATTCAAATAATAGATTGCTTATTTTCTGATTCATTTTTAAATCTATTTTTGCTCTCACATGCATCCAATTGACAGATTATCTTATTTAGGAACTGTATAATGTGCCTTATTATTCAGTTTTTTGACAAAGGCTGAATATATTTCAAAAACGCTGTCAAATTGGACATTGCGAACAAAATTTCCCGAAACGATCGTGATTGAAGAATTGAAAATGTATTCAAATAACAAACTTCTCATTTTATGACTTGTTTTTCAATTCAATTTTGCTCTCAAACGCATTCAATTGACAGTTTCTCTTATTTAGGAACGATATAATGTGCCGTATTGGTCTTCTTTTTCATAAAGTCAGAATGTATTTAAAAAATGCTATCAAAGTGGGCATTTGAGCCGAATTTCGCTTAAGATGATTCGGATAAAACCAGTTCTTATACAAAAATAAAATTAAAAATTGCTCAAAAGCGGCCTAATAAAGTTGCTAAATTAGGTTGTCTCTAATCATATTTTATTTTTATTTTATTTTATTTTATTTATATTTTTTTGTAACTGAAATAAATAGTTAACTTCGAAATCTACCTCCGCCTGTAGACCAAGCGGACAGGTATTTTTTACATTGCTAAGACTTTCAAAATTATGTTTTTTTTTTATTATTATTATTTAAAAAACAAAACCTCGTTTCGGTATTTTAGTCTATATTCTTTAATATTCTAGTGCTGTGATGCAATATTTCCCCCTTTAGCTGTGTTATTAGGGATATTACAAAATGTAATGTAAAGAAAAATAAAATGGTTCAATCCCACGATGTTTTCACAAACCCAACAAAAACAAATTTTAACTTATTCATTCGAAACAGTAATCTAGGCATTACTGTTAGTTTTATTTCATTTCAACCAGGGCCTGATTACCAACGGGGTACTTTCTCACCAGTAAAGTTTTAGAGAAATTTTCACTATGTTTAGACGCCCTATTCAGGCGAAATTACTGTCATGAATAAGGGAAAAAAATTTCTTTCTTTTTACTGGTAGGAGAGTGCCCCGCTGATAATCAGGCCTTGGACTCAACTTAAGTTCAAGTATATCTACCGTTAATAATTTTTAGTAAATACATTTTTAAACTGTTTCAGAATGTTATAAGTATTCTAAGATTAGTTGCATAATATTTATTTACATTAATGATATCCATAACTGATACAAAAGGGTATTAAAAAAATAAAAATAATAAGATTTTTTGCTCTTATGTTTTGAAGAGGGTTAAATCAGTAAATGCTAAATGTATGTCAAGTCCTCAAGATTTTCAGTACCTGATTAACAAAGGAATTGCCATTCGACACACAGTTTTAAAATGTCTTCGGATTAATTTCAATTACTATTTCGACATACAAATTCAAAAATTATACAATGATTGGTCAATGTATAACAACTATTTATTTTTCACTGATTTTTTTATATTATCAGAAAAAAACGTGTACTACAGTATTGTTCCACACACATCATTCATTGTGTAATATATACGGTACAAGATACATATCGTCAAAGTGGAATATCATAACACTGATTTTTTCTTAGCTTCCACTTAGCTACCACTTCCAACTGACGAAAAAGGCAATGAAGAGAGTCTGACAAACATAGATTTTTTTGTTGCATTGGCTTTTCTTTCTGAACTTATAGTTAAAATTAAATACGTGTACATAAATATTATTTTGCTACGTGCATAATTCTTCATATCTCACTTCTTAAATGTCTTTTTAAATAAAAAAATTTTGAATTTCTTTTCTTATTTTGGTACTTTACATACACGCAGAGTAAGGACATTAAGCTCGTTTAGGCCATAAATCTAACTTATGGAATTTTATCCTTTAAAAATAAAGACTTCTTTATGTTGCTAAGTCCATTCAATGTTTTTTTTTCTTTTTTTTCATGCAACAGTATTTAAAAGTCTTCAAAAAATTCTTCCATTGTCTAATGACATATCAGTAGTACTGAAAATAACTACTGATAGATTTCAGTAAACCTTATTTTTTTTCATTTAGAAATCTCCTTTAATATTGTTAAATTAAAAAGTAACATTTTCCCCAAATTAAAAAAAAATACCACAAAAAGTATCCCTATACAGGTATCGGATAGTAATCTCATGACAAATGGCCGTTCATAGTAATGTAATGCCAAAAACGTCATATAGCTGCATAAAAGATAATCTAAAAAAACTTTTTTCTGAAAATTCACCTCTATAAGCATAAACCGCATAATGTCAATAAAAGAGGAGAGTATGAATAACGAAATTATTTTTATTTGACATGATGAAGTGTGTAACATCATATTGAGGAAATTACAAAATAACATGTCAGTATTTTATTTCAAAATGTTTGCAAATGTTAAGCATTAGCTAGAAACCCACGTAAATGCATTTATACAGAGTCTCTCAGAATTGAAATCCGAGCTTCTTACATTATGATTTATTTGCCAAACTATCGCATAACAAGCACTGGTCGTAAAATGTTTATAATGTGTTCTTAGTTAATTTCATAAATAAAATAATTCAAATTCAAATGATGAAAAATTTGTGGAATACATTCCTTTTTTAAGGTTCCGTAACTCAAACTGAAAAAAAAAACGAATCCCTTTATAGTGACTCGTTGTACGTTTGCCTTTGAAAACACACTTTTTCAGTAGAAAGTTGTATCAGTAGAAATATTAAGTTGAAATTAAAATTAAATAATAAAGGCTATAGCCTCATTATTGTCTTGTAAAATAATCTAGCTTCTGACTCAATACAGTAAAATGTTATTGCCTTATAACAACATTGTTTTCATATAGATTCACTCTCAAAACCTATTGGGGATTCGCTTTTCCCTAGAATAGTCACTAAGGAAGGTCTTATAGAACATATAAGGACTAAAATTGCGAAGATAATTAATTTTTAATTCTACATCGATTGACAACTGACTGGTCTGATATCCTAACTCATCTGACTGTATGTCTGTTAAGACTGATTCTTTTTTTAATGGTTAAAGATGGGAGGTCCTCAAAAATTGTTAATATTACTCTTCGATAGACATGCAACCATTAAAACACGAAAGTACTACTAGAATAAGCACAGTTATAGAAATTGTTTTTTCTAAAATCCACAGCCATTTTTTCTTCAGTAATCACAAAAGAAAATCTGATTAAGATTTAATAGATAATGAAACAAATTGCAAATTTACGATATACTAATTACAAGAAACATCTAGATTTAAATAATGAATTCTTATTTTTTTATATTTGTAAAGAAAAAAGCTGATTGCTAGGCTTTTTAATAATATGACTTAATAGTGCGGAACCTTCAGGGCACGAAATTAATCACGATATGCCGATCGAGCAGACCACGCGCTACGATGTTATATGCTTGGAGGTATCTCTATTTGGACCATGACTACATATTCAGTGACTGCACAGCAGCGACTGAATATCCATATCCTCTCCCCAAAAACATTTCCAAACATGAATATACGTCTTTATTCAATTATAAAAAATCCTAAAATATCTATGAAAAGCATCTCGTGATCTGGTGTAGATTTATTAGCGTGCATCGGAAGATTTTTCCCTCGGGCTTCGCTCACTGAACCAACAAAAATTCTGCAGGTGATTTGATCACATGATTGTTATTTTTATGTTTATATTTGCACTAGTTTTGGAAGGCTGATTGATTTGGATTTAACAACACGATGGGACATCTAAAAATTTTTAGCAACATAAAAGGATATTTAAAGCTTCCTGTTTTTTAATTATCCAGTATGGAAAGTATAACACTAGCGAAGTATGATTAATAAATACACTGGGTTTGTGGCATATTAGTTGATGGAGTTTATAAAAATATCTGTACTAGTGTTGTACAAAATAATCCATAAATTAACCTACTTAACGAATGCATCTTTCTGTTGTGAATGCGTAAATATTTTTCAACTAAATTGTAGAAACCAGACGTTACGATCACCAATTTTTTAACACAGCGTAGGTTAGTAGAAGAATAAAGATAGAAAATAGCATTGAATCAATTAGACGTAAATTCTCATAGATGAAAATGAAATAAAATATTAAAATTACTGTTACATATACTTATAGTATTTTCTTTCTCAAAACAAATGAGCCTCGAAAGTATAGAAAGACCAAACTCTCTTTATACTTAAGCTTTTTTTTAATATATTTCATCAATTACTTTATAATTTTTATTGTAAATGGTTACTAAGCTGTTACTAAGCAAGATTGATATATCTACACAGGATGACGAGTGGTCAGGGAGAAACGCAGTCAAAAAAAGAAGGAAACTATCAGTATTTTCTTAAAGAAAATATTTTCAATAACATAAAGGGATTAAAGAAGACATACTTCTCTTTAACAAAATACTGGTATTTAACGCATTTTTTGACTATGTTTTTTCCTGATCACTCGACACCCTGCAACATGTTATGGTATTAGTTTTATATCAGTAAATTAGAATATTCGAAAAAATTTTATAAAAAGGGCGTCTAAATATTTTCATTAAAATAGACATTTTCATAACAACTATGGTAAAACATCAGTATTTCATTTTCACAATTTATTTCTTAAAATATAATTTTCTTAAAATAAAATTTTTTAATTTAAATTGCACTGCATACGTCTTACGCTTGCATATTTTAATTACGTACTAATAAAAGAGTAACATACGTCATAAATCACCAGAAACAAATAATTATGACATTCAGTATCAAGTCAGTATTTTCAAAATAATTTTTTATCTAATTTAAGTAGAAAATATATAAACGTTCAAATCGTAGTTTATCCATTACAAACTTTGACAACAAACCACGTGGTTTTTTTTTTTTTTTTTTTTTTTTTTTTTTTTTTTGTCTTTTGAAAAATATGTTCTGATATTTCTTGTTAAAATAACGTATTGCAGTTTGTTTTGATAGCATTATACACATTAATGTTAATTCTATTTTTAATAATAATAAACAATTAAGGTACTCCATAAAAATAAGCAGAGGATGCACAAAGTGATGTTTTTGCAGAGTTCTAATTTTTCATTTACTTAAAAATAATAAAAAAAATAAAATACTGTACGTCATAATATTGTACTGAAATAAAACTTCAAATATCAAAAGGTGCTGTAATGTAAAAATTTAATCAAGGATAACTGATGTTATAGTTATTTTAATAATAGAAATAAATCTGTAATTGTTATTACTATAAAAACTTACTTTTCTTAAAAATATCCCATTTATCATGAAAAATATAAAGCGATCAATAAATTATTTTTAAATAAAAACGTTGAAAACTGCGAAATTGAAAAATGAAATAAGTATTTAATTTTAATAGTAAAATTGAATCAACTATTATTAAGCCTTCAGCACTCACGCTTAATTTCTAGATTGGTTTCACGATGTATTTGGAGTAAATTTTATCCCAGAGTTGTATACTAATGAGTTAATATCAAAATTTACTATTTTTCGTAAAACATACAAAGCATTTAATAAAACATTTTGAAATGAAAAGGTTGGAATACTCTTAAAAAAAGGTTTGGGATTTGAACCGATATTATATAGTATCAGGACCGATGATCTAACCATTTAACAAACAATCACATATCCGAAGGTTAGAAAAAAACGTTAAAATAAGTCGGCGAATCCATGGTCGGAATGTTTGGTTATCAAGTTCAACGCAAGTGTATGTTTTAAAGATTCTCTTCATATATCCCAGTCTCCTTTGTGCGAGGGCGACCCGATCGTCATTCGTGAACATCTTCCTACTCGCACTTCTCCGTTTTATTGTATTGTCCGGAGGATTTAACTTGATACTAATTGCAATTTGCATGAATATATCATTATCTAATATAGCTTTGATTTGTTTTTTTTTAAATGTGATTTTTTTCCTTTTACCAATCTTAGATCATGATATTTCGTTTAAACATTTTTTTCAGCTTTTACACAGCCACTTTTGTGGTTTTCATTTAGCATAAAAAACAACTTCACTTTCTATGATTTCTCATTTTATTTGTTTTGACAGCCGCTATCCATTTCCATTTTCTCTTTGTGTCTCGCCCAAGTGTTACACTGGGCGTAAATATTACACACAATGAATCAATAAGCATGTTAGTGACTAATACAAATCACCTACATACTTCATAATCCTAAATCTATCAATTGTATTTTAACAAATACCAAAAAACTGAAAAAACCCACCTGTAAATATTTATCTGCTTATATTTCATTTTAATTCATTTATCAGCGAAGTCTCCTTTTAATAGTTTTTATTATCATTCGTTTTCCAATTTATATGTGAATGAAGAATGAAGAAATAAAATAAAGTATTAAAGCATATATCCAAAGTACTTAATGCTTCAATCCATTAATATTTTCTATTTCATAATAGACAAGTTGTGATGGTTCGCAATTAGTTACACTGATCGATTGATGATTACACTGACGATTAGTTACTGATCTTACTGTTTTTTTAATTATCGTTTGAAACATCTGTTTCAATAAATAAGTTGGCTTTGTGTTTGTTAGTTCGCGATCGACTTGGAAATATATAGCACGTTGAGGTCAGCAAATTAGATTTCCAATAGACAAAAACATGTCCAAATGCATCTAGTTCATAGAATTTTTATTTATTTACTAGCAGTCTACGCTTGTCGGTTTCTCTAAAGGAATTTTGAATCAAACGAAATACATCTGATAGAGATTAACAACAACAACAACAAAAAAAAAACTTAATATGTAATCAAACATCCACATTTGTTGTCTTATTCGTATAATCTTACATTATCATGTTCAATGTCGATGGTGTCGACATAATAGACAAAATAGATCTAAAATGCCTAAAGTACCTGTTCTTACCTATTTTTTAGTCGATGTATTATCTTAAATTTCTCGCTTCAAATTAAAACTGCTGCTGAGATATGTCGAAATATCCTAAACAAGCGACCATTCCAATAAACTTGCTTAGTTTGGAATTTCTAATATATAAATAAAATACATGTTTAAGTTTATTTTAGTAGATTAGGTAACCTCGAATTTATGTCTCTATCTAAAACGGCTGCTGACGTATGGCGGAAAGACCTATATTTTCGTAAATTTTTAAAAACGCTTTGTTATTAATGTTTAAATAAATTGTTTAAATAATTGTTTAATAATTAAATGTTTAAATAATTGTTTAATAATTTTTTAATAGGTTTGTTATCTTAAATTTCATGCTTCTACCTAAAACTGTTGCTAGGATATTGCTAGTAAGTGTCGATTCTAGGAAATTTACCAATCGAAAGAAATCGTCATTATAAAAAACACAATCGATACAATCATCGGTTTTTTATGAGATTCTACAATCAAGATGTCCTACAATCGATTACTAAAATGATTTTGTTTTTACACGCGTATAAAGGATTTTGGTAAATACATAGCAATTAAAAAAGGGTGGAATTCAATTTTTCAACAATTACCAACAAAATATTAAAAAAAAATTAAGAGCACACGTGGTGGCTAAAACAGGAACTAAATGGATGGTAAATGGGATCAACATTTTTTATTGATTTTTCTTAGTCATTAAGATCAGTTCGATAATTTTCCCGTTATTGAAAAAACCTCCGGAGTGGTGTAAGCCAAACTCAAAAAAATGGCCCCATGGGGGAAAAGTGGGTGGAGGGGCGTTGGAAATATATAATTTGAAATAATGGTAAGAGAGCTTTCCAATGATATGTCACATGAGGGGTGTAGGTCAAATTGAGTAAATTGTCCCCCCCCCCCAGAGTTTCAACTATCATGCCACTCCGGTATAAAACTTTCCACTCCCTCAGTAATTTCACATATTATAATAATATTTATCGGAGATGCCCATAAAAATTCCGATCTGTAATGATAAAACGCTACAATTTCAAAAAATAACGAAACCTTCTTCCCACGGAGGAGGGGATTTAGGGTGTGTGAAGAAAGGCTCATAATATGAAAGAGCGGTTCGAAAGCCTTCCGATGATATGTGACATGACGGGTTGAAAAAAATTTTGAATTTTTCGGAACCTTTAACCAACTCGGGAGTGGAAATTTTAAAATCGTTGAAACATGTCTTTAATTATTTTTTTAATAGACTTATGTTCTGCCGTTCCACGCTTCTACTTAAAACGACTGCTGAGATGTGCCGAATGTCTTAAATTGTTTGACCCCCCCCCTTTTACCTTCTCTGGGGAACAATTTCTAAAATCGCTGAAATATATGTTTAATTATTTTTCTATTAGGTTTATCTTCTGGAATTTCACGCCGCTACCTTCAACGTCTGCTAAGATATAGGAATAAGTTCCAGAATTTTCAGCCCCCCCCCTCTGTTTGTCCTCCTTAGGGGGGATTTTCAAGTATCCCATCTTAGTGTACGCTTACATCATAAGAAGTATATTTTATACAATTTTCATGTTTCTACGTTCAGTAGTTTGGGCTGTGCATTGATTATCAGTCAGTCAGGACAAACTATTTTATATGCGTATAGATTAGCTATTTTTTGTTATTTTAACGGAAAAAGCCACGTACTTCCCCAATTTAAAAAATTTGCCATCCCTTTTGATTCAGCAATAAAAACATTCATAATTCAATCTTTTAGCGTAATATAGCAAATTTATTGCGACAGCGTATCACTCTTTTCAATAAAGTTTATTCGAACAATGTGCAGCGGTTATTAAATTCTTTTTAATTTTTTAATAAGCCCGTCCCCCCTTCCTTCGAAAATGAAGACTTAAATAACTTTAAAAAGGTTAAGAAAATCAGAAATTTCCAATCTCAATAATAACGATAAGGCAGGATAATTTATTTGCGTCGGTTTGCTATAGTAACTTTTTATTGACAAAACCTGTTGGAATGATGGTAAGATAACTTCAAGCAGTTATTTTGACATATGATCTAAAACAGATTTTTTTCGGTTCAAAGGAATTAAAAACTAGATAGTATTGATTTTATTTCTACTGCTTTTAAAATTAAATAATTCGAGGAATTCTTCTGTTGTGCACGGTAAAGTGTCTGCTCAAGTCGGACGTTGCTTGAAGTTCGATTGCCATGACTAGGCGGGCTATTTAAGGAACGTTTTCTATAATTAGAGTGGGGGGGGGGGGTCGGATAACGTTGGACGATCTGCTGGGGACCAACAGGTGAAAAAATACTTTAAGGTGATTAAATAATGAATGAAACTGTGCCTTTTTAGTTGCGTTCATAAATACGTAAATTTGTAGCACCAATAGCCATCAGTCAGTCCATTCATTATTTTGTAGCACCAATAGCCAGTCCATCTATCTGTCTGTCTGTCTGACTGTCCATGCGATATAATTACGCAAAAACTACCCAAACGAATTATTTGAAATTTGAAATATACATAATTTTTGCATAATCTTGTCAATTCTTTTCAAATTTTATGAAAATAGGAGGACTTGTTCAAGTGAAAAGACAATCGAAAGTATTCCGTTACATTGCGATCAATGGAAAAAAAAAACAGTTTCAAGTGCATTGTAATGATGCTGCACTCTTTCGAACATAATAAAATATATCTTCTTCTATGAAGTATATACTAAAATATACTTCTGTATAATCTGTGGATCAAAGTATATTTGTTATTAATTTACATGGCAACACGAAAGTATTGCATTATATAATGGTATAGGGGGGGGGGGACATTGTTTGGGGCGCGTTTTAATTACATTAAACTATTTCACATTTTATGTATTTGATGTACGTTGCTGAAGTTCACTACAAGTTACTTCCTGTATAATAGAAAGTAGATAGGATAGTATTTGCAGGGACATGCAAAAGATTTCGGATAATGCATTTTATTGGAAGTACGGCCTTCTATTACATCAAGATTTGAAAATTTGTAAAACTTCATTACAGTACGAACACACCTCATTTGCTACGGTTGACGTACAATTTCCGACTTGTTCCTTATGAATATATAAATACACGATTGTAAAATTGATTTTAATCGTGTACCTATTGCAGGACATCAAATATAGCATAGCTTGGACTTCGCATATAGATCTTGAAACTTTTTTTGAAGAACAAACTTTTCAATTTATTCAATTGTTTACAGGTTTTCCTGATATATATATTGTAAGTGACAAAAATGGCATAAAATATGTTAAGCGTCTCTCAAATTTCGCCTCATATGAGAACAGCTAATTGGTGCAACAGTAAAAATCGTCTCCAACTCGAGGTAATTTTTTTCATGTGACTCTGTGAAACACTAAAAATTCTCTTCAACTCGAGGTAATTTTTTTCTTGTGACTGGATTTTTTGCCGTTCTGAAAAAAATTAATATGAACTAATAAGATATTACTTTGATTCCTTTTTAATATTCAAAAATTTCTTTTCACTTTTTTCATTTGTTTATGTCGGCTTACATAAGAATATACGAAGTTAATAAACATTAACATTTATGCCCAAAAGATGTGTTTTATATTCGAGCGTATTATTCGTCGCTTCTGTTTCACTAACTTCCTCAAAGCTAACTCGGAGTCGTGTAAAATGAATCCATTTTTTACAACGTTTTTCTACCACAATATCGTCTTTAAAACCTACTTATCTCAATAATAATACGTTTTTAAATAAATATAATAAATCCAATCTAAACACACACACATATACAGGATAGCCCAAAAAATCAGTACAACTTCAAAATTTTATTTAAAAATAAAGAATAGGCTAACAGCAAAACTACTTACACCAGTACACAGTACACAGAATAACTCAAAAAAGTTTATTTTTCTGCCGCTTTAGTTAACTTCAACATGAATTTCTTTCATGGCACGAAGAACATAAAGATGATACCTCAATTCAATCTACGAAAGCTTTAGCATGATAACTTCAATAGTAGCTACAGTTGTTTGATATTTTATTTCAGTTCTATGAGTTAAGTGTCTAGGTATCCTAAAAATGTCTCCCGTGCTCCTTCCACAGATTCTTTATTAGCATTAGGTCGACCATTTTGAATAACTGTAATTCTTTAATAATTGTTTACATGTTGTGCAGCGCCATCAACATACTGTAGAAATAAAACTTTTTTGTTATTCTATCTATTACAATAAAAAAATTTGCTACAAGTCTAGTCTTTATTTTAATACAATTTTAAATTTTTGGGGATCTTTTGGGGACATCCGTTATGTCAAATTTAACAGAATATAATTAATATTATGAGTGTTGCACTGCAGTCCTTTCAACAAATATATTTTTTATGATATAAAAATTTTTTTTTATTTTACTTTTATTATTATATACATGTTGCGGGAAAATAAAACATATTCAGAAACTGCAGTATATACTCAGTTTTGATTAATATCCCTAAACAAAATGATAAATACTTATTTTTGAATGATTATTAAATGTAACTTCTTTCTGCTTCCAAACTAAATTTAAGTGTTACAAACCACTGTAAAATTATTATACATAGTTTTTATAATGTACGATTATTTGCGTTGTATATAATATAACATTATTGAAGCACTTTTTAGACATGGAATGCATCAAAATATTTCTGTTATATGCATTTTACTTCAGAGGGAGAGGGGGGGGGGTAAGTGGACCCGCATGCCAATGAACTTATACCATTATTTCCGAAAAGTAATGTTTGCCTTAATTAATATTTGAAATTCTGTGATTAAAAAAGGAGACAATTATTATTTGGTTAGAGTTGTAACAATCTGTTCTGCTGGTTCGCAGGTTCGCAAGTTCTAGTTTATGTGTATTTTATCTTTAGCTACAAAGTTAAATCATGCGTAAAACTTTTCTGCAATTTTTTTCATTTAAAGTTTGTCTAAATTACAAACAAAAATCTGTAATATAAAAAATATTTATTTTTTATTTATATTATCTTTACTTTATATCCTATAGTAAGTAAGGTTTTAGAAAATGGTTCCTACTTGAAAAATTGATAATATAGATTTTATGTTAAGTTTTTGCTTATATGTATGATCGATCAAAATTCTCTATACTTTCTATATCAAATGACGCTTTATACGTAGTACTGATTTTATCATTTCTATAAGTTCAATATATTTGGTATACTATAATTTTTTCCTAGTAAAAGAAAATAAGTAAAATACGCTTCTTAACATACACCAAACCGCCTTTCCTTCATGGATGACATTCTAAATTTTATTGCCTGTCATATCATACTCCGTCAAACATAAATGTACGTGATAAGATTGTGCCATTAGATTGACCTCTTAACCTACGCAACATCAGTCCTTTTCCAGATCTCATTTCGGTATGTAAAATAAAAAAATATATATTAAGAGAGGCTGTTATATCTACCAAATCATTACTCGTTCAGATGTAACATTGTTGATATATTTTTCGCCTAGCGATGATTTCTTATGTCCAAATAACTGTTTTAAGTTGCCGAGTTAACCGTGTCAAAATGCTGCTCAATGTATATCAATGAATGTATATCAGTGTGTGCCTAATTGATAAGCTGCCTTTAAGATAAGGAAGTATTTAGACTTAGTAAATGCTCGTTTATTGATTCGGGAAAATTTTTCACATCTAAAATCAAACTCAAAACTAATGATTAAATAGATATGAATCGGATGATTTAATGATAGATATGATTATGCATATATATATATATTTGTGTATGTGTGTATATGTGTTTATACATAAATTAACATATATTTACCAGTAATTTATTCTAAGAGATAACAAAATAATTTTTTAATTTCTCATTTGGAAATTTTTAATGGATTTTTGAGATTTTTTTTTCTAGAGCTTAATACCTTACTAAATGACAAAAGTCTTATAGGTAATGAGCTTTACGTGATGCAAAGAAACTAATTTTATTTGATATTTTTATATTATTTCAAAACAGTAGATTTTTTCTTCGAGAAAAATGGACATGTTTTGTCTATGCAGACGTTTATTTTCTACCATGTAAATTCTCATTTTAGTGTTGTCGACTTTTTATCTGAAAGTGAAATGCTTTTAAGTGAAATGCATTCAAAGGTACTTGATATTTAAAAAGTTTTGTACATACGGAAACACCGTTACAATTAATGTAAATTTATTTTCGTATTTTGTTAATTCTATGTTTTCGCCTTAAGAATTTACTCATAAGATTATAATAAGAATTTTTTATACTAAATCGTTTTGGTTATAAAAATAAGATTTCTCAAGCTAGCTTATTCGTTTAAAAAATAAATGAAGAAAATGTCTGATGAAAGAATTATTTTGAAATAAATAAATTCGAAATTTCCAATTTGTTGAACTCACAAATCTTTAGGAAGTAAAATATGTGCATCTGTTTCTTTTAATTTCAATAACTTAACAAACTTTAAGAAGAAAAGCATTTAGTAAACAATATGCATCTGTCACTTTTAATTTTGTAAAATGTTTGAACTTTTCTAAATTAAATTGAAGTAGCTAAGTTATTAAATTTATCTGAAGAAAATATTTTCATAAATAACATGAAATAAGTTTCCTTCTATCGTAGCAGTTTTCTACTAATTTAAACTCCACAGACTATGTATGAATTGGTACAATAATTGAAATTTCTTCAGTTAATTTATTTGAAAAAAATTTATTTTGAAAAATTCTTACTTAAAACGATTTTGAAAAAGCTGTGTGTAAATTATTTTATCTATGTTACAGAAATAGTGAAATTCTCCTGGAAAGTTAGCTAACGATGTCACAGAATATATATATATATATATATATATATATATATATAATTACATTTCAAAATATGTTACGATAAAAATGCGGCGTTACATAACCAAACAGTACATGTAAGCGATTAATAAAAATATTAGCATTATTAAAAATATTATTTCATCAAAATAATTTGTCCACGGGACTAGAAAAATTTTTGTGGCTGGTTACAGTTCTACGTTGTATTATTTACTAGATGTGTGCGGTTAGTGTAAAATTTTTATAATACATTATTATTTTTTAAATTTGATGCATTGTACTGCTAATATCAGGTTGAATTTCAAAGGATAATCTTATTCATTTATGCTGTTGTTTTAAAAATAGCTACTCTCACAAATATTTGAATCATGTCGTGTACAGAAAAATAATAGCTCCTGAATAGCCTAAAAATTAGAAAAGAAGATTGTATCAAGAAAAGGTTTCTTAATCGTTTTAAATCTTGCAATAGGATACAAGTGCTATTAGTGTAAATATGTATATTTTTTTATTAATAATTGTAAAAAAAACCCATAAATATCTCACCATGAGTTTCGTGAACAGAACGAAAACAGCTAAGAATTTTAAAATATTACAATCAAGTAAAATAACATATAATGTTAATTACTCAAACTTTAACTCATCAAAGGTATTCAGTTCTATCTAATATTTTTTATGTTTTACAAATAATTTACGTAAAAATCTTTAAACCAATGTATATCATGGTTATAAACACAGACCCACATAATGTAAAAACGGAATTTTAATAATATTTTTTTTCACTACCTGGTAAAATGCTAGTATGCTACTGAATTAAATATATATATGTGTGTGTGTGTGTTTGCAAAAGTGTTCCAAATAAGGCAGGAATTCGAAATAAGATTGCGTTCATGAAATAAATTTCCTACATTTACAATAGGTTGCATTTTTCACATTTTTACATACCCCTGCTGTTCATTCTTTAAACAAAGCTGATCAATTATGTAAATATTTTCTTTTTTCTACGAGAAGATATTAACTAAAAACAACACACCTCTATTTTTATTTATCACAAATTCTCAAAAAACTCATTGACACGCATTCATGTAAATGCAATAAACCCCATTTAAACGCTTGAGACATGAAATTAAAATAACACTAGAAATGCTTATTCATTGTTTCTTACAAACAAACTGACTCCGTAGATGAAAGAAAGATTCCTTTACTTGTATGCTTTAGATTATTAGTAATTTAAGTTCAAAAGTACGAATAAAAAATTACTAGCCCCCTTAAAACACCAATTTAATTATTAATAACTAAAATTCACACAATAACAAATTAATAGTGTTAAACAAGTGAATGATCTACAATATCTTTAAAAAATTTACTGTAAAGCGTTTTAGTTAAATAGTTTTAAAATTGTCTTACTTTCTTGGCCGTACTTCCATAAGACGTTTTGCAAACTGAAATGGAATTGCCATTTATATTTTATGTGTAAATAAGCTTTAGTGCTTTCATTTATTGGTTTTATTCCAAAGAAGAAACCATTCAGCTGTATAGAAGTGAAGTAAAAATTTGATAAACTCAAACAGTTTAGTTTTTATGAAGAAAGAAATAGAGGTCCACATTTGTGTTTTTCAAGTCTGAAGAGGTTAAAGAGAGTGATAATTTAGACATACTCTATCCTTCTCAAATAAGACCTTTATCACGCTATGGCACTAACTAAGTGTAACATATCATTAGAGTCTCACCTAAAGTCCATGGATCGACAATTTATGATACATATGATCTGTATTTCCTTTACAAAATAGCTATCAATTATAACAAGCCTGCTGAATATTTTTCAACGTGGAAGCAACAATGTCATTAATACTTTATAACAATATTCACAAAAATTACATATACAAAAAAATCTGTACATATTTTTTTTACATCAGCTAATAATTACAGAATCAACTGCAAATATCAAGAATGTGAAAATATTAACGTTAACAGCATCATTAAATTTAAATTTTAAGGATACCGCTTTCAATGGCATATAGCTTACCGTCCTCAGTGCTAAGGATGGTGGAAATTTGCTATATATATAAGGGAGATGAATAATCAATTTAAAACTTTATTGACCAATAGGAAAACAGATTGCGAATGGAACTAAAGTAGTGAGAATTATATGAAAATAAGAAAGAGTGGTTTTGTGTAATATTCCCAACTATTTGATACTGGACGAGTAGCAAATACATAATTAACAACATTTTAAAATTTTTTATAAATATAAAATGCTTCAAAGATGTTAAGTTTGTGTATAGAAGTAGGATTAGAGATTATTTAAACCTAATTGAAGTTAAAAGTATGATTCATCTCTGAACAATGTTTTTCAATAGATAATTTATTGGTTTCTAGTCCACATTTACCAACATTCGGCTTTGCGGGTAATTGAAATCATAATGAGTGAACATTATAATAAATTTCTGGTTCAAAGTATAATTTTTTGTTTTAAATAAGGCGGAGGCTGATGTTCATAAGTGTCTAAAATTTGCTAAGGCCACACAATGTTTTCAGAGGTTGATACCATTGATTCCATTCTTTAATATTTTAACATCTAAGTTGGGCACTTCCCTGTTTCTACATTGAACTATGCTACTCTCTGCATTACATGCGAATATGAACAACATAAAGAATACAGCACATTTTTATCAGGCATCATTTTATTATTATATATAAATGCCTCTAGGAGGTTTTTTGAAATCATACCGCTGATTTCCAAGTAGATTTTTTTAATTCTCGCATAATATCTTGTTTAATTTTCTGGTTATATTAGAAAGCAAGCGAAATATCTTTCTTCAAAATAAAAAAAGGGGAAATTAATGATATAAAGATATTGGTAAATTATAAAAATCAAATTAATCACTTACTATAAATTCTACAAGAACTATTTAATAGCATGCAATATCTAAGCTAATCAGCGTTATCCATGAGATATCCCTAAAAGATTGAATTCAAAACTATTTAATCAAAAAAAAATTAATAAAAACTGAAAAGCAGGCGTTATGATTCGATAAATATGAGTTTATAGAGTTCTTATTAAGTAGGCAAATCCTTTTTACGTTCATTTTGAAAAAGAAAAAAGTGGGTATTTTTGTGTTTTATGAGGGCTTTATTATAATTGAATTATAATCAATTCGAAAATAAAATACTTTTAATTAAACGTTACTGTAAAATACAAGAATTTACTAAATAACGTATAAACAAATACATTTAACATTTACTTTGAATTTATTTAATTTAAAATAGATGATTAAACACTCGCCACCGGCTTTGCAACATTAAAATTTTTTCTTACCATATTATCTTATCATTTATTTCATTTATATGTTGTCAGATTCGGTTTATTATTATTAACATAGCAAAAATAAATATATTAATAAAATACAGTTTTCTTGGATTTCTCATACTTGTTTTTCTGAACGCCCTACTTAAAATATATGAAAAATAAATTAGTAAACAAATGGAATAGAATAAGAAAATGGGAACTGTCAAGAAACATACCGAATGTATATCGAAAATTATCTTTATTTATATTATGAGACAGTTGCCTTTGGGTAAAGGTTAGGGATAACTTGTTGAAGTACATTTAACTAAGAGTTTGTCCGGTGTATTACTGGAAGGAAAAGAAGAAAGAATTCATTCAGATGTTAGTGATAGTTGAGTGAATGTGAGGTAATACAAGTCAAGAGGAGAATCTATAATGTCTGTCATATACATTTTGGAAAATATTTTTCATTTTAGGCTTTTAAAAATTATTTAACTTATAAAATTTATGAAAAAATGCTTGAACACCCTTTTACATTTTTTGAACTAGAATAAACTATTTAATTAAACAAAATTTTTCTGTGTCACAGCTTCATTTTATGTTTTTAAAATTTAGGCAAGTCCCATTTTGATAGCAGATAAATGTTACGATCGGAAATTTGAAACTGAAGATAAAATACTTTTAAATATTTCTAATTTTTATATTTTAAATTCATTAAATTTTCGAGTTCAGTAAAATGCCTCGTTTCAACCTATAATAGTATGACGCGTAAGAAATATTTAAAAAAAAATTAGAACTTATGTGTTAGTTTTATAATTACAATGTATTTCTATGTACGAACCATTAAGGGGAGATTAAATCTTAAACAACTGATTTTTCGGGAATCTGAAAGATTAGCTTCTCATATGCATTAAATAAAACAGCATAAATTAAGTCCCATATTTATGCCAACTATGACAAGAAACATATCAGTTACCTTTATAGAAAGCAATGCTTATATAAAAATAACTGATACATAATTTGAATAATATAACGTCTTTGGTTTCAAAACTATAGAATATGCTTTTATAAAATTGCGCAAAAGATTTCTGTTGAACTATTTAATGTTTTTACATGTAATTTTTACGTATGTATAACTTTTATTAACGTCTCCAGACTGAACCTAAATACGTTTATTGTTCTGCCTAAAAAATGTATAGATAAACACTGGAAAATAACGTACGAATGAAAAAGTATCAAGTTTTTCAAGAGCCATTCTAGGTGCAATTTAAAAAAAAACTCACTTTCAATTTTTTGAAATAATTAACCTAATATGAATGAATATTATTTTAAGCATTGACTGCATAGATATCACCCGATATGTTTATACTCGCAGTCTATATATATATATAATAATTTGTCCTGACTGACTGATAATCAACGCAAGCCCAAACTAATAAATGTACAAACATGAAAATTGGAGAAAATATACTTCTTATGATGTAAGTGTGCACTAAGATGAGATTTTTGAAAATTCCCCCACTAAGAGGGGCAAACGGGGGTGGGGTCAAAAATTCTGGAACATCTTCCTTCATCTCAGCAGTCGATAGCAGCGTGAAATTCCACGGAAAGAATCAACTGAAAAAACACATTTCAGCGATATTAGAAATTGACCCTTGAGGGGGTTAAAAGGCGGCTCGAACAATTTAGATCATTTGACACATCTTAGAAAGTCATTTTAAGTAAAAGCGTGAAACGGTAGAAAATAAATCTAGTAAAAAATATATAAAGACGTGTTTCATCGATTTTAAAATTTTCACTCACAAGGGGCTTAAAGTAGGGGTAAAAAATTCCAAATTTATTTTGGACCCGTGAATTTACATACCATCGAAAAGGCCTCGGACAGCTCTTTTATCTTATTAATTATTCTTCCCGCATCCCAATTTGACCCCCCCCCCCAGGGTGTCAGTTTTCGAAAATTTTTGAAATCGGGGCGTTTTATCATTACAAATCGGATTTTCTTACGGCACCCTCTGATAGATAGTATTTATAATATTTGAAATTTTCAAAGATAGGGGAAGGTTTTATACCGGGAAGACAAGACAGCTGGAAATCTGGGGGGGGGGGAGGGGGCAATTTTCTAAATTTGGCCTACACCCCTGTTGTGACATATCATTGGAAATCTCTCTGCCCATTATATCAAATTATATAACTTCAGCGCCTCTGAGATATTTCGCCATTTCTCAGCAGCAGATTTAGGTAGAATAGAGAAATTCAAGGTAAAACACCCTATTAAAAAAATAGTTAAACATAGGTACTTGAGTCATTTTAGAGCTATTTTGTCTATCATGTCGTCAACATTGAATTTGTACAGGATAATGTAAGATTATATGAATAAGACAACAATTATGGATGTTTGAGATTACGAATTAAGTTTTTTTTAAATACAAATTTGTCCATCATATAAAGGTTTTCGTAAAAATTAAATATTTTGAACATTTAAGAGAAGTATACACCGTGAATTATTTGTTTTTATCACGCTGATCACCAGCTACGACAAGCTAAAGTTAATGTTTGAACATTGGGGAAAACTATGCAGAAAAATAGTTTAAGGTATACTAGTTTATATAAAAATAAAATTGACCCGAAGGAAAAAAATCCTAGTTTTTTTTTTTCTTTTTTTTTTTTTTCAAAACGGTTGTTACTTACTGAAAACACCTGATGATTTTTCAACTACTTTTAATGAAGTGTTAACATTTAAGGGAATCTGAGATCCTTCATTTTCTGAAAAATGACCGAAAATATTAATTTCCTATGTTTTGCTTTATTTAACATTACTAAAATTCTAAGGAAACTTTTTAGGAAAAGAAATTATTATAAATTACTAGAGTAATCATTCGCTAATCTCAAATAGCAGGATTCTTAGCTAATATATATACACTATACAGCCAAAAAAGACCCGCCACTTGCGATTTTAGACATTTCGTTAAATATCTAGAAAAATACACAAGGAATTATTCGGAAACTCTAGGTGTGTAAATACAGGTCATACATTTCCGTGAAGATTTTTTTCCGAAACTCCATAGGGGACCGTCAACAAATTGAAAAAGAACGAATATCTTTTGGATAACCCTGTCAAAACTAATGTAGCAAAAGCATTCAAACTGTGGATTATGATTAAATGGCTAATTGTAATAGACTATGTTCATTTTTTATGCGGATAGCATGTATACTCGTAGGAAAATTAAGGTTTTTATAAAAACAGTCCCAAATTTTTTCAAGTTTTTTGCTTATAATTTGCAGAGTTCTTAATATAAAATAATGTTCTTTTCTGAAAATATGACAAGTAACATTGTACACAATACCCCGTAATCAGAATTAAAAAATAATAAAAATTCTATGAAAAATGAGCAGGTTCACTAAATAATTTTTTATTGCGCATGCGTGAAAGCTATCAAAATTTACTTTGCATATTGTGTTAGCTAAATGTATAGAACAACTTTTGTGAAAGTCTCAAAAACATAGCTTGAAAATTCTGAATGGGATGCCCATAGAATTAGTTCAAAATCCGTTAATCCCAAAATTAAGCAAAAAATGAAGGGTTGTATCCAAATACAGTAGTGCCTGCCATATTGTGTATTCTATATTGACACTAATCAAAAGATAAATGTACAGGAATTAGAAAAGGAACATAAATATGAGGAAAAGAAAAATGAAATTAGATTACGAAAAACTATTATAGAAATTAAAATATTTCAAATGAAATAAAGATATTGATGCAATAAAATAAAATTATATAAATAAAAATCCTTAATTTAACATAATTTAAAAATATAGACTGATGAATGTAGGTGGTAAATTAATTTTAATTGAAGAGAACAATTTGAATGTATCAATCCCAAGAATTTCTGCTATCTCATATATCTTAAAAGTTCAATATCTGATTACAAATGTTATTACTTCAATGTTATTAGTTCAATACTGTATCAACTTTGATTTTCTTCTTAACCCTTTCCGGCACGGGCAAAATCTGTACTAAAATGAGAAACTATCGACTGACACCGGAATTCACAAACGGATTTTTTAAATATTTAAATTCCTTAATTTAAGCTTCTATTGTAAAAGCAAAATTTCACTAAAATATTACTGGTGCCGTTTGCAAGTTTGGAATTAAAATTAGGTATCCCAGACTGGGCACAGTGTGCCGGAAAGGGTTAAGTATCTGCTTCAGTCAATTAATCGGCGTAAAAATGAGTTAATCTCATTCATGATATCTATTCAATTCAATAGTTTTTCGTTATTCCGTCATATATCATCTTGTTTTGTAACCACACAAAAAAAAATATCACATTAGGATTATAATTTCAGGAGATATTAATGAAAATATGAAAATGTAATTTAACATTAGAAGCTTAAATTTTGAAATCTTTATCCTTACCTTCCAAATAATTTTAAATTTGTTTCTTGCCATAATCTGAATCAAAAATTAAATATATAGGGGGAAGTGGGGGACATACAGCTGGGGGTTGATACAGCTTTTTTGAAAAAAAAAAAATTTGGTGTTTAGAAAGCAGAAATTTCAAGTACTTTTTCTATGTGATATCAGCGAAACCTGCGTAGTGTGTTATAAAAATGTACAATCGTTGTTTTGTACATTATTTTTGCATGCAATTAAAAAAAAATAAAAAAAAGTAATTTGTATCAATGTGCCCCTGCCCCATCCTCGGGGCAGATTGATACACTTTGACACGTCTGGGGAAAATGGAGGCAAAATAACACCAATGCATATTTTTCATAGAAAAATAGTTAGCAAACCATTTTATATATTTTTATAGACATTAAAATCGCATACAATTTATTTGTAAGCGATATTAAAGCAATCAAAATGAAATGTATAATGATTTGATGTTCTGGCTGTTCCTTGTCTGTTTGTTAGCTGTGGTAATTATGTCATATCTGGCATTTTAACCCCAGAATTATCTTCTTTCTTAGGAAAGGTGAAAGAATTACCAGGTTTTCTGTTTATAAATCGGTTTACAAACAGAAAATAAAGGATAATTATATTAAAAATTATGTTTATAATATAATTATCCTGTACTGTTCTGCAGCTTGTTTCTCTTACTTAACATTTCTCATGTCGATAATACTTTTTTCTCTGGAGAATCGATATAAAATTTGAGATTTGCCAGGCTGCCGTCCATTTCTTTTGTTGATTCTACTAGCACTAGATATTGTGTAAGTTTGTACGTCTTCTGTTTGCAAAAATACTATAAAATGTTCTAATATAAAGAAATTAGAGCTATTTCACTTCAATAAAAACTAATAGTAGAAATTTTTGACGAAAAATGATTGAATTAAGGAGTGTATGGTGAAAAAAATTAAAAGGTAAGGAAAAAATGAACTAGAAAAGGATTTAGTTTGTATCAATGTGCCCCAGTAGTAGGAAAAGGACAGTTTAAGCTCAGGAGCAGGTGGGGCTGTGGGGCCGCCCCGCCTGCTCCTCCGGCTGCCCCGCCTGCTCCTCCGGCTGCCCCGCCTGCTCCTCCAGCTGCCCCGGGCCTCCTCCGGCTGCCCCGCCTGCGGCCCCGCCACCATCCCTCCTGGCCCCTCCTGCTCCCACCATCTCACCGCCGCCCTCCTGCGCCCCCTAGTGGAAAAAAGGAACATTCTATTCTAACAGGAGAGGTGATCAACCTTCCCTAATTAAAAATATTATCAATCACATCTCAACATTGAATCATACTATAAGATGAAGATTAAATTTATATTTGAATTCTGAACAACCATAATTTTAATGAGTATTATTAATTAAGCGAAACAATGGAAAATTGCAGTTTTTAACCATTTTATTTAGATTTCTTCAACAACATGATGAGATTATCAATTTAACACAAGAAAGTTAAACATATATTTGAACTTTGCTTGATAGACATCTTAATGAGTATCGTTAATTAAGTAAAAACAATAGAAAATATCCAGTTTTATAGAAAAAGACTGATTTCTTACGATTTTTATCAACTATATGATCAATGTAACGACTTAAAAGTTGAAAGTTAAAGGTACATCCTAGTTTTTCAACTGCTATAACCTTAAAGAGTATCGTTAATTAAGTAAAAACAATTGAAAATATCAAGTTTTATAGAAAAAGACTGATTTCTTACGATTTTTTCAACTCAAACTTCAGACTATCAATTTGACAGAAAGAAATTTAAGCATGCATTCCAGTTTTAGAGAACCATTTCCTTCATGAACATTATTAATTAAGCAAAACAACAGAAAATATTAAATTTTTATCTGATTTCTTCATATTTTTTGATTTTTTTTTTTTTTTTTTTTTTTTTTTTTTTTTTTTAATATAAAATCAGAATACACAACTTAAAATAGAAATTTAAACATAGTTTTTAGTTTTTGAACAGTCGTTACCTCAAAGAATTTCGATAATTGAACAATTAACAAAGGAAACTAATGATTTTTTAACGAAAAAAGACGAATTAAACGAATTTGGTTAACTTTTACTCTAATTGGAAATTTCATCGTACTTTATATATACCAACTAAGTAGAATTTTAATACATAAACGAATAATTTTGAGAAATCCTCAACACACAAATGTGAACCTGCAGAGCATTTCTTATTACGTCATATCTAAACTAAAACTTTTTTCTACAACCCCTCCACCCATGTCTCCAAGTAGGGGAAACACACAATAGAGTTCTGACGTCACAACTTACAAAGGTATACAAAAAAAATGTTTACGTTCAAGTAAAAGTATCGCATAGAGAGAAAAAAGAAGACATTTAAACTATTTATCCATTCTAGTTTTATAACAGTTACCACAACATCATCAAATTAAAATTTGAAGTCATAATGAGTGTAATTAATTAAGCAAAATAATAGAAATATTAGTTTTTCAGAGGGGGAAAAGACGAATTTAAACAAATTTTATTAGTTTTACACTAGTTTAATAATAATTTTAAGAGGAAAAAGACGAATTTAAACTTTTTTTTTTTTAGTTTTACACTATTTTTTCTCATCTCCAACACGAATATATCAATTTTAACAGAAGAATTAAACGTATATTTTAGTTTTTAACAACAAAATCTTAACAAGTATCATTAATTAAACAAAAATAAATATCAGTTTTAAAGAAAAGACGAATTTGAATAATTTTACACTAGTATTTTCAAAAGCAACATGGAAATATTAATACTTATTCACATATTTCACTTATTCACTGTATTCAATACTATATTTAATAAATTTGGATACACTTTAAGAATTTCCTAATCTATAATTATATATTAGCTGTATATTTAATGTTACCCATGTTTTCAACATTAGTTCATAATCGTGAATTTTGTATTTTAAATACCATGTATTCAGGTTCAGATTATTTTCACTTGAAATCATACAGAATTTTTTAACAGAGTTTGTTTTTGAAATCATTGAAGCAACTGTATTTAATATTTTTAACACCAATTTTCTAAGATTTTTTAACATTTTCCGGTTATACATTCCTCAAAAGTATATATTCTAAACAATAGAAAATATTAATTTTAAGAATAAAAAGACGAATTTAAACAAATTTTATTAGTTTTACAATATTTTTTCTCATGTCCAACACGGATATATCAATTTTAACAGAATTAAACGCATATTTTAGTTTTTAAGAACAAAAATGTAATAAGTATCATTAATTAAACAAAAAATAAATATCAATTTTCAAGAAAAGACAATTTTTTACACAAATTTTCAACTTTGAAATACATTTGTTTACATATATTGTTACAATATATTACTAAACTTAAACTTTTTAAAAAGTTTGAATGTCTTTACAATTGGTTCATATTTATATTTTTCACGTCTTGACTGCATTCGAAATCTTACAACAAAAGTATACTTTTATTATTTTTATTATTATTATTATTCTAGAAAACCTAAAAAGTCATTTTTTGCTGCTTTAAACACTTGACATATTAAAACTACTCTGAGATATTCTACCCATATAATTAATCAAATTAGGACATGATTCATCTTACACTTCAAAATTTCTGAATTTTTAAGCTATTCTGCTGATTAATAGCTGATTTTACAATACTTATTTCCATCAAACTTTATTCTTGATCCTATATATTTTAGGAGTACAGAATTTTAACATCTGTTTATATCTACTTATCAGAAAATTATCAAAACACCCAACAACATTTTCCAAATATGAATATTATCTTTACAGTTTAATAATACAAAACATACACGAATACAAAGTTTAATTTTTACAAACATTTTATATTTCAAACCAAACTTTTCGGAATTTTCACATCATAAGAGCAAACATTAGACGAACTTTTTAACTTTTAAACTTTTTTTATTGCTTAGATCTTTTCATCATAACTTTTAATTATGATAATTATCCATTTTTAGGTTGATTGTCGAAAAACTGTAACTGAAATTACATAAACTTAATGTAAAAAACCATGTTCTCACACAATTTCTTGAAATTCAACAAAGAATTGACTATTACTTATCTATTATTATTCTTATTAAATACTTATCTACATCAATATCAACTCTCGATAGTATATAGATATTTCATCATTACACACTTACAACTCTTTTCAAACGTTTATCAGAAAAATAAGTCAATCAAAGTCTAGTAGTTATCACACCTGTTCCTCAGAAATATTACTGTCATATGAAACAGTAAAGAAAATTAATAGATATTTAATATTTAATAGCCTCATACGTGAAATTACTGTCGAATGAGAATACTAATAATCTATAAAATCAACTGTTGAACAAAAAAATAGCACAGATTACCGAAAATTCAAATGTTTTTTCTGCAAAAGTTACAAAAATTAACAAATGAATGACAAGTTAGAGAAATAACTAAAAAAGTTAATGAACATATTTACAAATTTATTAAAATCACACCTTTTTCTGGATTACAAACCACAATTTCTTGAAAAATTTATCACCGAATTTGTAAGATTTTAGTCCTAGTATTACAAACACTCAATAAATATTCAAAATTAACAAAAATATAATTTTTTAGTCTCATCAATAAGCAGAAATTCTATATTAAAAGAATATTTTCATAGTAGTACTTATAAAAATGAGAGTTTACAAACTGATTTTCATAATTTTATCACATTTAAATTTAATATTTTACATAAAACATTATTTAATCAAATTTTATGCTTTCTAATTCAGTAAAATTCAATACTTTTTTAGTTTTTAAACCAATACCACAATATTTATTTACATCAAACTTGATTCTTCACCTTTTATATTTCCACATTACACACGTGAGATAAATACTAACTTGGATCAGGAGTTGAAATCAATTGATTCCATTCGATTTTCATCATGTACGCATTGCTCCTACACGAAATTTCTTACTGCTATAATCATCTAATGTATTAAAACTAATCTACTCATATTTTTAATCAATTCATCAGATGTTTCATCTCGCACTTCTGAATTATCGTGCATCAAGTTGCTTAAAATATAAATACTATCTTTATAGTTTTAATGATATATAGTATACATGGTTTATCTTGAGTTAGCACTTCCATAGTATTAATCAAATTATGTGTTTCATCTTGCACTTGATCTTAATGTTTTCATCTTGCATCTGAATTATCGTCCATCGAGTTTTTTAAATAATAATATATTTATAGTTTTTGATTATACATAGCATGTACAAATACAATCTTTAATTTTAACATTTCATATTTCAAATAACCTATTTCCGAAACCAAGCTATGCGAATTTTACCACAATGCTTATTATCATAGAATAATTTGTGTTTCACACTTTTCTAAAAATTATCAGATATGTACCCCTCAGAGAAATTACTATCATATGAATAAATGAAGAAAATTTAATTTATATTAAATGTACACGAAATTGATTGCAATATACATGTATTTAATAAAAATAAATAAATAAGCGATTATTTATACATTAAACCTTTACTAAATATATATTTCTTTCATTATACAGATGTTTCAACAAGATGAACCAAAACAGCAGCAAACTTCAGAAATTAATGACCCGAATGATTCATCCCTAGCACATGCACCGTTAACGAATAAACATATGTGAGTACTTATATGAGAAATACTAGAATTCGTATATGAAACGTAATTAGAGTAAATACAAAATGATTTGTCTTACTACCTACACTTTAACAAGTGCTTTTTACCTATATTATTGAAGAGAATCCTAACTGTGTCCATTTATTTCTACTACATTTTATCTCTACTATATTTTACATCTACCACATCTTATTTCTCTGTGCTCTATTTGCTACAAACACTTCTTAAGTAAATGGAATTTAACAGAACATACAAAAATCTATACATGTGAAAAACCTTACACTTGGAAAGATTACCATAAATGCTGTTTTCAAGGAGACATGAACCAAAAATGCACACATCATCATATAAAGCATCATCAGATATATGTAAACTTAGCGAAGATATTCAAAAATTAGTCAGACTTTTGAAGAATTTAGAAATAAAGGAAGATATTTAGGCTATTTATCCATCATATTTTCACAACACTTACCACAATATCTCAAACTTAAAATTTGGAAGACATACACACTGCTGAAAAGTAATTTTGTGATTCTTCTAACCAGTATGAATGTATAGATGTTATTTTGCAGTGTATTCTTTAAATGCTCACATTAAATATTCTTTTATATGCATATATCGTTGTGTTTATTTTTCTAATACCTATTACATTAATGAAATACATAACATTTTAAGTGAAATAACACTCTCACAACTTAAAAAATGCATAAGAACATACAAAAAATAAACAGATGTATGAAAAAATATGCAAGTTTACAAAATATTTTCATTGTTTTCTAGAAATATTAACAAAAAATATTTACAATATGAAAAAATTGTAAAAGTGAAAAGAAAAAACATAAATGTAAAAACAAAAACCACAAAGTGAAAAACTCATAACAAAGTTTTTGAAAAAAAATATTTACAACAAAATTTTTTTTACAAAAACCAAAACTTCCAAAAATATTTTTTCAAAAATTTTTTTTTCAAAAACATTTTTTACAAAAATTTTTTTTTTCAAAATAAGTTTTTACAAAAGTAAAAAAAAGAAAATCACAACGTTAAAAAAATGAAAAATTTTTGTTAAAAAAATGTAAAAAAATTGCAAAAAAATGTTGCAAAAATTTCAAAAAAGTTATGAAAAAAGTCTCAAAAATTTTGTTGTTTTTAATAGCAAATGCAATGGTTTCGCCTTTGCATACTGCATTAAAACCAACGAAATTTTTGAAGCTTTTTTCATAACTTTTTTTGAAATTTTTGCAACATTTTTTTGCAATTTTTTTACATTTTTTTTAACAAAAATTTTTCATTTTTTTAACGTTGTGATTTTCTTTTTTTTACTTTTGTAAAAACTTATTTTGAAAAAAAAAATTTTTGTAAAAAATGTTTTTGAAAAAAAAATTTTTGAAAAAATATTTTTGGAAGTTTTGGTTTTTGTAAAAAAAATTTTGTTGTAAATATTTTTTTTCAAAAACTTTGTTATGAGTTTTTCACTTTGTGGTTTTTGTTTTTACATTTATGTTTTTTCTTTTCACTTTTACAATTTTTTCATATTGTAAATATTTTTTGTTAATATTTCTAGAAAACAATGAAAATATTTTGTAAACTTGCATATTTTTTCATACATCTGTTTATTTTTTGTATGTTCTTATGCATTTTTTAAGTTGTGAGAGTGTTATTTCACTTAAAATGTTATGTATTTCATTAATGTAATAGGTATTAGAAAAATAAACACAACGATATATGCATATAAAAGAATATTTAATGTGAGCATTTAAAGAATACACTGCAAAATAACATCTATACATTCATACTGGTTAGAAGAATCACAAAATTACTTTTCAGCAGTGTGTATGTCTTCCAAATTTTAAGTTTGAGATATTGTGGTAAGTGTTGTGAAAATATGATGGATAAATAGCCTAAATATCTTCCTTTATTTCTAAATTCTTCAAAAGTCTGACTAATTTTTGAATATCTTCGCTAAGTTTACATATATCTGATGATGCTTTATATGATAATGTGTGCATTTTTGGTTCATGTCTCCTTGAAAACAGCATTTATGGTAATCTTTCCAAGTGTAAGGTTTTTCACATGTATAGATTTTTGTATGTTCTGTTAAATTCCATTTACTTAAGAAGTGTTTGTAGCAAATAGAGCACAGAGAAATAAGATGTGGTAGATGTAAAATATAGTAGAGATAAAATGTAGTAGAAATAAATGGACACAGTTAGGATTCTCTTCAATAATATAGGTAAAAAGCACTTGTTAAAGTGTAGGTAGTAAGACAAATCATTTTGTATTTACTCTAATTACGTTTCATATACGAATTCTAGTATTTCTCATATAAGTACTCACATATGTTTATTCGTTAACGGTGCATGTGCTAGGGATGAATCATTCGGGTCATTAATTTCTGAAGTTTGCTGCTGTTTTGGTTCATCTTGTTGAAACATCTGTATAATGAAAGAAATATATATTTAGTAAAGGTTTAATGTATAAATAATCGCTTATTTATTTATTTTTATTAAATACATGTATATTGCAATCAATTTCGTGTACATTTAATATAAATTAAATTTTCTTCATTTATTCATATGATAGTAATTTCTCTGAGGGGTACATATCTGATAATTTTTAGAAAAGTGTGAAACACAAATTATTCTATGATAATAAGCATTGTGGTAAAATTCGCATAGCTTGGTTTCGGAAATAGGTTATTTGAAATATGAAATGTTAAAATTAAAGATTGTATTTGTACATGCTATGTATAATCAAAAACTATAAATATATTATTATTTAAAAAACTCGATGGACGATAATTCAGATGCAAGATGAAAACATTAAGATCAAGTGCAAGATGAAACACATAATTTGATTAATACTATGGAAGTGCTAACTCAAGATAAACCATGTATACTATATATCATTAAAACTATAAAGATAGTATTTATATTTTAAGCAACTTGATGCACGATAATTCAGAAGTGCGAGATGAAACATCTGATGAATTGATTAAAAATATGAGTAGATTAGTTTTAATACATTAGATGATTATAGCAGTAAGAAATTTCGTGTAGGAGCAATGCGTACATGATGAAAATCGAATGGAATCAATTGATTTCAACTCCTGATCCAAGTTAGTATTTATCTCACGTGTGTAATGTGGAAATATAAAAGGTGAAGAATCAAGTTTGATGTAAATAAATATTGTGGTATTGGTTTAAAAACTAAAAAAGTATTGAATTTTACTGAATTAGAAAGCATAAAATTTGATTAAATAATGTTTTATGTAAAATATTAAATTTAAATGTGATAAAATTATGAAAATCAGTTTGTAAACTCTCATTTTTATAAGTACTACTATGAAAATATTCTTTTAATATAGAATTTCTGCTTATTGATGAGACTAAAAAATTATATTTTTGTTAATTTTGAATATTTATTGAGTGTTTGTAATACTAGGACTAAAATCTTACAAATTCGGTGATAAATTTTTCAAGAAATTGTGGTTTGTAATCCAGAAAAAGGTGTGATTTTAATAAATTTGTAAATATGTTCATTAACTTTTTTAGTTATTTCTCTAACTTGTCATTCATTTGTTAATTTTTGTAACTTTTGCAGAAAAAACATTTGAATTTTCGGTAATCTGTGCTATTTTTTTGTTCAACAGTTGATTTTATAGATTATTAGTATTCTCATTCGACAGTAATTTCACGTATGAGGCTATTAAATATTAAATATCTATTAATTTTCTTTACTGTTTCATATGACAGTAATATTTCTGAGGAACAGGTGTGATAACTACTAGACTTTGATTGACTTATTTTTCTGATAAACGTTTGAAAAGAGTTGTAAGTGTGTAATGATGAAATATCTATATACTATCGAGAGTTGATATTGATGTAGATAAGTATTTAATAAGAATAATAATAGATAAGTAATAGTCAATTCTTTGTTGAATTTCAAGAAATTGTGTGAGAACATGGTTTTTTACATTAAGTTTATGTAATTTCAGTTACAGTTTTTCGACAATCAACCTAAAAATGGATAATTATCATAATTAAAAGTTATGATGAAAAGATCTAAGCAATAAAAAAAGTTAAAAAGTTAAAAAGTTCGTCTAATGTTTGCTCTTATGATGTGAAAATTCCGAAAAGTTTGGTTTGAAATATAAAATGTTTGTAAAAATTAAACTTTGTATTCGTGTATGTTTTGTATTATTAAACTGTAAAGATAATATTCATATTTGGAAAATGTTGTTGGGTGTTTTGATAATTTTCTGATAAGTAGATATAAACAGATGTTAAAATTCTGTACTCCTAAAATATATAGGATCAAGAATAAAGTTTGATGGAAATAAGTATTGTAAAATCAGCTATTAATCAGCAGAATAGCTTAAAAATTCAGAAATTTTGAAGTGTAAGATGAATCATGTCCTAATTTGATTAATTATATGGGTAGAATATCTCAGAGTAGTTTTAATATGTCAAGTGTTTAAAGCAGCAAAAAATGACTTTTTAGGTTTTCTAGAATAATAATAATAATAAAAATAATAAAAGTATACTTTTGTTGTAAGATTTCGAATGCAGTCAAGACGTGAAAAATATAAATATGAACCAATTGTAAAGACATTCAAACTTTTTAAAAAGTTTAAGTTTAGTAATATATTGTAACAATATATGTAAACAAATGTATTTCAAAGTTGAAAATTTGTGTAAAAAATTGTCTTTTCTTGAAAATTGATATTTATTTTTTGTTTAATTAATGATACTTATTACATTTTTGTTCTTAAAAACTAAAATATGCGTTTAATTCTGTTAAAATTGATATATCCGTGTTGGACATGAGAAAAAATATTGTAAAACTAATAAAATTTGTTTAAATTCGTCTTTTTATTCTTAAAATTAATATTTTCTATTGTTTAGAATATATACTTTTGAGGAATGTATAACCGGAAAATGTTAAAAAATCTTAGAAAATTGGTGTTAAAAATATTAAATACAGTTGCTTCAATGATTTCAAAAACAAACTCTGTTAAAAAATTCTGTATGATTTCAAGTGAAAATAATCTGAACCTGAATACATGGTATTTAAAATACAAAATTCACGATTATGAACTAATGTTGAAAACATGGGTAACATTAAATATACAGCTAATATATAATTATAGATTAGGAAATTCTTAAAGTGTATCCAAATTTATTAAATATAGTATTGAATACAGTGAATAAGTGAAATATGTGAATAAGTATTAATATTTCCATGTTGCTTTTGAAAATACTAGTGTAAAATTATTCAAATTCGTCTTTTCTTTAAAACTGATATTTATTTTTGTTTAATTAATGATACTTGTTAAGATTTTGTTGTTAAAAACTAAAATATACGTTTAATTCTTCTGTTAAAATTGATATATTCGTGTTGGAGATGAGAAAAAATAGTGTAAAACTAAAAAAAAAAAAAGTTTAAATTCGTCTTTTTCCTCTTAAAATTATTATTAAACTAGTGTAAAACTAATAAAATTTGTTTAAATTCGTCTTTTCCCCCTCTGAAAAACTAATATTTCTATTATTTTGCTTAATTAATTACACTCATTATGACTTCAAATTTTAATTTGATGATGTTGTGGTAACTGTTATAAAACTAGAATGGATAAATAGTTTAAATGTCTTCTTTTTTCTCTCTATGCGATACTTTTACTTGAACGTAAACATTTTTTTTGTATACCTTTGTAAGTTGTGACGTCAGAACTCTATTGTGTGTTTCCCCTACTTGGAGACATGGGTGGAGGGGTTGTAGAAAAAAGTTTTAGTTTAGATATGACGTAATAAGAAATGCTCTGCAGGTTCACATTTGTGTGTTGAGGATTTCTCAAAATTATTCGTTTATGTATTAAAATTCTACTTAGTTGGTATATATAAAGTACGATGAAATTTCCAATTAGAGTAAAAGTTAACCAAATTCGTTTAATTCGTCTTTTTTCGTTAAAAAATCATTAGTTTCCTTTGTTAATTGTTCAATTATCGAAATTCTTTGAGGTAACGACTGTTCAAAAACTAAAAACTATGTTTAAATTTCTATTTTAAGTTGTGTATTCTGATTTTATATTTAAAAAAAAAAAAAAAAAAAAAAAAAAAAAAAAAAAAAAAATCAAAAAATATGAAGAAATCAGATAAAAATTTAATATTTTCTGTTGTTTTGCTTAATTAATAATGTTCATGAAGGAAATGGTTCTCTAAAACTGGAATGCATGCTTAAATTTCTTTCTGTCAAATTGATAGTCTGAAGTTTGAGTTGAAAAAATCGTAAGAAATCAGTCTTTTTCTATAAAACTTGATATTTTCCATTGTTTTTTACTTAATTAACGATACTCATTAAGATTATAGCTGTTGAAAAACTAGAATGCATGTTTAACTTTCAACTTGTAAGTCGATACACTGATGTTGCAGTTGATAAAAATCGTAAGAAATCAGTCTTTTTCTATAAAACTTGATATTTTCAATTGTTTTTACTTAATTAACGATACTCTTTAAGGTTATAGCAGTTGAAAAACTAGGATGTACCTTTAACTTTCAACTTTTAAGTCGTTACATTGATCATATAGTTGATAAAAATCGTAAGAAATCAGTCTTTTTCTATAAAACTGGATATGTTCTATTGTTTTTACTTAATTAACGATACTCATTAAGATGTCTATCAAGCAAAGTTCAAATATATGTTTAACTTTCTTGTGTTAAATTGATAATCTCATCATGTTGTTGAAGAAATCTAAATAAAATGGTTAAAAACTGCAATTTTCCATTGTTTCGCTTAATTAATAATACTCATTAAAATTATGGTTGTTCAGAATTCAAATATAAATTTAATCTTCATCTTATAGTATGATTCAATGTTGAGATGTGATTGATAATATTTTTAATTAGGGAAGGTTGATCACCTCTCCTGTTAGAATAGAATGTTCCTTTTTTCCACTAGGGGGCGCAGGAGGGCGGCGGTGAGATGGTGGGAGCAGGAGGGGCCAGGAGGGATGGTGGCGGGGCCGCAGGCGGGGCAGCCGGAGGAGGCCCGGGGCAGCTGGAGGAGCAGGCGGGGCAGCCGGAGGAGCAGGCGGGGCGGCCCCACAGCCCCACCTGCTCCTGAGCTTAAACTGTCCTTTTCCTACTACTTGCCCCGACAAATACTATATCAATGTGCCCCATACAGCCATTTTGAATAAAATGAGTCGCAAATCCAACACTTCATAATTTATCTAAGAATAAAGAATGAGGAACTGAAAAAGAGTAGCTTTACTTGCCAGGGAGTGTATTCTTTTCGGTTGAAAATACTGGAACAGTTGTATAATACCATTTCAATGGTACAATTCAAATTTACTTTTGACCTACAAAAACAATTAATCACCCATCCCGTTTCATCAAACTATTGAATCATTCCAAAACTTTCTGTATGTAGTTAATTTCATTAGTATCACCCTTTGAAGCTGTTGTGAAACTTCCTGTAATGACCCTGTGTGCTGTACAGGGGGTGTATCAATGTGCCCCAAGTATCAATGTACCCCATTTCCCCCTATTGTAAAAATTAGGAATTGCTATTCAGAAAAGCAAAGTTTGATCTAGTTTTGATTTGTAGACGGTCCAAGCAAATTTTATGTACATCATTTAAACATAGACTTTATTTCTAATCTTTGCTGCTTGTAACTTTCTTCTAGTTAATTTTTTCGCAAAGGTAGTAGGGGGTGATTACTTTTTTTTTTTTTTTTTTTTTTTTTTTTTTTTTTTTTTTTTTTTTTTTTACCACGACTGAACAATAGAACTGCGATGAATCGAGGAAATTGCACAAAAATCGCTATAGAATTATAGCATCATTCCGGTGGAATATTTCGGAATTCAAGAAGGACTTGATTGCCATTTAGTCAAAAATATGATTTTTTGCTTCACTTCAGACACTTTTTATGATACAAACATGAAAATGGCACAAAATTCGCTATTACAGTGTTCACTCCTGGAGGAATGTTTTGAAATTGAAAAGAACCTGCTGGCCAAATCCAAAAACATACAAAAGATTTTGCTTCTATTCTATACGCAACTTCATGCCCTTATGCATAACTTCATGCCCTACGCATAACTTCGTGGTATAATGGCAAGACACGTACAGACAGGCATTTTTTATAAACATGTTTTTGACAATCACGGATCCCCAACATGTGTAAATCCATCGAATATCGAAAGTCGAAATTTAGATAGAAGAGACTTGAAATAGATGAGTATGTGTAGAAATTTGATCAATGATATATTAAATTAAGGATGATAAATGTATTGTCTAGAATAAGGATCAAGAATACATGATACGCGTAGTAAGAAAATGTGCAACTGCATAAAAAAATTTACCTTTTCAATATAGCTATTTTTTTTAAGTCACGACTTTAAGCCTCCGTGGTAGTGGAATTTCCTTTTTTTAAGACAGGGGGTTAGTTTTTTTTAATATATTTTTACTATTTTTCAGTAATCGTCATCCCCCTTCCTTAGTTTTACTTCCGATTTTTTTTAATGTATAAAGAATGCTGAAGCTGGTAAATGCAGCAAATCTTTAATGTTTTATGGGTGTTGAAAGAAATGAAAATAAATAATTAATTTTTTATCCATGAAATTATTAAGTTTGGTTTTATGTGTTCGGAAGAATATAAACAATTTACACGATTACATTGATTTAGAAGAATATTTCTGAAATACGTATACAGGGCTTGAAATTAATAAAATTGATTACATCAAGTGAAAATAATTCATCATATAGCAAATTTATAATTTAAAAATTTTATCTGATTTAAAAGTAATATTAATATCTACAAAATTTATAGTGGAATTAGTTAAAGAGATAGTACAAAGTTCTGGATTAGTAGGATAAGATACGAGAAGAGTGATTATCATTTTTGAGAAAAAAATACCATCGTCATTAGATATCTGTAAAGCTATCTAATAAAATAGTATTGTTATAAAATCTCTTTCATTAAAAAAAGAGATATTAGATAATATTCTAGAAGCAACGTCACATTTTGGTGCAACAAACTATGGTGCAATAAAATTTTTAATAATTAAGGTAATTTGGGACAACTGGATCCACGAGGTAACTGGGCCATAAGCTATTATATAAAAAATCGTAGATGAGTTTTTAGCTTTAGCTATCGTGAACATTACACCCCCATCTCTACTTCTTAAAACAACTTGTGTTAACTTGTCTTTTCTGAGACAGGTTACCGAAAATTTAGGCTTCTTTTTCTAAAAACAACGTCAATTTGGTTGAAATTCTTCAGCTTTTTATTATAAGTACTTTTATTTAGCAATCAATTTTTTATTAAGCATATAAATACATAATTATTATTATTAGGTGTTTACACATTTTTACTTCGTGTTCAAATGGCTGGTGTTCTAGTTACCCCATACATTTTTCAAATATTGCGTAACTGGACCATGTAGATCCAGTTATCCCAATAGTTATAAATATACAGTTGGAGTTTCTCTTACTAAGGGAAATTAATATCTCCATTGTTTTTTATACAAGTGAAGTAAATTATGTAATAAATTATTAAAATTATATTAGAAAAATTTTAGGGAAAGCATGTTAACCAAATTTCTTAAGTGAGATATCAAACCCTCAGGATGTGGGTCGGAATCTGTCAACCTAGCTTCTACTAAAAAATCGGAATAAGAGTGCAAAAGCAAAAGGACCATAAGAGGAATGCACACACCGCGCACCGCGAATTGTGGTGGAATAATAGTGGAAATGGTGCTTGTGGTATTTATGGCTGCAGATTGCCTTCACGAGGGTTACAGACCCCAGGGAGAGTATTCTCCGTGGGGGTTTTTCTAACGGAACCTAAACCGTATTTAAGCAGGATTACCCAAGCTTCGAAGGAAACCACGGAAAACTCCGAATGGTTAGTCTGACCCAGCAGGTTCGAACCCAGCACTTCCCGTCTTTCACCTTCGAGATCAGAACCTCTCAGATACATGTTTGGCAGGGAAATAGTGAAATCGGCAGAAGTAATCTCTTTATATCCATTTGATATTACATAAAAAAAATTAATTGAATTAAAAAAAAAAAATTATAAAATATTGGTAATTATTATATTTTTTGTTGCGTTTGTTAAGAATAAGCAAGAAAGGAGTGGATAGGGACGGTATTATTTTCACTTTTTGTATCATTCTTAACTTTTAACAAATCATACTCAGTATGAAGTAATGGTAGCCTAATCTTCAGTTGAAAAAAGTTTCTGGTCTGTATAAACCTGCAACTGTATATATGAAAAGATTATTTCAAGAATTAAAAGTAAATTTGCATTATATAAATTTTATGCTTTCTGTGTATTAATGACTTGCATAGATGCAATAGTTTCTCGACTTATCAAACATTATGCTGTATATTATCCATGATTTAAACTAAGCCTAAAAGCAGCATTTTTATTTATATAAGAAATTTGGCACAAAACAAGGAAGTGGGGATGAATTGGACATGATAGTAAAGGGAGGAATGAGACATTTTCAACTCCTTTTTAGTAATATAAATTGAACTAAAGATTTTTTAAAGTTATCTATGACTGACAGTTCAAAATCTTCGTTCCATTCAGGAAGATACTGGAATTTGATATTGTGGCACATACATTATCAACCTACAATCTTTGTTTGATTGCATATCTATCGAAGACTAGACTATATTTGTGCTTTATGTTTTTTTTTTTTTTTTTTTTTTTTTTGCAGCATTATAACTTCCAGTTACAGCAGAGTTGTGGGACACATTCTGAAACTTACAATTTTTTAAATTATGAAATAATTTTTGCATGTTTAGTGAGATTAAAAATAATCTCAACTTGCCCTATTTAAAATTTTGTTTTTGTGTCAAACAAAGTTGATTTTCCTACCATTGTGAAAAAGTGTCCCACACCACCCCACTCTCTCCTACATAGTTATTTTTTTCACAAAAGATAAAAATTAAAATAATAATTACTTTAAGTCATTAAATAGTAGTTGAAATGGTTGTTGTTCTATTTATGACTGCCGATTATATACATGACGGTTATAGACTCCAAAAGGAGTACCCTCCATGGAGGTCTTTCTTAAGGAACCTAAGACTATTTACGCAGTATTACCCTAGGTTCGAAAGAAATATTAATGTTCCATATAAATAGGAAATTTTATAGAAAACCACCGAACGGTTAGTCCGACAAGCGCGATTGGGTTTGAACCCAAAGCTTCCCACCTTTCAGCTTCGAGAGCAGAAGCTCTCAGTCACATGTGTGGTATGAAAATGGTGAATTTGTGCAGAAATAATGAAGTCATCTATTTATATTCATTTGATATTATATAAATAAAAAATGAATTAAATTAAATTTTTTTGGAAAACATTGGTAATTGTGTTATTTTTTGTTGCTTTTATTAAGAATAAATGAAAGTGGAGTGGAATGAGAAAGCATTCCCCCAACCTCCGAATAGAGGTTTTTAGAATTTTAATTCCTTTGATCATCGACTTTATTATTATTTCTAACATTCAATCTATGTTTGTTTTTTCACTGTGTGTTTTTGAAGTCATTTATTAATACAGCATTAAAAAAATGCATTAGTAGATTTTTAATTGTAGTTGCGAATTATACTATGCAAGTATGACATTAGCGATTGCCATTACGTAACTAGTGGCAAAATTGCATTCTGATCAGATGACGAAATGCCACTGGGGTACCAAACCACAAAATACTATTTAAATATTATTAATGTCATGTCCCATTTAACTATAAGACAACAGGTAAATCATCATCAAATTCATCTTCAATTTTCTATTTTTTCTGCGGTGGAAATTGTAAAATAATAGTCTATTCCACATTATAAAAGCAATGCTAAATGATCATGAATTAACACTGGTAATGAATTAACCCCAGTAAATTTGACTGGAAAGTTTTCCACATATGTGAATTTTCACAACCTTTTAATCATTTAACTAATTAAGGATTCTTTTTTTCCTACTATTAAGCCAAACGCAATCTAAAATAAATAATTTTTTTAAATATAAACGAGTTAATTTGTATCTCTTTAAAATTATCTTACGTAAATTATAGCAGTACAAGTTTCATGTATAGTAATTTTAATGAAGGGAACATGTTTTTATAAATTTAAAACTTCAGTATTTAAAAATAATGATTGCATTTAATTTTCAAATGGTGTACGTAGTACTAAATTTTTTTAAGAGTGTAGTTAATACAATATTCCGCTTAATACAATAAATAAGCTTATCAACACAGCTAGTTGGGCGAAAACCGTATATGTAGGTTTTGACTGAACTTTAGCAGCCCTGTAACGTATAATGCCTGACAGTTTAGCTCTTTGGGAAGAAAGCGATCATTATGAAGAAACGATAATTACGATATCTTCATTGTGGAATTTTTGTAGCATTGGTATTGAAAAAGTTTTTATCTTTTCTGATTTAATGTTATCTGATTTCTGAAGTTGTTAGATACGAATACATTTAAAATTTCAGAATTTTTTTTTTATCGGCATGTGTAACACATTTAATACGGATTTATTTCTCACAATAAAACTGTTTCTATCATTTATAATTGCATATTTTTACTTATTGCTTTCTGAAAATAAATATCTGTGGATATGAGCGAATATCCTATAAGAAATAAAGCTGAAGTATTCAAAAACGACCCTTGATGATCAGGTAATCATAACTTGACCAAAAAGGCAGTAACAACTATATGTAGAAGAATAATTATGATTTTTTTATTAATTTTTTCTGCAAGTTCTCAAATTGCAATAAATTTTTCATTTGGCTTTATACATCAAACCAATATAGTTATACTTTAAGTATGGTTAAATAAATTTATCAGTTAAAACTACTAATATAAAACATTTTCTTCCTATGAAAAAGTCTATTTTTTTCATTTCCGGTAAAATTAACATATCTATATCTTCTTTGCCAATGGCGGTGTTGCACCGGATATGATTTGACTTTTTCAACGAAGCAATTATTAATACGAGCAAAAATATGGCAAAAAATTCATATACAGGGTGCATCTAAACTCTTGGTCAAAACTTTAAGGGGTGATAGTATACATCAAGACAAACAATATTAAATAGGAAACTAAAGGTCCCAAACGTTTTCCGAAGGAGATAGGTGTCATTAACGTTTAGGGTCCAAAACTTCGAAAGATTATAAAAAAAGGAAAAATTGGTCAATTCGTTTGCGGTTTTCACAAAAACTATTTTTTAAAAATACTATTCTTAAAAATAAAACGATTCTTAAAAATAAATTTTAAAGATAAAGTAAAAAAAAAATGCTGATAGAGGGGAATTTAGACTTTGGAGTACCGAATAACTATTTTTTACCGTTATTTTTTTTATCTCATTGAATGCTTTCAAAAGCTTAGACTTAAACTTAAATTTTTAGCTCAAAATCTGAATCGTTGGGAGTGGTTTAGTAGCTCAAACTGAACTGTGTTCAGGAGTTGAAATTTGAACCGTCATCCCTCCTGAACACATTTCAGTTGAAAAACACAAGTTACTTTTTTAGATGAAAAAAACACTCGTTTAATTTATAAATCTTTTCATGAATCACCATAAAAAGAAAAGAACACACAGGACGTGTTTAGGGTTGGAAATTTTAAGAGATTGATCTCAGCCAAATTAAATACATGTTCGCAAGAGAACAAGATCACTAACAAGGAAGGTCTCCATACGAGCATACTCAGAAAAATCTGAAAAAAAATTACAGAATGTTCTTTTTATACGGATTCATATGTTTATAAAAAATTTCGGTGGAACTTAGATAGAGCGTTCATAAAAAATGATTAACATTTCGTTTATTTAGCCATTTATCACCGGTTGGTGAGAAAAATAAAATTTCAAAATATACGCTTTTATGTCGAATACTTTTTAAAGAAAATTTTTTTATGCTGAATTTGTTTAAGTCACTTTAATTTTTTTCATTTTAGTTTTTTTAAAACTATAGTTTTGTCACATATATTTATATGCATTTATAACGAAACTTAACTGTCATATTTTATGATTTAAAATAACATTTACATTTTATTTAAATTGTTTCAATATCAAAAATATGTCTGATTCACCATCCCTCATTGAATTTTCTTGCTATGGAAACGAGTTCTTCGTAATGGAAATGTATTAATAAAAGAATTTTTCATGTGAATTTTATTTTTCAATAGCAAAATTTAATTAGAATTTAAAAAATATCTTAGATTGGAGGACAGAGCAATGGCAAAATTCCATTCAGATCGCCGTAAAAAGAAAAAGCGGGAGTTACTTATTACTTTACATAATAAATTACTATTGTTTCAAATGTAATAAACTCATAAGTAAGTTGTATATACAACTTTAAAAACATAAAACAAACAAATTTAATAATTAAAAATCAAATGTAAGCTGGCTATAACTGAAAATATGTAATTGCATCTTGCAAAACGTAGCAAATATTTTTCCTGTGGTAAAATTGAATAATTAAAGCAACAAGCAACATTTATGCGTAATGAAAAAATATATATAACATACTCTTTCACTAAGTTAAATTCATTAATAACCGCGCATTCGAAAAGTAAATTAACAAGCAATTTTCCGCTGTATTAAAATCCACAGAGTAAAGAGAAATTAATAGAGTGGAAGTACAATGTCTGGGGGGGGGGGACGCCAAAAATGTAATCCTGAAATCCGCTAAATTAAGCCCAATTAAGCCCTAACAAAACCACGTGCTTTGACACGCCTATCAATTTAAACCTTTTTAAGCCCACACTTCTTTGCGTTTGTTTTTTTACTGTCGAAACTCTTATAGAACAGAGGATTTAAATTTCGTTAGAAGTTCGCGATTAGTGCCATTATTGGAAGTAACACACTATCGGAAAATGTAAAAGGAACTAATATCTATCGCTTCATAGGTAAGAATTGTTTGATTATTTTATCATATTGTTTTAAATATCAATATAGAAAATTCTTTTAAGATTTTGGTTAAAAAGGTAACATTCTTTTGTTAAAGTCTTAAAATCGTTTGCACTCGGAAACCTAGTTTTTAGATTAATATTTGTTATTTATGCTTTCATACATTATTTGGAAAGAATGTTTTCGTCAATATAGTTTATCTACTTCTATGCAATTATTAGTTTGTTAAGTCATAAAAATTTTTCCTCTGCGTTATAAAGTATTAAAAATATCTGTAAAGAAAGAAACTTTTAGTAATACAATTTTTAGTTCGTATCAAATGTTTTCAATATCTTATTTAATTTTAATTTGACATTTAATTGCTGCTAATTTTCCAGTTTAAATTATTTTAAAAGCAAACACTTATTTTAATAATTAATATATATTATTTATTAAATATATATCAATATATTTAATATATATTTATTATTAAATATATATTAAATGGTCTTTGTTCTAAGAACAAAGACCATTTTAAAAATTTACTATTTCTTCTTAAAATATGCTTCAGATGTAATTCATTTCTTTCAATTTGTTTTATTAATACAAAATCCCTTCCACGTGTTTTTGTTTGGGACATTAAAATTTGAACGATAAATGGTTTCATATTAAAAAACTTTTTTGCGGCTTACTTCACCTCCACATATATCTCTTTCCTCTGTCATTAAAATAGTTTGCTTTTGGCGAGGAAAAAACTTGCTCGCCAAATCGTTTGTCGCTTTAGCATTTACGCGCTAATTATTCGAACGTATAATATATATATTTTTTCAAACTTTTTACTGTGATTCCGAATCGTAATTTAACTGATTCTTTATTACATATATAAAAAGTCTTGCTAGCATTTTTTTTCAAAAAATTCTGAGTAGCCAGTAAGAAGACCTTCCTTGTAAGTGATTTCTTGCGCACCTAGTGTGTTCTTTTATTTTTAGGGTGATTTATACAAAGTCTTATTAAGGTAAGTGCACCAATAATGGGCCACGTACCAATAGTGTGCCACCAGTTTTCAAAGTTGAAAAACAAGTTTTCTAGTCACCCATGTCAGATAACAAACTAACTGCTGATTAGCTGTAACCCTTATATGTTATCAGACAAAGGGACAACTTCAGTATTCCGATAGTCTTTGAGCTGTAAGTGTTTTTTTCTTCCAGTCTTAAAATACAAAGATTTTGTGGCTCATTCTTACTGCTTTCCTTAAGAGGTAAGTTTTCGTTCAAAATCTTTTTAAGTAAAAGTCTATTGTATTTTATATTAAACTGTCACTTTTCTAATACACTGTATAAAAGAATACATTATTCCTTATGCTTAAAAGGTATAAAACTAACATATTATTAATTTTGGGGGATGGCCCACTTCTGGGTCAATAAATTTCAAGTTGTTCCAGTAGTGGGTCACGTGGCCCACTACTATATCCCAGAAGATTCTGAAGTGAAAGAGGGACAATTTATACTTGTCTCAATTAGCGGAAGAAAAGGAAATCCAGAAAAATATGTATATTTGTGTGTAGTTCAAGAAATTAAAGAAACAATAATATTTATTCAAGGACTGAAGTCAACTGGAAATGAAAAAGACTTTGTCATTAAGGAAAATGATGTCTTTAGCATACATATTTCCGATATAGTTGGAGTAGTACCGCAACCAGAACTTAGACAAACCGATCGTCAACTTTTGTATTCTTTTTGCAAAAAAAAAAATGGCTGTAAAAAAAAAAAAAAAAAAAAAAATGCAGTTTAATTTAAATCCCACTCACATTTTTTTTTGCCTTTTTCCTTTCTTTCTTTTTTTAAATAAATAACATAGAGTTTTGCAATCATTTTAGCATTGATTTACCCTTTTTATTATGTATATATTATTATTTATCACTATTGCAAAGTAACGAATAGGGCAGATATATATTTTTAAGTTATAAAATATTACAGACTGTTCGAAAAAACTAAAGAGAAGGTGAAATTATTTTACGTAATCATCCACACATTTAAATATGATTTCATTATTGTGTATATTTAAGTGTAGAAATGTAAAAAAATTATAACGTCTGTACAGTACACGTTAAACTCAAGAATGGAGTGGCCCACTTGTGGGGGGCCCACTACTGGAGCATCAGAAATTTACTATGCCCACTACTGGTGCATAGAGGAAAGTAACATTTTTCATTTTTAATTTTTTCTAAAGAATATATTTTAAAAATGTGAATGTTTATTCTGACACATAAACGTAAGAACTAGGCTAAAAAAATTTTTTTTTTTTTGGAATTCACTATTATATTAATTATAATTCGACAAATGTCCTTAAGTGGCTCAACTACTGGTGCGTTTACCTTACATAATTGCTTTATCATGCAATATATTTTACCAAATCAAGAGGACAATAATATTTTTAAATATTTCACTTAATGTTTCAGTTAATGAAATAAGCAATGCCTTTAAACAATTAACAAAGAAATGTTGTCATATACAGTCGGCTCTCGTTAATTCGAACTCTTCGGGACCACAAGAAATGTTCGAATTATCCGAAGTTCGAATTACGGAAAGAATGAAATGAGAACATACTTTATATGGTACTATTACAAAGTAATTAATGTTATAGTGTTTTTTAAATTTATTATGTCTGTTATCATAAGAATATGACTTAATATTAAATTAGAATGTATAAATACATAAACTAATTAAAAGATTAGAAAGAAGCACAATGGAAGAAAATTTTGAAGCGTCACTGATGAACAGACAGAACACTTAGAAAGTGGATATCAAATGCATGGGATTATATGTATACTCGTTTGGAACAATTTTCACAAAAATCAAAGAAAGAAAGTTATTCAAATGATCTGAAATCCGTGAGAAAGACAGGAAGAATGAAAAATCGGAGTTCTCGTTAGTTCGAATTAAACGATGTCAAGAGAAAATGAGTTCCAATTAATGAAAAAGTTTAACGTTATTCTGCCATTGAAAATTTCGGGACTTCACGTTTAGTTCGAATTAAGCGAAGATTCGAATTATCCGATTTCGAATAAACGAGAGTCAACTGTATCTTAGTATAGAAATCATAAAGGTTAAAATGCATACTGATTAAAGTACCAGACCAGCAAGTTACTTTCAACATTTTATTAGGTGTAAAATGTTTTACTTTTATTTTTAGTAGAAAATTTATATGTTTTAAAACTACTGATACTATTTATTAAAAATTAATTTATTAAAATATTTTATTTAAAATACTACTGTTTATTAAAAATGAAATAACTGCTCTTAGATGAATACAAGAAGTATTATATTTCACCGTTAACGAATAAAGTTTAAATGTAAATAATTTTTTGCGGAACGAAATACATTTTGCTTTTTTCTTTTAATAATTTCAAATATATATTCACATAACTGAATACAATAAAAAATAAGAAAAAAAATCAGTCGTTTGACGTGCATTTTGCCTTTTTATGGTAAATATTGACGGAGTAATTTTTCTCATATTTTACAACACCTATTAATTGTTCGTGCTCTTTACTTTTAAAATTTGATGCTGTGAGGTTTATGTTATAAAATATATATATATCTTTATGAAATCTTTATGAGATTTCTTATTTTAGAAGAAAGCTATTTTCTAAAATGAAATGAAGATAATCTCTTCACTAATATCCCCGCTGAAGTTTATTAACGATTATATGGCTGTTGAAAATCAGCAGCGAGAAACAACAAATGTAATGTATCTTGGAAGCATCTTTCGCCAATGGTGAATAAGTTCTTTGTAATGTTCTGTAATGCCGTCATTGTTTTAAAAACTAATGTGTTTTCTTGTTTCCGCATTCGTTTGTATTTTATTTTTATTTTTTCAAAACATCTTTAAGTTAAATGATATGATGAAACTGGTCATTACAGAAGTGAAACTGTTTTTCAATCATCATTCTCCTTCTAAAAATTAAATATATATAAATGTTGTAAAAAGTTTACTTTGAATAACTGTGAAAATTCTTTACTACACATTTCTTTTCGTTTTATATAATGTTTTATGATCATAAGCTCATATAAGAGCTATCGGATTGGGGTAACTTCGTTTAATTGGACAGCTGAGAGAGAAAACTCTGTTTTCTTTGTAAATAGTTTACCTAAATATTATAAAAAAAGAAAATATAATGTCCAATAATAAGAAAATGAATACGATCAAGGTGGATTACTTTCTCAACCAACCTGTACTTAATATTTAGTTATAAACAAATATAGTTGAAATCGTTATTTTTTTTTCTCTGAATAAAATATTGGTTACACGACAATTTATAATTGCATTGATTTAATGAAACGTTGCTCATTAGTACTTATAAAATGAAAACATTTGAACTATCATTACATAATATACATTCATTTTTAATAAATATTTTTTATCTGATAAAAAAATAACCTATGGATTTATATCACTTAATATTACATGTAAGAGCTCTGATATATAATAATAAGACGAGGGCAACACTTCAGCGAGCAACTGTGTTACATTTCTTTATATAAGGATTATCAATATATTGAATTAAAATCATCTTTAAACAAACAGGATTTTGCGGAATAAAATAACACCTAGTTAATTGTAGATGGTAAATTGTAGTTCTTTGGGGTTAAATACAAAGAATTCATTTAACATTCCCTTTAAGTAGTGCAGGAAGATTTAAAAAAAAAATAGTTTTTCTATGCATGTCACAAGAAGATTTTTTTTAAATCTTGATTTTCATGCTACTTATAAGATCATTCTGCCTAAATGGCATGCGATTTCCTTTCGTTCCAGAGAAAATACTTTTAAAAAGAATGTGACGAATTAAAAAAACTATGTTATTGAATTTTGAGTATTTAAAATCAAGTTGTAGCCAACTTGAATATTAGGATAAATTAGAATTTATTTCTTGCTAGTTTATTCGAATATTTTGAAGTAATATTTTCATGAAAAGCGAGTAAAAAACTATTATTAATGTTTAATGATGCATTTAATTAATATTAATGATTATAAAGGTTTTTTGAAAATATTTCAATGTTTAATTTTTAAAAAATTATGCAGTTTTTGAAAATATTCCAAAAGACTAAAAATTGGGATAAATAAATGCTGTAAGTTAATCTGAAATGGAAAAGTATTTTTCAAAGCTAAACATAATATGATCAGAGAAGAGCAGTCGCTAATTAATTCTAAAATATTAAGCATATTGAGAATTAGTTTAATTGGTCTAACTCTGAAAAAACAAGTTTCTTCTACTGTAGTGGAAATATGTTAAGAAAGATTCACACAGCCGATGATGCTCGAGACAAAATAAATTTAACTTTTTCAAAAAAATGTATAACCGACTCCAAAAAAAAAAAAGCGCTAAAAAGGATTAAATAATTCTCTAAAATTCTCTAATGAAAAATCGTTATCCAATAACCACACATTGACTATCATATACCGGTATAAAACGGTTAAATTTAATATATAGAATTTAATATCCACCAAACATAGGTTTTCCAGAGAATATTTTTTACAAGAGATTAATTTACATATTTTTGATTTAATTTTTGAATATATACATATAAAAAGTAAGGAATTACTTTTTGAAGTTGGTGCCAAACAATCATAATCAATAATGATTTCTCCATTTTATTTTTGGTACTAGACATAATATATCCACAATTCTTACTATACTTAAGATAGTTTAGCACCAACTTCAAAAAGTAATTCCTTACTTTTTATATGTACATATTCAAAAATTAAATCAAAAATATGTAAATTAATCTCTTGTAAAAAATATTCTCTGGAAAACCTATGTTTGGTGGATATTAAATTCTATGTATTAAATTTAACCGTTTTATACCGGTATATGATAGTCAATGTGTGGTTATTGGATAACGATTTTTCATTAGAGAATTTTAGAGAATTATTTAATCCTTTTTAGCGCTTTTTTTTTTGGAGTCGGTTATACATTTTTTTGAAAAAGTTAAATTTATTTCCTACTTTTTAGCTATTTATACCGTAATACATAATTATGTGTACTGACGTATGATGGCTCTTTGCAACGCATTACTAATGAACGCACTTTGCTGAGTTCTGATGTATTCGCTTTACTTGTCACTATTTTATTGCCAACTTTTCAAAAGACACTTACAATATCGGTTAGTATCGTTGTGAATCTTTAGGTTTTCTGGATGTGGTAACTTCTTCAGATCTGGCACAACGAAAAGCTACCGCATTCATGAAATCTTAAAGTCAACGTCTAATCGTACGGACATCGGAAGTGGTTATCGAAAGGTGACACTGCCTCAAGTAAAGTGTCCTTACACATAAGCGCGCGGCAAAGCGCTTCCATATATGAGTAAACAGCAAAATGACTCCATGTATGAATGAATAGTAAAATGCTTTTCTAGTGTAGTCAAAAGTACCCCCCCCCCCTTCAGTCAGAAAAAGCAAAAAGAAAGATTTTAACAAAATCGCTCTATGATTCAATAGATAAACAACAACAATCTAATTTTTATAAATGCAGTAAAAGCATCGGAAATGAGCGGTGATGATTCGACGAGGAATCCGAAAATCATAACCTGTACTTGGCTGCATCTATAAGAGAGTGACAGCATTCGATGCCCAAATACTTTTTCACGGACGCTTTTGTCCCAAATAAACTGTTAAAAATTTGAAACTCACTCTACCGCTTTTATGGAAAACGATTATTTCAGCCTATCATGGAGCATTCTCATGGGTCAAAATACAAATATTTTATAAAAGCGGGGGAGTGACGATGCAGCAAAAGGGTCAAATTTTTTACATTGTATGTATGAGATATTCCATAAAAGGGATGGAGTGACGATACAGAAAAAGTTAAATTTTTAACAATGTATCGCAATGCTAGGCATTTTCTATTATAAAATTTGATGATGATTTCCTGGTAGAATTCGATTGTACGCCGAATGATCCTTTATTTCTACACAGACATAAATACATAACCCATATTATTTTACAAATTCGTGGACATACAAGAACAAGATAGCACAAGGAAATATTACGACACAAGAAAAGTACAACCGGGAGCTACACATAAAGAGTGTGCGCAACGGAGCCAGTGGGATTCGAACCCACAATCTCCTACGCTCTCAAGAGATTAGCAGCATGATGTCTTAATCACTCGGCCGCAAGGACCCTCTTGATGACTCATTTTTGTCCAGAATCTTTTCAATCAATCGTATACTGTGCTCCATGTGTCGTCATATTCACATCGAGGAATCCTACATGAACAAAATCTGAAATCATTCTGGTGTCTAATCCGGTAATCAAATCTGAATCTACAGATAATTTTGCTGCACATATCTATACACTTTATTTTGCATTGATATTTAGAGATAATTTTTTCCTCCGGAGCAAAATATATACTAAAGGTTTTTCATCTTTTCAACAACTTAAGGATGTCGATTGGTATCAATGTCTATTTAAGCTTTAGTGGATGCGAGAACTTGTCCATTTAAGCTTTAACATTTCGGAAATTTATCGCATCCAGCAAACTTCAAGGCCGCACACTAGGCACAGAAAAAGACCCGGATGATAATGTGAAGTGTATGGGGGCGTTCTTTTCAAATATCTCGCTCAAATTTTAAAATTTTTACGTGATTTTTTTTTTGCCTAGGATAGTTGAGGATATTCCAAAACCGACCTAGTTTTTTACTTTTTCAATTTTGGCTTCAGATTTAAAAAAAAAAAATTATTTTAAATTTCAAAACCGGTTTAAACGGTTCTGAAATTGAAACTACCATTATATAAAACATACATAAGCAAAATCGAAGAAGTAAAAACTAGGCCGGTTGTAGATCATCATCGGCTATCCTATGCAAAAAAAAATCATGTAAATATATTAAAATTTGAGCGAGATATTTGAAAAGAACACACCCATACTCTTTACACTAACATCCGTGTCTTTTTCTGAGACTAGTGTAGTGTCTTAAGGTCCACATTGAAATCTACAGACTTCGTAAATGGGGATTGAAAAGCTGACAATCCATCAGTACACGTTAAAATTATTGTGAAAATTACTTTTATTTTTAAAGACTATCTTTTTTCTGAATAATGAGAGCGATCTAAAAACGTCTATGGAGCGTTTTCATTGGTCAGAAAACAGATAGTCTTTAAAAACAGAGGTAATATTTCAAGATATTTTAAACAGGGTAAACTGTTAAAAATTTGACCCTTTTGCTGCATCGTCCCTCCACCGCTAATATAGAAAACGATTACTTCAGCCTATTATGGAGCATTCTCATGGATCAAAAGTGAGATATTCTATAAAAGCGGGGTAGTGACGATGCAGCAAAAGGGTAAGATTTTTTACAGTTTAAAGTACGCGCACACAATCAGAGCGCGTCAAGTTGCTTCTATGATTCAGTGCATAGCAAAGTAATTCTAAATGTTCGTGTGTATTAAAATACCTTTTTCCGTCATAAAAACTAAAAAGGAAGATATTATCAAAATCACACCATGATTCAACACGCGTCTATATATAAGTAGTAATATTTGAAGTTAAGAATGTTCTTTCATAAACGCAGTTTTCAAAAAAAACAGAAAATTTAAGAATTTTTATTCCAGAACTTGGCGGTAGTCGCCTGAACGAGTTTATTTTATGGATGAAAGAAGTTAACTAGCTTAACTTTAATGGTAAGCTTATCAAAATTTTTCGTCATTTATATTTGTCCAAATGTAAATCTAGAACATAGCAATGTACTTTAATCACTTTGTGAATCCGGCATAATAAGCAACCTGATACACAGACACTCTTGCTTTAACATGTAAGGCTCTTTAGAGATAAATTTTCAGCTTTTCGATATCGAATTCTCATGTCTGGATCGATCTGGATCTTTCACTTTGGTGGATACGAGAATTGTTCCAGCTATGATTTCGTACTTTGAAAAATAAAACTAGCAACTCTGCAACAGTGGTTAGGATGCAGAAGGATTATTCGCTGTTAAGCAAAGCAAGATTGACCAATCATAAGCCTTCATTTTTGAGAACTTTTCATTGTTCGAAGGAGAGAGTCTGGAATACATGGAGTGAAAACCTGCTATCGACACTGTAAAAAATTTGACCCTTTTGCTGCATCGTTGCTCCATCGCTTTTATAGAATTTCTTTGTTTTGACCAATGAGAATGCTCCATAATAGAGCGAAGTAATCGTTTCCTATAAAAGCGATGGAGTGACGATGCAGCAAAAGGGTTCAATTTTTTACAATGCAAGCAGTGCTAAAAATTTGTATCCTTTAAATGTGCAACGATGCTACTGAATTCCAAAGTGTCGATCACAGCGACATCTGCGGCATTTTCGTGATACATTATCTAGACTAGCAATAATTCTTGCATTTTTAGAAAATGTCCTGCAGATGTCGCTTCTATCTTTAAATTTCATTAGTATTGTTGCACATATAAAGAATAGAACATTTTAGCGCTTTTTTTTAAGTGTTACAGAGGGCGTGTTCAGCACAACTTACCGGTTACTTACAGACCACTTACCGATTGTAGACAAGTACGAAATGAAAATCAAAGCGAAGTGGGACGTCAGCTACAATTCAACAGAATAGTTTTCATTGATGTCACAATTTGCTTTCATACTGCCCTACAATCGGTCGGTAACATTGGTTACTTTTGTAAGTTGCTCTGAACACGCCCTGAGATAGCCGATTTCCCCACTATATTCCCTAGATGCTATATTTCCGGTTTCTTGCATAAGAGAACTTGTCCGGAATCCAGGTAGAATTTGCGCTGTTAGCGAAAGCAGATTAACGAATCAGAAGCCTGAATTTTAGTAAATTTTTCAATTTTTAAATGAATTTTCTTGTTAATAAATATCGTTTCGCAAACAGCGCAAAATTTATGTGAATCTTGGCCCTCGTCCAGTTAGGATTTTGCACTTTGAACACTGTTAAAAATTCGAAACTTTTACTTTATCATCTATCCATCGCTTTTATAGAAAATGATTACTTAATTGAATTATGGTGAATTCTCATTGGTCAAAATAGAGATATTCCATAAAAGCGGTGGAGTGACGATGCAGCAAAAACTTCAAACTTTCAACAGTGAAAAGATCGTGTGTCTATGTAAGTGTAACATAAAAGCATGCAAAAGGAACACTTCTAATTGGTCGATTGCTTCAAAATGAATTTGAAATTTAAAGTTTTTATTTTAATAAAAGGTCCAATTATCAGATTTTTATGAAATTCGAATGGGACCACGTGGGCCTCATACGCTTTCAAACAAAAAAAGAATTATCAAAATCGGTTCATATTTGTAAAAGTTATGCGTGAACAACAAATACATACAGGTCGAAATCATAACCTCCTCTTTGAAGTCGGTTAAAAAGTTGAAAGTGATGACTCCAACAAATAAGCTACTTGGAAATAGGTCAAATAACACGACATATTTAAAAAATTTGTTCAATAATATAATCTAGTCTTTTGTATCTCCTTCATTGTTCTACTTAAGTATCGACTATGGGAAATAATAAAACACATTTTTGAATAAATTTATGGTATTTTTGAACATCATAAATGCAAAGTTATTTGCAATACAGGAAAAATAAAATATTTCGAATTAATTTTACTCGTTTCAGTCAGATTTAAGGGCATGTATAGCGTTCTGGTGCATTCCTTTGGCAGCTGTTATCCATGTGCAGTTATTGTATGATGTGTTACTAAAATATGCTACGCAATTTTAAATCATGAGAGATTTTATTATTGAAACAAAAGTTACAACTATATTTTTCCCGCATGTCCATTGATGCTAATGTAAGCTGGAGTAACTGAACCAACGAGGTAACTTGGAGATAGGTTATTTTATTTAAAAAAAATGTGACGACTTTAACGTTTTAGCTATTGTAAACATTTATCAACAGACCTTTTTACAGAAATCGACGTTTATATGTACCTTGTTGAAGTTGACGACAAAACTTAGAATAAAATACGCATTTAAAAAATCAGGAAGCGCCAAGAGCCGATTATGGAGATTACTGCAGATTAACTTTAAAGAAGTTAAACTTATCCCTAAAGTAAGGGTACAGCTAGGACTGCAATGTACATAAAATATGAAAAAAAAGAAGTATTTTTTCTTGCACGCAGTACTATAAAAGAGAGAAAAAATGAGAAACTTTTCAAAGAAAAATGAAAATGTTTAAATAAATATTATAGCTGCAACTTACCTTTTAATGTTGAAAAATACTCCAAAAACAAAAGTAACTACAGCATATAACTTTATTTTCGTAAGAAGGGATTTTTTCTTCTTTTTTATAAAGATATACTTAAACGTTTATGGAAATAGAAATTCCGAAAAAGACTAAGTTTAGTAGTAGGGGAAAGTCGGATAAAACCGGGACCCTAATCTTTTTATTACTGCGCACTATGTAAACAAAACAGCCAAAATTTATTTTAAAACGATAAATTCACTATTTGCGAATAAAAAAAGTATTCATTCAGTCCCGAACAATAGCAATTGAGATCCTAACAACACTTTTTCTAGAAGTGTGCAATGTCCCGGTTTTATCCAACCTGGTCGGACAAAACCGGGAACTGGAAAAAATAATTAAAAGTGCATTGTAACTTTGTAATAATACTATGTATTGATGGAAAATTGATATTTTATGCCTATAGAATGTGAATCTATATCAAATCTACATAAAATAACAATGAGTTTAGTTATACTCTAAGAGTTGAAATTGTTAGGCACAAAAATCACAAATGAAAGTTCGATCTTGTTCATTTTTATTGCCGCATACTTCATATGTCCACCCTCTGCAGTTAAGGTACTGTATCCAATTCTTCTTAGGTTTAGATTGTTCATATAATTGCCGTTGAAAAAGATGCATGCTTCACTTTCATCTTCCTCCTCGTTTGATGTTAAAGGATTTTTTTTTACTTTGGATTCTTTTTTTTCACATTAGTTTTTCTACTTTTCTTTTCTGTCATCATGGACAGTTTTCAGTTCAGGATTAAGTTCTTCTTGTCTTGTATTTCCATCCTTTCATTTTCTTCTTGTTCGAGTTCTAATTTGTAGGGGTTGAAATAAGGATAGCTGCTTTCCCTCGTCGCTTGTGAGATTTCCTGATTTCCCTAGGATCCGTTTGTACTGAAGTAGTCTTTATATCGTGTGGTTAGACTGCAAAATGACGCTTGATTTCTCTGCCCAGACTAACCGGAAACTTCCCGGTTATGTCCGACCATCTGCATCCCGGTTTTATCCGGCCACGCCATTTTGTGGAAATATTACTCTAGTGTTGTTCAGATAATTCGTAGACATCAATACAAAATGTTAAACTAACAAGTAAATAATAGACTATCATACGTTATATTTATCTAAGCCAAATCTTTTGGTATTTAGGATTGGTAACGTAATATTGCAGACGTCGAATTTCTAACTTTGTCACGTAAAATCTTTAAAAAATCCTTACTGCGAAATAAGTTCGTTTACACGACTTCTGCTTACTGGGAGCTAGCATGCCGCTCATCTATTCCCGGTTTTATCCACCTACCCGGTTTTATCCAACTTTTCCCCTATAGAAGAAAAAAGTCTAGCCTGAGAACAAAGATATTTTTAGAACAAATAAATTTTGAGCAGAATGTATACATATAAGTCAAAGGCTAGATAAAAAAACAAAGAAGACATTTTGCATGCTAAGGATTGACTTCGTCAGGTACTATTTGCAACTTTTCGTCCAAAGTATAGTCTCAAAATGGCTGAAGGATTTCAGATGCAATAGTAAAGCTTTAGTTTTTTGATGAATTATAACTAGAATTTTAAAAGTCGCTTGTTATCTTAAGTATTAAATTTCTTAGGGATGATGAAATTCAACTCCCTTAAAATCTCCTAAATTTTCTGAAATTCAGTTTTATAAAAAAAAAAAAAAAAAAATAGCTAATTATCAGTAAATAAGCCTCTCTGGAAATAAGATTCAACCATTTTTATGGAATGAAAACTGATTGTTATATATATGCATGGGATTGTACCCATAATCTTTTTCACTTCTTTTTTTTTTTTCTGTAATTAAAGGAAATGCAACCGTATATTTTCCAAAGTCAATTAAAAGAAAAAATGCATGTTTTGTAAATTAGAACAAAGTTATGCAAAATGTGTTTGAATATTTTTTTCTTAAACATTGTCTTTATTTGTGTACTTCCCAGCTCCCCCCTCCTCCACTTGCTCGCCTGCTATGTATTCAAAACGAAATGTGTCATTGACTTTATCTGAATTTTAAAAGAAAAAAGCTGAATGGATGAAATAAAAGCCTCCTCTCAAAAATAGACAACTTTCATATCTCTTTTTGCCAAAATAAAATGTCGTTTGAATAGAATATTGAAATCATTTTCCATGCAACAGCGCTCATAGAAAACTATAAAGAGTTGAAAAAAGATACAAAACGCATGCAAAAGTGATGAATGATGGCGTGGTAAAAAAATCTTCATGTCTGTCAGGAAAAGAATAAAAAACAAAATTGATGAAGGTAACTGACTTCGTTTTCATGTGCCAAAAATACATCTCCCTTATTTTAATTTTAAACACAAGAAAAAAATGTTTAGTAATTCATATTAAATCGACTTTTACTTGATGATTTAAAGAGTTACAATTTTTTATGGTTTAAAAATGCGTTGTTTTTCTACAAGAAAGACAGATAGAATTCAGCTGTTCCACATCCATTTTGTAAGAGAAAGGGGTACAGCGATGCTTGATAGTTAAAAGAGAAACCCATTGCCAGATTTCTATAAAAAGCATAATGATAATTTCCCAGAAATAGTCGAAAATTTAATGAAGAGTTCAATTAATTCTGACGTCAAAATAGTTTGAATTACATCTCTTTGATACGTTTTTTTTTTTTTCTAAGATATTGCTTTATTTGTTTCAAAATAGCATAAGCAATGATTAGTATTTGTACTTTGAATAAATATTTTAATTTTTTTCTTAGTTATACTTGTCTTAGTTATACTTCCTTATTTATACTTAATCTTACACGATTTGAAACGATGATTTTTAAAGCAATTGTTTTATTTTTTATCAGTACAATTCAAAAGTCAGTTTTTAAAATTGGCAAAAAATCTGTGAGTGTTCAAGAATTGTGCTGAATTAAACTCTCATATTTTTCGTAAACTTCTGACATTAACATCTCACTGATAACATAGATACATACATAGTGTAATCAAAACAACATGTAATTAAAAAGAGTATGCATAAGTCAAGACATTGACGCGAAGTCTGAGCACCAAGTTGAACCATTATGTATGTTGTTCTATAAGTTAAGTTTATTAAGAAATAAAAAAAAGTATCTGAAAATAAATTTTCACAAAAATTCAATTAAATGATCTAAAATGAATTATAACTCACAACTTATATGCTTAGAGTTATGAATAATCGTCTAGTCTTTTGATGATTAGACTATCCTAACAGTTCATCATCTCATACGGTTCTGATCGATAAGCTGATTAAACAGTTAGGCTAGAGGAATGAGGTTTAATAAAATAAGTATGTCTTATGCACTATAACACACAGTATTTGACACAAATTCATAATAATTTTGGTAGCATTATAAAAATATTATAACATTTATCCAGAAAACCCCAAAGGCATCCATCATGAGAACAATGGGAAAACGAGCTTCATTGAACATTTTCACTTAGCGGGTAAAGTACATCTGTTGCTAAAATAATGAAGTGATTGAATAATAACAGAATTTATGAACAAATTTATTTGAAAATAAATACTTTACCTACCTTATGACTGAAAAATTTTATTTCAAATTACTGGTGCAATTGCAGCCTTTTGGGGTTAAAATTGAGAGGTATAAAAATGTACCACAGCCCACAGTTAGACGATGTCAGAAGATATTTTTACATGTTTTAAAAATACCTAGTTGCAATTTAAGCGTGAAAATACAGTTCTGTAAACTTTCTATAAATGGATATAGATAAAGCATCCATTAATTATTGAAATAAAGTTTTATAAAGAATTAACTAAAAAATAACAAAGTAAATTAGTAGGTTATTTATTGACGCATTTAATGTAAATTTTTATTCTTAAAAATAGTTCAGTATTTTGTTATATATCAGCATAAGTTATCAAAATTTTATCAGAAAAAATACTATAATGTTGAGTTTACACATTTACTGCATTCTATTTTTTAAGCTGCCTAAATAATATTTACTAGTATAAAGAAATAAAATAAAATTTTAATTTTTCTGAAACGAAATACTGATTAACTGCAAAAGGAAATTCAGAAATGAACATTTCTTTTTTAAAAGAAATCTAACGCTTCAAGAGTATTTTCCATTAGAATTTATTTATCTGAAAATTATTGCAAATTTTCAGAAAAGATAATTTATTTTAAAGATACTCGTTGGAATTATAACTAGTTTAAAATTTCCCAAACGGAAAAGATTTCATGTACATTGATGTAAATATTTTATCAACGAAGGCAATTTAGATAAAAAACATTACTATTACTATCTACGCTTGGTCTTTTAAAACTGTCATATTAAGATTGCTTAAAGTATGATCGAAGCATTATCTCAAAAAAATCATTTTCAAATTTAACAATAGGGAAACAGAATAAAAATAATTCTAAATATCCTTTTAACGTGTTGACATTTTTTTCCCTTTTGTATGAATATGTAGAAAAAGTACAGGAGAAATGAAGCAATATTTGAGGTTATTATATCTCTAAGAAATGAGATATTACTTGTGTCACCGTATGAGAGAACTGCTTTGTATCTTCCTTACGTCACATGGCTTTCCCTTCGCCGAAACTGACGAACAAATAATCCAATCCTTCCAACTGATATTGTCAGCTGTGAAGGAACAAAACACGTCTGCTTGTGATAAAGAAGTGTTATACTTGGAAAATATCTTAGAAGCAAACGTGAGATATTTCAGTGGTTTCATCTTTGTTCGTTGCACCACATATGAAGATTCATAGAGCAGAGCTTCCTGAAACTAATCTTTTGTTTGTGTTTTTACGCATCAGTTTCTCTGATGTGATTAATATCACCAGGTAACATACGGAAGAAAATTTTCTTATGAAAACAAATATTATTCAGTTACCAAAGTTTCTATTACAGAAAACTGACTGACTAATTAATTAAATTAAATGAAGCAAAAAAAAAAAAAAAAAAGAATATTAATTTGGTAGAAAATAGAAAATAATATATTAAGGAAAAAATAAAACAGGAAGCTAATGATATCAGTAAAATATTTCATTTTCATAAAATGAAATTATAAAGAAAAATACTTGAATAGTAATTCATTTTAAACACTGTTAAAGGTTTCAAAATTTATCGCATATTCAGTGCAATTATTTTAACTAATTAAAAAAAACTGTAGTTAAAGTTTTACATGGAATGAAAAATGCAATGAATATGTAGTGAAGCATGCTCAAAGAGATATCGGTTGGATGAATATCCTACTTAATGCGGTAATTTCACAATATCCGTAAAAGTTCTCATTTGCTTCACTATTGAAACTTCCAGTAATGAAATTAATATAACATTAATTTCAACTTTGTTTAAATAATACTTTTCAATTCTCCGACAGAAGGTTTTGTTTTTATTTTGTTTTAATTTGATTTTATAAGATAATAAAAACTGCTTTTAAATTATCCTATAGACAAACAACACTGGAATGATAGAAAAATCACATTCTGCCTCAGGTGGATAAGTGCAGCATATCGGAGACCGCGTAGCAAAATCACAGGTTTTCATTCAACGCTGGATAAAAATGCAAAATATTTGGCAGAAATAATCGATTGCAAGTTATATTATATATAATGATGATTCTAATCTAAATACAAGACAGACAAGAATAGAAATTTTTCTGTTTCAGTCGTATGTATGATGAACAAATCATAGAATATTTCACAGTATATTTAAATGTCTGACTGTTTTGTTAAAATGAAAAGATGATAAATAAATAAATCTTAAATATTTAGTGTTAACAAAAGGTGTATCTTATAATATATTAAATATCTTTCTTTATTTTAATGAAACAAAGTCTCGAGCAACTAAATAACATTTTTTTACTTTCTAGTTCCGTTGTGAGAATAGATTCAAATGCTCTAATTTACACCCGAGTGGGTTGTTTGCTTTTTTTTAATATAATGTCTCTGATCAAAAGGCCCTTTTTTAAATTTTAATAAGTTTAATTGTTAATAAAATAAGTTATGATAAAATATCCCGTTTAATTTATCATTGGAAAACACCTATTTTTACATATTATTCTTACATAGTTTAGTGGAATTTTCATTTGTATGTCATCTATCTACATGTATAGAGCAAAAACATACCAGGGAGAAACGCTGAAATCATACTAATTGTGGCAATGATATAACTCATATATTGTGCTTTTACTACACTTTTTCTTATGTTTAAAAATCGTACAATTTCATTTTTTACATTTTAAAATACAAAAAATATGCACTTTCAAATGAAATTTGTTTGAAAATTGTAACTTAATTTTCAGATTTTTAATGGATTATAAAGTAACTTTAAAACACTTATATTTTTAAATTTGTGTTGAGCCAAATTACGATAAATGAACCCTTTACTCTTAAATGTAATATTATAAAGAAGAGACATAGCCATGAATAACGCTGGTGGTGGCAATGGCTCATAATTTTTGTGGCGATGACCTCATTCCAAACAAAATAGGAAGTAACACGTAGCAAATATCTATCTATATATTTAATCATTTTTTTCTGCACTTTGGAGAATTTCTAATTTCGCTGTGGAATAAAAAACTAAAAAAAATGCTGAACTATTTTTTATCTTTTTTTCGGTGTTGTTAGAGGGTTATATATATATAAAAATTATTAAATATAAAATAAGTATTGGATTTTTTTAATGATATTTTCACCCATATTTTCTACGCCGGGCAGTATGTCCACTAACTCGGTAAGCCCGGATTGGACTTTAAACTTTCGGGTCCCATATTTTTTTCAAGTTTTAGAAAAAAATACTTGTAGGTTAAAACATTAACTGAAGCTATCCAAATTGATTAATTAGAGTTTAACGAATATTTAACTATCTGAAACATAACGAATGTTGTTGTTTTGCATACCATTCAATTCATATTCATAGGACAATAAGCTAAGGAAGTGTTTTTGGAGATGTTTACTAAATATTATATTACAACAACATTTAACTGATATTACAACTTTCTAATACTTATTGCGCTTTATTACATAAGATACTTTCAGGAACATAAACATTATTTTAAATAATAATATTTATTATGTATTATATATTTTTTATTATAAATAATAATATTAATAATAATTATTTTAAATAAAAGAGTAAGATATTTTTTTAAATAAAAGAATCACAAACAGTGCAAACAGAATTAAACAAATATTTATCATTATTACTAAATGCCTAAACGTTAATGAAGTCATATAGTAAATGCACAGACACATACTAACATTACTACATGGAAACAGTAACAAAAGTATTTCTTTAAACTAAATAATACTCAATAAAAAGACATATACTATTAATAGTACACCAGACCCGAAAGGGTTAAAAAGCCTAAATATAAAATCAGTAAATTGACATCCAATTTTCAAAAAAATACGTTTGAAAGTACATTTTGCCCAATTCGATGGTGTAAAAATTTAAATTTTGCGATATTTTTAAGCAACTTAATATGAAAAAAAAAGAGTGAAAAGGGTTGCTTTCATCGTTACCGCCGCCGATGATATGACGTCTGTTTTACTCACAAACATGTTTATATTTTTACAATATAGGTACAAGAATATGAGTTCTATGCATTCCAACTTCCCTATTAAAAAATAATTTTTAAGTTAATATGAATTATCTAACAAATTATTTATAAACATGATGGATACAAATTCTGTCTAGTAAATGTGCATTATTTAGTACAGTTTTTAAAAGTTAAAAACATTGAGAAGTGGATGGTATACGGTGATATGTGCATTTTACTTTCTAGGATTTTTTAAAGAAATTCTGTATAATTTCTGTTTCTTAAACAAAACTATAACGTATGTTCTCCGGGTATACTCTCTGGTCATAGCATCTACTTTATGAAGGAGGCTTTATAAGTACAGCGCTGGTTAAAAAAGCATCTGTAAATGAGTTTTTTATAACAGTTTTCCTGCACAAATAGTCAAAGTTCATACCAGAACATTTTTATCTGGAACAAAAATTTATTTTTTCTACATATAACTAGAATATGTAAAAACTACAATTTACGCTTCCTTTGCTTTTCACAAGTGTGCCACAATTCATAAGGGGTAATCGAACACTTGAAGTATTTGAGATAAGCAGAAGAAAAAGGATTTTCACTCCTTAACCCCTTCGCGACGGGAGCATTTTGCGAAATTTTTAATGTCCCCGATAAAATGTATGTCCCCGATTTAATGTTTTGTCACCGGTTTAAAAATACAGAAATTTGTGACTTATTGAATCGAGAAATTGCTCCGATTGAATAAGACCGAATTTACGGTATAATTTTACTCGTGGCGATAACTACAGATTCTTAAGCCTATTTGTGGCACGTATACGTGTCGCTCGTCCCCAAGGGGTTAAGAAAAACTTAATTTTTACATTATTGAAATACTGAAGTGATTTTGTCTAAACAGCGATTCTACAGAAATAGTTCAACAAAAATAACCCTTTTAATTTGCGTAAAATCACTCAAATAATTAAGTAAATTTATTTTTCTGAGATTTGCAAATTGCTATTATAATTAAAAAGCAAGAGAAATATTTATGTTTCTGTAACTGAGAGAACTCATGAATGTTACAGAAAGCTTTTCCTCCACAAAGATCTTGTTTTCCAATCAAAGAAATCCATGCCATTATTTTTTTCTTGGGATATTTATTTTTTCTCAAGTTATTTCTCAAAGAGAATACACTGCCTGTTGTAAGTACATGGTTTCTCACAAAATCATCTGCAATGAAGAAAGGTTTGATTTCCATTTTACAAACTCCTCCGATTTACCTTCAATTTTTGGTTGATAGTAGTCATGATTTTGTGATTATCTGTTTGTGAATTGACAGCGATTCATGAATGAACTAATTGAAGTATGTTGGAAATGAACTAATTGTATATCCAGAAAGCGAACTAACTACGAAGAGAAAATACTTACTATTTCTTAAGAGATCTTCAAGAGATTTCTCGAGTGAATAAAAAAGCTACGTGTAAATGGAAAACTAAAATAGAATAGAAATTTTACTAAAATGAATGCATTTAAAAATAAAACTGAGATATAATATAATAGGCTAAAAGAAAAAAATCTTATTTCTAGCAACAATATTTCACATGTGTATTTTTTAGCTAATTTCATAAACACTAAAAAGTCCCCACAACAAATTCTTAGCGGAAAAAACAAGAATTCTTAGCCACAGTCAATGTTAGCAGCTTTTTATGAATAATTTCCGTGTACCTAATTTTAAATTTATAAAATTATAGTTGACATACATGACTAGATGACTCTGTCACTGTTTTTGATGTTCTCTGTTTCTAAATCTATACGATTCTGTGTATGATATTATTTTCCTACAGAAAGTAGTTATATGTAATTTTTTATTATTCTTATAATATTGTTCATCTTATAATTTCTTACGATTTTGTAATTTATATATATATATATATATAGATATTTTTTTATCGGGATTTCTTTCATTGATATCGGATTGTTTTTTTTTCTTCCTGTTTTATGTGACACTATTTGCTGATTTTCTATTTAACAATTTTGTAGTAGTTCTACATTTTCTTTGAATTTATTCCCAAAAAATCGATTGAATGTATTCTAAACTAAACTTTCGTGTAACGTTCCTCTTTAAGTGTTTTGTGTTTAAAAGAAATCTTAATTTGAAACATCATTTTGTCACACAAAATGGCTGAAAATTACAATCAGGTTTGCTTTTCAACTTGTCATTTTTTGCTTCGATCAACTTGTCGTAATATCTTTTTATTCCCGCCTAAAAGATTGCACATCCGTCTAAACTCTAACGGTCTAATTTTTTCTCATGTGCGCTGTATAAACTGAAGTCTTAGCTAGACAGGTGAAAATAGGAATTTAGTCAGATACGTGTTGTTTAGTTATGTACTGGGTTTCCACTCTCAACTGTGGCCAATGACTATTTGGTTAAACTGTTATTCATAAATATATAGTTCAATTACAAGAATGTTTTAATGGAGGTAAAGAAATATTTTGAAAGCGATTTGGTTGAGTAAAATCATTTCTTAAAAAAAATATGAAATTTAAATTTTTATGCGGTCTTTCGGTCCCATAAGTTTAGTAAATTTTTCCTATTACGCTAAAAAGTATGACAAAAAAAGTGCCGTTCATATAGCGCTAAAATTTACTGAGTTATGAAATTTTAAAAATGCATGATTTATACCACTTTCTTACATTGAAGACAAATGAGTGCTACCATAATTTGAGGGATCATATGCCAAATGCTCACAGCATTTGAAGAACTTAATTCAACCGTATCATTTGTACGATTTTTTTACAGCTCAAATACACACATAAAATATTTTTATTAAGTTTCAAATTGCCCAAAATAATTGCATTTTAACATGTATTTTATTTTGTAATAATTTGAGACAATTCCTTTTCATGATTATTTTTAACAAATATTATGCTATTTTTATAAGTTTTTATTTAACTTCAACGATCATATGTACATTTTTCTGTTAAAAATTTGTACTCAAACTTTATTAACTCAAATCAACTAATCAGCTGGAATCAATCAATACTTTAAGTCGAATCTAATATTGTTATGATTTTTGGTGGTTATCATTTATACTTATTTTACAGGATAATGCAAAAAATTTCGGATAGATTACCGCCATGAAATTTAAGAAAAAGGTTTTAGATTAGATAACACAAGACGACGATGTTTGTGTTGTTTAACTTTTAATTTCTATTGCTGAAACCGAAAATTACCTTAAATTTTTATCATCATGTAACAATTTTTCGTTAATCATAAATTGCTATAGTTAAATAATAACAATAATCAGAAACTATAAAATGGAAGAGATGGTTGTGTTTTTTAAGTATTGATATTTGATTTTTGTATACTTTTTAGCATTGAATCTCAAAATGACAATCATTTTCAGGTCATCGCGTCAGAATTTTTTTTGTAAATCGTAAATATAAAAGTTAAGATATAGTAAAATTTTAATACTATAAAAAATATGCAAAACTTCTTTTTTACTAAATTTAATGTAATTTAATAGAATACTTTATTCAATTTTTTTGGCTTATAATGGAGTTCTTACAGCTAAACAGCTGAGGGGTCCGATTAGGTGAGGCAGGAGGTTCAATTTTAACTTTGAACTTTTTAAATTTGAAATTTACAATTTGCGAAAACTTCTGACGCGATAGTTAAAAATGAAGATCATTTTCGATTTTAACTGTAAAAAGTACCTAAATTAATATCAAATAATTATCAAATGTTAAAAACATATCTATTTTATAATATCAAATCTTCAATATTGTTTTCTTTTTTTTTAACTTTAAAATTTATGATTTGCAAAAAATCTTTACGTGGTAGTAAAAAATGAAGGTCAATTTCAGATTCAGCAATACAGAATACAAAAGATTCAATTATCAAAAGCAGAAAAAAAATGACGTAACCCAACTTTTTCAGGCAAGTGTTATCTAATAACATTTTAAATATATATATTATTTTGTGGGCAGTTAATTTTCATCATTTTAATTAACAAAATGTTTTTTTACGTTATATTTTAATTACAAATTGCATATTTTGCATTCATATGTCAGAATGAATAAAGATTTCAAATTTGCATTGGAATATTAATTTTACTCTCAACTATTTTTTTTAAATATATCTGACGAAATTGTATTTCTCTATATTTTTGAATGACACCTAATTACCAACAAAAAATATGTTCCAACTTTAAACAACTATTAATCGGCCAATTTTATTCATAGAATAACGGAACTTTTTTTTTCTTACTTGTCAGTGTAACAAAAAAATTTCACTCAATATAACTTATTGGACCGTATAAAAATTTAAATTTTGTAATTTTTTAAGAAATGTTTCTTATTATCTTAAATTGCTTTTTAAATATTTCTTTAGCTCATTTATGTAATTGGAAATATGTCTATGACTAACGGTTTAAGAATTAGCCTTTGATCACGTTGATAGTGGACTACCTGTATTATATTTTTAAAGATCAGTTAATCGTAAAATTAATGAAGGAATGTTCATTTTGACATAATTAGAGCGTTTTATAATCTTTCGAACAAAGTTTTCGAAAGTAGCATACAAATTACTTTGTGTATTATCGGCACTATAAGAACAAGATAAAACTCGTCGAATTTCGACGAAAGAAAATCTTTAAGAAGGAACTTTTCATTGACTTATAATAAACCTACAAAATTAGTTACAATTAAAAATGCACCCTAAATTGGTAAGTCTATTTCTTAAACAAATTATATTTAATTTAAAGTTAACAAAAGGCTATTTTTGTAAAACTCAGTTGTAGAAATTATTAAAATTAAACTTGAATCTATATGTAAGCAGTAAAATATAAAGATCTATTATTATGATAAAGTTATCAATCAAGGCTCTTATGCTTGGTATTCCAAAAGAAGAAACAGAAAAATGTATTCCAGTTGACTCAATCATAAAATTCTTTCTCCGTGAAATCTAAACCCGACAACCCGACATCATTTTTATCATTTTAAAATTTACATATCCACTTTTCATATTCATATTCCTCTTCGTATTCATATTTTTTAAAACAAAAGTGACATTTAATTTGATCATTTTAAAAATATTTTAATTCAAACTTGAAATCTCGATTGCTATTAGTTGGAAGCAGATACTAAACACTTCATATATTTTAAGTGTAATTGAAATTTTCTGAAATAATGTGCATACAATAAATACCACAGATAATAATCCAATGACTTCTCATAAAATAAAAAGGTGATTTTCATAGTCTCGAACTCGAATTATATCTGAATCTTTGTGATATCTGTATTTTATTCTTTTTCTGATTGGTGCAGGAATATTAAAGTTTAATCCACGACACTATTATTGCGTATACCACTTTTTTATCATCATAAAAATAACATTCTACTGTTTTTTTTTTTTTTTTTTTTTTTTTTTTTTTTTTTTGGTCAACAAAAAGAGACAGTAATTTGCTATTTTCCACTTTCAACAGAAATGGAATACTTATGTTGAAACGATGACAATTAAAAAAAAAGATTAAAACTACAAAAAATAATAACTCAAAAACAAGTTGAGATACAGCTTTGAAACAAATTGAATTGAAAAGTACATTATTTTTCCCTATACAATGCTGTAAAATTTAAAAATGTGCGATGTTTAGAAGTTTTAAAATTTGCAATAGCAAAAATTGCAAAACCGAAATTTCATTTCAAATTTCAAAGTGTTGCCATTCGCAAAATGACGTATGCGTTACGCACAGATATGTTTGGCCTTTTTAATATAGATAGACTTATTTATCGAAACTTTAAATTAATACATACAGTAATAAATAACATATCAAGCACCTGTGCACTGTAAAAAAAAAGTCTGTAAAGTGACTAAACCTTTTCTAGGAAACTAGGATACCTAGAACTTTGTATTCAACGATAACATCAAAAGTTCAAGTAACAGAATCGGTGACATGAATTTTTGCTGTTACCATTACAGGAAAAGTTCTAGGAATTCAGTTTCTTAGAAAAAGTTTAGTACCTTTACAGAGTTTTTTTTTACAGTTTGGATGAATTTAAAATAAATTAAAAAGTTATATGATAATATAGATGTTGAAATAGTTAGCCTCCCTTTGGTACGAAATTAATACTTTCTCAAAGGTGGTATCATAGAAGCATGAAAAAATCATCTTTGTTGCTCTGTCATTAAGGGTGTAATCTAATTTTAAGTTTTTTAAGGGAGAAAGTATAATTTTTCTAAAAAATTTTATTCTAAATCTGTTAAGTTTTTTCCACTTCTCTCAATCCTGGCATTCCTTTTACTACGAGACATATCTAGTGTATCGCTTAAATATAGCAAGAAGAAGAACGGTAAACGAAATTTCCGTATGTAGCATGCTTGTCAAAAGAAGTTAAATACTACCATCAGAACAGAATATAAAAAGACCGAAATATCTTTTTTCAGAACAGAATAAAAAAATACTTCTTCAGAGTTTTAGCTGTTCATCATGCACTTCGCGTAGCCTTTCAAGTTAACTATTGTATATAAAGATATTAAAAAAATGGATCGTCAGATCTGTACGCTGAAAAAAATTAATTCTACACATGTAAAGTTGCAAAAATCTGTATGCTAACTAAAATTTTATCTGTACCCTGTACAAAGAAAGATTTAATTCTGCAAAAGTAGTTTTTGTAAAGATGCAGAAACTTGTAGCTTTACAAAAGAATCTGCTCAAATTACAGTGATCTTACTAAAATTTTATCTGTAACCAGGGTTACAGTTACATAGAAGGCTCTAGGCATCCCAGTTTCCGAAAAATTTCTTAGTCACCTTACAGATTTTATTTGATTTACAGTGCAAACGTGTATCTGTTTCACGAACTTTTATTGTTGCCGCTCCATAAAAAGTTCTAAGAATCCTAGTTTCTTAGGAAAAGTTTAGTAACTTTACAGATTTGTTTACAGTGTATAAATAATCTAACAGCTTAAAACTTATTCATTTAATTTTGATATTATACAGGAAACTTTATATATTAATTGAAATACATCCCTTTTACCTGTTGGAATACTGGTAGTAATTGATCGTATAACAAAGAACAAAAAATCGAGAAATATATAAATATATCTATGTTAGGAAAACATTTATTGTAATTCAGGTTACATTATTTTGCTCAAAAAACCCTAGTTTACAAAACACATAATTGTCTATTTTTTTATTATTTCGCCATTTCTGGAAATACACCATTGTAGATAACTCCACACCAATAATAACTTTAAAAAAGGACTCTAAATTTAATAAATACCGTAATTTCGGGTGTATAAGCCGCGGGTCAAACAATTCTTTTTCGACCCAGAATTTTTTAAGGAATAAGTGTAACTACTTAGATCGCCGTAAATATTTGTCTTCAATCACTAAATAAGATTTCTGGGTCCAAAAAGAATTGTTTGATCCGCGGCTTATACACCCGAAATTACGGTACATATTGTTGATAAAGCCGCGGCAAATTTCTGTTATATAATACTGATTGAATACTCTTTGAAAATATTTTTTTCGTATTTCTAATACTTTAGCTGCCAGGTTGAATGCATATTCGGAGATTAATAACTGATTCTGTGTGCCGGGTCTGATCACCCTTCGGAGTGCATCTTAATATCATCAAGGACTTCTATCCACCGACTTCTGCCTGAATTCATTCTATTTTAGTATTGCACTCAGTATCCCTAATCCTTTTTGCTTTAAGGCTGGTTATAAAGTAATAATTTTTTTTAATTTCCGGCACATTTTCGAACTGGAACAGGGGTTGAAAAAAAAAGCTGTGTACCAGGTTTTATTAAAAGCTGCAAATAGTTTCAAGCGGCGTCGATCGTTAGCGTGTATAAAGATCTTTTATCGTGATCTAGCATTTAACTAAATATCTTTATTTTGCTAAAAGCATTTTATCAATCCATTACATATTCTAAATTCTTTTTAAGAGTCGCTATAGATATCAAACTAACTTTCCCTGTGCTATTAGCCCAATCCAGTACCGCATTAGACTAAAAAATTGAGTCTGTTTTGGATATCTATTTTCACAGTAATTATTAAATAATAAAAAATTATCTTTACGAAAGCAAGACTATTATAAGCTGACATTATGCTTATTTATGTATTGTGTTTTAATATTAAAAACAATTTGGTGATTGCAATATTTATACAAGAATGCTGTTTTTTGTATGTTATTTTTCCCTTTGGGGTTTAAAAAGATATTTTTAAGAATGAGCCATTGTAAGATAGTAAGTTTTCTTGTTATTCTAAAAAATGTTTTTTTTTATCTAAACGTTATACATTTTTGTTCTTCGGGAGAGGCTTTTGTTTAGTAACTTTTACATTCAAAGTTTCGGTGATTTTTTATGTATCTCCAAAACGTGATTTTCCAAACGAATGGCTTCTTAAATTTTAAAACTTCAGATATATATATCTTTGCGACATCTTTAGTAGATCATTCAAAAATAAATTGACAGTACGAAAACATTTACAGATGAAAGCATCAACAAAAATTCATTGGCTGGAAGCTGGAACAGACTTTCACATTTCTATGCGCTAATTATAAAAATGATCAAGGTATTATAGCAATAGAATAGACATAGTACTAAAACCGTGGAAAAAGTACAAAAAAGATGTTTGTGCAAACATATCCATTTCGAAAATTTTCATTTGGAAAAGTAATATTACTTTTTAAATGAAAGGTAAGCCCCCTAACTAATGGAAATCTAATTAAAACGGTTGCTTTCTAAATATAGAGCCTATCGACATTACAAGGTGAATATAACTGAATAATTCTGGCCTAAATGAGTGTTTCTTATGTTTTTTTATAAAAAAGAATTGCAAATAATGAAGTAAAGGTCAGATGATGAACTCTCTACCTCAGAGGTTGAAACACCTCCGCTACTTTTGAAGGTTGTTCATTATTGAAACAAATAAGATCGTGTTCTTAAAAATAGAATAGGCTCTTAACAATAGAAGAAGATTGTAATAACTCGTTACAAAAAAGAAGAAAAAAAAACAATGATTCGTTATGTTTTTATAGAAAATACAAAGGATTTCTTAACTGAAAATAATGATTTTTAAAACATCATTAAACTTCTTCTGACAAAACTTAATAGTATCAAAAATTATGTAGATGTTTGTAAATATTTAAAAGAGCTACAAAAAGTATCATCTTTAATATTGACATTGGTCTGAAAGAAATATTAAATCAATATATAGTGTTCTCTGAGGAAAAGTTTTTCTGAGGAGTCATGTATTGATAAATTTGCATTGTACAAATGCTTTAAATTTATTACTAGAGGCATTATTTCATCTCATGTCTTTTCAAAATTTAAAATAATGAAAACTGAAACGTTTGAAAGGGTTAAGATATTAGCGGCTTTAGTACAGAAATCCGAATATCCGATAAAAGGGCTAAAGTGCTAAAATCACTTTGGGAGCACTACACCAATCAAATTTTGGGCAATCTGATACCAAAATCTAAAGCCAATGTAAATGAAATGAAATAAAAATGTTGACATATTCAAATTCAATTCTTTACTTTCATTTTTTTATATTTTGTGTGAAATGAAAAAAAATTAACTGGAATGAATTAATTTACGATATGCAATAATGTTATAAATATTCATTCATATTTCAATTACTACTAATAAAATAATCTTTTTAAATTAAATTCCAATGCCTTTTGATTAATTAAACTGTAAATTACTACTAATAATTGATCATTTTTTGATTGACATGTTTGATTGACATGATTTTTTTTTCCAATATGAGAGTAATTTTTTTTTTTTGTTAATGAGTGTATATGTGCGCATATACGCCACGATTATATACTTAATGGCGTACGGAAATCTTTCAGAAATATAGGAATAAATTTATTACTTTTATAAATTTCAAGTTACTTTAAAATACCGGAAACTTTTCTTATTCCAAATTTTATCTAATTCAGCATATAAAAACTAAAATGAAAGAGCTGGACATTGACACCATGAAATGTTGCAAATTAACGTGAAAATAAAAATTACAAATTTACTAAATGGTGTATAAATAGTTGTAAAGTCTAAAATCTGTAGAAACAACTTTATTAATTTTACTTCAATGTTTGTATAACTTTTAGACTTTAGAACAATTTGTACACCATTTAGTAAATTTGTGATTTTTATTTTCACGTTTATTTGTTTTAAAACTATTTTATCAATTTATCTTACTTCTTTCTTTTTTAGCTTTAGAAATGTATACCTTAAATTAGATTTTCAGAACGACAGGTAACAGAAATAGAAAGAATATGATTCCTTCATAAACCAAGGCCCCACTAGTGGCTGAGAGGTTCTGCCCTCAAAACTAGTATAGAAGAAGTGCTGGGGTTTAACACAATCGCGCTTGTCGCCTTAATCGTTCAGAGTTTTCTGTGTTCTTTCGAACCTTGAATTTCCATGCGCAAATGCGTATTAGGCTCCCTTAGAATGACTCCAACACAACAAACCAACTCATAAACGCTAACAACCAACCAAACTATAAAAAAAGAAAGTTTTCGAACTAAGAAACCTCCTTAAATTAAAAATTACAAGATACTTTGACACAATAAGACTCAATGTAATAAAACCTCAAAAAATATTTTAATGAAATTAAATCGCCATTAATATTGGGTTGGGGAAAAAGTAATTTCGTTTTTTGCCAATAGATAGCTTTAAAGTCGTATATCTCAAGTACTACTTACTCAATTAAGCCATACTATACAGCATTTGAAAGGTAACAGTCTCTAGCACATTTTAAATGTAAAGATATTATTATCTGTGTAATCAGTCAAAAGTTATTACGTTTTAAAAAGAGAGATTCCAGAAGATCATTTTCGTCGGATTTTAGTTTTTTATTTCTAAAAAGAGAAAAATTCGGCTCAGGTTCATCGAAAATTGCGTGGCGTTTATGGTGATCGATGCGTAAGTAAACGCCAAAGTCAGAATTGGTTGGCTCGTTTTCGTTCCGAAAATTTCGATGTTAAAGATGAACATTTCCCTGGCCGGCCTATCGTTGAAAAAGTCGATGTAATTTAAAAAAAAAAATCCAAGTAGACTGACGTATTTTTTCCTGCGACATTGCTACGGAACTAAACATCGACCAAAAAACACATTTGAACCATTTACAAAAAATTTAATACCAAAAGAAACTCGATACTAGGGTTCCCCATGAGCTTACAGTGAAAAAGTTTAATGGACAGAGTTTCCATTGTGAATTGCTACTGATACGGAACAAAATCAAGCCATTTTTGAAACAAATGATTATGAGTGATGAAAAGTGAATTACGTACGACAACAATGTGCGAAAAAGGTCGTGGTCGAAGCTTCACAAACTATGGCAAAGGTAGGATTGACGCCAAGGAAGGTGATGCTGATTGTTTGGTGCGAATGAAAAGGAATTGTCTACCATGAGCTGCTCTAACCTGGCAAAACCATTAATTTAACTATCTACTGTGAATAAATAATGCAATTAAAGCAGGTGATTAAAAAAACTTGTCCGAAATTGATCGATAGGAAAAGCTTTGTCTTCCATCACGACATCGCTAAACGACACACATCTTTAGTCACTCGGCAAAAGCTGAGAGAGATTGGTTGGGAGGTTTTGATGCACCCACCGTATAGTTTGGACCTATATCCGACCAATTATCATTTGTTCCACCCTCTGCGGAACTCTCTTAATGGTGTTAAGCTAGCTTCAAAAAAGGCTTGTGAAAATCACCTTGTTCAGTTATTTGCCCAGAACTCGCAGAAATTCTACAGTGACGGAATTATGGTTTTAACAGAAAAAGCACAAAAGGTCACAGAACAAAACAGCATATATATTACTAAAGAGCTTTTTTAATTTATATAAATAAATTCAGTTTGAAAAATACGAAAAAAAGCGAAATTACTTTTTCCCCAACCCAATAAATGCATGTAACGCAATGATTAAAACTAATTTAATATATAAACTATATAAAAATATAATATAAAATAATAAAATATAATATAAAATAATCTAATATCTAATATAAAATAATTTTACTGCCCCAGAATTTTACCATGAAGAAAGGTAATCGACAACATTCAAGAAAAATAAAACTGCGTTTCTTTCCCGGATGAGTACTTATAATAATTGAAAACCAAGAAAGGTAGTAGGCTGAGGAAATTTTGAAACCTTTAAATTATTGAATTTTGAAGCAACTTTTCTCCTTAAAAAATGTTTTAAATAGAAATACGCTTTTTTGATAAATTAATAATTTTAACAATATTATCTTCATGATAGTTTATGACAGTTGCTTTCTCCTAAACTCCTATTCACAAATTTCAGAACACTCTAAATGATGTAACATAATTCAATTTGATTGATTTTAACGCAAAATGTTCTAATTTATAAGAATCATCTTATTTAATCCGACTGTCTGGGATATTTCCAGAAGCAAAGCTATCATTAAAAAAATTAATTGATTTATAAATTCATTAATGCTTCAATCTGAATTTTTACAGGAATAAAGGTCTCTGACGAAAAGCTTCTTCCGAATTTTTCTGAATATATATCATTATTGAGGCTAGCCAAAAAGCACTTGTTCGAATCCTAACTCAAAAATCTTTAAGCTATTTTAAGGCTGCTATCAAATGCAAAGTGACAATATTGTGACACAAGTTTTAAATCACTTTCATTAAGAAACGCATGAAATTGACAGGTATTGTTATTCAGAAATTTTGCAATCGAAAGAAGTTTTCTTTTTTCTTTTTTTTTATTGTAAACACAACAGATCGTCCAAAGTTGATGTTTTGGATCGGTTTTCCCGAAAAAAAAAAAAAAAAAAAAAAAGAACAACCAGTCAACGAAGGGAGAAAAATGCCCTGTCAAGAGTTCACAAACGCTTATAACTCCATAGGTAATTTCTTTATAAAAAAAAAATCATTTCGAATACAAATCGCTTTCAATGTCAGGTCTGTCAATTTTATGCCTTTATGTATGCAACTTCGATAAATTGTGTACGTTTATTTATCACAAAGTTTGACACTTGACCACGCATACATACACCACATGGCCAAAAATGACCGTCCACTTACGATTTTAGATATTTTGTTAAATATCTAGAAAAATTCATGAGGAATTACCCTAAAACTCTAAATGTATGAATATAATAGTATCATACATTTCCGTGAAGATTTTTTCCCGAAATTCCGTAGGGGATCGTCAACAAATTAAAAAAGAATGAATATCTTTTGGACAACCCTGTCAAAACTAATGTAGCAAAAGCGCTCAAACTGTAGATTATGATTAAGTGGCTTGTTGTAATAAACTGTGTTCATTTTTATGTCGATAGCATGTATACTGGTAGAAAAATTAGGGTTTTTATAAAAACAGTCCCAATTTCTTCCGTGATTTTTGCTTGTAATTTACAGAGTTCTTAATATAAAATAATATTTTCTGAAAATATGACAGACAACATTGCACATAATATCCTGTAATCAGAATTAAAAAATAATAAAAATTCTATGATAAATGAGTAGGTTTACTAAATAATTTTTCACTGCACATGCGTCAAAGATATCAAAATTTCATTTACATATTATGTTAGCTAAATTTATAGAGCAACTTTTGTGAAAGTCTCAAAATCGTAGCATGAAAATTCTGAAAATAATCCTCAATAGAATAAGTTGAAAATCCGTTATTCCCAAAATGAAGCAAAAACAAGTGGGGTTGTATCCAAATATTCATTGATTAGTGTCAATATAGAATACACAATATGGGACGTACTACATTTGGATAAAACCCTTCATTTTTTTTTTTCATTTTGGGAACAGCGGATTTTGTGCTTATTCTAATGACGATAATTTTCAGAATTTTCAAGCTATAATTTTGAGACTTTTACAAAAGTTGCTCTATACATTTAGCTAATATAATATGCAAATGAAATTTTGATATCGTTGACACATGCGCAGTGAAAAATTATTTAGTAAATCTACGCATTTTTCTATAATTTTTATTATTTATTAATTCGCATTACAGGATATTGTGCGCAATATTGTTTGTCATATTTTCAGAAAACAATATTATTTTATATTAAGAACTCTGCAAATGATAAACAAAAATTATGGAAAAATTTGGAATTGTTTTAAAAAAAAAACTTTCATTTTTCTACGAGTATACATCATATCAACATAAAAATGAACACAGTTTATTACAATAAGCCACTTAATTACAATCTACAGTTTGAGCGCTTTTGCTACATAAGTTTTGACAGGATTGTCCAAAAGATATTCATTTCCTTTTAATTTGTTGACCACCCCGTATGGAGTTTCGGGATAAAATCTTCACTGAAATGTATGACTTATACTATTATGTTTACACACTAAGAGTTTCAGGATAATTCCTCGTGTATTTTTCTAGATATTTAACATAATGTCTAAAATCACAAGTGGACGGTCATCTTTGGCCATGTAGTGTATGAAAAATAAAACGCATACTTATATAACAAAAATCAAATCTCACAGGTAAAAAAAGTAAACAGACATGAACATGGAAAAAAATCAATCAATTCAGGAAAGCAGAAATTAAAAAACAATCGAACTAGGTTGCAAAAAAAATTACTTTTTTAATAAAAAAATCGGACATGGTTTTTTATTCAAATTGGATTTTTATAATTTTCTCCAAACTTTAAAACATGCAATAGCTACCAATAATTTCAGCTTTCCAAAAAAATTAAAACTAGAATTGCTAACATAATCTATGATTTAAAGATTTAATTAATTATAATTATTTTTTAGAAAATATAGTAATTATAAAAAATACATTTATTTTTATTATTAGTATACACTAATGTTATGTATTTTAACACTTTTTAATAATTACCTAAAACTATATTAAATTCTTTTAACTTTTACAGTTATTAAAATTACTGATAACTGCATTCAATATTAAATTGTTAACGCTCGCAGTTTAAAATTAATAATTATTGAAGATTTATCTCTCTAATTAGAAAAAAAATGCACATTTTATGCTTTAATTACTAAAATGATAATAAATAACGTAGTATTAATTCTACAAATAAAAAGGGGCAAAGTAATAGGTCCCAAAAAAGGCACCACTTCAATAAAAAAAGAAAAATATATATGATATTGTAAATTATGCCAAAATTGGCCAAGATTGAAAAACATGAGGTATAATTATTTTAAAAAAAATTCTTTTTTGACCGACTAAATAGGACGAAGATGGAAAAAAATAGTGGAAAAGAAATTACTCAGCTTGAGTAGAACGATTCTTGACTGACAAAGATATATTCACATATATGTGTGTGCAGGTGCGCGTAAGTAGGTGGTTGCAAAATATTCAAAATCAAAAAATGTAAGTATTTTCCCCCCACCGAGTTTGATTTTTATTCTTCTTCTAGAGACATTTGTCCTAGATTGGAATATGAGCAAGTCTGAAAGGGCATTAAAGTCTTACGATTTGGAATAAAATGCACGAGAACCCATTAACTTTACTTCAAAATATCACTGTATAATGTTTTATGGATTTGATCCATTCTGATTTTGAACTACTCATGAATAATCAGGGTGGCGAATGGTTAGATAAAAACACAGTCAATATAGATGATAAATACCAGTATTTTGTTAAAGATAAATTCAGTTTGTATAATCTCTTTATATTATTTGAAGTATTTTCTGTAAGAAATTACTGGTAGTTTTCTCTTTTCTTGAATGTGTTTTTCCCTGTTTTCCTTAACCACTCGCTACCCTGATAATATTATAAAATCTCTAGTAACGAATAAAGATCAAATATAACTTTCAATAAATCTTTTGTTACTTTTTACCAAAAGAAAAAAAATGTAAAGTATAATTAAAAAATCTGTTCAGATTTTCATCTTCGTTGTGTAATAATTATTTTAAGACTAACAGATTTTCGTTGTACGGGAAACCCTATTTCTAAAAAATAATGCATATTAACCCCTTGGGAGCGAGCAACACGTATACGTACCGCAAAAAGGCTTAAGAATCCTTGTTTATCCCCACCAGTAAAATTTTAGCATAAAATTTGCTTTATTTAATCGGAGTATTTTCTCGATTTAACAAAGCACAAATTTCTTTTTCAAAAACTGGTGACAAAACATTAAAAATTTCGTAAAAGGCTCCCGTCGCGAAGGGGTTCAGGAAGTCAATATGCTGCAAAAATTACTATTAATAAATATAAATTATTTTATTCGAATCAAAGAAATATATCTGACTTATATATTATGAATTGTTTTTACTGTAACGAAAAATACTTTTTCATCAATAGAAAAATAACATACTTACAGCCTTAGGATAAAATCGATATTGGCCCTGGATTTTAACAATGTGAGTTATTAAGTGGGACAAAGCTTTTCTTTGAGTAATTCAAGAACACTATTTCTTTCATGTTATAAAAAATATTAATATATTGATCTACAAATATATATGTAAAGATATATATGGATATATATATATATATATACTTTTACAAATAAAATATATTATCGAAAACAGATTATAAAGTATAATACATACTTATGAGTTGAAGTTTGGATTCATGCTTCTTTTACAAAATACCCTATTGATGTATCATATATTACATATCATTAAAAACACGAACAGCAGATTAATTAGTGAGTTTATTATTTGCAACTTGGAAATCCATTTCATGCACATCACATATATACATTAAAAGGAAGACTTGATTATAGCAATGAAACACGTAAAAATAGTTTTCCTTGCTACCATTACATATATTTTCCAACATATTTTTCTTGGTCACTTAAATATTTTATTCTTTTTCTCTGAGGAAAACTCTTTATTTTCTGAAAAATAATCATTAAACGTTTTACACTCTCAATCTGAATATGCGCCATGCGCATGTCACTTTTCCTTTTTAACACTACAAATTTTAGTAAAATGTTGCTTTGTATGCCACTCGAAGCCAACGAAATTCACATGCCATGGCAATCCTCAGATTTCAATTGATTTTCCGTTTACTTTGATCACATGGGAGTTTAGCAGTTGGTGGAAACCAGCCGACTTTCATCATGTCACAGCAAGTAGATATGCAAGCATAGTATGTTGTCTTTTTCATTCGTTGCATACGATTTAAATGACGTAATTTTCACAACTACACACCAAAGTTCACAACTGTTAATATAAAATTTACATGATTTTTATATCTAGTTTGTCATAGACAACTAGTTACAGTCACAAAAAGGTTTTAAATGATGTTCAGAAATATTTGCGGTCTCTCCTACTGCGGTATTTCTGAAAATTTTTGCAAACCTACACCGATTATGAATTTTAGATCCGAAAACTACCATCAGTAGTAATCTTTATATATAAGTGTATATATATAGGACTTTTTTATGGACACGATAACCTCTATAATTGTGCTCGAATTTCTTCCATACTGATATATAAATTCAAGGGGCAAAAAAATCTCGGTCAAGTCCCTCAAAAATCGGACAAAAGTGGTGGAAATAGGAAGGATTTTAGAAAAACCAAAAGAAAAACCACAATTTTTTTTTTAAATTAAAATATATATCGAATCAGTTTAAAGTTTATATTACTTCTACAATATGTGTCAGAAGTTTACGCATGACGGATTGTTGATAAAGTTAAAAATAGGCTCAAGGAGCAAAAACATGGGATTAACAAATTCATAACTTCGTCAATTCTCAAGATATCAACTCCAATTAAACTTATTATAAATTTTCTTAACATTATCTAAAACTTTTGTGCTTACAAGTTTTTGAAATGAGTAACTCTTACCGCAAAAAATAACAATAAAATAAAAATAACTATAAATAAATAAAATAAAATAAAAACGAAGATAAAAAGGGGGTGGGGGTGAAAGAAAAAAAATCCATAACATCATCAATTCTTACAGTACAGCTCATATTCAAAATATTAGAATAATTACTTTTTTTTTAGAAATTGAAAATATCGTTTGGTAATTTAATGTCTTTTAATGAAAATATGCAAACGATATTTTTATTAAGAACTTATTGTTGATTAAACTTACTTGTTATCTTAAATTTAATATCATTTTTGAAAAGATTAATTGCAAAAAAAATTATTTTGAAAAGTCAAAATATTAGAATATTTATTCAAGTGGTTCAAAATATTAGAATATTTCACATTAATTCTCCTTTAATTATTACCAATTCTTAACTGGTGGCATCATTGATTAAATTCAGACTATTTTATTTAAAATCAGTATTCTTTTTTGCAGTTTGTTTCTTTTTCGTCTTAAAATGGGCCGTGTGAGTGATATTCCTGAATCTACTAAACTTCGTATGGTTGATTTGTATTGGCACGGTAAAAATCAATGTTTTATAGCGAATTATTTACATTGTTCGCAATCGAGCGTTAGTAAAATACTAACACAATATTCAAAAATTGGAAAATTTCAAAATAATCGCCGAAATGGTGGCCGAAAACCAAAAACATCTGCTAGAGATGACAGGAAACTGAAGCGTATAGTTAAGAAAAAACGTTTTAAAAGTGTGCGATTCTTGCCCGAAAATGGAAAGAAGAAGGAGTTGAAGTTTCTACATCGACAACATTAAGACGTCTCCATAAATTTAAATTTGAATCTCGTGTACCGAAAACAAAACCTCTCATGACTACAAGACAAAAGCGTATAATATTGAATTGGTGTAAATCAAGACGTTTATGGAGCAATGAAGATTGGAAAAATATATTATTTAGTGATGAAAGTATGTTTTGTGTTTCATATGGTAATCAAGGTATTCGAGTTTGGAGAATGAAGCAAGAAGCATTTGATAAAGAATGCCATAAACGTTCCGTAAAATTTGCTGCTAGTGTCATGGTTTGGGGTTGTATGAGTGCAGAAGGACCTGGAAAGTTATGCATCGTCTACGAAAAGGTTAACTCTCTGATATATCAAGAAATTTTAGAATATTACATGATTCCATCATCAGAAGATTTATTTGAAGATGATTTCATCTTTCAACAAGATTTAGCGTCTCCGCATACCTCGGTGTCAACTAAGAATTGGTTCCGCCAACGCAACATTAAGGTACTTCCTTGGCCACCAAATTCACCAGATCTTAATCCCATCGAAAACTTATGGTGTATAATGAAGAAAAAACTTCAAGAAAATCCTCCTTCAAGTAAAACTGAGTTAGTGGCACGTATAAAGTCTATTTGAGCTAATATTGATTGAAATGTTTGTAAACACCTTGTATATAGTATGCAAGATCGATTGTACGCTGTTATGAAAGCTAAAGGGGATGCTACAAAATATTAACTACCATTTACTTCATATTCATAAGGTAATATTGTTGCGTAAAATAAAATTTTCTAATATTTTGAACCAATCTAAATTTTATTCTAATATTCTGGTGTGTTTAAGGAAGCTGTATACCTAATTTATTGTGCTGTATTTTATATTTTATAAATGTTAAAATCTTATCTAAACATTCCAGATTTAATTTATAAGAAATTTAATTGCATTTACTTAGTATAAAAAATAAACAAATGACAAATAATTTTTTCTTATTACTTTTTCTCAATTATTCTAATATTTTGAATATGAGCTGTATCAAATCCAATTAAACTGATTATAAATTTTCTTAATACTTTCTAAAACTTTTGTATTTTCAAGTTTTTGACTTGATTGATTCTTACCGCAAAAAATAACAATAAAATAAAAATACAGTTGTACAGTTTGTCTAATAATGCTGCAATCGAAATCATCTATCGATGTTTCTTTCAATGACATTCTTTTTAACTCATTTTAGGGATGAACAAAAAATAAAGTATTACGCGCATTTCTTGTTTCTCCGTTTTTTTTTTTTTTTTTTAGTAGTACTACTAAAATCAGCGGCAATTTCACTGGCTCGTTTTATAGAATTAGCTATCCGAACAATTAATTTTCCTTTTTCTGTCTCTTGATCACAGAATTGAATGTCATATAAAATTGTCGTACTGCTACTCCCGAAAGATTTATTTCTACTCGAATTAGCTGTTTGAACACTAAATATAGAAGTTTACGTCACGTTGTAATTTGAACTAAAACTTGATATTACCGTAATTTCGTATAATCCACGGATCAAACAATTCTTTTTGGACCCAGAAATCTTATTTAATGAGATGAGATAAATATTTACGGCGATCTATTAAGTTTCATTTCATTACAAAAAAAAAAAAAAAAAAAAAAAAAAAAAAAAGGGTCGAAAAATGTTTGTTTTATCCGCGGACTATACGCCGGAAATTAAGGTTATACACTATATTGCCATTGATTATTGGACACTTGCGATTTTAGACATTTTACTAAATATCTAGAAAAATACATGAGGAATCATCTCGAAAATCTTAGTGTATAAATATAATAGTATACGCCGTACATCGCCGTGAATATTTTTTACCGAAACTCCATAGGGGACCGTCAACAAACTAAAAAAGAATGAATATCTTTTGAATAACCCTGTCAAAACTAATGTAGCAAAAGCGCTCAAACTCTAGATTATGATTGAATCCCATATTGTAATACGCCTTGTTCATTTTTATGCAAATAGCATGCATACTTGCAGAGTAATTAAGGTTTTTATAAAAATGGTCCCAAATTTTTCCAAGTTTTTTCCTTATAATTTTCAGAGTTCCTTATATAAAATAATATTTTTTTCAGAAAATATGACAAACAACATTGCACACAGTACCTTGTAATCAGAATTAAAAAATAATGAAAATTTTGTACAAAATGAGTAGGTTTACTAAATATTTTTTTACTGCGCATGCGTCAACGATATCAAAATTTCATTTGCATATTATGTTAGTTAAATGTATAGAACAACTTTTGTGAAAGTCACAAAATGATAACTTGAAAATTCTGAAAATAATCGTCAATTGAATTAGTTGAAAATCCGTTATTCTCAAAATGAAGCAAAAACAAGAGGGGTTGTATCCATATATTCATTGATTAGTGTCAATATAGAATACAGAATACGGGATGTACTACTACATTTGGATAAAATCCCTCATTTTTTTGCTTCATTTTGGAAACAACGGATTTTGTCATTTTTCTATAGACGATTACTTTCAGAATTTTCAAGCTATGATTTTGAGACTCTTACAAAAGTTGCTCTATACATTTAGCTAACATAATATGCAAATGAAATTTTGATATCTTTGACGCATGCGCAGTAAAAAATTATTTAGTAAACCTACTCATTTTTCATACAATTTTTATTATTTTTTAATTCTGATTACAGGGTACTGTCTGCAATGTTGTTTGTCCTATTTTCTGAAAAAAATATTATTTTATATTAAGAACTCTGAAAATTATAAGGAAAAAACTTGGAAAAATTTGGGACCATTTTTATAAAAACCTTAATTACTCTGCGAGTATGCATGCTATTTGCATAAAAATGAACACAGTGTATTACAATAAGGCATTCAATAATAATCTAGAGTTTGAGCACTTTTGCTACATTAGTTTTGACAGGTTTATTCAAAAGACATTCATTATATTTTAATTTGTTGACGGTCCCCTATGGAGTTTCGGTAAAAAATCTTCACGGCGATGTATGGCGTATACAATTATATTTATACACTAAGAGTTTCGAGATAATTCCTCATGTATTTTTCTAGATATTTAGTAAAATGTCTAAAATCACAAGTGTCCAATAATCAATGGCAATATAGTGTATAATTTTAAACTTTGATCGGAAGTAGAAAATAACAGAAGGAAGAGCCAATTTTAATGACAGCGCAGACGAGAAAATGCCCATCTTAGCCTTGCACCCCTTTTCAGAATAGAATCTTCCCAGAATGATAGGCGAGATTCAAATGAATGTAAAGAAATAAATATTTTGTAATACATGCATGATTCATTTTTTGATTAATTTTCTTTTTTAAATTTTGTCTTAAATTAATAAAAAGAATGCAGTAAAATCAATATTTGAATGATTATTTATTATCTGCAATATAGCTTAATATTTGAGATTGTTTCGAAATGCATTTACTTTTATATCATCAAACTTATAAATTTTAGTACATAATTTACAAAATTAAATATTAATTTTTATAAATACTATGATAAAGTAAATAATATTGATCTAAAACAGGGAACTTAATACATATACATCTGACCGGGTAATAGATAAGATTTGTTGTCTGCTGAAGTATGTACTGAATGAAGACGTCTGCCGTGATCAATATAAGTTTTTAAGACCCTAATAAACAAAATACACTAATGGCAGATCTGGTCAATTACTTTCAAAATTTTATTTTTTTCAGCACTTTAAAAACTGTCTGCCACAATGTTAACCACGCGATAATGGTCTGCCATTGTTGTTTTCCGATAATACTAATAATATATTTTAAAATTTCAAAACGGCAGACGTGGTCAAATGAATTTAAAATTTGCTAAAAATTGATACCTGTGTTACCTGCGCACTAGCCGCGTCCACCACTTTGGGCTTAGTGACTCCCCATCTCATGTATGGTAGGTATAGGGGCCTCAATGTACAAAAACTCAGGTCTGGTCAAATACATATAGGTAACTTTTCACTGGCTCTTAGACTATTCGTCAATTTTTACGATATCAAATCCGATTAAATTTATTACTCAACATATTTCACCAAAATAAGTGCGCCAAAACGAATCATATTGAGCAAATAAATGAATTCGTTGTAAATACTATGATTCTAAAGGTTTTATCAAACTGTTTGTGAGAAATGTGGTATGGGAATATGCTTCAATAAAACTAACAATTGCTTCAAAAATTTTCATTATTTTAATATTTTAAATATTTTCAGTTTATGAGACATTAAACAAAATGTTGCAGATATGCAACAAGCCCATTTTTCCAAATAAATTTTATTTTTCAATTCTGAATTTTTTTATTTTTTTTTTCATGTATAAAATGATGCATTTTAATATATGTAGGAATTTTTCAAATCGGAGTTGTTGAGCTACAAAGGGTTAAAAACATTTTTAATTTTAAATCTAAATGTCAAAATAACTACAAAAAATCTTATTTTTTCTCTTTCTTTTCTTTCTTTAATTTTCTCCATTAAGCAATGATCTAACTTTGTTCCCACAATTGAAAAAAAATATCGTTTAAAATTACAAAAAAAATAATACCTCGAAATAGGTTATAATAAATGTACAAATTTAATTTTATTTAACCTATAGAAAGATTTTAGGCTTAAAGACTTTCTTTTACGTTTATACCTCTCACTAAAGATAATCGTCAACGATGAGTAGAAGTAAGCTCTGGAATAAAGTATCCCACTTTAGAGGTAAAACAGTCTCACTATAAGTCTTTCATAAGAGGTTTTTCGAAGCTATCCAATTGCAGACATATATGTAACGAGACTAAAAAACGTGTGAAAGGAAATGTAACGTAAATTTCCACACGTTACTTTTTTCAGTACAAACATGAGAAACAACCTTGAACCAAGGTTTCGATCTTGATTAAATTTAGTCTTATAAAAGATTTTTCTCGATTGATACGATAAAAAAACTAATTTTATATTTTTGTTATTCATTTGACTTATTTGATTATCGTTTCTTTATTGTGTGAAAAAATAATAAAACTGAAGTTAGAAAATAAATACTAATGTTTGAGAGATATTAGTAGATATTATATATTATTTCCTTCGTATATGAATGTGTAATGTTAAGATAACATTAGAATTAGATATTTATCCAAATTTAGACTACGTTCCAAAATTTTCATGTATCCTATGAAAAAATCATATAAAAAAGAAGTTTTTCTTGACTATGGGGTATTTCTATGCATTGTAAAATATGTGTAGGATTTATAAAAAATATCTAAACTATTAAAAAATTCGAAGAAAAATGTTTGAATACTTCGCTGTACAAAAAATTGTAATTATATGTCTCGTTAAAATTTTTAGACAAATTCTAAAAATGCTTAAGAGCCAATTCTGCAAATTCTTATATCACTTATAAGGACATTTAATGTTCTTTTATGTGAATCTCTTCCTAACTTACTTTAGTATAAGGGTAGAACATAGCACTTAAAAAGAAAATACAAATTAAGAAACTGTACTCAAAAACTATTTTCAAAGTATTATTACACGCTCTTTTAATACCTTTGCCAGAAAAAAGAAAAACTACAGGCAACAAGCTACACGAATACCCTACGGTTGGAAGAAATTTTTTTTGTTATTATAGGAAATATTCGTATTTTGATTGGAGAATTTAAGTAAATTTTGAGCAGCGGTTCGCTAATTTTGATGTTTTCAGACATATGCAATCATATGATTTCTAATACGAAAATATAATACGCAGCACAGTTTGTGGAACAGTCTTGTGATTTGACGAAAATTTAACTGTAGATTGGAGAATTTCAAATAGCTTTTACCTTATATTGAAAAATTTACTACATTTTTTAGGGAAATGCGTAAATCAAAGGACAAATTTTGTTCTTTTAAAGGAAAAAAACGTGTTTTTTCGAGGACAGTCTATAAGCAAATTCAGATAGCTTTGTGCAAATCAGAAATCTCTTAGACTATAAGAAATGTGACGGAAAAAAATCTTAGTCTTTTTATTTTGTTACATTGGTAATGTATGTCATAATTTGACGCGCTCATAATAACTGAGTTATCGTGTTCACAAATACAAATCGAGGACGTTGGAAAATAGGAAATACATCAAGCATTTATAAAAGGTGAATTTCAAGAAAAAAATTTAAATTCTCAACTGAATTGGGTTTTGGTTTGGATAATATATGTGTGTTTTAATTCATTGATTTTTACATAGAATACTGCGTACATTCATAACTCTTAATATGAAACAGAATATCACGAATTTGTCTTATGAAGAAGACAAGTAGGGAGAGGAACAATAATGATTTGAGTCTATGTTTCTATGTATGAAATATACAGGGTGGTCATAAAAAAAACTTTGCCGGTATATGGAGCTCTAGCGCCCAGTCCGTTCAACCAATCGAGGTGAAATTTCAGATATAGCTATTCAGAGGTAAGAGCTCGAGATTCTGTGAACGGCAACAAAATGGCGCTCACGGTTACGGTTATAGTTACAGAAACTCAAAATTTTCCAATGGCAACACCCATTTTTTTCAGCGCAAAACGCTCAGCTCATGCTAAAATCCTAAAAAGCGTTGGAACCGTACGTGTAAAGCAAGAAACAGACACGTTATGCACGCAACTGTTCTGTGAATCCCCCCCCATGAAAAAACACGGTTGGGGAGCAAGGAGTAAATTTTCATATGACACAGAGTCAGTACACTAATCTCTGATTACAACACAGATCGGAGAAAACTTTGATTACATATTTTCCACATGTGTGCCATCACAGGCAATTACACATTGCATGGTGGCGACAGTGGACAATGCAGCCGAGCGTTACATCGCATGAGGGATGTTTGCAATCTCACGTTTAATAGGATCTTTCAAATCCGGAAAGTTTGCGGATTGCACATGTACACTCTAGATTTTAGATATCTCCAGAACCTGAAATCCATAGGAGTGAGGTCGGGGGATCGCAGAGGCCATTGACGTTACCAGTTAAGGTGAAATGTGCCTCATCTGTTCATAATATGCGAAGAGGTCGATCGTTATCGCCATCATTTTGGATAAGAAATTCATTAACAAAGTCTATATGTTGTTGATGGCCTCTCACTTCCAACTTCTGAGCACGCTGGTACCGGTAAAGAAACATGCGGGTTACAGAGCGCAGTAACTTTAAGACCATTGATTTTGGTATATCAAATGCACGAGATGCGCCTTTTGTAGTTTGAATGCTTCCTCTGGTCACTATGTGATGCACTTCCATAACAGTATCCTCAGGAACAGTTGATCGTCCGGATCGCAGACTATCACAGGTGCAGCCAATTTCTTCGAATTTCATTACTAAATCACGAAGAACTTGTGAAATGTATAGGGAACGTATTTGGCGATGGTTTCGACGATAAACGCTTCAGGTTTTCGCAGCATTCATCTCATTTTGGTAATAGTTTTACCAACTCACCACGAACGAAGTCATTTTGTTGACATCTACTAGCTCCTACTGAAGAACTAACATTCCCACCCTAATTTTTATCCGTTATCTACGCTGACTATCTGGCAAACGATGTTCCGTAATTGGTATTTTGTCTCTGGCATATTCAAATTTTCTTCGTGCGCTTTGGTCGTGGATTTTTTTTGGGCCATTCGTAGAGCTGATTTTTTGCGAGCATAACGCGTCCGTTTATTGCAATAATCATAATGTTCCAACGTTCTTTAGGGTTTTCGCATGCGTTGAGCATTTTGCGATGAAAAAAAATGGGTGTTGCCATTGGAAAATTTCGAGTTTCTGTAACTATAACCGTAACCGTGAGCGCTATTTTGTTCCCGTTCACAGAATTCATACCTCTGAATAGCTGTATCTGAAATTTCACCTCCATCGGTTGAACGGACTGGCCACTGGAGCTCCATATATAGGCAAAGTTTTTTTATGACCACCCTGTACATTTCACTTTTTTACCAGAAATTTAAAAAAGCCTTAAACTACATGTGATGATTCTAGAAAGCTAATTTCTGACAAATACCGAAATAAATTCAGTACAATTTGGTGCTATTTCCAGGTATTTGAAAGTACGTTTATGGTGGAAAAAAGCAATGTGAATATTGCAGACTTAAAAAATGCTGCTATGCAAACAACGCAGATACTAAAATTTCGCAGATATTTTAATAGCAACAATCTAACCGGCTATAGGGATTCAAGGGGAAAAATAGTCGTAATTGCTACTATTAAGACTTTTTGTACAGTTTATTAAAAATAAAATTAGAACGATAATTTTTTACTTCCATTCTAAAAGTCGCAGGAAAAATCTGTTTTCTCAGAAGTTCTTCGCTTATGCTTTTTGCCATTCCCTTTATAGAGAATTTTCTTTAAGTAATGCGTACATATTGATTTTGTTAAGAACTTTAAAAATATCCAAATAAATTCTCATATATATTTATTATTGTTTTATTCAGTTTATTTTCTTTCGTTTACTCAAGATAAAAATGTGCGCTGTTTTAGCTTAAAATATGCTAAATATCAGTTAAAATGTGACCATGGACGGTGTCTCCCTGAAAGCATTTGAAGATTAAGTAGCATTGCGTTTAAAGGTGTTAAAATAATCTTGCGATTAATGTATCCATAAATCGCAAAAAGGAGAAATAATGTATAGGGGGAACTGGGGTACATTGATACAGTTTTTTTCTAAGATTTTTTTTGGTGTCAAGAAAGTAGAAAATTCAAGTTTTTTTTGCATGAGGTGACAGCAAAACTTGTGTAGTATGTTATAAAAATGTACAATCATTGTTTTATGCAGTATTTTTGCATGTAATTTTAAAAAAATCAAAAAAAGTCATTTGTATCAATGTGCCCCATCCCCGGGGCAGATTGATACGTTTAAGAAAAATGACGACAAAATAATACCAATGCATATTTTTCATAAAAAATGAGTTAGAAAACCATTTTATATTTATTTATAAAAATTCAAATCACCCACAATTTATTTTAAGCAATATTAAAGCAATCAAAATTAAATATATTATGACTTAATGTTCTGTCTGTATCTTGTCTGATTGTTGGCTGTGGTAACTTTGTCATATCTAGCACTTCAACCCCAGCATTATCTTCTTTCTTATGAAAGATGAAAAAATTACCAGTTTTTCTGTTTATAAATAAGTTCATAAACAGAAAATAAAGGATAATTATGTTAAAAATTCTGTTTATAATATAAGTATCATTTTCTGTTCTGCAGTTTGTTTCTCTTACTTAACATTTCTCATGTCGAAAATACTTTTTCCTCTGGAGAATCGATATAAATTCGAGATTTGCCCGAATGCCGTCCTTTTCTTTTATTAGTTCTACTAGCACTAGATACTGGGTAAGTTTCTACGTTTTCTGTTTTCAAAAATACTATAAAATGCTCTAATATAAAGAAATTAGAGCTATTTCACTTCAATAAAAACTAATATTAGAAATTTTTCGTGAAAAAAAGGTTGGATTAAGGAGTGTATGGTAAAAAAAATAATAAAAGATAATGAAAATATGAATTATTAAAGGATTTAGGCTGTATCAATGTGCCCCGTCATAAACTGTATCAATGTGCCCCATACAGCGATTTTGAATAAAATGAGTCTCAAATCCAACACTTCACAATATATCTAACAATAAATAATGAGGAACTGATAAAGAGTAGCAGTACTTACCAGGGAGAGTATTCATTTTGGTTGAAAATACTGGAACAGTTGTATAATAGCATTTCAATTGTACAACTCAAACTTACTTTTGAACAACAAAAACAATAAATCACCCGTCCCATTTCATCAAACTGCTGAATCATTCCAAGATTTTCTATATGTAGTTGAATACACTAGCATCACCTTTTGGAGCTGTTGTGAAACTTCCTGTAATGACCCTGTGAGCGGTAGAGGGGGTGTATCAATGTGCCCCATGTATCAATGTACCCCAGTTCCCCCTATTAGCAAATGAATAAATATGTGGTTTACTTCCTATATTTAGAATATATGGAATGTTATAGAAGCAATTTCTAAACTTATTCGAAAGTATATCAACTTATAGTTGTTGATGTAACAGATTTCCATATATTGGTTGTACATATACAATCAATGGCCAGAGCTGAAATTTAAATATAATTCCTAGCTTTTGACTATGCAGACTAATAAGTTTCAGTCACATGTAGTGTCGTGCGATCTTAAGTGTATGCTATCGCCTCTCAGTTTCTTAGATCTGCTCTTTCGATATGCAAATAAAGCCATTTTCAAGATTGAAAAAAATGTGAAAATATAAAAACTCGCAGAACAATGCGCGAAAATCGCTGTTGTTTTAAATTGTCGTATAGCGCCCAATAGCTCTTCTGAGAGCGTTCTTATTTATATTGTTCCAGCTACTGTCTAACGTAAGATATACAGATAGAGATAATTTCATTATTAACGAAGACAAACTATCACATAGTATATTTTTGAAAAAAAAATTAAAACATCTGTTTAATAAGAAATATTTATATACCTATGACAGTATTTTACGTGTGATACTGCTTTATTATAATTAAAAAAATATTTAATTTTATTTGTAATTTTTTAATAATCGCAATATTAATTAAAATTTGATATTTTGGGAGCATTTTATTCAAAATATGCATGCACGTTACGTTTGATATTTACAATGTTACGTATAAAATTAAAATTACTGAAATAAAACAGTTATTGTTCGAGTTACTTTAAAAAAAGGAACGTTTCACATTTTAAATCTTTTGTTTCTTTTCCAGAAATATTTATCTTACTTTACTCAAAACTGCTGTCACTCGATAACTCTAGATTTTATGGTACAAGAAACATAAATATGCAGTCAAATTTTAGCCTTTTTCGTTAAACTTCTAATAGTTAGGTTTGGTTTTTATATGACTTTACTTTGCAGAATTTAATCATATTATTAAATACATAGATACCCGAATTAAAAGGATATTTTTCTTATTATCAGGGCTAAAGTTGAAGCTTATTCAGATTACTTGTTCTTTTTCTTTTCGTTTTTTTCTTTCAATTTTCAATGTATTTGTATTTAGTTTTCTATCCTTTTTACAAGTTGCTTTAAACTTCTGAAAAAGAACCAAAATTATATTTCGTCTTTCGTGTGTATTTAGAGGTTTCTAAAATGGAACGCTGATATTGAAAATTTGTATTACAAAGCGATTGAAATAATTTCTTTTATTTTTATAAATATGTATTTAGAAACAGTCAAACACTGGGATATTTTTTGTGATACTTTAGAATTATGAAACGCATGATATGTACTTTTATGAAATGTATTGCATAAATTTGAAGTCCAATTATGGTACTAATCGATAGATAAAGTTAATTTGCGAGTATGTATTTCCAATAAAATTCCAATCTGTACACTGTAAAAAAATCTGTAAAGTTATTAAAAGTTTTCTGGGAAACTGGGATTCCTAGAACTTTTTTTGTAACGGCAACAGCAACAACTCATGTAACAAATACAGATTTGCACTGAAAATCATAAAATTTGTAAAGTTGCTAAAAATACTTTAGTAAGTTTGGGATGAATAGAATATATTATGTAATTGCAACCCAGGATACAGAAAAATTTTAGTAAGATATCTATAATTTAATTAGATTCGTTTGTCAAATTACAGATTTCTGTAGCTTTAAAAATTAGTTTTGTACATTTACATATTTTCTTGCACAATGTACAGATAACATGTTAGTAAACACATAGATTTCGGCATTTGTAGGCTTACAGATTTTTTTTTACAGTGTATGGTATGGAATGTAGGTTATTTTCAAACTTTAATTTTCATGCAGTTTATGAAAGTTTCGACTTTTTATTTTCAATACATGAAACATCTATCTATACTAATAAAAGAACAAAACGCTCTGTCTGTGTGTGTGTGTGTGTGTGTGTCTGTGTGTCTGCGATGGCTAGCAAAATCTACAGCACGTACAAAGCTCAAAATTTTTTTGAGAGTAGCCCAATGTCTCTCCTAATGCACCTGAAGCTCAGAATTTCAAAATTCTATTTATTAACTGAGTAATTAATTAAATTCCAAAGCTCACTCACAAAAAAAATTGCCTTTTTTCGCTTTTTTTCCCCTTTCATTTTCTTATGGTTGATTGGTTGCATAAAATTTTCGCAGAAATAATTTAAAAAGCTGGGACAGACCTTTAAAATTCATAGACTGGCAAACTGTCAGTTTAAATGAGGATTTTTTTTTTATCACAACTGCTGTACACCATGGAGGAAAAGATAAGTGGAGGCGAAGTAAACCGAAAAAAAGGTTTGCAATATTAAACCATTTATCGCTGAAATTTTAATGTTTCAAAGGAATTTTGTATTAATAAAACGAATTTAAAGAAATGAATTACAGCTGAAGCATATTTTACGAAGAAATAGTAATTTTTTAAAATGGTTTTTTCCTATTATATTATTTAGGTTAAAGTTAAATTGCATTTATGTTATGGTTAGAATAAGGATATGTTACAATAAAGTGAAGGCTAGGTTACATTTCTGTTATATTTAATTTACGGTAGGGTACTGTTAAGTCGCTGTTAGGTTACAGACAGGTTCTGGTTACTGTACAAAAGTTTAGGGTTAGGAATTTATACACAGAGTGAACATTACGCAAGATTTGATTAAAAATAACACTTACTTTTGTTAAATAACTCTGAAATTATAATACTATATACCAATCTTTTAGCTACCATCGTGAATCGATTTCATTCATGGTATAGTCGGATTTAAGAGTGATATAATTAGTTTGAAATTCAAAATATTTCACTTGGGATTTGTATGTGAAAATAATAATTAGTTACGTGACTTAACAATGATTTTTACGGATAAATATAAACTTTTTAACACGAAAATCATGCAATCATTGGATACATATTCCCTACAGCGTTTTTCATTGCTCATTTTGAGTATTTTTAAAGCTTAATATTAGTTGTTGTTTTTAAAACCGATTTTTCACACAGTCAGTGGCTACGTATTTCAGACAATGCATTTCTGCATGTAACGAGTTAATGATAAAATCATACAAATTTCAAGTTCGTTTAATATTGTTAATACGGACCCGGGCAACGCCGGGCGGGTCAGCTAGTATACTAATAAAAGAACAAAACGCTCTGTCTGTCTGTGTGTGTGTCTGTGTGTCTGCGATGGCTAGCAAAATCTATGGGACGTATGAAGTTCAAAATTTTTTTGAGATTAGCCCAATATCTCTCCTGATGCACCTGAAGTTCAGAATTTCAAAATTCTATTTATTAATGGAGTTACTAATTAAATTCCAAAGCTCACTCTCATAAAAAATCGCCTTTGTTTCCTTTTTTTTTCCTTCATTTTCTTATGGTTGGTTGGTTGCATAAAATTTTCGCAGAAATAATTAAAAAAGCTGGGACAGACCTTTAAAATTCGTAGACTGGCAAACTGTCAGTTTAAATGAGGATTTTTTTTATCACAAGTGCTGTACGGCATGGAGGAAAAAAGATAGGTGGAGATGAAGCAATCCAAAAAAAAAAAAAAAAGGTTTGCAATATGAAACCATTTATCGCTGAAATTTTAATGTCTCAAACAAAAGCACGAGGAAGGAATTTTGTATTAATAAGACGAATTAAAAGAAATGAATTACAGCTAAAGCATATTTTACGAAGAAATAGTAATTTATTAAAACGTTTATTTTCTATTATATTATTTATTAAAATAAATGTTTGCTTTTAAAATAATTGAAATTGGAAAATTAGAAATAATTAAATGTCAAAATAAAATTAAATAAAATATTGAAAACCTTTGATTTTAACTAAAAACTGTATTTCTAAAAGTTTTCTTTTTTTTCAAAACTTCTTAATTCTTCATAACTTAGATGAAAAATGTTTATGATTTAACAACATATTAATAATTCCATGTCAATATATAAAATATATTGATGAAAACCTTCTTTTATAATCATGCATGAAATTTCCGTGAACATGAACGAGATCCGAACCTAAAAATTCTGTTTGAAAAAAATACCTGAAATTTGAATCGAACCAAATCTGAACTTGACAAAAATATTCCAAAGAACATTAACCGGATCCGAACAAGACAAAAAATTTCCATGCACATGAACCGAATCTGAACCTAAAAAAATTCTTTGAAAAAAATCTCGAAATCTGAAATGAACTAAATCTGAACTTGACAAAAATATTCCATTGAAGCATGTTCTTATATTACACGCAAGTTACACGCAAGAGAAACCGAACCCAAAAATTACATTTGAAAAAAAAGGTGACATCTGAATTAAACCAAGTCTGAACTTGACAAAAATATTCCAGTGAAGCATGTCTTTATTCGAATTAGACAGAGAAATTACCGTAGACACTCAGGAAGACCTGAACCCAAAAATTCCATTTGAAAAAAACGCCGAAATCTGAATTGAGCCAAATCTGTCCCCGACAAAAATATTTCACAGAACCATAACTGAATCCGAGCAAGGCAAAATAATTTCCATGGACCTGAATCCGACACGAACATTTTAAATCGAATTTCAAAAAATACCTGAAATCTGAATCGAACCAAATCTGAACCCGACGAAAATATTCTAATGAATCATAACCAAGATCCGAACAAGACAAAATGATTTCCATGGACATGAACCCAATATATGGTTAGGTAACATTTGGGTTGCAATTAGGTTGCAATTACATTAAGGTAAGTCTTTGATTTTATTTAATTCCACGTTAGGTTACAGTTAGATCACGGTTAATTTAAAGTTAGGTTAAAGTTAAATTGCATTTATGTTATGGTTAGAGTAAGGATAGGTTGCAATAAAGTGACGGCTAGGTTACATTTATGTTATATTTAAGTTACGGTAGGGTACTATTAAGTCGCAATTAGGTTACAGACAGGTTATGGTTACGGTACAAAAGTTTACAGTTAGAAATTTGTCCACAGAGTGAACATTACCCATGTTCTGATTAAAAATATGCACTTAATTTTGTTAAATGGCTCTGAAATTATAATGCTATATACCAACCTTTTATCATCGAGTATAGATTTCATTCACGGTATAGTCGGATTTAAGAGTGATATAATTAGTCTTAAATTCAAAATATTTCACTTGGGACTTCTATGTAAAAAATAATTAGTTACCTGACCTAACAGTGATTTTTACGGGTAAATATCAACACTCTAACACGAAAATAACGCAGTCGTTGGATACATGTTCCCTCCCGCGTTTCTCATTGCTCATTTTAAGTATTTTTAGAGCTTAATATTAGTTATCTTTTAAACCGATTTTTCTCTCACTTAGCTGCCACGTATTTCAGATAATGCATTTCTGCATGCTTCGAGTTAATGATAAAATCATACAAATTTCAAGTTCGTTTAATATTGTTAATACGGACCCGAGCAACGCCGGGCGGGTCAGCTAGTATGTGTATAAGAAAGTTAATGTTGCCTATTTCTGGGAAAAAAACATGTAAGTAATAAAATGGAATATATGTCATAAACATTTAAACCAGTTTCATAAAATCTAGTAAACTAATCACTCTTTCGAAACTCTGAAAATATATAGGTTTCAATTTTCTTCTAACGTGTACTTCAGAAATTGATGTTTCTAAATTACCCAGAATTTTCTACCCCAATATTTTATCGCGGCTATGCAATAATATTGGTTATTTTACCTAATAATATTTAATAGATTATTTACCTCAAATACACTAAGCTTTATTCAGCTGTTTACATGACAGGATAAAAAGTTCATTAATAAAAATTGCGGTAAATGACAAAAAAGCACATCTATGTAAACTGATAAAAAAAGTACCAAAATAAATATATCACATAATCTCGAATATTTTTTAGACCTAAAAAACACAATAGGAACAACTTAAAAAAAAGTCTACACATAATGTTTTTTTCTGTTTTTTTTTTTTTTCATAGTGTTAACATGTTGCCTATTCGCTGAACGGAATTTAATAAGATTTCATGGAAAATACGAAAGATGCGCCAAAATTCCTTAAATTTTCATTAAGGGTAAGGAGATGTTGAAATTTAAAATAATATTTCGGTGAGTCATTTTTGCTTTTAAAGAAATTTCTGATGGATGACACCTTTGCGGTCAATATTTGGTACAGCGTTTGAAAATTTTACTACTCTTTGAGTGTATGTACAAAAAATGAGGGTTCATTTCTCGATCCTTTTGCAATAAATTCTCATAAATACAGGCTTGATCTTAAAATATTAAACTTTCATATATACATTCAATGCACTACAATATACATACAGATGCATTCATTATATAAGAGATATATAGTAATGAAAAAAAAAAGAAAATACATTGGAAGGTTTGTAAGGTGTTTTGTAAGGTTCTCGATCCTTTTGCAATAAATTCTTATAAATACAGGCCTGATCTTAAAATATTAAACTTTCATATGTACATTCAATGCACTACAATATACATACAGATGCATTCATTATATAAGAGATATATAGTAATGTAAAAAAGAAAATACATTGGAAGTTTTGTAAGGTGTTTTGTAAGGTTCTCGATCTTTTTGCAATAAATTCTTATAAATACAGGCTTGATCTTAAAATATTAAACTTTCATATATACATTCAATGCACTACAATATACATACAGATGCATTCAATATATATATATATATATATATATATATATATATATATATATAATTGTATTACAATATATGAACCATTGAATTTAATAACTTATACCACATTGAACGTGGAGGTAAAAAATGAATAATTAAAATGAATACAAATGGAATTTGTAGAACCACACTGTAAAAAAAATTCAAGTGGTTACTAAAAATTTCTTAGTAAATTTGTATTCTACAGAATTTTTTAGTAACCATTACAATTTTTTTTTTTTTTTTTTTTTTTTTTTTTTTTTTGCAAGTGAAACAAGCATTTCTTTTGTAAACTGAACAAAAGAATTTTTTGTATAACTAACTTAAAAATTTTTAGTTTGAGCCACCAAGCAAATTTTAGTAATAGCTCCAAAAGTATTTTTAATAACCATTACGTGCGCCCGAAGGGCAGGCGCTTCCTTCGAGCTGCATCCAGATTTCTGAAGCGGAAGATTTTCGGCAAAACCGCATAAGATGGCAGCACCAAACATTCCTACCTGCTCCGACAAGATTTTCATAATCCCTTTATTAACGAGACACTACATACATTCGGGGCGTATTTGGCTGTGGCAAGTTTCGAACCCGGGACCTTTTAGCCTGGAGTCCGTTACTATAACCACTATGCTATCAAGGCCACACCACCTGAGTTTTAGTAAGAGCTGTTAAAAATATAAAACTATTAACTCTATTCGTTGCTAACTTTTTTCTAGTAATTCTTACAGATTTTTTTGTAACCGACTAAGATTTCTAAAAATTTTTTAGTAATTACAAGGATCACTAAAGTTTTTTTAGTAGATCGACCCTTTTTTTTACAGTGCAGAGCAGAATCTTTCGACCCTAAATACTTTGGAACTACAAATGAAGTGTGTGGTTTCATTTTCGTATATGCCATGAAAAGTAAAATAATACGAATTTTGGGCCACCAACAGACATAAAACTAAAATTAAATGAAGAAAAAAGATCAAATACAAGGCACACAAAAATTACTAAATTGGATAGAAAAATGAAAAGGGAGAAAAATAAAAATAATTATCGTCAACATGATAATAATAAATAGATATATTAATTAAAAACGGAGTAATATGAAAACAGAAAAAATAAACCATACACCATAGATTACACTATAAAAAATAATTCAAGAGGTTACTAAAAATTTCTTAGTAAATTTGTATTCCACAGAATTTTTTAGTAACCATTACAAACTTTTTTTTTTTGCAAGTGAAACAAGCATTTCTTTTGTAAACTGAACAAAAGAATTTTTTGTATAACTAACTTAAAAATTTTTAGCATGAGCCACCAAGCAAATTTTAGTAATAGCTCAAAAATTACTTTTAATAACCATTACGTGCGCCCGAAGGGCAAGAGCTTACTTCGAGCTGCATCCAGACTTCTGAAGCGGAAGAATTTCGGCAAAACCGCAATAGATGGCAGCATCAAACATTCCTACCTGCTCCGACAGGATTATCATAATCCCTTTATTAACGAGACACTACATACATTCGGGGCGTATTTGGCGGTGGCAAGTTTCGATCCCGGGACCTTTTAGCGTGGAGTCTGTTACTATAACCACTATGTTATCAAGGCCACACCAACTGAGTTTTAGTAAGAGCTATTAAAAATATAAAACTATTAACTCTATTCGTTACTAACTTTTTTTAGTAATTTTTACAGATTTTTTTGTAACCGACTAAGATTACTAAAAATTGTTTAGTAATTACAAGGATCACTAAAGTTTTTTTAGTAGATCGACCCTTTTTTTTACAGTGTACCCTATAAAGATTTAAAACAAAATCATTTAATATGACTATGCTAAGCTAAACTCAGTATCTTAATATAAGATGATTTAAGATTAAACAATAGATAATTAATATATTTACCCTAAACACTTAGAAATAGTATTATAGATCTCCAATTTATTAAAAATTAGGTACAATTTAATCATATAAATTAATTAAATTATATTAATATGATAAATTATAATAAATTAATTAATTATATTAATAATATATATATATATATATATATATATATATAATACCATTAAAAGTAGACTAGATTCACCAATGGATTTTATCAATAAAACAATAAACCAAAACGAAGAATTTGAATTGAATTGAATTATAATAAATATAAAAAAATAGTGAAACGAGTATATTTGAATAAATAAATAAATAAAATGAATGCAAATGTAATTTGTAGTCCCCAGAGCAGAATCATCAGGCCCCAAATGCTCTGGAACTACAAATGAAGTGTGCGGTTTCATCCACGTATTAGCCATGAAATAGCAAAATAATACGCATTTGGGGCTACCAGCACACAAAAAGTAAATTATTAAACAAGGAACAGAGAAATAAATAGTTGAAAAAATGAAATATATATATATTAAAACAATAGCGTGCAGCAAATAGTGTCAGTAACATGAGCACAAACTAACCTTATTTTTGCACGTGGAAATGATAAACTTTACATTCATATATAATTTGGATAAAAAGTAAGAAAACAGAATATTGAGAACAAAACAAAAAAAACTTATCTGGTTATCACCATTAATGTAGAGGAGTGCGCAATAAAATTATTAATAAATTATAAATGCAGGAAGCAATAGTTAATTATACAAGCTGAAATAGTAACACTGTAGAAAAACCAGTTCGTTAGAAATGCACGCAACGGATCTTCGCAAGATCAGTAGGGTTGCTCTTTTTAAATTAAGAATGCCAAGCGCGCCAAATGGCGAGATAAATGATTTGAAAAAAAAACTTCCTATGATTTAAAGTGATACAATATGTTGAAAACAATAAAGAAACTTAATAATAGTAGCAGTATATATATTGTTATTTAACAAAAAGGAGTTGAAAGTAAGTCAAAATAATAGTTAAATCCACATGTAGATTAAGTAGTATCCATAACAAACAAAAAAGATAAAGCTGAATGGAAATATAATTGAACCGGAGAAAATAATTAATGATCGATATTAACATAAAATTAAATTAATAAAATAATTAAAATTAGAATTAAGTGATAACATTCATATTAACTTATAACTTAAAATACCATTTTGTTACTTTAATCAGTAATATTTATTGTGACTTTACATGGTAAAAACTCATTATCTTAATATAGGATAATAAAAATTAGAAAAATAAAAATAAAAATAAAAATAAAAAATAATATAAATTAATTAATTAATTAATAAAAATTAAAAAAATATAAAATAAATAAATAAATATTTAAAATTAATAAATAAATAAATAAATAAATAAATAAATAATAGTAATAATATTATTAATAATAATACCAAAAATTATATCAATAACATTAAAATTAATTTGATAATTAAAATATAGCTATTTAACTATAGATATAACTAGACAAATATCCATATATTGGTGTCAATTAAACAATTTAAAAATTATGTTAAAATAATGTAAAAATAAATAACCCACTCTCAATTATATATATATATATATATATATATATATATATATATATATATATATATATATATATATATATATATATACGTATATATTTATTAATTAACCTTTGCGTTTTTATCCAGACAACACCACCCTCCACCGTACTCTAACATCTACCCTCCCAACCAACCTATATATATATATTTTTATTACTTTTATAACATTTTTAATTTTTTATTATTATTTTTATGTTTTATAATTTTTTTATACATTTTTTACGCAAAGAATTAATTATAAGATCATGTAATAGCTAATTAAAAGATCATGTAATCTCTAATTATAAATTAAAGAATATATGAATTTTTTAGGATAACCATTATTTATAGCATCATATACAAGCTTTTTAATATTAGTATTAATTAAATGGGAAGAACAGAGACATTTCATTCTATATAAATGGTTAAGTATTATATTACGATATACAGAATTATGAAGACATGATTTAAAATTAGTAAAGGTATTAACTTTAAAATTAAATTCTTTCCTTTTGTCATAAATATCAGTTAAAAATTTGTTCTCTTTTAATATAATTTTAATATCTAAGAAATTGATTGTATTATTAAAAAGTAGGTTTCTTGAAAGTTCTAGATTAGAAGGATAATCAAAAGGGAATTGAGATATACAGGTGTTATCAGTATCAATTAATATTACATCATCTATATATCGATATAAATGTATTTTATTATTTAAATAATGACGTTCATAGTAATATAAGTCAGATAATACACTAGATGTACTACCACCTTGTGGTATACCAACATTTTGAATATATATATTGTTATCATGCATGATAAAATTATTATAGATAATGAAATTGGTTAAGGTATGAAAATAATCAGAATCGATATTATGTGATATATCCAACTCGTGTTGATATTTTTTAAAAAGCTCATTAATGATATTATGTAAATCCGATAAATCGATATTATTAAATAAATCTTTAAAATCACAAGTAGTGATATTTTTTATACATTTAAGATTTTTCATAATATGGACCAGTTCATAACTATTTTTTATGCAATGTGTATTATCACTTTTTTTTTTTGTAATTTTATATATTTGATTAAGAATTACTAATAGAAGTTTGTTAGCAGCATTATTATAAGTATTGCAACCAATTGTAACAGTTCTGAATTTAACAGGATGCTTATGAAATTTGGGTATAAGGACTAGATAAGGATATTTAAAGTTAGTAGGGTTAATGTCTAATAATTTATAGAATCCTTTAATTTTACGATTATTGGCTATATATATATATATGTGTGTGTTTGTGTGTGTGTGTGTGTAAGGACATGAGTTTCAAAACTTGCCTTATCCAAAATTTAAAAAATCGGGTTTTCTGCATAAATCAATTCTACTGGTGAACCTATATTTAAAAAGTAATAAATGAATAAATAAATAAATAAATAAACATTCCTATCGTGTATTTCTGGCACTATAAATCTTAGTTTACAATGAAAATCAATGAACTCAGTTTAGGGTTTTTCGCTATTTCCCAAAATTTTACTTTCTGCATTATAAAAAAAAATTCGTTAAATTTACGGCAAAAACTGCTGGCAGCAATGTTACCAGCAGTTTTTGCAGAAAAAATTGCTGGAAAATTAGATGTAATAAAAAAAACTTTCATCTATTTTTACTGTCATTTTTATAGCAAAAACTGCTGGCAGCATTGCTGCCAACAATTTTTGCCGTAAATTAAACTTTTTTTTTTTTTTTTTTTTTTTTTTTTTTTTTTTTTTTTTTTAAAGTGCGGATAAGACAAGTTCCGAAACTCACGTGCTCATACCGGGTGTCCCAAAAATGACTGATGGATTTTAAAATTCAATAACTTGCAAACGGTGACAGCTATTTAAAAAAATTTGCAGGAAGGTTATGTATAATGTCAGGAGCTTTTTACCGTAATTTTGTGTTTTAGTTCGAATTTCAAACAATAGGTGGCGCTGACGGCGATTGAAGGCCAGGTTGACGCTTCACTCAGCTCTGATCACCTGGCCTTCAATCGCCGTCAGCGCCACCTATTGTTTGAAATTCGAACTAAAATAAAAAATTACGGTAAAAAAACTCCTGACATTATACAAAACCCTCCTGCAAAAAATTTTTTATAGCTGTCACCGTTTGCAAATTATTGAATTATAAAATCCATCAGTCATTTTTGGGACACCCGGTACATACATATAATGACAAAGAAACATGAATTTTATAAAAATAACGTAATAATTCAGTCTTGAAGTCTTAAAATACAGATGCTAGAGATATGCCTTTGAAATTAAGGTAGAGCTTAGTATGATGTAAGAGCTCATTAAACAACAAAAATATCCCTCTAACGGTTTTTGGAATATATCAAAATATCGTATTTTGAGACAAACGATGTTAAAAATTAAAAAAACAGATTACGACACATTATATTAAATTACTAGTTAATATTCTCCCTTGAACTTATTCTTCTTCATCTGCATATTTTACAATTTTCTTTGTCTTTCCAGTTGCTTCTCTTGATGGTCTAAAATCATCCTTTCTTTCGCCATTCCCTACCATGGTCGTAATCAATCGGTTGCAGGGTAGTTGGCCTTGTTATAGGCTTACAATATCTCGATATTAATAATATATATATATATATATATATATATATTACAAATTAATAAATTTTCCGCCAAAACTAACCTTTATACTACCTTAATTTTCTTATAATAATGTCCCGTACTTACTTCAAATTATTAAATTAAAATCTTGTTTCTAGATCTAATCTGTTAATCTTTATGCAGACGATATAAATTCTTAATTTGCCTTAAAAAACATTTTTCCAGTATGCGTAAACTTAAAAAGATGGCTCTAAATTAAAAATACTCTTAATTAAACTTTATTTCTTAATATTCCAAATAAAACTAATTTCTTCTATGTTTTTATCAAACCTTTTTAAGACAGTCTTATTAAATTTATTCCAAACCCATACTTTTCAAAAAATATCATTATTTTATTTTATCTATTTACTAGCATACCCAGCCCGCTTCGCCGGGCTTAATTTGAAGGTTTATTTAATAATTTATGTGTATGGTACGCTTCTCTCTCAGCTCGCGACGGATCCCCCGGTGACTCTCCCCGGACCATCGGCACTCCACGTGCGTCGGGTGAGCGTCAGAACAAACTTTCAGCATATACATATGGGTGGTTGTACTTGAATGCACAGACCTGCGCGTTTTTTTCTATCTTGCTTTTATACCTCTGGACCGAGTTGGCGCATTGCCAAGATTTGCTTCCTCTGGACCGAGTTGGCGCATTGCCAAGATTTGCTTTCGCCTGTGCCTCAATTATCCTCAGAATTCCTTTTATATATATAGATTTATTTTTCCTCCGTCAACCTTGATAGTGTGCATATTAATAAATTCATTTCTTTTCTTTTTCTCTTAAAATTAATCATTTATAAAAATCGTCTGCCTAAGAAATCCTAAGTCGATTATAAATTGGTTAAATAATATATATATTTTTTAAATAAATTTATCGTCTGTGGAAAATAGTCTCGTAGCTGGACAAGAATCCTGTTTACAAAAAAGAATGATGGTTTGAGGTTACAGAATGTTCCAGAATCTTCTTTTTAGTTTTAAAAGGGGAAGCCTCGAGTTGAGAAAAAAAAGATTCTTGGTTCTTTCTTGGATGAGTACGACTGGTTTAAGTAAATGATGGAATATATATATATATATATATATTTTTTAATATTTCGGTTAGAGATAGTTCGCAAAAGGAGCTTTTCCCTTACTCATGATTACGGATTAAATAAATGAACTTACAGCAGCAAATGAATAATTATTGGATCTTCTACATTTATTTATTTATTTTGTTTTTTCCCTCGCTTGCCATGACTGTGTTTTTTTTTTTTAACCAGTGAAAATAATTCGAGTTTCTCCTTAAATCGTCATATATATACAGGGTGATTCCGAATTTTTTTTACAATAAAAGAGGGGTGATAGTACACATCAAGACAAACAATACTAAATAGGAGACCAAGGGTCCAAAACGTTTTCCTAAAGAAATAGCCGCCATTAATGTTTAGGGACCAAAATTTCAAATAAACATAAAAAACGGAAAAATCGGTCGATTGATTTGCGGTTTTCACTAAAATTATTCTTTATGTCGGCATTTTCTTGAAATTAAATTATAAAGATAAATTTCAAAGAATGCCGACAGAGGGCGCTTTAGACTTTGGAGTAACGAACAACTATTTTTTGCTGGTATTTTTTGCATCTCATTAAATGTTTTCGTAAGTTTACACTCAAACTTAAATTTTAAGCTCAAAATCTGTAGTTGGGAGTGGTTAAGTAACACAAACTGAGCTGTGTTCAGAGAGTTCAAATTTCAAATGATTAAAAAAAACGGAAAAATTGGTCGATTAATTTGCGGTTTTCACTAAAACTATTCTTTATTTAGGTATTTTCGAGAAAATAAATTATAAAGATAAATTTCAAATAATGCCGATAGAGGGCGCTTTAGACTTTGGAGTAACGAACAACCATTTTTTGCCGTTATTGTTTGCATCTCTTTAAATGATTTAAGAAGGTTAGACTTAAACTTAAATTTTGAGCTGAAAATCTGAATAATAGGGAGTGGTTAAGTAGCACAAAGTGAACTGTGTTCAAGGGGGAGGGGGAGGTTCAAATTTAAAATAATTATAGAAAATGGAAAAATTGGTCGATTCGTTTGCAGTTTAAAATAAAACTATTCTTTAAGTCAGTATCTTCTTGAACATAATTTTTAAAGATAAATCAAGGGCGCTTTAAACTTCAGAAGAACCAACAATTCACTTTAACCATTATTTTTTGGTTCTAATTAAATGCTTGCAAAAGCATTTTAAATGTTCTCGGAAGCTTAGATTTAAACTTAAATTTTGAGCTTAAATCCTGAATCGTTACGAGGAGTTAAGAAGCGCAAACTGAAGTGTGTCCAGGAGTTAAAATTTAACCCTCTTTCCTTATCGAGCACAATTCAATTTTTCGCTACTGAAACACTCCCAACGATTCAGAATTTCAGCCCAAAATTTAAATCTATGCATTTGACTGAGAATGAGATTGAAAAAATAACAGTTAACAATAGTTGTACGCTACTCCAAAGTCTAAGACGCCCTCTATCGGCATTTTGTGAAATTTATCTTTAAAAATTATTTCCAAGAAAACACTGATTGATCAAGAAAACTGCTGATTTAAAAATTAGTTTTAGCAAAAACCGCAAACGAATCGACCAATCTTTCCGTTTTTTACAATTATTTAAAATTTGAACCCTCTGAACACAGCTAAGTTTGTCTACTTAACCACTCCCAGCTACTCAGATTTTGAGCTCAAAATTTAAGTTCAAGTCTAAGCTTACGAAAGCATTTAAAAAGATGCAAAAAATAACGCCAAAAAAGAGTGTTTCGTTACTCCAAAGTCTAAAGCGCCCTCTATCGGCATTTTTTGAAATTTATCTTTATAATTTATTTTCACGAAAATACCTAAATAAAGAATAGTTTTAGTGAAAACCGCAAATCAATCGACCAATTTTTCCGTTTTTTATAATCATTTGAAATTTGAACCCTCGTAACACAGCTCAGTTTGTGTTACTTAACCACTCCCAACTACAGATTTTGAGCTCAAAATTTAAGTTTGAGTCTAAGCTTACGAAAACATTTAATGAGATGCAAAAAATACCTGGAAAAAATAGTTGTTCGTTACTCCAAAGTCTAAAGCGCCCTCTATCGGCATTTTTTGAAATTTATATTTGTAATTTAATTTCAAGAAAATGCCGACATAAAGAATAATTTTAGTGAAAACCGCAAATCAATCGACCGATTTTTCCGTTTTTTATGTTTATTTGAAATTTTGGTCCCTGAACTTTAATGGCGGCTATTTCCTTAGGAAAACGTTTTGGACCCTTGGTCTCCTATTTAGTATTGTTTGTCTTGATGTGTACTATCACCCCTCTTTTATTGTAAAAAAAATTCGGAATCACCCTGTATATATATATATATATTATATTATATATATATATATATATATATATATATATATATATATATATATATATATATATATATTATATTATATATATATATATATATATATATATATATATATATATATATATATATATATATATATATATATATATATATATATATATATATATATATATATATATATTATATTATATATATATATATATATATATATATATATTCAATTAAAATTTTAATAAACGTTAATTAAAAGTTTTGATGAACGAGGGGGAACTTGATCTATGTTTCTGCATATATTCATATACTTGAAAGTAGAGGGCGAAAAACAAACTGTGAATTAGCCGCACGAAAAATTTCAAAGGTATCTCTACCGACTGTTTATATTCCTGCCCCCTACTCTTATGTAACTTCTAAAATGTAAATAACTAAGTAAAATTACTCATTGTATTAAAGCAATATTTGAAACTTCTATTCAATAAAGAATTTCTTTTACTTTTAAAGATAGATAGGAAAGTACCAGAATAACTTTATTTATATCTTAGTTTATACTTTCTTAATGTTTTATTTATTTATTGATAATTACTAAGAATTAAGCAAATAAGTTATCGCCAAATATGTAAATCGAAACTCGGTGTTTGTATAATTATTTTGCTTGTAATAATTTCAATATTCGATTTATATGGAGACTAAATAGTATTCTATTTTGATTACTAACAAGTATTATTTGAAAACTATGCAAGAATTAAAACTTAAAAAATCATATAATAAACAAAAAGTTCTGAATAAAGACTTATTAAACAATTCGTAAAAGATTTTTCAAAGATGGTATTTGGAAAACTGATTTTGTATTCTATCTCGCTTCTTTATATCCAATGTGAAAATAACTAGAAAATAAAATAAATAACATAATTATTTTTTCCAGCTAATATTTTTCTTTACTTGGTAAGACCTTAAACTTCGTTTATGAAACAAAAGCACTTTATACTAAAAACACTTTATATATATACATAAATTTAAACAGCTTTGCTATTCAGCATTCAATTGTGTGTAAATTTTTGATGCTATGTAAAAACTATTTAATGTGCTCTAATTTATAATTCGTATATTTCTAGAAAACCACACTTCATCCTATTCAAAAATGCATCATAAGTCAAGACGTTCGGTGTCCAATCAGTGGAACGTCGAAACAATGGTTGTGGCTGATAGCAAAATGTTAAAATACCATGGTGATAATTTAGAAATGTATATTCTCACACTCATGTCATCGGTAAGTCTTAAAAAACATTTTATAGATTTATATTATCTTATTTACTTGTTTAACTATAATTTTTACTTTTTATTTTATCTTTGATGGATAATAATATATATACATTGTTTAAAAGTTTTTACTTTTTGTACATAATATGTATGGTTGAGATACGGATATTTATAGACTCAGGTGACAGAGGTAGTAAATGAAAAATCATCATTTTGAGAAAACACATTTTGGACTACTTTTATTCATTAAAAATGCAATTTTATATCGTTAAATGCCTCCTTCACCAGTTAAAATTTCTGTGTATAAAAGCTTTCTCAAATATTAATTTAATCGATTGTAGAAGATCATCGATTATCTTAAATCGTATGATTAATTCATTTTTTTGTCACGTGAACACTTTATCATATGTGCTCTTCATTTATTTAGGTGGAGTATATTTTTCATCGCTAAAAGTACTTTACTATCTCTTCGTTTTTAAGTAATATTAGATTTATGTATGTAGAACACAATTGGAAGCAACGCAAAATTAAAGATATGTTAAGGTATCTGTCTACCTTTGTGGCACTTTTTTGAAAAATATGAAATTTTTATCACACATATGTGTTTTTATTTAAAACAGGGAATAAAACTATGAATACATATACATTTTTAAAAGAATTTTAATTAACTTTTAAGATTTAGGCAATTTTTAGTCAAATTTTAAAGAATTGCATATATGCCAGACGTTCTATAATGATATATATTCGGTATATTTCTCTTTTTACGTAAAAATAGATAAGCAGAACCTTGTTACAAAATTTTATTGCAGTGTCTTACAAACTTTTTAAGAAATGTTGTTTACTATAAACGCATACAACAATCTTAAAAATTCGAAACTTTTGCTGCATTCACCGCATTCCAGCGCTTCTATAGAATATCTTTATTTTGACCAATGAGAATGCTCCATAATTCAGTAATCTTATTCTGTAAAAGCAGTGGCTTGACGATGCAGCAAAAGCTTCAGATTTTTAACAGTGAGTGATAAAAGCACGTTTTCAGAAGACGCAAATTAAGATTTTTATATGGAACAAAAAATTATGTATAAAACTCACACATTTAAATTCCACCCTAATTGTACGTTTATATATTTGTGAATAAATTATATTTTTGTGTATTAAAATGCATTTTTTAACCATTCTGTTACTATTTAAATGGTCATTTCCGGTTTATATTTTGGACTGTAACTTTGCTTCGAATTATCGCTGAACAAAATGTAAGGCATTTTTGGAATCCTAAATGTTTCAATTTTAATAATTAAAAAAAATTGAAATTTTTGGATTTTTGCGATTTTAGGTTAGACACATGCCTTAAATATTTCGACCATTGAGGTGCTGTAATGAGCATACATACTTTTACAATTTATATTAAAACTTTTCGCCTTCTATACGTAGCACATACGGGTAATTGAACATTCTACTCGACCAAATGTCAAATTATTAAAATATGAAGATTGTTAAAAAGAATGACAACCCGAGTTAGAGGAGTTTCGAGAACCATACTCAATCCCTTCCAACTTTTCCAAGTGCACGCGTCTCGTTCAATTTTAGTCGGAATTCGATCGTTCAACTTGTTGCTTGTGAACGTTCGTGTAAACACATTATCTCTTTAGTGAAATATTTATTATTTTACGGTTATTTTGAAAGTTTTTCTGATGAAACCTGATACAACAGATAATAATGCAAAACTTTAATATATTTTTTTGTTGTTTTATCATTGTGAAGTTTAGTTGTTGTACTTTGAAGGTATCTTCTTAATAGAGTAAAATTATTTCTAAAATATTTTATTTAATCGAGTGTTTGTTGTACTACCCAGTCAGATCCTGTTGTAATTTCTGACTGAATCGAATGTTTAAAGCCTTGAGTCATAAAAAAATCAAAGAAACTGCCGCGGAAAAGTGCGGATGTGTATGCCTTGGTGATGTGAACTTTTTTTTTCTGAATATAGAAAAAAATTTGATTATCATAAATAGCATTCTAAAAGAAAATATTTTTATTGTAGGTTCACAAGGTGCCTTGGGAGTAAGGATTGTAACCTGTAAATATTCTTTTGATTGAATGCAGAGCTTTAATTTGTCAAATTTAGAAGGTAAATTAAATTTCTTAAAAGATCAACTAATATCTCGTGAAGGATACTCAGAAGACCAAATTGAGAGCTTAAAAAACAATTACGCACACTTTAAATCGCAAATTAAGAGATAGTTAAAAGCACATTTCTCTAATGATATAGTCTGTTTTCTGCATGGTGTGGAGGGGATATTAAAAGCGGAAAATGAAAGGGGGACCGCATTGCCTTTCCAAATGTTTGAAAAAACATATGAATTTTAGTCACTTTTGGCTAATTTTAAGCATTTGGCATCCTTTAATGAAAATTCTGATTAGTCTCATCAGGGCCTTCTGAAAGAGGAGGAGGGACCGGAACAACTGCCACGCATGCCCCTGCATAAGTCGGGCACTGAATAAATCGTCTTTACAAATTTAGTAAACGTATTTTTTCTTTCAATCATATCCTTTAGAATAGATATATATCGTAAAATAATTTTGCTCGCGTAGATAACGCAAATACCCGTATGTGCAGTGCTTTGTTTTTCAAATCAACTTTCTTTTGCATGTAATTTCGATATCATACAGATCCCATACATTAACTAATGTTATCAGTTAAATAAGTTTTATCACAACAGGATACCAAATTATTAACAAACAGCATCTCACATATTTAATGCGAATTTATAGCATTTTCAGAACAGGTTTAAACTTACCTTTGCAAACGATAATAATACTTCATTGTTGGAAGTACAAGAGACATGCGAAGTTATGTTAATGTTATGTCATTTTATATCTGACAGTTATAGCTTTATTCAAAAACAAATTATGTCTTTTGGCTGAGTATTGGAGACTTAATAAGCTAAAGGTGGGAGAGCAAACGGGAATTTTATTCATATTTTACTGTTTACTCCCGTAAAAAAGAACATACTTTAAGTTGGAGAATAACTGCGTAAGGTGTACTACAAAAATGCTCTAAAAAACGTCAGTGCCCAACGATGGTTCGTGGGTTTTTTGTTTGTGATTATGATCTTAATCACACACTTCAGTTGGGGAGGTCAACAAAAGTACTAATAAATTCAAACCAAAATGTCATGACCGATTCAAGCATCATCATTCATAATTCTGGTGTACTTTATCACATGAAAAAAATGGGATATGAAAGAAATCCCGATATATAAATTATTTGTGAAAAGGGGAATTCAATCGAAAGTGAATATTTCTATAAACATCTGTGAAATTGCCGGAGGAAAGCAATTATCTTTTGAAGTAATAACTGATTTTGAGAATCCAATAGTCTATAACATTGCACTTTACAGTATATCTCTTGTTCGCAATATAATCACTCGCCTCTAACAACATAGAAAGCAAGCATTTGTCAGAAAAAAATTCTGATTTTAATGCATTAGAAATTTAAATTTGAACTTTAGAACTGTTATCAAATAACGAGTTCAAAAAACTTCTGCAGAGAAATTGTACAGTTTAAATGAATCTATAATCAAGATATTTTCAGAGCTCATAATCGCAAAGAAATTATGATTTATCACAAGAACTAAAAACAACACACAGATCTGATCGCCTATTAAAAGTGACTGATATTTGGATGGGATGAGTTTCCACAACCACCAAATTCGCGTTGCTTTTAACCATCAAACCTCCAGTTGTTTCACTGTTTTTTAATCTTTTTGCAAAGCAGAAAAGGCTGTAAATCAGTATCTGACTCTTTTTTTCACCAATAAAGACAGACCTCTAAATGAAGGGAGATTTGTGTTGCTAACTGAAAGATGGCAAAAAAGCATAAAAATAGCGAACAATATATCGTTCATTAATCTTTATTCTTTAAACAAATACATGACATTTTAGAAAAACAGTAAGAAAGAATTGTAGCTGTTTGAGAACACTATAATCTACAGTTAAATGATGATTTTTGGTGCTTTCTATATTATTTACAATGAAAGACTAAATTTATGTTCTAAGTTATGAAGTATCGGTAAATATGTTGTCAGACATCCAAAACATTTTGTAATGTAATTCTATGAATTCTTATGATCCTGTTATAAAATTGTAATAAATTCAGTCAAGTGTTTCATATAAAATTTTGAAATTCAACAAATAGATTGTTGGAAAAAGCAAAGTGACAACTTTTGTAGTTTTAGCTTTTCTTGTGCTACCAAACATGTATTAATCGCAAGCAGTTTGACATAGCAGTTCATCGCTAGGCATGAGAGGAAAAGTCTCTAGAATTTGTGAGGCATTTTTTGAGAGGGACAAGTGTCTTCTACAGTAATATGTGATTAATATATCATATTAAATGAGGGGATGAAATTTTTTCATCCCAAGCGGGAAGAAAATATATCGCCAGCCATTCTTTTTTAAAAAAAATATGTAATAAAACTTCGTTTAATTTTTCCCATGCGGTAAAAGCATTTTTTAATGCTTTTACCGCATGGGAAAAATAATATAAAAATATTGATATTAAAATATTTTCTGCATTTGATCATAAATTGAGAAAATCTGTCCAACATACAGTGTAGAAGTTTATATGTTTGATAGACAATTATAACTTTATAAGTTTTTAATGTAACCAATAGGTATATTTTATTAAAAAGTAATAAGAAATAAAAAAATAGATATATCATAATGTATAAATACAATTGATACACAGTGAAACATAGGTTTTGATATCTAATAAAACAGTACCAAAAGCCCTGATGGGGGAAAATCTTTCGTTTCAAAAAGCAATATGCATGGTAAATGATTGCACAATTACAATGCATGACAACTTTCATACTTTACAAATTTGGTTGAAATTGATCACCGTTCTGATGGCCCAATAGCTGCATTAATATCCCCAGTCCTCAATCAAATGTGAGAAAAGACTATAAAAACCAGATTAAAATTAGATTAAAACACCTCCAAAGATGTACTAGTCTACATATTGTTACTTATAATATGCAATGATTTATTAAAATATTCAAAAATAAAAATTTATTAATTATAGAAGCAATTAAACTATTTTAAAGTGTGTTCTTTAGTACCTCCTACAGGCCACATCAGGACTGAGGAGGTTAAATAGATATTGTATACAATACGTTATACTTTACATACCTTGCCACATATCGGCATTGATTGGTGAATATCACAAAATGTCAGGCTTTGATCGTCTGAGATACTGAAATTATAAATTGAAAACAATTCAAAATTTCAAGAGGTAAATTTATTTTCTAATAGAAAATAAAGGATTCTCCACGTAAAATTGCTAAATTATGAAAAACTTAAATTAATTTTTACATAATTATATGTCATTTCTTGGAATATGTATGCTAGGATAATGACAATATCACTCTTAAATATTTTTTCTTTTTTTTTCGTTGAGGTCTAACATTTTAATTTTGTTTAATGAAACATGTTTTCATTATAGTAGCTCAAATTCTATGTAATATTATTTATAGTCTAATTTGTTAATCATCATTAATAGTCTTATTTGTTAATTTATGGAAGTCAGGAAAGCGCGACATAATAAAAGTCTACTCTATTTTTACAAAGAGTTTAATCTCATTATTTTCAAAGAAATATCTAAAGTTCTTGCTGGTAGCTATGATATTACTATTACTGACTTGAACTATGTCAAAAATAAGAAGAAATACTTTGCAGCACCGTATTTATACCTGATAAAGATCTAAAATGAAAGTCAGGAAAAGGGCATTCATTTTGAGCGACATTCAAATTTTAATTATGAAAAATTATTTGTAAAAAACGTAATTTCTTTCTTTCCTAATATGTTTATTTTATAAGGCATAAATACTAATTAGAAATAAAAAAATAAACTAGAAAAGCTGTTTCTACAGAATAGCAGAAGGCCTTTTGCTTTTCACACATCACAATGTGGCATACCAGGAAAATGACAATCTGAAAATCTAAGTCTTTTAATTGCTTTATTTATGTTATTAGAAATGCTATGTTAAAAAAATATAAAATATATGCTTAAAAAAATATAAAAATGCACCATTTCAAAATCCAATGAATACCGTTAGTGTATATAACATAAATCAATGGAGATTAACAGCATGATAAAAAATTAATACTAAAATTATGCTAGAAAAAGTTTTAAAAAAATTAATTCTTTAAAAGTTCTATTGAAAAAAGCCGTATACTTTTTGAAACATTCAGTAAACACTGTATCGTAAATATAGAGAGAGTCATGATTTTCGAAGTTTTATTGTTAATCTTTATGATTTCGTAACTCTCAATTTGATGTACAGCAATTATGTATTCCAGTAATTGTTCAGGTACCCCCCCCCCCACCTCCGGCATAAGAAAATGTGAAACAGAGATTTTGTATTATTAGTCTAAGATAACCAAGTTTCTAAGCAATTATACAATATAAAAGTGGCGTATTCAGGAGGTGGGGTGATGGGGATGCAGCCCCTTACGAATTTTGTAGAAAATATATAATTTAATCACTAATGTTTAGCAAAGTGCAACGAAACGTACTAAGATAAAATTTAAAAGTAACCAGAAAATTATTCTGGTTTAGACAAGTTTTCTCTAGAAAGTCTGTTATTTTGTAGATACCATAAACTACAATTTCAACCAAGTATCCGTAATACACAGGCTTACTTTGCTCGCCTTTTATTGTATTAAACGTGATATATTGTGATTAAAAGTGCATTATTAATTTTTATTAATTTTAAAACAGTAAAAAGCTTACACTTCCTATTTATAAATTGAAAATCTGTGATTTTATGGTGGTTTCCTTCAAACTTTAGATTCCGATTTCCTTGCATTAATACGGATTAGGATCCCGTACAGACCCTTTCTAAGACCACCCACGGAGGATATTCTCCCTTGGGCCTATATCACTAGTGCAAAAAATCGGCTGTCACAACTAACAACAACACTGTGATTTTAGGTATTGCATAGATTGAGACATCTTCTCACCAGTATGAAATAAGAAGTCATAGAACCTTTTATTTATTTTTTTTAATTTATGTAATTCTTTGTATGTTATAAACTTTTTATTTAGCTAGTTGTATCATGCTATGTTATATTATTTCCATAGTTTTGCAAAATATTAATTAAAAAAAAGGTTCTATAGTAGTGTAACGTTTTGATCAGAAATAAGCTTTATTAAATAAGCTTTACATTTAAAATAAATCATTAATCTAATTGAGTGATTTTGAATTTCGGGTATACAAAAAGCCTTCTATTAACCACAATTTATAATAAAAAAAATATTCAGGGAATACGATCAAATTTGCCAATTAGCCGAGTGGCATTTCTCGGGAAAGTCATCATTGGCGATGTCACCATTTTATTCATTTTCTCATAAATGTATACCATTTATGAGAAAATGAAAAACGCTATTTAGTATATAAATACTACAGATGGCATGCATGTATGCTCCAAAATTTGACCTAGAATGTGTTGAAGGAGGTGTGTGTTTGTGCGGGGGGAGGGGGGGGGGGCTAGAATAAGAGTAAAAAGTTCTTAAATAATTTTAAATTTATTGTTTACTTTGGTTCTATTTACTATTTATTGAGATACTTTTTGTCAATCGAAACTTTCAGTATTCGATTTTAAAAAATGTGGTATAACCCTGGAATTTTACTGTTTAAAACGGAAATTTGTCTAAACCGAAAAAATTCCCATTCGTATTCTATTTCACCTTAACAAGTTTGATTGTATAATACGTTATATGTGCTGCCTGATTTGATAAAAAAAAAAAATGTGTAAAGCGAAATTTTTACTGTTTCTCGAGATTCTTTCTTAGAAATTTCTATTAAATCTCAGCCCCAACCGAAATGATAAGTTTAGATGCGCCACTCGCTATTCAGTACCTAAATATTGTAGAATTCAGTTTCTAGCTTCCTCTGGCTATAAATACATGAATTCAATACTTATTAAAAATTTAAAATATCCAGATATATATTATTAAAATTGCAAATTTATATTTTCAGGATATTGAAAAGACATTATATTCTATATTTAGAAAGAACATTAAATATTTTAGAGCTTTGTTAATTTTATTGAGAAAACTAAAATTTCAGTATAAGTTCTTCCAAATACCAAATCATGAAATCTTTATCCGAAGGTTAATTATGTGTTTGCCACAAACACCCTTGCGGCTGAATAAAGAAAATACGGTGCTGCCATCTAACAGTCTTATAATGAAGTTTTAAAAATTAATTAATAAGGCAAAAGAAACCAATGTCATTTTCCTCCGCTTGTTTTTCAATTTCTTCTTCATTATGTTTTTTTTTTCAAAAGTCGTTACGTTATGTGTACACAAATTCATTCGAAAAAATCTATGTATATATGAGCAGTATAGTAAAAAAGAAAATATTTTATGTGTAACCAACAAATTTATCATCTGTGTAGTTTTTAATGGTACGGGAACGTACAGAATATAGGTATTCTTCTGTTATCAACAAGGTCGCAAAGTAGATATGTGAGCCCCAGTAATAATTTAAAAGCAGTGCCTTAAGTATTGTATCAGAAAACGACTTGTTGAATATCAATTCGATAAGAAATACTAATACAGTGAAATATACGGAAACAGAATCTCTCTTTAACGGAATCTTTACTTAACAAAAAAACCAACAAAAAATGATTATGTTTTCAATGAAAAATAAAACACAATTTTCCCTGGTAAGATTGAAACCTCCTTAAAGTGAATCTTTTTCCCTTCTTAGCGATTCTGTGTTAACAACTTTCAATTAACATATTTGCTTAAAATTAAACATTAATATAGTAAGAAAATGTAGAAAAAATTTAATACTCGTGAAAAACAGCTGTGGGATGATATACTCATTTTCCGCTGTCACGTAGCCTTCAGAAACTGTGAGCCTCTTTGCCAACTCTTTGCAATGTAGTTGCAGTAAATTTAGTGATCTATTAATCGATTAAAATTTCTATAGTTAATTACTAATTTTCTTACGATTGTGCCATAAAATTAATATGTTCAACTATAGAACTCAAGTTTTGACTTATTTTATATTATTTATTTCTGTTAATAATTATTTTTACTAGTTAGTTTCTTTAATTTGAAAATTTTACTAAAGTTAGCGGCATCAGACCTTAGTTTCTTGCTATTTATTTATTTTTTTAAAAAGGATCACTAAAGTAGTTCGTTTCTCAATAAATTTTACTGGTTCTATCCACCCACCTGCCCTTGTCTGCAGCCTTGCTTAAAACTGTAGTAAGCGAAAAACATAGCAATGTATATATATTTCTACGCACTAATATTAAAAAGTAGTTTTACACTTGGAAAAATACCAAATGTATTACTTTTTTTAACCTTAGTTTTTTTTTTTTTTTTTTTTTTTTTTTTTTTTGAGAAAACACTTTTTAATTAAATGGAATTATTTTTTATATTATTGTCTCTTTCTACTTTATACAATGGAAGATTTTGTAAAGAAGCAAAAACAACCTGAATAATCATCGTTAGATCTTTCGCTGACTCGGGATGTTTCTATTTTCTTTCACGAAAGCAATTGCGAAATATGTAAGGTGATGATATGTAGCGAAGAAAATGTGTTCACTTTTCACTGTTTCAACTCTCAAAACTATATTTTACTCTGAATAAACAAAGTTTAATAGCATTTTGAAGTATTTTGCAGAGAAAACTGTTTTAAGACTTCTTTACATCATTTCAAAATGGTTTTCTGGGAATAATTTTGCTCCAAGTGAAGAAAAACTGTTACAGAATAAATGGGATCATTTCAACATAAGCATTAATTTAGTTAATACTCCAGACATTCTCAAATTAATATAACTGTTTACAGTTCCTTTTATATCATATAAGCAATTTCATGTGAATTTGTTACGTTAGTAAAACTATCAATCATTGCCAGAAATGCAATACAGTTTCGCAGAAAGACACTTCGCCAGCAAAATTTCTATTGTTTTCATATTTTCTTAACTCCTCGCAATGAGCCACAGTGGTCCCAAATCGCGATTATGGGGCCCAAAATCAGAAAATCGAAGTTTCGTATTCGAAATGAAATGCATTTCACAGTATTCAGAAATATCTGAAGATTTATATTCTTGACTATTTTTGTTTTATAATAACACATGAATTCCCACTGCTTTTGTAAAGAAGAGTTTTGAACTATTTCTGCTGCCTGGGAATTTTTTGCAAATTTGCCCCATTCACTGGCTGATTAAGCCCTTTTCACATAGTTTTTTTTTTACACTTCTCTGAAAGAACATTATATTAAATCTTTAATTTTATTTTTAGAATGCAAAATATCTCAAAAATTAAAAAAAGAGGATTTTTTTTTAATGAACAGTTCTGAGGCATTTTTGTTCATAAAATGTGATCTGTAAAATAAATCCCTTCAGAGGATTCCCCTCCAGGTACCCAGAGAATTCTGGACACCTTTTGCTTCACGCATAGGTAACGTTTGTCCTGAATGGATTAAAAGATAATAATACTTTGATATTTGGAAAATAGGAAAGTGCTTCCATTCGCAGAACTGTAAATAAGAAGCGAAAGATATTAATTACACTGTTAAAAGAAATCTTAAATTAACGGTAATATTTTTCCTTAATTTCACAAAAAATCCCCTTTTCACAACAAAAAGGCATTTTCCTTGAAAAATCGAAAAAATCCATCATATTTCCTGAAAATAACGAAACGGATGAAGATAGAAAGAAAGAACGGAGATATTCCGTTCTCTAAGGCGAATTTATTTTAAATGTTTACAAAACTGACATAGTGCCTCACAGAAATGGAAAAACTCTACGAAAGAATCTTGGCTCTTTCGAGATCTTGTATCGTTCAGCTGAATTGCACCTGTAATGTTTTTGTCATCGAAAAAAAAAAAACTATTATATTTCTTATCAACTTTCTAGCAACTGTATAATACCAACTTCATACAGCGAAAAAAATTTCGGTTAAAACATAGAAAAAATAATCGAAACTTACTGTAAACTTACAGTATCCCTTCACTAAACGCATTAAGTTACGTGTCTCTGTCATCATTTTGCACACATTTCTCTTATCTTTCTTTTATATTCTTCCCTCTACTGATTTCCATGCTTTATTTGAAGATATTTTTTTTCTTTATTAAAATTTGAAATTCAAAATACATACGTTTTTGCAGTTTTATTAGAAATTAGAATAAAGACAATTTATTTTAAAACTTAGTTTTTTTCCCCTGAGAGTTAGAGGGAAATTTCATCGACAGTCATTTTGCAATTGTTTTCTTCATCAGACGCCAAAAGTTTGGTAATATTAAAAATTTATTGAGTAGAGTTACTTCAAAAGAGTTATAATTATTACAATGCTATTAAATAAATAATGATACAACGTTAAGGAGCACAAATTATATAAAATAATAGATGTTTAAAAGGCATACAGCCGTTTCGAGACTTCTAAAGTCCCATCATCAGTGCTAAAAAATAAGTGTAAAATGCAAAAAGTAAGTCACATCATTTTAAATGAAAAACGTGCATCACAGCTCGCCGCCAAAGGCGAACTAGCCGTAAAGCGTCGCAAAGTAATAGCAAAAGCAAACTGACATGCGCATTCCAAAGGAGACCAATAAGATGTCTCTACTCCCACTGGAAGAATCCAAACAAAGGACAAAAGGAGGGGGGGGGTGGAGTGAAATTACAGAAAAGGAAACCAAACATCTGAAAATCTGGGTGTACTAGACATGTCATTAACTAAATTATTAGTTTTTCCAAATATGAAAAGCTTCCCAAAAGTCTAAATCATAAATTGATGAACAATATTGTATTAATGAGGCTTCGGAAAATTTAAAATTGTGACTATTGAACAAACAATGGTTAGCGATAGCGGATCGTTTTATTTCACAATTTTTAACGTAAGCACTGTGTTCTCCCAAACGTTTTTTCAAAGCTCGCTTCGTTTGACCGATGTACATCCTATCGCATTCCCAAAAAATTTTATAAATACCCCAATGTGATAAATCATCTATTGGATCTTTGAGATTTGAGAATTGCATTTTCTTGAAAGGAGTATAAGTTAATTTAAAATCAAATTTTGACAAAATTTTAGAAATTTGATGACTGATTTTTGGAAAATAATGAAGAATAATTAAATTAACATTGTGGTCAGAGTTGAAGTTCGAAGGAGTACGTTTTTTTAATTTGTTATGAATGGAATCAACGATTTCGATTGGGAAACCCCGATCAATGGCAATGGATTTGATAGCGTTTAATTTTGCTTTAAGTAAACTATCGGAGGAGCAAATATTTAAGGCCCGGTGTACATAAGTGTTAAAGGCAGCTAATTTCGCTCCCCCCCCCCCTAACTAGAAATTAGCCCCTAACCAGAATTAGCCAGAAATTAGCCACAATGTTAATTTAATTATTCTTCCTTATTTTCCAAAAATCATCAAAATTTTCATCAAATTTCTAAAAAATTTTGTCAAAATTTGATTTTAAAATAACTTATACTCCTTTCAAGAAAATGCAATTCTCAAATCTCAAAGATCCAATAGATTATTTATCACATTGGGGTATTTATAAGATTCCTTGCGAATGGGATAGAATGTGCATCGGTCAAACGAAGCGAGCTTTGAAAAAACGTTTGGGAGAACACAGCGCTTACATTAAAAATTGTGAAATAAAACGATCCGCTATCGCTAACCATTGTTGGTCCAATAGTCACAATTTTAAATTTTCCGTAGCCTCATTAATACAATATTGTTCATCAATTTATGATTTAGACTTTTGGGAATCTTTTCATATTTGGAAAAACTCTAATAATTTAGTTAATGACATGTCTAGTACACCCAGATTTTCAGAAGTTTGGTTTCCTTTTCTGTAATTTCACTCCCTCTCCCCCCTCCTTTTCTCCTTTGTTTGGATTCTTCCAGTGGGAGTAGAGACATCTGATTGGTCTCCTTTGGAATGCGCGTGTTAGTTTGCTTTTGCTATTGCTTTGCGACGCTTCACGGCTATTTCGCCTTTGGCGGCGAGCTGTGATGCACGTTTTTCATTTAAAATGATGTGACTTATCTTTTGCATTTTACATTTATTTTTTAGCACTGATGATGAGACTTTAGAAGTCCCGAAACGGTTGTATGCCTTTTAAACATCTATTATTTTATATAATTTGTGCCCCTTAACGTTGTATCATTATTTATTCATATATTAGCACAAAGTACAATCCACCCCCCCCCTTTTCATGCAATGCTATTATCATTATTTTCATTTCATTGGTAAATGCATTATAAAAAATATAGTAATTTTTATAAAAAAAACATGTTATAAAAATTAATAAAATAATGAAAACATAAAAAATCCTTTTTAAATTGCACATTTTTCTCTTATTTCTTTATAAAAATGAATTTATTTTTTTTAAATTCATTCATTCATTCATTAAAAAAGGTAACTATTTTCACTTAAACTAGTTATAAAATTAATTTTAATTAAAAACATAGTAAGCATTATGCGCATCGGTCTAATATAAACTAAAAAAACCGTTTACGAATATTTTAACGAATATATTTGAAAGGAAATCTTTGAAAAGCACAACAGATTTTTGCCCACTGACTCATAAAAGACACACTTTGTGTAAAATAGCGTTAGTAGCTAAAGCTTTGTCAGAAAGGAGTCAACTTTTACGCTGTCAAAAGATTTCGAGTTCGATCTTCAGGACTGCTTGAAGTATGTTGTGCAAAAAATTGAATAATATAGTAGTTCAAAATCACTCGGAAAGTTCGAATTATTTGACAATTGATGTATTCATTATTTTTAAGAATTAAATTAAATTATTGTCATTGAAAATCAAAATTTATAACGGAAAGTTACAGCTTCTTCAAACGGAGTTTTCTCTTCTTTTATTTCCCAAAACGGTAAATCTACTAACGGAACGATAAATGCCTGGCGACTTTATTGGTAGTAGTTTTACCGTGAATTCACAGATTTATTTTTAATAATGTAGACATCTATCATACTATTGTAAAAGTTATTCTAATATTGCATGCTTTTAAAGGGAAAGTAATTCGAATTCTTGTTTTCAGGCAATGTAATTACTGAAAAATCTTTCTTCACAATAGTTGCATGTACTAAGTGTACTCACAAACGTTATGGCGTCATCCGTTTTGTATAAAACATTAAAATATGAGTATACGGGTTGCGTTAAAGGAGTTAGGGGTGGAACATCTTTTCTCGGATTTCCACGAGGAATTCGAAACAAAAAAAATAGCTAGTTGGATGTGCCAATCCAAAAACTTTCTTCTATCTCATACGTACATTTTAATATTTCAAAATTTAGTTACGCATGTTAATGCGTTAATATTAATTCAATACTATACCAACTATGATTTTGATCTTAAACTATTCCTGCTTTAGTCAATTTATCGGTTTGGTTTGGTTTGGTTTATTTTATGACGGCCGATTATCAACATGTGGGATATAGGCCCTAAGGCGAGGATGCCCTTCGTGGGGGGGTCTTTCCTAAGGGAACCTAACCCGTATTTAATCAAAGATATCCAAAGTTGGAAGAAAACCACGGAAAACTCCGAACGGTTAGGACAACGGTCGTGATTGAATTCGAACCCAGGACCTACCGTCTACCCCTTTTGATCAATTAATCAAAGTTAAAACGAGTTTCCGTCTCTGCACGAGCCGACGAACAATAGAACGATAGGCAGATTTTTTTTTCAAATTCAGAGGGATCTATTCATCATACCCAAAAATAATAAAGCACGTAAAATTTAGTTCAGTTCTGTGCAAAATTTCATACACTTATTGATGATAAAATAAGGAAAATGTCACACGCATAATGATTGTAGTGCCTCCTTCCTGCGGAATATTTTTTCAAATTCAGAGAGGGTCTGCTGACCATAGCCAAACACTTACACAAAAAAATTCTTTCAATTCTATGCATAACTTCATACACTTTACTGTGGTAAAATATTGAAAATGGCCCAAAATTGCAGCGCCCCCTCCCGGAGGATTTTTTTTAATTCAGAGAAGACAAACTAGTAATAGCCAAACACTTACACAAAAAATTTGGTTCATTTCTATGCATAACACCATACCCTTTTATATGATTAAATATTGAAAATGACACAAAAATCGCTGTTGCAGCACTCGGCGGATGTTTTTGAAATTCAGGGAGTTTTGTTTTTGAAATCCAATTAACCATAGTTAAATACTTACACAAAAAATTTGGTTCAATTCGATGCATAATTTCATATACTTTTAGTCGGTACAATATTAAAAACGGCACAAAAGTCGCTATTGCAGCACCCCCTTCCGGCGGAACATTTCAAAATTTTTGAGGACCTACTTGCCACAGCTAAAATCATTCATAAAAATTTGGTTCAATTCTATGCATATCTTCATACACTTTTTGATGGTAGAATGACGACATACGGACACACACACAGACACAAGAAAAGACAGCCTTTTTGTAAAAACATGTTTTTTGGAATCTCTGACCCCTAAAACGTGTAAATCCGCGAAAACCGGAAATCGAAATAAATTTCAATTACAATACTTTCTTTTATTGAAAATAGAAGAAAAAGAAACGTGAATTCGTCAATATTCTAGTTACTTTTGTTTTATGCTAAGGATTCTGTCGAATAATATTGCTCCCTGCGGAACTTTCTCATATATACTCTCTCATTTTTAAATACTAAAGCTTGACTCTTGCTGTCATGAATAACTAATAACATTCAAAAGGGTTTTGCAGAGAAAACCATTTTAAAATTTCTTTGCATTACTTCAAAAGTTTTCTTTGAATCCTTCTGCTCCAAGTAAAAAAAAATGTTACTTTAGAGTGTTTGTAATCGAATATTTTCCGCTTTCATGATAAATAAATTACTCGATTTATTTATCATATAAGCTTTATTTTATTTATTTTTATGATAAATAAAATAAATTATGATAAATAAACCTCAAATAAATTTTCAAAGAGGATCGTTTTTCCGAAAAACGATGCTCTTTGAAAATTTATTTTCAAGAGGTTAATTTCAATGTTGTTTTGAATTAACTGCTACATTTGAGGTGTAAGAGTACGTTCTTTTAGAATATGTTTTCTATTTTTAATTTACTAAGCAATTTATTGACTATGTAAGTTAATAAAGAATGAGAAAATACCTCAGAATATTTTTTTCTCGTTCTTTTTTTTAACTTATACGTAAATAAGTCTTCTGCCCATGCGTCAGAGATTTTTCCCTCTCGCAATACTCGGGATGACTTTTTAATGAGAGGGAGTTGCAATTTTAATTCATGAGTTAACTAATTGTTAGAATTTTAAAATTCTGAGTCTTAGGTGCATCTTGAGACACTTTGAGTCAGCCTTGCAAAAATTTTCAGTCTTGTATGTTTTTGATAGCAATAGCGACCAGACACACACACGGACGTTCCTTTTATCCCTGTAGGGTATGAAAATACATTTGTGCTTGTCTGAGAGCGATGACGACGTTTGCTGAGGAAAATAGTTATATTCTTTGTAACATAAAAGAATCTTTCAGTTTATGATCAAAAGGGGAGAGATGAGAAGTGATAATGATATCGGCGCATTATGAGCGTAATTTCTAGATTTGTTAATAAAAGCCGTTTTAGCCTGAATGTAGATAGGACACACAGCAAAAATTTTCCATTCGTACAAATATGAACGCTAGATTACGGTCCTCTAACTTTTCATATGGATGATAATTTGGAAGAAATTTGTCTAATATTGTAATAAAAGGCCCTGACATAGATTCGAAAAAATGTACTCTTTTTAATTAACACTTCCAACAAAGTTGAAAAATTCTAGTGCATTAGGTTTGACTGTCCACGCTCTAACTCCCGTAAGAATATTAAGATTTTCATGCAATCGGTAAACCTTATTTAGGATCCCCTGGGCATGTTCGGTATTGTATATGAAGTATGTGGGATTAACAGTTCATTTACAGGGGCACCCAAAATAATTCCATTACATTATGGTCTATGAGGGGAAAATCATTTGCAGAGTATTCTAATGACATCACGCTATTGCAGATGTATTGAAATCGGTATAAATCAGTGAATTTCACTATGATTATTACGTTAGTACAGGACATTCATTCTAGACATTAATCCATTTACAGGGACACACAAAATAAATCGGTTACAATTCTGTCTTGGAATAATAATTGAATGAAATGCGTTTTCAGTTTTAGTATTCGCTTTTAAATTTAACTGTTTTTAAGTGCATTCGTAATTATATAAATATGTAGCATGTATAGTATAGTCATCTGATCCATCCGTCTGTCGTCTACCAGCATATAATAGCACTAAAAGTACCTATCCGAGTCAGAATTTTGTTGAGTCATTTCAAACTTTTTTAAAATCGGATATGTAGTTGAAATATAGGGACAATCAAAATTTACATTACACTGTAAAAAATAAATGTGTAAATTTACACACAAAAATGTGTAAATCGATGATACAAAAACGACATGTCTATATGTGTAATTTGGTGTGTAAAATACGCCAAATGTGTAAATTTGAAAATACACATTTTTATGTGTAATTTGATGATAAGTCCAAATGTGTAAAAGTTATCTGATAACTCTTGAAATACACACTTTAAAGTGTAAGTTGCACTGAAATACACATATTTCTGTGCAATATTTTTACACATATATTTGTGTAATATTCTACTTTTACACATATTTTGTGTAATAGGAACATACACATAATCTTGTGTAATATACAACATACACACATTTTTGTGTTATATGCAGAATACGCAGATTTATGTGTTAATATTATGTTCTTACACATATGTATGCGAAACATGCAAAACACACACTTTTGTGTAATTTTCAAAATACACAGATTTTTGTGTACATAGCTTTATTTTATGCTTTGACATGTAAATTGTGAAAAAAATAATGTTTTTATGGTTACGAAACAAAACTGCATAAAGAACAAACTCATGTAATACTTGGCGTTAATTTTTTTCTTAACTGATTTACAAACAAGACCACAAATCACAATATGCCTAATTTACAAAAAACAGGGTAACCTTAAATTATAATCTGTTATCTTTCTGTTAGAGTTGGTTTGAAGTCCGAAAATCATACATTCATAATTTATGAACAGGAATGTATAATTTGAGTATAGACAATATGGAGACTGTTTTTTTAAATTAAGTTAAAAGTTAGAGTTCTTTCACACCATCTTACAAGTGTAGCAGCTTATGTTATTTTCAATTTATTTAGAATTTCCTCTTTTTGGAAATTCATATAGATTTTTTCTCCATATTCTGAAAATGGCATAATTTTAACTGTATTTATAACTGATAAAATGGTGATTTTTTTTCATTTGTTGCGATGTACAGAGTGAAAAAAACCCCATATTTTTTGTTTCTTTTTAAAATAAATTATTATAAACTTTTTTCGTTTGGGCTAATTATATTTTTCCACTCTCTTTGAAAGCTTTTTCTCACTTTAACTTCCAAAGTTATCATCACACATGTAAGGCTCCACAGCTAGTATTTTTAACAATAACGTTCAAGCAGAATTTTCCTTTAATATAATTCGACCAGATGGGTGAAAAAGCGTCCAGGGCAGGATTCAAACCAGGGACTTTTAGCGTAAGCTGCTAGTATGGCATTAGTTAGCTTTATTTAGTATAATTCTAGTTCTTTGGCTGAATTATGTCCGCCAGATTCATCCACGATAGCTCAATTAGTCTAGCACTGGCAGCTCTCATATAAAATCCCGGTTCAAACCTAGGCCAAAATACTTTTAATTCTGTTGGAAAAATTACAAGTGATTTATTTAATAATTAACATAATTGTATTAAAATTAATAAAGAATTATTCTTTTATAAAATTACATGACATTTAACAGCAATATTTGTTAAAATTACTAATGAAATATTTCTGCTTAAATGTTCAAAACATAATCAAAATAAAATTTACATAATATATATATATTCTTGCATTATACATAGTATGTTTTGTAATCTTTAAATTATAAGGATTATTGAAGATAGAATTGAAAGATTATTGATTACTAGTGACTGAATGAAATTAATTTAGCATTTTAATACGCATTTTGAACGCTAAGTCACTAGTGATTATTTAATTACACAACAACTATAAAAAATATTAAATATAAAAAGTAAAACCGATATTAAGTACTTACATTTTATGCATTTTAATTGCATGGTATTATTCACTATAAATAATACATGCGATTATAATACAGTAGACGCAGTTGATACAGGTAAGATGGACAGAGAAAATGGGATTTATACCAAAGTTGCAGTTATGATGTCACCAAAATCATCTTGAAATATATATATGCATAATATAAAAATATACTCTATATGGCGAACGGTGACCGGCCACTTGCTATTTTAGATATTTTGTTAAATATCTAGAAGAAAAACATGAAAAATTTCCCTGCAACTGCAGGTGTGTGTAAACATAATAGTACAGACCATATATTATCATGAACATTTTTTCCCTTTCCCCCCATGAACATTTTTTCAATTTGGACCCGTCAACAAATTGAAAAAGAACGTATATCTTTTGGATAACCCTGTCAAAACTAATGTAGCAAAAGTGTTCAAAGTGTAGATTATGATTAAGTGGTTTATTGTAATTAACTGTGCTCCTTTTTGTGTGGATAGCGTGTATATTCGTAGAGAAATTGCGTTTTTATAAAGAAAAAAAATCCAAATTTTGCAAGTTTTTTTGCTTATAATTTGCAGAGTTCTTAATATATATATAAAAAAATCCTTCCAGAAAATATGACAAATAACATTTTACATAATACCTTGTAATCAGAATTAAAAAATAATAAAAATTGTATGAAATAATGAATAGGTTTACTAAATAATTTTTCACTGCGCATGCGTGAACGCTATCAAAATTTCACTTCCATATTTTGTTAGATAAATGTATAGAACAAATTTTTTGAAAATCTCAAAAGCATAGCTTGAAAATTCTGAAAGTGATCGTCGAAGCTCAAAATCTATTGTTCTTAAAATGAAGCAAACAAATGGGGGGTTGTATCCAAATATAATAGTGCGTGCCCCATTGTGTATTCTATATTGACACTAATCAATGGATATATGGATAGAGCCCCTCATCTTTTTACTTTATTTTGAAAATAACGGATTTTAAGCTTTTCTATCTACGATCACATTCAGAATTTTCAAGGTATATTTTTGAGACTTCCACAAAAGTTGCTCTATACATATAGCTAACACAATATGCAAATAAAATTTTGATAGTATTCACTGATGCGCAGTGAAAAAAATTTTAGTAAACCTATTTATTTTTCATATAATTATTATTATTTTTTAAGTTCTTTATTGTACAATTCTTTATTGTTTCAAGGTATTGTGTACAATGTTTCTTCTCATTGTTTCGTAAAAGTGCATTATTTTATATTCAGAAATCTGAAAATTATAAGTAAAAAATTTGTCAAAATTTGGGACTCTTTTTATAAAAATCGCAATTTCTCTACGAATATACATGCTAGCCACATAAAAATGAAGACAGTTTATTACAATAAGCCACTTAATTATAATCTATATTTTGAACGCTTTTGCTGCATTAGTTTTGACAGGGTAATCCAAAGGATGTTCTTTCTTTTTCAATTTGTTGACAGCCTCCTATGGAGTTTGATGAAAATCTTCACGGAAATACGTGGCTTATACTGTTATATTTACACACTAAGAGTTTCAGGATAATTCCTCGTGTATTTTTCTACATATTTAACAAAATTTTAAAAATCGCAGACTTCCGGCATAGGTAAAACCGGCGAAGTCACCTAGGTGACTGACTCTACCACACGGTCAAAGCTTTGACCGTATAGTATATATGAGGACGTAAATTTCGAAGCTCGTCTTATCTAAAAAAAAAAAAAAAAAAAAAAATAGAAAATCGCGAAAAAAACCTAACTGTGTCCAATATTTTTCATTATAAAGCGTGGTTTTACATTGATAGAAATACACGATAAAACTATTTTTTATGCAGATTATAATGTTTTTTTCGATGTAGGTTCATTAATAGAAAAGATTGATAGAAAAAATTGTTTTTTTAAAATTTAAAACTCACGTTCTCATGTATACATTCCAAACACTTGTCATGCCTCACAAACATCCTTATATAAGTAATATTTACGTCTTATGTTCGATATATTTATGTATATTTGTCATCGTATACACCTTAAACACAAGTCATGTAGGTATGCTTCACATATGATGACTGCAAATGAGCATAAATGTTATGAAACGTATAATTGTAATATATATTATTATAAAGTCTTATGTGCTCTATAATTTGGCAACCCATTTTCAAGAGATCGCTGCAACACATAAATACCTAAACAAATTCAAACTACTTCGATTCTAAAATGTACAATAAGTTTTAATGCTATTTGAAAAATGAAATAAAAAATTAAAAAAAAGTAGCAAATGCTCCTATTTTATTTTGTGTATGAGAAGTAATCTTTTGACTTTTTCGATCTACTCTTATATTAACAATATTTCTACAGCTATCAAATGATACTTTTTTAAATTTTTTATTTTTGTTGTTTTTGCTAACAGTAGTTTTTGAATGTAATACGCTTAAAAAAGTCTTCAATTTATGTAAAATATTTTTAACTATTTCAATCTAAAAATCACAAAAAAAGAAAGAAAAACAATGAATCGAAATTTGTTAAAAGGTGGGATTTGATATTGGTAGAAATAGTGTTAAGAAAACTACAGCATGTAAAAATATGAAAACGTGCAGTTTTATGTCAATTATTGTGATAAACAAGCTCAAACATTAATTATTTCAAGTGCTACTCAATGTTGAAATTGCAAATATTTATTGGGGTGTTAAAAGGAATCATTTTAGAAATGTCTAAAATAAATAAATAAATAAGAATACTGATATTTTTTCATATTTAAAATAAGCAGTAATTTATATACTTCAGATCAACATTAACAATTTTCAAATGCAAAATAGTAAAAAATCTCTTTTTCAGCTATTTTCCATCATATTAAAAAATCTGCAAAGTTCATTTTAAAATTACGATGAAAAACTAATGAAATAAGAAATAAAACTTTGAAGTGAAAATTTATCTCAGTATCTCATGTTAACAATTCTAAGAACAATTAGGCTGACAACTGCTCTGTTTGAAGATAGCAACAATAAATATAATCATCTTTTTTAAGCTGACAGTAAAGGTAACATTGATTCTCATTGGATGAGTAACTTTCACTTTTTGGAATGTTACAGATATACAATGAGGTGATATAAAGGATTAATTCATTTTATATAAGAGTTTACAAGCAGTAAAGAAATATTGAAAACATTTTTTTATTATTAAAAAATAGTTTTAATAACACATTGAAGAAAATACATTTTTATTTGTGAAATTATACATTTAATCCAATAACTCTTAATGTATGATAAAATAAACAACGATCGTTAAGTGTTTATATCACACAGCGCCGCATCTACTCTATTTTGTCTTTAATGTGAAAATTTTAATTCGTTTTTCAAGTACGTATCTGGTTTCCTGGATGTTTTTTTGCCAGAGCCATTATAAATCTAATACTATCATAAATAGTATAAAGGATTGCAATCTACAATTGAGTTCTTAAAACAATGTGGTGAAAATTTTATTTATATAAGTTTATTAAAAATCAGATAATGTTTTTGTATGTGACTCAATAAGAAAAGAATAATTAATACAATAGCAAACGGTTAACTAATTTTTAAAGTAAAAAAATACTTAAAAGAACTCAGATCATAGGTATAAAAATAGAACAGCATATTAGTTCATTATGATTATCACCAATATTTTATTTATAGGATTAGATGATAATTATAAAAAAAAGAAATCCATTTTAATCTTACCGTTTTCTAATAGCGCTTATGGTATATATATTTTGAAATTTATCTGTATAATATCAATCAAGATATAAAATAGGGTACATTTCGGTTAATCGGACGCCAATATTATATATGCAATACACATGCATATATACATCTATACACATATTGTTTTTATATGTAATATAAAATATATTGCTATTATATGTTGTATATATTGCTTTTATATGTAAACATAGTTTCATATGTATTTATATATTTATATGTATATATATATATATATGTATATATAACACTGGCGCCAAGCTAAATAAAAAGTACATAAAATAATAAAGCTATCCAGGATGAAAAGTAAGTAATGAAATACAATTATTACATTATTACAAAATTTTAAAAATTATGTTTGAAAACATTCTCTAAAAAGGCTTTTTTATTCAATAATTTAAATATCGTTAAATGTTTACTGATTAAATAACCATTGATTGTGATGTTTTTTCATATACTTTTATAATTTATGAAACCATGATCTTAACCAGTTATTTTTAAAAAGGAAACAAATCTAATTAAAATGCTATTGAAATCACAGTTTTCTAATCTTCTGATTAATATTGTCACTAGGTAAATTATGTATTTCAATAAAATAAGCAACAAATTTATTAAACTAAATGAAGTTAATGAAATATTCAAATTTTAAAACATGTTTATAAGAAGTTAATTAAAATCTTTATAATTTAAAGAAAAACAAATAGCAAGAATAATTTCTTTCATACCTGCTTTTCAGTGACATTCTTTATTGTTCGATTTTGTTGGAAAAGTAATAAATCCAATACATAAGCACAATAGCTAAGGCTGGAAGCATATACACCACGCCAAAGCCAGTGTATTTATCTCGGACTTAAATATTTTGTATAAAGTATGATCTTGGAAGAACTGATCAGCAATTCATTGTTTAAATTACAAAATCCGTGTCAATGCAGATCTATGTTGTCGAGAAAACTTTCTTGCATCCGTTCGAAAGCATACTACATGTACTCTGTTTACTTTTATTCTACGGTTAGCCAGCAGCAGACGACTTTTTTTCCTAGCAGATGCAAAATGTGTTTTTAAAAACAAAACAGCGTTATAAGAGAAGAAAAAAAAATGTCTTTATCTGTTATTTTTTATATTAATTTCCTGTTGAATAAACTGCTTGTGATCTAACTATTTTAAGACATTTCTGGAAAAAAATAAATTAAAATTTGAAAAATTATGTTATCGTTGTAGAATAAATTGTGTACATTTATTTTACATTCAGAAAATGTTAAATCTATTTAAAATGTTTGTAAAAAGTGGCAAGCAAATTTTTAAAGGACAACTTAAAATCTTTAAACATTAACAGAAAAAAATATATACAACTGTACTGTATACTAATATGTACAACTATATGTATACAACTATTTTTTATAGTATTAAAGCAGCTTTTCATTACAAAACGCCCCCAAAATCTTTGCTTTTCTCAATTGGATATTATTTTCTGCTGTTTCGATTTTAAGATAAATTTAATAAATCAGTACAAACTTACCGGATTATAAAAAAACAGAAGAAAAACATTTTTTAAAATTCAAAACTAATAGATTTTTTACATCATTTTTTTTTTACTTATTTTATTATTCATATACAACACCAAAAAGCATTTTCATTCGAAAAAAAATAAGTTATAAATTCAAAGTTTTGAAATTTAATAGAAATAGAAATACTTTCGTATTAACCAGATACCGAGGGTTAACAATAAACAAAATCACAAAATATTTTGCTATGTATAAGCAATTTCATTTTTTTATATAATAATTTTAATAGCTTAAGCGCGAGGTTTGATTACATGTCTATTACAGCTACGTTTTATTTATATACTTTTTTTATACAAGTTTATTTATATGCAAGTTTTCAGTTTCATTGCAGAATATTTAGCCGGAAATAAATGCTGATTTTTTTTTAATGGAAACATTTTAATCTTGTGTAATTGGACTGCATACAATAGTTAAAAAAAAAAAAAAAAGAAACATGGTTTCAGATTATTTTTGAAACCATAAAAAACAAAAAATTGAGGCACGATAGAAAAAATTACATTTGAAGAAAAATTTATTTTTCTATTTGATAATGAAAAAATTTTAATTGTGCAACTGATAGAAGTTAAGAAAATCACAGTAAAAGTGAAATTTATTTATCAAGTGTTGCCACCGCCAAAGTCATATTACTGTTATTCACGAATGTGTTTTTCTTTATTATATAGATTTCTGTAAGTTTAACCAAATTTATTAATTTTTCATGGGATATAGAAAGCATTTGAAAAAATTCCATAATAATAATAATAATAATAATAATAAATTATTTCGTGGATTATATGCAAGATTATGTTTGCAGCATAATTTATAAATGCATATGGATTTAAATTGATGCATTTATATAGCATTTTTCTGTGTTAGAAAATAAATTAATGAATATAGGTTCATCTGCAATGATTGAAACAAAATACATTCATATTCAAATCCCACAAATGCATTAACACAATTCCGATTTTTAAAAAAAATGTGTCCTCTTTTCAAATAGTACTTTCAAAATTCACGTTGTGACTTAACAGCATACTGATGGTCGTTTGATCACATATGTGATGTGACTCGCTGTAACGTCGAAAATTTTTTCAAATTTGTCATAAACGTATTTTTCACATTGAGTAACGTACTTTTTGCAATTTTTAAATGTTTTCAAACAATTCATATTTTACTTACAATGGGATTTTATGAGTGCAGACATTTTGGTTACAGATGGGACGTAACCATCGTGATTTGCAAAAATATGACAAAAACATCACTGTCACTATGGTTTTTATATGGGTAATGATTATGGATCGACCGAAATAAGTTTTTAAGACCGAAAACGTAACACAAACCAAATTTCGGTAAGCTTTCTATTTTCGGTTGAAAACGAAAAAAAAAAAGATTAATTTTTTTAAAATTATTAATGAATAAATGAATGTACACAATTATTAATTAATTAAAGGTGTATTGAGGCACATTTTTATCAAAAATATAAACATGCATAAAAACTTATGAGTGTGTAGAAGCTTCAAACAAAAAAATGATATGAAGGAAACTTTTATATTTTTTGACAACCAGTAATTATAAGCATTTAGAACAGTTAACTAACTAAGTAATTAATTGACCGTGAGGCATTAGCACAGATAATCATCCCATCTAGTTCACGGCTGAAATACCAGAATTACTAAAAACTCGATTCGCATATTAAAATGTAATCGGTCTGCCAAGTCTTGGAAAACGTCTAAAAACCCGATTTCAGAATTTGACTCGTAAGTTTACTATTGTGTCTCCTGCTCTCAGTTCCCCATGTTTTTATACTTTTGGGTACGAAAAAACACAATGATAAACCTACGAGTCAACCGATAAAATCGGGTTTTCGGTCGGTTCCCACCAGGATATGAGTTAGTAGATCGGTCCCGTTTTAATATGTGAATTGATTTTTAACTAATTCTGAATTTTCATCCGTGAACGCGATGAGGTGGTTGTCTGTGCTGCCCCCTCCCGGTCTATAACAATGGAGACGGGATACAATAAAGGGTATTTAGTTTTTAAATATACATAACTTTTCAGTTATTTAATGATTCTCATTAAAATAAACTAAAATACTACTACTTGAAAGTACTACTTAAAAGGGTTTTTTTACGAAACTAACTCTAAATAAGTCGTAATAAAAAAAAATAATTTTTCAATTTATAATTATTACTATTTTAGCAAAAATTTAAATATAGATGAGATGCATACTTAAATAAATATTTGCCTCTTCCTCCCAAAAAAACTTTGCCATGCCTTCGCCTCCCTGTGATTGTTCTGAAATAACGCCCTTGTTTGAAAAATCTATCTTCGGTGCAGAAGTTGACTGGCATTCTGTGCCTTTGTCTAAAACTTTGTAATTTTCATATAAATTAAAATGTAGTTATTTCATTAACGACATAGAATGATGAATCTTTCTGAAAGATCTTTCAAAACACTTCTGCGGTTTCAAACCAAATATTTTTTGCTACTGTTAGCTGTGCACAAATTTCAATGAGCAGCTGAAAAACACCATATGCGCGTGCATGTTTGTTTTATAATTTGATCAAAGATTTTGAATCATACATGACCGAGAATTATAAACAGTGGAAGTTCATAGTAATAAATAACAAGTTGGAAATTGGACGTCAAACGTGGTAAATGAGGAGCGTTTGTACTATAAACAAATTTATGCAATAGCTGTTATGTAAAAATTGTCTTATGCAAAAATGCATGACTACAAAATATGAAAAATTATGTATCAATTACAGAGCAATCCAACTATATTACGCAAGTTAGTGTACGGTCAGACAAATAAAATTCTTAAACATTTTCAACTATGTTTTAGAGTGTTAAAACGCCTACTAGATTGAAATTTGAATTTCAGAAATTTACACCCAATAGGCTGTAGCATATTTTAATTCTTTTGTGCAGCCGAGTCCTTTGTTTACAATCTTTACATAAGTATAATGCCACTATTCAGCTAAAATTTAAACACGCTTAAATCTAGTGAAATCACCAGAGATTATCTTCCATAGACAGCCATGTATCTAATACCTTGCGTGGCCCAGTATATTATTTTTCTACATTCTATAAACATATATTGGTTTAGTAAATGCAGTTCAGCGTAAAAATACATAACTTATTTAAAAACCATATCCAAGTTATTATTTTCATATTCTGTAACTTGTACAATTTCAGTTGTGTTACCCTGTATATTATCTACAGCATTTATACACACAACGCAATCAGCAAACACCTTGTTAAATTTAAAAGCTCATATCACTACTAAAAATGCACTTCTAGAAATCATCTCCAATATTCAGTATTTCGGTTGCAGTATAGTATCCGACATCTTTTGTGTGCCCCTATGATTACTGTGCACTTTCTATTATACAGGATGCAACTCACAGTAAACCTCGGCAACGTATATCAATTCCATTATATGTGAAAAAAATTAACATGGTTAAAATATGTCGAAGATAAAGTTTCACCCTATAATTATGTTATGGAATTCTTTTGTGTGGCCCTGTAAATGAATAATAAACGTATTTTGCACCGCATATTGTAACAGAGTATATATTTTAGTACACCTCAGTAAATGCATATTAATTTCATTCATTAATTTCATTTTGTTTAAAAGGCAGTAATACCATCAAAATGCACTTAAACATTTTTTTTTGAATTGGCCGTGATGTACGGAAAATTTTTGACCATCCCTGTAATTAAACTATACATCCGATTTTCACAAAGTTTGAAATGACTCGACAAAACTTTGCAATAATTATATACTTCAAATTTCAAAGCATTCTGTTGGGTAGATTTTACTCTATTATATGCGTATGGATAGACGGACAGATAGACAGATGGAAAACGGACTGAACGGCGACTACGTTTGCTACCTATTTATATAATTACGAACGCATCTAAAAAGCATATCATTTAAGCGGAAACAGTTCAAATCAAGAAGTCATGATGAAAATTTCCAAAGTAAGAATGAAGATTTCTAGAATTCAGACAGTTTCGGTCTAGCCGAATTTTCAGCAGCATTTTTGCCGAAAACGAATTTTCGTTGAAACTCGGATTTTTGGCCGAAAACGAAAACGAATTTTCGGTCTAGCTCTAGTAATGACAATAAATGCAACTAAGATAATTTTTACATTTTTAATTATATATAACACACAAATTTGTGTAACTCCAAATATTTTATATAATTTACACATCTGTCTGAGTTTATAAAGCGGTAACAAATTGCGTACTTGACTTCGTAAGTCATATACACATAAAAACATCTAAATTTTTGTTCAAAGTGTGTAATTTTAGAAATTTACACACACGTTTGTGTACACATAAGTATGTTTAAAATAGAATAACTCATCAATTTGTGTATATCTAACCATTTTTCTACATTTACACACTTATCTGTGTTTTTCAAGTGATAACAAATTACACACTTATTTTAGTATGATAAATACACATAAAAACAGGTAAATTTCAGAAAAATGTGTGTAAATTTTACGACAGGTGTGTAATTTTATAAATTTACACATATATATGGGTAAAATTAGCTGATTTACACATTTATTTTTTAGAGTGTACGGCCGATTAAATAACACTATTCAAGTGCTCTTAAGGATGTTACACCCATCGAAACATAATGAAATTGATATGCATTTATGAAAGGCACTAAAATATACATTTTGTAGAATATGCCACACCAAGACTATTCTTTACAGGGCCAAACTAAAAATTTCTGTTACATAATGGTATATGGGGGGACATTATCTGCGGCTTATTTTAATTATGTTAAACTATTTCGCATATAATAGAACTGATATACGTTTCTTAGGTTTACCACAATTTACTTCCTGTATGATAGATAACGCATTTCCATATTGTTGAATTTGGTATAATATTTGAAATTTTTAAACGGTGCAATTTTGTTATATTATTCTAAATGTGTTTGAAAGTGTTTCATAATCTATGCTGACGCATGATTTTTTTTCTTTCAAGTGTTTTTTTATGTTAATAGATAAACAAACTTAAAGAAATTGTGCTAATAATTCTCAAAATGCATTAAATAGTGGAATGACTTATCTTCTTATGGCATATATTTTTTATTCAAATTCCAGAAAACAAAATGGTAGTTATTCTCAACATGTTCTTTCTTTATGTATTAATTTGACGAATTTTTTTTTACAATGTAAATAAGAGATCAAGTATGTCGTTGTGTTGTACACCACGTTTGAAGCAAAAAAATATTTTCATTTTTTTAAAGCCTCGGGCAGTTAAAAAATAAAAATAAAATTACATGTATATATAAATTTCCCAATTTTTTTATCAAAGTCTTGAATTTTAAGAAGTAAGCAGCAAACAGAAATCTATATAGCATATATAAATATGAGTAAATGTTTCTGAATTTTATAGTGAATTTCCACCATAAGAACAGTATCATATTAAAATCCAATGAAATAGCTTTCCATTTCCCGATTTGAAAATGCTTAAGTAAGTACACTCATGGGAACCCAAGACTGAAATTTTGAAATCCTCTAGCAAATCCCTTCGAAAGCTTTTTCGTGTACAGCTTTTCAGTCTTAGCTGTTTAACTTTAGTATTCTTTCATGTGTAACATATAAAATTACAAGACATGTTATTCACTATCCACATGCTACTTTTCTTGATAGAGAACTAGTTTTATTCTGAAGAAAAAATGAAATTGGGAAGAGCAGAATTAGTGACAATTACAAAATTGTGACAATAATCTTTTGCATTTGACTCACTTTTTGTGTGTGTGTGTGTAGGGGGGGTTACATTGACTTTTTGATTTTATCAAGATGAATATGCGATCGATTTTTCTTGTTTAATTTTAATTCTAGGCGTATTATCGTTTCTTGTGAAAACTTTTGAATTCAGCTTCATTATTTTAATATAACTACGAGGGAGAGTCTGAAAATAAGTTTCACTGTCGACTATGGTCAAAGTTGTATTTGAAAGTAAAAAAATAGAATGGGACATTAAAGATAAGACATATATTTATTTTTCCACATCATTACCAACTACATTGAGACATTTGTCACACCACTTGATAAGCTTCAAAAAGCCCCCACCCCCCAAGAAAAAATCATGGCTTTGTGTACGAAAAAAGCGTTTAACAGCTTGTCCTTGTGCAAAGCCCTGATGTTTTTCTGGGAGGGGGGTTGAAGCTTATCAAGTGGTATGACAAATGTCTCAACGTTCTTGGTACTTATGTTGAAAAATAACGTTGTGTTGTATCTTTCACGTCTCATTATATTGTTTGACTTTCATACAAACCTCTGTACATAGACGCCAGGGGAAACTTATTTTGAGACTCCCCCTCGTAATAATAAAAATGTTTCAATTTCTAATATTTGATTAATCTAAACTAAACATTTAAATATGTTTTAACTAAAAATAAAATCTACGAACCAGTTTATAAAAGCTAGTTTTCAAGGATGACGCCGGACTTGTGCCCTAAATTGTAAGGCTGTTTTGATATTTATTTATATATTTATTTATCCGAAATACAAAATACATTTTTTAGGCACAACTTAGCTGTTTATCTTTAGTATGCTTTCATGTGTTTCTATTCATGTGTAACATAGGTGATTACAAGAAGTATTACTAATTATCCACGTGCTGCATTTCTTGATAGAGGACTAGTTTTATTTCGAGGAATAAACAAATAGAGAAAGGTGGAATTGTTAACAATTAGAAATTTGTAACACTAATCTTTCGTCAACGACATTCGACCGTGAGTAATTTATTATAAAAATAAAGTAATTGTACAAAAAACCACTATTTTTGCCTATGTAAAAACTTTAAGGACAACAAAATAAATTCAATATAGTAACCGAAGAAGCAAATATTAATTTATTATGCACCCGCCTATGAGTTTGTTAATTGCAAATATCCCATTATTCCTCGACATCATTAATTTTTAGCACAGCTCAGGATCGTTTTTGTACAGTTCATCTTCAATTGTAATTCTGAGTCCTAATGCTGAAGAAAATACCTTTCATTTATATAAACTCGTCTTCTAGATCTCCCCATAAGTTATCGATTGAATAAAGATCAGGATTTATGACCGACCTTTGCACAACTTCAATATTTTTCTTATAGAACTAAAGTTTTAGCTCACGACTTGTGTGGATATGTGCATTATCTCACTATTATATCCGTTTTTTCCAGTCAGAAGTGTTGCAATAAATAAAAGATGGTCAAAAAGTGTTTATATATTTGTCTTTGAATTAAATTATTTTGAAAGATATATAAGTGACATCACGTCGTTGAACGAAAAGCAGCCCCATGTTGCAATGAATCTGCCACCTAACTGCTGTTTTAATAAAATCTCTTTTTCTTTTCTTAAATGAATTTGATTAATTTTCTCCGGTGAAAAAAAAATGAAACTTAAATGGTCCTGATGACTGGAAATAATATTGGGATGGTTTAAGAAAAGAAAGAGAGATTTCATTAAGACATCAGTTAGGTGTTGAACATGGGGCTGCTTTTCATTCAAAGACGTAGTGTCAGTTGTATATCTTTCAAGAAGTTTTTATTGAAACACACATACACAAACGATTTCTGACTATCTTTCATTTCTTGCAACATTTCTGACAAGAAAAAAACCTATCTAACAGCGAGGTAATACGCCTATCCACACAAGCTTTCGAAAAAGCTTTAGTGCTATAAGAAAAATGTTGAAGCTTTGCAATGACCGCTCATAAATTCTGATTTTAATCTTATCGATAACTTATGGGGATATCTAGTAAGATGATTTTATATAAATGGAAGACATTTTTCTTCAGAATCAGAACTCAGATCTGCAATTGAAGATGAATAATACAAAATCAATCCCAAACTGCGTCAAAAATTAATGATGTCAGAGAATGATAGAATATTTGCAATCATTAAACTCATAGGTGAGTGCATAATACATTAAATATTTGTTTCTTTAGTTACTATATTGAATCTATTTTGGTGTCCTTAAAGTTTTTACACAGGCAAAAGTAGTGCTTTTTTGTACAATTACTTTATTTTCATACTAAAGTTCTCACAATTGAATTTTGTTGACTATTTTATTAGCTTTTCCGCTGGATGATACATATTATGAGAAAAAAAGCTTTATTTGTTTTGATATTTATCAAAAAAAAATTACTGTCCTTATAGTTTTTACCCCGCTGTATAATTAAATCGCCTTATTTATACATACATCAAATCGCCTTATTTATACAAACACAGAACAGCAAGATATCAATTTTTTGAAAACAATCTTCATATTTCACGAAAATATACGCGCAAATTAATTTTCAAACAGATCAAATCAGTCGTTTTAAAACATGCGTATCTCTAACATTATTTAAATTCTGTTGTGCAAGAAATGAGCTGAAAGTTTCCGTTGCTGTTTTCTCAGTGTAACTTGATTTGCTTGTATTAAAATTTAAAACTGCCTGTTCACTTTCTTATCAATTTATAAGAAATGAAATATGATTTCCTTATATATAAAGAGTACCTTAAGCTGTAAAATGGGGCCACCCCTAGAGTCTACACTAGACACGTGAAGAAACTAGCACGCTTATATTAAACGTAAGGGAGCATTTTATTTAAATTTGCCGATTGCATTCTAATATTTTTACATGATTTTTTGCATAGGATAACTGAGGTCGATCTCTAACCGAGCTAGTTTTTACTCTTTCATTTTTTTAATAGGGTTAATTTTATTTTCGGAATCGGTTTTGGAAGTGAAAGTAGCAGTGATGAAACGCTATGAAAAGTAAAATTGCGCACAAGAACCAAATTTGTTGAAGACTTTTTTATTTTTCCTTACCAGCAATTCAAGTGTACCTTCTTTGTATTTTTATCTTTATAATTACGATTATCATATTTTATTCTGTAAAATTTACAATTATTATTATTTGGTTTATGAAATCTAGATTTTAATAAAAAGGAAGCCAGATATTATTTTCGATTATTTTCTAAAAGAAACATTTGAACTAGTTAGCTTGAAGAATCAAAGTACAGAACTTTCAAAAATTCAGTAAAAATAGGCTTTATGTTTATTGTAAATTTTGAGAAAATTTACCTAAAAATAGTTATTTTCTAAAGTAAACAATTATATTCCTTTTCTTAACTTCAAAAGATATTACGATTTTTGTTTCACATTTTTCTAACAGTTGAATCCTCGTGTTATTTATTTCTCTTACAAGAATAAATTTCACTATTTTTATTTGTACACTTTTTTCAATTCATATGAAACCATTATATCAAAATAATTGTAGAAAATATATTTTCATCCAATTTTCTCTTAACATACATTGTTTCATATCATATTTATGAATACAGACAACTGAAAACTTACTCAACAAATTTATACAATAATAAAAGTTCTTGTTGAATCAAGATTTGTTTCTGAGATATACGAAAACTTTGAAATTCATCCTTTTAAATTTTGTAAAATTTATACAGGAATGTTAAATAATTCATGAAAACTGAAATAAGAATAAAATGTAGGGGGAAATGTGTTGAATAATAATTCCTTTTTGATTGTAAAACACATTTAGAAATCTAACATAAAAATATTTTGCGTTAATATTATAAAGTAATTTTCCGTTATCGCTAAATACATTTATTATACAAATTTGTCTTTGAAAATTCTAAATCTGTAAACTTTTTTATATTTCGCAGCTTTTAAGAACAGTTTTAGGCATGCTAATTGTTTGACCCGCGTTTCTTGTTGGTCTAAAACAAACTTAAATTGTAGCAGTGATATGGAACCTGTAAATAAACTCATACAAAAGTGTGACTACAGTTCTCAATGTAGATCAACATTAAAGAGTCAATATTTAAGTTTTGTATAAAACTAACGCTTATTAACGAAAAATAAAGCATATCTTAAAGTAAGCAAACAAAATTTATAAACACAAAATAATTTGTAATAAGATAAAATAAAGTATAGTCATAAATTGATAAATAATAGAAAACAAGTGACAATGACAAACTAAAGTCAGCTTTTGAAGGTAAAATATTCTAGAAAATAATTCAAGTTACTCGCGTATACTCAAGATTAGTGGATATGAAATACATAGCTTGAAGATTAAAAGCTGATATCTGTGAAATTCATAGCGGCGAAAGCTGGAACAAAAAACGAACTTTTACAGAACTACTAATAAAAAAAATACCTAAAACTACATCAACAACTGATATCCTTCCTTCAATGCAGAATAAAAAGTGCCATGTTAGAAGAAAATGGCAAAACCAGCACCAAACAAGCAAACAAAAAATCAGCCAGCAAGCATAGAGTACTCGCTCTTTAAATAGTTATCTATCCATCCGCGTACGTCACGGGAAACGCCCCCAAAATGCGAATACATTCCAAAAAATAAAAGGGGAATTTACACATAAAAACAGGTACATCGATAATACAAAAACGATCTATGTATATGCGTAAAGTGGTATGTAAATTGCCAATAAACACACACAATGTGTAAATTCTAAAATGCATATAATGTGTAATTTAATGATAACAATAAGTGTGTAAAAGTTACCTGATCACTCTTGATATGCACACATTAATGTATAAATTGCATAAGAATAAAGATTTACCTGTGTAACATTGCTACACATTTTTTGTGTAATTTTATGTGATTACACAGATAACAATGTATTATGCAAAAAACACATATTTTTATGCTATATGCAAATTGCACAATTCTTTGTGTATTATGTAAAATACGCATATACGAGGGAGGTTGGGTAATCATTGTCCCTAGTGCATGTAAAATATTTGTACTGCGATGATGTTGTGGAATATTGAAGTCTAATATCTTCAATGCCTATATGCTCAATTTCAGAACCGTAACTTCTACATTCACACAGTTTTGGTGGGAGGATTTAAAAGGGAGGGGAGAAAGACTGATCTTTAGCTTATGGGTTTTGGGTCCAGATTTGTGACAGTGGATGTGACGTAACTACTGTCGGTTGGACTCGGGATCATAGTGATCCCGATCTTAACCCTGCCACCTCTCATCCACTGTCACAAATATAGCCTCATAAGCTGGTTTGGAACTAGAATTTTACTCTCACTCCCCCCCCCCCCTTCTTTAAAATCTCTCTCAAAAATAGGTCTTTAAAACTACACTCCTCTCTTCAAAACTATGTTTATATAAGCGTCCCTTTTCGGCGGAATATTTCAAAAATAAAGGAGGACCTGCTTTCCACAGCCAAAAACATACATAAATAAAAGAAATATTGCCTAGTGAAACTGATGGCATTGAGATCACAGGCTAATCATGGCGATACCCTCATCAGAATAATCCTATGTCTAGAATTTGAATAAAATCTGATAAATTCTGCATGAAAAACCTATTTATATAAATTAAGCGGAGGAGCAATAGATCCCCGTCCCCCCCTCTTTATACTTATCCACTGAATACCTAATACTAATCACAGTGGCGCCTCATCAGAATGATCCTCTATCTAAATTTTGAACGAAACCTGATAATTCTGCATGAAAAACCCATTTAAATAAAATTCAGGAGAGGGACATTAGCTCCCTGTTTTCCCGCTTTAAACTTATCCAATCAACACATAATACTAATCACGAAGGCACCTCATGAGAATGATCCTATATCTAACTTTTGAACGAAAACTGATAATTCTGCATAAAAGAACATTTATATAAATTAAGAGAATTGGCATTAGCCCCCCGACTCCTTCTTTATACTTATCCAAACAACACCTAACGATAATCACGGAGGCGCCTCATCAAAATGGTCCTAAATCTAAATTTTGAACGAAAACTGATAATTCTGCATAAAAAACCCATATATATAAATTAACGGGAGAGGCATTAGCCCTTCGTCCCCCCTCTTTATATTTATCCAATGAACACATAATACTAATCACGGAGGCGCTTCATCAGAATGGTCCTATGTCTAAATTTTGAACGAAAATTGCTAATTCTGCATGAAAAACCCATTTATATGAATTAAAGGGAGGAGCATTAACCTCCCGTTCCCCCTCTTTATACTTATCCAAACAACTCCAAATACTAATCACAGAGGCGCCTCATCAAAATGATCCTATATCTAACTTTTGAGCGAAAACTGGTAATTCTGCATAAAAAGAACATTTATATAAATTAAAAGATTTGGCATTAGCCCCTCGTTCCCCCTCTTTATACGTATCCAATCAACACCTAATACTAACCACGTAGGCACCTCATCAGAATGATCCTATATCTAAATTTTGAACGAAAACTGATAATTCTGCATGAAAAACCCATTCAAATAAATTCAGGGGAGAGGCATTAGACCCCGTTTCCCCGCTTTATACTTATTCAATCAACACCTAATATTAATCACGGAATCGCCTCATCAGAATGATCCTCTATCTAAATTTTGAACGAAATCTGATAATTCTGCATGAAAAGAACAATTATATAAATTAAGGGAAAGGCATTAGCCCCCCGTTCAACATCTTTATATCTATCCAATCTACACTAATATTAATCACGGAGGTGTCTCGTCAGACTGATCCTTTATCTAAATTTTGTACAAAAACTGATAATTCTGCATGAGAAACCCATTTATATAATTTAAGGGGAGGAGTATTAGCCCCGTTCCCCCTCTTGTACATATCGAATGAACTCCCAAAAACTACTCAGAGAAGCACGTTATCAGAATATACATCTATAAAAAATTTCAAGTGAATCGGATATTTTTATCATGAGTTATCGCATTCGCACGCACATTCGCACATACATACAGAACGGACGGGCACATAAGCTCTCAGGCTTTGCTAGCCTGTGAGCTAAAATTTAGGTTCAATTCTATGCATATCTTCATATACTTTTTTGATGGTACAATACGTGATGGTGACATACGGACACACAGACACATACATGGCCAGACAGACATGTTTTAAAAACATGTTTTTTGGAATCTCTAGACCCTAAAACGTGTAATCGAGAAAAATTCGATTATAATACTTTTTTCTATTGAAGATAGAAGAAATTAATAAACCATTGAAAAGAACAGTTACTGAAACTAAAGCATTGGTCAAACAAAGGAAAATAAAAGGAAGTGCCATTTGCGTAAGTGCACACTTGATTTAATTATTAAACACTAATGCGTTTAAGTAGCAAATTTTCGACATAAAATTTTTGGTTTATTTGAAAGACTATAAACTATTTGTCCCTGCAAAATGCATTTTTTTCTACGATCATTTAAAGTGTAGTCATAGCTGATTTTGTTATAGCTGAAGTGTAAATTTAAGTAACCAAAAATCTGTATTTAAGTGTCATTAACCGTTTAAGTCCTAAAGAGTGCGATCGCGCTGTTCAGTTTTTATAGCAAGAAAACCCAGCTCATTTTGAGCATTGAAGACAACTTATGGTGCGCCGATTGAGACTTAACATAAAATAGAAAAAAAGCAATCGCGCTGCTCGGGTCTTTTTGGTATAAAATAACTGAAGCCCTGTCATACTCTTTGGGATTTTTTGACAGCGTTTTTGCAAAACATTCTTGGACTCAAACGGTTACGAAGGAAAATATCTATTACTATTGAGATTAAGGATTAATTTATTAATTTACAACATATAATCTCATGATTTTTAAGACTTTGTGTTGAATATTTTTAATAAATTTTTCAGAAATAAAAACTTTAAATGCTGAAAAATAAAATATTTTTGCGAACCACCATTTACAAGATGCGTTCTATGTTAAAAGACTATGTCTATATTTATATTACCCTGATCGTCTACTATTTATGTGATGTTTTGAATGTAATGCCCCACGGGCATTAATAACTAAGAATTTTCTGAAACTTCGCTACTATTTTTATTGTAAAATAAACTTAAGAAAAGTATATTTTAACTTCCCTAAGTTATAATATAAATCGATAGATTTTGTTTTATGGCTTAGCTTTCCTTTTCTTACATTTTTAATAATTCAAATGGCATATTTATGGTAAAACTGCCATTATTTTTGCCGTCAGAACATTTTTGGAAAATCGAATATTGCATTATTTTATCTTAATTTTTCCTAAATAAATTTTATCAAAATAATTTATTTAACAGGTGAAATTCTCCTTTTACACACTATTCTCTTTGAAACAACCAATATTGAAAACCTTTTTACTTTATTAAAAAAAAAAAAAATGATTGGCAATAGTACTACGTAGCTCGCTGAAAAACTTATCAGAATTTCCCTTTGACTTAATGTGCTTTGTCGTTTTTAATATAAAATATTTAAGAATTTTTTTCTAGAAATGTAAAAATATTTATAACACACCATTCACCAACAGCCAGTCATTGGGTTTCATAAAAAATATAAATAAATCACAAAGCAGTAGTTTTTACTGATGTATTAAATAATGTTACTTCACACTGTTTCATCTTATTTTCCTCAGCTGTATTCTAAAACTGCATGCAGCAAACTTAAAGCTACAAATTATAAAGTTCATTATCAGCGAGTTATTTGTCACTCGGTAACACAATAATGAACGCTTAAAAAACTAAAAATAAAATCCTAACAAAAGAAATAATGTTTTAAAATATCACAATGATTGTATTTCAATTTTCTATGACGATGCTGTTATTATTTATCTGTCTTTCTTTTTATTATTGTTTTTTAATGCATACATTTTTTATAGAGATAGTAGCTAACTCCCCACATTCTATGCTTAAAAAGTAAAACTAAGTTGTCATATGTTTAATGTGTCATTTGATTTTTAAGGTACTTCTTAAAATATTTGTATAATGTGTATAACTATTATCATTCCTAATAATTAAAGACAAAAATTTGTTGCAACACATTAATTTTGGGGCTAAGTATTTGGCTTTAAAAAATGTGACGATATTAAGGGTTCCTTGAAACATTTCTTGCTGAAATAGTTTTATGTGGGTGAATGACTATATATACAATTTATATGTAGTTTGAATTCTTGATACGAGTGCTATGGTATTTTTCCCCAGATTAATGATAGATTTTTCTCCGTTTTGCTCAAGAGGTCACTGACATTTTTTTTTTTTTTTTTTTTTTTTTGCCTTTCAATTTCTTTTTACTTTTTTCTAAGTTGGAAATATGAGGATTTTTTTTCTGTAATAATGCTCTAACTTTTAGTGTACAATAAATTTCTTGCCATAAATTCTTCCCCCTAACTTCCCTTGCTTTTGGCCTCATGCAAACCTTCACTCCAGTCCTGTAAATCATCATTTTCTCCATATTTTTAGAGAAATGTTGCTTTGCGAAAGTGAATATTTCTTTTGCGAGTATGAGACCAATCCAATCAATAATGCTTGCAAAAATATACAATTTTAAATATTGAAGAACTGTATATTGCTAATAACTTTAGTGTGGATTAGGAAATATCTGATAATTTGTTTTTATCTGAAGAAAGATGCAAATACAGACGAGTGATAAAAGGTTTTAAAAAATAACTAGAAATAAGTAGAAAAATTGTTTGAAAACAACTATTTTTTACTATAATTTCAGTGAGTTGATATTTGCGTCCAAAATCGAAATAATCCAAAAAGCTCCTTAATTTTAGGTGACCAATGTCTCTTGAACTACATATTTTTTTAATTTAACGTAAACATATATTATTTTTCACTGTTAATCGACAAATATATCGTATGTTTATTTTAAAATTGGACTTGTGTTAAAACTGAAACATGTAGTAGCATAAAACAATTTATTTAAAATTGGTCAGAAATTAAAACAATATTTTTATAGCTAGAGACAAAATTAATTTCCCTTCTTTCATATGAACCATATTACAAACGAAATTTTAATATCTATATAATGATAGACAATAGAACTGGTCAACGCAACATGAAAAAGTGGTAAAACATCTATAATTCAATACTTTTCAGATATCAGCAAATATATTTATAATGATAATTAGAGATTGACTGAAAATTTCGTTCTGTTTTTCTTTTTAGTCTAAAGTATGAGTTTTGCCACAAATTTTTTTCGACAAAAATGCGACCGAAAATTCTGCCGAATCTATTTGTATTTCAAAAATTTTGTTTTTCCTTTTAAAGTTTTCAGCATTACTCAATGATTTGAAATGCATTGACTCAAATGATACTTTCTTCATTTATTACAATGAACTACACTGCTTGTAATTACCAGAAAGGACTGGCTCAAGATGCAAGTGCAAGTTATGAAAAAAGCTATATATATATATATATATATAATTAAACTTTGAATATACTTTCCAAGTGCTTATTAAAAGCTTCAAACTTAACACCAATAGAAAACATTTAGTTTGAAACCACAGAAGTGTTTTGAAGTCTCTTTGAGAAAGTTAAACTATAACAGATTATAATTTAAAAATACACTATAAAGATAAATCTAGGCAAGTATGTCTAACAATTTTTTTTACTATATAAAGTTCGTAAAATGAAAATTATTCTACCTTGTTAATCAATTAATTAAATTTTATTTTATATGAAAAAAGTATAAGAGGCACAGTGAGAGAAGTTGGGAACTGGAGATAAAATTTTCAAACCCGTACACCATTTTAAAATTTTCTTAGGGAAGCTGGGGGTGGGGATAAACTATGTTTTATTTATGTTTGGAACTTATACACACACATACCTATATATGTATGCTTGTTTCTTTGTTAGAAATATGCTTCTATATACGTATAATTAATTAATAACTATGGATATTTATGTATGTATTAATCACTCTAAAAAAATGGGAAATTTTCCTTTTCGTTCGAAATTCGGTTTCGGTTTTAAAAAGCTGTTTTGGTGGTGCTTCCTTAGTGGGAAGTTTAAAAACACGTTTACAATGCATTCGTGTCGATGTCTCAAAAATGAATTTTTTGGGCTGCAACACTTTTGAAATAAATATAAGGGCTATAATAAATATAAGGGGCGATATAAGGAAAAGTAACCGAATTTTAATATTGTTTTAAATCAAGAATAATTGACAGCTTTAAAAAATATCTATACTTAAAAAATTAAGAAATATTAGAGAGTTAAATTAATGCATTTTTCAAAGTTTTTTTTTTTTTTTTTTTTTTTTCAAGTTTTAAAACGAAAACTACCGTAAAATGGGGTGAATCGGAACACTTTTCAACTTTAACGTTAAAAAAAAGCAACAACTGATTTTTTAATTTTTTTATTTTTCTACTAAAAACTTCGGCCTTGTTTTGTTCTTTACTTTTTAAGCAAAAATGATTTTTACTGTTTATATATATATTACTTGTTCTTTTAATGGTGTTCCGATTCACCCCGCAGATAGGGGTGAATCGGAACAAATATGTTATAATCATTATTTATTCTGATTCAAACTTTAATAAGGTTAATAAAAACGGGTAATAATGATAAGGGAGAAATAGGAACACGTTGTTACTGTGAAACCAAGCCTTTATTTTACATACAAGTAAAAATATGCCTTTTTGAAAATTTAAAAACAACTTTGAAATCAAGAAAAATTTAAATTTATTTTAAGAAATTATATTCGAATTGCAGAAGTACAATTTAATACAAATTCAGATCTGTTCTGTGTTAGCCTTTACTAGAAGTCATTGGATAAGTGAATCTATTGAGTAGCCCCAATCGCTGCATGTATTAAAACGATCTACTAATACGCCCTCATCTCCAGCCGTTAGTACTGTTTGCATCCCTGTCTTTTTTAGTTGGTTTTTCGTTTTGAGATGTTTGTGTAATTCTGTGGATGTCAGAGAATAATTCTGTGCAGTTTTTCTAACCAATTTGTATTTTTAAATTATTTTATTGTGTGTTCCATGTCTGTTGGATTAGGTGTTGACTTTTTTGTTTAACCAAGTAATTTCTTGGCACATTTAAACTCCTCAAATACTTAGAACAAACAAAATATTGTTACAATACATATTCAAACATATGTTTTGATATATTACATGAAGCTATTACTGTATAGAAAAATAAACCATGAGAGAAAACGTGTTCCGATTCACCCCGTAAATCTTAAACCTCTGATGTTACAAGACATTTTTCATTTTTTTCATTATGTAATTTAGAAATAAGTGGAATTTAATACAGCATATCGTTTACAGGTCTATCATTAATTAAAATCTCCTCTCTTAGGTTTAGAATACGAAAAATACTGTAGTTAAATACAAAGTTTTGAAGACATTGAAAAAATGAGGTTTTTGAGGATCCTCTTGAAGTTTTTTTATGTACCCCAAGTAGTGGTGCAAACAAGTCAAAACTGAATTTCTCAATTCTTAATGTTATTACCTTCTTATAAAAAAATTGGCAACTAAAAATATTACCACATATATTTATAAAGAATTTATTTGTATGACCGGGAAGTTCCGTTCCTATTCACCCCGCTGTTCCTATTCATCCCATTTTACGGTACATGTTTGGATTTAAATCTAATTAGTGTAACTTAATAAAGGAAACTTGAATTGGATGTCGTTTGATAAATATTTTTTTTTCATTTAACAGTTAACAGGTATAATTGAAATCCATGCCTGACAATAAGTTCAGTATTAGTTTTGCTGTGCTCTGACTTTTGAAATATAATCTATGTTCCTTAATTTGATGGAAAATACTTATTGTAATCTGATATTTCCATGTTTTTTTTTTTTTTAGGTTGCTCTCATTTTTAAAGACCCAACTATAGGGAATAATGTTAATATTACCATTGTAAAACTTATCATCATGTCGGAGGAAGAGGTAATATTTAAGATATATTTTATGTTGTACTTTTATTAAGCATTATGTTATATTTATAGTTGAAACAAAAAGATACATAACACATTATATACTATTTTCCGCATATAAAATGTTGTATTAACCTCAAAACAAGTTTTCAAAAATTTTGTTACTCATTGTTACATTTTGAGAACCCTAGATTTTTAGTCGAAGAGGAAGGGTGTTTTTGATACCAAATTTATCATTGTACCTTTATTATTGTATGTGATATTTCCTGAAAATATAACTGCATTTCGCTAAAGTAAAATGTTAGATGGCAACCAGAAATTGGTATATTACATAAATAATTTCAGATTTATAACACACAACGAGAATGTTTAATTTCTTTCAAAAAGTCTTCAAAATTTAATTTCTTTAATAATAACTTCAAAAATATTTTAGATTACATTTAATCATAACCCTTTATTTTGTAATTAATTAAAGAAATATATTTACTTGTTTGATGAAATAGTTCATAGAGGGTTTTGTTGGGGGGAGGACAACACTGTGGTGTTAGGAGATGAAAATATTGCAGCGTCTGCTTGGCGTTTAAAATTGATAAAAACACCAGAGGCCAATAATGCATACCCAGACAGTGGAAGTTACACGGTTAGCAGTCTCTCTTTATTCAGAAGGCTTTATTTCACTACGGTTTATTTAATCACAAGGTTCGGCAATTAAATAAAGCGAATATTTCTTTTCGAAAACAATGGTATCTATAACCTTCTCCCTTTCTCTGGGTGCGCCGATGAGCACTGCATAAAAATTATTCTGTTTCTTCAAAAATAGCCACTTTTATATGAGTGCTTTTCCAGGTTTACGAACGCCATTGATTTCAAATAAAGATTTTTCTGAGTTTCATAATCACTGCACAAGATACTAATAGTACTTATAGAGAAAATCATTCGTCTCTGAATTGCTTAATTAAAAAGGTTACTGACTCATAATTTTTATGAAGTTAAAAGTTATTATTTTTATTAAATGATTGAACCCTAAATGGAAATACCTTTAGCTTTTGTTCTATCACATTTTTAATTTAATAACACTTCACAAGTAATTTTTTTAAATATTGTGTCTATTAAATGAATCCAGGTTATTAAAATAAAATCGGACGGGGTTTAATATAAATAGGCAATCAGAAATTTTTCTATCACATGTAGATTTTGCAGAATGAGTAATTCAAATTTCAAATAATATGGAAGGGATAATATTAATTATCCCTTCCATACGAGATAGCACAAATTTAATATCATTTTTTTTACATTTGGGGATACATGGTTAAACAGGGGTTAGTAAAGAATGTCAAATATTTCAGCTATAGAAGATAGATTAAAAATGATTTACGATGCAAAATACTACAAAATATCTTGTAGCTTATTTTATATGCAATAAAACCAGTCATGAATGAATAGAAAAATACTGAAAATATCCGTTTAAGACAGATTTCCATTTTATTAGGTACATTTTCTATACAATGGCATTCTTTCTTTTGTGCCATGAAGGTTTTGTTATAAGACGCGATTTTATAATTCTTTAACTATACAGTTCAAAGCAGATACAATAAAAAATAAATGCATAAATTGAAAACTTTGTGATTAATGCATTCAAAATTTTATTTTATAAAAAATCTGAAGTTATGGAAGAAACCTGAAGTCAGATAGACCAATTTCAATAAAAACTACATTAAAGATATTTAATTTTATTTTGACATCAAAGTTTTGTACTTTATTTCGTCAAAGTCTTTTCAATTTATAATATTTTATTATCTTTAGTTGAAATTTACATTTTTGATGACTTTTTAAAATGATTTTTCAGAGAAAATAGGACAAAAAGCATGGTATTGAGTTCGCTAACAAAAGACTATTGTGGTAAAGAATATCCGTAAATGTAGATCGTAATTTTCATGCTAAAAGAAAGACATTTCCATCTGCCTTTTTAAATTAGTTTAGTAAATAATTTTTTATAGAATTTAGGACAAGGCAAAAGTAAGATTTTATATTTTGAATTGCAAATATGAATGACAAAAGAAGTATCTATGCTGTGATTAATATATAAATAAAATTTGTTTTATTCTATTGTTTTGATTGTGTCAACTATAAATAATGAAATCTTTTTTCCCTTTTTTCCGCTTGTATTTTAATCAAAATTAGATTAGAAATAAACTGGCTATCTCTACAGTAAGATATTATTTTAAAAACCTTTATGATGTGTCTATTTATTTAAAAATTACATGGAATGATCTTTAAAGACTTTATTGTAAAATTCGTAAATTAAGAATTTTATTTAAGCCATGTACTTCAGATTATTCGAAAAAATTGTACTGTAAAGGTTTCGCTTATTTTGTAAATTTTAAATTCAGTTACTATAAGTACAATAATGTAATTTCCTCATATAAATAAATTACTAAAAAAGTACGCGTTTACAAACATCGTAAACAAAATAAATTCTAGTTTTTAATGTCTGTAAAGTGTACTGTTTTTTTTAATCATGTACTTCATAATTTAGTTATTAAGTTTTCGAATTGTTATTATCTTTACTCATTGCATCCGGTTAGCTCATCTGGATTCCAAATGTCCTTTCCGGAGTTTTCATGATTTTAGAAGTTTCTTGCTTCTATAGCAAAATAGCGTATTTGTGTTCGATTTGAGATGTCTTCTATTTATTTTTTTATCACTGTCAATTTCTACTTAAATTCTGGAAAATTTAATGTAACTTAGCTTTCGAATTAAGTAAAAAGTAATTACCAATCATCCTTTTATTTTCTAATTAATGAATTTTACGAATGATTACATCAGTATACACTCTAAGAAGAAACTGGGAAACCTACGGCAGATTTTGTCATGGCATTTGCATTCATTTTTTCAATGTAAACTTGAAAATAAATAAAAAGATTTAACCTAAAGATTTAAGAAATTCACAGTAGAATTTTCTTTAAATTTCCTCAATTTTTCTTACCACCTATGTATCTAACAGTTAGAATATTGTGTTTTTATAATATAGTGTTCCTTTTTAACTCATTCTAACTTAGTAGAAAAATGTTTATGTTTTTCATTTATCTTCAGACTGAACATAGCCTAACTCCATTAAATATACCCCGATTATTAAATAAACTCCATTAAATATATCGCCATGTACTTTAGATATGATTGAGGTTTACTAAATCATGTTTATTATTTAAAATGAAATGCATGGTATTTATTGTTAATTTACAGGGACACTCAAATGAATTCATTATGAGAGACGTAAATTTTCCATGTGAATGAAAAAAATCCGGGCACGGACATTTTCCACCCACATGGAAAATTTACGTCTCTTATAATTAATTTACCGATTGAAAAATCGTGTCATAAATTATTTAGAATTCATTATGGTCTGTAACATTGTGATTCAAAAATGATTCAAAACAATGTGATGAAAACATTGCATGTATTAATGATGTATACTAATTCAAAGATAAAAAAAATTACATATATTACTGAAATGCACTACTATGTACTTACCATAAAAATGGTGTACATAGCAGTTATTCTTTGCACAAAAGAATTCGGTTAAGGATAGATATTAATTGTTATATGCATTTTCCTGCTGAATTATTTTAAGTACAGAGCAGATGATTGTAGAATATAAATTCATTCATATACATAGCCGGATTCATTTGATGCAAAAAACCGAAAGCATTTGCTTCTATGGACGTTAATTTTCTGAAAGTTTCTTTTTATTCGCATTTTGCATTTTTTCTTGAACTAAATTTTGGCGTGTTTAAAAATGTGGTGTGTATAAAAACCTGTAGCTAATATGCAGGACTGTACAAAACTTTTTTAATGGATTTCCATCTATTGGCGGAAATTTTTGAAGATGAATTTTCATCTCTCTTAATTGAACTAAATTAGCTTGCTATTTATTACAGGATAGATTATAGATTATAGACTATAGATTACATACAAGACTGAAAAAATAATAAATTGACTATTTTTTAGACTATGGAAAATAATTGTTGAAATTAGTTTTATAAATGTGTTATGCATATTCTGACCTGTTCAATTACACGTCTTCTTTCATTTTATTTAGCGGGGAAGTTTGTATATGAACTGAACATTCTGAATATGATTGAAAGTGTTTTATAATATAGGTTTGAAGCAGGCCACATGATTATTTTTCCACACAGCTGTGTTTCTAAGCAACAACTATTTATTAAATCACGTCTTAAAAAATGAAATAAGAATAAGAGTACTATAAAATGGGAACTTTTCAATATGATTAGAGGGAAAAGAAATCAAAATAAAGTATTATCTAGTATACTAATACGAGTACAGTACATAAACCAAAACTGGCTTTTACGAGTAAATATTTAAGGGTGCTTATGAATAAAGTGATAAAATTTTAAAGCTATTTAATTTGTAATTTGCTATAAGTTTTGATTTTTACACATATTTATATTTAGATTTTACGATTAAATTTTTTTGGCTTAATTAGTAAGGTCGTAAAAATACATGCAGCGAGTATAAAATAAAGTAATATTAATTGCACAATTTAATCTGTCAATTTTAAAATTCTTGAAAAATCTTATTTAGATACAAATCTTTATAGATAAAAAAAACATACTATGTTTCGCAAAATGCTGCTATTTCACTATTAAAATGCTGCTTTACGTATCTTTAATTTTAACGATATTGCTTAACTAGTAGTATAAAATGGCATTTTATTCTTGTTTTGCAAAAACATGTATCGATAAAGGAAAACTGATCAAATTGTATAATTAAATAATAAAAATCTATGGTAGCCGTCTGTCAAAAAAAAAAAAAAAAAAAAAAAAAAAAAAAAAAAAAAAAATAATAATAATAATAATCTCTATAAATAAAAGGAATTCTGAGGATAATTAATTGAATAATTATTTGAGGCACAGAAAAAATCGTCTGCTAAGAAAATCTTTTTTCATTTTGAACTTCTATAAATAAAAGGACAGATAGGCTCTCAAACAGTGAATCGTCGAATATAATTGAAGAACAAATGGAAGAACAAATGGAAGAACAAATGGAAGAACAGATGGAAGAACAGAAAGAAGAACAGATGGAAGAACAAATGGAAGACCTCTTCATTAACAATAAAAAAAGATATGCAAACGAAACCCCAGACAAATGGAAGAACAAATGGAAGAACAAATGGAAGAACAAATGGAAGAACAGATGGAAGAACAGAAAGAAGAACAGATGGAAGAACAAATGGAAGACCTCTTCATTAACAATAAAAAAAGATATGCAAACGAAACCCCAGAACACCGAGAGAACTGGCATTCAGATAGTCTTCGGGCTACTGAGGGCGGGCAACCGTCTAGTAATAATAATAATAATAATAATAATATTGCACTGCAAACATATGAACAAACAGCAACGTTAAGGTGTGCATTATTAATATAGTTCTTTTGTGTATTCAAAACCAGATGTAGTCCTCGCATAAAGGCATGACACATGCCAGTTCTATACACCCAAGTGAAATTTCTAGGAATGTTTTCTTCGCGCTTGAATACTTTTATATTTATAGAGGGGTTTTTCAACTCAAAAAAAGAAGAAGCATCGTGACAGGTCGAGTTTATCAATGTAGAATGCATTTAGAATTTCTTCTTTAACTGTAAAATCATAGAACAGCTCATGCATGAGAAATGATGAAAAAAATTGGAAAAAGAATTTATTTGATTTGGCTAGTTGATAATAGAACAGTCAAAGAAAAACACATGTAGGTAGTGTTTCATAAAAATAGAATAAAATATATATAGTATTCGGAAGAAATCAATTAAAATATCCTCAAAATTTAATATTGTCCAACTTAGTTTAACAGTAATGGTAAATGAAACTTGAGGATATTTTCTATTACAATAACCATGAGAACGACGAAATTATCTTAATATAGCGCACGTAATGAATGACTGAATACCGAAAAAATTAACAATTAGGCAATATTTTATAATCTATAAAATAACTGTATTTGTTTAATCAACTTTTAACTGTTTATTTTTACAAACTAATGCAATTTAAATAACCTAACACAACACATATAAAGTACACAGCTTTCTTCTTCAACATTACGCAAAGTGTAGAACTACGGTCCTTAGAGAAAATGAAATCTGAAAAGAAAAAAAAAAACTAGTTATAATAATTTTTAACATATACACTAAAAAATATGAAAGTTTCTTTTAAGGGTGTCCGAGATACAGTAAAAAAATATTTATTGAATTAATTTTGAATTTTTCTGTGATGGTTAACTATATTATTTGTAAAGAAAATCACATTATGAAACTTCTCATAATTGTTTAAAAATTATTTAAAATATATTAAAAAAGTTGGGTAATTTAAAACTGTTATAGCTCAAAATATTATTTATATAATTTGAATTTTTTTTACGTTTAAATAAACTGAAATATCTATTTTTTTTATTTTGACTCAGTTTTTTTTTCAAAATATCAATATATATATATATATATATATTTAACCTTCCCAATGCCACGACCGGATATATCCGTTTACAAGCCTGCAGGTTTCACTGCAGTTAAAGCTTTATTTAAATTAATATAATTCTACAAATATAATCCAGTTTTAAGAAATTAAGTAATGATTGATAAGTTCAAGGCTTATAAGCATATGCGTAACAAAAAAAATTGAACCATGATAGAAAATCCCTTTTTTATTAGCATTTAAAAAAATTGCGGAGAAAAAAAATTACAATTTTGCTCTTTTGCTTGGCAATCAGGGGGTTAAAGTAAAAATTTGAAAAAAAAAATAATGTATTTTTTATTTTAAAAAATCATACTTTCAAAAGTAAATATTTTTTTCAAATTTTCTGAATCAGAGTTAAAGTAAAACAATCAAAAAATATATGTCCCATGTTTGAAGTTCCCATGTCTTTAACGGTTCTTGACTTATAATAATTTAAAATTTAAAACCATAAAAAAAATCATCATGAAGAAAAACACATTTTCATAAGAATTCATTTGCATGACAAACATTGTTTGAAAGTTAGATTTTGAAAACAAACCAAAACGAAAAAATTAATATTTCTTCTTTTAATTAAAATAGAAACATGATTTAAACTTTATTTTAAGCATAAAAAGTCTGAAAAGTATTTAATAAAATATATTTTTTTTAATTTTGAAGGTTTTTGTGTTCTGGACCCCCTTAAAATAAGTTATATTTTGTTTATACAAATGATTAAACCTGGAATGAAAAGATTTTGAAAAGGATATATGGTTTATATATCTGTACATTAAGCCACAATACGGAATATTCAAAAACGGGATTTGGTAAACTGACTCATCACAGAAAGGGGCTTTCTTTGATTGAAATAACCATAATTTTGATCAAGAATATACCACATTAAATAAACCAACTCGAATACTGACAGCAAGGTTATTGTATTTTGATTTTGATTTAATGTAGCATTGAAATTTTAATCTGTAAATAAAAACGCGTATCACGGGGAAAAAATATCTAAATGTAAATACAGATCTCAAATATTTCAAACTGCATTAAGTGCATAAACGTAAGTGAATAATAGAATCATAATTAATATGAAATAAATTAGCATTAAAGAAAAGATTTTTCTCATAATATATTTTGTACTATAAAAAGCTTAATTTTGTCTTTCTCTCTTAGTTAGAATTTTTCCCTACTCTCTGACACTCTTGCAAAAGGGCAAAATTGTAATGTTGTTTCCTCTGTATTTTATTTTAAATGCTAAAAAAAAAAGATTATTCTTTCAAAATTATATTTAAAAAAATCCCTGTCGGCTTGGCCTATAGGCGGAGGTATATTTCGAGAGTTTTCATTTCAACAACAAAAAATAGATTATTATTAAAGATAAACCCAACGCTTTTCAAAAATTTTTAGTTTCATTTTTCTGTAAGAAGTGGTTTTATCAAAATCAACTTAAGCGAAATTCGGCTCAAACGCCCATTTTGACAACACATTTTGAAATACATTCTGACTTTTTTAAAAAAATCGACCAATACGCACATTATATAGTTCCTAAATAACAAAAAATTGTCAATTGAATGCGTTTGAGAGTAAAATTGAATTTAAAAATGAGTCATAAAGTAACCAATGTGTTATTTGAATGCATCCACAATTCTATAAGCAAGATCGCTTTGGAAAATTTTGTGCGAAGTGGCCACTTTGACAGCTTTTTTAAAATATATATTTAGCCTTTATCAAAAAACTGACTAATACGGCACATTACACAGCTCCACAGCACCTACCTAAATAATAAATAACTGTCAATTGAATGCGTTTGAGAGCAAAATTGAATTTAAAAATGAGTCATAAAATAACCAATTTGTTATTTGAATACATCCTCAATTCTTCAATCGTGATCGCTTTTGGAAATTTTGTGCGAAGTGCCCATTTTGGCAGCCTTTTTTGAAATATATTCTGCTTTTATAAAAAAAACTGGCCAATCCGTCACATTATATAGTTCCTAAATAAGAGAACCTGTAAATTGGATGCGTTTGAGAACAAAAATGGATTTAAAAATGACTCAGAAAAAACGCAATTTCTTATACAGTAAAACATCTAAATAACGGACACCTCTGGAGCACGGAAATTGTCCGCTATTTGGAGGTGTCCGCTATTGGGAAAACATGAGATATTAAAAAATGGTTAAGAAATGCTTAATGTTTCATTAAAGGACTTTTATATGTTCTAAAACCTCTGTTTTATATTAATCAGGATTTAAAATTATTTTTTCAAACAATAAAACTGAAATAAAACGTGCATACCTTTATCCACTGTTTATATGAAAAAAATATGTTCGAAAATTCTGAAGCAGCGTAATCGTATATAGCAATTGATTCTTCTTCAGTAACTCATCATTAATATTCATAAAAATTTTGGCAGTTTCTTCATTCCTGATATATTTTATCAATTCACTTATTTTGCTTAATTCTTCATTTATGTCGGGAATGTATGTTTCGTTTTCTTTTAATGTAAAGCCTGCTTTTATGGAACATTGCCATGCGCTTTTCGGTTTTATGTTTTTTACAGCTGAGGAAATGCAAATTATAGCATCGACAGCATTAACTAATTTTAGAGAGTTCTCAAGTGTATTCATACAATCTAACTTTAGAAGAATGTAACGTAACAAAACTTTCTACACCAGGACTTAAAATTGTATATTGATCAAGTGGCTTGCATACGTTTTACGTTATGCTTGGGGTTATGTTTGGGATTTTACGCCCCTCGATTTTATGTAAAACTTTGAAGAAGATCTGAGCATAATTATGGAAGTTATCGTGTCTAGAAGAAAGTGAAATATATATATATATATATATATATATATAGATAGATAGATAGATAGATAGATAACATTAACAAACGTTTTTAACATTAACAATTTTAACATTATTGAATTTCAAATGCTTTGAATGAGAACTTGCATTTCCAGTCCACTCTCTACATTTATCTGTGATCACAAAATTTGTGACACATTACCCTCATAAATTTAGAGGCGTTTTACTTTTTTTTCCTTTTTTTCTCGTTAAAAGTAAATTTTCATCTTTTATCGTCAAAATTACTGTCCGCTATTTGGAATGTCCGTTATTCAGAGGTTAAACATACAAAAAGTTAGATTTTGGGAGTGGGGATTAGAAAACTGTCCGCTAAATAGAGGTGTCCGTTATTCGGGAGTGTCCGTTATGGAGGTTTTACTGTACTTCCTCAATTTTTTCAATCACGACCACTTAGGAAAATTCTGTTCAAAGTAAGTTTTTTGGCAGCCTGTTTCGAAATATATTCTGCCCTTACCAAAAAACTGGCCAATAAGTCACATTATACAGTTCCTAAATAAGAGGATTTGCCATTTGAATGAGTTTAAAATCAAAAATGAATTCAAAAAATGAGTCACAATATAAGCAGTTTGGATTTGAGGTTTTTTCTCCAACTCCGATATAGTTTAATTTATTTCTGCAATAAGAATTGGTCCTATGAAAAACTTGTTTGTATAAAAGTTGTAAATATTATTGAGAAAATGTAAAATAAATTTAATTAGATTTGATTCCCTAATAATTGAGTAAGTTATGATTTTTTTCTTTTTCCACCCCCTTTTTCTTTTCGTTTTTAATTTTTTTCATCGGTAAAAGTTGGTCCTATCAAAAACTTGCGAATACAAAAGTTTTAGATAATATTGAGAACATTTATACAAAATTTAGTTGGACTTGATATCTTGAGAATTGACGAAGTTATGATTTTTTTCTCCTAAAAACCCTGTTTTTTTCGTCCCTTGACCCCATTTTTCATTTTATCAAAAATCTATCATACAGAAACTTTTAGTCCATTTTTGGGAAGTAATATAAACTTTAAACTGATTTGATATCTATTTTAATTAAGAAGTTATCGATTTTTTTTTGTTTTCACAAAACCCTCACTATTTCCACCCCCTTGGTCCGATTTTACCCATTAACGAACTCGACCGAGATTTTACGCCCCTCGATTTTATGTAAAACTTTGAAGAAGATCTGAGCATAATTATGGAAGTTATCGTGTCTAGAAGAAAGTGAAATATATATATATATATATATAGATAGATAGATAGATAGATAGATAGATAGATAGATAGATAGATAAACTTTTTTACTGATGGTAGTTTTAGGGTCTAGGAGTCATGATCGGTGTAGATCTGCAAAAAATTTTCAGAAATTCCAACATGGGAGAGAATGCAATAGGTAGTATTTCATACGAAATCTACCTAAAAATTAAAAGCGAATATGAATATTATTCTTCAAAGGTTTAATTATTGTTCAATGTATTAAAAATTATTAAATGAATACAATTACATTACTTTAAATATTGCTTGTATTGCAGTGAAACCTGGAGCTTAGTGAACGCGTTAACACGGGCTTGTTATCGAGAGGATTAAAAAATTACTTGTTTTATTAAACAACCAACCAAAAAAAGGAAAATGTAGAGCAAAATTTATACAAGATATTATCAATATTAAGTTCATTTTAAATTATTCATATTGAAAATTCTTCTAAACAAACCAATAAAATAATAATATTTATTTTTTTCATTACTATTTTTGGATGAGTAACAGTAATTATGAAAAAATTTAAATTAACATGATTGTTAATTTTCGAAATGAATAAAATAATCATAGTTTTAAACATTCTGTGTGTTGGAAAATTCACTATTTAAAACCCAATTTTTTATTTGCAAAACATAAATTCTCTTTTAAAAATAGACAATTTTATTTAGTTTGGATTTAGCATGTGAAAAACAAAATTGTGATTCCTGTTACAATTGTACTAGAAGCTTAAGGTAAGATTATGCTTTGTTAAAAGTGGAACAAAACTTTTGAAATAATTTTAAAAAATAGTCGCGAGCAGCAGCTCTGAATTTATTATAATATACATATACGGGTTTCTTTCGTGTATTTTTTTTTCTTTCCTTGTTTTTCGTTAAATTATTTTTTAAGAATTTTTATAAGAAGTTATGTTTTTCCTTCATAAATTACAAGAAACATAAATTTTGTATAATTACAGTCATAAATTGGAGATATGATACATGATTTTAGCAGAATTTTTTCATAAAATAAAATAATGTTAATATTTCATTAAAATCAAAAGCACAAAATTATTGCTTAGAAAATTAGTGAAAAATTAAAACCTACCTTTCTAATATGCAATGATTTTGATGTTGAATTGAGGAGGTAGCTCATAGAACAAGAGAGTAAGAATTAAGACACCTTTCCAGATTAGTTATTTTAGGATTGTTAACAGTTTAAAAGTTCAATTCATCCCCCCTTTGGAACTCTACAATGACAGTACGAAGCTGCATAAATCCCTATCGGAGAAACATATCTGAATTCAACACCGACTGACGCATTAATGTTAATCATCTATGATAACATTATTCATAAATCTATAGACGAAATTTTTATTTAAAATATTTTATTTATTCTTATTATTAAATTTTTTCATCATTTTTCTGCTTTATTAATTTTACTAGGATAAAGGGATCATCTATCCAAGTGCTTCTAAGACACTGAGAAATTTTTGCCGTTGGCAAAAAGAAGAATTGCACGCCGTGCATGGCCATGACACCGCTATATTGCTAACAAGGTATTGCATTAAATTAATACTCTAAACGAATTCCTATAAAAATTCTATGTTTAAAAATTCAACCTTGTACCTTAAGTTTATTATAATAAAAGAATTATTAAAACATGCATAACTGGTCAGAACCTGTTTTGGCCAAATTCATTGAAAGTCTTCAGAAATATGAAGAGTGTATTCGATTTAATGGTCTGATTTACAAGGGGTGATATTGCAAGAAAAAAAAGAGTGTATGAAAGAAGAGTCACAATTCACTTATTCAATTCAAAATGCATCAAACCTCACCCAGCAGAACCTGTATTTCATTCATACTCATTCATAATTCTAATAATAGTTAGATAATGTAGTGAAATGCTCAAAATAATAACTGTGTTTTCTAAAAGTGTCATGATATCAAAGTACGTGCTGAAATTACACTGTATTTCTCTCAGTGACACCGTATGCGCTGTAAGCTATCTTCTAAATTCTGATGCGCACTAAAAATTTTGACCCACTGCGTTCCGGCTGATATGACCCATAATTTGAATTTGACTCAAACAACCCCGGACCCACTGCGTTCCGCCCCAGGAGACGACCTGCACTAGCATCAAAATTAATCCCTTGATTTAAGATATTCTGTCAGGTAGTGGTCTAAAAATGCTAATTTCCCCGAAATTCCATACTGCCATCCACTCGGATTTACAAAATTCCCTCCGTTAAAAAAGTGTTTGAATTCAATACTGCGTTTAGATCAGTTATTTTTGAGTGTGAACGACATCCATTTTCCAACATTTCATGAGATTTCAATAATTGTTACAGGAAACATAGTAAGTGAGTTGAAGATTTTGCAAAAAATCCGGGTTCTGGCTGGCGTAAGGCCTAGATTTTTATGTGAATAAGTAGATTTGTAACATTGGTTTCCATAACAAATGTTTTTGCCCCGACATACATTATCGACCCTTTTAATTCTGATTATCAGCTCTCATACACCCTGTATAAATTAATTCTAAGTAGGATTGACATGGTTTAATAGGAAATATATCTTATTTACGATATAATAGTACTCTATTGCAAGCAAACTAAAAATGCTATCGGATCACGATCAGAGATAGGAAGATTAATTGTATGATATTCTTATTTTTCCAAAACCATTCCTTAAAACTTTCTATTTTTTGATATATTAGATGTTTTCGTAACATATTTTGTATATTTCTGATATTATATCAAAAATTTCATGTGTGGCTTATGTATAAAAATGCACATGAATGTTTATATAAGCTGATTATGTTATTTTTAGAAGTTCTTCTTTTCCCCAAAATCTTTTAAAAATATATCTTAAGTTTCGTAGTTGTATTGACTGATGTTCATTTATAAAAAATCTACACAAAAATAACATGATTTATTAAAACATTTTTTCACATATACTGATAATTATTTTACAGTTTCGATGACCTAATTTTGAAGAATAGTTAAAAGATTAAATGTTGCCCTTTATATTTCTATTTATTTTATAATCATAGCAACAAAAAATTTCTAATTTAAATGTAACATTTTTTATTCCAAAAGTAAAAATCTTTGCCTTTTATTCGTATACACTGCAAAAAAAAAATCTGTTAAATTTACGGCAAAAACTGCTGGCAGCAATGTTGCTCGCCGTTTTTGCTGTAAAAATTGCAATAAAAGTAGATGTAAATTTTTTTATTACATCTAATTTTCCTGCAAATTTTACGGGAGAAACTGCTGGCAACATTTCTGCCAGAGACATTATGTCAGACTTTCTTCATTCTTATTTTCATTTGAAGTAATGAAGTATTGATAAAAGATTTTAATATGATTAAATTTATTTCAGTTATAATGGTGGTAAAATTCAATACATCGATGAAGATAAAATTTCGCGCATTAAATGAGTGTTATTTTTTTTCTTTTTGTTAAGCAAAAATCCTATTCAGATTTAAGTTTTTAGTTATGAGAGCAAAATTTTAATAAAATTATGAATTACGCGTGTGAAAATTTTTATGAATAATGCAGTTAAACAATATATGGGACACATAATAGCCGTTCCTTTTCCCTTTTTCATTTATTAAATTAATGTGCTCGCTTAAAATATTTTTTTTCATATTAGTCTTAATTTTTCTTTTGATGTATTTGTAAAGAAATTTTAAACCATATTCCTTTTCTTGATTTATTTTTCTATTTCTTAAAGGGAGGACTTGTGCCGCCATTCAAACACATGTGACACTCTTGGTAAGAATCTTTTTTTTTCTGAAAATGCATATGTCTTTTATCTTCTAAGTAAACTTTAGCAGATTATAATTGTAAATAACTAAAAAAAGTAAATCTGCGGTACTACAATCCTGCGGCCGACACTTCCCAGTCCTTTTTTCTCGACCATGGAACTTAATGTGAAGTATAGGTTATATACGAGTTTTCCAATCAGGTACTCAGGCAAAGCGGGATCTCCAGTGTTTAGTTCTCAAGCAATCTTAGTACACAACCCAGAAGTAGTGAAAAGTTGAATGAAGCTTAATTATATTTGACCGCGTATAAAAATTTTGAGTGTTATTTCCTAAATATTCATTAAAAATATGGATTTTGCAATATAACCGCTGGAAAACAGTATAAAATTTATGAAACCTTTTAAAAATATTTTTTAAACTATAAACTATGTGAACAATTTGTTAAAACTTCATTTTCTTCATGGTTTTTGGAAACTAGGGATATCGAAATCATTAGTATGATTCTAGTATCAGATCTGGGGAGCACGTATGGCAAATAATATATACATATTTTATTCTTGTAAATTATCTTTTAAAAACGTTTTTAACACAAGGAGGTGCTAATGAAGGAGTCAGTTTTCATAAATATTTTTCGTCTAAATCTAAAGCAATGAAATAGTTGCAGAGCCGGATCAAATGTGTTTCCCAACAGCAATAGGTAATTTTATGCAGTAATACATATGATCTGATTTATCACATCAAAGGATTACAACCTCAGAATACATGATGCAGAAAAAAAAACGCATCGTTAATTTTATAAAATATAATTTAATATATACAATCAGACGGAGACTCACTGAATTGAAATTTTAGTAATAGTATTCATGGAACTTATTAAATGTAAATGCGCTTCGTTTAATCAGATGTTCCAAATTTATTCATATGGGGGGGGAACTGGGGCACATTGATACAGTTTTTTCTAAGAATTTTTTTGGTGTCCAGAAAGCAGAAATTTCAAGTCATTTCTCTATGTGATGTCAGCAAAACCTGTGTAGTGTGTTATAAAAATGCACAATCGTTGTTTTATACATTATCCTTGCATGTAATTTTTAAAAAATCAAAAAAAGTCATTTGTATCAATGTGCCTCATCCCCGGGGCAGATTGATACACCTCTTGAGGCACTTTGATACGCCTGGGGAAAATGGAGACAAAATAACACCAATGCATATTTTTCATAGAAATATAGTTAGCAAACCATTTTATATTATTTATAAAAATTCAAATCACCACACTTTATTTGTAAGCAATATTAAAGCATTCAAAATGAAATGTATAATGACCTGATGTTCTGGCTGTTCCTTGTCTGATTGTTGGCTGTGGTAATTTTGTCGTATCTGGCACTTCAACCTCAGCATTATCTCCTTTCTTAGGGAAGATGAAAAAATTACCATGTTTTCTGTTTATAAATCGGTTTATAAAGAGAAAAATAAAGGATAATTATATTAAAAATTCTGTTTATAATATAATTATCTTGTGCTGTTCTGCAGCTTGTTTCTCTTACTTAACATTCCTCATGTCGAAAGTCCCTTTTTTTTCTCTCGAGAATCAATATAAATTTGAGATTTTCCAGGTTGCCGTCCTTTTCTTTTGCTAGTTATACTAGAATTAGATGTTGAGTAATTTTGTAAGTCTTCTCTTTGCAAAAATACTATAAAATGTTCTAATATAAAGAAATTAGAGCTATTTCACTTCAATGAAAACTAATATTAGAAATATTTAGCGAAAAATGGTTGGATTAAGGAATGTATTGTAAAAAAATAATAATAAAAGGCAATGAAAAAATGAACTAGAAAAGGATTTAGGTTGTATCAATGTGCCCCGACAAAGACTGTATCAATGTGCCCCATACAGCCATTTTGAATAAAATGAGTCTCAAATCCAATACTTTATAATTTACCTAACAAAAAAGAATGAAGAACTGATAAAGAGTAGCTTTAATTGCCAGGGCGTATATTCTTTTCGGTTGAAAACACTAGAACAGTTGTATAATATCATTTCAATTGTACAACACAAATTTACTTTTGACCTACAAAACAATAAATCGCCCATCTCATTTTATCAAACAACTGAATCATTCCAATATTTTCTGTATGTAGTTGAGTGCACTAGCATCACCTTTAGGAGCTGTTGTGAAACTTCCTGTAATGACCCTGTGAGCAGTAAAGGGGGTGTATCAATGTGCCCCATGTATCAATGTGCCTCAGTTCCCCCTATCACTTCACGGCGATCTACAAATCCTAGTAAGAATGTTCATCGTGAGACATAATACCGTAGATGGCATTGCATAATAAGACGAAATTTTTACTCATAAATTTGTCCATATAGTATTACGAGATCATCTAAACTACAAAATATTACCTATCCATGCTTCTGATACACAGAGTTCTGTAGCGTTTTTCCATATATATTTGAGATTCTTTCATCTTGAATTTAGAACTCAACATCTATTACTTACTAAATTAATTATACAGCAATAGTAAATTAATGAAATGTTGTTGAATAATTACTTTTAGAAACTATCAAAAAAATGTCCAGGACAGAACTCGACAGGACCTGGGAACATGTTCAATCCCTGGTCTAGACATTTTGCACTCATCTAGAATTTAATGAAATTCTCTCACAGCCGTTGAAACAGATTTTATGTGCAAAGAGTCAGCAATACTTAAACTTAAAATGTTTTAATATAAAATTATTTAGTAGTTTATTTAAACTTATTCGAAATCTCTTCAAAGCCTAAACTTTCGGATAACCTAAAGCAAGGGAATCATCAGGTGGATAAAATATTTTACAAACAAAGTTATTTCATGTCACTGTGTATTAAACAGTCATGAATAGAAGAGCTTTAACGACGAATATTTTGTATACATACAGGGTGTCCCAGAAATAATGGGACATAGTTTGGGGAGGTAGAGGTCATCACAAGGATTCAGATTACATAGCAGCGCATAGTCGGAAACACTTTCCTGATGCAGTAGTGACGACACAAAACACATGAAATAAAAGACACGAACAGGGAGAGAAAACATGTTTATTATTCTTAGTGCTGCAAAGATACCGGGATAATACTGGAAAGTTCTGAGGAACTAGTTATTTGCATCGTTGCAGCTGCTTGGGGAGTTCAGGACATTCCTGGTGTTTTCTAGAGAACACTAGACCTTCCATGCACTGGAGATTCGCCTGTATGCATCAAAGCCCGGGGTGGTAAAATCAAACACCTACTTGGGTGCCCCTATGGGTTCTCCTATTTCGGGTTTTTTAGCTGAGTTTAAAATGAGGCCTTTTGAAGAGAATATTTTCGCAAAGTTCGAGAAAGTTCCTAAATTTTGGAAGAGGTATGTTGACGATGTGTTTTTAATTTGGGAGGGGCGAGTTGAGTCTTTCATTGTTTTTGTAGATGAAGTTAATAAACTGGATAGGAATATTCAATTTACGTTTGAATTGGAAAATGATCGTGCTATTTCATTTTTAGACGTGTGTCTTATTAGAGAGGGTTCTATGTTAAAAAGGAAAGTTTACAGGAAGGATATAGCTAGTCAGCATATTATTCCATTTTCTGCGTATTCACCCTTTGGGTATAAGTTTTCTACATTCCGGTTCATGGTTAATCGTGCGTTTATTATTTGTTCTGATGAATTTTTGTATGAGAAGTTGAATTATATTTTTAATATTGCTAAGTTGAATGGTTACAAAAAGGATAAAATTAACAAATTGGTTAAAAATTATAGGGGTAAAAATAATTCTCAGGTTAATTGTAATTTGGTTGATAATGCATGTGAGAAGGGGAAGAGATTGGGGTTAAAAGACTATCGTTTCCTTATATAAAGGGTAATTTTGAGAGGCTTAAAGCTAAATTAAAAAAGTTTAAAATAGAATTAGTTGCTAAGCCACCTCCTAAGTTAAAACATCTTCTATACAAAGCTTTTGATCCGGTTCCACAGGATGATCTAGCAGGGGTGTATGAAATTCCATATGAGAATGAAGGGGGCGATATTAATTTTTATATCGGTATGACAGGTAGAAAGTTTGGGGTTAGAAAGAAAGAGCATAAATGTGACATAAAATTTGGTAGGGATAAGACTGCGTTATCAAGATTGTTTTTAAAGAGGGGGGTTAAAATTTGTTTCAAAGATAGTAGATTAGTGTTCAAGTTTATTCCGAAAATTAATCATCCCTGAATCCATAGAGATATATTCTAGGAGGAATAGGGTTTGTAATGATTCTTATTCTTATAACAATGCGAGTTTGTGGTTAGAATTACTTAATAAATATTTAAAGGGTGAGTCTAATAGGGGGAGCCGTGGTGGCATTGGCTATTCACGATCATAGAGGGCGCAATATTTTGTGTTTTGGGTTTTTAAATTACCTTTATATCCAGTGTCATTTAGTTTTTTCTACTTTTATTAATATTAATTTTATACATATTAAATTTAATAAATATATGATCAAAATTTATCATATTTTAATGCTGCGGTGGCAGTGGCCATTCACGATCATAGAGGGCGCAATGTTTTGTGTTTTGGGTTTTTAAATTATATTTATATCCAGTGTCATTTAGTTTTCTACTGATTTTATGTGTTATAAATACGGTTCTTATGAATGAACCGAAACATGTCAACTTTTTAATTAAATTTTTATTTGTGACACCTGTTCTAAGTAAATAAATATGAAATATTTTTATACGTGAATGAAAAAGGTGAAGTCATTTTGTTTTAGTTTTTAGTTTTGAAAAAACGAAAGCTAACAACAGTTTTAACATGGAATTTTATCGATACTGGATAATAAGATGAGTTTTTATACAAGTTTTAATCGGTTTAAGAATTTGAGAATGACGCTGGATCGTGAAATTTTAAATTTGAGATTTCTAAAGGTATGTAAGAAAGTTAATGTTGTTCCGAACTTTTTATAAGTTAAAAACAAAACTATTAAACAACTATTTAATAGTATGGAACGTGTTTTTGAAAGAAGATGTCTGACACTATTTATCAGGAAGAAATATTCTGTTATTAATGATTTGAATATTAGGACATATGAAGCTTATATGCAGCTAGTTGGATGTTGTGATCGTAAAAATGTTGAACTTGGGAATAATGATGTTTGGATTGAGAAGTTTGATTTATTGACTAGAAAGTTAGAAAGATGGAGGGAAATTCAAAACTGTTATAAAGTGGCTAAACTTAAGAAAAAAGTGGAGAAGTTGATTTTAAGGTCAAGAATATCTGTACGTGGTCCTGGATTAATGGAGAAATTGGAGGAAGTGGAAATTGTTAATTTATCTAAGAAGGAGTTTAATGATAGAGAATTAGATCTGTTGAATAAAGGCCCGAAGTTTATGTTTGAACAGAAGCAAAATGTTAAGAATTTAATTATGGAGGCAGAATGTATAATTAGTAAAGTAAATAGTGAAAACAAGGAGGAAGTTAGAAATATAATGTTTACTGAATTAGATAAATATATGAAAAGGCCTTTAAATCTTAATACACCTGAGTTAAACATTGTTAAAAATCTGAAAAAGGATAGTGAAGTGTTGTTCATACAGACTGACAAGTCCAACAGGATTGCTGTTTTGGATCGTAATGAGTATAAAGTTAAAATGCAAAAAGCTATTGCCGATATGGATTGTTCCTTAATTGAAAAATCTCCTTTGAATAAAATCCACAAAAAAGGTGAAAGATATTATTGAAAAAGGTTGTTGGCCAGATAATGTTAAAGTTAGATTGTTTATTAATAAACAGGGTGTGATTCCACGTTTGATAGGTAGATTAAAAGATCATAAAGAGGGGTATCCTCTACGCCCCATCGTTACAAGATGCCAAGCACCGACTTACTATTTGGAAAAGGCGTTTGTGCTTATTTTGAAAGAGTTACTGCCGCCATCAGAGTATGTTGTGGATTCCACTGCAAGTTTTGTTGAAAGCATAAGGACACTTGAGATTCCTCATAACTGTTTATTAGCTAGTTTAGATGTCAAATCACTTTTTCCGTCGATTGACATTTTTGAAGTTTGTGATGAAATTAAAAAGAGGATTGACAAGGCGGAAATATATAATGACAGTATAAAATGTACTTTAAAAGATGGATTACAGTTGATTGTACAAAGTAATTATTTTGTTTTTGATGGTAAAATTTATAAGCAAAACATGGGTGCCCCTATGGGTTCTCCTATTTCGGGTTTTTTAGCTGAGTTTAAAATGAGGCCTTTTGATGAGAATATTTTCGCAAAGTTCGAGAAAGTTCCTAAATTTTGGAAGAGGTATGTTGACGATGTGTTTTTAATTTGGGAGGGGGGAGTTGAGTCTTTCATTGTTTTTGTAGATGAAGTTAATAAACTGGATAGGAATATTCAATTTACGTTTGAATTGGAAAATGATCGTGCTATTTCATTTTTAGACGTGTGGCTTATTAGAGAGGGTTCTATGTTAAAAAGGAAAGTTTACAGGAAGGATATAGCTAGTCAGCATATTATTCCATTTTCTGCGTATTCACCCTTTGGGTATAAGTTTTCTACATTCCGGTTCATGGTTAATCGTGCGTTTATTATTTGTTCTGATGAATTTTTGTATGAGGAGTTGAATTATATTTTTAATTTTGCTAAGTTGAATGGTTACAAAAAGGATAAAATTAATAAATTGGTTAAAAATTATAGGGGTAAAAATAATTCTCAGGTTAATTGTAATTTGGTTGATAATGCATGTGAGAAGGGGGAAGAGATTGGGGTTAAAAGACTATCGTTTCCTTATATAAAGGGTAATTTTGAGAGGCTTAAAGCTAAATTAAAAAAGTTTAAAATAGAATTAGTTGCTAAGCCACCTCCTAAGTTAAAACATCTTCTATACAGAGCTTTTGATCCGGTTCCACAGGATGATCTAGCAGGGGTGTATGAAATTCCATATGAGAATGAAGGGGGGGGATATTAATTTTTATATCGGTATGACAGGTAGAAAGTTTGGGGTTAGAAAGAAAGAGCATGAATGTGATATAAAATTTGGTAGGGATAAGACTGCGTTATCAAGATTGTTTTTAAAGAGGGGGTTAAAATTTGGTTTAAAGATAGTAGATTAGTGTTCATTTCAAGTTTATTCCGAAAATTAATCATCCGTGAATCCATAGAGATATATTCTAGGAGGGATAGGGTTTGTAATGATTCTTATTCTTATGACATTCCGTGTTTGTGGTTAGAATTACTTAATAAATATTTAAAGGGTGAATCTAATAGGGGGAGCCGCGGTGGCATTGGCTATTCACGATCATAGAGAGCACAATATTTTGTGTTTTGGGTTTTTAAATTACCTTTATATCCAGTTTCATTTACTTTTTCTACTTTTATTAATATTAATTTTATACATATTAAATTTAATAAATATATGATCAAAATTTATTATATTTATATGCCGCGGTGGAAATGGCTATTCAGGATCATAGGGGGCGCAATGTTTTGTGTTTTGGGTTTTTTAAATTATATTTATATCCAGTATCATTTAGTTTTCTACTGATTTTATGTGTTATGAATACGGTTCTTATGAATGAACCGAAACATGTCAACTTTTTAATTTAATTTTTATTTGTGATACCTGTTCTAAGTAAATAAATATGAAATGTTTTTATACGTTAAATTTTCAGGCTGTGCTTTGCCTTAGGTGCCAAAGATTATGGAAATTGAAAACCCCTATTTCCAAATAGCAAACTTATTTGATCCAAAAAATTAGCGATTAAATATTGTGAAGATTTCTATTCGTAAATATTGATATTTAAAATCCTTTATACTTGTACCTATACCTAGTTTCGTAAAATATTTAGTTATGTTTATATTCTAATTTTTTTAAACTAGTGTATGAATAATCTGTTTCAATATTTCAGGTTTAGCTCAGTCAGGAATGATATGTGATCCAGGTAATAGTTGCGCTGTCGTAGAAGATAATGGCTTAGGAGCTGCTTTCACCGTAGTTCATGAAATTGGGCACATGTAAGTATTTTGTAATTTTTAACAATGGAATGGGAATAATTTTGTAGTAATGATTCTGGATACCTTACTAATAATTTACAGTCGGAAAATACTAATTTGGACCCATAAACTTTTGAAGTTAAAGGTGATGCCGTAATCTATAAATGCAAAATTTCGTTACATTGCAAGTTCAAACTTTTGTTTCAGACATGTTCTTTCACAGATTATTATAACTGCATATTGTTTTTAAATAATTATCACATATTTATTTAAAAAATGTAGTCAAAAAATTATTTAGCAAAGAAAAATTAGTTTTAAATAATTCAAAATACTCTTTAGGTGATCTTATTTATATAAAATCTATTCTTTTACTTAATATAACTTCTAGAGATTTGTTGAGGAAAAAAACATCGTCAGGGATCCAAAGAATAATTGAGGCATTGGCATAAAAAAAATAGTACGTCAAAAAAACCTAATTTTACAGGGGAAGCAAAAAATGGTTTACATAGCTAAATTACAAAGTTTTATTCACAAAAATTAGGCAAGTATGAATATCTGAGCTTTACAACTTTGTTTTATTCAGCATACTTGTCTTAAAGTATCATTTTAATTATTTTACATTAAATATCAAAATGGATTTTTTTTATTACTGTCTTATCCATGTCAATGCTTCAATTATCAACTTATTGTTTGCCTGCATTAGAATGCATTACACTGAAATGATTAAGTTTAAAACAATAGCTGTTTACGGTAACCCATAAAAATATTTTTGTGTTTCCTAGAGCTTTAAATCGCTTTAGACAACCAAGGCTATATATTACACTGTTCTGGCTCATAATTCTAACTCTAGATTGGTGATATATGTTCTAGAAAATCATTATAAATCATTGCTTTAAATGACATAAACACTATATTAAAATATCTATTATGCATTTTGGATCGTAATCATTTAAAGCAATAAATGTCTTGAAAAAATATCTTTGAAGTGTTAGACTAAAACTACAAACTTTCAGTTTACTGTATTTACATACAAATATTCTCCCTATATTCCCTTATCCTGGCTATATTTTGCAGAAATGCCTCATCTTTCGGGCGATAAAAATGCAAAAATGCATGCGAAAAAATACCACATAACATTTGCTTGAAAGTTAAAATACAGATTTTCAGGAATATGAATTTTTAAAATACGCTGCGAATTTCAAACTTTCGCTTTAGCATATGAAAAGTTTAATGCTTCTACATTTTAAAAATATGACAGTTTACTTATTTTTTTCAAATCGCATTTATATTTTTTGAATTTGAATTTCGACATCTTTTTTATGCGCGCTTGCATCACCTAATTAATTAAGAAAGAGAGAAAAAAAGGGGGGGCTGACGATGTTTATGTAAAAATATTGTACGGTAGTTTCGGATGGATATGGCAGTAGACTGTGCCTGTCATATATGTAATAGATATTGTTGTACGCATTAATAAATCAGAAATGTTCTAATAACATGATATTTAAATGCGATATATAAGAAATAAATTTACAGGCATTCCTAACTTTATTTTTAAATTACATCATCATTTTTGTGTACAATATATTTTTATGACCAGTGCTGAAATTTGTGTTATAGAAAAATAGTGTAAACATAGGTGCCGACTTCCTTAGGACGAAACAGTCAACGAAGCATACATTTAAAAAATTGTCCTATTTAATCACTGAGATAAAAGAAAAAAATTAAATTTAAAATTAATAGTGAAAGTTTGCCTGGTTATGTCCTGTGGTCTCTGTTAAATCCGTGCCTGGTACTGTTAGAATGCGTACTCATAAATGCGTCGACACAAGCTTTCAGCGTCTATACAACACTGTAAAACATTTGTGTAACATTACTCCATAAAACTGGTGGCAGCTTTGCTGCCACAAGTATTATGGTGTGATTTTTTTTACTTATATAATGGTGTAATTTAAACATATGTTACTGGTGTAACATTACATATTACTGTAATGTACACTGGTTATCTTGGTTAAACCGGTATTATCGGTTATAATGTACCACCGTAAACTTGGTGGTAGATTGGCTGCCACCAACTTTATGGAGCAACGTTATGGAGTAACGTTACTTTATGGAGTAACGTTTAGGAGACAATGGGTTGCCCATGGCCATTGTTTGGCCTCATTTATGTGATATTTATATGCATTTTGTGGAAGAAAGTCTCTTCAGCTTATATAAATTTCCCTTCTGATGTAGGTATGTTGATTATACTTTTTTCTTAATTCCTTTTGAGCTGGATCTCCAAAATCTCCTTTCTCTTGTCAATTCTGTTGATCCTTGCATTCAATTTACTCTGGAAGTCGAATCGAACAATTCTCTTCCTTTCCTTAATGTCTTAGTTACCAAACACCCTCATCGGTTCTCTACCTCTATTTATAGAAAACCTTTCCTGTATCTCTTCCTCCGCATGCTTTTTCTAATCATCCTCCACAGCATAGTGGTTTCCTTTTATACTTTTGTTTACAGAGCATTTCGCATTTGTTCTGACACTGCTGCTGTAAATAATGAAATTAGTTACCTCAAATCTCCTGCCCTTGCTCGTAGTTACAATCCCTCTTTGATTGACAAAGCTCTGCATAAATTTAACAAGCCTAAATGTCTTCTTACTGATTCTAATAATTCTTCTAATATTAAGTCTGTAGTTCTATTATTTTATTCTTCTCTCTGTTTCAAAATTTCTAAAATCCTTTCTCCTTTCAATTTTAACGTTATTTTCAAACCTATGAATAAAATTAAATTCTCCTCTTAAGATCCTATTCCTATTGAGAACCGGTGGGTATTTATTTTATTCCTTCTTCTTGCAATTTGATTTATATTGGTCAGACCAGAAGAGCGTTGAAGAAACCATTGGACGAGCCTCTGAGATATATTAAAAATCAGGAATTATCCAGGTCTTCGGTTGCTTCTCACTGTTCGTCTTCCGGTCATTATTTCAATTTTTCCATGCCCAGAATTATTTCTAATCCTGCCTCTCCTTCTCACTTAGATGTTCACGAAGCTTATTTTATTTGTAAAAATTCTAATACTCTTGTCAATGATCTCTCATCATCCCCCTCCCTTTCTCCTGGGTGGAAATTACTCTTGTAGTTTTTTAATATATATATTTTTATATACTATTTTAATATATTTATTATATTTTCTTGTTTTATTATTTTTTTTTATTTATTAATTTTTATTTATTTATTTTATTTATTGTTATTACTATTATTATTTATTTTTTTATTTATTAATTTTTATTTATTTTTTATGTATTTTATTTATTGTTATTACTATTATTATTTATTTTTTTCTTTACTTAATTATTTATTTTTCTTTTATTTTATTTTCATTATTTTTTTTTATTTTTTCCACCCTTTTTCTCTTTTTTTAGTATTTCGTCAATACTTTTCCCTTTCATCTGTGCTCTTTCTGCTAGTGCCACCTGTCGCATTCTTTGTAATCTCCTCCCTCTTTCTTTCAGTTTATCTCGAATCTGTGCTCTTCCGTACACGTGTTGGTTTAGCTGATGATGAGCTGTTAGGCCCGCCACACAATAGTCAGACATTGAACAAGAAAACGTGCGACATGCAACAATTTCACCCTGATAACAATGAATAACCGGTTTGAATGCGTCCTGTTGCACGATTTTTGACGCATGTCTCCCTGGTGTGTGGCGGGCCTTATTGTTATAGCTCGAAACGCGTACTACTTTATTTTTCATTTTATGGGGATTTTACAAAGTGTTTTGGTTTATTTATCCACTATCGCCAGTGTTCACGGTGTTTTTTCACCATGTTTCATTAGGATTGACAATTAAGAAGTGTATGTACTTCTTTATCACAAATAAGACTACAAAGACCTGTAAAGAGCCTTTTTGGCTAAGAAAACGACATTTAAGATGTTTTAACATAATTTTAAATTGATTATAAAGAAAATTAAAAATTTTGCCATTACATGAAGAAATATATAACAACAACGAAGGGTATTACTTTTTATACACATCTCAATTTTATCTCGAACCGCATATAAAATGTCGTCGGACCGCAGGCAAGTCCAGATGTTTTCACATGATGATTCACGAAAATTTACCGTAAGTTACTAAGTATGTATTGCTCGTTTTTTTATATTCATTCTCATTGGTTCCATCCATTTATATTCTAAAACATAATGTAAAATTAAGTATTTTCATTTTATTCATTATCTTAATGGATGCACACATACACTTTTATACTCTTTTTTTAAATTAACCATAGTTAAAAAGAGATGAAAATTTCTATTATTCAAACTCAGTTAGATAATTTTTTTAAAAATTTCGAGGCCATTTAAAAAAATTTCAAAAGTGTATGAGAGGCTTCAACATAAACTTTTTCCACATGTTTTTACTGCAACACGTGATTGGTGTTTTCTATAGAATAAATAACATTTCTGTTCTATCAATAATTTTTACTTATTTTTATTCTGGCTTTTGCACAGTAATTTTTTATATTTTCAAATCATCATTAATTGATCTGTTAACTTAAACGAAATTTCTAATTCCTGCGATAGACTCATTTTGAAATAAAACGATACTTTTTCATGTTTATTTTCTTTTAAGCTTTAATATGAGATTATTTTAACTTTTGGTGTTTTCATTACAATTGATATATGACTCATAAATGCCTCAACAATCCTCGAATCTTCTCTAACCAGTTTTATTTCCATTATTCAGAACAACGGACACATCTATCAAAACGCCATTTTGAAAAATATAGTCATAATCCTTTGATAAATATTAAATTTTTTGAATGGAAGATACAGTTAGTATTTTAAATCGCTACTTTCTCCTCTTTAGCTTGCCGTAGCCGTGAGGGGGAAAAAACAGTCTTTTCTTATATATCTTTATAAACTAGGTAATCTTCTTTTCTTTATAAACAACGTTTAACGGTTAGTGCAAAGGTGTGTTCGTCACTGTAGTAAAGGAAATATGTATACTTAAAAGGGGTGTGTTCTTCACCGTAGTAAAGGAAATATGTATACTTAAAAGCGGTGTTTTAATGCTACAGTTAAAGGAGATATAAAATCATGTGACGGCTTATTTAAATTTAGCTTTATAAATCTCTAAACACAAGAAATGTGAAATGTCATCAAGAAAAAGAAGATGATTTTCGTAATTAAAGAAAATTATTGCGGAAAACGAATTCAGATTTAAGAAAAAAAAATCCTTGAATAGTTGTTTTTTTCACTATGGCAAATAATAAAAAATGTAGAGAAAAATATAGTGGTATGTGATAGATGAAAATGTGTGTGATATGAGGTGCATGGTCTATCCATAATCCTCAAATTTCGTCTAACATTTACAGTTAATAGCCTACTTAAGCAAAATTAATGAGGAAAACAAATTCAAATATGAGAAAAAATCTTAAGTAATTTATATATATATATAGTAAAGGTTTCAGTATAGCGAAAAAACACTATGTGCTTAAACTATGTACCTATGTACTTGGAACGTAGGTAGCATTAGAAATCCGTTTTAATGGTACTTTATCATCTTACTATTTTGGTGAAAGGGAATTTACTGGCAAATTGAACGTCAGTTTTTGCCTGACGTCTACTTAAAGACGTATGTTTGTTTTTTTTCTCCCGAGGAAGAACTGGTGAAATTTTCGGTCCAAAATTATGTCGTAAAAACCTATGCGGAAAAACACAAGTTTTTCTTTGTTTCATATGCTAGGTTTTTTTTCGTCCTTCGTTTTATGTCGTTATGTAATTAATCTCTGTGCTTAAACTGTACATTTTTTTTTTTTTTTTTTTTTTTTTACAGAGTTTGATCGGTTAACGAACTTAATCCGTTTCAAAGCAATATTTGCAAACCTAGTTTCTTGTTGATTTGTATGGGAATTCAATTAATTCGTTCTTAAAAGTTAAATTATATATAAGAAGTAATATAAATCTTCCCTCTATAATATGATTAATATCAGTATTAATTTATTATAGGCATGTGGTATTTTGATAGCATTGTCCGTGTCGTAGCGTATTTACAAAAATAAATGACATGCCTTTTTTTAAAAAGAATTATCAGGATTACATTCATTGACTACGAAATAAAATTATATCAATTTGTCATTTCGACTTTTCAAAAACTCCTTAGTTCTCTAAATGATCCTACTTACTGCAGGGTCCGTTAAAGCTGAAGTAGACCCTAGAACTTATTAATAATTTGTGAATTAAATTTCAATATAAAATAATTAATTTGCAATTAGAATTATTTCTTTAAAAAGGGACACGAAATATAAAATTAATTTTTCCAATTTGTTCATTCTAATTTGGGGGGAGGGGGAGGAGGGTGAAAATGTATGGTCAAAATACCCGGTAACCTATGAATCAATTAGGCTATATGTGTGCAACTGTTAAAATATTCTCTATGGCGACAGCAAATACAATTAAATACAGTTTGCAAGTCTGAATCACAGCATTGCTTCCTCGTGGCTTTGATTTGTGAGGTAATCATTAACCAAACATAAAAATCTCACTTGGTGTTTGTTTGTTCACCAATCTGTTTCGTTGACGAACAATCCGTTAACCGATCATCCACTGTATTTGTCTAATAAAAAAATTTAAAACAATATAAAATTTTACTAACAATTGTGAAATTGTTTACTGATAAAATGTTTTTAATTTAAATGTATACTGATTTTGAAATTATATCAGAAATATTTTCTCATTCAATTGTTATTAAATCACATTATGTACATTTCTATTCTGATAAAGATGCAAATAAATAAATAAGGGGTCAATTAACTTTGAAATATCAAGAGTTAGCAACAGTTTTAAATTGCATTATTTTAAAAATTATTAGACCTTTTTACATAGAGCTTTAGAAAAATATTAGAAAAGCAATATTTTTTTAACAAACTAAATTTGTTAAATGTTTATCATTTGTATCATAAATAGGTTCATTCTTGTTTTAGATCTTTCATGCACTGGGTGCAAAACAGGTTGAAAAGCATATTTGTGCTAAATAAAAAACTCGACATAAAAATTGGATATTTGAAAATTATTTTAATGTATAAAGGGGGGGGGGGGAACATAATTTAAGAATACGAGTTAAATGATAAAAACGTTAAACAATTTTATGTATATTAACTTACAACTTAATGTAGTAAAATTTTATGAAAATCATGGTATCTGGATATCATATTTCGTGAAATTGTTTGTGCAGTTTTTAAAATAATCGTTTCAAATATAAAAAACTACAAATAAACATTTTTGTATGCTGTATAAGGGAATAACTGAGGTTTTTTTCAACAAAACTTTAATTCTAACAGTTTTATTAATTTTTTAACCGTTTTTGTAGTTTCAATTCTAACAGCTTTATTATTTTACAGTGAAATTCTAATTTTTAATATGAATTGCTCAAAATACAACAAATTTACTAATCATTCATATGAATCAATAGTATAATGGTTGATTAAAAGATACTTGACCCCTTAAATATAGTATATACAAAAGAGCCACTTCGTTTAAAAACGAAAAAAGGCACAAAAGATTCTGCAATCTTTTCAGCTCTTGTGACTATCCTTTTTGCAGTTTAGGCATACCTCACGATGATGATGAGAAATGCAATCGATTTCACCAACAAGGTCAAAGGCTTTATGTCATGGCACGTATGCTGGACTACAACAGTTATCCTCACAGTTGGTCAGAATGCAGTAAACACTACCTCACAACATTCTTAGAGTAAGTCTCGAACATTATCTTCAACGTAAATTACTCATGTATATATTTATGTGCAAAAGTCTTAAATTAGGATCTTAATAAGATTCTGTGTATAATCATTTCCTCCTTTATGAAAGTACACAATAACCCAAAAGTGCGTTTACAAGAATTATGATTATAGGGTTCAAAATATAATATTGACAACACCTTCGAAAGTATTTTAAAGCGTAAACATAAAAAATTCATGAACAATAATTTTGAAAAAATAAGGTTAGTATTAATTTATTTGTTTTCCAACAAAGGGCATATTATTATATGAAAAAAAGCAACCTTGATAGCCTTTTATATCTATAAATACAAAAATGTTACTGAGTATCGGATTCTTTGTTAGGATATTTGTTGTCGTGGGAAGTAGTTCCTTCTATAAAAAATATGACTCAAATTCTCATTTAGGGACAAGTGGCAAGACGATCCTTTTGAATAAGATGGGATCGAATCAATAGCATTTTCTTTATTTACTGATATTTCGGTGATACGCATAAACATATTCTAAATACTATCTTTTATGAAAAAAATGTCATAAATGTGCATTCTTACTAGAATACATTTTTAAGGAGTATTTTTAAGTATACCCCTGTTTTTAACCCTCTTACAGGTGGAACTTTAAAAAATTATTTCTTACGGGAATCTATGTCCTGAGAAGTATTTTTTCCCCAATTTTCAGGTTTTAGGTTCAGCAGGATAGATGATTAGACTCCCAATCTAGACTTTCTTTTAAGAATATAGATACATATTCCAACATAAAATTTTTAATTATAAAATAATAATTAAATGTATATATTTATTAAACTTTTAACGAGTTTTACTTTATTTTGTGTAATTAGAAATAACACATTGCTAATTTTTTAATATATTATACAACAGAATCCACATAGCCTTACTTTTTCCAAGATATATTTGTCACGTATTGTATCAAACTGTTTAGTGTGACATATGAATAGATACATTTTTATAACGTGCAAAAATGTTTGCTAATATGATACAAAAAATGCAGCATATTGAATATTAAACATACCATTGGAAAAAGATAGGTGAAAAAATTTACTGCCTTGATGGAAACTAACGCCACGAGATATTTAAGAGCGTTAGGTATGAAAATATAGTGCCTAAAGTCAAAGATGAAGAATATAATACCTAAATTCATTGTTTTTTTTTCACATTTAGAGCAGATCTGATACTTCGTAACGTGAAAACAATTGCGCTTATTTAAGATGCAACTTTGTATTGATGCAATTTTGTAAACATTTTTTAAAGAATATTAATCCCTGTGAGACAGTTGCTTCAATTCTGTGATGAAATAATCCGAAGACTGCTCTACCAAAATAATGATGACAAATGTAAAAACCCTACTCACTATGAGTACTTTTAACATTTCATTAGTATTCCTGCATTTCATTACTTTAAAATTTTATATTCCAAAGTTTTCTCAAAACTTATATTAAAAATAAATAAATATTTCAAATAATTAGATTTCTTTTAACATCTGTTTATTTAATCATTGTCAAAATAAAGCAAAAGACAAAGTAATCCGGCGCCTTTCTTCCTGTCACTTATATATCCAGCAGCGGTGTGCTTATTTCAGCGTGGATTCATGAGAATTCTATAGTATAATCTGAAGTTAATGCGAGTTTCACACTACTCATTTCTGCCACATAGAAACCTTTTTTAATTGAAGTTTCTGCACTCAAGTTTAACAAAATATTGGAAAAATTTATGTATATTTAAAAACTTCCTTGGGAATTTGCTACTTTTTTCCATTAGTGAAAAAATATAAGTTTATTTAACCCTTTTGGGTCTGGTGTACTATTAATAGTACATGCCTTTTTATCGAATATTATTTTGTCTTAACAATTATTTTGTAATTTTCTATACATAGAAATTATAGTATATATCTATGCCTTTTTTAATATGACTTCATTTATGCTTTGACATTTAGTGATAACAGTAATGTCAGATTAGTTAATTATCTTTTCACCGTTGGCGATTGCTTTATTTTATATATATATTTCACTCTTTAATTAAAAAATATAGGTTACTTTTCTGAAAGAATCATGTGTCATGGAACGCCAAAAACATTAGAATGTTGTAATATCTGTTAAAACCTGTTGTAATAAAATACTTTCCAAACGTTTTTAAAAACTCTTCCTTAACCTATTATCATATAAATATAAATTGAATAGTACTTAAAATAAGTATATTCATTGCATTTTAGACTACTCGTTAATCTTTAAACATCATATATCTATTATTATATTCTATAAATCTATTTGGATTGCTACGATTAACATTATTATAGTAATAACATTTTTGTTCTCAAAATGGAAAAAAATTCGGACCCGAAAGTGTTAATTAGAAGTATGATTTTTTTTAAATTTGTTGTTATTTTAATATTATTTCATACACATGCACACAATATATTTGATGAATAAGGCCTTAATATGTGATAGGGAATATAAAGTAATTGCACAAAAAAAGATAAATTTAGATAATCTCCACATATTTTTTTCCAAAATAGAAATTTTGTAATAAAAAATCTATTCATATAAACGTAAACAATTTGTATAAATGAATGCTAATCTATCTATCACTATATACAATAAAGATTATAGACTATCACTGTACAGTTAGGATAAAAGGAAAAAATAATAATACAAATAGATTTATTTTATTATAGTTTGATAGTGTTTGATTATCTAACGAGAAGCTCAATGTTATTTATTGCATTATTAAAAGTATTCAATATTATGGATTTTCCTACAAACTATCTTAGCACTTTGAATGCAAGAAGAAAATTAGCATGTTGCCGACTTCAAAATAAAATTGAACACTAAAATTAGTTTCATAACAATGATGAATGATTACATCTATTTCTTTTTTATTAGTTCTGGATATGGTCATTGTTTATTGACAAGAGCAAATGAAGATTTACTGGCGCACTTTGAACACGCCAATACTTTACCAGGAGAACTTTACGACATGGATTACCAATGCGAGTTAGTATATGGAAAAGGTTCCCGCATTTGTCCGTATATGCCCGTTTGCAAAAGGCTTTGGTGCACCATGGAAGATATCACTCAAGGAGGTTGCCGAACTCAACACATGCCATGGGCGGATGGAACAAGATGTGGTCTTGATAAGGTAACATTTCATATAAAATACACCATGTTATAAAATAATATTTACTTCAAGTTAAACTAGTAAAAAATATTTTTTGTTTCAAATAAATAAACTCAAAATTAGTGGTCAGAACGATGCCAGGTCTTACTTTTTCTGCATAATCTGGCCTGGACTCTTGCCTACCCCAATCGGTTTGTTTGTTTATATTTATGACGGCCAATTATCTACACTTGGGATATGGACCCTAAAGGGTGGGATGCCCCCGTGGGGGCCTTTCTATGGGAACCTAACCCGTATTTACGCAAGGAAATCCATGGTTCGAAGAAAAACACGGAAAACTCAGAACGATTAGGCCGACGACCGCGATTGGGTTTGAACCCAGCACCTGCTGTCTGTCAGTTTCGGAGGCAGAACCTCTCGGCCACTGGTGGGGCTCAACCCCTGTCGGATTCAGATTTTTTGTTTCACATTTAATACCAAGTCAGTTTTCCTCTTTAATTACACAAGAATGGAAACTGTAAAACTACATTTATTTGCTAACTTCCTGCTTCGTACTTATTAAACCATTTTACATCCTAACATTTTCATTTAGCTAAAGATTGTCAAAAAATTATTAAATTTTACTTTTTTTAAGATGCTCATATTTTACAAAATTTGCAAATATTTCGTGGGCATAAAAGGATGAATACAAAATGCATATCAATGACTCATTTTCTGTTATAGTTCTTTACCGCGATAAAATATTTTAGTAAAAAAAAATGTAGATATCAGGCGATATTTAATAGCTAAATTAAATCTGGCTGGTGATCGAAAAATTATTTTCTGCAAAAATCCCACATTATTTCAACTAGCATCAATTTGACTGACAGTAAAATTAATTTTTTCTTATAAAATGTATTTATTTGTCTAAAAATTGTAAAAAAAGGTGATGTAATACTACACGGAGAACTATTAGCTAAATATAAATTTTAGATAACAAAAATTTTCTGAAATTTGTGAAACTGAAATACGAGTAATCAAACACTGAGGTTTAAGTGAGTTTTAGAAAGTGGGTTTAAGTGAATTAAGGATCATTAATTGAAACTTATTTTTTTCTTGTGCTTGTATGTTGCTTATTATGAAAAGTAAGAAATAAAAGCAGAAGGAGTAAAAAAAACAAATAGTAAACTTTCTCTCTTTCAGTTTGATAATTTAGTACGCATAATTTCGATATAAAAACTTAAATTTGTTATCTGATTTTAATTTTTCTGATGATCTAATACATTTACTTATACTTTCTATGCACGATTCTGCTTAAATATCTCTTGTCTTTATTCTTTTATTTCAATAAAATCTTCCGACAGATAAAATAATCTTTATCCTTGACGATTAAAATCGCGGACATTAAATAAAACCATTAAGAATCCACTATAGCAAATGTGATTCTCACATAAATGCAAATGAATGCTCTATTGTGCTATCTTAAAAGAAACATTCAAGCTTTGAGTGAGATTTTTGCATTTATTTATCCATTTAGAATCTTCATTTTTTTTATTTATTACGAAAATGGGATATGTTAAAACTTGCTTTGTTTTCGTTCCTTTTTTTATTTTCAAATGCTAAAGAGTGATGTAATCTTTCTCTTTATTATTCCCTTTTTCATAACACAACTAAGAGTTTTATTGGTTTTAATGCATGTTTTTTTTTTTTTTTTTTACTATAGTAAAATTACATGCATAATAGCTGCATAAATAACTATGCGCTGTTTCGCCCCTAGATTTTAAGTGCTTTGAAAGCGAAGGACGCTTCGCATTGATTACATCATGAGAAAATTCTTTTTTTTTTTTTTTTTTTTTTTTTTTTTGGGTCATGTTTATATAGTAAGATTTACAATAACTATAAAATTTTCTTTTATGATAGTATTTGACATATAATTTGAATTGTTATCAGTTGTTATTGTACAAATGGTCGAATTTAATGCATTTATATGCAAACAGCTGCAGTTTCATGAAAAGCTTTCTACTTTCTGAGATTCTGCTTTTTGAGATCCACATAGACATTTATTTTTTCTTTTCTAACAAAGAAAATACGTTTTTATAGTTGTTTTCATATAAGTTATTCAAATTACGTCGAAAAATGTAATTATTCAGAGATGATCTGTGTCCTGTTTCATTTCTTTAAAAAGCTAAAAAATCTGCATACTGAAATATTAACATGTAATCAAGCTTTATGTATGCCTCTTATTAAATTAAATAAATTTTATATCCTTGACATTTTAGTTAATATAGATTAACATTCACCATAGAACTTATTCTTTGGGGAAAATTACGAAATATTTAAAATACGCTTAAGAAAAATTAATCTTTAAATATTCCCTTGGTCTTTAAATAGATTAAATTGCATAAAAGAAATTTGTATTTCATATTCATAATAGGAAGTTCTGTTGTTTTCGTATAATATTTTTAATATTAATTGATTTAAATAGAGATTGACAATGTCTATTTCTTAGTTTGGAAGACATTTCAATTTTAATGGAGGTTAATGCCTGGTTTTCTGATAACGATGGGTTTCGGTTACGATGACGCCATAAATTCTATAGTAATCCGCTTCAGTGGTTTTAAAAGATATACTGAACCTCACCATTAATTATTCTCAAAAATAAGTAAACGGTCAAGTTCGAGTATTACTCGCTCTCAGGGGGTTCCGTACAATAAGCATATGTCTTATTAATTTGGGGACAAGCGATTGGTATATGTGCACTTAAAATTCTTAGAATTTTCCATTATTTCCACCAGTTATTTCTTAATGTAAAATTTACCTTATTTAATTGGAGTATTTTCGCGATTCAATTACAGTCAATTTTCTGTTTTGAAAAACCGGTGATTAAAAAGAAAATATGAAAGAAATACTTCTATACTTTTTATTAAACTGAAATCTAAATACATGAAATAGCATTTGAGGTTGAAATTGGTAATAATAGGATTTTGTGAAATAATAAGAAAAAGAAGGTAAACGGGTGTTCATGGATACGTTGCGTGAGTAAATTGGATCATTAATGCTTTCTGATAGTAGGAATTTGAAGCTGTTTTCTAACCCTTTCATCAAATGTTTACTTTCGGATCAAGCTTCTAATAAAGACGCGGCTTTTCAAAGGCATACACATAATCCGTAACTTGTGATGAAACCGCTCCATGTTCATGAAGTCAAAAATTAAGTAGTAAATTAAGTATCTTCTGAGGGAATGGTATGTGGTAATATTGTGGCTTTATAAAACAAAAGTCGTGGGATCGAATCCAGGACTTACTAAAGGAGGTCAAAGGTGTAAACTGAAATACTTATATTTATTCAAATTATATATTAAAAAAAAACTTCTTAGCTTACTTTTTTCACGAAGAATATTTGCTTCATGCTCATAGTCTCAAGAATATTTTTTAAAGGCTAGGCATGCTTCAAGGGATGTTAGAGCACACAACAACAAATATTTTCTTTATATAAGAAACAAAAGTCAATATTGTTGTTAAAGACATTTTAACTATAGTTAGAAACAAAGTCGAAAGAAAAATTCCAGTTCAGTTTGAGGGTTGTCACCAAGGGATCTCTGGGGCAAGGAAAAAATTCTTAAACTTTAGAAGGAATAATAGAAAGAATAATAAATATAGTAATAGAAAGAATAGTAAAGAATAGAAAATGTTTGATTAAACTGCTTATAATGTTTGCGTGTGACAAAATCGGAAAAGATCATTTGCTCATTTTTAAACTTTATATTCTATTTTAGTGAGATTAAGGTAATAAACTTTAAGGATCAGTACAGGATGCTGAAACAATCATTTTTTGTATAAAAATGTATGGGCGCAAGTGATACGTTGGGGCATAAACCCAGGGCGCCGATTTGGTGCTTTTTTCATTTCAAAATTTGTCATTCATACCTGAATATTCATGGTCTATTCTTTTCTTTATTTAAGACATAACATTTCCAGATTGAAGAAAGAAAAGATCTTCTTTGAAAATTTCCGGGATGAAATCAAAAGTTTTTAACTAAGAGTTCTCTCAAAACTGGTATATCTGTTCAACGCAAGAAATATATGAAGAGAGATAGAAACGGAGGTTTTTTTTTTTTTTTTTTTTTATTCAAAAATTTCCATTTCATAACGGAAATTTTTAAAGAATAATTTGTCTTTTATGTAAAAATGAAATGTCTGTCTTAAATAAAGAAAGGAAATTTTTCTGGTATGAATGAGAATTTTTGAAACATTAAAAAAATAATCAAATTGCTCCCCTGGTGTTTGTACCTCAACGCCTCACTTGCGCAAATACATTCCTATACAATAAGAGGTTGTTACACTGTCTAACACTAAGTGTGAACACTAACAGTACTAATACTTAAGCTTTGTACCATAAATTTAAAGTTACCCTGTATATATATATATAACCATTATAGAATATTACAAATCATCATCAATTACAATACAAATTATAAACTGACATGATATAAACATTATTCATATTAAATTTGGAACAATATTTATTAAATTAATTAATCACCACTGAATTTTTTAAGACAAGATCAAAAGACTTATAAATGAAGCATTAAATAATATGAACTAAATAGTGCAAAAGTAATATTTATTCATATTAAACTGTAGTATTATTAGAGACCGATGGAAATGTCAAACGTACAACATCAAATGGAATTTCTTATAAAATACTTCAAATAACTACATACGTAGAATTCTAAATGATGATGCACTAGAAAATGCGCAGTAGACAAAATAAACTCAGCTCATAGAAATTAAGAAGCTTGCTAACGTTGCTGATCATTTAACTAAACAGCATTATATATTTAAAAATATATAAGATATAACAAGAATCGGTGTTTCAGAAAGAACTTTAGCAAATATTTAAGCAATAAATATCGTAATCACAAATAAAAAGCAAATCTACATTAAGATATCCACGGTGGAGGAACACCTGATATGTAGCCATTAAGAGTTTAACATTTGATATTGCTACATAGTGTTCTGGCCGAAACCACCTGCCACGAATACATATTCTATGTTATTTTTTTATGCTCGGCTATTTTTTAAATATAACTTATTGCCGATGAGGCCACAGCCTGTTTTTCCTATTTTTATATTTTCTTGTTGCAATTTTTAACATTTTAAATAGATATATTCTTTTATTTTCTTATTTGTATTAATTTATACACATATGTGTGTGTGTGTGTGGGTGTGGGCGTGTGTACCATGCAGTTCAAAAATATTTAACAATAAAAAATAACGGCGATATCCTCTGCCATAGATATCTATTGAAATTTTCATTTCTTCCAAAATTATGAAGGTTTTTTTTCGGGGTATCAGTAATTTGCTTTTTCTTTTACTAACCAATCTTAGGTATTGATTTAGATTAAATAGTATTATGGATTAGGAATTTTGGATTTGCATTTTGGATAAATTTGGATTATCTTCGAGTCTCATAGGCTTTGTGTACACAGGTTTTATTTCATAGATTTTTTCCTCCGCATTCATCTTGAAATTGCGAGTAAACAATTTTTGTTAAAATATTTTCTCAAAATATGCGTTTAAAGGACGTGCCTAAATAGTTAATACAGGAAAAGTGCCTGAATAATTAAATGACACTAACCTATTTTTTAAAATTAAATAATTGTATGATCATGAATAATTACTCTTAATGTATTATTTTTTTAACTACAAAATGCCACTTATTTATGTATTTATTTACATGATATGCCTAATGGTTAATGATTTACTTCTTTGACTTATAAATAAATTTTATAAATAATAGTAAATCATCAGTTACAATACCAGCAAAACTAAAAATATTTTAAGAGAGACATACAAACATTTCTCATGCATTGTTAAAATGTAATATATTTTGATTTAATGAACTGTTATTTATTTAATAATTCACATGTCTTTGAAAACTTAATTCGTGATTCATATTATGTCGGCAATTATTCTGATCGTGATAATACAAAGGTTAAGTCGCATTATTTTATATTGTTCTTCCTATGTCTGCATGTTATACTTCAATCTTAAGCTTTTCATGTAAAAGATAAATAAATAAACGCTATTTCGGTTGGTTCAAAAAGCCTTGTTTTAATGATACAGCTGTATTAGCGTGAGTAGAGTAATGCCTAACGTTATGTAACTAGCATAGAAGAACCTTGAACTTTTTTGTGTTACCAGGAACAAGAAGCAAGACAGCAATTAGCACAGTTTTGACTGTCATTCATATATTTTTATAAAATGCGCGCGTTTCTTTTTTCCTTAATAAAGATATTTAACATTCAATTATTAAGATGGGGGTAATATTAAAATACAATGGCGCCAACTTATATGGGCCCGTGGGGCCTGATCCCACCCAGTAATTTTGAATTCCAACGTACCCAATTTTCATTGTTCGATTTTGTTATTTATTTTATTATTCATTTTTCTCTCGAGAACAAAATTTATTTTGCCAATGACCGCGCGTTTTGATTCTCTGACTAATAGACATTAATCCAAAATGACTGAAATGTAAATGTTTAAATTTCTGCTGCTTTTTTTTTTTTTTTTTTTTTTTTTTTTTTTGTAGTAATGTTCATGATATGATAATATTACAATAAATATTGCTGTCTTTATAAGGAAAAACGCATGAGAATAGGATTGAAAAAAAAAAAAAAAACCCATGCAATTACCTTGAAACATGATAGCTTGATTTAAAAATCCCATCTTTCACCAGCTGTCCACCCTTCAAAGGAAAACAAATTGGTTGCATAATTTTATTAAAATATCTTGGAGCCCACCCAATATTTTTAAGTTAACCCGATATTTTTCAAAAGTTGGCGCCACTGTTAAAATATATTTCAAAAATAACGAAAACAACATTTTATATAGAATTTTTTAAACGTTAAAACATATGCGTATATTAGTTAGAAATTCTTCAAACATTCTATTAACAAGTGTATTTTTTTCATACATGCCAGAGTATCCTTAAAAGCATTTTCTATTGAAATGTTTCTTTTTAAAATTCGTGAAAATGCATCAGGATATATAAAAACTATAATTTTTGGTGCCACTTTTTTTCGTATAATAATTTTCCAATCAATAAAAGTTATTACAAATTTTGCGATTAAATAAGGCAAAGATTATTATTCGGAAATAACAGTGTCCTTTTCCTTGCAAAAAGTAAAGGAGTGCACGCGCCTTACTGCATTCATTTAAGAATTTAATTTTTATTTACTTAAATAACTATGCTAAAAGTTGAATAATGCAACATATAGTGTTTGCATTTATATAAGTTGTACTGTATTATAAAAGCTAATTTATGGTTATTCAATCATATACTCAATTGAGTTATGTATTTTCAAATTAAAAAATATAACATATATAACAGATACTAAGAGATTTTTGTAGAATCTATCTAAAATCGTTTACAGGGTCACGCAAAGAACTGATTACATGACCGCATATGGATTATAATTTCTGGGTGTGTGAGTTCATTAAATTTAAGCGCGTTTTTCTCGAATGAAATCTTAATTTAATATTTGGTGTCTCTAAAAGAGTACTAAGTAAAATACAGTGCTGTACAAAAGCATTGAAGTACGCTTCCGTATATTATTATAAATTACTGAAGGTTAATTTCTAACCTATTATTCGTTTTTCTATTAAACAAAATCTTCAGATACTAAAAAATAATATATACCAATCTATAGATCAAATACAGGGTTGTGCAAAAAAATTGAGTAGCTATTCCGGTATGGGCGATAATTAGTGAAATTTGTTTTCCAAATGTGTTATGCTTCTTTATGTTTACATAGCTATCGTGTATACATAATGAAGTAGCGAAGTTTTTTTTAAAAAAAGTATTCTAAAAGTTTTGAAAAGTGTTTTGTAATCTATGATTGATACATGACTTTTTTCTCCTTTTTTTCTCGTGTCGCGTAAGAAATGGAAAGATAAATTGCGTTTAAATTCTTATGCCAATGAATAGCTATTTAATTTGACTTTAATAGATATATATTTTCATTATCCTATCTTTATATTTCAGTCATGCTATCACGGGGAGTGTGGGAATGACCCAGTTTCTGCGCATCCTCAAAATGGACAGTGGGGTGAATGGCAAAAATATGGTTCCTGCTCCAGGTCTTGTGGGGGTGGTATAGCAAGATCTATTCGTTATTGTGACAATCCAAAGTGAGTTTATTTCATTTTATTTTACTTATTTATTTATTTTTGTATAGAAATGCAAATTCTTCTGAACATCACATGATTAAAAATGTCGATCATCAGATTATCATAATTTTCTATCAAACTAAGATTCTCAAGATTTTCAAACAAGTTAAAAGACAGTGATATATTTTTTAATAATTACCTATTTTTTAATATGTAGTAAGCGCTGTTGGATGTTTCAAAATTTCAAACGTCAGCTATTTCTAAGCTATTTCATAAATTAAGAAAAGCTAAATTTTTAATTCAGGATCTCATTCTTTGCATTTCTTAAATAAGAATGTTTTATTCTTTTATTGCTTTTACTACGAAAATAATCTCTTGAAATCGAAAATATTTTAGCTAGTTGAAGATTTTTAAAAAGCGTCCAGAAATCTGAAAATAAAAAATTCAGTCAAAATAAGTGGGATAGCCACTTATTGCATTTATTTTGTTTAAGTAAATTTATTCAGCACAAATGAGTAAAGTTATATATTTTATTTGCCTGTTTGTTTTAAATTGAAGAAGTCATTACATATTTTTTATCTTCCTTTTCAACGAAAAAAATGATTTTGAAATTTTAAAATATATTGAAAGTGAATTAAACTAATTAAACAAAGACTAGTTAAATAAAGCAGAATTTTTTTTTTTTCGGCTTTGAAAATAATTAATTCAAACCTAGAGTTTAATGAGGACTTGGCAGAAGACTATCAATTGAAACTTAACACAGGCAAATTTTTCAATAGAGTGTTTTTTGATAGTACGTCATATTATAGAAAAAAATGGGTTTTATCTTTTTCATATTTTTTATCTTTGAATTTGTTTACTGATGAAAAAAATGTAAGATATTAATAGTTCTTAAAAAATAAAAAAAAACTAATGGAAAAACTTAGGATTTGAAAAGATTACCTCTTAATGTCATAATCCAGCAAATTTTCTAATTCAGGATACTAATTTTTTTCCTTCTTTTTTTCATTTTAGGCACATTATTTTATTGCCCGTTATTGTAACACAAATTTCAATGTCGAAGCTTTGAAGGTTAAGTTTCTTAAATGCGTCATTAATCTCTTGAGATCAGAACAACAGTTTTATGTACATAATTTTTATTTCAATTAACTGTTGTTTTAAGAGTTGTGGAAGCCAGGGACGTTGCATGCAATATACTGTGTGATTCATAAATATCTAAACAATAGGATATTTCCTTCAATATTGCCTCTAGACACATACTTCCTATTTCATAGTTTCATAACATAAAAAATTTAAATAAATAAGTTTCAACTCCATAAAAAGTCTATTTGTGAAAATGTAAAAACTAAAATTTTACATGGCCCCTGTGTGTAAAATTTTCAATTAGGAAAATTTTTCTTATACATCAATGAATTAAACAAAGATATCCATCTCGATATCTTCAAAATTCGCAGAAATTCTAAAATCCAAAATTCGTGACTTACACCGCTTATTCGTGCCTCGAGGCGATGGGTTTTTGAATCATTTTGAATGCTAGATAGGGATCATCCACAAATTGTCTGTTATTAAAAGTCGATGTAAGTCGGTGTCTCTACTTTGGACATAAAAAAGCAACGTATAGATTTTACGTTTAACCTGCTTTCAAAATATGCTGATTGTCTGCACGGATCGAATTATCTAGATCCAGTTTCGAACCGACCCATAGGGAAAGATTTAAGCTCAACCTAGAGAAAAGTTAAAATCATACCCCAGCAAGGTCTGACTGAATTTATATATATATATATATATATATATATACTTACATCGATATGATTACAAATTATTTCATATGGAGGAGTTCTTACCAAAAGTACTTATTATAAATGCTTTCTCTTTTTCTTTTTGATTTTCATTTTTAAAGAAGCTCCAAAGGATGCGATATATTTGCACGCATTTCAATTTATGTCAAATCTCTTAACACTGGATGAATTATTTAAATGTGAATAACTCTGAATTTTGCAGATGTGAAGAATGAAGATTCAGTTTTAGTGTTTAATTCAGGAATAGATAATTAAAGTTTTCCTGATTGGAATTTTTACCCTACTGGGGCTGTATACAAATTTAACTTTCGCATTTTTCAAACAGATCTTTCATGGAGTTCCACACCAACTTATTTCATCATATTTTGCACATTTTTAATGAAACTTTGTAATTGGAAGTATAGGTCTAGAGGCAATATTTAAGGAAATAGCCTATTATTTTAATATTTATGAATCACACTGTATATAAATGTACGTATGTATATATATGTGTGTGTGTGTGTCGGTATATATAATTAAAAGGAATAGTTCGCTTTGAATCTTTGATATGTATTAATATTCAAAATCCAATTAGGTGGGGGAAAATTGAAAAGACTTTAAAATAACATGTTTTCACTAAAAAAAAAACTTCCATTAATCATAATTATTACATTCATACTGAAAGTTTATATAAATTAGATTTTTTTTTTCTTACACATGATTATTTCGTAAAATCTGGCTCCATCTTAGCCACTGATATTAAATTCTCATAAAATTAAATTTTCATTTGCTATTTAATTTCAATGGCGATTAATTGTACATTCTTTACACCAATAGAAAGAAAACAAAAAATATGTAAATATGATAATTATGACTAATATATTTCATAATGTCATTTTATGTGATTTGATGACTTTGATGATTTAATGTATTTCAGTATGTCATTTCTTTTAATCTTCCGATTTCGGTGTCAGGGTTCAGCAAGAAAAAGATTTAACCTTGATACTGTTAAAGAAATATTGAGTATTCACCTTGGCATTTTAACTGCATAGCTCAGAACTAAGTTATTTTAAAATATCTGTAAAAAGTTATTTTCATAATAATGATATCAATCCTGTCAAAAAATAAACAAAAGCATAACATTTCAATCTAAATTAAAATGCCTGCGAATATTTTGATTTTAGGTTGTACATTGAATTATTGTCTATATTGTAAATATGATTTTCGATTTAATATGCATGGCATTTAGAAACAGCATACTAATTCACAAACCTACGTTAAGGGATAGCCATTGATCAAATAAACTCTCTCCTCAGGTGGTAGTAAAGTGACTCAGCGCTCTTGACATTTTCCTTGACCCCGATGTCTTCAAAACGCGCCTTTCTATTGACCACTGATAAATAACTCGTTAATAATTCAGTAAAAGCATTTGCGTCTTAGAAAATATAATCTAAACATATTACTAAATGGTTCGTATATACATTTATATAATAATCTCTAGAACTATTATTTTGCGAATGACAATGATACAAATCTAAGATTCGTGGGCCGCAGCGAAAAAAATGTACATTATAAGCAGTAAATGGAATTTCTGAGTAAAAACGATTGTTCCGGATTACAATGGATTCATTTTAAAAAAGAAAAGAAAACTAGTTCTATAAAAATTTTCTCATCATTAAGTGCAGTGGTCTACTTTTTAGGTAACATCATTATTATTTTTTATAATCGCAAATAAAAAAGCTGCATTTACTTTTGTAGGCCAAGTCATGGAGGTCAGTACTGTGTTGGTGACAGAGTTCGTTACAAGTCTTGCCAAACTCAGGTAATAGAAATGAAATTGAATTTATTTATTAATATTTTATATGTAGATTGCCTGTTTGTTTCGAAAGTTATAATGACCCGCTTCGATTTTTACGTAAATAAGTTGCAGAAACACACACACAAATACATTCTTGATTTTTTTCTTTTCTATATTTATCTGCTGACTATTTTCAATTGATATAAACAGAAAATTTCTTACTTTTAGTAGAATTTAATCTCTTCGGGGCCAGCATCTTTTACGGAATTTTTAATCTTATATCACCGGTTTTTTAAAGCAAAAAATTTTGCCTAATTGAATCGCGAAAATGTTCGGATTAAATTAGTCAAGTTTACAATAAAAATTTACTGCGACAATAATCAAGGATTCTGAGCACATGTTGCGTAACGTATACCGGTTGCTCGTCACCAAAAGGCATGACTTTTAACATTTGACTTTTAACTTTTTTTTAGCTTTTTATATATTCTATAAATTTAAACAATTCTAAATGTACTGGAATCTTTTGCTTTGTGTGGTTACAAGTAATGCAGTCAATTATTTAAAAATTCTACCTTAATTAAAGTGAGGAAAATCTCAATTAGTGGACAAAACATACTGTACAATAGTTAGTCCTTTTCGTGCAACTAAAAAGGATCATTTCATTTTTCTAAAAAAGTAGAAAAATCCTACAAAAGGAATTCATATCAAAATAAAAATTAATATCTAACCAAAAATTCAATTCGTTTCAACCCATAATGCATTCTGAAATTTAAATAAATATCCGCATAATCTAAAACGTCTTAAATAAATACAAAGCAAGTTTGAAGCAATAAAATTGTATTGAAGTAAATTTTAAATCAAATTATGTATACTTTTAAAAATAATTAAACTAATGGTAAATAAACTACCGCAATTAAGGCATACAATATTAATAATGTGGAATTAAAATTAAAATTGATATTTTACTTTTTCTTTGGTGACATTTATTAAAGTATAGCACACGTTGATGTTAATGAAAATTCGTATATAATATATAGATGCTTGTTGAAAGTATTTAAAATTAAGCTGTAATATGTGAGTACTGTCGGTCAAAAAAATGAGCCCCCATCTTATTGAATCATTGAATTAGAGCAGCCATTCAAGGGGATGCCATTCAAGATTTATGCTTTCTTTCCGAATATGAATGCAGTTTTGGAAATACGAGGCTGCTACATATTAAATATTGGATCATTTTTTTTCTTTTTGTCAGGCTGCAATGCTCAATTTTCCGACCATATTTAAGTTCCCTGGGCCAAATAATACACGGAAAAGGATATAGTTTTTTTTTTTTAATCTACCTACAGTTAGAAGGGGTCCTAAATTGACAAGGTTAATGCTCAATCCACAGGAGAATAAATAACGTTCTCAAAGAATTACCCGATTGAATAAAAGAGGAATAGAAGCACAAGGAACGGATCGAAACATAAACCGGTATATGAATTCGGTTTGCCTATCTGCCTGGTTATCTGGCGGCGCTCTAACTCGAATAAATATGATCGGTTGATTGATCGATTGATTTTTGACGTCCGATTATCTGCGCTAGGGATATAGGACCAGGGGGGAATGTCCTTCGTGGGGGTCTTTCTAAGGGAACCTAACCCGTATTTACGCAAGGTTCGAAGAAAACCACGAAAACTCCGAACGGTTAGGCCGACAGCCGCGATTGGGTTCGAACCCAGCACCTGCCGTCTACCAGTTGAGAGGTCCGATCCTCTCGGCCACTGGTGGGGCCAAATATGATCGGATTGATGTATAATTTTTATATGTTAGAATAGAAACTACAATGTTTGCTATCGAAAATTAAGTGTGGATCATCTATAGTTCGTTTACACACAAAAGTATCTTACTATATTATGGCCTAACGGTAAAAATCGCTGGCTGTGCATTTTCTGTAAATTACGTATTTAGGCATCTTATTTTAATGTATTATGAAAATTTTTCCAACCACTAATAGAATATTAATAAAATATTATTTTATTAATATTCTTTTAGTTCTCGAGAGTTTCATAATATGTGTCCTATATATTAATCCAGTTCTTGTTTTTAATTTAAAAGCTTTTTTTTTAACAATTGGAATTATTAATAAAATCATATTAAAAAATATGAATTATTACCTATATTAATTTTCACATTGAAAGAATTCGCATTGTTCAAACATATAAGTTTGTCTCGTCATTTGATCAAGGTTCTAAATTATGAGACCAACTCGAGTAGAAAAGCGCAGGTGCCAAACAACAAGAGCAAAATATTAAGGACCCTTTCCCTGCCCGCGAAGACACTCGCGAGCTAATGCTATTCCTATTGGGAGGAATTTTTCTAATAACTCTTTCGCATTATGACATTTTAAATTTTTTGCATTACATAGCTGAGGTCCCTCTCAAGATCGCTCCTTGATTACTTTTTCGATTTTAGTCGCAGATGTTTTTTATAAAGTTACTTTCAATTTCGGAACAGGTTTTGTAAGTGAAAGTAACTTTACATTCATTAAACTAAATTACTTACTCAAGAAGAAATTTTTGAACTGTTAGAACTCTCTCATTCGTAATTTAGCGATCGGTCAAAAGATGGCGATGTTGAAGGCAACAGATTTAAACAGGCATTAAATTGAGAATTTAGTTCAAATGAGCCCGATATAAGTTCACTTGTCTGCAAATATTTCAGTTCAGTTGAGTATTTTAGATATGGATAGATTCTTGAAACTTTCCACTCACAGAAACACAAAATTCCCTGAAACTTTAACTCATAAATCTATTTCAAACCACTTTCAATTTCGAAAAAGATTAAATAAACGGGTAAATTTGATCGAAGATCGCACAAAAGGTTTCAGTTAATATTATCTTGAAAGGACACTATACTTTAATTAATGAACGCAAACTATTAATTTTTACTTATTTAATCCTCATCCTTTTTCAATAAGAATATGGATGGAAACCCCATTAAATATCATAATTAAAATAATTAAAAGAGGAATCTATATATTTAACTTAAAAAATATTTAAGAATTACTTTTCAGACAATTCTAACAGCATAGGTTTGTATATATGAAAAGTAATATTAATTACATGATTTAATTTTAGCTAAAAAAAAGAAACCCTTAAACTAACAAAAAATAAATTTCGTTTAATTAAATCCCTCAGATAATGAAATGGTGTCGGAGAAAAAAATTGAAAGTGAGATGGCATAACCAGTTATTAGCGATAATTAATAATGTAAAGAGCAAATTAAATGTCTAAAAATAAGAGCTTTTTAATAAGTAAAAAAGAAATAAAATGTTTTAAATTAACTTAAAAAATTAGAAATTCCAAATAATTAACAGGGATTAAAATGAAATTTAAATTTCTAAAAGAAAAAAATGACTAAACGAAATTTAAAGTTCGAAATCTTTAAAATTCCGAAATAAAGAAAAAAGGAGATTTCTATAAAAGTCAAAATTAACAAAAACTAAAACATTTTTTAAACGAAATTTTAAATGCTGAACTTTCTTAAGAATTTACCCACTGCATAAACAAAATTTTAATTTTCGCTGTGTCTTCAAAAAAGAATTTTTTAATAAAAAAAAATAATTGATAAAATAGTTTTCGACAATTTTTTGCTTTAAAACATATAAAGTTCTTTAAAATTGAATTTTTTTTAGATAATAAAATATTTATTTCGGAAAAAAAACTTCAAATCCAAAGCTTGCTTTGAATCAGGAATCTTTGAATAGCAGGACACTGACCTACAACTGAGTCATCTAGCCTGCGAAAAAAAGACGGAAATTAAGGTTCTGTTCTAAAATCTTTGAAGTAGAAATTGCCGAATAGCATTAAATTAATTCATCTAATTAAAATAATAGAATACTTTTTTCTAAATTTTAGGATTTGTTGTGTGATCAGAGTATTTAGCTATGCAAAATTTCAAGTATCTAATCTATGCAGTTTCTGAGAACGAACTCTGTGACAAATGGAGGAGCAAGACGAATAGGATTTCACCAGATGAATGAAACTTTTTTAAAAAAAAGGGAAAAACTAAAATATATAAATAGATAACTATCAATTTTAATCTTTACCTGATCATAGGCATTTGAATTTTTGTCAATTTTAGGATTTTTTTTTTTTTTTTTTTTTTATTCTTAAAAATTTTAATACCATTTCTCACATTGAACAATGAATGAAGATATATGGCTTATTATAGATTCTAGACGAAGTAAAGTCTGTTTCGCAATATTTTTAGTAATATTTCCTATACGCGTTTTTCGAACATATTGCTAATTTTACAAATCAATATTCCATCTTGAAATCAGGAAAATCCGTAAACACAAATGTAATAAAATTAAAGCAATTTTTTCTGTCTATTTTATTATGAGGTGTGTATAGTTTTCTCTGTTGTGAAGGTACTGGCAAACTAAAATAACTATCCTCTGGTAAGCATATCTAGTATCTGATAATTATTTCACGATACAAATTTTTGACACTAAGAAAGGCTTTCCATGCTGTATACGTAAATAAACTTAAAGAAAATCTTAACACATTATAGAATAATCAATCGTTACTGGAATCTAAATAAAAACATGCTTAAGTTTAAATGAACAATCTTTATACGTAAATGCCACAAGATCATTGAAAAATCCCTGTCGGCTCAGATACATTTCGAAGTTAAGTGCTGATTTCAAGAACAAAAAGTAAAATATGATTAGAGATAAACCCAGTTTAACACCTTTATTTGGCCGTTTCTGAAGAATTTTTAATTTCATATTTCTGTAAGAACTAGTTTTATCAGGATCATTTTAAGCGAAGTTCGGCTCAAAATGCCTACTTTGACAACATTTTTTAAAATATAGTCTGATTTTATGAAAACATCGACCAATACGACACATTATATAATTCTTAAATAAGAAACATTGCCAATTAAATGCGTTTGAGAGCAAAACTGAATTTAAAAAGAATGGTCAAAAAATAATAATAAAAAAAATGCTCAGACAAAAGAAATGACGTGCACTACGACTTTTCAATCTGTAATGATATTTCATGGTTTTGTAAGATCCGTTATGAAAGCTGTAAAAGCTATTCAAAGATTTTTTTTTTATATAATGTATATACTTATCTCTCTCGAAAACTAAGAATTTCATCACATATCTTCACAGGAAATATATTCATTAAAACTTTAATTCTCTTTCCTATCGATTGCATTTTTCATAAACAAAAAACTGATATTTACGATTGCTAAATTACTGCTTTTCTGCAATAAACAGTGAATGGGGGAAAGTTCAATGCTGAGGAAAATGTAGGTGATGTTTACATAAAGACAGCTTGACCCGCACGATCGTGCAGGATGATATTTACACAGAAAACGCCAATTTTCTTGTATGGGTGCTCTCCCGTGTTTGAGAATGACTAAATTCTTTTCATGATCTTTTTTTTTTTTTAATTACATGTACAAACAATGACTGCTTAAAGACTAAAAAGTAATTAAATGCGAAGATGAAAATATTTTGGATTTTAGAGGGTTAAAAATGATTCTGTGTTTGACCAACAATTTTAAATTTTTAATTAGTCAATGCTAAACTGTTTTTAGAAAAAGTATCAAAAATTAATTTAGTTGAAATTATTATAAAGTGTACTTTATGAAGGATTTTTGTTTTGCAGTCAAACATATTATAATTGTAAGAAATCTTCATAGTAAATAAACAATTAATTTTAAACAAGCAATATTCACAATGTTTATAATAAAAGAAAAAATAATTATAAATTATGCTAAGAAAAATCAAGTCATAATAAAGTCTTGATGGAACTCGTTGCAGTTCCATTAATTCTTATTCTATGAACAATGTCTTCCGCAATACAAGGGCGGCGCCTCTATCAAGGGCGGCGCCAGAGGGGGGACCGGGGGGGCATACCTGGCCCCCCCATCGGTGCCGAAATTCAATGTCGCCGGGGAAAATATTTTGAAGTTTGAATTTCTGCCTGGTCGGGTTAAATCAAAATATAAAGCTTTTTCTTTTTTTTTTTTTTTTTTTTTTTTTTTTTTTTTTTTGAGTCGGATTGACTAAACTAATTTTTTTGGATATGAGTCGGTTTCTGACTACAATTTGAGTTCAAATAAACCCAATTTTTTTTAAATCATAATTTCTTAAATTAAAAATCTACATGGATTACTACACAGGATGATACATGAATGACTCTGTACATGCTTGTTTTTCAACAAAAAAAAGATAAGATTTATACTGTAGTTATAATCATATATTATTATTTTTTAACTATATTAAATTGTGGATGAATGTCTGCTGATTGTGGATTTACGATCGGTTTAACATGAAGAATTTTTGGTACGGTTAAGAGTACGCAAATGAAAATTATTTTGTCGGGGTTGTCTTGGATGACAAGTAGAATACTGCATCGGGTCGGGCAAACTGAATCTGACCCGACTCGCAGTCTGGACCGAATCGGGTTGAGCTCAATCTTTTGTCGTTGTGAGTCGAATTCCAGTTTGGTTAAATTTAATAGTTTCAGATTCAGGTTCGATGTTGGCGCTTATGGTTCTTGATTCGAGATGAATCGAACTCTCATAAGTATTTACAAAATTTATTTTATGATGAAAAGCTATATATATGAATGTTAATGAGTTTATTTATACTGATTTTTAATTTAAAAGTTAAAACTGATATTGAAGGTACAATTTTTTACATAACTGCATTACAATACGGATATATTTTTTCATGAGTTACAGTTGGGGTCTGGTTGATGTTGAAATATTTTCGGTTCAGGACAAAATGTGATGATGTCGGGCTCGAGTTTCTGGTAGTTTTGCATTCACCTCGGGAAACTAAACCCATCTCCACAGGCAGTTTTAGTCGCATCTGGCTAAAGTTATTATTTTTTCGGATTGACTTCTATTTTTCGAGTCGGCTTGATTTTAATTGTTTTGGCATGTAGGTTCGATTCTATCTGATTTCTCAAAAGTATCTCCAAAACATATTTTTAAATGAAAAATTATATTATCCGGGTGTCAATGAGTGCATATACAGATATATTGATTTTTCCACACAAAAAATATAATTTATACTAGTGGTATTATTGTAGGCTACTTTTCCATTATTGCTTTACAAGATGGAAGTTTGTTTTTCATTTCGAGTTGGGATTGGGTTCGGATAGAATACTGTTGGTTTTAGGTCGGAGTTTGTTGAGTTCGGGGTCATCTAATTTTTTAAAACTGGTTCAGGTTGAAATAATTATATAATATAACCAGTTTAAGTCGGGTATAACCAAATCTGTGGAGGACTCTATGCTCGAAAAATAATCCGTGGATTCAACTTCTTTTCCCCTTGATTATATTCCGTAAAAACAGAAAAAATTACACTTTAACTTTTCCATTTCTACCCCCCCCCCCTTAAAAAATACAGTAAAAAACACCAATTACCTAAAATACTCGCACCTAAAGCAACATGTTCACCAAATTACACGCATGTTCTGGCAGCTATGCTGCTTAGTACTTTTTCATATTTAGAAAAGTAATTTATAAATCTCTTTTATATAAAAATACGTAAGAATCAGAAACCGAAGATCAAAATTTTCAAAAAATCTCCAGTCAGATGAAAGAAATTGCTTAAAATAATAGAAAACCTCTTCAAATCAGAGGGATATTTCAGCATTGCCGAGACGGACTCGGCGAGAAATTTTGGCCCACACAGACCACAGCTAAGACCTCCTGCATAACTCGCGGTTCGAATCAGCGTTAATTTTTAATTGCAGGTTGCTTTTCGCTGTTATTAAAATAATGCACTTTAAGATTCCCAACTATTTCACAAATTTTCACTTCATTTATATTTCTCTTCGGAATATTGTATTTAAGCTCTTTGTTTCAGATTTGAATCAAAATTTGGAATATCACGCTTTCTGCATTCGATCGATATACATTCTAAAATAAAATGGAAATTGAAGATGTTTTTCTCATTGTTTTTATTATTACAGCTATAGCGAAAAAAAATCTGCTTTGATTAAAATTATGAAAAAAGTAAAACGTGATATTTATAAAGTCATAAAAGTTACACATTTCAAAAACTGTAGTTCAACTAATTAATTTCACACCATGCAAATACATTGAATTCAAATAAAAGAAATTAATATTTAGTACAGTAACGTGTTCAGATAGAATGGAAAAGGATATCGTTCTTAGCAAGTATGCTGTTTTTTTATACATTTATTCTTATTTAGATTTGAATTTACCATGTTTAAGCCGCAGAGAACAGCTGCGATTCAGTAAAAGAAAATGCATGTCTGTCTGTTTTGACTAGTTTTCAAATTCTGTTCTGCAACTTAATATAAAACAAACTTTTCGAGTAATGGAATGATAAAGAGGTTGATGAGTACATTGTTTAGCATCAGCAAACATGTTCCTGCTGATTGGTTGTAAAAATAATATTTATATTTTTTATTGTTGCTATGGGAATTATAAGAAAAACACCTGTTGTGATAGATTGGAAGGATGTTTCAGAGTTAACTATATGCAGTACTCTATTATCGACAATTGTCCATTGACCACAGATAATAGGAGTTAATTATTTTCCTGATTTAGTATTTTTATTTTAAAATATGGAAAAAAGGTTTTTTTTTTTAAATTCTTCTGTTTATGGATTTTTTTTTTTTTTTTTTTTTTTTACAAAATTTTATAATTAATCAGAAACTGCAAGAACAATGCTACAACGAACTTTTAAAGAAAAAATTTGACTATGAAAAAATAGAGTCTCCGATTTTGCAAATTTTGCATTAAAATTATTATTTCTACTAATTATAAATATTTTATGAGTTCCTTCTTTTTACGAAAGTGTGAACTTTAATATTTTTTAAGACTTTCTCAAGTTTCAAGATTTCATACGAATAAGACCAAATGATTTCTTATTTCTTTGTGTTTATGTGTGATTTGATATTTTTACCCGAATGTTTTAAGTTTAAAACTGTTTTATACGCAGAATTCGTATTTTTGTTGATAATAATAATTTGTCTTAATTATGTAAATTTTTCATTTGTATTTTTTCATTCAGTAATACACACAGTAGAACGTCGATTATCCGGACCGGTCGGTATCGAGGATAATCCAGTTAATGAAAAATCCGGATAATTGGGAAACTTTATAAACGCATAGGGCAATGTTTTAGGCAACTTTCCTTCACATTTTTTCCAGGTTTCGACTGGCGATTGTGGTAATGCACATTTTAGCATATTGAAAATGGCGTGTTTAGAAGTATTTTTTTTTTTTTTAATTATTAAAATTTTATTTTCTGCAAAATTGGTACAAATTTGTACATTAGAAGTACACATAGAAATTATATTCATACACTGTATAGTATATATATTTTAAAAAATCCTCGTGATTGGGAAAAAAAAAATCTTGATAGTCTTCTAGTTCACAGAGGCCATTCTTTTGTCTGCGTGGGGCTCTCGTGCATTAGAAGGGAAACTTCTAAAGTTTTAGAAAAAAAAATAGTTTTATGCATTGCTGTCTTTGTATTTGTTGGTGATTTTATTATTTCAGGATTAAAAATTAGTTATTTAACAGTTAAATTCCATGTCTTCTTGTCAAATTTACCTTACCCTGCCTGAAGAAGTTTGACTTTAAAATTTTTGGAGAAAATAGCAAAAAAAAAAAAAAAAAAAAAAAAAAAAAAAAAAAAAAAAAAAAAAAAAGTATGATTCTTGATTGATCCGGTTAATTGGACAATACGCTTAATCGGAGTCCGGATAATCTCTACAGTATTTTAAATTTCATATTCATTATTTCAAAAAGCACTGCAATTGAAAATTAGTATTCCCAAATCAGACCTAAAAAATCTTGTGTAACTGGGAAATCTTATTATACCCCTTGGAGACGAGTGACACGTATACGTGCCGCAAAAATGCTTAAGAATCATTGTTTATCAGTGTCATGCTTTTTCTCTCTCTTCCTCTTTTTGTACTGCATTAGATCTGGAAATACTGTTATTCACAGATGTCTGTCAAAAAATTCGTTCCAAGCATATTCTACTCTTTATTAGAAAACTGAAAAAAATGAAAGAAAAAAGGAAAACAAATTCTGGTTCGGCCAAAAGTTATAGAAAAATGTGCTATAATACCTGTTTTAAGAATAATAAATTTCAGGGCCGGAAAAACTTTCAAAAAAATAAAATTTAGTCTGAGTCTTCAGATAAAATTAAGCTCGATTCGAGTTTAAGGAAAGGAAATTTCACCGAGCTCTTTCTTCTGGATAAGCCGCGATAGATGTTTGCATTGGCCAGGCTCGGGCCTGTTTTCTTTTACGATACTCGGGCCGATCCATGCCTGGTTTTCACTCTTTTCATGGCTTAACTAACTTTTACGATATTGAGCTGGAACTGCGCGGGAAGAAATTTTCAGTCCCGGTTTCGATCCGTATGAAAATCACTTTCTCGGAACGACTTGGTCCGAGTAAAAGTCAATAAAATTTGACCTGTTGCAAATATTTTTAGGAAAAATGTATGTATTTTTATAAGTTTAATTCACCATTATTCTACAATTAAAATTTTAAATGTATTATTTATAAAGAATAGTAGATTTTTAGAATAAAATTTAAATACAGAAAAATCTGTGAAATAGAACCTGCCTATGACGCATTGCTGTCTTAGGGGGATTCTTCACTCACTTCAAAATACCTGCTCCATAATGTTAAACCAATGGGCAGGTTGTTTTCAAATTTCTCGTTTTACTTTAATATTTTTAAACGTTTTTTGAATGGGATAACTGAGCTCAATCTTCAATATAACTATTTTTTACTTTTTCGATTTTGGTTGCAAATATAAATATATATAGTAATATAAAAAGCACTTTCAGTACAAAAGCCGGTTACGAAAGTTAAAGTATCTTTTTTTAATAAATTATAACGCCTTTTTTTTTTTTTTTTTTTTTTTTTTTTTGTTTCTATGGAATTCTGTCTTACAAGATTTTATGTGTGGCATTTTTTTCTGATTTTAAAGTCTCCAATACATGAAATAAGGGTTAACAATAACTAAGCCATACAAATAAATATTCATTAAAAATAAATAAATATTGCAGACAAGAGCACTTCTAAAAAAATGAATTATTTTTAATTATAACTCCCCGTGCAAAACAGTTTATAACTATATCGAAGTAAAAGTTCATGTTTTGTAGAAATATAGAGTCGGGTCAGGCCAAGATTTTAACTTATATGTTTTTTATTTTTGGCCGACCTAATATATATATATGTATATATATTGTACTTGCTAGACAGTATAATCAGGTCGATTTTTTAAATTTTCTCACCGATCGTACCATTAATTTATTTTGCACGAACTGGGTCGGGCTCGGCCCTGAAATATTTCCCCAGCGGTTTTTTAGGCTCCAGTCCAGCATGCGTTGACCTTTAATATATATTATGAACTTGGCCCCCCTGTCGGGAATACAGTGCCCCCCCCCCCCCCGTCGGGCAAATTCTGGCGCCGCCCTTGACCTGCACTTGTCCAATATATGTTATATTGGATAAATTGAAGTACAATGTTGTGCCAAAATTGCATTAAACAGAAATCTTCCGATAAAGCACGAATGTTGTCGAAATATTGGCTTTACGTTAAAACAATTAAGAATGATATGGTGGAACATTTCTTACGAATAATACAAAATTATTTAAATTTCTCAATGTTTGAAATTTTTTATGCCAATATTTGCGAAAGTTATAACTGAGATATAGCTAATAGTAATAATGTTTACTTCAATACTGCAATTAATTTTAAGATACCGATGTATTTTTAGCTTTTGGGCAAATAAAATTATTAACTTTAAAGACACAAAAACAAAATTAAATAAGAAAATATTTGATTCATGTCATTTAATTATTCTAAAAAGGAAATAGCATAAGGTAATATGATAAGGTAACTTTTAGGGTGTGTGTTTTGCCAAGTCATAATTTCCCTCTGATACTAACAAGTTATATTATCAACTATTCGTCTTTCTTGTTTCCTCACGTGTAAAGGATTATAATAAAGTTACCATTTAAAAGTTTGCTTTTTTTCATATATAAACTTCTTTCTGCTGTTTCTTCTCATTTTAGTCTTCAGTCAACTAAATTTTTCTAACCTTTCGCAAATTTTAGTAACATTCGTTCATTTTCTGTTCTAATAATTCGTCAATAAAACACATTTATTAACCCTCAAATTTTCATAGATTGCACTTTCCTCCATAATTTGTATTTGATATGTCTAATGGAACAGCTTTACTAAAATTTGTACATGCATGCACGGGAATCAAACACGGATGAAATTCTGCAAATAAATAAATAAATTGATGACATGTTAATATTTGGAGACTGTTAAGAAGATAAAAATCGAGCTGTAAATTTCTGAGATTTAGAAAAAATATTATTTTTAATCTAGAATAAAGAAAAGCACATATGAATTATACGTGTTATACATTTTGAAATGAAAAGTTTAATAAGTACTATTATTTTAGCGACTCATTCAAACCATAGATTGCTATCAAAAGTAACGTATGGTGTATTTTTGTCACTAAAATTGAAAAAGCCAGTTTATTTTATGTGTAAGTGTTCAATGCCTTCATTTTATTCCCTGTACAGATAATATATGAGACTGATTTTATAGTTGAAATCGGATAATCTTTTGTTTTCAAAATAGAATTTCATAATCTACTTCGATGCATCCATAAATCCAGCCCGTTTTCTGGGCGACAATGTTTGTTTCTTTCCCTCAGCGTATAATGTGTGATAGCCACATCGTCCTCCGTTAATATGTCAAAATACACGTCTTTTTCCTCTTTAGTCCTCATCATTAACCTTATCTTTCAACCTAGAGCAGTAGTTATTTCTTGATAACGCTATATTCATGGGTAGATGCAGTGAAAATGATGCCTCTTGTCTGCCTGTTGTCTATTTTATACCTACTCGTCTCTTGTCTGAAGCGATTTCTTGGAAAACTGGGGGCAGTAACTTAATGTATATCTTCTATCACAGTACGATCACCGAGCGCCAAAAGAAAAGACTAGGAATCCATGTCAGAAAAAATATAAAACAGGGAAAATCTTTTAGCGCTGTAGAAGATTTTAGCATAGATAATCTATGGTCATTTTTAAAGTTCTAAACTAACTAATCATTCTTTATCAACTTTATTTGAAATTACTTAGACAAATTAGCTGAAAATAACGATGTTGTCCTGTATGAGGAAATATATTTCGTTTAAAAAAATAATTATTCTGATGCAATTTTTGTAATTCGTCTGTTTAATATTTTATACGTATAAATGCATATTAATATTCCGTAAAACTAGGCTATGGAAGCTCTTATCTTCCTATGGTAATCCATAGGGCCCCAAATCTTCCGTTTCCTTTCTCACTTTTTATCACGTATATTTTTAAGAGTATCCGGGACACATTTTAAAATAATATTTATTTATCGAGTTCAAATTTTGAATTTTTTTGTGATTATTTCTGAACCGTATTATTGTGAACAAAACAACATGATAAAACTTTCAATTTTTTTTAATTTAATTTAAATTTTTTTTAAAAAAGTGGGGTAATTTAGAACTTTTATAACTCAAAATATTAATGTCAGATTTTCTATTTTTTTTAGATTTAAATAAACATAAATATCTCAATTTTGATTTTGATTCAGCATTTTTTTAAAATATTAATTTTAAAAAAATATTTAAAATAAAAATTTCACAAAAAATTATGTAACTTATTTTTTAAAATAATATTTACAAAAGTAAATGTTGTTTTCAAATTTGCAGAATCAAAATTAAAGTAAAATAATTAAAAAAGCCATGTTCCAAGTTTGAAGCATTTATCTTTAACGGTTCTTGAGTTATAACAATTTAAATCTGAGAAATTGAAAAAAAAACCATCACGAAGTAAAATGCATTTTTACAAGAAGTCATTTCCATGACAATTATTGTTTGATAACTAGATTTTTAAACTAAAACAAAAAAAAAAATACTTCCTTTTCTAATTAAGGTAAAAACATGATTTAAATGTTATTATAAACATAAAAAACAGAGAAATTTTTAATGCAATATATATATATATATATAAGTGTCATAGAAGTCTTCTTGTAGCCTAAGTTTTCAAAAAATACATTAACATATTAATAAGTTATTACAATGCTGGTATTTTTTCATTGGATTTTTCACTTAATGACTTCATGTAATCATTCGCTAGTAAGTGAATGAGATTTTTGTGCTCTCGGATCTTGCCTTAAGAATAAATGAACAAGTTCTTTTTTATTAAGTGCGTCCAACTTGTGTTTTATTAAATGCGTCCAATCTGTCACAAAATTCCCCTGCACCCAACAGTTTGAAAATTTGAAATTATCGCATTTAGAAGCTCATTAGCTTGGCTTTTTTCAATCCTAAGTCTCAGGGTTTCCAGCATGTAAAAAGTAGTCAGAATACTATCTTGAACGCACCCACTGATTGCAGGACAATCTAAATTGCTATAATTTAAAATTTTTAATGTTTTTTGTTCAGAAAACTACTTATCATTTCGGCTTGTCTGTCGGCCGCCTTCCCGTACTTTAACTCCCCTAAATGTACTCAGATTGTCATGTTATTTATATTTGATATATATATATATATATATATATATATATATATATATGTATCTATGCGGACCACCATAAAATAATTCGATTCCTTTTTATATGGAGTTAATTGCTGAAATTGGGCTTTTAGATGTATTATACGTTTTCTAAATTTCTCCATTCATCTTGTTAAGAAAAAAAAAATCATTATAATATCCTGAGTGTGTTAGAATGTGTTTCTTTATCGATATTTAACGCATGATTTTTTAAAATTTATTTATTCTTAATTTTATGAGGTAAAGAGTTTTACATTTTTTAGCAAATACATGTTAGAATTTAATAACAAGTTAACAATTCTTTCATACGATTATAAGTCTTATTTTCTTCTTTCACCTTGTTTGAAAAAAAAAATCATTATCATATTCTGGGTATGTTAGAATGCTTTTATCGATACTTAATGCTTGGTTTTTTATTTCTTTTTTGTTTAATTTTATGAGATAAAGAGTTTTGCATTTTTCCGCAAAAGTTCTGATGCATGTTAAAATTTAATATTAAGTTAACAATTCCTTCATAGAATTATATACCTCTAGTTTAATTCTTATAAGTTGCTGCATTTAGTTTCATTCATTCTGTAAATGATTTTTTCTTTCCAACAATAATGCTTTCCAATAATCAAGCAATAAATAATAAAATATACAAGATTATCATGATACATCTGATCATTTTCATCAAATGTTATGATTGATTAGTTAAAACTTACCTACCTTAGTTTATACCTGCATTCCAAATAGACATACATATAATTTCAGCTATTCAAAAGAATATTTTAGGAATGCTTTAGGAATTACAACTAGAAAATATCTATTTTTGAAGGACATTATAATAATTCAATTTGCAGGCATATAACAAAGCGTGAGTTGTAAAAATTCCATAGCTAACATTGACTCGGCTAAATATTTACGCCTTAATTATAAGCTCACGCTTGGTTTCGGTTTTAAAAGAAGAGACTAATAATACGGCCTTCGAGCATAAATCATCGTGTTACCAAATCTTCAAGCTGTGTTACGAGGAAATTGGTTCTATACTTCATTCATTCAATGTCATCTAAAATTATTTTACTAGATTCTTATGGCTTCAAAAGATAAACAATGAAGATAAATGATAGTACATTGATTTAAACAAAGTCAATGTTATTGTGCTTTCAAAAGTTTCAAATCAGCAGTGTAAATTACATTCTCTTCATAAATAAAAAATACTTGCAAATACCTGAGGTATCCACACACATACCCACGTGCGGAAACGATCGTGTATATGTAAATTCAGAGAGTATGGATAGATTAATAAAGTGAAGTATAGATAAATAGATGTATTTTATTTTGTTATATACATTCTTTAAGGCTGTTCTCAACTGCTCTACTCAACAAGCGCAAAATGTTTTGACTTATTTACAAATTCATTTTTTATTGGAAAGAGATGAAATTGCAAAACCTGAACCTAGAACCGATTTAGAATTTGTATTAGAATTCTGAGTTTTCCATTTTGTGATCAATCAATTACCTATTGAGTTATAAGTTTTTGAGCACCTAACAAGGCTTTTTTCTCGCCTGCTTGAGTGGTTTTTCCTCACTTGCACGCAAAGGCGTTCAAAACGTTCACTTTGACATTATTTTCTGAAAAATCTATTGCATTTGAAAAAAACCGTGAAAATAAGTGCGATTAGATAATTTCTGAACAACATCTCTGCTAGTTTCATGCCTTTCCGTACAAAAATAAATTAAAACGTGTGTCATAAAATTGCCCCTTTTGACTTGAGAACAGTTTTAAGTAGGCATTGGAATTTTTTATTGCCATGGAGTAGTTATGTTGCTTATAATGCAATGATCATGGATCATCGTCATCGAATTTAATGTTAATAAATCAGGATACTCTTATTAAGTTTAAATAATTTATTTTTTAACCGACTTCAATGAGGAGGTTATGATTTCGACCTGTATGTATTTCTTGTTCACGCATAACTTTCGTAAATATGAACCGATTTTGATAATTCTTTTTGTTTGTTTGTTTGTTTGTTTCAAAGCATAAGATACCCTGTGGTCCCATTTTAATTTCATTAAATTCTGATGATAAAAAAAATTTTAATGAAAAAATATGGATTTGATAAAAAAAAAAAGTAATGATTTGTCGCAAATCATCTTTCATTGTTGCAACCGTTTAAAAAATCATAAACATAATAAAACTATGCATTCACATGCGTTAGCGCCAAGTTGTAGACAAGCTCGATTCTTTTTTTGAAGTAGGTTAGTATTTTTCTTTAAAAAGCATACTTTATATCAACGTCAATTTTTACAGAAACAAAAAAAAAAAAAATTATAACTGTAATGGACATTTTAATTTTTATTGAAATAAACAAAACTGTTGTTTTAAATGTTGTTGCATTATTTAACATGCTTAAAATATTTATGCTGTGTGAAAGCAAAATACAACTATGCAAATAGAGTAATTTTTATTAAAAGATAACTTAATTTACTTGGCGTCCCTGAAAAACATATTTGTGAATGGTATCCAATAACAATAATGAATTTTTTAATGCTTTGCGGTTCATGTACTTGTAGTTGAACAATTAGCAACGAGATCTTTACCTGATATACTATAAAAATATATTATTTAATACCATTACTATACAAGTCCATCAGCAATTCAGAGATAGAAAGTATGATATATGCATTATAAGTAACAATTATAATGTCATACCGAATTTACGAACAAAAATTACGTTTTAATGGTGCTATATTGTGGATATAAATTAATAAATAAAACTAACGAAGAGGTTTATATTCGAAAAAGTAAACCAAGACTCACTAAATTATTCAGTCATGAAAGTTGATGCTGTTCGATGAACTGCAAACGAAACTAATATAAAACAAAATGTGTAATTACCATAAATTTTAGTTATTTATAAATCGTTATTATTTATAATACAATCTATTTTATCTATTCTGTAAATTTTAAATACATTAAATAAGTCAAACATAAACAGAAAACAAAAGTTTCGTCTGAAATTTTCAGAATGAAATAATACATTAAAATGATACATATTATAAAGAATTCGTATGAATAATAGATACACTAACATTTATAACACTTAAAGAAATAATAACAAAACGCACGTTACAGTTTCCTTAAGGTAATGAAATTTAAAGAAAGTGTATCAAATTATTTACACTTTGCGTGATTTTGTAACCGCAAAACTAGTTGAAGTCAAAAGATGAGGGGTTATATCCATGTATTCATTGATTAGTACTAATATAGCATGCACAATGTTGCACGTTTTATTAAATTTAGATAAAGTCCCTCTTATCTTCTTTTTATTGATTTTTTGGGGGGAACAAGGGACTTTGATCATATTTTATTGACGATGCATTTAAAAAATTTCAAGCTATGTTTTTTGAGACTTTCACAAAAGTTGCATTAAACATATAGTTAACAGATTATGCAATTTTTTTTTCATTCGCGCATGCGTAACGAAACATTATTTGGTAAAATTACTAATTTTTCATACATTTTAGGCAGATTTCTATTCCGGTCGCTCCTATGTTGAAATTTCCGAAAATTTTTCGCAGATCTTTGCCGATCATGACATCTAGACCCCAAAAGTACCATCAGTAAAAAGGTGTATATATCTAACTATCTATCGATAAATGTATGCATATCTCACTTTCTTCTAGACACGATAACTCGATAACACGAAAATTCTGCTCCAATTTCATCCAAACTGATACATAAAATTAAGGGGTATAAAATCTCGGTCGAGTTCGTAAAGGTCCCTGTCCCTGCCCTCGAGGACGCTCACGAGGTAATGCTATTCGTATGGGGAGGCATTTTTCTATTTTTCTAATAATTCTTTTGCATTTTGACATTTTGAAGTATTCCCCCCCCTTTTTTTTTTTTTTTCATTGGATAGCTGAGGTCCCTCACAAGATTGCTCCTTGATTACTTTTTCGATTTTGGTCGCAGATATTTTTTATAAAGTTACTTTCACAACCGGTTCAGAAAGCGAGCTGGGACAGGAGCCTTAACGGAAAAAATCGGACCAAGGGGGTGGATATAGGCAGGGGTTTTGTGAAAATCGAAAAAACACCATAACTTCTGAATTAAATTAGATATGAATGAGTTTAAAGTTTATATTACTTCTAGAAAATGGGCCAGAAATTTATGCATGACAGATTTTTTATAAAGTTAAAAATAGGCTCAATTGGCGAAAAAACTGTGTGTTTTCGGGAGAAAAAATCACAACTTCGTCAATTCTTAAAATATCATATCCAAATACTTTTTTTATAAATGTTCTCAACATTATCTAAAACTTTTGTTTTTACAAGTTTTTGGAGGAGTATTTCTTACCGATGAAAAAAATTCAAAACGAAAACAAAAGCGTGTGAAAAAAGAAAAAAAAATCCGTAACTTCGTCAGTTCCTAAACTATTAAATTTAATTAAATTTATTTTACATCTTCTCAAGAATATAAGTAAATTTTAAATTGGCAAGATTTTCATAGGACCAATTCTTTTAGCAAAAATAAATTATACAAAAATAGCAATTTATGAAAAAACTTCAAATCCAAACTGCTTATATTCTGACTCATTTTTAAATTCATTTTGGATTTCAGACGAATCCAAATGGCAGATCCTCTTATTTAGAAACTATATAATGTGACGTATTGGCTAGTTCTTTTTTTTCTTTTTTATAAAGACGGCTTATACTTTTTAAAAGTCTGCCAAAAAGGGTATTTTGAACAGAATTTCCGGAAGTGATCGTGAGTGAAAAATAGAAGTATTCAAATAACAAATTGCTTTTTTGAGGCACACTTTAATATTCAGTTTTGCTCTCAAACGCATACAATTGACAGGTTCTCTTATTTAGGAACTGTATAATGTGCCGTATTGGTCAGTTTTTTGATAAAGTCTGAATGTATTTCAAAAAAAGTTCTCTAAGTGGGCACTTCGCACAAAATTTCCTGAAGCAATCATGATTAATGAATTGTTGATGTATTCAAATAACTAATTGGTTATTTTATGGCTCATTTTTAAATTAAATTTTTCTCTCAAACGCATTCAATTGACATTTTTTTCTTATTTAAGAGCTATATAATGTGCCATATTGGTCGATTTATTAATAAAGTCAGAATATGTTTCAAAATACGTTGTCAAAATGGGCATTTGAGCCGAATTTCGCTTAAAATAATTCTGATAAAACCAGTTCTTACAGAAAAATAAAATTAAAAGTTTTTCAAACGCGGCCAAAAGCTGGGTTTATCTGCAATCATATTTTATTTTTTGTAGCTGAAATGAGAACTCTTTGAAATCTGCCTCTGCTTATAGAACAAGCCGGCAGGGATTTTTTTTATTATTATTTTTTAATTATGATTGGAAGGTCTTATGTAAAATGTTTTTTTTTTATATTTTGTAAAAGGAATTTTTTTTTTGTTAAGAATTCTGCAAAATATATGCAAAAATTTTGGCAAAATTTGGGACTCTTTATAAAACACTTAATTTATCTACGAGTATGCATGCTATCCTCATAAAAGTGGATACAGTTCATTACAATAAGTCACTGAATCATATTCTAAAGTTTGAACGCTTTTGTTACATTAGTTTTTACAGGGTTTTTCTAAAGTTATTCGTTCTTTTTTAATTTATTGATGGTCGCCTATGTCGTATAGGGAAAACATCTTCGCGGAATTATATGACCTATACTATTCTGTTTAGACACCTAGAGTTTCAGAGAAATGTCTCGTGTACTTTTATCGAAATTTAACAAAACTTATAAAATCGCAAATAACCTGTCACTTTTGGTCATATAGTGTATCTTTATAAATTTTGTCCATAGGATGATTATTAGCGAACGGGTCTTTTCGCTTGGCTGGAGTAGCCCCTTAACATAACATATAAATGTACAGATATTATATTTATAGTAGTATAGTATTTCGGCGAATAGGGTATTTATTTTTACACGATGCATCTCATAAAATTATATCATTACTTTAATCATAGGATTGTCCTCCTGGTACGAAAGATTTTCGTGCAGAGCAATGTTCAGCATTTAATGGCAAGACTTTTGGATTTGCTGGGATCAAAGAAAATGTTCGATGGGTTCCACATTTCTCTGAAAGTAAGTCAATGTTTTTTCTTTTAGTGTCTGTCTGTTTTGTCTAGTATTTTTTTTTCTTGTTGAATCATATTGAAATATATAAAATCCCGAAACATCAATTGCTTATATGCAAGAAAGCATCTAAAAATGAAGCAGAAAAAAATCATGTAACGTAAACTGATTGTTTCAAAACAGTTTTCAGATAGCTGATACTTCTGATAATGTTCACTCTGTAATTAAAGTATTAATAATAGCACCATGAAATAAAATGCTCGAATTGTTGTTATAAATCACTGAAATAAAACTCTATTTCCTATTTTAGCAATAAAAATGCTTTCTACTTAAATTAGAAATTGAATTTTTAAAACTTTTTAAGACTTTTCTTTCCATTTAGTGACTAAAACTTTTAACACGTTCGCTGCCGCTTACGTAAAGATGTGATGATATTTAATGCCGCACTGTAAAAGTGGGTTTTTCCTAGAAGCCGATTTACTTCTTATGACAAAGAATCAGTGAAAGATTTTCCCACGCCAGCGCGTGACTGGCTATTGGACATCACCCCAAATCACTTGCTGGCGCGCGATTGGTCCCTTAACGTTGGCGCCATATCACGCGCTTTCGCTTGAGCGGCAGCGAATGTGTTAAAATGTATTCATACACCAAAATTTTTTTTACCAGTGTGACGTGCGTTTTGTTTTAGTGAATATTATTACTTTATTTTGCAAAATAAAGTAAAACTGACTTTATGGTACACACATTCAAAATAATTCATTTTAAGTATATCCTCTGATCTACTTAAATTTGCACTACAACATGCACGTCACTCTGGTAAATAAATATTCTTATTTAACTAATGAAAAAAAATTCTAATTTAACATTTTTTAAAATTATTTATTTAAAAAAAATTAACATTGATTTTTGTACTAAAAACTCATTTGAAAATATTTTACATTAGAAAATTAGAAAAATATTGTTTGTCAAAATGAACATTTTGCGTTAATATTCTTGAAATTATCAATTAAATTTTTTATAGATAATTCAATAATTTAGTGTTGCACTGGAAAGGTAGAATCATTTATTTACTTTAAAAATAGGTTCACTTTTGCTTATGAAAATAATAGCATCCTATTTATTCTGGTAGAGTGAACACATTTCTTTCTACAGTTGAAGGAAAACTGAAAAAAAAAAAAAAAAAAAAAGTAAAAAATACATAAATCTTGTCACATGAGGAATTTGATTACTTCCGAAAAAATGTAGTCACAAAGAGTGCTATAGCAAAAGAAAAAAAGCCTTCTTAAATCATGTTGAAATACAACAGATATTTTCACCTCCTACTTATATACATAAATGTCTTCTTAAAGAGTAAAGTAGCATTTTCACCACTCTTCCTGTTTGAAAATAGCTTTCTAGTAAGTAATTGTAGTATATATTCTGTAAAAAAAATGTCTGACATTAGTCACTTTCTTGAAGCATAAAAAATACATTTTGTTTTTGAAAGCTTTATTAAGAGATTATAAGCTCTTCAAGATATAATCCACATTCAGCAGGTTTCGAAGATTATTTTTTTTCTGTGGCAATTTAATCTACCGTAGTCATAAGTCCAGTTTTCTGTGATCTTGAAATTGCAATGTAAAGGTAGTTGAACTCTCATAAAACTGTATTGCTTGATTTTATATTATTATTCTCACCGAAAAATTATGTGAAAACCTAATATGTAGTCAGTAATAACTTCTCTTTTTTTCTTTATTTTCTTTCTTGTAGCTTTAAATTTTTATGGAATGAATTACAATGTAAGTGGCTAATACTGCCTATTTATTATGCGTTTAAGTAAAGAAATATTTTATTTAAGGCTTTCAAGGTAATTTACATTTACAAAAAAATAAATTTCCATTTGTATCTTAAATTTTATTATTTATAAACATATCAGGTACCATCATATTTGCTGACATCTAATGTAGGATCGTGGTACTCAGGTTAATAAGATGTTTGACAGCCTGCGTGTTGTTTTACTAATTGATCTCTGAACCATTATAGAAAATCAAAGAGAGATGTGACAAGTCGAACATGACGGTTTATACTTATGTGTGCTGAAGTGGATTCCAGATATGTTCCAAGTTTATTATTGGAATTAAATTAAGAATTACAAAATATGTCAAGACTGGCAGGAAAGAACTCAAAGCTATTAAGTTCAGCGCAACACAATTTCTAGGCGCATGACAAACTTTCAAAAAAGTTGAATTTGCTAAATTACATTTTCTATAAGAATAGAAATCGACAAAAATTATGAAATAAATTTAAAATATGAATGTAAAAGCGTTATTTATTTAAATATGAAAATAATCTGTTTACCCTCCCCCCTAAAAAATAAACAAAAGGATTGGGTCAATAATGTTTAACTGGGCACCAAGGTCGGTTCAATGAGTAAAAATACCTACTTTATCAACCATTGCACATCGAACCATCTACCAAATATCTCTACCATCTTATCAAATATAAGTAAAAATTTTTAGATAGATACGTCCAAATACATTTTTAGGTAGCTTTCATTACAAAAAGTAAAAAGCTACCTAGTGCAACCGTCCGGAGGAAAACACTTCCAGAAAATTTTGGTATATTTTCACCGATCATGACCCCCAGACCCCAAAACCACCCTCCGTTCAAATGTTGACATATATATATATATGTATATATATATCTGATTTTTGTCATACGATAACTAACGTATTTATCAACCAATTTGAATGAAACTTGCTATGTACATAGTACATACAAATATCTCGACCGAGTTTGTTGGCCAGCATCAAATTAAATGCGAAAAAATTAAAAGTTGAAAACTATTTTTATTTTATGTGTTAGATCTTAAAACACCAATTCCAGAACACTTTTTACTTTGTCTATATCTTAAAAAATGATTGAGTTATAGCACTTTGAATTTTTCTTATGGCTGACATTTTGAAACGATCTGATTTTTGTCATGCTATAACTAACGTATTTATGAACCGATTTGAATGAAACTTGGTATGTATATAATACATACAAATATCTCGACCAAGTTCGTTGGCCAGCATCATCCGCCATCTTGTTTCAAAATGGCGGCCATTTAAAAATTTAAAAAAAATTAAAATTTAAAATTAAATGCGAAAAAGTTAAAAGTTGAAAAATATTTTTATTTTATGTGTTAGATCGTAAAACACCGATTTTAGAACAGTTTTTACTTTGTCTATATCTTAAAAAATGATTGGGTTATAGCACTTTGAATTTTTTTTATAGCTGACATTTTGAAACGATCTGTTTTTTGTCACTTGATAACACTCGTATTTATAGATCGATTTGGATGTAACTTGGTGTGTACATTGTACATAATAAAGCCTGGATCGAGTTCGTTAACCAGTTCCATCCGCCATCTTGTTTAAAAATGGCGGACATTTAAAAAAAAATTTTATTTTAAAATTTGAAATTAGGTAGTTGAGTTATAGTACTTTTAATTTCTAGTGTTGCTCACATTTTGAAATGATCTGGATTTCGTCACGTGATAACACGCGTATTTATACACCGATTTGGATGAAACTTGGTGCGTACAAAGGACATACTGATGCCTGGACCGAGTTCGTTGCCCAGTTCCAACCGCCGTCTTGTTTCAAAGTGGCGGAATATTATTTTTTTTATTTAAATTTTAAAATTAGGTGCAAACAAGTAAGAAATTGGAAAAGATTTTTCTTTTGTGTTTTGACCTTGATACAAAGATTCCAGAGCATTTTTTGTTTCATTTATATCTTGAAAAATGGCTGAGTTTTAGCACTTTCAATTTCCACTGTGACTGACATTTTGAAACTGTCTGAAAATTGTCACGCGTTAGTACGCATATTTATAAACCGACTTCGATATAACTCCGTGTGTTCATGGTACATACCAATGTCTTGACCGAGTTCACGGGCCAACTTTATCCGCCATCTTGTTTGAAAATGTCGGCCATTTAAATTTATCAAAAATCTTTTAAATGTATAATGATTCATAAACAAAAATTAGAAATTGAAAAAAAGGTTCTTTCTAAACTATTTATCTTCATAATGAATTCCGGAGTATTTTTTGCTTTGTCTTTACCTTGAAAAACGTCTGGGATATAGCAGTTTGAATTTCTAATGTGGGTGACATTTTTTTTAAAAAGTCAATTTGACAGCACTCGTATATATTAATCGATTTCGATGTGAGTGCGCATGTTCACATGAATTAAGATTTCGATCAAGCTCATTGGGTTTTTTTATCCATCATGCCGCTTTAAAATGGATATCGTGGAATTTGGCGACCTTATAAATCGCTTAAAATAAAACCAGGTTGAATAAAAGATGATTAATTTTCTAAAAATTCCTACTAATATTCAGCATTGAAAAAAACTAGTATTCAATCTTACATAATCATGTTCCACTATTTTGAGCTTCGTATATTTGATTCATATAACTTAATTTAAAATAAATAAATAAGTATATGAAAGCTACCTCTTCCTCCCGGCACGGCCCGAAGGACTTTTCAAACAACATCCCAAAAATTTGATATTGGAATGTTGTTTGGAAACAACACCAAAACACCTTATGAATTCGAATTGTGCAGTTAAAATGGTAATATCTACACAGTAAGTTTTCCCTATTTTATGCTTGTGCTTGAATCTTAATTTTTAAAAAAGTTTATTTTTTTAAAGTATAATGTTTTAATCTGTTAACAATTTATATATAAACAATTTCATGCTTTAAAATATAAATGGCGGAAGTTGATTGCTTGTACATACAAATTTATTGCCCGCAATTGGATGACGATCGATGGAGAAAAACTCCATTGTTTTGGGGGAATGTCGTTTATGACATTTCTTTTACACGTATGTTCAATAATTGTCCAATAACAGCACAAAACTGAACTGAACAGATATATGCGTAACGCATTGTGCCCAAAATATTTTTATTGTTATTGTCTTTTAGGTTTAATGCTGCAAAACTGAGGAGCATTGGTAAGTTATTTTTGACACGTCGACACACAATTTCCCATAGATTTGTACTATTCTATAAAAGATTCTATAGCTATTCGGGATAAGTAGATGTTGAATACTTTCTATTCAGCTTTTTTTTTCTCGAAATATGACATTTTGATAGTATAAAATTACGCTGTTTTGGTAGGTTATATATTGTTCATATTTGCACGAAGTGCACTAAAAGAGTTACTACCCTTGATTTATTAAAATAAATGCATTATGATTAATATGTATATACATATATATCTAACATAAAAATAATTTTATAGCAGAGATAAAAGATCGTTGCAAGTTATACTGCCGAGCTGCTGGCACAGCAGCTTATTATTTACTAAAAGAAAAGGTGATTGATGGAACCACATGTGGACCGGACACTTTTGACCTCTGCATTAACGGTAAATGCATGGTAAGAGTATTCAGGCATTTTAATAGTATGAGTTTTCCCACCTTTTTTCAAGATTATCAAACGCAAAATTATTTTCTTCCCGATAAGTGTTGTTCGACCCTATACGTCATCTTGTATAGGGTATGTACAATCCTTACTTTTAATTAGCACTCTTTACTAATAGTAATATTTACCTTATTTCATCACAGAATTTTTAAGATGAAATAATATAGATATTACTACTGTGAAACAATTGTGATCAAAAGTTGAAAAAATGTTTATGTAAGGCTTGTTAAAAGCGAAAGGTGAAAATGAACATATAAAATATCGTTTAAAATCTGCAAAATATAGTTTTACTCCCAATCCAAATCCATGAGCTCAATTTAAAAAATGCTATTTTTTATCCCGTCCGAACCGTGTTCGGATAATACAAATATGATGCGTTGGTTTGCAAACTACATTTGGGCGACACATCTTAGGAGTGAACTTCTAGAATGTAAAAATCCTCGCACTTTAATCACAATTAAATGGTTACTCGCTACTTGAAATAGATGAAATCCCTCTTAATCTATTAATTTGTTGAAAATAGTTTGCTTAAATATTCATGTTATGCCTTTCTTATATTTTATATTATTTAATTATTATTTTATTTAATCTTACATTACTTAATTCGTATTTGTACCACGTCTTTAATGCATAACAATCAGAAAGTATTACCGCAATAAAAGAAAACATTTTCTCAGGTATCAATCTGAATGTCAAAGACTCAAGCGAAAATGCCCAAGTACATCACCTCAGAAGCCGGTTTTCTAAAGACTGTTGTCACTTGGTGGAAGATGCGAATTTAAACTCAACTTTTTTTTTCACTCTCATTTATTATTTACTGTAAACTGTAATACGAAACATATTGTAAAATGTATTTAATAAATTTTATCTTTAAATATGTATTCTGCCAATGATACTACAGAGTGGAGCATAAAGATCTCCCCATTTTAAGAGGTCAATAAAAATATATAGCACATTGAAAACAAATATTTTATGCTTACATTCGGAAAGAATAATGTTTGCCATTTATTAATTTTTACATTCTGTAACAATTTTTGCTATTAATTTCGAGGTTTTGTTGCACGAAAAATAAAATCACATGCAGGAGCATGTGACTTCTTCCTGTGGGATTACCTGAAGTCTAAAGTTTACACACACAAACCTAAGGCCTAAGACACTCGTCGAACTAAAATATGGTATTCGATTTGAAATTGCAGCAATACTTTAAGCAATGGTAGAAAAGGTTTTGCTGAATTTTAGGGAGAAACTTCACAAGCGTATAAGAGATCGAAGAAAAACATTTAGACGATAACCTTTTTCGTACAACAAAACCTCGAAATTAATAGCAAAAATTGTTACAGATTGTAAAAATTAATAAATGGCAAACATTATTCTTTCCGAATGTAAACATAAAATATTTGTTTTCAATGTTCCATATATTGTTATTGGCCTCTTAAAATGGGGAGATCTTTATGCCCCACCCTGTATGTTTAATGTACTATTATAAACTCTATTTAACTGCTGAGAATATTAAAATAAATAACGATGCACTTTTTAATAAGAGAAAAGAGTCATTAACAATGGTAATAAGAAAAGAGTGGGGAGAAAAGTAAAAATCTTACAGCGTTAGCTTAGAAATCGCAATACTAATTGTTGTATATGATGTAAAAGATTTGATACCTTGAGATTTGTTGTTGAGATTTTTATTATACAGTTATTTTTAATATTTTTTAGAAGCAAACATATCTCTAAAATTTATTGTTATTTTTTTCATATTTTTAAATGCAATTTCTGTAATTTTAATATAAGTATTAAACGTGGAAATAATTCGAACACGAACTAGGCAATTGTTTACAGACGGTTTTAAAATTTTAAGACCTTTACCCACTGATGTTATTGCTCATGACTTTACTGTTCTTCGCAATATCACTGACTTCCAATTCTCATACAATGAATCCAGTTTTTCGCGCATTAATACAATGCCTAAGAACTTCCAAGGAATATTTTTGGCTAAACATAGACATTCTTCCATACAGTAGAATTGTTTAAATATTTTTAATTGGATTTTCATTTTATAATATGACGAATTTGCTGCAATTTTCAACGCTTTATATTTTTATTGAAAAATCTAAAGTCTCTATTTAAATTCATCGCAAATTTTTAATTTAAAATCAGTGAAAGATAAACGTTTGTGTAAGCTCAACAAGAACAAAAACTATTTAGTTATCGCTTATAAAAATATTAGAAAGATGTATTAATAACCAAAAATTATAAAAAGTATGCTAAAATGTTTTAAAAAAGGCTTCTAATATTAAGAAAATTGCAAGGTTCATTTCTTGATCTCAGTGAAAATGCGTGGCGGAAAGTCCACCTGGGAATTACCTTGCCATACTGTTACGGTGCTCAGTGTTTTAACTGCTTTTGCAAGCACCGGTTGCCACTGAATGAAGTTCACATAAAAATAAGAAAATGAATCAAGAAAATGTTGCATGGTGATATAAAATAATTTTTTCGATGTTTTATTCCAATAATTGCTAGAAATATTTTTTAATGAATTTTTTAAAGCTGAATAGAGTATTGAATATTAGGTTAATTGAAACTCTAATAATTTTGGGTGGAATTTTAAAACAAAAGTAAATAAAAATACTGAGAAGAAATTCAAGCGAGGATCGAATAATTACTTTTTTATTAACTACTTTATCGAAAATATAATTAAGTGTAACTACTTTTTAAAAATAGTGACTACAAACTACTTTTGAAAAATAATCAATATTTCGCTGCTTTTAGAATCTTCTCATACGATTCAATCGATATTCTCAATTTTGAAAACCGACTAAATAATACAGTGTCTCCTTGATGCTCGTTTGCCAGGATACGAGAACATGCCAATAGTGCTTAGGCCAATAAAAGTTTAAGAAAGATAGCAGAAAGGAAAATGTTAGGTGTTTCTGTCCAGAATGTTAGTTTATACGCATATTACATTTTTCTTTCAGAATTTAAGAGAAATATATGCAACATTTAACCCTTTCCGGCACGGGCAAAATCTGTTAGTAAAATAAGAAACGATCAACTGACACCGGAATTCACAAACGAATTTTTTAGAAAACTTTGAATTCCTTAATTTAAGCTTTTATTTTAAAAGCAAAATTTTACTAAAATATTATTGGTGCCGATTGCGAGTTTGGAATTAAAATTAGGTATCCCAGACCGGGCACAGTGTGCTAGAAAGGGTTAAACGTATTAAAATTGCATTTAAATTACAGCTTATTACTTCGGAAGGCATTGAAACACAGATATACCGATATCTGATCCTGTTAGAGCAATATAAAGATAGTTCTCTTGTATATAGCATATTTATACATAATCATACACTGCATAAATTATATTTACTATTCTTATAGCAATTATTGCAGCGAAACATAAAATTAACATTGATTCATTTTTTTATTAATCATTTGCGTATTTAACTATCCAAATCATTCTTAATATGTTAATTGTATTGAATTTGGTTAATTACATTGAATTGTCTTACTTTACAGACTAGAAAGTTATAAAAAATCAACTCTAAATCTGAATAAAAAAAAATCTTTAAATAAAACATTCCAATTGAAGGAAACATGCATTAAAAAGTGCAGACTTAATATCGAGTAAATAGTAGAGTGTTGCCAGCAAGAAAATTAAATTCTTTGGTGAGTTATCACTTGGATTTGCTTTTAAGTTTAAATGGGAAAATTATGTAGATGCTCGTTCTCTATGCCATACGTTGACAAACAGCTGCAGTTGAGATTCGTAAGTTGTTGAACGGAACATATTTTGAACAAAAGAAGCAAGTGAAGTGCGTTTCTTCTTTAATTTATAGAATGGAACATTTTTCTCTCCTGAAATAGCATTAAAAGTAGCTTCACTGGGTCGCAACAAACCACTTTTGGGGATTTTTTGTTGTTTTTTTTATCGCGTCACACGCCACATTATATAATTTAATATATAGCGCTCTGTGCTATAAACTACTGGGAAAAGCAGCGATTGCTTTACTTTCGTAACTTGTAGCTGCGTTAATTTCGACCCCCGAATATTATCTTAGAATCATAATCAATTAATGTTAAACACAATTCCCATTTCATCAACATAAGGTGACAGATAAATTCTTCGCTTTTCAGAAGAAAAAAAAAAAAGATTAAATGTACAATTAGTATTTAAAAATTTAATACACCTGCCTCTTGCAATAAAATCGTGCCAAAGATATCATTAGACCAGAAATGATGTCTTTTTACAGAAAATGAAAGCAATTAAAAAAAAAAGAGGTTGACTTCATATTAAAAGTTGCAACCAACACCGATTTTTTAAATGGTCACATACTTTTTTGACTTACGAGTGTCTTGGATAGAATCAGGCCGGAAAAGTACATAGTTCAAGTATTTTTGTTTAATTTACGTGTTTTTTTTTAGAAGCGGACAAAATTTGAGAATGCTATTGTGTTAAATTCACATTACAAACTTTAATTAAAATTTTCTAAAATATCATCCAATTTAAAATATTTGTTTTCATTGAGATACTCCAAATGTACTCAAACAAACTCCAAACCCTTTAATTACTGAAAAGCATAATTTTAATTATGAAAATAATTATAAATTCATATTTAAAATAATAAATCATGAACCACATATATGAATTTACTTTTACGTGCATAAAGAAATATACTCACATTCATATGATGTAGGGGAAGATGGGGATACTTGAGCCATTTTTTAAATTTTAATTTTTTAAAATTTTTTAGAATTTCTTAGAACAAAATAAAATATTGAAAATGAAAATTTGATATTTTTTCTTCAATTGAAAACCACTTTCAATTAATTTTGAACTATTTTTCTATGTCTAATAAATTTTTACTTTTTCTTTTACATCGTGGCTCAAGTATCCCCATGGAGGGGATACTTGAGCCAGATGTCACATTCGCACCAGTATTTTGCAAAGAAAAAAAACGATTTACAATATACGCGAAAAAATGCATTAAACCTTTTTCAAATAAATTTGGTCGAATTTTCTGGTGTCGTTGTGACATTTCAGAATTAAAATTTTGTGGTAGAAAATTCTACCAGCAGAGCTCAAAGGGTTAATCACCATACTTTAAAAATGGTACCAAGGTATATGATTTCTTTTTTACATGTTCAGAACTATAAATATGTTACCATGTTGCCAGTTTTAGAAAGAAAAATTTAACAACTGTAGAGATAAAGGGGGTGGCTCAAGTATCCCCTATGCTCAAGTATCCCCACTCTCCCTTATGCATATTTATACATATATCCACATTTAATGTGTGGGTATTTATACATATGTACACACATATGCATAATAAACGTATATAATACTACCAAACATGTATAGTTCGACTTATACCAGAGATTTATATATAACACACAAAAATAAGTTGAATAGAAAAGCTAAAAATCTTTAAATAAAAAATTTGATGAACACAATGTTCAAAAAATCTAGTGCCCATTTTTCTTCTGTTAATATGTAAATGACCGTTGTTTCAAACCCTGTATTCATATTCTAAAAGGAGGTGATATCCAAAATCTAATGACACCGATGGTGTGATTTTATCACAAACAATATACGAAAGATATAAGGGAGATTGGGGCACATGTGAACGTCATGATTTTTTAATAGTTATTATAAGTTTTATTATTTGAAAAAAATATTAAAATTAATAGCCCCTGTAGACATATGGTAAAAAACTTTTGAAACTGTTTGACACTTTTTTAGCTCACAGGCTATCATAGCCTGAGAGCTTATGTGCCCGCCCGTTCTGTATGTTCGTTCGTATGTGCGTAACGCGATAACTCATGATAAAAATATCCAATCCTCTTAAAATTTTGTATGTAGGTATATCCTGACAAGGCGCTTCCCTGATTAGTTTTTGAAGTTCATTCGATATGTATAAGAGGGGGAACGGGGGGCTCATGCCCCCCGTTAGTTGATATAAATGGGATTTTCATGCAGAATTAAGTTTTCAAAATTTAGATTAGGATCATTCTGATGAGGCGATTCCGTGACTGTTATTAGGTGTGCATTGAATAAGTATAAATAGGGGGAACAGGGGTTCTAATACCCCCCCCCCCGTTAGTTGATATAAATGGGATTTTCATGCAGAATTAAGTTTTCGTTCAAAATTTAGATTAGGATCATTCTGATGAGGCGATTCCGTAACTGTTATTAGGTGTTCATTGAATAAGTATAAATAGGGGGAACAGGGGTTCTAATGCCCCCCCCCGTTAGTTGATATAAATGGGATTTTCATGCAGAATTAAGTTTTCGTTCAAAATTTAGATTAGGATCATTCTGATGAGGCGATTCCGTGGCTGTTATTAGGTGTTCATTAAATAAGTATAAATAGGGGGAGCAGGGGTTCTAATGCCGCCCCCCCGTTAGTTGATATAAATGGGATTTTCATGCAGAATTAAGTTTTCGTTCAAAATTTAGATTAGGATCATTCTGATGAGGCGATTCCGTGGCTGTTATTAGGTGTTCATTGAATAAGTATAAATAGGGGGAACAGGGGTTCTAATGCCCCCCCCCCCAGTTAGTTGATATAAATGGGATTTTCATGCAGAATTAAGTTTTCAAAATTTAGATTAGGATCATTCTGATGAGGCGATTCCGTGACTGTTATTAGGTGTGCATTGAATAAGTATAAATAGGGGGAACAGGGGTTCTAATACCCCCCCCCCCCCCGTTAGTTGATATAAATGGGATTTTCATGCAGAATTAAGTTTTCTTTCAAAATTTAGATTAGGATCATTCTGATGAGGCGATTCCGTGGCTGTTATTAGGTGTTCATTAAATAAGTATAAATAGGGGGAACAGGGGTTCTAATGCCCCCCCCCCCGTTAGTTGATATAAATGGGATTTTCATGCAGAATTAAGTTTTCGTTCAAAATTTAGATTAGGATCATTCTGATGAGGCGATTCCGTGGCTGTTATTAGGTGTTCATTAAATAAGTATAAATAGGGGGAACAGGGGTTCTAATGCCCCCCCCGTTAGTTGATATAAATGGGATTTTCATGCAGAATTAAGTTTTCGTTCAAAATTTAGATTAGGATCATTCTGATGAGGCGATTCCGTGGCTGTTATTAGGTGTTCATTGAATAAGTATAAATAGGGGGAACAGGGGTTCTAATGCCCCCCCCCGTTAGTTGATATAAATGGGATTTTCATGCAGAATTAAGTTTTCGTTCAAAATTTAGATTAGGATCATTCTGATGAGGCGATTCCGTGACTGTTATTAGGTGTTCATTAAATAAGCATAAATAGGGGGAACAGGGGTTCTAATGCCCCCCCCCCGTTAGTTGATATAAATGGGATTTTCATGCAGAATTAAGTTTTCAAAATTTAGATTAGGATCATTCTGATGAGGCGATTCCGTGACTGTTATTAGGTGTTCATTAAATAAGTATAAATAGGGGGAACAGGGGTTCTAATGCCCCCCCGTTAGTTGATATAAATGGGATTTTCATGCAGAATTAAGTTTTCGTTCAAAATTTAGATTAGGATCATTCTGATGAGGCGATTCCGTGGCTGTTATTAGGTGTTCATTGAATAAGTATAAATAGGGGGAACAGGGGTTCTAATGCCCCCCCCCCGTTAGTTGATATAAATGGGATTTTCATGCAGAATTAAGTTTTCGTTCAAAATTTAGATTAGGATCATTCTGATGAGGCGATTCCGTGACTGCTATTAGGTGTTCATTGAATAAGTATAAATAGGGGCAACAGGGGTTCTAATGCCTCCCCCCCCTCTTAATTTATATAAATAGGTTTTTCAAGCAGAAATTTTCAGATTTCGTTCAAATCTCTGAATAGTTTTGGAAGTTTAATGGTTAAGTATAAAAGAAGGGGATAACTCCTTTTAAATTATATAAATGCTAAATGGGTTTTTATTAAGAATTATCTAATTTGCTCTGAATTTTGGATATAGATTTTTTATATGATAAAGCATGTCTTTGATAGTATAGGAGGTTCAATGATTAAGTATAAAAAAAGAGGAAAGAGGAGAGCTGTTTCCCCTTCTTAATTTTTTTTTCGAACGGAATTAACCCTTGAAAATATAAGGCTTTAATGTACAATTAGTATTTGTAGCCTGTGAGCTCAATGCCATCAGTTTAACTGGGCAGTATTCTTTATTGTCCTTTGTAGTCAAAACACTGTTTAAAGATCCCAAATGTAAAATATTAGCTCCAAGTACTAGCGAATACTTTTATATTTATATTCATTTATTTGAATTTGAGTGTTTTAACATACACTATGAATACTAATAAAGATTTTTATAAAGATTTTTTTCTTCTAAAATTGAGAAACGTTACTGATTTATCAATTTAACTCTGGCAACCACGTGGGGCACTTGTGAACAGACTAGTTGGGCAGATATGAACAGTTCACAAATGCTACAATAATCATTCTGTGATCCTGTTCTTTTGAGTTAACCTCATTGTTAATAATTTTAGTTCCAGTATCTGTAATTTTCCTGAAATAGAAAATATTTCCCTCATACAAAGTTAATTTTGTATTGAAACTTTCACAAACACATCTTTCAGAAAGTATATAAAGAGCAACAAGCACGTTTACGTTCAACTGTAATTTAAATAAATTTAACGTTTTGTAAAATGTAATAAGTGTTATGCATTATTTTACTAAACGTTTTACAACAATATTTTTTATGCATTGTTAATACAAAAGTATTACTTTAAACAATTTTGGAAGTTTTTCTATTTCATTTGTTCCAAAATTGCAGTGATGGCTTACTTTCATCTCTAAAACAATTATGTTTATGTTGTTTTGAATGGCGATAGATATCGATAATATTTTAAGAAAGTTAAATTTTTAAGCTGATAACTACCTTAAAATTCCGATTGCAACCCCTTCTCTCTCTTTCAAAAGCACAAGAAGTTAAACATGGTTTGGGAAAAGGATGGCTTATAGTCAAATATTTTTTTTAATCTTTAAAAAATCCTTCTTTATTTATGATTTACAAGCAAATAAGGCAAATACTGGGCTGAGAATTTCTCATACTTCAGCAAATTTCCGATAATTATTATCCAAATTCCCCCGATAATTATTATCCCCCCCCCCTCTGAAATTTATTTCAAGCAAAAACCCCTAAGCAGAATTTAAAAGCTTTATTTTTTTTAATTACTCCTTCCTTTATTTCTTATTTTATCTCAACATTATTGAATGAATTATCTTAATCCACTCTCCTCCACCAAATACACTTATTTACATTTTATAAACTTTGGCTTAAACATGACACCCAGAAACTAGAAAAATTAATATGCAAATTTACTTTTATGGTGAATTTAGCAGGTAATATAACTTATAGCTATGATTACAAATAAATAACAGAATAAAAGTATGAAAAGAATATTTTCCCCTGTATTTGTATGGGCCCCACGTGTTTACAACTGCCCACTGATGGGGCACATGGGAACAATTTTTTGAATTTATAAAACTACTAAAAATTCTAAGAAGAACTATATAAATGATTTTAAAAAATTACAACGCGTAAAAAATATTTTATTTACACTGTTATTTATTAAGCTGTTTACAATATTGAGTAGTTTTTGTTTATAGAAATTAATCCAGTTATGAGAAAAAGCTATATTTATGAGAACTGTTCACATGTCTCCCCTATATATATTATACATATAAACTCACTGTGTATCACTGCATGGTTCGTACGGGTACCGTTATTTTCCAGGAGAAATAACAGCAATTTTTTTATTGAAAAATAAATGCTGTGCATACGCGAGAAATTTTGCCTTATTTAATTAGAGATTTTCTATTAGAAAACACTCCTACCAAAGAATTTTCTGATCATGAAATTCCAGGACCCGTACGAACTTCTGCATTGACATTTCACAATATCAAACCTCGTTAATGCTTTAGAGTAATGTAATATCTATCTAATGTAATGTCTATCTCTTTATCTTTATTTCTTTACCTCATAAATCTTATTTTATTGCTGTTTCTTTATAAATAGCCAGAAGTCATTAATTTATTATATCAGTTAACGTTTTGATATTCTATCTTTATTAGGCTGCTGGTTGCGATCATAAATTGAACTCCGTAAAGGTTTTGGATTCTTGCGGTGTTTGTGGTGGAAACGGCTCCAGTTGTACTGTGATGAGAGGAACATATGCTCCCAAAACTATTAAATATGGTTTGTATTTACATTCATTACATGGTTTTGTTGTTTTTTATTGTCCATTAATACAAAGTAAAGGACCCGAAATCAAAAGGAATATTCGAGGCAAAAGATTTGTGTGTGTGTGCGTGTGTTTCAACTGATGATCTCATTTTCATTACTGGTATGGGTGGTTTCTTTTCTAGATGATTGTATTTTAGTATATACTGTAAAAAAAGTAACCCTTTTGCTGCATCGTCACTCCCCCGCTTTATAAATATCTCTCTTTTGACCCATGAGAATGCTCCATAATTGAGTGAAGTAATCGTTTTCTATAAAAGCGGTGGAGTGACGATGCAGCAAAAGGGTCAAATTTTTTACAGTGTTTTGTTTAATTGCATGTTCTTTTAATTTCATGGAGGTTTTTTGTGAGAATCTTTTTCTAATATTAAAATTTTGCTTTTATTACAGACATTGCAGGAGTTAAAAGTATAGAGTGTCTCAAAAACTCACTAATTGAAATTTAAACAATGCTCATGCGTCTCAGAAAGACACAAAGTACTTTAGAATAGCACTAGGGGCAACACTGGAATGCGCAATATTAGAGTATATAGATGTAGTGAATATAACGGAGTTTAGTAATACTGTGATAGAATCATGCGCAAGAGTATATGTCAACGTGGTGTTTTTTTATTTTTTATTTCCAAAAGAAAGTTCTTCAGGGATCGAACGCTTCAAGGACGTTCAAGTACCTTTTGCTAGAATATTTGTAAAATAATATATGCCTTGTTTAATAAAAAAAAATATCTTCAACTTTAGCAACTAATGCTTTACTAAATTTCCGGTATAAAACATCTAAAATACCCTGAACAAATTGAACAAATTTTTTTAACATGATACAGACTGCACTTAATAGTTTGGAAGTTAAAAATAGAGCAATTTATTTTAGTTTATAACAAAAAATTGCGTTTTGGAAATTATTTAAATTTTGTAAAATGTAACTTTATTTTTTTTTTTCGGGGAGGGGGGGATTTATTTTGTCTTATTTTTGTTTGGGAAACGAGGGTCACCTTGTATATTGATATTTGCTCAACTACTAAAATGAGCTTTATAAATTTTATTTTGCAATTTTTTTTTTGAATAAATATATTTAAATATTCATGCCTTGAAAACTTACATTGTAAAATATAGCTTGAAATATTATAGCAAAGTTTACTAGCACCTAAAATGCCAGTACTTTTTACTATAAAATTTATATTGACTATATAGATGGACTATAGCGATTTTTGCTATCAAGCGTCAAAGTTAAAAGAATTTTAAAATCATATTTTAATTTTACATATGTAAATACTGGAAATGTTAATGGCATTAAATCGTGCTTTAAATTATTTTCTTTTTTATTATATATCTCATAAAGTTATTAAAAAATTGTTATATTTTTTACTTCCAAAAAAAAAAAATAATAATAATAAATTCGCCACTTATATCTAATGCCAGCATATGTTACTTTTTCAGCTTTCTTGGCAAATCTTTTCTTTTACATACATCATTTTCTACTCTCAAATAGGTGAATAGAATAAATACAGAAATAAATTATATCAGATATAAAGATCTATATAAAGTTTCGAGCGTGTTTGCATAGTCAAGATGTATTGTCAAAGAATTAAGAGTAAAATTATACAAAAGGAATGAAACATAATAACAGTAACTTTACTTTCTAAATATCTTCCCTAAGATGATATATGTAATAGGGCTGTGGCTCAATCTACTTTCCAGAAGAAAAAGCGAAATTTTTTTAAAGAAAGCTTCTTTACTCAGTGTACGCGATCTAACCAATGTGATTGTCTATATAGAATTAGTTTCCATGAAAGTTTCCTTAAAAATGATTATTTAAATATTATTTCATAATATTTCAATAATCATGTAATTATTTTAAATGATTATTAACCGACTTCAAAGAGGAGGTTATGATTTCAACCTGTATGTATTTGTTGTTCACACATAACTTTTACAAAAATGAGCCGATTTTGATAATTCTTTTTTTGTTTGAAAGCGCATGAAGCCCATGTGGTCCCATTCAAATTTTATTAAAATCTGATGATTAGAACTTTTTTTAAAAATAAAAACTTTAAAATTCAAATTCATTTTGAAGCAATCTGCCAATTAGAAGCGTTCATTTTCATGCTTTCATGTTATTCTTATATAGACACACGATCTTTTCAAAGTGTGAGATCCTAACTGGACAAGGGTGACGGATTCACATAAATTTTTCGCTGTTTGCGAAATGAAATTGATTAATAAGAAAATTTACTCAAAACAGTAAAAATTTTGCAAAAATTCAGGCTTCCGATTGGTTAATCTGGTTTCGTTAGCAAGTCAAATTCTACCTGGATTCCGGCCAAGTTCTCTTATCCACCAAACCGGAAGTATAGCATCTAAGGTATTTACTATGGAAATCGGCTATCTCAGTAACACTTAAAAAAGCGCTAAAATATTGTATTTTTTAAAATGTGCAACGATGCTGATGAAATCTAAAGATAGCAGCAACATATGCAGGACATTTTTTAAAATTGTAAGAATTATTGCTAGTCTAGACAATGCAATGCGAAAATCCCGCAAATGTCGCTTTGATCGACACTTTGGAATTCAGTATCATCGTTGCACATTTAAAGGATACAAATTTTTAGCACTGTTTGGTTAGCAGATTTTCACTCCATGTATTCTAGACACTGTCCTTCAAACAATGAAAAGTTCTCAAAAATGAAGGCTTATGATTGGTCAATCTTTTTTCGCTAAACAGCGAATAATCCCTCTGGATCCTAACCACCGTTGCAGATGCGAGTTTTTTCCAAAGTACGAAATCTTAGCTGGAACAATTCTCGTATCTACAAAATGAAAGATCCACATCAATACCTACAGACATGAGAAATTAGTATCGTAAAGCTGACAATTCATCGTTAAAAGGCCTTATACGTCAAAACACAAGTGTCTGTGTATGAGGGTGCTTGTTATCCCTGATTCATAAAGTGATTAAAGTGCATTGCTATGTGTATGTACACTGTATTTAGATTTACATTTAGACAAATATAAATGACGAAAAAATTTGAAAAGCTTACCATTAAAGTTAAGCTAGTTAACTGCATGCACTTGAAAAACAAACTCATTCAGGCAACTACCGCCAAGTTCTGGAATAGAAATTCTTAAATTTTCTGTACTTTGGTAAACCGCGTCTGTCAAAGAACAGTTGTAACTTCAAATGTTGCCACTTTCCTATTGAGGCATGTTGAATCATGATGTGATTTTGATAATATCTTCCTTTTTAGTTTTTATGACTGAAAGGGGTATTTTAATACGTACGAACATATAGAATTACTTTGTTATGAATTGAATCATGGAAGCAACTTTACGCGCTCTGATTCTGTAAGGTACTTTACCCTGTTAAAAAGATCGTGAAAAATAGCTCTGTTTTTTTTAAAGGCTATCTATTTTCTGACCAATGAAAACGCTCCATAGGCGATTTCAGTTCGTTCTCATTAGTCAGAAAAACAAAATTTCAGATTTTGTTCATGGAGGATTCCTCGGTGTGAATATGACGACACATAGAGCACAGTATATGATTGGTTGAAACGATTCTGGACAAAAACGATTCACCAAGCATCTTGTTGAACGGACTATTTTCGTCAGTCTTTTTAACTTCTCATACGCGTACAATCGAATTCTTTCAGGAAATCCTCATCAAATTTTATAATATAAAATGCCTAGCATTGCGATACATTGTTAAGATTTTTAAACTTTTGCTGCATCATCACTCCATCGCTTTTATAGTATATTTCTATTTTGACCATTGAGAATCCTCCATAATACATGTAAGTAATCGTTTTTTATATAAGCGGTGGAGTGATGATGCAGCAAAAGCTTCACATTTTTAATAGTGCAGTTGGGACAAAAGCGTCTGTGAAAAAAAAATATTTGGGCATCAAATGCTGTCACTCTCTTATAGATGCAGCCAAGTATAGGTTATGAGTTTCGGATTCCTCGTCGAATCATCACCGCTCATTTCCGATGTCATTTCGTTTCTAGGAATTAGATCGTTGCTGTTTATCTATTGAATCATAGTGCGATTTTTGCTAAAATCTTTCTTTTTGCTTTTTTTGACTGAAGGGGAAGTACTTTTGATTAACCTGAAAAAGCATTTTACTATACATTGATATATGGAGTCATTTTGCTGTGTACTCATATATGCAAGCACTTTACCGCGCTGTTATGTGTAAGGACACTTTACTTAATGCATTGTCACTTTTCAATACCCAATTCCGATGTCCGTACGATTCGAAGTAGACATTAAGATTTCATGAATGCGGTAGCTTTTCGTCGTGCTAGATCTGAAGAAGTTGCCACGTACAGAAAACCTAAAGATTCACAATGATACTTACCGATATTGTAAGTGTCTTTTGAAAAGTTGACTATCAAACCGTGACAAGTAAAGCGAATACATCAGAAATCAGCTAAGTGCGTACATTAATAATGCATTGCAAAGAGCCATCATATGTCAGTACACATAATTATGTATTATTGTATTAACAACTAAAAAGAAGGAAATAAAATATGCTTTAAAAAAAAATACTAACCGACTCCAAAAAAAGCGCTAAAAAGAATTAAATAATTCTTCAAAATTCTCTAATGACAAATCGTTATAAAATAACCAAACATCGGATATAATGTAACGGCATAAAAATAATTAAATTTAATATATAGAATTTAATATCCACCAAACATAGGTTTTCCAGAGAATATTTTTTACAAGAGATTAATTTACATATTTTTGATTTAATTTATGAATATATACTTATAAAAAGTAATGAATTACTTTTTGAAGTTGGTGCCAAACTACCTTAAGTATAATAAGAATTGTGGATATATTATGTCTAGTACCATAAATAAAATAGAGATAATCATTATCGATTGTGATTGTTTGGCACCAACTTCAAAAAGTAATTCATTACTTTTTATATGTATATATTCATAAATTAAATCAAAAATATGTAAATTAATCTCTTGTAAAAAATATTCTCTGGAAAACCTATGTTTGGTGGATATTAAATTCTATATATTAAATTTAATTATTTTTATGCCCTTACATTATATCCGATGTTTGGTTATTTTATAACGATTTGTCATTAGAGAATTTTGAAGAATTATTTAATTCTTTTTAGCGCTTTTTTTGGAGTCGGTTAGTATTTTTTTTTTTAAGCATATTTTATTTAATTATTTTATTTGAGAATATTTATTTTATATTATTAAAATAATTATTTTATTATAACAAACATGTAAATATTTAGATATGTTGACAATTTTAAATGTCACTGTGAAAGTGTCGCTCCGAGAAAAAAAAATAATTTACTTAATCACATTTTTACTTTCTTCTATCTTTACAAGAAGAAAGTATTGGATTCGTGAAAATTTTGGAATTCCGATTTTCATTGGATTTGCACGTTTTAGCTGTCAGAGTTAATTTTTTTTTTTTTTTAAATAAAACGTTTTTACAAAATGTCTGTTTGTGAGTATGTGGTTCTGTGACTGTCTGTATGTGACATAAATTTTGTGAGTGCTCTATCACAAGAACTATAGCACGGAATTTAATAAAAAATAATGTTTAGTTAGTTCTTGATATAAACTGGTTCTGATTAGTTTGCGTTATAAATCGCTCAACAGGTAGTACTGCTATGCTGTTTTTTGTGAGAATTCCGCAATAGCTCTATCTGCAGAATTAATGCACGGAATTTTATCAAACTTCACATTCAGTTAGTCCTTGACATGAATTAGTTTTTGTTTACATTTTTGCGTAAATCACTTGATAGGTGGCTCTGCTATGCAGTACTTAACATTTCGCATTTTAACATTTTGGCAATTGCTTAATTACCAGAACTAACGCACGAATTTTATTGAAACTTCAGATTCGTTTAGTCTTTGACATGAAATGACTTTTTCTATATTTTAGTGTAAATTTCTTAAGAGGTGGCGCTGCTATGCTGCATTTTGTGCGATTTTCGCAATAGCTCTACCTGCGGAACTAATGTACGGAATTTCACCAAACTTCTGATTCAGATAGTCCTTGACAATAATTTACGTTTTGCAATAAATCTCTTAATAGGTGGGGGTTCTATGCTGCATTTTTAAAGATTTCTACAACAGTTCTATCTCAAGAACGAATTCATGGATTTTCATCAAACTTCAGATTCGATTAGTCTTTCCTGATGAATTGATGCTACCTCCTAAATTTATCTCTGTTTACTGTTTTAATGAAATAAATTATTCATTTATTCCTTATGCATAAAATCCAAAGCATTTTTTCTTCTATTTGTCTTATTTTTTTATTATTTTTACGAAATATTTATTCGCATTACAATCTAATTTTATTTCAATTTTGCGTATTTTTCAGGAGACTGTTAACCTTTTTCAAACTTTGTAATTCTATGTAAAGTCAGCACTATTGAAAATATAGCAATTGAGATCTTGGAAATTCGCCAGCATGCTATGAGACAGTAAACTTAATTATGCACCAGCTTATGTAGGAGTTTCATTCGTAAAGTGAAAAATAGTTCTTGGAAAGAAATTGAATTTTGTATAATTTAGCATAAGCTTCAGCATAAAAAGTGTTCCTAAATTTGTTTATTCTATTAAAACATCAAACAGCTCTTCTAAAAGAAGTTTAGAAAAACATACAATAAAATAAATCTTTTAGAATATTGCTTTTTTCTGTTAGAATTTAAATAATGGGAAAAAATCAGAAATAGCATACAATGTTTTATTTTTGCAATTATATCGTTACCAAGATTCTGAAAGAATAATCTTTTATATATTATTTAATATTTAATAATATTACTTTAATTTTTTATCTTAAAGGAATATGTATGTTGCTAACCATAATTAACTGCAATTTTCTTTGTTAAAAACAAATATAGTAAAAGATATTATACCTTGTTTTTATTTAATGTAAACACAAAAAATAAGAAAGATGCGTAAATGATGATAATAAAGAATTTACAACTAATATAACTTTCATAATGGGTTTTTAATACGTATGAATAAACTATATACTTCTATTTGTTTCCCTTCTTGAATTCAATGCGCTGTTACCCGTAAAGCATTGTGACGTCACTGCAACGTCGTTGTGAAGTCACATTGTGACTTTGTGACCATCGATTGTCGATGTGACGTCGATGTGAAGTCACAGTGACTAAAATGTGAAGTCGTTATGGCCGTTTTAGAGCTCTTTTGTGACGTTTCACAAAGTGGTCACAATGTGACAAATTTGTGAAAAATGTGTCATTTGTGACTAATTTGACATTAACATTGTGACGAAACTGTGACAAAAGCGACGATATTTAAATTGCCAGAACCATGTTTTTTAAAGTAAATAACATGTTTTGAAGGATATTTATAAATTTCTAAATATTTTAAAGAAAGTCACATTTCAGTCACAATGTGACGTCAATGAGTGGTGGCATTTTGGTCACAGATGTGATGTGACCAAGGTGACTCACTGTGACCATGCATGCTATTCGGGTAGATGTTTTTCTTTTTTTTAAAGAAACTCAGGATATATTTTTTTCTTTTGTCTTAACGTTAAAAATGATCAGTAAGGGCACATTTCTCGTATAAGGTCATCTTCATCGTTTTAATTTATTTCTAAGAATGCAGACTATTAATGTGACTAATAATTATACTTTGCCTAGAATTCTCTTTTTTGTGTCAAAACATTAGCACAAATATATTGTAAATTTAAAATTAAATTAATGATAATCTAAGTCCCCTTCTCCCCTCCTCCCTCCCAAAAAGTCGGAAGATCTCAACAATTATGTAGTAGAAGTGACACACATCGGGGTACCACTCCAATAGTACACTGCAATTTCTCAACACACAAAAATCTACACATTTTAAACACTTTTTGTCATCAAATTTGCAACATATTAATGCGTTGTGAACAGTGTTCTTGCTGACATTTAACCAACGTTAGTAATTTTGCTAATTAAAAATAAAAAAAACATTCGTCAAATGAAAAAGTATTAGCAAAATAAATTCGCCGTGTAGCGAAAAAAAAAAAAAAAAAAAAAAATCTTTTAATGCACCTTTTTTTTTTAATGTTTTCTAAAATAACCAAAGTTTTCATAACTGCCACAACTATTGTTATTCATCTAATTTCAGCGATCCGCTACAAATATATAAAAAATATGTATAAATTAAAAATATGTATATATCCATATGCATGAAAAACGAAAAAGAACGGAAAGAAAAATTGAGCACTAAAAAAGAAAAAGTAAAAATTGAGCTCTAGCAATTTGGCGAATCTAATCGCCTGTCTACTCGCCAAATGAAGAATTTAGTCGCAATTTGGCGCAATGACGAGCGACAGCGAGAACCTGGGTTGTGAATTAGAAACCTTCATATAGAAAATTTTTTGTATTGTGACTGCTTTCTTACTATATTGCAAAAGTGTTGCTATCAATAAATGTGTTCTTAATATATTGTAAAAGTGTTGCTATCTAGAAAAGTGTTCTAAAAGCAGTGTTGTTAATTGTGCTGAAGTAGTGTTGTAAATAGTGTTGATGAAAATATTTTCTTACAATAGTGTTATGCTGCACAACACTTTGTCTCCAAATTAATAATACATTGCAAACACCACACAGTTTAGAACATTATAAAGCAACACGAATAAAACACTTTCAAAACACTTTCTACATGGTGACTTTTAAATTACACAATTCTGAACAGGAAATAAAAGGCAGTTTGCTTTATAAAAAAAAAATTGCAGAAGATTACTGAGTGAGTTGGCTAATTTTACTAGTAAATATCAATAACTGTATTTCTGGAAAAACTATATAGTTTTAACAACACTTTTTGCACAATCTTTTGCTGCCACAACATATTCGCAACACATCCAGAAGACAATCAAAAACGATTTTAGTTAGAGGCGTTAATTATTATGCTCCTTTAGTGTTTTAAAAGTGTTTCACGAATTTGCAGTGCACGATTTGTTTTGTCATCCATACATAAAATTTAAATCCCAGTATCAAAATTTTAATAGCAGCAACTTTATTAAATTACATACAGTAATACAGTAAAACCTCTAAATAACGAACACCTCGGGACGCAAAAATTGTCCGCTATTCGGAGGTGTTCGCTATTGGGAAAACCTCGAAGATTCAAAAATCACTAAGGAATGCTTAATATTTCATTAATTGACTTTTATATGTCCTTAAACTTCTAGTATATGATTAATCGGAAATTAAAATTATTTTTTAAGGAATAAAACTGAAATAAAAATGCACACACCTTTATTCACTGTTTATTACATTCTTATGAAAAAAAAATCTGTTACAAAAGTTTACTTTTGCTTGTGATTACATGTAATTTGTTTTTCAATGTGATGTTATTGGATATTATAGAGTTCCGGGTGGATAAGGGGGGGGGGGGAGGGACTGTACTTTTTGACCATCAAAAGAATAAAATCTCAAAATTTTCTGGGAGGCTATTTCAATTCTCTGGGAGATGTCCCTCCCGGGCAAACCCTGAATTCTACACTGAATGTGAAGAGGGGGAGATTTCCCAAAGCTCACGATCTTCATTTATCTATGATCAAAAAATTTGTGACACATTGACCTGATAAATTTAGAGGCCTTTATACTTTTTTCAGTTTTTTTTTTTTTTTTTTAATCAATTAAAAAAAATTTTTTGATTCTTTATTGCTGAAAAAAGTGTCCGCTATTCGGAATGTCCGTTATTCAGAGGTTACGCATACAAAAATTCATGTTTTGGGAGTGGGGATTGGAAAACTGTCCGTATAGAGGTGTCCGCTATTCGGGAGTGTCCATTATGGAGGTTTTACTGTATATCATCTAATTATTATTTTTTAAAAAGGTTAATTAATTTTATATAAGTGGTAGGTGATGCATAAGTTATTGAAAATGACTCATAAATAGGCATGAAAAAAATTGTTATTTAGGTCAGTATTTTGGTTGTACATTAATAGAGTTTCTCGGTTACTTGGAAATATATGCAGCAATTTCAATCAAATGAAAAAATGCGAAAAAAGGAAAATCGATAGAGAATAAACTTCTTCATATGTGCTTGAAAATCTTTAGATAAATAAACCCGAAATGTTTTTCATATGTATAATAATACATAAAAACAGGTTTACCCGACTACTCGTTAACAAATTATGTTGAAATGCATTTATGTAATTAAGTTTATGCTTTTACATAAAGTTTCATGGCATTAATCTCACCTTCATTGCTATATGATGAGGTAAGTGCTAACAATATCTTATTTTTAGAACTTCTGTTATAGTACAATTATATCTTGTGTAGAATAACAAGAATAATTATCACATTATTTGTCATTGGCTCGTTGAGTTCAAAAATCATAAATTTAACTACTGTTGCTAAACTTCATTCAACAAAAATAAAAGGAAATGAATAGTTTTGTAAATGTGAATCTCCTGCAACTAGTTTTTCACTACGCAATTATTTTCTATTTAATTTAATTTCTAACCTTGTGATTTAAAATAATGGGTTCATAAATTCTGATTTGTTTTTAAGTAAAGCACACATCTTCCTTTTAAATTAATAGTGATTTATAATTTGACACTTCACATTTTGATTTTTGATTTCTATAGTTATTATAGTGTTTTCTTGCTAGTTATTATGCATTCAGTTATATAAAAGGAAGTAAACAAATTTGATAAAATAAATCTAATAGCTACTATCTATCGGATATTTTTATTTATTTATTTAAAATATTTTAAAATTCAATACAGTTTCAGGAATTTTTTTGCTGGATTATATCAAGTTTTTTGTTTTAGGTGTAGTGAAATAATATGGTGAAATCTTGGAGCGCGATCTCACCATTTTTTTTATAACCGGTGCAACACTAAAAGTTTCTTCAGCCTAGCAAAAACGTTTCAATAGTATTCAATAAATGACAAAAACAAAATTACTTAATGTGATTTAGGCAGCAAAATGCTTTTAAATATATATATATATTTATTTATTTATATTTTAAAAATAGAATTTTCTATTTTAATAATATATATCAAAATATATAAAGCTAGAAGATGCGTCTGCCATGTTTCTTAACTAGATTTGAGGCGCCAGACTCTTTTAAATAATTACTTTATAATATTTCATTGTTTTCTCCTTTGCTAAAAATTTAATTCAAAATATCATTTATGCTATAAAGCAAACAACTTTTCTAAAAATTATTTGCGTTATCCGAATTAACTTCTTCTGTCCTTAGATTCATAGATGTGATTCTCCATTCTTTCCTGTCTTAAAAATGATGTTCTAACATAATTATAATTCCTATCTCATCATTTTGTGTTTCATGCTACTAATAGGTTTGTCGTAGATGCGACTTGCTACACAAACAATTTCATAAGAGTAGCTATGCCGAAAATCTCATTATTACGCTATATATCCATTTGTGACTAAAGAAAAGGGATGGGTTGTGTGAGGAGGTAAAATTACCGGAACCTCCAAATCTCATCCTACATCTTCATTTTTAAGTGTTTTATGTTTTTATGCACGTTTTCCTTCTTGCATGCAGAGCTAAGGGATATTATTTCATATTATGTAAAAACATGCAAATTTTCTTTTGCCTCTCCTGTGAAATTTACTTTTGTCGAGTAGTGTCACTTTTCTTGAGGGTGTGCGATATTTGAGAAGAAAGAATTCGATAATAACCAATTATATTAAACTAAAATTCAGTAGCGAAAAGGTTACGATAAATAAAATATGTGTGTAAATGCAAAAAGGCTTTAAAACAAAATAATTAATTTTTTTTTAAATAAACATTAGATAGATTTTTTCTTTTTTGTTATCTTTTTCTTCTCTCTTTTAGAATAGCATGTTACATAGTTAATCTTAAATAAAAGATTACTTACAATATGCATTTCCATAAAAGTATGTTTGACTTAAATAATCACTTTTCACATAGCTGCCTATTTGTTATGTTTTGTTATCACTAAAATTTAATAGAAATTTTTAGCTGAATCGAACGTCAAAATCTGGTATTAAATAACTAGAAATTTACAATTAAATTTTAATGTTAAGAAACAGCCACATAAGTTAGCAGCTATCTTTTCCAGTTTCCTTCAATATTTGCAGCAATATTTTAACCAATCTATTATTTATATTTTTGCTTTTAAAATATTAATAATCTTACCTATTACTTTAAATTTTAAAACTATCTATTCCTCAGAGATCAATTTTGTTTTAAAAAGCTAGTTAAAGAAGTGATTTATTTCGAAGAATACAGAAATAAAATAATAAAAAAATAAATAATTTTAAATTTTAATTCATGCTCTACTTATAATTTACTATATTCTAAGTGTAACGTGCAGCATTCTTTCCTTTAAAAATCAACAAAATGTAAAAAAGTATATGAAAATTCATCTATGTGTGAATTTTTTTGCAAAACATTTGATATTAATATAATTTCACAAATATAAATTGCTGTTAATTTGTTACTAGTAATTTTATATGTTAGACTGAATTACTGATAAAGTATTCTAGAAATTTAATTTAAAATTAGATCAGTTATTCAATCTTACAAAAGCAAAATAATCCACTTAGATGAAGATTGAGACTGGTGCGCATCCCCAAATACTATATATAATTACTGATCCACATATTTATAAAACATAAAAATTAAAAAGTGACCGATTTATTATTCAAGAAACGGCAAGTTTTATCATTTTTTGTTATTTTTTACTTTTTTCTTTAGCTTTATTTATTGTACGTGTGGGTCGCATTTTGCAATCGATTTTTGACACACTTCCGAGGAACCGATTTTCTTCAAGTTGTACACAAGTTCATTATCGATGATAATGCAATATTCATGTATTTATCAGGACCGTAACTCAACAGGGGTGGGTCAAGGGATAAAAACATTGTTTTACTTTTAAAATTGAAATCGTTCTATATAACCAATTGATTTTTCTCAAATGTTACACGCAAGTTCTATCTGGTCTTTATATTGTTCAGGTCTGTCTTTATATATTAAGTCTTAATATTTCTGTCAGATACGTATCATAAGAGGGGCAGAGTCCAGGTAAAACGCATCCATTTACATTTTTGCTTGAAATTACATCGCAAATAAACCCGTTTTGCTCAACTTTAAAACAAAGTTCATGGTTGATGACATTATGTTATTCATCTAATTTCATGTTATACTTTATGAGCAGTTTTTCTTAGGCAAAAAAATCCTTTTATGTTTTTGATTGAAATGAAATATCTAACGAATCAAATTTTCTCAAATTCTTAAATAAGTTTACTGTCGAAGACAATATCTTATTTAAGTCTTTTCAGGGACAGAATTTAGCGGCGAAATTCTCTTTTTGTTTGAAATCACATATTTAACGAACCAGTTTTGTTAAAATTTTGCATTCAAGTCATACAACAATGCATATTTAATTAAATTTTAAATTAAAAGTATGTTACTTAACTTTTTAAAATTATGCTTGTCTCACTGAACGATTAACTCAATTTTTATTTCATTTATTGCATTGAGAAACCCCATAAAAAATAATAACTAAACTTTCATTATGGTATCTGATTTGATTTTTAGAAATTATTTGGAGATTATTTTCAAAGCACAACTTATTTATTTAGTTTCCTGCTTAGTCTTGGTTTTAGCCTTCCTACCCTGAATGGGTCTAATCGACCCAGTCCTATAATGCGCTTCATTCGATTCAAACCAGAAAATTTTTCATAAAGTAAATTAAATAAATAACACAAAGATTTAAGTTAAATAAGCATGTTAAATGGATTTAAATAAAAATTCTCGTGTCAAATATTTTAATCAAGTTTGACTAACATTTCAACAGGGTAGGAAGTTTTAGAACGTTATGGGCAGAGCCCAGGGGCAAAACATTTTTTTAATGCTTTTAACTATTACATACCGGGTAATTCCATGAACACATGTCGTATAAGTCACATACTACGATTTTGGATATCAGTATCTTAGAACGGAAAAATGTGACTTATTTTATTGTGAGATATTTCATTGATTGAATAAGGCCATACAAACCTTTCGAAAAAAAACGGTGGCCAACAATTTAGCAGTTGCTAAAATTGTGACTTACACGACAAGTGCTCGTGGAATTAACCATACGTGGAAAAACGATTTCGTTCGATTTTTGCTAATAAGTGCGCTTGTCGATTCGATTGCATAATGGAATATTTTCTCAGAAATACTTCATATGGAGCATGGGCCAGAAGAAACTTCCTTTTGCGTATTTTGATTGAAATTACATTTCTAACGAACCGATATATTTTTTCAAATGATCCATATATCCATCGTCAATAACAATGGATATCCATTTAATTTAAGCGTAACTGGAATTCGATAACTGCTATTAATGAATCTCACAAAAAAATTATGTTTGCAGTTTTCTTTCTCTGACATTTTGACAACGGGAACAAACAATTTCTTACCCTTTCAATGTTTATATGATTAGCTTTTCGATTAAAAGTGCAATTTTTTTTATCTTAAGTAGTCGTTTACTGTTTTTCATTTATTTGTAGGCAATGCCCCAAAGACGTTCTAACTTTTTATTTGAAGATAAGGATAATATATTATTTATATTGGCGTTAATGCTTGTCCCGTTTTTGAGAAAAAGAAATATTTTGTTCAATAAATTTGGTAAAAAACGAGAAAAACGGCATCTTGTGACAGGCGTGATGTTAGAAAGACGGAGATAGGCATGGAGCCAAAAGGCTAACTTCTAGCTCAACGCGACAATTTATGGCATATTTAAAAAAGTTTAATATCAATGTACGACTATTTATAAAAAAAATGGCAGCGATAAAAATTTTGGTTTGGTATCTAATTGAAAAAAGCATTTACACAACAAAGATAGTATAACTTTAAATGTTTTCTGGATGAATAGATTTCTTTTAAAATACACATGGGAGTGTGAAATTTATAGAAGTACTGTAAAAGAAAATTCATTGTAGATATAGCCAGAATATTGAATACTGACTTTTAAAAATTGAAATTTATGTCAAGAATCTTTAAATCGATTAATAATTGGATTAAAAAAATTACTGATATTAAAATTTAGCTCATTTCTAATATCTCAAAGTTAAAATCATTCGAAAATTGGTTTTAAACAAACATTAATTGGAAAATAATTTCATCAAACGACATTATACGACATAAAGTAGGATCATATTTAAATTCATTTTATCTAAAACATTTATTTTGAAGCTTGTGCATAAGATTATGCTGGAAGAAATTGCTAGATTTTCACAATCATTTCGTAAATTTTAATAAATAATTGTACAGTTGGCCAAATTAGAAAAGAAAACATTCCATAGATTTTAATTTCTAAATTGTCTCAAAGATACACAAAAATAACCATTTGATTGAGAATTAAATTTTCTTTCAAATTATGTAAATAAAAGCTTAAAGGGGCATCTACAAATTAAAATTGTAATCAAGTTTTGAAATTTTCTATACAAACGCCTAATTTTGACATTCTATATGGATATTTCAAGAAAATTTGCTATAAGATACCGAATGAGAAATCATTCAATGAAGTAGTTTAGATTTATGGTTGTTTAAAATATGAATTTTCTTCAAAAAATATGTTTTGTTAAATTCATATTCGAAAAAAATATAAAATTATAACCTTTCAAAATTTCAACAGATGTCAATTTCCAGTAGCCTCGTATTTGCGAACAAATCATTCCGTTAAGCAGTTTTTGCGTTAAGGTTAAAAAATTACCTGCATTGTTTTACAACGATTAAAAATTAATTTTTCAATAAGTATTCCAAATTTAGTACAGGTATAATTCCTAAAGTGCCTGATCAAATCACTTCCCACTGCCATCTTATATCAAAATTTGCCGGAAAATACAAATTTAATAACAAAATTAAGTGTTTTCTTTGGAAATTTTAAAATCTGATACAATTTTAATATAATTGACAAAAATTAGAAAAAGTTGCGCGAACTAAATTATTTGGTTAATACAGCCCAATATTTTTACTCGAATTGAAAAATTAATTGTTAATTTAAAAAACTTATTGTAACCAAATAGATTTGATTATAAGAAATAAATAAACGTGGTTCTTGGTCTACACAAATGTTAATCAATTTCTATAATTCGAATTACTTATCTATTTTTTGTAAAAAATAATGTGCTGTCTTTTGAAGATTTTATCGTTCTTTTGGCGTATATTGTTAAATTTAGAATTACTTAAAATTTTTTTGTTAAATAAGGAATGTTTTTTGTTAATAAAAGATAGCTTTTTGTTAAGTAATAAAACTAAACTTTATAAAAGCACATGATAGCTTCAATTATGAGTTAAGATAACTTACTGTTGTTTGCTCGTTTGACAGGAGGTTTAACATCTATATTTTAAATATTTACTTGATAGAACAACAATCTTGATTGATTGTAATAATTCTATCAGGTAAATAGTAATCCCGTATTTAAAATTTCTTACAGGTTAGCAAAAAATTTCGTCATCGGATAGAATAGATGAAAAGTCCCTTTAAAACCTACAGTTATCATTATTTTTACTTTTTAATTCATTTATCATAGATGATTAATATTACTAATTTAAGTGTTGAGCATTTTAAACTCAATGCTATAATACAGCTAATACATGTGAGGACTGTATTCATTTACATTTTTCTTTCTCTCTTAAAACCTCAGCCATAAAATAATTCAAGTTGAGCCGAAATCTACTCATCTCACGATTTAAAAGTCAACTTCTCATAAGGAGTTGCAACAACTCGAATGAACGGGTTGTTTTTAACCAATTTAAATAAAGATGAATAAGTTAAGTAATTAATTTAAATCAAGATAAGTAATGTGTTTAGAAGCCATATCATTCGTAATCCAACAAATTACAGCTCATTCCTGAGAAGCCAAATCCACTCTTTCGTTTTAAGAGTGTTGTTTTTATTGTTAAAGCAATCCTGACATCCTTTATGGCGTTTAATTGCAGATGAACAGACTTTTAAAAAGGCACTCACATACACTCACAGAAATACTTTTTTTTTTTTAATTCATTGAAATTTTCCTGATGGAAGTACTACTAGAATTTTTCCGTTAATAGAAGAAAACGCCTTTCTTTTTATCCGTTACTTGTGGTACAATATACATGAATTAAATAAAATGGGGATAAAATAAAAGTTGTTCATCTTGCCATAGCAGCAGCTACCTTATTGTTACGAGTCCTGTTAACCACTGGGCTACAGTTGTGCAGTAGCGAAACAGCTAGAAGTAAATACGTTTGCTTTAGATGTGTATGGCTTAATAAATTTCTTTAAAACGCTTTGAATTTTGGAAGTCATTTCGTGAAGATTTCGCTCTTAATGAGACTGAACTGTTGTTTTAGTACTTTAATGCTAAAATTGGATACAAAATATGAATTTTGGATATTTGTATGCAGATTACAATATGTAAAACCGGAAATTACATTTTTATGCCAGACGTTTTGAGTAAAATTGACTTTTTTCATTTAAAAAGTCTTAAGACTCTTAAAATTGAAAAAAAAATAATTTTCTACAGCTTAAAATGTACTTTATTTTAAGACACAATTTTAATTGGAATGAAAAATATATGTGTGTTCTTTAATTTTATATATTTAAAAAATTGCAAGACGCAGAATTAGCATTTACAGGGATCTCTAAACTGTCAGACATTTGACGAGCAGAAAATTCGGATAACAGATTTCACGTAGGATTATAAAATAAATTTTGCAACTAGGTTGAAAATTTTGATACCTGCTCATACTTCAGATTGTAACAAGTACACTGAATCTAAATAAATTAGTATTAATTCTTTATATTTTTAATACGAAGTTGTATTTAGCTAATATAAAATTTTGAAAATCAACAGTATAATCACCTAAAAAATGTATTTCTTTAAATAATAAAAAAGGAAATTTTACGCTCCATTTAAACAGACTAGCGTAAAACTTCCGTTTTGAAAATTTCATGAAAAAATATTCAAAAATTTTAAAGTTAACGTGCGCGTTACGTTCAAAAACGTCATTCTGAGAAAAATGACGCCAAAGTTTCGGAAACGCTGTTTGAGCTATTGAGCGGGTATAATTATAAAGCCCATAACGTCTGTTCTAAAAGGAATTTCAAGGAAACAGTTATATCAAAATACTCAGACAAGATACGAGTTTAAGAACTAAAGAAATAAATTTTGAAATTTTAAAGTTTTAAGAGTTCTGAAACCCTTTGATAGTTTAATTAAAATGAGTATTTTAAATCTGTTCATTTAAAATATATTTTAAGTGCAAATATTTTTTTCATACCTTTGAAACATAAAATGTGATTACTTTTGAACGAATGAAAAAACTAATTGTTATTTATTTTTAAATTCAGAAACGTTTCTTTTCTTTGTTCTTGGTTTAGATTTTTCCATTTATTTTATTTGAATTAGAAATATTAATTTATAGTATTGTTCGTTTTTCGTTTTTAAAATGAATTAGAATTTTAGTATTAATAGAGCCAATGCGCAGGAGTGATAGGAACGAACGAAATTTCTCCCTCTTTTTTAGATTTTCGGGAAGAATTCATTGATAAAACATGTTTTCTAGGAGAACGGAAATTAAGTGTTAAAAAATGATGAATAATTTAGTGGCTACAGACACGTTCTTTCGACAGTGTACATTTAATACAAAAATATGTTTAATTTCTCTAAAATCATAATTACAAAAATTTATGGATTGTTTTAAAATTTTTAATAAATGATTCCAAAAATTTTTAAGAAAAAAAAAATCTTTAAAGTATTGCTAAGTTTGATATTTTAAAGATAATGAACCCCTTAAAACCTTGCATATTTTTAACGCTTAAGTATTATTTTTAGGTTATAACACTGTCTTAAAAATTCCTGCTGGTGCAAGTAATATTTATGTTCTGCAGCATGGGATTGAGAATGGAACAGACGATAATTATTTAGGTATGATATTTATTTTTATTTAAATAGTGAATGAAATATTTTTAATATGTTCTATATTATTTAAAAATATTTTTAAACAGGTTTCAGTATTTCCTTTTATTTCATTTAAATTAACAAAAGGAAAAAATCGCATAGTGTGATGTTTTCAAACTATCATTATTATTTCAAGTATTTGATTTATAATACAGTCATTCTACAAAACATCTTTCATGAAGATGATGAACACAAACTGTTTTATGTTTAATGAAATTTACAATTATTCAAAGTTAATTTTTATGAAAACTACACATTTCAAATAAAAATTTTAGTGTGCTGTTATAAATTAATTAATTAAAAGTAATCATCACAATTAATGTATAAACTGCAATATCTTATATATAAGAATGTTATTACTGATCCTAAATTTTAATGAATATATAAAAAATTCATCAAAATGAGAATATTTTTACTGAGATTGTTGGAACTAAATTTTCAGATCATTTCTGCCGAATTTTCTGTATCGATGGACTGCAACATGTATATCTTGCGTTTACAGAAAAAATGATGTGAGCAAAATTTTTATTATCGTGACTTTTAAGAAAATGAACAATATTTAAGTTGTAGAACTTAAAATACAAAATTGATAAAATTAGGTTCAGACTTAAAGCAATAAAATAAGTATAAAATAAACACAATGAAATTAGATAAGCAACTTCGTAAGTTTATATATAACGCTCCCCTGAAATGTATTATGAAATAACGTATTATTTATTTTAATTTTTATATACTTCACAATTTTTGTAAGTATATTATTGTAAATGAATAATATAGTACAGTATATTAATTAAAATAACATTGTCTTATATTTTCTTTATATGCAAGATCACATGCTAGAAGAAGCACAGATGATATACTTGTAATTTTGGTAGCAGTTTTGAAAAGCTCGTGCTTTATAGTTTATCATTTCCCCCCTTCCATTAAAGTCAAAGAAATCGCTGCTTTTTAGATAATTTGCTTTCATCATATATAATTTATCACAATTCTAAACAAAATATTCAAAAACATGCTTTAAAACTGAAATGAAAAAAATATATTTCACATAACTTTTGAATATTTTAGCATTAAAAGCACCTGATGGGAGTTACATTTTGAATGGAAATTTTATGGTTTCAATGTTTCCTAAAAGTGTGGAGTACGCAGGATCTCTCTTTGACTACACAGGATCCAGTGTAGCTATAGAAAGGATCAATGCTTCTAAACGTTTACAAAAAGAAATTGAAATAGAAGTAAGTTGAGAATTTATCTTGAAACGTTTTACTATTTTCGCATGCCATTACTACATAATAAACCTTTTTTATTGTCATATTTTGTAGAAATATAGGTTTGCTTGACACATAGACATTATTTTCACAACATTCTCTTCCTTTTCTATCCGTTTTTTTTTTTCGTATTCAAAATTATATTCATTCGATATCAATATTGAATCTGCTTATTGCATTTTTTAATCTTTACAGGATAATAAAAAGGAAGTTCAAATTGTAAAATTAATGAACTGATATCAAAATTTTGAAATCGATATTTTAATTTTGTTAACAGAAGCATATATTTATCGAATCCTCTAGACCTAATGTTAAACGATTTTAATGATAATATAGAACATATTTAAGCAATATTCATTGCATACACTGTAAAAAAATAAAAAAAATCTGTAAAGGTACTAAACTTTTTAAAGGAAAGTGGGATTCCTTGAACTTTTCATGTAACGGTAAAAAAAAAACTGATGTAACAGATTCTGTTACATGAGATTTTGCTGTTACCGTTACGTAAAAAGTTCTAGGAATCCCAATTTCCCAGAAAAAGTTTAGCGCCTTTACAATTTTTTACAGTATATGTGTTTACATTTATGTAGATTCTATATTACAAATGATACCTGGTTTTAAAAAATACTGAAAATTAGTACCTTTGAAATATTAAATGATTTTTAACGGGCTACGCAATCGGTGCTTTAATTAAAAAAAATTTTATTTTTAATTTTATTTTAATTATTGCATATTCATTTGGATCTATGATATACAACTTTAGATATTTAATTTAATCAAAAGGAAACTATTTTGTGTTAATACAAAACATAAAATATGTCTACTAATTTTGAAGAACAACTATTTCTGAATAAAAAAAACAACATTTAAGATTTAACTTTTATATAGATTTTATACTTTTACCTTCTTCATATTAAGGTATCTGCCTACTCTCATATCACCGTTTTGGCCAAAAAAAAATCGGGTTTTTTTTTATTCTTATTATTTTAAATTAAAGTTCAAACATTTTGGATTACAAATATGCTTCATTTTTGGTTCAGTGATAATTAGAAGCACAGTTAAGCCCAAAATATAAACCTTTATATGTAAGCTTTTGTGTTATATTAAAATCTCAATTTACGTTTTCTGTAAAATGGCGTTTTTCATTGTTAACGTTTATAAGAAACTTCATTTCTTAAAAATGTTTTTAAAATATTTAAACAAAATTTTGTCACAAAGATCTGCTCATTTATTGCTATGTTATGAAGCAAAATAGATGTTTTAAGTATGTATATACATATTTAAGAGCTGTTTTTATTGAAAAATAAAAACAGCTTTTAAAAACTTTTTTAAAAGAAAACTTCATGTTTTGTAACAATATTTAATATATGTTAGTGAATCTCAGAGATATTATATAAATCTTTTACTTCATAACACAGGTAGTTTTACTCTCTGTTTTAACCAAAAACCGATGTGTATAATAAAAATTTCATATTTTTCAAAAATAAGTACCTCGAAGGTACACTCTAAAAATATTTTTGGAAAATTACAAAAAAATTTCTAGTAGAATTATATTCTAAGAACTTTTTATGCAATGGCAACAACAAAAATTCATGTAACAGATAGAGATTTGCACTTTGATTTAAAAAAAAAATTAAAGTTACAAAGAAATTTTTTGAAAAATCGGATTCCTAGAAATTTTTAACTAACGGTAACAAGGATCACAGATAAAATTTTAATAATATTACCAAAATTTTAGAAGATTCTTTTGTAAAGCTACAGATGTCTCTAGCATTGCTTATAAATTTTCTAGATTGACATCAATTTCTTGTAGAGTGGTACATATAAAATTTTAGTATGCATAACAGATTTCAGTAAATTTAGATTACTAAGGTTACAGTTTTTTTTTACAGTGTAATCACATCCCTTAAGAATCTTTTTAAGTAAACCACATTATATGCAATGCAAATTATAACTGTTTTTGTTTTGTTTTGTTTCTTATTTTTGTTTGTTTTTATAAAAAGTACTAGTTATCGAAAATATTAGAGAATACTTTTTAAGCTATAAAATATATTCCAATCAATGTTAATAAAAATCAAAATAACAATTATTATTTATTTGATGACATGATGTTCTAATTCACTCTGAATCTTTATAATTTTAATGTATTGTATATTTGTGAATATTAATCAAGTTGTGTTGCATAGAAATTCATTTTAGTACTAGGTTCCTCCTTATATTTTTAAGGAGGAATCAAAAATAAGAAAATTTACAATTAATTTTTAAAAAGCAGAATTTGCAACCACCACCTTCATTCGCAGATTTTACAATATTTTTCTGGAATGAAATACTTTGAAAATATTCTTAAAATTTAATGGTAGAACTGTGCGACCCCTTTAGTAGTGATTGATGTCGAATAGGATATTTTTAATAGCTTTTTCTCCCCATACTTCTAAAGAAAAAACTTTTTCTCTATTTACTAAATTATAAAACATAAATTTAGAGTGATTTCTATTCTAGCTAATAATATTTTCAATTTTAACAGTTTTTTCGAATAACTTAATTTGAAAGTATACACTTACATATGCATTATGGTAAAGATTGGATTAAATATTATAATATTTGTAAGTATTTTAAAATTTTGGAATAACATCAGAACTTATTATTTAAATTCTCTATTTAAAAATATAAAAATTAATTATCGTTATAATCATGTAAATTGTCTTTTATTATAGTTTAAGAGCAAATGATTTCTTGTGATCCATTTTTAATGCTGTTTTGCATATTTACGATTTTTAATGCTATTTTGCATAATTATCATTTTGAATACTATTTTTTATTGTAATGCAATGTCTGAGATTTTATTGATATTAAATGTTAAGGAATTAAAATCAAATTCGAAAATAACAATATAAATTAAAACTTCCTCTAGGAAAGACCCAATATTTCACTTTCTGTAGAAATTTTTTTATTTTACTCTCAAAATATCATGTAATTGAAATAATATATTCCTTTATAAAATATTTCTTTACTAATCTTTTAAAAGCATAATAGTTGCTTTTATCTTTTAAGAAAATCAAATAACTATAATTTATTAATACTTCCAACGGTTACTGATATCTCGAAATTTTTCATTTTATTTACAGTATTTTTATACTTTGTCAATAAACACGATATAACCCAAGCTTTTGATTGCGCTCATACATTTGTTATTGTGCATTTATTAACCATAAAACTAACAGGAGTATCATAACTAGAACTTACTGTCAACTCAAACCCTACTGTAAACTTACTGTCAACTCAAACAAGAGAATGATTAAATGATTCGTTTTGCATTTTTAAAAGTATTAAAAATGTACATTGACAGTGTTCTTAAAGTACTCCGAATTAATATGTTGAAAATCAGACGTTGAAATTGAACAGTGTCAGAAAATTCTTATTCCTCAAACCTTTAAACTAATTTATAGATAATTCCGAGATATTATTTTTTAATAAAACTCGAGTCAGATTTCCTTATTGAATATCATTTAGGAATTAATTACATTTTAAATAGGTACTAACAGTTGGCAGCTTACTTCCACCAGAAATATCTTATGAATTCACAAGCTCCAAGTATTCTGTAGCGGCTTACAGATGGCGCCTTGAGAAAACATGGTCACCCTGTAATAGTATATGTGAAGGTAAGATGATTTGTTAAAATGATATTTTTATTTATTTGAAATTAATTGACATGTTAAAAAGTTCAGTTGAAATAAAGAAAATAACTACATTTTTCACTGTTATGATTTTAAATACTTTCTTAGTAAATCTTATTTATTTGTTTTTCAAAAAGTATTGCACAAAGGCATTGTTTCCTTGAAACTTACTGTATTTAGGATGATTTTACCAAGCAAAAATCGCGTGAAAACGAAACATCTGACTATAGTTAGTGATGTATAATTTTAGTAAATTAATCAATATGAAAAAAGACTTCACTTAAGAAAAAATAATATTCTTTCTGTGATATTTTACCAAATGAAAAATCAATATATCAGAAGCAAGTATAAAAAAGTTTAAACGAATTCTACCATATAAAATTTTGAAGCTATGTTTGCTTGATATGTATCGAAAAATTCAAAATATTTATCTATACTAATATTATAAAGAGGTAAAGTTTGTTTTTTGTAGGAAGTAATCTTTGAAACTTCGGAATCTATTTCAAAAATAATGGTATCAAAATAACGGTGTGAGCCCCTTTTCAAACATAGGCTATATCCTATGTCCGCACCACTACCCAAAAAGGTGGTGCAAGAGCAAGAAACGTTCTAAAAATGCGATTTTTGTGTTACTGAAGGGCCTACAAATATGAAATATGGAATGGTGGTTACGAATAAAATATAAATGGCCACTAAGCACATTTCCTAAAAATTCGAAATTTTAAAAGGGTGAAAATGCGCAAAAAGCGTTCTAAAAACAGTCTAATTGGGAATTTCTACACAATCTCAGGAGTACCTAACCAACTTAAAAAATAATGGGTGTCAAAATGACAGTGACAGTTCTGGTTCCAACATAGGCTATACTTTATGTCGGTGTCACTACCACCTGAAGGTTACACGAACTAAACACGTTCTAAATTTCAATTTTGTGTTACGAATGGGCCTAGAAGCATGAAATTTGGAAAGGTAGTTACTTATAAGATATACATGATTTCTAGGCACATTTATTAAAAAATTCTAAATTTAAAAGGGGTGAAGATGCCCAAAAAGCGCTCTAAAAAACATTTTAAACTGGAATTTTGGCACAATATCAAAAGTAACGAATTGATTTAAAAAACAGTGGTGTCAAAATGACGCTGACATTTCTTGCTCCATCATAGGCCATATTTTATGTCAGTGTCACTACCACCTGGAAGTAGCAGGAGCAAAATTCACTCTAAATTTTACTTTTGTATTAAGGAAGTGCCTAGAAACACCAAATTTGGAATGTTAGTTACTTATAAAATAAAAAAGATCTCTAAAGACACTGCCTAAAAAATCAAAATTTAAACGGGGTAAAAATGCGTGAAAAGCTTTCTAAATTGCTATTCCTACGCAATCTCAGAAAGTTCCGAACTGATTTCAAAATAATTGTGCGCAAATGATGGTAACAGCCTTTGTTCTAACATAGGCTTAGTTTTAACCTCCTAACTTCCGAAGCAAATATTAAGAGGGACTACAAAAACCAGTTTAAAACTTCTATAGAACATTTCCAAACATGTATTATTCTATAGATATCGATGCTTATGGTATGTACACATTTATTAAAAAGATCAAGAAGAAAATTTCCCTTTTCTAGAAACATTTAAATGAATTTAAACGTTGGTTTTAGTGTCTCCTACAGGCGATATCAAGATTGAAGATGTTAAACCGGTGTCATTACAACCTGTGGATTTCAGAAGGAAAAAACATTCTAAGTTGCGGTTTTCTGTTACAGAAATGTCTAAAAGCATGAAATTTGGAATAGTAGTTCCTTATACAATATAAATGGTCTCTAAGCACATTTCTTAAAAAAATTCGAATATTCAAGAACGTTGAATTGAGTACGCATGCCATGAGCTTTCAATAATTGTATCGCTGCAGATCATAGTTTAGTTTTATGAAAATTACATTAATTGTAAAAAATATGGAGAAGCTGACAAAAATATGACAAACTCATGTATGCAGTATAAAAGCTACTAGGAAACGTTTCCAAAAATTAGGCACAGCAAATAAAAAAAAAAAATTTAAATTCTTCTATAAATTTCGAAAATAGTTTTCTGATACTAGATAAAGAAACGCTTTTCAGAATCTTGAATGACTCGGAAATAGTAATTATATAGTTGGTTCGTTATTATTGTACATTTTTGCAGATTAAGAATTTATTTTTTACTGTGTAGTACTGTGTGAGGTATAAATGTTTATGTATGATGTACATGATGAAAATCTTTTAAAATTTTTCAAATATTTTTTTTTCGTAAATCTCGGTGTCATTCAGTCATTTCAGCATCTAAGCAACCGAAGTACTTGCCTCTGAAAAGGTTGATGATGATTAAGAAACAAATAATAAGAATCATGAGAAAAAATTATCATCTTTAATAATGATTCCTTTCGGAATCTATTATCTCATGAAATTTTATAAATCTTGGATCTAATGATATTTGTTAATAATATATCATTCTTAATTTTGAATACATTTAATAACTTTCATTTTTATTGAGAAAAGTACAAATCACTTATCATTAAATACGATTCCAATAGTTACATTAGTTCTTGTATCATTTATTTTTCTAGTTCTTCTCTTATAAAACTAATTAATCATATGGAATACAATCCTTGACAGTAAACTTTCTGCACTTGTTCATTAAAATTTCACTGCAGATTTTTTTAAATTAGGTAACCGTTATTTAAAAGAAGAAAGGTTTCACAGCTTAATTATTATTTCGATGCCCAAACAGCTTTCACAACCCCCCCCCCTTTTTTGGGGGGGGGGGGCGTAACATGAAGTCCGTTTCTAACAAATTTTATTAGTTTTTTTTTCTTTTTCTCATAGGAAATGCAATTAGAGTTAGGAAAATGCTAAATAAAACAATAGCATAATGCATCCAATTATTGGAACGGAGCAATTTCCATGAGACTAATAATTTATTTGTTCTCTTAAACTGTAGTTTGCTTTTTTTAAGCATATACTAAAAAAATGTTTTAAATATAGGAAAATGTAATATAACCACTATATAACTGACTTACTAAATTGATAATTAAAGTACATTTGCAAAACTTTTACGTTTGGTGGTTAAATACTTGAACAAATAATGTGCATTTTTTTTATTTCTCGATTCCAATAAAATAATAGCAATAAACATACTGTGCTTTTATGTTTAAAAGGATCTATTATTTTGATGAAATATTTTTTCACTGCCTGCCACTCGCAGAAATTCATCCGTACGTAAATACCCAGCAAAGAACGAAACAGTGGGACAACAACAGAAAAAAAAATGGCAGCCAGCACTGCCATCAGCGGTAAAGTTCAATGGTGCCATTACTGAAACCAGTACAAAAGTGTGCTTGCGGAATGCAGCTGGACCATCGGTGATGATAAACAGCAGGCCAGCATTAGTTTTCCATCACATTACTTTAATCCGGCACTAGATTTTTTAAGTTTGTTTCTTTTGTGATTAGCATTCCCAATCTTTAAAGCCATACAAAAATCATATACATTTTATATGCTAAATCTCAAATGTGTGAATTATGAATACCAAAGTTATTTGTAACTTAGAAATTAGATTTAAGAAAAAAAGAAGTCCGTTAAAATAAAGAAATTATTTATTGTTTTACTCATTTATTTTATTTTTAATGATTGGTATTGTTCTTAATCACAATCACAACGTACGTAATGATCACTAATAAAAGAGTAAAAATTCCAGAATGAAATTCCAAATAATCAGAATGTTGTCAAACGATGAATTACGAAATATTCCACATCTTCGATATTCGCAACACCCCCTAACATAAGAACAGCAATACCCTAGCATCCCAGGAATAATACTTCATAATTTCGTACACTTCCATGATGTGGTGGGCCAGCGCATGAGATAAAACGGAGGCCGATCAGAATTTTATCTGATGATTTCCAACAGCAAACTTGACTGGATCTGTCCAGCAGTGGTCATGCAATAGAAGACAGTTAGTCAGCACTTCTCCATCCAGCAACTATTTTGTTGCTGGCCAGCAATTTTCTCTTTGCTTAGAAGCTTTTTTTATTATTAGTATTTTTAGAGTTAAGTTTTCAAAATTCGCTGGGAGCTCTAAACATGATGAATGGAAGTATTCTATATGATAAAGCAGATAATAGGTTGTTATTAGACATATTAACACTGTAAAAAAAAAATCTGTAATTTTAAAAGAAAAAATTGTCTTTTTTACAGAAAATATCTGTTATAAAAAATATTAGTTCTTTACTGTAAAAAAAATGGATTTTATAATTTTTATAAAAAAAATTTGTATTTTTTACAGACAAATACTGTTTTAATGAAAAATTACCGACACTTTCTGTAAACATTTTCCACTGGCGTAAAAATTTACAGTTTTTTTCTGTCATTTTGACAGATTTATCTTTTACAGTGAACCCGCAGCTGGGGACATGAATTTCCTTACGTTAAGACTTTTCTATTATGTCTTTCGTAAACAACAATGGAATTTATTTTGGGAACGCAATATATTTTAGAAACCATGTAATGATAAATGAAATACTTGATGGTACTGAGAGGTTGATTTTATTCAAGACTTAAAAAAATGTGATAAATAGATTCAAAGAACAACCCTTAGTCATTTTGACTTCCGTCTCCAGTTACGGGTTAAATAATTTAAAAAAAAATTTATGAATGTTTGAAGTCCCGTCCCAACACAGAGGTTCAGTTGGTTTAGGAACTCAAATCATCTAGTTTCAACCCAATTAGCAATAATGTCTACAAACTAATATTATGTTTAAATTTGCTTAAAGAAACGTCTGTATAAAGAAATTGTACAAAATTGGAAAATTTTCAATACAAAACCTAATTTTGAGAGCATACTTATATTTTCTTGGAAAATTTACCTTCCTATAGCAAACAGGAAATCTTTCGGTCAAGAAGTTTGTAAATTATGTAAGAATAAAATTTGGAACTCCTAACCTGAGAACTACCCCCATAGTGTAAAAATGAAAAAAAAATCTAAGTAAGCAGCAGTCGAAAAGTTATATTTAAATACATTTGCTCATCCATAAATCATTTGCCATTATCTCCGCATTACAGAGATATACACGGTTAACATAAATGAATGAGGGGATTTTGAAAATACATATTTTCAAAACTATACGCATATTATAATAAGTGACATATGAAAATAAAAAAGGATCATTCCAAGTTTTTTTTTAATCCAATTACAAATACTTGGTCTGCGAACCTGAAAACCAGATTTTAGCAATTGACTCGGCTTTATCATTGTGTTTCCCTGCAATCAAAGATATGAAAACATGGAGGATTGGAGCAGGAAAACACAAAGTCAAACCTACGATTCAACCTCTAAAATTGGGCTTCCAAGTATTTTCCACCAAGATATGACGTAACAGATTGAATGCGTTTTAATATACGATTCGAGTTTTAACGAAGTCTGGAATTTCAGCTGTGAAATCGATGAGGTGGTTTTTCTGTACTGCAGCCTCCCGGTTTATCGGTTCTATATTCAAAATCTATATTTAAAGCTGAATAAACTTCATGCCACCGAAAATTTACCCAAAGGAATTCTAATTGATAAGAATGAAAGCTACTAGTGCTTTACCATGAACTATTTCGCTCGTTGAATGGCATGAAGCCTTCTGTTCTTAGCTCTAGATGTTTTAATTTGCTAAATTTAAAAGTTCATATCTCGATAATGGGGAGACGAAGACAAATAATTTATGCGTCTAAAAACTCATTTCAATGTGTCTTTACGATTACTATCTATTTATATATTTCCATTATTGCACTATTGGTGTAGTTTCCTGGTAAGTTAAATTCACTATTATAATCTTTTCAAAATATATGGCAATATGGATAGTTTTTTTAGTGCAACTGAAAAACTTATTGCGTTAGTGGACTATAATTTTTGATTCACATATTTGAATTTTTAAAAAATATAGTTTTTGAAAAAAAAAATGTAATGCATGCATTTTTAAAAAGAAGCCGATATCTAGAAATTTCGAATAAGAAATACAAATTTTACAGCTCATTCTGCAAAGTAGCTTCTGAGTTTTATTTAAAAAACTACACACACTGTAATTCGTTTTGCAATAATTAATAAGGACACTAACATTGATAATTTCAAACTTTAAACATGCCTACTCCTAAACTTCTGCCAAATGAGATCCTATTCAGTAATCTATGAAAAAAAATCAATTATGATGTCAAAATTAGATATTTGTATTGAAAAGTTTCAAGTTTTACACAATTTTAAAATGTAAATGGCACTCTAAGCCAAATTTATGTATCGTATTAATTAGTAGCAGTTTTTATGAACTGATTAGAACGAATCCCTTTTTTATGTGATAATTTATGGCCGAGTTAATACAGTGTAATTACATCTTTTACCCCAGGGCTGTATAATTTTGAAAAAAAAATTTTTTTCGTTTCTCAATATTGAAAAGACCGATTTACTTCCTATAACATTGAATTATGGCTCAGAAAAATGCTATTTTCCCCCTAAAGGTATACATTTTTGTAAAATATGAATGTTTGTTTCTCAGTATTGAAAAGATCAGTTTGCTTTCTAAATACAATTGAGTTACAATGACTACAAAAAATGTTTTTTGTTTCTAATATATAACAAGTGAAATAATAATGAAACATTCAAATCTTGTTCTACATAGACATTAATTTTCTTTTTATTTTATTTGAGGATAGGAGAACAATATCGCAAAACTGTATGCGTTGACGAAATGGATGGTCAAATAGTGAATGATGAATTATGCCAAGAACAAGAAAGACCAGCTCACGAAGCAAGAAGTTGTAATCCTTCTTGCACCTTGAGGTAAAATTATTAAGTTAATTTCTTAGGTAATAATTCTTAGTTATATAACTCATAAAAAAATTGTACTTTCCAACAGAGTTCTTAAAATTTCAATTTACGAAATAATGAATGTTTTCAATTTTACTGTTTCAAACAGAAGCTTGATATTTTAATTTGGATTCAACAGATGGAGAAAAATGTATGGATTAGGAAAAAATGAAACTTTCGATTAGCACTTTTTTATGTTATTATTATATTAAGTTGTACTCAACCCGATAACGTGCAAGTTATTTTAAACTTTGAAATTAACAAGCGTCCCTTAAAAAATTGTTTAGAACTTTAAAAAAAAATTCAAAAATTCGATTCATAATATGAATGAAAAATACTTCATAAATATACAGTAAAAATGAAGTTAACGTTGCGTTTTCTAAAGAAGAGGTAATTTTCTATCAGTCATTAAAAATGTCCTACTACTAGTACAAGGACAGATGAAGTTTTTCTTTTTACTTTCTTAACGTTAGTATGCTCTTACAAGTAGCACATAGTACGCAGGGGAGACTGGGGTACATGTGAACATGGGGAAGATCTAAACATTGTAGTTCTTACTAGTTATTATATGTTTCTTCATTTGAAAAATATTATCAACGATGATAGCACCTGTAGACATATGGTAAAAAATTTTTGAAGCTCTTTGACGTTTTGTTTGTTTTCAATAGCCAAAACGCTGTTGATAGATCTTAAAAGTAAAATCTCAGTTCCAACTTTCTAAATGCATAACTTTATTTATCTATTTATTTATTTGAATTTTAATTTTTTTAACATATACCACTAATACTAATAATTAATTAGAAATTTGCACACATCTGGAAATCAATCAGCTACATGTTTTCTGATAATTACAGACTCATACATTCCAAAAATTTCATCAAAAAGGTAAAAAAATAAATGAATCAATAGTTTTTAAATTAAGCTTACAGTTAACAGAAAAGCACGCGACTAGAAAACGCTGCGTGATTAGCTGTGACGTCATAGTTAACGAAACGCCAATGCTTACATTTTGGTAGAAGGCGTTTTTGAAGCAAGCAAGCGGCTTTACGTTTCTATAATCCCGTGTTTAGGAAGCATTTAAAATTTTTCTTACATCCAAATTTATTTATTCTTTTTTTTTTATCTTTATTAGATTTCATCAATCTACTTTTAATGAAAATAAAATGGTCTGTTTCTTTTTAACAAATTAAAAACATAAATTTTTCTTGTAAAATGTAAGTTAAAGCTTTTTTAATGCTGCAGTTAGGAAAAATTACATATACACAGTGGTGGCCAAAATTGTGGACACTTTTAGGTAGCTTTCATTCCAAAAAGAAAAAACTACCTTTTGTAGCTGTCCGGAAGGAAGTATTTCGGGAAATTTTGCTATATTTTCGTTGATCGTGATCCCTAGATCCCAAAACCACCCTCCGTTGAAATGATGACTTACATATCAATACCATATATATATATATATATATAGATATAGATATAGATATAGATATAGACATAGATATAGATATCTGAAAATTTTCGTGCTGTAACTCTCGAATTTTTTAACCAATTTGGATGAAATTCTTTATGTGCATAGTTGAAGTACTAATGTCTCGACCGAGTTCGTTGTCCAGCTTCAACCGCCATCTTGTTTTAAAATGGAGGCCATTTGAATTTGTGGACACTTATGGATATTTTTATGTTTTCTAACTTTTTCTTTAAAATGACCTATGTTGTTAACTTACATTGCGTGACTGTTTAAAATGTCTTTTGATGTTTCTAAAATTCTGTTTAAAATGATATATAAGAGTTTGCATTTTGTAAAACGGAAATTTTTCTATAAGTATACAAAGTTAAAAAAAAAAAAACATAAAAATTTCAAAACAATCAAATGGCCGCCATTTTGAAACAAGATGGTGGATGAAGCTGGTCAACAAACTCGGTCGAGACATTAGTACTCCTATTATGCGCATAAAAAATTTCATCCAAATTGGCTCATAAATTCGAGAGTTACAGAATGACAAAATTCAGATGTATACTTATACAAAATTTATACACATTTCTTTTCTTGAATGAACTGTGATTTTAACACGTGAATTTAACACAGAATGCAATTAATGATTATTACGACAAAAGATTAAAAAGCATGTCAAAGGATTTTTTTCCTGTGTTCACATGTGTTCCACATGTGTTCTCAACTACCTTGCTTGTGGGGCACATGTAAACAACATTTTGAAATTATAAAACTATTTAAAAAAGTAAGAAGAGCCGCAAAGATGGTTTTAAAAAAATTACCCATGTGTAAAATGAACGTTTGCTACATTCAGTAGTTTTTCTTTTCAAGATATTGACCCAGTTATGAGAAAAACCTATATTTATGTGACCTGTTCACTGGTGCCCCGGTCTCCCCTATTTCATCTAATGCTATTATTGTTCGGAGCAAAATTTTATAATAATAACTCTTTATATGTATATATTTCTTTTCAATTTGCTAGATGGAATGTTAGAACTGATAATATTTGTTCAACGTCTTGTGGACCTGGTATTTTACGTAAGACTGTAGAATGTATTCAGCATCTCAAATCCGGTGAAACGCTGACTATGCATAACAACTTCTGTGCTCATATTGAACCGAAACCTTCTGATACTGAAGAATGTATGGGACTTTGCAAAACAAAAGAGTGGGTTTACGGAGAATGGTCAAAGGTAAATTGGAAATAGTAAATATTTCTCTCTCTTTTTTTTTTTCTTTTTTTATACTTTTTAAAAGATTTGTGATTATCCTAAATGTTATGAAAAATTACGAAAGTTTCATGTTTAAAGATATTTTTTATCTAGTGAAATCTGTCTGTTCAAAGAATTCATTTTAAATTAATTATAAATCTATGTTTGCTATTTTTTTATGATTCATTGAAAATATGTTGATGTAAACTTTATTCAGTTATGATAAATTAAAAAATGTTGATATACATCATTGTATGTAGAGATTCTCTTTTTGTATTTTTTGAATTTTGCTAAGAAATCACAAACAAAGAAATATTCTTGTTTTGTTATATTATTGAATAAATTAATTAATGAATTACTATATTATTTTATTTAAATATTTCTTTAATTAAAATTTATGTTTGTATTTGATTAAGGGAATTGAAACAATAGTAGTTATACGAAAAATCTTAAAATGAATGGTGTAAACATTACGAAACTAGTGAAAAATGCTCCAAGGAGCAGTGCAAAAGCAGAATATGATTTTAATTGAGCATTAAAAAGTAATGGACAAGTGCTTCTGTTAATTACTGAGCATGAGGAAGGATAAGGGATCTCTTCTTGGCTACAACTCACTTCAATGCCAACTTTGAAAAAATCATATTTGCGCTTTTTCCATATAAAAGAAATTTGCGGTTCTTTAGTAGAATTTTCCACCGTGCTTTAGATGTTAACCAGGGGTGTAGTCATAAATATAACATAAGATATATGCTCTAAGCAGAGGGATATTCTAGAATGTGTATACTATAAGCTTTCTTGAAAAACAGAGGGTATATGGTGTTCTATTAAAAAGTCCAGAAGGTGTGCGGCGTATAGCCTGTACTACATCTCTGATGTTAACTGCACTGTTCACTCTGCACTATACTACAAATCAATTTTCTGTGCAATTATACACTTAGGGTATGCTTGGTGGCAGTGCATGAATGTGATACCTGCAGGAACTAGGTATCTGGCATTATGTCGCCTTCCTTTACATTTATGTCTAATTAAGCTGCATCTTTAATGGTTACGTCTTTACACTATACATTTTTATAGTAACTGCGACTGATTTGTTTTCACGAAAAAAGCGCAAATATGATTTTTTCAAAGTTGGCATTGAAGTGAGTTGTAGCCAAGAAGGGATCCCTTATTCTTCCTCATGCTCAGTAATTAACAGAAGCACTTGTCCATTACTTTTTAATGCTCAATTAAAATCATATTCTGCTTTTGCACTGCTCCTTGGAGCATTTTTCACTAGTCCTTCTATTTTTCCATATTCCATAGGGATACTGCACAACTTGTTTTGTATTTTATATATAGAAAACAAAATCTTATTTGTATTGAAATTAAAAAATGCTACATACTCTAATACTCTGGTGTTACAAATTAAAAAAAAATTTAAACAGGTTTTTCTATACCAAAATTCTACGGAGGTTTTCAAAAAAAAAAAAAAAAAAAAAAAAAAAAAAAAAAAATCAGTTTTTTACTAAAGTGAATAAAATAATAAATCCTTTCAAAGAATAGATTTTTCATTCAAATATCCATTATTTTTGCCAAAAACAGGAACTTTTTTTATGCAAGAGTAAAGTTTGATACAAAAACCATGCTTCTTTGTTTTCTTAATCCGTATTTATTACGGACTTATTAAAAACGTACTCCACCGCTTTTATAGGAAACGATTGCTTTACTGTGTTATGGAGCATTCTCATTGGCCATAAAGAGACATTCTATAAAAGCTGTGGAGTGACTCTGCAACAAATGGGTCAAATTTTTAACAGTGGCATATCCTTGGCGCTATAGTTTACAGGAGTGGTACATTGTTCAAAATTTGAAACTTTTGCTGCATCGCCACTCCATCGCTTTGATAGAATATCTCTATTTTGATCGATGAGAATCCTCGATAATGCATTTAAGTAATCGTTTTCTACTTATCTACTATATCGTTTCCGTATATTTATTTTTTCAATCAGCACCAAGGTGCGCACTTTATTAGAAGACGCGCTCTATTAGAGGGCGCATTCTATTAAAATAAATACGGTATATACTTATAGTAAATACACTTTGTTAAAGTACAGGGCCCCAATATTTGACAGGTATGCCAGGCATTTTTGCCATTGATGCCATTGTGCTAAAAACAAAATATAAATAAATGAAAAAAATGGATAAAATATAAATTTGGTATGGTGCAAAAAATTGCCTAATTTAAAATTAAAAATCAAATTTAACAGCCACCAGGGCTAGACACCGTGCATAATTATTCAGCAAATGATTCATTAACACTAGAACGCCCGGAAATTCTACTCAAGTTTGAAAATAATATTTCTCACCAGAATTTTTATTCAAAATTATTTAATTGATTTATTTAACGTAAATTTGCGTGGATTAGATTTAAATTATTTCAAGAAAATTTTTCTGGTTCGAATTGAAATTTAGTTACATGATTGGAGTCGAATCGACTCCATCCGGGCGTTCTAGTGTTAAAAAATGACAAAAATCAGCATGTCAAAAATTTCAAAAAAATTCATAATTCGTTAAAAAATTAAGTTAAAAATAAAAGAAAAAAAGCATTCTGTATTTTTTTATGCTTAATCGAATGGTGTAACTGGTTTTTCTCTCCGATGATCACAAGTACCTTAGATTGATGACTGCCATTCTTTTATTTCATCTTGTAAAAAAACTGTTTAACGTAAAGCTATGAATTTTTGCAGGATTAATTAGCATCGCAAAATCTTTAAAATAAACTTTACCGCAACATTCTATCTGCAATAGAACGTTAGATATACCCATTTATGACCAAGTTTGGAAAATACGCAATTTCAGAAAAACCGCCCAGCGAAATAACGTTTTCTCGATGACTACCCCGGGATAAAAAGTTTGTCTTTTGTTTAAAGAAAAATTAAGTTTTTATCTTTAGTAGTTTTCGAGAAAAGTGCTGTGACACAAAATTTTTGTCCGATTTTCAGAATACTCTACAGTACACCTACAGTATGCCATAAAAAAATAATTTTTGTGCTATGTTGTGCTTCTTGGTCAGACGAACATTTAAAAAAAAATCATCAAAATTGGATATGTATTTAGTTAGTTATTGCAAAAAGAAAAATTGAAAAATCCGTGTGCACCATCGCTCAATCATATTATTGTAGCGCGCTGCCGCGCGCACAATGATATATATATATATATATATATATATATATATTAAAAATTTTAAATTTTTTTCGCCAAAACTAACCTTTATACTATCTTAATTTTCTTATAATAATATTCCGTACTTACTTCAAATTATTAAATTAAAATCTTGTTTCTAGATCTAATCTGTTAATCTTTATGCAGACGATATAAATTCTTAATTTGCCTTAAAAACCATTATTCCAGTATGCGTAAATTTAAAAAGATGGCTCTAAATTAAAAATATTCTTAATTAAACTTTATTTCTTAATATTCCAAATAAAACTCAATTCTTCTATGTTTTTATCAACCCTTTTTAAGAAAGTCTTATTAAATTTATTCCAAAATCATACCTTTCAAAAAATATCATTATTTTATTTTATCTATTTATTTATTTTCCCTCCGTCAACCTTTGATAGTGTGCATATCAATAAATTCATTTCTTTTCTTTTTCTCTTAAAATTAATCATCTATAAAAATCGTCTGCCTAAGAAATTCTGAGTCGATTATAAATTGGTTAAATAATTTTTTTTTAATAAAATTATCGTCTGTGGAAAATAGTCTCGTAGCTGGACAAGAATTCTGTTTACATAAAATAATGATGGTTTGAGGTTAGAGAATGTTCTAGAATTTTCTTTTTAGATTTAAAAGAGGAAGCTCGAGTGGTGGTAAGGGAGATGAGAAGAAGGATTCTTGGGTGCGCTTTTGCATGAGTACAACTTGATGTAGTAAAGCATGGAATATTTTTTGGATGTTTCGGTAAAATATCGTCTGCAACAGGAGCTTTTCCCTCTATTATAGCTACAGTTTAATAAAATGAACTTGCAGCAGCCAAGGAGTGATTATTTTGACCTTCTACATTTATTTATTTTGTTTTTTTTTTCTCGCTGGCCATGACCTCTGTGCGGAGCAAGGGAAACCTGGCGATGATGTTTCTGCCCCCTAACTTTAAAATGTAACATATATATATATATATATATATATATATATATATATATATATATATATAAAGGTCAACGCGAAAAATGAGAGCTTTGAAAATGCTTTGTGAGAGCCATGGACTGTACATTTAGCAGCACTGTGCAATAGGGAACATTCAGCTCTAAAATTTAATCTTATCATTCAGCAATCATGCATCGGTGGTATGATCAACAATATGCTTTTCTATAAAAACTACTTTACTAAAACAATGATACAAAATATCCTGTTTACTGTTTCAGCTTATATAAAAATTATAAAAGGATAACATTAAAACGCTCTATAATTTTCTATAACTGTCTTATATTATTCTACATGCAGTATATGCATAGTTATTTAATGATTTACATGTCTCAATACTTGCATAGTGTTCTGCAAGCTGCGGATCTGGTGCCCAGCGTCGTACAGCTAGATGCGTAGGCGATGGAAGCGTAGAGTTGGATGATGTTGCCTGCAATAACATCACTAAAAACACTGTTCAGTTGTGTACGACATCTGAGTGTCCTTCCTGGAAAACTGGAGAATGGAGTGAGGTGCATTTATTTTTTGGTTCATGATGTATATTTTCATTTATTTAGTAACGTAATTATATATTTTATTGAATAGTCATGTTACGTTATAAATTCACGTAAGATTTATCTAAAGCAAGAGCTATCAACCTTTGGACTGCGGCTAGCGCATTAAAAACATTTAACATCTTCGTAGTTGCATCTTTCCTGTTCAAATGTTTAAGTATATGAAAGTGCGCTGGTTTGTTTTTACATATTTATAAATATACACTTTCCCATAGAAAATAAGAATATGGATGTATATCTGCAAAAAAATTAAGTAAGAAGGTAAAAAAAAAACTTTCATTGCTATAAGAAGTATATAATAAAAATGAAGCTATGGTCGAAATATTGTCAAATATAAAATTGTCTTTTTGACTATGAGAAAATCTTTTGATACTTTGCAAAAAAAAAAAAAAAAAAAAAAAAAAAAAAAAAAGACAAACTGATTTTTTTTTTTTTTTTTAAATATATATAGGACAGTTGTACCATAAAGTTTAACTAATAATAACATATTGCTCAGTGGTGCACAAAACAGGAATTTTTAATATATATTTGTACAATTAAAATAAAATAAAACTTTCAACGTTTCGCGCCGTCTTCTGCGGGCGTCTTCAGGAAAATATGATGATGGAAGGACTACGTTTGCATCTTGATCGAGAGGTAATATTTCTATTAAATTAAAATCTAAATGAATTAAAATTAAAAAAAAAATGTTGCCCTTTACACGTGAGTAAAAATTAAAATATTGCAAGGAAATAAATAACGAAACGTTGAAAGTTTTATTTTATTTTAATTGTACAAATATATATTAAAAAATTCCTGTTTTGTGCACCACTGAGCAATGTGTTATTATTAGATGAATTTTTTTTTTCAATCTAAAATACTTGGTGACAAGAAACGTGATAAGTTCAACAATTATTTTCCCTGGTGCATTTAAAATATTTGTACTGCGATGGTTATTGTGGAATATCAAAGCCTGATATCCTAGATATTCATATGTTCAATTTCAGAACCGTAGATGCTATATTAACATATTTTTGGAGGGAAAAATGAAGTTTTAAAGACTATTTTTAAAGGTTTTTTAAGGGGCGGGGGATAGGAGGGAAAAGCTGGTTTGTACGTTATGGGGGTAGATTTGTGGCAGTGGATGAGGCGTGGTTACATCACTAACAAGAAGAGGGTCCGAGGCTTCTGACACCGAATTGGATGAACATTTGTTTATCGATAAAGTATAGTTAGTATATAAATATATGACAGCCATAAAGCGCGATGCCCAGGGGGGTCTTGAGAAAATAAGCCTTCAAATTCATGCTATAGTTTATAATCGTATAAATTTCCGTCCTCCACAAGCACCTCCTTGGCTTGTTAGGTAGCGCGCTAGATTAGAGTTTTTCCCTAATGGAATCTAACCCCGTTCGGACCTATATTTCGGAACGAAAATTTTCATTGATTATTTTTGAACCGCAATTGAAAAAATATGCATGACAATTGAAATTTACGAAAAACATAAATTAAATTTGCTTTTTTGTAAGATATAAATTCATTTTTAACTACGAAATTTCGCATGTTTTTTTTTTGTTTGGTTGTTTGTTTTTAAGTAAGCATATTTGTATATCTATAGACTTGAAATTTTTTGTTGTTATTTAAAATTATTTAGTTTTTTCTACGATTTGCTACTATTTTTAACAGAAAAATAAATTAAAATACGTGAACAAATATGTTATTTTAATTTTGTCTACGTGCAAATACTTCAAATATTTCCATGTTTATTTGAAAAATGATTTTTATATTTGAATATGATTTTTTTAAAATCTTGGATTCTGGATTTTTAATTAGTATAAGCGTCTATATAATATTTTTTTCGGATTTTTTTTTCTTGTTTAATATATTTTCATAATACAGTTTAATTATATTTCCATAATGAAATAAATTAAAATATTATTATTCACACATTTATATCACGAATTTAATTTATTTCTCGGTAATAATTAGTAAATTATTCATAGAAATAACTGTAAATAATTTTAAATAACAAAAAAAAATTGTAGTCTATAGACAAATAACTTCAACTACATTATTTTTTCATAAAGTACACACACATGCAAAATTTCGCAATTAAAAATGCATTTATATCTTACAAAAAAGTAAATTTAATTATATTTTTCTTAAACTTCACTTGTATGCATATGTTTTAAATTGAGATTCAAAAATAATCCATGAAATTTTTCGTTTCGAAAAAAAATTTTGCGCGGGGTTAGATCTCAGGTAGAAAAAAAACTCGAATTCAACGCACTACCGAACAGACCAAGGAGGCGCTTGTGGATGATGGAAATTTGTCCGATTATAAACTATAGCATGAACTTTAAAGCTTATTTTCTCAAGACTGGGTATTGCGCTTTATGGCTGTCATATATTTATATACTAACTATACTCTATCGATACACAAACGTTCATCCATTCTGTGACACAAGCCTCGGACCCTCTCCTTGTAAGATCCCGAATCCAATCGACAGTAGCCACGTCTCATCCACTGTCACAAATTTAGCCCTATAAACTCCGAACCAGCCTTTCATTCCCCCTTTTTTTTCACTCATCCAAAAATATGTTAACCTTTAACTGATGTGACAGAAAATGTAACATAACTAGTGTGAAGCAGTCTGTGAGACCGCAAAATTGAAAGATGAATAAAACGCATTATTAAGTCATAAATGGTGTTTTTGTACAAAAACTCTTTGTACAGGACTGTTATAATAAGCATTCATCTATTTAAAAGTCTCTGGTGATAATATTATTGTTCCAAAGGAAAAAAAATTCGGCAGAGTTAGCAGTTAAATTAAAATTTACAAGTTGAAGTATAAAGATTGAAATAAGCAGTGATCTGAGAAACCAATAACATCAGTTAAAGGTTAATATAGCAGCTACAGTTCTGAAATTGACCATATAAACATCTAAAACTTCGATATTCCACATCAACCATCGCAGTACAAATATTTTACATACACTAGGGATAATAATTCTTGAACCTTCTACAATGTCTCTCTAAGCCTGAAAAGCTACATAATTATTGTTTTCGGAAAATGTGATACGTGAATTATATGTTATTACTAGATAGTTTATGATTTGTATTTAAATGAGTTTTAAAATATTAATAATTTGTAACATACTTATATAGTCTTATTTCCTATAAATTAAACATGCAATAATGGTCATTCATGTTAGCTGGGAAAAAAATCACTATTTTTATGTCTGCCAGTGGACTTGTCTTACTTTCAAAAGCAATGATTTGTTGACAAAGTAGATTTTCTTTGAATGGTATATTATTGTAATAAAAAAATGAACATTTTTTTTATCTTACTTATTTATTTTAATTAATTATTTCATTCTTCTGTAGAAAAGTTACAATGAAAAAAAAGATAATTTAATTTCATAGGGAAAGTAAAAAAAAAAAGAAAAGAAAAGAAAAGAAAAGAAAAGAAAAAAGAAAATAGAAAATAGAAAAAAAAATTAAAATGAAACAAAGAAGAAATAATAAGTTATATTCCCCTAATTACGTTTCTTAATTCAGTATTCATGATAGAATTCTCATTGTGCTTCTGAATATTATGCAGCATAAAAAATAATTCTCTTCAATGTGGACCTGCTTCACATTCAAAATCTACACATATAAAATATCGGTAAACCAACAAATTACTAGTAATAAATTTGTATTGATATTGAAAAATATTTATTAGGAACTGTTTAAAAACATACATTTTACGTCAATTTTTAATAAGTTAACCAATTTTTACTATAACTAAACTTTAACTAAGTTTTTTTTCACAAAATGGAGTTGCCTCACATTCAAAATCAACGGCACATAGATGAGATTTTTTTATAAAGTCTACTTAACTTTTCAACTTTTCATTTCAAAATAACAAAAGAGAAACTCAAATTAAAAAGCTACTATTTCATGTTCAAGCAGAAAACTAACTATATTTTTGTTTTGATGTTTTAATTAGTTGTTTCAGTTATTTTATGAAAAAATGATTTACTTTAAATTTAATACTTTCCCATAAAAAATATTCATAATCATTTAAGTGGAATTTTTTCGAAAGATTTACTTTTTTTAAAGTTTTTAAACAAAGGTGCTGGGTGATGGTGCTTGATAATTTTAATTAACCGTCGCTCATAAATTTTCAACAAAAGTTCTCTTTTTTTAACAATAAAATGGTATTCTAAAGTGTCAAAACTAGGTTTGAAATATATTATTCATCAGATTGAACTCAAGGTCAATTTTGTGATTTTAATATCAATTTTCCTTTATGTTTAGTGCGCAAACCACATGCAAATTTACTGTAATTCGTCATATTTACTGCATTTAACTTAGCACAATATTTTCCTTCTCCTTTTCAGTTAATAACATTCGATGATGCTTCCTCGATTCCTTTATTATTTTCTTGGAATTGAGAGAAAACACTCAGAGCTATAGAACTCAAAAAACTTTTATGACTTCTTACTAAATTATAGAGTCTGTTACTTCAAAATTGCTGTTCTGACAGCTCTGTTGTTCTACAGAATTACTTCCTTCAACTAGTATTACTTAATTTCTCTACTTTTTTCCGCTTTAGCTACAGCAAGTACTGGCAAGAGTAAAATTGTTATGTAAATGGAAAGAATGTAGCGTAATTTTCTTATGGGAATAACCGAGTTAAACTTTAAAAATGCTAAACCTGAAAATTTGGATCACTTATTGTAATTTCATTCATAATTGTGCTTCAAATTATAGTAATAATGGTCAAACAATAGCTTCATTTTGAATTTATTTGTTTTGAAGTAACTCTGACTTAAAAGGGGAGACAGTTTCGAAATACAATGAAAAACGTATAATATTAATAAACTTGTTTTCGAGAATTTAAAGTCATTAAAATTTTTTTGTTATTATGTACATATACTTCCCCCCCCCCTCAAGAATTAAAATGTAGCAAAGTAGGTAGCAGTATTCTATGATTTAATTATTAGTTAAAAATTTTAATTATTAGCTAAATATCATGGAATTTTAATTCACTTCTTGTATATATATTACGTACGTATGCGTGTATATTTCGAGAGTTATTGCAAACTTGGATGCTTGTGAATAATTTTGTTCTATTCAAATAGTAATCATTTCTATTTAAAAAAAAAAAATGGATGAATGTACCTACACTGTAAAAAAAATTTCCGTTAAAAAACGGAAATAGTACTGGTAATCTAGACGCCAATACTACTTCCGTTTTTTAACGGAAAAAAATTCCGTAAATTCCAGAAATAGTTCCGTTTTTTCACAAAATATTTCCGTTTTTTTTTTTTTTTTTTTTTCTCCCTTATGTAAAAATTTTCGTTTGAAAAGTTAAAAGAATTTTTCAAGGACTAATTAACATCTTTGTGATTTTTATTCTTTACTTTTCAAAGACACGTTAATATCAGGGACACATTATACACAATTAATTTAAACAACAGTGAAGAAATGTTACATACCTTCCATGGGGTTCGAACCCGGGGCCTCTTGTGTCGTAGTTTGCAGTGTAATACCATTACACCAGAATTATTCAAACGACCCTTTCAAATATCTTTAGTTATTTCGGATACATTTCGTAAAATAAAAATTTTAAACGCAAGTTTTTTTTTTTTTTTTTTTTTTTTTTTTTTGTAGATATAATATTTTTCTTTTGAATGGATAATTCTAAATGTTTTACAGATTTTCTTTGCATAATTTCGAATATTTAGCTTATTAATTTTGGCTTTATATATATGAAAATTAGTCTTTAAAATATTACATGCATGAAAGAATTTATTGAGAGTTTTGTTTCCTTCTTTTTTGGAGAAGTTTTAAAATTCTATTGTAATATTATTGATATTTATTTATTTATTTAAAAAAAATACTAACATGCTAAAAGAAAGAAAAAAAACGTGCATTTTAACAAATTATTTTATGACAATCGAAGGTAAACTCAATAAAGATAATTACAATGGGTTATATATATATAAAAAAAAATCAGTTATTGATTTTTTATAACATATGTAATCCCCAAAATTACCTTTCTTAATTTCCATAATTTCTTTCCGTAGTTTCGATTTTCTTTCCATAATTTCGAATATTTAGCTTATTAATTTCAGCTTTATATGTATAAAAATTAGTCTTTAAAATATTACATGCATGAAAGAATTTATTAAGCGTTTTGTTTCTTTCTTTTCTGGAAAAGTTTTAAAATTCTGTTGTGATATTATTGATATTTATTTATTTATTTTAAAAAATACTAACATACTAAAAGAAAGAAAAAAACGTGCATTTTAACAAATTATTTTATGACGATCTAACGTAAACTCAATAAAGATAATTACAATGGGTTATAAAATAAATTTCAGTTATTGGTTTTTTATAACTTACGTAATCGCCAAAATTATAAGAATTTCGGTAATATATTTCGATATATTTTTAATTTTATGTGCGAACTTCTTTGTTCGAATAAATTAAAAAATATGTATATTAAAATTAAAAGAAGAATTTTTTTCCACTTTTTTCAAAATATCCAACGCACTTAATATATATATATATGATAAAAAAGAAATTTAAAATTTTCCCTTTAAAAATTCCCGAGAATTTAAATTTTCCCGATTAAAATCACAATCAACTTTCCCTTTCAGCTATTTCAAACTTAAAAAGAATTAATATATTTTTTTAATCATTATTATTTTCTTAATATTTTAAAAATACGTTAGCTTTTTATTATTAAAACAGAATGAAATAGAGAAATAGTCTAGCAAATTGTTTAAAAAACATCAACTCAGTATAAGGTTTTTATTTTCCTGTAGATGGCACCACTAAACTCTGCTGTTTTCGGAAAATTGACAAAAATAACAGAACACTTCCTTTATTTAACGGGATTAGTGACTCCAAAATGTCAAATACGGAAATTCTTCTGTTTTTTTTTTCGGAAAAATGAAACTATTCCGTAATTTTTAGGGAAAAGTTTGTGTATATTAACGTAAAATACAAAAAAAATAGTCCGATTTTAATATAATATAGTTCTAATCCAACAATTAACTTCTGATTTCCCTCTTGTTTGTGATTATTGCACGAAAAAAAAATTTCACACTTAAATACACCGGATTTCGGGTATTAATATTTATATATTATATTCGGATATTAATATTTATTATCCGAAATATTTCGGATTTTACTGTATAGCAGAAGTGAGAAAAGTACAAACTCAACCTGGAACTTATGTTTTTTTTTTTTTTTTTTTTTTTTTACTTTCTTCAGCATAAGAATGGTGTTAATTAAATTCAACAAGGAAAGGGGGAAAAGGAATAACAATAATGCTCCATTTGACCTTGAATTTTATCTCGTAATTATACTGTATTTCTTGCTTCATGGTAATTTATGTGTTAGTTCACTTTGCTTATTAAATATTCCAGTGTTCCGTAACTTGTGGCAATGGATGGAAAAATAGAAAAATTTCCTGCATATTTGAAAACAGAGAAGTTTCTTTTAAAAAATGCCAAGATTCAGACCGTCCACAAGATCATTCATCATGTTTTAAAGGGATGTGCAGTGATGAATCTGACAATGGCCTGGTTGTCTCTTTACTTCCACCGCCTACTTCTATCCAAATAACGTCTGTGTGGTTAGTTACAAACTGGTCAATGGTAAGCTTTGGCATCAGTAATGAAACTGTATTTTCTCATTATGCATAATAAAGCTAAAAGATTTCTCTAATAAAGACATATTAATATTTTATCGTTAGTTTTTATTATCTTTTATGAATACGCTGCAAATAAATGAAATAATTTACGTACTTTTCAACCCTTTTTTTTACTGTGCTACAAAAATGTTTTTTTTTAAGAAAAAATTCGTTACTCTTGTCAGCTTTTTGTAAAGTGCATTTATTGATATAAATAGTTTTGCATAATTAAATGCACAATAAAGTTTCAATAAATTTTTAAATATGAGTTTATGTTATTATACATATTGCAAATAATCCAATTATAGCACACACAGTATGAAAATAAATAGTTAGGTGGTACTGTTTTATATCATTTCATTAGAATCAGGGTCTACTTTCCCATACACGATCAATAAAACCTTTTTAACATGCTTAACTAAATTGTACACTAATTCTATATTCCAAGAAATCTGATAAAAACTCAGAAATACTCTGGGTTCAATATCGAACCCTTAAATTCCTCGTATGAAACTTCACTATAAAAACTATTAACGTTTCGAAGTTAAAATTTGGTGAAAAGACTATAAGTAAGGTTGGAATTCAATTATTGTGTTATTAGTTGACAAATCAATTTTAATTTAATTTTATAGCAATGTAACCAGTTTTGTGCTGCTGGTATACAGTACTAGAGTTTCAGGCCAAATATGCCCGCAATTTCTAAAATTAGATACAGACATTAATTAATAAAAACATTTCAGCCATTTTTGTGGAAGAAATGTAGCAGTATAGCAGACAAAATCGGAATCTTAAGACACTTGAATTTTTATATTCCCCGTTGAAAAAAAACACTCCTGTTTAAAATATGAAAAGCTAAAATAATTTATCTCTAACTAAAACAAGATTGACCAAGATTTACATTAATTATTAATCTCTAATTTTTTGGAAAATTCTATTTTGTATTTCAAGATATCAGTGTTCAAGAATACCAGTATTTCAAGAATTTTTTTACTTGTGTGACATATTTATATAAGAAACGAAAAGAATTTCTTCAAGTTCACAATGCATAACTTTATGCACACAATATAACGATAAATAACGTAAAAGAAGTCACAAAATACCGTAATTTCGGGTGTATAAGCCGCAGATCAAACAATTCTTTTTGGACCCAGAAATCTTATTTAGTGATTGAAGACAAATATTTACGGCGATCTGACTAGTTATATTTGTAATGAGAAACACCGAAAAAACTGGCGATAAATATGAATAGTTATATTTGTTTTTTTAAAATTCTGGGTCGAAAAAGAATTGTTTGAGCTGCGGCTTATACACCCGAAATTACGGTACACATTTTTTTATAATCTTTTGAGTGGTGGTGGGTTATATTACACACCACCATTTTAATCAATATTCGTACCAGAAGTTTTTAATTAAATTTTACTTTTAGACCTTTGGTAGAAAAAAAAATGTGATATTGCTTTCCCTAATTTTGAAATAAAACTTTTCAAAAATTCTGGCTCGTATTCAACATTACAGAAACAGAATTACTTGTGTCTAAAAGTGCTACAGACTTATTTCATAAAAAGCTACATACTTATTTGAAAGGGTGTGCATTAAACAGAATTGGGCTGGAGAGTTACTACTATTTCTTGACATCATTACTGAAATGAAAGAAATTCTGATATTAACACTAGAACCGCGGAGCGGGTCAATTTGACCCAAATCAATGTTTAATTTCTCGCCGCGCGAAAAGTTTTCATTGAAAAAATGTTTCCTTTCCTGACTTTTAATATTTTTAGGTAAACAATAACTTTTAGTATTTAATAGCAAATAGCATAAATAATTTTTCAGTTTTAACTACTTATACCTAGAACCGCGAAGCGGGTCAATTTGACCCGTAGTATGTTTTTACGCATAAATGACAAAATACAGATGCATATCTTTGGAAGTTATGAGAAAGTATATGTGTCTCACTCCTAATTTTGCTAATAAGCAGAATTGCAAACGGGAATAGGGAAATTTTTCAATCAAGAACTTATATTGTTGATGTGAAGAATAGATTATTGCAGTGAAAAATTACAATAAATATTTAGAACTAGTATTGAAGGTGCTTTTATTCTGCATTTATTGAAAGTATAGATAAGATTTCCGATGCCTTACTATCTCTGTCAAAGAAGCTTTCGAATGTTAGCAACTATTATTTGAAAATTAGTGAGAATACAAATAGTTGAGGATGAATATCCGCATGTGAATGAAGAAAATTAAATTCTAAAAATGAAATAGAAAGTAACGACGACTCTTTCTACACTGATAAGCTTATTGGACTTTTTCCTAAAAATATAGTTAGAAATTTATCAGTTATGACCGAAAGTTTATGATATTTAACAAGTAAAAAATTGAATATAAAAAAAGAAGAATTAAGAAGTTGAAAAAAAGTAACAAAATTTGATCTTTATATCGATAAAAATCTAAAAAAATAAATAAGCAATAACTTCGCATTCACACTTGGAAATAAAGAACATAACAAGAAAACAGCAAGACTAACTATGTAAAAGGCCCTAATATAAGCATAGATGAGTATTTATTTCCTTCAAAGTCTGTAGGTTTACTCAGTATATGTCTAACAAAACCAGATAAATTCAGTATCGTACCGTGTTCTAGTTGCTTGCAGATGGTGAAAAAATATCTGGCCTTATAGAAACTATAAAATGGCCAAGCCGAGAAATACAAGCCTCTGTAAAAATGTCAAAATTGGAATGGCATTCGGCTATTCTCTAACACATTTACACATCAGCGTAGCTGTTTACCAAGAAGAAAAGGGTAAAAATGCTCTGTTACTTAGCAGTTTACATCTAACTGTTGAAACTTTAGATAATTTTATAAAATACTTTATATACTTGCTTACTACAATGCAACTAAATTCGGCGTAGCTTACTATTTGACAGAAAGTCTGCATATGTCAAGTCCACTTCTTATAGGAAGCCGATGAATGCAATTTATAAAAATTTGTATTTTGGAACTGTCAATGCTTGGGTTTTATGCAAATCTGTAATCGGAAAATTAGTTAGTTAACGTGTTATCATTTACATTTATTATTTATTAGTATACGTCAAGTAATTTAAGATAATTTGTTATTTCTCAGCCTCTCCAAAAAATGTCATTCGGGCAATGAAGATTTTGTTTTTTTGTTTGTATTTATGTCGGCCAATTATCTACACTATGGGATATAGGCCCTATGGGGTGGGATGCCCTACGTGGGGGTCTTTCTAAGGGAAACTAACCCGTATTTACGCAAGGTTCGAAGAAAACCACGGAAAACTCCGAACGGTTAGGCCGATGATCGCGATTGGGTTCGAACCCAGCACCTACCGTCTACCAGTTTGGAGGTCAGAACCTCGCGGCCACTGGTGGGGCCGGGCAATGAAGGAACACTAAAAACGAAGAGCATACAAGAGTAAGCATAGAAGAATTTGTTATCACAGTTAAAAATATGAAAGTAAAGCAAAAGATAATTGTTCAAAATATAATGTACCTATGTGTTTTTAGTAAATGTCCAAAATCTTTAGCCATGTTTTTCAAGCAATGCATTTAAAAAATTGGATCAGATAAATCAGTAAAACTAGCAACTTGCAATTTTTATATTTTTTAAAATTATTCTTAGATTTTATATCTGAATTTAATTGAATGGGCTAATGTATTTTTTATTAATGTATATTATGTTTAAGTTCATTTATGTTTAAAATATATGTTCAATATCTCTTCTATATAATTTCATCATACTTAATGATGTGTAATTTTCAATTATAGCATTTTCTGAAATATAAGTAATTTCTGCTGACTTTATGTGTAAATTATAATGTGAATACTAAGAAATATTAATTATTATAAGAAAATATAAACTTTAAAGTAACCAAATTAAGTATTTTGGCATATTTATATATCATTTTACATCTCGGGTCAAATTGACCCGCTCCGCGGTTCTAGGTATACCGAAAGTCCCGCGGTTCTAGTGTTAAATAATGTAAAATTTACTATTCAAAATACTAATGATAGGTGGAATGCAGACAAAAAGACTGAACTCCTCTTATCTAAACTTTTCAGAACCATCCTTTATAATCAGTTATCATGAGATCGCCTAAATCTTTAAGTATATGTATATGTTTATAAACAGTGTGTTCTTATATATACAATACTATACCCCAAGGGTAATAAATTGCTTTTATATAAAACAAAATACACAGGAGAAGTAAAAAGATAATGGAAAACGTTTTAAAAAGGAAATACAAAATATTTACTACACTGTAAAAACAAAGGAGCATTATTACTTTAAATTGGGGTTCTGAAATGCCAAATAAACTTTAAATCTACCCTATTTTCGGTAGTAGCTCCATAAAAAGTGCCAGAATAATCTCAGAATGATGGTATTTTATTCTTTAGTGACAATTATTGAAATGAGACATCAAATTCAGTGTAAGAATAATTTCGGAATGGGGGTATTTTATTGTTTAATCGCAATCATTGAAATGTGACACCAAATTCAGTGCTAGAAATTATCTTTCAGTTTTCATTACGAATCATATGTTTGCAGATGACACGGCGCCATTTTACTTTCGCATTTATTCATTCTTCCTAACTTTCAAGTGCCAGGTGAAAAAGGAAACATAAAATAAGCAATATTATTATTATTCGTAGATTTAAGATGTAAGACTAATTACTGTTTGCATGTATTCTTTTTAATTAGATCATCCTTTTAATAGTGCACTAATGCACTGCCGTTTTAAGAACAATGGCGACATGGCCGAATTTAACGAGAAGTATGCCTTTAGTATAACAGTTGTAATCAACTTTTTTTATACAGCTTTGTTTATTTGCTAGCTGGCACAGTTAAGCATTTTTTATGTTATGCATTAAATTGTATAATTGTGAGGTAATTTAATATCGTATGTAGCTTATATTTTTTATTTTCTTAAGAAAACTAGAAACTCCGAGTTAAACTTACAGTGATAGCTACGAGTAATTATAATTTTTGTTACAAAAATGTTTTATAAGTATGACCATGGAGTTTGCCCGATCTCTAACAAAAATGTTTTCATAAAAAATTCGTTATTATATGTTTTTTTAGCTTATTGGGCATGTTATTAACCTATCAAAAAGATATTTTGAAGCGTGTAAACATAGAAAATTTCGTTGTTTACCAACTAGTAAAATGTTTAAAATATATGTTAGAATAAATTGTCTCAATCAAAATGAAGTTTCGTAGCCTCTTTGCGTAAATCTACTTATTTTAAATTATGTCTGTATTAAATTTAAAATGTAATCTTTGAATTATTTTTTATTTTGCTGTGAAAGTATACATATATAGGAAATTTTGTTGTTTACCAACTAGTAATATGTTTAAAACGTACTTTATAAAAAATTGTTCCAAATAAAAGAAAGTTTAGCAGCCTCTTTGTTTGAAACTATTTATTTTAAATTATGACTGTATTAAATTTAAAATGTAATCTTTAAATATTTTTTATTTTGCTGTTAAAATACACTTAATATGTGATAGTGTGACATTGTACCAAAAATGGTGGCATCTAAGTTGCCACCAAAAGTGGTATTTTTTACACCAGTCGATTGCTGGTGGTTCATTACACCAATATATTGGTGGTGTTTTGTTATACTACTTTAGGTAGCAACTTAGTTGCTTCCATTTTTGGTGTAAAGTACTGGCATTTTTTTACAGTGTACTTAATTTGAGAAAAAAAAGGCATCTAAGTAATAAAAATATTTAAACAAATTCGAGAGTAAAGCAAAATAATTTTTATATGTAAGTATAGTTCTGGGAAATAAAGTGAACACTTCCTACTAACTCTTCCTTAAATTATAGAATAAATATGTGAAAGGTACCAATTAATTAATCATAACGACTACTAATTTATCTGACATCCGAATGACATCCCATTTACTATTTTAATAATTTATTATACAAATTAATTAATTAGGTTAATAATTTTTAATTGATAAAATTTCCCAAAAATCATATTTATGATATGTATGATAGCATATATGTGATGCAATATGATATAAAAATTAGATATTTGTTTATAACATTTTCAAATTTTGTACAATATCTTATGTAGACGACCCCCTAAGCAAAATTTAAGAATAGGATTAATCATTGGACTTTATAATTAATCGATTGGTACCAGCTACATTTTTATATGGGATTATTTGTGGATAAAGTGTGAATTTTTCTCCCTAGGACTACCGTTAACTAGGTTTGTTTTAAATATTTGCATTTCTTGCAGTGTTCTGTTACTTGTGGATCTGGTATTCAGAAACGGGATGTAACTTGTATGTCATCACTTTATAACAAAAGCAATGAAGATACATGCGATCCCCGCTTAAAGCCCAGATCTGTAAAATTTTGCCGACCTGGAAAATGCCCCCCTGTTGCAGCTGAAGAAAATCCTGTTAAAAGTAACATAGAAATTGAAGGCTATTGGAGAACAGGTCTATGGGGAAAGGTTAGTAGAAAAGGCTAAGTATGAAATCGTTTCTTCTTTAAAATAACATCAGTAATAGCATTTCAAATAGAATGACAGAAAGGAAAATACATGAGAGCACCATTTTTAATAGACTTTGTTATTCTTTGTAAGGTATTTTTCTACTTTAAGCAGTTGTGTCCTGTTCTTTTGGAATTGAAAATTACAAACATTTCATAATTCTTTAAGATTGCACTCTTAAAGAATTGCGAAATGTTTGATGATATTATCTTCATGATATTAAGAAAATTTAATATCATCAAATAAACATCTTACACACATGCGTCTTAAGATTTGTATCGTTAAAGTAAATAAAACTGTATTTTTTAGTAGTCACATGTAGTTCGTAAAACTATCCCAAGTAATCAAAATGAAGGTTTTCTTCTTTCAGTATAGAAGTATCCATGTTTTTACTGTATTTATATATTTTTATGCTTAGTATCATATATATATTTTTTATATACTATAATGTAGTAAAAGTAAATTTCCCAGAGAAGTTTTTGTTTTCTTTTCAGCAAGAAAAAAAAACTAATTTCAGGTTTTTGAACGCCGTAAATTCGATTCAAAATAGTTCTAGCTTCAGTAAATTAACCTTATAAAATCATTTTTATAATATTTAAAAAGTAATTTGGTGGAACATCATGCCTCTTAACATAGAGTTAACTCGGAAACATTACTTTATAAGTTATTCAATAAAAAGAACTGATTAGTATTGTGTAGTTATCAGTTAGCAAAACTGTTAAAATTATTTATTTATTTTCTATTTCATTGTATGCGTTTAATGCATAGTAATTAATAGCATTAATTTTCATCGTTGTGTAACACATTAGTTTTCGAGCAGGGAGTTGCGCTCTGAAAGAATTTAAGTGTCTCAGTAATTAACCTAGTTAACTTTTCACATGCCAGTGTTGCACATTTTGCATTAATACTCTAATGCTCATTGTAATATGTATACGAACACCAGAGTTTCTAATTTAGTGATTTTTTTTAATTATGATATTCCAAATCCATATCAAAAATTTAAACTAGCAATATTTTCTTTGTTTATGAACAGGCAGTCTATAGTTACATAAAGCAAAATTGTTGAAATTTTCTTGTTTGAATTCAGATTCTTTAAATTACGGAATTTCTTGAACATATTCTACCATGGGAATTAGGGGGTTAATCTCTTTTGGGAAGGAGAAAGTAAAATTATACAAAAGACATTTTAGTAAACATTCAAGATGCTAATTCACTCACGCGAAAACAACATCTTGTTAATGGTAATCCTAATGGAGAAATTTTTTTTACATATCTCGTTTGCATTGCATTTATTTGTTTATTTTATTTTATTTTTTTATTTATTTTGCTATGGATAGTTCAAGATGATCTCTGCAAAGGCCGTTTTTTATTTTTTATTTTTATTTTTATTATTATTTTTTCATGAGGATACTTTCATTTTTGAAACAAATTCGAAAAAGTACAAATGGCCTTATGTAGAGATCAACCTGAGATATCCAATGCAAAAAATCGTCTTAAAATATTAAATATGTAAGAAAAATTCTCCTATAGGATTAACATTAGCGATCAGTTGTTTTCGCGTAGTGATGCAGATCATTAATTGGAAAGTTAAAATCAAATGAAAAAAATAGGAATCTCTAGTATATCTATTATAGGAAAAATTATATTTCTTGCAATTAATAATTTATAAGAATCCTAATCAGAGTTGAAAATGAATGCTTTAATCATGAACAATCGTTACATTTCCTTAAATGAAAATCATGCCTTGCAAATAAATGATGAAATAAATACAAAATATGTATCGTAACTACAGAACACATATATTTCTTAAACGCTTGTTCTGTATAGTTTTATTACATTGGTTTATAATTTGCAGATATTTTATGTGTCTTTGTACCGGTATGTATGAAATTAACTTAAATTTTGTTTTGTGTACAGGATTTTCTTTATGTTATAAACTTGTCGTTTATTTAATGAGTCGTTTAAGAAAGAAAACTAAAAATCCGTATATTGTTTTAAAAATTGGGGTAGAAAAAGCATATATATAACCAACAATCGCACATACATAAAAAGGCTTCAAGAAATGGTTTCAACTTATAAAAAATAGATATCATATAAAATCAACAGTATGATATGATAAAAAAAGTTTAACATTGTAAATCAGGGTGCGTAGTCATCAAGAAATTCAGAGCAGTTTAATTCTTTTAGTATCAGAAATTTTTTAAAGTACTGATTGTTACTTTTGAAAAAGGATTTATTTTTCGTTAAATAAAACAAATATTACATTATAAAAATTCTGGTAAAAGGTCCTTACAAGGTGCTTCCAGACTACGCACCCTGTAAATGATAACATGCTATGCAAAGATCAGAAGAATGTATATTTTTTTAACTATAAAAATAATTTTTTGAAGTTCGAGGAAATTTTCTCTCATATTTCAGTTTTTCTAACATCTTTATGAAGTCCTTTTTGTGTATGTTACGTTTTGAGGAAAAAAATGAGATTTGTGTTTTTGTATGGTTGAATTTTTGTAACATTTCATTTTAGTGTTCGAAATCTTGTGGTGGAGGAGTGCGACGCAGGCAGGTTGCTTGTTATGATAATAAAGGACTAATTACTGATAAGTGCGACCTAGCTTTAAGGCCTTCAGATACTTCTATTTGTAATGAAGATCGGTGTCCTGGTTGGAGAATGAGTCCGTGGAGCCAGGTAATAAAAACATTTATAATAATGTACAGGTATTTCATAATTGTGTGTATGTATATTTATATATAGCTATGCATTTCCCAACTGAGTGGAGACATATATATAACATATTTTAATATTCCCAATTATATTCCCATTCAATTTACTATTTTTAATTTCATATCGTTTCCCAAATTTCAATTGCTTTTTACGTCTAGTAACCTTTTTGTTTCTCGGTTCAAATTTATTACATTTAAGAATAAGATTAAAATATAATTCTGTTTGTCACTTCTGAAAACGAAGCAATTTAACTCTTTCGGGTCTGGTGTTCTATTAATTGTACATGTCTTTTCATCGAGTATTATTTTGTCTTAACAATTACTTTTGTTACTTTCGACATGTAGAAATGATAGTAAATGTCTATGCCTTGAATATTATGACTTCATTTATGTTTTGACATTTAGTAATAACAATAATAACTTCCAAATAATGTCCTAAGCAAATGGATTTTTTTTAATTTGAAACCTAAAGGAAAAACATTGTTTATAGCGTCAAAATGAAAGACTAACTGGCAGCCACATTTTAAACATAACCATTTTATATGAGCAGAATTACAAATTTGTAACTGATTTTATTTATCAATTCCAAAAGTAAACGTCAGATGTCGCGACAGCGGTTGGTGAGATCATAGTAATTGAAAAATGTCCCATCCAAACAGAAAAGCATGGCAACCATAATACAGAAAACAGTCGTTATTCGTGATAATATTATTCAATCTTCCATTATCTGTTAATATTTTTAAAGAGAAGGTGCATTAACCTACTTTCATAGTCTGAACGGGAGTTGGCGGGCGTAGCTCCTAGGCGGCAGAGCTTTCTAATACTCTATTCTATATATATGGGTGATTCTCAAAATAGGGGACAATTTATGTCTTTCGGCATACAAAAAAAAATTGAGAGGTTTTCTATCATGTTTTTATATTTAGATATGTTTTTCTTAATATTATTCATTATTTGCACTCAAGAATTACTCACTTTTTAGTTAAAAACACCTTAAAATAACAGAATAAAGATTCAAAATGTCATTAGCATGGATGTCCACAGCAGCTGTGTCTTGTGTATACTAGCATTTTTTAAGATTTAATATCATGTTTATAAAATAAACAAATGTTATTCTTTCTTTATATTAATCAAGGAGAGGATTTATCCAATAAATTTCTTTTTAAAAATAAAATTATAGTACATAAAAAAAGAATTAAAGTTTGTCCTCCATATTCGATTTTCAAAACAAGGTCATACTATAACAGCTGGTTATTAATCAAAATTTCACTTTCACATATGACAATAGTTTGAAAATATAAAGTTTCTCCATGGTAACAAGTAGCTATTTTACCCCAGCCAGAAAATAGAAGCACGTATTGTATTTTAAGAATAGAAGTTGAATATTAGGGGCGTACATCAATTGTATGTCATTAGAATGGATAATAATTTTCATGTTTATTTTATAGTTAAAATTTTTATTTTATTTATTTGCATAGAACTTTTGTGTTTTAAAAAGCCCCAGAAAGGACTATTGCATTGTGATTATATTATGGCTCATAATCTTATTTAAATTAAAATTTGTCATTAGCATGGACAGATATCAGTATCATTAGCATGGTTTTTCAGTCCATGCTAAAGACTCCTATGTACATAAATGTAACCAGTGCTTATATTGTATCCTTTATAAAGTTTCATTCTACGTATAAATTTAGGTATTGCATTCATTATCCCTAAAATACGCATTAAATCTGTAGGAAAATCACTAAGACAGCTTCTTACATTGTTAGTGTCAGAATGTTGCTCTTGTAACAAAGTTTGATCTTTGGTAATGTTTTTATTCTCCTTATATGTATATATGTAAAAATGGAAACCATTTGCTGAAAAGGAAGGCTAATAAATATATAAAAAAAAATTTAAACAGGAAGTAAATAAAAATTTCATAATATATTTATTCCATGCAATTTGTTTTGTCATTAGGATGGCTCAAAAAATACTAATTATTTTTTTAAGTTAATTTTTAAATATTTAGCTCTGCTGACTACATGGAAAGTATATCTAATACTATATTAACAACACCTATTTTTTTTTCAGAAATTTTGCTAACAGTAATTTTTTTAAGATTTAATTTTTGAAATAGTCCCCTATTTTGAGAATCACTCATATGTGTGTATATAATATTTTATATATTCAGATTTGTTGCCGATAATTTGTTTATAAAAATTATATATATTTACATTATCATATTATATTATATAATGTTGTCATTATATATATATATATATATATATATACATATATATATATATATATATATATGCAGTGCATGGTGCAAGTAATATGGCCACCTTAAGAAGAGAATTTTTTTAGCAACAGTTGTGATTTTTTTTTTTTTTAAATAAAAATTGTCGAAAAGAGAAGAGTATTTTTAGCATTGGAAAAAAATAAAAAATTTGAATTAATAAAGTTTGAAATTTGTAGTAGTTAAAAAAAAAAAATCTAGTTGATGAAGGTAATATGCCCAAATGCAGGTAATTTGACCATAGGTGAAATATAACGAAAATATTCATATTTAACGCACCAAAATATTAAGACCGCTGTAAACCAAAGTTATTTTTTGTGTTTTTGCAAAAAATAATGAAAAATTAAGCAAGAAGAAAATTTAGTAATTTATTTTATCATTATTACATTTCATTTTTCTTGTGTTTACTTGGTAGTAATATATATATATTTAAAAGTTTATTTATTTGGTATTTAATGCTAGTAGCGCATTACTTTTTTAATCCAGTTATTTGCATAAATAAATAATTATAAAAACTAGGGAAATTTATTTATATGAATGTAGTATAGCATACGTGCATATAATATGCCTAATGGCCACATTAAAGACAATGATGAGTTTTGAAAAAGTGTTCGTAATTCTGTTTGAACACTCAGATATTAAAATTCATTGTTACAGTTAAAAAGGTCTTTAAACCATCTAAAATGTTATGTATAACAATAAATACAAATACTTTCTTTTAAAATAAGAAAAATTTATAAAATGTCCACGCAATTAACAACAAATTAAAATTGACTACCCCTATCCTCCTCAGTCCTGATGTCCCCTGGAGGCGACACTAAAAATCACCTTTTAAATTAATTTAATTTCTTCTAGAATTGTTAAAATTACATCTAGACTTTTTTAATAGATGTGTGCATGTTAGAAGCATCGATGCATAAAATAATGCACATTTGGAGATGTTCTACAATAATTTTAAACTGTTTTTTGTTGTGCAACATAAAATTTGTCTCAGGACTGAGGAGGCTATGTACGTGATCAAGGATTGCGGCCAACACTGTACGACACTAAATTATTGGGATATCTAGGTAATGGATCGAAGCATCATCTTTAGGGTTTCACTAAAATTAATAATAATATTGCAGGTTGGCCATGTTACCTGCATTGGCCATATTTGCATCACATACTTTATAAACCAAAATGTAAAGTTTTTATTTTAGCCATTGAGACTTTCAAATTCTTCATTTATTGTTCCAATTAAAAAAAAAGGGTTTAATGCAGTTTACTGAATATTACTAAATGTGCATTATCGTTTGTCCTTAGTGCTCTGTAACATGTGGCAAAGGGGTTCAGACTCGAAGCGTACGCTGCTTTAGTTCAAAAGGTATGCAGTTGCCTCCTGAACGTTGTTTCCTGCCAGCTCCTAAAGATGAAAAAAGATGTAAAAAATCACCTTGTCTGAGTTGGGCATGGTCAGAATGGTCACCTGTAAGTATTTTTAAGAAAACTTTTCTTAAATATTTTATGAATGAGAATATTTGAGATTCACAAATATTATGTAATTTCGAATCTATAATAAGTTATATCAGACTATTGATTACATAAATAGTTATAAGACAATTCCAGATATTTATTAGTTAAATCAAAATATATTTCCTTTGACACATTTTCTAGTATGAAAAATGTAACATTTTAAATATATTTTTATACTTTCGATATCTTATTGATACAATGTCACATGCTTATAACTAACTGTAAAGAATCAGTTGTTTTTTATTCATTAAAAGCAATATTCCTAAAATTTGTATATTTACATAGCATATGCCTTAAAACATATTACGTGTCGAAAAATTATACAAATTCTTAAAAAAAAAAAAAAAAACATATGATTGTTATTAGATATTAAGTTCATGGTTCGTACTGGTCCTGGAATTTTAAGCGCAGAAAATTCTTTGGTACCAGTATTTTCTTATAGAAAATCCCTAACTAAATAAAACGAAATTTTACTCTTTTGAACGATATTTATTTTTCTATAAAGAAATGCTGGTATAAAGCCTGGGAAATAACGGTACCCGTACGAACCATGAAGTTTATCTAAAACCGAAAATCTAATCAAGTTAAGATTCGATTTAAACAGACTGCATACAAAAAGAAAACGAATTCATAAACACCGTTTATTTTTAGGTGCGTTCGTAATTATGTAAATACGTAGCACCTATGGTTGTTGCTCAATCCGTCCATCCATCTGTCCGCATACAACAACGCAAAAGCTACCCAACCAAATCGTTTCAAATTAAAAAAATATAATTATTACATAATTTTATCGAGACATTTTAAATTTTAAGAAAATCAGATGCATAGTTAAATTACAGGGACAATCAAAAATATTCCATTATAGTACTCTCAATGGGAAAATAAATTTCAAATGCATTTTAATGGTATTACACTCTTTCGAACATAATAAAATGTATAGGAATCTATGAAGTATATACTATAATATACATTCTGTACAAACTGTGGTGCAAAGAATATTGGTTATTGAAGGCGCTGATAAGGCGCTTCTCTGATTAGTTTTTGGGGTTCATTCGATATGTATAAAAGGGGAAAAGGGGGGCTAATGCCCCTCCCCATATATGGATGGGTTTTTCATGCAGAATTGTCAGTTTTTGTTCAAAATTTAGATATCAGATCATTCTCATGAGGCGCCTCTGTGACTAGTATTGGGTGTTCAATGGATAAGTGTAAAAAAAGGAAAAGGAGGGCTCGTGCCCCTCCCCTTTATTGATATAAATCTGTTTTTCATGCAGAATTATACATTTTTGCTCAAAATTTATATATAGGATCATTCTGATGAGACCCCTCCGTCATTAGTGTTAGGTGTTCATTCGATAAGTGTAAAGAGGGGGAACGGGGGACTCATGCCCCTCCTCTAAATTGATATAAAGGATTTTTCATGCAGATTTATCAGTTTTCGTTTAAAATTTATATATAGCATCATTCCGATGAGACGCCTTTATGACTGGTATTGCATGTTCTTGGATAAGTATAAAACGGGGAATGGAGGACTAAAGCCCCTCCCCTTAATTTATATAAATGTATTTTTAATGCAGAATTTATCAGATTCCATTCAAATTTTAGACATAGGACCATTCCGGTGAGGGCACCACCATGATTAGTTTTGGGAGTTTATTGGATAAGTATTAATAAGGGGAATGGGAGCAAATGTCCCTCCCCTTATGGGGCATAATTAATTATAAATGGGTTTTTCATACAGAATAATCAGATTTCGTTCATATCTTAGATACAGGATCATTCTGATGAGGTGCTTTCGTGATTAGTATTGGGTGTTCATTGGAAAAGATTAAAGAAGAGGAGTGGGGGTAATCCCTCCTCTTCATTTTAGGTTAATGAGTTTTTCACGCAAAATTTACCGATTTGCTTAAAATTTCGGATACCGGTTCATTCTGAAAAGGCACATCCCTTTTTGTTTTTAAATTTTTTGGATAAGTATAAAGGGGGGATATGGGAACTAACCGTCATAATTTACGTAAATGGTTTTTTATGCAGAATTAACCGATTTGTTTCAATTTCTGGATACAGGTTCATAGTAATAATAGGCTACCCTGATTAGTTGTGGTATTCTTTTGTTAAGCATAAAGAGAGGTACGGGCAATTACTTCTCCCTCAAGTTAGCTAAATGAATTTTATGCAGAGTTATCCGATTTGCTTTCAATTTTGGATGTAGGTTCTTTCTGTTAAGTTGGATTTCTAAACAGTTTTGGAGGTTTAATGTTTAAGTATAAAGGTAGGAATGGGTAACAACGCTTCTCAAGTTACATAAATAGGTTTTTATTCAGAATTATTCGACTTGTTTCCAATTTTGCATACAGGTTTATTATATGATAAGGCGTATCACTCATTCGTTTTGGGGGTTCAATGATTAAGTATAAAGGAAGGAAATGGGTAGGGGGGGGGTCTATTTCCTCCCTTAATTTGGTTTTCGAAGGCATTATTATATAAGGCTGTAATATACAATTAGCGTGCATAGCCTTTGATCTCTATGCCATCAGTTTAACTGGGCTATATTTTTTTAATTAATAAATGCAATGTTAAAGCTCTCAGCTGTCTGAAATTTGTATTACAATTATTACTTAGCTTTTTCTTATGCCAAACTCAAAATGAAACTAATATTTTGAAAATGATAAAATAATTTTATAACAAAAAAGAGGGCTATATCTAAAAAACAAAATGTCTTTCTTCGCAACTACTTAATGATGATTCAATATATATCTATGGCATTATTTTCAGTACTCACAGAGAGAGACTATGTTGGTCAGAGAAAGTTTACAAATGAATTCCTTAGTAAAAATGAAACATTTCTTTAAAAATATTAAGTCAGGACTTATTTAAAGATTTTTACTTATTTATTATTAAAATAAAATATTAAAAAATAAATTATTTAAACGTCAGAGAAATGAAAGTTGTTTTAGATACTAGGAGTCCACGGCGTGTTTTGAGTTATATTCATTAAAAGATTATGTGAAATATTCGATTTATTTTGTTACAAATGTATCGAATATCTTTATTTAAAGCTTAAATAGACACATGAATGAAAATATTAAAAAATTTACTACCTTTACTAATATCTATTTCTTAGAGATAGTGAATTATGCTTTTTTCGTGAAAATGACCAATATATAGATGCACCAATATTTGGAGAATTTTCAAATTCCTTTTTTTTTCTTTTAGTTGTATATGACTAATTTGGATATATTTTCCTTGGGTCTCTTCTTACCAACGAAATTTTAAACAAATCGGGGATATGAACGTCTGGTTCTTTCTTTCCACATAAAATTTGGTTTCAATTAACTACCTTGAAGAAAAGTTTTGAAATTAATACTCTGCGAATTTATAATCTCCTTTAAAATGTTCCTGGATTTGATTGACTTTACTGAAAAATAGTAAATGACACATTTTTTAATTGAAATAGTTATTTTTTTTCATTACCAAAACAAAATAACATATTCGCTTAAAATTTTGCTTTAACATCGGAGTGTTTCCTTTTCACCAATAATGCACGGTGTTAAAGTAAGAAAAGTTTGCCCATTCAAGTGAAACTACTTTCAGCGTAAAGCCATTTTTCAGCAATATTTGTATTACTGTGGAATTATTTTCTATTATTACAATACTAAAGCAATATAGTAGCTATAATATTGCCGCCCCAATAAATTAATTTAGTTACCATTAATTTGCTTAAATTATTTTTCTATTAATTTGTCAAAACTATACTTTGTCGGGGAAATAAATAACTTATTGATATCTCCCATAATTTCGTTGATCTGTTTCAATATTTAGATTTCGCTTAACCTGTTAAGTACAATATATTCTTTGGAATATATCACTTTCGATTTTTTTATATAAATATTTGCTAAAAAAAAAATAAAAGTAAAGACTTTTCAAACATAGTTTTTAAATGCTACCGCTATCCCCACAGAAAATTTTCTTCCTAAAATATTTGTATTAGTACTGCAAATTCTTCTAAATAGCCAGTAGATTGTGAGGGTTTCCCTTCTTTTTTCCGATCGAGCACATTTTTCACCTTTAGATATAAAATTTCAACTATAAAAGAATTCTATTTTTATATTACATCTCTAGATTCTTACACGAAGCATTTAGTAGATGTTATCTTGTATTTGACACTTCTGTGAGAAAAAAATGAATAGGGGGGGGGGGGGAAAGCGTGCTTATCAAACATTTTCAGGCGATAAAAAAATAAAAGAAAATACAATAAATAGACGGAAAATTAAATGGCGCAAAATCCTCTGACACGCGCCCTTTTTCTGACTAAGTTCATGAACATCAAAGGGCAAGTAAGCGGAAAGGTGCGAACGAAAACATGACAGAATAACATTTCTCCCAAAGTATGTGCCCCTTAGGGGTACAAATCCCGCAAGTATACAGTTACGTTTGTTATGGCGTGACCAAAGTGCAAAATTCCTTCACGGTGGGAAATAAGAGCCCGGATTTTAGAGTTACCAAAAATTTTTCTCCAAGAATCATTTTTAATATAATAGATGAAAGCAAGATAAATTTTAAAAATAATTAAATAGCTATTATGATATTAAATTATAAAGTGCAAAGTTGAGGTATTTCTTAATTAGGTATATTTCTTAATTACTGCTGAAGGGAAAAAAATTCTAAGTGCATTTAAAATTCAGAGTTATTGAAAAATTTTTTGCAAAGTTAAATATTGAATATGTAAAAATAATAGAAAAAATATTCGTAATATTTGGGGCAAACATGTCAATTTATTCTTAAGAGACCCCCACATTTTTTTAAGGCGGGGGGGGGGGAGTAAACTTTATACAGAATTAAAAAATTGAAAAGTATAGAATATTATTCGCAATACATACGTTAAGATGTTTTAAATCGTATATCTTATTATTAAAAATAACTGTAAAGTTACGTGAATTTTTAAAATTTAGAGTAGTATTTTTAGTTTAAGTCAGTACTTATTCGATTTACAGAGATTAGTTATATTAATCACGTTAATTACATATTTAAAAGTTTTGTAAAACTTAAAAATTTCAGAAAAGTGGTGTTTGCTCATAAAATTAATGCATTTTTTATTATGTTGGTTTAAATTTATCATGATCGTGTAAGGCTAGATAAGGAATGTTACAGACACCTAATGTTATTCTGTAATAGATTTTATTAAATATTCCCCAGGTAGTTTAGGCCATAAATATTGTGTACCGCCCGTAGTTGCTGGACTAACGTGGCCAAACAGGTTTAATTAGGGAAAGGTCTTCCGGGAACTTGTTGCCTAAGAAAAAGTTAAGAGTACAAAGACATTCCAGAAATATATAATTTGTATGAAACTAAGCATTATTTTGTTGGCAAATGACCCCAGATAAATGTTTCCTTAAAGGTTATACAACTAGTCCCATATATTACTAAACTATTAGAGGTCTTTGCGTGACAATTAATATAATATTTTAGCATAAGATTTAGCACCACGTCATAACTTTAAAGCTTCAAGGTTTTACGCAATAATGTCTGTTCGGAAACAACAACCCAAACTCCTACATATGATTTTGATCATCGACAATGAAATGGAAGGCAACGCAAAGCCAGTTTCCTTCTCGACACAATGAAGATCCCAGGTTTGGGGCTGATACTGAGTTGATATAATATGTTTAATATGATTGTGTGTGTTAGCAGTCAAATCTCCTATAGTAATGAATTTTTTTTAATTAAAATTATTGTCAAAATATTCTCATGGCAGTTTTTGTGATTTTCTTCATTTTTTGTTACATTGTGTTTACATATTTTAAAATTAAACTTAAAAAAAATCACATAAAAAATACGATGGATTTTAAATACAAACACCCTATTCCACTGTATTATTATTATTATTATTTTAGTGTTCAGCGAGCTGCACTGGTGGTACACAGACTCGTAGAGCGGTTTGCCGTCGAGGATCTAGAACAGTTGAAGACAAATTCTGTAAACAATATCCAAAACCTAATCCGGAAGTGAAATACTGCAACAGACAAAGGTGTAAAATTCATTGGAGAAAAAAGTCTTGGTCTAAGGTTTGTTTAACATTTATATTTAGAGCATAGTTAACAGACAAGATTCATCTGTTCACATTGTGTAAAAAATTCGAAAATTTCTGCATCGCTTATTTCACCGGAATTTACTGAAAAGAATTCTTTTCATGCGTGAACACTTGTCACTAATGTATATGATGTAGAGACAAAGCTGCATTTGTGAGTGAAAATTTTTTAGTTCTTTACTTGTCAGGATACAAACATTGAATAGCCTTTGTTTATCTTAACAATACAGACGCTTATCTAAATGAGAATGATTATTGACCCAAAATTTTGTCTCAAGAAGTCATTACTATATACAACTGAGCAGCTAAGATCCCAAATTATTTTTTACACGACTATGTCAGATATATATAAAAAAAAAAGCTCAGTTTTCGACCTGAAATAAAATCCACTATTTATTCTAATTATAGATTCATGAGAACTAACAATACAATATATATATATGTCATAGACGAAAAAATATCAAGATGAAGATATATTCAGTCCTCATATCGGGATCTAGTTAAAATGTGTCTAAATACCGATATATCTTAAATACAGTCAATATACTATGAGTTACATTGTTTTGACAGAAAAATTTATCTAATACAGTGCTCAGCAAAAGTTTAAACACTGGTGTTTTTTAACCTTTAAATAAAAAATACGAACACGTGAGTTTTACAAATGGCTATACTTATTTTCATATATATTTTATATAATTTAGAATAAAAATAATGGTTATAAGATAATATTTAATTTAACTGAAAAAAGTAAAATTTGCATATTGCAAAAGTTTAGACACCTTTTGATTTTTAGCCAACTGTTCATGGAAAATGCAAATTTCCAAGTTATGATGTCACATGTCTGAAGTATTTAATTATACCTCGATATAGCATCAATTAGTGAAGATGCCGCGAGCTAAAAATATTCAATTAGATGAGGTAATTGAAGTAGGAAAGATGAAATGGAAAGGGAATACTGTTGCAGAAATTTCAGCAGCATTGAATCGTCCAAAGTGATCTGTCTATGAAGTATAGTCTAAGGATGACTCCTTCAAAACAAAACATAATCTGGAACATCTTGTGTGACGAGAAAATGAGATGACAAAAGGATCCAGAAACTGACATTTACACAAGTAATGATTGCTAATCACATTAAAAGTAAGTCAGAATTTTCTGTGTCGACGGAAATGATTCGTATCATTTCATTCGTTTCGTATCATTGATCACTGAGTAACTGATGAACTTAATTATCTTAAAGCTGTTGCTGTTGATCGTGGTTATTTCCCTAATATTATAGATTCAATTCATAGAAAATTAACAAAATCCACCCAATCTGAAAGAAAAAACTTTAATTCAAATTCCAATACTTTGGTTGTTTTCCCTTTTTTCCCCAAAATCAGTCAGCAAGTTGCTAAAATTTTAAAAAGGTTCGATTTCAATGTTATTTTTTCTCCTGTTTATAAAATTGCCTTTTCAAATCTTAAGCATCCCATTGATCGCTTAGATAAATGGTGTATTTACCAAATTTCTTGCCAATGTGGCCTTTCTTATATTGGTCAGACTAAACGTGCTCTTAGATTTCGTTTAACGGAACATAAAAGGTATGTCAAAAATCAAGAGCTTAAACGCTCTTCCATTGCTCAACATTGTTGGTCTTTACAACATAAGTTTAACTTTTCTTCAGCTACCATCATCCAAAAGTGTCCTTCCATTCTTGATCTTGATTTTTGGGAAGCTTACCACATCATTAAAAATTCTCACTCCTTAGTCAATGACTTATCAAGTAAGCCTTATTTTCCTAGCATTTGGAAATCTTTAATTTAATTTAAACCTTTTTTTCCCTCGCTTTTTAGTTTTTGTTTTGTTTATTCTCCGGTAGTTGTCGCTACTTGTCCAGCCAGTTGTTAGGCTGCTCTCTTCTCATTGGTTGCTTTCCTTTAGGCGGGATCGTTTCCGTAGCGGGTATATAAGCCTGCGTCTCTCTGTCTCTTAGCTCAGTTTTGCTTTTTCTAGCTCGCTGAGTTTTTGCACTGATGAAGAATCTCCATAGTAGATTCGAAACGGCTGTTTGCTACCTTTTCTTACTTTATTTGTGCATTTATAATCGTTGGTTTTTTATCTTTAAACATTTTTGCACAAAGGCTTTATTTGCTATTTTAAGGTAAATCAATTTACATGAAAATGATAAAACAATCAGCTTTAAAATATCGCTATAAATTGGCGAGAATTCAATTAACTTGCAAACATACGTCATATGGACCCAAATGGTACGCTATGATATTCAGAAAAAAAAGTGGAATTTAAATGGCCCAAACAGGTGGACATACTATTAGAATGACTTAAGTAAAGATCCTGGGACTTTATTAAGTCGACAAAAAGAAGGCGACTTTTAAATAATTTGGTCCTCACTTAGCTTTAACGCTCGTGTATCTGTGGAGTTATACATTGGTTGCCAAGCAACACAAGATTACGTACATACGTTGGAGATTAATTTTTAGTCATTTGGGGACTTTTGCTGATCTAAAGTATGGATTTTAGCATCTATTCATGTTGCATACAAAAGAAGAACTTCGTTTAACTCTGAAAATACTATTGATCTCAACTGACCGGCGTGTAGTTCTGATCCGGACCCAATCGAAAACTTTTGTAACATCATATGTCGTAATGTTTATGCAAATTTTTGCTATAATTTTCTTTTAATGAGGTTCGAGCTGCTGTTAAACATGTTTGGTACGAAATAGACCACCAAATGACGCAACATTTAGTTTTTTCGATGAAAAGTCACATTCTTTCACTAACTGCAAACAATGTGGGTGCAACTCGATTTCAATTTGTAGTTTTTTTTTTTTTTTTTTTTGTAAATACACAAATTGTCTATACTTTTGCCACAATGTTAATTTTATTTTCTTGTCATTATATTTTATGTAAAAGGTAAAATTCAAAATTTATTGTGTGTGAATAAAGGATAAGTCACAAGTAATATATGATAGAGGAATTACAAACATTCGTTACATACTTCTGAAAATAGAAGCGTAATCGATCATTGTCTCAACTTTTGCTGAGCACTGTATCATTGCTGCCGACTTTTACACTTTTTTCATACCACAATAATTTAATAGTTATTTCTCTGCTTTTTAAATTACCAAAATCTGCGATTAAATAATTCAAAATAATGGTAACAAATAGGTGTAAAAGTTGGAAGCTATGCTTATATAGAACAGAGAGTTGAACCGATCTGCGAAATTTATCAATAAGCAAATTATAGCGGATCGATATGAAACAAACTTAGCAGTTTTTGTCAGAAATGATTTTGCCTCGTGTATTATTAATGACTAAAAAACTGTCAAGTGCGTTTAACTGTATGTCTAAACTTTCCTTGTTTTTAAGAGTTAATACCTTGGCTAATTATCGACGATTTTTCATTTCGAAAGTCCTTATCAAAAACACTTTTATACGGCTGCTACGATCGTTCCTCCATAACTTTGCTCACTACCTACAAGTCGAAATTTGTCTGTAACGGAAAAATGCACTTTATTTTGAAAAAAAATATGTGGCCTAGGGTATCGCTATAGTTTTCCTGCAAGGTTTAAATTAATATCTACTACCTCTAACTTTTTCATAATTTTAGTTTCACTAGATTCGGAAATGGATGGGGGAGAACTTATTTGTGCACTACATTTTTGACGATATCTCTGAAAATTTAATATCTAAAATTAAAAGAAATGTATTTTTGAGTTCAGCATAACTAAAGTTTCCACGCAATACACAAAGAAAAATATTTTATCAAGTATCTTTATTATCCCCTCTACATTTTTCCTAAATATATTTGTAAATGTTTAATAATTTGTAAATATGTGAATCAATATTCTTTATAATTTCTCCAAATTTGAAATTTCCATGTTTCATAGTTTACGATTAAAATGGCTGTCACAAATAGATAGACACAGGAGTGATCTTATAACAGTTCAGTATTCAATTTTTAAGTAAGGTACCCTGGGGTAATAACGCCACGTTAAGGTTCTACCAATTTTCACGACTCAGTTTTAGCTTGTATTTTTCAAACAAATATATGATTTGATACAGCAACTCATTGACTGTCTATATAAAAAAAATAATTTAACAGATATGAATACATAAAATGTAATGGCGTGATTTCTTGACCAATGCTATTTGACGTTATTACCCACCTATATGGGTAATAACGCCATGCAAACAAAACTATGAAATAATCTGGAATAATTGCATGTAGATTGCCCAATTCTAAAAATACAAACTCTCAGCTCTAGAAATTGACAAATTGCATCCTAAGCTATTGAAAATGTTCAATTTTTTGTGAAAGTGTAAGAAAAATAAAGGTGTGTTGTGGGGAGGGGGGGGGAGGATGAGGCAAAATAATATCAGACAGTGAGCTTCTTTTTGCTTAAAAAGGACCGCTTAAATGGAATTATTAGAAATATTGCACAGTTTTAACTGTGTTTATTTGAATCAGTATTTAGGATGTAGCTCGGCCACTGTAGGGAATCAACAGGGGTAAAAATTACAAGGATTGGCGTTATTACCCCGTTATAGTTATTGCGCTGTACATTTTAAATTACAAATTATCTCGAGAAGATATCAAAAATCTTCAACAACATTTTGAAAGTCCATGAAATGTACTACAAATTTATGTAATTAACAAAGTATTTCCGGATAAAAAAAATAGTCTTCACATCACAAAACGTATCTCGCAAATTTTAGATCAAGCGTTATCTTTAGCTGCTTGTAAAAACAATAACACCTAAAAATGAAACAAATTAACTTGAAGCTGTTTTTTGCGATTTATATGACTCAAAACCCTTCTGCGCAGAGCACATGGGTGTCATTTTCCAGATTATTTCATAATTATGCAAAATATTAGCACTTGGCGTTATTACCCCGTCTGGCGTTATTACCCCAGGGTACCTTACATAATCTTAAAAATGCATGAAGTAATTAACTTGTGGTGTTTTATCGTGCGTACAGTTCATCTCAAATTTAGGTAGATTTCGTATGAAATACTACCAATTGCAATCGCACCGGTTTATATATCTATCTATCTATATATATATATATATATATCTCACATTTTTATGGACACGATAACTTCTATAATTCTTCACCAATCTCCACCAAACTGGTACATAAAATGAAAGGGGATAAAATCTCGGCTAAGTTCGTTAATGGGCAAAATCGGACCAAGGATGTCGGAATTAGGGGGCGTTTTTGTGAAAACCGAAAAAATGCCATAACTTATTAATTAAAGTAGATATCGAATCGGTTTAAAGTTTATATTACTTCTTAAAAATGGGCCAAAAGTTTATGCATGACAGATTTTTGATAAATTTAGAAGTGGGCTCAAGGGGCGAAAAAAACAGGGATTTTGAGAGAAAAAAAATCATAACTTCGTCAATTTTTAAGATATAAAGTCCAACTAAATTTTTTGTAAATGTTCTTAAAATTATCTAAAACTTTTGTATTTACAAGTTTTTGATAGAACCAACATTTACCGATGAAAAAAATTAAAAAAGAAAAGAAAAATCGCGGTGAAAAAAGAGAAAAACCCATAACTCCGTCAATTTTTAAAGTATCAAATCTGATTAAATTTATTTTACATCTTCTCAAAAATATCTACAACTTTTATACTGACAAGTTTTTCATAGGACCAATTCGTATAGCAAAAAGAAATTAAACAAAAATAGGAGTTGGAGAAAAAAATCTCAAATCCAAACTGCTTATATTCTGACTCATTTTTAAATTCATTTTTGATTTAAAACGCATCCAAATGGCAGATCCTCTTATTTAGAAACTGTATAAAGTGACGCATTGGTCAGTTTTTTGATAAAGACGGAATATATTTTAAAAAAAGGCTACCAAAAAGGGTATTTTGAGCAGAATTTTCCGAAATCATCGTGACTGAAAATTTAAGGAAGTGTTCAAATAAGAAATTGCGTTTTTTTCTGACTCGTTTTTAAATCCATTTTTGGTCTCAAACGCATCCAATTTACAGATCCTCTTATTTAGGAACTATATAATGTGATGCATTGATCGACTTTTTGATAAAGACAGAATATATTTTGAAAAAGGCTACCAAAAAGGGTATTTTGAACAAAATTTCCCGAAGTCTTCGCGATTTGAAAATTTAAGGAAGTTTTCACATAGCAAATTGCGTTTTTTATGACTCGTTTTAAAATGCATTTTCGCTTTCAAACGCATCCAATTTACAGATCCTCTTATTTAGGAACTGTGACTCATGCTGTGACTCATTGGCCAGTTTTTTGATAAAGATAGAATATATTTTTAAAAATGCTGTCAAAGTGAGTATTTCGCACAAAATTTTCCGATGCAATCATGATCAAAGAATTAAGGATGTATTCAAACAACAAATCGGTTATTTTATGACTCATTTTTAAATTCAATTTTTTTCTCAAATGCATTCAACTGTCAGCTTTTTGTTATTTAGGAGCTGTATAATGTACTGTTTTGGTCGATTTTTTTTAATAAATTCAGAATCTATTTCAAAATATGTTGTCAAAACGGGCATTTGAGCTGAATTTTTCTTAAGATGATTCTGATAAAACCAGGTTTTACAGAAAAATGAAATTAAGAATTTTTCATAAACGGCCAAATGAAGTTATTAAACTGGGTTTGTCTCTAATCATATATATATATATATATATATACAGGGTGTCCCAAAAGGTCGTTTACAAACTTAACATGCTGGTCTGTCATATCATGATGAACAATATTAAATAGGAAACTAAGGGTCCCAAACGTCTTCCAAAGGAGATATTCGCCATTAAAGTTTAGGGTCCAAAAATTCAAATGATTATAAAAAACAGAAAAATTGGTCGATTCGTTTGCGGTTTTCACTAAAACTATTCTTTATGTCAGTATTTTCTTGAAAATAAATTATAAAGATAAATTTCAAAAAATGTCGATAGAGGGCGCTTTAGACTTTGGAGTAACGATAAACTAATTTTTGTCATTATTGTTTGCATCTCATTAAACTTTTTTAGAAGCTTAGATATAAACTTAAATTTTGAGCTCAAAATCTAAATCGTTGGAAGTGGTTAAGTAGCGCAAACTGAATTGCGGGGGGAGGTTCAAATTTCAAATGATTATAAAAAAAGGAAAAATTGGTCAATTGATTTGCGATTTTTACTAAAATTATTCTTTATGTCAGTATTATCTTGAAAATAATTTATAAAGATAAAATTCAAAAAATGCCGATAGAGGGCGCTTTAGACTTTGGAGTAACGTACAACTATTTTTTCCCGTTATTTTTTGCATCTCATAAATTTTTTTAGAAGCTTAGACATAAACTTAAATTTTGGGATGAAAATCTGAATCGTGGAAAGTGGTAAAGTAGCGCAAACTGAACTGTGTTCAGTGGGGGTGGGGAGGTTCAAATTTCAAATGATTATAAAAAACGGAAAAATTGGTCGGTTTTCGCTAAAATTATTCTTTATGTCAATATTTCCTTGAAAATAAATTTTAAAGATAAATTTAAAAAAATCCGTTAGAGGGCGCCTTAAACTTTAGAATAACCAACAAACATTTTTAACCGTTTTTTTTTTTTTTAATCTAATTAAATGTTTGAAAAAGGTTAGACTTAAATTTTGTGCTCAAAATCTAAATCGATAGGAGGGGTTAAGAAGCGCAAACTGAACTGTGTTCAGGAGTTGAAATGTTACCTTCCCCACCCCTCGGAAGCAGTTCAATTTTTGGCCGCTTAATTACTCACAACGATGCAGATTTTGAGCACAAAATGTAAGTTTGAACTTTTACAAGCATTTTATTAGATACAAAAAATAACGGTTAAAAATAGTTGTTGGTTACTATAAAGTTTAAGGCGCCCTCTGGCGGAACTTTTTGAAAGATATCTGTAAAATTTATTTTCAAGAAAATATTGATATAAAGAATAGTTTTAGCGAAAACCGACCAATTTTTCCGTTTTTAATAATCATTTGAAATTTGAACCTCCCCACCTCCATTGAACACAGTTCAGTTTGCGCTACTTAACCTCTCCCAAAGATTCAGATTTTTATCTCAAAATTTAAGTTTATGTCTAAGCTTCTAAAAAATTTTATGAGATGCAAGAAATAACGGAAAAAAATAGTTGTACGTTACTCCAAAGTCTAAAGCGCTCTCTATCGGCATTTTTTGAATGTTATCTTTATAAATTATTTTCAAGATAATACTGACATAAAGAATAATTTTAGTGAAAATCGCAAATCAGTTGACCAATTTTTCCGTTTTTTATAATCATTTGAAATTTGTACCTTTCCCCGCAATTCAGTTTGAGCTACTTAACCACTTCCAACGATTTAGATTTTGAGCTCAAAATTTAAGTTTATGTCTAAGCTTCTAAAAAAATTTAATGAGATGCAAAAAATAATGGTAAAAACTAGTTTATCGTTACTCCAAAGTCTAAAGCGCCCTCTATCGACATTTTTTGAAAGTTATCTTTATAATTTATTTTCAAGAAAATACTGACATAAAGAATAGTTTTAGTGAAAACCGCAAACGAATCGACCAATTTTTCTGTTTTTTATAATCATTTGAATTTTTGGACCCTAAACTTTAATGGCGCATATCTCCTTTGGAAGACGTTTGGGACCCTTAGTTTCCTATTTAATATTGTTCATCATGATATGACAGACCAGCATGTTAAGTTTGTAAACGACCTTTTGGGACACCCTGTATATATATATATATATTGTTGTTGAAATGAGCACTCTTCGAAATCTATCTCCGCCTATTGGCCCAGGCGACAGGGATTTTCGAATGAAATTTTCTCTTTACTTAATTTCAGAAAATTGCAAGGTTCGAACATATACTGGAATTTTCAGAATTGAAATTCATTTACCAGTACTTTTTTAGTGTAAATCTCTAAATAAACTTGGCTAAACTTCAAGTGTTTGAACTAGACTTATTTTTTTTATATAAAAAAGATAAAATATTGATACTTCACCTGGAAAATAACGGGATCTGTATGAACCGTGAAATGCTACAAATTCTGTAATGAATATGAGACGATTTAAAATTCTAGGATTTATAAATTAAAAAGGTTGCTATATTTGTGCCATACTCCTTGGAAATTCCAAGGATTTTATGCACCTTTGTATTTAAGTATTTCAGTCTATTTTGAGTTTTACTGTTGTGTTTACAATAAAACACTTTCAGCCCTTCGCGACGGGAAACTTTTACAAAATTTTTAATGCTTTGTCACCGGTTTTTAAAAACAGAAAAATTTGCCTTATTAAATCGAGAAAATGCTCCAATTAAATAAGGCCAATTTTACCGTATAATTTTACTGGTGGTTATAAACACGAATGCTTAAGCCTTTTTGCGACACGTATCCGTGTCGTTCGTCCCTAAGGGGTTAAAGATTTTTTTTTTTTGTGGAATCAGAATTATAATGTTGGTTCAGTAAATACGTATATAATTTCGAAGATAAACTTTAATTGCACCATTTTTTAATAAAAAAATAATCAAAAACCATTATCTTTCGGAATATATACAGATTTTGTTACGACATTGTTACAAACATTGTTAACATACAGACATTGTTAAAAAAGTTTATCTATGTTTTAGTTTTAATACTTTTGAATGATTTTCAATTTTATCCCTGCAATACTTGTGTCGAAATATTTAAAATACAATCATTAATAGTTTTTAGGAACGGATTAGTTGCACGCTAAAGTTTAAATATTATTTTTTTATTTAGCTTTTCTGAGTGCTTAAATATAATGTAATACGGAAAAAAACAAATTGTTATTTACATTTATTACTTTAAAAACAATAAGTTGTCAGCAGTAGTGTAATCATAGAAAAAAAAAACAGAAGTTACACGTTCTATGCAGAGGGTATACGCTCCAGGCTCACGGTATACCCTAGATAAAATATGCTATAGTTTTTAGAGAAACAGCGGGTATATGGTGTTCCTTAAAAAAGAAGAAGGTATATGGTGTATACCTCCGTACACCATCCACTACATCCCTGGTTGTCAGATCTTTTTATGTTATCTTACTTATAATGGAAAAAATATACATATAAACGTCAATTAAATCCTATAACATTTATTTTGCTTAAATATCTTTATGAATTAAAATTTAAAATACAATGTAATTCAAAACAATATAATGAAAAATATAATTAATTCATTTTTTTGTAAGTTTTGATATAGAAAGAATAGTGATTATGTTTGAAACAAGGAAATATCGTTTATTACACATTTGAATTTTTATTATAATAATATTTTTTAGTGTTCTGTAACATGTGGCAAAGGATACAAATTTAGAAATATCACGTGTGTCAGCGGAAAGAATATAGAAGTAGAAGATCGCCTATGCAGCCACTTGAGGAAACCTAAAACTAGACGAAAATGTCATCGTTTTAAATGTTCCATGACGTGGATTGCTGGAGAATGGTCGCAGGTAAAATACATATTTTCCACAAATGAAACAAATATTCGGAGTTTTCAAAACTTTAGTTTAATATTATTAAGCATGGGATTTTATGTTCTGTAATAGTTCATATATAACTGGCTGGCACGTAGAACTTGCCGCTTTTATGAATCAAGTCATTAAGAACAAAATATAAATCACAATTTTCTATTATCTACTTAATGGAATCATCTTCTTACTTAAATACACAAACATTGTTTAGTCAAAGGTCTATCCCGAAGAAGCTTTCAAATGTCTGATTAATTTTAAGACAAACTGTTTGCTTGATTAGTTTTAACAGATTTCTAAAGGAGAGGCATTAACTGATGAAAATGCATGTAACACGATTCTTGTGGATTTCGCTTTTAAATACCACTTTTTCCAAATAAATACCTCCCTTTTTACAATAGCAGATTTTCCACCAGACTATAGGAACCAAATATTCCAAAGACTATACGAACCCCCCCCCCCCCCGTATAGTTTTAATCACATTCACATAGTAACAAAAAGGACTGATGTTTCTTAATCTAGAACAACGTACTTTAACAAAGAAGGAAAATATAGAATATCTTATTCCGAGTCACCGAAGATTCCGACAGGCATTCCTTTACCTTAAAATACCTCATAAAAGTATTTATTTTTAAGTTATAAAGAAATGATTATAAAAATATATGTTTAACAGCTGCCCGTCATTTTCAGAAATGTTTCCAAGACGCAGTGCAATAAACAGTTTCCTCAAATCGGAATATCCCTTTTTCTTATGCTATCAATTCTAAAGTAAATATTTTGATATTCATAAAACATGTTTAACAGACAAACATAATAAATTAAGAGCTATAACATTAATGTGGAAATTAATATTATTTTGTTGCAATTGCATGCACAAATTCAGTTATATAGCTGAAAATGTTTACTTGAGAATAGATAGAAACCGAAGCCAGCAGGTCCCAGTTGAAATTAGGGATATTCTGCCAAAAGAGGGCATGATATCAACTAATACTAGTTCCCTTATTGCATCATCGGAAAGGGTACGAATTTCTACATACAACTGAACCAAACTTCATCTATATGTTTTTGGCTACTGCCAGCAGGTTCCAGTTGAAATTAAAGATATTTCACCAGAAGAGGGCATAATAACGATTTTCGTGCGATTTCCCTTACTGCATCATCAAAAAGCACACGAAGTTATGTACAGTACTGAGCCAAACTTCATATATGCATTTCTGATTATGTTCGTCAAGTTCCAGTTGAAAATGGGAATATTCTCTCAGAGAAGGATGCTGTGTAACTATTTTTGTACAATTTTCCCAATTTTTGACGTTTAAGGGGGCTCAGGGGTTGAAAACTTTTCAAAAAATCGATTTTTTTTTTATGATCTAATTTGATTATTTATTGAATTCTTAACTCAATGCAAAAAAACCGCATAAAAATATTTGCATTTTTAACGGAGTTATAAGCATTTATGTTCAGCACTTTCATAGCCGCATCCATATAATTTCAACTTTAAGTCGCGTTTTCTCAAAACTTGATTTTTGATGACTAACACCAAGATTTAAAAAAACTATTTGATGGAATGGCTTAATTTTTTTTTTTTTTTTTTTTTTTTTTTTTTTTTGCATGCATATAACATCATTATCTAGATTATGAATTAATATATTTTAGATAGTTTAATATTTTGAGTATTTTTAATGGAAAAAAAGTTGTATTTTTTAGGGTTTTTTTAAATTTTCAACTTTGAGAGATTTTTTAATAATTTTTTTTTAAGTGATAGTTATATCCTTAATTCATAATCTAGATAATGATGTTATATGCATGCAAAAAAAAATTTAAGCCATTCCATCGAATAGTTTTTTTTTTTTTTTATCTCGGTGTTAGTCGTCAAAAATCAAGTTTTGAGAAAACACGACTTAAAGTTGAAATTATATGGATGCGGCTATGTAAATATTGATACATAAATGCTTATAACTCCGTTAAAAATGCTAATATTTTTATACGGTTTTTTGCATTGCGTTAAGAATTAATTGAATAATCAAACTAGATCATAAAAAAATCGATTTTTTGAAAAGTTTTCAACCCCTGAGCCCCCTTAAGTGAAGCATTTATGAACGTTCTTCGACGAAATTTTATAGTTATATTTAATGTCACAGGCTGAAGTTTTTATAAAATTTTCCAGAAAAGCGGCCAAAAATTAGCGCTGTAATAGCAAATTTGGATACAATTTTTTTTATATATCACCAGAAAGTTATGAATCGAATTCAATGAAATTTCATGTATATGTTTTGGCTATGGACATTAGGTCACAGTTCGAAATGCAGATATTCGCACGAAAGGCGCCGCTGTGACCGTGATTTTGTGTTTTTCTTTTCTTTCTTGCATTTTAAAGAAAAATAAAGATTTTCGACAAAAATTTTATATTTAGATTCATTGTTATAGGCCGAGTTTTGTATAAAATTTTGGAAAAATTGACCTGAAAATGGCGCTTTAATAGTTAATTTTGTTTGATTTTTAGGTCGAGAGCGGTAGCTATACAAACAAAATCATACTGAATCCTAAAATAGCCCAATTTAAGTTTAATTTACATATTTGTAATAAGCAAAAGATTTTAGATTTTTTGATATATATTACCCGTTTATTACACATCATATCGTATCTTCTATGGTTTCGAAACATTTACTCCCAAAAAACTTGAATGTTTTAAAAAATAAATAAAAAAAAGATCTATTAATTCTCATTTCATTTAAGTTTTTTCCTTTTTTCTGAAATGCATAATTAATAAGAAACCTTTTTTAAAGTATTAAAATGTATAAGATAGAAGAAAGTTTTGTAACTGGCACATCTGACTAGTTTTATTCTTCTTCTTCTTATTTTGTATTTATTGACACTATCATGTTTGTAAAACTTATCATTCACTTTTATATAGTAGTAATTTAATAATTATTTAACATTTAGTCAGTATAATTTATCCTTTGGTGGTTAGATGCCTAAACCATTTTTCATTTAATACATAAAAATAATTGTTTTGAAGTCCACATCTTTCATATTGTATTTTATTTAGTAAAATAGTTTTTCTTCTATCTATTTATTTTCTAATAGGTTTTTCCCCCTCTTTCCTTTTAATATATAAAGGTTTTCACAATTGCAGTACTAGTTGCAAAATTTGTTTGATTTATATGACATTTTGAATTATATATTCTAAGTACTGACAATTCGTTTTTCTTTTAAATAGTGTTCTAAAAGTTGCGGAAATGGTATACAAACACGTTCAGTAACATGTCATCGAGTAAACGCGTACCACTGGGTCAATCCTCGTCCAGTATCTGAAGATGAACAAATGGCTTGCAGGCCAAGCGAAAAACCGACTACAACTAAATCTTGTAATCTAGGTAACTGCTCTGACAACATTTGGAGAGTTGGACCATGGTTACCAGTGAGTACATGCTTACTTTCTATGTGATATAATTGTCCCAGAAATAAGCATATGGGCGATTCTCTCCAAATAGGCCAAAATAAGAGTTATCAGGGAATGATTGTGAAGGAGTAATGAATTTTAACAAAATGCTCATTTACCTTTTTACCATTTTCTGAATTGAGATTAGGCTTGCGCTTTAAGTATATCTAAATACTTATAAATCATTAAAAATTAATATTTTTCAATATTTATCTGTATTCAGTAGAGGCTGATGAGGAAGTAATGAGGTACATCATCAACCTCATCCCTTAAAAAGTATTAATTATTACTGATTTATAAGTTTTTAGATATAATTAGAGCCCAATAAACTTAATATAAATTCAGATAATGGTAAAAAAAATAAATGGGCATTTTGCTAAAATTCATCATTTTCTCACAACCTTTCTCTTACAACTCTTATTCTGGCCTATTTTTTTAGAATCCCTCATATATTATCAATTGACATCTAAATTAACTGGGTACAAAAGATTTGAAGTGACGAACATGTCAAAATTTGATCGTGCATTAGAAAGCCTTGTTATTTTATACTATTACTTTCCTTTGCATATATTTATTTAAGGTACATAGAAAAAAAATATTTTGTTAAATTATAAAAGAAAAAAATAATAAAAAACAATTTAATGTTTAACAATAAAAGGAATCTGGCAATCTATCTTTTAAGAATCCATGTTCCATACTTTTCACTCGTTTTTTCTTTGTTATACTGCTTATCAAGTTGTCTCTAGATTATTAATGAAACAAAAAATAAAATGTAAAATATTCAAGAATATTATAAAATAGTTATAATTTTTGTTATAACTTGAAAGATTTTTTTTGTTGTTTTTGTTTCTTTTGCATGTGTACTTTGTACAGAATTTAATTTCCTTGATTTAAAAAAAATATGAGAATCCGTGAATTTTTTCTGAAGTTGGCATGACAAAAAACGTTCGAAAAAGTGTTTCGAGATGAATGTCCTTAAAGTTTTAGCTTTATTCATTGTTAAACACATTTTACCTTCATTAAAATGCCCAAGTACTGTTACATTTATCGGCTACTTAAAATTATATCGACTGCCTTAAGAGCTGGAGCTTTTTCATTATTTTTCTTTTTTTATCGAGTTTCTTTTGTGATGGGTAGTAACCTTATTTCTGATTCCAAGAAAAGACGGATATTTTCCTTTATACACACTTTCTACCCACAAGTTGCCATTGTAATCTGCAACACGTTAAAAATGTCCTTTACATAGTCATCTTTAAATATTAACACAGTGGAATACGTCTGCAATTTCAAGAACTTGAATTCCCGAAAAGATATAACTTTGGATCCATTCTTCCAAACCAACAAACGGAAACTATCATTTGCATTCTACGTGCAGGTTCTTTCCGTTAGATAATTATTTATACACGGAAAGTGTCTCTTCTTGTATATCTTTTTTTGAATGGCCAGTTTGTGTTTATCAGCACTTAATGAATCTGCAGTTCAGGCTTTCTGCAAGTACACCACTCCTGTTTCATGAGGATAGTATTCCTGCTGTTTTTTTTTTTTTTTTTTTTTTTTTTTTTTTTTTTTTTTTTCAAAAGAGTATTTGTGCTAATTAATGCGTTGCCTCAATAGCTTTCGACATTTCTTTCACATCATTATATTCTCTGGCAGCTTTTCCGTAATAATGTGTCCATACTTCTATGAGATTTTCTGTAAGTTTTATTTTGCCTAAGAGTTGCTTTTTTTCCGTAATGAACGCAAACTGTTCTTATACATTTTTGAAGGTTCCCAAAGTATTTTGTTTTACAGAAATTTCGGTCTGTAAGGTTGTTTTTCTGTAGAGCCGCAGAAACTTTGCTATTCCTATCGTACATGTTATAATTGCCGTCATACTTTTTATTTCACTTTCTGTGTGGCGCAAAATTTATGGTCTCATTACCCTATATATACGAATTTTGCTATGATAGAAGTACTTCGATTCTGGATTAGGCAGATTTCATTAAATTTTTTGTTCCTTCGTCTGTAAAATGAGTTCCAAGCTTGCGTGGGACATTAATTCCTACATTAAGTTGACTATTGGACAAGAGCATATGCCATGCCTCGGGGTCCGTGGTCAAGATAGAGGGGTGGAAACTGTCGGCTTATTATCGTTATTGGATTCTAGCAACGCAAGTTTAGATATTTCTTAGCTATTTGGCCAACTTTACGAAATTCTTAACGATATTTTTTTTAATTCGTCATTCCAAATCTTTCTGGTCCCTTATAGAGAAGTTTAAATAGTACTTTTGAATAACTTTTAAGCAGCCTGAACAATTCCTTATGGGTAGTTTACTTCCAATAGTGATTGGGTTTATTTTACTTTTTTTCTTTTTTCCTATTTTATTTTTATTAAAAAACCAATGTTTCCAGTTGATACAATATTACTAAGCAATATCTTAATCTTTAAAAGACTTTTGGAAAATAACTTTTTATTCAATTGCTAAATTCTCATACAGCAGAATTATTTTTGTCTCTGTTGCTTACTTTACTTATAAACGTCACATGTATACATTGCATGTGTATATTGCACTTTTTTATTGATCTTTCTTCTTTTTTATTAATCTTTCAATTTATGCAGTGTTCGGTTACATGTGGAGGCGGTAAACAAAGACGTAAAGTTCGTTGTTACGGTACAGACGGTAGACGAGTACCAAATACTGAATGTGATGAAAATGCTAAACCTCAAAGAAGAAGACATTGCTTTCCTCGGCCTTGTAAGTAAATACAATTAAAGAAAACATGTTCAATAATTAAGCAGCATTTAACTCATTTTGAAACTATTTTTGTAACATGTTGCAATATTTAAGGAGATAGGCTATTGTTTCAATAATTATGACTCACCCTGTATCTAGTAAACTCTAAATTTTAATTTATTTTAATATAAATATATATATATATATATATTTATATATATTATTAAGTATGATTCAGCATTAAATGTATTTCATGTATTGGTCATTCCAAGTCAAATCAACACAATTTTAAAACAAAATTTATCTGACCGTCTCAGATTTTCTTGAAATTTTGTACAAATATACTAATCATATAGACTTGGAATAATACCAAATTTCTTTGAGATATGTCAACTAGTTCTTGAATTATACCATATAACGTTTTAAAATTTGTGTCTAAAAATCGCAAACGGAAATTTTTTGAATGAGTGTAGTAGCTCTCCTAATTCAGCTAGAGAGCTATGAGAATGTCATTTTACAGCATTTTTCATACTCTTTCCTGTGATATCCAACATGCTATAGATTAACACAAAATTGTTTTTGTCAAAATTAAAAATAAATTTTAATTTTAAAAATTTCGAAAAGAACATATTTTAAAATTTTTAAATTAATTCCCTGAATAGTTTGTATTCTTGTAAATCATTTGGCAAAATATAAATTTGGGATGACAATGGGTTCATTGTTAAAAAAATTAAAACTGGAGCTTGTTTTTCATTATTTTCCTTTATTCAGCAGAATAATTCAAGAACGCTAATATTTACACTTAATATGAAATTAAATTTTAGCACTAACCTTAAGAAAGAATGCAAGAATGAATCCAAAACAATTAAATGATAGTCTTATGGAAATCCGTGAATTAGTTATTGAGATATAGCTGTTGCGTAAATCGCAAAAAAAAATGCAGCATAGCAGTCCCATTTGTTGAGTGATTTACACTAAAAACTAATCAGCATCAATTTATATTAGGGATTACCTAAATATAAAATTTTATTAAATTCCATGCATTAGTTCTTGAGATAGAATAATTATGGAAAATATGGAAAATGCAGTATAGCAGTGCCACATGTTGAGCGATTTATACAAAAATGCAAACAGCATCTATTCATGTCAACGATTAACTGAATCTGAATTTTGGTGGAAATCCATGCATTAGTTAGAGGTATAACTGTTGCTTAAATCATACAAAATGACATAGCAGCACCACCTGATGTGCGATTTATACCAAAAACTAATCAAGATAAATTTGTCAGGGACTACCTGAATATAAATTTTTATTAAATTTTGTGCATTAATTCTTGAGCTAGAGCACCCACAAAGTTTATGTCACATACAGACAGACATTTTGTAAAAACATGTTTTGGGAGAATCTCTGACCCCTGAAACGTGTAAATCCGTCAATAAACCAGAATGCAAGAAATTTCAGAAATCCAATATTTTCTTCTTGTAAAGACAGGAGAAAGTAGAAACTTTAACATAATTTAAGTTAAGGTGCTGATACTTTTTAACTTTACATTTATAAAAGTTAATAAAATAATATTAATAACACTTTAACAAATAAAAATGTTGCTACAAATAAAAATAGTTTGTATAAAGCAAGGTTGAGTTTCTTCCAGGACAGTGGAAGTAACTGGAAGAAATCAATAGAAAACAAAAATGCTCAAAATTAAAGTACATTAACTATGCAAAAGAATTAAACTGAAAGTATAATTATATGCAATCTAAATCGAAAAAATTAATTATTATTAAAAAATATTATTTTTGGAAAAATGTTATTTTTTCAATGACAAACTTCAGGTTCCGCAGACATTTACGGGTGAAGGATTTTATAACTTTAGAGGTATAATGATGTTTTTTATTTATTAATGTGCCATTTATACAAAAAGAGTAAAAAAAACTACCTGCAAAATGTTTATTTTTCATATTAAAATCCATTATTGAAAAGTATGCAACACAGCAAATAGACAAATTTGCAATTATAAGCATCTAACATGCATTTCATGAATGCTGCTTTAAAAAGACTATTTTTATGAAAATATCTATGGGAGGGGATATAAAAATCTATGAGCTAGTGGACAATTTTACACAACTAAATATTAATCGTTATTTTTCGTCCAAACTGTTTGGAAGAATTCTAATAAAATTTAAGCAAAGAAAACAAATAAAATTTACTGATAAAAGACTGCCTGCTAGTGCCTAGATTTTTACATCCATGTTTGTGGGTATGTCGGAATGCTTTTAAACTCTCCTGAAGTTTTCTGTAGGATTTGAAAGTTTATTTTATTTCATCGTTTGCATTCACTCATCCCAACTTGAGAAACTGATTGCATCATTCTACTGCTAAAAGATTTGTTATTTTATACCAAATTTTATACCAAATATTTGGATTTCCACCAAAATTCGGATTCAGATAATCGTTGACATGAATGGATGCTGTTTGCATTTTTGTATAAATCGCTCAACATGTGGTGCTGCTATACGCTATACTGCATTTTTCATATTTTCCATAATTACTCTATCTAAAGAACTAATGCATGGAATTTAACAGACATTTTCACAAAATGTCTGTCAGTGAGTCTATGACTCTGTCTGCATGTGAAATAAATTTTGAGGGCGCTCTATTCAAGAACTAATGCATGGAATTTAATAAAATTGTATTTTTAGGTAGTCCCTAATATAAATTGATGCTGATTAGTTTTTAGTATAAATCGCTCAACAAATGGGACTACTATGCTGCATTTTTTGCGATTTACGCAACAGCTATATCTGAATAACTAATTCGCGGATTTCCATAAGCCTATCATTTAATTGTTTTGGATTCATTCTTGCATTCTTTCTTAAGGTTAGTGCTAAAATTTATTTTCGCATTAAGTGTAAATATTAGCGTTCTTGAATTATTCTGCTAAATACAGGAAAATAATGAAAAATAAGCTCCAGTTTTAATTTTTTTTAACAATGAACCCATTGTCATCCCAAATTTATATTTTTCCAAATGATTTACAAGAATACAAACTATTCAGGGAATTAATTTCAAATTTTTAAAATATGTACTTTTTGAAATTTTTAAAATTAAAATTTATTTTTAATTTTGACAAAAAAAAAATTGTGTTAATCTACAGCAGACATGTCAAACTCGTCTACCACCGCGGGCCAGATTTAGCATTGTACACAAAGCCGGGAGTCACATTATCGAAAATAAAGAAGTTGATTAATTTGATGACTATCGCACAAAATGAAAACTATACATTAAAAATACAGCATTATATTAAAAATCAAACAAGCAAACAAATGTGCATACAAAAATTTTTAAACTATTTATTGGTAAAATTAAAAACACGCACCAGAAAATGTTTAAAAATATTTGCTAAGTAAAAACAAATCTGTAGCAAAAGAATCTTACGAGAGTGCACTGTCAAATGTAATGAAAAATAAAATAAAATAAAAATACAAACATGCTTAAATAGATTTTGAACATTTTATAAATTTAAATCACAATCAAATTTATACAAAAATGTGTTATTAATTTTATAATCCTAATATCTGTATTTTCTTTTATATTGTAATTGCTACTTTTTTATAAAACCAATCATTGATAGAACACAATTATTTACAATATAATATTATGAAGCAAAAATAATTCATAATTGATTAAAATGTATTAGCTATGGTTATTGATCCGGCATAGGAATAATTTCCTGATTCTCCTCACTTATTTTTAAGTACGCATCGTGCCTGCGAAAAAAAAAACTGCCCACAAAGTAAAATTTCTTGAACCTATATTTTCAAGAATTTTAAAGTTAAAGGGCAAAATTAACACTAGCCACCAGCCACGATGCCACCAAATGAGAAAAAGTGGCTATCAAAAAAATATTTCGACGATTGCTACTGATGGCTACTGTCTACTAATGAAAATGTGTTAATTCAACAAAAATTTTCAGTTATAGAACTCATATTGAAATCATGGATTTCATGAGATTACTGAAATTTCTGGTTACATCATTAATATTTATAGAAATGTCCCTGCATATAATTAAATTTTATTAAATACTCTGGACATCCTTTATTCTTCCTTGAACGATTTCGAGTGCGTGCATTTTCATACAATCATGGTTTTTAAAAGCAGATGGATTACTTTTAATATGTTTCACTAACACACTTTATTCAACGAAGTTTCAGTTCAAAATATATTTATTTTTTGAAACTATTTCTGGATATTTGTGCGGTTTTCGAAATATTTGAGTGTAAATTCTAGACAAACTTCAACGAAGTTTCTACATATTAAACACAACTTTTCAGTCTTTGTTTGAGTATAAAAAATTATCCCAAATTGAGATTTATGAATCTGTGATGCTATATCTTCATCATCAAGAAAGAAAAAGATCACACAGGGATAATTTACAATGATACGTTTATTAACCTTTAAGAGTGAAATTAATTAATGAGCTTATGTCCAAAATGCTCACTTTCGACTATGCATGCAGCCAAATTATAAAAACAGCGTAATATTTTGTTGTTATTATTATTATTAATATTATTTTAAAAGACGAGAAATCGTGTCACTTTCTCTTTTAAAGCTATTTATTTCTCTCGATTTTTTAGAAATTTTTAATTAGAAACTAGCATCGCATTTTAATTGATTTTAGATACATTTTTAATACCTACCAAATACTGCGTGTTACTTTGTAAAGTCATAGTGAATCAAAGAGAGCAGTAAAATAATATATTCGTTTCAACATAAAACATATAATAAATTATTAAAAAAATTAAATTTTAAAATTTTTATATTAAGATATGCTCTTCTTAACTTTCATATTGATAACTTTTGCATACCCTATCTCCTGGAAACGAAATTTTAAAATACATTAGATTTGATCATATTTAAAATAGTATGTTTGCATGTTTCATGCCACAGTGTTATTGAATCGTTGTTGTTTGCATCTCCTATGCACAACTATAAAAAAATTTCATCCAAAATAACAACCATTAATTTAAAAATTTAAACTTTTCTTTATTTAATTGCGGAACATTAAATTTAATGTATGTCAATATCTGCCATTAAATGTAATAAAGATTAATATTCTGAAATAATGGTACATATTTTGAATAAAATTATTCTCCAATTTTGCAGCGCTGCAATATTTGCAATGGAAAGTGTATTTTCTACATCAACTAAGAACTGAATCAAACATACGAAAATTCAGGCGGGCCACAGAGAAGTTCCTGGCGGACCAATTGTGGCACGCGGGCCACGTGTTGGACATGTCTGATCACGGGGTTGGATATCACGGGAAAAAGCATGCAAAATTCTGTAAAATGACATCTCTCATAGCTCTCTAGCTAAATTAGGAGAGCTACTACACTCGAAAAAATTTCCGTTTGCGATTTTTAGACAAAAATTTTAAAACGTTATATGCTATAATTCAAGAACTAGTTGCCATATCTCAAAGAAATTTGATATTATTCCAAGTCTATATGATTAATATACCTACGCTAAATTTCATGAAAATCAGAGATGGTTAGGTTTATAGAGTGTGTTGAGTTGACATGGAATATCTCGTATAGATGCAGCCGTTAACTGCTACGACTTCTAGTAACCTCCAGATTTCAATGTATTTTCCTATAAATACACATTTTTTTAATTACTATTAAGCATTAAATGTACTGCGTGTATATAGGTGCAGCCATTAACTGTTACGACTTCAAAACGAGGGGCAATATTTCGGAAGATGGCGAGCAAGATATATATTTGAGAGGCAGATATGTAAAAATATTTTGTTCTAAAATGAATACCAGCCAGCCTAAAGAATACGTAACATTACCGAGAGGAGAACAAGATAACTATTCTGAAGTTTACAGTAAAAGGTAAATGATTTTTATTTCTTGAATTATTAGTGTTTGCAAGATTTATTTTCACTCTTATAATATTCATATTTTCTATTTTTAATTTTTAAACTAAAATATTAATCACTAAAGTTTAATACTTTTTAATTATAGTCAAATTTTGTTTATCATATTAAAAAAGGTCTTCATCTATATACAAATTAGTGTCTACAAAAACAGATTTTGTTGCTTCTCAAAAAACAGTTAACACTGACACTAGCTACTTCATCTCAAAGTGTATCATACTGGGTGTTCTTAAATATTTTTGAGAATTTTTTTACCTCATAAATTTTAATTTATAAACATGACAAAAATGTTATTACATATTTATAATATACACGCTCCAAAATAATCAGTGCACAAGAGAAAGCAAAGTGCGCATTGAGGATTTTCGAAACAAAATCCGCCACCATTACACGTCATAATTCATAAATATCTAACTGATAAATCTGATAATTTTTTAATATTAATCAATATTTAATTAATAACATTTTGAGCTGCAACTTTATGTATGCGTAACTTTGTTTGTGTTATTAAAAAAGTTTTTTGAATTTTACTTTACAAATATATAATATTTTTCGTTATGTTCTAAAATAACAAATTATAAGAAACCCTGGCAGAAATTTATGATCACCTTGTATTTTATAATTTTGGAATATTTTTGGTAAAAATTAATTATAATATATGTTTTAACCGTTGCTATCCGGTATCTGTAATTTTGAGAAACCGCTGACATCAGACGCGTGTGTATTATTGCCTTAATATTATCGATGGATTTATCATGTCAAAAATTTATTCTGAAAATATCTTGTGAAGAAAATTTCTTTTGTTATAATAAGTGCAATTAGGTATTGCTAAATGTTTTGAAAGATCAAGTACAACTGAGATTACTAAACTCCATTTTCTAGGGGGGGGGGGGGCCGGGAGAATTATATGCTGTATAAAAAAATATATTTGATTTTTCTACGATAATTTAAGTTTTTTCCGCATTAAGTTTGAAAATGCTCAGTTAATATTGAGAAAATCACACAAAATTCGCTTAAAGCATTTATTTTGAAATTTCTATTCGTTTTAAAAGTGTTTTAATTATAAAAGTATTTTTGTAGTGTTTGAGAAGAGTTCAAAGTAATAACATTCACAAGCTTCATTGTTTCCTTCGGAGAATCTTTAAAATCATTAGACAGATCAGTCCCTATTTCTTTCAATAAATCTTGAAATAAATATTAAATACTAAATTTTTCGTTACTAACTATAAATATTTGGCTAATATTATTCCATTTTTTGCGTTGTAGTAACATCTAGTAAGCACTATATTGAATTAAGATGCAGTTATATATAAGCTATCCAGTTAACTCTTCTTGAGGCATGAAATTTTATTATCTTGGTATGAGTCACATCCGCAAAAAGTTTTCTTTCAAACAACTGCTGTTAGAAAAAAGGGAAAGTGATTAACTGTTATTAAACGAGTCATCACACATTGAAAATATTTCATCTCGAGTCTCATAGCTCAGATGTTAACAGCCAGAGATAGGCAATGCCATGTTCAACTTTTCATTGCTTCATAAATCAAAAACGGAATTCTTAAAAATGCATTCAAAATCAGGTTTTAGCCATATCCCATAGAATTTTTCTGCTTTTTGGAAAGAAATATAGCCTGACATTAAATGAATTAAAGGCTACATGACGCTTATTGGATATTTCGTGAAAAGTTACGACGTACTTGGTTCCCTGTAGATTTTTTATTAGGCACGAACATAATTCTATTCCCTATTGCGATTATGTTAAATTATCGCGACAGGAGCTGAAAAAAGGTGTTATGACAGATTCTGCAACCTGTTACAACAAAGAAATAGCCTCATTCGGGCATTTTAAATTACCTTTCTATAAGAAAATTGTAAATAAATAGATTACTTTTAAAACATGTAAATATGACGAGGATACCTTATGACGATGGTAGGCTTAAAGCTGCGTCACTCGAAGGCTGCCGCCTTCCATAATATATAGAATACAGGGTTCTCACAATTCCTAAAGCTTTGGGACCGCTATTTCAGAACAATAACCATTGATTTCCAAAAATATTAAAAAAGGTAAAAAAATTCAGAAAAGCTGCGAGTCATGACGTTATGTATTATTAAAATATATTATTTTAAAGGATGCTCCAGATACAAACTCACGAAAAAAACTAACAAGGGATTTTGTTGGCATTAATTTAACAATTACAATAACAGAAACCGAGCTTATTGAAATTTACTCACAGTATACGAAGTGATTGTAAGAAAAGCTTTTTAATATTGATTACTTTTTACTATATGTGTTTAGACTATCTGTGATCTTAACAAAAGATTTTCTATACTCAAAGTAAAATTAAGAATATTCTGCTTTTGTTTTACTTTACCAATACAAAAATGCGCATTCTTCTTGACAACTTCACAAAATTATTTTCATCCCTGCATGCAGGGTATTTCCAGATATATTCTGATTCAAGTACTAAAGAATCAAACAATGCTCTATTACATTCATATAGATATGTTACATGTTTAATGAGAAAATATACTTTCAATTGGTGGCTGTTTTATAACTATTAAGTTTTTAAAAAGATATTTAAAATGCCAAATTTGATAACATTTACTGTAAGGTACATTATTTTTATAAGGAAAAACTAAACGCTTCTTGATTCACTCAATGTAAAGCTCCTTCAACAATAACTGTAGATTTAATGAATATAAAGAATGAAAATTATTTCTTGAATGTGTCAAAAAAATTGCGGTATTAGATTTAAAAACAGGCTTAAACTGATCCAAATAACGATGGTTACTAGAAAATTGTACTATTTACATATGCTTTAAATATTTACTTATAACTAGAAATTCACAGACTTACAGAGTTACATCTAAATATAAATGCTAAGAGCAAGTACAATTTTTAATCTAGAAAAATAATGCATTAACCACTTAATGGTTGTATTAAATTACGGTTTAAAAATTCAAATTCGTTATTCCCACCACTTTTTTGAAAAAGAAATATTCATCTTATTTAAAGACAAGTAAAATGATACCAGAATAAAACCAATTACACTATTTTATATAACTGGTGGAATTAAACAATTCTGAATAAAAGCCGTGAAACTTGCAGCCCGTGAATGTCTCGGGCGCGACGATTACGTGGTTAAAATCTTAAACGTTCGAACAGGTTTTTATAATTGTTTATATCATAACAGTTAAAAGTTAAAAATTTCAATAGCCAGGGTATTTTAGATTCGTTTAATTTATCCAAGAACTGCAATACAGTCTGTATCAAACTCATTCAATGAAAGATGTCTGACATACTCTTTATCACTTCGATATATAAAACATATAAGAAAAGTTTACGAATTATTTAGTTTTAGAATCAAGTTGTTTTTACATGTTGTATACCTACACGTTTCATTAACCGAAAAAATCAGTTATCATGTACCATGATGAAATCAACTCGTAATTTGCACCTATAAAAACGCATGTTTGAATGTTTCTATGTTAGAAGGTGAAAATTGAGAAAGTGGCTAACTAGGAGTAGTTCAATTACCTTTTAAAATCAAAATGTCCATTCTGCCATAAAATTTCATTGAAAACGTGGATTCAATAAAGTATTCTAATAAAATATAATTGTAAAAATAAAAATAACGTAATCTGGTTACATTGAATCAAAATACGGTTTTTTAAAATAAACCTGTTTCAAAAACATATGCCAACTATAATATAAAAACTATTTAAAATATTAAAACTATTTTTAATAAACTTCTGGTTCGAGGATTTTTAGTTCTCTAATTGTTTTCATTTAATTTAATTACTATTGCAATTTTCTAATTTCAGTAGATGAATAAAACTATCGTTAATTTATCCTTTGTAATTTTCACGCAAAAAGGATTAATGCTTATTTACATATTTATGTATTTTCTGTACATGGACCTCTATATATGTCTTTTTTAAGACTTCATTCAATTTTTTTTTCTTTATACTGTTTCAATTTAAAATTTTTAGGTTAAAAAATGCAAGCACATGTCCGTACAGAGGAGCCCGTTTTGATGCGTGTGATTGTGAATCCGATGAAAATATTAATGCTGGTCTGACTTCATTTCAAAGGATAGGAATAAACATAACTACATTAGCTGTTGATAGTAAGTATATCTTTGAAAATCTTTTTTAATATAATTTATTTTTAACTTTTCCACAAGAGATTAAATAGCAAATTTTAGATTTAGTTAAAACGTGTATTTTTTATGAAATAAAATTGTCTTTTTAATTCAAAATTGGTAAGTTTTTTTTTTCAATGGAAATCCCTCTTGTAGTGCAAATCATTATAACTAATTTCAATGTGTACATGTTAGAAAAAAAAATGCTTATTAATATCTTCGTAGTTTTTAATTAGTGAAAAGGAAGTAATTAATTGTCGCGAATATTTTTACTTGCTCCCTGTATTGATTCACTATGCTAATTTCTTCTGTATATTTTATTGTTTACATTATACTTTTTGAATGAGTGAAATTGCATGTAGGTAACTAAATACATAATATTTTTTTCTCTCTACGGTTATTGCATGTATAGAAAATTTAAAGTTGAAAAAGTTCTAATTAATGGAGTGGTTTAACGAACTTTTTTTTTCACAAATATATGAAGGAGGGTGTCAAAATTCAATAAGTGTAATAAGTCATGTATTTTAAAAAAAGTGTGTAAATGTGATCGCAGATCGCGCAGAGGGTTTCGTTTAATATTTGTTTTAAAACAACTTATCCTTTAATTGAGACATTCAAATTATTAATTTACTATTATTAAATTCTTACATAGATGGTAGCACCAATAAATTTTATTTAAAAATAATTATAAAAGAAAGTTATTTATTTTAATCAAATTAAAAATGTTCACATGAAATTATATAAATAAAATCCAAAATAAAAAATTTTTGAAAATCCGAAAAAAATACCGTCGATATAAATAAAATTTTAAATTTCTAAAAAAGAAAAAAATTTAAACGAAATTTAAAATGCTGAATCATTAATAAATCGCAATTATTTTTAAAATAGAAAGAAAACTGAATTCTAAATAATATTGTGAATATCAGTGAGTATTTATCACAGCATAATAATAAGAAAAATAATATAAACCCTTAAATTGACGAAAAATATGAAATTTATTTTATTTAAATTCATCTTAATATGAAAATCTCAACTTTCAGTATCGAGGTTTGAACTAAGGACCTTCTGTTTACTAGCGAGCAGGTTTACCTCTAAGATATGATAGCTATACGAAAAACGTTAATGTTAAAATTCCCTTTTAAAATTTAAATCGCAAAAATGAACGGATCACATTTAAAAATTTAATTTAATTGAAATAATATTTTTTTTCAAAATTTTATGATTTGTCGTATGACACGAGGTATTCATCTGTAAGTACACAAAATTTTAAGTCTCTGACTTACACATTTTTTGCGTAAGGACTCTGTGACAAACAGACAGAGGTGTGAGGTGAATAGAGTTTCGTCAGATGAACGAAACCCTAAAGATGATTTATGTATCTTCTTGTCATAGCGAATGACTTTCATTGCCACTTAAAATAAGTCATTATTATAACAAGTAGGGAGTAGTAAGAATAAATATTAATAAACACTCCTTACAGATTATTTTATTTTTGTTTAAATCATCTTTGTGAAGAACTTTGTAGAATTAAGGCATCAATAAATAATCATCATAAATACATCATCATGTACACCAATAAATAAAACAATTCTTGTGAAATAACGTAGGATTTTTTTCCATTTGACTTTCTGAGATAGTAAATAACTGATTTCAAATACCTCTTGACTTACTCTGATTGGCTTCTGAAGCATATATTTTTGAATATCACTCTCATTAGAAATGGATCTGAATCAGCTAGTTTTCCTGACTTAAAATTCTTGGGAATATAATTATAAAGGCAGATAAAAAATAAGAAAATTATAAAATTGCAACTTTACATCGTTGCAACTACAGATAATATATATTCATTATTCGTGAGAAATTTTTTTTTTGTCGTCGATGGCAGTGTAGCGATATCCTTGATGAAAAAGTACTCATCTGCAAAAGAGTAAATACAGGAAATATGCATCTGCGTACTCTATACACCTGAAAAATCAAAGTACAATGCCCTCTTATGACATTACATAATGTGCAATCACGTTGCATTGTAACCATTTACATATCTGCAAGAAATGTTCCCACACTCCATATTTTGTTACGATCCCACTATTACTTCTTTTTGCACCAATTTTTATGGCAATGAGTGTATTTTAAAACCAAATTTCTATTACCATAAATAGTCCAAAACATATACGATGTTTTTTTTTCTTGCAGTTCTGTATATGTTCTATGTATCGTGTAGAGTATACTATGTATGGATCATATACAGTGTTCTATATATCTATGTTATATAGTATACTATAAGTTAGTTCATTTAAACACAGCTGAAATTTTCTATGCAGAAATTTCCGCCAATAAACGGATCTCATTGAGAAATTTTGTGCGATCCCTGTGTCTTATGTATAGAAATCATAAAAAAATATACCATCATCACCAAGTTATAGTTAGTTAATTGTTAAATTTTAAAAACGTATACCACAATTGAAAATGCACTTCCAACAATTATTGTTCGTAGGTTTCAATAGTTGAAATATTGTTCATTTTCTTCTGTAATCAAATTCTTTCGTTTGCTCCTGTAAATGAGTGATAAATTATATATACACTATATTCTATAATAAAACATTGTAGCCTCAATGATAATATCAATTTCAATATGTTTAAAATATTGTAATATCATTAAAATAACCATAAACGATTTGTCCCCACAGACTGCAATGTAACAAAATTCTTTTGGATGTCTCTCTAGATGAACCGGTAATGTTATGCACTTCAATTTCAATACCGAACATGCCATAGTAAGCCTAATAACGTACATCAATTTCATGGCAATCGAATATTTTACGCCACTTACACGGACAGACAAACCAAATTCCTAAACACTTTTCAACTATGTTGTAAAGTGTTAATAAAAACTACAGTGGAGAAAGAATATTTTCTTTAAAAAGCAAACATTGTGAATAAATTAACATGTCTTTAAACAAAACATTTCATAGTTTTATTAAATTGTCATGCATGTTTTGTTTAAGCCATATAATGCGTTTAAATTAAAAGTGACTTTAACGTAATTGGTAGTTTAATTGAATTTATTTGAAAAATAAAACGACTATTTTGTGAAGATTAAATACGCAACATCCAAATCAATCCTGATGATTTTTATAACTACGCTGAAGAAAGTTTGAAACGAAATAGTTTATAAACGTTAGAGAAACATTTTTTTATGTATGTAGCTTAAGATTGTCTTCAGAGACAACACTAGTCACTCAAAAAGACCCCGATGATTATGTTAATTCTATGGAGGCGTTATTTTTAAATATTTCGCTCAAATTTTAATATTTTTTACATGATTTTTTTGCATAAGATAGCTGAGGACGATCTACAACCGGGCTTGTTTTTACTTTTTCGATTTTGGTTTCGCATTTTTCTTTAAAAATTTCAGAACCGGTTGGAACCGGTTCTGAAATTTAAACTATCTTAATATGAAAATATATAACCAAAATCGAAAAGATAAAAACTAGTCCGATTGTAGATCGTCCTCAGCTATCCTATGCAAAAAAAAATTCATGCAAAAATATCAAAATTCGAGCAATATATTAAAAAATAACTCCCCCTTAGACATTATCATCCGGCTCTTTTTAAGTTATTCGATTGGTATCTTAAACTGGGAGTACACACGCCGGGTCGTTTTGACCCGGTGTGCGTATGATTTTTGAAATTGTAACCACTTATCTTTTAAAAGTAATCTTCAACTTATTTTATCGCAAAATTTGTAAGGATTGTCTCCGCCTAAATAAAATGACGGTTACAATTTGATTTTATTGGTGAGAATGTTAAAACCATTTCTACCCTGGGTAAGCGCGTGTTCTCCCGGTTAAGATGAAAACTGTTGTAGCTATATATATGGCCAATTATTGATACAGCTGAAAAATCAATGAAAAATTGAAATCTATCATCCAATGTACTATTACTCTCTTAAAATGTCAGCCAAATTATAACTCAATTTGAGCCGAAATTCGCTCATCTCACGTTGTGAAAGGCAGCTTCTCATAAAGAGTTGAGACAACTCAAGTGAATGAGTTGTTTCTAAACAATTTAAATCAAGATGAGTTATTTAAACATGCAATCTAAATCCAGATGAGTAAAGCATTTAAAAAACAACTCATTTACGATTCAATAAGTTAAAGCTCTTTCCTGAAAAGAAAACAACCACTCTTTCGTTTTAAGAGTGTAGAGAAACAAAGAACTTCTCACTGTCAAGAATAGAAACCAATTGGTGATACCGCCAAAGTTAAACCACCTACGTAAACGTAATATTATAAGACACAAAATTATCTTTCAATAATGCCAACAATTAGCGGTTACTTTTAAAACTTATTACAATGTTAAGGCGTCATCTGAAACTAAAATATATGTATTTAAGCAACCAGGTTATAATGAGAATTCAGCTAATAAAAAATAAGAAGCCATTTATAAACTTGTGTAACAAAAAAAGGTGCTCGAATTTGCGAAAAAACATGTAAATCCATATTACCGACAAAGTGCTATTAGTTTCTCTGCGGGGTTTTCCGTCAGAAATCTGTAGTCCGTTTTTATAAGTAAGGTAAAAACAGGTTTCTATTCTTTTATCTCCCAAACATCATTTGTAAATATCTCGTAAATTTAATTATTAGAAGTTATCATTGGATCGGGGAAAATGCAGTTTAGCATGAAACGTCTTTGAAAATTGTAGCCCAAGTTTATGAGTTTGTATGACTTTTTAAATAATTCTGAAGCATTTTTCTTTTAATTTTTCTTAACAATACATGTCATTACTATATTAATGTAACGAAAATAGTTCAACATTACCACAATTGGAAATTTATTGCCCAGAAGACATTTAAAATACACATTTCATTTTATTTTAAGATACATTTAACATCAAGTGAAACTATTTTTTTCTTTTCTTTTCAAATTTGAAACGTTTATCGGGCAACAAAAGCTATGTCGATTAAATAATAAAACTATGTATAAATCACCAAATAATTATAATTTAACAAAACGCTTAAAACTTAGGATCAAAAGGATTAAAATTGATTTTGAGCTGAAAATTTTAACACCGTCATTAGACGAAATAAATCTGTGTCCGTAAGACGATAAGATCACAAAGGAAATGAAAAGTAAAGAGTATAGTAAAAAAAAAAAAAAAAATTCAATTGGCGCTAGTTGAGAGGTAAACATCAATAGCAGATGTGCACATGCAGAAGAGGATACACATGCAGAAGAAAAAGAAAAAGGGAAATAAAAGAAATAAACAAAATTAAATTGAAATAACAGATGCAAATAAATAACAAAATAAATGAATAAAAGATAAATAAGAATAAAACCAGGAACCAACAGAATTGTTTTTTACATAATAAAATGAAAAGAGAGAAGAAAATAGGGTGAAAATTGCAAAAATAAGTTCCAAAGTGAAGTAAAATAAGGAAATTAGGAGTCAATAACCAGTTTATAAAAGTTCACAGATAGTTCATAAAAAATTTAACACTGTAAGGTGACTTTCAGTTCGTAATTTGCTGGGGGTTTTTTATTTCTCTAAATTTTAATTTGTATGTAGTTCATTTTTTTCATATTTTATATAAACTGAACATATTATTTCAAGGAGTCAGATTGTACATTTTTCTTTTTAAAAAATAATCTTGATTACATTTTGAACTTTTACTTATGGTTGATAGCGGCTTATGGTTGGTCATTTTCCCATTCCTTCTCAGTACTTTATCAAAATACAAGCATCATCCAGAAATAAGTTTTCCATCAACCGTAAAGAGAAATAAAGCATAACTTTCTGAGAAGAATTATTACAAAAGATACAACAGTGTTTCAGTTACTTCACAACAGAAGAACTACCGAAATTTAAGTACTTATCTGTATAGTGTATAAATAGCCTGAGAAGTTTTGTTGTCCAGTGTCATTTGCCTCCTGGGAATAGAGTAAACTTGTCACGGTTGTTAATCCACGTCTTATCGCACCTAACGATTTTGCGGAGGTACCCGTTACTCTCATCATGGTATCACTGCGAAACAAATTTAATGCTGTTCCCATGCGTTTGTTTTTGTGGTCTTGTGTAAGGTTCTTCGGCACCCACCTGCCGCACAATTTCCGTAACAACAGGTGTTTCGTGATTATTTCATGCACACCAATCTTTTCTGGGTTTTTTTTTAAGCTATATCATGATCAGGGAAACGAGTACCTCAACAAGATCGTTGCGCGTTATGAGACATGGGTTGACAACTCTGTCAAGCTGGCTTCATTCCCAGGTGGCAGACTTCTTTTACATTGAACTAGAAAAACGTATCCTATGGTGTGACAAGTATTACAAATCCGGTGATTCATATGTTGAGAAGTAGCTGAAACACTGCGCTATCTTTTGAAATAAATCTTTCCATAATAATGATTTCTTTCTTTTTACGGGCCGTGGGAAATTGACACTCTGGACATTCCTCGTATATTCGGAATTTAATATAACTGATATATGTTGTAAAGGTTTACTAACCATGTTCACTATTAAAAATCGACTACTATACTACATTTTACAGAGAAAAGATCTCTATTTTTTAATGATGTTACAATATTTCAGACATAATTAAAGTGATGTGGATTTCTGAGGTTAACTAACACATGCATTAACAGAATACTGAGCTCTGATTATTCATCATTCATTTAAGGTCACACCATCAAATTTACTTGCATAATAGTCTACGGGACAAAAATGTTTGTGATGATGTTACGCTATTTTAAACATAATAGAATTTATATACATGATTCAGTTTGCATTACACGATAATTACTCTCGAATATGACGTGCATAGAAATTATCTTTAATTTACACGCACACACAGCTATTTCGATTGCAGTGTCGCCTAGGAACGGTAACTACTCGAAGTGCGTTTTCAGTTATGGTATTTCTTTTTACTTTAATTAATTTGCACAATATTCTATCTTTATTATACAAATTATACTCTTAAACTTTATCATTGAGTTTTTGGTTGAATCGTCGAGGACTCCAACCCCGGTATTTATAACTAGGTACCTCGTAGTGCAGTACATATCCGTCTTATAATGTCTAAATACCACGTTCATCTCGATATATAACTTGGATTACTAATTGTTCGAAGCTAATCGGACATAAGGAATTACCATGCATAAAAAATTCCATAAGAAAAGCAAATAACAAATGTAAAGATTTAAACTTCTGGTAATTTTTGTTTAAATCCGTGTGTAAATATGTTTATTTTATGATAATTTGTGTATGTAGATTTAGTTCACAACTGATTCCAAATGTAAATCAAAAGTGTCAGTCAAGTGCTATTTTAAGATTACACGTAATAAAAAAAACTAGTATAAGTTTTAATCCGCAGTATTCACGATTATATTGGCTTTCGCCCAACTAAGGATACATGAATAAAACGCTTTTACGGTTTCTGTGGATGCGTTTCATCGATAATCGAAACTAAATCTTGCCACAAGTATGTGTTTGTATCGATGACGTGACGATCTGCCACTTCTTTTAATATCGGCACATTTTGCTTTTAAAAAGCGAAAAACTTTACGCGAATTGACATTTAATACAATTTTAGGTTGTAAAGTTGAGTTTTATAGACTTGTTTGTCCTTAATATCATGATGAATTCCATACTAATTAAACGAAAATATTGAGTTCAGTAACCACTTTTGATACTAAAAGACCACAGAAATTTTAAAGGGGGCTGATTTTTTAAAATTACTACAATGTTTCTTTTCCAAAGTTTCATGGTAATATAATTAATAATTTTTACGAAAGTTTATCATTTGATGCTTGTGGCATTTATTTGGTCTGAAGAATAAAAATATTTTTTTCGGAAAAACTCAATTTGTATAAAAGAAATATATTATATATAAATTTGTTGCCATTTGATGACATTTTATTCCCGTTTTAAGGCTCCATTTTGAATATAGTAAAACTTTAAAAGTATCATTCTTTATTCGATAACAATATTTTCAAAATAAAACTTCAAACTGCGCCAAACTCCGAATTCCTTTTAGGTAGATTTTGTATGAAATACTATCTATTGACGTCGTTTCCATTTTGGAATTTCTGAAAAATTTTTGCAGATCTACACCGATCATGTCTCTTAGACCCCAAAACTACCATCAGTAAAAAGCTTTATCTATCTGTCTATCTATCTATTTTTTATGGACACGATATCTTCTATAATTCTTCTCAAATCTCTTCCAAACTGGTAACATAAAGAGGCATAAAATCTCGGTCAAGTTCGTTAATGGGCAAAATCAGACCAAGGGAGTAGAAATAGGGAGGGTTTTTGTAAAAACAGAAAAAAACCTCATAACTTCTTAATTAAAATATATATCGAATCAGTTAAGTTTGTAATACTTCTAAATAAAGGGCTAAAAGTTTATGCATGACAGATTTTTGATAAAGTTAAAAATGGGCTCAAGGGGCGAAAAAAATAGGGATTTGGGGAGAAAAAATTCATAACTTTGTCAATTCTCAAGATATCAAATGCAATTAAATTTAATATAACTTTTCTTAGTATTATCTAAAATTTTTGGACTTACAAGTTTTTGATAAAACCACCTCTTACCGCAAAAAAAATTAAAAACGAAAATAAAAAGCGGGGTGGAAACAGAAAAAAATCCATAACTTAGTCAATTTTTAAGATATCAAATCCGATTAAATTTATTTTACATCTTCTCTATAATATCTACAACATTTATACTGACAGGTGTTTTATAAAACCAATTCTTATAGCAAAAAAAATTAAATAAATAAAAAATTAAATTAAACAAAAATAGGAGTTGAAGAAAAAATTTCAAATTCAAACTGCTTACATTCTGACTCATTTTTAAATTCATTTTTAAATTCATTTTTGATTTTAAACGCGTCCAAATGGCAGGTTCTCTTACTTAGGAACTATATAATGTGCAGTATTGATCATTTTTTGATAAAATCAGAATATATTTCAAAAAGTGCAGTCAAAGTGGGAAATTTGAACAAATTATCCCGAAGCGATCGTGACCGAAGAATTAAGAATGTATTTAAAAAAAAAAACAAATTGCATATTTTATGACTCTTTTTTAAATTAAATTTTGCCCTCACACGTATTTATTTGGCAGTTTCTCTTATTTAGGAACTATATAATGTGCCTTAATGATCGATTTTTTCATAAAGTCCGAATAAATTTCAAAAAATGTTGTCAAAGTGGACAGTTGAGCCGAATTTCACTTAAGATGATTCTGATAAAATCAGTATTTACAGAAAAATGAAATTAAAAATTGTTTAAAAGCGACCAAATAAAGTTTTTAACTGGGTTTATCTCTAACCATATTTTATTTTTTGTAGTTAAAATAAGGACATAACTTCGAAATCTACCTCCGCTTATAGGCCAAGCCGACAGGTATACTTTATCATATTGTAGATGCATCATACTTTTTTCCTATTATTTTACTATATTCTATGAGAGATTAGATTATCACTTTGTTTTCTATCTATTTTAGAATGATGTAATGATAATAATCTACATATCACTCACCCGCACATCTTGACAAAAGTAAATTTCACAGGAGAGGCAAAAGAAAATTTGGATGATTTTACTGTATCTTGAAATTATAACACTTAGGTCAGCATGCAGGTGTAAAAATGTGCATAAAATCTTAAAACCCCTAAGAATGAAGATATTTGATGAGGTTTGGAGGGTTAGATTAATTTACCTCCCCACACAATCCACACATCTTCTGTGGTCACGGATGGACAAATAGAGTAATAAAGTGATCGCTACTATAACTAAACCTATCAAACTTTCTGCGTAGTAAGATAGAACTATTACAGATGTATTAGTGGAATGAAACGAAAAATAAATTTTTGTAAGATTTGTCACTTTTCTTGCGGGTGAGCGATATGTTCTATTATTTTGTTCTCTTGTTATATAGGATAGCACAGAGAATAATGTTTCGAATAAAGTTTTATAGATTATACTAGATATGAGAGAGATTATTCAATAGTCTTACATGTGATCTTCATAGTGCTTATTTGCTGATAAGTGTTGTTAGTGAGTACGGTGATTTTAGGTTTGTTGCCAAAAGGAACAAAGGTACCGCTACTGGGGAAAGAAAGTTCTACAATCACTATATATTATTTGAAGAATTTATCTGAAAAATCTTCTTATCACATTGTGATTTTGATTAACTTTTTATCGCCCATGTGATGATATTTTGTGACATATGTGAAGTTTCTTGAGGTGCAAGCTTCAAACGACGATAGTAGAGGCCTTCCACTTTTCCAATAGCAGTAAAATTTTTATTTTAATCGAAGAACAAATTTGAAGTAACAATACACACACATCAACAATATCGCCCTATGAAGATTACGTGCAAGGTGTTAGACTAATTGAGCACGTAAATTTCAAAATTCGCCTTATCCGGAAAATCAAATTTTGGGAAGTCACGAAAAACCTCTGACTGCGTACATTAGTTTTCATTGTAAATCAAATTTTGTGAAATTGCAAAAAACTTCTAATAACGTTTATTGGTTTCCGTTGTAAATCAAGGTTTTACAATATCAGAAATACACAATAAAACAAGGTTTCTTTTTCTTATTGTAATGATTTTCCAATGCAGGTTCACCAATAGAATAGGTTGACACAGAAAACTCGATTTTTTTAATTTTGTATAAAAGAGTTTTGAAACTCTCGTCCTTAATTATATAAATAGACTAATATAAGGAAAAAGACGCACAGACTGACAAGCCAGAAACAATGGTTATTCTTTTACTAACATCCCAAAATTTTATTCAGCTTGAAAAATTAGAAACTCAAAAAATGTACGCCTTATACAAATAGCTGATAGCTCATAAAGTTCACTTTTACGCAGCTTTCTAAAGAACTGAGTATGATATAATATATACTTTCAAGAAGAAATATTCCCTTCAGCTACTTCAACAACATATTCACACTAATTGAGATTCGATATTTTCATGTAATTTAGAGCTTGAATAGATTGAGTGATAGAGAGATAATTGATCAGAAAGCAATAAATCGTTTAAAAAATTTAATGATTTTGTAAAGTAAAAACAAGTTGATAAGTGTGATCGTAGATCTCACAGAGGGTTTCGTTTAATATCTGTTTTAAAACACTTTATTTCTAAATTAATAAATTAAAATTTATAAATAATAAAATCTTACATAAATGGCAGCATCCTTATATTTAACTAAACAACATCCCGTGATGTTTAAAATACACATAAGTTTTTCCAATAGATGGAAGCCCAAAAATGTCAAAACTATTTTATTTTGAAATAATACCTATAATTACTACAAATCACGTTTTAAAGATTTTTTTTATTCGTTAATAATTAAAAATATTTTCAATTACCCTTTCAATTATTAGAGCTATTTGAGAAACAAAATAAAAAATTACAAAGGTAAAAATTTCTTATATTCTAATTAAAATCTAATTAATTTTCTTATATTCTTAAAATTTCTTATATTCTAATTTAAAATCCGCCATGATTTATTTATGAATAATTTTTGTAAAATAAATTAAATATTTATAAAGTTGAAAAATGGTCATAAAATCACGATACGTAAATAAGTATAAAGGTAAAAAAAAATTAAATAATAATAAAATTAATATAAACCCTTATGGTTAGAAAAAAATTCTGAGTTAAATGCGCTATAAAAATGCCTATAAAAAAGGTAAAAATATATTTATTCCGTGAAAGTAAAACGTTGCCTCACTCCCATTTGAACCTATGGTTTTGTACATACCTCTAACAGTAACGAAAAAATCTTAACAAAATTTGAAGTGTAAAATGTAAGGATATCATTGAAAGTATGGGAAGGAGCCACAATATACATCCAAACAAAACTGAAGTAAACATATTTCCGAATATAATTATATTAAATAATCACTCATTGGTCGAAATATTCTTTACTTCCATAAATTTTCACCTCAACCCACAAAATAAGGTAAACTGTTAAAGCTTTTGTTAAAATATCTTTGGTTTTGTTTTTCGTTTTCTTCGTTAAAATTATGAACAATAGTTACATTCGAATTTTAGTCAGAGACGCTGTAATTTTAACCGAATATCGGGCATATGACCTTGGCCTCCTTGTACAAAATTGTTTGTATAGTGTGCTTTACCCGTTTGTGTAGTGTGCTTAAAGCTTGTCCCTTTTTTTAATATTCAAGTGTAACATATATTTAAAAAAGCGGGATTTTTTAATGCATATAAATTCTGTCATCTAGGATTTAGAAAATTCAATTAAAAAATATCGCACTGTTTTCATGTAAAGTATTTATATCAGGATTGATTATTTTTATTTATTTATTTATTTATTTTTACTAAAATAAATACATAACTTACTGAAAGAATACTTCCGACCTTAACTAAAACAGAAACTAAACAAAAAGTAGCCAATATTAATGAAGAATAAACGGAAAGGAATTAGAAAGGAAATGAAAAAAATAAATAAATAAGCTACAAGGAAATGAAAATAAATAAATAAACAAACATATAAAACTACAAAATCCGTTTCGCTTATCAGGAAGTATAATGAAGACATATCAAAGCAGGTGAGATCTAAAGTACCTACGCGGATAGCACTGCCCACGTTTACGCCGAATCAATCCTGATAGATCGAGCCGAACGAATTAAATAAAATAAGAATACCAGTTGAAACCAGTCATTAGATTGTACATTACAGGAAAAACTATAATGGAATAAAGCATCATCAGCATCTTGAATAGAAATAAACACACATAAATGTCCAAAAAAGCAATTCATAAATGTGTTATAATGTATTTATTTATTCTTTTTATAGCAATGTTTCGAAACATATCCATAACTCGGTATATACTTGGTATTTTCATATTTAACCGGTTCGGATCTTTCGTCCTAGTAACAAGGCATGTCATTTTATTCAGGATTAATTTTATCGTAATATTTCTTTGTTGTTGTTGTTATTAGCTGCATGTAGTAATGGTAGTATATGCCTATACTTTTATTATTATAACGGAACTTAGTAATACTACTACTAATAAAAGTTTGCTTAACTCTCCTTACATGGTTGGCGTATTTTTAATTTTCAAACATGTATTTCTCTCTTTAAATTTAAAATAGAGAGCACTCTTCCAAACAAATAATTTGTAATAAAATATAAAAAATTTTAGAAAGTTGCTGTGTCTGTTTAATTCTGCTGTAAAACATTTTCAAAGCATCTAATAACTATTCGGATGTGGCAATAACAAAACTTTCTTCTATCTCATGCATGTTAATACTCCAAAATTTACTGCCATAGTGCCAAAATTAAATGATAATCTGTGCTTATCGTGAGGATCTCAAAGACATGAAGTTCCATGCATTAGTTTTTGTAATAGCACATATTGCGGATATCGGGAAAAGTGAAACATATAAGTGCCATTAGCTGGGCAATTTATACAGAAACATGAACAGCAATAATATTTTCAAGCTATACCTGAATCTGAAGTTAAATTTTAAAATTCGTGAATTAGTTTTTGAGTGCAATAATTGGGGAAATTCAGAACAGCAGCGACACTTGTTGGGCAATTGACACCAAAATATAAATAGAAGTACATCATATCAAGGAAGTTTGATTTAAATCCGTGTATTAGTTATTTAGATAAAGCTTTTGCTTAAATCGTAAAAGATGCAACATAGTAGCACCTGTTGATTGATTTACACCAAAACGAATCAGAATCAATCTCCCTCAGGGGCTATCTGAATATATATTTTTTAATTCCGGGCATTAGTCCTTGGGATAGAGCTATTGCAAAAGTTGTGAAAAAAGCAGCATAGCAGCACCACCAATGCTGAGAGATTTACACCAAAATGTAAACAGCATCAATTCACATAAAGAACTAACTGAATCTCAAGTTTGATGGAATTCGTACATTATTTATTGAGATAGAGCTGTTGCATAAATCGTAAAAAATGCTGCATAGCAGATCCACCTACTGAAGCCATTTACACCAAGAACTAATCATCATCAGTTTCTATCCTTGACTACCTGAATATAATTTTTTATTAGATTCCATGCATTAGTTCTTGAATAGAGCGCCCTCAAAATTTATGTCACATGCAGACAGAGACATAGACTCACTGACAGACATTTTGTAAAAAATGTGATTTTTTTTCAGTCTCTGACCCTTAAAACGTTTAAATCCGTCAAAAAACAAAATTCGAAAATTTTCACGAATGCATACTTTGCTTTTGTAAAGGCACTAAATAACTCTATTCATTAAAATTCTGTACAATACATATTTGTCAAATTTAAATAAACCTTAAATTTTGTATTATGGATATTTATTTTTATTAGTAGTATTATAAAAGTAATTTTCCAGAAAAAAGTAAGAAAAATCATGCGTTAAGTATAGATTATGAAATATTTTCCAACACTTCCTGAAATCTTAAAAAAAAAAAAAAACTTCGTTATTTAGGGAAATAAGGTGTTACTGTCCATAGCCAAATATGTATTCAAATACTTTTGAACAACCCTGTGTTTGGTCGGTTGATTGATACATATACTATATAATGGAGAAATTTAGTTTAGCAAGAAAACGCCTAACAAATTGAAATTTCTCTTTCAGCAGTTTATACTAATATATAGAAACATACTTGAATAATTTTGTTCAGCCTTGTAGTTTACCTAGTACCTTTATTACAAGTTAGTATTTAGCTAAAACTTAGTTCAAACTAAAACACTCTTAAAACTACTTAAATCACATTTCCAGAAATTATGGACCAGGTATCCAATTATTTGTGTGACCATCTATATCACTTTATCTGTATTCTACAAACATTTCTTAGTAAACTGAATGCATTTCAGCGTAAAAAATGCATAACTTATTTTAAAACAACCTTTAAGTAAATTACGCTCATATTCACTCATTTTTACGAGCTCTTTTGTGTAGCCCTGTATATCAACTATAGCATTTATGCACACCATATAATATACATACACTTAATGAAACTTAGAAGCTTATGTCATAATTTATAAAATGTATTTAATCCACCCATCAGCCATCATCGATAATATACAGCACTTCAGATAGAACATACTATTTAAATCTTTTTTGTGTCCCGGTAAATGCTATGCACTTCATGTTATGAATGAACTAATTTATATTAAGCCACAGCAACACACATAAATTTTACTATACATACAATAGTTTAATATAATTAAAATATGACGCAAACCATTTATCAATTTACTATTATGTAATGGAATTCTTTTTTGTTGCCCTTTAAATAAATAATGATTATTCTTTACACCACATTCTTTACAGAATGCATATTTTAGTGCACTTTGTGAATGCATATAAATTTGAATATGTTTCACTGTGTGCAACACCTTTAAAATTTATTCGAAATGATTTTTTTCCATAGGCCGTAATGTAACGGAAAACTTTTGACTGTCCGTGTAAGTAAATTAATCATGCTAGAGACTTCATTTTCACTAGGGTTTGTGCTAGAGTAAACATCAATAATTTCCAAAAATTTCATGGCAATCCGAATATATTTACGAGAGTTAGAGCGCAAACAGACAGACAGACAAACCGAATGCATAAACATTTTTCAACTGTGTTGGAAAGTGTTAAAAATGAAGATGTAAGTTTGGAGGATTGGGTAATTCTACCTCCTCACACAATCAACCCTTCTTCTGTGGTCACAAATGGATATATAGCGTAAAAAAGTGATTTTCCGCGTATCTGCACTTATGAAACTGTTAGTGTATAAAGAAAACTTACGACAAACTGTTCAGTAGAATAAAACGCAACAGGAATTTTTGCGAGCTGTATCACTTTTCTTGCGTCTGGCGATAAAATCTTATTCTGATTTTGTACTCGTTAACACAACGTTAGCCTCCTGCTAATACTTGAATTAATTATAGACTTATTTAATATAGGTCTAGATTTTGTCTTTTTTTATAAACACTTTCTAACAAAGTTGGAAAATGTCTCTGCTTTCAGTTTGTCTGTCCGTCAGGCCGCGCTCTAACACTCGTAAATATACTCGGATTGAAATGAAATATTTGGACGTTATTGACGTTTACCACGAACCCTATTGCAAATGAAGTTTCTAACATGATTAGTTTATTTACAAGGACAGTAAAAAGTTTTCCGTTTCATAACGGTCTATGGGGAAAAAATCGTTTCAAATGATTTTTAAAGATGTTACACCCTCTCAAACATATTCAAATTTATATGCATCAACGAAGTGCACTAAAATATGCATTTTGTAAAATATATTGTAAAAAGAATAGTTATTATTCATTTTCAGGGCCACACAAAAGAATTAGATTACATAATAATAAAGAGGAGGGATTTTATGCGACAAATTTTAATTATGGCAAACGATTTCATGTATAATAAAATTGTTGTACGTCGCTGAGGCTTAATATGAGTTATTTCACGCATAATGCGAAGTGACAGTATTTACAGGGACACACAAAAGATTACAAATAGTACATTCTATCCGAAGTACTGTATATTATTGATGACGGATATTGGATGGATGAAATACATTTTTAATTATGATATGCTCCTTTAAGTTTCACTAAATTTATGCATATTATATGGTGAGTATAAATTCTATAGTTACACAATTTAGATATACAGGGTTACAAAAAAAAGAGCTGGTAAATGTTACTGAATATGAGCTTGATTTATTTAAAGGTGGTTTTTCAATACGTTATACATTTTTACGTTGAACAGCATTCAGTTTACTAAGAAATGTTTGTAGAATAGATAAAATGATATACAGGGTTATGCAAAGAGCTAGATACGTGGTCGCCTATAAATGATAATTTCTGAAGATGTGATTTTTTTTAGTTTAAAGGGTATTTTTGTTTGAACTAAATTTTAGCAAAATACTGGCTTGTAATAAAGGTACTAGGTAAACTACTGGGCTGAACAAATGTATTCAAGTATGCTTCCATCTATTAATATAAATTGCTGAAAGAATAATTTCACCAGTTAGGCATTTTTTTGCTTAACTAAATTTCCCCATTATATAGTATATATATCAACCAACAGATGAAATACAGGGCTGTTCAAAAGTGCTGGAATACAAATCTGGTTATGGACAATAACACCTTATTTCCCTGGATAACAAAGTTTAATAAAAAGATTTTATGACGTGAAAGTATTTCATAATCTATTCTTAACGCATGATTTTTCTTACTTTTTATCATTAAGTAGGTTTTTCATAAAGAACGATCCTTCGTACGGAAATCCTCTAAAAAGTCAAAGCTATTGAAATACAAAAAGTAAGAAAAAATACGTGTGGCACTCGGGGACTGCCGCGGTAAAGCTATTGCATAGCATTTTTTATCAACTTATGCAATTATAATTATTTATTTTTTATTTATGCAGTTTTTTTTTGTCTTTGATATTAATTCAAGTTAAACATTTTGAGCGTGGTGACCAATAAAAATTTTTTTTTCTTGTATTTAACAAATGAGAAGTTAATATCGTTTAAAATATTTTTATTATCTTACAATATATGTAGGTTAATCAGGAATTTTTATCATTGAAACTATACGTTTATGGTAGCTGAAATAAAAAACTTAAGTTTAAGACTTGATATTCTAAAAATATCTGAAAAATACCGCGTCAATGTCTGCCGAAGTCTACCGAAGGATACCATGCCGAAATCTGCCAAGCTGAAGCGACGTTAGCCGGAGTGTTAGGTTTTTTTTCTCGTGATGGAATTTCTAGATTCTTTCGCCGCGCTCAAAACTAGCGATAAAAGCTATGCAATACTTTAATAAATTACAAACAAAATTTGGCCGCGCTACGAAAATTAGATCGCGAGTTATAAGCATTTTAAATTTTCCGAACCTCACCGTGGGGGTCTCCTGTCAAAAAAAATTAACACTGTCTCATAATAACCCGTAAAGCAGGGTGACGTCACTGCAACGTCGTTATGAAGTGACATTGTGACTTTGTGACCATCGATTGTCGATGTGACGTCACGTGACGTCGATGTGAAGTCACAATGACTAAAATGTGAAGTCGTTATGGCCGTTTTAGAGCTCTTTTGTGACGTTTCACAAAGTGGTCACAATGTGACAAATTTGTGAAAAATGTGTCATTTTTGACCAATTTGACATTAACATTGTGTCGAAACTGTGACAAAAGCAACGATATTTAAAGTGCCAGAAACATGTTTTTTAAAGTAAATAACATGTTTTGAAGGGTATTTATAAATTTCTAAAGATTTTTAAGAAAGTCACATCTCAGTCACAATGTGACGTCACTACTGGTGGCATTTTGGTCACAGATATGATGTGACCAAAGTGACTCACAGTGACGTCACTGTGACCATGCATGCTATTAGAGAAATTACCAAACAAAATTTGGCCGCACTACGAAAATTAGATCGCGAGTTATAGGCATTTTAAATTTTTCGACCCTCACCATGGGGGATCTCCTGTCACCAAAAATTAACACTGTCTCATAATAAATTACCAAACAAAATTTGGCCGCACTACGAAAATTGATCGCGAGTTATAAACATTTTAAATTTTTCGACCCTCACCGTGGGGGGGGTATCCTGTCACCAAAAATGAAAACTCTCTCATAATAAATTACCAAAGAAAATTTGGCCGCGCTACGAAAATTAGATCGCGAGTTATAAGCATTTTAAATTTTTCGACTCTCACCGTGGGGGGTCTCCTGTCACCAAAAGTAACACTGTCTCATAATAAATTACCAAACAAAATTTGGCCGCGCTACGAAAATTAGATCGCGAGTAATAAGCATTTTAAATTTTTCGACCCTCACCGTGGGGGGGGGGGTCTCCTGTCGCCAAAAGTAACACTGTCTCATAGTAAATTACCAAACAAAATTTGGCCGCACTACGAAAATTAGATCGCGAGTTATAAGCATTTTAAAATTTTCGACCCTCTCCATGGGGGTTCTCCTGTCACTAAAAATTAACACTGTCGCATAATAAATTACCAAACAAAATTTGGCCGCGATACGAAAATTAGACCGCGAGTTATAAGCACTTTAAATTTTCGACCCTCATCATGGGGGGGGGGTCTCCTTTCACCAAAAATTAACACTGTCTCATAATAAATTACCAAACAAAATTTGGCCGCGATACGAAAATTAGACCGCGAGTTGACCCTCACCGTGGGTGTCTCCTGTCACCAAATATTAACACTGTCTCATAATAAATTACCAAACAAAATTTGGCCGCGCTACGAAAAGTAGATCGCGAGTAATAAGCATTTTAACTTTTTCGACCTTCGCCGTGGAGGGGGGGTCTCCTGTCACCAAAAATTAACACTCTCTCATAATAAATTACCAAACAAAATTTGGCCGCGATACGAAAATTAGACCGCGAGTTGACCCTCACCGTGGGTGTCTCCTGTCACCAAATATTAACACTGTCTCATAATAAATTACCAAACAAAATTTGGCCGCGCTACGAAAAGTAGATCGCGAGTAATAAGCATTTTAACTTTTTCGACCTTCGCCGTGGAGGGGGGGTCTCCTGTCACCAAAAATTAACACTCTCTCATAATAAATTACCAAACAAAATTTGGCCGCGCTACGAAAATTAGATCGCGAGTTATAAGCATTTTAAAATTTTCAAACCTCACCATGGGGGGGGTCTCCTTTCACCAGAAATTAACACTGTCTCATAATAAATTACCAAACAAAATTGGGCCGCGCTACGAAAATTAGATCGCGAGTTATAAGCATTTTAAAATTTTCGACCCTCACCATGGGGGGGGGGGTCTCCTTTCACCAGAAATTAACACTGTCTCATAATAAATTATCAAACAAAATTTGGCCTCGATACGAAAATTAGACTGCAAGTTATTAGCATTTTAACTTTTTCGACCCTCACCGTGGGGGGTCTCCTGTCACCAAAAATTAACACTGTCTCATAATAAATTACCAAACAAAATTTGGCCGCGCTACGAAAATTAGATCGCGAGTTATAAGCATTTTAAATTTTTCGACCCTCACCGTGGGTGTCTCCTGTCACCAAATATTAACACTGTCTCATAATAAATTACGAAACAAAATTTGGCCGCGCTACGAAAATTAGACTGCAAGTTATTAGCATTTTAACTTTTTCGACCCTCACCGTGGGGGGTCTCCTGTCACCAAAAATTAACACTGTCTCATAATAAATTACCAAACAAAATTTGGCCGCGCTACGAAAATTAGATCGCGAGTTATAAGCATTTTAAAAAAAAATTTCGAGCATTTAAAATTTTTCGATCCTCACCACTGGGCGGGTCTCTACTCACCAAAAGCTACATTATCCTACCTTGTTTTATCTTAAGACGATTCTTTTCTATACACATTCTGTCAGGAATTTTTATTATTGAAACTATAGATTTATAGTAACTGAAATAAGACACATAAGTTTGAGACTTGATATCCTCTAAATATCTGAAAAATACCGCGTCAATGTCTGCCGAAGTCTACCGAAGGATACCATGCCGAAGTCTGCCGAAGTGAAACGACGTTAGCCGAGTGTTAGGTTTTTTCGTTACGGATGTGTTAGGATTTTCCTCGTTACGGAATTTTTGGATTCGGTCGCCGCGCTCAAAGCCCGCGATAAAAGCTATGCAATAGCTTAAAAATATTATTTAAAACCATGTTTTTAGGATTCAGAATGGATTGCAATGAAGGAAACTTATACACCCTCTAAACAGACATTATGAAATTTTAACTTTATCGTGTTTCCTTAAATGTATTTATCGGTAAATTAAGTATAATATCCATTCTCATATGTGCGCAAAACGTTCAAATATACAGCGAGAAATTCATTCTCTTTCTTTTGTTATAATTATTATTATACTGTACCTCTTATTTAAACAAATTTATGGGGAACCAGCATCACTTTGACATATAAGATAAGACAACCAGTTTGACAATATCGCTTGATGCAGACATCTTATCCCCTTCAAAAAATAAAAGAAAATAAAAGTAAGAAAAAAAGATAAAAGAAAAACTATATAAGGTGCGGAATCAACATAGGAAAGTTATCAGAAATAAGGCACGTTATTTATTGGTCTGTTGACTAAATTATTACAGACAACAAGAGCAAAATGTTTTCTAAAATAAATTACTTTTGCTTGTCACTTTACCTAGAATGTTATCAAAAATTATTTTTCTTCCTTACATTTGTGGATATAAGCTTATTTCATTTTTTCATTTTTTGTGAACTAATTTAATTTTTTTGTACATGAAAAGTATGTATTTCAAAGTAATAAAGAAAGCATTTTCATTAATTCTTTTATATAACAATATGTGAAATATAGATAATGTGAAATAGAGATATAATTAAGAGTAACAAAAACTAACATTTTAAACATAACACGTCACTTTTTAAATGCATAAACGGATATTAAAGGCTTTTCCTAAATAGCAATTTTTGACATATTGGGTCCACTATGTGCTATTTAAAATTTTCGTTTTGATAGAATGCCATTATTTTATTTTTTAAAAAATGTGGTTTATTATCTGATTTTATCGAAATACGACATTATTTAATGAGCTATTTATTTTGATGGGTAAAAATGTTTGCAGAAACAATTTACAAAATTTGATTATTTTATCTCAGCTGACGTAGTAGCTGTTTAGTTTTATATAGTGACAGAATTTCTGAAAAAAAACTGTTTTAATATTCTTTTCAAATCTTTTCTTTTGGATGAATGACAAAAATTTTATTGTTTAACTCATAAAATGTATCACCTGAAGCATCCACAATTGTTTTTCAGAAATAAACTACTAAAATACTCGAAGATTCTGTGCGTTAATATTCCATTACTTTCAATATTTAAGATTAGTTTTATTACATTAAATGATTGAAAATGTGTGGATGATATCCATGTAAATACATTTCCTTGCAAATATTTGTTTTATATTCTGAATATTTCAGATGGTCAAGAATAGCAGTTGAAGTATTTTACACCATTAAATCTCTATATGCAGGGTGTCCTGAAAATGACTGATCCATTTTGAATGTAAATAACAAAAAAACGATTTGAGATTTTTATAAAAAAGCGCGGTTTGCTGCATTGTTATTAGCAAATTAATAAATTTTAAAAATTGCACTTTCTTCAAATAGTTCGAATTTCGGCCAACAGATGGCGCTGGAGGCAGCAGGCTGCGAAATTCAGCAATTATTCTAGTTTTCACCCGCATGAGCTTTTCGGCTCCTTTTGCAAAGTCGAATCTCAGTCGACATGTTGAATCGACTCTCCACTCACCTGCAGAAACAGATTTTGTTGAATGAAAAGAGATTTCAAATCATATTTGTGATTGAATAATGTCTGTCTATATTAATAAAATCCGTGCGCCTCTGTCTGTCTGTCTGCTTGAAGCACAGTTCGCAACGCGGGCGAGTTGAAAGTCGCGAGAGGTGTCTTTCGATTAGAAAAATACCGGGAAAGTGATTTCGGGCATTTTCGAGACCGTAGGACCAAAATTAAAAAAGTTATGAATTAAAAACCGGTCGGGAATCGAAACGGAAAACGTCTAATTTCCCAAACGGAGCTCAAACGGAGCTCTGAGGCAGAACACTGCGCCACCTTGCGGTGAACGACCTGAACTTTTCTCCTTTGGCTAAAAGAAGAAGCAGCCGAAAACCTCTTTTTTCTCCCGGGAAAACGAATTTTTCATTCGTTTCGGTTCTTTGAAAGAGAACTAATTGGTAAAAAATGTTAAACACGGTTTATTTTCATACTTTTTCTTTTTGTTAGCATACACGAATATTGTGTAACCTAAGATTTACGCGATTAATACTAATTTTTGTTAGTACAAACGGAAAACGAGCTGCCAAAATTATTTGTTAGTTATGTTGTTTGTGATATTAATGAAATTACTTATTTTTTTTAATAGCAGTCCTTTACAGTTTTTAATACCGAAACTTTTTTTGCGCGTTTTTTCTTAAACCATCATACAGACAGTTTTTAAAGTAGATAAAACTGATTACATATTCAGAATCTGCATAAAAGTCTGCTTCTGATGAACCAAAAATACGAGAAAATGTCTTATGGACGCGCAGCACCAACCGTGCTAAACCAAATATTTTTAACGGGACGATGGCGACCATGGCGCATAGCGCCGGTGGGTGGTAGGCCGGTGGGCTGCCTTTGCACGGTGGGCACGTAGCGCCCACTGTGCGAAATCACATATTTTTAACGGGATAATGGGCGCATAACAACCATAGCTCTTTAATTTACTTTTTTTGTGCTTGAGGATTCGAACTCCAAGACCCACTTATTAAATGAATTTTTTTGCTTATTATATACTGCTTAATATCGAGGTTCGTTTGGAAAAAGTGGCCCAGCTAGCGGGCGTAGCTCGCTAGTTGTACTAATAAAAACCAGCAAAACATACTTTTTAACATGCATTGACTCATCACACTTTTACCATAAATAAATAGTATTGAAAAAAAACTTTTTTGTAACCGGTTAACTGATTCGCTTTTTTACGTACAATAAATTAAAAATATCGGATAAACACCGCTTTCTTAATAAGCATTGTTTCACTTGTTTTCTTCGCTTCTTTTAATAAGCATCGACTTTTCACACATATACCATACATAAATTGTATTGAAAAAACGTTTTTGTAACCGGTTAACGGATTCTTTTTTTACATAAAATAAATTGAAAAGATGGGATAACTTTTTTAAGCTAAAAAAATCGTGATATTTAATTTAAAAATTCCTTCCATTAAATAGGATGTATTATATTAATAAAAAATTAGTTGCGTTAAAAAGTTAAGTGATGGATCAAGCAAACTCTTCTTGCCTGTACGTCGTGCAGTGAAATCCGTTAAGAGGTTGAAACAGTGGTAAGCAAATAGTGTTGGGGCATGTTCTAAAAAAAGCGGGGCAATGACTTATAAATCGGCACATAAAAATATAATAACCTTAGAATGGAAAAATCCGTTTATAACAAATTCTGTTTTAAACATTAAAAAATATTGATTTCGACGGAGGAAGTAACATACAAAACCACCTGCTAAGACGGAAACCTGAATAAAATGAAAAGTTGTTAATTTTTCCAAAAACCGAATTTATCTCTATATTATATTCACATTTTGACATTTAACGCATCTGAAAAATTTATTTCGAAAGCCACGAGAGATTTAACATGACTTTTACACACATCTTTCGCTTCCACTCCCCCCCGACTGAAAACACATCTACGCTGAAATAGAGGATGTTTTAAAGGAAAAACATCGTATCTGTTTTATGTCTTGCGAGTTGCCCCTTTCAAAATTTCATTGCAAAATCATCATAGATTCTGAAACACATTTTTCATCCCCCCCCCCTTCCTAAACTATTCTTCATGACAAAAAGAACGGGAAAGAATTGTGAAAATTCCTCTGTACCTGATTTGAAATAAGAAAATTATTTTTAAGAAATGATTCAAAAACTTTTAAAAATTATGTATGAAAAACACCAATGATCCAGTAATTTGGTAATATCTATATTTATTAAAATTGAATTAAAATAAATAGAACAATGTGATGATTCTATAATGATTCCAAATCTATGTGGTTTTCTGCAATGAAATTTTAAAAAGAGGTGACTCACAGGATATAAAAACAGATAAGTCACTTTTTTTTCTTTTTAAGTATCCTTCCATTTCAGCGTAGATCATTTGCAGTCAGGAAGAGGGAGGAGTGGTGGGTAAAATGCATCTTAAAATATCTCGTGGCTTTCGTAAAAAAAATTTCGGATATGTTAAATATCAAAATATAAATATAATATAGGGATTATTCGGTCTTCATAAAAAATGAACAATATTTCGTTTTAGACAGGTTTCCGTCTTAGCAGGTCGTTTCCCATGTTACTTTCTCCGTCGTGATCAATATTTTTTTATGTTTAAGATAGGATTTGTTATAGGTGAAATATAGACGAAGCTTTATTCTAAGATTTAATATATTTTTATGTGCCAATTTATAAGTCACTGCTTTTTTTTTTTTTTTTTTTTTTTTTTTTTTTGACAGGGAAATTGCCAACACTAATTGCGCACCACTGTTTTAACCACTTAACTGATTTGCCTATATGATATACGGGCAAGAGGAGTTTTGCTTAATCCCTCACTTAAAGCTTTTTGACACCACAAAATTTTTAAAATACAACTTCATACTATTTAAGGAAAGAAATGATTAGATTAAATATTAAGATTTTTTTAGTTTAAGAAAGCGGTGTTTATCCGATATTTTCAATTTATTGTACGTAAAAAAGAGAATCAGTTAACCGGTTACAAAATCGTTTTTTCTTTTTTTTTTTTCCAATACAATTTATTTATGGTAAAAGTGTGATGAGTCAATGCATGTTAAAAAGTATGTTTTGCTAGTTTTTATTAAGTATATTACAAATTGTTCAATCATAAATATTATTTTAAATATCTTTCCACCCAACAAACTCTATTTCTGCAGTTGAGTCGAGAGTCGATTCAACATGTCGACTGAGAATGAGGTGGAAAATGAGCCGAAAAAATCATGCGTATGAAAAGTAGAATAATGTCTGAATTTCGCAGCCTGCTGCCACCAGCGCCATCTGGTGGCCGAAATTCGAACAATTTGTAGAAAGCGGTAAACAGCAATTTGAAGAAAGCGGTGAACAATTTGAAGAAATAATTTTTTTTTTAATTTTATTTATTTTCTAATAACAATGCAGCAAACCGCGCATTTTTCTCTCAAACTGTTATATATATATATATATATACAGGGTGGTCATAAAAAAACTTTGCTGATATATGGAGCTCTAGCGCCCAGTCCGCTCAACCGATCGAGGTGAAATTCCAGATATAGCTATTCAGAGGTATGAGCTCGAGATTTTGTGAACGGCAACAAAATGGCGCTCACGGTTACGGTTAAAGTTACAGAAACTCGAAAATTTCCAATGGCAACACCCATTTTTTTTCATCGCAAAATGCTCAGCGCATGCGAAAACCCTAATGAGTGTTGAAACCGTACGTGTATCGCAAGAAACGGACATGTTATGCACGCACAAAAAACTGTTCTGCGAATCCGTCCCCCCATAGAAAAAACTCGATTGGAGCGCAAGGAGGAAATTTGCATATGACACAGAGTCAGTACACTAATCTCTGATTACAATACAGATCGGAGAAATTAAAACATTTATTTTGATTACACATTTTCCACATGTGTCCCATCACCATTAATTGCCTGTGATGACACCCATGTGGAAAATGTGTAATCAAAATAAAAGTTTTAGTTTCTCCTATCTGTATTTAATCAGAGATTAGTGTATCATAAAGAATGGTTTTAGAGAAAACCGCAAACGAATTGACCAATTTTTCCAGTTTTTTTATAATCATTTGAATTTTGAACCTACCGACTCCCATTGAACACAGTTCAGTTTGCGCTACTTAACCACAGATTTTGAGATCAAAATTTAAGTTTATGTCAAAGCTTCTAAAAAAAATTAGTGAGACGCAAAAAATAACGGTAAAAAATAGTTGTTCGTTGCTCCAAAGTCTAAAGCGCCCTCTATCGGCATTTTTTGAAATTTATCTTTATAATTTATTTTCAAGACAATACTAACATAAAGAATAATTTTCGTAAAAACCGCAAACGAATCGACCGATTTTTCCGTTTTTTATAATCATTTCAAGTTTTGGACCCTAAACTTTGATGGCGCCTATCTCCTTCGGAAGAAGTTTGGGACCCTTAGTTTCCCATTTAATATTATTTGTCTTGATGTGTACTATCACCTCTTAAAATTTTGCCCATCTTTTTTGAATCACCCTGTATATGTATATATATATATATGTCGCATTTTCATGAAACGACCGACTTCAAGGGGATGAGTTTTAATTACGATTTATTTAAAACATAGCAAAATCTTTTCGCAAGTCTTTATATCATGAGTTCTGGAGACCAAGTGCGTAGATGTATATTGGAAATTTCTCATCTCCCGCGGGTTGCCAGTTAAAAAAAGCCATGTGTTTTACTTAAATTAATACGATAAACTTAGGTTTCTTGTTGCCCTGTAAAACCCGTGATTATTAGTCATGGGGCCCGTATCCACATTGAGGGGCGATTTATTAAAAAAGTAATTAATAGGTTTGATTTTTTGTATTTTCTTACAATTTTAATTTCATAACCGAGGAAGTTAATTTGAGATTTAGCAAAGTTACATTTGGAAAATTTTAATTTTAGATTTTCTTGACGGCAAATGTTAAATATAGTTTTAAGGTGATCTATATGTTCGGCATAGGAATCAGAATAAACTATAAAATCATCAAAATAGTTGGTAGCAAAATTAACTTTATGTTTATCTAGGATTCTTCGAAGAGCTCTTGCAAATTGAGCTGGGGCATTTTTATAGCCAAAAGGAAGAACCAACCACTCATAAAGACCTTGATTGGTTGCAAAGGCCAACTTCTCTGTGTCTGAAGGATGAAGTGGGATATGCCAGTAGCCAGAGGCTAAATCTAGCGTGGAAAAATATTTGGCATTGACAAGTCTGTCCAAAAGCCAATCTATACGGGGCAATGGTTCCGAGTCAGTCTTACAAATGGCATTGATTTTTCTGTAATCAATACAGAGACGCGTTTTACCTTCTCCTTTTTTATATGCCAGAGTGACGGGAGAGGAATAAGGACTGCAGGACTCTTTAATAAGTTTAGCTTCCAGTAATTCTTGTATTTGTTTTTTAATTTCTTCATTGTCCCTAGGAGATGCACGGTAAGGTCGAAGCGAGATAGGAAGTTCCGAGGTGAGAGTTACCCGCTGAGGTTCCCATCTGACTCTACCTACATCATATCTATTGCGTGCAAAAATATCCTTGAAGTCGCTTAGAAGCCCTTCCAACTGTGAGTTCTCTTCAGTAGTACAATGACTAAAACTTTTGTCATCATAATCCGAGAGAATTTGAGTATCAAGGTAACAATGTCCCTGTTGAGACAAAATTTCTTGATTTGTTTTGGAAGGAGAACGAAGCGGCTTCTTGCAATTCATATCATCCGTTAAAGTTAAAGTATGGTTAAATGAGTTTTCCTGAGAAATTTGATTGAAAATATTTTGATCATGCTTAAGAATGACCCCATCCTGAGTCAGAATATTCGAGTAAAAGTCCATCGTAATATGGAATTTTTGTAATTCTGGGGTTCCCAGTATCGCATATGGCAAGAATGACCTAACCAGGTATAAGGTGCTATTTTGCCTGATATTTCCTATTTTGAGGGGTACGTGAAGTTTTCCAGAAATCTGAACTTGTCCTTGGGTTTGATTAACATTAAGAGGATGACAGCTTTGAATAGACGTCATGTCCAAAGCTGCAACTAAGTTTTCTGGAATAAGGGAAAGGGTACTTCCGCTATCCAATAAAAATGGTATTTGAACCTCATGACAAGTTTTTGGATACGTATGATTATCGTAATTCCTATATCTGATGTACCCCGGGACTATAAACCGTCATAAAGCATTATGGGGTATTCCTTGATCAGGGGAATACTCATGGACATTTTGTGATTAAAACTGATTACTACGGGTTGCCAAATCGGGATTCATTGTTGTCCCTGCATTGCCCTGGACATCATATTTATGGAGTAAAGTATGATGTCTTCGATGGCAATTTTTACAGTTCATCTTGGAGGGACATTTATTTGAAAAGTGGCCACCTCGCAGACAATTGATACATAGTTTGTTTAGTTGGACAGTTCTCCAACGGTTATCTATGGACATATTCGTTAATTTTCTGCAGGCATGGGTGGCATGCGACTCAAGACAAACACCGCATTTAGTATTTTCTTGACTTTTGGGGAATTTATATCTATCGGTAGAATTTCGGGAATAATTTACATTTCTTACCTCTATTTTAGTTGGATTCTCCAACGCTAGCATACTTTTGGCATGAGTCTCTAAAAATTTTAAAAATTCCGTGAGACTAGGCATATCATTCTGAGTAAGAGAGAGCTCCCATCGTTCTTTTAGATTATCACTTAGTTTTTGAATTATAGTATAAATTATCATGTTATCCACCAAAGCATTTTGAGTCAAATTCAAAGACTCTAGAATTCGAAGTGACTCATTACAAATATCTATTATGTCAAAAATAGCTTTAGAGGAAGAGGGGCAATTTTTCATGTTTTTTAAATTGTATAACTTACTTATTTGTGCTATGGCTAAATCCCTAGTTTTATCATAGCGAGCGCAGAGAGTGTCCCATGCATTTTTATAATTGGCTTCCGAGAGAGGAAATCCAGAAATTAATTTATGAGCAGGACCCTTTACACTAGCCAGTAGATATTGCAATTTTGAGACGCCCCCCAACTCCAAATTTTGATCTATAGTTGTAAGAAAAATCTCTTTAAAAGAAAGGCATTGATCAGCTTCTCCGTGAAAAGGTTTCAATTCAAATTTTGGAAGATTAACAGTTTTTACACAAACATTACCTGTAATTTTATTTAGACTTTCTGAACCACCCTTGTGAATATTTAAACTTTTAGTTAACTTATTATGTAATGTATTTATTGCTATGGTTAAATTATCTAACTTAAGTGCAATCTCATTATATTCATCAATTATAGGAACAGTTTCCGATGCATCGCTCTGAAGAATGGCATTTTCATTGAGTTTATTTAATTCGGTTTCAATATCCTGAACCTGTTTACCATATAAATCTAACTCTTCAAGAGTTACAGTTTCATTATCAATTTTGGGATTTATAATATTTTTTATGCGAGTGATTTTTCCCTTAAGAACAGTTTTTTGTTTTTTAGTAGCTTCCATTTTTAATTAATTTTATGACAACTTCCTAAAAATCTAAATATAAGCAAATTCTAAATGACCTTCAAAAAAATAATAATAATATCAACATAATACAAGCATCTGCATAGAATTGGGAAATGAAATAAATAAAAAGAATTAGTTATATAAAATAATTAGACGTAAATATGGATATCCATTTTTTCTTTCAATTTAAAATATAATTACACTTAAAACCATGGTTTGTAGAAATAATAAAACTAAACACAATATCACTACAAATAGCACTTACCTTTAATTACTTATATTAATAAACATCATAAAAACAATAAGAATAATAATATCATATAAAAATAATAACAACCCCAGGGTATACACATACACTCAACCAAAATAAAAAAAAAGCAATTTTAGAGTGCGCACATGAAGAAATATGCGTTTTCTTTCTTTTCTTTTCTATAAATAACGAAGCGATTATTACAGGAGCACTTTTTGAAGATTATTGATAAATCACTACGAAGCAAACACCACTGTTGAATTCGGACACTCATTATCACCAACGAAGAATAAACAGATATGGCACCACACTTCGATGAAACCAGATGAACACAAACAAAATAAATCACAAACAAAATTGCGGAGCACCGTCTGAAATGATTCATGGCACGACAGACGGGAGGAGGGGACAACGGCGATAGTTGAAGTCCCGCTCAAGAAGAAATCCCGCATCTAGGATTCGGCAAGGCCGGACGTATGGTAGAAGAATAGCATTTCAGTATTCCCATATGGAATACCTTTGCTGGTTGATAATTCATGACGAGATGTTAACGCCTTTTCCAGGGCCTCTTTGAATGTTGAATAGACACTTTTGCGAGCGGACGTAGATTAAGTCCAACAAAATTTTTGTAAGCCGTATCATTCTTCCTTTCTAATTTTCCCGCGATTAAGGTTTTAATCCAGCCGACTATGAAGAACTGTCGCATTTTCATGAAACGACAGACTTCAAGGGGATGAGTTTTAATTACGATTTATTTAAAACATAGCAAAATCTTTTCGCAAGTCTTTACATCATGAGTTCTGGAGACCAAGTGCGTAGATGTATATTGGAAATTTCTCATCTCCCGCGGGTTGCCAGTTAAAAAAAGCCATGTGTTTTACTTAAATTAATACGATAAACTTAGGTTTCTTGTTGCCCTGTAAAACCCGTGATTATTAGTCATGGGGCCCGTATCCACAATGAGGGGCGATTTATTAAAAAAGTAATTAATAGGTTTGATTTTTTGTATTTTCTTACATATATGTATATATATATATACATATATATTCAAAATGTGTCATTCATTTACTGGTCGCCCTGTATCATATCTTTGGAAAATTTAGTTGAATTATCGATATTTAATTATCCTAACTAAATGTGCACATGATTCTTTGTAGCTTTTCATTATTCGCTATCTTTTGTTATTTATTAGAAGAAAACTGTGATTACTAATAGTCTCTTTGCCATTGATCCTTCATGTGTATTTTAAAATATATCACATGCTATACTTGGAGCATGGTTAGTATTACTTTTCAAGATCCCCCATATCCTTCCTCAATAGTTCGCAGTTCGTATGCTTAACTGCATGTAAATTTATAAATTGTATTGAAATAAACGTAAGCTTAGATTGCAGGTTGTAGAAGTAACCACTAAATTAAGACAATAAGTACTATATCTTTTAATATAGATAACTATTATTTATATGTGCCTGTTAAAAAATATTTACATACTATATATATGCATCTCTTTCTAATTTTTATTGATCTTCTTGTTTATGAAATAACATATTTAAAATTGTTTAAACCTTTATTATTATTTTGTTGTTGTTTTTGTTGTTGTTATTTCAAGTAGAATTTGTTTTAAAACTCTATCTCAACTTACGGATATTTTAATGTTTTTTAAAACTGATTTTCATACATGAACCATTTTAATTCAATCTCTATCGCGTGCAGCTTAATAACGAAAATTTAACTGCTTTAAGACAATTTTTAAGCCACATGACTTATTCTCAGGACTATTATTTTTCCTCTTCTATATTTGTTACTTCATATTTAAAAAAATAACAAAATAATGTGTAAAGAATTTCTATAAATATCAGTTATCTTTTTAATTAGTGCATCTGCAGATCAGGAGCATCAATGACAGCTCTGCAAATTGGGATTTTATTTTAAACTCATTTTATTTACTATCCAAAATTTTCAACAAGTTTCAATTCGCTCTACTTACTGCTAGTAAGATTTTAAATAATTTTAAGAGATTTAGCTCTCACAAAATGTAGTTAGAAATGCATAATTATCGAATACTGTTTTTTTCTCTGTGGTTTTTTTATGACTTGGACAAAGTTTTCTTGAATCTTCAGTTGTCTCACTAGTTTCTAATCGTAACTGTCTAAAATTCGATCTATAAAAAATTAAATGTAGATTTCAAGATAATCGCATTAACGATTAATTTGAACGATTAACTATTCTCATAAATGTTTTATTATTTAATAATCCTATTAGTTAAATAAGCTAAAATACTTTGTTAAATCACCATAAAATGAAAAAAATGAAAAAATTAAACAGGACGCGTTTCGAGCTACAACAATAACAGCTCGTCATCAGCTAAAGTAATCATCATCAGCTAATGTTTTGCTTTAGCTGATGACGAGCTGTTATTGTTGTATCTCAAAAGCGTCCTGTTTAATTTTTTCATTTTTTCATTTTATGGTGATTTAACAAAGTACTTTAGCTTATTTATCAATTTTATCGCTAGCTATTACGGTGTTTTATTACTACAATCCTATTAGTTGTTACATTTATTCAAAAATTATTTTTTAAAATCTTTCCATAATTTTTTTAATTGCTATGAATCTGGCGACCATTTTCAAACATAAAGATATATAGGCTAATTGAAAACTTACTCAATCAGCCTTCTTCTTTTCTAGCTTATAACTTTTATTTGAGGCAAAATTGTAATTCACATGTAAGTAAACGTCATATTGAATTGAATGTTATCTAACAAATACATTCAGTCTGATCTATATTATTTCATCTAACCTTAGTTTTCTGTTTTTTTCCTGTAGCCCATGACCTAACATTTTCACAAACCCACAAAGGGAGCCCTGTTCCATTTGGGGAATCTGGAGACTGTTACAGTAAAGTATCTTGCCCTCAAGGTCGATTTTCTCTGAGTTTATTGGGGACTGGATTTGTTGTTTCGCCTCTAACAAAATGGGTAACGGTCGGAAATTATTCTTCGAGTAGAATTAGATGGTTAGAGGTAAGCACCTTTTACCTTCTCTTAAATTACTATATAATCTACAAGATTATTTCTGATTTTAAAATCTCCGTAAGTCCCTTTGAAACCGATATTTATAAGACTATCACTATCTTTTCCCCCTTCGCACTTTGATAGCATATATAATAAAATACAGATGATTTTTCCAGAATTAAACATACCAATATTATTTTTACTATTTGTAGACAAACGTTTTCTTTAATTAGTAGAGAATCATTACACTATTTTGAGGTTTTTGAATCTATAATCTGCATTATATGTATATTGTCATTATTATATTTATTAGAGTAATTAATATAACAAGTGAATAACAAGTGATTAATAGATTTATCACAGTGCGCATTTTTCTTTAATTTATTTCTTAATGGGATTTTGACGAAGATAATAATTGTTACTACTAATTAAAAATAGCTTTTCATAGATGAGTCATCAACACAATTTTCGAATTTTAGCGAATGTTGTTTAGCACAAAAACGCGGTTTATGTTGTAACTCTTTAATGATATTTCCATTTATTTTAACACGATTGCTGGAATCTATAGGAGTACTTGTAATTGACAATTTACATTTCCTTGTCAATCACAAGATAACTCCTTATTGATCTTGAAGGGAATTAAAAATCCTATCATCAAAACAGGCAATATTGTCCCCAAATATAATTAAAACAAGAAAGAAAAAATATGAGTCACGCGTAAATTATGAAGCATTTTCCTACACATTCAGAATAATGTAACAAAACTGCATCATTTAAAAAATTTAAATATTACGCTTCATTTCACCATATGGAAATGAATACACATTACAAAACCGAATTTCAGGTGCTTCCATCTACTAATTATCCGATTTTTTTTCAGCAGCCTGTATATGATATAGAAATTTGTATCTATCAACAACATGCATTCCAAAATTTAGTTCATTTAAGAGATACATATATTACAGTTGAAATTTCCCTTCAGTAATTTCCTCTGGGAAAACGGTATGCTAATACTTTTGTGCAGCTCTGTACATAATGTATAGAATTTAGACATAAAGATTAATATGCAAAAAATAATTGAATTTAATAGCGCATACAGTATTTTAAAACATACACCCCAGCAATTATTAAACGAAGACAATACTTTAACCGATTTCTTTTGTCTAAATTAATAAAAAATGCTATGGATGCTCTGTTTTAACGTGATCGTAATGAAATTCAATGATTTATATCACTTTCAATACATTTGAAATTGTTCTATTTTGACTTAATTTTTTTAATTAATTAATACTTAGCTTATTAATTATTAGTAACAATATGTTGTATGTGAAGCAGGATCTCATTATTATTGCGTTAACAAAGTGTTTTGTAACATAAATCATTATTCTTAAAAATATTAAATAGTTAAGTTGCTACAGGACACAGAATTTTACATTTTTTTTAAATATAAATTGAATAATATATTTTAATATTTTGCTCCTTTTTTTAAAAAAGGTACATTTTTATGTATATTCCTTTTTAAATGCATTTTTTTCTTATAAAAATCTGCACGAATAAATTGTAATATATCTTTTGAAAGTATAAATGTTTTTTAAGAATATTTTTTAAATTCCAAGTAACAGAAAAGAATAAACATTAATTTGGTCATCGGAAATTTTCAAAATATCTGCTTAAAAATAAATATTTTTTAAAGATAAAAAACTCTTTTTTGTACGTGCTTTTTATAGCGAAAGTTATACTTAAAAAAAATCCTTACAGCAAAATATCCGAGTTTTTATTTAAGGAATATATAACTGTAAAACATTATACAACTTTTATAACATTTTCTATCATATAAATTTGTGTATATCAATTTAAATACGATGCAAAAAAGCATTTCGAATAAAATGTATTTAAAGGAATATTCTGATCAAGAGGCACATATTTTAGGCCTTTTTTCGATCTCGTAATTTTTTCTTTTTTACATAGTAAAAAAAATTATTTTTATACAAAAATGGTAGGGGCCGTAGAAAGTTATACATTAAAGGATGATACAAAGTTCGGAAAAATCGGCTAAGCAGAACTTGAGATATCATATCAACCATGTTGAAAAAAGTATTTAAAGTACTTTTGAGAAAAAAAGCAGTAATGTAGTGACGTGGTAAAAAAAAATGTGTAGATATATAAATTCCAAGCCTAGTACTGATTGAAATGAGTTACAAATGGTCCCGTTGGTTACAATATCCAAAATTGGTGGATAATCGGGCATTGTCCACCGTCTATTGTCCTAACTGCTCTGCCGTAGCTCGCACTAAAATAAGTGTAATTCCGAAAATTACTGAAATTAAAAAAATAAAAAAAGATCTCAAGTATGTACTTTTAAAGGTCTACAATGTATGAATATGCATTTTTTTCTCTTTCAAATTTCTAGATCAGAATGCCCTCTTAAATTTTGGGAAAAGGCTCTATGACCATTGACAGTACAACACAAAAGTCTTAGATTTAAAAACACTGAAAATTTCTTCCATGTGGGGTAAAAATTTATTACAAACTTACCGTTTCCAAAAACATGTTTGCGCTGTTTTTAAAATAAAACGAAAACAAATGCTAAAGAAAATCCGCAAAAGGTAGGTTCGAAGATTCATTACATAGCGTGTTTCAAGGGGATGAGAAATAGTTAATTCTTATATTTTTCTGGCAAAATGTCAGAGTCGCAGTGGCCGAGAGGTTCTGTTCGCGAAGCTAATTAACGGGAGGTGCTAGAGTTGAACCCAATCGCGCCCGTCGGCCTAATTGCTCAGTGTTTTACGTGGTTTCTTTTAACTTTCAATTTCCTTGCGTAAATACGGGTTATGTTCCCTTAGAAAGTCTCTCATGGAGGGCACATCCTCCCTTGTGCGGATAATCGGCCGTCATAAACAACACCACACCACACCGTAAATTGTCAAAATAAGATGTAACTCATTACATATTTGATATAACGGCTGAAGTTAAAGTCATTAGTGAATTCAAAATATTACTCGAGCGGACCTCCTCCACTTTTCACAAGAGCATCAAAATATCAGATATTTTGTGTTTTTTAATTATTTAACTTTCACACCCCTCCACTCTATTCAGCCGTTAATTATCGTAAAAAAATTATATTTTCATTAATCTATTGTGAATAATGACAAGTTTTAAAAGCTGTACAAAGGTATGTTTCTTATTTTTTTCATATATTTCAGAATTTGGAGGATGTTTAAAAATAAAAATGTAAAACTACTTTTAAATATGCAATGACATTATCCATTTTTACCTAAATATTTTTATTCTATATTTAAATTTGTGCCAAGACACCAATTTTAAATTCATTTGATTGAAAAGTAACGGAATTAAAATTTATTCAAAGTTTTGATTCAAGAATGTTAAAGGAATTTCATGGACTTTTAGTTATATTTCGTGGAATAGAAATTTTATCACTATTGATTATGATATGAACATATATCTTTTCTTGTAATTTCTATAATTTTATTAAGTGAGACTTGAATCATGAAATTAATATTCGAACAAATAGGAACTGGAATCTATTTTAATAATTGCTGGATTTGATTCATAAGCGCATCTCATGCGCGCATATAAATTCTAAAATTTTCCCCCGTATAATTTTCAGCGATTCTGTGCAAACATTACAGGGGATGATGCAATAGTGAAAAAACAGGTTTAAAGACAACTAGTATTCTTCTTTTGTCTCGAGTACAAAATCTTTGCTTCTCTTGTAATAAAAGTAATTTATTACAATATTAACCCGTTCGGATCTGGCTTACTATTAATAGTATATGTAATTTTATTGAATATTATTCGGCTTTAAGATTTATTTTTGTTACTATTATCATGTAGTAATAACAGCATATGTCTATGCATTCTTTATTATGGCTTCATGTTTTGACATTTAATAGACATTGAATAATAATAATAATAATAATAATAATAGTTTGTTTAATTATCTTTCCATCGTTGGCAATTCTTTCATTTTAAACATATATTTCACTCTTTGAATTAAAAATATAAGTTACTTTTCCGAAGGAATCACGTGTGATAAAACGTAAAAAATGTTAGAAAGATGCAATGTGTGTTAAATTTTGTTGTCATTTGATTCTTTCCAAACGTCTTCAAAAACTCTTCCTTGGCCTATTATTATATGAAAATGAGTTGAATAGTAAGAAAGATAACTACATTCGTTATGTTTTAGATAGTGGGAAATTTGTTAAACGTCAATAAATATATTTGGATAGCTACTGTTAACATTATTATCGTAAAAGTATTTTTTTTTCTCAAAATTAAAAAAAAATCTGACCCGAAAGGGTTAAGGAGTTTTTCAAATCTCTGTAATATTTTCTTAATTCTCTCTAGGGTGGCCAAGTTATACAAGGAAAATGTGGAGGCTATTGTGCTAGATGTTCTGCCAGTGGTCACACGGGTTTACTACTGGATGTGGCTCCACCATGACTTTAAGTATGTTTCGCACATTCATATGTTAATTTGGTTGAACTTTCTTGTCGTTAATTCTAACTACATTCTTTTGTATTATAATTTGGTTTTAATAAATTAGCGTGTTTCACATGATGATATCCATCATTAAATCTATCTTAAAAGGTAAATTTTGAGTTACAGAATTCATTAGTTCACTTAAAAATTATTCAAAACAAAGATTATATATAAACCCGGTTTATTACCTACTTACATCATATAATACGAATGTAAATGTCAAAATGAGGTAATTTCAGAAATTTCTATGGTTTAAGCTTTAAGCTCATTTTCGCTTTCTGTAAGGAATATTTTATCTTAATAATTATTAACTAATGACGAGATGTTGCAATTTTTAATTTTCGCGATTATATTTTATCTTTTAAATTTGAATGAGTTCAAAAACATATAAATATTGTCGTATTAAAGTCGTTTTAATATATGTATTAATTAACATGTGATTAAATATATAAGAAAGATATATAAACTAAAGATACCTTTCTTCTGGTTTTGTTTACATCTTCTTCGTGTGAACGAAGAAATACATCTTTGAACTGAGGCATTCCTAGGCTTAGGCTAGGGGATACCATGAAACTACTTTTTCTAATATTAAACATCGGCTGATTTATTCGCAATTTTCTGTGATTAAATATAGAAAAACTCTTGATTAAAATTTACTACTAATGCAATTTTTCATATTAAAGATTGTGATATGATGATATTTTTGACTTCATCCTTATAACGCCTTGTGTTTGAATATGAAAAAAATATGTACAGAAATGAAAGCAAAAATCACTTATAAATTGTAGATTTCTCATATCAAATATCTGAATTTCTTGGCATCTTTATGTAAACATTATGGTGACAAAAATTGCATGGAATAAAAAAGGAAGCATACTTGAAAAGGAAATTTTTATAATATAAAATTTTATTTTGATTCATTTCGATAATATTTTAGGGTTGTCCATGGTTTTTCTACCAACTTAAATAGAGTTATGTATTGTTTGTTTTTATTTTTCTTTATATCTGTTCCTATTTGTTTTGTTACTTACTTTTGCATACATATTTAATAAAATTAATAATTCATATTTATTACCCACGTTTGTATTTAAATTATATGCTGTGTACGATACAAGCAATTATATTCACTTGATAGCATTATACACACTAAAAGGGCTTGTACAGGTGCCGTAATTTTTGAAGTAAAATATTATTTTTTTTCCCTTTAATCTTAGAAAGTAAATTTACTTTAAACTCGCGAAATCGCGCGTTATTTAAATAGAGATTTTGTATAAGAAAATACTTCTACATAAGAATTTTGCTAATCTTGAAATTCCAGGACTCATACAAACACTGCATTAACCAAATGCTCAGAATTTCTGGACAGTCGGAATTTTCGGCTGGGAATTTTAATGTCTGTTGAAACTGCATGCCGCAATCTTTTTCTATCACGGGCGCGTTTGAAATTGATTTGCAACTCCGGGTATTTCTCTAACAAAAAAAGAGGATATAACCATCGATCTGTTTTATAGTTTAATCAAAATAACTTACATTCAGGAGAGACTGAGACATGGAGGGACTATTTTGCGGTTTTTATTTAAATTTCACAGAATCTCCAATATTTCCTTTTGATTTAGGAAATTTTTGATTTTTTCTATTTGAAACATGAAACTATCAAAAAACATGAGCAATAGTTGTGCACTGTAAAAAAAAATCCATTAAATTTACGGCAAATACTGCTAGCATCAATGTTGCCAGCAGTTTTTTCAGTAAAAATTGCAGTAAAATTAGATGTAATTAAAAAATCCGTTAAATTTCGTAAAAGTTGCGGCAAAATTAGATGTAATTTTTTAATTACTTTTAATTTTACTGCAATTTTTACGGCAAAAACTGCTGGCAACATTACTGCCAGCAGTTTTTGCCGCAAATTAAACGGTTTTTTTTTTTTTTACAGTGTATATTATTTAATATATTTTATATAAAATGTAGGAAAACGCGCATATATTTTCGCACTTTTTAGAAAATAAATGAATGAAAAGTTGTACGGTTATTTCTTAGATTAACCATCCCATATATTTGGTACTTGGACACTTTTGTTATTAATAGATTTCATGCGTAATTATCTTTGGTACCTCTAGTACTGCAATTTTTCTTAAGCCCTTTAGAGAAGTTTTTAAGAAAGTTTTGACAAAATGAATAGAGCGACGCCGGCGTAAAGACAAACTAAAAGAAATAGTCTTGAAAAATTCGCATACAGCTGTTTCAAGTCTGTATTATAATAAAATTCCCATCTTTAGTTTCAAATATATTAATTACAATGTATTAATACAATGCATTAGTTGTTGTTGTTATTAGTTATTGTTAATTCATTAAATCATTAAATGATTATAAAATTCATTAATTCCAAAATATGTAATACCCCAAGGTTTGGCATTAATAGTCTTCTGCCATATGTGTATGAATATAAAATACTACTGTTCGATAAATCAAATGTGACATATTTGAAATTATACTTGTTTTATTTACAAATAAATATATGAGAAAGAAAGTTGTCCATCTGTTTAGTCGTTATGAAGTTCTCCCCCCCCCCCCAAATGAGGGGGCAAGTTCAAGAAGACATCATTACTATTGAATACATTATGTAGTAAAAAGCTATTATTGAACACTTTTAAATAGTAGCTATTTCTTTTAAGTGTTATTTGATATAAATTCATATATACAAAGTCATATATTTTATCCATTTATCTTGAATCAATAAAGTTTGAAAAAATAAATGTATAACAATGTCTGTATATCACTCTAAACAAAAGAAAAAAATCAAAAATGTAAAATGTAAAATTTATTTTCAAACTTTGATAACGATATCATAACGGGGGTGGAAGGGGGAGTTCGAGGTATAATGACATATGATATCGTAAGGGAGGGGGGAGTCCAAAAATACCAAACAATTGATATATGCACAGTCCCTAATCTACATTTTAAAAGCCGATGGTACACATAGTACGCCGCCGCTGACATTATGTATTTCCAAACCGTCCGTGATTTTAAGGTTTAATAACTCGACTAATTACCGATGACTTTTTTCGAAAATCATTATCAACAGTACTTTTATACAATGAAAAAAAAATCCGTTAAATTTACGGCAAAAATTGCAGTAAAATTAAATTATTTTTTTATTACATCTAATTTTACTGCAATTTTTACGGCTAAAAATGCTGGCAACATTGCTGCCAGAAGTTTTTGCCTTAAATTTAATGGATTTTTTTTTACAGTGTACTTCTGCAACTATAGGTACCTCTAGCGCTCCTCAACACTTTTGCTGGATGCCCGTTAATCGAAATTTGCATGTAACGGAAAAAATCGCTTTTCTCGAAAATTATATACCTAGAGTAATCGCTATAGTTTTCCTACAAGATTTAAATTAATGTTTAATGCCTCTAGTTTTTTCATAATTTTAGTTTCAGTAGATTCGGAAATAGAGGGGGGATATTTTCGACGCTATGTATGAAAATATAATAACCAAAATTAAAATAAATGTATTTTTGAGTTCAGCGTAATGAAAGCCTTCGCACGATATCCCAAACGATATACAAAGAAAAGCTTTTTTTTTTTTCTTTAAGTAACTTAATTATCCCCCTTACCCCCGTCCTAAATATATTTGTAAATGTTTGATATTCGTCAAATTTGTGAGTCAATAGTCTTTATTACTTCCACTGACTTGAATTTTCCATGTCTCGTAGTTTATGCACAAAATGGCTGCGATAGACAGACAAACACTGGAGTGATCTTATAACGGTTCTGTTTTTAATTTTTAAGTACGGAATCCTAAAAAATGGATTTTTTAAAAATAATATTGCATATTTTGAATTATTTAATTAATGCATATTGATTTGAAATGCTTACTTTTTTCTTTTGCTGGAAATGTAATGCAATTAAGACTTTTTTCTTTCAGATCAATACTTGCTTCTCTCTGAAGAAGTGGATTTTTGGCCTCGGAGTAAAAGACATTTTATCCTGTGAGAATCTTGAAAGTTCTTGTTGATTTGCTCCAAGGCTACTGCGGGCAGCAGCCTGGCAGACCAATGAACACTGCCACCTCACCTTAAAAACTGTGATGATATTTGTGAATGACGTAAAACTGCTCTTAATCATAAGCTCAATATTCATTAGACTCTACAGATTGAAGGATATGGATAAATCTCAATTGATAATTGATATTTAAAGACAACGTTTAACATAGCAGCAACTAAAATGATTTAGGAAAATATAGATATTTTAATCAACTAACAATTTTGTCTAATAATTGATGACTAACAACTTCATGCTTAATAAGTACTAACTTAACACACCCTTTTAGCTTCAGGTTAAATGTGCCAAACAATAATTTCATGTGCCCCAGTCTCCGGCTTTTTAAAATGAAAAACATATTTCAAACTGGAAATTTGTACAATTAATAAAATTAAGTAGGAGCAAGAAGTTTTAATTAAATTAATTCTCTGGTTTAAAGAATTTCTTTTATTTTTTAAAAAGCCGTAGGTTGGCAAGTTGTTATTTGATAGACAATATTTCTACTCAAAACTTAAATTTCATTTTAGGAAATCTAGCTTAAAATAAGTGCCAACAATTTCTGTTGTAACAACTCTGTCTAAAAATGGTGGATACTTTGTTGTAAAGTACATTGTGAAGTGTTTTGTAGAAAAGTAATATTTATTATTTACATGTGACTTTATATAAGTATTACAAATGGTATTCACATATGTTGCTAACAGATGCTGTAAGCTTTAAAATTTTAAAAATGTATAAAAGGGTGTTTCATATTTATATATTATGCAATATCAATATAATTTTAATAAATATATTAAATGCAGTTTTAAAACTTATACGTCCTTTAAAACTCATTTTGTTAATGTTGTGACTGATAATTTTTATTGTTATTTCCGGCAACTTTTTTTGACTGTACATTCATGATTTTTGTATGCATTCTTCTTGTTATCTCATGGATTTTTCACAAAATCATTATTACTTTTGAAAAAAAGATGTTTATATTTATTTTAGTTCGTTCGTTTTGTCTTTATTGACGAATAAAGTTATTTTAAATATTCTGCAATCATTATTTGTAATTTGTATGACTAATGTTTTAACGGATCCTTAAAATCAGATAAATCTTTATATTTTAATTACATGTCAAATATTTCAATTCTATTTTTACTGAAACATAATTTAGCCTTTCAGTTTTGCTAGATTGGCCGTCTTAAATTTTTGGAATGAAGCTTTTTAAAATAATAAACTACAGAAATATTTAAAAAATATTTTTTAACATATGATAAGACTGAAATTTCCAGAAATTGTAAAAAAAAATTGGAATGTAGGTACTTCAAGGTATGTGCTCTAGAAATACATTCTCGAGCGCGATCGAGCTATCGCAATTATGGTTACATAAAAAAAAAACACGCTTTCGCGTATTGTGAATTTTGTTCTTAACCCCTTCAGGGGTAAGTAATTGTGTTTCTGTAATATCCATACCGAAATTTATGGAGCATTTTATTTCAAAATAAAGGAAAGCAATTTTTCCACCATAGTGATGAAATTAAAAGTAAAATAAAACTTTTCTTGTGTTAATATTGATTAAAATCAGACAAGATATAATGCAAGATATAATATAAATCAAGATTTTTTGTTTCTGTTTAGAAATGTTCTAAGATAAGAAAAAATTGGCGTTAATTTGAGTGTAGACTTATGATTTTTATCGGGGTTTTATTTTAATGTGTCTATAAAATGTTTCAATCTCCATTTTAAGCATTAGTTATAAGCATAATAGTTAATGTTCAACAGCCTTTGAGTAAAGCAGAACAAAGGCATTTTATAGAAATGTTTAGCTATTTTTACAATGATTCAAAAAAAAAATTTAATTGCTTTTGGTAAAAGTTTTACTTTTATTAAATATATGGTAGAATAAGTGGAATTTTGACGAAAGTAAATGTTTAAGTAGGATCTGTTTCATTGATTTATAATAAATCTACGAAATTAGTTACAAAAAGAATTCACCTTATAAGCCTAATTCTTAAATAAATGATATTTAACCTAAAGTAGAAAAAATAGTGTTTCTATAAAACTCAGTTGTAGCAATTATTAAAATTAAACTTTAACCGTATATGTAAGCAGTAAAATATAATAAAGGTCTGTTATTATGATACAGTTATCAATTAAGGCTCGTATTCTTGGTGTTCCAAAGGGGAAAACGGCAAAATTTATTCCATTTTGACTCAATCAGAGACTTTTTTTTCCCGTGAAATCTAAATCCGATATTATTTTCATCATTTCAGAATTTACATATCACCTCTCATATCCGAATTCACCTTTTTTTTAAAAAAATTGGTATTTTAATCTGATCACTCTAAAATCATTTTAATTCAAAATTTGAAATGTTGATATTTATTAGCTGGAAACAGATATTAAACTATCTATATTCTTTTAAGTGTAAATGAAATTTTCTGAAATAATCTGCATGCAATAAATACGATAGATAATATTCTTGTGACTTCACATAACGTAAAATGTCGATTTTTAAAATCTCGTACTCGAATTATTGCCAAGATCTTCTTTATTTGCTTGTCTAACTCGGTGAAGTGAATTGATCCAGTCTAGAATCACCAAGTTCTTTAACTTAAATCGCTATTTTTTGGAATAAGATTTCCGACCACATGCACACTGGATGTCACTGATCTTCTATAGAAACACTCTAAAATTTTGTAAAACATTGCGTTTTATCAGTGTGAGATTTTGATTACGTTATTTTCAGATGTGAAGTATTTTCACCTTTGAAGTATTTCAAAGTAGCTGGGGTGAAAATGCCGTATTTCTACAATACCTATTCCAGTTTTAAGAATTAAAATACACGCTTTTTCTTAAGAAAATGACGCTCTTTGCATCCCCTAAAACATTCCTTTATTACTATGCATTCTTAAACAACACCTATAGAAAAGTATACATATGACGTCATTATCACGGAAATCCAGCAAAAATGCAATGTCGTCATGTTAGAAACAAATTGGATACCTAATTATTCACATGCTTTCATTTGTATGTTTATAATAGCTACAGGTTTTATAGGAAATCATTCATTTATATTTCTTCAAAATTCGGAAAATGGTTTTATATACGGATTAATAAATTTGCTAAATCTTTCAGCTTTTTGATACGAACTAAGTAAATGCGAAAAAAATAAGCCACACAACTATTCTTTAAAATACCTAAAAAAAAGTGTTACATCGTGTATAATGTAAGTTTATAATTAACTAAAAATCCATTTAATTGATAGATAAGAACGAAGTAAAACCAAAATCTACCTGGTTTTATAATCGTCGATATTTTTTGACATAGTACGTATTTTAATTTTTAAAAAATTTTCCTTTTTATGAGAAAATGGCAACGAAAAGATACAGTAATCTCCGACATTTTCCCCTTTACTTTTAATAGAAATGGAGTATTTCTCTTGCTACAATTACAAAAACGGTATTAAAAACTACAAAAATGTAATATCTCAAAAATAAACTAAGATACAGTTTTCAAGCAAATTGTATTTAAAAGTGCATTTTTTCCCTATATGACGGTGTAAGAATTGAAAATATGCGATTTTTTGGAATTTAGAAATTTATAGTAACAGAAATTACAGAACGGAAATTTAGGTGTTGCCATTCGAAAAATGACATATGAGTTACGCACAGATACATTTGGGCATTATATTATAGATTAGCACACATTTTAAGTTTATGGTCATTCTAAGATTGCATACAGGAGGAAGTGGGGTACATTGATACAGTTTTTTTCTAAAAAAATTTTTGGTGTCTAGAAAGCAGAAATGTCAAGTTATTTTCCTATGTGATGTCAGCAAAACTTGTGTAGTGTCTTATAAAAATGTACAATCGTTGTTTTATATATTATTTTTGCATGTAATTTTTTAAAAAAATCAAAAAAAGGGGTAAAAAAAATCCCCGGGGCAGATTGATACACTTTGATACGTCTGAGGAAAATGGAGACAAAATAACACCAATGCATATTTTTCATTAAAAAAAAAATAGTTAGCAAACCATTTTATATTATTTTTTAAAATTCAAATCACCCACACTTTATTTGTAAGCAATATTAAAGCAATCAAAATGAAATGTTTAATGACCTGATGTTTTGGCTGTTCCTTGTCTGATTGTTAACAGTAGTAACTTGGTCATATCTGATACTTCAATCCCAGCATTATCTTCTTTCTTAGGAAAGATGAAAAATTACGAAGTTTTCTCTTTATAAATCGGTTTATATACAGAAAATAAAGGATAATTATATTAAAAATTCTGTTTTTAATAAAATTATCCTGTGCTGTTCTGCAGCTTGTTTCTCTTACGTAACACTTTTCATGTAGAAAATACTTTTTTCTCTGGAGAATTGATATAAATTTGAGATTTTTCAGGCTGCCACCCTTTACTTTAATTAGTTCTACTAACACTATATGTTTGGCAATTTCGTACGTCTTCTCTTTGCAAAAATACTATAAAATGTTATAATATAAAGAAATTAAAGTTATTTCACTACAATAAAAACTAATATTAAAAATTTTTAGCGAAAAATGGTTGGATTAAGGAGTGTATTGTAAAAAAAAAATAAAAGTTAATGAAAAAATGAACTAGAAAAAGATTTAGGATTTATCAATGTGCCCCGACAAAGACTGTATCAATGTGCCCCATACAGCCATTTTGAATAAAATGAGTCTCAAATCCAATACTTCATAATTTATCTAACAAAAAAGAATCAGAAACTGATAAAGAGTAGTTTTACTTGCTAGAGAGAGTATTTTTTTTTTCGGTTGAAAATACTGTAACAGTTGTATAATACCATTTCAGTTGTACAACTCAAACTTACTTTTGACCTACAAAAACAATTAATCACTCGTCCCATTTCAACAAACAACTGAATCATTCCAAAACTTTCTGTATATAGTTGAGTGCACTAGTATCATCTTTTGGAGCTGTTGTGAAACTTCCTGTGATGACCCTGTGTGCAGTAAAGGGGGTGTATCAATGTACCCCATGTATCAATGTCCCCCACTTCCCCCTAGTGAATATCTTGCTTTAACAATTAAATTCTTCAGATTTTAAAACTGTAAAATTATTAGACATTTTAAAACAGCTATAAGAGAAACATATTCCCTTTGTGGTTATTTATGTAAATAATGATTCGATTATAATATTTTGTTTTTATTCAAACTTTCGCATTAAAAAAATGCAATTAATGGGAAAATCCTGTTTTTTTTAACTTAAAATTATTTTACAAATAAATACTATAATTTATAACCCTGATAACCCTAACCCTAACCTTATAATTCTAATAAAACTTAAGCATATATCTTGAATATATCAAAAACAGAATCAAAAGTTGAACATATTTCTTTCTTAGATTAATTTTTAACACAATTATTCAACTGGTAAAAAATCATAACAGTTGTAAATTTCCAAGTAGCTGACAAAAATCTCGGGCTAGGATTCGGATTGGGGACGTCTTGACTAAATCCGCAAATGTTCCAACCACTCAGCCATCCCGGACGAATATGGGGGGGGGGGGATGAACTCACTCAACTAAACTTTAACGATCACAGCATCTGGTCTGATATCTGAATTAGTTAGCAAAATAAATCGGGGGTTATTTTTGGAACTTCAGTAAACACTGCATGCGTAATTATATTAGATTTGCCTTTAGCACATTTATTCAATTGATAAATAAATTAACAGCTGTAACTGTAAATGCCCAAATCGAAAATCCCTTGTTCGAATCCTTGCCCTGACTTTTTTCATCCACTTTGAAATTTACAACAGTTTTGATTTAATTGCTAATTGAAAAATTGTATTAAAAATAATCCAAAATAATTACGCGTGCAGCGTTTACTGCAGTTCCAAAAATAATTTTCAATTTATTCTGTGAGCTGATTCAGATATCAGATTAGATGCTGTGAACGTTAAAGGTTTGTCGGGGGAATTAATTGTCCAGATTCGTCCGGGTAGACTGACAAGGAAGGTCTCCACACTGGGCATACTCAGAATTTTTTGAAAAAAAATAATAATTAAACTACTTATGTATGTAATAAAGGATCAGTCAAATTTAGCGGCGGAATTACAGTAGATATTCTGTAAAAAAATAAAATACCTTCGAATATTTGGCGTAAAAAGGCAAAAACGTCACTCGATTTGGCGAGTAGTACATTTCCTCGTCAAAAGCAAACGATTTTAATGTAACTGAAAATTCTTGATCAATAGATTTTAAAATGAGTGTAAATGATATTTATGAATTTAAACAATTCAGGAATTTAATACAGATATTTTCTTTTTGTATTACATACTTATGTTGCTTGCTGCTGCAGTTATTTGATTTTATCATTGTAAAAATAATTTCATATATAAAAAATGTTTTCATATATTTAAGCGTATTGCAAAATAAAGACTAGATGAAGAATGCTGCAGTAATACATTTCAATATCGAAGAAGTTTTTGTTACCATAACAACAAAGTTGAATCAACAGTTCTCATTTGCACTTCATTTTGAATTTCAAACGATTTTATTTTATTTTATTTTGAATTTATATCTTATAGTTAAATTTCAGTTAATTTCAGTTAAATTATAGTTAATTTAAAATTTATATATATATATATATATATATATAACTACAGATAAAACAAACTAAAGCTGACTAAACTAAAGTTATTTAAATATTTTTTTAAATAAGTTCAACATGAAACATTTTTACCTTAAAAAGTATTTAACATAAAAAGTATTTTTTGAAATTTATTTTCGTAGCCAACCGGTGATAAACTATCAAATAAACGTAATGTTCATTATTTTTTTACGAACGTTTTAAAGGGATTCCGCCGAATTTTTTTTAAATAAACATATATATCCACACGAGAAGAATATTCTGTATTTTTTCAGAATTTTCTGAGTCTGCCCGTATGGAGACCTTCCTTTTGCGTTGGTAGAGGTATTAGAGGCTTCAGCCAAGACATCCCTTGTTCGAATCCTGGCCCGGACGTTCTTCGCCTACTTGGAAATTTACATATGTTATATTTCTTTCTATTTAAGAGCACAAAAAAATCTTATAAATCAAAAATCATTGTTTTGAAAATTAAAAATACTTCATTAGTGCTGACAGGAAGAGAAACTGAGAATTTTTTTATTTGAAATTTTTATATTGTATAATCTCTAAAATTTTAGTGATCATGTTGCTGACAGCATGCCCCTACAGTTAAGAGATGCACTTCTTTTTTTATAAATACTTCATGATTATTTCCAAAGGTTCTGTTTTTTTTTTTTTGGGGGGGGGACCGTAAGTGTAATAAGAATTTTTCAAAATTAGCACCTCTTACTCATATTTATTCTCACATCCTATTAAAAATTGGAATTTCTTTAACATCAAAGGTACTTTTTTTAATTTGAATTGCAGATAAACAAATTATTTTCGAATTAGCTAAAATTCTGATTAAAAAATCTTAATTTTTTAAGGAAAATCAAGGATTTCTAACATTATGAACATTTTAACACTTAATTTGAATTATACATTTAACGTTCAAGTTACCACAATTTATGATCCAAAAGGGAAGAAAATAAGAGTCATTATTTCGTGAAACAAAACTATTTATCCGTCAATTCAGGCGGTCTATTAAACAGTTGTTTGTTTTCACAAAGTCAAGAAAATGTTCTTCTATGGGCTAATTCACGTCTTTTCTCCTTCCTGTTTATAATCAATCAATTGACAATTGACGAAATTTTTCTTACTCAGGATTAATATTTGATAAATAAGTACAAAGAAAAATGTGTCAGGTGTAGATTATGAAAAATTTTTAACCACTTAAAGAATATTTCAATGCAACTTCATTTTTAATGCATCAAAAGAAGGAAACACATAACATAGTTTAAAATCCGATTTCAGTAATTATCGCTAATAGTCGCAAACGTTTTTTAATGTTTTTGTGAAGCCTTGTATACGGCCCATAAATTTTATATACATCACATAGTATATTAAAATTTAAATTAGTTAGAAAATGCGTAACACACTTCATAATTTATTTTCAGAGGTTTCCACCCGTAAATTGGTGTGTATTAGCGCTGTTTTGTGTATGACCTATGGATTTTTATTCAAAACGCTCAGTATATGGGTGAATATAAAAAAATACGGAAATTACAGTCCTCTCAGTAAAATTCCTATTACATGTTATATATACAATTCCTTTAATTTATTCTAATAAAAAATATTCTTAGAAGTATTTTCAAGAAACATTACATTTCTAATAACATAAAAAATCTCTGTCGGCTAGGCCTATAAGGCGGAGGTAGATTTCGAAGAGTTTTCATTTCAACAACAAAAAATAAAATATTATTAAAGATAAACCCAGATTAATAACTTTATTTGGCCGCTTTTTAAAAAAATTTAATTTCATTTTTCTGTAAGAACTGATTTTTTCAAAATCCTCTTAAACGAAATTCGGCTCAAATGCCCATTTTGAAAACATATTTTGAATATATATTCTGATTTTATTAAAAAATCGACCAATACGCACATTATATAATTCCTAAATAACAAGAAAAAAACTGACAATTGAATGTGTTTGAGAGCAAAATTGAATTTAAAAATGAGTCATAAAATAACAAATTAGTTATTTGAATACATCCACAATTCTTTAAACAAGATCGCTTTGGGAAATTTTGTGCTAAGTGCCCAATTTGACAGCTTTTTTTTTAAAATAAATACATGCCTTTATCAAAAAAATGACCAATACGGCCCATTACACAGTTTTTAAATAACAAATAACTGTCAATTGAATGCGTTTGAGAGCAAAATTGAATTTATAAATGAGTCATAAAATAACCAATTTGTTATTTGAGTGCATCCTCAATTCTTTATCATAATCACTTTGGGAATTTTTTTTTTTTTTTTTTTTTTTTTTTTTTTTTTTTTGCGAAGTGCCCACTTTGACAGTCTTTTTTTTAAAATTATATTTAGCCTCTATCAAAAAATTGATGAATATGCACATTATATAGTTTCTAAATAACAAAAAACTGTCAATTGAATGCATTTGACAGCAAAATTGGATTTAAAAATGAGTCATAAAATAACCAATTTGTTATTTGAATACATCCTCAATTCTTAAATCAAGACAGCTTTGGAAAATTTTGTGCGAAGTGCCCATTTTGGCAGCCTTTTTTGAAATATATTCTGCCTTTATCAAAAAACTGGCCAATCCGTCTCACTATATAGTTCCTAAATAATAGGACCTGTAAATTGGATTCGTTTGAGAACAAAATTGGATTTAAAAATGACTCAGAAAAAACGCAATTTGTTATACTTCCTCTCAATTTTTGACCAACTTCCAAAAAGGAGAGGAGGTTATCAATTCAACGCGTATGTATTTTTTTTTTTTATGTATGTTCACCGATTACTCCGAAACTATCCAACCAATTAACTTGATTTTGGTGTTAAATGAGAGAGCTTGCTCTCGAATTGGTACCACTTTCGTTTCATAGAAATTGGTTCAGTGCTTTTTTAGTAATTAAACTAATAAAACTAATAAAATTAGCGATTTCTCGCAAATCAGTAGTAATATGGATGTCGAATAAATTTACCGATGTCAGGATGCCCGAGAGGTCTAAGGCGCTTGATTTAAGATCTGGTTTTCGAAAAGCAGCGTGGGTTCGAACCCCACTCCTGACGTACGTGTATACAATAATCGTTTCCGTATTATAATTTTTAAATATATATTTAACAAGTTAAATACTAATTATGCTATTAGGAATATTTTGTATTTAACCGTTACCACAAAGTATCAGAGATTTTTTATTAACTCAATACTTTATCAGTGAAAGAGTACTCAAAAAGAGAATAGACTTGCAAAAAGTAACATGACATTGAATAAGTTCTCTGAAGAGAATGAAGTCCGGACAGCCGAGCGGTCTAAGGAACCAGATTTAATCTCTGGTTTTGAAAGAGAGTGTCGGTTCGAACCTCTCTGCTGACATATATGTATAGTATACAAAAAAAATTTCCGTGTTATACATTTTTTTAAGTGACTTCAAAAAAGGAGAGGATGTTATCAATTCGGCGCGAATGTATTTTTTTATATGTATGTTCACCGATTACTCCGAAACTATCCAACCGATTAATTTGTTTTTTGTGTTAAATGAAAGAGGCTACTCTTCCATTGGTACTTCTTCCATTTCATTGAAATTGGTTCAGTACTTTTTTAGTAATTAAGTAAAAACTAATAAAATTAGTGATTTCTCGCAAACTAAAAGTAACATGGACGATGACTAAGCTCGCCGCATAGAGTGCAGTCAGGTGGCTGAGCGGTGTAAGACAGCAGATTTGATTTCTGGTTCTTGAAAGAGATCGTCGGTTCGAACCCCACTCCTGACATACGCGTATCGTTTACAGTGATTTTTCCCGTATTATAATTTTTATTAACTGACTTCAAAAAATCGTTAACGTTTAACTAAAAAGAGAAAAATAAACTTTTCTACCAAAAACTGAACAGACTTCAAAAGCTACTGCAAAGTGAAAAATAATTTTTTTGCAGAATAGCATTAAGAAATTAAATTAAGAGCGTAGTATTTATCATGCGTATTATTATATTTATGTAGATTAATTTGATTTTTTGAAGTCGGTGCCAGCCAAGCAAAGTTCAAAATTAAAATTAATTACCCAATGCAAATCGTAAAAGAATAAAGTTAAATTTTTAACTAAATATTAAATCGTAAAAAAACTCGTAGATACTTGGATGCGTGTCTATTGGAAAATTACATGTAACTTGGCTTGGCTGGCACCGACTTCAAAAAATCAAATTAATCTACATAAATATAATAATCCGCATGATAAATACTACGCTCTTAATTTAATTTCTTAATGCTATTCTGCAAAAACATTATTTTTCACTTTGCAGTAGCTTTTGAAGTCGGTTCAATTTTTGGTAGGAAAGTTTATTCAATCACTATTACTTCGGGAAATTCTGTTCAAAATACCCTTTTTGGCAGTCTTTTTTGAAATATATTCTGCCTTTATCAAAACACTGGCCAATATATCACATCATATAGTTCCTAAATAAGAGTATCTGCCATTTGGATGCGTTTAAAATCAAAAATGAATTTAAAAATGAGTCAGAATATAAGCAGTTTGGATTTGAGGTTTTTTCTCAAACTCCTATTTTTGTTTAATTTATTTTTGATATAAGAATTGGTCCTATGAAAAAGTGGTTAGTATAAAAGTTGTAGATATTATTGAGAAGCTGTAAAATAAATTTAATTAGATTTGATTGCTTAAGAATTGAGTAAGTTGTGGATTTTTTTCTTTTTCCTCCCCCCTTTTTCTTTTCTTTTTTAATTTTTTTCATCGGTAAAAATTGGTCGTTTCAAAAACTTGTAGATACAAAAGTTTTAGATAATGTTGAGTACATTTCTAAAAAATTTAGTTGGATTTGATAACTTGAGAATTGATGAAGTTATGAATTTTTTTCTCCCAAAAACCCTGTTTTTTTCGCCCCTTGAGCCCATTTTTTATTTTATCAAAAATCTGTCATGCATAAACTTTTAGCCCATGTTTTAGAAGTAATATAAACTTTAAAATGATTCGATATCTATTTTAATTAAAAAGTTATCGCGTTTTTTCGGTTTTCATAAAAACCCTCCCTATTTCCACCCCCTTGGTCCGATTTTGCCCATTAACGAACTCGACCGAGATTTTATGCCCCTTTGATTTTATGTACAAATTTGCAGAAAATCTGAGCATAATTATGGAAGTTATCGTGTCTAGAAGAAAGTGAAATGTATATATATATATATATATATATATATATATATATATATATATATATATCCAATATGTAAAAAAATCAACAATAAACAACAGATAAACCAAATAGACAAATAGATAAATCAACAATAAACAATAGTTTATATATATATATATATATATATATATATATATATATAAACTTTTTTACTGATGCTAGTTTTGGAGCCATGATCGGTGTAGATCTGCAAAAATTTTTCAGAAATTCCAACATGGGATAGAATGCAATAGGTAGTATTCATACGAAATCTACCTAATAAAGCAATTAAATGACTTAGAATTTCTGATTGTCATTTTCCTATCATGTCACGTTGAGATGTATACAAAGTAAAGGGCCTTCTACTATACTGTATGGATATATTTTTCTAGTTTTTTTTATTTCTACTTAATACTTATGCCTTATAAAACAAATATATGAAGAAGATAAGAAGTTCTGTATCTTACAAATAATTTTTCATAATCAAAATATGATTGTCACTGAAAATGAATGTCATTTTCTTGGCCTGCATTTTAATTCTTTATCTTGTATAAATATGGCGCTGCAGAGTAATTCTTCTTATTTTGTACATAGTTCAAATCAGAAGTTGTAAATTATAACTATTAGCAAGATCTTTTAGATATTTCATTGAAAATAACGTGGTTAAAAAGTTTGTAAAAATTGAATAGATTTTTATATGTCATTTTTCTGGCTTCCAATAAATTAACAAATAAAACTGAAAATTACATGGAATTTGAGCTAGTATATTGAAAAAATGTTCCTTTAAACAAAATTAAAATGTTAGAAAAAACAAGAATGTAAAAACATTTTTAAAAATTGCCATTGTCCTGGAAGAAACGATGTATAATAGCATAAAAAATTAACTTACTATTTCAGTTCTTCAAAATTTGGAAGAAATCTTTTGTTCTCTAATAGGAAATAAACTTACTTCTTGAAATTTTAAATTGTTTTCAATGGATACTTTCAATATCTCGGATGATCAAATATGATATTTTGTGATATTCATTCATGTGGTAAAATTTAATTCACCTTTATGTCATATAACATAACTAAAAGCGCACTTTCGCCAATACTCATCAATAGATAGCAATGTGTCCGATTTCTTTTTTAAAAACATGCATAGGAATTTATTCAATTCTTCAAGTATCACTTAGTATACTAAAATTAACGAATGCTGTTCAGTTAGAAACTGCATATCATACTTCAAAACACATTTTCGCCTGTAGACGGTAACGTTTACATTTTTTTGTATAGCCATTTCTGTAATCTACATCTACAGGGTGATTGAAATTTCTTGAGGAGGTAGGAAATACGTCAACAAAGCCAACAAAGGAAATACTTTCAATATCTCGGATGATCAAATCTGACATTTTGTGATATCCACCCATATGGTAAAATTTAATTCACCTTTACGACATATAACATAACTAAAAGCACACTTTCGCCAATACTCATCCATAGATAGCAATGAGTAGACGTTAACGTTTACAATTTTTTTGTGTAGCCTTTTATATAATCTATATCTACAGGGTGGTTCAAAACTTATGATTCAAATTTCTTGAGGAGATAGGAAATACGTCATTAAAGCCGATTTTATATAGGAAAGTATGTCCGCAAATTTAAGCATGCGCATGTAGAGAGTGCAGTGTGTACCCAACCTTACATTGCGTAACAATCACTGTTTCGACACCCTAAAGCTATTATTATTTCTTCTCCTATTTTCACTTCTCATTTGAACTTCCATGAATCCCCTTACATCTTTAAAAACACCAAAAATTTCGTAAATCTCTAAAAAATAAGAACTTTGTAAATAAACACCATCAAATGCAGCAACAATTGTTTCGGGTCAGAATAACGTAAAACACTTGCAACCACGAGTACGGTAAATGCTGCAAAATACATAAAATGGTCGATAATTGCATCAGAAAAATTGGTTAAAAAGATTTTTAAATAATTCTGGTATGAAACTAAAATTAAAAATTCATGAATGAAGAAAATTAAAAACAAAGAATAAAATAAAATAACAAAAAATAAATAAAATAAGAATGAAAACAAAAAAATAGAAAACAAACCAATTTAAAATAGTCCCTGCCGCCTCGTCCTTCAGAAGGAAGTAGATTTCCCTTTTTCACTATTAAAAACTAAATCCAGATTATAGATAAACACAATTGAACAATTTTATCTGGTCGTTTTAGTCGATTTTTTAATTTCCTTTTTCTGTAAGAGCTGTTTTTATCAGAATCATGTTAAGGCAGTATTCAAAATATTTAAACCTCTCCATTTCCACCCCCTTGGGCCGATTTTGCCCATTTGCAATCCTTGACGAGATATTAGCTATCTCAATGTTTTGGCGAGTTTGAAGGAATTCTATGTTTGAATAATTCAGCAGTAGTGTTTTATCGTGTTTCAACACGTTTTATCAAACTCACATGGCGTTATCTATTCATCTGGGAAGTTCATTATATTTCCAGTATGACGTAGTATTCACTTTTTCTTAAATTCATCGAACTATTTATTTCAAAATCATAAGATAAAATGCAATATTTTATCTTGATTAGAACATGAAATATAAAATACGAACTTTAAAAAGCTCACTGGTTTAGTTAAAAGGTGACTAAAACAATAGATGACATGTTACAGTTTTAAATGCATTTTATTTCAAACTTCTCTTTTAAACGAAATGTATTTTAAATTGTAACATCCCTTCTATTATTTTAGTCGCCTTATAAGTAAGCCAGGAAGCTTTGTAAAGTTTATATTGCATATTCTATTAATTTAATTTTCGTTTTTAATGTGCAAATCTTACCATAGAAAAGTAATTATTTTGTTAGAGTTTCATAGGGTTTTTATTATTATTATTATTATTGACAATTACTATAACTAAAAATCATAAAATTTTACAGTCATTTTTTTGTAAGAGCTAGTTTTATCAGAGCCATGTTAAAGCGGTGTTACAAAATTTTTAACCCTCCCCATGTCCACCCCCTTGAGCCGATTTTGCCCATTTGCAATCTCCTCCAAGGTTATTAGCCATATCAATGTCTTTGGCGATTTTGAAGTCGATCCGTTATTTTTGTGACTTTTATCTTGCAAACAAAACTTAATGCATACATATATATTACAAATTTAATTTTTTTAGCCAAAATTAACCTTTATACTATATTAATTTCATTTTAACAATATTCCGTACTTCGTTCAACTTATTAAATTAAAATCCTGTTACTAGATCTAACCTATTAATGTTTATGGAAACGATATAAATTCTTAATTCGCCTTACAAAACGTTTATTCCAATATGCGTAAATTTAAAAATATGGCTCTAAATTAAAAATATTCTTAATTAAACTTTATTTCTTAATATTCTAAATAAAACTCATTTTTCTCTGTTTTTATCAACCCTTTTTAAGAAAGTCTTTTTTAATTTATTCCAAAACCATACCTTTCAAAAATCATCATTATTTTTATTTATTTATTTATTTTCCCCCCTTCGACGTTCAATATTTGTGCATATCAATAAATTCTTTTTTTTTTTTTTTTTTTTTTTTTTTTTTTTTTGGTGTTAAAATATCGTCTGCAGAATATTGAATTCAGCGTTCGATTATAAATTAGTTAAATAATATTTTTTTTTAATTAAAAATGATCATCTGAATGAAATTAATCTCGACGATGGAATGAATTCTGTTTACATGTGAAAATCATGGTTAGAGATTAGAGAATATTCTAGAAGTTTTGTTTTTTGATTTAAGGAGGGAGCTGAGAGGTGATGACGGAGAGATATTCCTTTTTTTTTCTCTTCCGAGGATTTGGTTAGAAGGAACGGCGGAATAATGTTTTTATTATGGAATTTTTTTTCGTGGATTCTATTCAGGACGGCTTGCAAGAGAGCATTTTCCGCGATATATGCCTGCACGTGAATAAACTTTTTTGGAGAAGCCAATATATAGTTCCATGAAGCATATACATTTATTTTATTCATTTTTTTCCTCGCTTGCCACGACTCTGTGTTTAAAAAAGGGGAACCGGTGAAGATATTTCGAGTTTCTCACTTAAAATATCACATATATATATACTTTCTAGATGAGGGTAGTTTTGGGTTCTTGGATCATATGATAAAAAGTTGTGAAGAATTTTTTCAAAAGTCGCACTATGGTAACAACTGCAATAAGTAGTATTTCTTACGAAATCTGTATAATAAAGAAAGGTTAAAAGAACCGGAAAGAACAAAATTAAATAAGAAGTTTCCAGACATCAGATAATGAAGTCGTTGAAAAGAGGTCATTAACGAGATTTTTGGAGATTTTAAAGATGTAAAAGTGTTCGTGGAAGTTCAAATGAGAAATGAAAATAGAAGAAGGAATAACACTAGTTTTATGAAAGTCAAAACAATGATATCTATGCAATGGAAGATTGGATACGATAACGCCCTCTAGATACACATGCGTATACATTTTCGGACGTATTCTTACCATCCCACGGAATTTCAGCGATAAGTTTTGAATTACCATGTATAGAATTTATGAAATCTACGGAATGCACTAAAATTTAGTTTAAAAACACATACAAAATGTGAAGATGCATTTGTAACAATTATCGATCATAGACAATACTATAATTGAATTATTTTGTGAGCTCCTATAAATTACTGTTAAATGTTTCAAGCACTCAATGTTCTGCCGAAAATCTGTTGTACTGCGTCTCAAAAGCTAATATTAACTTCACTATGTTTAAAGCACTTTTTTTTTCTTTTTTTTCTTTTTTTTTAACGTCATTAAAGTGCACAGTAAACAATTTTTCCCCTTTCAATACTCGTTTTGCAATTTTGGGAATATTTAACTTACGAATTGATCGTTCAATTAACAAAGACATACAATTGCAATTATTATGTTAATTCTGAGTAATTTTACTGACAAAAGAAATCTGGACTTTTTTAATTTACATAACTATTGAATTTTTTAGTTTTATATTCAGCTGAAAGGTCAATTCGTAATTTAGCTATTGTCAAAACTACTAAAAAATATTGAAATCACTTTAGTAGATCACTTTAGTAGAGAGAAAGTAGATTAGATAAACGTTAGTTGTTTTACAGTCAACGTTGCTTGTTTGCGATATTGCGTAGCTATTGTATTTTTTTTTTTTTTTTTTTTTTTTTCATTTCTTGAAATGATAGATTTATAATTTAATTACTGACAAAGCTATAAAAAATGTATTGAAATCGCTTCTGTAGTTTACGCTTTCACAAATGTCAGCTGTTTTACATTTGCATTCGCAACTGTTATTGCCCTGTAGCAACTATTCAGATAAAACACTTTTCATGGTGGTAAAAATTTCATTAATAGGCATTTTGTATGCATTTACTGAAAGGTAACTGAAATAGGAAACATTCTCTTGTCTCTCGAAAAAAAAAAATAACTCTTTCTGCAAAACACTGTTACTTTGCAAAAAATAAATAAATAAATAAAATAAAAATACAATGTTATGTTCTAAAAGTTAATCAAGCTTCAAAATAATTTCGGAAATGTACCTGAGTCCAGCTTTCATTTTCTTTAAGAGATCGTAAATATGAAAAATGCAATAATTGTAAAACTCTCAAAAAAATTTTAAGTACCAAAAATGCAATTCATTATTTATGTGTGTACTCGATAAATCATATTAAAATATTTACCTTCTAGTTGGTTTTAAACAAAAGAGCGGAGACTAAATAGGCCTTCAGACTTCTCTCTAGCCTTTTTTTTTTTTTTTTTTCACTTGAATATTACAACTAGAATTGAATATTACATTGAATATTACCTTGAATATTACAACTAATATTCAAGGAGACTCCGTAGCCGAGTAATCAACGTACCACGCTGCAAAGCGCTTGCGAGCGTAGAAGGCTGTGAGTTCGAATCCCGCTGGCTCCGTTGCACTCACTCTTTGAGTGGAGCTGCCGGTTGTAATTCTCCAGTGCTGTTAAATTTACTTGCGATTTTTCGTCCCTGTATATTGACGATTACTTAAAGCAGGCTTTCATGTCGAGCTCACAAGTCAGATGTATGTTGTTCAATAAATCACTAATACTCAAATAAATATGGAACGTGTGTTTGGTTCTTTTATTTTATTAGTTGCTGTATATTAATAAATAAGACATTTTTGATAAAGATAATTTTTTGTATTAATAACACAGACTCACATTATTTGAATAATAATAATAAAGTGCTTATTTAAACAAGAGATATTTCGCGATGAAAGTTTTACATTTGAACGCCTTTTGATATTTCAAGTATCGTTTCAATGTTTCAAATGAAAAAAAAAATAAATATTGTGAGAAAATATCCATTCGGGCGTAAAATAATTACTTTTTTAGTATTTTAGAAGTGAGTTTTTATCGCGAATAGAATGCAAATAATATTTTACAGTGTTAAATCAACATGGAAAATATTATAAAAAGCAAAATGTAATAGATGTACATTATTTTAATTTAAAATATCTGCACACATATTTTTTAGAGAGATTAAATATATGGGGTTGGCCTTCTTGTTTTGGAATGAATAAAGTTTAATTAGAATGTTTATAAATTTTCTACTCAAAGTATAAGTAAGTATTTTGCTTACTAACATGATTTTGAGTGTCATTTATCTCTTACTAGCTGTTACCCGTGACTTCGTTCATATAACATTTAAAGAAGAAGAATTTCATCAATCAAGCAAAAGATTTCGATGGTTAAAAGCATGTGTAATTAACCTTTTATCGTTTTTTATAATATAAACACCTCTAATGATCCCAATTTGCTTATGTTTATATATATACAGGAGACCATTTAAATTTTTTTGATGATCTCGAAATTTCATACTCGTTTTCTAAGATTAAATGAAGAGTAAATTTACATTGTCGTTATTCTAATTTTATTATTTGTATTTATTCAATTTTATATTTAATATGTTCATGGATATTGATTTATGTTTTTGTGTCAAAGAATAGTATTTAAAGAGATATATTACTAAATATTTTTAAACTAAAGCTATTATTAACAAAAAACTTCAGATGTGTATTTGAATTGATAAAAGAAATCGGCATACGACATTTTTTTATTCCAAAAAAAATCCCATCTTGGAAAAGAAAAAGATAAATGATGTTTCAAAAATCAAACATAGTGAACCAGCATAGCTCAAAAATAAATAAAAAAGTAAAATCTTTAACTTTCAAATGTTTATAAAATTTTAATTTCACGGCCATACTTTTAACATCTGTAGATCTAACATTAACATCGAAATGTTCATCAGACTATGAAATCTCTCGAATCTTAAATGCTTATTGTTTAAGCAATAAAGTTGCTTGTTACTTGTTGCTAGATTGTAAGGTAAAAAGGTGTTAAACATCTATTTGCGAAGGATAAATTTTGTGAAAATCGCGCTATTTTGTATAATTGCTATAAAATGCAAATATTTTATGAAAGAAACTGGCTAATGATTTAAAATATGATGACCAGGTTAGTTTTCAATACGGAATAATACTTGTCAAGATTTTTAAAAAATCTTTCACGTCATGAATCATGTAAAATTAGGCATTTAATTTAATTAAAACAAACAGTAAATCACTTAATGAAATGAAATATTACAGTACATTTAGAAAATATTGAAAAATTATTTTTATTAAATACTAAATTTCAAGTAAGAAAATGTATTTAAAATGTAAGTTAATATTAATGCAAAATTTTATTTCTGAAATGTACATTTTTATTTTAGAATAATTTTTTTTTTCGAAGCAGGTGACATCACTTTGCGAATTTATTATACTAAATATATAGTAATGCTTTCTAATTAAAATGAATGCTTGACACAAAAAAATATTACATCATTTTTACCTGATAAATCCTTTAACTAAAAACGCCTTTCTTTGTTTTGACTGCCATCTTTTAAAAATAAGGACATACAGTTTTTTAAAATCCAGTTCGTATTAATAACTATCCGCTTATACTTACGGAAATTAAATTTACATCCTTGGTTGTAAATTTCAATATGCTGACAAACAATTTTCGCTTCTGTGAAAAAAAGTTCATTGATGAAGTTTCAACTTATAAAAATGTATTTTTTATTTTAGGAAAAATTACTTTAATCATGTTTTTATATAATCTATACCCTCTTCAGACCCGAGGTACACATTTGTGTACCTCTGATTTCAACTGCGTATCTCACTTAATATTTGAATTTTTTTTAAGGAGACGAGAAGATGTTATTTGTGTACTTTAACCTTTTCTAGTTTCAGCAAGAAATGGCGCTAGAGTCTTAATTTATATGATTTTGGAGAAAATAAACGAGCAATGGCTAAAAATATAAAACTTCGAAAAAGTAAATGCATTTTTATAATTAGAAAATTAATATTTATTCATAACATTTTTTAAGCATGCTTATAAACTCTTCATTATTGCATAAATCATTAAAATTTTTCAGCTAGATCATAATATCTATTTAAATTAGATGTAATTTGTAAGGTGCACGTATGTGCACCTCCGGTTTCAATTCTGTGTTTTTGGAAAGAAGTCATCTCACACAAAAAAATTTTACTGAATGATATCTAATTGGTGCAGTGCTAAAGTTGTTGAATCATGAAAAAAATATATTTAATTATAAATTAGAATTAATTTTGTTGATGTTTTAAATTAAAAATTAATTTTTAAAAATCATAATTATTATATCTTTATAAGAGTAAATAAACTGATGAGGACAATTGTGATGGTAAATCTTCTGCCAATGAAAATTTAGATGACACAGATATAACTATTGAGCATATTGCTCCAGTACCTATCCTAAATTCATGTAACAATAAAGTTTAACCTAGAAGGTTATGGAAAGCTGAAAATAAGTAAATTTTTAAAACTTGTGTTTCAGCACACTTGAATAATAAAATCTTATCATTTCGAGGATCACTGATTAAAGAGGATTATCTAAAAGCAGATTTTACAGCATCGTAAATCCTTTTGAATCATTTCTAGATTAGTTAAGTGAAGATTTTTGGAAAAAGTTTCATATGAAACCAATTCCGTTCAAACAATTCACGTTGCGTAATATTCCGTTCAAACACGAAACCGTCGCTCAATAAATGCATCTAAATATGAAATTATAAAAGTTTCAGGCGTACACATACTCGTGGGAACTTTAAAATATCTCCAAACAAGGTTCTACTGGCAAAAAAGACTTGTCAGTACTTAAAATTGCAGCTACTAAGTCACGTGATCGATTTTTTGCGATTAGAAAATTTCTTCATTTTGCAGATAAATCAAATGATCTTGTCATCTTGAAGCAGATGACAAATTATGGAAAGTAAATCTTATCTTTAATGCAGTAAGAATAAAATGTTTCTTCCTGCCCCGGCCAAAACCTTTATCACTACATGAACAGAGATCACTAGATCCCATTTGCTGGACATAATGAATCTAGCCAGTTTGTGCCGTTAAAGCCTAATCCGTTGGGATTAAAAAACTTTATTTTATCCACCAGGGATGGCCATAGCCTTGACTGCCAAATATATTATGGAAAAGGAATTGTACCAGCTAATGATTCAAAATAATTATGATTCGGTCTAAGTGGAGGCATTGTCAAATTGTTTATTAAATTTATACCAAAAGACAACGCACGGGTGATTTAGCAGGAAATTTTTTTTACTAGTATAAAATGTGTCGATTTTTTGAACAATATCTACCAAACTGGAATGATTATGAACAAAAGACTAGGAGAAGCAAATAAAAAAAATCAAGAATGATTGAGATTTGTTACACGGAGAGTAGTATGAATGACTAAGGGAAGGATATGTATATACTAAACTGGAAAGATAACAAGTGTGCAACTTTTCTTTCGATTTGCCTCGGTAGAGATCCCATGAGCAGTTATGTTAGGTGGTCTAAAGATCAAAACTGTAAAATTAATGTAACACAACCTGCAATTGTGAATACAAAACGTGTATGGGTGCTACAAATTTAAATGATAGGTGTTTAGCTTACTACCGTTATTCTATTCACAGAAAAAAGTAGTCGACAAGAGTTTCATATACATTTTATAGATTTGGTTATTTCCATTTATTGGATAATGTATATCAGAAATTGCAAAACAGGTGAAGTTCCTCGAAAAGACAGTTTGTCTCTCTTGTGGTATTTTTAGAGATTGCATAAATACTGATGAAATATAACAGCAAAGTAAGTGAAGAACGGCAACCATGGAGACCACGCAAAATTTATTCATTTGAAAATGATTCTGAAGACGATTCCGCAAATAAACCACAGCGAAAACAACGTAAGGGTATTTAGAAGCCAATTTACTATATTAGATACGACAAAGTCGGACAGTTTCCTCGTTCAACAAATAACTTTGCTTCGAAATGTAAGTATGAAGGCTGCAAATCAAGAACAAGAGTTATTTGTACAAAATGGAATATATATCTCTCTATATAAAAAAAAAATATTTTTTTTTCGAAAATAGCACGTAAAAAAAGCTTATATGTATCAATTGTCCACAAAATTCTTCGTTTAAATATTTTTTTGAAAAATGAAGATTTTTTTGCAGTATGAACCCGAGGCGCACATATGTGTACCTGTTAGTAAATATAAACTAATAATTATTATTTTACTTTCTATTACAAAATTATGTTTCTATACGTATAAACAGATGGAATAAACTGTGAAATAATTTTTACGATGGCTTAAAATGTGTCAGATCTAAAGAGGATACCAGACCTGTCCAATTTTTCACTAAGCAAGGTCGCATTTCAGCTAAAGAGAATCAATGAATGGCGTCATCATCAACAGAGCTCAACAAATACAAAAAAATTTATCTCTCAGTATTAATAGTGAGGCACACGTGTAAATGCATATCGTTGTAGAAGATATAAGGCCCCCTATGTGGATCTGGACTTTCATGTAAAAAAGAGAAAAATCAAATAACTATAAATCAAAGTAAGTTCGAAATATACATTTTTCTGTAAGGTGTTTTTTTTTTAAGATTTTTGAAGTGGAAGGAGCCAGTAACTTTAATCTGATTTTTAATTGAAATAAAATGATAATATGAGACATTCTTAGGGGTTTTTTAGGTAGATTTTGTAAGAAATACTACCTATTGCAATCGCACCAGTTTATATATCTATATATCTCACTTTTTTATGGACACGATAACTTCTATAATTTTTCACCAATCTCCACCAAACTTGTACATAAAATCAAAGGGGATAAAATCTCGGATAAGTTCGTTAATGGGCAAAATCGGACCAAGGGGGTCGGAATAGGGGGCGTTTTTGCGAAAACCAAAAAAACGCCATAACTTCTTAATTAAAGTAGATATCGAATCGGTTTAAAGTTTATATTACTTCTTAAAAATGGTCCAAAAGTATATGCATGACAGATTTTTGATAAATTTAGAAGTGGGCTCAAGGGGCGAAAAAAACAGGGATTTTGAGAGAAAAAAATTCATAACTTCGTCAATTTTCAAGATATCAAGTCCAACTAAATTTTTTGTAAATGTGCTTAAAATTATCTAAAACTTTTGTATTTACAAGTTTTTGATAGGACCAACTTTTACCGACGAAAAAAATTAAAAACGAAAAGAAAAAAGGCGCTGAAAAAAGAGAAAAATCCATAACTCCGTCAATTTTTAAGATATCAAATCTGATTAAATTTATTTTACATCTTCTCAAAAATATCTACAACTTTTATATTGACAAGTTTTTCATAGGATCAATTCGTATAGCAAAAAGAAATTAAACAAAAATAGTAGTTGGAGAAAAAACCTCAAATCAAAACTGCTTATATTCTGACTCATTTTTAAATTTATTTTTGATTCTAAACGCATCCAAATGGTAGATCCTCTTATTTAGAAACAGTATAAAGCGACGCATTGGTCAATTTTCTGATAAAGACAGAATATATTTAAAAAAAGGCTACCAAAAAGGGTATTTTGAACAGAATTTCCGAAAATCATCGGGACTGAAAATTGAAGGAAGTATTCAAATAAGAAATTGCGTTTTTTTTCTGACTTGTTTTTAAATCCATTTTTGTTCTCAAACGCATCCAATTTACAGATCCTCTTATTTAGGAACTATATAATGTGATGCATTGGTCAGTTTTTTTTATAAAGACGGAATATATTTCAAAAAAGGCTACCAAAAAGGTTATTTTGAACAGAATTTTCCGAAATCATCGTGACTGAAAATTTAAGGAAGTGTTCAAATAAGAAATTGCGTTTTTTTCTGACTCGTTTTTAAATCCATTTTTGCTCTCAAATGCATCCAATTTACAGATCCTCTTATATAGAAACTATATAATGTGATGCATTGATCGGTTTTTCGATAAAGACAAAATATATTTTGAAAAAGGCTACCAAAAAGGGTATTTTGAACCGAATTTCACAAGTCTTTGTGATTTGAAAATTTAAGGAATTTTTCACATAGCAAATTGCGTTTTTTATGACTCGTTTTAAAATCCATTTTCGCTCTCAAACGCATCCAATTTACAGATCCTCTTATTTAGGAACTATATACTGTGACGCATTGGCCAGTTTTTTGATAAAGATAGAATATATTTTTTAAAATGCTGTCAAAGTGAGTATTTCGCACAAAATTTTCCGAAGCAATCATGATCAAAGAATTAAGGATGTATTCAAACAACAAATCGGTTATTTTATGACTCATTTTTAAATTCAATTTTTTTCTCAAATGCATTCAACTGTCAGCTTTTTGTTATTTAGGAGCTGTATAATGTACTGTTTTGGTCGATTTTTTTTTATAAATTCAGAATCTATTTCAAAATATGTTGTCAAAACGGGCATTTGAGCTGAATTTTTCTTAAGATGATTCTGATAAAACCAGGTTTTGCAGAAAAATGAAATTAAAAAATTTTCATAAACGGCCATATGAAGTTATTAAACTGGGTTTATCTCTAATCATTTTTTTTTTTTTTTTTTTTTTTTTTTTTTTTTGTTGAAATGAGCACTTTTCGAAATCTACCTCCGCCTACAGGCCCAACCGACAGGGATTTTTTTTTTTAGATGAATAGATACTCCTTAATTTATTTTGGAGGTGAAAACTGGCATTATAAACAGCACAAAAACAAAAAAGATATTAGTGACCAATCCTTGCATGGTTTCAAAGAAATACCTTGAAATAACTTTAATTGATGGAAATCATTTCGCACGATTTTGTAGATTTTTTAAAACAATTTGAGAAAATGCCTAAAATTTTAAAAGTCTGAGCGGTAAAATGACACTCCTTTACCCTTATTATGAAACAGCAATGAGTCAGTGTAATAACATTAAAAAAGTTGAACATTGGAGTATTTTTTACTGCCGATGTCCTCTTTTGACAGAACTCTTTGCAGATTTACTCTCATTGGACTTTCACGCGTGACGTTATTGTTCCTCATTGGTTAGACGCGCGCCACGTCATGATTCGTACTATTTGCCAGGTTAATCAAAAAGCAGCTGCACTTGATGAACACAGAGAATTTGTACGATTTTCCATTTTTAACATCCGATGCTGTCTGGTAGTTCTTTTGTGACAATAGTTTTTCTTTCTAATTTCTTCTAATACCAACTATGATTCGTAACATCATGACCCAAGCTTATTAATAATGGAGGGAACTTTTTTAGATAATATGCCGCTAATAAAGTATACAATTTAAAGAAGACGTATAATTTTTTATGGAGAAACTCCCAGTTAAATTTATTTCATTAACTATGTGTCCCGTTCAAGAACTGCACTAACGTCGGCAAAGTATCAGTGTTCATCGAAAATGAGTTTACGCGTGACTGAAAGGAATTACAATGCATTCTATTGAATGTTTACACGCCCTATGTGCTACAACACAACATATATAATCTCTTGCTGTAATTTTAAAACATCATTCGTTTTTCAAATATCTATAGATATTTTTTTTTAAACAGAAAGCAATTTGTATGAATCAAAATGCCTTTTGAATGTACACTGTCCACATTTCTCATTTTGAAGACAATTGTAGAACTATAAAAACAGTATGAAGACAAACTATTGGAAACTCAAGATGACAATATTTTCATGGTCATTTTCTTCATTTAAAAGAAAATTAATTTGCATAACATGGAAAACCCGCATAAGTTCTATTGCTCATTATATACACGTATGTTATTTTTTATACGCAGTCAATGTCTAATAAATTTTACTTGAAAATGAAATTCTATTGCGATATACTATTGTAAATTACCTGAACTTTATGTTATAGGAGTTTATGAGTAGCTACTACTGAGACTTTCTGTTAGACATTGGAAGGAATTCTATCTATAAATGATATTTATTTATATTTTCAAACAGTATTTATTCATTTTTTTTTTCGTCCCATGAGATAAAGGGGACCTTTTGCATAATTTGATGATCAGACTTTTCATACGATGCAGATAATAAGAATGACTTTAATTGTATAAAAACTGAAGTATAGTATCATAACAGGCAGGTTCAATAGGTGCACACACAAAAGGCTTGGAAGAGAGGCCTCAAAACGCTGCTCACAAGTAATTGTATTCCTATATTTTTTAGCTTTTCTGGGTTGGGGATTATATTTTGCCTTACTTCGACTCTAGATCTCTCTGCTCTGCTCACTAAGACTAACATTCTAATGAATGGCCGAATTTACTGATATTTTAAATGTGTCTATGTTAACTTGTTTAACTTAGATTAGGTTATAATGTAAATACAATAATGTAACACTATCCGCAGTTATTATCTACACTACATGGCCAATGATGAGCGTCCATTTGCAATTTTAGACATTTTGTTAAATATCTAGAAAATACATAAGGAATTATTCCGAAACTCTTAGTGTATAAATATAATAGTACAAGTCATACATTTTCGTGAACATTTTTTCCCGAAACTCCATAGGGGATTGTCAACAAATTAAAAAAGAATGAATATCTTTTGGATAACCCTGTCAAAACAAATGAGCAAAAGCGCTCAAACTCTAGATTATGATTAAGTTGCTTATTGTAATAAACTGTGTTCATTTTTATGCTAATAGCATGCATACTCGAAGAGAAATTCAGGTTTTTATAAAAATGGTCCCAAGTTTTGTCAAGTGTTTTGCTTATAATTTGCAGAGTGTTTAATATAGAGTAACATTATTTTCTGAAAATATGACAAATAATATTGCACAATACAATGCAATTAGAATTAAAAAATAATAAAAATTGTATGAAAAATGAGTAATTTTACTAAATAATTTTTCACTGCGCATGCGTCAACGATATCAAAATTTCATTTAGATATTATGTTAGCTAAATCTATAGAGCAACTTTTGTGAAAGTCGCGAAATCATAGCTTGAAAATTCTGAAAATAATCGTCAATAGAATAAGTTGAAAATCCGTTATTCACAAAATGAAGCAAAAACAAGGGGGATTTTATCCAAATATAGTAGTACGTCCAATCTTGTGTATTCTATAGTCACACTAATCAATGAATATATGGATACAACCCCTCTTGTTTTTGCTTCATTTTGGAAATAACGATATTTTCAACTTATTCTATTGACGATTATTTTCAGAATTTTCAAGCTATGATTTCGCGACTTTCACAAAAGTTGTTCTATACATTTAGCTAACATAATATGCAAATGACATTTTGATATCGTTGACGCATGCGTAGAGAAAAATTATTTAGTAAATCTACTCATTTTTCATACAATTTTTATTATTTTTAAATTCTAATTACAAGGTATTGTGTGCAATATTATTTGTCATATTTTCAGAAAAGAATGTTACTTTATATTAAGATCTCTGTTAGGGACCATTTTTATAAAAACCTTAATTTCTCTACGAGTATACATGCTATTTGCATAACAATGAACACAGTTCATTACAATAAGCCACTTAATCGTAATCTAGAGTTTGAGCGCTTTTGCTACATTAGTTTTGACAGGGTTATCCAAAAGATATTCATTCTTTTTTAATTTGTTGACGGTCCCCTATGGAGTTTCGGGAAAAAAATGTTCACGAAAATGTATGACTTGTACTATTATATTTATACACTAAGAGTTTCGGGATAATTCCTCATGTATTTTTCTAGATATTTAACAAAATGTCTAAAATCGCAAGTGGACGAATTATGTCCACTTGTAACATCAATGGCCATGCAATGTAGATATACCAACGTAGTCACTATATTTGTGTTTTCGCGTTTATGTGTTTACCAAATGCAGACATTTTCGTTTTCTTTTTTACTGGCGTTGGCTAAATCATTTGAGTTACGGAAAAACGAAAAATAAATTCTTAAAGTTTGTACTTTTACATCTCGAACAAGTAATTAATTTTTTAAAAATTTATTAAGCTTTAAAAAAATTGTAAAGCTTTTTTTTTTTTTTTTTTTGTGGGAAACACTATTTCTTTTACGCTGACGCCCCCTTAGGATACGATTTGATAGATACTGATAAACAAAAATGTGCTCTTAATGTGGATCTTTTTCTAAGCGATAATTGAGTCCGTTTTCAAAAATACGAATTTTAGCCCTTTCAAAAAATTTGGGACCTTTGTTCACTTTGCGCTAATTGGAGACAATCTCTTTACTGTGCTAAAAGTAACTAAATTTCCGCATTGCGGCACAGTATTTTATAGCATCTTGGTAGTTCATATTTGCATCTACTAAAAATATTTCGAAACATTCAAACAACTATAAGTATTTTTTAAGCGAAATCTAAGAAAATTACGACGAGAAAGTTAAAGGGCTTTTGGAACTTTTCGCTTCACTTCGATTGACACCTTCACTACTAAAAAATGCATGATTTTTTACGAAATTTTGGAGAAGTTTTAGATTTAAGAAACTATATTTAGAAACTATTAAAAACTCGGACAGTTCCATCAGTTGACCAGAACTATTCTGTTATGTTAAAGAATCCTACTCTAAAAATAAAAAAAGGGAGAAGAATTTCGTAAATTTTTTTTAACAGATATTAATGATTTTTCATGAATATCTAACATGAGCTGCAAAATCATTATATTTATAACCGTTAAAAATATAACCGATTTCAAAGAACGATAACAATTTTTTAAACTACTGAATGAGCACAAGTGTAATAAATATTTTTTCGCTAAATTTTAAAGCGGGCTAAGGAATCATTATATTTTTAACTTTTGAAAATTTCGAGGAGATTGAAAGGTAACAAATATTTGTTAAGCTTTTTCGATCGAATAAGTAATGTTAAAAGCATCACAATTTAAATGATGCATTTAACGAATACACTAAAATGAAAGCCAGAAAAGTACAATTAAAATAAATAGTAATAATATTATAAAATTAAAAATATGTTAAAATAAGCTCGGTATGGGAAAAAAAATCTAAAAGCAAATGCAATACCACAAATTATCTTTTATATCTTTTCTTAACCTGTTTAAGCGGATTAAATGCAAATTCTTGCATGTGGTACAGAAATGGCTAGTTACTATACTGCTGACGAAAATAAATTAAAGCTAATTGTCTACAATAATGCATTCGGAAAATTTCCTTCTATTCAGTAACATTTAACTTTTATTTTTCAGGCAACTGTGTAATAATTTAAAATGATCCCAATAATTCAATAAAAAATTTACAAAAAAAATCTTTTTATTTTAGGAATGCAAGTATAATTCTTAGACAACAACAAAACAAAAATAAAGTGATACATGAAAGGAATCATCCACACAAATGAAATAACATTTATTTAAAATTTTTCAGCTACTAAATATCAATTACACTAAAACTGGCACGTGTACTCAATGCATGACGCTATAAAACTAGTGTTGATAGTATAACAGTAAAAATTAAAAGTACTTTTTCTGAAAAACAACATCAGTTTTTGCACAATGTACAAACAATATGTACACAAATATCTCCTAAAGGGAAAAGTCAGCACATTTAGGGCAAAATGTAGCAAAGTATTCACCAGCATGCTTATTGGACAACTTGAGTTTATTCTCATTGACAGATTCACTAGGATGTTTAAAAGGTTTGCAGGCTACAAAGAAACAAACATCGTGGACACGAATTTTCTTTTGCAAATATGTATAGGGAATCAATAAAATAGTTATTAATTAAACACCTCTTGAATTGGATAGCATCCAATATCACCTTCAATAAAATTGAATTCAAATCACAGCAAGCGATGAGATAATGCTGCTGAGAGCAACATATGTATATATTTCTGATTTAAAGAAGAAACTTTAGTTATCAAGCTTCCAACACGGAATTTTATGTAATACTATACTGGGATATCACGAATAAAAACATTTACTTCTCACATGTAAATAACAAAGCTAACTTTGATGTATTGGGCTTACATCTTATTTTCTACAGTGGCAGGTTACATAAGAAAAATTTCATTAACTGTACATGAATCACTTGGGAAAAAAGGACAAAAATACATAAGCAATTCCAGAAGCTGATTTCAATATTTTTTAAGATTTTGAAGAACTGTAATTTAAAAGAAATATTTAATATGGCAATTTCAAAAGAGCTACGATCAAAAACAACGGATATAAATATTCGTAATGGAATTACTTCTTAGAAATGACATCATTCTTAGAGTTATATAATCTTTTTATGCTGATGTTTAAGAATTCCTTCTCTAAATATTCTTATACTGTCTGAATTTTAAAACCTGGAAAGAAAACTTTTGTACCGCATTTAATCTTAATTTTTCAATTAAAATATATTTATAGTTTTCTTACGTTATTTTCAGCGTTAAATTTTTATACATATATATTTTTTTTAATTACAGAATGTTCTTCAAGGATGGAACTAAAAAGCGATATATAATTTAATTAAAAGTAATCTGTTCAACTGGTAGTATTATTTAAGAAAAAATTGAATCAATTGTTCTTATTATGAAATCTACTTTTGGAAAAACCTTAACAAGAAAATTAAAAATTACTAGAAAATGACATAATCGTGAATAATTTATTTAAATTCACTGATTAAATGTAAATTATGTATATAAACATGTTTCATGTATGGCTTTTGTACTAAGACATTTTTTAAAATATTATTCAATCTTTTCTATAACAGAAAAGTAATTTTCTTATCAATATAAGGCTTATAATACCTTCTCGTGGATTCTTATTAAAGATTTTCTTCATAAATATTACCCAAAATCAGTTAAAATTAAGATAAAAAGCATAATATAAAATGTAATTATATTTCAAGCAACTCCGTAGATTTTGTCACAACAAGTAATACTAACAAAATATCACTTTGTTAATGCTTTTATAATTGAACTTTCTCAGTAGATTCGATAAATATAAAAAAAGCAATAGAAAGTTGTAAAAAGGTATTATTTAAATTTGGACAACTGTGTTACTACAACGCACATTGAATGCTACAGTTAAAATTGTGCGACGTAATAGGTCTAAGTAAACATTATTCAATACATCTTAACATTACTTTTTAAAAAAGTGAGCAACTTTATAATATATATTGTCAAAAGCGAATACTTTGTAAGTATAAAACGTATTTTAAACGGTACATATATTTCATTTTTGTGGATTACATCTTGTTTCAATGTTAAATACAATTTAAAACAGTCAAACTTTGTTTTCAAATCATCCTTTGACATAGAGAATATTCTGCATTAAATATCTTGATCCAGTAACATATGAAAACATGTTTGTCTAAATGCTGGTTAAGCGTTTTTTGAACATTAAACGGAGTTAAAAAATGAGGAAGTTATACTGCAGATGTTACAAAATAAATGTTGTTGCAGTACATGTTTTGGGATTAAATAATTTTATAATCATTTAATCATTTAATTATTCAAAAATAACTTTGTATTTCCATAAAAATAGATGATAGATTAAAAACATATAACAGAGTATTTTGATGTAAAGTAAAAGTTACAAATGAAAAAAGAAAATTTTGGTTGAATCAAAAATGATAGCGATATCTAAAGACGCACTCCCCCCTCTTCCTAGAGATATATTTCGATATCATGTGCCAGACACTCATCCCCTCCTAAAATGATAACGTTATATATGCACAGTCCCTAACTACTTTTAATGATATATTTGTGTAGTACAATATCCAGTAGCAGTATAAAAGCAATAAACGTCGTATTGTTCAAAACTAACTATTTTAATTAGAATTAATGACATAACTACGGTAAGTCACATGGAATTCCCTTTGGGACTCCTATGATACTTTGCAACCTGTTTTCGAAGCACTTTGAGCACAATGCCATGTTTAAATGGTGAAAAGGGTTTTGTTTTAGCTACACTGTAAAAAAATATCATTATTGCGTAAAATTTAGTTTACTGAAATGCCAAATGAAGTTTAAATATGCATTATTTTTATTGTTAGTGCCGAATTATATTAATCATAAACAGTTTAGAATAAGACTATAAAAAACAATTGTACAAAATGGCAATATTTGATATAATTTAGGCTTCATGTCTCTTTGAAGTTTTATGGCATTCTCATTTATACTTTTGTGGTACATACTGCTATACCCAACCCTACGTTGCATATATTTTTACAAACTCTTATTATCCTTTTAGCAACTATATTTTTAATAATATAAATAATAATTATTATATTTATTGTACTGAACCCTCTAAACGCGAGTTATTCTTGCACTTGACCGTTTATTTCAGCATATAATAGAGTCAATTTTTTTTCTGATCTTTTAAATAGAAGAGAAAATACTATTATAAAAAATTATTTATTTTCAAAAGACGGTTTATTTTTGTCCATTTCATTATTCTTAAAATACTCTTGTCTGCTTAATACAGAGGTAGATTTTAATCAAATATCCATATTTTTTTAGACCAAAAGAAAACGAAGCCTTAAATGAATGAGTTAATAGCAAAGTTTGACTGTCTAATGAATATGATTTTTAAAAGTAATAATGGGATGAAAGTTTATGAATATTTTATCAAACAAAGTTAATTTTTTTCTTGAAAAAATATCTTTTAATTCTTATTTATTTATATAAAATTAATTTTAAAAGCATTTTGTTTTTACATTAGACTTTATTTTTCTAAATATGCTTCTAAGCTAATTCCGGATGTATATGAAATTCCAGAAAATTTTATCACAGTCTTCTAAGACATTTAGTAATATGAATTTTTTATATGGTATTTTTTTAGGTTATTTTCTTAAGCATATTTATGCATACCAATGTTTTATAATGTTGATATGTTTTTCTTTAAGTTTGGCACAATAATAAATATTAAATGAGCTTATTCTTGACGAACATTACAGTACATTCACGATTATTTTTTAAAAATATGTTTCTCTAATTTTTTCATTTATATTTTTTTCGCATATGGTAATCATGATTTTTTTAGCGTCGCTAATGTTTATTTCATTGATATTTCAATACTGAAGACTGGGAAGCTCTATAGATGCCCCCATACTTAAATTTTTCTTGCTATGTATTTTTATGGCTATTTTGAAGCTTAGAGACTATTAGTAAATTATAGTAAGTTTTATTACACAAATACTTATTTTTCCTGGAAAGACAGAGCAATTAGTATGCTTTCACATCGTTTGTATACGGAATACATAAATCAAATTTATACTGATTTTTTTTTCGAATATGAGAAAAATAACTCGAATATTTTTCTTCACGATTAAAAATATAACAACGCAATAGATTTTTTTTTTTTTTTTTTTAAGTATCATTGCTTCACGTTAACGATTTTCTTCCATCTTTTCTGACAAGGAATCCTTATGAAAACAAAATAACTTCTTTACTCTGATAACATAATTTCATTTTGAGTTTCACAAAAGGTTATTTATGTCATATAACATTATAAATTTCAATGCTTTACTGTGACAAAAATTTCCCAGTTAGATAAAAAAAATATTTCTAATTACATTTATTGCACTCTATTTATTTAAAACTAGAATGTATTATTGATTATTATATTTTGTAACATTCTTTTTTTTAATTTGATATCTGCGATGTTTGCTATTGTTGAGTATGAAATAGATTAAACTTAAAGTTTTGTCAACAGTAATAAATTATGATTTAGTAATTTAAGAATAACCTATAATAATAACTGTCCTTTTTCCTAACTCGGAACATGTAAACTGTTATGAACCTCGGTTTTTAATCATGAAAGATCGCCACTTAGAAATATTGATTTTCATCTGACAATTAGATGTTTCAATTTCGTACAAACCTTGATTTTTTTTCGTAAGTGTAATTTCATAAATTGATTTCATTTCTTATTTTAAATTTTAGAAAAGTATTTATTTTCGTAATTTATACAATATCAATTGTAACTTACATAAAATCAACAATATCTATAGTCGGGTTCAAGATGCTGTTACTTGAAAAATTACTCATTTTGCTTATTTGTTCAAAATACTCATATTAAGAAATATATAAAATCTGTAGAAAGAAAAATATATAAGAAACAAACTGTATATTTAAATATATAAAATTGAAGCTATCAAGATAAAAAACTTCATATAAAATTCAAGTAATTGAGAATCTAAATGCGTATTTTCATTATTAATCGAAAGATCTTTTTGTAAACACTATAAATAATAAAGTAATGTTGATGATTTGAAGGCGCGTCTATCGATGGAAAATGAACATTGTGGTTTGAGGCGACGTAAGGTGCAATAAAGTTTTTGTACACGAAGTGTTGCGATTAAGGAATGGCAGAAAAAATATATGTTTTCATCTGAATTTTTTTCAGATAATAAAACTCTACAGCTTCTTCCAGCATGTTGTCCAGTTAATCTCTGACATTAGTTGCTTTTAGGTTTCCTAATCTTTTCGGATTCTTCCAAAACATCCTTTTGTATTCCTGGCACCAGATGTTTTAATATTTTATTTTTTAAATAGTGGCTTAGTTATTATAACTATATTTTTGATCATATTAATAATGTGATATTAGTGTCATTTCAGATCTGTTATAAATGCAGTCTAAAATTGCTTGCGCAATATTTTGATTTGTTCCATTTCATTTTAAGAGTTTCTTTTTTATTAGAATTTTTTGTTAGGTTTTACTATGTTGAGCATACAGTAGAAATACGGTATACATACAGTAGAAATACAGTATACATACAGTATAAATTGTGATAAGATACGATAAAAATTACCCATATCTTCTACTTTGGTAAACTATATTAGTAACATTGTGTGTGCCTGAGTGCAAGATACTGAGCAAATTTTAAGATACATCTGAAATTTCATTTCAGAATAGGTATTTTAACGCGAAAGTATTCTTTAGAGTTTTCAAATTTCATAAAATATCATTAGTTTTTTACTTATTAGCGTTAAAATTATTACAGTAAAATGTCTTATTAATCTCTATTCTTAAATTTCAAAAATTTATTTATAAATAGCTTTAATTTTTTTATTTAATAGCTGTTTTCTAATTTATATAAATAATCGGAATTTTTTTTTTTTTTTTTTTTTTTTTTTTTTAGTGTTTAATATCTGATAACAATGTGTTTTAAAATATAAGGTCATTGTGCCTAAATGAGACGCGATTTTCCATAGTTTTGTCGCATTAACGGTCGAAGTGACATTTTATTAAATAAATATATATTTTATTAAGCAGGAAATTATGGAATGCCATGCGAACCATGAAAATTATGAAATCCCATTATCGAAATACACAGATTTTCGTACACCAATTTTTTAAAAATATGTATTTTTCTATTTTGATAATTTTAAACACATTTTTAAGTAGTTAATTTTTTAAAAGTATTATTTAAAGATTACGCTAAAATTCATAATCTATTAATTCAACATAGCTTAAGTAAACACGTTACCTCCTTTGAACATAATTTTAACACTATATATGAAAAATGCCATGTAGCAATACTTCCTAAATCTCCTGTAAGTCTCTACGCATTTAGAGCCATTACTGTGTCGCATATAAGCATTCGAAGTCACCAAGACATCCTAAATGCGCAGTATACTTTATAACTTTAATCTGAAAACTGGTAGCTTATTCTTAAGCTTATACCTCAGGTAAAGGAAACTTGCGTTGTAGTCCATGATATCCATGTGGTTATATGATCTTCAAAGTAAAAATAGAAAAAATATGAGCCACTTTCAGGATATTTTGTCGCATTTATGAAAGATGGGGAGCTGTAACATAAACGATGTGTATTTAAATGGGAAATTTTGTTTAAGAAAAAGCTTTAAATGTAGAAAAATGTTTCGGGTTTTGTTCCTTAAGATCAGATGCCCTATTATGCAACATTTTTATAATTCTAACTTTAAGATTTTAAATAAAAAAAACATTGTTGGATTTAAGCACAATGATCATAATTAATAAATATATGTAAAAAGTTACTTGAACATTAACGTGTGTTTAAATTATAATTGGTGTGTAATAAATGTAATTCATACACTTACACTTTTATTGATCTAAAAAGATACTAGTTTCTATGTTCTAATATAAAATTATTTAGATGAATGCCTTTGAAACTTAGCATGTTTTATGCGTTGTAATATATAGATGAGTTGTAGTAAAGCTTACATGTTTGACTGAAACTCTTTTAAACTACCATTTTTTTAAATAATGATATTTGTTAAGATTAGAAAACTCAGAAGATCTTTTCGGAATTAGATAAGAATATGCTTATCCATATAAACTGCTCTGATAATTTTAACTTAAGATATTACATCAACAAGTATAGACTTATTCATTAGAACAAACATTATTGTTAATATTTTCAAGATTTTAACAAGATTTTCTTAACAATAATTAAATAATCGGTCAAAATATTATTACTATTTTACAGGTTAACATGAAACATCTTTTTTGATAACATGAAATGGTACAAACATTAAAACCATTGTTTTTATAACAAGAAAAAAATATTTAAAAGTATCCGCATGCAATTGCATTAGCAGTATGAAATATGTTTTTCTGAAAATGATTTAATTTACATAAAATAGTTCAAGCTGGGAATACATTTAAAAATAGAGGTGAATTGACTGTGATGAAGCTACAAATGTATATAATATATATTGAAGCAAAAGTATTTTAAAATGTAGAAACCACTATGAATATCACAAATTTCATTTATTTCAATGAAATACATTACTTACATTTTCTTTTTTTACTGCCCTTTTCTTTTCCAATAAAAGTATACCGTATCTAAAACATGCCGAAAAATCATTGTATTCCGAAATGAAGAATTAGACTTTAAAGCAAAAAGACCATTTTCATTGTTAAATAAATTTCAGCTTTACTTGCCTAATTTAGATCATATTTAATGGTAGTGATTCAATATTCTTAGACAAATTTTGGACGTCATTTTCAAAGAAATTTGATGCTTTACATTTCATGCACTTACCATTTCTTCAAATACAATTATTATGCAAAATTTTATTATTAAAAAAGGCAACAACTTCCTTGAAAATACATCCAAAAGTAGAAATTGGGTGCTTTCTGGTACCGCATGCAAAAATGCATATTGTTTTAATGATACGACCAAACACATCTTTGATTTTAAATGTGAATGGTTATCAAATCTTAAATACTGTAATCACTAAAATTAAGAAATGTGTATTCCAATTTTCAAATGATAAAAAATAAATTACTTTGTAAAATTCAGTTTTAAAAAATCATATCAAATGGTGCATATTACTATTGTAGAAATTCGACATGTTTTGACTTTCAATCTATGTAAAAGTATAAAACACCTATTATAATTTTTTATGCGTATCAAGTAGCATAGAGCTATATAAATCAAATTTCCTTCCTTCAAGCTTGAAAATAGGACTAGTATATCCAATAAAATGAAAATGGGTATACCTTTAAAACATATGAGAAAAGAATACATTTTTACATTTAATAAATTTGTACCAAGGTTTGAATAATAAATTTTAAAAAACATGTTTCATAAATTATTACAAAATCGTATGAATAGAAATATAAGTAGAATTTCTCATCTCCCATATAAAAAATCCCTTATAATGAGAAAGTGGATGCCTTTTGGCAAATATCGATGACAGTTATTAAATATTTATTTCATTTCTCCAATGCGAAAAATAAAGGTCGCGAAATTATATTTCATTTTAAAAGCATTCATTATTACTGCTTACAATAAATATATTTTTCACAATAAAAATTGTAATATGTAAACCATTGTTCATAATATACAAATTAATGTAATATATAGAAAAATTCATTAAGTGGTCCCATTTTTATAAATAAACTTTTTTTCATTTATAATTTGTAGATTTGAAATACAATGATTAAAACAGATACATACATATTTATAATTGGACATATATGTACACATGAAACAACATTTTAAAATATGCATATGCTTGCATATATATGACTTATGATTTTATGTAATTAACAACAATTCATATTTGAATAAAATATTTTAATTAGAATGAGCATTTTGGTTGAAATGTTATATGTACTTTATATGTAAGCCTCCATTTTTATGCATTGCATAATAATGCGTAGTTCAAAATTTGCTCAATCTTGAGTAACTACTAATAGGGGACGGCTAAGTAACACGGTTAAACCATTATAAATCCGTGATGAACACTATTAATCAATTATATTATTTTTCAAAAATGTATACCAAAGATAAAGCTTTATTTCTTGCTCATTTCCTTATTTTTGTTTATTTTTTTTTCCAACATAACTAAAGAACAAAAAAAAAACTAACAAACATAAAATATTGCAGAATTTTCTAATTTTAAAATAGTTTAAGCATGTTTTAAAATCAAAAATTTCCTTTGAAGTTTCTTTAATTTTTCTCTTTAATTTTTCCATTTATAAGTTATTTATAAAGAAATTTTTATTTCCCTTAAAGAAAAATTGCACAAATTTTCTGATGCCTTTAATACCAGAGTTAAAAAAATGTATAACATTTATAAAATTTTAAAACCAATTAACCTGAAAGAAAATTCCTATTTTACATTTAATAAAAGTCGACCCTAAAGAAAATCAGCAATTTTATTTGAATCAAAACATCTACTTTCTAATTAATATATAAAAGTTTTCCTCAAAAGTGAAAAAACATTTAAGTAATAATTCAAATGTTTTGATAATAAATAAAGATTACATAAATAAAAAAATGATACTTTGTATCGGACAAAATAGCAATAAAATACGTAACAGCGAAATCATAAATAATTCTATGCAACTTGGAATTACAATTTAAGCCGCACCAGAATAAAATAAATTTTAAAAAAAATGTTTCAATAGTTCGTTTTACTATTAACAGGCTACAAATAATTGCATCAACCTTTTATGATCCAAAATATGGATTAGGAAAAATTCCAGTATAACAATTATTTTCATTAATATTTGAAGCTGTATTGGAAAATTCACTTTAAAATAAGATTAAATTTAGAAAATATTTTTTCAGTGAAATTTACTTATCCAATCGGTCATAACATTTTTTTTTAATTTAAAACAACAGTTCGACTAGTATTGCCAAACTATAATAGCTTGTTGTTTTCATTCTTCGAATTTCTAAAATAATAAATGTAAATATATAGCGATTTTGCCTGGAAATAGAGATATTATTTTGAATGGAAAACTTTCCACTACACATCTTTCCAACTAAATAGAAGCTGTCCAGATGTAAATAGTCAAGAATATATGCGTTTAAAAAATATTTACCGTGTAAAATTAGATGAACTTTTTAAACATGATAAACGAAAGTATTTTGATTGTAATATAAAATATATTTTTGTCAATAGACGTATCAAGTAAATTTTATTTATAATTTTTTTTAAGGGACTGAGTCTTGTTAAGGCCAAAAGGGTTAACTAAAAAATCTGAAACGTAACAACAAGCAGGATGAACATTGTTAATAAACTCTAGCACATCTTATATGGGCGAGTTATTCAACATCCTTAAGTATAATAATTGTTATTTGTAGGCAATAGGAAAAAACTATACATCAAAAGATTATTCGAGGAAATTTTGGACACTTTTAAAAACATAAGTGCAAAGAAAGTGCTTCTTCTTTATCAAATTATTTATATTATGGTTTTTTGTGCTGTAACCTATTATTTGAACTAAAGATTTTCTCCCTGACTACTCTAGTAAAAAGTTTTAGCTATAAAAAAGTTTTAAAAAAATAGTGCGCATGTTATATATAGAAATCGAATGTTTCTCGGATATTGCAGAGAAGTAAAGTTGTTTGTCTACTACATATTCAATACTGTGATTTAGAAAGCAAAAATTCAATAATTAAGTAAAAATGTGACTATTTTTAACTAACGGGGTAAACAATATATTACACGGCTCAAGTATATTTCAAATTATTCTACTGTAAAAAATGTTTGTATGGAGCTGGTGCGATAAATATCACATTTATGCAACAAATCTGAAAATATTACAATGAATTTAAAACATGTGTTTATCTCTTGTAAAGAGATTAATGCATGACTATGTCATGCATTTATATGCATATGCAAATGTATTTACGGCAGCCTAAATGAAAATCTGAGAAAGTTCAGTACTTAAAAGTCAGGAATCTAAGCAACACAATATATTTTAAAGCTGGGAAATGCACTTTAGTTACTGTTGCTTTGAAAATGAAGGCTTTCCAGAATTCGTTGCAGAAGATTGGGCTTCCTTCAATTTTTAATCTGAAATCTTTTTTCAAACATCCCTATCATTCTTTTATACGATAAGTATCTTCCCAAAAAGACGATTGCTTTAAGATACCAAATTTCGTTCTGTTATAACAATTTGTTGTTATTCATAACCCTGTAAATTTAATTAGCAATAAAAAATTTCAATCATTTATAAATTTAATTTAAATAATTTATTTTTCGTTTGAAATATAAAAGCGAGAATTTTTCTATTGTCACTTGAAATGTATCCGGAAAGCAAGAATATTTTAACGTATTTTTTTCTGATCATACTGCCCTTCAAATTACAACACATATTCTAAAATATTTCTTACATAATTTTTTTGGATATTTAAATTATGAAAATGCGCAAAATTTGGGAAAGTAACTAGCATTTTAATTTATTCTTTAAGATAATAATAAAAGAATTTAAAAAAAAAACTTCAGATAAATATGTTATTAATAAAACTATTAAATTTTAAACTTGCATATCTATTATTTTACTTGAAAAAATTGAAAAATTAAATTGCTATAATAAGCAAATTTTTATACATTATATATATATATATATATATATATATATATATATTTATGATCATTAAGAAATGTAAATGACGTAAAATAAAATATTTATAAATTGAAGCATTACATATGAAAATTGCATTACCACATTACACTTTTTAAAAGAAATTGCTAATTACTGTCATTTTTTAATATTAAAACAGTTATCAAAATTTTAGCAAATAGTAACATACACACACATATCTTATATGAAGACATATATCGTTAACAATTAAAAAATAATCGAATATTATTTTATATCGATAGTTCAGTTTTAGAAATATCTCTATACTCATAATAATTACAATATTATAATTGCCGAAATCTCTATCAGAGTGACATCTGAAATAAAATATAAAATAAAAGCTTTAACATATGAACTCATTGCATCTTTCAGGCATGTATAACGATGCTGTCTTTTTTAAAACTTAAATTTGCTTATTACTGAAATCCACGGCATCCCCCAATGAACAAATACGTGTCGAAACTAAGAGAAATTATCACCGTTGCACATGCATTGGATTATACTGGTTCATTTCTGTTATTTTTATCACCTTTTCCACATAGAATCCCGGCTGACATAAATATTGGATCCAAAATTGCCCGAATCAATCCTCCCCACACCTATAAAGTGCAAAATAAAATTAGTAAGTCAGTCAAGTAATATACTTCTTTTCATATTTTTTTATAAATAAGAAAGACATTTTAAGAAAAAAATAAAAATAAGAAAACAAATTATAACAAATGCTGATATGATGAGAAACAGGGTGCTTTTCAGAGAGGAAAATATTAACCTCTGACATTCCTGATGTAGTTAGTAAAGTTAAAATGTATTACAAATAACGGACCCTTTTATTATTAATATTATTATTATTACTATTATTATTGCCACTGCATTATAATTTCGTTAAAAATGCAAAACATCGGTTTTATGATTTTACTATTTCTCAATATTTAACCATTTGTAGACACTTTGTTAAAGAAATCACACTTAAAATTTCAATTCAATTTCGCTCTAGTTGAAAATCACTTATTTTACTATATCTTTTTCCTTATTTATTTATACTTGTCCCATGTAGTCATAAATGCCCCGTCACCTATAGTTAAAATTTTAATGTCCAGAAACTGAAATGAAGTGAATTGTGCTTTTTGTTCAAAAGTTGTGTTTGAGAAGTGTGAAGGAGTCTGTGAGCTGCTTCTGAAATATTTATTTAATAAAGTAATGCAGAAGAACCATGCGTCTTTCTAATTTTTTTAGATAAAGTGTGTGTTAAATCAACAAGACTTACTCCAATTGTTTCGCAAATATTTTGACTTACGCATACAGTCTGTCGAAAAACTCCTACATGATCACAAATTAATGATCACTTGAAAAAAAATTTGAGTGGAAACCCATGATTAACGTGAAAAGAAAAGAGAAATTTTTCTGCGTCTGGAAAAAGAATTTTAGAAAAGATATAACCTTTTCCGATTTACCACGTTTCTTAAAAGCTTTCCTTTACTTTTAAAAATAGACTTCCGAGATTTAAAGAAGCAAGACAAGTTTCTTTTACTGTTTTTAATTTTTGGAAACATTTTCCAGTTATTTTTATTAGGTATTAATCCTTATTCTCATCCCGGTATCAACACGAAATATTGGTTATCAATCAATTGGAGTTTCTGTAAATCCTCATGTGTTGCATAACATAATTTACACAAATAAGAGTAAAAAATTATGTCCATTTTACGCTGATGTTTTTTGTTGAACATGGCAGATATTGATTTTTGAATTCCTCGTTGTTCTTTTTATTGTTGTTGTATTTTTCTAAAGGTTTCTGTAGATAAAGAAAAAGTTTCCTGGGGCATTCAATTATATTCAATTTTTGTGAAATTTTAGTCTATATCAAGAGATGTTGGCAAATTTTTTTGCAGTTTTGAAACAAGGACACGCTTGATTTATTCTGGTTATTTGTTTTTTAAGCTATTTTATTACAATGAGATATTCGCAATAGCACTTTTTGTTTTTGTTATTAATATCACTCACCCGCAAGAAAAGTGACAAATCTTGCAAAAATTTACTTTATGTTTTATTCCATTTTAGTACTTTTATAGATGCATCGTGCTATACAAAAAGTTTCATAAGTGAAGTTATACGGAAAACTAGTTTATGTCCATTACTTACTTTATTACTATATCTCCATTTGTGACCACAGAAGAGAGGTGGATTGTTGAGGGAGGTAAAATTTCTCGAAATCTCATTCTATGACTTCATTCTTAAAGGGTTTTATTCTTTTATGCATTATTTTTCCTCCGTGCAGAGTTAAGTGCTATAATTTTATGTTACAGTAAAATCATGCAAATTTTCTTTTGCCTACAGTATGAAATTTACTTTTTTGGAGATGTGTCACGTGTCTTACGGGTGAGCGATGTAAAATTATCCCACGACATGTAAAAAAAGAAACGTTAATCTAAGTTAATGTAATATAAGGTTATCAATATATGTATAAACAAATTGAATTTAATACTATTTTTATAGTAAGATATGTCTATGCTATCAAAAATTTCGAGTGCAATATTCCATTAATGAAGACTAGTACAAACTAAATTGGGTAAATAAAAACTTTAACCCATTAACTGCCTACGATATCCAACTTTTTTGCTGAAAAACGCTTTCCACAACAAATTTTGAAAAATAATTATCGCTTCATTTAATGGTGTTTCTGCTATTAAATAAGAGAATTTCTTTCATTCAAAATAATGATAGCTTGATAATTTATTTAACCTTCCTACCCTGTTCAAATTTTACTCAATCTTGATAAAAACATTTCACACCACAATTGTTATTTAAAACATTTTAATATATTTAATTGACTTATTTCTCCGAATATTTTATTTAACATTCCTTATGAAAAAAGTTCTGGTTCGAATCGTATAAAACGAATTATAGCTATGGGTCAATTAGACCCATTCAGGGTAGGAAGGTTAAGCATGTGGATTTATTTATAATGTTACGTAAATGCAACACCAGCAATTAATGGGTTAAAACAAAATTGTCTTTAAAAGTTACAATTGGTTTAAAATGGAGAATTATGTAAAATATTAACTTACCCGGCGAATAATACATAGCACAACATCGACGATTCTCAAAGTTGGTGTTATGATCCACACACTGATAAGAGTGAGGAGAGAGAAAATCAACCCCCAAAGAAAACCACATGGTAGAGCACATACTGCTGTCAGCCCTCGATAAACCCAATATTTTGTGCCCGCAAAAAATACATATGCAAACTTCCATATAGGATCGAGGCTTTGGTTGACTCGAGGTTCTGCAAGAACTTCTTCAAATTGCACCTGTAGCAGGAGGAATATGTTATTTTAGCATCAATAAACTTAAAATATTTTATACATTGAAAAGGTGTAGAAATAATGCAATCTTAATAAAAACTTTGATAAACAGGAAGTATTAATTTACAGGGTGTCCAGTAAATGATTGACCCATTTTAAAATTAAATAACAAAAAAAAAACGGTTTGAGATAAAAATGCGCGGTTTGCGATATTGTTATTAGAATATCAATAAATTTTTAATACGCACTTCCTTCAAATAGTTCTAATTTCGGCCAAAAGATGGCGCTGGCGGCATCAGACAGTAGAAATGCAGCATGTTTTCTTGTTCTGAAGCTGATGATCTTTCCGGCTCATTTTTCCGAGTCGAATCTGAGTCGAAATGTTGAATCGACTCTCCACTCAACTGCAGAAATAGGATTTGTTGATTGAAACGAGATTTAAAATAACATTTAAGATTGAACTAGGTCTATTGTAACAATCTATGTCTATTGTAACCTCCTCAGACAAATATCACGGGAAACTACAAAAACTAGTTTAAAATTACTGTAAAACATCTCCAACGGTGTATCAATTTATGAATAAATATTTATGACAAGAAAACATTTATTAAAGAAACGTAGAAATATTTTTAAGAATTCTAGAAAATTTTAAATTAATTTAAAGGACGTTCTTTAGTGTTTCAAAATTCTCTTCGGAATATGTTATTGTGACCGCTTAACTGATACGCTTTTTTACGTACAATAAAATGGAAATATGGGATAAACGCCACTTTTTTAAAGCTAAAATAATCGTAATATTTAATTTAAATATTTCTTCTATTAAATAGTATGAAATCGCATTTAATATTTTTAGTAGTGTCAGAAAGCTTTAAGTGATGGAAGAAGCAAACTATTATTGCCGGTACGTTGTACAAGCAAATCAGTTAAAATTTTAAAATAATGGTATGCAAATAGCGTTGCCAAGTCTCCTGTCTAAGAAAACTTATAAATCGGCACATTAAAATTTTATAAATCATACTATAAAGGAATCTGTCTAAAACAAAGCCTGTCTTAAACATAAAAATTTATTGATCCCGAAGTAAAAAGAAACATACAAAACTACCTGCTAAGGCAAAATAACCTGCTACCTGCCTAAAACAAAATATTATTAATTTTTCCGAAAACCTAATTCATCCCTACTTTATATTCATATTTTGTCGTTTAACGTATCCAAAAATTTTATTACGAAAGCCGTGAGAGATTTTAAGTTGTCTTTTGCACACACCTCGCCTCCCCCCCCCCACCCACCCACCCACGGCAGCAAACGTATCTACGCTAAAATGGATGGATATTTAAAAAGAAAAATGAAGACGTATCTTTTTTATAGCCTGTAAGTCATCCCTCTTCAAAACTTCATTACAAAAAGCATCATAGATCCTGAAATATATTTTTGCCCCCCCCCCCATATAAAAGGGAAATATGTAATCTCGTTCTTTTCCCCCCGTATGAAGAAAAAACGAGAAAAAAAACATTCTGAAAATATCTCCTGTATCTGATTTGAAATAAGAAATATTATTAAAACTATGATTTTTTATCTTTTTAAAATTATGTATAAAAAAATACCAATGTTCAATTTATTTTTCAATATTTATATTTATAAAATTGAACTAAAATAAGTAGACATTCTGCTTTATCTAAAATATCTATGGCCTCACCAGTGGGCGATAGGTTCTGACGTCTCAAATGGAGTTTAAATCAGCATTGTAATAACCTCTTCTATTTACAGTGTGGATGACGCAAATCCCTCAAAATTTAAACTTGACATTGTGCTAAGAGCATCAATTTGATGTTTATTACTTTTTTCACTGTTATTTGGTATTGCATTACACAAATATAGCTTCAAAAGTTGTAATCTACGCTTTTAAAACCGATTCGTATCTCAACTCATCGAATCCAACAGGAGAAAAATGTAGAATCGGGAGATAAGTAACTGAAAGAAAGAATCGGGACAGTGGATACTGCGTTGGCTTCTGAAATGTTATCAACAGCTTTTGTCTCATGCAATATTTAAAAAAAAACTGGAAGAAAAAGAAACGAAACTTGATTTCAGTAAAAAGTTTCCGTAAAAATGTTTTGCCATAAAATTGCCTATAGATATTTTAGTTTGGTTTGGTTTATTTAATATCGGCCGATTGTGTACACGTGAGATATAAGTCAGAAAGGGGTGTGATGCCCTGCGTGGGGGTCTTTCTAAGGGCACCTAACCCGTATTTACACAAGAAAATCCAAGGTTCGAAGAAAACCACGGAAAACTCCAAACGGTTATGCCGACAGACGCGATTGAGTTCGAACCCAGCACTGCCGTCTACCAGTTGAGACGTCAGAACCTATCGCCCACTGGTGGGGCCATAGATATTTTAGAAAAAACTGAATGTCTACTTATTTTACTTCAATTTTATAAATATTAATACTGAAAAATAAATTGAACATTGGTATTTTTTATACATAATTTAAAAAAGATAATAAATCATATTTACGTAAATATATTTTTATATATACGTAAAAAAGAGTATCAGTTAAGCGGTTAAAATAACATATTCCGAAGAAAATTTTGAAACACTAAAGAACATCCTTTAAATTAATTTAAATTTTTCTAGAATTGTTAAAAATATTTATAGGTTTCTTTAACAAATGTTTGCTTGTCATAAATATTTATTCATAGATGACACACCTTTGGAGATGTTTTACAGTAATTTTAAACTAGTTTTTGTAGTTCCCCGTGATATTTGTCTGAGGAGTTTACAATAGACATAGGTTGTTACAATAGACCTAGTTCAATCTTAAATGTTATTTTAAATCTCGTTCCAATCAACAAACCCTATTTCTGCAGCTGAGTGGAGAGTCGATTCAACATTTTGACTCACATTCGACTCGGGAAAATGAGCCGGAAAGATCATCAGCTTCAGAACAAGAAAACAGGCTGTATTTCTAGTCTGATGCCGCCAGCGCCATCTTTTGGCCGAAATTAGAACTATTTGAAGGAAGTGCGTATTAAAAAATTATTGATATTCTAATAACAATACAGCAAACCGCGCATATTTATCTCCAACTTTTTTTTTTTTTTTTTTTTTTTTGTTATTTAATTTTTAAATGGGTCAGTCATTTACTGGACACCTTGTATTTATGTAAGTAAATATTTTAGTTTTCCGAATACTTCTAAAATAAAATTTTTATCAATTGAATGTATAAAAATTTAATTTATAATTCAAATCTACATGAATTTCAGCATACAGTGCTATTATTTTTTTTAATATCTATAGAGCATTTTAAAAAAGCAATTAAGCGTAAAATATATGCATAAAATATTTAATTAAAATCAAAATTATACAAAGTATACATTTCGCTATGTCACTTGACAGTCTTATCTGAAATTATCCTCATATGAGGTGATAAAAGCCGTATTTTCATATATTTTTCAGTCTCACCTATATATGCTTGCAATCACTGCAAGGAATCATATACACAACAGCGATTAATTTTGTTTTGTCCAATACAACTTAAGGAGCATATCGGTGCATTTAAAATTCTCAAATTAAATTTCAGATTAGCCCAACATGCATTTAACATTGACCAGGCTCGTCCGTTTCCAGATTCGTTAATTTTGAAAAATAACTGTAATGATTACCATTATAGACTTTTCATGGAGGGATGTTTCACTAAGCTGTATTATATACCTGAAACGAATCTGGTTAGATCCTTAAGGAATATTTTTTTCTCTAAAAGAAAATCTTTGACTATGTTTGATGTTTTGTTGTTGTGGTTGTAGTTGGTGTTATTGTTGATAAGGGTAAGTGATGTCATAGCGAAACATAAATTTTGTGTGATTTTGATTTTAATTAAATATTTTTATCTATATATTTTTTATTTAATTGCATTTTAATTATACTCAGATCTGTCTAATGTTTTATAGTTTAAATATTTCAATTCATCCGTTAAAATGCGCGTAGTGTTTTTTTTTTTTTTTTTCTCTCATCTGTAAAATTATTTTCTCTCAAAGAGTTTAAAGCATAGAATACATAAAAAATAAATAAATCTTTGTAGCATCCACTCTTGATTAATTAGAAATTATAGATATTTAAAATGAAATAAATAAGAACCTATATTTTTTACTTACGTTTATGTAGTCATTTATATGAACAGCATCCCGGTCCAATAAGTTTAGATTCATTGTAAAGCTGTCAATAAGTGACAGCGTGCGGAAACGGCGCTTTTCAGGCTCAGTACCTTCGTTTTCAATCATTTCTCTAGAAGTAGATACTTTTGGGATAGCTGATTCAATTTCTATTCTTTCTCTTTCTGGACTGCCTTTCGTCGTACCTTCACCTGATGATCCAAGTGTTTCAAGAAGAGGTTGACTGGATTCAGCTACGTTTCCTTGTGATCCTTTTAATGATGCCTTGTCGCGGCCAGCATCCATATCTCAAAGACCAAAACTCAAAGATAATTCCTGAAATATAAATGACGCTTTTTAACACAGGTAGGTATTTAATGCATATGGAAAGCTAATGCATTAAATACCTACTGGAAACACCTCTGTTTTGTGTTCGATTGATAAAGAACCTGAGAGAATAGTAGTTTGACTATTTTAAGGTACGAGATTGAGAAAGTTTTGGAAGTCATCGGCTGTGTAATACACGCATCTTACAACATCAGTCTTCTCCCACAAACAAGAAAACACCAAAATGTAAACAAACTCAGTTGGGTACACTATCCATTATTAATTATTTAACAGGAAACCAAATTGCTCACAGAACTCAGTAAAATCAGAGCATGCGAATAAAATATGATAAACCCAATTTAACAACTTTATTTGGCCGCTTTTCAAAAATTTTTAATTTTATTTTTCAGTAAGAACTGATTTTATCAGAATCATCTTAAGCGAAATTCGGATCAAATGCCCATTTTGACAACATATTTTGAAATACATTCTGACTATTAAAAAATCGACCAATACGTACATCATGTAGTTCCTAAATAACAAAAAACTGTCAAATGCGTTTGAGAGCAAAATGGAATTTAAAAATGAGTCATAAAATAACCAATTTGTTATTTGAATACATCCTGAATTATTTAATCATGATCGCTTAGGGAAATTTTGTACGAAGTGCCCACTTTAACAGCTTTTTTTTAATTATATTTAGCCTTTATCAAAAAACTCACCAATATGACACATTATACAGTTCCTAAATGACAGAATCTGTCAATTGGATGCGTTTCAGAGCAAAACTGAATTTAAAAATAAGTCAGAAAAACGCAATTTTGTTATCTGAATACCTTAATTTTCAATCACGATCGGTTCGGGATATTCTGCTCAAAGTACCCATATTTGGCATCCTTTTTTTAAATATATTCTGCCTTTATCTGAAAACTGGCCATTCCGTTACATAGTTCCTAAATAAGAGGACCTGTAAATTGGATGCGTTTGAGAGCGAAAATGGATTTTAAAATGAGTCAGAAAAAACGCAATTTGTTATATTTTCAATTTTCAATCACGATCACTTCGGAAAATTCTGTTCAAAATTCCCTTTTTGGAAGCTTTTTTTAAATGTATTCTACCTTTATCAAAAAACTGGCCAATACGTCACATTATATAGTTCCTAAATAAGAGGATCTGCCATTTGGATGCGTTTAAAATTAAAAATGAGTCAGAATACAGGAAGTTTGGATTTGAGGTTTTTTTCTCCAACTCCTATTCTTGTTTAATTTATTTTTGCAATAAGATTCGATCCTATGAAAAACTTGTTGCTATAAAAGTTGTAGATAGTATTGAGAAGATGTAAAATAAATTTAATTAGATTTGATAGCTTAAAAATTGTCTAAGTTATGGATTTTTTTCTTTTTCCATCCCCCTTTTCTTTTCGTTTTAGGTAGATTTCGTAAGAAATACTACCTATTGCAATCGCACCAGTTTATATATCTATCTATCTATCTATCTATATATATATATCTATATATATATATATATCACTTTTTTATGGACACGATAACTTCTATAATTCTTCACCAATCTCCACCAAACTTGTACATAAAATCAAAGGGGATAAAATCTTGGCTAAGTCAGAGCCTGATTACTAACGGGGCACTCTCCTACCAGTAAAATTTTATGGAAAGTTTCAACTTGTTTAAACGCCTTTTTCATTCGAAATTACTGTCATAAATAAGGGAAAAAATTCTATTTCTTTTTACTGGTAGGAGAGTGCCCCGTTGATAATCAGGCCCTGGGCTAAGTTCGTTAATGGGCAAAATCGGACCAAGGGGATAGGAATAGGGGGCGTTTTTGTGAAAACCGAAAAAACGCCATAACTTCTTAATTAAAGTAGATATCGAATCGGTTTAAAGTTTATATTACTTCTTAAAAATGGGCCAAAAGTATATGCATGACAGATTTTTGATAAATTTAGAAGTGGGCTCAAGGGGCGAAAAAAACAGGGATTTTGAGAGAAAAAAAATCATAACTTCGTCAATTTTCAAGATATTAAGTCCAACTAAATTTTTTGTAAATGTTCTTAAAATTATCTAAAACTTTTGTATTTACAAGTTTTTGATAGGACCAACTTTTACCGATAAAAAAAATTAAAAACGAAAAGAAAAAGGGCGCTGAAAAAAGAGAAAAATCCATAACTCCGTCAATTTTTAAGATATCAAATCTGATTAAATTTATTTTACATCTTCTCAAAAATATCTACAACTTTTATACTGACAAGTTTTTCATAGGACCAATTCGTATAGCAAAAACAAATTAAACAAAAATAGGAGTTGGAGAAAAAACCTCAAATCCAAACTGCTTATATTCTGACTCATTTTTATATTCATTTTTGATTTTAAACGCATCCAAATGGTAGATCCTCTTATTTAGAAACTGTATAAAGTGATGCATTGGTCAATTTTCTGATAAAGACAGAATATATTTCAAAAAAAGCTACCAAAAAGGGTATTTTGAACAGAATTTCCGAAAGTCATCGGTACTGAAAATTGAAGGAAGTATTCAAATAAGAAATTGCGTTTTTTTTCTGACTCGTTTTTAAATCCATTTTTGTTCTCAAACGCATCCAATTTACAGATCCTCTTATTTAGGAACTATATAATGTGATGCATTGGTCAGTTTTTTGATAAAGACGGAATATATTTCAAAAAAGGCTACCAAAAAGGGTATTTTGAACAGAATTTTCTGAAATCATCGTGACAGAAAATTTAAGGAAGTGTTCAAATAAAGAAATTGCGTTTTTTTTTCTGACTCGTTTTTAAATCCATTTTTGCTCTCAAATTCATCCAATTTACAGATCCTCTTATTTAGGAACTATATAATGTGATGCATTGATCGGTTTTTTGATAAAGACAGAATATGTTTTGAAATAGGCTACCAAAAAGGGTATTTTGAACAGAATTTCCCGAAGTCTTTGTGATTTGAGTCTTTGAGTTTTCACATAGCAAATTGCGTTTTTTATGACTCGTTTTAAAATCCATTTTCGCCCTTAAACGCATCCAATTTACATGTCCTCTTATTTAGGAACTATATACTGTGACGTATTGGCCAGTGTTTTGATAAAGATAGAATATATTTTTTAAAATGCTGTCAAAGTGAGTATTTCGCACAAAATTTTCCGAAGCAATAATGATTATAGAATTAAAGATGTATTCAAACAACAAATCGGTTATTTTATGACTCATTTTTAAATTCAATTTTTTTTCTCAAATGCATTCAACTGACAGTTTTTTGTTATTTAGGAGCTGTATAATGTACTGTTTTGGTCGATTTTTTTAATAAATTCAGAATCTATTTCAAAATATGTTGTCAAAACGGGCATTTGAGCTGGATTTTTCTTAAGATGATTCTGATAAAACCAGTTTTTTCAGAAAAATGAAATTAAAAATTTTTCATAAACGGCCAAATGAAGTTATTAAACTGGGTTTATCCCTAATCATATATATATATATATATATATATATTGTTGAAATGAGCACTCTTCGAAATCTACCTCCGCCTATAGGCCCAGCCGACAGGGATTTTTTTAATTTTTTTCATCGGTAAAAGTTCGTTTTACCAAAACCTTGTAAGTACAAAAGTTTTAGATAATTTTAAGAGAATTTATAAAAAATTTCGTCTGATTTGATATTTTGGGAATTAACGAAGTTATGAATTTTTTTCTCCCAAAAACCCTGTTTTTTTCGCCCCTTGAGCCCATTTTTAACTTTATCAAAAATCTGTCATGCATAAACTTTTTGTCATTTTTTTAGAAGTAATAGAAACTTTAAACTGATTCGATATTTTTTTCAATTAAGAAGTTATCGCGTTTTTTTTTTTGGGGGGGGGGGTTTCACAAAAACCCTCCGTATTTCCACCCCCTTGGTCCGATTTTTCCCATTAATGAACTCAACCGAGATTTTATACCCCTTGATTTTATGTATCAGTTTGGAGAAGATTGGAGCAGAATTATAGAAGTTATAGTGTATAGAAGAAAGTGATACATATAGAGAGAGATAGATATAGATGTATAGATATATAAACTTTTTTACTAGTGGTAGTTTTGGGGTCTAGGGGTCAAGATCGGTGTAGATCTGCAAAAATGTTTCAGAAATTCCAACATAGCAGCGACCGCAATAGGTAGTATTTCATGCGAAATCTACCTAATACAGTTAATTTGTATGTTCCACATGAATAATAGAAAATTTTCCTAAATTAATAAGAATAAAAGGTTATTTCACATCAGTTTGATGCTGTAGATCAGAGGTTCCCAAAGTGTGCTCCGCGGAGCCCTTGGGGCTCCGCCTGAATTTTCCAGGGGCTCCGCGGCGTTCCAGGAAAATAAAACATGAAAAAAATTAGCATATTGTAAGTAAAAGATTTTCAAAATCATTTGTGTGTGTGTGTGTGTGTGTGTGCAAAAAATAAATGTATCTATTATGGGTCGAAAAATTTAATGATATATTTCAAAAATAGTTAAACATTTGCATTATACATGTATCTACTTTATGTATAATATTTTTGGTGTAAATTACTTTATTTTATACTTCTTCTTTAAATGTGTTTTAAAAATTCGATTTAAAATAAGCTACAAGAAATAGTATTCTGAATCGAATGCACAACGTGGATCGAAACAGAAAGGGCCCGCCAGTGCTGTTAACTCTACTTGCCGAACAAAAGGGAGAACTGTTTAGTTCTTTGGAGCTGCGTCTGTTATACGTTTATACTTAATTCTAACTAAATAAATAACTCTTACTAAAATGTTTTTAAATAACCATTACATTAAGTTTGAAAAAAAAATGTCAGAAAGTATTCAAGATAATTTTGAAGCTCTGATAAATTCATTTGAGCATTAAGTAAAATGGACCTTATGCACGTGACGTCACACGCCAGAGCTGGCGGTATGCTAACCTGTTATTCTAGTCACTGCACCGCCAGAATGCCACAGTGCGCAGGCGCAAACATTGCAAGCAGACGACTTCAGCCTTTCTGGATACATTTTAACAGGAAATTTACAAATTTAGAGAATTTTCTGGCTAGCAAAACACTAGTTTCAAATTTATCTTACAATATATTAAGCAACAAGCTACTACAACAAAGAATTCTCAGAAACAAGCATTAATAAATCACACTCCATAGACTGCTATGCTAAACACCGCCAGTAAATACCGAAAGCAGACGAATTTTAGCCTCGACCTCAGGTTGAATGCATAAGGTCCATTATAGGGAACTTGCAATCAGCTGATAGCCATTGTATTTCAAGTGGAGGCCAGGGTAGTTCCACCAATCAGAACTTTCTATTTCTAGTGTGTGACCTCCAGTATGACGTCAATTGCAACTGCCCTATAACATTCATTTGAGCGTTTTTTTCCAGCTGCTCGAAATAAGATGCTGGATGATTTTAAATGGATAGTAAATCCATTCAGTTTCAGTGTAAAAACAAAACCACATAGCTTAAGCTCTGAGGAATACGGAACTATCATTGATTTAACATCTCAAAGCGATCTAGAAATCTCTTTTCAAAGCAAGCGTATCATTGAAACTTGGTGTCATTTGACAGATAAATACAAAGTTAATTTTACTCCCGTTTTCAAAGAAATATTTGTGTGAAGCTGGATTCTCCACTTATACAAATATCAAAACAATATACAGAAAAGGGTTAAATGCAGAATCAGACATTCGCTTGCTACTTTCGTAAATTGCACCAGATAGTAAAATAACTGTCTAAAATAATTCAAGCACATTTTTCACACTAAACTTTTATATATTATCGTTCGTCAAACTTTTGCAAAAGAATAAAAAAAAATACTACAGGCATTTAATATTTGTATATGTTGCATATTGTATTATTTTTACTTTTTTAATTTTAATTTCCTTAAATGTTTATTTTTATTAAAGTTTACTTATTTAAATCTTCTATCCTAGTTTTCAAAAATGTATTTAATTTTTAAAACAATATTTGTCGCTTAAAACATCTTTACTTAAAAAGATCTTGTATCATTTAAAATCCCTCACTAGATTCATTTGTGTGTAATGTACGTATATACACTGCTCGACATTGAAAATGCAATACCAAGAAGGAGTGGTCAGAAATTGATGAAATTTGAGAAAAAGAGAGAGGCAGCAAGGAGCATTAAGTGATCTTTATTTCAAAATGATAGTCAGAATACAGAACGAGAACGGCATCGGCTCAGTAGGATGTAGGACCACTGTGGACAGCGATGCACAAAGAAACACGTCTAGGGATAGAGTCAATAAGAGAGCGGATGGTGTCCTGAAGGATGGCTCTCCATTCCCTTTCAACCATTTGCCACAGTTCGTCTTCTGAAAGAGGTAAGGGCAGATTCCGCAAACAACGTCCAATCCCATCCCACACATGTTCGATTGGTGACAGGTCACGCGAGTACGGTGGACAGAGACGCATTTCTATACCTTGCAGAGCATGTTGGAGCATGCGAGCACTTTGTGGTCGGGCGTTATCCTGCTGAAAAATTGCATTAGGCAGCCCCTGAAAGTAGGAGATTGCCACCGGCCGCAGTACATTATCAAAGTATCGTTGGCTCGTAATAGTGCCCTGAATACGAACTAGGAGAATTAGGAATTATAAGCAATAGCGTCCCAAACCATTATGCTCCGTTGTCGGCGTGGTGGGGTGTTCCACAGTTACTGCCGGATTCGATCTGTCTCCACGTAGACGCCACACACGTATGCGGCGACTGTCACTGAATAAACAGAAGCGTGACTCATCTAACAACACGATGTTTCGCCATTCTGTCATCCACGTCACTCTAGTCCGGCACCATTCCAAACGTTGGCGTCTATACTGTCGAGTCAATGGTAGTCTTCTTAACGGACGCCATTGAGTGCAGGCCAAGTTCAACCAATCGACGGGAAATGGTTCTAGTCGAAAAGGAAACATCCAGGGTATCTTGTACATGCTGCAGAATCGAGGTACAAGTGACTTGCGGGTCCGCCATAGTTTGTCGCGGATGCGTCGCTCCACGCGTGCTGACGTCACTCTGGCTGCACCTGCACCCCTCAATCTTGCCACATTTTCTTGTTATAATCATGTTCGCCACAGCCGATGCACCGTGCTCGCATATCCATTTGGGTATCAGCTGCGATTTGACGTAAGGACCATCCTCCCCTTCTCAGTCCGATCACCATACCTCTCGTAAAATCATTTATCTGCTGTGCCTTCGTTGATGGCGGCCTGGCATTCTCTTCAATGCACGTATCTTCCGAGAGAAAAACTAAGTTTCTTCGATAATTCGTCTGACAGAAATAATGACACGAATATTGCCCATTCTGCAAGTTCATTCCCTTATATCTTACATCACATGCGTCGGAGACCTGCGCATGTCACATCATTCGCATAACTCAGTTGCGTCTACTCTAAAATTTGCATACATTTCTGACCACTCCTTCTTAGTGTTGCATTTTCAATGTCGAGCAGTGTATGTTTTTATATGTTTGATTTTTTTAATTTTGTTTATGCTACTGGTATTAATTCTTAGTTATTTAATTTTTTTAATTGTTTTTAATAATAAAATAATGTTTGTCGCTGAAAACATATTGTTTTGCACCTTCTATCATTTAAAGACCTTTATTAAATCCATATTGCATTTGTTTACATTATGCACAGGGTGAACATAAAGTCCCAGCCCATTTTGTAGATATAATTTATCCATGAATTTTATATTTCAATAGTATTTTAAAGCATATTAGTACTTTTCAATGTGATGCCCATCAAGTTCGAAACAAGTTTCCCATCGGTTCAGTGTAGCTCGAAACACTTTTTCCAACATCCCCACAGTGATCATTTCGCATGCTTGGCTTATGCGTTGTTTTAGCATTGTCACATTTTTAACCTTACTCTTGTAGACCTCGATAAACTTCCACGCAAAAAAAACCACATTTGTTCACCATTTTTCGGATATTTCCGCGTGTTAAAGCCTCTCTTACAAATTTTCTACTAAACGTCTCTCTGACCTCATCAAATGTCTTACCACGCAAACGTGCCGCTACAGCTGCAATTTGTTCTTCTGTTGTTAGCATATCCTCGGAGTATCATTCACCTGTAATATAAAATCCATGCATTAATTATTTCTGCAAAATGGGCTGGGACTTTATGTTCACCCTGTATATATATTTTTTTATTTAAATTTAAATTCTTTAATATGTTTATGTTATTTGCATATTTAAATTTTCTAAACTGTTTTTCTCTGTACAACAATGTTTGTCGATTAAAACGCCCATTTTATAAAATATTTTTTTCTTTTCGTAACTTTAATTGCTTAATCTGTTTGTTATATATTTTTTAAATTTCTTAGTTATTTAAATTTTTATACTGTTTTACATAATTGTACAGCAATGTATATTGCTTAAACTGCATTTTTTTAGCATCATGTATCTTTTTACAACACCTCTTTAAAATTTTCTTTTAATTGGGCTCTGTCACATTTTGCAATCAGAAATAAGTCTGTAGAAATTTAAAAATATATCTTGGTTCCTTACATTTTTCATCACATTAAGAATTTAAAATTTTGCTTAGCTCCAATTTTTACTTAGATTTTTTGTCAATGAGTACTCACACCCTCATATAAATTTAATCCCATCCATGTATCCCATTTTATTAGAAAAGTTTATTTTTTCTAATTACAGTTCCTTTAACCCCTTGAATCCCACCTAATTTAAATGAGATTCTCACCAGAAACTTCTAATGAAATTTTAGATTTTTAACTTTGGCGGCAAGTTCTTGGAAATTTGTTTTTTTCTTATTTTAAAATAAAATTTTTCGATTTTTCTGATGAGAATTCAATATTATAGAGACTTTTCCTTCCCTCTCAAGGGATTAACATGTGTAGTTTTTAACTGCATATCTGTTTTGAGGAAAAAACAATGACGAAAAAAAGTTTCTTTCAAAACTGTAATTAACAGCCAAATATTTTAAATAAAATATCCAAAAAAGTAAATAATGTTGCACCAAACAATAAAGCGTATAGAATTAGTCCCGCCCACTTAAATTGACTCTATTACGGGTAGGCGGGAGTAAGCGAAAACGTGTTACATAATTACTCATGGGTTACTGGAATTAGGCATTTCCATTTTTTTTTTTCGGGAGTAGCCTATTGGAATCATACATAAGTACCTCTCTGCTAACAAAAACTGTACAACTTACCCTTTTTTTCTGTGTCCGTGTGGTTTTCGCCATAATTAATAATTGTTTTACGTAAGCTCCAGTGCAATGCATAGTTCAAACATGGTTTACCATTTTGATCTTTAATTCCAAGTTCATACTGGAAATCCCAAAAGAATATTTTTTATTTATAATTGGGTGTCATTAACCCCTTAACAGGATTGCTGAACATCGCTCGGGCAAAAAAGAGTTCGTTTATCTCGTTACTTAGCGCTTTCAAAAATCACAAATTTTTAACTCTAATTTTTGTTGTATATGAAGTAAATATCTCGATTCTACAAGGTAGATATTTCATTACAAAAAAAAGAGGGTTTTAATACTTATTTTTATTTTATTGTATCCAAATAGTAATATGAAATAAAATTGTTCAAAGGTTATACAGAAGAAAATTTGATGTTTAAAATTTCTAGTATGAATTCAGAATTCCTATATCAGCAAATCGCCAAACTGAGAACCTTGGTCTAATGTCAGAAATTACTAGCTCGGATTTTTATTCAACAGATTTTTCTCTGCTCCATAGGCATAAAAAGCATTAATTTGTAAACCACAGAGGACAGTTAGGTCCAGGGGCTCCGCCTTAAAAAAATTTCCCAAAAAGGGCTCCGCGAGCCCAAAAGTTTGGGAACCACTGTTTTAGGCTATAAATCTTAGGTCTTAAATTTTAGGGGTAGTTATTACTAATTATAAAGCATACTTTTTTATACAAAGGGGAGTCTGAAAATAAGTTTCCCTTGCAGACTGTGATGGTCAGAGTTGCGTATGAAAGACAAAAAGAAGAATGAGACATGAAAGATAGGGCACATCTTTATTTTTTCACGTAATTATCGAGTACATTGAGACATTTGTCATATCGCTTGATAAGCTGCAAAAAAACATCCAGGAAAACATCAGGGCTTTGCATACGGACAAACCGTTAAACGCTTCTTCCGTATGCAAAGCCCTGAGTTTATCCTAGAGAGCTTTTTTGAAGCTGATCGAGCGGTAAGACAAATGTCTCAACATGCTTGGTACTTAAGTTGGCAAATAAAGTTGTGTCATATCTTTCACGTGTTATTATATTGTTTGACTTTCATACGCATCTCTGTCCACAGTCGCCAGGGGAAACTCACTTTCAGACTCGCCCTCGTATGTACTACACATTTGTAGGAAATGTACTTACAAAACAATAACTGTTACACATAATACTAAATTATTTCTACTTAAATTTTATTTTAATTCAAGTTAAGCTTTAGTGCACTTTTTTACCTCTTTTTTTTTTTTTTTCTTCTTTTTTTGCAGCTTGGTATGAGTTGATTAATTATTTATTATGGAAAAATATAAAATAAAAAAAAGTTTTACAAAAATGTTTTCAAACTTTTAAACTTTTTTCTTGAAAAAGACAAATGGGGGGGTGCATTTCAGTGGAAGAGGGATTAGATGCATATTTACTCTTTACTGTAAAATAAGAAAGAAGGCAGATTAGAATTAATTAATTTAATTAGATTAAAATTAATTTAGAAAATTTAATTTTCTTAGATTCTTCAATTAGATTCTTTAATTAGAAAATTAATTAAATTAGAATTAATTTAGAAAATTTAGGGACATTTAAACATTTTAGAAAAATTAGCAATTTTAAGGAGAATGAGAACAGAGCGCATGTAATTTCTCACTATGAAAATCATCTGCATCAGATGTGATTTATCTTATCCATATACAGCAACATCTATAGACCTTTTTTCAGCAATTTTACAATCTTCTACACCATCTTCTACATGTGTTCATATTTATTCTATTAAATACATATCATTCTTTAAATAAAAAAACCCACTTTCGGATGGGAGATTCTGACGAGAAATCGGTGAAACAGGAAGTGGTGTGCAAGGGTCGCAACGGCCCTAAAATTTTCGTACTTTTCTACCAGTATTATAAATCAAAAATCTTCGCCTCAGATTTCTTTAGCATCTACAATGAAATTCTAGAATAAATATTATCGTTTTAAAATTGTGATAGAAAAGTGTGAAAACTTTAGGAATGCTACGACCCCTGGGTATGCTCGAACCCCTTTTTTTTTTTTTTTTTTTTAATGATATTTCTTTTTTTAACTTTTAAAAGAATAGTTTACCTTTCAAGGAATATTGTATATATTTTTTAAAATATGGCTCACATGGCGATGTTAATGGATTTCAATGTTCAACTAACAGTGAATTTCGAAAAAAAAAATTATTGCATATCTAAGAAATTTTTTTTATTTTTTTATTGCATTTTTAAAAATTACTGCTTTAAAAAAAAAAAAAACAGTGACATTTTTGCTTTTGTTTTTCTTTGAGATTTTCAAATGTGTATTACACAAGACTGTGCATGATTTTTAGATATATTTGATACAACATTTAATATAATTTTTTGACTGATATGCAAAGGAGAAAGCGATAAAATCTAACGCCAGGAATCGTACGGGTAACATTATTTTCCAAGTGAAATACCAGTATTTTTAACAAAAAAGTAAATCTTAAGCAATCAAAATTGTGCCGTGTTTAAATCAGAGATTTTCCGTAAGAAAATACTGGTGCCGAAGAATTTCCTGGTCATAAAATTCCAGGACCCATACAAACCCTGAACACATTTTCATATGCTTTTGTTTTTTCAAAAATAGCAAAAAAATTGAAGGCTAATTTCTTGAGCAGATTTATCTGATATATAGTAAAGAAAACACACCAAAAAGTTTAAACCTCTGTCTCAAATACAAAAAAAGCCTTAGGATTTTTAAAACATGAAAGTGACGAAAATATGAACATGGAGAAAAAACCATTTAAATTTTTCATTTGCATGGGGTGTATTAACGAAATTCGCAATATCTCGCTATATAATTGCCGTATGGGTAAAAATAAGGGGTCAAAATATTCACAATTAAACAAGAAAATCAATTTTTGACCAATTTTGAGTTAAATTGTCACCTTAAAAGTGGGTTTGTCAACCTTCAAAGAGGACCTGATGTACAATATTAAAAAAAAAGAGACTTGCCTGGTAAAATGACTCCAATTTTATGGGGCAATTGGACCCATGAAAAATGGAAGATTAAATATGTATATACTTTACTTTTAACATTAAAATGTAATTTTTTTAATTACTATCTGCTATAATGAGCCTAACTGAACACATTTACAAAGGTTTAGACTTCAATTCAAGTGAACATAAGCTTTTGGAAGGAGAATTGTCAGAATCTCCAGAATCACATTGTAAAATCATGACCCAATTGCCCCTGTAACTTTATCTGTATTCATAATCTATCCCAAGTTTAAAATATTAACAAGCAACGTTGTTGCTAGATAATTACGTTTAAATATTTGTAACAGTTCTATTATTTTGCTTTAATTATTCGTACACTTTTTTTTATAAAAGATGCAACCACAGGTCTGGGATAAAGTAATCAACTTTCGCTAATTCTGCTGAAAGATAACAGCATAAAAAATATTAATCGGCTGGGGATAATTTCTGATATTTAATGCTATCAATAAATTATGCATCATGATGAACAAACTTCTACATGTTAAAAAATATAAATTTTTTATAATACTATACACTTATGAAACCCTATTTAATTTCTTTAGATCAAGTCAGCCACAAAAAAGATGTATAATTTATGCATTTTATTTCCTTAAAGCTTCATTAAAAAAAAAAAAAAAAAAAAAAAAAAAAAAAAAAAAAAAAAAAGGTCAAAATTTGAAATTGCTAATCTACATGAAAAACGTTAACTTATGTCATTATAAAAATTCATCCGATTAATTTCTTTTTTAATGAGATACACTGAATAGATCCAAAAATATTCTAGATGACTTTTTTATTTGCAAACTATATTCTCAATTCTGAAAAACATTAATAAATTAATATTTTAAAATTATGAATTAATGACCGATATTTTTTTTCAAAACAGCATCCTCGAAAACATGACTAATTAAATTACAGCTCATTCATATCATTAATTTTTGCGAAATGTTACTTTTTGGTGGCTTAAAGGGGGTCGTTTCTTGTTATCATTTGCAACCTCAAAAAAGAAAATCTTAGAAAGTAATAGAAAAAGTTGCTTTTTTATCTTATATAAAATTATTTTATTTTATTTTTAATATGTTTTTTCTGTTAATTGAATGACTCTGATACCCTGTGAGAGATCTTATTTTTTTTTTTTCAATTTATGCATTGACTTCTGGCGCATTTGCTTTAAAAACTTTATTATGATATTAAAAAAATAATAATAAACTATGAGTAGAAATTTTCCCGTCAAATTTTTTGCAATGTGTAAAAATAAACTATCAAAAGTTGGTGATACCATATGAAATAACTAAAAATTATACAATTTGATATATTTAGATAAACCTCAAGCATAATTTACGCATGATTTTTAATAATAGATATTCTTCCAACTCGAGTGTTACGCTCGATTGTTATTTTTTATGAGGTAATTTTCAGCAGAATTAGCACGGAGTGATCACTTTATTTCCCCAACTTGACTTACTTAAGGTTTCTATTATACCTGGTTATTTTCTATCGTTCTAGATGTCACTTAATATCCTCTTTTCAAAATCACACTTATTTCCTTATAAAATACTGTTACAAATACAATCCTTAAAAAAAAAAAAAAAAAAAAAAAAAAAAAAAAAAAAAAAAAAAAATAAGTGAAACAACGTCAAAAAAATTTTCTGTAAATCATCGCATAAAAATGATTCTGGCACCAACCAATTGTGAATAACTTATACTATAGAATAACATGCGAGAATTAACATTTGGAGACAGCCTAAATTTTACAATGGAAACTTTTTTTTTTTTTTTCAGTAGCAACATTCTATTTATTCTAATAAAGAGAGGACCAACTTTGATAATTACAGATTTTGATTATTTTAATATATGTTGTTGGGCAGAGACCCCTTAGCCTCAGGTTCAATGGATTTTATACAACGTTCCTTAGTTCTTGAGAAACAGGGGAGGGGGGGGGTCTAATATTATGACACAATTTAAGTACTAACTTTGAAAAGAAAAGGGCGTGGTTGATAGTGGCTCAGCAGATATAGAGTTAAACCGCTCACCTGTGGATCCAAGATCGATGCTCGGTTCCGCTTATGTTTACTTTTAGAATTTTTTTGTTTCATAATTTATAATTTTATCATCTTTATTAAAAAAAAATTAATATCGTATCTTAACTACAACGTTAGCATATTTAAACATTAATTTAGCATTTTTGATTTTAAACCTTTATTTCTCGTCGTTTAACCCCTTGCGGCGCGCTGGTTTCATAGATTTACCACTTAATTTTAATTCCCAAACGCCACATTGGCACCAGAATTTTGTTTAAAGATATAACAGTTTATTGAATGCGTGAAATATAGCGTTTTCTTATTTACGAATAAAGTTGTTTTCAAATTCCGGTGTCAGTCATTAATTTCAATACTTAAGCAATGAATTTGCACTGCGCCGCAAAGGGTTAAGGAAATTTTTCAACAAATTCAATCTGTTATTGAATTATGGAAATTCGAAAATTTGTTGTGGTACATTTATTTATATTAAAATAAAACATACACAATTTTAAATTAATTTTTCCAATTAATTTTCAGCAATGAAATTACGCTTGAAATTACTGAATATTTAATACGTGATTTATCACGTATAAATCACGATAAATTACGTATAATATAAAACATGTTCAAGTAAAAATAAAAGCAGAAAGAAAATAAATCTTAAGCAAAATAAAAAAGCAGGAAATTTAAACAAAATAAGAAGCAAAGAGCAATAATACGTTTTACAATATTTAAAAATCTTTAATATGCAAAAAAGTAGGTTGTAATTTAATTCTTATGCTTATTGTTAATGTAATTATGTTTATTACTTTAAACACAGAGTAATTTTACCATTGTATTAACTTTTCTTGTTAAAGAAATACATGAATGATGTTTCTTTAAAATCACGAATTGACACAATTTTTCAATATCATTCCATTGATAAAGAATGTATAAAATGCATTTAAAAAAATGTTTTTTTTTTTTTTTTTAATAACAGTTTTGCATTTATTTATCATGTTTCATGAAACTATTTAGTTACAGAAAAGAGCAAATAGTTTAAAATTAGAATTGATATATAATTTTTAATTGATGATAAGATTATTAAATTACAATTACAAATATATTTATAAAATAAAAAATGAGAAAAACAAAAGGAGCGTATTCTGACTTCGAACTAGGAGCCGTTGAATAATTGACTACTGCTTATCCGACTGAGCTACGCCCACGTACACCCTTTCTTATCAAAGTAAGGTATTTCAGTTGTGTCACTATATTTTACCCCTCCCCTTGTTTCTCAAGAACTAAGGAGCGTTATATAAAATCCATTCAATCTTAGGCTAAGGTGTCTCTGCCCTACAACATATATTAAAATAATCAAAATCTATAATTATCAAAGTTGGCCCTCTCCTTGTAAGTTTAAATTTGCTCCAAGATAAACATCTCCAAGCTCTTTGGACCAAAAGCGTTGGAATTAAAATTATTTAAACTTTTGATTCGCTAAAGTTAAATCATTTTAATATGTTTTTATGTTTATTTCCTAAATTGATAATATTATGACACTGATTTTAGTATAAGCAGACAGCTTAAAAACCGAAACATAAGTTAAACTTGTAGTGCCCATAAATTTATGCTTTGAAATATGAATTATGAAATTAGTATTCAATATGAATTGCAGCCTATAAAATGTTTATTCATTCTATTCATAAATACTTTCTATAAACACATACAAGTTTAAGCGTTTTCTTCCCAGCACTTTTTTGGTTAATGTTAAAACCTAAACTATGAATAAAAATTTAAAAAAAAAGTATTCTGTATAAAAGCCCGGCTTCGCTTGCAATAAAATTAATATATTGTAATACTGGAATTTTCATTATTATAAATATTTGATATGAGTGTATGTATGTAAAAATCTCCTAATTCAGCTTCTTAAAATATATATATAAATTCTAATATTAATCAGAGAATCTCTGTAAAAGTTTAAACTAGGTTAATTAAAGAGTGTGAGATACTTTTATTGCGTTACATTTGAATTACTATTGAAAAAATAATGTTTACATTTATTTTAAAAGTAAATACCCTTTTAACAAAAGTTTGAAGGGTCATGTCAAAATAAGCGTTATCCCAATCAACTGGTAGCAATTTCATTTTTCTATTATTATTTGTGGTGGAAATAATAGAGGGTATTCACCTGTTTAAAAAATAGGATTGTATATTATACAAAAGCATGGGTTATAAAAGAAACATTTGTCTAAATATTTTTATTTAATAGATGTGAAATACATGGTAAAATAGCAACACTGATATTGTCGAACATTTTATTGAAACGCAACATAAAATTAAAATTCTTCTTCTTTTTTTTATTAATCCCTTTAATTTCGTGAGCAATTAAAGTAGGGAAGTTTAAGTAACAATAATAAAAAGAAATCTTTTGTGCATGAGAAATTGTTTTCGTTTCATATAATATAATTTAGATATCAATCTGAGCAATTGCAATTTTTTAAGCTAAATTTTGAAGATATTTAATTATATTTTAATTCAATTTCAAACATCGTTTAAATTTTCAGTGAAATTTAGTTTATTATTTTTGTTATGTATGTGCATGGCTCCATTTAAGTATTTTTCAAATTTTTTCAAGTTATGTTTAATACGTTATCAAAAGCCTGGTTAAAACTGCTTTAAGTAAACTAAAAAATATTAATTTGATATAACATTATTAAATATTAGGCAACATATATTTTTCAATTATTTGTGTGTATGTTTTCCTTCTTCTGATTACCATACATGGTCCGTATATTTTTACAGAATTATTAATATATATAAATTTTAAATTTCTAGTAAACCATTGTAGGTTTTGTTAAGATAATTAAACAGGGTGAGTCATAAATATTGAAACAATAGGCTATCTCCTTAAATATTGCCCCGAGACCCATACTCCCAATTGCATAAATAAAAAAATAGAAAAACCAATAAAAAAAAAAGTTGCATTTTTTGATATGATAAGTTGCAATTCTATGGGTGGTCTATTTTTAAAAATACGAAAATAAAATTATTATACGGCCCCCAGAGGATAAAACTTCCAGTTAGAAAATTTTTCCTTATCCATTCCTGAATTGAACAAAAAAAAATTCGTCTTGATATCTTCAAAACTTAGAGAGTTATGACAATTTTAATAAATCGTGAGGTTTCAAGGGATCAGACACAAATTGAAATGCGTGTAATTGATGAAACAATGTTGCTGTAATGTGTCCAAGAAACATTTATTTTATTTATTTCTTTATAGAGTTAGAATTTTGAATAGTTTTGTGATGGTTAACTATATAATTTGTAAGCACATCATAAAACTTCTTAATAAAATATTTTTTTTCCAAAAAAATTAGAGTAAATTAAAATTGTTATAACTCAAAATATTACTTGTCGCGTTGAATTTTTTTCTTTTGATTAAATGAAAATGTCTAATTTTCAATTTTGATTCAGCATTTTAAATAATTTTTTTAAATAAAAGTATTTAAAATAGCAATATAAAAAAAAGATGTAATTCTTTGTAATCAAATCATATTTTTAAAAGTAAATTTTCTGAGGTAAAAACTTCTTTCGGCGTGTTGAGCATTTTTTGTTTTTTGTTTTTTATGTTAAAAAACTTTGAACTTGCATGACTATTACCGTAACTGGCAGTTATTGACTTCTGTCAGTTTAAAAATGAGAAATACTGAAATAAAAACATTTGATGCAGAAAAGTGCATTTAGTTTTTCACTAAGATGGGCTCCTAACGTTTAAAGGCTTTTTAAAAGTTTCTAGGTGATTAATTCCGTCCTGTATAGTTTCAATTTCAGATTTTGTTTTAAGTTTTGCCATTCTCACCTTCTTTAATTACTGTTTAAATGTGTCAGTTGATTTAAATCTTTTTTTTTATCACGTCGATTTCAAATTTTTTTCATTGTTTTGGCCCTGTCAACTTCATATTTGGATGTAATTTCATAAGATGTTTGGTTCAAACGTATTAAACCTTGATCAATTAAATACACTTATAACGGGACATTAGTATGAGCTTGGCGTAAAAAAATACGCAACAGAAACGTTATACTCTTAGACTAAACATTCGAATACATATTTTTGTTTTTTTTAATGCTATTTGGAATAAATAAACTACTCGGATGTAGCAATCTGAGGACTCTAAAGATACGAAATTCCGTGCATAAATACTTGATATCACTGAAATTGTGTAAATTATACAAAATTCAGTATAACAGTGCCACCCGAAAGATGATAAATACAAAAATGTAAACAAAACCAATTCATGTCAAGAAGTAACTTAATCTGACTTTTTATGGAAATTCGTGCATTAATTCCTGAGATAAAGCTATGGCAGAAATCGTAACAAATGCAGTGTTACAGCGCCACACGTGGAGCTATTTACAACAAAATATAAACAACATCAATACATGTCAAGGACTAACTGAAATTGAAGTTTGATGATATTCCTTACATTAATTCTGGAAATACAGCTATAGTGGAAATCGCACAAAAGCCTGTACAGTAGGGCCACCTAGTAAGCAATTCACACCAAAAACTAATCAGCATAAATTTATATCAAGGACTAATTAAATGTAATTTTTTATTAAATTCCGTGGATTAGTTCATTAGATAGAGCGCTCACAAAATTTATGTCATATTCAAAGATACAGGAGCAGTGACTCACAGACAGACATTTTGTAAAAACATGTTTTTCGGTATCTCTGAGCCCTAAAACATGTGAATCCGTCGAAAATCAGAATTCAAAATTTTCATGAATCCAATACTTTCTTTTGTAAAGATGGAAGAAAGTAAAAATTGGTTTAAAACCATCATAAATTTTGAAGCTGAATAGTAAAAAGTAGATTTTTAACAATATTTCTGTGTAATTTATTAATACATATTTCCAATGATTCCGTTAATAGCAGTGTCATTATCGCTATTACTATTTTTACTAAACTTATTGCCTGCGGCAATAAGTTTTTAAGGCACTTTTAATGAGAGTTTAATTAATATCACTTAATTTAATAACACTTTTAATAAGTGTTTAACAAGATGGTACGGCTAATGGCTCGTGTCAGCTACGAGGCTGGCACCAAGCTCGAGATATTGCAGACATCTAGCATATTTCAAGGAAGTTTAAAGCAAAAATCTATACGCTTTTATTTTATATCTAAAAGTTAAAGTATTGTCTTGGATCGACATTTAATAATGCATAAATTTATATTGGATCCCTAAATTGTATTTCAAATGAACTGATATCGTTGCGCTCAGAGGTATGCTTAAGTGGTGTAAGTCACGAATTTTGGAAATTTTTGGATTTCAATATCGGGCATTTGTAGATATCGAGATGGATTTTTTTTTTTTTTTTTTTGTTTAATTCAGGAATGGATAAGGAAAACTTTTCTAAATGGAAGTTTTATCCTCTGGGGGCCGTATAAAAATTTAATTTTCGTATTTTTTAAAATAGACTCCTCCATAGAGTTGCAATTTATCTTATCAAAAAATTCACCTTTTTTTATGAAACTTTGCAATTGGAAGTATGATTTTAGGGGCAATATTTAAGAAGATAGCCTATTGTTTCGATATTTATGACTCACCCTGTATTTCTACTTCAATAGAATGCCTTTCTATTACTTATTTTAATATTTGTAAAATCTATCAATAGTTTCACGCATCTATAATTTTTAAGTTAGCATTTATATTTTTTAAATATATTTTGTTGTTTATCATGTTGAGAAACTGCTTTCGTTTATCAGAAATAATAAAAATCATTTAAACGTGACAGTCATTCTGAAGAATCTCTTCATTTGAATACTAGACAGTTTCAGCATAGAGACAATATCATTCTTGAAAACTTCTTTTCAAAATAATTTATATACAGCGAAACCTCCTACAACGGTCACTCTGAACAACGATTACTTCCCAATACCGGTCATGTTTTAGTATTACCAAATCTCTTCCATAGAAATAACATTACACTAAACCTCCGAACGACGAATTCCGAACAACGGCCACCCCACAGAATTTATTTCATTTTTTATTTTATTTTTACTTTTTTTTACTGTTTTTAATATTTTGTTTTAATTATGACTGAGATTGCGAAGAATGTGCAGGTGGAATGTCTTATTTGACGATTTTACAATTTCTTTACTAATTTCTAGAGCTTGCTTAGCAAAACCCCGTTTGTATACGGGTGTGGCGAGGGTGGGAGAGTGACGAAATTTTAGTGTAGGTATAATCAAGCAGTAATCATCCGTACTGTTTATCAATCATGTGATGATAGTTCTTGTCTATGTATTTTTCACGGTAAGAATGGATTTAAAATGAACATTTTTAACTTTAAATGGTATGTTAAAAGTTATTCAGAACAGAAAAAAAAATGTAAGTGAATAAAAATTTGTTTCGGTGTGCAGAGGCGGAAGAACGGAAATAGATAAAATTCTGAATAAAGAGGCGACATTTATTAAAAAAGGACGTTTCAAAGCATAAATTTGTAATTTAAAACTAGGCGTCGGAGAACTGATTATGATGAAATTCACAAGTTGCTTTCGAATTCTCGAGCGATAAATCTCCCAATTTTTGGACCAATGTTGCGGCAAAGCTCTTAAGAAATTGAAGCGAAATTATGAAATTAAAAAATTTCGCTCACTCAAAATGATAACGAACTCTAAAATAAATATATGGAAATGATTATGCATTTAAGAAAAAGGGCATATGCTTAAAAAAAACTATAAATTTGCAATTTTTTTAAGTGTAAAATTATAGTATGTATTTTTTAACTGTATATTTAAAAAATTTCGGCAATTATTTTCTTTTTAATGCAATGTGATTTTGAGTTCTTAAAATGTGTAATCTCTGAATAACGATAACCTCCGAAATACGGTCACTTTATCGTGCTCTCAGTGGTGGCCGCTATTTAGAGATTTTACTGTATTTACAAATGGCTGTAAGAGTTTCGTTAAATCTTGCTTTTTATATAATATGTGCATTTGAAATTTTTCAATAGCGTCAAAATTCATTTTTACTGCTAATAAAATTTAATATTCGTCTTAATTTCACTAATGAAATAGGCTCCAAGAGAAATTTTTCATGAATTTAATTTGCAAAATGTGAGATTTAAGGTAAGCTGTGGTAACTTGACTCATTAGCTAACTGGACTATCCGTTATTTTATAAAAGAACAGTTGATGACTTTTATGTTTTAACTTTTTTCAACATTGCACCCCAATCTTTAGTTCTTAAAACAACCTGTGTCAAACCAATCATATCTCTGCCATTGCATTGATAGGTTACCGAAAATTTCAGGTAATTTATCGTTCTTTTGGTAGCTCATTATCTTACACCATTATCTCATCATCTTATCGGTTTTTTTTTTTTTTACAAACAATGTCAATTTGATTGAACTTCCTCGATTTGTTTATGAAAATACGGTAAGTATTTTAATTTATTTATTAAACAAACACTTTTTTTAAATATTAGGCGCATAAATACACTACTATTGCTAGGTATACTGAGTAATATAAAAGGTATCTGTCTATTTCATGTTTAAAATGTAAGGCCGATATTCCAGTTACTCCATAAATTTTCCGAAAATGAGATAACTGGAACCTGTTTCAGAAGTAACTGAGACATGTGTGATCCAGTTATTCTAATAGTTATATATATATATATATATATATAATACCATTAAAAGGAGACAAGATTCACCAATGGATTTTATCAATAAAACAATAAACCAAAACGAAGAATTAAATTGAATTATAGTAAACAATATCAACCATTTCAAATTAACCATTGAACATAATAGCTTATAGCACATTGAACATGGAAGGAAAAAAGAATAATATGAATACAAATGAAATTTGTAGAACCAAAGCAGAATCTTCAGGTCCCAAATACTTTGGAACTACAAATGGAGTGTGTGGTTTCATCTTCGTATTTGCCATGAAAAAGCAAAACAATACGAATTTGGGACTACCATCACACAAAAACCAAATTATTAAACAAGGAACAAAGATATTTTACAAAAAGGAGTTGAAAGTAAGTAAAAATAATAGTTATCCATAACAAACAAAAAAGATAAAGCTGAATGGATATATATATATATATTACGGGTTATTAATATCGCCATTTTTTAATAAAGGAAATTATATAAATATCTTATTAAAATTACATATTAATATTTTAAAAAGCATGTCGGCGCGTATCAAATCATTTTTTTAGTGATATAGTTAAAACTGGATATTTTACGATACTGATGAAGAGAGGTTATTTAATCTTTTTCAAAAAGTAGCTGATACACAATATTAATAAAAACAAAGGCATGTGGAATATGGATTTGCCTGGTCTAGTTGTCTGTAACCTTATAAACAATATTTTCAAACTTTTAACCGTTTAAAATTAATTTTAAATCATTTTAATTGTTATTAAATATAACTTCAGTGCCATTGTTTTCACTGTAATATCCAGTCTACTCACATAAAGCCGGAAAGCTCTTTTTTATATATAATATTACAATATTGATTCTTGCCTCAGTGAAAGTTTGATTAATTGTAAGTAGGAAGTGTGTTCTTTTAAAAATACGTAATTTTTGCCAAACTTTTATTGGTAACATCTTGTGCAAATACTAAAAAAATACACCATTCTAAATGAAAAACATTATATATCTTAGAGCGGTACATTTTTGTTAATTTTATTGATTTTTCTTTATATCTGAATAATGCAGTAACTAAGCCATAGCGTATATGCGAAGCACGCCCTGATACCTCTTTTCTAATGTTATTCGGAGAGCATGATGTCACGATTTGCTCATTAAATATGAGGGTGGGGAGCACACTAGAACCTGTATAGAAAACAGAAATCCATTTACTCTTTTGATGGGTTGGAAACAAAATGCATTGTCAATCTATAACAAAACTAAGAAATTTTGAAATCGTTTATTGTAATGAGTGAAAGCAATATTTTCACCTTTCATTATTTACTCCGGATAAAAAATTTCTGTTTATTGTGGCAAATTAAATTCGAAGGGATTTTTATTCTTATTACTTATTAGTGACAATTGAATCGATTATGTTATTCATGTTTAGATGCATTTACTAACTGATTATATTTCCTACTACATCATGTAAAGCATTGTAAAAATACCCTGTTATTAAAATACTTAAATTTCGTAAATTGCGTTAGTGAATATTCTTTTAATATATCTTTTACTTATTTGTTTTAACCGTTTGGTGATATTCTTAACTCTTAGAATATGAAATTTTCTTTTTTTTTCTTTTTTAATCCTTTTTTTTAACTGTAAAGACTTCTCATATTTTTTTTAATTACTATATGTGAATTCCTAACTATTTCAAAAGGCAATTTTATTCTTTTTCTTTAAAAAATGACAATAAAACATGTTACATATAAAAATACCAACATTTTTCAAGATCAGTATCTTTCTTATTCATTTACGACTTTAACCCACTCAATGAAGCAATAATTTTTTCTTAAAAATTTTGCTTCATACAAATATTTTATAATAAATATATGATACTAATGAGAAAACTGCAAAGAAAAAATAGCTTTCTGACTTTAAAAATTTTAAAACAATTTAAAAAGACACCATCAGCAGGAATTATCAGAAAATTAAATGTAATCAGACACCGATAAAACAGAAATATAAAAGTATAACTTACAAGCATTCTATCTAAAATGAAAAAATTCATAGAAATTCAAACTTTGTGTAGTGTAAATTTGAAATATTTTAAATTAGTTAGCATGTATATAGTCATGTTGAATTATTTACAGTGTCAAAAACTGCAATGTCACTTTTTTAATATAAGAAATTGCAATTGGCAACTAAAACAAACTTGTTAAAACAAACATAGTTTTCAATTAAAAAAATGTGTTGATCCAAACACTAAATTTTGTGGGAAAAAAATATTTAAGAAAAATGATGCATTTTCGCACCATCAGTTGGGAACTATTTAAAGAATATTAAAAAATGATGGTCATGCTACAAACTTCAAAATAACTCTAAATATTCTGAAGTGAAATAATTTTATTTGAACTTTAAAATCTTTTCTTCCATTATATTCTCTTCATTCCAGAGGTACAAAAATGTGTACCTCTATTGTTTTCCTCCTAAAAACTAAATTGTTTGATTATTTTTACTTCTAGTTATCTGAATGTTTCTTGTTTCTGAAAGAAAACCAATAAATGACAGCACTGATGCATAAAATAAATATTATTTTCATATGAGTTTGCAAAATGCCTTCAAAACAGTGTGGTTAAGAAAGAAAGTAATTTTCTTAATTATTTAACTTATGTCCTTTCACAATGAAAAATTTTGAAGATTTCAAGATCATTCACTTGTTGCATTTAAACTTGATATATCATAAATTTAGGTTATTGTTAATTAACTTCATATTTTGTAATTTTAGATCCATATTTCTGAATCTAAATTACCAGCCCCCTAAAGTATCAATTTCAGAAAAATGGTTCTTTCTGTCATCTATGGTCTCATTTTGTTTATACAAAAGTAATTAATGTTTATGTGTGGTATTAGTTTAACTTTAGGTCTCAAGAGAATATACAAAGGATAATAACATTTCTTTTTTTTTTTTCTTTGTAATGTCTCAGAAAAAAAGTATTTTTTTTCTTTAGTGTATACAGAATATTCTTTCATTTTTTTTCTCAATTCACCCATTTCCCCTTTCATAGACGCAAATTAAGCTATCCAAGTGACTATAGGCACAACTTTTTAGGAATTACACTTTTAAGAATCCTTAATGACATAACCTTTAATTTAATTAATCCAATTATGAGTTTTAATTTTAATAATTTAATAATTCTATTCCCAGTGGTTAAAATATATATATATTTTTTTTTTTACCCCATGCAATTAACATTTTTCCAAGAAAAATATAACTTAAGATGTTTCGTTTTATTTTAGTAAAATAAATAATAAGGGCTATGTTCCATTTAATACAAATCTATATAGCAGAAAACATTTCCTAGAAAGGAAATATGATGCCTTATTGAATGCATGTTTGGAACCTAAAGCAATTTCTTTAAGTTTAGAAGAAAGAGCATGTTTTTTTTTTTTTTTTTTTTTTTTTTGTAACTGTAATAATATTTTTTTTTTTTTTTTTTTTTTTTAAAGACAAATATTTCTTTCAACTTTCATAGAAATAGTTAAAGAAAGTTTCTAACTATATATATGTATATATATTTGTTTGCATACAATTATTGAGGATTAAAAACTTTAATTTATTAAATGTGTCATAAATTATAATAATTTTACATTTTTATTTTACTATGATTACAATTTTAAGAGACTGGATTTTAATTTAAAATTGATTTTTTTACACCTGGATAAAAGTTTTATAGGTATTACATACATACTTAAACAATATTTTTTCTATTCTTCAAAATCTGTATTATAAGAGAAAAAGGATGAAAAATATCTTCAAAAACTCATAAAAAATTTATTTCACTCTTTCACTCCCACTCTTTATCTTATATCACTTTGCAAATGGCTGTTAATGTCTTTTAAAAAAATGGAAATGAATTTTATAAAAGACTTTTTATTTTAAATGGAAGCAATCCTTAAATCATTTGAAAAAAATAATTCTATTTTGAAACAAGGATTAGAGAAGAATAGAGGCGCATAATATTATTATTGCATTCCTGTAAAACAAACATTTTGTTGTCCTACTTTTGACCTAAATTCACGAATCTAGTCCGAGTTTTTTTCTATCACAGTGTTATTTTTATGCAATTTTTGATGCATTCCTTATAAAAATTTTGATTTAAGCACAATCGAAATTGCTTTGACTTTTAACTTCGAAGTTAATTTTACTCCTGCTTATAAGCACTATTTGATATTCTAAAAGTACTATTATATGGTACTTGAAAATATTGAGAAAATGGCCATAGTTAAAAATTATTTCAGGAATTTCTAATGCGGAAATAGTTACAAAATGTAAACTGAAATTAGATTTATTTTTGGGACAGAAAATCATTGTAAATTCTATAAAACAACATTTTTAAGCATTTTTACTGCAAAAATTCTTTTAATTTCTGAAAGAAAAATTGTACATTTATTGTTGAATGATGAAATATTAGAAATAATCCTCAAAATGGGTGTATATCATCCTGCAAATACTATAAGTGCCTCAGATTTTTTTAAATCCCATGGACTCATTTACATGATATCTTTTGATAATTTGTTGTGCGATATTGTGTGCTTAAAACTTCCTTTGCAAATATATTTTGTGCCATTCATTTTTAATCGTCCCGTATTGCGGTTCATAAACTCTAATATAAAAAAAATTGACACCACACTTTACTTCAAATATGACTAAAATATTGAATGAGTAATCTATATGTTCTATTACCCTATTTTGTTTATACTGATAATTCTCAGATTTTAATTAACATTCATTTTAAAATCACATTAAATTATTGTAAAGAAAAAAAATCCCATATATTTTTTTCAACATAGCCGTAGTTTTTAATGATAGAGTTTTATACAACGATACACAATCTGATTATAATGAATATTTTCAAAGTGTACCAGAAAAAGTATACATGTTATCTAAATTTCATTTATTATCGTATTTTTTCTCATATTTCAACTGAAAATCTAAAACATGCGCATTAAGAATCGAGCAATTGTATAAACACTTTGAAGTGCCTTGATTTATATTGTCTCTTCCATGTCAAAGTATCGAATGTGAAAATTTTTGCTATAACTGGTAACTAAAGATAACTTCAAGTAGGTTTCAAATATTATTTTCAACATTTTACCAATCTCATTTTAAGGTATGCAACTCTGCAAAAACAACTCTATATTGCGGTTAAACGATACCTTCTTCTTTTTTTAAATTCAAGAGTTTAATATGACAACGACGATATGTAAACATGTATCGATCAGTTCAGTGACCGTTAACTGTAGCTTAAAGCCAAAAGAATTTATTTGCGTATTAAATTCTAAGAATGTCTTTATCTATTTTAAAAGAAAAAGACCATACATTTGATGCGTTCATACCCTATTTTAAACTAAATAGTTTAATTCGATATAAATGAAATAAATACGATATCTATGTTTAGATAATTAGTAATCTCGAATATTTTGAATGGAATAGTTTTACTTTCACTATGATTATTAATATTTTTAATGAAATGTTTTTATTTTAAATTTAAATAACATAATTTACATATTAAACAACCCATTTACAAACAGTTACCTGGAAGTAAATAAACAAGAAACAACATATTGCTCAGGAATTCCAAAATAAGATGGTACCTAAATAAAAACAAATTATACTGTTGATGCTCATAAAGCTGCGCAAAGAATTCGGACGCGAACGAATCTCTCTCTCTTCCATATCAAACATAAAGATGTGGAAGACGATACTGTAAACAATATTTTGATAAATTATTTTGGTAAAACCAAACAGTGTTTCTCTTTTAACTTTTATTAGATTATCTCTGAAGAAATAATGAAAAATTATATTTTAATTTTATTCTAAATTCCCGAATTATAGTATTTTAGCATAAATTCCTATAATACATAGTACAAAAATTAAACATCACACTTCAAAACGTTAAAAAACATAAATATTTTTATATAATTAATTTTAGACTCACATATTTGCTAGATATACACATAAAAATGGTATTTAAATATTTTTTCTAACACAGTTACAAAAAACCTCTTGATTGTCGAGGTTTGTGTACATTACCTCCGAGGAAGGATGATGCTCTTGCAGCTCAGCGTACAGCAAAGCCCTTGGATACTAGGGTTACTAGGAGAGTTCAATAGAGTGAGGGTGTACTAGAGCAAATCGCCAAATATAACGCCAAATCATTTCTCATTTCATTTCAAAACCTGTCATAATGTTCATATTTTTAAAGTGATAATGTCGCATATTCTGGAACGGAAATGCTTAGGATCTCAATTGGATTACAATAGGCTTTTGTTTGTTTAGATTAAGTGGGGCATGAGACTTTCAGATACTAAGAAAATTTTTTAACAGAAAAGGCATGTATGCACTATAAATCTAAGGATTTCAGTTTAATATATAATTTATTTAATTTCTTTTAAATGGCTATATTAGATTTTAAAAAGGGGATTCATTTTAATTTCAAAACAAATTTGTTAAATTTATAATAAATCATGTGAATGGCAAAACTTTTTTTTTTTCCCCGCAAAAGAAAAAGAACTTTTTTCTTCGAAAGCTAAATCGGAACTCCCATTTTCTTCTAATTTTGTAACTTGGCTACATATGTTGAAATATATTGTATTTCTTTTAAGTTAATTTTCATCGATCGAAGGAACGATACAGTGTATCCAAGTTGTACGGAGATTTTGATAGGCTTCCATTTTCAAATTACTCACTCCCGACAGCTTTTGAAAATTTAGAGGGAATCATCCCAGAAATCTGGTAAAAAGTAGCCTTTATCACTTTTAAAAAATTTTTTATATAAATCTAGAAAACTGAAAGGGATACTTTAAAGTTATTCAAAAATATAGATATTAATTACAATATTAGAAAAGTTTTCAATATTACTCATTTTTGTTTTTATAATTAATTAGCTTTTATTTGTACGGTTCCATGCACATGTATTACATATCTCATTTATTTAATTCTCCTGGAACATAGAACAAAAACATGACGTGATATAATGTAATTTAGAAGTAATAAAATATCAAAATGTTCTTAAAATTGAAAGTATAGAAATATTCTGTGATTCCACTATCAAACAACACTAGGCAATAATGGATAATTTAAAATGTATTTTTTTTAACTACATTTTCATTTAACATCAGTTCCATTATTTTTTGGTAAACACCGACGGTAATTAATGTTCTAATTACATCCGAAAACAAATATTAGTAAGTTTTTTAAGCAATTTAGGGGATTAATTGCAATATTTAACATTCATGGCTACTTAACCTTATTATTATTATTTTATTCGCAAAACTTATTAATACCTTCCGAACATGGAATAGTCACGAAGAAAACATTAAAATGAAAATACAATGAAAACAATTATAAACAAATTGGGGAATATAGTATTTCTCTTGAGGCCATGAAACCTTCATCTCGATTTATGCCCAATTTATTGGCATTTATAACGAAAAAGGAAAATTTTAATAACTTTTGCTTTACACATTTATCTCTTTGTTTCATGTCTTCACATATAAAATTTTCTAATCTAAAAGCGGAATTATGTCTTCAAAAAAGTTACTACTTACGAATTTTCAATGCACATATAATGCATACTTAATTATTTAATTGTCCTAGAACAGAGAACTGAAATATGATGTTATAGCTACATAATGTAATTTTGAAGAAATGAAATACAAAAATGCTCTTAAAATTAAAAGTACAGCATTATTCTCTAATTCTTTGTGTAACAAGATTAGACAATAATTGATCACTTGAAATGATTTTTTTTCTGTATTTAACAATATTTCTTTTAACTTCAGTACATTTTTTGGTAAACACAGAAGATAATTAATATTTTAATTACATACGAAAACAAAATAATACTACTACTTTCCAAGTAATTTAGATAATAATTTGCAATATTCAACTTTCATAATTATTTTACCATATTTTTAAGAATATAGTTTAATTTACTGGTGAAACTTATTAATGCCTTTTGAAAAAAGAATAATCATGGAGCCACATGGATTGGGCGAAAACATTGACTAAAACATTCAGAAATTTCTAGATCTCTTTGGTTTTCCAGATATCAGAAACCCAAATTTAACTACATTAAACAGATTGGACTTGAAGAGCCATGTCCGTTTGAAAGTTTTTTTTTTTTTCAAGTTTTTACAAATATTTTTTCCTAATGAAACTTGTGTATCAATGAAGCATTTTGTGTAATTTTCAAGTACATATAGTTTTCAACTCCTTGTATTATCACTTTGTCTTGTCATCCACTAAAACCATCTCAAAGGACAATTTGAAATTATTAAACGATTCAACATAGAAATCATACAAATACAGCAGAAGCATAAGCTCCGTCAGCCATGGGTAAGAGAGCGAAAATTCCTATTTTTGATTATTTAAAAAAAAGGGGCCGAACATGATTTTAAAGAGAAGTGTAAACCTATATTTTTAGGTAGATTTCGTATGAAATATTAGGTAGATTCGTATGAATTACTACCTATTGCGATCGCTCCCATGTTGGAATTTCTGAAAAATTTTTGCAGATCTACACCGATCACGACCCCTAGACCCCAAAACTACCATTAGTAAAAACGTTTATATATCTATCTATCTATCGGTGAATATCATTTTCTTCTGGACACGATAACTTCCATAATTATGCTCAGATCTTCTTGAAACTTTTACATAAAATCAAGGGGCATAAAATCTCGGTTAAGTTCGTTAATGGGGAAAATCGGACCAAGGGGGTGGAAGTTAGGAGGGTTTTTGTGAAAACAGAAAAAACGTGATAACTTCTAAATTAAAATAGATATCGAATCAGTTTAAAGTTTATATTACTTCTAAAAAATGGGCCAAAATTTTATGCATGACAGATTTTTGATAAAGTTAAAAATGGGCTCAAGGAGCGAAAAAACAGGGTTTTTTGTAGAAAAAAAATCATGATTTCGCCAATTTATTAGAGATCAAATCCAACTAATTTTTTTATAAATATTCTTAAAATTATATAAAACTTTTGTATTTACAAGTTTTTGATAGGAGCCACTGTTACCGATGAAAAAAAATTAAAAACGAAAAGAAAAAGGGGGGTTGGAAAAAGAAAAAAATCCATAACTTAGTCAATTCTTAAGCAATCAAATCTAAATAAATTTATTATACATCTTCTCAATAAAATCTAGGACTTTTATACTAACAAGTTTTTCATAGGACCAATTCTTATAGCAAAAATAAATTAAACAAAAATAGGAGTTGGAGAAAAAAACTCAAATCCAAACTGCTTATATTCTGAATTATTTTTAAATTCACTTTTGATTTTAAACGCATCCAAATGGCATATCCTCCTATTTAGGAACTGTATAACGTGACGTATTAGCCAGTTTTTTTTTTTTTAAAGGCAGAAAATTTTTCAAAAAAGACTGCCAAAAACGGTATTTTGAACAGAATTTCCCGAAGTGATGGTGATTGAAAAATTGAGGAAGTATAACAAATTGCATTTTTTCTGACTCATTTTTAAATCCATTTTTGTTCTCAAACGCATCCAATTTACAGGTTATCTTTTATAGGAACTATATAATTTGACGGATTGGCCAGTTTTTTGATAAAGGCAGAATATATTTCAAAAAAGGCTGCCAAAATGGGCACTTCGCACAAAATTTCCCAAAGCCATCATGATTAAAGAATTGAGGATGTATTCAAATAACAAATTGGTTATTTTATGACTCATTTTTAAATTCAATTTTGCTCTCTAACGCATTCAAATGACAGCTTTTTATTATTTAGGAACTATATAATGTAAGAATTTGTAGATTTTTTGATAAAGGCTAAATATATATTTTTTTAAAAGCTGCCAAAGTAGACATTTCGCACAAAATTTCCCAAAGCTATCATGATTTAAGAATTGAGGATGTATTAAAATAACAAATTGGTTTTTTTATGACTGATTTTTAAATTCAATTTTGCTTTCAAACGCATTCCATTGACAGTTATTTGTTATTTAGGAACTTTGTAATATGCCGTAGTGGTCAGTTTTTTGATAAAGGTTAAATATATATTTTTTTAAAGCTGTCAAAGTGAGCACTTCGCACGAAATTTCCCAAAGCGATCATGATTTAAGAATTGAGGATGTATTCAAATAACAAACTGGTTATTTTATGACTCATTTTTAAGTTCGATTTTGCTTTCAAACGCGTTCAATTGACAGTTTTTTGTTATTTAGGAACTATATAATTTGCGGATTGGTCGATTTTTTAATAATAAAGTCAGAATATATTTCAAAATATGTTGTCAAAATGGGCATTTGAGCCGAATTTCGCTTAAGATGATTTTGATAAAAACCAGTTCTTACATAAAAATAAATTAAAAATTTTTCAAAAGCGGCCAAAAAAATTGTTAAACTGGGTATATCTCTAATCATACTTTATTTTTTGTTGTTGAAATGAACACTCTTCGAAATCTACCTCCGACTGTAGGCCAAGTCGACAGGGATTTTTTTTATTCGCTATCCTAATTAAAACATTTACACCAATATATGATTAAAAATACATAAAATGGAATTTTTCAAGAATATTCTTTCATTTTATGTTTGGAAAGTAGATTCGTAATGTAAAAAATGCAGACAGTGTCACAGGGGAAAAACCCAACATGAAATTTATCTCAAAGAATTTATGGTAAATGCTAATAAAAAACAATACTTTGGAACGAAATCCTCATGTCAGACAATCTGATCCAATATGTTCTTGATTTTTTCCTTTATCATCAAAATTTTTGAATTTTAAACGCGATGCAATGATTAAATTTACATTCTATTTGAGTATAAATACAACGATCAAGTAAAAATATCATTCGACACTGAACAGGAAAGCTATGCATATACATAATCATTTCGCTGATTGAATTTTCGGAAATTTTCAATTTTGAAACTGATTCTAAACGTGAAACTATTCTCATCTAAAAAAATAAAACTGTAATCAAAATCGGAAAAGTATAAATGCACAATATTATATATCGAACTGAAATATCCCATGCAAAAAATATTTAAATATTAAAATATAAGGAAGAAATCTGTAAACGTTTTTTCCCATAGATTTAACATTGGCGTTCTCATTTCTTCCCCTGACCACTGTAGGTCCGCAGAAAAAGACCTGGATGATAATGTAAAGTCTATGGGAGCATTCTTTTCAAATACTCGCTCAAATTTTAATACTTTTACATTTTTTTTCCTTTTTTGCATAGGATAGCTGAGGACGATCCACAACCTAGTTTTTACTTTTTTGATTTTGCTTATATATTTTTATATTGTGATAGTTTCAATTTTAGAACCGGTTTAAACCGTTTTTAAATTTAAAGTATTTTTTTTTTTTTAATCTGAAACCAAAATTGAAAAATTAAAAACTAGGCCAGTTGTGGATCGTCCTCAGCTATCCTATGCAAAAAAAATCATGTAAAAATATTAAAATTTGAGCGAGATATTTGAAAAGAACGCTCCCTTAGACTTTACATTATCATCCAGATCTTTTTCTGGGACTTAGTGTTGCGCCTAACTGGTCTAGTTTTTACTTTTTAAGTTTTTTTACGGATTTTTTTAAAAAAAGTCCTTCGGGCAATGCCGGGAGGAAGGGGTTGCTTTCATATACCTAATTTATTTATTTATTTATTTTAAATTAAGTTGTATTATTCAAACATACGAAGCTCAATTTAGTGGCACCAGATTATATCAGATTGAATGCTAGTTTTTGTCAATACTAAATATTAATGGGAATTTTAAGAAATTATAATCTTTTATTCAAGCTGTTTTTATTTTATGCGATTTATAGGTACGCCAAACTGCACGATATCAGGAAGTGTATGCCATTTTAAAACAACGTGATGGATAAAACAAACCAATGAGGTTGGTTGAAATCATAATTTATGTGTACATGCACACTCACATCGAAATCGATTAATACATACGAGTGCTGTCGCGGGTCAATTGATTTTTTTTTTTAATGTCACCCACATTAGAAATTCAAACTGCTATATTTCAGGCGTTTTTTAAGCTAAAGCAGAGCAAAAAATACTCCGGAATTCATTATTAAGATTAAACATTTTAGGAAGAATCTTTTTCAATTTTAAATATTTTTTATTTTTATTTTTTATTTATTTTTATTTTATTTTTATTTTATTTATTTATTTATTTATTTATTTTGTACATCGTTATACATTTAAAAGAATTTTGACAAACTTAAATGGCCGCCATTTCGAAACAAGAAGGCGGGTGAAGTTGGCCAGTGAACTCGGTCAAGACCTTAGTGTGTAATATGTATACACGGAATTATATACAAATCAGTGAATAAATATGCGTATTATCGCGTGACAAATTTCAAACCGTTTCAACCGCACTGGAAATTGAAAGTGATATAATCCAGCCATTTTTCAAGATATAGACGAAATCTAAAAATGCTCTGGAATCTTTGCATCAAGGTCAAATGCACAAAAGAAAAAACTTTTTCAATTTCTTACTTTTTTGCACCTAATTTTAATTTAATTTTTTTTTTAACTTAATAGTCCGCAATTTTGAAACAAGATGGCGGAGAACTGGCCAAAGAACTCGGTGCAGACATCAGTATGTACTATGTACGCACCAAGTTACATCTAAATCGGTTTATAAATACACGGTTTTCACGTGACGAAAATCAGTCCATTTCAAAATGTGAGCAATACTAGAAATTAAAAGTGCTATAACTCAGCCTTTTTTAAAGATACAGACGAAAAATGTTCTGGAATCTTTGTATCATAGTCAAATGCATAAAAGAAAAATCTTTTTCAATTTCTCACTTTTTAGTACCTAATTTTAAATTTTAAAAAAAAATTCAAACGGCCGCCATTTTGAAACAAAATGGCGGATGAAACTGACTAACAAACTCGGCCCAGGCCTCAGTACCTACTATGTGCACACCATGTTATATCGAAATTGATTCATAAATACACGTGTTATCACGCGACAAAAACCAGATCATTTCAAAATGTCAGCCATACTAGAAATTCAAAGTGCTATAACTCAATCATTTTTTAAGATATAGACAAAACAAAACGTGTTCTGGAATCGTTGTTTTAAGTTCTAACACATAAAATAAAAATATTTTTCAACTTTTAATTTTTTCGAATTAAATTTAAATTTTTATTTTTTTTTTTAATTTAAATGGCCGCCATTTTGAAACAAGATGGCGGATAATGCTGGCCAACAAACTCGGTCGAGACATTTGCATGTACTATATTTTATTCAAATCAGTTCATAAATACGACAGTTACAGCCTGAGAAAAACCAGATATATATATATATATATACATATGTGTGTGTGTGTGCGTGTGTCGACATTTGAACGGAGGGTAATTTTGGAGTCTGGGGATCATGATCGGTAAAAATATACCAAAATTTTCTGAAAGTGCTTTCCTCCGGACGGCTGAATAGGTAGCTTTTTACTTTTTGTAATGAAAGCTATCTAATACTTTAACTTTCAAAACCGATGTAAACCGGTTCTGAAATTGAAACTATCATAATATAAAAAATATATAAGCAAAATCGAAAAAGTAAAAACTATGCCGGTTGTGGATCATCCTTAGCTATCTTATGCAAAAAATTCATGTAAAAATATTAAAATTTGAGCGAGATATTTGAAAAGAACGCTGCCACAGACTTTACATTATCATCCGGGTCTTTTTCAGTGACTATTGTGGGGCCTTAATGGTTTACCTCCAGTCACGACTTCCAATCGGAGGTCACTTTTGACATTTTTTTTTCTACGAAAGTATACAATACATAAAAACAACAATTTGTACGTCCGAAAACTTCATCAGTCTTAAGGTTTATTCAAGAATTTAAGATTACAAAAATAGGGAAAAATGGTGGAGGTATGACACGACTTCAGTGCACTATTTAACGAAAGTGGTGTGTTGTAGGCATGATAATTCGAAAATCGCTTATCTGAAACAAATGAACTCAATCGATTATAATAATAAATTAAATAAGCTTGCTCTTGAACGAAGAAATTTAATTTATGGTGATGTGAACAAAGTTGCGACCGCTTGAAGGAAAAAGCTATTTTTTGGCCTAAAATTTGTCTACTCCAATTTGCTTAAAAATGACCATTTTGGTGAGAATTTAAATTCCTTTGTTGCATTCCTTCGTTCGATATTTCTAATAGGTACAATTTCACAATGTTTCATCGAAATGTGTTAAGAGCTTTCTAAGTTCCATTCACTTTAAAATGTTGTTTCAGGAAAAATGTCTTTACACCCAGAAAAATGTTTTATTGAAGCAACAAAAATTTCTTTGGTCCAACAAACATTTTCTTTTAAATATGGGGCAATGAAAATTTTGATAGAATAAACAAAAAAAAATTTTGATTTTTTTTTTTTCTTTTCAATTTTCTGTTCACAATTTTCATCCGAAATGCATAATAACGTAATAATAACGTCATTTATCCGTTTCAATTTGAAAAGTATTTATTATCCAAAAATTATGTTAATCCTTTATAGCTATATAAGTCAATTAAACAAAATTACGTGAGAGAGTTATGGCTACTGCACACCAATTTAAAATTTGCAGAAACAACAAAATTTTGTTGGAATTACAAATTGAAAGTACAAGACTTTAGTAAGACTCAAGAAAAACTCGATGAAATTTTGTTAAAATTTTAAAAGACTGTTAACAATATTTTTTTGGTCTGAGCAACAAAACCGATTTGTTACGTTAACTAAAAAAATCACTTAAAACAACCAAAATGTATTAAACAAAACATGTTTTATAGTTTTTATCAATTCCTTTTTCTGGGTGTAATGTTTTGAAATGAAATAAAATGTGTATAACAGTCATAAAAACGATGCTGTATACTGTGCATTTTACATTTTAAACGGGCCAGCTAGCTTGCATGAGTATAAAAAAGGAGCTACAAAAGGAGCAGTTGTTGCTGACGTCGCGCAACGGGGTGCAGCATTTGCTTCGGAGTATGGAAAAAAATAAGTTCTTAATATGAAATCGACTTAATTTTTTGTAAGTCAATAGTCTAAGTACTATTTTGTTGCATGGTTACATTTTGCCCAAATTGATTTTATTTAACTTTATAATTTGAGGCAAATCCTTGATATAATAATGTATTCTTTGTTAGCTTATTTACTATCCTACTTCATTTTAGGACTACTTCCTCTATTCTACTATAAATCTTTGTCCAAATTTTTCGAAATAAATTTTCATGGACATGTTTCATATGTGTTCCGGCTAACAAATTGCTGGAGTTGTTTCCACATTGCAAAATGTTTAACTAATGACACTGCTTTTTTTTTTAATATTATTATTTGCATGTGCATTAAAATGCATAAAAAATGTATGTATGATATTAGAATTATGTAAGATACCATGATAGTACATAATTTTTTAATCTCTCTTGACACAAATATTTCTTATGAAAACTCATGCAATAGATGATTTATGGGGAAGAATTTGATTATGTAACAGTTTGAGCTGCCTCGATGTTTGCAATTTTTTCCATCCATTTTAAACAATAATTACATGTAAAAACATTTTTAATGCTCCAGTAGCTTCTTGCTTTACATTTGTTTCGCTATTTTCAGTCTAAGAATTATCTTGCCTTAAACTTAACTGTTTAAAAAACTCGCATTTTTCTGAAAGCAAGCATTTAACATTTGATGAAAGTTTGTTGTTAGTTATGAATAACTTAATACTCTAAACTTAAATTTCTTACAGTGGCGGATCCAAGGGGGGGAAGTCATGGGGGTCATGACCCCCCCCCCCCCCTGAAGCTCTTCAAAGAGGAATGTAAGTGTAAGTAAAAAGTGCTAAAAGAGGAACGCAAAATAATGTCTAATCGAAAGAATTTGCGCTTTTTTTTAAACTAATCGAGAAAATTCGCGAATTTGCCGCGCCTGATATACATAATTCACAATTTTTCAGCACTCGATCGGTGAAATTCACGATTTTTACGAAGCGGATCCACGAAATTCACAATTTTCCATGCCTAATCGACGAAATTCACGATTTTTTTGGGTGTGATCAATGAAATTTGAGATTTTTCCACGAATGGTCTGCAAAATTTGCGATTTTTCTTCACTTGATTGACAAAATTCACGATTTTTATAATATATGTTAATAATAGATGTAAATTCTCAGACAGATGCAATAAAGCTAAGCAAAGCCAACAATATTATTTCATAATACTTACTAATAACTAAGGGGCTTTGCATGGGTCTTCGAAGGTTAAAAACCGAGAAAGACCCCCACCCCTTTCTAAAATGCATATTCTGATAATATGTACTGCCCCCCCTCCTCCTCCGAATACTTTAAGATACATTTTTTTCCCTCTTCTCTAAAATCCCTTGGAAAAGTGGCTCTTCCATACACACTGTATAGAAAGTCAATAAGGAAACACCTGTCCGTAATAGGGATAGGTAGTTCCTTATATGGACACTTGTAAACATTTTTTTATTTTTATCATTTAAATTAAACTAGAATAATTACAAGGTGGCTAATTTTCATAATGATAGTCAATAGTCCAAGGACAGTGGTCACATGTTTTTTGAGTCCTATGACTTGTACATGGGGGTGAAAAAAATACATTTTCCTTAGGGTGTCCATATTGGGTCAGGTACCTTACTTTAAAATTGTTTCATTAAATCATCTGTCAAAAGTTATGACCCCCCCCCCCCCTGGAGGTTGGGCTGGATCCGCCCTTGATTTCTTATACATTTTAATATTCACAATTTTAAATTCTTTTCAGCTGCAATTTACATATTAATCTCTTTATTATTATTAAGAAAACATTCAAAGCAATGTATAGAATGTCCCATGTCTCTCAGCAGTCTGTGGTGTGTAAAGAGTAATTGCAAGAATAAGCTCAGTCTTGCAGTCTGCTCTAGTATAACATAATGTTACATATCTTCAACTAGTATTATTTATAAATTTCCACATATCAACAAAGTAAAATAATTTAAGTTTTAAAAATGGCTTTGCTGAATCATAAAGTATTATTTATAACTTTTTTGAATATAGACAAATTTTAAATCCTCTAATACCGACACATTTTCATTATTTAATAACAATTATTTTTATTTGTATTATTTAAAATCTCTGCTAAATGCTAGGAAAATATTTCTCCGGTGTTTTATTATTCTAAATTTGTATCACTCACAAACATCTTCGAGGATTAAAAATCAACATGGTATTTATCTATTTAAAAAAATTAATTTTCTATTTTCAAAAAGTTCTATTTCTCTATTTAAAAAAAAGAAAGAAAGAAAAGGGAATTAATGCTGTCACCGTCGCTGACAAGGAATTTTTTGTGAACTACGGTAGTTCTTCGCTAATATTGAGAAAACTACTGCACACAAAAATATGAAAATTGGTGATATTATAGATAAATGTTTGATAAACACGCTGATGTAGACAGCTTTCAAATCGAATTACCATTTTAAGGTATATTTAATGTTAAATTTGGTCAAAATCGTACCATTAAAAAAGTTTTATAGAAGCAAAAATTATGCATAGGGCTTTAAACATTTTAGATCATTTTATGCATTAGAAGTTCCCGGTGTGCAGACTGTATTTATTTTTTTTCAATTTGACTCTTTTTTTTTCGAGGATTTATTTCCATTTTTAATTTAAATTTTCAGCATTTTGAAAAATATTTTTACGTATTTTAGAAAAAAGTTATTATTTTAAATTGTTGCTAGATGAACAAAAAATAATATTTTCTTCAAATTAAAAAATTATTTACACGCGACTATCACAAAGAGAAAAAAAACTTTCAAAGAAGAATTAAATAATTACGAGTTAAAAACGGGTAAAATATTGAAAATTAGCTACATTTACATGTGAATATTAAAAGAGAAAGATAACATTAAACATCGACGTAAATGGAAAAAAAATATGTCATACTTAAAATAGTCAAACAATAATATTGCAAAACGTTTAAAATTTAAAAGATATTTACTTGAGATATTTCCTATTTCTAAATGATTTTGTAAAACTATTGTTGTGAATTTTAAAGCAGCGAAAATAAAAATATTTTCCTTCAATACAGTAGACGTATCTTCAAATAAGTATCAAAAAGAGAAAGAAAAATTTTAAATATAAAATCCATAAATGTGCGCTAAATGCAGCAGGTAAAAGAAATTACGTCATATTTAAAATGACCAGATTATCGTATTTTAATATGATCTTTTTAACTATTATTGTGGGCCCTCCGTGGCCGAGTGGTAATGCACCACGCCCACATCATTTGAGAGCGTAGGAGGTTTGTGGTTTCAACTCTTGCTGGTTCCATTGCACAATCTTTGCGGAGCTCCTGGCCAGTGGCGTAGCTAAGGGGGGGCGTCCGTCCCGGGCACCGAGGCCTAGGGGCGCCAAATTGAGAGAAATTGTTATATATCTATATTGGGGTGGGGGCGCAAAATTTCTTGCTGGCCCCGGGCGCCAAAAAACATAGCTACGCTACTGCTCCTGGCTGCATTTCTCCAGCGTTATAAATTCCCTTGTGCTATCTCGTCACTGTGTTCTGACCGATGACTTATAAGCAGAATTCCATGTCAAGCACACAAGTCAGATGTATGTTCAATAACTAAACAGACTATTGTTGTGCATTCTAAGATAGCACAAATAATATGCCCTTTCAAACAACAAAAGTATTTTCACGTGAATATTAAAAAACAAACGAAAATGTAGCGAAAATTTTTGTTTGTTCACACATCAGATGAACATCAGATTTAAACGATACATTTAAAATGCTTTACTTAAACATTTTTCTTATACCTTGGTTCAAAAAGTACCTGGAGGCAAAAATTGTGTATTTCATTGTTTAACTGATATTGTTTAATCAAACATTTAAATAGCCAGTAGATGTTTAACAGCAGCTAATTCGACCTTAAAATTCCCCAGTCAAAAGGGGATGAATGGAAACCCGTTTACAGGAGGATCACCGCTTTTTTAATTATTGTTTAATGTTTCGCAATCTTTTAAAAGCAGATCAAATTAGCGTGTTTTTAAAACTTGTGGTACCTCAACGGAGGTTGACGAGTGTAGCTCGTAGGGGGCAGAGTCCCCTAATATTATTAAAGTTTAATAACTTAAAATTTTATCATGTGGATAAAATAATGTATACCTAGTAAATAATAATTCATTAATTATTTCTGATGCAAATGATAAACTTTTTTAAACTTTCGTCAGTTTAAGATGTCTGTTGAAATGTTTAAATTTAATTATTCGTAATTTATATTTCATTCATAAAAAAATAAGTTTATGAATAATAGTAATAAAAATTTGAATAAATAAAAAGAAATATTATTTACTAGCCAGCTTGAAATTAAAATAAGGTGAATCGCTTTTAAAATAAAAATTTTCAAATGATAAATTAAACCTAACACATTTATAATAACAAAATTGTCATGATTACTTATTGTACTGTATGAATGTGCAAAAATATGAGCAACTAATATAATCTTATTATCTTTATAAACGCAGTTTACATATTCAGTGAATGGTGCTCTGAAAAGGTCATAATGATCCCCTACCCAAACTAACTACATTTAATTAAAAAATTGATAATTGCAATTCAACAAAACAAAAAATATTGTAACAAGGAATGGAAATTTGTCTGAGTCAAAGATAAATTAGAGTTTTTTAATGTAAAAGGAAAATTACCCTTATGCCAGGAGAAAATAAACAATGATCTTATAAATACCCTGTTTTCCCTATATAACTATCTAAATTCAATAGACAATGTTTATCATTTGTTTCCTTTAATCCTGATTATTGATTCATATGTACTTTATTTTAAAAATAAAACCTCATTGATAATATCTATTTATATTTAAATGTATTTCTATCAAAGCCATTTTAATTAAAGCCATTTTAATCAAAGCCATTTTTAAGAAATTTTTTCTATCAAATCCAAGCACATTTTAAAATTTGAGGCAGGAAAGAAAGAGGAGACATAGTCGATTTTGGACAATAAGAACATAGAAGTCAATAGAATAAGAGGTGAAGTGACAACCTCCCAGTATTTATTTTATATAGGGTGGGTATAAAATATTTTCCTCATTGTAAAATTTCACTGCATACATGCTATCATACTTAGATATATGTTTATTTTCGTAAACTGAAACAGTAATCTAGTTTGTGATAAAACTAATTAACGTAATAAATTTCAGTATGTTCCCCTTTTATATGTCAGAAAATGTAAAGACAGCATTCTTTGTTTTCTCTACGCATTATTCACCATTTGTTGTGCAATATTAGATAAATTGTCTGTTGTCCTAGCCTGTAATATTTTAACATGAAGGAATGGTGTAGCATTGATTTGACCTTGATTTGATCCGAAAAGAACTAATAAAAGAAGAAGAAAGAAAAGAAAATTGGATAATGTGTGGCGAAAACTGAAATGCTGCCTTTACATTCAGATACCTAAAGGAGGGATAATTTGAAATTTAATTGATTGCTGTTTTTAGAACTTACAAAAATAAACATGTGTTTCACAAGTAAACCACCAACATGATATTCATGATTTTAATGATTTTAAAGTACATTGTAGAGTTAAAACTAAGGTATCCTGGGGTAATAGCGCCACGTTAAGGTTCTACCAATTTTCACGGCTTAATTTTAGATTGTATTTTTCAAACAAATATAGGATTCGATACAGTAGCTCATTGTCTATCTGTAAAAAAAATAATTTAACAGATATGCATTCATAAAATGTAATGGCGTGATTTCTTGACCAATGCTATTTGGCGTTTTTATCCACCTATGCGGATAATAGCGCCATGCAAACAAAGCTATAAAATTAGATGGAATAATCCCATGCAGATTTCCCATTTCTAAAAATACAAAATCTACAGCCTTAGAAAATGACAAATTGTTGACAAAAAATCTTCTAAACGATATAAAATGTTTAATTTTTTGTGAAAATGCAAGAAAAGATGGGGGGGGGGAGGCAAAAGAATATCAGACTCTGAACTTCTTTTTGCCTAAAAAGGACCGCTTAAATAACATTATTAGGAACATTGCACGGTTCTAACTGTGTTTATCTAAATCAGTATTTACGTTCTCATATATGCATTCTATGCGATAGAAATTATTCAACTTTTTGCGAAAATGAATAGAAAAAGAGATTGGGGGAGCATCTACAGTATATAACATCCTGAGCTTCTGTTTACTTAAAAAGTCCCGCTTAAATATAATTATAAAAAACATTGCACGGTTTTAACCTTATTTGTAATCATAATGTAATATTTCTATCATGTGAAATTTTATAATAACGAGAGTTATGTGTGATAAATATATTTGTTAACGTTGTTATAGAAGTCTTTTAAATACTTTTTTACCCGTAAACCCCACACTAATGTTAATCAGCTCAAACTTAAAGTTAAAATGTCGGCGTTATATTAAACATTCTTTAATAAATTTGTATTTTTTATTAAGTTAAGATTTCCCTGTTATCAATATCCCTGTGAGATCCCTTATTAAATTTTTCACATGATTCATGTAGTTATATTTCATTACCTCTATGCTAGCAACAAAATAAACCTTTAACTGCTGTTAGCGATCTCACTTTTTTTTTTTTTTTTTTTTTTTTTTTTTGTCAAATTTTAGATTTTAACTTGAAGTTTCCAATTTAACTATAGGTACAACTGAAAATCTCGTTCGTTTGAAGTCCTCGTACTATTGTTAGAAATACTTAAATATATTAAATTTAATTAGAGATAATACTGTACAAAAAGTTTAGTGCAGAAATAGTACTCTATGAGTTTTAATCATTGATCGCCTTTTAACCTTTAACTAATGTTACCGGTCTCACAGACCATTTCTTTTTGCAATTTTTATAATTTAACTTGTAATTTTCAATTTAACTACAAACACTACCGAATTTTTGTTTCATTTGGAACTTTAGTACTATTACCACACACTTTTACATAGATGAATATTAATTATAATCGTCTTGTACAAGATGTTTAGTACAAAATTCCATTCTATGAGTTAATCATGCCTTTTATTCCTCTTTTGATCTTACGGTCTCACAGACCCCCTTCACATTAGTTACGTTTCAATTTATATCATCAGTTAAAGGTTAAATTTTAAAATTTTGAAAAACAGAACGCTGGGAAAGCGGACAGTTAAAATTTAGAATTCAATTGAATAATCAATTGAGAATTTAATACACTCTCAGAAATAAAACTCTCAATTTTGACGATAGAGGAATCCTTGGGCTATATTTCGTCGTTTTTGACGATCATTTTGTATCAAAATCACATGACTTTTAACGAAACATAAACCCTCGAATATTTGACGAAACTGTTGTGTCAATCATGGCCAGATTCAATGCACTTTAAAGAAACAGTTGTGGTAAGTTGTTTGTCAAAGGACGCACTACTTATTTCCGCAATTCTTGCGATTTTAGCAAGTAGATATTTGGTTGTTTATGTCAGTCTTGTAATAATTTATTTTAAAACAGTACTTTTTAGCGCTTTTCAAAAAATACTGAAATACGGAAAGTTATTGTTTCTGAAATAGTTATTTTTTAGCTGTTAACATTTTTAGATATGTTTATTTATTTATTGTTGCTGTTGATATTCGGCATGGTTTAATTCGGAAAGAGCTAACTTGTTGTGTTATGCAAAATCGTTCTAAAAGAAAATTTGGTCTTTTACATTTCAAAATTCTAGTATCTCTTTTATCCATCCAATAAATAAATCAAATGAAAACGTACATAATTCATCCCTCTTTCTTTTATAAAGAGTAGTGTTAAAATCTTAGCTTTATCTTATAAATTATCTTATAGCATTTAAAAAACTTCCCAATATGCACATCAAAATTCGTTATTTCAGAGCAATAAATTAACCAGACCATATTTTGATTATTCATTGAGGAAAGAAAATTTCTCTAATAAATTATATTAATTAAGACATAATTATTCGTTAACCAGAAGAAAATCATAACAATAAATTAGCCTTATTTATTAAAACTTAAAAGATATATAACAACATGGATAAAATTACAAACTACTTTAAAAAAATATAAACACGCAGTCAAATCCATTATATCTCTTTAGAAACGAGATTAGACAAGGTCCCTACGGCGTAATGACTAAGACAGCGCGCTGTCATACCGAAGGTTGTTAGTTCGAATCCCCTCGATGGTACTTTTTTTTCCCACTGTCAAAAATTACGGGTGCTTATAAATTTTTCGATAGATGGCATCACCAGCGCTGTTTTGACGAAACATTTTAAGAAATTAGTATCGTCAAATAAGCAAAGAAACTAATTTCGTCTTTCTGACGAAATATTCGCTCGGAGCATTTCCCAGAAAACGGTTTCGTCAAAAACGAAGAAAATTTCCTGAAATCTGAGTATCCATTTCTGAGAGTGTAGAAACCTGATTTTAAAAATATATGAATTAGAATATTGAAAACATTTTGATATCGTTGTATTTATAAGAGTTTAATATAGTTTTTACATTAGTATTAAATAAGAAAGATCAGTTATGGGTAATAATGGTGTCTTATACGTAAAGTAATAAATAAACCCGTTTCGGATGTAGCTCCGCTACTGTAAGGAATCAACCGGAGTATTAACGCCAAGGAATAGCGTTATTACCCCCGATATACTTATTGCGCAGTTCATATTAAACTACAAACTATCTCGCGAACATATCCAAAATCTTCTACAACATTTTGAAAGTACATGAAATGCACTATAAATTTAAATAGTAAACAAAATATTTCCTGATAAATATAGTCCTCACATCACAGAACTTACCTCGCAAATTTTAGATCAAGCATTAATTTTAGTTGCTTCTAAAAGCGATAAGACCTACAAATGGAACAATTTAACTTTAAGCTACTGTTTGTGTTTTATATGACTCAGGGCCCTTCCGCGATGAGCCCACAGGTCCATTTTCCGGATTATTTCATAACTATGCGTAATTTTGTTCGTTCATGCGTTATGAATAATTTTCTTTATAAATCATATGGATAACATCACAAAAAATTCAAAATTCGATAAATGAGAGTTATTTTATAATCTGGCGCGACCCCCTTAAATTGATTTTACTTTTTTGGGGATGTTGAAAGCTCTAAGTAGAATTATGAATTAATATAACTTTGAACGCTTCGATATTTTACTAAAAAAAAGCATTTGCCCTTTTTTCAGTTTTTCATGAAAGTTTATCATTTTCTGTGCTGTTTTAACTAGCGTTTCTGCTGACGAAAATCTAAATTAATTTATACATAGATATATCATAATTTTTAAATTACTGTTATCGTTTAAATTTCCATACATATATATTTACTTTTGATCAAAATTATGAAATAATGCAGCGTATTTTTATTGCATTTTCAACAAAATTGCATTTAATTGACTAGCGAAAGATTTTATAAAATAAAATATACCGCATATTTCCGTATATAAGACAATCAGTGTGTAAGCCGATTATACGAATTTTCATTAAAAAAAACCGTCTAACATCGGAAACCCGTATATAAGCCTATGAAAAAAAAGGGGGGTGATAAAAAATTTAACAAATGAATGAATTTGTCCACATGGTATGAAAAAAAATGCTCTGTCTGAAATAAATGATATCTCTTATTCTGTCTTGGGCGCTGCCACATCTGTTTAATTGAGTCCCGTTCATTCTGTTATGACTTGCTCGATCATAAAAACCAAAGCTCCTATTTTTGGCTTACATACCACAAGAAATGATCGTTCGATCTTTCAAAAAATGTTGCTTCGGTAATGCGATGGAAAAAAACTAGAGATGCTGCCATTTTTTTAAAAAGATGACGACTGCCGAAATTAATGTAGAGGTAAATTAGCCTCAGAAACCACAAGACTTCGACTGACAATGCATGTGCATAGTTTCGATAGCTGAGCGAAGTTCAAAGCCCATCCCAGAGAAATATTTGCAAGCTAAGTGCAATAAGAAATCTGTGAGAGCTGGAAGATTTTGCAGGGAGAGAGCCTTGATCTGCGGTGCAGAGCAGATGGGTTTTCTGCACGCCCGTGTTTTTATCGGAACGAGTTTCCGACCAAGAACTGTGTGAAAGGGATCGATTGATACCCATAAGTAACTTTAACCAGTCATTTTGTGTCTGTTCATTTTATACTTTATTTTAGCCTAGAATTGTATATGTACCAGTTATCTAACCAAGAAACTTATTTTTAATTAAATATTCGCTCAGTGAAATATTGGAACTGTGATTTATTTCTAATTGCCGATTTTCGTCCGCCCCACTTCTACAAATTTTGGGGGCTCAGCCGGGATGAACCAGAGGACTTTCAACAACTTCTTAGCTCTTCGGCGGTGGATGTTTCCATGTTCCCTGCTACTCCAATGATTGCTGGAATCGTCGCTGTTTTTTACGAAGAAAAGAAAGAGTCATTTAGCTGCTTCGACCGGTGTTCGGGAAGAAAACAATGCTGTTGCGGTGACACAAGAAAAAAAAACAACTCGTAGTGCGTTTTTTTTTTACGAGTTGTAAAGTTAACGATTGCGCGAGTGCAACGAATTTGTGGTTTTTTGTGTGAAACGAATGGTTTATGCTGTTCAAGAACCCTCGCTGTGATTTTTTTTTGCGAGGCGATTTTTACGCGTGTGAAATATTTTCGAAGCCAGTGATACAGGGCTGAAATGTCCTAGTGTTTTAGTATTTTCAAGCCCGGTGCATTTTTTAGGGCTTATATTTTTTAATATATACAGATATGTATTGACATATTGATCAATCTATATCGAGTGTTTTCATAATTATTATATATATTTGATTTGAAGTTATGATATATTTTGTGTATTATTTTTCATGAGAACAGAGGATATCCACAATGAAGTAAGTGGTTCTTTCCCATAAATGGTAATTAAATATAAAACTTATAGCATCTTGCTTTTATTTTAAACATTAAAGAATTTTGTTTTGTAATGTGAGTTTATGAATAAGAAAATAATTTTGCTTATATATGTAATATTTTTATAAGATATTTTAGTATATTTGATAGAGTTTTTGTAGGAATAATGGCACATTTGGTAAGGGCAAAGAAAATAGACTTATTGTCAGTGTTAAATGAATTGGGGCTGAGTGCTGAGGAAAGCGCGACAAAAGTTCAGTTAGCCGACATAATAACCAAATCGGACGGGTATGATGAAGACTTAGTCAAAAACTTATTAGACGGTCTCGTTAGCGAACGTTTGGAACAAGAAAAAAATAAAGAAATCGAGGAAAGCGAAAAAAAAGCATATGAATTAAAAGAATTAGAGTTAGAACTTAGCGCATAAAACAAATCCGAAATGATGCTTAACGCCGGAGTGAAAACTCCTGATGTTTTAAAATTAATCGCGAGATATGATACCAATGAAGAAATAAGTATATATCTCACGTTGTTCGAAAGACAAATAAAAAGATTAGGGGTAGAAAAGGAGAATTGGGTGACTTATTTGCTAGGTCTGTTACCATTAGAAATAGTTAACATAATAGGTCGCGAAAATGAGAAACTCTCGAATGATTATGATTATGTTAAACAGTTATTATTGAAAAGATTCAAGCTTAGTGCGGAACAACTTCGACAGAAATTCTTTGCCCACAGAAAAGAAAGTTCGGAGTCGTGGCGCGATTACTCATTTGAACTTACGAATTTTTTAGAAGAATGGTTGACAGGTCTGAACATTTCGTCTTTTGAAGATTAAAAAAACCTTCTAGTTATTGACCAAATAAGGAAAAAATTACCATTGGAAGTAAGGGAGCATTTTATTGATGATTTGCCTAAGTTTACTAAGGTCTCGGATTTTATAAGTAAACTTGATGATTATGAGGCGGCCCGTAATATCGTTAAGAAGAATTCGGAAGTAAAAAATAGCGATAGTAAAAGGCGTTTTTCGCAGAACATGGAAAACAAAAGTTTTGACCGGAAGAACAATTATTCCCAAAACAACAAGAACGGAGTAAGGAATAATTATAACCCTTTCAAAACTAAATGTTTTTATTGCAATGAATTTGTTTCTCATAAATCGAATCAGTGTCCTCGCAGACTGGATGGAAATAAAAGTAATCACTACGGTTTAAATAACACGAAAGCGGTGAACGCCATGAGTAATAAATTTTGTCCGTCGGATAAAATTGTTAAAAGTATTGAAATTAAAGGGAAACGCGTAAATTGTTTTGTTGATAGTGGGTCAGATGTGACAATGATAAACAATGAACTTTATAGAATTTTGGGAAGGCCTAATTTAAGTAAGAATGATGTGAAATTGACAGGTATTAGTGGTGATGGAGTAATTCCTTCAGGTTTTTTCAATACTAATATAAAAATTGATGATGTTAGTGTAAATTGCGATGTGTACGTTTTGCAGGATTTAAAATATGAAATGTTTCTCGGAAATAACTGTTTGAATAAATTAAATTTCGAAATATCAAACAATGGCTTAAAAGTAACAGGTAAGCGGAACGATGAAAAAAGTTACAAGTGTAAACGTTGTTACAAAGATGCCCTTAGAAATTCCAGAGATAGGCGCGGTCAAAGATGTTAAAAACATTCTCACGATTAAATCTGACTTGCGGTTAGATGTTGAAAAGGTTCCCAGGCCCGACCCAGACTTGCGGTTGAATTCTTCAAACACACCCATGACTGAAAATTCTTTAGATGATTCTCATGAACTCGAATCTGTTTGCTTAGCAGAAATAGCTAATGCGGTTAATGTAAATGAAATCGATATGACGCATATTGCCGACTGCGGTTTAAGGGAAGAATTAATTAATTTGATTACGAATTATAAGCCTGAGAAAACGAAAAGTGTTGACTTGAAAGTTAAGATAGTGTTAAGCGATGACATACCAGTAGTACAAAGACTGAGGCGATTAGCGATTGCTGAACAAGAATTTGTTGATACACAAATAGGAGATTGGCTTGATAAGGGTATTATAAGAGAGAGTTGTTCAAATTATGCTGCGCCAATTGTTTTAGCGAAAAAGAAAAATGGAGATTACCGATTATGCGTAGATTATAGGAAATTTAACAAAAAGATAATTAGAGATAATTATCCCCTTCCAATGATTGACGATATTTTAGATGAGATTGGACAGAGTAAGGTGTTCAGTACATTAGATTTGAAAAATGGATTTTTTCATATAGAGGTTGATGAGGATAGTAAAAAGTTTACTTCGTTTGTTAAGAATAATCAACAATTCGAGTATAATGTAATGCCATTCGGTTTAAATGTCGCTCCACAATTTTTCCAACGTTACATATATGCATGCCTTAAAGAATTAATAAGAGATAAAAACGATTTCCGTGTACTTAGACGATATAATCGTCCCTGCGCAGACTGAAGAAGAGGCGCTTTCTAAATTGAAACGTGTGTTTCAGGTAGCATCAGAGTATGGCCTCGAGTTTAATTTTCCTAAATGTCAGTTTTTGAAGAGAAAAATCGAATTCTTAGGATACGTAATTCAGAATGGAACAATTCGACCTTCCGAAACACATGTTATAGCTGTTACAAAATTTCCTGAACCAAAAGATAAAAAACAACTCCAGAGTTTTTTGGGACTTACCGGATATTTCAGGAAGTATATCGCTGATTATGCTATAATTGCTAGACCTTTGAGTGATCTTTTAAAAATGGAAAATGAATTCAATTTCGGACCAAGTCAAAAAGAAGCTTTCCAAATTTTAAAAAATAAACTGTCTAGTAAACCAGTATTACACGTATTTAGAAAGGGGGCGGAAACGGAATTACATACGGATGCTAGTAGTTTAGGTTTCGGAGCAATCTTGTTACAAAAAGATGATTACGGAAATTTACATCCAGTTCATTTCATGAGCAAGAAAACAACGCCCGCTCAAGCGAAATATAGTAGTTATGAGCTCGAAGCACTTGCTGTCATCGAGGCATTAAAGAAATTTCGAACTTATTTGTTAGGAAATAAATTTAAAATAACCGATTGTTCTGCTTTTCAAAAAACCTTAGAGAAAAAAGATCTTACACCTAAAGTTGCGAGGTGGGCATTATTTCTTCAAGAATTTGACTACCAAATTGTTCACAGAGCCGGAAATCAAATGAAACATGTCGATGCATTGAGTCGTAACACGGTTTTAACTTTAACGCGTTCACAGGATGAACTTACTGCAAAATTGACTAAAGCGCAAAACGAAGATGATTACATTCAAACTATAAAAACATTAGTTGAAAAAAACGAAAGTAATGATTATTTTGTTAGGCAAAATATTGTGCATAAATGTGAAAACGATAGAGAATTAATTATGGTACCAGAAAGCATGCAAAGGGAAATTATTCGTGAAATTCACAATAAGGGACGTTAATGCTGTTGCTAAGACTGAAGCGATCGTGAAACAGGATTATTATATCCCTAACCTTCGAAAACAGATCGAAAGCGTGATAGGAAATTGTATTGAGCGCATACTGTGTAACAGGAAACAAGGTAAAGGTGAAGGATTACTAAATCCCATCCCTAAACAAGATTGGCCACTTCAAACTTACCATATCGATCATTTAGGCCCGCTACCTTCGACAAACAAAAATTATAATTTTATTTTCTCTGTAGTGGACGCTTTCACAAAATTTGTGGGGTTTTATCCTGTCAAAACAACATCCGCTAAGGAGGTGATTTCGAAATTAAAAATTTAACAAGCCGTATTTGGAAATCCAGAACGCATAATTAGTGATCGTGGAGCCGCTTTTACTTCAAATGAATTTAAGGAGTATCTCGAAGATGAAAAGATAGAACACGTTTTAATTACGACAGGTATACCGAGGGGAAACGGCCAGGTAGAGCGATCACAGAAAACACTCATAAATACCCTGAGTAAATTATCCATCGATGATTTGACGAAATGGTATAAATATGTGCCAACCGTACAACGAATAATGAACAGTACGATTTCGCGTAGCACTCAGTATACCCCTTTTGAGTTATTAACAGGAGTAAAATTAAGGGATAAGGAGGATTTAAATATTAAACGAATTATTGATGAGGAACATGAAAACGCGTTCATGGAAGAAAGACTTAACAATAGGAATATTGCTAAGCAAAACATTCTAAAAATCCAGGAAGAAAATAGTAAAAGTTTTAATCGTAAGCGGAAAAAAGCAAGGTGTTATAAAGTTGGTGATCTAGTTGCCATAAAAAGAACTCAATTTGTGGTCGGCATGAAATTACGAATTAAATATTTTGGTCCTTTCAAAGTGATCAAAATCAAAAGCAATGACAGATACGATGTCGAAAAAGTAGGCTTCCAAGAGGGTCCAAGAGTGACATCGACTGCAGCTGACTGCATGAAACCATGGGTTTCTACACCCTAAAATATGATGTTTTTCAAGTATTTCTTTTATGTGTTTTTTTGTTGTTGTTGTTTATTTGTTTATGTATCGCCATATAGTGTTTTATAACTCCAAGTACATCCATTTAACGTTATTTTTTAGACATTATTTTATGCAAGAAAAGAAAAACTGAACTGTGACTGAAAAAAAACAAACTTTTGATAGTTTATGAACACTTGGACTAGCACCAGACTTTTTATTATTATTATTAGTTTTTCAGCGATTTAATATGGAATTTTAGTGTGTGTGTTTTGTGATTTCACTATTTTTATGAAAGTCGTATGGAGTCTGATCTGGAGCTTACAGTTGGTATTAAGCTCTGTGAGGGCACAGATAGGTCAGGATGGACGAGATGTAGAGGTAAATTAGCCTCAGAAACCACAAGACTTCGACTGACAATGCATGTGCATAGTTTCGATAGCTGAGCGAAGTTCAAAGCCCATCCCAGAAAAATATTTGCAAGCTAAGTGCAATAAGAAATCTGTGAGAGCTGGAAGATTTTGCAGGGAGAGAGCCTTGATCTGCAGTGCAGAGCAGATGGGTTTTCTGCACGCCCGTGTTTTTATCGGAACGAGTTTCCGACCAAGAACTGTGTGAAAGGGATCGACTGATACCCATAAGTAACTTTAACCAGTCATTTTGTGTCTGTTCATTTTATACTTTATTTTAGCCTAGAATTGTATATGTACCAGTTATCTAACCAAGAAACTTATTTTTAATTAAATATTCGCTCAGTGAAATATTGGAACTGTGATTTATTTCTAATTGCCGATTTTCGTCCGCCCCACTTCTACATTAATACTAATGTATCAGTGAAAGAAGTGATTTTAAAGAGTTGATTGAAAATTCTGATAATGACTTGGATAGTGAAGATTGGTGACTTTTTCCATTATAAAAGAATAGAGTTATAAAGTTTTTATACAAATTTGTAAATATTTTTAATGTTTTTTTTATATGTATACCGTCTTTTCTTTATCCTTTTATGATATCAATTCCTGAAATTTCTTATGCTCGTGTATAAGCCAACCCCCCCCCCCCCCACTTTGAAACCAAACATTATCGGCTTATGCACGGTAATATACACTAATTTTAATATTTGACTTCTTCTAATTATATTAACATATGTTAAATTATAAAATTCAAAATTTTTTATCATTACCCATATTGAAATTTTTAGTTTACTAAACATGTAATTAATCGAGCGATACATATATTTGAAACATTTAAAACATAAACTGGCATTAGAAATCATTGCAAAAACAATTATTTGTGCATGATCAAATGAATTTTTTAACAATGTTGGGAAAATGCATAAATGAACATGTGTTTCATTAATGCTTGTGTTGTTTTTAAAATGTTTAAAAAAAGGTTCATTAAATGTTCACATCATAAATGCTTATTATTTTTTATAAGCTTCATAATCGATGTTTTTACATTTGTCGAATTGAATGCTTCCACAATTTTCATAATCGTTCCATATGCACAGGAGATGCTTTTGTTTTAAGTGACATGATCCATTTGCCTGCAAAGATTTTATACTCCATCTAGGATGTGCTTCAGCCAAGGCAACCGTATTCTATTTGCATCGCATGAGATAAATTATACGATTCCAATGTCTATTCTTCACATGCCAAAATTCTCTTCATCTTTGTAAAATAAACTATGAAAATTAATAATATGTAGTATAATATTAATAGTAAAATACTTGATTTCGAATTTTTTGATCAAGTATATAATAAATATTTTTTTGTTCAATTAAAAGAATCTTACTTTTGTGGATTCGTTAATCTCATTCATTCATTATAAATCCATAGAAATAATTTTCTGATCTCTCACTATAGCTGTAGTATTTTCAGCCATGGCGACAAAAGCACAAGAAATATCAACAGGCGCCGAACATGTAAAGGGACCTTGATATTGTAACAATGTATCACAATATCATAAATATACGCTTAGAACATTTGTTATACATATATTTGTCCTCTAAGCAGAAATTTTTCATATCAAGGATGCTTCCTTCCATTATTACAATTTGCTAGTCTTCTTTCAACTTTCATAAAAAAAAAAACCTTTATACAGCATAATTTCAAACCGTGCAATTGTCTAGAAAAAAGCTAAACGTATCAATTTTTACTTTTAAATAATCATTTAATTATTTTAAATGATTATTTAATTAATTATTTTATTCAAGAATAATTATTTTATAGCATAAAATAATTATTCAAAATAATTATTTTACTAAAACAAACTTTTAAATATTTAGATACAGGGTGTCCAGTAAATGACTGACCCATTTTTAATGTAAATAACAAAAAAAAAAAAAAAAAAGAAATGGTTTGAGATAAAAATGTACGGTTTGCCGCATTGTTATCAGAAAATCAATAAATTTTTAGATATGCACTTTTTAAAAATAGTTCGAATTTCAGCTAACAGATGGCGCTGACGGCGTCAACAGGCTACGGGCGCTTTATATCAAGAACTAATGCACAGTATTTAATAAAAAATTATATTCCCTGATATAAATTGGTGCTGATTGGTGTTAATCACCCGACAGGTGGCCCTTCTATGCTGCATTTTTTAAGATTTTTGAAATAATTCTATCTCAAGAAGTTATGCACGAATTTTCATAAAACTGGTGTCAGTTACGCAATAAGTGCCGCTACTATGCTTTTTTAAACTATATTTGCAATGGCTGTATCTCAAAAGTAATGCACAGATTTTCCCGTTAGCTCATATTCAGTTAGACAATGACATGCATTGATGATGATTAGGTTGAGGTGTAAATCACACAGTAGGTGGCGCTGTTATGCTACATAATGCTGGATGTACCTGATTTCAGCGATAGCCATGTCAAGAAATAATGCGATACTCAAGAACTAATGCACGAAATTTCATGCTTTTAAAAACCTCATGATGAGCATATATTGCCATTTAATGATAGAGAATTTTGAAATATTAACATGAATGAGATCGAAGAAAGTTTTCGGATTGGTTCATCCGATTAGTTTTAAAGTATTTTAATTCTCTGGGTGAAAGGGGGGAAAATAGTAGAGGAGGCGCACGCTGTATATGTGCGGCTCGAAACATACATTTCCGCACAAATATGGTCGGATGAAGCAAAAAGTTTGGCTATCTCTGCTTCAAAGCCAAGGTCTAAGAGCAATCGCTTGTTCTTAAACTTTTCAAATTGAAAATTGGAAAGTTTTTTTTATCAAAATTTTAAATAATTGAATGTATTTTAGGTACTGCTTCTGTTAAAAAGGACCTGATTTACGCGCTTTAAGGGATAAGCGAGGGATTTCTTACAATAAATTATTTTGAGTTCGTCTAAATGTTTAGAAACGAAATTTTTGGGTTTATTACAAAAACTTTAATATCATCTAAATAATTATAATCACTTAGGTGCTCTTTATCAGAAACTGAGAAAACAAGAAACTTTGCTCATTTTTCGAAAAAGACGAAGGTTCATTTTTTAAAAAATGCAGTCAATGGCATTTTACACCGACTTTCCTAACGCGACAGCGACAGTCGGTCAAAGGGCGTCAGGAAACAGCAATTCGTTATTACTTAAAATGTAATGTATTTATCGAAAATTTAAATATGTTATTGAATTACAAATCACTTCTAAAACAATGCCTGCAAATTTCGTTTTTTTACGTTTTAAAAGGCATGGATATGTCAAAAAATTTCTCATTGGCAAGCAGGGAAAGCTATTTTATTATTTTTTGTTTTCATTTCTCTCTCTCTATATATAAATATGTATAAATCTGTATGTATATATGTTTAAAAATAGGGATTGCAAGTTTTTTTTTTTTTTTTTTTTTTTCTTTTTACCGTATATAATGCATGTGTTTACACTGTTAAAAAAATTCTGAAATTCACGAATATTTTTTTCCTGAATTTCACAGAAAAAGTCTAATTTTACCACAAAAAGGCATTTTCCGTTAAAAATCAGGAAACTCTACCATAGTCCCTGAAAATAACGAAACGGATGGAAATAGAAACAAAAAACGGAGACACTCCGTTATGTGGGGGTCTCCGTGGCCGAGTGGTCAAGGTACCACACCGCCAATCGCCTGTGAGAGCAGATTGTGGGTTCGAATCCCACTGGCGCCATGAAATAATGAAAACAACAAAAAAAATCCCTTTTAAATTACATTTTTTCTGTTTATTTTTCTCTTATTTCTTATTTTAAAAAATCTTTTAACTTATTAGTAAAAAAAAAATAAATAAATAGTGTACGACAATTTTTTCATTCATTCATTCATTCAAAAAAAAGAAAAAAAAACAGTAATTTTTTTTTAATTTAAACTAGTTAAAAAATTAAAATTAATTTTAAAAAATAATAAGTATTACGCATCAGTCTGAAATAAAATAAAATAAACTGTTTACAATCTAACGAATATGTTTGAAAGGAAATCTTTAAAAAGCACAACAGATTTTCCCATTAACTAATAAAAGACATATTTTGTACAAACCGCCATCAGCAGCTTTCGCTCAGTCAATAAGAATTTGTTCCACTACAAAAAGGTCTCGAGTTGGATCCTCAGAACGGCTTTAGATGAATTATACAAAATAATAATAATAAAATAAATTAAGTAAAATAATATAGCAGCTTAAAATCACTCGGAAATTTCGAATTCTTTTGACGATTAAGCGATTCATTAATTTGAAAAAAAAATATTAAATTGTTATCATTAAAAATCAAACTTGTAACAGAAAGTTACTGTTTCTTCAAACGGAGTTTTCCTTTCTTTTATTTCTCAAAACGGAAAATCTACTAACGGAACGGTAAAAGTTCGGCTACTTCGCTGCCAGTAGTTTCATCGTGAATTCACAGATTTGTTTTTAACAGGGTAATCTGTAACTTTAATCTGTAATTTCATTTCGAAACTCGATGAAATGATAGTAATGCTGACTGTAATAAAATGACTATTTGAATATCCCAGCATCCAATATTATACTAAGATATGTCTAAATAGACTAGTTATTTTTTATGTACTGTCAATAATCTTGTCCGATATTATAACTTCATCTCAAAGCTGGATGACAATCATATTTGTCTCTGGCTGCCACCCAGTCTACGATGTCAGAGCAAAAAATTTGTAAGGCCTACTATTAGAGATAATTTGATAATTTTAAGTTTCCCTTAAAAAAAGGATGAAAAATCATGCACCAAAAATAGATTATAAAACCTTTTCTTTCATTTCCATCTTTAACAAAATTCCGCGCTTTCATACTGTAATAAAAAGTAAACATTTTAGAAAAGGCATGACAAATTTGAAAACAGATTACAGTCCATTACCAAAAAAAGAAGTCTAATTCATTTTTGAAGCCCTGTATTTAATTTATCGATTTGTATATATTCCCAATAGTATGATAAAACTTTGTATGGTGAGAAAATCCATAACAGATTGAAAATTTGCATTCAGCAGTTCTATCACAATACGCAAACACGTTTGAATTATTTTGTACAGACCTGTATATTACCAGAAAATTTTTCATACTCCACATATTAAGCTAAAAATTAATTGAAGCTGAAACATGGTTAAAAGTATTGAAATCGCATGTCCCCACATTATCATTTTTATGATGTCATGTATTCAATTCTTTGCGTGGTACTGGATATGATTTCATTTATATTACATAAACATTATTATTATAATAAATATAATTCAACTTGAGAGAGCATATCTCCTTCAAAAGTCTTCTGTAAGCCTTTCATGTTGATACTAAAAAATGATCACGAATTCTTTTGTGTAACCTTGTACATGAGCTACAGCACTTATATACACCACATGATAATCAATGATTTAATTAAACTTAAAAACGCATACCATAAAAGAAATCGCTTTTACAGCTAATAGACAGATACAGAACTGTATCCGAATTTTTTGTTTGTTTCTGTAAATGAGCGATAATTGCTATGCACACCATGTTATTCAACAAGTGTCTCTTTGTAAGTCTTATTAGGGAATATTCCCAGGTATAAGTTGTAGATTTGGACGAGTGTGGTATTAAAAGAAATATCTCGTCATATACTTTAAACAGTGCAATGGAACTACCCGTCCGAATCCAACCGTTTTCGAGGAATCAGCACTTGAAGTGTGAATGAATAAATAAATAAAGTGACAGGCATATAATAGAAAGACAGGTTTATAAAATCTTCGCAAGTTAAATGTTTCTTTGCATTGTTTTTAATCCTCCTGCCAATACCTTTTTCCGAGCTATGAGCAAAATCTTTTACACCCACGCATTGCCGGTTATTTCCCCTCTTTTAGATAGACACTTCGCATTGTACAAAGTTTTCGCGTACGGCTGCATTCGGAGAGGTTTTCCACCTGTTTTTGTTAGTTCCAGCACCCTGTTTTAAGCAAATTTTTCGGCAAATGTGTGGCGTGATGTAATAGGTAAACCGTATGGGCGTGTTCAGCAATGTCACCGGTAAGTAACCGGTAAGATTGGTTAGTTACCAAAGCGTTCAGCCTGCTAACCGGTACGCAACCAATGTCGTTCAGAGGTAGTTACCAATGTGACCGGTGAGGAACCGAACTAACCGAGGAAAAGTCCCGGTTAGTTGGGTCACGTGATTGGTAACATGAAAGTTCGTTTAAATTAAATTGGCAATCTACTATTTCTACAGATGGCGCTACGTGACAAAACTAACCAGTGCGTCCAGAGAATCTGTAATTGGTTAGCTACCGGTTACATACCACTCCGGTAAGTTACCGGTTACATTGGTCACTTTGGTAAGTTCGCTGAACACGCCCTATGTATATATAGTGTGTAAAATAGAATGTTTTTCTTACGTTGGCAATTATGTTCGATGCATAATAGCAAGGCAACACTAGATACTGGGCTTGCTTATTCCTTTTATGACGTCACAAAAGATGGCTGAATGACGTCCAGCGATTGGTACAAAACGATGGGTGCGTCACTTTGAGCCCTGTTTTTACCAATCACAGACAGCGGCCAGCCACCTTTTGTAACGTCGTGATAAGGAATGAGCAAGAGCGGTATCTAGTGTAGCCCTGGTTTAACCAGGGCTACACTAGATGCCGGGCTTGCTCATTCTTTATCACGACGTCACAAAAGGTGGCTGACCTCTATCAGTGATTGGTACAAAGTGGCGCGCTTATCATTTTGCACTAATCGCTGTATGTCGTTAATAGCAACCAGCCACCTTTTGTGACGTCGTGATAAGGAATGAGCAAGCCCGGTATCTAGTGTAGCCCTGGTTTAACCCCTTACGGCACTGGCAAATTTTGTTAGTAAAATGAGAAATTATCGACTGTCACCGGAATTTACAAACGACTTTTTTAGAAATTAAGAATCCCCTAATTTAAGCTTTTATCGTAACAATAAATTTTATTAAAATATTATTGGTACCGTTTCAAGTTTGGATTTAAAATTAGATATCCCAGACTACGCACAGTGTGCCGGAAAGGGTTAAGGTACTCGAAGATTTTCGCAGCCGACCATATTTAAAAGCAACGCTTCGATGTCACGGAAGATCGGCCATGAGCAGATTATTCATTGGGCCTTATTCTTGATTTTTACATCACAAGAATAATATCCAATGAATAATCGGCTTATGGCCGATCTGCTATGACGTTGAAATCCTGCTCGTCATCTGCCTGAAGGTGGCGAGATTTGAGATTGCTGACGAACGGGATCTATATTTTGATTAGTTTAGACAACGCTGAACAATAATACTGAATCGGGAGCCTACTATCATCGTCAAAAAATGTTTCTTAATTTGTTTTTGTCTCACTTGTCTATGGAACACGTTCAGACGACTATCATCGACTCTACTATAAATCTGTACTATAGGGCAGTTGCAATCAGCTGATCACCATTTCATCCGCCAATCAAAACTACCCGGGTGACCTTCAGCCACACCCATAATCCTCTTAGCCAGCAATCAGAGCTGCCATTCAACGGCTGTTTGACCTCCAATGGTCCATTTGTGACGTCATATGAGACTGACCCATTTGTTGCATCGTCACTCCGCCGATTTTATAGAATATTTCCATTCTGACCAACGAGAAGGTTCCGTGGTAGAGTGAAGTAATCGTTTTTTATCAAAGCGGTGGAGTGACGATGCAGCAAATCATACAGATTTTTAATAGTGAAATTATGGTGCGAAAATCGACAACCCAAAATTGCTAAAAAAAATGTGTCCCATAGATAATGTGCGTAATTTTTTTTTCCAAGCACCTTCGTCGTTCCAAGCCTAAGCTCGCACTCTGATTAGTTGTTGCACTCGGCACTGTTTTCATGTAACTTGGCGATAATCATACTTGGCGTAGCGATAGACGCTTCCGTGGAGGAGTTTGATTTCCTTCCGAACCGAGTATAAAGTAACTTTTCTCTTGCAGCATTGGATTGGATGGAACGTGTCTTACTGAAAGCTGTACTCTTTAAAAGTTTTTACACACAAGAGCACAAGACCACGAGGATAAGAATGAAGGAAGAATAAAAATGAGTAGGTTAGGTTTTAGATTTACTCGTTTACTAAGTATTTTTCGCCAAGTATGGTTATCGCCAAGTTACGTGAAAATAGTGCCGAGAGCAACAACCAATCAGAGTACGAGCTTGGGCTTGGAACGACAAAGGTGCTTGGAAAAAAAAATTCGCAAAAAATGTGCATGTTTGTAAACAAACGGTCATCACTTTAGACAACTCAACTTGTGGTTGGCAGAAACAAAACAGTGAAACGAAGTTTTCATATGTGAAACTGCGTTAACATGAATCATACGTATCCATCGTAATCTTAATTTTTTTTTTAATTAAGTAATAAAGAGCTAAACACAATATGGAGCAAACTAAAGGTGAAATAATTTTTGTTCCTGCAACCTTTTACATGCAGGATTTTATTGACAATTTAAAAGTAAATCCAGTGGCGTAGCTAGAGCATTTTGTTTCGGGGGGTGTGGAGATCGAATTTACCGAATGTTAATTGAAAATTACCGAATTATTGGGATTTAGTCTTTTAATTTTCTATTTTTGTACATTTATGCCTTATTATATTTTAGAATGTGCACTGTGAAAATAACTGTATCTACTACTGTAGGAATGCACAATCTTTTCAAGAGAATGACCTCTTAACAAATATCTCCGGGTGATCATGGGCCACATCAATAACACAAAGAAAATTCCATTTCAAGGAAGTGATCTGTAGCCTATAATGAGATAAAAATTTTGGCCTCAAAGGGGGGGGGGTATTCCTCTAGGTTCACTTACCCAGTCAAAATATCCAATTTAATTGATAAGGATATATGAACAGTTTTTACGTTTGTATATATAGCAGATATCGCAAAGATTTTTTTTTCAAGATGTAATAATATTTTTTGACTTTTCAGGAGACTAATTTTTGTTTCGTTAAAAGTGCTAAAAAAAACATAAGGGGCTAATGCCGAATAAAAAAAAATAAACTTTATAAACAAATGCAAAAGAGGATCTGATCAACAAGATGTTCCTCATCAACGAAATTCCCGATTTTTCAGTGTTCGATCAATGAAATTTGCAATTTTTCCACGTCTAGTCTAAAGAATATGCGCTTTTTTTCGAAGCTGATTGAGAAAATTTGCGATTTTTCAGCATCCGATCGGTGAAAATTGCGATTTTTGCGAAGCCGATTCAGGATATTGGCTACATTTCCTCCCCTGATCGACGAAATTTCAGATTTTTTCGTGCCCAATCAACGGAATTAGTGCTTTTTTCCGTCCTTAATCGATGAAATACGCACTTTCCGCGCATGAACAATGGAATTCGCGATTCTTAACTTACTGACGAAATTTGCATTTATTCCGCTGCAAATTGATGAAATCCGCGATTTTTTCTCTCGATAAACTGACGAAACTTACGATTGTTCTGCAGCCGCTCAATGAAATTTTCCATTTTTTCGCGCATTATCGACAATATCTGTGATTTTCCCGCGCCCTATCCACGAAATTAGCGATTTTTTGGTTCCGAATCGACAAAATTCGCGAGTTTTTTTACCCGATCGCCCGAATTCACGGGTTTTACGGAGCCGATCGATGTATTCGCGATTTTCCCTTTCCTGATCGGTGAAATTGGCAATTTTTGCGTATACCATATCAACGAAACTTGCGATTTTTTCATTCCTGATCGATTAAATTCGCACTTTTTACGAAGCTGATCAACCATATTCGCGATTTTTCCGTTCCTGATCGACAAAATTTTCGATTTTTCCGTGCCTGATCGACGAAATTTGCGATTTTTAGTGCAATATCAACGAAATTCTCTGATTTTCCGCTCCATATCGACAAAATTCGCAATTTTCCGGGAATCTGGAAACAAAATTCGAGATTTTTCAAAGGCTGATAGACAAAGCTCGCATTTATTCCATCTCTGATAGACGATATTTTCTATTTCGCACCCTGTCAACGAAATTCACGTTTTTTTCGCGCGGTAAACAAACAAAACAGATGACTTTTCCGCAATATATGACCAAAATTTGCAATTTTTTCACGCCTCTTCAAAAAATGTAAATTTGTTTTCTTGCCCGATCAACGAAATCTCAGACTTTTTCGCTTCCGATCAACGAAATCTCAGACTTTTTCGCTTCCGATCAACAAAATTTGCTATTTTTCCGTGCGAATCGGCAAAACTTGCTATTTTTTTTCGCACCTCATCGGCAAAATTCGATACTTTTTTTGCACTCAATCAATGAAATTCGCAATTTTTCCGTGCCCGATCGAGGAAATTGGCGATTTGTCAGTGCAATGTCAACAAAATTCGTGATTTTTCGCTCCACATCGACAAAATTCGCGCTTTTTTCGTACCCGATCGATAAAATTCGCAACTTTTAGGAAACCTATAGACAACATTTGAGTATTTTCGAAGGCCGATTGACAAAACTCGCGATTATTCCATATCCGATAAACGATGTTTTCGATTTTTCCGCACCTGGTCAACAAAATGGACGTTTTTTTTCCGCACGGTAAACAGACAAATCAGGAGACTTTTCCGCAATCTATGAACAGAATTTGTAATTTTTACACGCATCACCAAAAAATTAAATTTTTTTTTCCTTTGCCCGATCAACGAAATCTGAGATTTTTTCGCTTCCGTTCGACGAAATTTGTGATTTTTCCGTGCCTGATCGACAGAATTTTCGACTTTTCCATGCCCGATCGGCGAAATTCGCTAATTTTTTTCCGCATCTCATCGACAAAATGCGATACTTTTTCCGTGCCTGATCGATGAAATTTTCGGTTTTTCGGCTCAATATCAACAATATTCGCAATTTTTTCGCTCTTGATCGACAAAATTTGCACTTTTTTCGTGCCCGATCGACAAAATTTGCAAGTTTTCGGAAACCTATAGACAAAATTCGAGATTTTTCGAAGGCCGATAGACAAAACTTGCGATTATTCCATGTCCGATAGATGAAGTTCGATTTTTCCGCACCCAGTCAACGAAATTCGCGTTTTTTTGCGCGGTAAAAAGACAAAACAAGCGATTTCCGCAAACTACGAACAAACTTTGCAATTTTTTTTTCAAACATCATCAAAAAATTTAGAATTTTTTTCTTGTCTGATCAACAAAATCTGAGATATTTTCACTTCCGATCGTCAAAATTTGTGATTTTTCCATGCTTGATCGACAAAACTTGCGACTTTTCCGTGTCCGATCAGCGAAATTTGCTAATTTTTTCCGCAACTCGTCGGCAAAATTCGCGATTTTTCCGTGCCCGATCAACGAGATTTGCGATTCTGACGACGTGACTGACGAAATTTTCAATTTTCCTTTCGTAAGTGACAAAATTTACGATTTTTTCCTGCATCTATGCACAAAAATCGCAATTTTTTCCAATTATAGATAAATTGACGAAATTTACATGTCACTTTTGACCCGGTGACCCGAGAGAAAGAAAAAAATACAGCACGAAATGAAGAAAATTTGAAAATGTAATAAATTACCGAATGTAAATGAATATTCCGAATTTGGGGTATGAGTATTTCGAAAATATATAATAGTTTTAAATATGTTTTGATATTATTTTATGTTTTCTAATATATTATTAAAAATTCTTAAAAGGAAAAAACTAACGAAATGATGCAATTTTTGAGCGAAAGGGAAATTACCGAATATAATGGATATTCACAAATTGGATATGAGCATTCCGAAAATATTTAATAATTTTAAATAGGTTTTGACACTGTTTTATGTTTTGTAATACATTTTTAATACGTTTTTGAAAATTCTGTAAAGGAAAATTTCAGCGCGAAATTATGCAATTTTTGAACGAAAGTAAAATTACCGAATGTGATGAATTTTCCGAAAATATTTAATAGTTTTAAATGCGTTTTGACATTGTTTTATGGCTTGTAATAAATTTTTAATAACTTTTTTAACTCTTAAACAAGAAAAATACAGGTCAACATGATTTAATTTTTGAACTAAGTGAAATTACCAAATGTAACGAGCATTCCGAATGTGAGGTGTATTCTGAAACTAATTATTAGTTTTAAATATGTTTTGACATCGTTTTATGTTTTGTAATGCATTTCTTAATTTTTTGGAAGGGAAAAATACTGCACGAAATGATGCAATTTTTGAACGAAAGTGAAATTACCGAATGTAATGAGTATTGCGAATGTGGGGTATGAGTATTCCGGAAATAGTTTAAATGTTTTGACGTTGTTTTTATGTTTTGTAATAATTTTTTATATATTTTTAATACCTCGAGAAATTATACAAGTTTTGAGCGAAAATTAATTTACCGAATGTAATAAGTATACCGAAAATGGGGAGGGTGTCTCACCCCCCCCACCCCCCCCCTGTAGCTACGCCCCTGAATAAATCATGTGAAGTTTGTAATCTTAGCCACTGCTGAATTCAGACCTTTTCTCCAGAGAGATTTCAGTGGTTCCAGGTGGGAAGGGAGGGCGATTGTAGATGTCCGTGGGAAATTGCAATTTTTTGCCATTGAAAACACACAATCTCAAATCCTCCGGGGGGGGGTATGATCCTCCGGGGGATGGCACACGCCCCCCCCCTTGGGCCTGTGCCATCACCTGAAATCAACACTCATCTTAACTATTCTAATTTTTTCCATAATACAGAACATTTGTAGAACATCCCCCCCCCTCCTCCATTTCATTCTTTAAAATTTCAGCACCATTCTGGATACCATTTAGATTTCGAATTTTAAATATCAACATTTTCATCTATAAAGTAATTACCTTGTTTTAAAATTTTTTTTCTTTTAGCCCCAACAGTGTCAGAAATAACAGGAATAATATTTGTTCTTACTGTCTTTTTACATTTTAAAACTTTCTGAACAAACATTTATGTTTTAAAAGCTACAGCCATGTAAAATTTCAATTTTTTAACGCTGACTGTTCCAAATAAATCGCAATTTAGAATTTTTTAAGGTATCACCGCTTTAAATTTTGAATAAAAAAAAAAATAAATAAAACATTTAGAGCAAGTATTTACATTTTAAAAGCAACCACTATACCAAGTTTAAAACTCCTTAGTAAATATCTATAAAATTTAATAAATATTGTACATAAAAATAGAACGGAAATATTTGTAGATGTCTTGTTCAAAACAAACGTCTTACTATGAAAAAAAAAGTTAATATCTAAAGAAAGAACAAAATATACAAGAATCAAAACAAAGGAATTACACAAGTACGAAGAAACCCCCCCCCCCCCGCCCAAAATTTACTTATTTAAAAGTGCAACCAACTGCACAACAGCTGGCAACTATTTTGTACAATTGGTTTGAATTGACAGTGCTTTTGAGGCCTATAGCTGCTATGGCTGTCGCCTCGATTGATCCATTATACACAGAAACAGAGAAAACACAGAACAATTTTTTATTACACATATCAATTACATATACAGGGTGTCCGAAAAGTCTGGAAACGGCCGAATAACTCGAGAAATACATATGAGATTGAAAAACGTAAATACACGTGTTAAATATTTTTAAATAAACTACTCTGTGATACCAAATTTGACCTTCGAAACCGACCCCCTGGGAGTCAGAGGGGGTCCAACTTTGAAATCTTAAATTATAACCCCCATTTTTTATTGCAGATTCGGATTCTACGGACAAAAATACGTAACTTTTGTATTTGATGTTTATTTCGAATCCTCGTTTATCACGGTATAATCGAGCATATTAAATCGATACATATTCCCGCTTTTCCAACGGGATTTTCCCTAATCGAAACTGATTGGGCAGAATTTTTGACGTCAAATTCCTCGTCTTTTGTAGGAATAGCGTTTCCTGAAAATCACCCGTGCCGATTATTTCAATAGTGCTACACTGTTAAAAATTTGACCCATTTGCTGCAGCGTCACTCCATAGCTATTACAGAATATCTCTTTTGTGACCAATGAGAATGCTCCATAACACAGTAAAGTAATCGTTTTCTATAAAAGCTGTGGAGTGGCGATGCAGCAAAAGGGTCAATTTTTTTACAGTGTACTTTACTGTGTTATGGAACATTCTCATTGGTCATGAAAGAGATATTCTATAAAAGCTGTGGAGTGACGCTACAGCAAATGAATCAAATTTTTAACTGTGTAGCACTAGCGAAATAATCGGCACGGGTGATTTTCAGGAAACGCTATTATTGCAAAAGACGAGGAATTTGATGTCACAAATTCTCCCCAATTAGTTTCGATTAGGGAAAATCCCGTTGGAAAAGCCGAAATATGTATCGATTTAATATGCTCAATTACACCGTGATAAACGAGGATTCGAAATAAGCATCAAATACAAAAGTTACGTATTTTTGTCCGTAGAATCCGAATCTGCAATAAAAAATGGGGGTTATAATTTAAGATTTCAAAGTTGGACCCCCTCTGACCCCCAGGGGGTCGGTTACGAAGGTCAAATTTGGTATCATTGAGTAGCTTATTTAAAAATATTTAACACGTATTTTTACGTTTTTCAATCTCATATGTATTTTTCGAGTTATTCGACCGTTTCCAGACTTTTCGGACACCCTGTATATTTTTATTACACTACAAAGGGACAACACACCAACCATGCCCATACCCGGACTCGAACCAGGAACCCACGGTGTGGCAGCAGCTGCCGCTACCGACCACGCCACTGGGTCGGCTATTTTGTACAATAATAGGATAACACAAAAAATAAGTAAACACGGTATAAGCAGATGTTACATACAAAGCAATGCTAAAGCTCGCAATGTTTTACCAACCACAAGTTGAGTTGTACTTTTTTACGTTATCGTGACATCCCGTGCACATTATCTATAAATCATGGTACTACAATATCTCCCTGCTATAAATATTAACGAGGCAAAACGGTGAATAGTGATTGCAGTGACATCTGGTAGACCAAGTGCAAACACATTTCGGCCAATTGAAAACACTAGCCCTTCAATGACAAACACCCTCCCTATGAGGCAGGATCATTCCATTTTTTAGCAGGTGGGGAAAGGTAGGAGAGAGTGATCGCGGTCGCAGCATGCGGTTGCGGTACGAAGGGAATGAATGTAGTAGGATTTGTTTTGATCTATTGATGTGAAAAAAAAAAAAAAACAGTTTGATTACATAGCTTCTGAACAATACAACTTGAAATTAAAATACATTAGCGGAACATTGAAGATGTCATTTTTGTTTTATGTTTTATTTATTATTTGGTTATTAAATAAAAGAAGATAGTCTTCTTTTGTTGTTGTTGTTAAATTGAAATCGAACTTTTAAAATTTAAATCTCACTAATTTTATCTAGTTTAACTGCAGTGATAGCATTTCCTTATCAAAATTGCAGAAATAAAATTGGAGCAAGATTTTTTTTTTTTTTTAAATAAAAGTAACGTATCGTAAAAGTAACGTAATGCAAATTACTAAAATTTTTTCGTATTCAGTTTCATAATTCTTTAACTTTAAACAATCTTAAAATTGGTGAAAAATAAAAGTAAGTAACATATCTAAAGCCATATTACTGAAATTTTTTGTATTAGATTTCATAATTCTTTAACTTTAAACTATCTTAAAATTGTGTCATTTGTGCCTCCCCTCTAAAAAAAAGTAGATAAATTAATAATCGTCCAACTTTATTTACGAGCTTTCGAATTGTTTTGATTTTATTTTGTAAGCAGATACATCCTAAGTAATAATTATAAAGTACTAATTTATGGAAAAATTCAAAAGAAAAAAACTAGACTTTCCATCCCCTTCAGGATTTTTCACTTTTTTCTATCTTTACAACAGGGTTGGTAAAACCCCCTTAAAACTTTTTTTTTCTTTTAAACCAGGTTTTTTTAGATATATTTACCTATTGTATATACATGCATATATATTGAAAAAGGTAAACATTTTTTGATATATAAGTATTATAACTTCTTTTAAAAATAATTTAAATTAAATTATTACAATCAGTTATATAGAAAATTGAAATCATGTAAAATGTAAACATTTTTATTAAAAGCTATCTTTTATGAACCATTAATAAAATTATCCACTTAGTGAAACAATGATACCTTGAAAATCTTAATAAGCAATCTTTTGATTACTAGTACTATAAATAAATATATGGTTTAGTTTCATAAATATAATATGCTTTCAGATGGCTATTCAAAATAATTTGAAAAATTTGCAATCTGAAATAGCTAATTTTTCTGTTAGAACACTGCACGAACAATTATCTTTTTCTGAAATAAAGTTTTTTACAAAGAATTTCTGGAATGATTTTAATTTAGCAGTAGAGTCTTTACGTGTTTCAAGAAATATTGTGTATTTTCATTTGACACATCTCCCCTGAAACTGCCAGATTTAAAAAAAAAAAAAAAGCGACAGTAAAATAAACTGAATAGAAATACATATTTATTAGCATCACCGAGAGGTTCTGACCTCTCAATTGGTAGACGGCAGGTGCTGCGTTCGAACCCAATTGCGGTTGTCGGCCTAACCATTCAGAGTTTCCGTGATTTTCTTCTAACCTTGCGTAAATACGAATTAGGTTTCCTTAGAAAGAGCCCCACAAAGGGCCTATATCCCTAGAGTAGATAATCGACTGACACAAAATAAACCAAACCATATTTATCAACTTTTTAGACTACTGAAAATAGTCTTCTTAAAATGAAAAGCAGATTTACAAAAGTTGTCATGCACTAAAACATTTAAACAGCCATCAGACTCAATACACAGGCTTTCTTTCTAAGTTATCTTATAATACATATTACTTTTAAATATCTAAACTAAAAATTAATGCTATATCATTTTAGGCATTTTAATGAGACATTTTTCTATTATGTCTCAAATGAGCCTTATCTTGATTCCCCCCCCCCCTCCCATTTTTTGTCAGATCTAAATAGTGGATTCGATTATGCAATAGACGATTTAAATATATCTTATTGTATATTTTAGTTAAAAGTAAACAGGTGCTTCGCTAGCACCCAATTTTTCAATGTCCCCATATTCGACTTCATATTTTGAGTTTCTTTTTCATTTTTAAGGCTGTCTTCATATCCGAAAGGGCAACTTTATGTCATAAGTTTTAATTTATTTTTGTTCGGAAATGTATGAAATTAGCAGATGCTATTGTTCAGAAGCTATGTAATCAAACAGTGTTTTTTTTTTCACATTAATAGATCAAAACAAATCCTCCTACATTCATTCCCTTCGTACCGCGGCCGCGATCACTCTCTCCTACCTTTTCCCACCTGCTAAAAAATGGAATGATCCTGCTTCATAGAGAGGGTGTTTGTCATTGAAGGGCTAGTATTGAAAACTAACAGATGTCGCTGCGATCGACATTTATCCTTTAGCATTGTTCAACATTTATGGTATGCAAGTTTTCTGCTCTTTTTAATGCATTATTGGAGAAGTCGGGTTGCACGCTGTAATCGCAGATTTCTCGTATAAGTAGACTCAGAACTGCTAACTTTTTCTTGAGTCCGATTCAAGCGCTCGAATACGCCATCTGTTGGAGAAAAGATGTGACCTCTCGCCTCTTCATAGTGTCGTACAAGCGCATTGCATTACATGCATTTTAAATTCGTTCAGAATGATTATTCTTTTGCACAATTTCAGATTTTCTGTTATACTTGTGTTTTGTCTTCCATGACAAAGTAAAAGTTATCCGAATTTAAACAACTCAAACTTTCAAATTCAATAAAGAATTATTTCAATGGTACCTTAACATTAGTTAAAGGGACAATGGAGGATATTCCAAATCTGCGTTCAAGGCTGTAAAAAGTCACGTGATGCCGGTAATTTACCCAAAGAGCTTCTGCACTGTAAAAAATATGACTATTTTGCTGCATCGCACTCCCCCGCTTTTATAGAATTTCACTCTTTTGGCCAATGAAAATGCTCCATGATAGCCTGAAGGAGTCGTTTTCTATAAAAGCGGTGGAGTGACGATGCAGCAAAATAGTCATATTTTTTACAGTGCAGCTACTGCTTTCCCCATAACCTGTTCCATTGGCTGGTGGGGAATTACATTGCGACTACCGAAGCTCTCTCTTCTTTATGCTAGAAGTTTCTCCCTTGACCACGTGATCATAACGTAGATGGAATATCCTCCATTTTCTTGTACCGAACGCTGCGAGCAGCTCCTCTATTAGTCCAAGAACCGATCACGCAAAACCGTAAGTCATCGAGCACAAGAAAAAAATCCTTTATTTTATGAAAGTGTAGTAATAGGGTAATCTAATGATCCATGTCTGCCGAAAGCGATGTGGAGCATAAGCGAAAAATTAATACCATTAGCGGTTGACTCGTAGGATTAGCACTGTGTTTTCCTGCACCCAGTTTTCCACGTTTCCATACTTTTGATTGTACGGCAAATTCAATGTTAAACCTACGACTCAACCACTAGTAGTATCAATTTTTGGCTCATGCACCACTTGGTTTCCGAAATAAAGGAGTTTTTCTTGTGCTTGACGACTTGGGATTTTGTGAGGTCCGCTCTTGGACTATATAGCAGGACTACACCAGATACCGGACGTGCTCATTCCTTATCACGACGTCACAAAATGAGGCTGGCCGTTATCAGCGACTGGTACAAAGTGACACACACATCGTTTTGTACCAATCGCTAGATGTCATTGTTAGCGACCAACGACCTTTTGTGCGTCGTGTTAAAGAATGAGCAAGCCCGGTATCAAGTGTTGCCTTGCTCTATAGGCCGTCTTAGTTCCCAATCACTACTCATCGTCAGGACGTTATGGGCAGGCATTTTTCTTATGTTGACTCGTTGACTGTTTCTCTCTTTTGCCTTCTAGGCTGGGATTACGGTGCCTCGCTATCTTAAGTCTACGCTCGATCGTAGGATGGGCGTTCCTGCGATCTAAGATCGCGAAGCAACTTGCACTGTTAAAAATCTGGAACTGTTGTTGCGTTGTTACTCCGTTGTTTTTATAGAAAACGATTACTTGACGATATTATGGAGCATTCTCATTGGTCAAAGTAGAGATGTTCTAAAAAAGCGGGGTGACTGTGCAGCAAAAGTTGCAGATTTTAACCAGGGCTACACTAGATACCGGGCTTGCTCAGTGGCGCAGCCAGAGGGGGGGTTTTGGGGTTAAAACCCCTCCCAGAGCTAAGAAAGATCACTATAATTGCCGCTTATACGAATCAAAAACCAAACTTAATATTTAAACATTTTGGCGTATTTCGGAATCCGCTGCATTATTGAATCGGATTTCATTAAATAAAGTGATTCAATTAAATGGCAAAAATTGTACTTAAAACTCTGAAAGTGCACATACATAGATTAGTTAAATAAAATTTGGTTATTTAAACTAAATCACTTTTCTGAGACGTATTATGCTAAAAGAATGATTATTTCCTGCCACACAGATGCTCTTCTAGTTTAAGTATTATACAGCGAATATTCTAATTTGTACTGATTCCATTAACCGGTGATTCAAATAACCGGCGAAAATAATTATCAGAAACTCAAAACCCCCCCTAGAACCGAATTCTGTCTGCGCCACTGGGCTTGCTCATTCCTTATCACGGCGTCACAAAAGGTGGCTGGCCGCTGTCTGTGATTGGTAAAAACAGGGCTCAAAGTGACGCACCCATCCTTTTGTACCAATCGCTGGACGTCACTCAGCCACCTTTTGTGACGTCATGAAAGGAATGAGAAAGCCCAATATCTAGTGTTGCCTTGTTTTAACAGTTAATACCGTTTATGTTTTGTTTACATCGTAAGTCTCTATGTCGATCTTAAATGAGGCACCATAATCCCAGAATTAATTTACCTTTGAACAGTTCTTTTTATAACTTATTTCATATTATAGCATTTAAGATGATGCTTATTTGTTGCATATCTTCCATATTTACATTTATTTTACTGCGAGAATGAATCCGAAATTTTGCCAATAAAAAGATCACTACCGAAAAACGACACTCTTTTGGTAATGAAAGCGAAAACATGTCGCTTTCAAATATTGCCTGAAAGAAAAATGGGATCCGCTCTCTACTTGAAGCTGTAACAAAGTTCTATAGTTCTAGGTTTGCCATATTTTTTGCATAAACACCCTACTTGACGTTAGAGGTCTGCACGGGCCGGGCTCGGGCCGATTTCCAATAATGGCATTCGGGCCGGGCTCGGGCCTTACATCTGAAGACTCGGGCCGGGCCGGGCCTAATCACTAATCCTTACGGGCCGGGCCGGGCCTAGTCACTAATCTTTTCGGGCCTTAATTTTTTTGCTGGAGTATCGGGCCGGGTCTAACTTCTTTTTCCGTACGAAGCCGAGACTGATTTCATTCTTCCTAGTTTTCATGGACCAAAATAATCAGTTCCTATTATTGAGTCTTCCTATATGAAATCCTTTTCTCGACTTTTTATAAATCAGTAATATTTGGCTTTGTCCAAAAATTTCTGCAAAAAAAGCATATACTTTTAAGCCGTCATTATTTTACAATTAAACATTAGAATTTATTCCTTTTAAAGAATCGTAGATTACTAGGCATTTTAAAATAGAATTAAACACGCGCGCACACACATACACACACACACACACACACACAAAACATAATTATGACGGAATTTTTTTTTAAAACTGAAAACTGAAAGTTTCTTTTAAAATGTACATCCATGCAAAATGAATACAACAATACGGGAGAAAAAAATATATTAAACATTTACATCTGTTAAGAAGGGAATGCATTTTTTTTCGCTCCAAAGCGATTTCGTCTTTGGAAATTTTACCATATACCGCTTTTTCGATTTTTTGTCTCTATTACAGAGAATATGGATTAATAATACTAGTGATAACTGAAACATTTACATACAACAAACAAAGATTCATTTAAAAGCATAAATATCGCAGCCTACGGCACTTCTGCATAAATGGAGATTATAAACATGGAAAAAAAGACTAATGTAATTTTTTTGGTCATAACTCTTCCATAAGATTAAAGATCAATGTTCTGTAGAAATTCACTCGAGCCGGGCGGGTTCGGGCCGAATTTTAAACTTTTTTCCGGACCGGGCCGAAATTTTAACTTTCAAGCCGTGCCGGGTCGGGTCGGGCCATTATTTTTTTCGTTCGGGCCCGGCCGGGTCTGGCCAATATTTCTTTCGTTCGGGCCGGGCCCGGGCCTGGAAAATTCGGCCCGTGCAGACCTCTACTTGACGTGATTTGACCATGTACCTCATGTCAAGGCAATGCCTGATTTGGAAATAAAATGGCCTATAGAGGCGCTGCTCGCAGTCTTCGGATAATTGTGTACTTTAATTTCCCTTTAACTAATGCTAAAGTGCCAGTGAAAAAAATATTTATTGTAAATGCATTTGAAAGTTTTATATATTCAAATTCGGATATTTTTTTACTTTGGCATATAACATAGAAAATAAATATCACATAAAATCTGAAATTGTACAAAAAAATAAGTATTCTTAGCAAATAAAAATATACATGTAATGCAGCGCGCTTGCACGGCACTATCCTGAAGCAAGAAGTTACAACTTTTTTCACCAGATGGCATACTCGAGTGTTTAAATCGTGTACTGTTACTCTTACATAGAGGCATCCTAGTGATGATTGTTGGAAAATTTCACTTTTTTACCTGGATTCTGGTTTCCGTTTAATATGCTGGTTGTGTTACGTCATATCCGTTGTGCTTGACAGCCAATGGAAGTTTTGTATGTTTCGTGCTAAGTTATCTGATTGTAGTTGTTTATTAACTTATTGGATTTGAAACCGATATTTTAACTTTTGAAAATATTTAGGAAAAGAAGTTTTATAATTAATATTACTTTTTCCATGGCGGGTCTACCTAGGCGAATAATCAAGGTTCGTCATTATTACATTTGCTGAAATTTTCTTTATAAAACTCCTACTTAAATAGTTAAAACACATATTAGTTTATTATATATATATTCATTCAATTTTCGCAGGAAAAAAAGAGGTTGAACATTTCAAATATTTATTATATACGTCTGATAACTTCTTCAATATTTCGGATTTATTATGCCGAATTAACTTTGATAAACTTTCGCATTTGAAGAGTCATTTTTTAAAATTTCAATTTATGCTCTCTCATGACTTAATTTAATTTCCATTTATTGTTTTAGTTTATGAATAAAGTACATTTAATTCGTAAGAATGTATATCATTCAATTATTATTAATATCACATGACTTACTGAAAAGTCTTATGATCTTATGTATGAAGTGGTTTTTAGTTTACAAAATAAACATTTTTCCTTATTTACAATTTTTGAGAATTTATTTTTGTCGTAGAACAGATTACATTTCTACAGATATCTATTCCTTATTTTCCCGATGCAGATAAATTAAGGAAATTTTTGTTTCTGAAGTCCTGGTACTCTGATTATAAGCAACAAACTAAAATAAAAATATTTTCACAACCAATTTCAGTTTTTTTTCTGCACCATGCTTTACTTAGATATATAGTAGTGAATAGTTACAAATGAATTCCTTTTACATTTTAGACCGCAAATTTGGAAAAAAAATTTCTTTTTAAATGTGTTTTAATTTTCAGCCAAATTGCACAATGTCTTGCAGTAAAAATAACTCACTGAGTGATTACTTTTCAACTAAAAATTGTTTTTGGTTTTTTATTTGTAAAAAAATTATGTTAAAGGGTTGTTTTTGGTATTTCATATTTCTGTAAAAAATATTTTTGCAACTAGACCCCCTCCCTTTTCTTCTCGAGAAATTATTTAGTAGTAAATTTATTTTTTAATCCATCTTGTAATTATAAAAGTTGTTAGTTTAGTTAGTACATTGAATGTTATTTCTGTTTTCTATTATTCTTGTTTCACGAGTGTTAAACTATAGATTTTTTTAATACAAACTTAAAAATGCAAAGTTATGTGATAATATAAAATTTTGTATTATACAGATCATTGTACCCATCAATAAACTTATAAACATAGTCAAATAGCTCTTAAACATATCAAAATACCGTAGAATATATTTACATTGCATTCCTTGAGCCTAGTTGTTGTGCAGATCGTACATTTTTACATACTACAAATCATTTCACATACTGTTAAATTTGCTTTGTAAATTTGGTCAAAATATGCTAGGACCACATCATTCAGTCCACTATTTACTTTTTAATTTTTTATTGTAAAGAAAGTAATTTCTTTATTCAAAAGCTTTAAATAAAAGAGATAAAAATAAGCTAAGGTACAAGATTTAGTCTTCTAGATAGTAGCATTTGTTTTACAATGTGAAATGCTGATGCTTCTTAACTAAAAAATTCATTGTTTATATCTGTATACATTATTACTATTTTACACTATATTATTATTAGTTTACAGTATAAATGATAAGTATAGAGTATTTTACACTATTAAAATCAAAATGCTTGTTTTTGAAAAACATACAAGAAAAATTCTTTAAAAAAATTTTTAATCTCGGACTATTACAGGGACGATTCTGTTCTGAAAATTAAGATACAAAATATTTCGAATTTCAACAAATGGTCACCGAAAAAATCAATTTCGTCAATCGTTCATAGAAAAGATCTGTAGTTTTGCCAAAGGATCCAAATTTTTTTTTTTAAATTTCATCAATGAATTGCGAGAAACTGGAATTCCATCAGAAAACTGTGGGAAAAATGAATTTTTTCAAATAATCTGGAGTGGGGAGGGGAGGGGGAAGCAAATTTGATGAAATAACACGAAAAAAGTATTTTTTTCCGTGGTCCTTTGGTGAAATCGGTGTTAATTATGTCAAAGGATCATAAATTTTGTAAAAAGAGTGCAGAAAAATGTGAATTTTTCTAAAAAAAATTCTACAATTTCACAAATGTTTGCAAAAAAAAATTTCTCATTTTTTCTGACTGGTTGACGAAATTAAATTCTTTTCATTGTTGATACAGTGCAAGACCTACTATCTAGAATTCTGATATCTGGAAGGATCCAAAAAAGAAAAATATTAAATTTTGTAAATTTTTACTAAAATTTTGTAATTTCTGAAATTTTTCAAAAATTGTAGAGATTTCTAATTTTTTTTTTCAATTCGTTGTTTCAATGTGTAACCACTAGAATAAATTATTTCAGTGACAGTAAATTTTTCAAAATTTTTTGCACTTCCTTAAAAAAATTGCAAGTGTTGCCAATTTGAAAAAAGCAATGTAACAAAATGTTTTGCCATTTTTTACCTCATGGACATGCCGAAGTAAGAAATATATCGTTGAGGGTAGTTAAGTGTTAAAATACTACTTTTTTTCAAAGCATTATAGTCATATTTAATGTTATAAAAAGTAATCGCAACAAATTTACAGATTTCGGTAGATATTGCAAGAGTCGAAGATGTAACGGCATCATTTTCAACTGACGTCGCACCTACAGATAAATATTTCATTGTTACTTAAACCTAAGTAATAATTTTTATAACCAGATCAAAACTTACACAAACTATCAAAGTTTTTATGTAAATTATGTAGTAGCTGTAAAGAAAGAAAGGATAGAGCTTCTAGATAGAATATTAGTTACCCATTTTATTTTTTTATATGTTCATTGTTATCATTAAGCAGGGCTCAAAAATTCAAAAAATGTTGAGGTTCCCAGCTGGGAACCTATATGAAATGTATAGTAGGGTGGTGCTAAAAAACAAAAGTTTTTATTTTCGAATCGCTGTAGTGCGGAAAAGTTGCAATTGGTAAATACAAGAAAAACTAAAAAAAAATTTTTGGAATCTGACATTATCTTCCGATCGCGCAAACCACCTAAAAATTCAAAAAAATTTAAAAATTTTGATTTTTTCAGAATTAAAAAAAAAATATTACATATATACATATATTTTATCACTATAGTGAAAAATATTTACATATGGTACTATTTAATAATAATAAAAAAATAAATTGCGTTTAGAGAATATCTTCTGATCGCGCAAGCTCATTAAACATCGGGAAAAATTCAGTTTTCAGTGATTTTTGATGCATTAAGAAAATAATTAAATAAGTTCAATTTGCGGTCTCATGTTAAAATTTAAATGTAAATCAATACTATTGTGCATGTTATGCTATTTTTGAACAACCGAGATCTTACCACGACGAGATCGCTGCAGGGCGAAAAGGTTTAGTAGTTCGCGCAACTCCTGTTAGCCACGCTACGAAACAGCGTTGAAGTCCCCCTATGTGTCCACATTCCTTTCTCTCCCCAACCTTGTCCACTTGCACAGTGCGCCATTTCGTATCAGTGAGCCCGTGAACGAATTTCGTTTGTTAATTAGATGTATTTTGTTATTTAAAATACATTAACATGTGTCAGGTACGCGGATCTACATATGTCGTTGACAAAGAAAATTACTAGACAATCTTTTCATTGTCCTATATTTTGTCATCCCCAAGAGATTTTTTGTCAAATATTCTTCACGAATATAGCGCCTGTACGAGAAACTAAAGAAAATCCTTTAAAAGAATTTAAATACTTCTAAAATCGTTAAAAATACTTCTAGACTTTTTCAATAAATGCGTCCATATAACACGCATGTAGAATGACACATGTTTGAAGATGGTTTATAGTAATTTTAAACAGTGTATGTTGTCCATCCATCATGATATTTGTCTCAGGACTGAGGAGGATAACTAAATAATCATCCTTTTTTCCATCAAAATGTATGTCATGTGGTTCTTCTGATTCCACTTGACTTTGCCGTAAATTTTTTCTTTCTGTTTGTTTTCTTCTAATTTTGTATAGGTCAATAACTTGAAAAGCATCTGTTTTAGTTATTACAGGAATATCTTCTAGTACACTCAACGCTTTAGCAGCATCTGCACTGTCAGATACACCATTGCAATCGCAATGTAAAGATGTAGATTGTAACTCTACTTTCATTTGTCATGGTAATTTCTTCTTCTTAAATCTGATAGGCTGTATCCGTCATGGTAATGATATTTTACATATACCTACATTAGCATTAAAATTCTCATGTATTTCATCTAAATGCTCAAGGTCTTTTATTTTCGCTTCAACAAATTTGGAAGGTTGCCTTTTGAATATATAGTTTCGTCTTCCAAGTCTTGTACTCAGTTTTTTTTTCTTTTTTTTCAAACTTTAGTACAAATTTTTCCCGTTCCGTCCTTTCTCTGGAGGTAGAAAAATCTATGCTCAATGACTGGAATTTTGTGTTTTTGAGACGTATAATTAGTCTCAATTAGACACTCCCTCAGATGTGGTGACTTTTTACAGGAGCAACACGTTTGCAGACTGAAATATCACACAGTTGAGTTCTTGTTTTTTAAATTCATCAAACTTTTTTATAAGGTTTGGCTATTCCTTGTCTCGAATATAAGATTTCGTTAGCTTAGAATGTTATCGTAGTAGGTATTAATTAGCTAAATGATTCTACAATCAAACACTTTTGGGATTGACGCTTTCTAATAAATATATTTTATTTTTTGTGCCACTGTATTGCTCACAAATGAGAAACTCACTTTAATGATGTTGAATTTACTTGCTAATAGAGACCTCTCCTCAAGGTAGCATTGAAGAACATCTTCGTGTGTTGGAAGAATATTTGGCAGAAAATCTCTTGGATGACCGAATATAGGAAATGAAAAGATTGTCTAGTAATTTTCTTTGTCAACGACGTATCCAGATCCGTGTCCCTGTCACATGTTAATGTATTTTTAATAACACAATACATCCAATTAACAAACGAAATTCGTTCACGGGCTCTCTGATACGAAATGGCGCTCTGCGCAAGTGGACGAGGTTGGGGACAGAAGCATGTGGACACGTAAGGCAATTTCAACGATTTTTCGCTGTCAGGAAAAATGGTTATTTTTCTCTCCTTATTTTTCTTATCACTCCACTCAAACTGTCCCATTCAAACTTGTTTTCATTCAAATTACATCATTCAACTAACCTTTTATAATCTTTATTTTTATTTAATTATTTCTTAAATAAATCCTGAAATAAGTACCTTTTACTTTTATATGTTTCAGTTTCAATAGTTTAAGTTTCTAATTTAAATACATTCAGTATCTTTATTTCAGTATATAAATATAACAGAAATAAATATCTTTATTTTTACCTTGATTCATTCTCTTAAACATCAACATTAACTTGCGTAACAATCATATTTCCCGGCATTTGTTTTTCATTCCATTCACTAAGCTTACCGGCAAACATCGTCACATCGATATTGTTAACTGACAAGTTACGGAGAAAGGTGATAGATGGCGTGACATGTCCGACGGCACGAGACCTTTTCCTAGCGTGGCCGATCGGCATTGGTCCGATCTCACAGGTAACTTCTAGAAACCAAAGGTGGCGTTTCTCGTCGGTGAAAGATGATGTAAGTGGGCGTTGCCGGTAGCTATTTATAGCAGAAGGAAGGAATGGGGAATGAGATGCTTTTACGCTCCCGCTTTTAACGAGTTTTTGTTATGGTTTGGTGTGTGATGTTTCGTCCTTGTGTTTGTAAATTATGAATACATTGCCGGTGCAATATAATTAGGAAGTTTAAAGCTGCTATGAAGGGAAGTGAGGAATCTCGCATGTAATGATGGCTTGGATATTGGAGATTAGGAAGTCAGTGAAGATGAAGGGAATGTTTTTGAAAGTTGACCTATCGAGCTGGACTGTCGCTGATTTAGTTATGGAAATTCAAGATTCATAAGAATCTCCTTAAAGGCGAAAACAGCCATTGCCGCCGACAACGTGTTTTTTAAACAGGTTTTTCCTTTTTAAATGTTTTTAGAAATAATAACTTTTTACCTTGTCTTTTTCTTCTCCTATTTTCAAAGTATAGTTTTTTCTTTATTGTCCCAGATATTGGTCTGGTCGAATATTAATCTAGCCAAGCTTATCTTTTTATCAAAAATGATTCCTTTTATACTGTTGTGTTGTGGACTGGATCCAAAGGAACCAGCGGATATTTAATCCGGTTTGGGTGTTACGGATCGACCGCGGCAAGAGTGGTTTCGGACCCGTGCTTTCTGGATAGCCGTGCCGGGTACTGGAAGTTGTTGTGTGTCGGTAGCACCGAAATTCTTTTCCAACTTTTAAGGAATTCTAAAGACAGTTCTCGCTATGAATTTCCTTTTTAGATCTTTTTACTATAGTATAGGAATTCATTTTTGTATTCTCTTTTCTCTCCCCCCAAATGAAGTCCTAGGTGGCAGTAACAGGACAAAGTTGGGGAATACAATTAGTGGCAGTAATGGTATTATAGGAAAACATTCCTAGTGGCAGCGTAGAATGTTTTAGAGAAATTTCTTTTTTCATAATTTAGTTTGGCTAGCCTGAAGGTTACTTTTTAAGGGAGGAGATGACGTGGTAAAGTAGAATCTTTAAATTTAATTAAGCTTAACATAAGTTGATGTAGAAATAATATTTGGATAAATTTAAATGCAGTTTGATCTCTTATTGAAAAGAATTAATTAAATGGATTTAATATAAGATTTGAATTATAATAGATAGTTTATTGGTGCTCTGGTTCATCCAATTTGAATAAACATTATTGATCTTTATTTTATGTGTTAAGTAATTTGAGTATATGTAAATGGTTTTTAATTTTGATACTTTTAATCCATTATATTTTTATTTGATTAAATAAAACTAGTTATTTGTTTATATCTGTTTGATTATTTTCTCTCAAATACACTTCTTAATCTACAAGGGCATACTTTACAGCCAAAACGCACTGCATGCGTCCTTGCTCTGCTGTGTAAATACTTTTAATAGATATCCTTGACTTCAAGGATATCAAAAGGTTATGGGCCATTAGTGTGCCCTAAAGTAGCTTTAATTAGAAATCGTTTTCCATAATTTTTCATCTATTTTTGTCTTTGAAATTTTTTTTTATATACGGCTCACTTGAGAGAGTTAGGAAGGATCTCTGAGATGGGGGGGCTGTAGGAGTAAATCGCAGATGTGTTAGATTACTCTGTATGTGTTCAAAGATTTTTTTTGGATGAATTTAATGGTTGTAATTTTTTTTTCTTTAAATGGATTTTCTTTGAAGAATCGGTTTCTGAATCCTTTGTGGATGTTAAGATTTTTTTTGAAAACATGTTGTGCGGTGGCATGGTTTGACGCCAATATAACAGGAGTTAGAAAGTTACGAAAGTTTAGTTTGCAAAAGTTATGAACTGTTTCCTGACTATTTTTTTTGAGAAATAAGTTAACATTCCTTTTGTGAGTCATCAAGTGTTTGAGTTCTTCTACGTACCTAAGTGTACCTGTTCCTGGTTCCTGGCTACTTACCTGAGTGTTTCTGTTCCTGGCTACTTACCTGAGTGTTTCTGTTCCTGGTCCTTGTTCCTGGCTACTTACCTGAGTGTTTCTGTCCCTGGTTCCTGTTCCTGGCTACTTATCTGGGTGTCCCTGTGGTTGAGAAAGAGACTGGACATTGATGTATAATGTTCCCAGCTGGTGATGTTTTCATCGTGCCATGTTGAAGAGCGCAGTGGACCTGTACTGGGCCGTTGTATGCTCAATTCATTCCTACCATGTCCCGGAGGTAGCAGCAAGTGGCAAAGGACATTCTCTCGTGAGAAATGGACATATTTTTAGACTGAATTTTTTTGGAACATCAGTTTTTTTTTAATGGTCCTCATGTACAGAAGAAGATTGTGCCAGGGGAGATGTGGATTCATCTGTGAAATATGTTAAATTTAATAAGTTTCTTTAATATGTTTGAAATCTTTAGAAATTTTTTATTGGATTATAGTTAAACTGGAATTTTTGATAAAAATGAAAAATTGATATAATTTAAAGTTTTTTTTAGTTTAAATGTTAAAATTTTTTTTTCAGTTTAATGTCAAATTTTTTTAAATGGTTAAATTTCTAATTTTTTTTAAAATTCATGTTAAAGGGTTAAAATTTAATGTAAATTTTTTTCAATAGTTTCTTTAAGCAATTTATCAAGTAATTTGAAAAAAAAATTTTATATATTTTTTTTATTTGGAAGATAAACTTTTAAAAATTAATTTCTTAATTTTTCTTAGAAATATGATTAAAATTTTGGATTTTTATTAAAGTTTTTTTTTTTTTGAAGAATTATATAGTTAGAGATTTGTAAAAAATGAGATTTAAAGGTTGATTAGTAGTTTAATTGTGATATTTTTATATAATATTTGAGAATAAGCGTTCAACTGGTTTTTGAGAATTTTTTTTAATAAAAATTCATGTGTGAAATCAATGTTAGAAACCTTATTGCTAGAACTTTATGAGACTTGTAAACTACAGTTTCGGTCCCATTTTTTTTTAAATTTAGATTTCTAGTGGAAAAGATTTTGAGGAAATTCTAATGGTTTTTATGTTGTTAAATTAAGAGGAAGTTATAATTTTTATTGAAATTTTTTTTAATTGAAATTTTTTTTAATTGAAATTTTTTTTAATTGAAATTTTTTTTACTTATTGAAAATTTTTTTTACTTATTGAATTTTTTTTTTACTTATTGAAATATTTTTTTGTTGAAATAGAATTTGTAATTTCTTTTAGATCTGAGTGTCCTGAAGTTTAAATCTGTACGACATATGATATCATTGGGTAAATTCTTGTGTTAGATACCCTGGAGTGAATCATGGAAGTCCACACTGTTGTGTGTTTTAGATTTGAATGATAGATTTTCGGATCTTTTGCCTTCCTGTAGTAATTTTAGTTAAATATTTTTTAAGATTAAGCAGTTTTTTTTAGTTTAATTTATAAATTTTTTAATTATTTTAAAATAAGTCTATTCTATAAAATTAAAGTTTAAATTAAAGATAAAGTTAAGGAGATAATTTATTTGTTTAATTGAAATTTTTTTTAAGGTGCCAATTTTCTTTGGATTTTTCCCTATGTTAATGGATGACTAAGGTTAGGGATAGGATTACTATGCTAATTTTAAACTGTTAGTATTGAAGGATGAAATTATTGGAATCCCTTCTTTAAAATGGTAACAGTAGTTTTAAAGCTAGTTGATCAATTAACTGAATTGTCATTTACTGGGAAAAATTATCATAAATAATTCATGTGTTCGATTCGGAAATAAAAACTTTTGTTTTTTCGCACCACCCTAATGTATAGGTTCCCAGATGAAAAATGGAGGTTCCAAATAAAAATTTAAATGTATTTTGATGAAATTTGCCGGGTTTTTTTCAAGATCTTCTGACAAAATCTGTCGTTTTATTGCAATGTTATAATGAAAATTGCCGATTTATCGCGATATTTTACCCGAACCTATCGTTTTTCAATATTTTTTTAACGACATTTGCTGCTTTTTCGCGATATTTTTTACGAAATCTGCCATTTTTTCGCAATCTTTTAATGAAATTTCAGTTGGTTCCCGCGATCGTTTGTCAAAATCTGTTGTTTTCTCCGTATTTTTCGACGAAATTAGCCGTTTTAGCGCGATTTTTTAAAAACAAAATTTGCCGTTTTTTCATGATTTTTTTAACGGAATTTGCCGTTTCTTCGCGATCTTTTAATGAAATTTCAGTTGTTTCCCGCGATCTATTGACGAAATTCTGGCTTTTTGCGATCTTTTGTCGAAATCTGCTGTTTTCTCGGTATTTTTTGACGAAATTAGCCGTTTTATCGCAATTTTTTAAGAAAATTTGCCTTTTATTCATCATTTTGTAAACGAAATTTGCCTTTTTTTTTTCTCGATTATTTAACAAAATTTGTCCTTTTATTCGAATTTTTAGTGAAATTCGGTTTTTTTCCGTAATATTTTGACGAAATTATGCATCCCATGGACTGCTCAAGAGATATATTTTTGCGAAATTTACGCGATATAACGCGTACGCAGCATCGTTGGCGACCATGATGATTTTTTAGGTTCCCACCCGGGAACCTGAGTGAAAAAATATACGTTCCCAGAAATGATTTTTGGGTTCCCCGGGAACGCTATTTTTCGAGCCCTGCATTAAGTAATGCAAAAAATTTTGCCTATGTAATTTAAAAAATAAGTTGTATTCATATTCATCATGAGATTGTTTTAATTTTGTTATTTTTATATTTTTGAAAAATTCTGAATTTTGAAAGGATTTAAAATCTAGAAATTTTCAAAATCCAGAACTCCAAAGCAGAAAACCACGGGTGATTCTTGTCCAAAAATTTAAGGCATTCTCTTCTGAAAATTTGAAATTGGATTATCAGTTCCGCATAGTTGCCAACTTTGTGCACGGTTGCTGTACAGTTTTGCACACAGAAAAAACAATTGCGGAGAATGCAAATTTCGTGAAAGGATCACTGAAAAAGCACATATTTCGTCAATATTTGGTGGAAAAGCGATGATTTCGTCAATGTTTTTGTCAACAAACTTTGTCAAAAGATCGCTGAAAAATGCGAATACCCTGTGCGGATTGCAGAAAATGAGACAATTTCACTAAATATCGCTGATAAAACGCTGAAGACCGCGGGAAAATGTCGATTTTGTCTAAAGATTGCAGATATAATGCCAATTTCATTAAAAGATCATGAAAAAACGTCGTTTTTGATAAAAGATGGCTTAAAAATATTTTGTCAAAAGATAATTGGAAAAGAAAAAGGCCAATTTCATCAAAAGATCATGGAAAAACGTCAATTGCGTCAAAAGATTGAAGGGATAAAATGCTATTTTCGAGAAAAGATTGCATAGAAATGCAAATTCTGTCTAAATATCATTAAAAAAAATGGTGATTTCATAAAAGAAAACACAGGAAAACGCCAATTTTGTCAAAAGATTGCGGAATCCCCTCACCTGCCGCCGATTTCAGAAAATGCGATGTAAATTTCAGAAAATTTTTTTCACCCACAATCACCCTTGCAGAATACTTCGCAATGTTTAGCAGATCTAAGATGTTCAGCGGGAAATCCACAAGTTTGCTGATGGCTCGCTGGAGGATGAGATCTGAAAGTTAGTCTTTACAAGTTAGTTGGTTCCAGAGAAAAGCTCTAGTCCAAAACAGCATGCGTTGAGTGCAGCTCTAAGAGGACTGACCCTGGGTGAGTGGAGAGATTGATAGTGATATCTGAGTTAACATACATAAGAGAAGTATAGAGTAACTTAACAGTGCACAGAATGTGTGTTCTGTATTTAATTTAATGTTGAGGTGGATCACCTATATCAGAGTTTGTAATTGTAAATATTGTGCAAATAAATTGTTCATTAAGTTTAATTGAGAGTTAGTCTTTTTCACTTACATACCTCTCACGAGTTGTTCGATATCGCATGATTATATTGGTGGTGGCAGCATACTAAAATAAGGGATTATTTTTCAAAGTTTTGTTGACTTAGAGAGTATCCAACACTATCATTGATTAATTTTGTATTTTTAATACGTAAATAGCTTCTAATGCTTTTATGCTTAATTAATGTGTGGGTTATTCTCTGCAATAGTGCAAAAAGTGTTTCCCAGCCATATAAATGCTCTAAATTTCATTTTATTTTTATTTATTTATACTTTTATTAGAAGGTCTAAAGTTTATTAGGGGCAGGGCGTAAAATTTAAAAATAAACAAATTTAATATTTAAAAATGTAAGATATATCATGCAAATATCATTCCCTCACCTCTCCTCTACCCATACTACCATACTTTACTGCCTGATTTTTTCCATTCAGAAATAAAAATAATTAAAAACACCCTAAGCAAAATAAAGTTCTTAATTGGTACCTTACAAAAAATAATCAAAATATTATTTTTTACTATAATTATGTAGTCTACTCAATCAATATATGTCTCCCCATGTTAGACCATCATTCCCTCACACCTTGCTATTATCGCAAATATCCTATCACTAAAGATGAGCAGCAGTCTAGCATTCTTCACAGAGAGGAAGCTAATTTGAGTACTTGTCAGTCCAGCAACATAAATTGGCGATATTAGTTTTTATTAATTTTCTAGAAATTTTTTTCAATCAGAAAATCGGGGAGTATTTTTATTAGCAGTCATTCCCTCACAGAAAATGCTAATTTTTAGCAATTTTCAAAATTTTTAATTTTATCATACATTATATACTATGTGTTCTTCTTTAAGGAATCAGTTCGGTTTTTTCCATAAATTTGCATTTTTCATGACAATTAGTAAAAACATCTTAATTTCATCATTCCCTCACATTTATTGTTATGAGTTAATGATAAAGTGAATGGGGAATATGTACTTTTGTTTAAAATTTTATAACGATTTCTGCTGCTATTAAAATCTTCAACAGTTGACCAATTACTAGCAATTTATCCAATTTTTATGAAAATTTACAATGTAACATTCAAGGTCAGACTGTTTGGTCAAATTTGCAGAATTGTAGAAAATAACCCGTGTACTATATAATAGACATTACTCCTAGTCAGTGGGTACTACATTTATTAGTGCTGTATATTTCTATCTATAAGCCAATGACTTTTCAGATAAAAATCATCCAAAATAGGAGACTCATATATAAGCCGATATTAGAAAATGGTGATGAAAAATTCAGCAAACAAAAACTTAGCACTTTTTTTTAATATAGATAATAGGAAAAGAATGTGTTCTCTGAAATTATTGATTTCTCCTATTTTTTCATGGGTATGCTCATTCTATTATGATTTGCTTGTTCAAAATATAGTAAATACCCTATTTTTTTTGCTTGTATTACCACAAGCAATAATCTTTTTATCTTTCAAATAATGTGGTCATGAATGAAACTTGAGTTACTGCCAATTTTGATGAAGACTGTGATGATGATGAATTAGACACTTTATATTCATACTGATATACCAATGAAAGAAAACAATTAAACATGTTGACTGTCACGACATTTTTCAGAAATCTGGCCAAAAGTGACAATTTGATTTTATCACATTATCTTATTAAAGCTCTAACTCTAGTCCATAAGTATCATCAAAAATCATAAAAAATGTTTTTAAAAAAAAGGGGGGGGGTTTACAAATTATCTCGTAGTTGGCTTTATCTCATAGTTGGTAATTATTAGGTAGCTTTCATTATAAAAAGTAAAAAGCTACCTATTGCAGTCGTCCGGAGGAAAGCACTTCCAGAAAAATTTGGTATATTTTCACCGATCATGACCCCCAGACCCCAAAACCACCCTCTGTTCAAATGTTGACATATTGTCACCTGAGAATAATAAGGTTCTAACTGACATTTTGAAAAAAATTGACTTTTTGGCATAGGAATGTTCTATTTGTATCAATGAATGCACATCTGCATTAAAATTTCCATATATATAATTTACATCCGCTTGTGAAAGAGAATAATATAGTTCTATCAGAAATTCTTGAAAGCATAACAGAGTTCTATGTGCAAAGTAATCACAGACAGCATATAAGATAATATATTATTGTTTTAATTTACATTATGTAATGAAAACCGGCAATCTTTTATTTCTTGTGTGAAAGAATATATTATTTCAATAACTAAATCTTTTTTCGGTAAAATATACAGGAACTTTTTATCAGTAAAAATCTTTTAAGTATGTTTTTTAGTCTGTCGATGTGCAAAATGAATTGTGTTTAATTTTATTCACGGACAAATAATGAACAATATTAATAAACAATTTTAAAAAATCAGTAAAAGTAATTGCTACAAATCTAATTGATAGCATTACTATGAGTTTATTGTAAGTTAAAAGTGCCTTTAATGTAGTTATGTACATCCTACTGGCAATACCTTGTCTCCAGCTGCGAACAAAATACCCGAGGCAAATTTTCAAGCAGAATAGTCTCAAATGATATCAAGAATAAAATAAAAGCTCATATTGAAAGTTTTCCCAAGATTGAGTCACACTACAACAGAGCAAGCACTAAAAAAACATATTTAGAATCAGGGCTTAACTTATAGAAAATTTATAACTTGTACTTTCAAAAATACACAGAAAGCAATGTAGAGTCAGTGAAACTTTCATGTTATAGGCACATATTTAATATGCAGTTCAACATGGAATTCAATAAACCAGAGAAAGATAGGTATAAACATGCTGAAACCTTGTGAGAAATTAATAATGACATGCAATTTAAATATGATCTGCACAAAAAAGAAGTTGAATCCGCCAGAATTCTTAGAAATGATGACAAAAACTCCCCTGATAAGTCAGTCATTTGCTTTGTATTAGAAAAGTTATAACATGCCCCTAAAGTGATCTCAGCAACTTTTTTTATAAAGAAAATTTACTTGTATAACATGACAGCACAGGCAACATAGAATAAAGAAAAGAAAGCATATTGTTGCTTGTGGATAGATGACATGTCAGGCAGAAATGGGAATGATATAATCTCAGCTGTATCAACGACTGTTTGGAAGATACTGATAGTTTAATTTTATATTGTGACAGTTGTGTTCTTCAGCATAGAAACCAAATGATATTTTATGCAGTTGTAATACTTATACTATCTTATCCACATATTATGGGCATTACTCTAAAATATTGTACACCTGGACATTCATATGTGCAAGAAGTGGATAACATTCAGAGCCAAATAGAAAGAGCAATGGATGTAGTATAATATTTTTCACCACTTTCATTTATATGTCTGTTGCTGAGCATAAATTGCAGTGATCCATTTACAACCCTGAGAATGAAATCGGAACAATTCTTAGATTCTTAGTTTCCACTTGTGTAGCAAAAAAATGCCTATAATCTCATTCCGTAGACCAAGATGATACAATTATGAATCACACAACTTCTTTATAATATTGAATTAAAGACAAGCAACTGTTGTTATGAGAATTTCACAACGGTGAATTTGCAAAGGAGCCCTTCCAAATGAAGAGGAGTATCAACATCATTTACACAAAGGACTCTACAAAATCCCAAAGTAGCACAGAGAAAGAAGGATTGCATTAACAAAGATAAAAGACCTGTAGAGCATGCTAAAGCAGTTTCCGAGAGATGAAAGGTTTTATTTTCAAAACATGTTTAAGAGAAGTTAGCCTAACTGTAATGCAAAATAAAGCCTGGTTTATGAAACATTCCAAAATTTCGACTAACAAAAGAGTATCAAACTTATTTTGTTGTTTTAAAAAGAAGAAAGTTTTTTCCTTAAAGATATAGTCTTTTCTTTTGATCAAGAGTATACCTGGCTGTAATATGAAAAATTTCATTTATAATTAATTTCAATTTCACTTATCAATACAATCACAATTTTTTGTATTAATTTCCATACTCCCACACTGAAATAGCACGCTAAAAAAGGAAAACTGTTGGGTTCCTATTTAATAAAATTAAATGTTTAAGCTATTTTATGTTCAGTTAAATAATACAATTAACTTACGTATATTCATTAGTTTTGTGAAGATGGTTTAGTTAGTATGAATAAGTGGAAGCGGCAATTTTCTGTTTATTGTGCTACATCATAGATAATAATAAATATTTTACTAACTATCCAACTGAAGTTTATTCGAATTAATCAAGGAAATTTCACTTTGTTAAACTATAAAAAATTACACAAATTAAGAAAAATGTTTTTTTTTTCATGATAGAACTATCTTATTCTAAGGCTAACATGACGTTTGTGAATAATATGGTTCTATCGAATTTTTTAAATGTAAAAAAAACCATGAAAATGTTATTTAAAAGCTTTGATTTTGTAGAATTACTGTCTATACATACATATGAACCTATTAAAGCCAAAAGTTTTTTTTTGCAAACTTTAGTAGCTGCATATACACAGCATGCTGATTTTCAAAGTCTTCTAACTCAAAATTGATTTTTGGCCAGATAGAACCATCTTATTCCCAGGTGACGATATATATATATATATATATATGTATATATATATATATATCTGATTTTGTCATGCGATAACTAATGTATTTATGAACCGATTTGAATGAAACTTGGTATGTACATACAAATGTCTCGACCGAGTTTGTTGGCCAGCATCATCCGCCATTTTGTTTCAAAATGGCGGCCATTTTAAATTAAAAAAAAAAAATAAAATTTAAAATTAAATGAGAAAAAATTTAAATTTGAAAAATATTTTTCTTTTACGTGTTAGAGCAAAAAACGATTCCAGAACACTTTTTATTTTGTCTATATCTTAAAAAATGATTGAGTTATAGCACTTTGAATTTTTCTTATGGCTCACATTTTGAAACAATCCGATTTTTACCATGTGATAACACATGTATTTATGAATCGATTTGGATGTAACTTGGTGTATACATAGTATATACTGAGGCCTGAATAGAGTTCGATACCCAGTTCTATCTGCCATCTTGTTTCAAAATGGCGGCAATTTAAAATTAGATACAAGAAAGTGAGAAATTGAAAAAGATTTTTCTTTTATGCATTTGACCTTGATACAAAGATTCCAAAGCATTTTTTGTTTTGTCTGTATCTTAAAAAATGGCTGAGTTATTGCACTTTTAATTTCTAGTGTTGCTCACATCTTGAAATGATCTGATTTTCGTCACGTGATTACACACGTATTTATAAACCGATTTGGTTGAAACTTGGTGCGTATATAGTACATACCAATGTTTGGACAGAGTTCGTTGGCCAAATCCATCCGCAATTTTGTTTCAAAACGGCAGAATATTAATTTTTTTAAAAATTTTTAAATTAGGTGAAAAAAAGTAAGGAATTGAAAAAGATTTTTCTTTTGTGAGTTTGATCTTGATACAAAGATTCCAGAGCATTTTTTGTTTCATCTATATCTTGAAAAAAGGCTGGGTTATAGCACTTTCAATTTCCAGTGTGGTTCACATTTTGAAATGGACTGAAGTTTGTCACGCGATTATATGCACATTTAGAAACTGATTTGGACATAACTCCGTGTGCACATAGTATATAGCAATGCCTTGACCACGTTCACTAGCCAACTTCATCTGTTCTCTTGTTTCAAAATGGCAGCCATTTAAGTTTGTGAAAAATCTTTTAAATGTATAATGATGTACAAACAAAAAATTAGAAATTGAAAAAGGGTTCTTTCTAAAGTATTTATCTTAATAATGAATTCCGGAGTATTTATTCAGGGTGGCTACAGATTCTGGAAATCATGGAATCGGGGAAGTTTAGCAATCTGGAAAAATCAGGGAACTTTATAAAAAAGACTCAAAAATCAGGGAAATTTTTCTCTATCCGAAAATATTTCTATTTTCACCTTACCAACAACGATTCGTTGTCAAACAGGCTACGTTAAATCAATAATAACATGGGATTGTGCCATAAACCCAAATTTTAAACGTTGGTTCATTCACGATCTTTTGACAAAATTTATCAATTTTAGCAATCTTTTGACAAAATTTATCAATTTTAGCAATCTTTTGACAAAATTTTCACTTTTTTGCGATTTTTTGACAAAATGTATACTTTTTTGCTAGTTTTTGACAAAATTTGCACGACTTTTTTACAAAATCTGTACATTTTTCGAGTTTTATGCATTTTTAGATGAGATTTGTGCGTTTTTCGTTATATCAAGTTGAAATTTGTGTGTTTTTCATGCTTTTAGGCAAAATTCTTGTTTTTATACAGAACCTTTCATAAAATTCACATTTATTTACGCAAAACTTGGATGAAATTTGTATTTTTTACACGATCTTTAGGTCTAATTTCGTACTTTTCTACAATCTTTTGACTAAATTTATGCCCTTTTTTGCATGTGTGTGTGCTAAACTTTGAAGAAATGAGTGTTTTATGTTGTTTTTTGACAAAATTTTGTGTTTTTTTCCCCGCTATCCTATATCGAAATTTTATGGGTTTTTTTCCGCTATCCTATATCGAAATTTGTGTTATTTCAAACAATCCTTTGACAAAATTAGCAATTTTTTTATCCGATGCCCGTAACGCTAGGGGTGCAGAAAATGTTTTTACATAATATTTCTCCTAATCCATATACAAATTTCCCCAAACTTTTATGATATGATTCTTTATTACATTAGGTATGGATATTTTTTTTTTCAAAACTTCTCAACATATGCGCAAATATATACGGTACATATTCTGAGATCAGTTTTGTGCAGGTCACCATATGGACCTATTTGTAATACAAATTTTTCTGTCTTGAGTAATTATGTAAATTCATGATTAAAATCAAAATCAATTGTATATTTCTGTGCAAAATTCCCCCAAATGGCTAACATTTCCCTCAATCCTAGATCGCCGGATCGGACATATTCTGGATCCCTGTGCAACGCCTTAACTTTTGTTGTGTACCAGTAATAATTATGCATAAATTGTAATTCTTGGCACCTCTACTAATTAAATACTGTGCGATTTTTGTTTATTCCTCCCAAAAGAGAGATTTGCAAGCTGGATATGTGAATGTTATACAAGAAAGCAGCATAGGTTAAAAAAATACCATGTATTTTCTTTAATTTGCGCATTTTTTATACGGTTTTATTTTTTTCAGCATTTTGTACATTTTTTGCGATCTAGACAACATTTGCATGCTTTTCCCGATCTTTGGATGAAATTTGCACTTTTTTCACAATAATTAGGCTAAATTCTTGTTTTTACACGAATCTTTTATGAAATTTGTATTTTTTACACAATTTTTAGGTCTAATTTCATACTTTTCCGCAATTTTTTGGCTAAATTTGCACACTTTTTTTCATAACTTTGAAGAAATGAGCATGTTTTGTGATCTTTTGACAAAATTTTGTGTTTTTTCCATGATTCTATGTCAAAATTTGCATTATTTCAAGCGATCTTTTGATGAAATTAGCAATTTTTTTATCTGATGCCCATAATGCCTTAACTTTTGTTGTGTATCAGTAATAATTATGGATAAATTGTAATACTTGGCACCTCTGCTAATTATATAATGAACAATTTTTGCTTTTTTCTCCTAAAAGAGATATTTGCAAGCTGGATAAATGTGTTATACGAGCAAGCAGCATGCATTAAAAAAAAATACCATATATGCTCTTTAATAATAAAAATCAAGGAAATCTGATATAAATAATCAGGGAATTAGGGAAAAATCAGGGACCTTTTTTTTTCATCATTTCTGTAGCCACCCTGTTATTGCTTTGTCTTTAACTTAAAAAAGCCTGAGCAGTTTGAATTTTTAGCGTGGGTGACATAAAAAAAAAAATCAATTTGTCTGTGACAGCACTCGTATATATAATTGATTTCAATATGAGTGTGCGTGTGCACATGAATTAAGATTTCGACCAAGCTCATTGGTTTGTTTTATCCATCATGTTGCTTTAAAATGGCATACACTTCATGATATTGTGGAATTTGGTGACTCTCTAAATCGCTTAAAATAAAATCAGGTTGAATAAAAGATGACTAATTTCTAAAAATTCCTATGAAGATTCAGTTTTGACAAAATCTAGTATTCAATCTTATAAAATCAGGTTCCACTAATTTGAGCTTAGTATTTTTGAATAATATAGCTTAGTTTAAAATAAAATAAATAAATATATAAGTATATGACAGCTAACTCTTCCTCCCGGCATTGCTGGAAAGACTTTATTTTTTGATAATTTTTTAATAAATTTTCTGTTTATGCAAGCCCGCATTGATTTTTTTGTTCTTTTCCCAGAAGCCATTTATCGATATTAGCACTGATGTATTGCGAATTTAATCATAGCTGGAAAAAAATGGCAAGTAAACACAGTATGAGATAACTCGTAGTTGCCATCCTAAAGAACAACACAATCTATGAGTTATCTTGTAGTTGGCAGCCAATGTGTTAATTAGTTGCTTGAAAATTCTTGAATAATTTGAATAATAGAAGATTGGTAACATTTTTCATTGTTAAAGAATGAATTTTAAAGAATTAATAAAAATTTATTAGCTTTTTATGTTTACCATTTTTTTTTCTTTTTTAGAATATCAGTTTTTGAAAAACTTGTGTATAAGTCAAATCCCTACTTTGAAATTAAAAAAAAAAAAAAAAATGCTAAAAAATTTTCTGCTTTTACACAGAAATATACTTTATATTGATTAAAACAGGGGTGCACAACCTTTGGCCCGCGGGCCACAATTATACCACTATTTTTATGCAGAATAATTTTCCTTATAGTAATGACAGAAACTTTGCTATTAAAGAAAATAAACTATTTTCAAATATTCTGGTGTCAACCGATTTTCTGGTAAAAAGGTTGTGCATCCCTGGATTAAAAAATATATTTAGTTATGAATTTTAAGTACTGTTATAGTAATATGTTCAGTATTATTGATGTTGTCTTTAAGGTTTTTCTTTTTTAATTTATATCTTTTATTTCTTTATGCAGGAAACTCAAAGATTAATGGCAGAACCTGTTCCAGGAATAAGTGCTATACCAGATGAAAGCAATGCTAGATATTTTCATGTGGTTGTTGCAGGGCCAGAAGGGGTAAATTGATTTATTTTCTTTACAAGCTGAGCCACCCAGCATTGTCTGGGCTCATGGTAATATTCTTAAATATAGGGTCACCTGGGGGTAATTCCTGGTCAACAACTTTCAGGAGTAATTCTTAGTCAAAGTACTTTTCAGTGTTTGAAAATGTTCCCACCAGAATGAAAACTAGTCTTATTTGGTTATCTCAAAACTTTCTTCTGTCTCATATACTTCCGCCGATCCAGTGGCGTGGTTGGTAGCGTGAGCTCCTCCCACACCGCTGGACCCTGGTTCGAGTCCAGCTAGCGGCATGGGTGTGCGGGTGTTGTCCCTGTGATGTGTATTAAAATGTATGTACTGGATTTCTTATAATAATAAAGTGTTCTGTATTTGTTTCTGTGGTTTATGGATCATTCGAGGTAACAGCCATTTGTAGCTATAGACCTCAAAAGCATTGTTTACTCATATACTTCCAGAAAAATTAAACATAGCAGCATCAGCAGTTAGGTAATTTACATCAAAATCTAATCTGCAACAACTTATTTAAAGTTCTAGTTGAATCTGAAATTTAATGAAAATACATGTGTTTACATTTGACATAGAATTATTGCAGAAATGGTTAAAAAAAAAAAAAAAAAAAAAAAAAAAATAGATAGAAGCACCACTTGTGAGCGACTTACTCTAAAAACTAAACAATACTAATATATCACGAACCATGCATTAGTTCCTGAGATATAGAGTTATTATCATAATCATGAATAATGCTGCATCTTCTGTTAAAAGATTTACTCCAAATACTAAAGAATTATTCATTTATCATTATATAAGGGACTAATTGAATCTGTCGTTTTATGAAAATTTGTGCACTGGATTCTGTGATAGAGCTATTGCGATAATCATGAATAATGCTGCATAGTAGCACCACCTGTAGAGAAATTTCCTCCAAAAACTGCAGAATACTGATTTATATCTGGAACTAACTGAATCTGAAGATTGATGAAAATCTGTGCATTAGTTCCACAGATAGAGCTATTGCAATAATGATGAATAATATTTCATAGCAGCCCCACCTGTTTTGTGATTTACATTAAAATGTAATCAGAACCATATTATATCAAGGACTCGGAGAATCCATCCATTAGTTCTTGAGATTTAAGCTTTTTGGAAAGCGTGAGAAAGGCATTGTAGCAGCAACACCTGTTGGGCGATATATACACCAAAAGCTAGTCAGATCCAGTTTTATCAAGTTCTAATTGAATTTAAAGTTTTGTGAAATTTTGTCCGTTACTTCTTGAGATAGAGCACCCACAAAATTTGTTACACACTGACTGACTGAAAGATTGACTGACTTATAGACAGACATTTTGTAAAAATGTGTTTTGGAATCTTTGACCCCTAAAACACGTAAATCCGTTGAAAATCAGAAATTGAAAATTTTCACGAATCCAATACTTTCTTCTTGTAAAGATAGAAAAAAGTAAAAAAAAAAAAAAAATAGAGATACTACAAACTACAATTATACAACTGTAATTATACAATTGCTACTTATTTAGTTTGGGAAAAAAATATTTTGAAATTGCTAAGTTTCTGTAATATAACATTAGTGTTAGTTCTGGCATATTTTTACAAAGATCTTTGTCACAATGTAAATTTTAAATATTTTTCTTTTCTTTTTGATTTAACCATCAACTACTTTAGCTATTACAAAATAGTCTTGAAATTTCTTATACTATTTTAAATAATTTACAGAAGTTGATCAAATATTACCTTATGTATCTAGGGTAAATCTTGGTCATTGGAATAATTCCTGTTCAATGGTTTCTCTCATCATTTAACCCCTTTTTATTGTCATATTTAGTGATTTTATCTTCAAACCTTTTGAGCATCAACTGAAAAGTTAATTGTAACCACATTGTTTACCACATTTTAGTTAAAATAGTTTTTAATAACATTTTAATTAATCATGATACTTTTTTTTAGTCTTGTTCAAATTTAGCCAAGGATATGCTTTTTTACAAAAAACAGCTTTTTTCCACATGCGTAACTTAGATACAATCCTTTGATCTTGAAATAAAATATTTTGACTTATGCAATTATTTCTTCTTATTTTTTATTTATTTGTATATAAAATCAGATGAGTCAAAATCGTGTTTTAAAAATGCGTTTACTATGTATTTTATATGAAAAGAACAATATTTGGTGAGTTATCACTGTGCCCATCTAAGTGCCTTATTATCATGCATTTAATATTCTTCATAGTTGTTCACTGATATATGGACTTCGGCACTTTTATAAAAAGTGTTGATGCAGTTTGGATTTAAGAAAGTGTTTTTTGCCAAATGATATAAATGACTATGAAAAGAAAAATGAAGTATTATGCTGGTCTATGTATATTTAAAAACGAATCTCCTAACACTAATTATATACAGTAGATTCCCTCAAATCCGCACAGCTTGGGACCAGAGTTTGTGTGGATTTTAGAATTTTGCAGATTTCTGATCATTGCTTTGTTTATATTTTTTAAACAGTAATTCGAATGTAATTAATAATGCAGTCAAAACTATAATGAATGCTTACAATATATTAAAACATTAAAAAAAGTAATAAACTAAAATAATAAAATTTAGATAACTTTTAAAATGATTAAAATGGGCGATTCCATGAAAAGTGGTCCTGGCAGAGTCGAAAAATAAATTTTCAAAATATAAAAAGCAATGTTTTTTTAGATAGAAGAATGTATGCTCCTTCTTACTTAAATGTCAGTTTCCATCTAAAAGTTTTTTAAAATTATATTTTAATCAGAGATTTCAACAATTAAAAAATCAATAATAAAAGAAGCTTTGATTGTATAAATTCCAAAGTTATTATCTCTTAAAAATCAGCCAAAAATTGAAAATTTTTGCTGTATATCAATGAAATAGATACTTTTTAAAATTGTGTGCTATAAATTTATTCAATTGGATCATTTAATTAACTAATTATTATGCAAATTATATATACTATTTACTTTAGTCACACATGTAACACTTAACATAATAAAGTTTTTCTTCCAAAGTTATATTGATAAAAAGAAAATATTAGAGATTATAAAGTAGCATTGTACATAGATGATGCAACATAACTTTTTCATAAACTGAATACATATAAAATATAAAAATAGAGCACTTAAATACACACACGTAACACTTTCATGTGGCTTCTTATTGAATTTCAGATATGCCTTCTTATTTTGATATCATATTGAATTACAAACACAAGAATAGACTCTATCAGTGTGACGTCACAGGCAACTCAACTCCACATATCAGCCTCAAATACGTTCCAAACAAACACATAGAGTTCAGAGTGTTTTAGAGATGCTCTATACCGACAAAACCACGTGCAATATAATCGTTCAAAAAAAGAAAAGAACGTGGAACAAGGATTGAATTTACTAAACTAGGAGAAGTTTCCATATCAAGCCACAATTGTTTGGCCGAATTGTGACCCTTTTAACTATTTCGCGATTGCAATTGTAGCTGCATGCTATTTCATCTCTATCTTTTTCTTCACTCTGTTGTTTGTTTGGAACGCATTTTCGGCTAATATGTGGAGTTGAGTTGTCTGTGACGTCATCACTGATAGTGTCTATCACTGGAAATAGTAAGTATCAGTCACTAGAAATATCAAGTATCAATCACCAATGTAAAATCCAGTCTGTTTATTAAAAATATATAAAGATTATTTGTATAAAAAATATTTTTTTAAATTATTTTTCTCTTTACTGGATAATTAAATTATTATGAATTATTAATTCTACATATTTATTATATGACATTCATATGTGGCAACAGTTATGGCCCATCTTCAGAATTTAAAAACAAATATATGGCAAAGGTTCTTCATATATTCTCCTGTAAGTATGGGGGTGAATGGTACTGGAAGTATTTTGCAACTTCACATGGTAAAGGGGTTGTTGATGGGGTTGATGGAAGAGTAAAGTCTCATGTAAGACAAAAAACAATGAGTAAATCTAACAAAGTTATTGTTCAATCATCAACTGATTTCTTCAATTTAATAACAGAACACTAGGGCTGGGCGATATACCGTAATATCGTTATATATCGATATTTCTTTAAGACCGCGGTAACGATATTGAGATTTCAATCCTTCCGATATATTGTTTCAAACGGTATTTCATCCTACTTTCGGAATTTCGAATATACCTCTGTCGGCGCAAAAGTTGTTTACTTTTGCAAATGTTCGCGCTGTAATCGGCACTTGCGTGATACTTCCGGTTTTGAGCCAGTGTCGCGCACACACTGGAATATGGGCGAACTGTAAGCATATAATGCTTATTTAAATTAATCTAACATAAGCAGAGTCTTACATTTTCACACGTTTGGCAAGTGGAATATTGCTGGATGCAGTTGCTCATTCAAATTCTCATAAAATAGTAAACTATGTAAAAACTATTTAGATGATAATGTAAAACTTATGAATGAAGAAAAATATGTAATATGAGTTGGTTAAATAAACATGCTGTAAATTGAGATCCAATTCTTTTTATTTAAATCTTTAGTATATTGAAAACATTTTCAATTAGCATTTGCAGGCTTGATTAATTAAAAACATTCCAAATAAAATCCAGTTCTTGTATAAATAAAAACAATCCTTTTAAAATATATTGATTAAATAAAAAACTTCAATTAACATACCAGGCTTATTATGTCAAGCTGTATCTGCTGAGTGGAACGGGACATCGGCGAAATCTTTAATGTAGAACAAGTTGATATTTAGATAAAAACCACAGAGAGAACTTTTCAATAAAAACAATAGCTTTCTTTACTCACGTAACTATCACCAGCAAACATAACGAACTTTAACTTGAAAACTTTTAGAAGTCATAGCTAACGAGAGGATGAACAACTTTCAGTAAACATCATTCAAATGAACGAGCGAGCTAAGCAAGATGAAAAGTCAAGTGCAAATGTGAGTGCTTAGTTCACGACCAGCTGCCGTATAAATATGATTTAAAGTACGGCACGTGTCAGCGGTTCTCGCTTTTCTCGAACTTTCCCGGTAGTGACGCAATCGCATAATTCCTGAATAATTAACATCTGATTGGCCGGCTTAGTCGATTATGACCTATGCTGCCACCTATCATTGATGTCGCAAATCGTTTATCGATTTGAATTTCAATCGAATTAAAAAAATGGCGAATACGTGTTTACTTGCCGGGAGGAACGAATTTTCAAAAAAGTTAAAAATAAGAAATAAAATAAAACTTTACATTTTTCTATTTCAGCCTACAGATGAAAATAAAAGGTAAGAGTTTAATTTTTACTTTTATAAATAAATAGAGATATGTTTTTATAATTTATCATTTAATATTTATCATATCTATTGTCCTTTTAATATAGTTTAATTATAAAAATAAAATAATTAGTAAATTTATATTATTGTTTAATAAACATTTAAATAAAGATTAATTAACTAAAAATAAATTAGGATTTGAGCAATGAGAACCTTTTAACTATTTATTTTCTATCAAATTGCCCCCCCCTCTCATTGTCTCAGACTTCAATTTTTAACATTACAAAAAGCCCTCTCGATTTAAAAAAAAAATTCCTAAAAATTTCTTTTAACTTACTAGATCTCAAAAAAAATTAATTTTTAATTTAAAAACATAACTCGCTCAATTCCAACAATATCTCAAAACAATCCTCAAGTTCCATGGGAACAAACTTGTACAGCCAAGAAGAGACAAAAGATTAATTCTCAAAAATTTCTCAAACCTCCAAATTTCAAAAATCTTTAAATTTCAAAAAAAAATTTAATTTTTAAAATTTCAAAAAGATTTAAATTTAACTACGTTGAATAATTCAAAAAAATTTTCTAAGTATTTGCAATACCAAAAGCGTTCCTCATCTCCAAAGAAACTACACAGTGGCTAATTCCGAGTTCTCTCCTTCAATTAAAAATTCCTAGGAGAAACTACTAAAGTCACAAACATGGGATGTAAACAGCTTGACACATTACAAATACAATTTTTTAAATACATACCATCTTGTACTAGAAAAATCAATCTCTTCCATTTGAGGAGTTGATACAAAAATTCAGCCGAAAACATGGCTTTGATCTTGACCACCTTGATTAAACATTCTTTAACATAGAAATTTTTTAAACAACAAATTTTAAACAATAAATTTTTAAACAACTATTTTTAAACAATTTTTTCTTAAATAATTAAACATATAACAAAATTAAATCTTGATAAATTCTTTATATAACAGTAGACTTAGGCATCTGAGCTTTGTTTAGACTTCACAATAGACTGTCCCATTCAAAAAAATCTCTTCCACATGTGGAAAACATTCTCTCATCTTCATATGCTCTTCCGTGCACGGATTGGCTTCCATTCATACACAATTAATGATGTCTCAGATGCCTGAAATAAAAGGAGTATCAGGGAAAACAAATAACAATACAAAAGGCATAAAATTAAAAATAAATATTTAAATTTTCCTTTAAAGTCCAAGATTTTAATTTACATATTTTAACATAATTACAAAATAATAAAATAAAACTATATTCAAAAAATCCTATTGCAACTAACATAAAATCTGAAATCCACAAAAGTTTCCGATCTAGCCCCGGGAACCAGAGCAAAAACCCAAACGGACTTCATATCAATACAATTACAAAAATAAATTCATAGATTCATAATTTCACTAAATGTACGGGGCCTAAGTGGTACTCCTATTCATTTAATAAATAAAACTGGGACTTACAAAATTATAAATACTTGTACCCACGGTAGGTCCCAATGCAGCAGTTACCCCCCCAACACAACCCCCGAGACGACTCTCTGTCATTTGTCTCCCAAGGGACCACCCTCCCGAAACGGTACTGAGGGCTGATCGAGCCTCTCAAAGGAAATGCCGGGAAGGCACAATCTCTGCACCGGGACGGGAATTTAAATTGCATATTCAGTGAAAACTTTCAAAAAAAATTTCAAGGCGTCAAGATCTCAGAAAAATTTTAGCATATTTTTACATTTTACAATTTTCTTTTAAAAAGCTCAAAAAAAAATTGTACTTTTAACAATTACAATACCAAGAAAAATTATACCAAATTATAAGCTGAAAAAATATTCAATAAATCTCATGAGGTCAAATTTGGTCAGAGGCTTCGTAAAGATATCTGCAAGGTTAGCCTTACTTCTGACGAAGTTTAAACTGAATTCATCTTTATAGACCAAATCCCTTATAAAAAATAAACGAACATCTATGTGTTTGGACCTATGATTCTCGATGGGAGATTTTACAAAATCTATAGCTGCTTGATTGTCTGCAAAAAGTCTCGCCTTATTACCGATGTTAAAAATAATACGTTTATTTTTACATTCTTGCAGTATTCGATCATACCATACCAGATTTTTAGAGGCTTCAGTCATAGCGACAAATTCAGACTCCATCGTAGAAAGGCTAACGCATTTCTCTTTGAAAGTACGCCAATCGATGGGTGATTTGTCCAACATGACTATTTGTCCTCCAATCGATGTACGGTCATCACGATTAGCAGCAAAGTGTCAGCGTCTGTATAAGCTATTAAATTTATTGAATTACATTTTAAATTAAGCCGGTAATGACGAGTAAACTTTACATATCCTAATAGCTTTAATAAACCATCCCAATGCGAGAATCCAGGGTTAGACTGAAACTGTGAAAAAATGTTTACGGCGTAAGAAATGTCAGGTCTAGTGCGATTAGCTATGAATGAAAGGCAGCCTAAAATATTGCGGTACGGTAGGTTTGCTATTAAATTTTTGTCATGAGATGTACTGGGACAGTCAGCTTTTCAAAAAAAATTTCCTTTGCTAATAGGTAAGGATGAAATGGGAATTTTATACTCACGAAATCTTTCACAGACCTCATCTATGTAGGATGTCTGGTGTATTTCTAGCGAGTTTTCTTCACAAAATTCCACTCCTAAAAGCTTTTTAGTTTTTCCCAGTATTTTGATATCAAACTGACTTTTTAACAATTCCAGTACCTCATTTATTACCCCAATATTTCTACCGAACACAACAATATCATCAACATATAAAAGTAAAACAATATTTGATTTAAAGGTATAGACACAATTACAAGAAACTAATTTCACAAAACCTAATTTTAAAAGTGCTTCATTAAATTCAAAAAACCACTCTCTCCCGCTCTGATGGAGCCCGTAGATAGCTCGATCTAGCTTACAGTATAGATGCTCTTTTCCGGGAATGATGAAACCAGGGGGCTGTGTCATGTAAACATTCTCCTTTAAGGGGGCATATAGATAGCGCTGGTTACATCACATTGTATGTGACGCCATCCGCAACACGAGACTAAGAGTGAGAAAAAGAAACGAATTACTCCAAAATTGACAACAGGGCTGAAGGTTTCGTCATAAGACTGACCCTTCACCTGTTTATAGCCCTGTGCCACAAGTCTGGCTTTAAATCGAGCAATTCGTCCATTTTCATCCCTCTTGACCGTGTATACCCATCTACATCCCACAGGTTCAATGTTGGCGGGCAATGGTGCCAAATGCCAGACTCTCCGTTCATACATTACCCGGATCTCATCTTGCATTGCTTTTTGCCACATCGAGCACTCCTTAGACTTCATAGACTGTTTGTAGGTTTTAGGTATAACGGTGGGTTCATATAGTCACGCACTAGGCCTTAAAAGATTTACTTCTGGATTATCGGAGTCAGACTCATCCTCATCAGGTGTATCTACAGGAATAACTGCAGGAACAGGACCAGTATAAAGGTTTGATCCTTTAAAATCAAAAAGATTTGGATCAAATTTGATGTTATTTTGATTACAATACCTCTCCACTTCAAAAGCTGATCGTAATCTCGTGTTAGAACCTTCTGGAAAAAAATAAATATCTACTCGATTTCCAGTCTTTCTTTTAACAGGTTTACAAATCCAGCCAATTTCACGTGGTGAAGAGGATCCAGATGATGGTGAGTCAGTAACGGGACCGGAGTCGGATTCATCTTCCCTTCAGAGTGCGGATCTAAAGAAACTGGAGGGACCTGGGACTGCCTCAGGTGCAACCTCAACAGCTTGTTCTGTATGATCCGTGACGCTGTCGGGAAAGAGTTCTCCAACCCCCGGGCCCATCACTGCTCCACTGCCCTCAAAATTAAAAGAAGAGGTTTCATCAAATCTTACATCAATTGACTCAACAATTTGGTTGGTTTCAGGTATAAAAATGCGATACCGTTTAGTTCTAAACGCATATCCAACCAGGATCCCTTTTCTTGCAGTTGGTCCTAATTTTCCCTGTCTCCGCGGTTTAGGAATGCCTACATATGCCAGAGTACCGAACGAACGTAAATGTTTAACCGAGGGCTTATAGCCACAATACAATTCAAACGGAGTTTTGTTGAGTATTTTCGGGCAAATTCGGTTCCAAACATATACGAAATATTTTACAGCCTCCGGCCAAAAACTTAAGTCTACTTTACTATCTGATAGGATGGTCCGAGCTCCGTTAGTTACTAATTGCATAAAACGTTCTGAAACCCCATTCATCTGGGGGGTATAGGGATTGGTCAATTCATGATGGATTCCTTTGGATTCAAAAAAATTGAGGAGATCTTCATTGACAAATTCCCCGCCGTTGTCACTACGAAAATTCTTAACTTTTCTATTTAGAAAATTTTCAGCCCTTAGAACATGTTTTATTATGATGTCGAAAGCATCTGATTTCATTCTTATCGGGTAAATTGACGCACGGCGGGAAAAATCATCAATCACAGTTAAAAAATATCTCTCCCCATTTCGCCCCTCTATTTGATTCGGCCCCCAAATGTCAACATACAATAAATCCAAAGGTCCTTTTGAACGAATATAATTAGTAGGCTTAAATGACACCTTTTTATGTTTATTCAATCTACAAGACTCACACTTAAAATTTATATCTGACAAAATCGGTAAACCCTTTACACCTTTGTTTTTAGAGGTATGGATCATAATTGCAGGGCTAACATGACCCATCCTACGGTGCCATAACTCCATCTGGTTTTGTTTAAAAACAGCATTTGATTCGTAGTGTGAGCTTGGTTTGATAACTTTAGGAAAAATTTGATAAGTGCCCTGTTTTAAAAAAGCATTAAATAAAAAGGTGCCATTCCTTGAGACTTTTACTCGGCCTCTTCCCCCTTTAAACAAGGCACCATGTCTGTCCAATTGAGGCCCGGAAATAAGTTATGCCGTAATTTACTTGAATACATAACATTTGTCAAAATTAGAATATTTTTACTTAATTTTAACTTTAGTTTCCCTCGACCCTCAATTCTGAACGACAGGTCCTTAACAGCAATATTCATATCTCTACCATTTAAAGGTTCAAAATCAAATAAAATATTTTTATCGCAACAAAAGTGATGGGTTGCCCCAGTATCAAATAACCATCGCGTATCACTATCAGTATAATTTAAATTAGCTTGAGAAACAAAAAATAGATACGACTAACATGTTTCATAGTTGTCCTGGGGGCAATCATCATTCCACGGCGAACAGGCATTGGCAGAGTTCTCTAGGTTTCTGTTTCTTCCATTTCGCTGTTTAGGTCTAGCTCGACGACGTCCTCTGGACCAAGGCTCGGGTGTCGGAATCCTAGTGGCTCGGAATGACCTCGAAGATGCCAATCTGTTCGGAGAAGCACTATCACTCGGTGTGGATCTCCCAGATACTGCATATCGGTCTGAGCTCTCCCTCCTTCTAGAAGTACTGCTCCACCTCGATGAACTTGTGGGACGCCTCTGACGACTAGCAAAGTCTTTTCTAGAATGGTGACTTCCCAACTTGAACTCTGAACCTGAATTTCTTTTACATTGACTCCTCACATGGCCATATTCTTTACAATCCCAGCACTGCACTTCTTTCCCATGGTTATTTCTAAACTTTATTTGGTTTGCCTGGGGTTGAACTTTCTGACAGTCATTGTCTCTCAATTTCAGTCTTACTTCCTCGGCAGACAGTTCCTCTATTATCCTAGAAAACTTAAAATCTTGCTCTTTCCACCTTAATATGCTTTGAACCATTCCATCATACTTTCTGGGCAGGTACCTCAAAACTTGAAAACTGGCATAATTTTCGGAAAAGTTCTTGTCTATTTCTTTAATATCATTAAAAATCCAGAGCACTCTTGTTGAAAATAAATTTATAGATTCATTTGAATTTATTTTGCATTCCAACAGTTTAGTAAACAAATGCATATGGAATGACCTCGAATCCGGGCAGCTATTCACTTTCAGCCTTTCCCAGGCACTTACAGGATCATTACAATCTTCAATTATTCGTTTGTATTCATTTTCTATGTTTAAATAAATTATCGATAAAGCCTGGCCTGCTCTTATTCTGAATGCTTCAATTTCTTTTAGATTCGATCCGTTTTCATCCTTCTGAGGCTCCGTTTCTGATTTATTAACGATATTCCACAAATTCTTCTCAAGTAAAATATATTTCAGATCCGACGACCAATTATGATAATTTGAAGAATTTAACTTCTGGATTACTGGACCAGCCATTTCTCAAAAAAAAATATTTTAAATTTTTCTAATTAAAATCAAATAAATAGGTTAAAAACGTTAAATTCACCGGGATCTCTTTCAAAAAAAATTTGCATTACTGCCCCCCCATCTCTTCATCTCATATGGGGGTTTATAAATTTCATTTCTTTAAACCAACTCAATTTTATTTCCTTGGGAAATGAGCAACTACCGCCCATAACCCATCTGTAAGCATATAATGCTTATTTAAATTAATCTAACATAAGCAGAGTCTTACATTTTCACACGTTTGGCAAGTGGAATATTGCTGGATGCAGTTGCTCATTCAAATTCTCATAAAATAGTAAACTATGTAAAAACTATTTAGATGATAATGTAAAACTTATGAATGAAGAAAAATATGTAATATGAGTTGGTTAAATAAACATGCTGTAAATTGAGATCCAATTCTTTTTATTTAAATCTTTAGTATATTGAAAACATTTTCAATTAGCATTTGCAGGCTTGATTAATTAAAAACATTCCAATTAAAATCCAGTTCGTGTATAAATAAAAACAATCCTTTTAAAACATATTGATTAAATAAAAAACTTCAATTAACATACCAGGCTTATTATGTCAAGCTGTATCTGCTGAGTGGAACGGGACATCGGCGAAATTTTTAATGTAGAACCAGTTGATATTTCGATAAAATCCACCGAGAGAACTTTTCAATAAAAACAATAGCTTTCTTTACTCATGTAACTATCACCAGCAAACATAACGAACTTTAACTTGAAAACTTTTAGAAGTCATAACTAACGAGAGGATGAACAACTTTCAGTAAACATCATTCAAATGAACGAGCGAGCTAAGCAAGATGCAAAGTCAAGTGCAAATGCGAGTGCTTAGTTCACGACCAGCTGCCGTATAAATATGATTTAAAGTACGGCACGTGTCAGCGGTTCTCGCTTTTCTCGAACTTTCCCGATAGTGACGCAATCGCATAATTCCTGAATAATTAACATCTGATTGGCCGGCTTAGTCGATTACGACCTATGCTGCCACCTATCATCGATGTCGCAAATCGTTTATCGATTTGAATTTCAATCGAATTAAAAAAATGGCGAATACGTGTTTACTTGCCGGGAAGAACGAATTTTCAAAAAAGTTAAAAATAAGAAATAAAATAAAACTTTACATTTTTCTATTTCAGCCTACAGATGAAAATAAAAGGTAAGAGTTTAATTTTTACTTTTATAAATAAATAGAGATACGTTTTTATAATTTATCATTTAATATTTATCATATCTATTGTCCTTTTTATATAGTTTAATTATAAAAATAAAATAATTAGTAAATTTATATTATTGTTTAATAAACATTTAAATAAAGATTAATTAACTAAAAATAAATTAGGATTTGAGCAATGAGAACCTTTTAACTATTTATTTTCTATCACGAACAGTCTACTTTTTGCGCTGGTGTCGCGCACATACCGGAATATGGGCGAACCGTCTACTTTTTGCGCTGGTGTCGCGCACATACCGGAATATGGGCAAACAGTCTACTATTCTGACGTACCGCTTTATTTATCGGAGTTCGTTCGAGAATCGAAGTTGAAACACACGTTCGAGGATCGGGCATTTCCGATACAATTCACTTGTTGACTCCATATCTGTGGCTGACTGTTGTTTTCCTGTGAGCTTGTTTACAGTTATTGCTGCCGGAATGCAGAATTGATTGACATATTTTCAAGAATGTGAGCACAATTAATCGATATTTCTTGTATGTTTGTTTTTCATTTATTAATAGCATTAATAAATAATTATATTAAATCACATATTTTACATTTTTTATTAATAACATTAATAATTTGCATGTATGGTAATTCTATTATGTCATTTATTTTAAGCAGAAATTTTATTTAAAGTGGAAGTTTTTTCTTTTTTCATTGTGATTCACCTTAGTTTTAGAGTTTATTGGATACTAGTATTTTTACCCTTTTTGCGTACGGGTTTTTGAAAAAATCCCCCCCCCCCCCCCCACCACAAAAAATTGAAAATGTTTCTCAAATTAGGAAGGAAAATACTTTTCATTTTGAAAGATCGCTAAAACTCTATGGATGGTGTCTTTCTGCTTGGCAAAACATATTACCCATCCACAGCAGATGACAATATGACTATTGTATAAACATTCAAGTTTCGATTTCGCTGAGTTCGATAAACAAAAACAAACGATGGATAGTTTCCTACGTTTTCTTTGAGGTTCTTCTGTACTGGAAACTTGTAAAAGATGCTCAAATTTTGCAATAACTTATTATATTTTAATAAAAATTTGTCGCACAGCCTAATTTACTATTATTGCAAATTGCTGAAAATTAGAAAAAAATCGGTAAATTAACTTAGGAGTTATGAATTTTTATCCCTTTTAATGGTAAAGAATAAAAGGTTTTGTTTTTCTTCCCCCACCCCCTTTTCGTTTGTATGTGCCGTTGAATGTGTTTTTCGCGCACTTAAACAACTGAAACTATAGTTGATACTTTCACAAAACCCTTTTTATAAGTAAAAAAAAAAAATCGAACAGTTTATGTCTCATAAAAGAATAAGGATAGTTTTGATTTTCAATGGCATTGCTCCTTTTTATTTCAAGAGTTCACTAATGCAAAAACATCCGCTCAATGTCAATCTTATTTTTTTTATATCTCGTTTGCATTTCCATATTTTTGTTTATTTATTTTTTTTGTTTTTGCATTGCACATCTGAGGTTGATCTCTTTCAACAAAAGCCGTTTTTTAATATTTGTTTTCAAGTTTTTTTTTCTTTACTGGAATACTTTCATTTTTGAAACTGGTTTCGAAAGTAAAAGCATCCTAGAAAAAAATCTGTAAACAAAATCGAAAAAGTAAAAGATCATTATAGAGATTAATTCAGCATTATTATTAAAAGAAGAAAAAAAAACTTTAGTTAGCAAAACGTCCTGATTTGGGACTTTGTACTCTATTAAAGAAATTTCATGTTTTCTTAAAATTATTTGATTATTCTAATGCTTTCATTTGTATTCTGACTAATAATAGAATTATTTATTATAACAACGAAAAGAAGGTGTTCCTTACTGCCCAAAATTGCAGAAATGCATTTTTTTTTTTTTTTTTGTATTGTAATAAAACAATTCTAAGTTTATAGGTAATTAAAATATTTTCTTTCAATATATCTAATGTCTCTTTGTTGTTTTATATGCATTTTCTTGTTTCATTTTAATGATTTATAATGTTTAACTTTCTAAGAGTTTTCAATAACACACATTTTAGATCAGATTTGCAGGTAAAGGGTTTGCATATTTTGAATCAATACATAAAAATTAAAATTTGTTTCTTGGAATATGTTAAGATATTGATATTTTTGTTTTTTCTTGATATTTAACATACACACACACACGCGCACACACATATATATATATATATATGTACTATTATGTGTTTGTAGTATTTTATACAGAGGACAGTTACATTTATGACCCTATAATGGAGTGACATATGAATTGAAATATATCGATATATCGAAAATTATCGATATTTGGTCAGCGATATATCATGATATTAAAATTGTGATATCGCCCAGCCCTACAGAACACATGCCTTCTACTAAAATATTGCTGTTAAATCAAAATGATATTTTTGCTAAACTATTTAAGGGTAACCGTCAGTATTATCTTCTCATATACTGCTTATGATACATTCTAAAAATCACTATAACGCATTTGCTATTGCAGTGATTGATTAAAAAAATTTTTTGGTGAAAGATAAGACTCGTATCTTAAAAGTGGTATAATTTTTTAGATGAAATATATCACCGTTTTTTTTTTTAATTTAAATTAAAAAATTTTCCCTTGTTTCCAATAGACACCAACAGGTGGAGATACGGGTTCTACTCGTTGTCCGTATGGATTAAAAGAGGATTGTTTTTATCGTTTTTATGTTTCCTTTTTTATATGTTATCATTACTTTTCTAATAAATTCAATAAGGGACAGATTTTATACCTTATTACATAAAATTTTGTTCAAAAAGTCCTTTTGTTTTTCAAAAAAAAGCTTTTTTATTTAAACAGGCGTGAAAGGAATGATGGAAAACCCGGCAACTCCATGAATCCACTTGTTGCAAGAGAGCAATAGAGATGCCCCCTTTATGCTTCCCAATTGAGGGGGAGATACCCCTTCAAAGCAGAAAGTCTCTTGTGACGTTAGCTGGATCCCGGTCAAGAGAGATAAGAATGTGCAGAGAGGGAAACTTTGTACTTTCTTTAGATGGTCATTTTCTTATGCTATTGCATAGAAATAGGTTCTAAACAGGGCCGTGCTTAAGGGGGGGGGGGGGGAGTCGGACATTTGCCCAGGGCCGCAAAAAAGTTGATGTTGTTTTTACATTTCCCCAATTATTAAGAAGAGTGCGTTATGAATGACCTTTAAATTGACCAATCTAAATTTATATTTTTAAGTGAAAAAAGTATTGAATTGAAAGTGTCTGCTATTCTGCATTTTATTTTCTGCTTAATTTGATTGTAAGAGTCCTTGCATACCAAAAGTGAATGAAACCGCGAAAAAACACTCAGATTTTTACAGATTTTGTCAAAATATTCCATATTTCATTTTGTAAAAAATACATATCTTAACGTTTTATTTTGTTAGACTGTGGACTTTAGTTACTTTCAACGCAGGATATGTTGTTTCTGTTTGGCGCGAAATCCATTCGCCAGTGTATTTTAAAAGAATTATCGTAAAATTCATACACTTTACAACTAGATAAGCTATAGATTAGAAGATTCATCTGTAAGAGTATACTTTTGGCTTCTTGGAAACTTTAAAAGTGCGCTATAGAAGGGCGAAACATTCAATCTTTTACAGATTTTGTCAAAATTTTCACTAACCTAACTTTGTAAAAAATATTTCTACTGTCAGAAGTTTTTAAAATTTTTGTAGGTGATTAGATCTGATCTATTGGGATGCTCTAAAACGATTGTATTAAAACACGGACGCTTAGTTTCTTTTAGTGGAGAAAATATATCGTCTCTGTGATTACTGGTACATTAGAAAGGTTTAAAATTCTGGCTTTTTAAAACAAATTACATTATTAATTAGAAGAAGCTTTTAGCTTTTAAGTACATATTTTTGGTTTGTCGATACCTCTAAAACTGCATCCTGTTTTTTTTATCTTTCAAGAGTGCTATATAATAAAGCATATGTATGCAGGCATAAATTTTGGTACTCGATATGGCTCACATCTATATATTAGAGATACAAAAAATTTGGTCACAACTTTAATTAAGAATATTAATTTGATAATTATAGAAAAAAATTATAAATTGGTTGACATAAATATAGTCGAGCCTCGATTTAACGTACTTTGATTTAACGAATTCTCCGATTTAACGAATATTTTTTCTATCCCGACAAAAAGGTTGCTAAAATGCTCTGATTTAACGAATTTTAAGTTTTGATTTAACGAACAACAATCGCTGAAAAAAAAATTTGCATTCGCAGATAAAATTAAAATTTTGAGGGGTTTTTTTTTGCACATAAAACTTTGAATCTTTCACATCCTAATCCAAGTGTTAAGTTTTTTTTATCTAATTTCTGGTGGATTCAAAAGACAGTCTTTTCCCTTTTTCATCTAGAGGCATGACAAAGGTGTAGACAAATATGTTGAGCTAAGTACCTCACGATATTGAACAAAAAAAGAATGAAGATTCTGAAAGTAGTCAAGATGACGAAGATACGGAAATTCAATGGAAAAATGTGACATTCCAAGAATCAATTTGCACTTTGAATACTTAAAAAAATTATTTTTTGTCTCACGAGGTTAATGGTGTTGTTCTTACGGAGTTAGAAAATATCGACAAAGAACTTTGGAAAGTCAAAACAAAGCACTCTATCAAGGATTTCTTTCCAAAGTGCGAATAAGTATATATGTATTATGTATAAGTTTCAAAAGCAAATAACATTAAAGAATTTAGATAATTTAAAAGTTGATCTCCTAACTTATAATTTTTAAGCTTGTAACAAACAATAATCATTCTTTTTAAAATCTCTATATCTAAGGGTATTCTTATTGATATTTTTATACCATACTCTCTACAAAAATTGATATTCGATTTAACGAATTGCTTCAATTTAACGAAAGGATTTATGGGTCCCAATCAATTCGTTAAATCGAGGTTCGACTGTATTTCTTTGCAAATTTTTACTTTGCTTACCTACGTACATTACAAGATGACTAAAAAAGAAGGCTCAAAATTGGTCATAATTGATGATTTAACTTATCACCTTAGGAGGAAACATTAATAAAAAATTTCTTTAAAAAGCTATAGGATACTATATTGTTATAATTAGGGCCTGACTAAGTAAGGCCCATGCAGGGCAACTGCATCGGACGTCGGGTCTTCCGATTGAGCCCCCCCCCCCCCAAGGGCAAATATATTTTTTTTGTTATGCCTAACTAATAAAAAAGCCTCCCCGAATTACGTTTACCCCAGGACCCCTCACAATCTAAGTCGGGCCCTCGAGCCCTGGTTGTAATAAAATTTTATTCATTTGTTTTCTAATGATATAGTTTGTTTTCTGCGTATGTGGAGGGAATAAATATAATTTTTGCCATTTTATTCATCAAACGTGCCGTAACTTTAAAAAAATTGATCGTATCGACTTGAAGATGGTGTTATTCGATTTAGAAGAAGAAAAAAATCCACATGAAACGATACACCATTTGACAAAATGTTTATTCCCCTCCTCCCAAGGTTAAAAAAAATCCTCTTTTTTCTTCTTGAAATATGATAAACTTTATTAGGGAGGATTTCTTGTAATTTCATTTCTAGTTTCCAAATAAAGTTCTTTCCAAATGTTGGTAACTGGCCATCAGTTGGTTAATAGAAAAAAAATATATTTTGTAATATATATATATATATTGTAATATATACTGAACATGTAATTCCTTCTTGATTAGGTTTTAAACTTTTAAAATGGTGTAGTAAAAAAATGTCCTCGACTTTTTAATTTTTAATGATTTTTAGTGAGATTTTTGATACCATTTTTAGTGGATTTTTTCCATTCTGCTGCAGTTTTTAATATTGGAAAGAAACGTTTTAAACTTTTAGTCGAATATAGTACATTTTGTACATCACGATTTTAGAATTTTTTGCAGTTTTTTGTCCTTTTTTGTATTTTGTGGTGATATTTGGACATTCACAAAGAGATTCTGTTTCAGACTAACATATTAAATTTTGTCTCCGCAGTTTTCAAAGCAAAATTTTGCATTATTTTGTTTTTCGTGCCGATTTTACATATATGTATATATGTACATACATTCGGCAGTGAATTTTTGTTAGAATGCTATAATAAATTTTATCCACTGGAATTTTTGAAAGGTTTTTTTATTTCCTTTCTCGATTTTTTGACATTAGTAAAAGGAAATGTATTCTAACGTTCAAGATTAATATAAAAATTAAGTTTAATTACATAGATCAATTTTTAGAATTTTTCTGTCATTTCGCCCTTTTTTTTTTTTTTTTTTTTTTTTTTCGTTTCTAAGATTAGTTCGGTTTCAAACTTTTACCCTAATATAGTGAATTTTATCAGCTGCTATTTAAAAAATTTATTATTTTATTTATTATTATTTTTTTAGCGTTTTTTTTTCTGACAATTGAGGAAAAAATCCAGTTACTGTCTTCTAGGAAAATATATTCAATCTTGTTCTGTGTTTTTTTTTAACTATTTTTAAATGATCTTTACCGTTTTTCCGAGTTTTGCGGCGATTTTTAGGGTTTCGTTCATTTGATGAAACCCAATTCGTCCTTTCCTCTGTCTGTCTGTCGCAGAGTCCGTACACAAATTCTATATAAGTCAGAGCATTCAAATTTTGTGTACTTATCGCTGAATACCTCTTGTAACACAACAAATCATAAAAGTTTGAAAAAGACTATTATTTTATTTAAAATATTTTTTTAATATCATCTGTTTTATTTTTATTTATTTATTTTTGTCTTCTAATTGTTGCCAAAGTTTAAATAGATATAAAAATTATTATGTATCTAGCATAAATTAATGGATTAAATAAATCATGTAATAAACGTGTATTTGTTTTTACTTTGGTAATTAATTCCAGAATTGTCTTATCTTCATTCTCAATCATGTTTGTCTTTTCTCAAGTTTTGGATCATTCGAGACAACAGCTCAGCTGCTATAAGTCTCACAAGAAATCCCTCTCCAAACCAAATCCAGAATTGTATTTTTTGGAACGGCAAACCACGGAAATAAATATATGTATATATATATATATATATATATATATATATTATTATTATTATTATTATTATTATTAATTATTATTAGGATTTGATAATCGCAGTACAATTTTTTTTTAAATTATCGATTTTACAAATACTGTGGTACTTCCGCATGCAGATGTTATTTCATTCGCTGGAAAAATTCAGGGGGAGGAGAGGGTCGTCCGACAAGGGGTTATTTTCTAAATTTTATTCGTTGTGATTTTTTCGGATTAGTAAAAGAAATTCAGTTTCAATCTTCCAATCCAATATAGTACATTTTGTTCTCTTTTCTATAACTTTAATAAGAACTTATGGATTTTTTATATATATATATATATATATTGCTATTTTTTGCGATATATATTGCTATTTTTTTGCGATATATATATATATATATTACTATTTTTTTGCGATTTCGCGTTTTGTGCAATTTTTTTAGGTGCCCGGAAATGCAGCGCCCATCAGGTTAGCTGTGATTAAATTATTTTAGCAAATGAAAATCTAATTGTTTTCTATATTGATTAGCGTGATATAGCAAACGATTTTCACAAAGAAAAACAAGTTGGAAATTGCACGTGAAGCATAGCAAATTTGGTGCGTTCGTACGATAACGAAGTTTTAAAAATATTACTTTCATATATCAATCTCATAAAATTGTAAATAGTGAAATACAATTAAAACGCTCATCAAACCATGTTCTCCCTATACCATTATGCAATGGAATACTTCTGTGTGGCCTTGTTAATCAATAACAAATGTTCTTTGCACCACAAATTATGTAAGATGTATATTATAATATGTACTTTATAGTTGCATATAAATTTTATTAAGTTTGCATGAGTGTAACACGATTAAATTGCATTTGAAACATTTTTTCCCATTGACCGTAATGTAACGGAATACTTTTGATTGTCCCTGTAATTGATCTATGCATCCGATTTTCATAAAATTTGAAATAACTCGACAAAATTATGTAATAATTATGTATTTTAAATTTCAAACGTATAGGATATATTTGAAACTTTTTCCCCATTGACCATAATGTAATTGAATATTTTTGATTGCCCCTGTAATTGATCTATGCACACGATTATCAAAAAATTTTAAAAAACTCGACAGAATTATGCAATAATTGCGTATTTTTTATTTCAAACGATTAAAATGCATTTGAAACTTTTTTCCCCATTGACCGTAATGTAATGGAATACTTTTGATTGCCCCTGTAATTGACCTATGCATCCGAGTTTCATAAAATTTGAAATGACTCGACAAAATTATGTAATAATTATGTATTTTAAATTTCAAACGATTCGGTTGGGTAGTTTTTGCGTTGTTATATGCGGACAGACGGACGGACTGAACGACCACTATAGGTGCTACGTATTATATAATTACGAACGCACCTAAAAAGGAATCAAGGTGAATTTATTATTGAATTAAATATTTCATTGTTGATAGTTGTGTGTTTGAAAATAATATTTTTATTGTTTTAATTGTTAGCGTTTCATTTGAAATGATTAGGTAATTTTCTCTGTCTATCATCATTTTTAGCACTTTCCAACAAAGTTGAAAAGTGCTTATGCATTCGGTTTGTCTGGCCGGATGGCCGTCTGTCCGCGCTCTAACTCCCGTAAATACACTCAGATTGCTATGAAATTTTTATACGTTATTGATGTTTACCCTAGCACGAATTCTATTGAAAATGTAGTATCTACCATGATTAGTTTATCTACAGGGCGAATCAAACGTTTCCCATTACATTACGGCCTATGGGGAAAAATCGTTAATATACTCGGATTGCCATGAAATTTTAGGACGTTATTGAGGTTTACCCTAGCACGAACCCTATTGAAAATGAAGTATCTACCATGATTAGTTTATCTACAGAGAGAATCAAAAGTTTCCCATTACATTACGGCCTATGGGGGAAAATTGTTAATATGCTCCGATTGCCATGAAATTTTAGGACGTTATTGACGTTTACCCTAGCACAAGTCCTATCGAAAATGAAGTTTCTACCATGATTAGTTTATCTACTGGGTGAATCAAAAGTTTCCCATTACATTACGGCCTATGGGGAAAAATCGTTAATATACTCTCATTGCCATGAAACTTTAGAACGTTATTGACGTTTACCCTAGCACAAGTCCTATCGAAAATGAAGTTTCTACCATGATTAGTTTATCTACAGGGCGAATCAAGTTTCCCATTACATATTTTAAATATATTAAGCTTTTTCATTTATAATAAAATTGATATATGTCTCTGAAGCTTAATATAAATTATATGCTACTGTCTTGCATAATATGAAGTGCATAGCATTTACAGGGCCACACAAAAGATTTCAAATAGTATATTTTTTCCGAAGTACCGTATATGTGTCCGATGATGGCTGATGGAGGGATGAAATGCATTTTAATTATGATATGCGCGTTTATATTTCGCTAAATATATGCACATTATATGGTGTGTATAAATGTTATAGTTGATATACAGAGCTACCCATAAAGAGCTCACCAACGTTACTGAATATGAGCGTAAATTATTTAAACGTGGTTCTTAAATAAGCTATGCCTTTTTACGCTGAGCTTCATTCAATTTACTGAGAAATGTTTGCAGAATATAGATAAAAGGATATACAGGGCCACGCAAAGAATTCGGTACATGGACGCGTATGAATGAAGATTTATGAGAATGTGATTTCAATTGTTTTAAAAGTGTTTTAGTTTACAATAAATTTTATCCTAATGCTGACGTGTAATAAAGGTACAATGTAAACTACAGGGCTGAACAAAAGTATTCAAGTATGTTTCCATCTAATAGTATGAATTGCTGAAAAAGAAATCTCAAGCTACTGGGTATTTTCTTGCTAAGCTAAATTTTCCCATTATATGAACTGACTTATGAAATACAGGGCTGTTCTAATGTACTGGAATACATATTTGGGTATATTTGGCTATACACTATTATTTCCCTAAATAAAAATGTTTTGTTAAAGATTTCATTAAGTGTTGGAAAGTGCTTCATAATCTATGCTTAACGCATGATTTTTCATACTTGTTCTATTTTATACCAATAATATATTGCGAAGTTTGCGCTAAATTTATTTATTTATATTTTTTCATTTTATAATATTGATTTTGACATGATAATGTGTGATTTCGTCAAAGCTAAATAAAGAGAAATTACTCTCTTTTCTAAACTTTTGTCTTATTTTTAGTAGCTGTTTTCTTATTAATAAGCGATTTTGTGTTGTATATGCAATTTTCAAAAGATAAATAACTTGTTATATTAAATAATTATTTTTCTTTTTCTGTTTGAAATTCATACACAAATATTATACACAAAGTGATTTATTTTAAATGTTTAACATATTTTGTCTCAGTAATATTTATTTTTAAAACACTCTTTACCTATTGTAACAATTTTTTTTCCTAATATCCATAACGTGCTTGATTTTTCGAAATGAAAAACAAGGTAAAAGAGATTTTGAAGTATTACTGTTATTTTTTATATGAGACTTTCTGGCCTTTTTTTATATACTAGTATAATATTATTTATTAATTTAATTTCAAGTAGCTGTTGTTATTTTTAAAAGGATGCAAAAATAAAATAAAACAGTTTAATTATTTTAAATTCATTAAATATAAATATATTTTATAATGCATTTTATATGTATGTAAATAAATTATAGTTATTATACTAATATACTTATTTACTTTTACTTTACTTTTATACTTATTTTTTAAAAAGTTTGAGTAGTGGTAAAAAGAAAAAAATAGTGTCATAGGGGCGGCAAAATAAAGTTCGCATCAGGCGGCAAAATGTCTATCACCGGCCCTGCTTACATAAATAACAGATTACAATTGAATGGTATATACAATTTTTTTTCGATTGCTGTATCATATACAGTAATTTTACATCATATTTAAACCTATGTGTCCTCAAGCAATCCAATACATTAAAGAAACTAATATAGTTTAGAAAAAAAAATGCAAAGTAACTATTAAAAATATCCTAATTAGGAAATATAACGATTAAATAATGTGTTTTAAAATTATGTCTTTGTAGTTTACTAAACAAAGGTAAATCTCAAAAGACTGCTTTCAGAACTATACACTGACAATATCACTATTGCATTCGAATCTGCCATGCAGATCATAAGAAAAAATAAACTGACTATAGTCGGTGTGAACATGAAGATCCCTTTCTTCGTTTCTTCGCACCAGATAAAGATCAGCCGGACCCACCGCTTTTCTCCTACACTGCAAGGGAAAGAGGGGTCATATATGAAAAATCGCTAGTTAACAAAAAAGTAGGATTACTAAAACATGAAAGTTATCGCTCCACCCCCCGTCGAGAAGTGTGAAAGTCTGCGCCATCTATTAAGAATAAGCATTTTTATTTTTAACTGAACGATAGCTTTAAAGATTGTCCTTAAGAAAATGTTAAAAATATTCCAGGCATACAAAAAATGCATGTAATGCCTGCTTCAAACGGTAAAATTAACTTGTGGCATACAGATATAGATGATAAATCCGTACCAGATTTAACAATAACTTATTGTTAGAATACATTTACTGCGACTGCAGAAAATCTTGAAGTAGGTGAATGGTATATTGTTAAATATGATGATAGGGAGTATGCAGGCGAAGTCCTTTCTACGCAATTTGGGGGTAAAGAAGTGAAAGTCTCTGTTATGATCCCTTCAGGAAAATATTGGAAATGACCAGAGAAGCCAGATGTTTTGTGGTACACAAAAGCCCAAGTAGTAAAAAAAATAATGCCACCAACAACAGTCAACAATCACAGACACTTTATATTTTCCTTTTAACATGATGATGATTGTAAATTTATATCAATTTAGGAAATAAACCATTCTTTGGAAATCATTTGATCAATTGTATTTCATACGGTCACACACGTAACACAGACATTTAAATTTTTTACTGTTATAATTTATTAATTTCTAAGTTGTTTGCATATGGAACATTTAGTTTATACATTTAAGTATACATAAAAAAACCCTGTATATTTCACTTGGAAAAATTCACATGAAATTAGAAAATAAGATACAATGTTCATTTTTTTCCATTTTCTGAGTCACACATGTAACAACAACATTTTTTTTTTTTTTTTTTTTTTTAAAGATTAATAGATTCTAGAGTAATACTCTAGACTAAAGATATCGCTACAAAAATTATTCTATATGTGTCCTGTAATAAAAATAAAAAACAGTATAATGTTACATAAATAACTTCATTTTCAAATGTGCCTCATTTTGCAAAAAAACTCTCTAAATGTCACACACGTAATGGTGGAATCACCCAAATACAAAAAAAAAAGGTCTAATAAAGTATGATTAAGTGTTCATTATAAAGATGAAATGTATTTTTCCTAAATTATTCAATGAAATTTGCCTCGTAAATAGTGTAAAATATTAACATCAAAATAATATAATAAGGAAGTTTTATTCTAAGTTTACCCAGACTTTATAACCAAAAAAGCTTGATTAATGCATAAATATATTCAGTAAGAAGATTGATATCAGAAATATTTTGATTTTTTTCAGAAATTTATTTTTCCTCCAAGAAAAAGCATGAAGTCAGTAATAGTAATAAAAATTACAAATTAAAATATGTTTGGAATTGATATGAAATTAAAAAAGTCAAATTTTGTCCCTATATCTGAACTGAATGCTTCATTGTTTACATCTGTAAATTATGTAGTATTTAACTACCTAACATCCACCACTTTTAGAGAGTGGTGGATGTTAGGTTTGCAGATTTGAGGTAGTCTACTGTATATATATATTATGTGCATTATAGTGAGATATAAATAGCTTCTGATTCTGTACTTCCATGCTAATCTTATAAAGCAGTAACGTTTATGTTTTTGGGATCTTATTGAAACTACCTAACCGATTTAAAAAATAATGGGGACAAAAAAGAAAATGTTGGTAACCATCTTAGTTCTAAAATAGACTATTTTATGTCAGTACAGCAACCTCCATCAATGCAAGAGCAAAAAAATTCTAAAATTGCGATTTCTGACTTTGATTGGACTTGAAACTTGTTTTGGTGTTTTTTTAAGATATAATATACTCATTATGAAGGATTTTTAAAAGGTTCATAAGTTTAGCAAATAAACATAAAACATTCTAGAAAGATTTTAAATTAAGATTTATTTGGAATACTGCAATTTCAAGGATACTGTTGGTGTTAGAAACTATAACTTTGGCATCGCAATAACTTCATGGAAATGCTTATTTAAAACTAATTCTAAAAAGAAATAATTTTGTTAACTCTTATTGACAACCTCATTGAATCTGTGGAAAACAGATATTCAACAATGTAAACTATTCAAAGGTTCTCACATTAAAAATATTTCCATTCTCATCAAACATAAAATTTTTTGTTTTTTAAAGTTAACCAAATTGGTGTGGAGAATCTGTTTATGCTCTTGACATCATTTCAAAGAGTTAAAATTTAAATATAAGATAATTTAGTGTGTATTTTTTGTATTGCTTTCAACAAATTGCATACTTTCAATTTTATACCAATGCAAGGTTCGTACGCTCTGGAAAAAATAGAAAAAGTGCTGGAAAAAAAAGTCCTCATTTTCAAGGAATGAAAAGTGCTGGAAAAATTAGAAATAATAAATATTAGTCCTTAAATTTTAAAATTTCTAAAAAAGTAAAAAAAAAAACCTTTTATACACTTTATTTTAAAACAATTTATTTCAATTGTATATTTGCTTTCCCAATGATCGAGTCACTTGCAGCCAAAACTTTCCTTCTCTGCTCCTAACAACCCTGTTGACATCTTTCCTTGGCTGTAAAAATTGGATGCATGCGGAAACCGTCGGGGGGAAAAAAATAGAACGCAAATTGTGACCCGACGAAATTGTTACTATGCCCGCGCTGTTCCGTCTAAGCTGTCGGTAATGCATTTTTTCTATAATATCCAGGAGTGTGATTTTTCGCCAATGTGCTTCTCATGCCAGATGAGAGGAGAGAGGCAGATGCTTACGTCACTGTTTACTATACATTAGCAGCTGGGAAGTTAGACTCGGGACAACGAATCAGTATGCATTAGCTTCGGAATAACTTCACTTATTCAATGGGAAGATATGTTTGCTTTTCCGCGCGCACGTTGGAGACTTTTTGCTGAGTCGATGTAATTGGTTCTCGTTAGTCATGCTTTCCGGATTTTTGACGTCAACAATTTTGCGCTTTTTACAAGTCTCCGTTAGTTTTTGTTTCGCAGGCGTCTTTGTTTAATGTGATCTATTCCGTGATTTTACAATATGATTTTTACGATCGGTTTTATTTTTTAATTTCTTTCATCAGTCATATAATCAGTAAAGAAATATGGCAGGAAAGTGCGTTTTCAATGATTTATGGATTGAAAAACCAGAATATAAACCTTGGCTCGAAAGGGACATGAAAGATGTGCATTCTGCACGATGCACATATGTCATAAAAGTCTTGTCATTTCTTCAATGGGTGAAAGTGCTCTCAAAAGCCACGCAAAAAATTCTAGAAAACATAAAGATTTAGTGGCATTTAAAATTGCAGCGGCAAAGAGAACTGAGGTGCATTTTAAAGATAAATCGGAAGACATTCCTAAACCATCGACTTCTAATTCTCAAGCTTCTGATCCTCAACCACGGACGATCGAGTCTCTCGTTTCGAATCATGATATCCTTGACGCAGAAATTTTGTGGACATTACATACTATTAAACATCATTTTTCGTATAAATCAAACGAAGACATTGAAAAAATATTTCGACGTATGTTTAGCGATAGTGGCATTGCTCAAAAATTTACATGTGGAGAAAAGAAAACTGCATATTATGCTGTGTTTGGGATTTCTCCCTATCTTCAGCTTAATTTAATCGAAGATTTAAATCAAAAGAAATTCGTACTTTTATTTGATGAAACTCTAAATATACCTAAACAAGAAAAACAAATGGACATACATGTCCGATTTTGGCGTAAGAACGAAGTTAGCACTGCTTACTTTAATTCTGCCTTTCTTGGTCATAGTTCATCATCTGATATTTTTGATGCTTTTATGTCTGCAATCGTAAAATTAAAATTTTCCAAAGCAATTCAGATATCAATGGACGGACCAAATGTAAATTTGAAGTTTCACAGCATGCTACAAAATTATTTTTCCAAAGAATTTGACAGAAAATTGATAAACATCGGTACCTGTGGCCTTCATACAGTGCACAATTCATTCAAATCTGGCTGCATTGCAAGTTCGTGGGGAATAGATGACTTTTTGACTACTTTGTATTATTTATTTAAAAACTCACCCGCTCGCAGGGAAGATTTTTTGACCAAATCGGATGGAGTATTGCCAAAAAAATTTGTTCAACACCGATGGCTTGATAATGTTCCAGCCTGCGATGCTGCATTAAATCTTCTACCAGCCATAAAAAATTGTTACAAATGTAGAGAAGAAAAACAGTAAGCCTGATTGCAAATCTTATAATTGTGTTAAAAATTATATAAATGATAATCTTCTTTCAGTAAAATTAAAAATTTTCCACTCTATCGCCAAAGTTTTACTACCTTTTTTGAAAATTTATCAGACTGATCAACCCATGTTACCATTTCTGTCAAAGGATTTGAAGATAATATTAAACAGCCTTTTGCAGCGTTTTATGTTACATAAAGTTTTAAGTACTGCAACAACTGTGCAGAAGCTGCTACATTTAGATATTAATGATGCCAAGAACCACAAAGCAGTTGAATCTATAGATCTTGGATTCTCTGCTGAAAAAGAAGTACGTACTTTATATTCTGCAAAATGTATCACAGATCGTCAAATATTTGATTTGAAGATGGAATGTAAGCAATTCCTAATTAAAACCACTTCAAAGCTCCTTGACAAATCACCTATTGGATATTGCATTGTAAGAAATTTATCTTGCTTAGATCCAAGAAATATGGTTGCTAATAAAAAGAATTGCTTTAAATTCTCTGATTGATTCAAAACTTGTAGAAGAAAATGTATGTGAGAATATTTTGGTGGAATTTGACAATTATTTAGATGATGTTGTTGTTTTAAAGATTTCTGATTTTGCTGAATTCTCACCAGAGAATTCAAGAATTGATAAATTATTTTTTGAAACAATGAATAATAGCAAATTTCAAAATTTGTGGAAAGTTGTTGAAATGCTGTTACTTCTTAGTCACGGACAGGCTACTGTTGAAAGAGGGTTCAGTATTAATAAAAAAATTGAGATTGAAAACATGAAGGAACAGTCTTATATTTCCCAGAGACTTATATGGGATTACCTAAATGAATGCGGCAATATTCATGATGTAAAAATATCGAATTCAATGCGCACTTATGTTTCCAATGCCAGACAACAATATATGAGCTACTTGCAAAACCAAAAATCGACATCTACAAAGAAAAGAAAAGAAACCTCTGAAGATATAAGGGAATTGATGGTTAAAAAAAGATGTCTGGAAAATGAAATCAAATGTCTAATTAAGTCTGCAGATGAATTTGCAGAAAAAGCAGAAGAAAACAATGACCTTCAATCCCTTTGCAAATCCAATAATTTAAGGAGATCTGCTAAAGAAAAAGAAGAGAAGATGCATGATGTTATTAATACTTTAAAAGATTTACAAAGCATTTAACTCAAATTGACTTTGGACTTATATTTTACTAAGTTTTATTAGCCAAGGACAATTTTTTTTCCCTTTAGATTTTACATTTAATCTTAATATACTTTTTAATTAATATTTTTTATCCATTAGACTTTACATTTTAATCTAAATTTACATTTAATCTTAATTTACTTTTTAATTAATATTTTTTATCCTTTTTCTCTTTTTATATTTCATAAATAAAACTTCATTAGATGAAAATTTAGAAAGTATCTTTATTAAGGAATAATTAAACACACATTTAAATACACAGGTAACATGGTGACTATTTCCTTTATGATATATTATTCTAGAGCCATTTTAATGCATGTATTAAAACAGTCCTTGAAAAGTGCTTGAATTTTATTTGTTCTCAAGTGTATGAACCATGCAATGCATTATTTGCTTTATCCCTTTTTTATACAGTGTATGCGAATTTATATGTAATATTTTGCAATTCTGTGGCTCTATTTGCTTTATTTCCTCATTTCAATTAATTACAGTAAATGGCCAATTAAAAGTAGCATCTCATTTTCATTATTTATTGCAAATTTTTAAAAGTATGTTCTGAGCAATATCGCTCAGACTAATCCCTCTGAGGGAAGTCCTAGTAGAAAATTTATAGCTTGAAACCACAGAAGTGTTTTTAATACTGCTTAAGAAAATTCTAGTATAACAGATGTTCATTTACAAAAATAATAAAAGTTAAATCGAGTATACCTATTTTTTTTTTTTTTTTTAACTAGATGAATGATGATCGTATAATTAGAAAATTCTCCTATGTCACAAATGAAATAAGGGTCATTCCATGTCAAATCACTCAGATTTTTTCAAAAATGACACCCACCATCACCAATTTTAATAAAATCCAGTGGATTTGTAGAATTTCTAATGCTGATTCCAAAAATATCAATTATATTGAAATTGATCAAATGGTTTGTGAGTTATGAGCTTTTAAATAGCTCCCAAGATGGCCGATTTGCCGCCTTGAATAGCACATGTGACAACCAAAAAGTCCATAAGTTCTTTTAGGTTTAAGCTAGAGCTTTCAAATTTTTTTGTTTTTTCAGAATAATGTAAACTTTCATTTAAACAGATTTTTGTGAACCTCATTTTATAAAAATGCTGTCAAAAAATGACTTTTTGTCATTTTTTTTAAGTAAAAAAGGGGTAACTTCAATGGCTGATTTTCCCCAGTGTACCCCCTTCAATTTTCATCTAATTGCATAAATAAGCAACTCAAAGTGTGTTTTGATGACTAATAAAAAAAAAACTTAATGGTTGGTTCACAGGTTTTTATATTAAAAAAAAATAAATTCAATTTTACTGACTTTCCACAATAACAGAAAACACAATATAATATTGATATTTCTTTTATTACCAGAAATATCATACATATTTACATCTAAAAGTTTGATAAGGTTTAATGTTACATAAATATACATATTTAATGTGCCTAAAAAAGGGGAATCCCATTGGAATAAATAGGAATACCAATAATGGATTCTTGCAATCGGACAAATTGAAATCTATTGCAGTCTCAGTAAATTATGAATAAAAAGGAAATGATGGAAAAAATTCTACAAATAGTTGAATTTTATGACAAAATCGTTCTTTTATTTTATACAAAATACAATAAAATTGCAACTCTTAAATAAAAATTACAGTACTTTAAATTAATACAAAATAACATATCACATACACAATAAACATGCTATTAAAAATATATCTAGATCAATAATAATTTAAAGTAAAGGTAATTAATATTTTTAAAAATCCCTGCCAACAGGCAGATGTAAATTTTGAAGTTAAATACAGTAGACTCCCTCAAATCCGCACAGCTTGGAACCAGAAGTTTTGTGGATTTTAGAATTTTGCCGATTTCCGGTCATTACTTTGTTTACCTTTTTTTAAACAGGAATTTGAATGCAATTAATAATGCAATCAAAACTAAAATGAATGCTTTACAATATAATAAAATATTAAAATAAGTAATAAATTAAAATAATAAAAATTTAGATAATTTTCAAAGTGATTAAAATATTAAAAATAAGGACCAAGTTAATAATCAATAATACAGTAGAAGATCTATATAACGCAAACCTAAAAACGCAAGGTTGTGCATTATATAGAATTTTGCATTATATGGATCACATATCACGCATTATCAAATTTACCTCATATAGACAAATATGTCTGAAACACATCAAAATACATTAGAATTACCTTTATACTGCATTCCTTATCCAGATTATAAATTTTTCTATTATTGTGATCATTCAACATTTTGTTAAATATACGTTTTAAAAATGGTCCAGATACACCTGGACCCAATTTATTCATTATGTTGCTCATTTTCCAAAACATTTATTGTAATAATAATTTTTTTCCTTTAAAAGTTCTAAATTAAGGAGGTAAAATTGTGTACTAATGCATTAAATTTAGTTTTCAGACAGTAGCAGTTTTTTACAGTCTTGAAATTCAGGTGCAAAATTCATTGTTTACATCTGAAAGGTTGTGCGTTATATGGAGAATTGCGTTATATGGAATTGCGTTATAAAGATCTTCTACTGTATATGATTAAATATTCATTATAAACATGAAATATATCTTTCCTAAATTATTCAATATAGTTACTAATGTACCTCATAAAGATACATTACTAATTCTCAACAAAATCATAAAATAAAGAAGTTTCTTTTTTCAGGTTTAGCCAGATTTAGATTTAATAACCAAAAAAACTTGTGATTACCAATGATATAAGCAAAATCTGAATTTTTTCAAAATATATTTCTTTTCCTTCATAAAACATGAATTCAGTACTATTAACAAAAGTTACAAATTAAAATAAAATGGAATTGATAAATTATAAAAGTCAAATTTTGTCCCTATATCTGAACTGAATGTTTCATTATTTACATCTGAAAATTATATGCAGATTTTTTAGAGTTGTGGATTTTAGGGTTTCGGAGATAGTTTACTGTACTTGTTTCAGTAACAAAAACTAAATCAAATTTAGATATAAACCTAGTTCAACAATTTGATCTGGTTCTTTTAAAAATTTAATTTTTCTGTAAGAACTGGTTTTATCACAATTATATTAAGGCTGTGTATATAAAAAAATATTTTTGTACCCTCAACAACTCAAAATTTTCTAACACATTTTCAGATTCATTTTTAAAAGTAAAAACATGATACTTGTTGATGTGATTTTTTTTTTTCAGAGTTTTATAAGGGACCTCAGGGCTGTTACAGGCAACTATTTTTATATTCTGTGTGCACCAGTATTTTTCTAATATAAAATTTGAAGTATGTGCAAATGTTATCAAAGCATCTATTATGAATTTCATTTTTAAGAAAGTGGTTGGTGCCAGTTAGAATTAAAAAATAGTCGCCTTTGGCAGCCTTGCAACCTGTGTTTTTATTTTTTGTTCAATGAATTAGATCTTGATTTACAACAATTATTTTCTCAGTATGACCATTTTTTCTGTTTGTTAGTACTATCGCTTAAATTCAATTCAAAATGCCCACTTTGACAGCATTTTTTAATATAGTATGCCTTTTATATATATACACACAACCTGCCAATTGAATGAGTTTATGAGCAAAAATTGATTTAAAAACGAATCAGAAAATCCAATGATTTTTCTTTGCCGAACTGTCCCATTCACATAGAAAGCAAAGCATTTTTGCATACACAACTTTTTGTGCCAATAATATTAATGTACATTTGAAATCACTGCAGATAAACCATTTGTCTATCTCATGCTAAATACAATCAGATTGTATTCTAAAAGTCATTAGATAAGTTCGCAAGCATCCACAAGTATACATTTACATTATCTGTGACTATTACATGATGCTTGTTCTCGGCAATGAATCTTAGAAATCACCTCTGGTTAATCGCAAACAAGCTATATGTGATAGAAGAAAACTAAGAACAATTGTGTAATTAGCATAGAAAAATACATTAAAGGGGTGCATTGGTTCTTAATCATCTGATATGTAGACTAGTGTAACTTTTACTTACTGTATTTTTATTTAAGAGTTTTAATTTTATCACATTTTGTATTATATACAAGTATGATTTTGTTATATGATGTACCTATTTGTAGAGTTTTTTCTATCATTTCTTTTTTAATTATAATTTATTGAAACTCTGCAATAGATTTCAATTTGTCAGGAAAGTACTTTTATGTCTTGCAAAAATCCATTATTGGCATTCCTATTTATTCCCTTTTTTATAGGGGATTCCCCCTTTTTAGCCACATTAAACATACATATTTAAATAACGTAAAACCTTATCAAACTTTTGGATGTAAATATGTATAAATATTTCTGGTAATAAAAGAAATGTCAACTCATTATCTTGCATTTTCTGTTATTGGGGAAAGTCAGTAAAATTGAATTTAGTTTTTTAAATAAAAACCTGTGAACTGCCCTTTAAGTTTTTTTTATTAGTCATCAATACACACTTTGAGTTGCTTATTTATGCAATTAGATGAAAATTGAAGGGGGTACATTGGGGGAAATCAGCCATTGAAGTTGTCCCTTTTTTACTTAAAAAAATGACAAGTCATTTTTTGACAGCATTTTTATAAAATGAGGTTCACAGAAATCTGTTTAAATAAAAGTTTACTTTATTCTGACCCCCCCCCCCCCAAAAAAAAAAAAAAAAAAAAAATTGAAAGCTCTAGCTTAAACCTAAAAGAACTTATGGACTTTTTTGTTGTCACATGTGCTATTCAAAATGGCGGCAAATCAGCCATCTTGGGAGCTATTTAAAAGCTCATAACTCACAAACTGTTTGATCAATTTCAATATAATTGATGTTTTTGGAATCAGCATTAGAAATTCTACAAATTCACTGAATTTTATGGCCATGGTCTGGGCGATCTGACATGGAATGACCCATAATTATATTTTACATAAAAATTTGGTTTTGGTTAGAGGCTCAGAAAGTCAACTTGGGCCACATACACATAGGCGTAACTAGAGAATTTTTCTAGGGGGGGCCACGACCCCATCTATATTTGATAATTTTCAAACAGTAATTGTAAAAACTATTATTGTTTGGAAAACAATAATAGTGTGACAATGTTGTTTTATAGTAAACTGTTTGATAATTTCCAAACAATAATAGTATTAGTAACTAGTCGAATGTGGCAATCCCAAAACTTTCTTTTTCTGATTTATTTTAAGATTCACTTTTGCTCTCAAACGCACTAAACTGTGAAATTCTCTTATTTAGAAACTATATTAGGTCCCATGACTGCGATTTTTTTGATAAATGCAGAAAATATTACAAAAAATGCAGTCAAAGTTCGTCTTTTGAACCGAGTTTTCCAAAGCGAGAGATCTGGGAACGAAAAAAAGGGTCATGCTGAGAAAATAATTGTCGATAAATCAAATTCTAATAAATTCAGAGAAAAATGAAGTCATACGGCATCTTATAACATATCTTCAAAAATTATCTCAGCAAGTTTCATGTTTTTACTTTTACAAATGAATCTGAAAATGTATAGGAAAATTTTGAGTTGCTGAGAGAGAAAAAACATTTTTTCGAATACACTCTTAATGCGTCAAAGTTTGCTACCTGATCGGTTCTTTAACAAGAACCGTCTAAAACAAAATAAAATTTAGCAGTTTATAATAGTGCAACTTCGGTGACCTAAGAGAGTAAGCATTGGTGACATTGTGACAGTGTAGTTTAAGACATTCATTAAAGAAACTGTTTTTCAGTGAAATAATACTAACGTTTATTAACGAAAATATAAATGCAAGTTAAAATAAAAACATGTATAAATCCAGATGAAAAATATAACAGGCATAACATAAACAGAAACAAGTTCAATTCCAGATTTATATTAAAGTTATTCTATGTCATGAAATAATATTCAAGTTTAAATAAAAATATGTATAAACTTAGATGAAAAATATAACTGGTAAAATGTAAACAGAAAATAAGTTCAATTCCATATTTAAATTAAAACCATTTTATATAATGAAATAATATTACTTATTAAATGGCATGGCATGGCATATAACAATATTAGGATAGCACTGAAAACAAAACGGACTCACTTATGGATAAGAGCTATCGACGTACTGGAGAAATTCCAATGATACGGCACACCAACTGTTTCGATGAAAAGTCTTGAAAACATGTAGAGTTTTTAACTGAAGATAATAATGTCCACAAATGAATATGAAAAACTTAATTAAAAACACAAATGGATTATGACTGCTGGTAAAATGACAAACGGGCGAAGTTGAATAACCATTTTCACAATTAAATGTCCAGCAACGGATTTGGCGTAATTAAACAACTAGATGTTAACTTTAAAACTTTAAAACTGGATGAATTTAAAATACATTTCTGAAACTATATCATATTGACTTTAACATCAACTATCTTGAAACATAACATCGCTTCAAAATCCCCAGCACAACATATCTCAGCCGGTTTAAATAGCAGCGGCAATTCGAAACTGGATACGCCCCTCCGAGTTGAGCAAGCGAGCTCCTGACTTGCGATGGGAGAAATGCAAGACAGCCACTTACGAGTTGCGATCCGCGATGCTTGCGGATTGCGATCGAACGGAATGATCAAACCAGGATGAACACACCCATCAGCGACGATCGGAAGAACAAAAGATAAGCGATTGATTTGAACATGTAAACAAAAGATCGGAAGATTGGAAAATGCCGGCAAAGAAGAAAAATGGAAGTTGGAACAAAATATAAGATAGTAAGCCATGCCATTTTACAATATTACGATATATATAATTAGAATTATGTATTTTAGAGTGTTAAGGAAGAAAAAATGGCTGACAATCGCCCCCCCCCTTAACACTCGTACCTAAAAATAAAAAGGATAATTAACAGATATTGTAAATTATATATATATATAGAATAATGAAAAACATTAGAATATCAACTATCATACTTCGATAGTTATCAGTAAAACAGAAACTTAACATTAACAAGTATAAACGCAACAAATTCAATAACTTCAACAGGGTTAATCAAAAACATCAATTTTCAATAATGTTAATAACAATATTCAACAATAACAACAATTTTAACAATTATATAACAACTAGATTAACAACTTTTTCATTTCATGAAAGTTCAGTTACAATTGTAACTCTAACGAAAAGTTTTTTTTTTCACGTCGAATAAAGTTCAATAGCAAAAGTCTATAAAGATAACGTTTTCCTGAAAAAAAAAAACCATGAAAGATAATTACAATTACCTCGTCACGTGCAAGTGACTACGAGTTACCTTTACATAACAATTTAATATGATGATCTTTTTCTTGATTTTGACTTGTACAATATTCAAATGAACTTTAAACAATCATACATTTGCATATTTATTCTGGAAGAGAATGATTATCATATAAACGCAAATTCAGGATAATATGAAGAATAAATATACATGAATTACAATATGAAAAATACTTTGACAATAAAAGATACATGTTATGCAAATGAGAAAATTTCAATAATGAGAACAATAACGATCATGATCATGATAACGATTATGAATTATGATTATGATAGTGACAGAGTTAAATGACTGTGAGCGCTCACGTGAAAGACAACAAAAAAAAAAAAAAAAATATGCTTAAGCTTTTGAAACGATATACATTTGCAAATGATTTGGCCAATTTAAATATGGAAAAAAAACTTGTTATATATACTCTTAAAATGAGAAGAAAATTTTTCATATTTACATATGCAATAAAAAATACAACTCGATTTTCAACACCACGGACGGGACCTATGTGACATTTCCATTATACAAAAACAGGGACTTACAGACTTAAAAAGAACGATGCCCGCGACAGGCCTTCCTGTGATCAGAACACTCAAGAACGCCGCTACCCCCTGCAGACCACTCTGGCTATTTACAAGGGCACCTCACGAGGCGTTTTTCGAGGCTGCTCGGATCCCGAAGGATGAACGATCCTGAGGTCTGACCACATTCCAGCGGGAGTTAAATTGTCCGCGATGTTGGAAATGAGGGTATATCAAAACCTATGAAATGATATTATGAAACGTATGCATACGAAACAAATATGAAATAACAAGAGTATAATCACATATTCAAACATTTTTTTAAAAGAAAAGTACTGAAATATACAAAAATTTCAGTTTTAAAAAAAAATGCTAAACTTCAAGGTTTAACATGAAAAGTTAAACAAGCATCTTAATGCTTGACACAAATTCAAAGGAGGAGGAGTTTTTTTTTCATAGCACTTAAATATTATGTATATTTATAAATTACTTATAACTAAAAATTACATCAATAAATTTTTTAAGATCAAACTTTGTTAAAGGTTTAGTGAAAATGTCTGAGAGATTAGATTTACTGGCTACGTGTTTAACTTTAAAAATCTCTTGGTTTAAAAGGTCTCTAACAAAAAATAATTTTACGTCAATGTGTTTCGTTCTGTAATTTTCAATGGGAGACTTAAGAAAATCAATGGAGGCCATGTTGTCTACTAAAAGTGTTGGTTTAACTTGTGGACCTGTAAAAATATGTTTGTCATAACATTCAGTTATGATCCTACTGAACCATAGAAGCTCTTTAGTTGCTTCTGTTAAAGCCACAAATTCTGATTCCATAGTAGACAAACAGACAGATTTTTGTTTAAAGGCTCTCCACATGATAGGAGCTTTGTCTAACATTAGTAGTTGTCCCCCCATTGATGTCCTGTCATCCCTATTAGCGGCGAAATCCGCGTCGGTGTAAGTTATTAGGTTTATGTGGTGACAAGGTAACCTCAGTTTATAGTGTTTTGTGCTTTGGACATACCCTAAAAGCTTCAGGAGACCATTCCAGTGAACAATCCCAGGATTGCTCTGGAATTGGCTGAAGATATTTACAGCGTACGAAATATCAGGACGTGTTCTGCTTGTTAAAAATGAAAGGCAGCCCAAAACACTTCTGTATGGATATTGTAACATTTCCTGGGTTTCTGCTTCGGTTTGAGGACATTGTGACTTGGAGTATACAGTACCTTTAGTTATAGGGAGTGATGTAATGGGAAAGTTGAATTCTTTAAATCTTGTACAAATATCATCAATATATTGCATTTGATGAATTGAAACAGTGCCATTCCCATCCTCCTCAAATTCAACACCAAGTAGTTTGCGTGTTTTCCCCAGGATTTTTATGTCAAAATGTTTTGTTAAAAGGGTTAAAATTTCATTAATATGTTTCTGATGGTTACTTAATATTACAAAGTCATCCACATATAGTAATAAAACAACATGATTAGAAAACGTATAGACGCAATTACACCACTCTAACTTTTTAAAACCAAGAGAAATTAAAATCTTATGTAATTCATAAAACCATACTCGTCCACTCTGGTGGAGGCCATAAAGGGCCCTCTGGAGTTTGCAGACTAAATGTTCTTTACCTTTTACCTCGAACCCTGATGGTTGTTTCATGTAGATGTTATCAGAAAGAGGAGCGTACAGATAGGCTCCTTTTACATCACACTGAGTGTGGATCCATCCGAGACATGAGACAAGGGCTGCAAAGAAAAAGCGAATTAGACTGAAATTGACTACGGGCGAAAACGTCTCATCGTACGTTTCACCCCTGACTTGTTTATAGCCTTGTGCTACAAGTCTCGCTTTATATCTTGCGACCCGTCCCTTGTCGTCTCGTTTGATGGTGAATACCCATCTGCAGCCTAGCGGTTCGGTGTTGGGTGGCAGAGATGTTAATACCCATACTTGTCTTTTATTTATAACATCCATCTCTTCCTGCATAGCCTGTCTCCAGAGTTCCCACTGAGGGGATTTTAACGCCTGTTTATATGTGTTAGGTATGGAGTCTTCTAGTCAGGTATTGGTTTTATGAGTTTCAGAGAAAGAGGTGTGTGGAGGTGTGTAACTAGGACTTGAGCTAGCACTAGGAGCGGACTTTACAATGCCTTGGTACTTATTGCTTCCTTTAAAACTGAACAGTGACGGATTAAATTTGATACCATTAGATTGACAGTAATCTCTTACTTCCTTCAGTGATCTTAGACGTTGTGTTTCACCCAACTCGTAATAGTAGACGTCGGTTCTCGATTTGTCAGGCCTGGGTACAGGCTTACGGAACCAGACAGCTTCCCTGAGAGTTCTAGAAAAATCCTCGCCATCCTCGTCACTGTCACCCTCAGATGGGTGTGGGGAGGCAGAGTCGGAAGATTTAGAGGTACTCGGTCTAATACTTTGAGTGGGTGGTGTTTCTGAAGTAAATCTGTCAGGTTGAAGGTCAGTCAAAGGGTCTATTTCAGGTGGTTCGGAACTTAGAATGTAAGAGGGTCCCAGATCGCTTCCGTTGCGCTGCTCCGAAGTTGTAAATGGGTTTGTGCCTATTGAATAGCTTGGACCTTGTTCACTGTGTTTGTGGATACTTCTGGATACAGATTCGTCACCAAACCTAACATTTATTGTCTCTATTATTTTATTGGTTTCGGGAATCCATACCCTGTAGCCTTTTGTAGACATTGCGTAACCCACTAAAACACCCTTTTTAGCTTTCGGATCGAATTTGGAGTTTCTTAGTTGTTTAGGTACCCCCACATATGCCACCGTACCAAAAGGTCGTAAATGTCTTATGGATGGTTTATTACCACAATAATATTCGTAAGGATTTTTTTTTTGAGTTTTGTGACATATTCGGTTAAGAGTGTATGCGATGTATAAGACAGCTTCTGGCCAGAATTTGAGACTGAGTTTACTTTCATTGAGTATTGAGCGAGCCCCGTCCATTATTGTTTGATTTAAACGTTCTGAAACTCCATTTTGCTCCGGAGAATATACATTGGTAAATTCGTGTCGTATGCCATTGTCCTCAAAGAATTTGGTGAATGCTTCATTATCGAATTCCCGCCCATTGTCGCTACGAACTTCTTTTACTTTGGTGCCCAAAAACCTTTCTGCTCTTTTTACGTGGTTAGAAAATACTTTAAACACCTGTGTTTTACTGCATAAGGGGTATACCGACACTTTGCGAGAGAAGTCGTCTGTTATAGTTAGAAAATACTTCTCCCCGTTTCGCCCTGTTATTTGTGTCGGACCCCACAGGTCAGTGTGTAGCAGTTCTAGAGGTCGTTTAGATCTTATTTGGTTTATTGGGCGGAATGATGTTCGTCTGTGTTTATTAATTTTACATGTTTCACATTCAAAGTCTTTACATTTAATGGGTGGTAAGCCCCTAACGCCATTACATTTTAGAGTATGTTCAATTAATGTGGAACTGATGTGCCCAAGGCGTCTATGCCAGAGTTTAAAATCATCTTTTTGAACGGTTGAGGCTTGGAAACGTACCTTTTTAGGATTTTGATTACGGTTAGTTTTAGGGTCTTTATTTCTATTTTTATGGTTAGGATCTGGATAGAGGCAGTAAATGCCATCTTTAAGAAAAGCACGAAAAAGTGTGCCAGAATCCCGATATGCCTTGACCCTTCCCTCACCTCCTTTGAACCTGGCACCCATTTTATCAAGTCTGGGACCTGAAATTAAATTATGTCTTAGACTAGGGCAATACATGACGTCGCCGAAGCGAACCATTTCCCCATTTATTTTTAAATCCACTAAACCGGTGCCTTCGATAGGGAAAGTAGCACCGTCAACAGCAACAGCCAATTCCTCATTTTTTAATGGTTTGAACTTAACATATAAACTTTTATCTTTACAGAAATGGTGGGAGGCACCTGTGTCAAAGACCCAGGCGTCTCCACCACATTTTATGTTACTCAGATTAGATTGTATGAGGTAATTTACCTGGCTTGTTGGCTTACGTTGACGTCGGTTGCGAGGCACATCTTTTCTGGATCTATGACCATCAGATTGAGCACGGACAGGACTGGATACAGAAGAGTCTTTCGATGAATTTCTGGAAAAAGAGGAACCTCTGGACAAAGAAGAATTTCTAGAACTGGAAGAGTCTCTGTACACCACGGAACCGGAATTGGAGGAGTCTCTAGGCATCATGGAACTTCTGGAACTAGAGCTAAGACAGGATTCCTGGCGGGTGACATCAGGTACTCTACACTGGCTCTGTAAATGTCCTCTGCGTCCACATTTGTGACACCGACCTCTGAACTTAGGCTTAAAGGAACACTTCTTTGAGGAACGGGCTCTAGAGAAATGAGACTGCACGGCATCTATTCTGTCGTCCTCTCGTAGTTTGATACGGGACTCCTCTGCGACTAACTCTGTAAGAACATCTTTAAACGTGAACTGTTGGTCTGGCCATCGCAGAATCCCTTGCACCATGTTGTCGAACTTCTTCGGGAGCCATCTAAGCAATTGAAATGTAAGGTAAGTTTCTTTGATTGGCTCATTTATCGCAGCAAGTTGGTCAGCAAGTCTTTGGAGGCGAGCTGCAAACATATCAACGGGCTCTTCAGGTTGTATTTTACAGGAAAGTATTTCGCCAAAGAGCTGCATGTGGCGTGCCCGGTTATCAGGCTGAAAATGCAGTTTAAGTTTAGTCCAGGCTTCATGAGGGTCGTCGATATTTTCTATGATTCTCCGGAATTCATTTTCAACATTTAAATACACAATTGATAGGGCAGACCTGACTCTGGATTGATATTCTTTTGTCGCTACAGAGTCATTTTCATCAGGAGCCTTTTCGGTGCCATTAACTATGCTCCACGCATTTTTATCTAATAGTAGATACTTAACGTCAGCTGCCCAAGTTCCATAATTGTGAGAATTCAGTTTTGTTATGCACACCTGTATGTTAGCCATGGCCATGCCTTAAACAGAAGATTTGACAGGAAAAAAAAAAAATTTTTTTTTTTTTTTTTTTTTTTTTAAATAACGTACTTAGTGGTCAGATAGTACATAAACAAAATTTCTATTATAAGTTATCCAAAAAAAAAAACCTTTTTGTATTTCATATCAATAGGAAAAAAAAATTCATTTAACCTTCAAAAAAAAATTTATATTGCGGCCCCCCCCTCTAAAATGACTCGGAGGTCCAATGGCCGCATACTACAAACAACTGTCAAATTTTTTTTTTGAAATGTCACCAATTAGGTTATGGCCGCCGTAAAGGGTTTAAAAGCGTATTCGCTCTGGGCCCATAACCCGTGATCGGTTCTTTAACAAGAACCGTCTAAAACAAAATAAAATTTAGCAGTTTATAATAGTGCAACTTCGGTGACCTAAGAGAGTAAGCATTGGTGACATTGTGACAGTGTAGTTTAAGACATTCATTAAAGAAACTGTTTTTCAGTGAAATAATACTAACGTTTATTTACGAAAATATAAATGCAAGTTAAAATAAAAACATGTATAAATCCAGATGAAAAATATAACAGGCATAACATAAACAGAAACAAGTTCAATTCCAGATTTATATTAAAGTTATTCTATGTCATGAAATAATATTCAAGTTTAAATAAAAATATGTATAAACTTAGATGAAAAATATAACTGGTAAAATGTAAACAGAAAATAAGTTCAATTCCGTATTTAAATTAAAACCATTTTATATAATGAAATAATATTACTTATTAAATGGCATGGCATGGCATATAACAATATTAGGATAGCACTGAAAACAAAACGGACTCACTTATGGATAAGAGCTATCGACGTACTGGAGAAATTCCAATGATACGGCACACCAACTGTTTCGATGAAAAGTCTTGAAAACATGTAGAGTTTTTAACTGAAGATAATAATGTCCACAAATGAATATGAAAAACTTAATTAAAAACACAAATGGATTATGACTGCTGGTAAAATGACAAACGGGCGAAGTTGAATAACCATTTTCACAATTAAATGTCCAGCAACGGATTTGGCGTAATTAAACAACTAGATGTTAACTTTAAAACTTTAAAACTAATTGAATTTAAAATACATTTCTGAAACTATATCATATTGACTTTAACATCAACTATCTTGAAACATAACATCGCTTCAAAATCCCCAGCACAACATATCTCAGCCGGTTTAAATAGCAGCGGCAATTCGAAACTGGATACGCCCCTCCGAGTTGAGCAAGCGAGCTCCTGACTTGCGATGGGAGAAATGCAAGACAGCCACTTACGAGTTGCGATCCGCGATGCTTGCGGATTGCGATCGAACGGAATGATCAAACCAGGATGAACACACCCATCAGCGACGATCGGAAGAACAAAAGATAAGCGATTGATTTGAACATGTAAACAAAAGATCGGAAGATTGGAAAATGCCGGCAAAGAAGAAAAATGGAAGTTGGAACAAAATATAAGATAGTAAGCCATGCCATTTTACAATATTACGATATATATAATTAGAATTATGTATTTTAGAGTGTTAAGGAAGAAAAAATGGCTGACACTACCTCAGTGCCAAAATTAAATGGTAATTTATGATCATTGCGAAGATTTTAAAGACATGAAATTCCTTGCATTAGTTCTTAAAATAAGACTATTGCGGAAATGTGAAAAAATACAACATAAAAGTGCCACCTGTTGGGCGATTCATACCAAAACATAAACAGCAACAATATTTATCAAGCTATACCTGAATGTGAAGTTTGGTGAAGCTCACTGATTAGTTCTTAAAATAGAGATATTGCAGGAATTGAGAAAAATTCAGCATTGCAGCGCCACATATTGGGAGATTGACAACAAAACATGAACAAATCTAGTTAATTTCATGGATTTACTGAATCTAAAGTTTGATAAAAATTCGTGCACCTGAGAACCTGAGATAGAGGTATTGTGCAAATTGTGAAAAATGCAACAAAGCAGTGCCACCTGTTGAGCAATTTGCACCAAAATGCAAACAACATCGATTCATGTTGAGAACTAACTGAATCTGAAGATTAAAGGAAATCCGTGTATTAGCTATATATATATAGCTGTTGCGTAAATCGTAAAAAATGCACCATAGCAGCGCACCTGTCGAGCGATTTGCACCAAAAACTAATCGGTATCAATCTATATCAAGAACTACCTGATTATAATTTTTAATTAAATTCCGTGCGATAGTTCTTGAGATAGAGCTATTGCAAAAATCGTGAAAAAATTAGCATACCAGCGCCTTCTGTTGAGCGATTTACACAGAAACAAATACAATATCAATTCATGTTAAGTACTGACTGAATCTGAAGTTTGGTTGATATCCGTGCCTTACTTCTTCAGATATAGCTGTTGCGTTAATCGTAAAAAAAGCAGCGTAGATGCGCCATCTGTTGAGTGATTTGCAACAAAAACTAATCAGTATCAAGTTGCATTAGGGACCACTTAAATATAAATTTTTATTACATTCCGTGCATTAGTTCTTGAGGTAGAGCGTCCCCAAAATTTATGTCACATAGAGACAGAGTCTGATTCACATATACACATACAGACATTTTGTGAAAACTTGTTCTTACTAAAAACTAGGAATCTCTGATCCCTAAAACGGGTAAATCCGCCAAAAACCGGAATTCGAAAATTTTCACGAATCCAATATTTTCTTCCGTAAAGATAGAAAAAAGTAAAAATAGTTTTGTTAGAACTGATAACACACAAAGAAAAGTTCACTTGTTAATACGTTCCTGAAAACGTACAATCTATTAAAGAAATTAATTGGATGAAACTTTCCTCTGTCTTTAGCTGCTATCAGATTCACAAACTTTACGAGCAACAAACATTTCAGCCGATTTTAACCCCAACTTTTTCCCGTTCAAAGAGAGAAAAAGGTTACAATTATTTGCAAAAAGTTGGAGGAATAGCAGGAAAACCAATACTACTACTACCAGCCGTTAATATTTATCGCCTATTCCTATCAATCGCTTATCTCTGATTCGTTAAAATGCTCGATGCACGATGAAAAGTCTTGGCTAGCGGAGATTTTTTTTGGAGCTGCAGAAAAAAAGTTGGGGGATATTGCTCTTTGCTATTCACACTGGGTGTTCTGAGGATATTTTGCGAACAGTTGGAGAAAATCAAGTGTTGGTTCAAAAAATTTTCGAAATCTTGTTGAATCTAATAGTGGCTTTATACATTAAGTTTTCGATTCAAAACAGTGGCTGGGGGAGATAGAGTTACTTATAAACAGCACAGTCGCCATTTTTTAAAAATAAATATATAAATTAGTTAATGAGTTATAAGGAATTTTGATCGCATGCAACCATTTTTCTTCCTTTTTGTCGCTACCATGTCGCAAATTCGTTTCAAATCATCCACAGTGAGAATCGTCTTCTGAAAGATCTTATCAAAGAATGAAGAACATTTCTCACTTACATAGCTTTTTAATCCTGAATCTAGGAAAAAAAGTTAGCGGAAAAAATGACAAACTAAAAAAGCGGAAAAAAAAGTGACACGGGAAAATTGTTATCGGAAAAAAGGGACAAGGAAAAAAAAGTTACCGGAAAAAAAAGTTACCGGAAAAAAAAAGAGTGACAAGGAATTGATTTTGGGGATATACTGATTAAGTATGAAAGGGGGGGGGGTGGCTCTTAATTTAGGTAAATGGGTTTTTCTTGCTAAATTAAATGTTTTGGTTCAATTTTTGGATATATGTTCATACTGAAAAGACGCTTGTTTGATTAGTTTTGGGAATGGAAGATTACCCCATCCCCCTCCGTTCTAAATAAGATGAATGGGTTTTTAAGCAGAATTATCCAACATGTGTCAAATTTTGGATATAGGTTCTTTCTGACAAGGCTTATATCTAGTATTGTGGTGTCGTGTCCTCAGTTTCTCTTTATTCAGTTGGTTTTTTTGTTAAGTTTATCAATAACACATTTTTAGTTCCTCAAGTTCTTTATTAGAACTATAGATCAATTAATAAAAAAAATAAATGAAACGACATTACAACTACATAGGAGCCACACTCCAATATTACATTTCGCTTAGCACGTCTAAGCCACCTTACATCTATGTACTCTCTAGTACATTACCAGCAAATGTCTCTCTGCCAACTACCTTCCTTCCCTCTCTACGCTCAACAATCCCACCCCTCAACTCATTGCCACTAGACCAGTGAAATCATTTTCTAGTTCCTTGAGGTCAATTACAGCTATTCTTCTCAGCTTTAGAATGAAGATACTTTCACTCCTGCATACCTTTTCACAATGGGATTTCGCTATCTATCTTCTGCCCAGATTAAAGTTGTCAGTACGTCGTCGCAGTATATAATGCCTGAAGAATTTTCGAAATTTAGTGGTAAAATATAGAGGGGGAACGAGGGATAACCTCTCTTAAATTAAAAAAAAAATGGCTTTTTACGCAGAATTATTCCATTTGCTTAAAAATTTGAATGTAGGTTCATTATGATAAGGGGTATCCCTGAATAGTTATGGGATTCTTTTGCTAATTAAAAAGTGGGGGGACGGGCGATTATTCCCCCCTTAAATTAGATAAATTGTTTTTATGCACAATTATCCGATGTATTTCAAATTTTGGATATAGGTCCTTTCTCATAAAATAAAATCCCTGAACAGTTTTAAGGATTTGTTTACATATCCTCAATAGCTGTTTGCATTTAAAACTATGGTTTATGTTTCTGCATAGCATTTTTCAGTATTCTATAAATATCCTAACAAAGAAAAAATATCCTGTTTTTATTAAAATCATTTTTTTTTAATTTAAATTTGTTTTTTAATTTTTTAAGCATTCAAATACTGAAGATCTATCAAGAACTACAGGTTTTTAAACAATTAACTTTCTAATTACCAACATAAGCTAGTAATAAAAAACTATTATTATTATTATTATTACTACAAGTTAATGAATTCACTAGTTCATTCGTTCGTGACACATAACATAGTTTGTACATTAAAATTTTCTAACATATATTTTTTAAATGTTTAATATTATATTTTGTTATGTGTAATATGGGACATTAATTAGTAAAAATCCAGTTTTAAATGATAAATATTCGGCGTAAATTAAAATGACAATTACAACAAATGATTTAGCATATTACTTTTTTCACAAGTAAAAAATAAATAAATAAATAAACCAGTTTTAAATGCAAAATGAATTGTAATAATTATAAGGAAAACGATAAAATGTGTTATGTTTTCTGGCATAATTGTTTTCAATCATTAAATTAAAAAATAAAGAAAATTTCTTTTTATTTGTTATTTGCGTTCAGTTGCATTTAACTCGCTTTTTTATTTTACTTGGGCTTTTTTGTGGCAAACCTTTACCGAGAAATCCCCTGATCGTCAAATTTTCTAAGAGACTAGCCGCCCGTGATATGTACCAGACATCCAAAATTTGAAGCAAATCTGATAATTCTGCATAAAAAGCCCACTTTTTTAATTTAAGGATGGTTATCCTCTGTTTCTCCCTCTATACTTAGCTATTAAATCCTTGAAACTATTCGGAGATCCACCTTATTAGAAAGAACCTATATTTAAAATTTGAAATACATCGGATAATTCTGAATAAAAACCGACTTATCTAATTTGAGGGGGAAATAATTGCTTGTCCCCCCCCCTTTATAATAGCATAAGAACCCCCATAACTAATGAGAAATACGTCTTATAATAAACCTATGACTAAAATTCGAGGTAAATCGGATAATTCTGCGTAAAAAGGCATTTATTTAACTAAGAGGGATTACTCCCCGTCCCCCCCCCCCTCTTTATACTTAGCCATTAAACCCTTAAAACTATTCAGGGATTTACCTTATCAGAAAGAATCTATATTTAAAATTAGAAATACATCGGATAGTTCTGGATAAAAACCGATTTATCTAATTTGAGAGAGAGATAATTACCTGTCCCCCCTGTATAATAAGCAAAAGAACCCCATAACTAATTTAGGTCGGATGGGGTGAGGGGTGGTAATCATATGTCCAAAAATTGAATCAAAGCAGTTAATTTAGCATGAAAAACACATTTACCTAAATTAAGACCCTCCCCCCGATCCCCTCTATATATACTTAACCAATGAATTCCCAAAATCAATTCCTTGTCACTTTTTTTCTGGTAATTTCTTTCCTTGTCCCTCTTTTTCCTGTAACTTTTTTTTCCGAGTCATTTTTTTCCGCTTTTGTAGTTTATGTCACTTTTTTCCGATAACTTTTTTTTTTTTTTTCCGTTTACCCACTTGCCAATTTCGTGCGTTTTTTAAAAAAGAATTAATAAAACAAGTTGGAAATTGCACATGAGCCTAGCAAATGAGGTGCGTTCGTACGATAATGAAGTTTTAAAAATATTCAGATCTTGCTGTTATAGTAGACGGTACTTCGGATATAATATAGTGCTCAAAATCTCTCTCTCTTTTTTTTTTTTTTTTTGTAAATATACATGGACATACAACTTTTATTGAACCTAAGCAACGTATACCATATTCATAAAAGTGAAATAGTTGAATATAATTAAAACACGCCCCAAACAATAAATCCACGTATATCATCATTATGTAGGGGAATATTTTGAGTGGCCGTGTAAATTAATAATAAATATTTTTTGTGGCATAGATTGTAGAGACGGATGAACTGACAGACTGAACGACGAACATAAGTGCTAGTTATTTATATAATTACGGACGAACTTAAAATTATTCAGATCTTGATGTAATAGTACACAGTATTTCGGATACAGTATAGCAGCCAAAATCTTTTGTGTGTCCCTGTAAATACTATCTGCTTTCTTTTATACAGAAAATAACTTGTAACACTCTACAGTAACAATATCAATCTCATAAAATTTTAAATAGTTAATTACAATTAAAATGCGCACCAAACAATGTTCTCCCTATACCATTATGTAATAGAATACTTTTGTGTGGCCTTGTAAATCAATATCAAATGTTCTCCGCGCCGCAGATTATGCAAAATGTATATTATAATATGTGCTTCACATATGCGTATCAATTTTATAACATCATTAAAATGCATTCGAAAATTTTCCCCATTGACCGTAACGTAACGGAATACTTTTGATTGTACCTGTAATTAATCTATCCATCCGATTTTCATAAAATTTGAAATGACTCGACAAAATTATGTAATAATTATACGTTTTAAATTTCAAACGATTAAAATGCATTTGAAACTTCTTTCTTCAGTGACCGTAATGTAACGGAATACTTTTGATTGTCCCTGTAATTGATCTATGCATCGGATTTTAATAATTATATATTTTAAATTTCAAACGATTTGGTTGGGTAGTTTTTGCGTTGTTATATGCGGACGGATGGACAGACAGACTGAACGACAACAATAGGTGCTACGTATTTACATAATTACGAACGCATCTAAAAATTGTTTGAAAGTAGTTCCTTTGGATTTGAGAACAAACTTAACAAATGGATAATAAGGTACCCTGGGGTAATAACGCCAAGTGCTTATATTTTGCATAATTATGAAATAATCAGGTAAATGACACCCATGTGCTCTGCGCAGAAGGGTTTTGAGTCATATAAATCGCAAAAAACAGCTTCAAGTTAATTTGTTTCATTTTTAGGTCTTATTGTTTTTACAAGCAACTAAAATTAACGCTTGATCTAAAATTTGCGAGATAAGGTTTTTGATTGGAAGACTATATTTTTTATCCAGAAATACTTTGTTTATTACATAAAATTGTAGTGTATTTCATGTACTTTCAAATTGTTGTAGAAGATTTTGGATATCTTCTCGAGATAATTTGTAGTTTAGGATTTACTGCGCAATAAGTATTCCGGGATAATAACGCCAGGGATTGGCGTTATTACCCCGGTTGATTCCCAACAGTGGCCGAACTATATCCGAAGGGGTTTATATATTAATATGGGACAGCATTATCATCATTGTTGAAATGGTAAGATTAAGGGGGGGGGGGGATGCCCAATACTTAAAAATAATCTCTCTATTTTATTTTTTATTATATTATTATTTTTTTTTTTTTACTAATGTAAAAAATAATTTTTAACTCTTGTAAATAAAACTACATCAAAATGTTTTCGAGATTCAAATTCGAACATCTTCAAAATCAGGTTTCTATTAAATTTCCACTGGATTGTTCAATTGAGTTCGAAATTTTAACTGTCCGCTTTCTCAGCGTTCGGTTTTTCAAAACTTTATAAATTTAACCTTTAACTGATCTGACAGAAATTCTAACGTATGAATGTGATGCGGTTTATGAGACCACAAAATTGAAAGATGAATAAAAGGCGGGAATAACTCATAGAATTGTGTTTTTGTGCTAAACTTTTTATACATGAGTATTATACTTAATATTCACCTATTTAGTCTCTGGTGATAGTACTAAAATTCCAAATGAAAGAAAATTTCGGTAGTGTTTGCAGTTAAACTGAAAATTACAAGTTAAACTAAAAAATTAAAAGAAAAATAGTGGTCTACGAGACCGGTAACATTAGTTAAAGGTTAAAATGCGATCAATGATTAAAAATCATAGAATACTGTTCCTGCGCTAAATTTTTTGTACAGAATTAATTCTAATTAAATTTAATCTATTCAAATATTTCTAACAATATTACGAGAACTCCAAACGAAAGAGAATTTCAGTTGTAACTATAGTTAAACTGGAAAATACAAGTTAAAAGCTATTTTTTTTTAGGGGGGGGGGGGGTACAGTGTTCAGTCAGATTGCTAACAGCAGTTAAAGGTTAATTTTGTTGCTAATATAGAGATAATGATATATAACCATATGAATTACGTATAAAATTGAATAAGAGATCTCTTTGGGATAATATTTTTTAATCAAAAATTTTATTCAATTTATTAAAAATTTATTAATGCATGCTCTTTAAAACGTCGACAATTTAACTGTAGGTTTGGAGAATCCGCATTAGTGTGGAGTTATGGGTTAAAAACTATTTACTAGATTACTATAATAGTATTAACCCTTAACTGCTGTGACAAAAATTGTCGCATAACTTACTGTGAGCGGCCTGTCAGACCCTTAATCTAACGATGAATAAAATGTTAAATTAACTTTTAGAATATTATTTTTGTATTGAACCTTATATACAGGACTATTATAAATAAAATTTAGCTATTCAAAAGTTTCTAGCGATAGTAATAGGACTCCAAATGAAACAAAAATTTCCCGGTATCTATAGTTAAACTAAAAATTGCAAATTAAACTCTGAAACTTGAAAAACTCAGCGATATGTGAGACGCTAACAGCAGTTAAGGTTTAACAAAAATATTTATTACATATAACTCTAGTTATTATAAAATTTCACATGATTAAAATATTACATTATGAATGGTTAAAACCATGCAATGTTTCTTATCATATTTAAGCGGGACTTTTTAAGAGAGACACAGGGTGTTATATTCTGTTGAAGCTCTCCCCTCGCTCCTTTTTCTTTCACTTTCACAAAAAAATCAATATTTTCTATCGCATAGAATGCATACATGGGAATATAAATGCTGATTCAAATAATCCGTGCAATGTTTCTAATAATTCTATTTAAATGGTCATTTTTAAGCAAAACGTAGCTTAGAATCTGATATTCTTTTGCCTCCTCCCACCGCCACCCCAACAGCTTTCTTTTTCTTTCAGAGTCACAAAAAAAAATTGTACATTTTCAATAGCTTAGATTGCAATTTGTCAATTTCTAGAGCTGTAGAGTTAGTATTTTTAAAATTGGGCAATCTACATGCCATTATTCCATCTTATTTTATAGTTTTGTTTGCATGGCGTTATTACCCATATAGGTGGGTATTAACGCCAAATAGCATTGGTCAAGAAAAAACGCCATTACATTTTATGAATACATATCTGTTAAATTATTTTATTTTATATAGATAGTCAATGAGTTGCTGTATCAGATCCTATATATGTTTGTAAAATACAATCTAAAACTAAGCCGTGAAAATTGGTAGAACCTTAACGTGGCGTTATTACCCCAGGGTACCTTATATAAAAACTGTAACGTTTAAGTCAATATCTTTCAGAAACCTAAATATAAATGAATTATATACTTTTCAAACATACCTGGATTAAATGAACGGTTGAAGGAATTCGAACATTTAAAAAATGATCTCGTATATCCATCTTTTTCATAATTTTCTTCTCTGAAGAGGATTAATATCAGTCATAGCGAAACGCACAATAAAAGAAAAAAAAACACCTTAGAACTACAGCAACTAAACTAACAACAGAAGCATGCGTGCATGTGTTTTTGTGTTTTTCCTGGAATTTGAGAATTCAGCCCCGTTTCCAAAAAAAGAGGAAGAAACAGATGTAACTAATTAAGACCCCCCCCCCCCCCCCCAATGGTGCAGTATTGAAAAACCCGAGACAGTGACAGAAAATGACCATTTCTTTTAGCCTTCGGCTGATTTCCAATCGTACAAATGAATGCAGTCCTCTTTCAAAAGAAGTGACCGGTTTTCGTTAAAAGCTGATACTGTTACCATGTGTTGTTGGTGGTGATCGATAAGTAAGAAATAATTGTAAAAAAGCGAGAAAAGAGACTAAATCTGAAAAATATAGACCTAAAACAAATGCAAAAAATAGCCAGTTTAGCGTCCCACTCTGAGACATGTGTAATTTCTCGAAAAAATAAAATTTTTACCTTCTAACATTACACAAGAGTTTAAAGTTCTAGGGGGGGGCCTGGGTTGTCTGGGATGGGCCCGGCCCACCCGGCCCCCCCGCTAGTTACGCCTATGCACATACATAGTTACACATGTATACTTATGCATGTATTAAATTAAAAGAATTTAGGGAATTTTCAGTTTCAGACAAAAATAGGAAGTTTACCAAAATTTGGTTTTGATCAATACTTATTGAGAGCTTTTCAAATCAAACTCATATACTTTTTTAAAGCAGACGACCCCCCCCCCCCCCAAATTTTCAAACTATTAGTTTCATTTTATGTTAATTTTTAAATTAAACAAAATACATATGTATTTTTTTTAAATTTTTTTGTTCTTTTTTTCTACAAAGCACAGCATTCTCTTTATTTCTTTGCTTCAGGTATTATTTCTCCCTAGATCTTTTTACTTTTTGTGCATTAATTTTAAATTTGTGGTGATTTTCTTTCCTCAACATCAATAACTCAGATCTTATACATCTTAAATGAAAATTTAATTTTGACAATCTTCTCTGTCATTGCTTTCATTTGTATCAACTTCACTGATAATATTTGCAATGCATTTTTTTCCAGGACTCAAATCCTTTAATCAATCTTGCACATCTTTCAGAATTTTCTCTCTTTTTTTTTCTAATCTAAAGGTCTTGTGGTTTTGTGAAAGGTATATTTATAATCAGAAATAAAGAATTCTTTAATCTCTATACAAGCCTAATAATTTGTTTTGTATGTCATCAACATAACCATTTTCAATAAAATGATAATTTGAGCATATTTTTGATTTACTGTCTTTTTTTTTTTCTGCATCTGCTAACCTACTCACTTTTTAGCTCAAATTCTTTTGGAAACTGATGAAACAAAACATTTTTCTTTTTAGTTCAATGTATATTCTCACTGGTAACAATGGCACAAGAAGACATTTTTTTAAACTTGTTTTATAAGCATTTTATATTAAAAGATATAAAACTTTAAACAGCTTTTTGCATAAAAAATAAGTTCAAGACAGTATTTGATTTTCAGAAACTCTTTTTCTATGCAATCACTTAAGAAAATGACCATCTAATTTTTCCTTCTCTCTCCTGAATGAGAACCGGCTGATGTTACACATGATTTTCTGTTTTGGAAGAGTGAATTCACAGCGGCAAGAGGTACTTCAAAGGAATGAACCAATATCTGTATCCCTGACTCTTAACACTTGCTTACAAATACCAAAAAAAACAAAATGCTACATCTAAAACATGAACCAACACAGTCAGCACTCCTCCCTAACATACATTTACAAAGGAAAGTCCATAGCTGGACTATGCATCCAGAAGATGAGACATCTCATCAAGTAAATATTAAAAAGCACTCTTATATTCCTTTTGAATATAAGAGCTTCCTTCCCAGCCATTTTCACTGATGTGTCGTCCATAGAGTGTAATGTCATCTTTCTGAATCTTCACAGACAGTGTTGTGGGTTTGGCTGATAATCAGACCACTAAACATGGTGTACACAGATTTTGATGATTTCAAAGTATGTTGTAGGGGTCATACCACTAATTATTCTGATGAAAGGTTTTCATCAAATGGGCTTTAGTTTTTGAGAAAATGGGGCTCGGATTTCAGCGTATATTGAAAATACCCAATAGTATGGCTTCTGCATGTAACTTTGTGGTGCAGTGGTAGCATGCGAGTTTTCTGTATGGGGAGATAGCGGGTTGAATTCAAACTTGGTTTTTTTTTCTTTTAAAACATATTTTTTATATGTTGCATATTTTAAGCAGAATAGGGGATTCAATAGCTTTGAACTTTTTGATATTTTCTTATAAATTTACATCTTTGAATTGTTTCATGAAATTTTTTTTTATCTGCAATTTTTAAACTGTTTCTATTGACAAAACTGCAACATTAATTTGTTAATTTATGCCTAGAACTTTTCTTTTATTAATTATTAATTATTATTGACATTTATTTTTTATTTTAAGAAAAATTCTGAAATGATTTCTTTTTCTATCACATTTTTTATGGAATTTTAAATGAAAATTTATCCTTTTTTGTATAACTTTCACAAAATATTTTCTCATACATATTTAGGATGGATTAGAAAATTCAATTAATTCATACCTTCAAAAGACTTAAAATATTAATGCAGTGATGCTAAAATGCAAGTTTTTACCAGTAATCCAAATTTTTAATGCTCTGTAAATACAGTAGACTCCCTTAAATTCGCACAGCTTGGGACCAGAGGTTGTGTGGATTTTAGAATTTTGCGGCTTTCTGATCATTGCTTTGTTTATATTTTTTAAAAAGTAATTTGAATGTAATTAATAATGAAATCAAAAGTATAATGAATGCTTTCAATATACTAAAATATTAAAATAAGTATTAAACTATAATAATAAAAATTTAGATATTTTTAAAATGATTAAACATTAAAAGCAATGGTCAAGTTAATAATCAATAATGTACAATTAAAGTACAATCATATTCGTTATAAAGATAATTCATTGTAAAGTTATTCAATGAAACTTTTGTCATAAAGATACATTACTAATTCATATCAGGATCATAAAATAATGAAGCTTCATTTCTGTTTAAGCCAGACTTAATAACTAAAAAAGCTTGATTAATACATAATTATATTTGGTAAAATTGCGATTACCAATAATATCAGCAATATCTTTATTTTTTCTGAAATAAATGATTCTTTCCTCATGAATAAACATAAATTCAATAATCTTAACAAAAATTACAAATTAAAAAATATATGAATTGATATAAAGCTAAAAAAGTCAAATTTTGCACCTACATCTGAACTGAATGTTTCATTGTTTACATCTCTAAATTATGTGTAGATTTTAAGAATGTGGATTTGAAGGAGTCTACTGTATATTTATTTCTAAAATTCAACTTTAGCACCATTTATCATTTGCACAAATAAATGACAAATTACTTTTTTAAAAATAACAAATCAAAACACTCTTTTTGTAATTTATAAAAATTCAACTGGATTGCAAAAATCTTCTGGTAATGAGATAAAATTTTTATACATAAATATATGTATATATATTGGGGAGAGTGGGATAGAATGGGACACTTTTTCCAAAAGTAAGAAAATTAACTTTGACACAAAAACAAAAAATATCAGTTTATAGAATCACGGTCAAACTTGATTCTTCCCCCTTCCTTATACGGCCTTCACAATCACCCCTTTGTTTCGGAATCTTAAAATGATTACAGTCGCCAGTAGGTGGCATGAATATAGACTGTAAATAATGATTATTTAATGTTACTTTTACACACAAAAATACATAAAAGGTCATTGTATATGCATTATAAAAGGTATAGATAATGTACGTATATTTTCTTTAGGTGTTTTGTATGCTAAAAATAGGAAACTGAAAGATTTGAAGATAAAATAAAATGCTTTAAGCATAAGCAATTAAAAATATATTAAATAACACGCTAATATAACACGAAAAATAAAGATAAGTAAATTTCTGAATTTAAATACATTTAAATTCTTGATTGCTTGAATTATTTAGAATTCTAACCATAAAATATACATTTTTTTAATATAGTATTATTAATTTCAAAATTTTAAGAAAATTAAAAACAAAAAATTCAAAAACCAAATTCTTTTTAAATTAGAATAACTTTTCAAATAATTGAATTATTTTTACGCCAGGACATCAGATGGAAAAAATAGGTACATAAAGTTGACAGCGGACACCTTAACAACAAAAATGAAATGTACAGGGAAATTAAAAAAAATAATAATAATAGATTTTTATCATGTTTAGAAAAAAAAATAAAAAAAACAAGAGAAATTATAAAATCAAATATTTGAATTTTAAGTAGTTGTTATATAAGAAATATAATTAAAAAATTTTTTTTTACACAATATTAAGATATGCAAGTTCGCCAGTATCCGGCAATCAACTCATACGGAAATATTTTTTTCAAAACATAGATTATTTTTGAACGATTCTTAATCAATTAATAAATATAGAATTGCAATAGAATACATGTACATTGCAAACATTTTCCGTTAATTCGGGTGTTATGTTTGTGTTGATTTGAAATATTCAAGATTGTAAAAAATAAAAATGTTGGATATAAAATTAAGTATTCCAACTGTGGACATTCATTATGTAAAAATGTATTATAAAATTAAAAGGATATTTGCAGGTTGCATAAAATCAATAAATAAGCAAGCCTTTTAGTCAATAACCAGCAATCAACTTGTACGATTTTTTTTTTTTTTTTTTTTAACATGGATATTTACACGATTCTTAATTATTTAGAAAATAAATGTCTTTGCATTGCAAACAATTTTTAATAAATTTGACCATTATATGTGTTGATCTGAAATATTCAAGCATATTGAAATATTATAAAGTTGCATGTAAAATAACATATTCAATTTTAGACAATCATGGTATAAAAGTATATGATTAAAATAAAAATATATTTACGTGTTAAAGAGAAAACCTTTTGCAAATATTCGAAAATCAACTCATATAGATGTTTTTTTCAACATGAATATTTACACAATTCTTAATTATTTAGAATAATGTACACTGCAAAAAATTTTCAATATATTAAAATTTTATATGTGCTAATCTTAATCCATATATGTATATAGAACAATTACAAAGTAAAATATAAAATTAAATATTCTAATTCTAAACCATCAGAGTATAAAAGCATACGACAAAAATAAAAGTATGTTTACATGTTTCATAATCTATACAAAAAAAGCAAGTTTTCTCACCAATATCTGGCAATCAAATCACATAATTTTTCTCTTTTTAAAAAAAGAAACATGGTTATTTACACAATTTTTAATTATATTTCCAGTAAATTTAAATATTGTAGGTGCTCATCATGAAAAGAGGAAATAAAAAACTAATAATAATAAATAAATAAATAAAAATAACTTTTTTCAGGCTTCATATTTTAAAAAATTGACAAGTCCTTTTTTTTTTCCTTTCAACAATTTGTACTCAAAATCTGAAAAATATTCATGAAAAGAAATTTCTGGAATTTTTTAACGAATCATAAGTACAGTAAAGAACACAGCAAAGAGCCATTTTTTCTAATAAATAAATGAATAAATAAATAAATAAAATAAAAATTGCAATTTCAGTTAAGTTATACTCAAGAAAACACGAGCGTGCTACGTAAATTCTTGATTAGACACAGTCGGTAAAAGTGCCCCTATGATTTTCATGAGCCAAACTCTGATTCCCCGAAAACAAAGGGATTTCGACTTTTTGTTATGGCCATATAAGGGGAATCGAGTTTGGCCATGGTAGAATGCACGAGCGATTATTTCTTCCACTGGCTGGATAACCTCATTGGCTGAAATCCCCCTCATTGAAACTTGGCGACGATTTACTGAGGAAAAGATATTTTTCACCAGCTAGCTTGGAAAAAAAGCCACGGCCCGTTTTATTCAATCGTCACGTCGGCATGCAGAAAATGCACATTCATTTACAAGTGCTGTGCAATAACTTTTTCAAATATAATGTGTTTAAAATAATAAATATTTGGAAGTTCACAAATAATTTAGTTTTCAATGTTTTAATAAATTGAATAAATCAGGAGTGAGAGAGATTCATAAAAAATATCTTCATATAATCTGTTCTTATCGGCAAGCTAAGCAATAAATGTCATTTCTGGCATTCTTAAAATGTGATAACCAGTGGACCAATGAGATTATCCAGCCAGTGGGAGAAATAATCGCTCGTGTAGAATGCAAAGTGACATTTTTTAATCTCCCTGAACAATATAGAAACAATATGCAAAAGCTATTTTACAATTAAAGAAATTATAAGTGTATTAAACCTCCCCCATTAACAGGGAGGTATGGGACAGTAGTAAAATTAAGCTATAAGGCAAAAATAGTCTAGTGTCTGCTAGATAAACAATCAAACAAAGATTATAGATTGATAATGTAAGTGCCTCAATATAAATTCCAGTATCTTCATTACTGGAATGAAAAGTAAGATTGTCAATCATGGATGAGAATAAAAAAGTCATAAATTTAACTTATTTTCACTTTGAAGTAAATGAATATATTATCTATATCATAAATAATGTACTATCCTCTAAAAATGTTTGCATGTTAGCAATTTACATTCAACTTATTAAAAAAAAGGAATTTGACATGGGCCATTCTTCCCTTTACTTGCATGTCCCATTCCTCACCACTTCCTTGCTTTGTGTTAGACTTCTTGTATAATCATAAATGCTGCTTTTAGGCTTAGCTTAAATTATGGGTAATACATAGTATAATGTTCCATAAATAAATAAAATTACATCTATGCATAAACAAATCATTAATATACAGAAAATATAAAAAGTATATAAAGGAAATTTATTTTTGATTCTTGAAATATCTTAATAAAAATGCAAGCTTATACAGTAGGGTGGAGTGAAAAAAATTATTTTTTAAAAATAAAAAACAGGCAGGTGCCAAAAGTTGCCTTTATACTAGTTCATAAACTGCGTGAAATTTTACCGTTGAAAAGAAATGGCTTGAGTCTGCGCTTTTGCTCCAAAATTTATAATTTTGGGTAAAATTTGACAATTTTTCTAAAAAAAAATAAAATAAATCCTACCAAGCTGGTTATTATTTAAAAGTGTTACTTAAACCTTTATATTTATCTACTTAATATATTTAAACCATAGAGCAATATCTTTAGTCTGTATAATTGGAGCAAATCTGAAACTTTTGGTATAAAATCAGCGTTACCTCTCTATTGGAACATACAACAAATTGTTGTTTTGAATGCATTTCTTACCTAGCTGCTTTCAAAACTACTCTGGATATAACACGTGGAGGTGGCTGCATTTCATATCCCAACCGTCCCAACTACCTGAACATTTAGGCCCAGTGTTTTATTTATGTATTGAATTTTTATTTTTTCCCGAAGACGGGCATAAGTTTTCTATATGTCAAAGTAGTTTACCTCTTCTTTGGATGATGCTTGTGTGACTTGGCTGCACGTATATTTTTATAACTTGTATAACAGAAGATAAGTTGAGTAATGTATTGAGTATGTTATTAATTGAACCTATTCAGCAGTCTGTTATCTTCATTAAAATTTCATGTAATTGATACATTATGATTGGAAGTTACGTTACCACAGCATTTTTTCAATCAATTACATTTTATATATAATGATTTGTCTAAAAATTGATTGTATGAATTCAATTTCTAGAATGCCATCATTTACTGTACCTATTATATTGAATATATGCTGAGAAGCTAGCTGTTTAATATTATGACAATTGTCACAGAGGATTGCAAGCAAAATTTGCGTGTAAGGCAACATTATTTCTGAAGAAGTTTTAGTATTTGTTTTGTGTCATTTCTTGTGTTGTTTCGTAGTCGAGTAATTTCCAATATGTTTTTAGACCTATTCTTTAAGTGTGTATGACATTTGGTATAAAACATACTGCAGTATAAACTTGGATTATATATTTTGTGAGTGAACCTATAGACTCTGATTGCCAATTTGTGTTTATTTAATGCGGAAATTTTTATTTGCTTTTATAAGCTGTCTTTTGTGTGAGGTATTTTCTAAATTCCTATTCCCCAGTTCTTCTGAGAAATAGCTTTTCTTATGAATTAGCTTTACAATCCCAGCAGAAATTTCTAGCCTGTTCTGAGTATCTTTATCTCAATTTGAAAAAATAATTTTTCAAAATTATTCTCTATGTAAAAAATTGTAATAGGAAATGAATAATGTATAGACAAAGATTTTCCTATTGATCCATGTAGACTAGAACGTTTTATATCGACTTCTCTAATAATTGACACACAGAAAATTAACTGGAGTTGAAGTAGCATACAATCCATTATTATACACAATTCTAAGCTTAATCCATGCAAAATGGTTCAAAGAGACAAATAGAATTATCTTAATTTTAAATGAGTACTTATTGTTGATTAGAGTCTGTACATTCCCTCAAAAAATACTATGCATTATAAGTTTATGCCCAGGACAGTTCACCATCAAATGTTGTCTACTTATAAAAAGGGGATCTAAAAGTTAATGGGAAATCACTTGGATACGAAAATACTTAGAAAACTAATGCAAAAAATATTATTTACAACAACGGTTGCTCTGCACATTCAGAACAAATTCTCTTTGCAGTTCTCTCTGATGATCACTATCACATTGAACAGCTCGCTTTTCAAAATATAAAAAATGCTAAAGTAGAATAAATGGCATAGTTATAGTTGAAATACCTGAAATCAGTTTGAAGCAGATCATTACATATAAAAAATATAATTGACTGAAAAAATGTTGTAACAGAGCTTTCAATCACTATTCATCATCTGGATGTAAGTTTGATAATGATAATAAACAGGGATGCCACTTTTCTACTTTTTTTTAATTTTTAGAATTCGTGATTTTCGTTAAGCGATCGCGAAATAAAACAGCCTTTTCCATCAAACGATCGCGAAATAAAACAGCCTTTTTCGTCAAGCGATCACGAAATATACCAGCGATGTTCGTTAAAAGATCGCGAAATGTAACAGCAATTTTCGTTAAAAGATCGAAAAAAATGCTATTTTCATCAAACGGTCGAGATACAAAACAGCAATTTTCATCAAACGATCGCGAAACAAAACGGTGATATTCGTGAAACGATCGCAATGTGAAACGGCGATTTTCGTCAAACGATCGCTAAATAAAACGCGATTTTCGTGAAACAATCGCAATGTGGAACGATGATTTTCGTCATACGATCGCTAAATAAAACGGCGATTTTCATCAAACGATCGCTAAATAAAACGGTAATTTTCGTCAAACGATCGCGATGTGAAAAGGCGATTTTCATCAAACGATCGTAATATAAAACGGCGATTTTCGTTAAACAATCGCGAAACAAAACTGATTTTTGTGAAATGATCACAATACGATTTTTGTCAAAGGATGGCGATGTGGAACGATGATTTTCGTCAAACGATCGCTAAATAAAATGGCGATTTTCGTCAAACAATTCCGATGTAAAACGTCAATTTTCGTCAAACGATGGCAAAGCAAAACGGCAATTTTCGTCAAACGATCATGAAAAAAAATGGCGAACTTCGCCAAACGGTCATGAAATAAAACAGCTATTTTCGTCCCCCCAAAAAACCTGCAAAATTTTGCTATTTACTCATGGAATAATCATCGAATCTATTGCTGGATTACTTGAATTGGTTTAAAATGATGTGATACATAAAATTCCTCACTGAACCTGTTACTGGGTTACCTTAATTGATGTAAAATACTGTGAACTAAAGAAAAATCGTTTTTACTTACTCTTATAAATTAAAAGTTTACAACAAAAAAAAAAGCAAATTTTTTATTTAGTTTATTATAAACAATATAATTTACAAAATTCACACATAAATGTTGTGAAAAATGTCGTAAATTTTACTTTATGCATAATTTCCTCTTTTTTGCTATTTTCTGAGTGGCATCCCTGAATAAATGACTGAATAGATCCCTTTAATAACATTTCCATGCATTATTCTGCTTGTCAGTTTTTGTATAAGCTGTAAAAATATACATGAAGATAGTCACAGTAGCATGAGAATAAACTACATGGATGCATAGAAAATATGCCAAATTTTGATAAGTAAACATAAAGAAGAAAATCACAAATCAATATTAAATAAACTACTACTAAGATAATCAAATAGTTAGAATGGGTGGGTTATAGCCACCTCCACGATGCATGTCTAAGGTAGTTTTGAAAAGAAGAGCTGTATTAAAAACAACAATTCATAGTATGTCCCAATAGAATGGTAATGCTGTTTTCTTACCAAAAGTTGTCTGTTTTGCTACAGCTATACGGAATAAAGACATTGCTTTATAGTTATATTAAGTAATTAATAACAAAGGTTTAAATAAAATTTTTAAATAATAAACTGCTCTGTAGAAATTTTTAAATTAAAAAAAAAAAAAAAAAAAAAAAAAAAAAAAAGGTCGAAAAATGTCAAATTTTACACAAATTTTCGATTTTTGGAGCAAATGCATAGACAAGCCATTTTTTTTCATCAGCAATAAAATTTCACTCAGTTGATATACTTAGTATAAAAGCAACTTTTGGCACTTACCCGTTTTTGATTTTTAAAATTTTTTTTCGCTCCACCCTATTATACAGATCAGATTATGACAGATTGAATGCTAAAGATTGTGTTATGGAAAGAACTAACATCAAAAAATTGAATTTACTTCAAAACTTATCAAAAGATCTGTTTTTGTTTTTAAATATTGAATGAAAGTTTGTTTAATTGTGAATATTTTAATGCCTCATTTTTACCCATATACCATATAATAATTGTATCATAAGATTTTGTAAATTTTGTTTATATTAACCAGCCCAATTCCTCTCATAAATGATAACTTTAAACATTTTTTTCCCTCTACCTTCATATTTTCTTCACTTCCTGTTTTAAAAATGTTAAGGCTTTTTTTGTATTTGATATAAGAGTTAAAATTTTTTGTACATGTTCTTTATTATACATCCGTTAAATAAGCACATGGAATTACAGTAGACTCCCTCAAATCCGCACTCCTAAAATCCACCACTCTCTAAAATCCGCACACATTTTACGGATGTAAACAATGAAACATTCAGTTCTGATGTAGTTGCAAAATTTGACTTTTTTAGTTTTATATCAATTCCATATATTTTTCAATTTGTAATTTTTGTTAAGATTGTTGAATTTATGTTTTTTCACGAAGAAGGAATAATTTCTGAAAAAATAAAGATATTATTGATATCATTGGTAATCACAATCTTACAAGTGTATTTATGTATTAATCAAGCTTTTTTAGTTATTATGTCTGGCTAAATCTGAAATAAAGCTTCATTATTTTATTATTTAAATGTGTAATGTAATGTACCTTTATGAGGCAAATTTCATTGAATAATTTAGGAAAAACACATTTCATCTCTATAATGAATATTTAATTGTACATTATTGATTATTAATTTGATTTTGCTTTTAGTATTTTTATCATTTTAAAAATTCATCAAAAAATAACATCTAATTTTTTATTAGTTTATTACTTATTTTAATATTTTAGCATATTATAAGCATTCATTATACTTTTGATTTCATTATTAATAACATTCAAATTGCTTTTTAAAAAATGTAAACAAAGCAATGACCAGAAATCCACAAAATTCTGAAATCCGCAAAACCTCTGGTCCCAAGCTGTGCGGATTTGAGGGAGTCTACTGTATTTTCTTAAATAAAAATATGCATAAAGATGTGTTAGATTTTAAAGTTTTATACTACATATATCAGTAAAAAAGATTATATTAATGGAATATTAGATTATCTAAAATCCATGCACAGTTTTGTGTAATGCACATTTAAAAATCTAAAAAAAGTAATTGGGCAAAATATTAATATTTAAAATAGTAGGAATTTTAAAATATTCTAATTTTCTTGTACTTTTTTAAATTTTTAATTAAATATGTATTTTATTATTATTATTTATTTATTTATTTGCAAAATGTACTTTTAATTGAACCCTGAAAAATGCAATTAGCTCACCGGAAAAAAAAAAAAAAAAAGACTGTGGCATTGCAATCAATAAAGGATCAGTACTGAAAGTGCCCATCTCTGTTTATTATATCCTGGGCCCCGAGGTGCTATGCAGTATACGCTCCAGCCGGGTGGTCAGCCTAATGCAAGCCCCTCAGTGTTTAGTTTCCAAGCAATCTTCATACTAATTTTATCGACCATGAAGGGATGAAAGCTGAGTGAACTTTGCCCAATTGTTAGTCAAACTCTTGACCTATGACATCGCAGTCAGATGCTCTGACCACTCTGTCACTGGGCTTCTGCAATTAGCTCACCATTTAAACCATATTTTTAAAAGTAAGCTCTTACAAAATTATCAAAAAGTTCAAAGTTGTAGAATTCCCAATACTGCTTAAAATTTATAATATGTAAAATATATAAAAATAAGTAAAAAAGACAAAGCCCAAGCTGGGATTGAACCTGCTATCTCCTAGTCATGTAGCTCGCATGCTACCACTGCACCATGAAGTTACAAGCAGAAGCCATGCTATTAGGTATTTGGAATATATACTGATCTTTGACCCCCCAATTTTTCAAAAACTAAGGCCCATTTGAAGAAACTCTTTCATCAGAGTAATTAGTGGTATAATCCCAACAACATACTTTGAAATCATCAAAAGCTGCGCTCATCATGTTTGGTGTGCCCCTTGTGAATGAAATCATACCGTGTGTCATGATAGTCAAAATTGATGGTTAAATTTTTCATATCACACTTGAAGCTTGGAGAATTTTGAGGAATCATCATAATTTATGCTGAGAGAAATTCCACTGTGTATCATGATAGTCAAAACGAAAGATTAATTTTTTTTTATATATTGCAGTTGAGGCTGTGAGAGTCTTGAGGAATCATCATGGTGTAAGTTTGTAGAAATTATTCCGTTAGTATCATTATAAATGAAATAATATTTAATATCATGGTTAGAATGGTAGAATCTTATGTACTGGAAGTTAAAGAAGCACTGTTTAAAGTTGTATTTCAATGAAAAATTATGATAATCACAGTTTGCATCAAGATTATGATATTTATGATGTAGCATTATGTAAAAATTTTTTATTGTTATCACAATTTATATTTTATATCTATTTTATCAATTTTATGAGAATATTAAATGATCACTACTTTTCATACTTATTAACCCTTAAGCGGTAACCATGGGTCACTAGTGCCTCGGTCAAATTTTCTTTCCTTGCTAGCTTAGAGAAGAGAGTGGGGAGCGGGACTAAACTACCCTGAAAAAAATAGTATACTAGTAGGCTATTAGCTCCCGAAATGCCGATGTTTTAGTGCATTCACAGCCGACGTAAGAGCCAGTCAAAATTTCGAAAAGGCATGAGTGACCCAGGGTTACCATTTACGTTGACGAAAAGTGTAAGGTAGGAAAAAATTTGTTTGGTTAGGAATTGATGTTTTTTTTTCATAAAAAATTGATACATTACACTCACTTGGGTTTCCAAACCTTACTTTTTATGCAAACATGTGTTTATGAAATTGTTTGGTGTGATTGCAGTTTGCTCTCCTTCTTGGCTTCCTTCGATTGTTCATAAATAATGATTTCAGTGTTGCTGTAATTTTTCATTATTATATTTTTTGTTTAATTAAATAAAGTTTGATAATTAACATCATTTTCATAAATAAAATTGATTAAAAACTAATAAAATTTCTATTTCATTGTAAATTGTACCTATTTATAAGTTAAAAAAACGTCATTTTTATGCTCAAAACTTAAGCATTTTTTAAATTTATACCAGCTATTTTTATTTTTGTTGTAAAAGTATCATTCTTGATCTTCAATTTTCCGTTTGAAACAGCAAAAAATGTCAATTCTATCCAAAGTTATGATTTTTTAAAGAAAATGTGCATTTTTCAAATTTTTATTTGTTTATTTAAACATATTGTTTAAACAAATTAATAAATCAGCAATATTGTGACTGATTCTTGTTCAAGGGTAGTTGATGTAATATCATGAATTTTTTTAGAATTTTTAAAGCACTTTAAACCACTTTTTACAGCGCTAAGCACGAGTGACCCATGATTACCGTGTAAAGGTGCCGAAAAACACGTTACCGTTTAAGGGTTAAGTCATTTTTGTACCTGTGTTTCATTGAAATCCATTGTGCTTGCAAGATTATGTAGTTTTTTTGATTTTGTGTTACAAAAAACATTTTTTATTTTCAGTCACCATTTGAAGGAGGTGTATTTAAATTGGAATTATTTTTACCTGAAGAATACCCAATGTCAGCGCCAAAAGTCAGATTTATGACAAAAATTTACCATCCAAATATAGATAAATTAGGAAGAATATGCTTAGATATCTTGAAAGGTATTATTTACATATCATGTAAACTTTAAAATCTGTACATGAGTATATATATATATTTACAAGTGTGTATTTTGATTACTTTTCTAACACAGGGTGGCAAAAAGTTATCTAAATAAATTTCAAGCTAAAATTAAACTACTGAACACCACAACAAATTTAATTATCTCTGCATGAGAAAGAAACCTTGAAACTTAAAGGTACACACTCTGTAAGTTTTGTAATAATTGTCTCCAAGTAAAATGCAATTCTTAAATTATATGCTGAAAGCAATAAGAATTTGTTCAGGTGCTGAAAATTTTAAATTGGTCTGTGTCAGATGCCACAAAACAATTCAGATAGCTTAACCATTATAAGTATAGGCCAAATCAAGGTTAAAAAATGAGCAGTAAATACCAAGTAAAATAACCCAGAGACAACTGGATGCATTCTCAACATTTCAAAGCATAGTTTTAAATGAGGTAAGTATAATCTATAAAATTATTCAATTAAATGTGCGAAAGTTTCTTGAGTGCCAGCTTAAAAAAAAAAATGGAACAGTGCTAGAGACTTGTAGCAGATAATTAAAGGTAAAACTTCAAAAATTGCTTGCACCAATGAATTGGGCTACTGCTGATTAGTGGTAAGAAAAAGTGGTTTAAAAAATCCTTACAGTTGAATTTGACCATACTCAATCTAATAACCAACCTTTGTACACAACTGTATCAAGAAATGGCAAAGGCAAACCTCTAATCGATTATGATTAGGGTTGGTATTTGTTCAAATGATTATGTATTAAAAAAGCTTTTTTGTGGGTGAAAATATCAAATCCAACCATCAAATGTAATGTTAAAATATCTTGTACTGTACTTCTCTGGGCCCAAGAACACTTGAGAAAATGAAGAGCACTAGAATGATAAAAGTCACATCTGCTACAAATCTTGACTCTATAAAATGTCCTTTTTCTCTTTGCATGTTGATTAGATGGGTTATTCTTCATGATCATTCAACAGAGAAGAATTTATGCTAAGCCTCACAGAGGCTTGTACTCCTTTAAAAAAAAATCAGGAAGAATGGACGAGCATATTGAGGTATAATTTGAATTGCTGCCAATTACTGAAAATATTTTTTAAATATTTTGTTTCTATGTTAAAGAAATAGGCAAACACTTTGGGAACTTGCAGTTTTTCTCTAAATCAGAAGACTATACTTTGCCTATTAGCAAATCGAGTTTGATTTCTGTGATTACTAAAATAATTATATGCTGAAACCTTGTTAGTTATTTTTTGCCACCCTGTAATTGTCTATGTATCATGAATGGGTTTTTTTCTTGATATTTTATCCATGGAGATATAATGGCTAAAAATGGAAAATACTTTCAAAATATTGTTTTTTTAATATTTAAAGAAATGATGATAGAAAATTAATGATATGGATCATTCTCCTAGAAACATATAAAAGATCTGCCAGTTTAAACTGGCCCTTTTTTCGGCTTAAACCTTTTTAAAAAAGCCAGCTTTTACTAAAACAATTTTACAAAAATTGTTCTTAAGGCAAAATATATTATTAATTAATAATTTTTAAGTTACTGTTGCCATAAAAATGCGCTTCAAATAATGTAGAATTGTCTAATAAATTAACAATTAAAATATAAGTGAATTCATAGTAAAAAATGTTCTTGTGGTTAACAGATAATAGGGATGTTTATTAGGACATTTATGCAATAAAAACTTTTTAAATAGTTCAAATGATTTCTTTAAATATGATGTTTATTTGAAAAGTAATACTCTACTGGTCTATGGGATAAGTTACCAATCATTTGACTCAGTTTTAAAATAATGGTACACTTTTACAAATTTTTCTGCTTTTTCAGCATATAATCTTGTTCCAAATAAAAAATTCTTTCTCCTTCCATCCCCATAGTTCTTTAAGAGTAAATGCATTCCTAGAATCTTACCAATCTATTAACCTATTAGTCTGAACCTTTCCTATTAAGAGGAATTTGGGGCTGAGAAAATGTGCAAATTGGCCTAAATCTAACCCCCCTCCTTTTAGTGGATAAATATGCACTATATGGCCTAAGGTGATCAGCAACTTGCAATTTTAAACATTTTGTTAAATATCTAGAAAAATACATACAGAATTATCCTGAAACGCTAAATGTGTAAACATAATAATACCGGCTATACATTTCTGTGAAGATTTTTTCATGAAATTTCATAGGGGACAGTCAACAAATTGAAAAAGAAAGAATATCTTTTGGATAATCCTGTCAAAACTAATGTAGCAAAAGCTTTCAAATCATAGATTATGATTAAATGGCTTATTGTAATAAACTGTGTTCATTTTTTTGTGGATAGCATGTATACTCATAGAGAAATTAAAGTTTTTATAGAAAAAAAAGGGTCCTAAATTTTTCCAAGTTTTTTGCTTATAATTTGCAGAGTTCTTAATATAAAAGAATGTTCTCTTCTGAAAATATGACAAAAAACAATGTATACAATGCCCTGTAATCAGAATTAAAAAATAATAAAAATTGTATAAAAAATAAGCAGGTTTACTTAATTTTTCATTGCTGTTGCATAAATGATATCAAAATTTCATTTGCATATTGTTAGCTAAATATACAGCAACTTTTGTGAAAGTCTCGAAAACATAGATTGAAAATTCTGAAAGTGTTCATCACTAGAATAAGCAAAATCTGTTTTTCACAAAAAAAAAAAAAAAAAAAAAAAAAAAAAAAAAAGAGGGGTTGTATCCAAATATAGTAGTATGGTGCCATATTGTGTATTCTATATTGATATTAATTAATGGACAAATGGATACAGCCCCTCATCTTTTTGCTTCCATTTGGGAATAACTGATTTTGGGCTTATTCTATCGATGACCACTTTCAGATATTTCAAGCTATGTTTTTGAAACTTTCACAAAAGTTGCTCTATACATTTAGCTATGCAAATAAGATTTTGATAGTGTTCATGCATGCACAATAAAAATTACTTAAACATGTTCATTTTTCATACAATTTTTATTATTCCTGGAAGAAACCTGTTTCTTCCAGGACAGTGGAAGAAACTGGAAAAAACCGGAAGAAACTGAAAGAAATGGAAGAAACCCCCAGAAACCAAAACACATGCTCAAAGTTAAAGTATATTCACTATGTAAAAGAATTAAAGTATAACTACATGAAATCTAAATTGGAAAATTTAATTATTATTAAAAATATTATTTTTGCAGAGTTTTTTTTTTTTTTTTTTTTTTTTAATAACAAACTTAAGGTTCAGACTTCAGGTGACTTTTCAGGTGATGGATTTTTACTTCTCTAGAGGTAGAGGGATAGGTTTTTTTACTAATTGCTCCATTTATTAAAAAAAAAAAAAAAAAAAAAAAAAAACTACCTACAAATTGTTTATTTTTCATAAAAAAACTATTTTATTTTCATATAAAAGTGCATTATTTTAAACTGTGCAACAACAGTAAATAAATAAATTTAATTTTTTTTTATATTTTTCATCTATCTTGAATATCTCAATGCTGATTTTAAAAGATTAGTGTTCTAAAAATAATTATGGGTGTGTCAAAATACTTTTAAACTATCCTGAAGTGTAGAACTTTAAAAGAAATCTTCATTTTTTGCTTTCATCCAATTTAAGTTGAGAAATTGATTGCAGCATCCTACTGCTAAAAAACTTTTTTGCTATATACTATGTTGCATTGTACTAACAAGGAAGGTCTCCATTGGGGGCATACTCAGAATTTTTTGAAAAAAAATACGAATTAAACTACTCATGTAGGTAATAAAGGATCAGTGAAAATTAGCGGCGGAATTACATTATTAGATATGTAAAAAAATAAAATAGTTTGGAATAATTGGCGTGAAAAGCTGAAAGCGACGCGGGATTTGGCGAGCAGTGTATTTCCTCGCCAAAAGCAGACGATTTTAACGAATATGAAAATTGATTTTAATTGACTTCACTGTTAAAAATCTGCAGCATTTACTGCAACATCATTCCACTACTTTTATAGAATATCTCTCTTCTGGCCAATGAGAATGCTCCATAGCACCGTGAATTGACGGTGTCATACACTGTTAAAAATCTGCTGCATTTTGTTGCAACGCACTCCACCGCTTGTATATAATATCTCTATTCCAACCAATGAGAAAGCTCCATTTCACGGCCAAGTAACCGTTTTCTATACAAGCAAGGGAGTGCGTTGCAACAAAATGCAGCAGATTTTTAACAGTGTATTTTTCATTTTGGAACAATTTTAATCAATTTAAATTGTGTTTTAAATGATAAAATATATTAATTTCATTTTGTTATAATTACATATAAACGTATATGACAAAATTACACTTAAAGTAAAGTAAAAATGCAAAACTAAAATTACTTAAACTAAACTTATTTAAATAAATTGAACATAAAAAGTTTTTTCTTTAAAAAGTATTTGAAGCGTAAAAGCGTATTTTTCAAAATTTCGTTTTTTCGCCAACCGGAGATAAATCGCCAAATAAACGAAATTTTTATTATTTTTTTACGGACATTATAAGGAGATTCCGCCGAAATAATTTTTATAACCATATAATAACTATATGAGAAGAACATTCTGTAATTTTTTCAGATTTTTCTGAGTATGCCCGTATGGAGACCTTCCTTGTAAGAAAAATAAAGATTTTAATATTTTTTTTTTAACACCAAGGATAGACCGAAAGAGGTTTTTAAGGCCAAAACCGAATTTAGGTGACTTTCTTATTTTTTGGCTGAAAATAACATAAAAAAAAAAATTAAATAATTAAAATGAATTATGTACAACTAACAACTGTTAATAATCCAAAAACTTTATCTTCATATACAATAATAATTAATTCATCCATGACACAGATTTTCTAATTATACGAGTTTCATTTAATTAAAAAAATAGTTTTAGGCATATACAGACACCTTGATTTTTCATCTATAATGATTTTTGTAAATGATCATTTGTTACTTTAAGAACTTTCTCAAAGAATAATCTAATGGAGTTTAAACTAAACATTTTCTATGAGATGATTGATAATTCATGACTGATAATTATAAACATTGAAGTTCATAGCAATACATTCATTTGAGCCGATACAGTTCAAATCAGTGACTAATTTGGAAATTTCTGAAAAAAGAAATAAGATTTTTGGTATACTGAGTGTTTTGGTCTGGCCGAATTTTTGCCCACATTTTTGGCAAAACTCGAATTTTGGGCCGAAAATGAAACTGTATTTTTGGTTGATCTCTATTTAATACAGTTATTATTATACATTACTTACATTAATAAAACTGATGTAAATTTAAATCTTTTATTTAAATAGGTTTCATTCTACCATTAGTCAAGAATATCTACTATTTACTGCAAGTTTCAGAAATTTAAATAATAAAAAAATATGTTGGTTAAATTGAAATGTATAACATTTAATTGATTTTATGCATTTTCGATAAAATTTCTTTTCATTTAGCCAATGGTTGAAGATCTCTAGATAAGTGTTGTGTGTGATCTTGGCTAAAAAGCTGATGTAATTATTAATTTAGCATATATACTTAATTAAATTTGTTTTGGTCCAGTGAAATTGATTTATATAAGATTATAGGAAGAAGATATTTATTATATCTTACAAAATTGAAAATATAAGGTAAATTCTTAAAGAAAAACAGTTTCTTCCATTTCTTCCACTTGGAAGAAACCTATTTCTTCCGGCCGGTTTTTTCCATGGTTTTTTCTGCAGTTTTTTCCACTGTGGAAGAAACTTGCCAACCCTGCTAATCAAATTGCCTGAATTCATGTGTACAGTAGGAGTCATAAAAAACAGTTTCTTTGAACCTCACAGAGTAATTTAACCTACAGTGGCAACAGCTGCCCTTTCCTTATAAGTGAAAACAAATGAAGGTAAAAGTATGTACAGTAGACTCCCTGAAATTTGCACAGCTTGGGACCAGAAGTTGTGTGGATTTTAGAATTTTATTGATTTTTGATCATTGCCTTTACATTTTATTAAACAGTAATTTGAATGTAATAATCAGGGCCATGGCTAAGGAGGTGCTTGGGGGAGCTCAGCCTTCCTAAAACATTTTGAGTCTTTCCTGGAAAGGATTCGTAGGTCACTAAATGAACTTGTTACAAAAATCGAAATGGAAAGCTGTTCAAAAATCTAATTTAGTTTTGAGGCCCTTTCACAGTTTTGCAGAAATACTAAATCATAACTAAAATAAATGTTTCAACACTTGCACATATGAAGTTAACATGATGTTTAATATTGCACTTGTTATATACTCAAAATTTTCATCATATCTTTTCTTAACATAAAAGGAAGTTATTACAACAGTTTAATAAGAAACATAGTGATAAAGTTAAAATTATTTTCAACGTTAAAACACCAGAATATTCGTATTCCAAGCATACCGGTTTCGGTAGCATATAGCATACCTTCCTCAGTGCTAAAGATAGTGGAAAATTGCTCACATATATACAGGGAGGATGGGGATTCAAGCAACAAGTTTCTTGACCAATAGGAAAACAGAGGATCCTAGGCAACAGCCAATAGGAAAACAGAGGATCCTAGGCAACAGCCAATAGGAAAACAGGGGATCCTAGGCAACAGCCAATAGGAAAACAGGGAACAGCAATAGGAAAATTGGGTGGAAAATGAAAAAGATATTGCGAGAATTGCATTAAAAGATTAAGAAAAATTAGTTTTAATATAATATTTCCAACAGTCTGGTAATGGTGGAATAGCAAAATCACAATTAACGAGATTAGCAAGATTTTTATGGATATGGAAAGCTTCAAGGAAGTTAAGTTCTTGTATAGAAGTAGGTTTAGTTAGTATCTTAACCGAATTGAAGTCAAAAGCATGACTCGTCTCCCAGCAATGTTTTGCGATTGAGGATTTCTTGATTTCTTGTTTTTCAATATATTGCTTATGTTCTTTGATACGAAATTTTAGACTGCGTTTGGTTTGACCAATGTAAGAAAGACCACACTGACAGTTAATATTGTAAATACCCCATGAATTTGATAATTCAACAGGATCTTTAAGGTTGGAAAGGGTGAGTTTATTAGTAGGAGTAAAAATTATTTTGAAATCGAACCGACTAAGAATTTTAGCAATGGGAAAACTTGATTTTGGAAAGAAAGGTAAGACAATGCTAATATTGGAACGAGTAGAAGACTGAGATGAGTTTGAGGAGTGAGAATTTTGTAATTTAGAAAGGGCAGTATCAATAATAGAAGGGTTGTAACCTCTATCAAATGCAACTGCTTTAATGTATTGAATTTCATTATTGAGAGACTGAGAATCAGAGCAAACATGAAGAGCACGATTTATGAATGTGTAAAAGGCAGCCATTTTTTGACTTGGAGGATGACATGAACGAGCATGGGGGGGTAGAGAAACAGCGAAGTTTTTTTCGATAGACAGATGACAGACATCTGTCTATCGAAAAAACTTCGCTGTTTCTCTACCCCCCCATGCTCGTTCATGTCATCCTCCAAGTCAAAAAATGGCTGCCTTTTACACATTCATAAATCGTGCTCTTCATGTTTGCTCTGATTCTCAGTCTCTCAATAATGAAATTCAATACATTAAAGCAGTTGCATTTGATAGAGGTTACAACCCTTCTATTATTGATACTGCCCTTTCTAAATTACAAAATTCTCACTCCTCAAACTCATCTCAGTCTTCTACTCGTTCCAATATTAGCATTGTCTTACCTTTCTTTCCAAAATCAAGTTTTCCCATTGCTAAAATTCTTAGTCGGTTCGATTTCAAAATAATTTTTACTCCTACTAATAAACTCACCCTTTCCAACCTTAAAGATCCTGTTGAATTATCAAATTCATGGGGTATTTACAATATTAACTGTCAGTGTGGTCTTTCTTACATTGGTCAAACCAAACGCAGTCTAAAATTTCGTATCAAAGAACATAAGCAATATATTGAAAAACAAGAAATCAAGAAATCCTCAATCGCAAAACATTGCTGGGAGACGAGTCATGCTTTTGACTTCAATTCGGTTAAGATACTAACTAAACCTACTTCTATACAAGAACTTAACTTCCTTGAAGCTTTCCATATCCATAAAAATCTTGCTAATCTCGTTAATTGTGATTTTGCTATTCCACCATTACCAGACTGTTGGAAATATTATATTAAAACTAATTTTTCTTAATCTTTTAATGCAATTCTCGCAATATCTTTTCCATTTTCCACCCAATTTTCCTATTGCTGTTCCCTGTTTTCCTATTGGCTGTTGCCTAGGATCCTCTGTTTTCCTATTGGCTGTTGCCTAGGATCCTCTGTTTTCCTATTGGTCAAGAAACTTGTTGCTTGAATCCCCATCCTCCCTGTATATATGTGAGCAATTTTCCACTATCTTTAGCACTGAGGAAAGTATGCTATATGCTACCGAAACCGGTATGCTTGGAATACGAATATTCTGGTGTTTTAACGTTGAAAATAATTTTAACTTTATCATATTGCACCAAACAACAACTATTACTTAAGAAACGTAGTACCTGCAGTAAAAGTAAGTTATTTTAAAAGTTGATTTAGATTATTAAAAATAAAGATCAAGTAAATAATTATTAATGTTTTGTTAAATATGCATAATAAAGATGGGATACACTTTCCTTGAACTATTCAAATAAATTTTCCTCATAAAGATATCTTATCAAAATCATAAAGTAAGGAGGATTTATTTCAAGTTTAGACAGTCTTAGTAACCAAAAAGTGATTAATGTTTAAATAATTACTAATTGGTAATTTACTAATTGGTAAAAAAAAAAAAAAGTCATATCTTGATTTTTTTTTCTTTTTTTTTTTTTTTAGAAATGAATTTATATCTCCTTCATGAAAACACATATGTTCAGTCAAATTATCGAGAATTACACATGGGATGAAATGAAACTAAAAAAATTCTGCAGTTTTATCTCTTTATCCATGGGTGCAAAACCTTCAGTCTTGGAGAGATATTTGACTAATAGTAAATTTTGCTTTATGTGCAAAAATAACAATTTTACTCTAAAAACATTTTAACCTCTTTCTTTTATTATAAGAAATAATTTTAAATCATAATGAAAGACCTAGAAATAATCTAGCCCTTTTCCATTAAACAATTTCTAATATTGAGAAAAGTTTTCAATCTTGGCTTGGATGGGCTTCTTGCATCCATATCTGTATTTGAGCTGAAAATTTCATTGTTTACATCCACAAACATGTGTGGATTTGAGAGTCTACAGTATTTAGAAAGACAAATGAATATAAAAGCTATGAAAATCAATTATTAATTTATATTTTCTTATTTTTAAATTGGAATACTGCCTCATGAAAAAATTTGTTTTTACATAAACAAATAACTTATTTTAATTTGTAATACTAACGTGTTCAAATATGCTAAGAACCATTGTCAAGTCTGGTACTCTAAACAGTTTCTTTTAGTTTATTATTTTTTTTGAAATACAGTAGAACCTCAATTAACCAAGCTTCGATTCATCGATGTTTCTGGTAACCGAGCCACTAATGAAGCCTGATTTTGTTTCAAAATGACCAGATGGCTCTATTATCACCAAGTCAAATGAGTTATAAAACAATTACATCCTCATACCACTTGATTGGCGACATGTGGAGAATATCCTTTTTTAAATTTGTTAAGCTGTTAAACATAACTTTATATATTTATTTTTATCATTGGAAAAACATTTTATTGTTTTGATGCTAAATTCACCAGCACAGCAAGATTTTTTATGCAGTGTCTATTAACCAAGATTTCTGATATCCGAGGTATTAGCAGTCACAGTTGGCTCAAATATTCAGATTTCACTGTAGTTCTTACATATAACTACATGACAATATCTTTACCAAGCAGAGGAAGTGCTACTAGTTCTACAGTATAGATTTCTTTTAATCATATTGGCTATTTTGTGAGCCTTTTCTGATATATTAATTATTAATTGGCTATAAAAATGAACACATGAAACATGTTTTTAAATAATTTCATAAGATTTTAGTTCGTACAAAATGGCCATTAGTAAAATAAATTAGCACATTTAATTGTTAAAAATAAATTGTAAGATATGCACTAAAAAAAGCCAATAAAAGCCAGCTTTTTCAAAAAAGACCTGTTTTTCCTTTAAAAGTTGACCAGTCTGGCCTTTTTAAAAAAGAGCCAACTTTTTTGGCAGCCCTGGATCTTGGCCTTAAATTAATAGGAAGATTCTCCAACATTTGTAAAAGGTGGAGATCATAGATAATTAGAGTTACATCAGATCAAGTTTATACCTCTCAAGGAATAATGCCTTCATTTTAAATTTATTTAATATGTTTAGCTTATTTCTGTATTTCAGCTAATAAAATACTTCATTCAATGTATGTCATTTTTGTGTTTTGCGGTGCATGAACTTTTGCCTCTTGCTGGCATAACCGCAGTATGTGAAGCAATGAGTAAATACTTTATTTCCCAGTCTGTTACAAACATCTATCAAAATTACTAGATATATATAACATATTAATAAAGTACAATTTTTTTTATTCTTGATTATACATATTACAAAAATTATTATAAAAAAAATAAGCATTTGTTCCTATGTGGCAGCAAAAGATTTCAGCATAATAAATGTTTACCAGGACATTTATTTTATCTTCTTATAGCTATTGCATTCTATTTGGAAATGCAGTGATATGTTTGGATAATTTGAAAAAAAAAAAAAATGTAAAAAACATGTTTTTTGAATAAAAAAATTTTTTTTAAAGGTTTTGACTGATTAGTGTAATATTTCAGGAATTTATTATATATCACAAAAGACAACTTTTCTGTGCTATTATATTTCTACTATAAATATATTGACTATATATACTGATATGTCATTCATTCTGTTATACTTTTAGGTGATATGTATAAGTTTGAAAAGTATTATGGTTTTAACAGCATATTTATATAGTACTTGCTTTAGTATATAATTTTTAAAGCTTAAATTGGGATTTTTTTTAATGTCATTTTTGGAACATTCAGAATTGCAACTGTAATATTTTCAGTGTTTATTTCTTTAAGAAATATTGCCATAATTTCCAGCCTATAACCTGCAGATTATATAATCATGTTTCGGTCCAGAATTTTATTTAATAATTGAGGTTAAATATTTTCTGCAATTTAGTAAGTTATACTTTATGAAATAAGATTTCTGGGTCCAAACATGATTGTTTGATGTGTACATTGGCTGGAATTTATGGTACTAATAATGCTACTAGAATGGATGATCTGAAGTTCTTTGATTTGATATTTTTTTTTTTCTTTAGAACTTGTGAATGAAGTTCTTTTATTTTATATTCTTACTGGAGTAAAATGTACTTTCGAAACATTCATAATTTTATCTCTATGCTTTGATTATTTTTTGCTCTAATAACCTTCCTTGCACTAAAATTATAGAGTTATTAGTTTAAAGTAATTGTTAATGATTACAATTTAAAATTAATAAAAGTATTAATTCACATTTTAAATCATTTAAACAACAAATTGATAAACATATAATTGCATGTATTTAATCAGTTCTGTTAAAGTGGGTTTTTTCTGTATAATTTCAATCACCAGATAAATGGAGTCCAGCTTTACAAATTAGGACAGTATTACTTTCCATTCAAGCTTTATTAAGTGCACCAAATCCAGATGACCCTTTAGCAAATGATGTTGCTGAACAGTGGAAAGTTAATGAAGCTGATGCTATTAAAACAGGTAAGATTTTAATACATTTCTTTTCATTATATGATTAACTTTAGCTTACTTGGAGTAAAACAGGGAAACCACCTTTTCAAAATGTTGAAATTTTCTCAATAACCTGAAAAATTTTAGTATTTTTAAAATTCAGTAATAACACATTTTTACTTTCTTCTATCTTTACAAGAAGAAAGTATTGGATTCATGAAAATTTTCGACTTCCGGTTTTCGACGGATTTATACGTTTTAGAAGATCCTGAACACGTTTTGACTATTTTTAGAAAATGTCTGTCTGTGAGTCTGTCCGTCTGTCTGTGAGTCTGTCCGTCTGTCTGTCTGTCTGTATGTGACAAAAAATTTGTGGGCGCTCTATCTCAAGAACTAATGCTCGAAATTTAATAAAATTTTATATTCAGTTAGACCTTGATATGAATTAGTGCCTATTGGTTTTTGGTAAAAATTGGCCTGCAGGTGGCGCTGCTATACTACGTTTTTCATGATTTTCAAGATTGCTATATCTCAAGAACTAATGCACAGAATTTCACCAAACTTCAGATTCTGTGATCCCTTGATATACATAGACGCTGATTAAGTTTTGGTGTAAATTGGCCTGCAGGTGGCGCTGCTATGCCACGTTTTTCAAGATTTTCATGATAGCTATATCTCAACAACTATCGCACAGAATTTCACCAAACTTCAGATTCTGCGATACCTTGAGATACATAGCCGCTGATAAGGTTTTGGTGTGAACTGCCCTATAGGTGGCGCTGCTATGCTACAGTTTGCACGATTTTTGCGATAGCTATATCTCAAGAACTAATGCAGAGAACTTTATCAAATTTTAGATTCTGTTACACTAGAATATGTAACATAATTAGACGCTGATTACATTTTGGTATTACCTTGCAACAAGTGGTGCAGCTATGCTGCATTTTGCACGAATTTTCCGATAGCTATATCTCAACAACCAACGCACAGAATTTCATCAAACTTCAGATTTCGTTACAAAATGACATATAACATAATTACACGATGATTACGTTTTTTTTTATAAATCCTTCAACTGATGGTGCTGATGTGCTATATTTTACATGGTTTTTTTTTAAACTAACTATATCTCAAAAACTAATGCACAGAATTTCATCAAACTTCAGATTCTTTTACACCATAACATAATTAGACGCTTTTTTACGTTTTGGCATAAATTTTCCAAGATATGGTGTTGCTGTGCTACGTTTTGCAATTTTTTTGTTATAACTATATCTCAAGAACTAATGGACGAAATTCCATCAAATTTCAGATTCTGTTAGGTCTTGACATAAATAGATGCTTATTAGGTTTTAGTATAAATTATGCAACATGAGGCACTACTAAGCTCATTTTCTCAGAATATTAATTAAATTTTGCATTTTAGGCTTTACGGATACCAGAATCTCATTAGGCTAGGTCAAATGTTCGAGGAAATTCGATAGTGGGTAACTTTGGGGTCACCACATTTTTTTTTTTTTTTTAATATTAAAATGTACTTATGAGATAGAAGAAAGTTTTGGGATTGACACATCCAACTAGTTTAGAATTGATGCTGTGCTTCATACAGTAAATACCTGCCTGGAGTAATGTGATGCAAGCTTCTGCCTCAGGGGCATTATGCACTCCCAGCACATTGGGTGAAATGCCTTGCCGCCGATGGCATGTATCTTTCTTATTAAACTCTCTGCCTAACCTCTGTTACACATACTTCTGGATTATTTGTCAGTGCAGCATACATCGTTGTTGAATTCAGACATTTTCCTCTCGAAGGGATTTTTGCAACTCCGGGAAGGGCAGGGCATTTCAATGCACTGGGTGGGGTCTCCTCCCAGGCCACCCTCTGAATTTATCACTGCCATACATTATCAAGGTAAGCTGAGACCATGCAATAATTTTAAGAGTACCATTTAAAATCAATTTTTCAAATATCCTGCTGAAAAATTTGTTTAGTACTTGAAAAGTCAACTTCTTACTTTTTCTTTCATTTTTAGTGCACAGTCTGATTATGTATTACATTGTAGAACGACATATAACTTGAAGAAATATAACACTTAAAATATGATAGTTAATTATTGGGCTTTTATCCTGTATAAAAGTTTGAAATATATTCTACATAAATAATCAACCACAATAGTATGTTTCACAAACAAAATATTTATTGGTTTGCTTTTAATACAGATAAAATAGAAAATCATTTATTTTAGTGAAAGAAATAACACTAGTTACATGCTAGTAATTTAATTAATGAATTTAATGCAAAAAGATATAGATAAAATGGCAATTTGAGCTGGGAATGTTTATGAAAAAATTTATGGAAAAAAATAGAAAAATCAAATATGCAAGCAATATGATGCTATTATATTTCAATATAGGTTTTAGATTTTAAAAAGACATAAGTGCGTACATTTATGTTATGAATGAAGAAGGATAGTACAGTATAAGGGAAAAAAAATTCTTTTTGAGGAAGAAAGAAAATGTATGATTTCTCTATTAGTCAGTTTTAGCCTATCATCTGACACAGTTGCATTATGACAAATCAACAATAATTATATGTGTGTTTTTCATGACAGATACACACTAAATCATCTAAAAATAACAAAATAAGTGAAAATTTTTCGATATGAGGAAATATATCTTGCTGTAAATTTGCCCACCTCTCTATACATGGTTCTAAATTCCATCAAAATTATCATATAATAACTATGTAATTTATGTAACCAGAAATGCCAGAATTTTCTCTTAAATCTTTTGTTTGAAATTTGTATTTCAATTGAGTTATTTTGAAAATATTTGTCTGAATTTGCAGAGAAAATTTGCAAAGTAAGAATTTTTGATTTGCCAATTTTTATCAACCAACATGAGTGAAGTCTGGTTAGTATTAGTGTATTAAAATTTTAAAATTATGTAATATTATAGGCAAAGATGAGAATTTGTTTTATGGTGGATATCCTGCTTTTTGTTACTTCAAAGAATTTCCACTTTTTTCCAAAAATTCCACCATAATTGTTATTTTCTTTTCTGCATAATTTTGTGCTATACCATGGAAGTGTTATAGTGCATAAATTCCACAAAAAATGGAGATAAAATACAAAAACAATCCAAAAATAAACAAAATTACGCACACCGTGGGATGCGTAATTTTGTCAGAATATCATGGAAGAAACCCAAATTTCATCAAAGGATCATGGAAAGAAATGAAAATTTTATCAAAATACTACAAAAAAATGAAATTTTATCAAAATATCGTGGGTCAGAAAACGCGAATTTTGTAAAAAGATCACTGGAAAATGACAAATTTTCTCAAAAGATCATGAAAAGACGACTAATTTCATCAATAAATCATGGAAAAGGATCGCGAAAAAATACCATTTTTGTAACCGGACTACAGAAGAAACCTAAATATCAAAAGATCTAAAAATAAACGCAAATTTCATCAAAATATCGCTTAAAAATGTAAATTTCATCAAAATATTATGGCGGGAAAATGTGAATTTTGTAAAAAGATCATGGAAAAACGGCAATTTTTTTTAAAAGATAATAAAAAAAGACTAATTTTGTTATATGATTGCTGGATAAAAAGCAAATTTCAAGTATTGCGGCAAAAATGAAATTTTATGAAAAAACTCAAGTTTCATCAAAGTATTGAAGAAAAAGCTCAATTACTCCATGAAAACAAAAATGCTAATTTTATAAAATCGTGGAAAAAATGCAAATTTCATCAAAGTATTGTGAAAAACAAAATTACAAAAACTACTAATAATCTCGAAAAACAACAAATTTCGTCAAAAGATAATGAAAAATGACAGATTTTGTCAAATGATTGTGAAAAAAAAACACTAATTTCATTAAAAGATCGAGGGGGGGGGCGTAAATTTTTAAAATAAAAGATCTAAAAAAAATGCAAATATCATCAAAGAAGCATGGAAAAAGAAAAAAAAAAATTACTGCCAGGAGAGGATTTTTCTGTTCCTAAAACTGATTTTGACTCCTCCAAATCTTTCTGAGTAAATGTGACTTCTGAGAACACTCATTCATTGAACAAAAAGCCACCCCCTTTATTTAACAAAGGGATACTTTTTTTCTGCAGAAATGTCCTTTTCAGTAAATTAGTGTTGCCTCCCTTTTTTTAAAAAGCAAACAATAGTTATACTTGTTATCTTCTGCACTCAAATAAGCATTATTTTACCAATTTGTATCTTGCACATTTATTTTTTAAAAAGTAAATTTATCTTAAATTTAAAAAAAAATTATACTGGTTTTAATTATTCATTATTATTAAAACAATAATTCATGCATTTCATTTTTCTTTTCCAAATGTACAAGTTCAATTTATGCATTTAAAATATGACTTATTAGTTGGAACCCACTTTTGTGTATAAAACTTGTTTAAGGAAACTATAAGCTGCATAAAAAGAGAAATCTGAAAAGAGTTCTTTTTTTTTTCCCTTTCTGTTTCTTTTCTCTTCTTTTACTGTCTTTTCTGTTCTATTTTTGTGATTAATGTGTTTTATCATGAAAAACATCAGAATTTTTTTTTTCTATTTACTTTGGCGTCTAAAGGGTCCTGTTAAAAGAATGTGCTATTGAACTTTTTACATTTCACTTTTGAAATTCCTTATATTATAACTACAACTATGTTATTATCAGTTTCACAAAAAACAGAAATAAATATTGAAATTTATATCAATATTAATGTAATTTCCACTATTCTGAGAATGTGCAATAGTTTGCATTGTTTAATTATTTCAGTTTCCTACCCTCTTTTTTTTATGCTGGTTATGTAGATATGCTTATTATTCATTTCAAAGATGCAGATATGCTTATAATTCATTTCAAAGTGAGAAAGAGAACATAAAAGTAAATTCTCTCTCTCGTATCCAAACAAAGAATTTGGTCCCTAATGGGAAGCATTGAAACAGCTGTAAGAATAACATATTTTGGCTGCAAATTCTTTTTGTTATTTACATTTTATGTATTAATCCAAGCACAAGTAATTTTGTATTATTACTTGATTTTTGTATTATTATTGTATTGATATTATTTTTTAGTATGCACAAAAGATTTTTCAGAAAATAATATGAAAGTGGGGGGGGGGGGGAATAAACAGAATTTCACATGTGACATTGCAAGACAAGAGAAAAATTTGTTGTCATGTGACCAACAATTACTTATTGATAAGTAATTTCTTTATCAAGATGTGGAAACTCATTTCAATTCCCATTCGATTCAGCTGTCAGGCTTGCTAATTTTTTTGCCAGTTATGTTTTAAAAATGTCAGAAATTATGTGAGAAAGCTTTGTGTTCTTGAACAGGTGATTTTACACATATGTTAAATATATAAATTCATTCAATGCAGGTTTTTGATACATTTAAAATTTAAAGTCTAGGACTTGTCGTACTTTTGTTTAAATATATAAATTCAAATCAGACAGAAGTGTGTATTGAATGCCTGTTGTGCACAACTGAAGGCAGCAGGGCACTCAACTTTAAGTTTAAATAAATTTTTCTTTTGAGAAAAAAAAAAAATAAATAAAAATAAAAATCAAAGGCACACTCTGCTGAAAGTACTGCGGGGCCCTAACTTTAGGAAGATTTCTGTTTATTCATATAAAAAATCTCCAGGAATATTTTATATGTAATTAATCTTATCAGAGTCCCAGACAGCATTAGATGGGTATGATACAGAGGCATTGCAATGGAAGGTTATGGTGAAGGTTTCCCCCTCCAATATATGCTAACTTGAGAAATTTAAAATTAGCGTTTCAAAATTCCAGATTTTGGGGATAATTTTTCTTTTTTAAAAATAATAGTAAAAAAAAAGTTTTATTGTTTTCGTGACTACCTTTCTTAGTTCAGTAACAGTGAACTAATTAAATTTTCAAAAAAAGTACAAAAATCAGCCAATCTCAGTTTGACATTGTGTTTCTCTGTGCTATGGAAATTTCATACATCTACTGGAATCCCCTTAATTCAATAAACAGTGTCTCTAATGTATTTTGTTTAAAACTTTGTTCCTTTCTCAAAAATCTAGAAATATCATGAGGCTTTTTTCTTATAAAATATGATTGACTTGAACACAATAGAAGAAAAAAAATTTTCATTTAAATGAACCAATAAATATATTTTCTATGTTTTTAATTTCAGTATTTTTCTTTGGAAACATTTTTTTTTTCTTTTTTAGGGTTCCGTGAAAAGAACCATTATAAGATCATTCCTGTATCTGTCTGTGACATCTTTTTACTCATAAACTATCGAATGTAGAAAGTTCAAGTTGGGGGGAAGTGTTAAAGTCAACCCACATATTTATGGGTTTTTAAACATTCACAAATATATTTAGGGAAAGTGTAGAAAGTCTGATTAAGATACCTAATAAAAGAAAAAAAAAATCTTTGTGTATCCTGTGAAAACTTTAGTGTTGCTGAACTCAAAAAGTCCTAAAGAAAAAAGTCAAAAAGTCCTTTTAAGTACTATATCTTTAAAAATATTGTTGAAAATGTAGAGTAAAAATATATCCCCCTCCCCCTCATCTACTTTTGAATTTACTGAAACTAAAATTATGAAAAAAATAATAATAATAAAAGGTAGTAGACATTAATTTAAATCTTACAAGAAAACTATAGCAATTATAAGTCATATTTTTTTAAAAAAGAGTATTTTTCTGTTACGCTTAAATTTTGATATATGAGTATTTAGTAAAAGTGTTGAGAAGTGCTGGAGGTACCTATCATAACAGAATTGTAAAAGCACTTTTGATAATGATTTAGAAAAGAATTTAATTATAGGATGTTACATTGGAAAAAAATCATTTAATGTATATATTCATCATGCCACTCAGCTAAAAACATAATGAAATTGATTTACATTTATAAAATGCCCTAAAATATTCTTTCTGTATAATATAATGTGTAAATCAATTATTATTTGTATACAGGGATCTGTGCAAATATATATAATAACAAAAAGAAAGAAAAAATAAATACATTTATATAAAGTTCTACAGAGAAAAACAGTTTGCAGAGTATTTTAAGTAGGTTACAGTATTTCAAATATAATGAACTTTATATAAATTACTGAGGTTCCCTGCTAGATATTTGTTACATAATATGATTTTTATAATATTTATCATTCTTTCACAGGGACACACAAAGTATTTAGCTTACAGCATTATAACCTGGGAACTCTCTAAAAATGATAATATAATTAATATAATAGTGATAATTTAGTCGTATACATCCTGTAGACTTAAAATATATTACACAATATGCTAAAATTCAGTTTACAGTAGATTCCCTCAAATCCACACAGCTTGGGACCAGAGGTTGTGCGGATTTTAGAATTTTGCGGATTTCTGGTCGTTGTTTTGTTTACATTTTTTAAACAGTAATTTGAGTGTAATTAGTAGGACAATTGGAAATATAATGAATGCTTACAATATAATAAAATATTAAAATAACTAATAAACTAAAATAATAAAAACTTAGATAATTTTTAAAATGTTTAAAGTACTTATAGCAAAGGTCAAGTTAATAATCAATAGTGTATGATTAAATATTCATTATAAAGATTAAATGCATTTTTCCAAAATTATTCAACAAAACTTGCCTCATAAAAGTGCATTAATTACTAATTCACATCAAAATCATAAAATAGGGTTTTTTTTTTTTTCAAGTTTAGCCTGGTTTAATAACCAAAAAATCTTGTATAATGCATAAATGTATTTGGTAAGAAGATTCTGATTACCAGTGATATCAGCAATATCTTGAATTTTTTCCAAAAAAAATTTATTCTTCCTTCATAAAAAAAAACACAAATAGAGTATTATTAAGAAAATTACAAATTAAAAAATATATGTAATTGATACAAAACTAAAAAAAATCAAATTTAGCTCCAATATCAGAACGGAAAGTTTCATTGTTTACATCCATAAAATATGTGCGGATTTTAGAGAGTTGCGGATTTCTGGTTTGCAGATTTGAGGGAGTCTACTGTATTTACAAAACACATACTATAATTGAGAATTTCTCTCCAGTCCACTTGTAAAAAGAAATGTATTCGAAATCGTTTATTTAACAATGTATATAGTCTGCTACAGACTTCATATGCATTAAGAATTAGATAAAAAATTAGGTAAAGTTTAAAAAACAGGCTGTAATTGAAAACACTTTCAGCACCTTTTGGTAATAGACAATACTGTAACCAAATACTTTTATGTGTGCCTGGAAATGAACAATGAATGTTGCACTCCCTATTCTATAATAAGCAATGTGTAGTGTATCTTGGTGACTAATGTCAATTTAAATATGTTTGAATATCATCAAAAGATGCTATAATCAATTTTTTCCATTGACCATAAGTGTCCTGTAAATAAACCGTATGCACTTCAATTTTAATACACAACCTGTCATGGTCACCTGTGATTACCTTAATAAAGTATATCAATTGCATCACAATCTGAATACATTTACATGAGTTAGAGTATGGCCAAATGGTCAGACAGACAGAATGATTAAGCAAACCAAGGGCATAAACATTTTTCAAATCCATTGGAAATGCTTAAAAAGGATATATTTGATTGATTAAAAAGATACCCAGTTTTAAATATCTTAATCTTTTTAAAATCTAATCAGATTATAAAAAAACCTTCTGAATGTCAGTGTAACGCATTTTGATTTCAATGAAGTCATTTCCAAGGAAATGATATTTTTCTCTATTGTTCTGCTAACACCAACAAAATCAAAATTATCTGGATTGAGTTCAGAAATGGGCCATAAAAGCAAAGTGCATTTTTAAATGAGACCCACCCATACCCCAAATCTCCTTATTTTGCGTCAGTGCTAAGTGATGTCAGTTTTCACCTTAACAGGGCACCTATAACTTCCAGCACAAAAAACTTTTGACATTTTACATAACCCTCCTGCAAGAATTTTCTAAATATCTATCACCATTTGAAAGTTATTGAATTTTAGAATCAATTGGTCCTTTTTAGGGCACCTTCTATGCAATGTAGTGAATGCTCCAGAGCAAGCCAACATATTGTCATAACTTCATAAACAAAATTAGATGAAAAAGGCACAATCATTGTCAAACTTCTTCATATTTTAGTAGAATAGAAGTAAAGAAATAAACAGAAAGAAGAAAAAAATCTTTTCAAAAATTAGATATTGTCATGTAGATCAAGTAGTAAAATCATTTCGCAACAGGGGTCAATTACACAATATCGGATTATGTATTTATCAAAACTAATAGGTAATAAAATTTTAACTATTCACTATTATCTTATTTATACTATGAAAATACATTTCCTTCAAGAATAGATTTAATGAAAAAGACAGGGTTGGCAAGTTTCTTCCGCAGTAAAAAAAACTGCAGAAAAAAACATGGAAAAAACCGGCCGGAAGAAATAGGTTTCTTCCAAGTGGAAGAAATGGAAGAAACTGTTTTTCTTTTAAGAATTTACCATATATTTTCAATTTTGTAAGATATAATAAATATCTTCTTCCTATAATCTAATATAAATTAATTTCACTAGATCAAAGCAAATTTAACAAAGCATATATACTAAATTAATAATTGCATCAATATTTTAGCTAAGATCACACACAACACTTATCTAGAGATCGTCAACCATTGGCTAAATGAAAAGAAATTTTATCCAAAATACACAAAATCAGTTAAATGTTATCCATTTCAATTTAACCAATATATTTTTTTATTATTTAAATTTCTGAAACTAGTAGTAAATAGTAGAGATTCTTTACTGTTAGTAGAATGAAACCCACTTAAATAAAAGCTTTTAATTTACATCAATTTCATTAATGTATATAATGTATAATAATTACTAAATTAAATAGAGATCAATCAAAAATACAGTTTTGTTTTTGGCCCAAAATATGAGTTTTGCCAAAAATGAGGGCGAAAATTCGACCAGATCGAAACACTTAGTATTCCAAAAATCTTATTTCTTCCTTCGGAAATTTTCCATTTTAGTTATTGATTTGAATTGTATCGGCTCAAATCACGGCTGGGTTTTTGACGGCAGAAATAGTTTCTGCCCTGCCAGTGGCAGAAAGTGGTTATAACCGGCAGAAATTGGCAACAACTGGCATAAACTAATTTCATGACATAATCTGAGTCTTTTTTAGTAGTATTAAATTGCTTATATACATTTTATTCAGGATAAATTGCAAATAAAATATTGTAAATAGTTTAAATTAAAATATAAAAAAATTGTATTAAAATTTGATAGTTTCTCAATTATTGCAGAGTTAACTTTTATGCTAGCTTATTTACTTCATCCTAAATATTTGAAATCAAAATTGATATTTAAACATAAAGAAAGAGCCAGAAAATAATCTTTTTTCAGAAACATATTTCACCAAGGAAGTTCTAGAAAATGTTTTGCCTTCTATGGGTGGCTGCTTTTAGAAACAAATAACGGTGAAAATTAGAATTTTTTAAAGTTTACATCATTAATAATGACATTACCAGCAAGTAATGCTGGTCTTGAAAGAATATTTTCTAACTTTTTTTTCATTCAGAACAAATTAAAAAGCTGTCTACGTTAAGAAAAATAAGCATATTTAATACTATAGTATGGAATGTTCTTAATATATTAATTTTTCCACAAAAACAAATTTATTCTTTCAATATTTTAAAGTAACAGTATAAAAAAATTAATCCATTTTTTTTCTTTTACTTTTTTGCTACAATTATTTACTTATATGCTTTTACAAAAACCATTTCTATTTGTATGTAGTTGTAGATAATTTTTAAGTTATAATGTTAAAAGGTTATAGAAATTTTTGTTATTTTTTTTAAAATAACCATAAACAGTAATATCAATAGTTAAACTTATACAGCATCAGAAATTTCTGTTTTTTAAGCGACAAAAAATTATTATATTAACAAAGCATGTTTATATGATCCTTTAAAACTTTTTGCTACTTTGAATAACATTCATAATATTTAATTTCTTAACTAAATTCTTTACATATTAAATACATTTTTTAATTATGAATAATTGCATTTATTAGTATTATTTCTTAGTTTCTGCCAGTTTTTACCATTTACTGGCAGAAAGTGGTTTCTGCCATGCCGGTTTTTACTGGTTATAACCACTGGTTTTAACCACCCTGGCAGAAACTTGCCAGCCCTGGCTCAGATGAATGTATTGCAATGAACTCATTGTTTATAATTATCAATCATGATTTATCAATCATCTCATAGAAAATTTTTAGTTTAAACTGCATTAGATTTCAAATATTCTTTGAGAAAGTTTTAGAATAACGAATGATCATTTCCAAAAATCAAAATACAAAAATGTCTACACCTAAAACTAAAATATTTTTTAATTAAATGAAATTTGTATAATTAGAAAATCTTTCTGTGTCATGGATGAATTAATTACACATTATTGTATATGAAAATAAAGTTTTTGGATTATTAACAGTTTTACACAATTAATAAATACTACACATTGAATTAATTTCAATTATGTATTAAAACATAGGTTCCCAACTTTTTATGGACCACCGCCCCCCTTACAAGAAAAAAATATTCCAACGCCCCCCCCCCCTCTTCCATAACTTAATAGTTAATTATACCAATTAAAATATTTTTGCATGTTATCTATATCTATTTATTGTCTATTTATTAAGAAACACAAGGTAAAATTATAATTAAAACGACTATCAAAGATGTCTAGTAGAAATTTAAAATATAAACTCAAAATGAAATTAAATAAACTTGCTAAAAAAGTGCATTTAATACGTTAATGATGTCATGTATGTAAAAGATGTTATTATATACAGTTTTTAAAAGCATAAAACTTCAAATACTATATGCCAAGCGCTTTTGAACGTAATTACATCTTCTTTAGAGCAGCTTTGTTTATGCATTGAAATTCCTTTTCGAACTCTTATGTAACTCGAATGTAAACCAAGATGTCCCTAGGATGAAACAGTTTTGATCGAAAGAATTCGGCATATAACATTTGAAATAAGTAACATCTTTTAGATTTGTGACATTTTTAATGTATTAAATGTTTCACAAATAATAATGTGCATAAACAGAAAATCAATGAGAAATTAATAAAAATAATGACATAAAGATAAAAAAATAAGAATAAAAAATATTAAAGCGATGGTTGCCTCTGATGGAATTCAACAATTTGTTAATGTCGGTTTCTAATTTTGTTAACAGTAGACGTAAAAAGCCATGTTTAGTAACGTGCAGTCTATTTCTTTTCTTAGCCAATAAATTAGAAATCGCACTGAACCTACACTTTAATAAATAAGTTTACCGAAAAGCAATTAAAATTTTGTCGTCTTTTCCAATTAAAACTTTGTCTTTTTTATCAGCATGCATTTTATCCCAATTTTCTTGTAATCCAGAAGGCTTAATAGCTTCATTTCAAAAACAGTTTGAAAAAATTAAACACATAGGTAATGATTGGTTTGTAGGAGAATGCATAAATCCATATATCAAATAGTCAATACCATACCGCCGACATTTCTTCTTAGATTCAAACATTTTAAAATGCAAAATTAGCCACATTTTAAATTTAAATAGATTCATTTTGCAAGAAATTTGTAGCTATGCCTAAAGGTTATAATGTCTATTATAGCTTTCATTCAGTATAAACAATTTTCTTGTGCAGGTTCGAACTATAGTTTTGTTTGGAATTCTCTATTCATGCAAAAATCATTATATTTTCAACATTTTTCGAAATACCAGTTTTAAAAAATAACTATAGTTATCAAACTTTTAGTGAGCTTAATATAGAAAATTCTGAACTAGTGATCATAATATTTTGATCAACGCATTTGCTACTAAATCAGAAGGTTAAATTGCATTTTTATTTCATCAAACACGACAAAATCAAATTATACGTTGCTGCAAGAATTTAAAAAAAAATAAGTGGTCAAAACACAAGCTTCGGTGATCCAAATCATAGAAGTATCAATAAATAGAAGGAAAGCAAGCTACCGGATGAGTCGGACAAGCGCAGAGGCAGGTGGAATTGTACGACCGTTCCATGATGACGCAGCTGCTTGCAAAACATGGCAACCTGAAAGACGTTGGCGAAAAGCCCCCACACATCGCTAAACTGTCAATAAAATAAGAACATACTGAGAAAGACATGCATCAAAAAGAGATAATTTCGCCTAACTAGCACCCCTTTTCCCGCACATCCCCGCAACGTAACTAACATAGAAGAAATTCGGTGGCAAACAGCTAGCAGCGAAGATCCAATGCAATGTCATCAAGATGAGATAACATGTATTTCATGTCGATGTGCAACATACGCTTGTTATCCTTCTACTTCTTGATACTTCTATGATCCAAATAGCATACCACGTGAACACAAATAAGCGGCAAAGAAAGATTCGCATGCCATTAGTTCGAATGGAAAGTTCTCATTTGCTGCAAGCTGCGACAGATGAAAGCAGATCCCAGCTCTAGGCTCATTTTCATCTATTTTCATTTAAAGCTATATTTAAGATTTTTATCATTGCCCATGCAATGCCGGGGAGACTGGTCAAATAAATTTCATTATATTAATTTCTTAAATAGGAAGGAACGTCATGACCACCCCCCTTGACTGTCATAACACCCCCCATTTTCCTCTGGACCCGTCACTGCCCCCCCCCCCCCCTGGAAGGCTCCAGCGCCCACTGAGGGGGTGATACCGCCCTTGTTGGGAACCTATACTTTAAAACATGTAATTTAATTACTTAAAATTATTTTGGATGTTATTTTCGGCCAAAAAGTAGGAAGGTCACCTAAATTCAGTTTTGGCTTTAAAAATCTGTTTTGATCTATCCTCAGTATTAAAAAAAGTCATTAAAATCTTTATTTTTCTTAGTATAATGCAACATAGTATAGCAAAAAAGTTTTTTAGCAGTAGGATGCTGCAATCAATTTCTCAACTTAAATTGGATGAAAGTAAAAAATGAAGACTTTTTTTTTTTTCAAGTCTTACACTTCAGGATAGTTTAAAAGCATTTTGACATACCCATAGATGTTTTTAAAACACTAATCTTTTAAAATCTGCATTGAAATATTCATGCTAGATGAAAAATATAAAAAATTGCAAATTTATTTATTTACTGTGTTTTACAGTTTAAAATAATGTTTTTATATGAAAAATAAACAGTGTGTAGGTAGTTTCTTTTATGTATATATATATATAAATGGAGCAATTAATAAAAAAACCCATTCCATAATAAAAAAAAATCCCAACCTCTACAGTAGTAAAAATCCATCAACTGAAAATGTGTGCTGAACCTGAAGTTTGTTACTAAAAAAAAAAAACAACTTTGCCAAAATAATATTTTTAATAATAATTAAATTTTCCAATTTAGATTTCATGTAATTATACTTTTTTTTACATAGTTAATATACTTTAACTTTGAGCATTTGTTTTGGTTTCTGGTGGTTTCTTCCATTTCTTCCAGTTTTTTCCAGTTTCTTGCAGTTTTTTTTCCAGTTTCTTTCACTGTCCTGGAAGAAACAGGTTCCTTCCAAAAGAAACCCAACCCTGGAACAAGAGAACTTGTGCAGAATTTTATTGTAATATCTGCCAATCATCCTGCCATTCACAAATGCTGCATTATTGACAGCTTCACAGTATCATTTCGTGGTGGCTGTTAGGATTACGTCATTATGAAACTAGGAGTGTTAGAATCATCAAAGAAGAAAGCAAATGATAGGTGCAGTAATGAAATAAAAATAAACATTATGGAATATTTTTGAGAATGGAAAGAAGGATGTAAATTTTTATAATGATTTGTATAATAGTGTAAAAAAAAAAGAGTACTTTAATAAAATATCGTTAATAATAAGTTAGTATTAAATGAAGGTATATGCATACAGTGATAAGAACCGTCATATATTACTCTATCAGTATATACAGCTATCCCAACCCTATGTTATATACTTTTTTTATGAAGTCTTATTGTTATTTTAGCAACACATTTTTTAATGATATAATTATTAACAACAGTTAATAATTCATATGTTTATCGTACAGAACCCTCTGAGAATGAGTAATACTTGCACTTGACCATTTATTCTTACATACACTATCTACCAATAAGTATTTGGAAACTTTCAATTTTTGACATTTTGTCAAATATTTAAAAATATACTTGTCGGATTCTTCTGAAACTTCAGGATTATGAAGATTATGGCTGACCTCATATTTATCAACATTCATTTGATAAGCCGGGCAATTAGGAGGCTGACAAAAAATTAAAGAATAACAGAAATATTTGGGATCATCCTGTACATGAAAATGCACAAAATGATTTATCGCTGCAGAATACAAATATGTGGATACTGCACAACATGTACGCTGATTTTTGTAAGAATAGCATGTATATTCATGGAGAAAGAGTGATTTTTTTAAAAAAAAATTCAAAAATTCTAGTATGTTTTTTGTTTATATCATGCAGGGTTTTTGACCAAATTTAATGCAAATTTCAGAAATATTGGCAAAATCTATTAGAAAAAATATAACACAATTGGAATATAAATATATTAAACATTTTATGAAATAGGAGTAGTTTTATGAAATAACTTTTATCTGTGCATGCATGAACGATAAAAACTATTCTTTTCCATCATTTAATAGTCAATTCTATGGAGTAACTTATAAAAAAAATCCAATCAAATATCGTGAAAATTCAAAAAAATAGTATAAGTAAGCTGTTTTTACATTGCTCTCTAAAAACGACTGAATGACAAGGGATTCTCCACAAATTGACATTTTTTATTAACTGACTGTTAGGAAAAAATTAGTATTTAATGTATACAATATCTAATACAATATTTCTGTTAATAAGTATCTTGACATCTGATATATAAAATATATATATAAATGGAGCAATTAATAAAAAAAACCCATTCCATAATAAAAAAAATCCCAACCTCTACAGTAGTAAAAATCCATCAACTGAAAATGCGTGCTGAACCTGAAGTTTGTTATTTAAAAAAAATAACTTAACTTTGCCAAAATAATATTTTTAATAATAAATTTTCCAATTTAGATTTCATGTAAGAATAAGAATAAAAGCTCTTTTCCTTTTCTATCACAGGTGTCAAGATACTTATTGGCAGCAATATTGTATTAGATATTGTATTCATGAAATAGTACTAATTTTTCTCTAAAAGTCAGTTAATAAAAAATGTCAATTTGTGGAGAATCCCTTGTCATTCAGCCGTTTTTAGAGAGCAATGTAAAAACAGCTTACTTATACTTTTTTTTTGAATTTTCACGATATTTGATTGGATTTTTTTTATGAGTTACTCCATAGAATTGACTATTAAATGATGGAAAAGAATAGTTTTTATCGTTCGCGCATGCGCAGATAAAAATTATTTCATAAAACTACTCATATTTCATAAAATGTTTAATATATTTATATTCCAATTGTGTTATATTTTTTCTAATAGATTTTGCCAATATTTCTGAAATTTGCATTAAATTTGGTCAAAAACCCTGCATGATATAAACAAAAAACATACTAGAATTTTTGAAATTTTTAAAAAAAATCACTCTTTCTCCATGAATATACATGCTATTCTTACAAAAATCAGTGTACATGTTGTGCAGTATCCACATATTTATATTCTGCAGCAATAAATTGTTTTGTGCATTTTCATGTACAGGGTGATCCCAAATATTTCTGTTATTCTTTAATTTTTTGTCGGGCCCCCTAATTGCCCTGCTTATCAAATGGATGTTTATAAATATGAGGTCAGACATAATCTTCATAATCCTGAAGTTTCAGAAGAATCCGATAAGTATATTTTTAAATATTTGATAAAATGTCAAAAATTGAAAGTTTCCAAATACTTATTGGTAGATGGTGTATAAGTATTATTATCATTAAACATGCATTCCACATATTATTTCAGTTAGAAAATAAAACAATTTGTTTCAAGTTGGGAAAATTTTTAATACCCCCCCTCCCCCCCGCCCCCCCAAAAAAAATTGTATGTATGCCTCATGTATGTTATAATGATATTACTTTAAATAATTTTATGGATCATTTTTTATTCTAAAAAGTTTAAATAGCTTGTGGTTCGACAGCAAGAAGGAACTTTTTATATGCAATGTTAAAAGGTAGTTTGTATAAATAAAAGCTAATGTGGAGACATTTAGGACATTTCTGCTTTCAGTTAAAATTTCCGCTTATAAATTAGTCAAATTCCAGAATGCAATAAGATTCTTTGATAATTTACATGAAAAACGAAATTTTAATACGCTTGTTAAAGATAAAATGAATCTCCATTAGTCTGCAAATTTCCAAAATAAATTAAAAATTTTTAAAGCCCTTTTTTCTTATGAAAAGGATTTTAAGTGATAATAAAATTTTTCTATATTAAATTACAATATTTATTTTTGAATAAATAAGGAAAATTAGAACATTTTTACATTGAAACACCTAGGATTGAAAAAACCCTACTTTTGCTTTAATAAGATACAGGTGTGGGTTATCCCCTCAAATGTAAAATAGTAGGGGATCTTTTATTGTAAATGACCCCTGAAAGTAATTAATCACTTTCCTTTGAATCTTCTCTCAAAGAAGGATTATAAAAACAGCAATTGATATGGAAGGAAGCTGACAGCACACTTTTAAGGCTCAGTGCTGCCAATTTTAGACCACACTTGTTGTGACGATTTCTCTTGGGGTACACAAGAAATGATAGATAAGCTAACCCCGAGTCATCTCAGGGCAACCAGTAAAGTGGTTATGGAGCCACTTGAATGATTATTATCAATTACATAAATTTTTGCAAGAAAAACTTACCATGAAATGTACCTAAAATTAAACTTTATTCCCAAGGGTGCTTACACCGTAAGCAATAAAGGGTGAGGGATTCTTTGTTTTGACTCTCCTGAACAATTATTTATGCCTTGTGTCCATTTTGCAAATCTCAGGTGACATAAGTGTAAAAACTACATAATTGAATGTTTTGAAATTTTATATAATCATTACAAAATTTTGTCAAGTCTATTAAAATTTTATGAAGATCAGATGTATAGTTCAAATACAGGGACATTCAAAATATTCCATTACATTATGAAGAGTAGGATAAAAAGTAGTTTCAAATGCATTTTAATGATGTTACTCTTTCAATGATTATGAAATTGATATGTATTTATGAAGTGCACTAAAATATACATTCTGTATTATATTCTGAAACTAAAATTTACAGAACATAATGTATAGATAGAAACGTGGTTTGCAATGTATTTTAACTGCTAAACTATTTTACATATAATGAAATTAATACATATTTCTAAATGAAATACATTCACAAGTTACTTCCTGTATTATAGAAGGTGCATAGTATGTACAGGGACACACAAAAGATTACAGGGATAGTTAAAAGTATTTTATTACATTATGGCTAATGGGAGATTAAAGAGCTTAAATTGTATTTTAATTATGCTACACCATTTAAAACACAATGAAATTGATATGCATTTATGAAGTGCACTTAAGTATACACTGTATGGCCAATGATGACCAATTACTTCAGATTTAGGTGGGATATTGAATATCTAGTAAAATGCTTGAGGAATAATCCTGAAACTTCAGGTGTGTAAACAACATAGTATATGTCATATATTTTTACAAAGTTTTTTTTTATCCCAAAATGTTATAAAAGGACTGTAAACAAATTGAAGAAAAATGAATATTTTTTGGATTACTCTAATAAAACTAATGTCGCAAACACAAACTGCAACACATGATTGTTGTTATAAACTATTGTTATTTTTATGAAGTTAGTACATATCTTGTGAAGAAATTTAGGTTTTTATGAAAAAAAAATCCCAAATTTCACCAAGCTTTTCCCTTATAATTTGCATATTTCTTAATATAGAAGAATGTTCTTTTGAGGAACCATGACAAATGATATTATACGCAATATGCTGCAATTATAATTAATTAATATTAGAAAAAATATGAGTAGGTTCATTAAATATTTCACTGTGCAGTCACAAATGCAATCAAGATATAATGTGTATAATATATTAGCTAAATGTGTAGAGAAACTTTTATGAAAGTCTCAGAAATATAGCTTGAAATTATTGAAAGTGATTTTCTATGGAATAAGCTCAAAATTTGTTGTACCCAAAAAGCGGCGAAAAGATGAGTGTCTGTATCCAAATTTAGCAGTATGTATGATATTGTATACATGCAATAATGTGTAATATACATTTCGATACAGCACCTCATTACTTTGCTTCCTTTTGGAAATAGATTTCAAGCTTATTCTATCAATAATCGCATTTTGAATTTTCAAGCTATGTTTTTGAAATTTTCACATGCAATCAAAATACATTTAGCTAATACATTATACATGCTACAATTGGATTGCACTTGTGCAGTGAAATATATAGTGAACCTGCTCATTTTTCATCCATCATTTATTAGTTTTTAATTCTGATTTCATGGTATTGTATACAGTGTTGTTTGTCATGGTTCCTGAAATGAACTTATTTTATACTAAGAACTCTATAAATTAGAAGCATCTGTGAGAACAAAATAGGCATAGCCTACTATGAACAAAGGTGGGGAATTTTCAGAAAATCTTACCAGCCAGCAAGATGCAATATACAATTGAAAATAGTTATAACAAAATCATATGCGACTCTGCAAGTAATTAATTACTATTACTACAATGCATTTTTATAATTCTTTTTTATGTACATAAAATTAAGAAATATATACAAAAACTTTATGTAGGATAGAATTTAGAATAACGTTTATATTGCAAACAAGGTTAACAATATTACTAGGTTAAGAAAATGTTTTTAAATATTGATAGATTTATTCCTGTTTTAATTTTATTATATTGATAGCCATTTTACTTGTTTTGTGAATTAGGTAATAAAAGTAAGTATATCCAAGATTTACATTTTATAGAATTTTATGTTAAATTGGAACTAGAGTGAAAGTAATACAGTTAAATTATTTTTGTTCCCAAGCACATTATATAAAGGGCTATATACTATTTTAAAACTTCTGCTTCAACCATGTAGTGGTAACTTAATTTGCATGCTGTCTTAGAAGAAAAGTAACATCTTAGAAATTCACATGCTATTTTTATTTATTTTCCATCATTTGGATCTGTATTATGTACTGCAGTTTCTGGGGGGTTCTTTTCTGTTTGTTTTGCTTTCAGTAAAATTCCTCCCAAAAAGTTTTTTTCAAAATTGGGATGATTTTTGTTCAAAACTATTTCCATCATATTCATTATTCATTTATTAAACTTCATTTTTAGAATTATTACTTAAATCTTTGAATGATGTGTAGAAAACATATCTACAAATATTTTAAGGATCCTGTAAAAATTTACTTGAAAAATTGTTTTAATTTCTCAATCTATATTATGTACTCCAATGTAAGTTGAATAATTTTTGTTTGTTTTTCTTAGCTAAAGAATGGACTCGTTTATATGCCATGAATAACTGAAGTTTAAACCACAAATGTTGTTTTCTGGTTGGTCTTCAACTGCAGTGGATTTACTGTTGACTGTCCATTATCTTTAGCTGCCTACATTTTGTGGCTGCTATTCAGTTTTGCTTTACAGAGTATAGTTTTCAAAATTATGTTTTATCACTAATGCCAATTGTGTTTCAGCATTTGTATATATAACTAAAGAGCTGCTATACTTCATTTACCTCTTGTTTTAATTTTATTCCTTTCCAAAATTTCAAGCAAGTTTTTTTGTCTTATAATGTACCAATGTTTTAATTATTCTTTTAATAATCAGTAAGTCAAAAAAGAAAAAAATATATATATAGATTTTATTTGTGTAGTGTTTGTAAGAGTGTTGCTCAAAATAAACATCTTTTTGTAAAATTATATAAATTATGTTTAGTTTCTTAAAGAGAAATATTGTTAGCTCTTTTAAGTATTTATAATAAATATGTAACACTCTTTTATATTCATCTCTAATAACAACCTATAGTTGACGGTTATCATTTAATAGGCATAATATCTGTTGATTGCGTATTGTTTTTCATCCACTGTGTGCTAAGTGCCTGTGGTTCTGTGCAAGCCTTATGTTCTGTCTAAGCTTAGTGTTTTAAATATTCTGGTTGCTGTTGTGTCCTTAAAATAAGTCTTATGTTAAAGCACCAATATATCTAACTGTGCAACCTTTTCTAATTTTTATGTAACTTTGTCTAGTTAATTATGTACAAAATAATGAAGTATTATTTAGCATTTTCTTTGTGCTTTGAATTTTAGATTTTTGAATCTGCATAAATATATTTGCCTGATACAAATACCATTTAGATAATACATAGCATCAAAATTACTCAGTATGTTATGTTATTCTGCAGTAATTTTGAATTCAAAGCATGTCTTATTTGTCATGGAGAATATATTTTGCCCATCTTTTGCTGCATGCTTTTAGAATGGATAATTTTGTTTATATTAAAGTAATTTATTTATAATTTTATAAAATAGATATAGTGTAAATACTGTTAATAACTCATTTGTTTACTGACATGAATTCATCAAAGTGTAATTTTCTCTAGTGTAAATTTATTTTATAGATTAAACTGATGTATGAAATTATGTGTTATATTTATTTAAATATGCAATGACTATGAACATTTCATTTTGAAATTGCTTTTGTAACTTTTGTCTGTATTATGACTAATCAATTTTAAATAAGTGATATTTTGAATGAATAATTTTGATATTAATGACATATAAATAAAAAATACATATATTTTCAAATGTTTTTGTGCTCAAGATTAGATAAATCTTTCCTTTTGGATGGATTTGCCATTATGATCATGTTTGTTTAGTTTGATTTAATATCAATTATATATTTATCAGCATCTTTTGTGATACTTATATTTGCACTTTTAATTTTCTTAGTATTTTAATTTATCTTGCTCTTAGTTCAACATATTAAAATAGTTTTTAATATGTTGTTTCTGTTGTCTCAATTTATTATGTTTAATCATTATTTAGCATTCCTTTTTTTAATTTAATTTTTTTCTTAATTTTTAACAATTTCTTGGTTAGTTTTCTTTTATTCCACCTTTTTCAATTTTAATAAAGCAATATATTGTATGTTTTGATGGAGATGAGTAAATTTGTGAAATTTGGAAGCTTAAATAAAGATGATCATTAGTTTTCATTTATTGAAATTAATTTCATTTACCAGATGTAATAAAACAAAATCTTCTCTGTAGCAGCATCTGGGTTCATATTAATCAGGGGATTTAAATTCAGAGGGAAATCAAGGGTTAAATTTTGGGTTGTAAAAATCAGGGAGATCTGAGGGGCATGGGCGTAATCTGGCGGGGGCAAGGGGGGCACTTGCCCTCCTAGTTTTCCAGGAGCAGGGGCAAGACTTACCTTTTGCCCCTCCAGTTTTTTGTGTTATTCCGTGCTTAAAGGCCAGTTTTATATTTCAATTTTCTCTTCTTTATTTAACCATTTATGTACTACATTTTGAGTGCAAACTAGATCAAATTTTGGATAATTCCAAATACCCATCAATAACATCTTTATGTTCATATCAGTTTTTTCTGAGATGTAATTTAACAAACTTTTCAATGCCACACTCTATGCTTAAGAAATACATTTTTTGCTATTTCTTCCCCTCCAGAAATTCTGAACCTGTGAGCTTTTTTTCATTTAAGAAATTTTTGTATGCATGTGTGGGGTAGACGTGTAAATTGGAGTTAAGCAGCCATAGAGTAGTTACTTTAACAATAAATCCAAAAAAATCTGCTATCACATTCAGTTTTTCAATGTTTGTTTAGATTTGTGTCATTTTAAAATTCCTATAAAATAAAATTTCGCTGTGTGTGTATAGGATGACTAGAAATATTTACCGCATGTAAGTCTGAAAATTTAAATCAGGATATTCCAAGGCCTCTCCTGATGTACCTGAGACTCAGAATTTTAAAAGTAAAAAAGTTATTAATTAAAAACAAAAAGGAACTCATCAAAAACTCATCCTTTTTCCTTCCCAACGCACGCAAATGCCCAGAAACCGATTTCATGGCTTATGCACTATTGAAAAAATAGAAAAAGTATTGAAATAAAAAGTATTCATTTTCAAGGAGTGAAAAATGCTGCAAATTTTCCAAAAATGCAATAGTCCTTTAAGATAGCGAACTTCAGCAATCGAATATGAAAAAAAAAAAAAAAAAAAAAATTCGTCATTAGATAAAAAAAATTTTGACATAAAACAGCTTCAATGTAAAATATCGCGAATTTCGATAAACGATCACGAAAAAATATCAATTTTGTTAATCATTCGCATAAAAAAATTGATAATACCGCCAAATAATTGAATACACGCGCATTTCGTCAAAAATCGTGGAAAAATATGAATTTCATTAAAAGGTCGCAGGAAAAAACTCATATTTTGTCAAAGAATAGAAAAATAACGAACATTTCGTCAAATAGTGTCGAAGGAAAAGCAAATTTCATAAAAAATTGCGGAAAAACAAGAAATTTGTCTAAAATATAATTTTTTTTTTCTAAGGACTGAAGAAAAATATAGAAATTCGTGAAAGGATTGTAGAAAAGGCAAATTTCACCAAAGAATCGCAGAAATAACAAAAATTTTGTCAAAAAATCGCAAAAAAACTGCAAATTTTGTTTAAAATCGTGAAATAATTCGAATTTTGTCAAACTATGGCTGAAAAATTGCGAATTTTGGCAAAAGATTGTGAAAAAACACAAATTTTTAAAGAAATCATGGAAAAAAGCAAATTTCGTTAAAAAATTTACTAAAATAACACAAGTTTTGTTAAATATCGTAAAGTAACGCGAAATCTTTTTTGACAAAAGATCACAGAGAAAAGGCAAATTTTATCAAAAAATCGGGACAAAAACACAAATTTTGTCAAATGATCTCGGAAAAACGCGAATTTTGCCAAAAATCACAAATTTTGTGACTATTGCGAAACATTGCTCTCGTCAAAGGATCTCAGAAGAACGCGAATTTTGTAAAAGGATCACAGTAAAATCGTGAATTTTGTCAAAGGGTCTCAGGAAAACGCGAATTTTGACAAATGATCGCGGAAGAAAAATTGAACTTCGTCAAAGGATCGCAGAAAAAACTTGAACTTCGCCAAAGGATCACGGCAAAATGCAAATTTTTTTGAAGTATCGCGTAAAAAACTTAAATTTCTGACAAAAGATCGCACCAAAGCGCTTATTTATGTCAAAAGATCGCGGTAAAAACGTAAAATTTGTTTCAGTTCAGGATTGTGTAAAACACAAAATTCTGCTAAATGATCGCGGAAAAAAGCATGAATCTTGTCAAAGTATCACGAAAAAACACAAATTTTGTCGATGGATAACGGGAAAAAAAGATTAATTTTCTCAAAAAGTTGCGGAAAAAATGCATAATTAGCATCGGGAAAAGGATTTTCTCCCTACCTCTCTGCTCAGGTTTTAAATTTCGAGGTTTTTATTATTATTATTACTCAAAGTCATTTTTGCGAATTTCGTCGATTATACACTGAAAAAAGTGCAAGTTTTTTCAATTTCTGACGGGAGAAATTACTTTACAGGGTCTTACGAGTCAAGGAAATTCGGAAATTTAGACAAAAAGTTAGGGAAAAGTCAAGAAATTTTTGATGCACTACCTTGCATCAGAATACCAATTATCATAGTAAATGAGAAAAATTTTGAATTATTCATCTAAAATTTTTACGGAAAATTTAGGCAGATTATATGACAATAAATAAATGGGTAGACAAATATTAACAATATTGTTCTCCCTTGTTCTAATAATTTGGGAAAATATTTCATATTAAATGATCGATGCTCTAGGTTTTTTTTTTTTTTTACTCTGCTGACAAACACAAAGCTCTGACACATTTTCTGACTAATTTCTAACTGCAAAGGTTTAAAATTGAGAATCTTAACTATTGAAGGGATTTAAGATCAATTAGCTTTTCCGTTTTTGATAAATAAATTACTTATCGACAGATAAGGGATTCTTGCTACTGCTTCAGGTTTTTAGCCTTTCCTGTGATGTCGCTTTTAGAAAGTTGATTCAAAATGCAGTCTTTATCAAAAAATGAATAACACCATTCGATTACATAATTTCTGAATAAGAACACCTGCCAATCTTATGCGTTTCCGAAAAGAATTGAATTCAGAAATGTGCCAGAAAGTATCTCTTTTGGATATAAGAATAACCTTAATAAATGAGATATTTTCACATATCGGAGAAATTGTTTCACAAACCTACCTTTTATTATATAGCTTCAAAAATTACGATGTTTTTAACTCTCCTTTTGTTCTTTTATTATAAACCACATTTTTTTTTATAAATCCTTATTTAAATAGGCCCCAGCAGTGACTGGGAGGTTTTGCTCTCGAAGCTGAAGGATGGGAGGTGCTGAGTTTGAATCCAATCATGCCCGTCGGTCTAACCATTCGGAGTTTTTGTGGTTTCTATTAATCCTTGTGCAAATAGGTACTTTGCAGGTTAGGTTCCCTTAAAAAGACCCTGACGGAGGACCACTTCCCCTCGGGCCTGCATCCCTCGTGCAGATAATTGGCCGTCATATATAACACCACAAACACACTATCTAAATGTTGAAACGTCTTAGAATTTAAGTAATCGTTATTGTTGCTATTGTGCATTGTCTGTCTTGCATATAATTTAAAAATATACTGGCAATTTATTCCATAAATATGTATTCAGTACTCTTTAAAAGAATCTTTATTGTGTGTTAAGGGTGTATTTGAAAAAACAGTTTTCCACTTTCAACAGTTCAAAATTTTCTGATACAATTTCAGACACATTTTTAAAAATAGAAACACGAAACTTGCTGAGGGATTTTTGAAGAGACGTATAAGGTGCCGTGGGATGTCTTTTTGCATTCAATTCATTAGAATTTGATTTAAAAACAATTATCTTTTCAGTATGGCCCTTTTTTCATTCACAGATCACCCGCTTCGGAAAAATCGGTTCGAAATGCCATTTTTAATTGCTTATTTTGCAATATTTGCTGCATTTATCAAAGAATCGATAATCACGGCACCTTGTGTACTTTCTATATAAGACAATTTGCAAGTTTGATATGTTTGAGAGCAAAAGTGAATTCAAAAATAAATCTGAAAATAAGCACTTTGAATCAAAATACACCCATAAGTAAAATCCAAAACTTTTTTGTAGAAATTGAGTCAGGCTAGATCGAGCCCAGCTGGGTCGGGTCTGTTTTCCCTGAGTTCAATACAGGCTGAGCCGAACTTTTAACTTATACACCGGTCTGGGCCAAAATAACTTTCGTTTGGGCCGAGCCTGAATTTCCGGTCCGTGCAGATTTCTAGAAGGCTTTGACAAATTTTTATTAAATTTGTTTGAGCTTTTCTCCAGTTGAACAGTGCATCAAACATAAGAGTTTTACGGTTGTGCATTTAGTATTTTAAAATAAGTTTTTTAACGCATGAAATAACTTATTTCGGATTTTTTCTAATTTTTTCATGTACGGTTAATTTTTTAAAAAATATTTAATTGTATGTGTGTGCACTCGTTGACTGGGGAGGGGGGGGGGAGTATAATTTTCTAGAAAGGTACTTCAAAACCTTTGCCCCCCTTGTTTTAGAGCCCAAGTTACACCTATGCTGAGGGGGTAATGCAAAATATTTCCAAAACCTGGCAAAATGACTGGCTGCTGCTCTGGGAAATTGAGGGTAATTGTTGCTGATTGCATAATTTATATAGCTTATGTCGACATTCACTGAGTCATTCACTAAACACACCTTCTAACATCGTGAGGTTTGACAACAGCTCAATATTAACTTAAGAAAAATAAAGCACATTTTAAAATTGATATTGGTAAATGTAGCTTTTGTATTTTTATTAATGGTTTTCAAAGGGGTAATAAAATCATACAATGGAAATTAAATTTTTGAGGCAAGCTACCAAGTTTTTAAAGGCAGTCCCACAAGACAAGGCATGCAAAACATCTCTGTTTTACACAAATTGTTTTTTGAAATTTTATTCATATTGATTATATACAGATGTGTGTAAACTTTATTTTAGAGGTTATCTTGTTTTTATTTTATTTTGAAGAGATAGAAGTGTCATGATGCTGGTTTAATAAGTCATTAACTGTTGACCTGAAAAATTTTACATTCTGAAAAATACATCAGGGGATTTTTTCTTGGAAAATGATTATGAACCTTGAACATAACTTTCATATAAAAATCATTTTTATTGCAAAATTATTACTTTTTCTATTAATATAATTCTGTCTTTTCCCTGAAGTTTACTCAAATACTGTCCTATGAAGAAAAAAAATCTTTTCAATTTTAAGATATGCCATTATTTTATTTTCACTTCTCAGCGTTCGAAATCCTTGGTGGTCCGCTGGTCCGAGACCACCGATAATTCAATCGGACCACTAATTTGAAAAATTTAGTGGTCCGCAGGACCAGTGCCTTTTTTCAGGCCCTGAGAAAACTGCAACCGATCGCACATAAGATTTTTTTATTATTATTATCAGTGATGCCGCAGACGCGCTATAGCGCGTAAATTACTCAAAAAATCGGCAATGGGACGCAAAAAATAGCTCTTACGCGTCCCACAAGACGCGTAATTTCGTTAAGGAATCGCAAAAAAACGGCAAATTTCGTTAAAAAATCGCGAAATAACGGCTAATTTACGGCAAATTTGTCAAACAATTCTCGAAAAAATGGCTAATTTCATTCCAAAACCCGAAACAAAAGGGAGATTTCTTCGAAAGATCGCGAAAAAACGGCAAATTTCGCCCAAAAAATTGCGGACAAATTTTAGATTTCTTCAAAAAATTGCAAAAAAAAACCGGCAGATTTCTTCAAAAAATCGCGAAAAAAGAGAAATTTTATCCGAAAATCCCGATAAAACGCGAAATTTGTCAAAAAAAAATCGCGAAAAACGACAAATTTCCTCAAAAGATTGCGAAAAAAACCACAAATTTTGTTAAAAAAGCGCTAAATAACAACTAATTTCCGGCAAATATCGTCAGAAAATGCGCGAAAAAATGGCTAGTTTTATCCTAAAACGCGAAAAAACGGCAGATTTCTTCAAAAGATCGCGAAAAAACGGCAAATTTCCCCAAAAATCGCGATAAAACGGCAAATTTTGTCAAAAAATATCGCGAAAAACGGTATATTTCCTCAATAAAAATAAGATTTCGTCAAAATAACGCGAAAAAACGGAAATTTCGACAAAAAAGCACGAGAAAAAAAAATAAATAAGTGAATGCCGGGAAAGAATTTTTCTGTTTTAAAGAACTAATTTTCTTGCTTCAAAATTGTTGTTGCTGCTCCAAAAACTGATTTTCATGCTTCCCAATCGGTTTTTTATTGCTCCAAATCTTTCTGAATGAATGTGACTCCTAAAAGCACCATTTCATTAAGCAAAGTACCCATTTACTCAATAAAAATATTCCTTTTTTCAGCAAAAATGTCTTTTTCAATAAACCTGTCTTGCCCCATTTTAAAAGAAATGCAAACAATAGTGATACTTGTTGTATTCTACACTTAAATAAGCATTATTTTATAATTAAATTTGTATCTTGCACATTTATTCTTTAAAAAGTACAGAAAATTTACTCTAAGTGTTAAAATTATTTAATAGAATTTTATGTAGCAGACCAGTGATGATGTCTGCGGACCAGTAAATTCTCATGCTTACTGGTCCTTGGGACCAGTGACTTTTTTTTAGGAATTCTAACGCTGCTTCTATAAATGTTTAATATATTTGCCTGAAAAAAGGTTAAAGTTTCTTATTCTTTTTGGAACATTAACCTTGTATGCCAAACAGTATGCTTGTTCTTCACTGTAGCTTGATCCTCACTGTATTCATTTCATAATTTTTTTTGAAAATGCTTAGTTTTCATATCATTTACTTCAGAACACTGTTATTCTAACTGCATTAATTTCTTTGTTTTCTCTTGAAAATTAATGTAATTTTTACAAAAGCAAAAATAAAGTCTTTAACACAGAAAGAGCAACTGAGGAAAAATGTTGTAAATTTTAAAATGCAACCTTTATTTCATATTTATTTTATGCAAAATTTAAATTTGTTTTACAAATAGGTTCATGTATGATCATGTGATTTTATGCATGGTGATTGCATAAAATTGTTTATTCTTATCAATGCAACCTAGAAGTTATAATAAAATTTGTTAAATCAGAAGATCAAATGCTTTCAACACCTAAATAGCAGCAATTTAATTTTTAACATGAAGAGCTACTGTTATAGGTAAGAGTTATATTATATATTATAGTGAAAACCCGCTTAAGATGTTTTCCAGGTTAAAAAATTTATATTTTCGATTCCTGTTATTTCTTTTCTTCTTACAACATTAAAATAACTTGTTTAAGAAGTTCAATTCAAAATTCTTTCCTGCTTAAAAAGTTATTTTTCCATCTATTATTCCTTTCAAAGCACATTTATTTTCTCTTTTCATTTATTATTGTATTTGCTGTGCTTTAAATGTCTTTCTTTATATCCTTCACTATTCAATAAAGTCGACCTTTAGGACTGATAGCAGTTATGTCAATTTTATTGTACCTTAAAATCCACTTCAGTTAAACTAACAAGTGTGATGGAATGCAGATAAAGGATGAGTCCCTTGTCATAGTAAAAATAGCGACGGATTAGAAGAAAAGGGAATTGGTCTTTAAATGTCTTTCCTTATATCCTTCACTATTCAATAAAGTTAATGTTTAGGACTGATAGCAGTTGGGTCAACTTTATTGTACCTTAAAATCCATTTCAGTTAAACTAACAAGTGTGATGGAATGCAGATAAAGGATGAGTCCCTTGTCACAGTAAAAATAGTGACTGATTAGGAGAAAAGGGAATTGGTCCACCCTACGGAGGAGAAGTTCTTTCAGTTCAATCATTAGTTTCTTTTACAACAGATTATCTGTCATCCTCTTCCACGATTGGAATGAACCAAAGCTGTATTTTGTGGTTTGGTTCATTCTTTTTGAAATTTTGAAGTCAGAGTACTGTGCATAACATCAAAGCTTTCTTGTTAGAAAATACATGAACAGAAAAATCTTTTTTTTTTTTTTTTTTTCCTTGCTTTCAAAATCATGGGCAAGGCAATTAAAACTTGCCATTTGAGATAAAATCAAAATTTTGAAATTTGTTAGTAACTCGAAAATAACGAGTTGCAAAGAAGTTGAACATACCAGTGACTACTCTGAGTGGAATTGTAGCAAAAAGAGATCTCATTTAAAATTCTTCTGATAAGCCTCGAAAATTTAAAGAAGTGAAAAGTTCTATTGAAAGTGTCAAAAATATGCCTGAAGAAATTTTAAATAGCTTCAAGCAAAATAGACTGCTATCAATTAAAGGTTACTGAGAAAACATGAAAACAAAAGACTATAGCCAATTTTTTTGTAAAAACATAACAAATGATGCTTTAGAGGCTACTTCAGTCAGGCAAAAAGACCTGTTCTTTAATGCTAATCCTATGGAAGAAATTTATAAAAATATCTTGATTGAATTTCAATGTTTTTTGCATGTCAAAATTATATTATTCCAAAAATCTGCTCTCAAAATGAAAAAGGTAAAAAATGGTTTTTGTCATCAATCTCAGCTATTTCCCACTCCCCCCCCCCTAAAAAAAAATAATTAAAAACATTAAAATCAAACTGTAATATCTTTATAAATTTCTTCCATAGAATTAGCATTAGTGAGCAGGTCTTTTTGTGTGTCTGAAGTAGCCCCTTAAAGATAAATTTCTTGTCTTGGATTAAATAAATAGTTTCTAAGGTAATTATGTATTTTTATGTTATTAGCTAACTTTTAAAGTGTGCAAATTGATTTAAATTTAAGAAAAACTCAGTTTTATAAAAAGTACTCCTTGTATTATTTTACTAATATAAAAAAAAAAATCCCTCTCCTGTATATTGATACTTAAACTATTGATTTTTTTCAAAAGTTGATATAATAATTTATTCCCTTACATTCCCTTGGGAAACTTCTTAAGAAGGTTTCACTGTACTATATACATACTTATTTTATAACATACTTTTGTCAATGAGTAATTATATCTAAATAAAAAATTTAAATAACATTGGTTTTTAAGTATATTTATTTCTGAATGGCAGCTGTATTTCCTAAATCCTAAAATATTCATATAACAATAAAATGCTATTTAAGTATATTTGGAATACATAAAATTATAAAAGTTTATACTGTTTATATCAAATAAAATCTATTAGAGAATTTCTTTTAAAACAGCTTCTCATCTTATATAAAATTCTTTTAAATATTCCTGGCTTTCTGTTTTCCTTCTGGGAGATGGGGGATAAAACAATTCATTTTATTTAGTATTTTCCAAGATCATTGCTATAAAAATAGATTTTCAACATACTTTTTTCCTCCTACACAGAAGTAATCAATGTACGATTTAGTGAGTAAGTAATGTATAAGTTACGTTTCAATAATCAGCATAATGTTTTCAGAAAATGAAATATTGATATATCTACTGTAAATGTAATTATATATTTCTAAAATTTCATCACAAGTAAAACTAGAATAATTTCAATGCATGATTCTCTATAATTCAGTCATCCAGTAATTTAGCATTAAAGTTGGTAGCACGTGAAAGCTGAGGGGAAGAGCATATGTTCAACTATTTGTTTCTAAGAGTGGAATATTGGCATATTTTACAATTATATCTAAAATTCAGTTTCTGGCTTTTTCTTACTTTACTCTTATGCCTAACTTTTTAATGAACCTCAGTTAAATATTAGTTAACATTATTTAAATGTATGTTAAAAAATAATTTTCCAGTAATCTGGCTCACCCCTAGTCTTATACGAGTCACACCAGTGAGTTTATGGGCTTCTTTAAACTGTGTTTGCAAAGCTATGTAATTAATACAGAAAGATTTTAGGTGCCTATTTTGATGGTCATATACTATTAATTTTTCAAAACTCTAAGCATTTAATATTTAATTTATGCACACTTTTAAAAGTTACAATCTTCTTTGGTCTTGCAACAGATAAAAAAAAATTCTTCTATAATCCTGCCCTAGACAAAAGAATTTTCATACAAAAAAAGAGGAACGTATTCTTGCCAAAATAAATTAATTATAAACAAATATAGGTTATCAAAGAAACTTTTTATTATTACAAATAATGCTCGGATGGTTTAAAAGAGCTTTACAACATGTTAATATGATATGTAAAATTCTTTCACAACAATACTCTGAAGTTAAAATCTCAGAAATTAAGTCGCATATTTATGAAAATTGATATGAATATATATTTTCATCCAAAAATAGATTTCTTAATGATATTTAGTTTCCATCTGCAACACAACTCATTTTTCCTATCATCTCAAATTTCACCACATATAAAGTTAAAAAAAATAAAATCTTTTAGCATCATTTAAAGCAAATTAGGTTATTGATCTAATAACATGGTTTGAATTCTTATAATTACCAACATTATATTAATTTATGTTTATTTTTTAATCTGAGTGGCTAATTGATATACTTTTATCTTCAAAAAATTTTCTAAGCTTTTGAAAAAGAACAAAATTTTCTATGAATGAAAATGCTATTAAGAGTGTCTTGTACCATTAAATTGATTTGATATGGGAAAAAATGTCTTCATTGTTTGCCATTTGAATATTTATATGTATTTTTCAAACCACTAGCTTTTCAAAAAGAAATTATGCAAAAATTTAAATTGCCCCAAAATGTAAATTTTTGAAAGGCAGTTTGATTAAAATATTTCAAAATATTTACCTTGAGTCTAAATTTATTCTGAAATGCTTTAAGATTTATTGAATTTGTTTTCAAGATGCTATTACTTTATGTAAAAACTTTTCTTATCTATAACTCTTTTATTAAAATTTTGTAGAAATTTTTTGTATTTTTTGCTGAAAATTCACTATAAAGTGAATTTTTTCCACTAAAGTGCATTTACACATTTCAAATATATTCATCTCTGATAAGTTGCAAAGTTAAATATTTATATGTAACGTTTTATTAAATATTTGTTATTTCTGATTTAGCATTTTTTAATTTATGTAATTATCTTTTAGAAACAATATCAGTAAATATCAAGAACCTGTTGAGAAATATAGAGCTGTAATTAAGTTTTATTTTAAATGTGCATAATAAAGATAAAATTTTCTACTAAGAAACATGTATTATTCCTTCATTAACATTCTTTTTCAACTTTGACAAAATTAGGATACTGTTGTCTTTTTATAGGTATATTTATAGTCTATTCCTATATTGGATAAAGTTTTATTATTGTGAAGGAGTATTAAAAAAGTATGAATTGCAACAAAATTATTTTATAGTGTGCATGATATCGTTTAAATGAAGAATGTTATATTTTATAAGTTAAAGATAAATTAATGCTATTGTTCTAGTTATTTGATTGAATGTTAGCAATAAGTAGTTTTAAATATTGGGTTTTGTGTAATGGCTTAGTTTAAAGCATTTTTAATAAACTCTTAAATTGCTATTTTGGTGCATAGTAATTGTTTTATGCTGAAAAATACAGATTATATTAAATAACTTTTTGGCTTTTTAAAAAGCTGATCTAATTTGTCTAAACTAATAATTAACAAGTGGCTTTATAAGATATTTTTTTTCATTGAGATATAGCTGAAGAAACCTAAATGATATACTAATAAACAATTGCTCGCTCTTGGTAGTATGAAAATTTATACTCTTTCTGAAACTTAAAAATGGTAACTAGTATTACCAGTCATGATCACATTGGTAGTTATTGTATGTTTGAAAACTTTTCCTAGTGTTACTGGGTATTTGGAAGGTTGGATTGGGTTTTTGCTTAAATAGAACTGATGATTTTAAGACTGGTTAGAAATTGCTAGACAATTTTTGTTAACATTTGTTTTCTTTTTTGCCAATAAGGGGAGGGAGAAGGTAGGAAAATTAAAAATATAATTTTATTCCTTGTTCATACACAATGAAATGCAAGATTAAAGTTGCTTTTGTAAGCCAGAAACATGTTTGACAAGTATGTCAACCTGAGTTCATTGATGTTCATGCACTGTTTTGTCTGTGTTAGCTATGCTCAAAAATTCATCAGAGATTGTCAGAATATGTGGTGATATTAGATATGACTTTTAAACAACTTAGTTATTTTTAATTTTAATAGTAATTTCAATTCTTTGGTAATCATGACTACTGTCTTTTGGATGAAAGTCTCAGTATGGTTCTCTTTTTTGCCAAATGTATAGTTGTAACCATTCCATTTTTTCTTCTTAATCAAATATGTTTTGTATGGGAAAAAAAAATAATAAAATGTGTCTTGTTTGTATAAGCACTGATCTGATTATTTTTTTAACTTCAGGTTCAAAATATATTTTAAATAAGGGAAAACTTGAATGATAGGCAGCTATGCAAATGATATTTTTTTTAATTTTAAATTTGAAGAAAAAAATTTATAAATATTCACTTTATAATGGATTGTTTTCAATTTATCGAGATTAAATGTTATGATTCATAATTCAATGAAATATTCTAAAAATATTAAAATTTAATTAAAACTAGCATATTTATCATAAAATTATACTTACAAATTGACCACCAAACATGATGCTCACCAATTTTGATGAATTTAAAGTACATTGAAGGGTGCTTATCCCTAATTATTTTGATCCAAGGATTTCATCAAATGGTCTTAGATTTTGAGAAATTGAGGGTCAAAGTTCAGCTTATGTTTAATCATGTTTAAATGTTCAGTTTGCAACCTACGACAAGTGCTCCATGGTGTGATCAGAGAGCACTCGCTTACCAGCCATACGACCTGAGTTCAATGCCACTACTTTTATTTTATTTATTTTTTCTTATTTAATCATTTTTATATTATGACCTTTACAACTTTTGAGCATAGTTATGTTTTGCTGAAGCTTCAATTATTTATATATATATATAATCTAAAAAATATACAACTGTATTTTGTTTCCATGAAAATTTATATTTTAATCTCATTTGTAAACTGGCATCTCTACTGCCGAAATTCCAAGCTATTTTATGTGTAGATTTTTATTTATTATTATTTTTTTTTAATTATAATTTACCATTATATATTTTTAGAAATGTTCAGATACAATTCATAATAAATATATATACTTTACAGAATTGTACAGAATTGAATTGGAATTGATATTTTTTTTCCACTCTTTTTAACTTGCTATTATATGAAAACCCAGCAACAATCATGAATCCCTCAGAAAAACTTTCTTTCCATTCTCTGAACCATGTACTTTCTCCTTTTTTTTTTTTCCTTTATGATAATAAATGGCTCTTGTTTTTGCTGCATTTAAATACACCCATGATTCATCTATTGTGACAATTGTTTTCCATTTTTCTTTAGATAAGTGTTTCTCGTATAGAACTTTGCAGCATGTCTTGTGTTCAGGGATATGCTTTGGAAGAAGACAATGCACAATGCATTTTTCGATTTCTTAACATTTAAATCAACGTTTATCATTTTGTTTACAGTGTCACTGAGCATTTTTAAGATTTTGAAACAGTCCTTTGAGTAGGGGGATTTTTTTTTTTAACATTAAACAACCTACTTTTGCAATCAGATGTTCGTTTTTTCCTTGAATACTTGCTTACAATTTTTGTCCCACTTGAAACTCCAATTTGACGTTTTTTCCTTTCTTGTTGATGATATTACCTGTCAACACTTTAGATATCACAAAACCATGACTCTCACATCGATTTTGGATAACAGAACATGAATATTTCTCTTTGGAAAGAGTGTAAATATAGCCTTCAAACCACTGCTTCATTAAAAATGCTTTCTACAGAACCTGTCCGGCGTGCATATGTTTTATTATTAGAGTATGAAATGAAAAGAAATACTTGATCACTAACCGAAAATTTTCTAATGATCTTTTATTGAAATAGTCAGTATAAGTTTTTTGCTTATTCAGACTGCCATAATTGATGCAAGAGCCACTGCTTTTTCCATTTTAATCTTAAGATTTTGTAAATAATCACTTGCAAACTCTGTTATACTTACTGGAAGATGTATTTCTCCTGACCATCTCGACTAAGATTGCTAACAACCATTGTGATTCCCTACCATATAACAATTTGAATGAAGAAATGTCTGTGTTTCAACTAGGTACTTCACGATATTCAAATAAAAGAAAAGGAATCTATTTATCCCAGTCTTTTGGATCCTCTAGAATAATATAATGTAAAATATTTTTTAATACCCTGTTAAATCTTTCTATAAGGAAAGTGCAGCTTGCATCACTGTGGGTCAAATAACTGTGGAAAAGTAAGAAGCACTTGTTCGTTCTTTACAACTCGTAATGTGCACATGAGTTAGAGCAATTTGATTGGTCTGCATTCAACAGGTCTATATGATTGGCCTATGTCGCCAAGATGAAATCTACAATAATTGTATCAAACAAAAATGTAGTGGTAGATTGGTTGAGAGAAGTGTTTGTTTGTAAACATGCCCTTTCCTTAGAGAACCATTGCAAGCCGTGTATCCAGTGCAAGAAAATCGGAGCTGGATCCTAAACTTTTTAAATTTTTTTTGTGTTAATGCGGATGTGAAATTGGTTCATTGATCACTAGCAATACTATTTGGAATACCTGTTATATAAAATAATTGTAATGATGAATCATAAGTTGTTTTTGCCGAAGGGATCTTATAGCTATGGCCCGAAGCCATCAAGTGATGCTATCGAACTGATGAGTGTATTTAATCGTTTGATTTTTTTAATTACTTTTCTCTGAGTATAAATTAATATTTTGTTTCAATTTACATTAAAGAGATATATACTCTCTGTGTTTTTGTCTTATGAAAATTGAAATGGGCAAATAAGTGCTTTTTACACAGGTACTGCCAATAGCGATGGATAATATTCTGATTTTAGTGGATTATTATAAAATGCTGTAAGTGACAGTTCTTTATTTATCTATATGTCATTAAATATTCGTTCAAGTTTTCGTTTAAATTTAAAAACTGTCAAAAGAACATGTTTGTGTAATAAAAAAAGAATAATGATATTATAGTACATTATTTTTGCATTATCAATGATTTGTCTTTCTCAAAATTGGATCTCAGAAAAATTGATATCTCACAAATCTGGAAACTTAAATTTCATCTTTTTAAATGAATTCATTTAAAATAATTTTCAATGATTCAGTTGTCTCCTTTTCTTCTCCCATCCTACAAATTAAATTTAATACTTACAATGCTTTACTTATTTTTTAATAAAATATTTTATTCATTCTTTAATAAATAATACTTGAAATACGTCCTTATCTCAGTACACTTAATACACAAAATTTTAATATTAAAAAAGATGTGAATTTATTAACTGTATTAACACAAATGGAATTGAACAAAAAATTTAAGGAATATGTAAACACTTTATTAAAAACTTTTAACTATTTTCATACCTGGAAAAAATACCTTTCAAACATCACTTGAAAACACATAATTGCTAAATGATGACATTATACAATATCGCCTGCGCAAACAGCTCGTGTTGACATGTTTGCTCATGTTTTGTCAAATGATTTGGTGTTTGAAAGAAAGAGACTTTTTTTGTAATACTGAGTCAGGGGTGATTCTCGTCCGAAATTTCCGAAAATTTAAGGCATCCTCTTCCGAAAATTTGAAATTGGGTTATCAGTTCCGCATAGTTGCCAACTTGTACGGTTTTGCGCGCGGAAAAAACAATTGCATAGAAATGCAAATTTCGTGATAGGATCGCCGAAATAGCATAATTTCGTCAATATTTCGTGGAAAAACGACAATTTCGTCAATGTTTTTGTAAACGACGTCAATGTTTTTGTAAACGAACTTTGTCAAAAGATCGATGAAAAACGCGAATTTCCTGTGCGGATCGCGAAAAAAACGGCAATTTCACCAAATATCGCAGATAAAACGTTGATTTCTTCTGAAGACGGCGGGAAAACGCCGATTTCGTCTAAAGATTTCGGATATAACGCCGATTTCGTTAAAAGATACGGTAAAAAAAAACACCGTTTTCGATAAAAGATAGCTTAAAAATATTTTGTCAAAAGAATATTTGAAAAAATTCCCAGATTTCATCAAAAGATCACGGAAAAAACGCCGTTTTCGAGAAAAAATCGCGTAAAAAAGTAAATTTTGTCTAAAGATCGTCGAAAAAACGCCGATTTCGTTAAAAGATAGCGGAAAAAACGTCGTTTTCGTTAAAAGATCGCGGGAAAAAAACACCGTTTTCGATAAAAGATCGCTTAAAAATATTTTGTCAAAAGAATATTTGAAAAAATACGCAGATTTCATCAAAAGATCACGGAAAAAACGCCGATTTCGTCAAAAGATCGCGGGAATAAAACGCCATTTTCGAGAAAAAATCACGTAAAAAAGCAAATTTTGTCTAAAGATCGTCGAAAAAACGCCGATTTCACTTAAAAAACATGGGAAAACGCCGATTTCGTCAAAAGATCGCGGAAAACCGCCGATTTTGGCAAAAGATCGCAATAAATCGCTGATTTTGCTAAAATATTGCTGATTTCGTCTGAAGATAACGTGAAAACGCCGATTTTGTCCGAAGATCGCTGGAGGGGGGACTCACGACTCCCCCCCCCCCTCCGCCGATTTCCGAAAATGCGATGCGAATTTCCGAAATTTTTTTTTTATCTAGAATCACCCCTGTACTGAGTTGTAAAATTTGTAAAAACAAAAATATATATATATAGGTTTATCGTTAAGTACAAATAAGAAATAGGTCTGTCACTCTACCAGATTATAATCAACATTTACTTCCAATGACGTTGCAAAAAAGTCGGTTACATAATGTCACTGAATCATGTGTGCAGCTTTAGCTACTAGTGTTATATCATGACATTGTGAAGGTTGGGTATCGAAACTTAAAAAACAAAGACTAAGACGTTGAAAAAGCAGAGCCCTCTTTCAGCCTACTGATGTTGATGAGGCCCGTCTGTGAAAACTTGTGAAAGTAGATCAGTATTCAACCAATCGAAAGCTTGCTCAAGAGCTAGAATAGGATATTTTGTCACACCCACTTTAATGTTTTGATACGAATAATAATCTAAACTGCAGGATTTGCTTCATCATTCCACCGCATTGATAAAAATGTGCTACTTGACTATATAGTAAAGCATTCTCATTGGTCAGAATAAATATAGTCTATAAAAGAGGTAGAGTTTTGATGCAGAAAATGCTGCAGATGTCTAATGATGTAAAACCTTTCTAAATGGAAATCTGTAAGCAATCTGAGCATGTATCAAACCAATCTCAAAAGTAAATTGGTGATGATAGAAGCTGTTAAAACATAACAAGCATAAGGTACATTTTATGTTGACGACACTATCAACAGAGGGTGCAGGAGCCTAAAATATTCAAAATGGGGATTTTTATTCTACTAAGGAGTCTAGAAACTTTAAATTTGGCATGATAGTTAATTATAATATATAAATGTCTTCTAAGAACTGTCTAGTGTAATTTTGAAATTAAAAGTTGTGAAGCAAAATGCTAGTTCAAAAAGCATTCCGAAAAATTCCTAAATTAAGATTTCTGTACAAGCTCTGGAAGTAATAAACCGATTATAAAAGTGATAGTTTCGAATCAATTGTGACACTCTCTGATCCTACATAGATCATTCTCATGTTCCTCTATGTTCTATGCCAGTACCGCTACCACATGAGGTAAGCTAAAATAAGAAATATTCTAAAAAAGCCTTTAAAAACTTTTTAAATTACATTTCTATGGAATGCTAGGGAATATCAAACCGATTTTAAAATTAATATTTGCAAATTAATAATGACAGTCTTTTTCAACGTATGCATTTTATGGTAGTGCCACTACCCCTCCAGAGGTTGTAGACCCTTTGAAAAGGAACTTGGATTTCGACATGATGATTAATTTTAAGATTTAAATGCATACAAGGATTGTTCCTAAGAAATTAAATACATCAGGTGAATACTGATTTGAACGTATGAATTGAACATAAAAGTTTAAAAATATTTTCTAACTTATCGTTTATTTAGAATCATCTTTAGTTCTTCGTATTATTTTATGTCTCATTTCGGAATAATGCATGTAATAATGAAATTTAGTCAAACTGTGGCTTAAATGGAAGTTTTTGAGTTATTCCTTAATACATTATTGGTTTTAATGAAAATCAGACAGTCAAGTATCACTTGGCATATTTCAACTATTACGCGAGCAAAGCCGTGGGTGTTGCTAGTATATTACAATAATATACTCAGAATACTCTGAAACATATTTATTAGTATAGCAAACATGCTATGACATTCTGTGTACACTCCAAAAGTGGAGTTGAGTTGAAACTTGATTACATGATACAATATTAAAAATAATTACAGCAATTGCAGTATGTATGTGAATATATCACATTATTCTCCCTTTTTGTAAAGTTTTTAATCACGATAGCAAATTGGTTTTCTATGTATACACAAGGGATAGTGCCGAACAGTTTCAGGGCTCTTAGTAGGATCATTGTTGGGATCTACGGTGATAACAGGTTCTGGTATGTCCGAAGCAGAGAACTCCATCAGCTGTGGATTATTGGATGGTACATAGTCTGAAAAATCTGCTGGCAGTGAATCTATTTCTGGATCATTAGTGCATAATGGAACTTTGTTAGTTATACCAGGGTCAAAATCATCAACATGGGTAGCTATATTTAGAGGTGAGTCATCAGTGTAGTCAGGTCTTAACTGGTCGATATTTCTTGCCATTTACATTGACATATCAAGTTGTGTTACCTAATTTATAAAAAAATCCCTGTCGGCTTGGCCTATAGGCAGAGGTAGATTTTGTTAAGTGCTCATTTCAACAATAAAAAATAAAATGTAATTGGTGAAAAACACAGTTTAACAATTTTATTTGGCTGCTTCTGAAATTTTAATTTCATTTTTCTGTAAGAGCCAGTTTTACCAGAATCATTTTAAGCTAAATTTGGCTCAAATGCCCAATTTGGCAGCTTTTTTAAAAAAATATATTGTGACTTTATGAAAAAATTGACGAATAAGGTAAATTGTATAGTTCCTAAATAAGAAAAACTGCCAACTAAATGCATTTGAGAGCAAAAAATGGTTTTAAAAATGAGTCATAAAATAAGCAATTTGTTATTTGAATGCATCCTCAAATCTTCAATCACGGTTGCTTTGGGAAATTTTGTTCAAAAGGGCTATTTTGACAGCATTTTAAAAAATATATTCTTCCTTTATCGAAAAACTAACCAATGCGGCACATTATATAGTTTCTAAATAAGAGAACTTGTCAATTGGATGCATTTGAGAGCAAAAATTGTTTTAGAAATGAATCACAAAAAAGCAATATATTATTTGAATGCATCCTGAAATCTTCAATCATGATCGCTTTGGAGAATTTTGTTCATAATGGCTATTTTGAATACATCTTTTGAAATATGCTCTGCCTTTATCTAAAAACTGCCCAATGCAGTACATTATACAGTTTCTAAATAACAGAACCTGTCAATTGGATGCATTTTGAGAGCGAAAATGGTTTTAAAAATAAGTCATAAAATTAACAATTTGTTATTTGAGTACTTCCTTAATCGCAATCGCTTAGGGAAATTCAGTTCAAAGTGCCTTTTTTGGAAGCTTTTTTTAGAAATATATTCTGCCTTTATTGCAAAACTGGCCAATATGTCACATTATATAGTTTCTAAATAAGAGGATCTGTCATTTGGATGCATTTAAAATCAAAAATGAATTTAAAAATGAGTCAGAATACAAGCAATTTGGATTTGAGGTTTTTTTTCTCAAACTCCTATTTTTTTTTTTTTTTTTTTTTTTTTTTTTTTTTTTTTTGCATAGGAATTGGTCCTATGAAAAACTTGTCAATATAAAAGTTGTAGATATTATTGAGAAGATGTAAAATAAATTTATTTAGATTTGATAGTTTAAGAATTGAACAAGTTATGGATTTTTTTCTTTTTCCACCCCTCCCCCTTTTTCTTTTCGTTTTTAATTTTTTCATCGGTAAAAGTTGATCCTTCAAAAACTGTAAATACAAAAGTTTTAGATAATTTTAAGAACATTTATAAAAAATTTAGTTGGATTAGATATCTTGAGAATTGACGAAGTTATGAATTTTTTTCTCCCAAAAAACCTGTTTTATTCGCATCTTGAGCTCATTTTTACCACGCTTTTATTAACTTCACCTGTATGTTTGTGAGTTTGTAACTCCTTATTTTATATATGTTCACCGATTACTTCGAAACCATGCAACTGATTAACTTGGTTTTGGTGTTAAATGAAAGATGATGCTCTCGAATTGGTACCACTTCAGTTTCATCAAAATTGGATCAGTACTTTTTTAGTAATTAGGCAAAAACTAATAAAATTAGTGATTTTTCGCTAATTAAAAGTGTTGAATACGTTCACTGAATAGAGTGTAGACAGCATGGCCGAGCGGTCTAAGGCGCCGGATTGAAGCTCTGTTTTTCGAATGAGATTGTGGGTTCGAACCCCACTACTGACATTATTTACATCTATGTAAAATTAAAAAAAAAAAAAATCCGTATTACAATTTTTATTTTTAACCGGCTTCAGAAAAGGAAGAGGAAGTTATCAATTCGACGCGTATGTATTTTTTTCTATGTATGTTCACCAATTACTCTGAAACTATCCAACTGATTAATTTGGTTTTTCTATTACATATAAATATAGTTTAACAAAACTAAAAACCACGCTTTTAAAGTAATCCAACTAAAAAGTGAAAAATAAATATAGTTTAAAAAAACTAAAAAACACGCTTTTTAAGTATATCAAACTAAAAAGTGAAAAATAATTCGTACTATAGGCTGAAAACGAAAATAGATGAAAAATACTATATTACTATAAAATCATTGTTATTATAGAAATCAATTAATAAGCAATAAATAAAATTATCGTGGAAAAAAAGCGTGGGGTGCTTCTTAAGAACTGATAGATGGAGCATGGTAGATGCAGCACCCCACGCTTTTTTTCCATGATAATTTTATTTATTGTGTATTAATTGATTTCTATAATAACAATGATTTTGTAGTAATATAGTATTTTCATCTATTTTCGTTTTCAGCTTATAGTACGAATTATTTTTCACTTTTTAGTTTGATATACTTAAAAAGCATGTTTTTTAGTTTTTAAACTACAGTAGACTCCCTCAAATCCGCACTCCTAAAATCCGCAACTCTCTAAAATCCGCACATATTTTACGAATGTAAACAATGAAGCATTCAGTTCAGATGTAGGTGTAAAAATTGATTTTTTCAGTTTTATATCAATTCCATACATTTTTCAATTTATAATTTTAGTTAAGGTTATTGAATTCATGCTTTTTTTATGAAAAAAGAATTTTTTTTTTTTTTTGAAAAAATAAAGATATTGCTAATATCATTGATGGTAATCACAATCTTACCAAATATATTTATGTATTAATCAAGCTTTTTTAGTTATTAAGTCTGGCTAAACCTGAAATAAAGTTTCATTATGTTATGATCCTGATGTGAATTAGAAATGTACCTTTAAGAGGCAAGTTTCATTGAATAATTTAGGAAAAACACATTTCCTCTTTTATAATGAATATTTAATTGTACATTATTGATTATTAACTTGACCTTTCCTTTTAGTATTTTAATCATTTTAAAAAAATATCTAAATTTTTATTATTTTAGTTTATTTCTTTTTTTAATATTTTTGTATATTGTATGCATTCATTATACCTTTGATTTCATTATTAATTACATTCAAATTATTTTTGAAAAAATGTAAACAAAGCAATGACCAGAAATCCGCAAATTTCTAAAATCCGCAAAACCTCTGGTCCCAAGCTGTGCGGATTTAAGGGAGTCTACTGTATATTTATTTTTAATTTTATAACACATCTGTCATGCATAAACGTTTGGCCTATTTCTTAAAAGTAAAGCAAACTTTAAACTAATTCGATATCTGTTTTATTTAAGAAATTATGGCGTTTTATCGGGTTTCACAAAAACCCTCCTTATTTCCACCCCCTTGGTCCGATTTTGCCCATTAATGAACTTGACTGAGATTTTATGTATCAGTTTGAAAGAAATCTGAGCAAAATTGGAGAAGTTATCGTGTCCATAAAAAAGTGATACAGACCGATATATATATATATACAGGGTGATTCTAAATTTTTTTTACAATAAAAGAGGGATGATAGTACACATCAAGCCAAACAATATTAAATAGGAGACCAAGGGTCCCAAACGAGATAGCTGCCATTGAAGTTTAGGTTCCAAATTTTCAAATAAACATAACAAACGGAAAAATTGGTCGATTGACACTAAAATTATTCTTCATGTCGGCATTTTCATGAAATTTAATTATGAAGTTAAATTTCAAAAAATGCCGATAGAGGGCGCTTTAGACTTTGGAATAATGAACAACTATTTTTTGCCGGTATTGTTTGCATCTAAATATCTATCTTAAATGTTTTCGTAAACTTAAATTTTGAGCTCAAAATCTGAGCAGTTGGGAGTGGTTAAGTAGCACAAATTGAACTGTGTTCAGAGGGTTCAAATTTAAAATAATTGTAAAAAAAAAGGAAAAATTGGTTCATTGAATTGCGGTTTTTACTAAAACTATTCTTTAGGTTGGTATTGTCTTGAAAATAAATTATAAAGATACATTTCAAAAAATGTCGATAGAGGACGCTTAAGACTTTGGTGTAACATACAACTATTTTTTGCCGTTATTATTTGCATCTCATTAAATGTTTTCGGATGCTTAGAATTAAACTTAAATTTTGAGCTCAAAATCTGAATAGTAGGGAGTGGTAAGTAGCACAAACTGAACTGTGTTTAAGGGGGGGGGAGGGGGGGTTCAAATTTAAAATAATTATAGAATATGGAAAAAATGGTTGATTCGTTTGCGGTTTAAAATAAAACTATTTTTTAAGTCAGTATCTTCTTGAAAATAAATTTTAAAGATAAATTTCAAAAAATTCCGTTAGAAGCGCGTTAAACTTCAGAGTAACCAACAATTTTAACCATTATTTTTTGGTTCTAATTAAATGCTTGCAAAAGCTTATTAAATGTTTTCGGAAGCTTAGATTTAAAATTAAATTTTAAGCTCAAGTTCTGAATCGTTGGGAGGGGTTAAGAAGCGCAAGCTGAAGTGTTATCAGGAGTTCAAATTTAACCCTCCCCCCTCCTCTAACACAATTAAATTTTTCGCTACTTAAACACTTCCAACGATTCAGAATTTGAGCCCAAAATTTAAGTGTATGCATTTGAAAGTATTTAATGAGATTAAAAGAATAACAGTTAAAAATAGTTGTACGCTACTCCAAAGTCTAAAGCGATCTCTATCGGCATTTTGTGAAATTAATCTTTAAAATTTATTTTCAAGAAAATGCTGATTTAAAAATTAATTTTAGCGAAAACAGCAAACGAATCGACCATTTTTTCAGTTTTTATAATCATTTGAAATTTGAACCATTTGAACACAGTTCAGTTTATCTACTTAACCACTCTCAACTATACATATTTTGAGCTCAAAATTTAAGTTTAAGCTTACGAAAGCATTTAATAAGATGCAAAAAATAACGCCAAAAAAGAGTTGTTCGTTACTCTAAATTCTAAAGCGCCCTCTATCGGCATTTTTTGAAATTTATCTTTATAAATTATTTTCACAAAAATACCTACATAAAGAATAGTTTTAGTGAAATCCGCAAATCAATCGACCAATGTTTCCGTTTTTTATAATCATTTGAAATTTGAACCCTCTGAACACAGCTCAGTTTGTGCTGCTTAACCACTCCCGACTATTCAGATTTTGAGCTCAAAATTTAAGTTTGAGTCTAAGCTTACGAAAACATTTAATGATATGCAAATAATACCGGCAAAAAATAGTTGTTCGTTACTCCAAAGTCTAAAGTGCCCTCTATCGGGATTTTTTAAAATTTACCTTTATAATTTAATTTCAAGAAAATGCCGATATAAAGAATAATTTTAGTGAAAACCGCAAATCAATCGATCAATTTTTCCGTTTTTTATGTTTATTTGAAATTTTGGTCCCTAAACTTTAATGGCGGCTATCTTTTTTGGAAAATGTTTTGGACCTTTGGTCTCCTATTTAATATTGTTTGTCTTCATGTGTACTATCACCCTTCTTTTAGTGTAAAAAAAAAATTTGGAATCACCCTGTATATATATAATATACATATAACTTTTTTACTAATGGTAGTTTTAGAATCTAGAGGTCACGATCGGTGTAGATCTGCAAAAATTTTTCAGAAATTCCAACATGGGAGCGACCACAATGGGTAGTATTTCATACGAAATCTACCTAAAACACTTTTACACCATTGTTAGTTTCTATGAGATTTCACAAATACTTTCTGCTTAGGAATTATGAACTTTTTTGTGGGATCTATCATGATAGTATTTTTGAACTTTACTTTGTACATGAAATGGAGTGCTAGGATGCACAAAAGAAATAGGTGTGCATATTTGGCGTTTTAAAAATAGCTTTGCTGGTGTACAATTTGTAGTTGCATGTGGTGTAGACCTGTACCACATCAAAAACCTAGAAATTTTCTGACTTATTGTTGATTTGTCATAGTTCATATTGCTCAGAGCATTTTTAAATGTTTGCACTGATCACTTAACCAGACCATTCGATTGAGGCCTATATGTTGGAGTTAATGTATGCTCCACTCACTGCATGTGTTTTCAAAAAGGGTTTGAATTCATTGGATATTAGTTGAAGCCTATTGTCTTGGACTATGTTCAATGGCAAACCATATCTAGAAAAAAGGCGTTGTAGAGCATCTATGGTATGGTGGGCATGATATAAGGCATCAAAATTATTTCTAGCCATTTAGAATACCTATCGATGACTATTAAATAACTTTTGGCCGCCTTTCAAAGCAAAGTCGATGTGAACTCTCTCCCAGTAAGATTTTGCCAAAGTCCAAGGTTGTAATGCTACTGCAGGAGGTGCACAAACATTCTGTTGACATGCAAGACATTTGTGTACCACTTCTTCAATCTGAATATCCATATGAGGCCACCAGATATGGCTAAGTGCCACAGCTTTCATTTTGGTCATGCCAGGATGGGTATCATGGATCAGTTCTAACAATTGGTTTCTATATTTTTCAGGTATAACGACTCTCATGCCCCCTAATATATAATTGTTATAAATTGATAACTGAGTTTTGTGGTCAAAAATGGTTTGTCACTGTACAGTTTATCAGGCCAACCATTTTGCACAAATTTAAGAACAGGTCCCAAAACAGTATCGGTTCTAGTTGCAGCAGGAATATCTGAACTTGTTCTGGATATCCTGGATAGTCTTCACAATAGGATATTTTGTAAATCTCAGGCTTCTCTCCAATCTCACTTTCAGCTGGTGATCGCGACTGCGCATCAGCATTTGTGTGTTCCTTTTTTGTACTCGATTGAATAATCAAAGCTAGGCAGAAGAACAGCCCATCTCCGTAGATGTACAGCTGCAATGGGAGAAATAGCTTTACCTGGAGCAAAAATTGTGATTAATGGCTTATTCTCAGTTACCAATATAAACTTCCTGCCATAAGGATATTCATGGAATTTTTTAATTCCGTAGATTATTGCCAATCCTTCCTTTTCTAATTGTGAATATCTGCTCAGTTTTTGTCAAAGTCCGAGATGCAATGGGACGTTCATCATTCTTAATTACATGCACTATAACGATGCAACACCAGAAGGGAAGGCATCACATACCAATTTCAACTGCAATTTCTCATTATAGTGAACCAACACTGACTTTGAAGATAACAGGTCCTTACTGGTTTCAAACGCTTCCTCACATTCAGAAGACCAATTCGATGGTGTTTCCTTATGGAGTAAGCTATAAAGAAGCGAAAAAGCATAGCACTATTGAGTATAAATTTTGCATAATAATTTATTATGTCTAAAAAAGCTCAGTCGTATTAGTGGGAGCCTTGATTTCTTTTATGCTTTTGATTTTTTCATTTGTAAGAATTCCATGTTCATCAGTTCTATGACCTAAAAATTCTACATTGGGTTGCAAAAACGTGCACTTTTGAAAGTCGAGTAAATACTTTCTCGAGGTTTTGATAATGTCCAGCTTCATCAGAACCATTTACTAATATGTCATCTTGAAAACATATTACACTCATGAGACCTTGCAAGATTTATTCTATGTGAGACCAAAAAATTTCAGATTAACATCATATAATAACCTAAGTGGACATACTAACTAATCCTAAATGAGCTTTCAGAGTCAAGTATTCCTGTGAATTTTCATCTAGCTCCACCTGCTGGTTTGCATGACTCAAATCCAGCTTGGTGAAATATTTTCCACCATTTAAAGTTGAGAATAAGTCTTGATGCATAGGAAGAGGATCCTGGGTTTGGTCTAGAGATCTGTTAACTGTGACTGAAATCACCACATAATCTAATCTGACCATTTTTCTTTGTCGATGACAACTGGAGTTGTCCAGCTTGAATGCTGCACAAAATCTCAAATTCCACAAATTTTTGCTTTTAAAATATCCTCCTTAACTTTTGTTTTTTAATGAGTAAGGTATGGGACGAGCTTTGCTAATTTTCGGTACTGAACCTTCTTTAATTTTTAAGGTTGCTTTTAAATGTTTGTTTGTTCTTGTGTTATTAGAAAATTAGCTACTATATTTAGCTTTTAATTCACTACATGAATAATTTCTAATGTTACTAATTTTATGCACATCAAATATTCTCTTCTAATCTAATTTTACTTGTGACATCCAGTCTCGTCCAAACAAGGATGGTTGATTTCCTTTAACAATGACTGCTTTACAGTCTGATTGTCACATGAAAGAACAATGTTAGCTTCACCAACCCCATTAATGCACTTCTGAATATAATTTTTAAGAATAAGATTAGATTTTCTTACCTTTAGAGAAGGGAGATTTTCGCTAATAAAATTCTCAGAAATTAAGCTTACATCAGCACCAATGTTGAATTCCGTTTGTAACTGCTTTCCACTGACTTTTACTGGAACTATATTCTTCCAAGACACTTTATTAACAGACTAAATAGAAAACAAATCCCATACAGATACACCTGTAGCATCACTATCCACATAAGCAACATCAGCATCAATTATAACAAAATTCTTTTTAGTCATGCAATCATGATGCTCTTTTTTGGGTTAGGAAAGTCAAAATTTGTAACACTTTAAAAAAACATGATCAGCTTGAGGAAATAGCTATGTGTTCAGTTAGCCAGAGTTTGCCCAAGTCGAAACCTAATATCGAGGCTGGAGAAAATTTCATTATTATACTATACAGTGGATTTATACAGATCAGACAGACATTGGACACTTTAATGTTCCATTTATTTTTTAAATTTGCCACTAAAAGAAAATTTCTTCTTGCAAGGCAACTATCAACGCAAGGAGCGGCGCAGCATCGTTTCTTCCGATGTTATCATCAGGTGCAAGTTTGGCTAGGAAACAACAATCCCTTGAAGAATGGGATTTGTTTCGATGGTGTGACGGTCTCTTTCAGCCAGGCCAAATGTGCCGAAACCTAGCTCCCGAATCCTTGCTGCAAGTTTTCTCATGTAACTGTACGCAAGTTGGAAGTTGCATGTGAAGCGTAGCAAATGAGGTGCGCTCGTAATTTAACGAAGTTTTAAAAATATTCAGATCTTGCTGTTATAGTATAAGTACTTCGGATACAGTTTATAGGTCGAAATATTTTGTGTGTCCCTGTAAATATACAGGAAGTAACTTGTAGTAAACCTCAGCAACGTGTGACGTCGTAACTAAATGTACTCCGACTCTCTGTACAATTTCACAATTCACTTTAATAAAACCAACACACAGAATACACGATGAATGTACTACATACAACCGCACTGCGCTATTTACACTATATACAGTTAATGTACAGTTATATCCATCAGGAAAATGCACTTGAAAATATACAGCCCCTTCCGGGCATGAGGTTTCGAACACCCTTTTCCGATGTTCTTTAAAACCTGAACCATACACGGCTCACACCCGAGCCCGCCGAAAAAACGTTCTTTTTTTTGCTGCGCACCAGGCAAGAACTGACTCCCTTCGTTTCAGTTCCATTTCAAAAACAGAAAAGTTACTTTCAAAAAGTCTCTTTCAAAATGAAAAATCACGGAGTGAACAGATTTCACAGACCTAATGGCACTATGCATGGAACGTCATCACAGACTTACTGGCGTCGACATCACGGAGCCGGCCGATATTAAGGCTCCTATATATCGGGCTGAATCACGCCTCCATTAAGTTTCCAAAATGGTTGCCTGATTTGGCGTCATATCGCGCAGATGGGGAGGCGAGTAAATTTAGTTACTCAATTTTTCCTTCGGGAAATATAAGAATAATAGGCATTTAAATATGTCGTATATGAAAGGGTAAAAAAATAACATGTAGTTATTCTTTTGTATAATGCTATATTAGAATTATAAAATTACTTCCATCAATTTATGTTTATTGATATGTTTCACATGCTTATTTAAGTAAGAAAATATGAATGGAACTAACTTTAAATTTGATTTAATGTGAGTATACATGTATATATTCACATGTATTAGACTGATTTTATTCTTTTTTTTATTTTTACTGTGAAATTATGATAAATATTTTTCGAATAAAAAAGCTTCAAATGCTAATATTCTATGCTAAAATTTAGTAAATTAAAGACACAGTTTTTACGAATTAGTCGCATATAAAATAATTTCTAATTAAAAATTTTAAAAAGGAAATAATTAAAAAAGGAAGAATGAAATCTTTCCGCGTTTCCGGTTTCTTTTAATTTCATCTTAACTCGCCTTACTCCCCCTACATCCTAAAAGTTTCAATCAAATGCGTGAGATTTGTGGAACATTTTTTATTTACTTTCTTGCTTGTTTATTACTTTATTTGCAACAATGAATAATCAATTATTTAAATCTTCACCTTTCGAAATTACCGACCGTCCCCCCCCCCCGCTCTCCCCTAAAAAAAAGCATTCAACATATAAAATAATTAAACACCACTCTTTTTTTTTTCTGTTCTATTTGGAATTTTATAGTAATTGTAGATAAACATAAATTGTTAAGTCAAATGCCTTTACCCCACGCCAAAAATAAATAAATAAATAAATAAATAAAATAACAATAACAATAATAATAAAAATAAAATCACCTCCTCCATTTTTAGCTTAAAAATTAAAAAACTTTTAAACTTATAATTTTTTCTAATGCTTTTGTTATTTTTTTAAACAATAAATTTATAATTATAAAATCCCACCTCTCTCTGAATTTTCAGCTTTTTCCTTTTTAACGCCTCCCCCCCCCCTTCTTTTTCTCCCGCAAAAGTATAATATCTTTTCCAATTCCGATTAAAAATATCTCTATTCTTTACTTTAAGTGTCAATCAAATGCTTAACTTTTGTAAAACATATTTTTTAACTTTCCTGCTTATTCATTACTTTATTGCAACGATAAATAATTAATTATTTAAATCTCCATCTTCCGAAATTACCGATTTCATCCCCTCCCCCCCAAACTGAGCATTTAAAATTTGAAATATATAAACAATACTTTTTATTTTTTATTTTTCTGTTCTATTTGGAATTATAATTGTAATAATTTGTAATTGTAGATAAATAATAAATTGTTAAGTCAAACACCTTCCAACCCCACGCCAAATAAATAAATAAATAAAAATAATAATAATAAAATATCCCACATCCCTCGTTTTTAGCTTACAAAATTTAAAATCTTTAAAACTTATGATTTTTTCTAATGTTTTTGTTATTTTTTTAACAATAAATTTATAATTATGAAATCCTACCTCCCTCTGAACTTTTGGCTTTTTCATTTTAATCCCCTCCCCCCCCCCTCCTTTTCTCACGCAAAAGTATAATATATTTTTCAATTTCGATTTGAAATCTCTATTCTTTACTTTTTAAATATTAAATGAATCCAACCATTTAAATCAATCTCATACTCTAAAACAAAAATAAAATAAAATAAATAAATGAATTAGGCGAAAATTCCATAAATGACGGAACGGGGAAATTCTCGTCTTCTCTTTTCTCACTTGTCTGGTATAAAACAGCGGCTTCGATGAACCGGTTTGTTGTATACAAGTGATTAGGTTGGCGCGATATTTGGCGAAGTTCTCCAATCCAGATCTATTCTTTCAAGTATTTATACACAAATTATTCCCCTTATTTTCATTTATATGGAATTTAAATACTCTAAATCCATTCCTGAACAGGTTAGAATAATTTTTTGCTAAACAACCGTCCATTTTTAATGATTTTGTAGCTATAAAGTCATTCAAACGTTTCTCGCCCCATAGGAATCAATGGGAAACAAACGGCAACTGGGAAACAAGATGCTTGACGATTCAGCTTGAGTTAAAGGAGCCCTAGCCGATATCACAGCTCCTTCCCCCTAAAGAAATTTTCATAGGGTACATACACCTATGAAAATTGAAAATTGGGAAGACGGCATTGAGCCCTTCGTTACTCCCGACACGCCAAACCTGAAAGGTCACAATATCAAAACACTATTAACAAATGCATAATAATAATAATAATAATAATAATAAAACCTTATGATTAAATTTCACTAAACACATTGAGCTACTCATCTGAGATATCCATCTGAGCCGAAAGAATGGCACAGTACTATTCTCGAATATGCAACATAAAGTTCTATATTAAATAATACACAAAATTAATACAATTAAATAAAATTCAATACATATAAAATAAATATAAATGAGTGAATTCAATGATTGGATTTTAATATTTACATACACTATTACTCAGTTCTACTCAGTCCATCGGCATTCCCGTGAAGCCTACCCGGTTTGTGCTTAATCTCAAAATTGTATGCCTGTAAATATAATGCCCACCTAGTCAATCTAGCATTTTCCCCCATCATTGTTTTAAGATAGGTCAAAGGATTGTGGTCTGTTTGTATAACAAACCGCTGCCCATCCAGATAATGATTCAGCTTTTTAAGACCATATACAATCGCTGCTAATTCGCGTTCAATAGTGCTGTAGTTCTGCTCTGCTTTATAAAATTTCTTACTTGAATACAAAATGGGATGCTCTTCCCATCTCGAATCTGTGACAGAACTATACCAGCACCATATAAACCCTCGTCGGTCTGCACAATAAACTCTTGGCTATAATCAGGGGCATATAAAACAGGACTCTGGGTCAACCTCCTTTTTAATTCCTGAAAAGCCTTTTCACAATCCTCATTCCACTCTATCTTTTCTTTTTTTACTTTCCCTTTCAAGATATTAGTTAGGGGAACCGCAATGATTGCGTAAACTTTTATATAACGAGAATAGTAGCCCGTCATTCCCAGAAATGACCTTACTTGTGTTTTAGTTGAGGGTGTTGAAAATCTAAAATTGCCTTAATTTTTACGTCACTGGGGGACCTCTTTCCCGAACCTACCTCATGACCTAAAACTTCACGCTGTCTTGTGCAAATCTGCATTTTGTGGGTTTCACTGTTAAACCGGTCTCTAATAAGCACTTTAGGACCTCGTCTATATCCTTCATGTGACTTTCCCAAGTAAGTGAAAACACCGCAATATCATCAATGTACGGCAAAGCAAACAATTCCAGACCTCCCAGAACCATAGAAATTAATTTACAGAAGTAGAAAGGAGCGTTCACGAGACCAAACATCATGACCTTAGGCAAAAATACCCCAAAAGGTGTCACAAATGCAGCGTACCTATGGGCCCTTTTGGTCAGTGGTATTTGGAAGTAACCTTTGGTTAAATCCATCACCGTAATAAAGGTCGCAGAACTCACCTTTTCTACTACCTCCTCTATATTCGGGAGTGGGAAAAATTCCGTTCGAGTCTTGGAATTTAGTATCCTATAGCCCACACAAGGACGGGGATCTTTTCCCGGAACCTCTACCAAAATCATGGGGGACGTAAAATCGGACTGCCCTACCTCAACTACTCCTAAGTCTAATAATCTTCTTATTTCCTCCTTCAAAATTTCTGTCTGCCTTGGCGACATTCTATAAGATTTGGCTCTCACCGGCGTTTCCTCAACTAATTCTATATCCATCTCCACTAAATGAGTACGTCCTGGGTCTGAAGAAAACACTTTCTTATTTCGCTCTATGACTTCCTTAAAATTATTAATTTGAATTTCTGTCGCCCTTTTCTCTAGCCCACTGTTGTCCACGATTTCCCAAAAATCAATTTGTGTGGGGTTTGGCATGGGGTACGGTATTTCGGCATCTTCTTCCACCTCTTCCGAATCGATATCAATTACCAGATTAACAAATTCCGGCTGCTTATAATAAGGTTTCAATAAATTAACGTGATAGATTGTCGCCTTATTTCGCTTCTCTGGTAAGTCAACGGTGTAATTCGTTTCTGAAATTACTCCCGTGACCATACCTGGCTCGATCCAATTTACAGCCATCTTATGAGATTTAGAGGTTGCCAAAACTAACACCTGGTCCCCAACCTTGAACTTTCTTATCACTGCATTCCGATCATACCATAACTTTCGCTTGTCCTGGCATTCCTCAATGCGCTTGACTGCCAACTCCTGACATCTTTTCAACCTATTTGTCAGGTTCAAAATATAATCTACCACATTTTGGTCCGTACTCTCGTCACCCATCCAATTTTCATACACCAAAGTGTGTGGCATACGCAAATTCTTCCTGTGAACGAGTTCAGCGGGACTAAACCCCGTGCTTTCATGCGTTACTGTTCTTAAAGCGAACAGTGCCATAGGCAAAACTTCTTCCCAATCACGACCCTATTCGAGACATAAGGCTTTAATGGCTTTCTTTAATGTAGAATGTAATCTTTCCACACAATTGGACTCCGGATGGCAGACTGAGCTATGAGACACTTATATACCAAATTTTTGAAAGAATTCGGTCGTTAACTCGCTCGTAAAAGACCTTCCTAAGTCAGATTGTACCTCTCTCGGAAAACCCGTTTTCGCGAAAATCTGCAACATAGCATCAATAACGGATGTGGAAGTGATATCTACCACCGGTATGGCATCCGGATACTTAGAAGCAAGGCAAATGTATGTAATTAAATATTTGTTATTTTTATTACTAGTTTGTAAGGGACCTACCGCATCTAGATTTATCTTAGAAAAACATTCGGAAATTATTGGTACCAGTTTTAAAGGGGCCTTACGCTTATCTTTATTACTACCCAACTTTTGGCATGGATCACAAGTTTTTACGTAATTTTCAATATCTTGATAACAATTTGGCCAAAAGTAATACCTAAGGACTCTATCCTTTGTCGTACCTAAATATCCTGATACCTGCTCATGACACAATGCTAAAACTTCTCTTCGATAAATTTTCGGTACGCATAATTGTATTTTCTCCTCATCTGTCCTTGATAGCGACACCCGTACAAGCTTATCTTCCCTAATACAAAATTCTTTATCATTAGAGTTTTTAGCTTTCTCCCACAACTGCTTAAGTGAAGGGCAATTTTTCTGCTCTTCTTTAAATTTCTCCGCTGATACATTAAACAAACCTGTCTCCGTCTCTAACTTTTCCGGTATAACCATCCCTTCTTCCTCTTCTTTAAACTCCACCTCATCTTTATCTACATCCTCCAAATCTAATCCATTCTCAACTTCAACCACGGATATTTCCCTTTCACGTTCCCGCTTCTGACTGCGCGTCATTACAGCATTTACCAACACAGGATTACCTTTTGATTCTTCAATAAGTTCAGCTGTCTTGTTTCCGAACAAATAATAACCTTGCTCTAATTCTGTCGGTATCACAGCTGCCTTAGTAATTACCATTCCAAAATCTCCCTTAATTGTAACTCTCGCCAAGGGCAAACATTTACACGCATTATCCAAGGGTTGCTTTATCCACGTTACTTCCCCAATTAAATCATTATTATCTATCCAACTACGGACACAAAGATCAATTCCTGCCCCTGTATCCCTTAAATAATTTCGTTCTATCCCATTAATTTCTGCTTTTTTCAAATAAGGTGTAAAACACTTTCCTAAACTTACACCTACGTCCACGTGACTGACTAAATCCCCAGAACTTTTGCGTTTTACATCCGGACAATCCGGCCTAATGTGCCCTGCACGATTACATTGAAAACAGATAATTGGTTTTTTTTCTATCAAATTTATCGTTATTCCCAAAATCCCTACGCACATTATCTCTTTTATCAACCCCACCTGATTTAACTACCTGATCCCCTTTACTTCTAGCACTATCTTGCCCATTCCTTTCCCTAAAGTATGGTTTATTATTCCACGTTTTGTTATCAAACTTCCCAACATTCCCTCTCACACTTTCAAATTTATCACATTTTTCTGCTAAATATGACGCTGTCTTAATCTCATCCCATTCATCGAGGAATTTATCCTTAATCGCAAAAGGAACTCTACGCTTAACCTGCTCTGTGAGCATTAGTTCTTTGAGTGATTCAAATCATTTACTTCAACAGTTTCTAACCAGTATTCTAAATACCCTCTTAATTCATAAACAAGCTCAGTCCATAGTGCACCTGCCTTCCTTTGATGAGTCTCAAATTTTGCTTTCAGGGCCCTGCTCCTAATCTGAATCTCTTTAACAAAACATTCTTGATATGCTGGTAATCATCCCTTTTTTCTAAGGGTTCTTTTACAATAATTTCAGCTACCTCTACAGGTAACAAAGGCATAAGTTGGGAAACGTAATTTAATTCTCCTAAATTCTCTTTTGACGCCTGACTCTCAAAAATCATAAAAAACAAGGTAATATCAATTAATTTAGGGTCAAATTTTGGAACTAAATTCTTTAAACTCACTCTTTTATCCTTATTTTCAGCCGTTACAGAATCAGGGGAAACTAAGGAGTTACTATCTGCACTGCATTGTAATCGCAGCTTCTCTAATTCCAATTGTCTATCTTTCTCTCTTTCTAACCTTTCCTGTTCCGCTAATTTATTTAATTTTTCCTGTTCTGCTAATTTTTCCCTTTCTTCTAAAATCCCTTCTAACATATCTTTTGCAATTTGCTCATCATAATCAGAAGCTTTCAAAATTGCCTGAATTAAAGGCACTTTTTTAATGTCAACAGATATTTCGGTATCAAATTCTGCTGCGAGCAAAAGCAATACATCTTTATTTTGCCTATTCAAGAATGAAGCCATAATCAAACTCAGAAAAATATCTCACTACAAAAAAGTAAATACAATTACAAAAAATTTTATAACTTTCCTGAGCACAATAGCATTAAAATACCAAAGAAAAACAATATTTTTTTTTCAACTGAGTAACACTTTTCTCTAATCACAGTAAATAATTAAAACCGTAACTAAAGTATTCATAAAAAATTCACAATAAAATAATAAACACTCCGTACATTACTTTACTAAATCACTTTGCTTTAACGCACTAAGAAAAAGTAAATAATAATTTCAGTAAATTCAACTTTCTAATTTAATAAACTTTACACTGCAACTTAAACAATTAAGTTCATTACCGCCCTACTTGTGCAATGAAAATTACCTTACTCTTTATGCAAAAAATAAAAATACATTTAAAATACTTAGTATATTCTATTTAAGCGTATGGTATTGAGACCCCCCCCAAAATTCAGCGCGCAAGAGAAACAATAGGGACTCACCGTTCGATCCTTTAATATTTCGAGCTGAAATTCACAATCTTCGAACGCTAATTTCAATGGCCGACACAGCTTTTCAATCCACATTCAAAATAATACAGGAGAGATGATGAGTTTTCAGTCCACATCCAAAATAATACAGGAGAAATTATGAGTTCACGGAACTTTTGATTTCAGTTCCTGTATCCCACAGCAAGCCACCAATAATTTTATATATTACTAGCTGTGACGTCGTAACTAAATGTACTCCGACTCTCTGTGCGATTTCACAATTCACTTTAATAAAACCAACACACAGAATACACGATGAATGCACTACATACAACCGCACTGCGCTATTTACACTATACACTATATGGTCACTGATTATTGGACACTTGCGATTTTAGACATTTTGTTAAATATCTAGAAAAATACATGAAGAATCATCTCGAAACTCTTAGTGTATAAATATAACAGTATAAGTCATACATCTCCGTGAAGATTTTTTCCCGAAACTCCATAGGGGACCGTCAACAAATTAAAAAACAATGAATATCTTTTGAATAACCTTGCCAAAACTAATGTAGCAAAAGCGCTCAAACTCTAGATTATGATTGAATGCCTTATTGTAATACGCCTTGTTCATTTTTATGCAAATAGCATGCATACTCGCAGAGTAATTAAGGTTTTTATAAAAATGGTCCCAAATTTTTCCAAGTTTTTTCCTTATAATTTTCAGAGTTCTTAATATAAAATAATATTTTTTTCAGAAAATATGACAAACAACATTGCACACAGTACCCTGTAATCAGAATTAAAAAATAATGAAAATTGTATACAAAATGAGTTGGTTTACTAAATAATTTTTTACTGCGCATGCGTCAACGATATAAAAATTTCATTTGCATATTATGTTAGCTAAATGTATAGAGCAACTTTTGTGAAAGTCACAAAATCATAACTTGAAAATTCTGAAAATAACCTTCAATTGAATAAGTTGAAAATCCGTTATTCTCAAAATGAAGCAAAAACAAGAGGGGTTGTATCCATATATTCATTGATTAGTGTCAATATAGAATACACAATACGGGATGTACTGCTACATATAGATAAAATCCCTCATTTTTTTGCTTCATTTTGGAAACAACGGATTTTGTCCTTCTTCTATAGACGATTACTTTCAGAATTTTCAAGCTATGATTTTGAGACTTTTACAAAAGTTGCTCTATACATTTAGCTTAGCTAACATAATATGCAAATGAAATTTTGATATCTTTGACGCATGCGCAGTAAAAAATTATTTAGTAAACCTACTCATTTTTCATACAATTTTTATTATTTTTTAATTCTGATTACAAGGTACTGTGTGCAATGTTGTTTGTCATATTTTCTGAAAAAAAAATTATTTTATATTAAGAACTCTGAAAATTATAAGGGAAAAACCTGGAAAAATTTGGGACCATTTTTATAAAAACCTTAATTACTTTGCGAGTATGCATGCTATTTGCATAAAAATGAACATAGTTTATCATAATAAGGCATTCAATCATAATCTAGAGTTTGAGCGCTTTTGTTACATTAGTTTTGACAGGGTTATTCAAAAGATATTCATTCTTTTTTAATTTGTTGGCGGTCCCCTATGGAGTTTCGGTAAAAAATCTTCACGGAGATGTATGACTTATACTGTTATATTTATACACTAAGAGTTTCGAGATGATTCCTGATGTATTTTTCTAGATATTTAGTAAAATGTCTAAAATCGCAAGTGTCCAATAATGAATGGCCATATAGTGTATACAGTTAATGTACACTTATATCCATCAGGAAAATGCACTTGAAAATATACAGCCCCTTCCGGGCATGAGGTTTCGAACACCCATTTCCGATGTTCTTTAAAAACTGAACCATACACGGCTTACACCCGAGCCCGCCGAAAAAAACGTTCTTTTTTTTGCTGCGCACCAGGCAACAACTGACTCCCTTCGTTTCAGTTCCATTTCAAAAACAGAAAAGTTACTTTCAAAAAGTCTCTTTCAAAATGAAAAATCACGGAGTGGACAGATTTCACAGACCTCGTGGCACTAGGCATGGAACGTCATCACAGACTTACTGGCGTCGACATCACGGAGCCGGCCGATGTCACAAACGTATATCAATTTCAAAAAATGCAAAATAGTTTAATATAATTAAAACACGCCCAAACAATGTTTCCCTGTATACCATTATGTAGTGGAATATATTCTGTGGTCCTGTAAATTAATAATAAATAGTCTTTGAATCACAGATTGCACAAAATGCATGTTTTAGTATACAGTCACCGCAAAAATATCTTGACATTTGCGATTTTAGATGTTTGATTAAATATCTAGAAATATACTTGAGAAATGCCTCTGAAACTTCTAATGTATAAACAAAATAGTACAGGTCATATATTTTCAATTTTTTTTTCCAAAATGCAATAGGGGACCGTCAACAAATTGAAAAAGAACGAATATCTTTTGAATAACCCTGTCAAAACTAATGTAGCAAAAGCGTTCAAACTGCCTATTATGATTGAGTGGCTTATGGCAATAAATTGTGTTCCTTTTTATGCGGCTAGCATGTATACTCGTAGCGAAATTAAGGTTTTTATGAAAACTGTCCCAAATTTTGCCAAGTTTTTTGCTTGTAATTTGCAGAGTTCTTAATAAAAAACAGTGTTCTTTTCAGAAAATATGAGAAAAGACTTTATACATAATATCCTGTAATCAAAATTCAAAAATATTAATAATTGTATGAAAAAATGAGCAGGTTTACTAAATAAATTTTCACTGCGCATGCGTTAACTCTTAAAATTTCATTTGCATATTGTGTTAGCTAAATATATAGAGCAACTTTTGTTAAAGTTTCAAAATTATAACTTGAATATTCTGAAAATTATCGTCGATAGAATAAGATTAAAATCCGTTATTTCCAAAATGAAGCAAAAAGATGGAATATGGATACAGTCCCTCATTTTTTTTGTTTCATTTTGGAAATATCGGATTTTGATGTTATTCATTAGACGATAATTTTCAGACTTTTCAAGCTATGATTTTGAAACTTAAACAAAAGTTGCTCTATACATTTAGCTAGCACAATATGCAAATGAAATTTTTATAGAGTTGACACATGTGCAGTGAAAATTTATTTAGTAAACTTGCTCCTTTTTCATACAGTTATTAATATTTTTTAATTTTGATTACAGGGTATCGTGTACAATGTCTTTTCTCATATTTTCTGAAAAGAACATTGTTTTCTATTAAGAACTCTGCAAATTATAAGCAAAAAATTTGGCAAAATGTGGGACCATTTTTATAGAAACCTTAATTTCTCTACAAGTATACATGCTATCCATATAAAAATGAACACAGTTTATTGCCATAAGCCATTTAATCATAATCTGCAGTTTGAACGCTACATTAGTTTTGACAGAGTTATTCGAAAGATATTCGTTCTTTTTCAATTTGTTGACGGTCCCCTGTTAGATTTTGAAAAAAAAAAATTCTCGAAAATACACGAACTGTACTATTTTGTTTATACATCTGGAGTTTCAGAGTCATTCCTCAAGTATATTTCTAGATATTTAATAAAACATCTGAAATCGCAAATATCAAGTTTTTTTTTTATTTTTATTTATTTATTTATTTTTTCGGTGATTTAAAGATGCATGCCAATTCTATTATATTTGAAAGAGTGTAACGTCACTAAAATGTACTTGAAACTATTTTTCCTATTGAACGTAATGTAATGGAATACTTTTGATTGTCCATGTAACTATGCGATACATCCGATTTTCAATAAATTTAAAATAACCCGACAAGATTATGCAACAATTATATATTTTAAATCTGAAACGATTTGGTTGGGTGGTTTTTGCTCTGTTATATGCGGGCAGACAGACGGACAGATGTAGGTACAGACAGAACGACCACTATAGGCGCTACGTATTTATACAGGGTGTCCACTCTCAACGGTGGCCAATGGCTATTTCTAAACCGTTAGTCATAGACATATAAGTTCCAATTTCAAAAATGCTTTATAAAAGGTAAGAAATTGTTTTTAACCCGGGAGGACGCGCGCAGGGCCTAAAAGACCCGGAGTGCGTATGGTTTTTACAATTGCCACCACTAAACTTTTTAAAATAATCTTCAACTTATTTTATCGCTAAATTTGTAAGAATTGTCTCCGTCTAAATAAAGCGACTGTTTTAATTTTATTGGTGAAAAAGTTAAAACCATTCGTACCGTGGGTAAGCGCGCGTTCTCCCGGGTTAAAGCGATTTAGGTCAAAAGAAATTTTTACCAAAAAACTACGAAAATTAAATCTTTATACGGTCCCTCGGGTCCTATAAGTCATATTCAGTAAATTTTTGCCACTACTCTTACAAGTTAGACAAAAAAGGTCCCATTCATGTAACACTAAAATTGACCGAGTTATGAAATTTTAAATTTCATGACTTAAAACACTTTTCTGTAACTGAAAACGGATGACTTGCTTTAAGCTTTAAGGAAACGTACGCTAAGTGCTTAACCCTTTAACGATCAAAGCATTTTCATTGCTAAGATGTCGAAATAAATGAATGACACCGGTAATTAAGAACAAATATATTTCTAAATAAGAAAACGTGATTTTTCACATACATAATAAAAGGGATATTTTTAGATAAAAATACCGGTGTCAGTGTTGCATATCGGAATTAAAATTTTGTGGTTTCGTGGCGAAACCAATGAACGTTAAAGGGTTAAAAAGTATTATAAAGGCCGTCCATTTCCAACGCTGTCGAATGGCTCCTAAACTATAGGTCACAGACGTATAGTTCCAATTACAAAAATGTTTTAAATGAGGTAAAGAAATATTTTTAAAGCAATTTAACTGAAGTTGCGGCCACCATATTAGTTTTACGGTAGCGTTAATTTTAAATAATTAACTTCTAGATTGGTTAAAATAATTGAAGACGTCAGTTTCAGAATTCTCTTTATCGAGAAAATCAAATTTTAGGAAATCTAGAAAAACCTTTAACCCTTTAAGCTCTGGTGGGTAAATTTCTTCAAAATTCCGAATGTCACATTGGCACCAGTATTTTGCAAAGAAAAAACCGATTAACGATACACACGAAAAAATGCATTAAACCTTTTTCAAATAAATTTGGTCTAATTTTCTGGTGCCGATGTGACATTTCGGAATTAAAATTATGTGGTAGAAAATTCTACCATCAGAGCACTAAAGGTTAAATATTTAACCATTGGTTTTCATTATAAATTTGGATATTGTAGTGTTACATTAGTGCAGATTGGTATAGACTGATAGAGAAAACAAAAGCGATATGTCGAGTTTTGAAATTAACATCATCAATTGTATTTTTACATATGTTATATTTTGTAAGGAAATGAAACTGTTTATTTTCACGATTTTATTTTAAAAAAGTGTTTTATTTTGATAAGCTTTTATTTTACTTATGACTTTATGTACACTGTTAAAAATAAATCTGTGAATTCACGGTGAAACTACTGGCAGCAAAGGTAGCCGAACTTTTAACGTTCCGTTAGTAGATTTTCCGTTTTGGGAAAATAAAAGAAAGCAAAACTCAGTTTGAAGAAGCAGTAACTTTCCGTTAAAAAGTTTGATTAATAATAATAATAATAATTTAATATAATTTTTAAAATTTAGGAATCGATAAATCATCAAAGAATTAGAAATTACCGAGTGATTTTAAGCTGCTATGTTATTTTACTTAATTATTATTGTTTTGTATAATTTAGTCACGCCGTCCTGAGGATCGAACTCAGGACCTTTTCATAGCGGAACAAATCCTTACAATCTGAGCCAAAGCTGCTGATGCCCGATTGCACAAAGTATGTCTTTTATGAGTTAGTGGGAAAATCTTTTATGCTTTTTAAAGATTTCCTTTCAAATATATTCCTTAGAATATTTGTAAACGGTGTATTTTATTTTATTTTAGACTTACGCATAATACTTATTATTTTTTAAAATCAATTTTAATTTTTTAAATAGTTTAAATTAAAAAAAATCACTGTTTAAAACCACAGTTTTTTTTTAAATTCTGAATGAATGATGAAAAAAAGTTTTTATTAACAATTTTTTTTACAAAAAAAAAAAAAAAAAAAAAAAAAAAAAAGTATAGACAATTTTTTGAAATTGTCGTACACTATTTATTTATTAATTTTTTGGCTAATTATTAAAAAAGTTTTTTAATAAGAAATAAGAGAAAAATAAACAGAAAAAATGTAATTTAAAAGAGAATTTTTTTGTTTTCATTAATCCATGGCGCCAGTGGGACTGGAACCCACAATCTGCGCTCGCGGGCAATTGGCGGTGTGGTGCGTTGAACACTCGGCCATGGAGCTCCCCCCCCCCCCCCCCCACGCAACGGAGTGTCTCTGTTTTTTGTTTCCATTTCCATCCGTTTCGTTATTTTCAGGAAATATGGTGGAATTTTGTGATTTGTAACGGAAAATGCCCTTTTGTTGTGTAAAGAGACCTTTTCTGTGAAATTCAGGAAAAAAACGCTCGTGAATTTCAGAATTTTTTTAACAGTGTATGTTTACCTAGTCCTAAATTTGTATTCAAATTTTAACGCACTTCCAAATATCTGATCGAAGTCCAATTAACAAACTTATTCATATCGAATGAAAATGTAATATTAATACGATTTTAGGTGAGTACCATTTATTATTATATATGAGTACACCAAATTCTATTACGTTAAGTAATCTAATAGAATTTTAAATACGTATCATTTTGTAACGAATTGTGACTGTTGCTTTTCATAATTTAATTTAGCAAAATTTCTGTTATTTGTTTAATTATATTTTTAGTATAAGTTGTATATTGTGCTTTAATATGTAAACAGCAACATAAATTTAAAAATAATATTGTAAAAATTATTTTACTCTCAATGTTAATGTTAAATTTTACATCTGACGTTTATTTTTATTTCCAGTAAATTTGTGACTGACCCCTATTTTGCAGCAAAAAAGACGGTTCAATTTTAAACAGCTATTACTCGGTCAGTTTTATTCGCTGAGGAATGGGACTTTTTTTGTCTAACTTCTTAGAGCAGTGGTGCAAATTTAATAAATATCACTTATAAGACTGGGGGATCGTATAAAAATTTCATTTTCGTAATTTTTTACCTTTTTTTTTACCTAAATCGCTTTAAAATCAATTTTTAAAGCAATTTTGCAATTGAAACTATATGTCTATGACTAACGGATTAGAAATTAGCCATTGGCCATCGTTGAGAGTGGATACCCTGTATAATTACGGAGGCACCTAAAAATATTCAGATTTGATATAATAGTAAATACAGTATTTCGGATACAGTATAGTAGCCAAAATCTCTTTTGTGTACCTGTAAATACTATTTGCTTTCTATTATACAGGAAATAACTTGCAATAATCCTTAGGCGCGTATGTCAATTTCGTAAAATGTTAACTAGTTTAATACAATTAAAACGCGCAACAAACAGTATTCGCCCCAGTGTTCTCGCTGTCGCTCGCCAAAGCGCCAAATTGCGACTAAATTCTTCATTTGGCGCGTAAACAAGCGATTAGATTCGCCAAATTGCTAGTGCTCAATTTTTTCTTTTTCTTTTTTTCTTTTTTGTTTTTCATACATATGCATATATATACAGGGTGTCCGAAAAGTCTGGAAACGGCCGAATAATTCAAGAAATACATATGAGATTGAAAAACGTAAATATACGTTTTAAATATTTTTAAATAAGCTACTCAGTGATACCAAATTTGACCTTCGCAACCGACCCCCTGGGGGTCAGAGGTGGTCCAACTTTGAAATCTTAAATTATAACCCCCATTTTTTATTGCAGATTCGGATTCTACGGACAAAAATACGTAACTTTTGTATTTGATGTTTATTTCAAATCTTCGTTTATCACGGTGTAATCGAGCATATTAAATCGATACATATTCCCGCTTTTCCAACAGGATTTTCCCTAATCGAAACTGATTGGGCAGAATTTTTGACGTCAAATTCCCCGTCTTTTGCACAAATAGCGTTTCCTGAAAATCACCCGTGGCGATTATTTCAATAGTGCTACACTGTTAAAAATCTGACCCATTTGCTGCAGCGTCACTCCACAGCTATTATAGAATATCTCTTTTGTGACCAATGAGAGTGCTCCATAACACAGTAAAGTAATCGTTTTCTATAAAAGTGGTGGAGTGACGATGCAGTAAAAGTGTCAATTTTTTACAGTGTACTTTACTATGTTATGGAACATTCTCATTGGTCATAAAACAGATATTCTATAAAAGCTGTGGAGGGACGCTACAGAAAATGGGTCAAATTTTTAACTGTGTGTAGTACTATCGAAATAATCGGCACCGGTGATTTTCAGGAAACGCTATTCTTGCAAAAGACGAGGAATTTGATGTCATAAATTCTCCCCAATTAGTTTCGATTAGGGAAAATCCCGTTGGAAAAGCCGAAAAATGTATCGATTTAATATGCTCGAATACCCGTGATAAACGAGGATTCGAAATAAACATCAAATACAAAAGTTGCGTATTTTTGTCCGTAGAATCCGAATCTGCAATAAAAAATGGGGGTTATAATTTAAGATTTCAAAGTTGGACCCCCTCTGACCCCCAGGGGGTCGGTTACGAAGGTCAAATTTGGTATCACAGAGTAGCTTATTTAAAAATATTTAACACGTATATTTACGTTTTTCAATCTCATATGTATTTCTCGAGTTATTCGACCGTTTCCAGACTTTTCGGACACCCTGTATATATATATATATATATATATATATATATATATATATATATATATAATACATATATATTTTTAATATTTGTAGCGCATAGTTGAAATTAGATTAATAACAACCGCTGTCACAGTTATAAAAACTTAGACTATTTTAGAACATATTAAAAAAAAGTGGGTACACTAAAGGATTAAAGATAATTTTTTGTGCTACACGGCAAATCTATTTTGCTAATACTTTTTCATTTGGCGAATGTATTTTATTTTTAATTCGCTAAATTATTAATGTTGGTCAAATGTCAGCGAGAACACTGATTCTCCCTATACCATTATGTAATGGAATACTTTTGTGTGGCCCTATAAATCAATAACAATTGTTCTCACACCCCAGATTTCACAGAATGTATGTTATAATGTATATTTCATAGATGCATATCAATTTTATTATGTACGAAAGAGTTTAACACCATTAAAATGTATTTGAAACTTTTTTCCCATTGACCGTAATGTAATGGAATACTTTTGATTGTTCCTGTAACTGAACTATGCATCCGATTTTCATGAAATATGAAATGACTCGACAAAATTATGTAATAATTGTATAGATTAAATTTCAAGGGTAGTTTTTGCGTTGTTATATGCGGTCAGACAGGCAGATTGAACGACAACTGTAGGTGCTATGTATTTACATAGTTGCGAACGCGCCTAAAAAAGGTGCAGCAAGGCATGATCTTGGCAAAAATCAGGACTCAAATGTTCGGCACTTTGTAAAAACTGCAACGGGATCGACAACAAAAATGTTGACTTTTTTTTTTTTTTTTTTTTTTTTTTTTCTTTCTTTTACCCAGAAGTAAATGATGAAGCTGATACCTGGGAAACCATCCACCAAAACAGCAAAGACGATGACTTTGACGACCAGGTCAAGGGTGTCGCAACAAGCTCAAAGAAGATCAAGGCTATTGTAGAACAACAGTATTGTTCGTTTGCCCCTCAAAGCAGAGGTTGGCGAACCAAACCCATCAACCCACAAGCTCTTCAGACATTACTAAATATATTAAAAATATTACTTTAAGGATTTTTTAAATCATTTATGTATATGCCTTCTTATTAATATTCTCCAATTAAGTTCTATTTAAAAAAATAAAATAAAAATGTTGTTAAATATTTTTACGATGTTACAGCTGTAATTAATCATTATTTCTATCATGTAGAAATTGGTGATATAGACTAATTACATTAAAGAGACTAAAATGAAAAAAAAAAAATATGTTAAATGTTGTTTTTTCTATTTTCCACAAAGTTAGGGAAAAAAAGTGCCATTTTCAGGAAGCTTTAGCGCACTTTGTACTGGGTTTTGAAAAACGCTTTTAATGTGAAATTTGTAGTAAATTTAATTTTCTTTCTTTTCGTAACTAAGAATGATATACAAAACGTTTTTAATTTTCGAATTTTATGTAAAAAACTGAAAAAATCCGAAAATCTCTTGTTTTTTGGCTTTGCACAGTTTAGCCTCGAAATATTTTTTGGAAAACAATTAATTCCTGTTATTAGCATCCCCATAAATACTTTAAAAACGTAAAATTTTCTAGTAGAATTTTTGCATCTATTTTTGACAATTTGATTAGACTAATTAGTTTTCCTAGAATTTTTTTCAACATATCTTGTTTCCGTTGGTTACAACTTTTAATGCTCGCATCCGAACTTTTTTTACATATTACTTTTTCCTTTATAACTATAATTATACTTTATACTTGTAACTTAAAAAAAAAAAAAAAAAAAAAAAAAAAAAATCCAGAATACTGTTGCTTGAACTCAGAAAAACCAAAGGATTTTGTATATTCGACATTCTTTAATTATCGGTGCAGATAGAGGTGCATTTTTTTCACGTATCAATTAAATCCACTTCAAAACAGCTTTATCCACACCTTCAAAAAGCACAATTTAAGCCGTTTTCTATCGATGCTACAGTTGACTAGTACTTAATTTTCTTTTAAGATTGTTTCGCGATTTCTTATAGTTGTTGAAAAACTGTTTGCTGAAATACCACATTTTAACGCTACATATTTTTCTTTCTTTCTCTAGCAACATCCTCAAGCATCTTCACTTATTTGAAGACTTTTTAAAACATTGAATGAAATCTAAAGTTAGAATCTTACAGCGTTATGGTTCGAATAGACGTATTCAACTATTTTCAACTATCTTTTTTTTTATATGATATCATCTTTAACACGTTCGCTGCCGCTTACATGAAGATGTGATGATAGTTAATGCCGCACTGTAGTAATGGGTTTTTCCCAGAAGCCGATTTACTTTTTATAACAAAGAATCAGTGAAACATTTTCCCGCGCCAGCGCGTGACTGGCTATTGGACATCACCCCACATCACGCGCTGGCGCGTGAGTGCCCCCTTAACGTTGGCGCCATATCACACGCTATCGCATGAGTGGCAGCGAACGTGTTAATAGCTTTAGAAGAAAAATGGACGGACACTCTGAAGGGAGAAAATCCTTCCGTTATGTCGATCTAATCATCATTCCTTTGTTGAATCTTCCCATCTTTTTTATGAATTACCATAAAACGATTTGAAAAGAATAAGTGTTAATAGTTTTTCCTAAACAAGTGTTGAAGGAAGGCAAAACAAGCGTTTAAACGCAACTTTACACTGATAAATAAAATTACGCGATATCTGTTATCGGCTGTTTTAGAAGAAACATTCCTACATCCTGTTCGATAACTAAAAACAATAGCTAAAACAATTTAAGTAAACAAAGAACTTGGTCACAGTGGGGGACTTTCGATGAATTTGTGTACTTTGACGGCAAAGTTATGCAATGAAAGGATTTCCCAAGAGTTAGGAGTCGGAAAAGGATGAAAAGTAAAACAAAATTATCAAGCAAAATCTCTTTCGAATAGTTTTCGCGCGATTTCGTTAAATAGAGGTTTTGGAAGATATTTTACTCATATCTTTTTATTAAAGTACCAAAAATTAATTTCGTTATAAGAGTATTTCGCTAAATCGAAGTTCGTTTAACAGAGGTTCTATTGCATTATTATTTTTTTAAATATTTCCATGCTCTATCGTTTGTTACTTTATAGGACAAAATAAATAAACATCTAACTCTCCCTTTAAATTTCTATTCCTTGTCCCCAGAAAAAAGATTGAATTTTTGAACGCGAAAGTTACCTTTATTAAAAAAAATCTAAATTAAATTCGGAAAAATAAAACATAGCCCATTTAGAAATCGATCTCATGTCTAAAACTAAAAATCTATCCTATGAGGAAAAAAAGTAGTTTAAAAATATTAAATTGAAAAATTTAAGAACTTTTACATATGTTTGTAAGCTTGGGAGTGTCTTCCCACACTAAAACTTGCTAATAATGCCACTATGCTAATGTTCTTTTCTGTGTATACGTTTTTCATTTATAAGAAATATAGCATTAGGCTAAATACAATTACAAAAAATACAGACAATTTAATTTAATAGTTAGAAAATACATAAAAATTATATTAAAATAAAGCATTAAACGTTTCGAACTTATTTAAAGTTCCTCATCACTAATATAAATAATAATTATTTATATTACTGATGAGGAACTTTAAATAAGTTCGAAACATTTGATGCTTTACTTTAATATAATTTTTATGTGTTTTCTAACTATTAAATTAAATTGTCTGTATTTTTTGCAGTTGTCTTTAATCTATTATGAGCAGACGTGTTATCTTTTTTCACTTTATATATAGCATTAGACGTTATGGACATACGCAGGTAATTCGCTTACCCTGAGCCCAGTGGTATCAATTAAATAGGCAAACATATTTAGTCACCTTTTTATCCAGTGGTATCAATTTGGTACATTCTCTTGGTATTTCTTGTTATATCTTTCACTTTTCAAAGATTCAGGGAGGGAATACTGTCCTTCCCGGTATTTTCCCCCATATCATCCTGTGTATGTCCATGTTAGACGATAGGCGATAGCTTCTATAGTGAAATTACAGTCAATCAGGGCACCTTTGGGCCAAGAGAGAAAAATGATTAAATCTGCTACATCACCAAAGTTCACGGCAGAGTTTTGGTCTTAAAATATAGATAGCAGCAACGAGCGTGAATTTGGCATCTCATTTGAAATAATTCGTCAAGATTCCACCAAGACAGAATGGATGAAAGTTTCGTAAAGGTGGAGCAAAGTTAACCTGATTTGACTCCCACATCTTCCTTTGTCCGTCCATGATAGATGATATGCGATAGCTTCTAGTGAAAAACTGTTTTTTATGTAGTAAAATTACAGTCAATCAGGGTAACTTTGAGCCAAAAGAGAAGAAAGATTAAATCTGCTACATCACTTGAGTTTACGACAGAGTTTTGGTTTCAAAATATAGATAGCAGTAACTAGAGTGAGTTTGGCAGCCCGTTGGAATTCGTCAAGATTTCACCATGGCAGAATGGATCAGTTTCGTAAAGGTGAAACAAAGTTACCCTGATTGCCGACCACACGCTACTGTGTGCGCCCATGTTAGACGATAGTAGAGGTCTGCACGGGCCGGAATTTCCAGGCCCGGCCCGGCCTGTAGGAAAATTTTTTCGGCCCGACCCGGCCCGTTGTAAAAATCAAAAGTTCGGCCCGGGCCCGGCCCAGCCCGTTTAAATTTTTATATTTTAAGCCCGGCCCGGCCTGGCCCGTACAGAAATCAGTGAAAACAGGCCCGGCCCGTTTTGGCTCGTTACAATTTCTACGATTTCTAAAAAATTCCGATTTTTTTCATAGAATTAAGATTTTTTTAAAGAATACTGCATACATATCTATGGAATGATTTTACAGTATATTTTACAGGAAATACACATTAGCAACATTAGTGATTACTAAGATTCTTAGGCTTTCAACAATCAAATAAAGATTCATAAAAAAATTAATATGGCTTAGAATAAAAGAAAAAAGAAAGAAAGTTAAAAACATCGTAACTTTTGAGGCTGTTTAATAAAAGAAGATTTATAAAAATATTTCTATATCATTTTATTAAAGATTTTAAATCCAAATTCATTCGTTAATTCAAATATGCGCCTTTCTGATACATTTCTAAATTCATTTTTTTTCTCAGAAACGCATAGCAGGTACCTTTATTCAGAAACTATATAATCAAATGGCATTATCCATTTTTTGATACAAGCGATTTAAGAATACTGAAAGGAAATAAATTATTGTTATAGTTAGCGTTTTCAATAGAATTTCCGGAAGCGATAGCATGGGAAGGAAGAAAAACCTGCAACCATTTGAGAAACTATTGTATCTGAACAAGGTTACGCAAGTATATTATTCATCAAAAATCAAAAATGCTATTCGATTCCAAATGCCTTCAATAGGCAGGCTTATCACTTTTATAGTTTTACAATTGAAAATTAATCTGAAAATGTGTCAAACTTTTGCGTTATTGAGAAATTAATTTAAAAACCATCAAGAAGTATATATATCCAAAGATTAATCTAACATAGTTCTTATCGGTGTTAATAATTTTACAAATCATGTTGTCTGCCCTACAGATCTTGAGAACAATTAAGTCTTGTTTCGGTCCAGCAAGTTAATATGTAGAAAAAAATGCAAGCTTGATCTCGGCCCGGTATGATTCAGCTAAAAAAATATTAAAACGGGTTACATACAATTTAACTGTCCGATGCCGATCTCACACTGTACAAGTTACATTTTTATATTGATGTTGTCAAACTAGTATGGCTCGTGACGCACATTTATATTTATTCTCGTTAAAACCATTTGCGTTGAAAATAGATCATATTTTATCGTTTCTGCTTAAATCTTCAGAACAGACCGGCAGGCCCGAAAATTTTTTTATCGGCCCGACCCGGCCCGTATGGCCCGTTCAATTTTTTTGCCGGCCCGGCCCGTTTATTTTGTTTGTCGGCTCGGCCCGTTAGAAAATTTGAAACGATTCCGCCGGCCCGGCCACGAGCCAGGACCGGGCCCGTGCAGACCTCTAGACGATAGGTGATAGCTTATGAAAAATGTTTTTTATGTAGTGAAATTACAATCAATCAGGGTAACTTTGACCTATCAGGGTAATTTTGAGCCAAGAGAGAAAAAAGATTAAATCTGCTACATCACATGAGTTTATGGAAAAGTTATGGTCTCAAAATATAGATAGCAGCAACTATTGTGAGTTTAGCAGTTCATTGGAAATAACTCGTCAAGATTCCCCCATGGCAGAATGGATAAAAGTTTCGTAAAGGCGGAGCAAAGTTACCCTGATTGACTGTATTAGATTTCACAAACTTTAAAATATATATAGAATAATATTTAAGATAGATTCTGCCCTAGTTCATGTGGATTATTAAAAAAAAAAAAAAAAAAAAAAAAAAAAAAAAAAAAAAAAAAAAAAAAACATTTATATAAGCTAAGGGTAGGGCATTAGCTCCCGTTCCCCCTGTTATACATATCGAATGAATTCCAAAAACTAATCAGGGAAGCGTCTTATCAGAATATACATACATACAAAATTTCAAGTGAATCGGATATTTTTATCATGAGTTATCTCGTTACGCACATACGGAACGGACGGGTCCTGCTTTGATAGCCTGTGAGCTAAAAATATTATTTGTATTCAATTACATTAAAAAAATATTATAATATTTTAAATATTATTTAAAAAATATATTCTGCTTTTATCAAAAGACTGATCATACGGCACATTATACAGTTCCTAAATAAGAGAAACTGTCAGTTGGATGCGTTTGAAATCAAAAATGGATTTAAAAATGAGTCAGAAAAAACGCAATTTATTATTTGAATACTTCCTCATTTTTTCACTCATGGTCGTTTTGGGAAATTCTGTTCAAAAAACCCATTTTGGCAGCCTTTTTAAAAAATGTATTCGACCTTTATCAAAAAACTGGCCAATACGTCATATTATATAGTTCCTAAATAAGAGGACCTGCCATTTGGATGCGCTTAAAATCAAAAGTTAATTTAAAAAAATGAGTCAGAATACAAGCAGGTTTGATTTGAGGGTTTTTTTTCCAACTCCAATTATTGTTTAATTTAATTTTGCTATAAGAATTGGTCCTATAAAAAGCTTGTCAGTATAAAAGCTGTAGATATTATTGAGAAGATTTAAACTCCTATTACTGTATAATTTATTTTCGCTATAAGAATTGGACCTATAAAAATCTTGTCAGTATAAAAGTTGTAGATATTGTTAAAAGATGTAAATTAAATTTAATCGGAATGGATGATTTAAGAGTTGACGAAGTTATGGATTTTTTTCTTCCCTCCCCCCCTTTTGTTTTTGTTTTTAATTTTTTTTATCGGTAAGTGTTGGGCCTATCAAAAGCTTGTAAATACAAAAGTTTTAGATAATTTTGAGGACATTTATAAAAAAAAAATAGTTGGGTTTCATATCTTGAGAATTGACAAAGTTATGAATTTTTTTCTCCCAAAAACTTTTTTTCGCCTCTTGAGCCCATTTTTCACGTTATCAAAAATCTGTCATGGTTTTGGCCCAGTATTTAGAAGTAATATAAACTTTAAACTGATTCGATATCTATTTTAACTAAGAAGTTATGGCTTTTTTTCGGTTTTCACATAAACCATCCCTATTTCCACCCCCTTGGTCCAATTTTGCCCATTAACAAACTTGACGGAGATTTTATAACCCTTGATTTTGTGTATCAGTTTGGAGTAGATTTGAGCAGAACTATAGAAGTTAACGTTTCCATAAAAAGTGATATATATATATATACTTACATACATACAGGGTGAGTCATAAATATCGAAACAATAGACTATCTCCTTAAATATTGCCCCTAGACCCATACTTCCAATTGCGAAAATTCATAAAAAAAGTGAAATTTTTGATAAGATAAGTTTCAACTTCATGGGGGGTCTATTTGAAAAAATACGAAAATTAAATCTTTATACGGGCCCCATAGGATAAAAATGCCAATTAAGAAAATTTTCCTTATACAGTCCTGAATTAGATACAAAAAATTGCTTCTCCATATCTTCAAAACTCGCAAAGTTATATCCGGTTAAATAATTCATCAGGTTTTAACGGATTAGACACAAATTGAAATGCGCGCAATCCAAGAAACAATGTTACTTTAATAGTTCTAGGAAACATGTAAATATCTATCTTCTAAGTTAGAATTTTGATTTTTTGTTTCTTTTTTTTGTGATGGTTAGCCATATAATTTGCTTGGAGAATCACATCCTAAAATGTTTCATAAAATTTATAAAAACTTCAAAAGATTACTACACTGGTTTAAATGGATAATTTAAAATCGTTTAATCAGATTTCAGTTATTCTTATCAGATTTCAATTTCTTTCCATTTAATTAAAAATGAAAATCTGATTTTAGTTTTGTTCCAAGGTTTTTTTTTCAATATTGATTTTAAAATTATTAAAAATATTTATTTAAAAAATGATATAACTTTAAAAAAACATATTTTCAAAAGTAAATATTTTTTTTTAACTTGCAAAACTAATACAAAATAATCAAAAATGACATGTTTCAAATTTGCACTCTTTTTCTTTAACAATTCTTGACTTTTAATAATTTAAAGAAGAGAAATAATGGAGAAAAAAAAAACTCATCGTGCAAAAACACGAATTTAAAGTTTTAAATAAAGTTTGGCTCCTAATAAAATGTTTAAATGCTTTTTAAAATTTCAATGTAAAGTAATTCCTTTCTGTAGCTCAAACTTCCGATTCAGTTTCACTTTTCCCACTTCCATCGCCTTTCTGTACTGTTTAAATGTTCGTCAGTTATTTAAAACAATGCTTTTTCTAAGATGCGGATTAATTCTTTTTTATAAATTTAGCTCTTACAACTTCAGGCTTTTTATCGTCCTGGAGATCTGTTACAAAATCTGTAGTCTGGGCTCAGGCCGGGTAAGGACCGAGAAAGTACCTTTTTCTGAAGACTCACCTGGCCGAGCCTAAGGTATTTTTCATACCGGAGGGGACAGCTTCTTTCTTCCTAGGTCTGCACTGGACGAAATTTTCAATCCCGGTCTCGACACAATCCGTGTTAAAATCATCATCTCTGACTGACCTAATACGCGCATAAGTAAAATTTGGCTCATTCAAAATTTTTACGAAAAACACATAGAGGGTAAACTGAGTTTTAACCCACTTCTTAGCGGCGTTTTATTTATTTATTTTTTTACGCGCGATGACTGCGCCATGCCTTGCTTTCTTTTCCGTTTAGGTGCTTCTCTTCTTGGCAACACTCGGAGATTTCGCTCCTCGGCTTGCGCATGCTCCGTTCGTTCTTTCTTTTCTAGTTTTCTTATTGGACGAGAGAGGAGAAACATTTAAAAGTTTGAAGTCTCGCGCCTTGAAATTAATTAAATAACTTGTGTCTCATTAGAGGCCGTTGGATTTCGAAGAGTGTAACATCGAGTGAGTAAATTTTTGGGGGGCAATATACGAGTGATTTTTTTAAATTAGAAACCTTTGTTTTGTATTTAAAAGGAAGTATTTTCTACATTTCTATTGTTTTTTGAATGCAGAGACCGTGCGTTGTATTTAAAAGTAAGTGTTTTAGGCCTTTCTTTAGTACTTTAGATGTTTTGAATCTTAATGTTATTTAGTTTCATATTATATATAAAAGAAAAACATTATTTGACTTCAAAGCTTAGTATATTTCTTTAGAAAATCTATTATTGATTTCTTTTTTTATTAAAAGAAAGGATGGTTTTGTTTTTAAAAGAAAGTATGTCTTTTGCATAGTGTCTCCTGGACTTAAATCCCGATCCGGGAGACAAAACGCAAAAGCGCGCCAATGTGGCAATATTTTGGAAGCGCGCCAAGAAGGGGGTTAAAACTCAGTCGCGCCCACATAAATTTTGAAATTGCCTTTATTTTACAAAGAAGAAGAAAAAAAAACATTCAATAGAATTCATTTTTCCAAAGAATAGTATATTCAGAGGCTAAAAAATTAAATACCAAAAAACTAGCGAAAAAATCTGCCTATGACGCAATCCTGTCTTAAATGGAAAGTGTGTTGATCCATGCAAAATAAATACAATAATATCTGAGAAGAAAACTGAATTCCCTTTACAACTCTTAAGTAGGGCATTTGTTTATAACGTATTTTTTCTTTCCTATGTGATTCCGTCTTAAAAGGTTTTAGTATATAACATTTTTCAAAGTCTCCAATGCATGGAATATGGATTAATGATATTAAAATATAAGTGAAACATTTACATATAAATAGAGATTCATTGATAAAAAAAACTAGTGGCATTCTGGGAGTGCCGACAGAAATGAAAACTTCAACAATTGCGAAGAAATTTAAGAAAATTAAATTTTAACTCATTATGGGCTCGTAACTTGACCCACAATGACGCGAAATTTTTTTTTATGCTAGATTTGAAATGTATAAAGCACAAGCTCCCAATAGACATATTACATCAAACAAGGAGAAAAGCCCCCACACCCTGCTCCCCCCTCCCCCCCAAAAAATAATATAAAAACGGTCTTATGGGAAAACCGGAAAACTGAAATAGCAAAAAGATTGACGAGGAAAAGTTAGCTATGCTAGAATTTTTCTCTCCGCTGTAGCTCCCATAGAAGCAAAGCTATAGCCTTTTAAATATTGAAATGAAGTGAAGAAATGAGCAAAATTAGGTGAATAACCGACAGGGGGGGGGTCAACAGCCCCAGGGGTGCCATGTAGCTTAAACTTGTAAGTATAAAAATGGTAGAGATTTAAATGAGCGAAATTTTAAGGTGTATGTTCGGCTTGAGGGGTGCAAGCCCTCCCCCCGGAAGAGGCCCTTTAAAATATAGATACTTATATACCGATGTGTCTGTTACGGCAATAGTGTCGCGAGTTCGATGGTTTTTCCCCCCTCTCAAAAATACCTAATTCACCTAAAGAAGTTTTCCCTTCAATAAATACAGTGGCGGGTAAAAGTTTCCGGCCAGTTAGTTTTTTGGATTTATTTACCAAAAGGTTTCAGCAAAAAAGGAAGCACAATTGCTTCAAAAGTTAGGAATATGTGAATAATCTCTGACCACGTGATCATTTTGATTGGATACTGAAGATGCTTCATGCAAAGGGATAAAATTCGAAGTTCGCGTGTGCAAAAGTTTCCGGCCACTTATCATTCTTTAGTTTTTTTCCTATCTGTAAACAGTTTTTTGGTTGTGTTTATGAATGAATCAACGTGTATAGCATAGTCTGAATTCAAAACTGAAAATTTCAACAATTATTGTTCATAAATGAGTGATTAATTTGTCGTTAAAAGGCCAATTTTCTCGAGATATTGCGGCAAAGTTATCGATCGATTAAATCGACCGTAAACGATATTTAAAAATTATATAAAGATGGTCATGGCCTTCAGGGATTTCAGAGGTCCGGGAGATCCGGAAAATTATTATTCCTGTGGACAGAATTATCAGGAGAAAAACAATTGATAATCCGCAAAAAAATTTTGCTGCGATATACTGCGATTTACAGAATGAAAATATTGCTGAAAAAAGTCCGTGTACCGTATCAACATGCTGACGTGATGCATAACTTTATAGAAGAGTCGGTGTTAAAATTTTTTCAGAGTTAAAAAAAATACAAATGTACCCACTGGCGTTTTCCAAAAAACACAAAGTCTGGTCAAGTGAAAACTGGAAAAAAGTTCTATTTTTCCATCAATCGAATTCGAAACAGTTTTGGAAATGATGGCAGACACAACGTCCAATGACCTAACAACAAAAGATATGATTCGACCTATGTTATTCCTACAATGAAGCATGACGGAGGACACGTTATGCCGTGAGGAGTATTTTCTTCAAAAAGTGTCGGTCCGTTATTTGAAATCCACAGCCAGGTGAATGATACAATGTATAAGGATATCTTACAAGCCTCATTAGCGAAAAAAATTTGGTCGCATCTATTTTCTTAACATGATAACGACATAAATAACGTTTGCAAACCTCGATAAGCAATGGTTTTCGCACAAAAAATTTCGTTTTTGAAATGATCAGCCCAAACGCCCAACATGAATCCAATGGAAAATCTTTGGAAAGAAGTTGAAAAACGTGTGCTGAACTATAAATATTCCAACTCAGCCAAAATTTCCAAAAAAATGCAAGAAATGTGAAAAACACCTACCATAGATGATATTTAACCGTTACACCGTTAACGGTATGAATGCAACATTGCTGCGTCGCAGTATTTATGTTTTAATCACTGTAATTTTCTATTACAATGCCATTTTTTTTCTCAAACTTGAGAAAGTCGCCGGAAACTTTTGAGAACATACGTTTTCCTTTATACTTAATTTTCTCAGTTAAATTTATTGATATTTAAATGTTATTCCATAAATAAGTGCCTAACTATTGTGCCTATAAAATGTATAATTATCACTTTGAGATTCGTCTTCATATGGATATACTTACAAATTAACTAAAAAGTTTTTGCTGGCCGGAAACTTTTGACCGCCACTGTATATTACAGCCTTTGGCGCTTCTTTAATATAAAAAGTATAAATATGAAAAAAAGGAAAGCTATAATAAGTATTTTTAATCAGAACTCGTCCATACGAAACAATTTTTAACCATACCAAAATAAAAAATAAAACTATGTAGAAATTCACGGCTGAGCTGGGCTACGATTTAAACGTTTTCCAGGCTGGTCCGGGTTATGATTTTAACATTTTTCCAGGCCAGAACCGAATTTTTCCCCCTATGGGTCGGTTTGGGACGGGACCTAGATATTTCGACCCATGCTGACCTCCATTGCAGACTACCAGCAAATTTTCAAAACAATTTTCGCTTTAAATCATTACGCTGTTTTTTTATGTCCTAATAATAGACACTGTCTTAAATCGACATTTAATAACGGATAATTTGTAGACTATCCCTCACTTCCTTTCAAAATGAGTCAAAAACTCTTCGTTTACAGGCATGATTAAGTGGTGTAAGTCACGAATTTTGGAGAATTTTGGATTTTAATATCTCTGTGATGTTTTTAGGTATGGAGATGAATTTTATTTTGTTCAATTTAGGAGCGGATAATTTTCTAATTTTGAATTTTGCCCTACGGGGGCCATATAAAATTTTAATTTCAAATAGACCCCGCATGGAGCTGAAACATAGCTTATGAGAAATTTTATCCTTCTTTATGAATTTTTGCAATTGGAAGTATGGGTCTAGGGGCAATATTTAGGGAGATAGCCTATTGTTTCGATATTTATTACTCACCCTGTATATATATATACATATATATAAACTTTTTAACTCATGATAGTTTTGGGGTCCAGGGGTCATGATCGGCATAGATCTATAAATATTTTTCAGGAATTCCAACATAGGAGCGACCGCAATAGGTAGTATTTCATACAAAATCTACCTAAAATGTCAGTGACTGTTTCTGATCAATAAATATACATAATTTTCTTGTAAAGATTTCGTACCTAGACAATCTCAGATTGAAGAATTAATGTCAGAAATTATGTAGCTTTTTGTAAATGAATTTAATTTTTAAAGTATAAGAATACAAACACGACTGCCAGTCAACACGCATGTTTCTGTCTTTTATAGTTCCATGCATACCAATTCTATTGTTTGAACTTATTTTTGTATCATATTAATAAAATTCAAAGAGTTTTCTTTCTTAAGTCTTAGTTATGAGTGAAATAAAATAGAAATCCTTCATAGAAAAAGATAACTAATAAAAATTATATTTGACTTTTGTGAAAGTTCCGTGAGTACATTCAATGATCCATCTTTTATTGCAAACGGTAGAGCATGTGTATATGTATCCTTCCTAACAGAATCTGCATCTAAAGAACAAATTAAGACATAGTGTTAATTTTGTTGACTAATATAACACGTGTTTAGCATTAGCAGAAAAAACTTAAAATATGTTATGTTCGAGCAGTTTTTCCTTTTCGAGAAATTTATAAATTCCTTAAAAAAATTTAACATGTTTGTTAGTTAACCCATAGCCTAGCGATAACATATGATACCGGAAAAGTTTCAATCATATTTTGTTTTGTTTGTGCACTAGTATTTTTTAAAGGAAAGATTATTTGATAACTTAATCTTTGGTATAAATTCAAAGAAAAATTGTTATAAAAAAACTAACTGTTGTGAAATGAAATTTTTGTTTTTTAAACAAGAAAATAATATCTGCTATACCGAACCATTAAATAAACTTATACACTTCATTTACTTCATTGATTTGGAGTAATGCGATTTAGAATGCGTTATAGATGCTCTACTTTATTTTGTTCCAAAAGCATTATTCTTTGCGCAAAACAGGAATATTTTTTAAAGAAGGATTTCTCTTTTATTTATATTTTTGCAGCTTTCTTGAGGTTGGAAGATTGTGGGTAAAAAGTTTCAGTTCCGAAATATTTCTTTATTTATAGTGGTAAGAGAATTATATTTGTATATTTCCTAACTCTATGAAATACTAAAAAATGTTTTAAATAAAGATTAAAGTGAAGTTATAAATATTACATAAAATTCATTTAAATTGAGATTTCCTTTATTAATTTTAATTTGCAAAATCCTTTTAAAATTAATTAAATGACGATATAAATCTTTTAACGTGATTTTAAAAATTCACGAAAAATATTTTAGAAGATGAATTTTTCATGAATTCATAATTTGGGACACATAGGATTGAAATTCAATAATTAAAATTCAATAATTTCGATGGACTGTTTTCAGTCGTTTTGACATAAAAGCTTTTGAACAAGTTAAGAGATTAACATGTTTCCTTTCTTTTTAAACGGAGAAAATTAAATTCATTATGAACCATACATGTTTTTTTTTTTTATTCTAGCGAAAAAATATGATGGATTTTGGAATTTTTAAAAATAATATTTTTATCATTTTTATATATTTTTTTATTTTTGCTTCACATGTAACCGAGTGTCACAGTAGTAAGTAGTATGAAAAGGAAATGACGACTCAAAAATATGTAACCCTTTCCTGAAAATCTGGGTAAAACTACTTTACGAGATTAATTTTGTCGTAAAGTATTAAAACTTTTATAATTATTTATAATTATTTTTTACAACTTAAAAAATCTTGTTTCTATAAAGCATAAATAAATGCAAAAAGGAGTAAAGGCCTAAATTAATTACGGGCTTCCTAATCCATGATCCAACTTTAATCAATTTTCGTCATTTCAAATATTTCTCGTCTGGTTAATTAACACGAACTCAATGCTCGCTAACTTTTTAATCGGAGTTTTAAAGTTAACACTTTCATATGGCGTTGAATGTGCCTAGAAAACGTAGTCCTCCTTAGTAGTTAATCAACATTGAATTTATCGGAATACTTTCAGGGAAATTTGAATTGCAGTATTATTGATTTTAAACAGGAAATATTTGAAAGGAAATATCAACATTGCAGCAATATGGTTTTATATTGGCAATGACATGAAGAAATATTTCTTCTAACTATTGCAAAATGTGAACACCCCAATGTTGATTCGGTATAGCCAATACAAACAATATTGTCTTGAAAATGTTTTGTTTCCAGTGTTGGATTGTAGTGGATCAAATAATGTGTTTATATACAATGGTCATCAAAAATAAAGGATAATGAGTAAAATTATTTTCACCCAGTTAAAGATACAATCAATGCCCAATGCAACATTTATGTTAATTAAATACTATTGGATACAAAATTGCACTCCACGCATACGCTAGCGTCATAAATATGCAAAATAGGTAATTGCCCATTTAGTGTGCAATACACGTACTTTGGAATTCTGGCCTGTAGTGTTGTTTAAAGTACTAGTCTAAGAGTGAGTCGGTGTCTGAGAGTGATCACTATTCATTAGTTATTGTTCAAAGGCATCATTTAAAAAGGAGAGGACACGAGGCTTGTGTCACCGAATCCAGAGAGCCTTTGAGTATTGATAGAGTATAGTTAGTATATAAACATATCACAAGGATAAAGTGCAATCAATATTCAGGGGGCCTTAAAAAAAATATTGAACTCCTTTGCGCGGACAGGATTGTATAGTTGGCTAGACGCCAGACTAGACTCGCTTTTCGCTGTCAGCGGGTTTAAAACTCGCCCAGGCCATTTTTTTACAGACAAAATTAGTTATTTTCGGACTACAATATCTGATTATTTATACGTATGACAAATATAAATAAGAACATACTTCTGCACGCATGCACACACACACACACACACATACATATGTATAGTATATATACTTATTTATTTACAGAGAGATTGCAGTTTTATGGCTAGAATGTAAAAAAAAAGAATTATTCAGTCGACAAAATTTTAATTTTATTCATTCTTATTTATAGATATTTCTACGAATGTTCTTCGCAGCGGAGTAAATTAAAATACACTATATAAAATTAAAATATTTTATTTCATTTTTGTCTTGTCTAATACCAATCAATTTAAAAGATTATAATTTTTCGATTTTTTTTTATTTTGAAAATGTAATTTTCTTTTTTAATATCGACTCTCATGTTTTGATTAAGAATAACTGTTTTCGGTTAAAACCATTTTCGGGGACATTTTATCACGTAGTTTTGCAGGTGGTTGTTAAGCAAAACGAGCTTGTTAGTACACTATAGAAAACAAACAGCGAGAGTTTATAATATTTATTCTTTCAGCAGTCACCTGCTGCAGAGCGAATAAGTCCGGTAGATTGTTTTTAATGTTTTTCGGTGATTAGACATTGTTCTTTATTAATTAAAATGAAAAAAGTTATTCTGTAAAAAATTCCTCTTGGAGAAGCTACAAAACGTCACTTGTAAAATCACGGATTTAATTTGTAAATACATAGTATTGAATTGAATGTAAACAATGCAAAATAACTACGTAATTTTAAAATATATGTAAGTTATTGTAAAATAAATATAAATAATTTACAAAAATCCAAAAATGTCGAATGTAAAAAAAATACGTATGTATAGCATAATTTTTTTTTTACTTTTCTTTATATCCATAGCGTTTTAATGAAAATCTGTTACTCTTTGTAAATAAATAAATGTATTAATGAGCTTAGAAACATGTTCTTATTTATATTTGTCATACGTATAAATAATCAGCTATTGTAGTCCGAAAATAACTAATCCTAATTTTGTCTGTGAAAAAAAAAAAAATGGCCTGGACGGGTTTTGAACCCGCTGACAGCGGAAAAGCGAGAGAAGTAAATGTCTGGCGTCTAGTCAACTGTACAATCCAGTCCGCGCAAAGGAGTTCAATATATTTAATTATATATTTTGCGTCAATAATGGGTGAACTTTGGGTGTCATTTTTAAGCCCCCCCCCCTGAATATTGCTTTTTGTCCTTGTGATATGTTTATATACAAACTATACTCTATCAATACCCAAAGGCTCGCTGGATTCGGTGACACAAGCTTCGTGTCCTCTCCTTGTAAGTGAAGATCAAAAGTGGCGAATAATTGGTAGAAATGAGGGAAATCAAAAACAAATGGAGGTTTCCCAAGAATTGAATATTCCTCAAAGTATTATATCAAGAGCTCCGAGCCGCTTTTTTAAGCACTGCATATGTTGATTGATAGTCTGTTCAATGGAGATCAAGAGTAACAATTGCATCCGAAGACCGTTTTTTGTCATTTTTTGCTCGAAGAAACCGCGAAGTGACTATAAAAGATTTGGTTTTCAGATTTTCGGGCTGCCACACGAGCTCTCGTTAGCCGTTCTATTGGTGCATGAAGGCTTAACGAGGTTGGATTGTATGCGAAAAAAACATTAGTTTGTGTCCTACTCATTCCAGCTTCCTAAAAGGCCCGTTTAAATTGTTGACATTGTCATGTTCAATGGAGCCAAGAAGACAGTAGTCGAACGGGATGTTTCACGGACAAAGAAAGGCAAGTTGCGTGTTTATTCTTCTCTCCAGGTTAAAACATGTCTAGAATGAGTGTTCAGACTATGTCTGGACTCGTCAGTAAACAATTCTCGAACCCAGTTTTCTTGGCTCTATTGAACATGACGACAACAGTTTTAACGGGCCTCTTTGGACGTTGGAGTGAGCGAGACACAAACTATTGGTCTTCTGGCATACAGTCTACCCCTGTTAAGTCTCGTGCAGCAGTAGAACGGTTAGTTCGAGTTCCTGTGTCAGCCTGAAAACCTGAAACCAAATCTCTTGTAATCACTTCGGGGTTTCTTCGAGCAAAAAATGACAGAAAACGGTCTTCGGATGCAGTTGTCTCTTTTAACCTTCCTCGATAAGGCGGTCTATCAACGAATCCAGTCCTTAAAAAGTGACTCGAAGTTCTTGATATGACACTTTGAAGGACATTCAAATCTTAGGTGACCTCCATTTGTGTTTGATCATCCTCGATGCTATCAATTATTCGCCACTTTTGACCTTCACTTAAATGACGCCTTTGAGCTATAGCTAATGAATACTGATTTTCTTAACCTTTTCCGGCGCGGTGTATAAATCTCTGTGAAATAATTAACTTACACCAGAATTTATAAACGAATTTATTTGAAAATATGAACTTGCTTATTTTCAGGTATGTTACAACAGGAAAATTTTAGTTAAATATTCTTAGTGCCAGTAAAATTAAAATTAGGTGTCCTCTTTTAAGGACACCGCGCCGGAAAAGGTTAAATGACACATTCACTTTAGGCTATTTCCATGAGTACTTGTAGTGTAAGTCACAGGCTACGATTTTTGGCTACCAGTATTTTAGTACGAAAAAAATGTGATTTATTTTATCGGCACATTCTCATTAATTGAATAAGGCCAAGCAGACTTTTCGAAAATAACTGTGGCAAACAAGCATAGCAATTATAAGGTAATGATACTTACACTACAAAACCCATGGAACTAGCCTTTAGATAACACTACCGACCAGATTTCTAACATATGTCTATTCATAGGTGTAACCAGCCTTTTGAATGGGGGGTGACCAAATTTTTTAATCTGAACATGTTGGGTACAAACAATATCTTATGTAATAAAACCTATTAAAACGGAGCCTTATAAATCCTATCAAATTTCCGTTTTAGATAGGTTTTTATTTGCGGAAGGTATAATTGTGTGGTACTTTTTTTTAAAAAGGACCCAAACTCAGTTTTTCATTGCGTAAAGAAGGATGGGAAGTTGCTCAAAACTAAATCTAATGGATAAGAAAAGATATATAAACATAGATAAAACATGATAGATATAAAACAAAGGTCTCCGTAAACATAAATCTGTAATCATCACAAATTTTCATTTCAAACAGCAATGAAATACTAAAATAAATAAACACGACTTTAGTTCCCCCGTCATTTTGACCAAAGTAGCATTTAAGGGGACAAGGGACCTTGAAATCCTTAAAAATAATTTTTTTTATTTTTTGTAGATTTCACCTAAATATTATTCAAGGGTACATTATATGCATTAAAACATGCATTTATCACAAAAAAAAAAATATTTTTGACAAAAAAATGGCATTTTACGCATCTAAAATTACGATACGTCTTCGAAATCTTCGAAATGCCCCCTGCGCATTCCATATCAATGAAAATCCCCAATATTTTTTATGAAAGTTTGTTTTATATATATAAACAAAATTGTGCATCGAATTTTGAATATTTGAATTTAAAAGTAAAAAAAAAATTTGAAATTTTGAAATTTTTTCAAAATTTTTTTCAAAATTTTCAAATTTTTTCAATTTTTTTTTTTATTTTTTGTAAATTTCATCTTAAATATTATTCAAGGGTGTATTATATGCATTATGGCATGCATTTATCACAAACAAATTTTTTAAAAAATATTATTTTTGAGAAAAAAATGGAATTTTACGCAGCGTCTTCGAAATCTTCGAAATGCCCCCTACGCTTTCCATATCTATGAAAATCCCCAATATTTTTTTGGAAAGTATGTTTTATATATATAAACAAAATAGAGCATCGATTTTTACATATTTGAATTTTAAGATGTAAAAAAAAAAAAATTGAAAATTTTGAAAAAAATTTCGAAAAAATTTCAAAATTTCAATTTTTTTTTTTTTACCTTTAAATTCAAATATTCAAAATTCGATGCACAATTTTGTTTATATATATAAAACAAACTTTCATAAAAAATATGGGGGATTTTCATTGATATGGAATGCGCAGGGGGCATTTCGAAGATTTCGAAGACGCTGTAAAATGCCATTTTTTTGTCAAAAAAAATTTTTTTTTTGCATTTTTTTGTGATAAATGCATGTTATAATGCATATAATGTACCTTTGAATAATATTTAGGTAAAATTTACAAAAAATAAAAAAATATTTTTAAGGATTTCAAGGTCCCTTGTCCCCTTAAATAACTTGTAGTAAGCAATTTAAAGTGGAAAACAGTTCTTTCAATATTTTCTACACATGAATAAATAAAATTTTCGGGTTTAAAAAAAAATGTGCCCGTACGAATGTCAAAATATGGCCACAAAAAACGAAATTTAACTAACCAACCTCCATATTAATTTGAATTTTGCGTAGCATTATTTCTCATTTTAAAGGAAACAGATTTGTATAACCCCCGCACCCCCTCCGTTCTCTAGGATAATCACATGGTGGAATTATCATTTCACATCTGTATTAGAGATAAGTTCGGGCTCGTTTTACGAGGCCTGGGCCCGCCCGAGCCCGAAAGATTTTTTGTCACAAGAGCCGATACCAAAAATATAAGAAACAAAATTGTATGGTATTTAAAAAATGTTTCAAAAGTAATATCTCAATTATAAAAACTTTTTACATAAATATAATTTTTAAGTGAAAATTCAAATTCAGTATCTGTATTAAATAAAAATATGCTTCATACTCAAAAAGATTCTTATATTTTTCCCCCTTTAACCTTTCCGGTACACTGTCCCGGTCTGGGATACCAAATTTTTATTCCAAACTTGCAAACACCAATAATATTTTAGAAATATTTTGCTTTTACAATAAACGCTTAAATTAAGGTTTTCGAAATATCTAAAAAATTCGTTTGTGAATTCTGGTGTCAATCGATAATTTCTCATTTTACTAACAGATTTTGCCCGTACCGGAAAGGGTTAATAAACAATTTTGGTGGACACGTTTGTGTTTAACGAATAAATGCAACAAATTTGCAGAAATTACTATTTGTAAGCTGGCGAATCGAACAACGTTCTTTAATTTTCTGTAAAAAGTGTACATATTTCATTATAATCGATTCCTTTCTCATAACAATCTACTGCGATCCACGGTTACCTGAAAATCAAAGTAAATTTAAAAAATCGGCATTGTTATTTTAAAGGTCTGATGCTTTTATAGAAAAAAGATAAAACACTGATCGATTGCTTTCTATCGGAATAACATGGTAATCATATTTACTTACGGAGGAAAGTGGCTCCGATAAGGAACTGCGTCCCCAACATGAGCAGAGATCGAGATGACAAGTACATATAATAATCGCTAAAGTTATTTTCATATGATAAACGACTATAATTTGTGCACAATCGAAGGTTAAATCATTTGCAATCCTCCAGCTAATTCTTGTCTACCAAAAACAGAAGAAAATATTATCTTAGCGTCATGTAACTAAATATTGAATAAATGAACGATCTCATTAAAAAATATTTTCTACTAATGAAATGCCAAAAAAAAAAGCAAATTTATTGTTGGGTTTGTTTTGATTGGCGCCGTATAAATCGATCGTCGCCGAAAATTCCGTACACATAAATCTGTAATTATCACAAATTTTCATTTGAAACAGCAATCAAATACTAAATTAAATAATCTAGCTTTCAGTTACCCAGTCATTTTGATAAAAAAGAATTAAAATGAGTTGAAAAGGGTTAAGCAAGCATTTTTAAGTGGAAAAAGTTCTTTCAATCTTTTTTACACATGAATAAATAAAATTTTTCGGCTTCAGAAAAAATGAGCTCGGACCCGCCCGAGACCGAAGACTAAAATAAAAATAGAGCCCGGGCACGTGTCGGGCCCGGACTTTCGCGCTCGAGCTGAGCCCGTCTCATCTCTAATGTGTATTTCCTTTCGATTTCTTTTGCTCCTATGTAGACTTTAGATTACAAAAGCAAAGATATAAATAGTTTCTATCCTTGTAGAGAATTTACGTTAATTTTTTAAGAAATTGCAAAAACATGCATGAAAAAGAACAGCGTTAAAAAAAACCTCCATAAACAAAACATCAAATGGGGATTATAAAGCCAACTTTTTGACTTACTGTGATTAATACAGATTCCAGTAAATATTCTAGTTTTAAAAAAGATGAACAAAATAATTTTCTGAAAAATATAAAAAAAAGAATCTGTGTCTATTCTTTTATCACATTTCAAAACATAGACTGTTAGTTTTGATTAACTACTTGAACTAACTTTGTTTTCATTTTTTTCTTTTTTCTTTTATAAATTTTGATTTTTTAAAATAATCAATCTTGGATCTGCGCGGGAGGAGGGGGGGGGGGTGCTCGGGCACCCAGGGCACCCCCCTTGGCTACGCGCATGCTATTGAGCATCACATTGTCAATCACCTAATTTGCATATTTCCGACGCTATCTTATGCACGGAAGTGCAATTTTGTATTAAATAGTATTTAATTAACATAAGTAGTTGTAGCATTAGACAACGGTTCTAACATTAAGTTAGTAAGCATACTTTTTCACTTTATCCTTTAATTTTGATGATATGTATGTATATATATATATACTCAAACTTTTTATGATAATAAACCATTTCAACAAATGAAATCATTTATAAAACCATAAAAAATAGATCATCAAAATTGCTATATATCTAAATGGGATAATTGCAAATATATTATGAAAAACTATAAAAGGGACGTAATAAAAATTGCATACATGTTAAAGAGAAGTAAAAATGCATCATTAGATGCGAAAATGCAATATATATAAATAATGGCTTTTTTATACTTATTTTTTCCTTTGTGTATTTCACACGTGATTTCTTTTAATCCTTTTTCTATGTATTATGTATGCATATCCAATTAATGTTTTCGAATCGCACGTAAAATTTTTTGTCAAAAACAATGAAATGTGTACAATGTTATGAAGCAATCAAAACCTTTAAAAAAATTTCAACACTTTATTATCTAAGCTTGATTTTAAATGATACAAGAGTAAATATATTTATTCAACATTTACAAATTCTTAACTTTTATACAAACATTGGCAACAATACATACTTTTGTACATTTAATTTTGGCTGGGGTGTAAAAGTAAAACATGTGTTTAAATAATCTGAAGCATTTCATGAATACATCGTGAAATTGTAATTTACGTTAAAAAATTTATTTTTAAAAAGAACTGCAGTACTTGAATGTTTGAAGCAGAAGTATGTATGTGACAACAAGTTCTGTATCAAAATCCTTCGAACGAAATTTTTCAATTTATTTTTTAACGAAGAAAAAAATAACTAAAATTCTCATTGCTGAAATATTTAACGGAAATGATGCGATTTAATTTGAAATATAGTTTTACACGTATCTTAACTGCTATTTTTCTTTCTTTTTTTTTAACATTTAATTATCTTTCGTAAAAAGAACAGACCGATGACATTTTATTATTATGAAAAGGTAACAAATCTGTAAATATGACTCTCCAACTACTCTTCATAAAACATATGGACGCTACAGTGGAAGCATTTTATTATTTGAGGATGACGATGGAAAGCACAAATTAAACAGGCATATTTATTTTATTTTAAGTTATAACTGAACCATATTTTACCAGCATTTTTGTTTAAAACACTAGAAAGGCCCCAGATTATTTCATTTTAGGGCAGCCTAGAATTCAAATACTCTTAAAATGGCTATGTAAGTGTAAAGGAAAATAAGTATATTGATAACTAAATATGCTTTACATTCTCAGATTATTTGATTTTTTATTTATAGTTAAGAAGAATAATCACTTTTAATTATTTTCGATGCATCTCTAAATATTATTAAAAAATATGCTTTTAATAAACTAGACGAAATTTAAGAAAAGTATAAAAAAACTGCATTAATTTGAAATAACATTTATTTTCAGTTAACGCGTTGAGTGTCACAGTGACTTAGACTGAACTTTCCGGCTAGGTCGCGTCAGACATCGGTGACTGAGAGTGTAAAATATGATATAAAACGAAAAAAAATTACATTGTTTTAAGACGTTATTAAAAAAAGAATAATCCATTAATAAATAAAAGCTATGTAAATTTTAAATAAATTTTCAGTAATTACTTAAAACAATATATTTTTTAGTTTATATCATATTTTAGACTATCAGTCACTGGTGACTGATGTAGCCTAAACGGAAAATTCAGTATCAATTCAGTGACTGACGTGGCACTCAACATGTTAAATGACCTCATTTTTTTGTGTATGTTTATAATACATATGTACATTTATTTAAATACTGAAAGCATTTCGATGATTTTTCAAAATATTCTTGATTTTGTTTAATGATTTATTTTTAACTTTATAACTGAAAGATTCATCTTGCATGTTGTTATAGTCAATTTAATTAATTTGAAAATTAATGTCCAGGTAAAATTAAATAAATTGCATTACTTCTGCGAAATACACATCTTAATTTTAATTAGGAGATATTTCACGTCAGTATATATTGGAAGTTGGACATTGAAAATAACATACATAATTGTGAATTAAAAATTTAATCTTAGGAAGAAAATTAAATAATTGACGAAGAAAATATGTATATTAAAAGAGAAATTTTTAAAGCTACATACTTCGCACAACATTGTTTTGTGAGTTCATTTATAGCATGTAATGTTACATATAGATATTATAAGTACCTTGTGCTGAGAAAGAGTAAATTTTTGGTCTGCCCAGAAGCAGGTATAATACTTTTTAAAGACATATCGGAAGAATTCATATTTATATATTGTGACCATGAAAAGTAATGCGGTAAAACAATGAATTGTAACTCTTAATGCAAGACGTCCATGGCCTAAACATGTCTTAACACAGTGTAGGGTCATGAAGCAAAACTAAAATAGAAATGAAAGCACCATAAGAATGTTTAAATGATCAAAATAAATTTTAATTTCATTTGGCCAAGTATCATGAAAATTATTTTGAGTTTCTTTTGCTTTTAATGTTACTGCTTCAAATTATAGTTTTAATTTAGCCAACTGAAAACGTTACTGGTAATATCTCGTTCAGAATTTGATTTATAATATTGTTTTCGAAAACAGTTAATGATATTTTAGCGAATAATCAGTGATTCAAAAAAATGGGAATTTTACATAGGTTTGTGTTTTCTTAAATATAGATTAAAACATTAGATTTGGTATATTTTGCTCAGTAAAATATCTTTTAAAATTTCTTTAAATTATGTTCCGTTATATTTGTTAATATATATATATATATATATATATATTATAAAATATCGTTAAAAGAAAACGTGAAAGTTTTAAATTAACTTTTAAATACTGGTGTCATTGAATTTTCATTATATTCAATTCGGTGAATTCGAGTTCCAAAATTCTTTTTATTCTTTTTATTTTTTATAAGGTATTCATTCCTATGAGAACAACTTTTAGAATAAGCGCAATTTATTTTAATAAAATAATTTTTAATCTTTTGAGTACTCTCTCTTATAGCTGACGTATTAAAAAGGCATATTTTGTAAACTAATAGCACAATAAGAACAACAATTTAGGAACTAATTATATGTTGTACGTCAATATCTTACTATGTCTATTGACATGAATATATTATCGATCGACAGACATTGACTTTAAGCAGCGTGTTATGTAATTATTTCTATTAAAAGCTCTATAGCTATTGTTACTTTCTCCTTTTTTCCGACCTATAAAAACCAAGTCTTCCTCGAGATCATCTAAAAAAGAAGCTTCTGGAAATACATGTATAATCCTTCGAGAATTATGAACTTAGGTCAGCACTTCCTCCTATGAACATTTTCATATGACTAATTGCCTAAAAATCTATTGGCAAAATTATTATAACTATCCAAATTCGACTTTTAAGTTTTTTATGAATTATGCTAATTTGAAAACTCCCCACGTTAAGAATTCAATTACTTGTTGACTCTAGTAAAATGAGTCTTACTTTAATGTAATTTTTAAAATTATTACTTTGTGTTCTTTAAGCGTTACCTAAAACAAAATGTATATTTTGCAGATTAGAAAGCACATCGAAGAAATGTTGCAGTTTTAATATGAATCCTATTATTTTATTATGTATATACATACATATATTTCACAATTTTAAGGCTTTATCATTTTTTTTATATTTTAGAAATTTCGCTTATTGATGGAAATACGACTAATTTGCTATTTCTGAAAATAAATAAATAAATGTATAGTTAAGTAAAAGTTGTTTTTTTTCCTGGTTTGTTAATGAACTAAGTTTCATAATTTTGAATCATTTTTAACCTTTTAAATAAATGTAGAAAGAAGAAATCGGTTAAATGTGTATTTTATACTTGGCGAGCGACTTGAAAATTCCTGTGGACGGATTCCTTGCATCTATTGAGCAAGATTTTACATCCTAAGTGCTAAATCATATTTTATGTAGAGAAATGGTTGCTAGATATAATGTCAACTTTGATAATTGTGATTTATTTATTTTTAGATTACTCAATAATTTTGTCTGAACATTTACAAAGCATTAAAAGTAAAATAAAGGAAAAATTACTGTCTAGATTTTATAGAGCAGCAACAATTTAAGTTATACATTTATAAAGTGAGAGAAACATTGCCATGTTCAAACTCGTTATAACTTCTTTTATACAGAAACATTTATAAACCATGGACAAAACTTAATATTCCAAGTTCTCTTCAATATTTTGCAGTTTTTTTCTATACATATCTACAACTTTATATACAAAGATCATTAACATTAATATATGAATTATGTTTTACAAAAGGAAATATAAGTACAATATATGATCTTTCAGTAACAATCTAAGATAATCTTGGCTCTTACTTTATAATTATGTATTTTTTCTAGCATGAGAAAATGTAATTAAAAACATTTGTGAGACGTTTGGTACCAAATATTTTTAATGACTCACACTGATGCAGAATTTTTAAAAATGTTTAAGAAAAGTGCGGAAGAAAGATTGAAATTAGACGGAAAATATGAGCAAATGTATTATATAATAACGTTTTTTTATGTTAGTAAAAGTGCATTTGTTAGCAAAAACTACTCACTACAAAAAGAATGTTTCATATTTTCTCTAAAATATTTTTGAACAACATCCATCAATTGTCAAAAAGCTGTAAAAAGTATCTGCTAACAGTAACAGATTACCTTAGCTTAATTTATTATTATTATTTAATGTTCTTTAGTTTTATCAGAAATAATTTTGCGTAATAAATATACAGTATGAGTCTCCATCATATACCTATTATAGAATGAAACAAATGGCATAATGTATAAAGAAATAAACAATAGTATTTTCATAGTTTATATGAACGTAAATTAAGGAATTCAGAATATTGAATTCTTATGAGCATGCGCAAAAAACTTTTTTTTCATAATAAAAGTGAGATATTTTGTTGTAGATATATTACAAGAATAATTATAAGAAAATAATCTTACTTTCGAGAGTTCAGTTATGATGTGAGAATATCTTTTGGTTAGAAACAGAGTGAAATTTCTTCCTAAAAATAATTACGCTAAATCCCGAAAATAATAAATGAAGAAGGTTTATAGCTTAAAAACAAGTTTTGCAAATTATTACAGTGGAATCGTTCAACTGGCCATCTGGTTAAGGTGATCACTTTTGTGCATTCTAAAAAATTCCAACCCTCTAAATAACCGTTTGCTTAATATTTTATGTCCAAATTATGAATTTAGGAAAATTCCATTTCAGCATTTCTACCTTTTTAATATTTGAAGATTATATTGGAAAATTCATGTAATAATTACATGGAATTCAAAAGAGAATCGTTCGATTAAACTTTACTAAATCGGTAATTAGGATAGATTTAAAACACAGTTACAACATTATACTTAAATGAATTATCAAATGTATATAAATTTTTTGAATCTCAGAATTATTATAAAAAAATAATTTGCACTTTTCTCTGTAAGTGAGAGATTTCTTTTTAGCGTACACTTTTCCTCTATATATCTTTAGACACTGTAAAATCAGAAAATGATTGAGAATATATCCATTTTTAAAAATATTTAGCCCAGCTGTGCTTTATTATGGTATAAAACAAAGTATTTTGCATGAAATCTAAATCTTCAGATATTAAGGATACTTGGGACTCTTTGACGGTTATTATTATTATTATTGTTTATTTTTTTTATTACACCTTTTTGTTATACCTTTAAATAGTTTTATGAAGGAAAATGATTTAATCAAGAAAAAATGCAATTCTTATGGAAAATTCCGAAAAATAAATCCGTTAAAAAAATTAAAAGCACACGTCTATCAATATTTCGAATTTCCACATTTATTTCATATTTTTCTTTACAAATGTGCTCTATTACTGCAAGGAACCGATTGAAAAAAAGATATTTTTCTAAAGAAAAGTAAAATGCTATGAAATATTGCAAAAAAATGCAGTAAAAATGACTAATTACTTAATTATTTAATATACTTTTTATATTATAGAAAATTCGATCACTAATTTTATAAAATGCACTATAGGGATTGATAATAAAAAACTGAGGCATTTGAAAAGTATACATTGAAGTTTTAGAATTTTGATCATGCTGATATAGTAAAAAACACACACAAACTGAGAACAAAGAATTTGAAGACGGCAACTCTGAATTATTTAAAAGGTAATAAATATAGGATGCGGCAAAAAACTTACATCCATGTTTCTGTTCTTATAACACGATTGTGTGAACCTGCCTGATTTTAGATTTTTTAAAATTGTATAGCCCATGTTTTTCTGTACTAATATGTCTAAATGCACAATTTTTAATGTTTTTTTTTCATGTTATTTTCAGATGCCCAGTCAACATTCCCAAATTTTGGCACTACATAGCCTGAAAAAGCGCAAATGTGAGATCTCTCGAAGACTCGGTATCGACCTGACTACTGTTTCACGGACAATCAAACGATACAGGGAGCTGGGCCATGGTGGCTGGGGTCCTGGAAGTATCAGAAAGCGCACCGTCAGAACGGACAACAACCGAAAACTGGTTCGAGAGCGGCTTAAGGTAATTCGAGGGTCTGGATGCGAAAAATCGTCTATTATATTGGAATCAGAGACAGATAGGCTCGGCGAATAGCCAAAGAGTATCTCCATTTAATGCCATACAAGCTACAAAATGTTCAACTTCTCACCGGCGATAATGAATGCGTACGACTCAAAAGATTCAATCGACTTCTTCGTCGACAGGCATCTCTCGACTCGGAGCGCATTCATCTTCATGGACGAGAAGTTGTTCACTGTCGAACAAGCGCACAATCACCAAAATGTGAGAAGCTGGTCTGCTGAGGTCCTCAGCAGTTGGTCCGTTGTCGAACGCCGGCAAAATCCTCAGTTCGTGTTAATTTGGGGGGGGGGGGGAGATTTGCGCCAGTGACAAAACTCCACTCGTTTTCGTGAAACATGGGGTCAAAATCAATCAAGAAGTATAACGACACGACACTTTGGAAACCTTGGTACTTCTGTGGGCCCAGCAGCACTTCAAGCATGCGAATTGGATGTTACAACAGGATTCAGCACGGGCTCAAGAGGTGAAAACGACTCAGTAGTGGTAAAAGTGCCATTTTTCGGACTTCATCTCGTCTGCAGAATGGTCGCCTTAAAAACCTATTTGAATCCGATTTCTTACAGAATACGATCCATTTTTCAGACCAGGGCCTGTGCTAACTCGCACAAAAGTTTAGAATCTCTGAAGAAATCACTTTTCTGGGAATGGGACCTATTGTCGCTGGAGGAGGTACGTGCTGCAGCCAAAAATTTTCGTTTTTGGTGCCATAGCCAAAAATTTCCGTTTGCAGCTCTGCAAACACGCACAAAGAGGCCATTTTGAAACCAATTTAATATTTTATAACCGTGGTTGTTCTTTATTGTTTTCGTTAATAAAATTTGTTTTTATTACGAAAAATCTTGATGATCCGTTTTTTGTCACACTCTGTATTGCATTCAAAAAGTTCCAGGACTCTTGCTCTTCTAAAAACACAGATGGCGCTATCTCTGCAAAACAGGTGGGATGACCTATTAACAACCTTCAGTCAAACACATCAAGTGGTTATGTTAACTTTCGTGAACTTTCAGCTTGATGACGTTCATTTTCGTAAAGGGTGCGTGTGCATTATTGTCATCGGAAAAACAATGAAATAACGAACGAACATAAAATTCTGTTTTAAATTAAGAAAATCGGCCACAGAAACGCACAAAGGCAAATCTGCGTACCATGACGATGCTATGAGTCGATTTAGAGCATATGAGTGTTTTTCGAAGTTTCAAATTTAAAGAGTCGACTGAGGAAAATGATAGATCAGGTCGTTCATGTTCAAGTCGAAATGAGAAAAATGTTCAATAATTAAAACAGCATGGAAATGAGAAGTGTCTCTTTATTCCAAAAAATGTAGCTAACGCTGTCACAGCCACTGACAATGAATTTTTTTCGTTAATATTAAGAGAGCTGTTGCATACAAAAATATGAAAATTGGTGGCATCAAAGATAAATGTTTGATAAATACGTTGGTGCAGACAGTTTTTAAACCTAATAATTATTTTAAAATCTATTTAAAGTAAAAGTTGGTCACAATATTTCTATTAAAAATGTTTCATAGGAGCAAAAATTATACATGAGAATTTAATCATTTTTAGATCATTTTATACATTAGAAGTTAGAGGTGTGCAGACTTTATTTATTATTTGACTCATTTTATGAGGATTTATTTCCATTTTAAATTCAAATTTTCAGCATTTTGAGAGACATTTTTTACATGTTTTAGAAAAGAAAATTATTTGAAATTGCTGCCTACAGCAAAGAATAAAAGTTCCTTCAAATTAAAAATTTATTAACACTTGACTATTATAAACAGGAAAACTTTAAAATTGAATAAATATTACGTATTAAAAGCAGGAAAATATTGAAAATTATGGTATGAAAACTATATTTACACGCAAATTTTAAAAGTGAAAGAAAATTGTAAAATAATAAATTCATCTATATATGTTAAAAGTCGTAAAGGGAGAAAAATAACGTTAGATTTAAAAAACAAAATAAGACAGTGCAAATAATAATATTTCCTTTATAATTCAGTCGTCCGTAATTTTTTTTACAGCCTATCAAATTGACTGATTTTTAGAGGGGATTGACGAACGTAGCTCGTAGGGAGCACAGCCTCCTAGTTATTTAAAATTTTCCTTAAAATAAAAATTTCCAAATTTTATCGCAATAATTCCATCTCTCTTGATCTTTCCAGTTTCCTTCATAAAGCCATTTAAAATATGTCTAAAAGATATAAAATACTCAAAAAATATTTAAAGTGCACAGAATTCTTTTAATAGACTTATTAAATAAGTTTAATATCCTATTTTCTGTAAAGAGGCTTTACAGTCTTTTTGAAATACTAAAGGCTAAGGTGACTATTCCTAAAGGTTGTTACATTACTCAGGTTCCATTGTATTAAGCTATGCTATAAAACTCTCAAGCTAATGTTCTTATGGAAGTGTTCTTTTTGAATTTCTCGTTTCCATTTCAATATGACCTTAGAAACTTCTTGAATTTACTTTTGGAATTTTAACACGTTTTTGAACCATTGAAGAAAATGTATTTATTGAAGCGTGTTTTGCCCTTTAGTGGTATGTATTTAAATATATTTACGAAGCAAATTTTCTGCTTCAGTGTATATTTATTTGACTAAAAATAATACGGGGATTTATAAACATGTCTTTCGACCATAGAAGACACGTGAAGAAAGGCGAAACTTGTAAGAATATGAAATTTAATTATCCAGATTTGATGTTTTCTGAAGTTAGCAGATAATTATAAAAGTTCATTATAGAATTTTCTCTAGTCTTAAGTCATTCTTAAAATCTGCGTACTTTTAAAGTCCATTAAAGGCATGTTAAATGTGATGAAGATTAATAGATCATTATTTTCTGTTTATTAAAAAAAAAAATTAACTTTAATTTGAAAAAAAAATGATCAGGAAGCATACATTTTAATGCCTTCTTTAAAATTTAGCAAGTTTTTTGTACAGGTTTTCGCCTGAGGCTATCATTTGACTATCAGTTTCGAACGATAATATTTCTGTGAAATTTTTCTTTAGCGTATGCAATAAGTATCAACCACGGTAGTCCTGTTTTCAGAAATATTGGTCTAAAAACAATGGCTTCGCTGGGTCTTTGCAAAAATACGGTCCAGCGATGATTTATTTTAGGTCAGAAATTTCTTTTAGTAACTATCCAGTAATTGCCAAATAAAAACTATATAACTGATATCTTTTATTAATTAACTGTTTGATTAACGATTGCATTTTAATTACGATGGAATATGATACATGAAAACAAAAGTAATCTATTGGTTTATTTATTTGTTTCTAATGAATATACCATTAATTTCGAAAAATTGTACTTTATTTTTCTGTTAAGGAAGAAAATTCAAACCCTGAATTAAAGATATGTATTATGTATTCTCACATCAGGATTTACTTTGAAAAATTCGCATCAATTGCTTTTCGAAAAATATTACGATTAAAAATTTACAAAATTTTATATTTAATATAAAAATGCTCGTACGATGTTTAATTTTATTTACGGCTGTTTATACTAAATATATATTTTGTACAATATCTTAGAATAACTTAGCAAATAATTTTTGAGTAAAAATTTGCGATTTAGAAAGTTTGTAATTACAATATTTTTCTGCATTAAAACCACAGCTTTTACATCAAAAACATGTTCAATTTTTTTTGTTTATAAAGAATATATCTCTATGTTTTAAGAATACAAATGAGAAAATACAAATAAAATATGAGTTTTCGCGCATTATGATTCCAATAAAGGAGATTTTTAATACTTCTTTTGAAAAATAAAAAAATCTTTTAAAATTTTGAAAATTTTATGAATTTATTTAAAATTTTGAAAATTATCATACTTTGTAGAGAAATATAGATTTGATTAAAATTTTTTTATTGTATTAATTGAATGCTGTATAAAATTGATTTATAACCGCATCCAACTTACGTAAAACAATCATGTAACAATATATTATACAGAATTATAGGAACACGAACAGTACGTAATTTATGAAACAACAACTCCAAAAACAATTTTTTCAGTTAATCTACTTGCATTTTGACAAAAATTTTAAAACAAAAATTTCTGATAAAACAGATATCTAAATGCAGATTACACTTCTTATTTACTTTTATACTAAATAAGTTCCAAAATATTCATTCATTTATAAAGTACGAATTAATAGTAAATCAAGTACTGCATATTTTTGATTTTAAAATCGATAAAAATAAATTTTTAACATGGTATTGCTAATATTATGATAAAAACAATGTTTTCATTTGTACCTTTTCTTTTTCATAGAAATTAGGCCAAAAGCGATTTCATTTTTATCAGACTTTGATTAAAGTATCTAATTAACACTCTCTTAAAAGTTCAGAGTTGTCTTTTGATAACTATTAGAGAACCAAAAAATATCTTGCTCTTATCTCTCTGGTATCATATAAAAGCATTAGTTAACAGACCGTTTTGTAACATATCACATTTGAAATTTTTAATAGATTTTGCAGAAATTTCTTATTTAAGTATTTGAATATTTTGTTAAATTCTGTGCATGATTATGCAATTGTATGAATTATATAGAACATTCAGTGACCAGAACACGAGTATTTATAATGGGATTTTGAAATGTTATCACTTACTCTTAAGAGAATAAAGCACCAAAAGACGGAAAACCTTCTATATAGTTACAGAAATCTTACGTGATTATAAGCAATAACTCTAAAATCATGCAGGATTATTCGGCTTTGACTTGAACATTTTTGGTCACTTTTCGCTTAGATGGGAAAATTTTAAAATCAGAAATTCCGTACAAAATCCAGAAAAAACTACTGGCAACACGATTGCAGCAAATTCTATGTCGCTTCGAGTAAATGCAGATTACATTAACTTTTCAATATTGAAAAGTTTAGAGACTTGTTTTCGTAATTTGAGGGAAAATGGACAAATCATAACAATGATAATTAACAGGAAAGTGTGTTGACAGTTTTCTTTAGAGTGAAACTTTGCTGTTATGTAAAATATTTTCAAAATGCTTTTAAAACTTACATTCCTTACACGAAAAGAAGCTCGAGATTTTTTGGTTATCTATAACGTAAGCGCTTCTAAGTTTCCATGTCGTAGTATTTGGAGACCCACGTTATCATATGTATTCTAATAATTTTCTCTTAACTATCATGCCTACCATGAAACGAATAAAATCGCCTCTTTTTAAACCACGAGAAAACAGAAAACACATAATTTTTTCAGTGAGCAGTTTCCTATAAAAGTACAACAATTTTTCAGTGACAGTGGAAACTTTCATGATACATTTTTCTTTACAACAATATACGAATATGTTATTTTTTAATTTTTGAAAGGAAAACCTAGGATTTGAATGATGTAAATAAACTGATGAATAAAAAGGCACCGTAGAAGAGATGCAAAGAAAGTTGAACTCGATTCGACACGTTGCAAGCATCACTCTCGCAGAAGCACATGAGACCCTTGCCTTCCGATTCCAGCATGCAAACGTGGTCGACCAAGAAGAGGTTGATTTGAAGGTTCGAAGTGCAGGTTCTACGGACCACTTCTGTGGCTGAAAGAATAGAATAAATAATTATTAGCATAGTATTTCTTAATTTGGTTAACTTTTTACATTACCGTCTACAGGGTGATACTTTGAACCCATTTTACCACAAATAACCGTAAAACGGCATTGAGTTACTAACAGTCATGAATGTGGTGGTTAGATATAATAAATATGTAGCTGTAAATTCTAGAATTACAGATTGTATATTGAAAAAATATAGTAGATGCGACAAAAATTTTAATGTTAAAGTTACAGAGTATTATAGATTTAGATAGAAATTATAGAAAATTTCCATTAAAAAACAGTAAATTTACTGGCGTCCCAATTACAATTTCCGTAAAATCGTCTGTTTTTTTTACAGTGTAGCTCCTAAATAGTTGCTGTTTGTACTGTATTTTTCTGTAAAAAGGATTATTATCAGTAAAGTGCTCCATTATTTCGTTCTTGTTGAAAAATGTATTTTTTTCATTCTTGTTTCTCTGATTGTCGCATGATTTTACGTTCTTGTTGATAATTTTAATGATACTGAATTAACGGTACTGAAGCTAAAGTTATAAACTATTATTGTATTACTATAATAACAAATCATAAAAAAATATTCTTTAAATTTTATTAAAATTTAAGATACGAGAGAAACATTCCACAGTTTTAGTGAAAAATGCTATGTTTCATATTCCATCGAATATTTATATTTGTCTCTACACAGCGTAACCTTAGGTAAAAAATGAGAATTATAAGACATCACGGGAAACGGTCTACATTATGTTTTGCGTTGCATTCAATCTGAATTTGCAGAATTCGTCTGGATCAATTTTGTAACCACACCGAATTTGAAACCGAATTATGTATTTTACATGAGTTTGTCCTGAGATATCCGTAGACAACTGAAATTTTTTGTCCAAATTTGATGATAAAATTAAAAATTTCGCCTTTGCAAAACTTCATGTATACTTATTAAAACACACATATGCCCAAATAGAAATAATTAATGCATGCATTTAGCACTTAAAGGCATATAAAGGTATTGTATATATGTCTACTGTGTAATATTTGTATGTACAGGGTGTCCAGTAAATGACTTATCCCTTTTAAACGTAAATAATAATTAAAAAAAAAAAAACGCTTTGAGATAAAAATGCGCGGTTTGCTGCATTGTTATAAGAAAATCAATGCATTTTCAAAAATGCAATTTGTTCAAATAGTTTGAATTTCGGCCAAAAATTGGCGCTGGCAACGGCGCAGGCTGTCGAAATACAAGGCGTGTTCAAGTGACACCATTTTTGCGCGCGCGAGCTCAGAAGATTCTGCGTGGAGTAGGTATTATCAAAGAAGAGAATTTTGAAGTTAATTTATTATTGCATTATTTTTATGGTTCAAAATTAGTAAGTACAAATACTATATCCCTTTATCCTTCCAAAACATGATTCTCCTAACAGAAATACATACCTGTGGTCACTCAAAAAAAATCTAAAATAGTCCGGAAAAGTGTCACGTGACCTATTTCATATAATTAAGCCCGATCAGCATTTAAAATATGACAACCAACCAAACTCAAAAATCGCGAGCGCGACGCCAAAAAAAAAAAAAAAAAAAAAAAAAAATATATATATATATATATATATTGCTGGGCGATTTGATCACGTGATTGCGCGTTTTGTGATTATCTGTTATTGGTTGGGCTTTGTTTGGTAGGTTTACTGATACAATTTAACAATTGGTGATTTAAATTTTTAATAATTTTCTTTTTATTTATTTAAAAATGGTTTATCAGTTGCTTTATATTTTTCGTTTTAAGTAGAATGCCTTTAATAAACCAAGGTTGAGATATCCACATATTACAAGATTGATTTCTAATCTACAATACTAGATGGATTTCAATGGAATTTGCAATGTTAGTTATACAATTTTTCAGAAGAAGTTTTAGTATATATATATTTCTTATTTAATGATTGTATATCTTAATACCGTGTGGATAGCAGGCCAAAATATATCGTAAAATATGAGAAACAAACGACATCCGAAACCATGTTAGTATAAGCAAAATACCATTCTAATCATACTTTATTCATTACAAAACTAGAAGGCAAACACCAAATATTTTACCCCTTTAAAAAATATGTGTGCAGATATTTTTAGTTTAAAAAATGTATATCTTTCCCATTTTGCTTTTATAATATTTTCCATTTCGATTTTAACACAGTAAAATATCCACGCATGCAATATATTTGCATCCTAATTTCGATAAGAACGATATTTAGAATATTAAAAGGGTTCAAATATAAACCTTTCTCCGCAAAACATCTCATTTTCTCGTATTTAAACAAGTATTTTATTATTATAATAAAAACACATGTGCTTCTGTATTATTAATATAAATTTTATCTTTATAAAAATGTCTTGTTTATTAATAAAAAGCAACCAATAATAATAAAAAAAAATCATAGTCCGACTTATGGCCCGCAAAGGATTCGAACCCATATCGTCTGATTTCAAGCTCAATGCTCTAACCATGCGGCCATCGAGCTCACCTTCATCTGCAATAGATTATCTTTATAAATAGCACATAATTAATAAAATCCGTGTTCTGTTCTCCACCTGTTATTGAGCGCACAGTTGTAGTACCTGTAGCAGAGTAGGCGAAAATTTTTTTTCCAAGCACCTTCGTCGTTCCCAGCCCAAGCTCGCACTCTGATTGGTTGTTGCTCTCGGCACTGTTTTCACGCAACTTTGCGATAACCATACTTGGCGAAAAATACTTCGCTCGTAAGTGAACGAGTAAACCTAAAACCTAACCTACTCACTCTTATTCTTCCTTCATTCTTATCCTCGTGGTCTTGTGCTCTTGTGTGTAAAAACTTTTAAAGAGTACAGCTTTCAATTAGACACGTTCCATCCAATCCAATGCTGCAAGAGAAAAGTTACTTTGTACTCGGTTCGGAAGAAAAACAAACTCGACGGAAGCATCTATCGCTAAGCCAAGTATGATTATCGCCAAGTTACATGAAAACAGTGCCGAAAGCAACAACCAATCAGAGTGCGGGCTTGGGCTTGGAACGACGAAGGTGCTTGGGAAAAAAAATTACGCGCACAGTAGCGAGTAGTGAACGGATATTCCGTCTGCGATAAGAAACCCACTCCATGTCCTTGGCTCACGAGCGCGCGCGCTCAACGCGCGTAGCAGCCGAACACTCCCACAGACATTCCTCTAATTTTCATAAACAGGAGGTTTTCGGCTCATTTTGCAGAGTTGAACTTATTCGACATGTTGAATCGAATCTTGACTCACTTGCTGAAATAGTGTTTGTTGGTTGGAAAAAGATTTAAAATAACATTTATGATTGAAAAATGTCTATTATACTTAATAAAAACCTGTAAAACATACTTTTTAATAATGAAAAACTTTTCACACATTTACCATAAATAAATTCTTTTGAGAATATGTTTTGTAACCTCTTAACTGATTCTCTTTTTTAAATACAATAAATTGAAAATATGAGAAAAATATCGCTTTATTTAAACTTAAAAAATTGTAATATTTATTCTAAAAATTTCTTCCTTTAAATAGTACGAAATTGAATTTAAAAAAATTAGTGGTGTCAAAAAGCTTCAAGTGATGGATCAAGCAAACTTTCATTATCCGTACGATATATGGGCAAATCAGTTAAGTGCTTAAATCAATGTGGTACGAAAATAGTATTGTTAAGTGCCCTGTCTGAAAACCTTAGAATAAAGTAATCCGTTTATAACGAATCCTATCTTAAACATGAAAAAAAAAAAGATACCGACGGAGAAAGTAACATACAAAACTACCTGCTAATTCGGAAACCTACCTAAAACGAAATGTTGTTAAATTTTTGAGAAAATTGAATCGATCCCTAATTTATATTCATATTTTGCATTTAACGTATCTCAAAATTTTATTATTAAAGCCACGAGAGATTTTAAGATGTCTTTTACACTTATTTCTCATCTGCCCCCCCCCCCCCCCCGCTCTCTTTGACCGCAAACGTATCTACGCTGAAATGGAAGGATCCTTAAACGGAACAAAGGAAGCAACATACCTGTTTTTATATCCTACGAGACACCCCTTTACAAAATTTCATTACAAAAGCAACATAGATTCTGAAATATATTTTTGACCCCCCCCCCCCCCTCCTTCTTCATATACTGCCATGAGAAAATGAAAGAGAAGAATTCTGAAAATATCTCTTGTACCTGATTTGAAATAAGAAACATGATTAAAAAATGATTAGATAAACTTTTTTAGACCTTATATATTGAGAAACACTAATGTTTTAGTTATTTGGTAATATTTATATTTATAAAATTGAACTAAAATAAATATGATTCCTCCACTATGATGATTCTATGATGATTCAGGATCTATGATGATTAAGGATCTATGATGATTTTTGTAAAGAAATTTTCAAACTCGCGGGATATAAAAACAGGTGCGTCGCCTTCATTTAATTATCTTTTTAATCATTCTTCTGTTCTATTTCAGCGTAGATGCTGTTGCAGTCGGGCGAAAGGAAAAGAAGAGGTGTGTGTAAAAGGAATCTTAAAATCTCTCGTAGTTTTAGTTATAAAATTTTCAGATATGTTAAATGACAAAATATGAGTACAATGTTGGGATGAATTCGGTTTTCGTAAAAAATTAACACTATATCGTTTGATGCAGGTTTCCATCTTAAGAAGTATTTTCGTATATTACTTTCTCCGTCAGTATCAATATTATTTTATGTTTAAATCAGGTTCTGTTATAGACGGATTCCTTTGTTCAAAAGTTTGATATATTTTTTATGTGCCGATTTATAAGTCACTGTCCCGCTTTTTTAAGGCAGGGGAATCGGCAATACTATTTGTGTACCATTGTTTTAAGCATTTAACTGATTTGCCCGTTCATCGCACTGGCAATAAAAGTTTGTTTGATCTATCACTTAAAACTTTTTGACACCACTAATTTTTTTTTTACATACAATTTCATACTATTTAATGGTAGTAATGTTTAGAATAAATATTACGATTTTTTTAGCTTAAAAAAAGCGATGATTATCCCATATTTTCAATTTACTGTACATAAAAAAAGAATCAGGTAAGCGATTAATAAAACATATTCTCAATAGAATTTATTTATGATAAATGTGTGAAAAGTTTTTGATTATAAAAAAGTATGTTTTACAGGTTTTTATAAAGCATAAAAAACATTGTTCAATCATAAATATTATTTTAAATTTCTCTCCAACCAATAAACCCCATTTCTGCAGGTGAGTCAAGATTTGATTCAACATGTTGACTTAGATTCGATTCTGCAAAATGAGCCGAAAACCTTCTGCCTATGAAAATCAGAGTAATGTTTGAGTGAAAATCAGAGTAATTTCGACAGTCTGCCGCCGCTTCTTTTGGCCATCTTTTGGCCAAAATTCAAACTATTTGAACAAATTGCATTTTTGAAAATGCATTGATATTCTAATATCAATGCAGCAAACAGCGCATTTTTATCTCAAACCGTTTTTTTTTCTTTTGGTTATTTACGTTCAAAATGGGTCAGTCACTGCACACCCTGTACCTTCATGTATATTTCATTGTAATTTACCTCTATAAACAAAAAAACTTCGATTAAATTCACATTTTCTTTAAAATTTTAAAGCATGTTTCCACTTAATAATGTTACAAAAGTGTATTTATTTGACTGACATAAATTCTGCTGATATTGGTGAAAGAAAAATGGTACTTAGGAGAAAAAAAAAAGATTTAATCAGCTAAAACCAATTTTAAAAACTGGTCCGCACTTACCACTTCATATAGTCAAAAAATATTTTTAAAAAATTCATTCTCATGGAACGATACTTTACTTTTTTTATTTTTTATTATTACATTTTTTCATATTTATAATCATCGTGTTTTTAATATTTTAACTTAGTAACATTTATATTGTTTTATTCCTGTATAAAGCTTTTTATGGATCAAAATGTTATCTTTTTTCAAAGTCACTAATTCTGAAAAAAGACTTCGATTAATTATAAATTTAGTGAGTGCTGTGTGAAAATTTTTTTTTAATGACAAACATTGTATTATATTGTTATCTGAAATGTGTTTTCGAGTTAATTATTTTTATTATATAATTCAGCAAATATTTTCTAGACACATACAGATCTATAATATACTTAGCAAGCGCGCATAAATAAAATTAGAAACTACTATTATTGTTCTCTTAGTGTGACTATTAAATAAATTGTTTTGTTTTGAAAACTTGCTTGATTAACTTTAGCGCTATCTTAATTAAAAATCCTCTTAAGATTTTTTTTAATTATTCGAGTAGTTTAATATATTTTTATGTCATAATTCAGAGCGTTCTACTGCATTAAAGCAACGTCTTTCAAACATTGAGAGCTTTTCGATCTATAAATTCCAGTGACGTCACAGTCTCAGTCTCGGATGCTTTTTCGTGATATGAAGTCACACAGGTGTTTTCAAACGTTAATTTTCTGAACTAGTCTGTGCAGGTTTGTCGACCTAATTGCATCTATTTTTTTATGTTTGCCTCATGTTTTTTTTTTCAATTTTTTTTTCAAAACAATTCTAAAATTAAATTAAAATAATAAACGTTTGTTTTGGCAATCTGAAAGATTTATTTTCTTACAAATATATTTTTTAATATTTACGTACGACTGAATTCCCTAATATTCATGACATCATAACACCAAATAAAAATGCTCGCTATAATAATTTATTAATTTTTCAATATTAACTTACAATTTAACTTACAATTTATTTGAATTTAAAGAAGATGATCATGTTTGAACATGATCATATCAACGAAAATAATGATTATTGTAGTTGTTAGGGTAATTTGTAACTTATAACTGTGAGTTGTTGGTAGTGAAAATAATGGTTAACTGGCTACTGTGAATTGCTGCTGATGAGGGATACGACACTGGAGCTCCCTAGGGAATCACAGGGCCCGGCCCAGGGCCTTTTGAACTTTTTGTGAGCCAAACATTTTTCACCCCTTAAATTTCTCACAATCTGAGTGCAAAATTTTAAAGTTTAGTCTTGGACTCTTCTTCCAGGATCAACACCCTGACATTTTTATTCGGGCCCTAGGGCCCTGTTTTAAGCATTTACTCAATCAATTGGTGCATTAAAAAATGTTATTCCAACGAATAATTCATACCCTATGCTTAATTTTGACTAATTAAAGATCTAAAGCGTTATGTACATTTTAACCTGTTTTCATGTTAGGGCCTTGGTTTTAACTGTCATTTGGCCCGTCTGGGGCTCCCTATTACAGCTCCCTTAAAAATGGCCTGATTCACTATCTTTTTTTTTCCTAACAACTTCTTTTGTCCTCTAGCTACTATATGACTGACAAAAAAAAATAAATAAAAAAATAAATAAATAAATAAATAAATAAAAAATAAAATTAAAAAAAATAAAAAAATTCTCGGATTTTAGCTACCTCCAATTTTGAATATTAATTGCTTTTTTGGGGCCCTTGGATCAGCTTCTTTAAAAATAATTCCAACTGCTTGCAATTTTATTTAACATAGTTTTAGTGTCCTGCCACTATTTTAATATCTACAAAAATATTTTTATACCCAACTACATGCGAAATAAATTCCTGCTCACTGGGGCTTGGTACAGGGTACCTTGAAGCTTTTGTAATATTAAAATTTTAATAAAGTGCTTCCTTTTAAACCGATCTTCATTTTTAGAATTCTTTATCTATTTATATATTTTCGAAATTTGACATTCCATGTAAGAAATTGTGGGCCCCTAGAGAATGATAGGGTCTAGCTCAGGGCCCCTTGAATATTTTGTGAATCAAAATATTTCACCCCCTAAATGTCTCACCTTCTCAGTGCAAAATTTTAAAGTTGAGTCTTAGATTCTTCTTCCAGGGCCAACACTCTCATATTTTTATTGGGGTCCTAAGGCCTTTTATTTTAATTATTTACCCATTTAATTAGTGTATTTCTTTAAAATATTATTCTAACGAATATCTCATACACTATGCTTCATTTTGACTAATTGTAGATCGATCGAATTGTAAAAGCGCTAAGTGCTAAGACATTTTAACAAGTTTTCGTGTTAGGGCCCATATTAGAGCGTTCTTGGAGCACTTGGTGCAACATCTTTAAAAATGTTCCGAATTGCTTGCAATTTTCTTTAACATTGTTTTAGTGTCCCCCCCCCCATTACTTTAATAACTACAAAAATATTTTATATCCAACTGCATGAAAAATAAATTCCTGGCTCCATAGGACACGGTACATGGCCCCTTGAATTTTTTTTTTTTAACCATAAATTGCTATTAAATTGAGCCCTCTTAATCCATTCTCCATTTTTGGATCTCTTTTTCCATTCACTTTTCCCACGTTCTTATATACCATTTATGACCCTGGGGACCCCTATAATCCCGTACGGCCCGGTTCAGGACCCTTGATTTATTTGTTTGCCAAGCATAATTTACGCCCTCATTTTCCACTCATAATTTCAAAGTTGAGTTTTGTACTCTTCTTTTACGACCACCCTGATATTTTTATTGTGGTCCTAGGGCGTTTTTTAATGCACTTACTTAATTTTTATGTATTTCTTTAAAATATTGTTCTAACGAATAATTCATATCCTTTACTTAATTTTGACTAATTATCGATCTAAAGTGTTAAGTAATAAGGGATTCTAACATTTTTCATGTTAGGGCCCTATTTTTAACTATCTGTTGTTTCCTTTAGGGGCCCTTATTATAGCTCCCTTAAAAATGGTTCAATTAACTAAATTTTTTTCCAACAAGTTCTTAGGTCCTCAAGCTATTACATAAACGACAAAAAAAAAAAAAAAATATATTTTAGCTACCACCCATTTTGAAAATTAAGCACCTTCTTGGGACCCTAGGAACAGCTTAAAAAAAACTTATTCGAATTGCATGCAATTTTCTTTAACATCGATCTATAGCGTCCGCCGATTATTTTAAAAACTACTAAAAAATACATTTATACTCAACTACATCCCAGTTAGGGCCCTAGCATCTTAGGGGATATCTGGCACTTTGAAGTTTTTGCACCAATAATAGTTAATAATTTGCCCCTCTTAATTTGATCTTCACTTCTGAACCCTTTTTCCATCTAGTTATTTTAATGTTTCTACATTCCATTTAAGTCCCTTGCACCTTGGGGATACCTGGAACCTTGAGGTTTTTGCACCATTAATAGTTAATAATTTGCCCCTCTTAATCCAATCTTCATTTTTTAACTCTTTCTTCCATTTAGTTATTTCAACGGTTCTGCATTCCAATTAAAACTCTGAGGCGCCCTAAACTCACATGGGGCCCGATCTGGGGTCCCTCGAGCTTTTTGCGCAGCATGCTTTTTCATTTAATTTTATAGCATTCTGAATGAAAAGTTTTAGAGTTGAGTTTTGTATCCTTCTCCATGGACTATCACTTTTACATTTTTATTGAGAAACTAAGGTTCTATTCTAAGCATTTTCTTCCCTTTTTTGTGCATTTCTTTAAAATTTCATTCTAATGATTATATATACCTATCCTTAATTTTGACTAATTAAAGATTTAAAGTGCTAAGAACTAAAACCATTTAACATGTTTTCATGTTGAAGCCCTACTTTTAACCATCAGCTTGCACACTTTGGATTCTTTGTCAACTCCTTTAAAAATGATCTGACTAACTTTTTTTTTATTAACAGCTTTTTAAGTCCTCCAGCTATTGCATGAACCACAGAAATATTCTCAGACTTCAGCTACTACCAATTTTGAATATTAATCTCCTTCTTTGGGACTTTTTTGCAGTTTTTTGAAAAATGAACAGATTATATTACAATTTTCTGAAACATAGTTTTAGCGCCATCTAGCTACTTTAAAACTACCAAATATATTCCAGTTAAGATCTTGTCCCCAAGGACCTGGTCCTTTTTCTTATCGCACTACCATCTTTTTCGAACATTAATCTCCTTTTTGGCCGAAAACTTATGTTTACTTAGCGCAGCCGTAAATTAAAAACCGCGTTGCTTTAAAAATAACTTTAGTTGATAGTTTTCGCTCATTTATTAAATATCGAGTTAATGTTAAAATTAATTTGGGAAAATTACAGAAGTAAGTACCTTCAACCGCTTGAGGTAGCATTCTTTAATTGGATTCTAAGGGCATTATTTCAATGGGATTTGGGTCAATCAACTTAGATGACAATTCGGCTAATTTCTGTATTATGAAATATCCTCTTAACCCTTTGTGGGGCAGGGCAAATTCATTGTTTAAGTTCTGGTGCCAATGTGGCGTTTGGGAATTAAAATTAAGTGGTATATCTATGAAACCAGCGCGCCGCAAGGGGTTAAACTTCAGCAACTAACATTTTCTAATATTATTGGTGTATTCTTTTTTCGGGTATTATTGGCTTGGTTGTTGTTTCCAATGCATGTTACTTTAAGATGTGGATACCCAGATCCCAGGTTCATTCGGAAAGAGGTCGTGGGGAATCAATAAAGTCCCCCGAACAGGGACCGATTAACCTCTGAAGCTATCGAGATCACAGTGTCATTTTGGGGCAACTTTTCAGTCGGGAAGTGTTTTCTAAATTCTTTGTACCCGGAAACTTACCAGTGCTACAAATATTATTTCAAATTTTGGCTCAGTTAAGTTCACACATATTTCATTAAACAACTTTTTTAAGTTCCTCTTATACAAAAATTGGATACAATCAAGAAAATATGCAAAAATAATTAAATAATAAAAATGCTAGTTTGATAAAAGGTTTAATTACACATGTATGCACAACATAAAATATCAATATTCTCAAATATTCTCTCAATTTTTGTAACAGTTGAAATTATTAATATTTTATATTATGCATACAAGCCAATTTCAATAATATTCAAATTCAGTATCTAACATAGACATCAATCTAACATTAAAATTACATATTAGTAAATTCAATGCAAAATTTGGGGCCCCCTATTTGCTCAATTTAGGGCCTCTTCAAATATATTTTAAGGGAAACACACGCCTATTCAGCAATCAGGGCCTTCCCTGAAACTCATTTAAGAGATTTTCAAAAGGTATAAAATCATACAAAATTGAGTGTTGTTTAAGGTTATTATAATGGGTCCCGAGCAACACCAGGCGTGTCAGCTAGTAATAAAAATAAATATCTTGCAGTACTTCATTACGTATATATAGACTGCATTCACACACACATAAGTAACTTGAAAAAAAAAAGAGTTAACGTTCGAAAACTGACAATTAGGTCAAATATCCGTAGCTTCCCTTACTAAATAACGTAGGTTCTTTAATAATGCGTGAAGATATTTGATTTTTTAAAATTTTGTGCTCAAAAAAATATCAAATAAAAAATATTTTATGATTATGTAATCGTATCAGTAGAATAAAATTTGTTTTAAACGAAAGACTTCGATTTCTCCATGCATGCAAAATTAGTTTCTTTTTGCGAGAAAGTCTTGCTCTATTATTTTGAAATTTTTTATGCCGTTCCTATAAAAAAAAGATGTTTGCTTATAAAAATAAGAAAAACTAAAACTTGAAGAAACAAGAAACAAATTTTTAATGTATTTATTTTCTATCAGCGTATTATTTCAATCATTTAATTCTAAACATAATTAAAGTGTTGTACATATTGATAATTGATAAAAGCTTTACATTTAAACTGTGTTCTCGTAATTATAAAAAAACTATCTTAAAGTTATCTTTTAATGGCGTGTATAAAAGATTCGGCTAATTAGCTCTTAAGTGCATTTTTTTTAATGCGCTTCGAAATGCGGATTTCTTTTAAAGATAAGGCCGATTAGGCATTTTTAAAAAATATAATTTAATGATTATTTTTACGAGAAAATGTCTGCTTCTTATAAGAAAAATTTATGTAGTCTTCCGAACGATACAAATTATAAAAAGTAACATTTTTCTGCAAGTTCAGAGAGAATTTGTTTAGAAATCAATATTATTCTTTGGATTTTTTTAATGACATTTTACGTAATAAGTAACTGTTCTTGCAGTTCCTTAATAACTTACCTAAGTTAATTATAGTTTTTATTCTTGTTTAGCTCTGTTGCTTTGAAAATTTTGCTTAGAGATTAATTGAATAAAGATTTCGAATTTGATGCATTAAATCGTGTTTGAAATATTTAATAACTGTGGAATGTTACTTCAGAAAAAAATCTGGAAGTTTTATTCAAAAATTAATGTTGAAAGTCCCATTCAATAATGTACAAAACATCTTAGAAACACCATAAAAGAACAAAAAGTAATGCGTTTAAAAAAATGCAAAGAAACATAACGCTAACAGCAAAAGCAAAAATTCAGTGAATTATTCTTCTAGTTACATAGTCGCATCACGTTAAGAGTTATTCCATATAAGAATCACCAGAATCAAAGGATCTGCGATTAAATAGTATACAGATTTTTGTGATTTTTTTTTCTCAGTGAGATGACCATTATTAAAAAGGAATCCAAAATATTAACCACTCAGACCTAATTGTTTTGCGTTTTCATTCTGGTTCGCTTCGCGATTCTTTATTTTCTATGCGTTGAATGTTTAGATTCAGCTTGGTAAAAACGCGCTCCTCCCCCTCCCAATTTTGGACGCGCTCTCATTTTTAAAATTTCTGTTTTGTGTTATAAACTATCTTAAAGTTTAAAACAGACCAACTTGTTTTATTTCCTAATTTTATTCGCACCCCTCCCCTTCCGCCCCTTCACCGAAATGTGACACGCCCTTGTTTTTTGTGTTTTTTTGTCATGCGTTATAAGCTATCTTAAAATTTAAAACAGATCGCCTTCTTAGATTTCCAAATTTTAACAAAATCGTGTTTTGTTAGTTCCACATTCCACCATCAGGGAGCGCACTCTATTCTTAACAGAACTGTATCTGAAAGAAACTCCTTTAAACAACTTATCAGAGGATATGTTACTCGAGGAGGGGCGTGGTCTTAAGCAAGAATTTGAGACATTTGATGAAATTTCTATTAAAAAATAGTGGTAACATTAGCTGTAAAATTTTCTAAAGTTTTTAATGGAAATTATCTTCGCAAAAGCATTTTATTCAAATCACAAGTATCGATGTGAATTCTTATCAACTAAACGTGTGACATTTTTGGTAAATTTCGTAAAAAAATACTATCTATTACATTCTCAACGGCTCAAGATTTTGATGTGTTAATAGCCTCCCCGCCCCCCCCCCCCAAAAAAAAACAAAAACGCAAACAAAAGGACCCTATTGGATTATAATGAGTGTCTATGGGAATTTGGGGAAGTACCAAAAATAGCGTCAAGTTGGCATCTCTTTTGGTGAGTAATTTTGGTCGCCAGATTTAACGATACATTGCCAAGTTGGCGAGAGAACTTGGTCTCCCTGATGGTAACCCCACTTATATGCATAGATTTAGAGGTATCTATGCAGATTTTCATTAGTCCATTTCTAAATCGTTTGGTTAATTTCCAAATCTTTACTATATTTTATATGTAGGAAGGTTAGTCTAAAAGATTGAAATAATATTTCATTTTTCAATTTCGAAAAAATTACCTTAGAGCTCGAAAAAACGTGAAACATTGCATTCAAAAATGCATTTAAAATAACTAAATATTGAAAATTCCCACCCTCCCGCAGGGGTCAAAATTTACTCCAATAGGGTAAAACATTGTAATCGGAAATATCTCATGAATAATAAAAGAAAATTGACGTTAAACGCAAAAATTCGCATTGAAAATTGAGTCAACTCAAAAATCATAAGGAGACAAAATGTAGTAAATTAGGTTAGAAAATTGAAACAAAATTAATTTTACCAATGTCAAAAAATAGCCGCAAAATTGAAGAAACACTAAAAATCGCATCTAAAAAATTCGATAAAAACTAAAAAAATGCTGTACGAATTCTGAATAAACTTTATTGATAAGAAGACAAAATTTACTATGTTCGGTTAAAGAATGAAACCATAATTCTTTCACTAATGTGGAAAAATTGCCTCGAAACATTAAAAGAACCCGCTAAAAAGCGCATAAAAATTAAATAAAAAAAATCGAAAAAATCGCAAATCGGGCTCCGAGGTGTAAAACTTCATACATAGAGGTATTTTCCTTCAAACTTTTGTATCGGTATGTGCAGCGGTAACTTTAGAACATCGTCCATACACTCACAAACTTCTCTCTTTATTATTATAGATTATTATTAACTATTATAATTACTTACACTATTTTTAACTATTACATCAAGTTAAAGTTGAATAGTCAGTGATTTTATATCTATTATTTCACCAACATCTACTTGGAACTCGATAGTGTAAGTTTTTACAAATTTGTCAACAATTATGGATATTTCATTAGTTGTTAAGAATATTTTTATTTTTTAATTTGATCTTTATTAGCTATATTTCGTTTTATTCAAGATTCTGTTCGGAAAACTGACCAGCGAAGCGGGCGAAGGCTGCTCGTTTAAATAAAATGCAGTCCTTTTTCTATTTATAAAACAATTTTTTTTATTAAACAAAAAATTACTGGTCGAAATTCATAAAATTTACATATTATTATTCAGCGTCAAAAGATGGTTCTATCTGTTCTAACTTCAAAATCTATAAATTAAGTCTTTTTAAAAATTTACATCGTTCTCAGGAATTCTAGTCTAAAAATAATGAAAGATTTGCTTTTAAAACTATAGTTTGAAAGAAAAAATTGCAATTAGTGAAATAAAAATACGATATTTTCATAAATCCGAAAGTTTTCACCCTATTGAAAAAATAAAGACATGTTCTTAAACAGAATAAAAATTTACATCAGATACCGAAAAAATCCGAACTTAAATTGTAAAAAAAATTGGCCCCGTATAAAAGTTCTGAGTCAATTTTTAACCTCAAAGGGCAGGTGTGTCGTCACCTGATATTGAAATCAAAAAAGGAAAAAAGAAATTTTAATGATTTATAAAAATTCATAATACCTACTCTGCTTGAGATATGGATGTGATTTTTTGAAAATAAGAAAGTAGATTTTTTTTGTATGTCCATCTGTGAACGTTTCGAGTTTCTGTGATTTATAGAAAAAAAGTTACACGCCCCTTCAAAAATCTCCTAGTAAGCGATGTCACCAGGTACTCACTCTCAGGCACTCGGTCGCTGATGAAAATAAATGAAATAGTGAAAATAATTCAATTTTTAATCGATTTTTAAGATCGAAGATTTTTTGAGTTTTTGTGAAGCGATAAAAATATTTTTTTAATTCAGAAAACTTATTTAATTTGACACTCTCTAGTGTTATTTACGAATTCGTGGTGTTTATAATACGGAAGGAACCATTCTTGAAAGAAAGCGCTAGTATATAAATTTTGTTACATCCAACACCTGTTTTTAATTATGCGTGAGTAAAATCCTGTGGTTTTGAAAAGACTTAAGCTAATAATGGTTAAAATGAGGTTTTTATTTAATTTCTTCGCTAATTACAGCCGAATTTTTCCGAAACTAGAAATATCCAGTGCACCAAAATTTACCTTTTTTTTAAAATATCTTTTGCGAATCTCTACGCCCTAGTGAAAAAAGTTTATCCTCTCATAATCATTTGCAGACCAACGAAACGACAAACAACAAACTGACGTATACGAACATTAGTAGTATAAATAATAAATAAACCTTATAAAACACATATATAAGGAAGGTAACAAATTATGTATTTTACAAATAATTATTCATTATTAAAATATGATTGTCGCTGAAAATGAATGCTATTTTACTAGCCCGTTCAACTTAGTTCTTTATCAGGTATAAATATGGCACTACAGAGTAATTCATATTATTTATGACATAGTTCATGTCAGAAGTAGTAAAATCACAGTACCAGCAAGATCTTTTAGATATTTCTTTGAAAATATTGTGTTTAAAGTCTTTGCAAAAGTTGAGTAGACTTTTATTATGTCATTTTCCTGGCTGCTATAAATTAACGCATGCAACTGAATATTACATGGAATTTGAAATATTCTATAGAAACATGTTCCTTTTAGCAAAATTGAAATGTTAGACCTAAAGAAGAACGTAAAAAAAAATAGTTCAGAATTAAATTGTCACTATCCTGGCATATAATTACATAAAAATAATTTATTATTTAAGCTCTTCAAACTTTAACAATTTTACAAGGAAAAACTTTTATTCTTCAATAAAAAATAAATTTACCTCTTGAAATTTTGAATTGTTTTCGATGGATAATTTCAACATCTCAGATAATCGCAATTTCAAATTTTGTGATATTCAACCAGTAGTATTCGGAGCAATAAAAGAATAATAACAATAATAATAATAATGACAATAATAATAATAATAATCTGATAGAACATTGTACAGAGAAAGACATTAGCAATTAGTATTTTCTAAAATACCATACGTTTAAAAGCCATTATTTTAAAAAGTCAAATAGCTGTAGTTTTTGTTTTGTTGATTTTTTTTATGTTGAAGTAAATCATATTAAACGAATAATATGAAATTTTGAAGCCCAGAAAAAAATTCTTCTTTCCTATAAAAAATTGCCAGAGTTCAATGTTGTGAATGTCATTTTTCATGAAAAGTGAAATGCTTGGTATGTTTGGAGCACTGTATCTCTCGCAAGCACCAACATCCCAAAATTCTTTTGAACTGTTAGTATAGCAGCACCTGCTTATTAAAATGTATTTGTTTCCATGTAGCATTGTTATTTTACATTGTTATGTTGCTACGAAATACAATTAAAATAATGATTTTGTCCGTTTTCCGCACATATCTTATTTAAGTAATAGTACCCCAAACTTTTTCTTATGGAATATGAAAGCGTACTACTAGGACATATTAAATAATATAGCACTGTACCGGGATATTGTTTCTTTTAGCAAAAATAATCTGTTAACTATTCAAAATTTTCAAAATGTGCAACATTTTAATTAATTATATCTCAAAAAAGCGTCACCGTTGAATGGAACAAAATATACCATGTAGTAAGTGAATATGTGTACAAAAACATGAAAAAGAAAAAGAAGTGGGGCCATTTGATATTTTTATTTAAAAAAAAATGACAAAATTTTCAAATAAATAATGTCGATGATCCCATTTCTTCCCTATCAGAAAATGAAAAATCCTATTTCTCTTTCCTCTTTCTATGTTTTTTCCATATGAGAAAATGAAATATCTCTTTTTTGTTTCCCTTTCTTAAAGAAAAATAGGATGTTTCATTTTCTCTTAGGGGAAAAATGTGATTATGGACATAACTTTTCTTGTAACGTTTGTCATTTTTTGGCCAAAAATATCACGAGACCCCAATTTTTTTTCTTTCACATGTTTTTGTACTTATGTTCAACTACTGCGTGATATATTTTGTTTCGTTCAACTGTGGCACTTTTTTGATATAACCCAACTTTAATTGTTGCAGATTTTGAAAATTTTGAATATTTGATAGGTTATATCTACTAATACCAACAATATCTCAGTGCAGTACTATGTTATTTAGCTTGTCCTAGTAGTGTACTTTCATATTCTATAAGAAAAATTTTGGGGTCTATTGCTTAAATAACATATTAAATGCGGAAAATTACAAAAACGTCATTTTGACTATAATTTGTTGCAACACAACAATGTAAAGCAACAATGCCCCATGGAAACAAATAAATTTTAACAAGCAAGTAGTGTTATACTAAAAGTTTATGCAAAAAAAAAAAAAAAAAAAAAAACATTGGGATGATGTTGTTTGCCAGAGATATAGCACTGCAAACATACTGTTATTTCATTTTTTATGAAAATAGCATTCACAACCTTGAATTTTGACATTTTCTATAGGGAAGAAGAATTTTCTTTTTAAGGGCTTTAAAATGTCAGATTATTAATTAAATATGATTTACTTCAATATAAAAAGCTATCAAGCCGTTTAAAAATACAACTATCAAGATATCACTTTGTTTTGTCGCATGTTTCAACATGGTACTTTGGAAAACAGAGCTTTTACTGCTTTTTTTCCTTTCTCTAAAGTTACTTGATTGAAGCTGTTACTATCTAGTCATGTTTTCATTAAAGAAAGTTAATTTTATAAAATGATATTAATTTTAACAGGCATAAATTAATAAGGCACATTATTTTTTGTGCATGAGCAAAAACATTATATGTAGCAACATATATATTTTTTAATGAATAATCACTTTGGGGTCCCCAATCTGATATATCCCATTAGACATCATATCATTTTGAACTGCATTTAACTTATTGTGAATTAACTATTTATCACTAACTCAAAATTAATATTGAACATGAATAGCATTGATTAAAAGCTTTATAATCGCGTGCCATACCTTTAAAAACACAATTAACAATTTCTAAAGACAAGTACGTATTAAAAATATCCGTTCCCTCTTCTCACAATTGTGCTTTAGGGATGTTTTCCATCTAACTTTGCAATCAAATAACGGAAAAACAACTGTTCAGTGCACGTGTTTGTGTTATGCCGCCTCTGCTGTTTACGGACAAAAGCCCCAATGTATTATTTCCCCAAAATTGTTGAAGATTTTAATGAGTTATTTTACGGGAAAATAAAATTTTCCTATTAGTCCCCAGTCTCTCTTTTCTCTTGATATGAAAGAACAGCTTTTATTCGGATGCATAGAAAAATTATCTTTTTACTAAACAGTAGAAGATCCGACCCAGTATACAGGTGAAAACTTTTTTATAAATGAAAACTGTATAAATTATTTATATTTCATATTTTTTTAGATTGCAAGTTAACAGCACTAAAAAGCATTTACACATGAATTATATCAATATTTTGTTTTAAGAAATTTTGAAATCTATTAAAAGCGATACTTTCGTTTTAGTCACATATTAGGAGCTATTACCAGAAGATATAGAGAAAGATTTCGATATTTACAGCAGTCTTTTTAATAGTTTAAATGAGTAATTAGATTAATTGTCTGCTAAATTTGTGTTTCATTTATTTAATGATGATATTTTAATTTTGTTATGGAATATCAGCTGAAAACAAATTCTGAACTATTTATATTGCTTTAAGTTTATAGTGGTTCATTTTTCATCATTAGAGTGCATGGATATCGATATATTAAAAAAATTCTGTTTGACATACTTTTAAAACCATATAATATCAAACCGTTTAAAAAAATTGTATTTGAAACAACATATTTTCCCTAAATTTTTTGACTGTTATAATTCTAAATATTGCGATGTATAGAAGTTTAAAATATTGCAGTAAAAGTGAAATTTATTGGTCAGGTATTGCACCGTCAGTACGATGGCACTGTTACTCGTGAACACGTTTTCCGTTTATAATGTAAATTTTACTGTTATTAAACTATTGTACTTAGAAGCAAAGCCCGTATTATGAGTTTTACATTTGAAATAAATTGGAAAATACTCTATGCTACTTATAAAAGTATTACGGATTATGTAGAGAGCTATATAAAAGTGTTCGAATCATTTTACTGATTATGTGCGGTAATTGCTGAAATTAGTTTTTCAACTGTGCTGTACATTTTCTTCTTTCACTGTATAAAAAGATGAAATCGCATTAAAACATTTCCGAGCTGTTAGAGTTGTATAATGAATGCGTAATGCATTATTTTTCTTTCTAATTTAATATTAAATACAATAATATATTTTTGAGGTGCCATATATTTTTGAATGAATGAAACGGAAGAAATAAATATATGTATTTATACAGATAAAGAAAATAATCATGTTTCGTAATTTCGGCGATAATTTTAAACAGGAATGCATAAAACATGTATGTATGCACCAATATTGCAATTCCATTTCTTTTTTCTCCTGTAGTAAAAAATTATGAGTGCGCTTGTGTTCTTATAATTTTCTCTGGGTTAACGAGTCAATGTTTTTTCAGAGACAGGATTTACAGTACTATGTAGTTTTGAATGTTTTTTTTTCAATTTTCAGAAAGCGTTATTATTATTATTATTATTATTTGAAATGACATGGCGGAACACAAATTAATTTATTTGCTAATCAGTTCTTCTAAGTAAATAAAGAATAGTTTACATTTGAGTATGTGGAAGGGTAGAAACTATACTGTGAATGTAGTTAAGGAAAGTAGCGTTAAAGAAATAGATATATGTATATATATATATATTTAATTCACACACAAAGGAAAATTCTTGTTATTTTACATATACTTCCATATGCTTCGCATCTATTTGAGATGAAATTTTCCGGAAAATTTGCACTCAAAGCGACAGTCCAATAAATAATATTAAAAAAAATCCATTCTAAGACAATAATTTCATGTAATTAATTCATTCTTCCTCCCCCTTTTTTTTGGGGGGGGGGGGGTATATCGAAAAAACTGTTCAATTTTAAATACCCTCAAAAACCATGCCTGCTAGTATCGTGTTTTTACTTTTGAAAATAAGCCATTAAATAGAAAGTTTCTCGTTGTTGAGCAAAAAAAAAAAAAAAAAAAAAAAAAAAATTTAGAACCTTCTAGAAAAAAATAATTTCTTTTACTCACTCTAATTTGTAAAACAATATTTTTCTTTGTTATTTTAAACGTTTCATCCATATGCTTCGTTTGTACTTGAGGTAAAATTTTTCGAAAAATTCGAATCCATCGAAATTTTCTCTGTATGTTTAACAGTTAAAAAATAAATAATTTTTTGATTGAACATTGAAAATCTACAATCTGGAAAAATGAGAGGAAGAACCACCTGTTTACATCACTCCGGAAAACTCCAACGTGTCCTAAGGTTACAGACTCAATTGCTTCTACCTTGCTAAATAAATATATTTCCTTGATTATTATTAGCTATTTATCATAAAAATGAATACATGTGAAGCTCAATGGAATTTGATTAATGAGTCTATCATTTTCCCATAAAAATATAGAAAAAATATTTAATACGCCATTTCTTTCAGATTCAGTATAGTACTATTTCTTCTCGTGGACCTACACACCTCTCTAGTTATAATACCCATTGACATGTTAGGTTTCCATCACACTTTAGACCAGCCCATCTTTTTGGATTTCGCAACTCAATTATAGGTAAGAATCCTTGTACTATCTTATTGTTCCCGAAAACTCACTTCTCCCTGCCGACGAAATGCTTTTCAACAAACAAGGAATGGAAAATTTTTTTATTAACATCTAAATTTGACAATGCATATTTACGTTTGTATTTATACCAGATACAAAATTTCAACTTCTTTGGATAATACATTCTTGTATATTTAAAGATTCGATCTTCTAAATTACTTCTCCATATTTTCATTTTTATCTAAAAAAACTAGTGATCTTATCATACTGCTTTTTCTATGAACGCACCGCTTAAAATCCTGTATACTTTCTTGAAAATATATATTAAAACCAGTGTTGGGCACGTTCACAAAATAAACGAACTAACTCAAACTCACGTTCAATTTCTGAAAAGTGATTTAAGTTCACGTTTAAATTAAAAAATTTTCAAACGAACTCGTTCAAATCAAACTCACTTGTAAAAGTGAACGAAGCTCACTAAAAAGTTCACTTTTTTTTTTTTTTTTAATGTTTGGATATTATTGTCCAAATTTACAAAATTTTGTTAACTAATCATTTGATTATTCGATATGTAAGATAGAGGTATGCGCGGACGGACATTTCCAGGCCCGATCCATAGAAAAAAAATGTCCGGCCCGATATTAAAATAAAAATTTCGGCCCGAGCCCAGCCCGGCTCGTAGAGAAAATTTAGCGGCCCGACCCGGCCCGATATAATAGCTAAAATCAAGGCTCAACCCGGCCCGATATAATAGCTAAAAACAAGGCCCGAGCTTGGTCCGGCCCGGAAAAAAAGTTGAAATTTCGCACCGAACCCGGTCCGACCCCGAGTACATTTCGACAGGACATTGATATTTACCCTTACGCAAGAATTTTGGCCAAAAAAACTTACCTTAGTCTGTTTATAATCTCCATTTATGCAGAAGTGCCGTAGGCTGCGATGTTTATGCTTTTAATGAACCTTTTTTAGTTGTATGTAAAAGTTTCAGCTATCATTAGTATTATTAATCCATCTTCCATGTTATGGAGGCATAAAAATCTAAGAAATGATATATGGTAAAAGTAAAATCTTCTAAGATGAAACCGCATTGGATAGAAAAAACATATATCTATTTTCGGCGAAATTGCATACAGCCCAGGTCCGGTTCGGCGCGACCCGAGTCTGCAGAAGAAGTAAGACTAGGATACTACCCAGAGAAGTGATATCCAGACTTAACCCGTCCTAAGGCTCGTGTAGGCCTCTAAATGGCATTTGAAAGAGGGAAAATGTGTACTAAGGTCTGGAAAAATTTTAAATAAATTATGAAAAAATTGAACGTAAATTTGAACGTAAATTTCGTTCAAACTCGTCTATTTTTTGAGTTTCCGTTCAGTTCACGCTCGTTCATAAAATAGTGAGCTAAGTTCAATTCTAAGTTCACAAATAGTGAGCGAAACTCGTGAGTTTTCTTTCAGTGAGCGCGTTCATACCCAACACTGATTAAAACGGTAGGCTATTTATTTAAGATCAACAATTCAGGTATTTGCGCATGCGTGAAGTTGAATTAATTAGCCCTTCCAGTTAGAGGAGTGTCGAAGCAAGTCTGGTTAGCTCAGTGGTTTAAGGCACGAATTTAAAGCTCTGAGCTTTTGTAGAGGACTAGGGTTCGATCCCAACTTTCAGCAAAATAATTTATTTGAATAACGATATATTTTACTACGAGAGAAAGTTATATGATTTTTATTCTTTTGTTATCATTATTATTTTGATGGTTTATAATTAAATAAAATTTAACACTCGACAATGTTTTCTTTAGCATGAATTTTATTTTTTAAATATTTCAAGTAATTAAAACATAGTAATTATTAAATATAAACAGCCAATTTCCAGTTCAGGGCTTTAGAGATATATTTGTAAGAATAAAATTATTAAAAATCTACAAAACGCATTTTTTTTAAAAAAATAAACAACAATAAATACAAAGCACACAAATAAAAATTGTAAAAATGTCGTAAAATTTAATTTTACATCTAGCAGTATTTTTTAAAAATGTATTCTAATTTTCTAAAAAATGTAAATGTTTAAACATTATTTTGTCAATAGGTAGTAGCAGCAATTTTCCCTTTTCCTGTCATGTGCGTGGAAGCTTAGAAAAATTAATCCATTTGTAAACTGTAATATACCTGAAATATCTTATATAAATAAGTAAATGTTATACATAATTTAGACCATGTATTAAATGATTTTTAACTAAATCCCCGAGTGCCATTTTGAAGTAATGTCTGAATCTTTAAAATTATGAAGTCTGCTAAAATATTTTAAAAAATAGTTCAACAATTTTAACTTAAAATATTTAAGCTAAAGTATTTTTCATTTAATTTAAACTAATCTACAAATTTTGTTATATTTTGTATGAGCATTACAAGGAAGATTTATGTTTGTGTGCATATAAGGAAAAGTATTAATTATTTTCCGGGGAAAAATATAAAATAAAGAAGAGAAAACAGGGGAAAGAAAAATAGTCAAGTAAGAATTATAATTGATCTATTTTGTAATACTCATGGTTTAATAATTAAATAACGTGTGAAAACGTTATGAAAATTCAAATAATTCAAATATATTAACAAATAGTTACTTGGTAGCATGAAATTTTAAGTTTAGGGATTTAAAATGTGACTGGTAAAACTAAAATTAATAAAAACTTTTCAATATAATTAAAAAAAATTAGAAAATACTAAACATTGTTATTTTTTCAAAACACAAAAAAAATTTGCCAAAATAAATATCAGTTCAATTAATTTTAGCTATCCTTCTGCTAAAAAGTAGGTGCTGTTAAAATTCTGCTTAAAATTCTTTTAGATGATTACTTGAGTAGGTTAGACTGACAGAACCATGAAACGCTTTGAATCTGTTGGAATCACATAGATAACATAGAAATAAATCAAGTTTTCAGAACTTTATTTACAGGTAACTAATTAAGAAAATCAAAAAAAAATTTATTAATCTTCCCTCATAGCATGCATGTTCACAGTGACGTCACAATGACGTCACTGTGAGTCACTTTGGTCACACATCTGTGACGAAAATGCCACCACTCAGTGACGTCACAATGTGACTAAGATGTGACTTCCTAAAAGAATTTTCACAGTTCGTCACAATGTTAATGTCAAAGTAGTCACAAATGACACACTTTTCACAAATTGGTCACATTGTGACGTCGCAAAGTGGTCACAATGTGACGTCACAAAAAAGCTCTAAAACGGCCATAACGACTTCACATTTAATCACTGTGACTTCACATCGACGTCACGTGACGTCACATCGACAATCGCTGGTCACAAAGTCACAATGTGACTTCACAACGACGTTGCAGTGACGTCACCATGTCTTACGGGTTTTAACATCCCTCATAGCATGCATGGTCACAGGACGTCACAATGACGTCACTGTGAGTCACTTTGCTCACATCACATTTGTGACGAAAATGCCACCACTCAGTGACGTCACATTGTGACTAAGATGTGACTTTCTAAAAAAATTTTCACAGTTCGTTACAATGTTAATGCCAAAGATGTCACAAATGACATAATTGTCACAAAGTGGTCACAATGTGATGCCACAAAAAAGCTCTAAAACGGCCATAACGACTTCACATTTTAGACACTGTGACGTCACATCGACAATCGATGGTCACAAAGTCACAAGGTGACTTCACAACGACGTTGCATTGACGTCACCATGTCTTACGGGAATGAATTGATGTGTATCTAACATTTCAAATTAAATGTGAAATCTATTATTCTTGACTGTGAAAATGTGTGTGTAAAATAGAAAAATATTTGGATTTAAAAAAAGGGATGTATTACACATAATTATTAATAAGGATTGACTGAAAAAAGTTTTTTAGACCGAAATCGAATCGTAGTAATTTTCATATTTTCGGTTGAAAACTAAAATGTCCATAAATTGTTTTGAGTAATTAATGCATACAGAACTATACATAATTATTAATTAATTATAAAGGTGACCCAAGGTGACACTGTGCCTTTGACAAAAATTTTATTTTCATATAACATGAAATGTAATTAATTCATCAGCGACTCAAAAGGATTTTCTAATTATACGAATTTTATCTGATTAAAAATTATTTTTAGCCTAATACCTAGATTTATCTTTTATAATGATTTTTGTAAATGATCATCTGCTGTACTAGAAATTTCTCAAAGGTATTCGAATCACTTCTGCATTTTCAAACTCCAATTTTTATTATTACAGTTAAATCTGCAGGTTTCAATGTGCATGTAGGTCACATAACTATTTATCCGAATTTCAAATTTTTGTTTTAGAGGTATGTTTTTTTTAAAAAGGTTACTTTAGAAGATGCTTTATTCTGCAGAAACTTAATATGAAAGAAATTAGTGATTGGCAAATAAAAAACTTTTCATCCTTTATAAGCCCTTCCCCCTCTTTTTAGGTGCGTTCGTAATTATGTAAATACGTAGCACCTATTGTTGTCGCTCAGTCCGTCCGTCTGTCCGTCTGTCTGTCCGTCTGTCTGTCCGTCTGTCCGTCTGTCTGTCCGCATATAACAGCGTAAAAACTACCCAACCGAATCGTTTGAAATTTAAAATACATAATTATAACATAATTTTGTCGAGTCATTTCAAATTTTATGAAAATCGGATGGATAGATCAGTTACAGGGACAATCAAAAGGATTCCGTTACATTACGGTCAATGGGGAAAAAAGTTTCAAATGCATTTTAATTGTTTGAAATTTAAAACATATAATTATTGCGTAATTCTGTCCAGTCATTTCAAATGTTATGAAAATCGGATGCATAGATCAATTACAGGGACAATCAAAAGGATTCCGTTACATTAAGGTCAATGGGGGGAAAAGTTTCAAATGCATTTTAATCGTTTGAAATTTAAAACATATAATTGTTGCGCAATTTTGTCGATTCATTTCAAACGTTATGAAAGTCGGGTGCATAGATCATTTACAGGGACAGTCAAAAGTATTCCATTACATTACGGTCAATGGGAAAAAAGTTTCGAATGCATTTTAATGATGTTACACTCATTCGAACATAATAGAATTGGCATCCATCTATGAAATATACACTGGTGTCCAAAAGTTAAGCATAACTGGTAATTAAGTAATTATTTTTAAGTAATGAAAGAAATATGAATCGGAATGTGCTGAAACTCCAGGTGTGTAAACAGACTAGTACGCATCACATATTTTCGCGAAGAGTTTTCCCCGAAATCGAACAGGGGACCGTCAACAAATTGAAAAAGAACGAAGATCTTTTGGATAACCCTGTCAAAACTAATGTAGCAAAATCGTTCAAACTGCACATTATGATTAATTGGCTTATTGTAATGTACTGTGTTAATTTTTACAAGGATAGCATGTATACTCGTAGAGAAATTAAGGTTTTTATAAAAACAGTCCTAAATTTTTCCAAGTTTTTTGCTTATAATTTGCAGAGTTCTTATTATAAAATAATGTTCTTTTCTGAAAATATGACAAACATCATTGTACACAATACCCTGTCATCAGAATTTAAAAATAATAAAAATTGTATGAAAAATGAGTATGTTTAGTAAATAATTTTTCATTGCGCATGCGTCAATGATATCAAAATGTCATTTGCATATTGTGTTAGCTAAATGTATAGAGTAACTTCTGTAAAAGTTTCAAAAACATAGCTTGAAAATTCTGAAAATGGGAGCCTATAGAATCAACTCAAAATCCTTTATTCCCTAAATGAAGCAAAAAGATGAGGGGATGTATCCATATTCCATTGTTTAGTGCCTACACAATATTGCACGTACAACTATATTTAGGTAAAACCCCTGATTTTTTTGCTTCCTTTAGGAATAACGGATTTTGCGTTGATTCTATAGGCTCCCATTTTCAGAATTTGCAAGCTATGTTTTTGAAACTTTTACAGAAGTTGCTCTATACATTTAGCTAACACAATATGCAAATGACATTTTGATATCGTTGACGCATGCGCAATGAAAAATTATTTACTAAATATACTCATTTTTCATACAATTTTTATTATTTTTAAATTCTGATGACAGGGTATTGTGTACAATGATGTTTGTCATATTTTCAGAAAAGAACATTATTTTATAATAAGAACTCTGCAAATTATAAGCAAAAAACATGGAAAAATTTAGGACTATTTTATAAAAACCTTAATTTCTCTACGAGTATACATGCTATCCTTGTAAAAATTAACACAGTACATTACAATAAGCCAATTAATCATAATGTGCAGTTTGAACGCTTTTGCTACATTAGTTTTGACAGGGTTATCCAAAAGATCTTCGTTCTTTTTCAATTTGTTGACGGTCCCCAGATCGATTTCGGAGAAAACTCTTCGCAAAAATATGTGACGCGTACTATTTTGTTTACACACCTGAAGTTTCAGCACATTCCGATTCATATTTCTTTCATTACTTAAAAATAATTACTTAATTACCAATTATGCTTAACTTTTGGACACCAGTGTATACTAAAATATGCATTCCGTACAATCTGTGATACAAATAATTTTTATTATTAAATTACAGGGCCACACAAATGTATTCCACTACATAATGCTATACGGGGAAACACTGTTTGGGGCGTGTTTTAATTATATTCAACTATTTTACATTTTATGAATAAGATATACGTTGCTGAGGTGTAATAAAAATTACTTCCTGCATATTTACAGGAATACAAAAAAGACTTAGACTACTATACTGTATCCGAAGTACTATTTACTATAACATCAAGATCTGAATATTTTTAAAACTTCGTTATCGTACGAACGCACCTCATTTGCTACGTTCACGTGCAATTTCCAACTTGTTTTTATTAAGAAGATACTATGTATTTTTGCATGTGATACACACTTTATTTTTAAAAAAGAGTTTTTCTTTTTTATTAGCATAAAATCTATCATTTTTACTCTTTAAAAATAAAATTTTATCTAATGAACTCTAATTATGAATATTATTATTATTATTTAAAAAAATATGGTTTTACAATTTATTTTAACTTGGATTGTTTTGAAACTAATAAAAATAAAAGGTAAAAATACATAAAAAAATTCTTTAAATAAAAAAAATAATTAAAGACACTCTCATAAAATTATTGCGTACTTAAGTTCCTAAAATAGAAAAAGAAAAAAGAAAACTGCCATGCGCGTGGAAAGTTAAGATCGTCTGCAAACGAAAGAATCACGGAGTAAGAAACTTACTCCGTGGTTTCCTACTCCGTTGAAAGAATAAATAAACGTAAACAGAAATATTTTAAATTGATGATAGATGCAAGAAGTTAGTTGGCTGGAATTTATGGCAATTGTGGGTAATTTCGTATTAATACGGATTTAACAATTTAAACAAGAAAGTCTACTACAGCTCTTCCAAGCGGCAAAATTTAAGTCCGAGAAAATTAATGGGGCTTTGACTGTGAAAATGTTTTGGTCTTTGCCACTTTAATTAATATCGGATTTAGTTTGTGCGGCAAAAAGAATAACTAGAACGAATGACTTCGATGGAAAAAAGGTATGAAAAAATATTTTTCATGGTTGCTTTTTAATTATTATTGTTCTTAGAACGATTTTAATTAGCTTCTCAAAAACATGCTATAAAACATTAATGCTCCATTAACTTTATAAAGTCTAATACATTCATTATTTATTTTGTTGACATGGAAAACTTGATTGTTAATAATTTGGTTGTTAAAGGTAGTGATTTTAACTGCATTTTAATCTGCGTTGTTTCCTTATTTAAAATATCTGGTTAAAATAATATGTTTCCATAAACATAAAATCTTATATTTTTTAATAAAGAAGCTTTTTATAGAATAAAATTATTTGCAAACATCCTTTTTTAATTTTTGTATTAAGTAATCTTCTGAAACATTACATAATTTTATTTAAAAAATTACATATGCCCAGAAGAGGAATTTATAAGAGAACAAGAAGAACAATTAAAAGAAATCGCAGATGTTTCATATTAAAAAAATAATGTTAATGATTGTTTAATGTATTTTTCAAACTGTGAAATGTTATAAATTTCTAAATGGATAGTCATTGTGGGTGAAAACGTTTCATATGTAAATATTCTTATTGGAATGTTCTCAGAGAGAACTAGAAGTCTGAATGAAAATTTGGAAATTACGCAATCAATAAGAATTTAAACATGATTGTATTTAAAACAAATAACGCAAATACTTCAACGGTATGAAGCTAAAAAGTAATAACTGTGTTTTATCATTTATTTTTCATTCTAGACACTTTTATTACTTCCTTTCCTGAATGTTTTTACAGAGGTAAATTTCAAAATATCCATTATATGTAGTATTAGTATACATCTGGACTAAAGTGGGTCACTTATTTGTAATTACTCTCTAATATTATAAATAAAGTATTAATAAATACAATTACCGTATTTGTTGTTCTATTTTATCGTTAGAATGTTTATTAGGTAGATGTGTCTGCGATGGACAGCCTTCCAGTAATGTATAGCCCTTTAATGTTTTTTGTTCATTAATATTCTAATAAATATTCAGCTTTGATTTTTTTTCATAATTCCTCTTTGCATGTTTTAATAATATTTTAATATTTATAGAAGACAGTATGTGAAGACACTTTGCGATTATTCTTTGATTTGTGACAAATTTGTCACTAACTTTGTGACGGTGGCAGCATTGTCAATGTTCTGAAGCCACACTGGGACACAATTATGCAGTTATGAACATTGTTATGTAATGTAAAATCACTTACATCTATAATTTTATTATACTTTGACGATACATCTCAATTAAAACTTGGGAGCAGCTATAAAAAGAATGTACTAAAAGAGAGTTACTGAATCAAAATGTAATGCCATGCAGAATTTAATCTTTATTACATATTTTTTTCTGTTGCAATAAAGGAGAATATTAAGACAACTGAATATTCGATATATCACAATTATTCAAATTTAGAAATTTGTTTTTCCAATAAGCATTAAAATGATCAAAGAAACACTTCCTTTAAGGTGCAAGCCTAGTACAGAAAAAGACCCGGATATTTATGTTAATTTTGTAGGAGAGCTCTTTTCAAATATCTCGCTCAAATTTTAATATTTTTGCATGATTTTAGGTAGATTTCGTAAGAAATACTACCTATTGCAGTCGCACCAGTTTATCTATCTATCTATCTATCTATCTATCTATCTATCTACACTATATTGCCATTGATTATGGGACACTTGCGATTTTAGACATTTTACTAAATATCTAGAAAAATACATAAGGAATCATCTCGAAACTCTTAGTGTATAAATATAATAGTATACGTCATACATCTCCGTGAAGATTTTTTACCGAAACTTCATAGGGGACCGTCAACAAATTAAAAAAGAATGAATATCTTTTGAATAACCCTGTCAAAACTAATGTAGCAAAAGCGCTCAAACTCTAGATTATGATTGAATGCCTTATTGTAATACACTGTGTTCATATTTATGCAAATAGCATGCATACTCGCAGAGTAATTAAGGTTTTTATAAAAATGGCCCCAAATTTTTCTAAGTTTTTCCCTTATAATTTTCAGAGTTCTTAATATAAAATAATATTTTTTTCAGAAAATATGACAAACAACATTGCACACAGTACCCTGTAATCAGAATTAAAAAATAATAAAAATTGTATGAAAAATGAGTAATTTTACTAAATAATTTTTTACTGCGCATGCGTCTAAGATATCAAAATTTCATTTGCATATTATGTTAGCTAAATGTATAGAGCAACTTTTGTAAAAGTCTCAAAATTATAGCTTGAAAATTCTGAAAGTAATCGTCTATAGAAAAAGGACAAAATCTGTTGTTTCCAAAATGAAGCAAAAAAATGAGGGATTTTATCCAAAAGTAGTCGTAACATCCCGTATTGTGTATTCTATATTGACACTAATCAATGAATATATGGATACAACCCCTCTTGTTTTTGCTTCATTTTGAGAATAACGGATTTTCAACTTATTCAATTGACGATTATTTTCAGAATTTTCAAGTTATGATTTTGTGACTTTCACAAAAGTTGCTCTATACATTTAGCTAACATAATATGCAAATGAAATTTTGATATCGTTGACGCATGCGCAGTAAAAAATTATTTAGTAAACCAACTCATTTTGTATACAATCTTCATTATTTTTTAATTCTGATTACAGGGTACTGTGTGCAATATTGTTTGTCATATTTTCTGAAAAAAATATTATTTTATATTAAGAACTCAGAAAATTATAAGGAAAAAACTTGGAAAAATTTGGTACCATTTTTATAAAAACCTTAATTACTCTGCGAGTATGCATGCTATTTGCATAAAAATGGACACAGTGTATTACAATAAGGCATTCAATCATAATCTAGAGTTTGAGCGCTTTTGCTACATTAGTTTTGACAGGGTTATTCAAAAGATATTCATTCTTTTTTAATTTGTTGACGGTCCCCTATGGAGTTTCGGTAAAAAATCTTCACGGAGATGTATGACGTATACTATTATATTTATACACTAAGAGTTTCTAGATGATTCCTCATGTGTTTTTCTAGATATTTAGTAAAATGTCTAAAATCGCAAGTGTCCCATAATCAATGGCAATATAGTGTATATATATATATATATCACTTTTTTATGGACACGATAACTTCTTTAATTCTTCACCAATCTCCACCAAACTTGCACATAAAATCAAAGGGGATAAAATCTTGGCTAAGTTCGTTAATGGGCAAAATCAGACCAAGGGGGTCGGAATAGGGGGCGTTTTTGTGAAAACCGAAAAAACGCCATAACTTCTTAATTAAAGTAGATATCGAATCGGTTTAAAGTTTATATTACTTCTTAAAAATGGGCCAAAAGTATATGAATGACAGATTTTTGATAAATTTAGAAGTGGGCTCAAGGGGCGAAAAAAACAGGGATTTTGAGAGAAAAAAATTCATAACTTCGTCTATTTTCAAGATATCAAGTCCAACTAAATTTTTTGTGAATTTTCTTAAAATTATCTAAAACTTTTGTATTTACAAGTTTTTGATAGGACCAACTTTTACCGATGAAAAAATTAAAAACGAAAAGAAAAAGGGCGCTGAAAAAAGAGAAAAATCCATAACTCCGTCAATTTTTAAGATATCAAATCCAATTAAATTTATTTTACATCTCCTCATCAATACCTACAATTTTTATATTGACAAGTTTTTCATAGGACCAATTCGTATACAAAAAGAAATTAAACAAAAATAGGAGTTGCAGAAAAAACCTCAAATCCAAACTGCTTATATTCTGACTCATTTTTAAATTCATTTTCGATTTTAAACGCATCCAAATGGTAGATCCTCTTATTTAGAAACTGTATAAAGTGACGCATTGGTCAATTTTCTGATAAAGACAGAATATATTTCAAAAAAGGCTACCAAAAAGGGTATTTTGAACAGAATTTCCGAAAGTCATCGGGACTGAAAATTAAAGGAAGTATTCAAATAAGAAATTGCGTTTTTTTCTGACTCGTTTTTAAATCCATTTTTGTTCTCAAACGCATCCAATTTACAGATCCTCTTATTTAGGAACTATATAATGTGATGCATTGGTCAGTTTTTAGATAAAGACGGAATATATTTCAAAAAAGGCTACCAAAAAGGGTATTTTGAACAGAATTTTCCGAAGTCTGTGATTTGAAAATTTAAGGAAGTTTTCACATAGCAAATTGCGTTTTTTATGACTCGTTTTAAAATCCATTTTCGCTCTCAAACGCATCCAATTTACAGATCCTCTTATTTAGGAACTATATACTGTGACGCATTGGTCAGTTTTTTGATAAAGATAGAATATATTTTTTAAAATGCTGTCAAAGTGAGTATTTCGCACAAAATTTTCCGAAGCAATCATGATTAAAGAATTAAGGATGTATTCAAACAACAAATCGGTTATTTTATGACTCATTTTTAAATTAAATTTTTTTCTCAAATGCATTCAACTGACAGTTTTTTGTTATTTAGGAGCTGTATAATGTACTGTTTTGGTCGATTTTTTTAATAAACTCAGAATCTATCTCAAAATATGTTGTCAAAATGGGCATTTGAGCTGAATTTTTCTTAAGATGATTCTGATAAAACCAGTTTTTGCAGAAAAATGAAATTAAAAATTTTTCATAAACGGCCAAATGAAGTTATTAAACTGGGTTTATCTCTAATCATATATATATATATATATTTTATTTATTTATTTATTTATTTTTTATTTTAATGAGCACTCTTCGAAATCTACCTCCGCCTATAATCCCAGCCGACAGGGATTTTTTTCATAGGATAGCTGAAGGTGATCCACAACCGGCCTAGTTATTACTTTTTCAATTTTGGTTTCAGATTTAAAAAAAAATATTTTAAAATTGGTTTAAACCGGTTCTGATATTGAAACTATCAAAATATAAAATATATATAAGCAAAATTAAAAAGGTAAAAACTAGGCCGGTTGTAGATCGTCCTCAGCTATCCTATGCAAAAAAATCAATCAAAAATATTAAAATTTGAAAAGAACGCTCCCATAGACTTTGTATTATCATCCGGGTCTTTTTCTGTGACTAGTGTTGCATCTTAAAGGAAGTGTTTCTTTGAAAATTTTAATGCTTATTAGAAAAACAAATTGCTAAATTTGAAATAATTGTGATAGATCGAATAATCAATTGTCTTAAATATTCTCATTTATTGCAAAAGAAAAAAATATGTAACAAAGATTAAAGTCTGCTTGTTATTACATTTTCATGCAGTTACTTTCTTTTGGTACATACTTTTTATAGCTGCTCCCAAGTTTTAATTGAGATGTATCGCGAAAGTATAATAAAATTATAGATGTAAGTGATTTTACACTACATAACAATGTTCATAACTGTATAATTGTATCCCAGTGTAACTTCACAACATTCACAATGCCACCGTCACAGAGTTAGTGACAAATTTGTCATAAATAAAAAAATAATCGCAAACTGTCTTCACAACCTTTTCACTATCGTCACAAAATAATCACAGTTTTAATGACAATTTTGTCACAAATGACACATTTTTCACATTTTGGTCACACCGTGACTTCACAAAGTGGTCACAATGTGACGTCACAAACGAGCTATAAAACGGCCATAACGACTTCACATTTTAGTCACTGTGACTTCACATCGACGTCACGTGACGTCACATCGACGGTCACAAAGTCACAATGTGACTTCACAACGCCGTCACTGTGACGTCACCATGTCTTACGGCTAATCGCATTGCTACCCTAATAGCATGCATGGTCACAGTGACGTCACTGTGAGTCACTTTGGTCACATCACATTTGTGACCAAAATGCCACCACTCAGTGACGTCACATTGTGACTGAGATGTGACTTCCTTAAAAATCTTTAGAAATTTATAAATATCCTTCAAAACATGTTATTTACTTTAAAAAACATGTTTCTGGCAATTTAAATATCATCGCTTTTGTCACAGTTTCGTCACAATGTTAATGTCAAATTAGTCACAATTGACACATTTTTCACAAATTTGTCACATTGTGACCACTTTATGAAACGTCACAAAAGAGCCCTAAAACGGCCATAACGACTTCACATTTTAGTCACCGTGACTTCACATCGACGTCACGTGACGTCACATCGACAATCGATGGTCACAAAGTCACAATGTGACTTCACAACGACGTTGCAGTGACGTCACCATGCTTTACGGGTACATTTTTAATTGACAATTGCACAATGGATGCAGTAGCTCTTCTAGTTTTTTTAAAAATAAGAATCTTGAGTGAAACCTCTGTGATCTTAAACGACTTAGACCTTTATATTACTAAATTTTAAGGAAGCGTCCAAAACGTTTATTTGGTGTGCTTTTTAACCCTTTGCAGCGCGGTGGGAACTATGAAACCACTTAATTTTAATTCCCAAACGCCACATTTGCACCGACATTTTGACAAAAAAATTTAGAGTTTATTTAATGCGTGAAATATAGCCTTTCCTTATTTACAAATAAAATTATTTTCTAATTTCGATGTCAGTCATTAATTTCAATATTTAAGCAATGAATTTGCCCTGCGAAAGGGTTAAAATGTGTTAAAAGCGGTTCTATTTGTTTTATTATTGAGGAAATCACAGTAATTGATACAACATGGATGCTTTATATTAGATAGGTGCTTCAATAAAGTCAGATAAAAGCAGACATTTTCAACATCATCTCATATTCATTCAAACCCCAACTAATTAGAGATGGTCTAAATCTTGAAAAAGTTATTGGTATAAAAAGCGTAGATAGATCTAATATAATGATAGGCCAGCATCATCGACTGGCAACTATTTGAATAACAAGTGTAAACGAGCTGTTATTGTACAATGTATTTCTTATTCTCGTCGATTAGCTATGAATATGAATGGCAAAATTCTGTTGAGTTTAAATGTTGTTTATTTTATTTTATTTATTTTATTTTATTTTATTTTATTTATTTATTTATTTATTTATTTATTTTGTAAATGGGGAATTTTTTCAAAAATATGCCAGATTTGGGGAAAAAATTACGTTTAAATTTGTTAAAGAATTTTTATAACCGAAAATTAAAAATTGAAAGCTTGCCTTTTTGAGCAAAAATTGGGTAGGGGACTTTTTCTGAAAAAAGGCCTGATTTGGGGAAATTTTTAGAAATTTTGGGGAAAATGACTTTCGACAATCTGGAACACTGTAAAGTTCTAAGGTGCCAGAAATAAGTTTACTGGATAGCATATAGCAGTTATGTGTGCGTATTGAAGCGGATTTAAAAATTTAAACAAGAAAATCCTCAAGAGCAATTTTTAGCTGATATATCAAGCAAAAAATGAGTTCAAGAGAATTATTGTGGCGCTGACTTGGTGAAAATGATTCCAGTCCGTGTTACAATAATTAATATTGAACTTAACATGATCGGCAAAAAGCAATTTGGATAGAAAAAGTCACAAAACATAGGTATGATTTTTTTTTCTTTTTGCTGTTTGCTTTATCATTATTGTTATTATTAGAACGATTTTAGTTAGCTTTTCAAAAACATGTTAAAAACATAAATGTTTTATAAACTTAATAGTCTAATACATTATTTATTTTGTTTATATAGAAAACTTCAGAATCAATAATTTGGATCAGGATATTAAAATTAGTGATTTTAATTGCATTTTAATCTAATTTGTTACTTTATTTAGAATATCTGGTTAAAACAACATGTTTCCATAAATATAGCAGCATATGGAAGAGTATTATAATCAATCATTTATATAATTACTAAATGTTTAATGCTAATTAAAATGTTTAATAAAGAAATCTTTTTTTTAGAATAAAATTATTTGTAAACAAACTTTTAAAATTTTTGTATTAAGAAATGTTATGAAACATGGCACAGTTTTATTTTTTTTTTAATTGCATCTGCTCTGAAGAGAAATTTATAAGAAATAGGGTAACAAAAAGAACTATTAAAAGAAATCATGAATATGCAATAATAATAACAATAATAATAATAATAATAATTGTTTAATGTATTTTTCAACCTAAGAAATGTTATAAAATTTATAAAAGAAGTAATCATAGTGGGTGGAAACGTCTCAGTTGATAAACATTCTTATTGGAGTATTTTCAAAGTATAACAACTATAAGTCTGAATGAAAATTTAGAAGTTAATCAATCAATAAGAGTTAAAATATTATTGTGCTTTAAAAATAGCACTAAATTTGAAAATATCTATTATATGCACTATTAATATACATCATGATTAAAATGGCTTTCTTATTTATAATTACCCTCTAAACTTTTAAATAAAATATTAATAATTTTATTTAACGTGTTTGTGGTTTTATTTTATGTTTATAGTGGAATTTTCAGGGGCTAGGTGTGCTTGCAATAGACAACCATCCAGAAATTAACCCCATTTCATGTTTTTTGGTTCATAAAACAATAACTAATAAATATTTTGCTTTAATTATTTTTTTATAATTTCCCTTAGCATGTAACATATCTGGGTTATTATTGACAACTTTTAATTAAACCAATCAGGAAGCAGATAATAATGTTTCAAAGTTCCACTGTTTTTCAGCGAAAATCGTAATGAATATGCTAGGAGCTGCCTTTATTTAATAAATTTGTGTATTCTTTATTTTCTTACAAATTTTGAACTTTTTCGTTTGAATAGTGATAGCAAAATTTGAATTTTATGTATTAATGACCATTTAAAAAATGTCCTTTATTTTTAAGGTTTTAATAGGTTTGTTCATTATTGGGATAGTTAATTAGTCATTTTCCAATAATGAACACCCAATGTAGACAGTTTCAGTAATGTTTATAGTGCACGAAATATTTTGACATAACTGAAAACCTAAATAATAAAATTTAGTATTTAAATTTTACATGCTAAAATGGACAAAAAAATTATTTAATTATGTCATTATTTAATGTGTATATTTTCATAAATAAAGATATAATTTTGGCAATCAATTATTAAAGTTATTTTAATCAATAAGCTTTTTTTAAATATGTTTTTAAAGCAGGCAATTTTTGATGTAAAATTACCACTTTTAAATATCTGCAACATGCCCAAAAGTCAATTACTTTTACAGTGAGCCTAAATTTATTGTTACTATCTTCTAACATGGCAATTGCTTCCAAAATCTAATTTTTAGCATTCTCAACATACTTGTATTATTGGTACGAGTTATATTTGTTTTCATACTAAAGTTACGTTTATCAATAGTTTACGATCGACTAGTTTACGATCGTTGTTAGTAAAATGTTATTTTAAGCTTTGTAATTTTTGTAAAATTAAAAAGCTAGAGATAGCTAGGAATAGATAGTTGCAAAAGTAAGTTTGTATATTTTATAATTTTTGTATTTTTATATTGAGAATATTGATGAGAAGTACGCCATTTTCTGCTTATCACAAGTATAACAAATATGCATAATTTATTATTTTTATGTTTGAATTTATTTTTTTAGTATCTAAAACAACATTCGAGCATTTGCACTTTCAAAATTAAATTGCCTTTAAAATAGCTGTTTGATTTAAAAACTGTGTCAACATATTTATTATATATGTTTCTAGACCCTTTAAGTGCCTTGACCGTGTTTTTCAGTCCCATAATTATAGAATTTAAGGCGCAACACTAGTCGCAGAAAAAGACCTGGATGATAATGCAAAGTCTATGGGAGCACTCTTTTCAAATATCTCGATCAAATTTTAATACTTTTACATGAATTTTTTTTCATAGGATAGCTGAGGACGATCCACAACCAGTCTAGTTTTTACTTTTACAATTTTGGTTTCGGATTAAAAAAAAAAAAAACTTTAAATTTCAAAACCGGTTTAAACCCGTTTCTGAAATTCAAACCATCACAATATAAAAAATTTGTGAGCAAAATCGAAAAAGTAAAAACTAGGCCGGTTGTAGATGGTCCTCAGCTATCCTATGAAGAAAAAAACATATAAAAATATATTAAAATTTGAGCAAGATATTTAAAAAGATAATACCCATAGACTTTACATTATCATCCGGGTCTTTTTCAGTGACTATTGTGGAGCCTTACGGGCTGATTTAATACAAAATTTGTATTAATGTCTTTTTTTTTTTTTGCAGTGAATAAAATAATCCCATTTGCAGTGAATAATCTGTGACGATAGTGACAAGATTGTGTAGACACTGTGACATTTTTGTGAATATTTTGTGATCTGTGACGATTTTATTACTAACTTTGTGATGGTGGCTACATTGCCAGTGTTGTAATGTTACACTGAGACACAATTATACAGTTAGGAATATATATATAGTGTAAAATCAGTTACACCCTTTACAAAACTTTATTATATTTTGACGATATATCTCAATTAAAACTTGAGAGCTGCTATAAAAAGAAAGTTTCTGAATCAAACTGCAATGCCATACAGACTTTATCAAAACAAAAAATGTTTTGATTGCTAATATTTAATAAATCATTAAATATTCACGAAAAAATCTGAAGGCCGCTTAAAGGGTTAAACAGGAATGTCTCTTTCATAATTTTGATGCTTTTTAAAAAACAAACAGCTAAATTCCAAATAATTGTGATAGATCGAATATTCAATTGTCTTAAATATTCCCATTTATTGCAACAGAAAAAAAAATATGTAACAAAGATTAAAATCTGTATGGCATTGCAGTTTGATTCAGTAACTTTCTTTTGGTGCTTTCTTTTTATAGCAGCTCTCAAGTTTGAATTGAGATATATTGAAAAATATAATAAAGTTTTGTAAAAGATGTAAATGATTTTACACTATATATCAATGTTCATAACTGTATAATTGTGCCCCAGTGTAATAATACAACACTGGCAATGTAGCCACTGTCGCAAAGTTAGTAATAAAATCGTTACAGATCACAAAATATTCACAAAAATGTCACAAAGTGTCTTCACAATCTTGTCACTATCGTCACAGAATAGTCACAGTTTCAAAGATAATTTTGTCAAAAATGACACATTTTTCACATTTGGGTCACACCGTGACTTCACAAAGTGGTCACTATGTGACGTCACAAACGAGCTCTAAAACGGCCATAACGACTTCACATTTTAGTCACTGTGACTTCACATCGACGTCACGTGACGTCACATCGAATGTCACAAAGTCACAATGTGGCTTCACAACGACGTCACCGTGACGTCACCATGTCTTACGGCTAATCGCATTGCCGTAACATATGTTATCGTCAAATCTTGACGGCTACCATCTAGTAATATTCATAATTTTGTAATATTAATTATGAAATTTATATTATAAAAATTGTAATGTGTAATAACCTATAAATATTTTATCCGATATCGATTTGTAGGGGCTTCTAACATGCGCATCCAAAATTTCATCTCATTCCATCATGTAATACTTGTTTTATGATTGTTATAGTATATTTATACTGGTTTTTAGGAACAGAATAATATTAAAAATATTAGGTTAAAACTCAAGGCTCGCGGTGTATTTAGAAAGATAGAGACAGCTGGAAGTTTTCTCTTTTTATCATTAAAGGGGATAGTTAAGATAGCGCTTGTTATTTTTCTCGGGGAGGATAAGAGTTTAGCGGCTTTGAGATAAGGTCGGTGCGGGATGGAGTATACGGTTACAAAGGTTTTTCCGAGTCGACTTTTGACTTTTGAATTTATAAAATTGAGGACGGGATGGGGTTTTGACATAGAATATCCCTCGCAGGTGGACTGAGGGAGCAATTATTTTCCATCGAATGCCGACTTTAACACTCCCGGATTTCGGAGGTCAGAATGGTCAATGTCACTTAAAAATTCACTGCATCAAGAAAGGCGTTGATCATTTCGGCCAATGAAAGTTGGGGGGTGTTTAAGGGAACCTCCCGTCGGTTAATTATTAGAAAAAAAATAGACAGAGTGGATTGGGGATTTTAAGAAAAGTCATTAGATTCTCTTGCAAGCTTTCGGCTGCAGCTCTTGCCTTTGGTCTCGCTCCTCCGAGTGAATGAAGTTCTCATGTTGGAGAAAGTATGATCTTCGTATTATGAGGTCCTGACGGAAGTTATGATTTTACTGGAAGCCTATAATACTGTAATTTTGGCTTGTTCGCGCTAGAGATGAGACCGCATTGTGTTTGAAAGCTGACTGGCATCTGATAGTAGCTATGTTCGAGATACGGATGGAGGAGAGGGTCAGCCTGTGAGCGGTCCCCGGTGTTTTTCGGCGGCAAAGGAGGTTCCCGCTCTTCGCTTATTCTACGGGATGACAGGGCCAGTTCGTTTGGGAGAGCTTCGTCGGATCCTATATTCCAGCCGCGGTGTTTGGACTCGACAATGAAGGCTTCATATGGAGGATTTGCTCAGATCTGAGGTGCCCGACGACGATATTGCTGGAGTTGATGTAGGGAGAAAAGGGATATGAGTATTAGAAATAGGGGTAAGTGTGGTTTATTATGTTTTGGGGAATATACTATAAATTCTACCCCTAGGGAATTTCGTTAATCTACACGAGTTTCAGTATATTTAATTGTAATTTTAAGTTGTTATAAGAATATCCTGTTGTAATATGATTAAGTTTGGTAAATATATCTAAATCAATAAATACTAATTGTTAAATTTTGTAAATAAAAATATTATCTTAGTAATCTCAGTATTAGTTTCTTTAATTCTGGAATTCTTGCTTGCTATCCTTATTAATTGATATCTAACTTATAATAATTGAAACTACTTTGGAGCATCATTTATACACAACGCAATCTTAGAACTTAAACTTGTTTACAAGAAGGAGAATTCCTCTTAAGATGATTATTAATTTTAAGAATTCTTGATTCCGTTAACTAAACTTCATTTTTTTGTATATTGAAACTTACCAATAATCAGATCAAAGTGGCATCTCATCATATCTATTTTGTCATCGAGTAGATAATTTAAAATTAAATGACTCTAAAATAAGTGAAACATAACATGATTAATAAAAGAAACAATACAGTTTTAAAGGACATTTCAGTGAGAAAATGACTAATTTGATAAAAAAACATTAATAAATGTAGTGATAGCAATTATTTGATAAAATATTTAATTGATTTATTTCCCTTTTTATTAATACTAATGTTTATTATTGAAAAATATTAATAGTATTTTCTATGAATATGAACCGTATAATAATTGATTTTGCTTTTGAAGCCGCCTCTAGAATTAATTTAGTTATAAATATATGCTTGCTTAAAAAATTGTAATGTGTAATTCAGTTATAAATATATGATGTTTCTGGTACTCGTCACAGAAATTTTGTGAAAAATTTTATTTAGGTTGATTGAAGAATGCAATTTTCTAATATGACGAATTTTTGGATTAAGAATGAAAAAACATAAAACTTATGTTCCTAATTATTGATGAAAACAACTTAGTATTATAATGTGTAAAATAAAGATTTTTTATACTACTAAAGAGTGGAAAACCCAGGATTTTATTTTGGATTGCTGTATGTGTGTGTGTGTGTGGGGAGGGAGGGTGGGTAGGGAAAAAGAATTTGTTGTTGGATAAAAAAAATTGTTGCGAAAATTTCTTATAAAGCAAGTACTCCTCTGGGTACGCAAGTATCGGCAGTTAGAAACCATTTTGACCAAGGAAAATAACTTCATCTAATTAAATATAAAGCACTTTATAAAAATCTTATCGGTAGATTCACTAATTTGTTCCACATATTTAACCTCCTCAGTCCTGATGTCGAATAGAGGAGACACTAAACAGCACTTATAAAAACTTTTACCTCATTGAAAGTTTCTATTCCAGACTTTCAAAAATTGGTTTTGATTGTTGCTAATAGATGACAGCATATTGCAGAATGCTTTTTTGTTACCAAAATAATATTTTTCGTTCATTTAGCGGTATGCAAAAATGGCTTCGCCAAAAATAAGAAAAATTACTCACATGCGTACCGGTAAGGCTCTTTTATCTGTTATTAATAATTTTGTTAACATTTATTCGGCCTAGGATTTTATAATATAAAGATCGTTCTTTTTAATGATATCATTTGTGCTAAGTTCTAAGTATTCTAAGCGTTAAAAAAGACAAGGTAATTTTAGTGTCTCCTGTAGGAGACATCCGGTCTTTCTAACAAAACTGTATTTTCTGAAGTTGTTGCTTTAACTTTTTTTCTGAATTTAAATTCAGTATTTTTATAAAGATTTATTTACCGTAAGATGTAGTTACTTTGTGACAGGTGGAGTAAAATTTTGGCAAGTGATCTAGTTTTTGTATTTTGAATCTCCCGCTCTGTCCTGTGTGGTAAGAAAGCAAACATCATGGACAACTCCCAGTACAAAGTGCCGCATATCCTAAAGATTTTTTTTCCGAAATTCTGACATGAAATGTGCAAACTAGATGAGGTACCATACAAAGTAATCTCACGTGTCACAGAGTAACTCCATCGTACGGTATATTATGATCTCAAGCGTACCACAATTATTTTCTTTGTTTTCCAGTGTGAGAGCAGTTTCAAATTAAATATGGATTTTTATTTCTTATTTTGGGATAAACAGAATTTTTTGGGGTCCATTAGTTTTTAGAATCTCAGAGAATGTGGAATTTGAAAATTGATTTTTCACGTAAAACAATAAAAAGCAGTTATCTAAAAACACTCTTATTTTATATTAAATTCTGTTTTTATTGTAAAAATTTTATAAAGTTTATATCAGATGTATTTGTAACAATGTTTAATAATATGTATATATGTTTATATGTACATTTGTGCGTGTCTGTGTAAATATATGCACATGCACTGCAGTGTGCACATTAAAAAATACAAAAGATAAAATTTAGATCATAAAATTATTTATGTTTAATTGCATGCATTTTAATAACAATTTTCAAATTGTATAAATAAATAAATACACAAATATACACTGTTTTTTCGCATACTTCTCATTTTAAGCGGTGGTTTTAAGAAATTTGGAACAATGAGACATCATATCTGGATATTTTGGATGATAAAGATGATACAATAGATCCTTTATTTTGTCCTGTAAATGAACAATCTGCATCTTCATCTGAAGAAGAATCTGAAGAAGAAAATGCGAAAGGGACTACTGAATTGCTAAAACTTTAAAAATCAATTGAGATAGCTTTAATAAGCACTTGAAGGAAAAAACTTGAAGGAAAACAATCAGTCCAAGGAAACTTATACCAATCTCTTCGATCCCCCCCCCCCCCCTTCAATAGTTCATTCAGCTTCCTCTACGTCTAGTGTCTCAAAAGTTTTCAGAATATCTTATTGGAAAAACGTAAATGATTAATTTATTCCTCTGCCCCCTGTTCCACCCTATGTAGAAAGTAACAATAACAGTGTGGATTTATCTCCCGAGAACTATTTTCATAAATATATACCGAATGAGCTAATAAATATTATGACTGAAGTTACAAATCGCAGGTATTTAGTGGGCACTGGAAAAAGCCTTTTACTTACAGAATCTGAGATGAAAAAATTACTGCTATTACAATTATAATGTCCTATCTAAAATATCCTAGAATACAGATGTACTGGTCAAAAGACACCCGCGTTCCTGTCATAACATATAACATGTCGCGTGATAGATAATTTTCAATAAAAAACAATTTAAAACTAAGAGATGATCTCACAGTAATCGATGAAGAAAATGCTGAAGATAAAATTTGGAAAGTCAGACCTATTGTCCAAACTGTTTTATCAGGATGTTTGTTGAATAAAAAATCCTCAGCCACAGCTATAGATGAACAAATTATTCCTTTTTATGGCCATGCACCAGGAAGACAATTCATCAAAGGAAAACCAAATCCCTGTGGATTGAAGGTCTTTATAGCCGCAGCTGCAGATGATCTTCCATTAGACTTTTTTTATATATCAAGGTACGAAAGACAAAATAAATGGAGGTATAAATAAGAATGATGGAAAATATTTATATACTGGTGGAAAAGTAGAGCTAAAACTTACAGAGAATTTAAGTCCAGGCTGTACCTTGTATATGGACAGATATTTTACATCAATTCCTTTATTAGACATCCTCCATTATAAAGCTGAATGTTGGGGAACAGGTACTCTACGAAAGAGTAACATACCCACAAATGTGAATTTTAAATCCGACTCTGATATGAAAAAGTTTGGACGGGGTTCAGTTGACCATAAAATTCGTAATGATGGACAAATTTGTATCCAGAAATGGTTTAATAATAAATCAGTTATACTTGCCTCATCAGTTGAAGGCAAGCATCCTGAAGATATATGTAAGCGATGGTCGAAAAAGAATAATGAATATGTGTCAGTGAATCGTCCATCGATTATATAAAAGTATAATAAATTTATGGGAAACGTTGATTTCTTTGACCGAGTTCTAAATTAATATAGAATACATGCAAGAAAAAAAAAAAAAAAAAAAAAAAAAAAAAAAAAAAAAAAGATGGACCATAAGAATCATTATGCATTTTTTTAAGATTTTGCCATAGCTGCCAGTTGTATAGAACATAGAGATCACCAAACGTTGCTTAATAGAGCAATGTTAAAAAGAAAGAAAGAAATATTGGAAAGAAATATTAGAAAAAAATATTAGACTATCTCTTGCATAGACGAATGCACTGGCTCAGAGTATACTCCCAGTGAGCCATCAAATCCACAGGAAAACAGATATAGCCAAAGAATTTTCCTGCCATCCACTCCTTTACGAAAAAGAAAGGTTTCACATCTTCCTGAGATACCCAAACCATCCACAAAAAATCGATGTAAGATGCCTGGTTGTAAATCCAATTCTGTAAGGATTCGATGCACTGCATGTAAAGTTTTTTTTATGTTTGCAAGAAGACAGACAATGTTTCAAATTATTTCACGAAAAATAATATTTTAAAAATTGATTTAAAAATTCTTACTGACATTTAGGAAGGTATCTGCAATAATTGTATATATATTATTTTAGTTTAAGTTTCAGTTATTTCTAAAAGATTAGATAGTTACAATGTTCAAACTATTATAAATGTTGTTACTATACAATGAAATACTGTAACTATTTAATCTTAAAAATATCTCCTGTATATAAATGTGTACTACAACATTAAAATGCTATAGTCTGTCTCAAAAGTTTAAGCACTCTGCAAATCTCATTTAAAATAATTGAAGAAAATATTTTATGCTAATTTACAATAAATACTCAACATTTAATCAAAATAAAATGAAATAAGCCATTTTGGGTAGTTAAAATAAAAAATATATTTATTTTTATTTCTTTTTTCTTTTTTTCTTGAAGAAACGCTGTCTCAAAAGTTTAAGCACTTTATGCAATTTTTTTTAGAAACACGGAATTGGTATTGTGTAATGACGTTGTATGACATCATATTGCACTTTTATACAAGTGTAAAAGGTGAAGAAATTATTCCCTAATATTTTAACCATGACAAAGGGTAAAGAATTCACAAAATGTGAGATTTTGAAAGATTTTAAATTGAAATCTCAAAATAAAATTGTTTCTGAAATTGCAACAGCTTTAAATTGATCAAAGCTATATATATATCAAGTACTTTCTAGAAATGATAATTTTAAGCGGAAATCAAGATGCAGACGACCACGTATGACGACTTTTCAGATTGATCGGAAAATACGGAGATTGGTATTTAGACAAAATATGTCCCCAAACGGCAAATTAAAAATAATTTCAGAGTACAGATGTCCAAAGACACTGTAAATAGACGTATTAAAGCGTGTGATTACATCATGTAAAAGAAATTGGCTCGCAAACCGTCTCTTAAATTACATCACAAACAGGTAAGAATGAACTGGGCTAAAAAACGCATGACCTACGGGGACAAATGGCTTACTGTTTTATTCAGCGATGAGAAAAAGTGGAACTTAGATGACCCTGATGGTTGGAAGGTGTATTGGCATGAGTTACGCAAGAACCGAAGGACATTTTTCAGCAGGTAGCAGGGCGGTAAATCAGTTATGGTTTAGGGGACATTTGAGACATTTTCCAGCCCTCTCTAGCTTTTCTAAAAGGAAGAGAAGAGTGAAAAAAGTTTCAAGTGACCCTAAACCACCATTTGCTTCCATTCGGTGACATTTTGGGGGGTTTTGAATGAACTTTTCTGCAAGACAATGCCTCAATCCACGTATCCCATTCTACAAAACTTTGGATTTTTCAGAAAAATGATAAAGTACTTGACTAGCCAGCTTTAAATCCAGACTTAAACCCGATTGAAAATGTCTGGAATACTTTAACCTGCCAAGTTTAGGCAATGGAAAGCAGTATGACTCTATTGAAGAACTCCAAGAGGCTATTGAGAAAGCATGGTATTCTTTGCCACCAGAAACCCCAGAAAAACTAATAATTTCGACGAAAGCACGTTTATTTGAACTAATCCGAAAACATGAAAAAAAAATTGTTACTAAAAGTTCTGTAAAATTTATAAATATGGTTGTTTTTGACATTGTGCATAAACTTTTGAGACAGATTTTTTATAACTTTTTTTTAATTGTATTTTTTTAAATTATGTAATTTCTATTTTTTCTATTTTTGATATCGTTTATTTAAATAATATTGCGAAATATGTAAATAAAAATTTTTTATTAATTGTAACTTTTTATTATTCATTAAAAATCGATATTTTATGATTGTGCTTAAACTTTTGAGACAGACTATATTTGATCGTAAAATAAATATAAATGTATACATAAATTTATACTTCGTATTTAACATATCGTACTTCATTATGGCCGGATGTCGCCTGTAGGAGACACTAATTTTCTAATTAAAAAAAATATATATCAGCATTTTTTCATTGTGTTTCAGATTATTTAAAACGCAATTTAACAAGAAATTTTTTTTAAGTCTCACAGTTGGTCTCAGAACTCAGGAGGTTAATTGTAGAAAAATGCAATCTCTTCTAAAAGAAGGCTTCTTTATATTAAATTTTCGAATGTTTTGTGAGGAATAGAATTCTTTTAATCATGTCAACTTGAAATGTTAATTAAAAAATATATATTTTGAGAAAAAAGAACGTTAGTAACATAGCTTATTAACACGAATAGCAGAAAAATTGAAAGTAATTAAAAGCAACAAAATGCAAAGGAAAACATAAATAAATTAAAATCTTTGTTTTTATTTTATATTTATTTTTGTATGACTACTATTTCGGCAAATCTTTTTCCAGTTTGAATATTCCATTTAACATGGATAGAAAAGAAAAAAAAAAAAACATTATTTGGCATTGGTATTTTCATACGCCGGCAGGTAATACTTTTCAAAACTTTGCTCTGTGTGTGTACATTCAAGTGAATTTTTTCAAATAACTGTTTTATAGTTGCAATTGTTCGTATAATTATTCAGATCATGCTTTGTAAATTTAATAGCTGTTTATAATGTTTTGTAACAGTTGTTCCATATCGCAACTCTCGAAAACCGCATGCTCTTCATTAAGACGTGAAAATTCAATATGAAATCATGAAAAATAAAACTGTAACCTGTAAAAGCCTGGTGCTCAGTTTTTTCTCCAATGTATGGTCTTTTTAATAAAATTTTGATTTTATGAATTAGAATTGGAAGTAACCTCTTTTAAAAAACACTTCATTTATCAGATGGAATATTCATTCGCTAATTTGCAGAAATTTCCCGCACTCGACTCGCGGTGGGAGAAAAATCAATTCGGATACATTCCCGGGTAAAATCAATTACAAATACTTGCTATTTAGGAGGGACGAAGGTCATATTATTTTTAAAATGCTGAGAAGCAGCATATGTGAAAAAAAAGTGGGCGAAGCTTTTACCTGATAGAACATTTTAAGAATGCGCCTTAAAATAACAGTTGATAATAACAAAAATAAACTTCGTTGTTGAATGTCACGAGCACGGTGAAATATTAAGACACTTCAAACCATATATTTTAGCATGACACAAAGTTTATCTAGCTTAGTAGGTTGACAGAATTTTCAGTGAAATTTTATGGCAGGTTTTGGTCTCTTTATTTGTTTACATTTAAACAATGATATTTAGAGTGGAGTTATTTTTTTTTTATTTTTTTTTTAAACTACAGATTTTCTAAAGTACGAGGTAATTCTTGGTCTTCATTATTACAAGAATGAAAAGAAAGATTACTGTTGTGTTTTATATGAAAACTAATAAGTAATGTTTTTAAAATCATAAAAAACAAATGATTTTGTTTTACGTGATCTAATATTTTATAGTGAAAGAATTGAACACTTAAATTCTGAAAAATGGTAGTTCGATAAGTAGTCTTTCTTGCAACTGGTTTCTAATCTGCGACTGATCTTTTTTAAATTATGAGTGTATAAATGATTATCTTTAAGATTAATAATTCACAAGATACGTTATTAATAGTCAATAATTATAGGGAGCGGAAAAAATACACAATAGTCAGCCGAATGTCACCACTAAACTTTAACAGTATTATTTGCTTTATAAGATAAAAAATTCTGTCATTAAATAGGCCTATTAAAATTTAGTTGTAACAATTTAGCCACTGCTGCGCATCTTTTCAACTACTGCGATTAAGTTAAAAGCAGTTTCATTGAATCTGTTTTTATCAGACGGTGTACTGTTTTTTTTCCCGTATGTCCTAAAGGTTTTAGATACAGTTTGGAATAGATAATTTACCTTGATGTATCTTTATCCCAAATTAACTACTCCTAAGATCTCCATAAGATTTCTTTACAATTCCTTAGAATTAAAAAATATATAAAATAGAATAATGTTATATTCTGATAAGAACGAATATCATTGTCTCCCAATTATTTAAAAATATTTTATCGAATTTGTGATTAAAGACTGTTCCTTACTCAAGGCATCTGCATTGCACTGCCGGGTAGCAGAATTTTTTTTGCTGTCTGCATCACAAATAGAAACTTTAAAAACAGTCTACAGAACTTTAGAACATATGCCCTCTTTCCAGTCCCTCGCATTATGTTACATGCACTCAAACCTCTAGAGTTTTTGTGATTAATATAAAAGGAAAGTACTTTTAAAAATAAATTACTTTTATCCTCTTACCTTTCTTTTACCTTACTTTTTCAACACCATCAGACATTATTCGAAAGGATAAGTAAATCCATACCTGCACTTTTTTCCCCCGCCTTACAAAATTTGCTTTTTTTACACGATTTTGTAACGAAATTTGCCGTTTCTTCAAAATGTTTTGAGAAAATTTGCCGTTTCTTCGCGATTTTTGGTAAAATTTGTTGTTTTCTCGAAATCTTGATGAAATTTATCGTTTACTCGCGATCTTTGATGAAATTTGTCGTTTTTTCGCGATCGGTTTACAAAATTTGCCGTTTTTTATTTTTCAAAATCTTTTGTCGAAATTTGAAATTTTCGGGATCTTTTGACGAAATTTGCCATTTTTTCGAGATTTTTTTTTACAAAATTTGCTGTTTTTAGCGATTTTTTGAAAAATTCGCGTTTTTTCGCGATAACTGGGCAAAATTTCTGTTTTTTTCGCTATCATTTGACGAAATTTGTCGTTTTATCGAGGACTCTTTATAAAATTTGCCTTCTTTCGAGATCTTTTGTTGAAATATGACATTTTTGCGATCCTTTGACGAAATTCGCAGTTTTTTGTGATACCTGGGCAAAATTGGCATTTTTCGTGGTCTTTTGACAAAATTTGTCATTTTCTCTCGATCTTTCGACAAAAGTTTGCGGTTTTTTTCAGGATCTTTTGTCAAAATTTGTTGTTTTTTTCGTGATCTTTTGATGAAATTTCCCATTTTTAGACATCCTTAGACAAACTTTGCGTTTTTCTTGCGATCCTCTGACAAAATTTGCGTTTTTCTCGAGATCTATGGCGAAATTGCTGATTTTTCTTCGAACGATTGACGAAATTACATTTTTTTTCCTCTTGAAGAAACCATTTGTCGAAATTCGTGATACATTTTATGTCCTAATTTTCGGATTTATGACAGATTTTTTTTATTTCTTTTTGGAAATGATATCCTTAATTTTTCGAAAAATTCGGAACAGAATCGTTCTTTATTTATAGTTTGACGTGAATCGGATCTTCGTCAATCGCATGTGATGCGGATCATATAACAATGGTATATGGCAAATAATTTCTAGCAGACTTTTTTTTTCTAAATTGCAGTTGAAATATAGTCCGCAGACGTTCTCAAGAGTCTGCAACGTACGTCGCAGCGTTGCACCAATTCTGCGCCCGGGCTGCACTGAAATAAGAATAGTGTGCATGTGATATCAAAACGATGGAAAACGATGGAAAACGACGGAAAAGAATCGTGGTTGCGAAGGCGACTATTTTTTAATTCTAGTTAGTACCATTTTCTCAAATCTGAAATCCTTAAAAAACATTTCAACAAGATCTACAAGAGAAATATCTTCAAAATTTTAATTGGAAAATTACTGGTGGGGCCAAAATATAGAAATAGGAGTTCCTGTCAGCCGTAGAAAATGTGCAGAATATGTTGGTTTAGACATTACAAAATCAGGTACAATGAGCAAGAATGTTTTACACGACTTTAAAAGGAGTCCAGATTCACACTACAAAGATTTTTAAAGTATTTGTAACATTTGTAATTTGTACATAATTACAGTTTTTAAAATGACGATTACGTTGTCCTCAATTCGAAATCTTATTTGTCAAAATATTCACGTTTGGTTCTTTAATCTAGTTGCATTCTAATATGAAACTAGTCAGATGTGACAATTGCGGAGCTTTCTTCTATTTTATACATGTTAATACATCCTGAAAAAGGAAGCATAGTAACGCTAACGGTTAGGTGATTTACCCCAAAATATAATCGGCAACAACTTATGTCATCATCTAACTGAATCTTAAATTTGATGAAAATCCGTGCAGTAGTTTTTGAGATGGAACCATTGCAGAGATCGTAAAAAAATCTCCACAAAAGCGGAGGCTATTGAGCGATTTACTCAAAAAAATAAACAGCAATAATTTATATCAGGGGCTAACTGAATTTTAAGTTTGATATAAAGTCGTTTTTAATTCTTGAGATAGAGCTATTGCGATAATCATGAACAATGCCGCATAATAGCGTCGCCTTTTGGGGGATTTACGTCAAAATGCAATCAGCACCACATTACAAGTTTTATAAAAATCTGCCCATTTGTTCTTGAGATATAGCTATTGCGTAAATCGTGAAAAAAGCAGCATAGCTGAGCCATTTGTTGGGCAATTTACACGAACAAGTAATCCGCACCAGTCTATATCAGAGGATAATAGAATCTAAAGAGTTGTTGAATTCCGCTCATTAGTCCTTGAGATATAGCTCCCGTAAAAATTTGTATCAAATACATACAGACAGACATTTTATAAAAACATGTTTTTGGGGTTTTCTTACCCATAAAACGTGTAAATCCGTCGAAAATCGGAATTACAAAATTTATACGAATCCAACACTTTCTTCTTGTAAAGTTAGAAGAAAGTAAAAATATCGATGCGATACCCTCAAGCTATGGAATGATTTCAATTTTAAACATTAAACATTGAACGTTATAATTGGGGATATTCTCTAGGTCGTTGGTGGTTACCATAATACTGAATTTTTTTCAAATTTTGAATACAACTAAAGACCGAAGACAAAAATTTGTTTATATTTAAGCATTATAATTAAATCTCCAAAACGTAGTTACATTAACTGAAGCAATCGAAAAAATTGCCCTTAATTTATCAAACCAAGAAACAAACGTGTAGCTGTTTTACTTTATTTCTATTTTATTTTTACCGAACTGTTATTAAATACCGCCTTTAATGTCATACTTGGACTGGAAAAGAACAGTAATTGTTAACATTTATGGCATTAAAACCAAAATCTATCATCTTTCCTTTAGGCGGAAGAATCGAGGGGAAAAATCCTGATAATCCCCCAGTGTTTTAGAGTACATTATATGCTTAAAAGGACTTATTGTGTGGGGAAGACAAAAAGGGGAATTCCATGTTATTCTATGGGAGAAAATTACTTATCTTTCTTGTTGATTCAAATTTGGAAATTTCAACATTTTTTTCTTCACCACATAGATAGAAACGTTCTTTATTCTTCTGGTAAACTTAAAATATTTTAAAGATAAATATGAGTATTTTAAAATTTCTGCTAAAATTTTCAAAAATCTGAAAATTTAAAAATAATTCTTTATTCGTTTGTAATATATGACTAGAAAATGATATAAAAATTTGGAGTTTACATAGGGATAAATAACCTTTCTTTTCTACATAGCAATTTTTATTTTTATTTATTTATTTTTTTTTTGAAATTTTAAAATTTTATAGAACAAGAAGAATAAGTAATTTTCCCATAGGATAACACGGGAGTTCACTTTTTTATTCCGCACCAGATAAGTCTTCTTAAAAACAGTCTTTAGTGGTATTAAAACTAAAAATAAAAAAAATCAAATTTTTATCAATAACCAGGTTTTTATGATGTTCGTTACAGTCTGTGGCATAATAACTTATTACATACTTGCTAAATAATTTCTTCGATACTCGTACTTTTCTTTTGTTTTTTGTAATGTTTACAAAAGTGTTTTATAATTCAAGACCTAGTTTTGAAAAGTTTATATGTAACAAAGCCTTAATATCGAAAACATTGAAATAAAAGCTTTTCGTTGTACATTTCAGTAATTTATTTCCTACTTGGTGTCACATATTTAAAGTGGTAGCAGTTGTTTTTAAACTTTCCCAGAAAAACTTATTAGGATTTAATTTTTAAATATTAAAAATTATTGATATTAATAAATCATTAAATTAAAAATATTCACTATTTAAAAATAATCTCTTCTATCTTCAGAATTAATTAGAATTTTAATAGTTAGCTTTTCCGTATGATAGGTTACTTCATAATATCATCACCCGTAAAATAAAATTTTCTGTAAGAAAATTTTAAAACACGTCTTTTCACCGAAGTCTTTAATTATATTAATGCACAAATGAGTTTATATTACTTTCAAGTTAGAAATTAGCTTAAAGCTCATTTTGCTGTATAGCGCATAACTATTATAAATCTAATGTTTGGTAGATATTTTAATATTTTATGTTAAAGAAATCATATCGGGTAATATTAAATAGGTCTCACTTCACCATGGGGTAGAGGCCACAATGTGTGACACTGTGTGACAAACGAGTGAGACAAAACGTTGTGCCATTACATCTAAGATATGAAAATTTAGACAGGCATGCTGTTTGCAAACATAATGATAGACCTCACAAAAATATATATTTTTATTCAGGTAGAGTTACGTGTATTTTTCTTTTTCTTTAATTTGAAACGGATTTAAATACAAGTGCGGAAGGATCTTCACAGTATTATAGAACTTATATCACTAACTTATCTGCTTTTAATGTTTCAAAAAGTTACACCACAACAGCAGTAGTAAGGCAGTTACTCGTTGAGCTAAAAGCCGAAAATTGGGCTATTGATTTCATGTCTGGGGACTTGACGATATATGCATTTTTGGATTCACAATGGTCCAAAGAGTTCATTTTCCGATGATACTATGGAATTCGTGGTAGCTTATAGATGCCATGTTGAAAAAAAGCGCCATCTATTGCAGTACATATAAATGAGTTTTTATTTTTCTATTATTACATGATTAAATAATGAAAAATGGAAAGAACAAATATTGTTGAACATACAGCGCTATAAAAATTATATATTTGTTAAGATTTTATTTTAATATGATTATTTATATTTTCAATTGGATAAACAGTTCAAAAGATATTTGTATGACAGAAAAACTGAAATCTTGTTTTGCATTTTTGTGCATGATATTTTCATGTTGATAAGACAGCAATTCAAGAAAAAAATAGTAATGGAGAATTTATTGTACTTTGTCTGAAGAATTAACCCCTTCGGGACCACGGGTGCATATACGACCTTCAAAACGTGTGTATTAACCCGTAAGGCATGGTGAAGTCACTGCGACGTTGTTGTGAAGTCCCATTGTGACTTTGTGACCATCGATTGTCGATGTGACGTCACGTGACGTCGATGTGAAGTCACAGTGACTAAAATGTGAAGTCGTTATGGCCGATTTAGAGCTCGCTTGTGACGTTTCACAAAGTTGTCTCAATATGACAAATTTGTGAAAAATGTATCATTTGTGACTAATTTGACATTAACATTGTGACGAAACTGTGACAAAAGCAACGATATTTAAATTGCCAGAAACATGTTTTTTAAAGTAAATAATTCTTGTAATATTTCAGAAAATAGACTCTTTGCTAGTTCTCCAAATGATTGTAGCTCCTGTGGTAGCTTTAACAAAGCACATTCTGTCATTTATCGTAACAACATCGTCATGTGCATTCTTTCAGCAGTCGCAATTTTTTCATAACATTCATCAGTTTGCTTTTTCAGTTTTCCGCATTAAACCATCAAGGTAAGGCTAAGGATCTTGAATGAAGGCCGAGATGGTAGGAAAAGCAGTTCTCATATCGAAATTGCTCCGCTATGCAAGGATCGTCATCTGAATAAACAGATTTTTTTTTTTTTTTTTTTTTTTTTTTTTTGGCGTTAAACTCTGGTTTATTAAACTTTACACTCTCTTTCTTATTCAAGTCAGAAAATGTCTTTAACATCTTTATCTTTGGAGGTTTGAAAAACCCTTCTGGCTTTCAGTTCTCCTCAGACAGATAGTCTCTCCCTCTGAAAAATTTGGTAAGCGTCTACATCCATCTCATGATCTTTGAACATGTGTTCGACAATTTCTAGAATAGTTATTGCTCCAATTGATACTATTGCCATATCTAGATTTGTCTATTCATTGATAATCCTGTTCCGTAAATATATGATGTCATGTTCGTCTTTCTGGATCTTGCTCAAAGACAGATCTGGATCTAAAGCAGATTTGTCTAATGTACTGATTTTGGTTCTTTCACGAATCACATGAAGAAAAGCTACCCTGTAATCAAAAATATCTCTCAACTGCGGTAGGTCTTTGGCTGAACTTCATTGTAGCTTTTGTCCCCTGCGTGTCTTTACTTATTGTCTCTTTAATCACCCTATTAATTTAATAGCATACAAAACCAAGTATATCTTTAGGATCAGCCTGTTTATCAGCGAATATTTTACAAAATATTGTCTATTAGCTTTTCTGTTCTTGAAAATATCTTGTATAAGTGTCATTCTGATGTTATGGTCAGTCCAAAAATGTATATTTTAACAAGCCCGCTGACATAAAACCACAAAAGCCGCTGGCAAGACGCCGCCCATTTTCCAATATGGTGCCCATAAGCTACTCTGATTTTGAAAATATGGATAAATGTCATTCTTATGCCGTGATGAATTCAAAAATGTATGTGTATGATTTAACAAGACCACTGACATGAAACCACAAGAGCCACTGGCTCAATGGCGCTGACCATTTTCCAATATGGCGTCCATAAACTACCCTGGTTTGAAAATATCATGGATAAATGTCATTCTGATGTTGTGGTGAATTCAAAAATGTATCATGTAACAAGTTCGCCGACATGAAATCACAAAAGCTCCTGCCTCAGTATGGTCGCCATTTTCCAATATTGCGCCCATAAATTACTTTGGTTTTGAATGTATCATGAATAAATGACATGTTGATGTTGTGATGAATCCAAAAGTGTATTGTTTACCAAGTCCGCTGACATGAAACCACACGACTCCCTAACTCAACGACGGCGGCAATTTTCCAATATCCGACCATAGCGCCCATAAGCTACCCTCGTTTTGAAAGTATTATGGATAAATGAGGTGCTGTTGTTGTAATGAATCCAAAAATATATAGTTTACCAAGTCCCCCGACATGAAACCACAAGAGCCCCTGGCTCAACGACTAAGTGTGTGTGTGGGGGGGATACTTCTCAATGTGACAACTGAGGAAATGGATGGGAAGTCAAAATACCATTTACTTGATGTAAATAATGAATTTTCTAATTGCTAATTTTGTTTCCAAAATTAGTTATTTTTAAAATGTGTAATTTTTTTCATTTTTGACTAGAGTGAATAAATATTATAAATTTTTTTTCTGATATTATATTTTGCTAAGTATTTGATTCAGATTCCTTTCTTGTCAAATTTGGGTAAAAAATAATACTTTCTTTTTACCTTTTATTATACTGCATTTTCAACACTTTAGTTTAAGAAAATTTTGATAATTTTAATCAAAAGAATTATACTTTTATTTGTGGATAGGATTCAATGAAATATGTTTGTCAAATTCAACATTTATATGCCAGTGCTTAAGCTGAAATATTTCTATTAAAGAAAATAAGTAGTTTTTTTAAAAAAGAGTAATTGCATGCTTAAGAGACGTTTTAGACCTATTCGATTTCAGCCAATTAAATTACTGATGTCTTTTTGGTCCAAAATTCAATAAACTTACTTTCAGACAACTCCTCTGATGATGCATAATAATAATGATCATATAAATAATTTTTTTTGGATATGTATAATGTCGTTACAAAACGTAAAATGAAATAAAGTTTCTAAATAAAGAGCAAGACTTCCTCTCTTGTCTATTTTGTTTTTTATGCGTTTGTGTTAACCCTTAACTGCTGTTAACGATCTCACAGATCGTTGTGCTTTTCAGTTTTGATAGTTTAACCTATCATTTTCATTTTAAGTATAGATGCTGGTTAAATTTTGTTTCGTTTGCAGCCCTATTACTATTGCTAGAGACTATTGAATAAGTGAACTTTAATTATAATAATCCTGTCCATAAAGTTGAGCACAAAAGAAGTATTTTGAGGGTTAATATAACATTTTGTTCATCATTATATTAAGCTATCTCACAGACCACTCACATCAATTATATGACAGTTTTTATCTCACCACTTAAGGGTTAAAATGTACCGTTTAATTTTTTGTGGCTCTTTACAATCCATCATATTTGTAGGTGTTTATTCATTTTGTGTATGTGTTATATGTTATTGTATTAGTCCTTAAGGCTGTTGGTCACTCACTTTTCAAATTTCCCTCCGTAATGTAAAGTCTATGGGCGTTTGATGCATTCTTATATTTAAAATAGCTCTTCGGGAAATTAATATTTTTAATTTCTTCTTTCAGTGTTCTCATCTTAAAGGATGTCATTTTTTTTTCTTAGCTTTCAAAATATTTGTAAAATTTATGCTAAATTTTATATGAAGTGTTAAAATTTTACTTCCAGTTCGTAAGTTTTTAACACTTAAAAACTTAATTAACCATAGATTTCAGAAATATTTTGAGAACTAAGATAAAAAATCCCTTTCGGCTGGGCCTATAGGCGGAGGTAGATTTCGAAGAGTGCTCATTTCAACAACAAATATATATATATATGATTAGAGATAAACCCAGTTTAATAACTTCATTTGGCCGTTTATGAAAAATTTTTAATTTCATTTTTCTGCAAAAACTGGTTTTATCAGAATCATCTTAAGAAAAATTCAGCTCAAATGCCCATTTTGCCAACATATTTTGAAATAGATTCTGAATTTATTAAAAAATCGACCAAAACAGTACATTATACAGTTCCTAAATAACAAAAAATGTCAGTTGAATGCATTTGAGAAAAAAATCGAATTGAAAAATGAGTCATAAAATAACCGATTTGTTGTTTGAATACATCCTTAATTCTTTAATAATGATTGCTTCGGAAAATTTTGTGCGAAATACTCACTTTGACAGCATTTTGAAAACTATATTCTATCTTTATCAAAAAACTGGCCAATTCGTCACAGTATATAGTTCCTAAATAAGAGGATCTGTAAATTGGGTGCATTTGAGAGCGAAAATGGATTTTAAAACGAGTCATAAAAAACGCAATTTGCTATGTGAAAACTTCCTTAAATTTTCAAATCTCGAAGACTTCGGGAAATTCTGTTCAAAATACCCATTTTTGGTAGCCTTTTTCAAAATATATTCTGTCTTTATCAAAAAACCGATCAATGCATCATATTATATAGTTCCTAAATAAGAGGATCTGTAAATTGGATGCATTTGAGAGCAAAAATGGATTTAAAAACGAGTCAGAAAAAAACGTAATTTCTTATTTGAACGCTTCCTATATTCAGTCACGATGATTTCTGAAAATTCTGTTCAAAATACCCTTTTTGGTAGCCTTTTTTTAAATATATTCCGTCTTTATGAAAAAACTGACCAATGCATCACATTATAAAGCTCCTAAATAAGAGGATCTATAAATTGGATGCGTTTGAGAACAAAAATGGAATTAAAAACGAGTCAGAAAAAAACGCAATTTCTTATTTGAATACTTCCTTCAATTTTCAGTCCCGATGACTTTCGGAAATTCTGTTCAAAATACCCTTTTCGGTAGCCTTTTTTGAAATATATTCTGTCTTTATCAGAAAATTGACCAATGCGTCACTTTATACAGTTTCTAAATAAGAGGATCTACCATTTGGATGCGTTTAAAATCAAAAATGAATTTAAAAATGAGTCAGAATATAAGCAGTTTGGATTTAAAGTTTTTTTCTCCAACTTCTATTTTTGTTTAATTTCTTTTTGCTATACGAATTGGTCCTATGAAAAACTTGTCAATATAAAAGTTGTAGATATTTTTGAGAAGATGTAAAATAAATTTAATCAGATTTGATATCTTAAAAATTGGCGGAGTTATGGATTTTTCTCTTTTTTCAGCGCCCTTTTTCTTTTCGTTTTTAATTTTTTTCATCGGTAAAAGTTGGTCCTATCAAAAACTTGTAAATACAAAAGTTTTAGATAATTTTAAGAACATTTACAAAAAAATTAGTTGGACTTGATTTCTTGAAAATTGACGAAGTTATGAATTTTTTTCTCTCAAAATCCCTGTTTTTTTCGCCCCTTGAGCCCACTTCTAAATTTATCAAAAACCTTTCATGCATATACTTTTGGCCCATTTTTAAGAAGTAATATAAACTTTAAACCGATTCGATATCTACTTTAATTAAGAAGTTATGGCGTTTTTTCGGTTTTCACAAAAACGCCCCCTATTCCGACCCCCTTGGTCCGATTTTGCCCATTAACGAACTCAGCCAAGATTTTATCCCCATTGATTTTATGTACCAGTTTCGTGGAAATTGGTGAAGAATTATAGAAGTTATCGTGTCCATAAAAAAGTGAGATATATAGATAGATAGATATACAGGGTGTTTCCCTACCAGGCCTACAAACTTTGAGTTGTGATAGTAGACATAAAGACAAACATTATTAAATAGGAAACCATGGGGTGCAAACGTCTTCTGTAGGAGCTAGGGGCCATTAAAGTTTAAGGTCCAAAAATTCAAACGCTGATAAAAATTAAAAAAAAGGGTCGATTTGTTTGCGGTTTTCTCTAAAATCCTTCTTTATATCACGATTTTTTATTTTTTTAATTTTAAAGGTTAAGTTCGAAAATTGCCGATAGAGGGCGCTTTAGAGTTTAGTGTAACGAACAAATACTTTTCGCCGTTCTTTTGTGCATGGGGTTGAAATTATTCTAAAGTTTAGACTTTAACTTAAATTTTAAATCCAAAACAGGAAACATAGGAATCGGTTAACTAGCGAAAATTTAACTGTGAACCGAGGGGGAGATTTTAAACGCACATAAACATTGGAAAAACTAATCGATTTTCTTGCGGTTTCCGTGTAGGTCATTCCCTTGCTAATTATTTTATTCAAAATGACGTACAGCTGTGGTGTCCTTATTTTTTCATAGAGGGCGCTTCAGACACATCTCCGACATTTCAATTCCATTACTCCTGGGTGTTTTACAACTAGACTACCATATTTCCAGGAAGTGTTAGGGATGCAAAAGCGACTCGAAATCACATAGGAATGTAACGTTGAAAATGTCTTTTTTGCGAGTTATGGTTAAAGGAAGCAGAGAAAAAACAACAGAAATAAGCAGAGGAACAGCAACACGTTAATATGACATAAAACAGTTTATTTAAAGGTTTTACTAGAAAAGATCTTCGAAATTACGACCAGAAGTAATTCGACATGCTTGACAGCAGCGTAGCATGTAATTCCTCACGCTTTGAAAGATTCCTGGAATCTTTGATAGATTTCCAGAAGCTACAGAAATACGAGCTGCTAAGTCTTTAATTGATGGCACGAGATTCTCATACACCCAACTTTACATGTGACCCTAGCAGAAGAAGCTCATACTTGATAGGTCCGGTGATCTGGCAGGCCAATAAATCGTGCCACCACGACCTATCCACCGCTGTCCATATGTTACGTTGAAGTATCGGTGTACATCACTGGTAAAATGTGGAAGAGCCCGATCGTGCTGGAACCACATAGAGCTGCGCAACGAGAGAGAAATTTCCACGCGCATTACCGTTCAGCGCCATCTACCACAAGAAAATCGCAGCGCCATCTACTGTCGCTATCAAGTTTGCCGGACTTTTTCTGGTCGTAATTTCTAACACTTTTTGCAGTAAAACCTTTAAATAAACTTTGTTCTGTCACTTTAACATGTTGCTGTTTCTCTGCTTGTGTCAGTTGTTTTTTTCTCTGCTTTTTTTAAACGTAACATCCATAAAAGCAGTTTTCAACGTTACATTCCTGTGTGATTCCGAGTCGTCTTTGCATCTCTTACACTTCCTGCAAGTATGGTGGTCTGGTAGTAAAACACCCAGGAGTAATACCATTGAAATGTCGAACATGTGTCGGAATCGCCTTGTATCAAAAAATGAGGACATGAAAGCTGTACGTCATTTTGAATAAAATAATTACCAAGGAAATGACCTACACGCAAACCGCAACAAAATAGATAAGTTTGTCCAATGTTTATGAGTGTTTAAAATCTCCCCCTCGGTTCACAGTTAAATTTTCGCTAGTTAACCGACCCCCATGTTTTCAATTTTGGGCTTAAAATTTAAGTTAAAATCTAAACTTTAGAATAATTTCAACCCCATGCTCAAAAGAACGGCAAAAAGTATTTGTTCGTTACTGTAAAGTCTAAAGCGCCCTCTATCGACAATTTTCGAACTTAACCCTTAAAATTAAAAAAATAAAAAATCGTGATATGAAGAAGGATTTTAGAGAAAACCGCAAACAAATCGACCCTTTTTTCTCATTTTTATCAGCGTTTGAATTTTTGGACCTTAAACTTTAATGGTTCCTAGCTCCTACAGAAGACGTTTGCGCCCCATGGTTTCTTATTTAAAAATGTTTGTCTTTATGTCTACTATCACCCCTCAAAGTTTGTCGGTCTGGTAGCGAAACACCCTGCATATATAAACTGGTGCGATTGCAATAGGTAGTATTTCTTACGAAATCTACCTAAAAGTGACATCCTTTAAGAAGGGAACATCGAAAGAAGTAAAAAATATTAATTTTCTCAGGAGATATTTTAAATATAAGAATGCATCGAACGTCCATAGACTTTACATTATGGAGAGGGATTCGGAAAGTGAGCGAACAGTAGCCTTAACTGCTATTAGCTGTCTCACAGACCACTGTGTTTTTCAATTTTAACAAGTTTAGCTTATTATTTTCAATTTAAGTTTAGACACTGGTTATTTTTTTTCGTTTGTAGGTATCTAACCAGGTATCTAACCCGTTAAGCTGAGGTAACTCGGCAGGAAGGGGCCTAGTCATCGATTAGAAAGAAAGTAAGGTTACGTGGGGTAACTGGACCATGATTTTTAAATGCGACTCTGGAGATCCTGATAATTCATCTTTCAAAAGGTAATGTACACTTGAATTAAAGTCTGAACCTTTGTAAATGTGTTCAGTTATATTCACTCTATAAAACAGAAATTTTCAAAATTACACTTTAATGTCTAAAATATATATATATATATATATATATATATATATATATATATATAGGTATTTAATCTTTTTTTCTCCATGGATCCAATTGCTCCACAAAAATGAGCAATTGAACCAGGTTGGTCTGCTTTCCAACCGCGTTTGTTTTTTTAATTATGGGGTATCTGGTCCTGTTTGCTGTTTGGAAAAGTGTAAATAACTTTAAAAAATAAGCCAGCCTGAACATGTATATTACATATGAATTAAATAGCGTTGTAAAGGGAATCTTATCCGTCAAGGTGTCTGAGAAAAGCACTAAATGTGAAATTATTAGATTTATTTATACTAAAAAACATAAATACTAAAAAATACTTATGTACTTCAGTATATGTAATAAATATAAAAGTTACATGGGTATTTTATGGAAAAAACGCGATAAAGTTAAGAATAACGGATGAGTAAGTACTTAAGCTTCTGGTTCTCTTTACTTCAATAAAAGTTCAATATATCCAAAAAAAAAAAAAAAAAAAAAAAAAAAAAAACCTTGTGGAGACTATATTTTTATATTGAATAGAACTATTTTTTATTGGTTTCAATAATTTTCTAATTTGTTTCCTTTGTCTTAAGTAAGCTTTTTCACCTTTATCGTAAAATATATCTCAGTTAGGAAGTGGAGAAATTGATTTCCCGTAGTAACAGAATTCAAAAACATTATCCATAACTGTTATTGGAACTGGATCCCACATGGCTCAGTTACCCCGTTTTTGAAAAAATTATGGATAACATTAATAATTATAAGAACACTGACCTTAAATTTGAAACATGAAATAACTATGTATAGACACCCAATAATATTATTGTATTTATATGTCTAATCTTAAAAAAAAAGATTGTTTAATAAAAATACTTTCGTATTTTAATAAAAAGCCGAGGAAGTTCAACCAAATTGACGTTGATTTTTAAAAAAGAAACATAAATATTTGGCAACCTATCACATGAAAGACGGAGTTATGATTAAGTTTACACTCGTTGTTTTCAGAAGTAGAGATGGAGATTCTATGTTGACAAAAACTAAAACATAAAAAACATCAACAGTTTTTTTTTTTTTTTTTTTTTTTTTTTTTTTTTTTTTTTTGTAAATAGTCTATGCTGAGTTACCTCGTGGGCCCAGTTACTCCAGCATGCATTACCATTTAAATTTATTAACATATACCAAATTTTCTACGCAAAACATTATTTTTTTTTTTTTTTTTTTTTTTTTTTTTTTTTTTTTTAAGTGTCATTGTGCCTAAATCTGATGACCCCTAAATGCGACAATGCTCTTTTACTTAACCTATTAATACCCAAATTATTTTCTTCATTAAAAATGAAATTTTGGGTTTCCTACCACTTTTAAAAGAAGAATAACTTTTATCTTAATTTATTGAGGAATATGTTTCGTGAAAAATAGTGTTTATTTATCTTCTTATTTACTAATATGGAAAATGCTTTATTGTCTTTTTCACAATCGTCCCTAAAAAGGGACGCTAGGCACTAATGGGTTAAAAACTTAATGCAAGAATTATAATTAAATACAGTATAATGAGGCACTGAATCTTAAAGAACAAAACCCAAAACATTTTCTGCATTTAAAACGTTCTCTTTAAAAGTCCAATCAAATACAAATCGTTCATTTTACAGAACCTCCATATTTTGTAAATGTGGCAAAAATTCTCGAATTGGCTCACGGATATTGTTTTTTAACGTTGAAGATCCAATAACTTTATGAACGTCAAGAACTACGTTGTACGTTTCATTTACCTGTGGCATAAATTTTTAAAAAGGCGCCCAGTATTCGGATTAGAATTTAAGCTATACTAAGCGTTTTGGAAACTTTGTATTCTGCATGTGCTTAATAGCGACATATCAATTGCTTAAAATGCGTAGAGATATTTAGTTGATTAACGGGGTAAGTTTATAAGGTATTTCTCATATATTATATCAAAATGATGTATAAAGCATACATTGTGTTCAATTAATCTATGTTGAGTCACCATAATACTCGAAAAATGTTTTTGTTTATCTTGGCACTTAAATACATGTTTAAGATGATCAAAATTGAAATTACGCTTCTTTAAAATTTTTAATTAAAAAAAGGTGCAAGAAACCCGTTGTATATTCCAGTATCATAATATAAACACATGATTAAGGAATTTCGATAATTTTGTATGATGAAAATTCTGAAAAATCTTGTGTGGATTGAAAACATTTAAATTAGGATTATTTTAATGCGGTTAAGTAAGTTAATTTTAACAGCATTATACCATTCGGTGCCTTAAATGTTGTTTCTGATTAAAACAGGATGCAACTGAGTTATGACCAGGTTTAGGAGTCCATAATTTTACCAATAAAGTTTATTTAGTAGTTCAATAACAAGCTATATATCTTCGATTTTATGTATTTCAACTCTTTATTGACCCTTAACTGCTGTGACAAAAATTGTCGCATAACTTCTGTGAGCGGTCTGTCAAACCGGTTAATCTAAAGATGAATAAAATGTTAAATTGATTTTCATAATAATATTTTTGTATTGAACTTTATATACAGGAGTATTATAAATAATATTCAGCTATTCAAAAGTCTCTAGAGATAGTAATAGGTCTCCAAACGAAACAAAATTGGACCAATATCTATAGTTAAACTAAAAATCACGAGTTAAACTCCAAAACTTGAAAAACTCAGTGGTCTGTAAGACCGCTAACAGTAGTTAAGGGTTAACACTTGACTACAGTTGGAAGTCTCACAAGCCACTACATTTTACAATTTTTACTGTTACACTCGTAATTTCCAGTTTAGCTATGAATACCAGTTAAATTTTCTTTCACTAGCGGGGCTCCGCCACCCTGCTTGCTACGCTCGCAAACCCCCGCGTAATCGCTTCTGCTTGATGCTCTCGCCAATACCCCATGGTATGAATAAGCAGTTACAGAACTTTCAAATGATGTGTCACACGACTGGTGTTGTAAAGAAATTAAAAATATGCCCCACATGGGGGGCAGAGTGGGGGGTTGACAAACAAGACATCCATAATATGAATAAGCAGTTGCAGACCTTTGAAATGATGTGTCACACAACTGGTGTTGTAAAGAAATTAAAAATGTGCCCCTCTGGGGGGCAGAGTGGGGGGTGACACACAAGACATCCATAATATGAATAAACAGTTGCAGACATTTCAAATGATGTGTCACACTACTGGTGTTGTAAAGAAATTAAAAATGTGCCCCCCCTGGGAGGCAGAAGGCGGGTGACACACAAGACATCCACAGTATGAATAAGCAGTTGCAGATCTTTCAAATGATGTGTCACACAACTGGTGTTGTTAAGAAATTAAAAATGTGCCCCCCTGGGGGGGCAGAGTGGGGTGTGACACACAAGACATCTATAATATGAATAAGCAGTTGCAGACCTCTCAAATGATGTGTCACACGACTGGTGTTGTAAATAAATTAAATATGTGCCCCCCCTGTGTGGGCAGAGTGGGGGGGGGTGACACACAAGACATCCATAATATGAATAAACAGTTGCAGACCTTTCAAATGATGTGTCACACGACTGGTGTTGTAAATAAATTAAAAATGTGCCCCCCATGGGAGGCAGAGGAGGGGGGGTGACACACAAAACATCCACAATATGAATAAGCAGTTGCAGATCTTTCAAATGGTGTGTCACACGACTGGTGTAAGAAAATTAAAAATGTGCCCCACCTGGGGGGCAGAGTGGAGGGGGTGACACACAAGACATCCATAATATGAATAAGCAGTTGCAGACCTTTCAAGTGATGTGTCACACAACTGGTGTTGTAAAGAAATTAAAAATGTGCCCCCCATGGGAGGCAGAAGGGAGGGGTGGCACACAAAACATCCACAATATGAATAAGCATTTGCAGACCTTTCAAATGATGTGCCACACGACTGGTGTTGTAAAGAAATTAAAAATGTGCCCCCCTGGGGGGCAGAGTGGGGGGTTGACACACAAGACATCCATAAAATGAATAAGCAGTTGCAGACCTTTCAAATGATGTGTCACACGACTGGTGTTGTAAAGAAATTAAAAATGTGCCCCCCTGGGGGGCAGAGCGGAGGGGGACACACAGGACATCCATAGTAGGAAAAGGCAGTTTCAGACCTTTCTAAAGATATGTAACACGAATGCTGTGGATAAAAATTGAAAAAGTTCCCCTTTGGGGGGTGGGGAAGTGAGGTGCGGCGCCCCAAACATGCATAATTGGAATGAGCAGTTACAGTTCTTTTAAACTATAGGGGGGCTCCGGCCCCCTGCTCGCTACGTTCGCCTACCCCCCCCCCCCCCCCGCATAATTGCTTCGCGATTCCGTTCAGTATTACCTTGCAATCCCGGTCGGAATCGCGAAGCGATTCCGACCGTGCGGAGCCGTTTCCTGACTGGTCTATTCGACTCATCGAATGAGTGGTTCACCGTTATTTCCGCGTTATTTCCGGAAATCTTACACATCAGCATCATTCCAGGAGTCTTTCCTTTTAAAGCTAGTTTTTTTTTTTTTTTTTTTTTTTTTTACTATAGAAGGATTTGGAGCCCTAGAACTATTGCTGGAGATTCTGAATATATGAAGTTTAATTGTGATCAGTAGCGGCTGGCCAGGGGGTGCTGCATCAATTTATTCACACCACTAAAATTGTATGGTTATTTCAGTTTTATTTAATCAACAAAATTTCTCGAATAAATAATATGAAAGATTCTGCTAAATTTTAGTGGTGTGAAAAATTAGATGCAGCACTTCCTGACGAGCCGCTACTGATTGTGATAGTCCTGTAATTAAAGTTTACTGCAGACACCGTACCCTGTGAGTTAATAGAACTTTTCATTCCTCTTTTAATCAAGCGGTCTCCGAGATCACTCGTAGTAGTTATGAGATTTCTTGTCACGTCAGTTCAAGTTTAAATAATTCAAAAAATAATTGCAACTAACAGTTAGCTACTGTTAGTGCTGCACTTATTTCTTTTTGATTTTCACAGTTTAACTTGTAATTTACAGTTTAATTATCGATACAGTGAAATTTTGCTTCATTTGGAGCCCAAGTAAAATTGTTTAAAAGGTTTAAAAAAGGAAAATTTTATTAGAGATGTACTGTACAAACAGTTTAGTGCAAAAACAGTTTTTTCTGAGTTAATAGCGCCTTTTATTCGTCGTTTAATCGAATGTTTTAACTGACCGCTCACAATTGTTATGCTGCAATTTTCTAAAACAGCAGTTGAAAATTAAATTAATTTTTTCAGATGAATTGTTATGTGTAAAATGCATTACCTCATTTAGGACTATGGGCGTCTCATTAGGTTTTAATAACCGCAAATGTGACAAAAATTACCTAAATGTGACAAGAGTATATTGTGGTTTTATACTGCAGATATTTATACAAAAAAGTCAGTGTTGAACTAAAGGGACAATATAAGGGACGTAATATAATATATATTTATATAATGCCAAATGTACCCCCAAATACGACAAAACTTGCGCATAATAGCGTCTCATTTAGGCAAATGAGACGTTATGATGATTTTATTTTTCAATAAAAATTGCCCTTTAATTAATATATACAAATTCAGAAGCTAGATATTGCTTCATAACACGCCAATAAAGGAAAAGAACATTGTTACATAATTTTATTTCAATTTCTTAAAAACTCTCTAAGAAATTATGTTTCTCGTAAGTCTAGAAAATGGAAAACACAGTTTTCTAGAAAACGCAAATTAAAATTTTGATACTGCACAAAAATTACGTAAAAACTTTATTTCTTTAAAATCCATCATTTTTGTAGGTGTTTAGACATTTGTGTATACAGGGTGGGTCATAAATATCGAAACAATAGGCTATCTCCTTAAATATTGCCCCTAGACCCATACTTCCAATTGCAAAAATTCATTAAAAAAGGTTAACTTTTTGATAAGATAAGTTGCAATTTCATTGGGGGTCTATTTGAAAAAGTACGAAAATTAACTTTTTATACGGCCCCCGTAGGACAAAATTTCCAATTAGAAAAACTTTCCTTATCCAGTCCTGAATAATACACGAAAAGTTGCATCTTCATATCTTCAAAACTCGAAGAGTTATAGCCGTTTCAATAATCCAGCATGTTTTACATTCGTATTCACGATCAACTTGGACCTGGAGTTTGCATGAAGTTTCGCCCGAAACCCAGGTTCAAAGCAATATCGGTATTCTTCATCAACCTGGCAGAACCGGTTCAAGGAGAAAATACAAGGTCAAGTCGAATAACCTGACCAAGCTCTCCAGTAGGTTCAAGTTTGTTTCTCATAACCGAGCATGCGTAGTTTACGAAAAACAAGCAGGAAGAGAGAAAGAGGAGACGGACATTTTACAATGGCGATTGCCGTATTTTCGTACTGAATATAGGTGCTGTCAAAATATAAAAGTTTTACAATCAAATAAAACAGAAGAACATTATGTAAAGGTATGTAATCTCATATATGTGTATTACGTTCAATATTTTTATTTGATTTATTTATATTTACGTATAAATACTCTATATATTATGCGTTGAATTGTTTGTTTACAAAAATACGCGTGGTCGCGAAAAAAATATTTGCTTTAAAATAGGCAACAGTAATAACTGACGCGTCTGTCTAAAGTTTGTTTAAAGTTATTTACATTTTGCAATTTTGATGTTTTTAAAAAAAAGAACTAATATTTTAACAGTGCCGAAATAAATGTCGTACTTACATAAGGCCTAATTAAAATGTGAGATACCTTTCTGATTTGCATTTTTGTTAAAGTAGAAAAATACGAAGATTATTTTTAAATATCCGTACATTCTCTGTAGATTTTTTATTCGTACTTATAGTAAGTTTGAAAATTAAATTTTGGCCGCCGCCAAATATGCCCCGAATGTATGTAGTGTAAGTACTCGTTAATAAAGGGATTATGAAAATCCTGTCGGAGCAGTCAGCAAAATTTGGTGCTGACATCTATTGCGGTTTTGCCGAAAATCTTCCGCTTCAAAAGTCTGGATGCAGCTCGAAGGAAGCTCCTGCCCTTCGGGCGCACGTAATGGTTATTAAAATAATTTTGGAGCTATTACTAAAATTTGCTTGGTGGCTCATACTAAAAATTTTTAAGTTAGTTATACAAAAAATTCTTTTGTTCAGTTTACAAAAGAAATGCTTGTTTCACTTGCAAAAAAAAAAAAAAAAAAAAAAAAAAAGTTTGTAATGGTTACTAAAAAATTCTGTGGAATACAAATTTACTAAAAAATTTTTAGTAACCTCTTGAAATTTTTTTTTACAGTGTAGGCTATTCAAATTACATTTTTCGTATACTTTACAAAAACTATTCAGTATTTTGTTTTGAAATTAAGCACAAAAATAAATTATGATCAGTACACTGTAAAAAAAAATTCAAGAGGTTACTAAAAATTTCTTAGTAAATTTGTATTCCACAGAATTTTTTAGTAACCATTACAAACTCTTTTTTTGCAAGTGAAACAAGCATTTTTTTTGTAAACTGAACAAAAGCTTTTTTTGTATAATTAACTTAAAAATTTTTAGTATGAGCCACTAAGCAAATTTTAGTAATAGCTCCGAAATTATTTTTAATAACCATTACGTGCGCCCGAAGGGCAGGAGCTGCATCCAGACCTCTGAAGCGGAAGATTTTCGGCAAAACCGCAATAGATGGCAGCACCAAACATTCCTACCTGCTCCGACAGGATTTTCATAATCCCTTTATTAACGAGACACTACATACATTCGGGGCGTATTTGGCGGTAGCAAGTTTCGGACCCGGGACCTTTTAGCCTGGAGTTCGTTACTATAACCACTATGCTATCAAGGCCACACCAACTGAGTTTTTAGTAAGAGCTATTAAAAATATAAAACTATTAACTCTATTCGTTGCTAACTTTTTTCTAGTAATTCTTACAGATTTTTTTGTAACCGACTAAGATTATTAAAAAATTTTTAGTAATTACAAGGATCACTAAAGTTTTTTTAGTAGATCGACCCCCCTTTTTTTGCAGTGTAGATTTGCACAATATTATTTTTTAAATACAGAATAACCTATAAAAATATTATTTTAATATTTTACACGTAATTCCATTTTGGACGCATTTTTGTAAATAGAAAATGAATATGTACATTTTCAGAAGAGGAAAAAAATCATGGAGTTTGCAATTAGAGATAGAATCATGATTAATTAAGTAAATAAAATGTATTTTCTTTATTCCGAAAAAATCATTTACGCTGATGACACTTACGCATATTAAAAGAATTGTAGTATGATTTTTTTTTAACGTGGCAACACAAGAATTGTAAACAAATAAAATTAATTGTTAAATTAGTTATATAAAGAGTTATTTGTATTCAAAGATTTAAAATTGAACCACATGGAACATATACAGGGTGTCCGAAAAGTCTGGAAACGGCCGAATAATTCGAGAAATACATATGAGATTGAAAAACGTAAATATACGTGTTAAATATTTTTAAATAAGCTACTCAGTGATACCAAATTTGACCTTCGCAACCGACCCCCTGGGGGTCAGAGGGGGTCCAACTTTGAAATCTTAAATTATAACCCCCATTTTTTATTGCAGATTCGGATTCTACGGACAAAAATACGCAACTTTTGTATTTGATGTTTATTTCGAATCCTCGTTTATCACGGTGTATTCGAGCATATTAAATCGATACATTTTTCGGCTTTTCCAATGGGATTTTCCCTAATAGAAACTAATTGGGGAGAATTTATGACATCAAATTCCTTGTCTTTTGCAAGAACAGCGTTTCCTGAAAATCACCCATGCCAATTATTTCGATAGTACTACACACAGTTAAAAATCTGACCCATTTGCTACAGCGTCACTCCACAGCTGTTATAGAATATCTCTTTTGTGACCAATGAGAGTGCTCCATAACACAGTAAAGTAATCGTTTTCTATAAAAGTGGTGGAGTGACGATGCAGCAAAAGTGTCAATTTTTTACAGTGTACTTTACTGTGTTATGGAACATTCTCATTGGTCATGAAACAGATATTCTATAAAAGCTGTGGAGTGACGCTACAGCAAATGGGTCAAATTTTGTACTGTGTGTAGTACTATCGAAATAATTGGCATGGGTGATTTTCAGGAAACGCTGTTCTTGCAAAAGACAAGGAATTTGATGTCATAAATTCTCCCCAATTAGTTTCTATTAGGGAAAATCCCATTGGAAAAGCCGAAAAATGTATCGATTTAATATGCTCGAATACACCGTGATAAACGAGGATTCGAAATAAACATCAAATACAAAAGTTGCGTATTTTTGTCCGTAGAATCCGAATCTGCAATAAAAAATGGGGGTTATAGTTTAAGATTTCAAAGTTGGACCCCCTCTGACCCCCAGGGGGACGGTTACGAAGGTGAAATTTGGTATCACTGAGTAGCTTATTTAAAAATATTTAACACGTATATTTACGTTTTTCAATCTCATATGTATTTCTCGAATTATTCGACCGTTTCCAGACTTTTCGGACACTCTGTATATTATTATTATGGTATATGTAGTGTTATTTTTAAATAGTTTGCCGTTTAAAAACAATTTATGGATTGTATTAGTTCTATTATAAAAAATGCCAAGAAAACGTACACTTACTGGTTGAAAAGCACGCAAATATAATATAGCTTTAAGGTAAGAGGCTAGATATCAGCGTAAAATACGACGGCACAGATGTCATATACACACTACATTGTCGCGATTTTTTCCAACGCAATTTCGTTTAAATCTTGTTTCCACATACCAGTTACCATGTATATATATTTAAAAAGTGAATAACAATATATTTAAAGAAGTTTAATTAATATCTATAGAACCAAACAATTTTTATAATTAAAAAAAAGAAAATAAAAGTAAATAAACAATTTATTAAGGGAAGAGTTCCATATCCTGTTCTAATTGGCGCGATTGGAGAAAAAAAAAATGGAAAATAACGAGAAAAATCCATTTTAGAAACTTATCAGATTTCTCAAGATGGTGGAAAAAGAGGATTTTTAAATAATTTATAAACATATATATTTTTTAATAAACGTTACATATGTCACATGTTAAAAAATATAAACGATGTTTATATAAATATTTTTATGTATATACATTTTAGATATTCTCTATATGTTTTGCTATTTCTCTATGCATATTTTAGTTACATTTAGAGATATACGTATATAAATACATGCATACACCTATAAATGTTATATACTTATATATGTTTTATAATTTTATACATTTTTCATATTTATTATATATGTCAAAACAAAAGTTGTAATTTTTTTCCCGAAAAAAATACACAAAAAACAAACGGACAAAATCCTTTCCAGTAGTTAAAAAGCAACCTCAAACAGCAAAACGGAGTCGCGTAAAACGGAAAATTCCCAAACTGAGATCGCAACCACATCAATTCGTTTAATGCCAAAAAAGAAAGAAAAAAAAATATATGGAATTTTTTTCTTATTTATAAATAAACAACATCCGGATTGCCATGTCAAAACAAAATAATGACACTTCGTCGTCCCCGGTGTGTATATGACACTGGCGTCTGAAAAAAAATAGCGCCAATGTGGTGCGTATATGACATCTGTGCCAAAACAACGACATATCTTTTCTGACGGAGAATGCATGTTCTCGGAAAAAAGCTTTAAATTTCGAAGGTGTACAAAGAAATTTTAAATTAAATTTTTTGTAATATTTGTCATCGTCGTTGGTTTGGCCTGCATATTCAATCTGACAGATCTTGTAAGACTTGCCAAAAGGCAAGAGGCTGATATCTAGCCTCTTTCCATAAATGTACAGTAAATAACGTACTAAATATTTTTTCTGTAGCTAATAACATGGATCCTGGTCCACATTCCTAAATATTGAAGAGCTTAACTTTCGTTGAGGAGAAGCTAATTGCCCAAGTTCATTCAGTTATTACTGTTTATCGCATAAAAAATGGTCAACTTGAATACAGGGGGAAAATTATCAATTTTCATCAGGTACTATAGAATTTTGTACTTTATTGCCTCACTCCATAGATGCTATTTCACAGTACATTTTTCGGTACTAATTGGTTATATCGTCGACCAAAAAATCTAACGCCAAATTTCAGGATTAAATGCCAATAATGGATTATCATAAATGTCACGTTACTTGATATTAAACATGATACACGTGTTTGTTATGACATCAAGTGATTTTTAATTCGACTTTTTATTTGTATTTTTATTAATGTCTTATTAATTTATTTGTTTTTTCGTTATTTAAAAAAAAATGCTTCAATTTGTACAATTTGGCTAATAGTTTAGCGATATGTATTATTTGACGAAATTGATCGACGGGATAACCAAGTAGCACACATTTTTGTTAGAAGACAAAATGGAAAATGGAAAAAAATTCAAAAAAGAGCTTTTACTTGAATTTTTTTTTTTAAATGTCAAATTTTGCTTTAAAAAAATATATGTTTATACCAGTGTTATATCATAAATAAAAAATTCCGAGGAAATTCTCAATTATTTGGCTGATTTTACATTTCTAAAATCAAAATGCGCCAAAACATAAAATAGCGTTTTTACTTAAGACAGATGCAAAAAATAATAGGTAATACTTGGTTATCCCGTGAACCAATTTCGCCAAATTATACAAGTCGCCACACTAAACAAATTGATGTATTTATTTATTTTGATGTATTTGTTTATTTTGAATAACGAAAGAACAAATAAATTAATGAAACATTAATAAGAATCAAATAAAACTTCATATTAAAAATCACTTAATGGCGTAATGAACACGAAATATGAATTTAATGTTACGTGAATGTGACATTTTTTATCATCCTCATTGGCATTTAATCTTTTAGTTTGGTGGTACCTTTTAGGTCGACGGGATAATCCAGTAGTACCAAATAATAAAAAAAAATATATTGTTACTTTCAAATATCTAATATAAAAATGCTTCGTGTATCCAAACAAAGCATGGGTTTTGATAGTATCAGGACTATTTCATTGACATAATCTTAATTCCTACCGTATTTTGAACACTTTTGTAATTTACATTACCTCTCCAACAGGCAAAAAAGTAAAAACACTTTCTATCTTTTTTGGGGCAATCTGTATACTCTTATATTGAGCTGAAATACCTATTTTGAAATTACTAATATGTATCAATAAAAGAAAGAAGTTTGTATAAGTGTTGGCGATGGCTAGTGAAATCCATAATCTGTAAATCTGCGAAATGTGTCATCTGGAACCGGGTATACAAAGGTAGGTCCAAATTTACCCGAGGTTCAGATTTTCAACTGTTTAATTAGATTTTTTCTATTTAATTTTTTTATGCGATTTGTAATGTTCTTTGATCTTTTGGGGTGGTTTTTTTAACATCAGTAAAAGGAATCCGGTTTTAATTAACCCAATAAAATAAATTTCGTCCTTTCTTCAATAAACATTTTTCGGTGTTCGTACAGCGACTTATGAATTTTACAGTTTTTAAAGTCACTTTGATCTTTATGAAATATTCTTGGTATTTTATCTTTGTTATGTGAAAATAATCCATTAGGATTATAAATTGGAGGTACGATTCGGATTTCTATCCCTTCCAAAGATATATTTTGTATTCCTGTTTGGAATAAATCTTCGGAAATAATTTATAAAACAAAAACTTAAAATATATCATACAACTTAATTTACGGAATTTTTTTTAAAAGTCATTAGAAGTCAGTTTATGGTAAGTTTTTGCTGCTTCCTGAAACTTCCTCGAAGTCCTAACTCAGAGGAGAAAATGTTTTATATTAAAGGACTGCCACAGGCGACTATTTTTTAATTACCTATTACCTGGCACCACTTTCTCATAACAAAAATCTTTAACACACACTTTGACAAGTTTTGCAAAAGAAATATATTTCAAAATTTACATTAGAAAAATTCTGGTACAAACAGAATATAAAAATAATTGCCCGTGGCAGCCATGAGATTACAATAAACACTTGGAAAGAGATTAGAGCCGCTTATGATGGATTGTATTTTCAAAAAAATTCTTCAGAATTTTCCACTAATTTTTTATATTTTGCAAAGACATTTTCAAAAGTACGAGGTTTTGAATATACAGTCGAGTCTCTATATAACGAAATCCATCGTTCCAGTAAAAAATTCGTTATATAGAGAAATTCGATGTATGGAAAATGATGTTAAAAATCGTATTTAATGTGTAAATTTTTAAGAAATATTATTTTTGATGTTTTTAATTAAGAATTTGAAATGTTTAAAAGTAAATAGTAACCTAGCATTTTATTTCTTAATTATTTAAGCAGTTTCAAAAAAGAGAACAGACATCTATTTGAAAGTTTAATGAAAATCAAATAAGGAAGACTTCCATTAATTTCAGACGAAAAAATCTAATTTTTGTTGTTTTGATTTTAAAATTGTTACGCTCTCAAAAATATGCTCAAATTTTAGCAAGGAATGAAAAATTGTAGTTAACATTTTCCTCCATTTGAAGACCTCCCTTATGTGCCTCTCATTGATTCTTGTCTAATATGTGTAACAATCTAATTGACTTTGTTTTGAGAATGATGTTGAAAGGTGTGTGGGAGGTGGGATGAATTCGTTGGATTTAAAGAACAAGGAGAGAAGTAATATTAAAAAAAAATCAGCACTGAACGATAAATCAGAAGTAAGTGATAGAAAATTGATTCCATATGATTTCGAAGCTTTTTTAAAACTGAATAAATTAAAACCAATTTATGAAAAAATTCGTTATATGGAGATAGATATTTCGCTATAGAGAGACTGTTTTTAATTAATCATGCGAAAAGGGGACCGTTCCTTCAAAAAATTCGTTATATAGAGAAATTCGATGTCTGGAGTTTCGTTATAGAGAGACTCGTCTATATATATATATATATATATATATATTCAACCAAGCGTTTTAACAAAACATAGATATAAACATATATGCAGGGTGTCCAAAAAATGACTGACCCAATTTGAATGTAAATAACGAAAAAAAAAAAAAAAAAAAAAAAAAAAAAAAAAAAAAACAGTTTGAGATAAAAAATGTGCGGTTTGCTGCATTGTTATCAGAAAATCAATAAATTTTTAGATATGCATTTTCTTAAAATAGTTCGAAATTCGGCCAACAGATGGTGCTGACGTCGGTAACAGGCTATTGAAATTCAGCCACTACTCTATTTTTCCTATGCATGAGCTTTTCGGCTCATTTCGCAGAGTCGAATCTCAGTCGACATGTGGTATCGACTCTCCACTCACCTGCAGAAATAGAGTTTGTTGGATGGAAAGATATTTAAAATAATATTAATGATTGAATATTGCCTATTTTACTTATTAAAAATCAACAAAATATTCATTGACTTTTCACACATTTACCATAAGTAAATTGTAGTCAAAAAATGTTTTTGTAACCGGTTAACTGATTCTCTATTAATGTACAATAAATTGAAAATATGGGATAAACAACGCTTTTTTAATTAAAAAAAAATCTGAATGTTTAATCTAAACATTTCTTCCATTAAATAGTATGAAATTGTATTTAAAAAATTAGTGGTGTTAAAAAGCTTCAAGTTATGGATCAAGCAAACTCTTCTTGCCTACGCCGTGCAGTAAAATCAGTTAAGTGGTTAAAACAGTGGTACGGAAATAATGTTGGGGCAAGTTCACTGTCTAAAAGAAAAGCGGGGCAGTGATTTATAAATTGGCACATAAAAATATAATAAACCTTAGAATGAAGGAATGCGTTTATAACAAATCCTGTTTCCAACGTATAAAAATATTTATTTCGACGGAGAAAGTAACATATAAAATCAACTGCTAGGACGGAAACCTGCGTAAAACGAAATATTGTTCATTTTTTTTCGAAAACCGAATTCATCCCTACATTATATTCATATTTTGACATTTAACACATCTGAAAATTTTATTACGAAAGCCACGAGAGATTTTAAGGTGACTTTTACACACACGTCTCCCCCCCCCCCCCAACTGAAAACATATCTACTCTGAAATGGAAGGATGTTTAAAACGGAAAAAAAGAATTGTACTTGTTTTACATCCTGCGAGTTACCCTTTTCAAAATTTCATTACAAAGAGCATCATAGATCCTGGAATATGTTTTTCGTCCTTCGCCCCCTCCCCCCGCATTCTTTATTTATTCTTCATAAGCAAAAGAAGCGAAAGAAGAATTCCAAAAATTCCTCTTGGATCTGATTTGAAATAAAGAACATTATTTAAAAAAATGATTCTAAAAACATTTTAATAATTATATATGAAAAACACTAATGTTCCAGCAATTCGGTAATATTTATATTTATAAAATTGAACTAAAATAAGTAGACCTGTGTGATTCTATAATGATTCAGGATCTATTATGCCTTCTGTGATGAAATTTTGGAAAGGGGTGACGCGCAGGATATAAAAACAGGTAAGTCGCTTTTTTTTTTTATTTTTAAGCATCCTTCCATTTCAGCGTAGATGCTTTTGCAATCAGGGAAAGATCAAGGGTTGTGTGTAGATGCATTTCGTTTGATTCAAGATTCTTTTAAAGAAACCAACCAGAGTAGCGGGCGAATGTTGCTAGTTTCATATATTTTTTTTCACATTCTTACGCAATCTTTGACATAGAAATCAGGCAAACATATTTTAAAAACATATTAATATAGTAATATGATATTTACATCGATTAACCGAGAAATTTAAAAGGTAAGATTTGTCTACCATGCCTGCCATAATTGTCAGAAATAACAAGACTATTCAACTTCATCTGCATCTTCGACTAGACCAAAAGCTCTTCTTTGGCAAAATCTATGTTGGCTTTGTAAGTGAGAGATTTCCAACCGCGAAAACTTTATTTTATTTGCGCTAAAAAAATACTTTGTTTTCAATTCTTGATGCTAGGACTGTGAAAATTAAAAATAGATTTCGCATTTAAGAATATCTCTCACTCATACATTCTTAAGCATTTTGATAAGATTTTGGTGTAAGAAATATAAGTAGGGATTCACATCCGAATTCATTACACAAAGCTGTTATTTATAAGTTTAAACCTCGAATTTCTATGACTGACTATTACATATTTACCCATTTGTCTTAGTTGTTATGCACTAACTATAATGGGGCCTAATTGTATAAATTCAAACAGAAAAATGTAAGAACATTCTAACAAATTGTTAGCATTATTTTTCTTATAATTCAAAGAGTGCATCTTCGATTTTAACGAAAGGGCATAGCCGGATAAGCATTGAAAACATGCCTTTCAATCAAATTTCTTGATTTTTTTCCCAGGTGTATTTGCATATCTGACAACGTATTTCCCCTATTATCAGCTTATAAATATTAATATTTTAAGAGATAAAAATGTTTTTTCGATTTTTTAAAAACCTCATTTTCTCAAAAACTACTGTACCGAGTTACATGTGATTTATTGAGTTTATATAGACATTAAAGATGCTTAACTGGTAATTTTTGTATAATTTTCTGATTATAAAAAGTGTGTGAAAAAGAGATTACAAATTTTTAAATGATAAAAATCATATGTTATAGTTGTCGGAAAATTACCATTTTCTAGTAAAAAACTCCTCGTATGTGCCCATATATTATATATAAAAGCTGTAAGTTTGTATTGGGTACTACATATAAATATTTACAAAAGTATGTATGAAATAATTTAAAATTCATTTAAAGGCGTTACTTTGGGCGGAGCTACGCAACTTTGAAATCCGAAGAATCTTTGGAACAATGTCAGTAGAAAATGTGTCAACTGATGTATTTTAGATTTCATTAATAGTATAGGTCATAATTTTCAACTCAGTCCATATTATTTCTATATCGAAAACTGATGGTTTCTATTGAAGACAATATTCTGAAAAATATTTTCAATTGGAAAACAACAACACTTTTCGATATCTAAATGTTACGACAGTTACTATAATGATTTTTATTCGAACATTCTCACCACATTTAATGAAGGGTAATATGAGTAAGTAGTTCAGGTTTTTTTTCTTCGTAACGCAAATCAAATATGAATATTGTAATGTTAGAATTTGAGCATAATGCTTTCTTTTGGTTCTGAGATATCATCAGGATTGGCTGGTATTAGACAATTTTTTATTCAAGACATGAGCTAAAAACTTTTTTTTCTAATAGCAGATTTCTAAAGCTATTTAATCCGAAGATAATTATTACGAAAAGTTCAAAATGTAACTTAAAAGAAAAAAAAGAAAGCTGACAGCACTGGATGATGTTTTGTATTGAAAAATTATTTCTACAATTTTGAACCGTTTTATGTTTGATGAGATAAAAAATGCTTTTTTAAAATAAATATAGTGCAAAAAAGCAGTGGAAAAATTAACAGAAGATAAAATATTGTAAAGACACAGCTAATTTTATGCGAATATATTATAATGTTATATGTAAATACATAGTCGGTTTCAATGCTTTATGCCTCACTGTCAAGAACAGTGACTTTTATGAAGAAAAAAACAGCTGACACTTGATAATGTATTACATTATTTTATACATAAAAATTAAAATATTTTTTTTCTGTAACCACGAGTTTTTTCAAAGAAACTTCCTTAACAATCACATTTCGAATTATCATTCTTAGATAACATCATAAGAAATAGAAATCATTCACTACATTAAATTTGTTCCTGATCGCGGCGGTTAATTATTACTTAGAAATAAACGTTTAACATGATGGTAATCAGGGCCATCGCTCGGTTAAAAAGCTTGAAACTTCTAACTATAATTTTTCTTTACAAAAACTGATGAAAGACATTTTAATTTAAATTGCCTGTGATCACTGTTGTTACATTTCGATATCGAAGAATATAGTTAGTTTCTATGACAGAAATATTCTTACTTGTTTTTGTATGTGACACCAACAAAAAATTTTGTTATCGAAACAGAATCGTCAGCATCGAGAATGGTGCTCATGCGTTCATTAAAATTTAAAATACACCAATTCTGCAAGTATACATTCCAAAGATTCTTCAGATTTCAAAGTTGCGTAGCTCCGCCCAAAGTAACGCCTTTAAATGAATTTTAATTAACTTTATACATACTTTTGTAAATATTTATATGTAGTACCCAACGCAAACTTACTGCTTTTATATATAATATATGGGCACATATGAGGAATTTTTTACTAGAAAATGGTAATTTTCCTACATCTATAAGATATGATTTTTATCTTTCAAAAATTTTTAATCGCTTTTTCACACACTTTTTATAATCAGAAAATTATGCAAAACTTACCAGTTATGCATCTTTAATGTCTATATAAACTCAATGAATCACATGTAATTCGGTACAGTAGTTTTTGAGAAAATGAGGTTTTTAAAAAATCGAAAAAACATTTTTATCTCATAAAATATCAATATTTATAAGCTAATAATAGCGGAAATAGATTGTCAGATATGTAGATACACCTGGGGAAAAAATCAAGAAATTTGATTGAAAGGCATGTTTTCAATGCTTATCCGGCTATGCCCTTTATTTCGGTTAAAATACATATCTTTTGCATTAGTGTGTAATTTTTTTTTTTTTGGGGGGGGGGGGGTCGGTGTAAATATAATATTACTCTATAAATTTTTAAAAAAATATATTTTTCATTTTTTTCTAGAATAAAAATTGAGTAAAAATGTGAAAAAATATATATGAACAAATATATTCTTCGATAATTGGTGTTGGTTTCCTTTTTTTTAACTATTACACTTTTTGAGAAAACAGCATTTGAAAAATAGTGGCGCCGGTGCATATTTCCTCGATTATCTCAAGGACAGTTAAAGGTCAGGGCTTCCACACATGCTACTTCAAACATCCGCCGTAGGAACATTTTGTTGGTTAGACCCTTTGTGACAGTTAATACTAATATAAAAAATGCATTTTAAAATAACAAACATTTTAGACTGAAATATCAAAATTTTTATTGTAAATAACTAGAACCAGCAAATGAAGCAAACAAATTTATGAAAAAAAAAAAAAAATACTTACTCATTCCTTGATTCATAACAATTTTTACACAACAGCCTTCACACCTCTTCAGGGGAGGTAAATCTTGTGGGTGCGCTGTGGCATTAAATGGGTCTTTACATCGATAATCAGTTACAGTATCACACTCATAGCACCAGATCCGGGAAACTGCGACGAGAAAAAATCTTTTTTAGAAGAAATAAAAAAAAAATGCATTAATCTTACAGTATATTTTTGCTTTTTGAATTACTTTAAGCGAAAATTCAAATTAAGCCTCTATTCTAAACATTTTTAAATTTTAATACAGAAAAATTTTAAATTACTGTTCAAGTTATTTCATCATGCAAAATACTAGAAAAAATTTTATCACAAAATTTTAATTTAAGGATTTCAAAATTAATTGAACAAAGTTTAAAGTGTGGAAAGACTCGAAACATTTGACTTGTACGAGGTTAGGTTCTTTATTGGCCATTAAGTCAACCTTTTTTTTTTGTGGTGAAGAATAAAGTGCAAACGGTTGCTTATATATTTATAAGGTATTCTTTTTGAAGAAAATACCTGCATGCAATATAAGACGAAATAACAAATGAGTAGAATAATTTTACAACAAAATATGATTTGTATAATATTACTTTTTAAAAGTATCGAAAAGAGTTATTTAAATTACCCATTTTGCTGCGTGAGTTTTATAATAAGTCCGAACTTTAGTTTTTAAAAGTTTTATCTACATAAGTTATCTGAATACAGGCACATATATCACTGCTATATTGTAAAATAAATATGTATTTCTCTATAATCAGAAAGTACTATCTAGAGCTTAAAAGTTATAGCTTTCACCACGCATTCTCTAGCAAAAAGTATTTTTTACGCTCTTTCTAAAGCTCTTTAAAATGTGTTCCATTGCATATGAAAATATTTTTACTTATAAGCGGCCGGAGGAGCAGTTTTTATTTGAAGGGGATGACAGTAAATAGATAATTTGAAAGTAATTTGAATTTTTTAAGAGGTAATTATAATTTATTGTATTCATTGTATTTGTAGTTCAATTGTACTAAAAATATACAATAAACAAGAGTTATGCGTACTTTTGTTTACACGCAATGATTTTAGTAATCCATGTAACTTTGGACAATTCAGATGCTATTCTTTTTTTTACACGCTTATCTAATAAGCAATGATAAAGCTATTGCTAAAATGGGCCTGAGTAATAATTCCTTGATTTTAAGCTTTTCAGTTTGATCTTTTTAAGCATAAAAAATATATCTGAAATGAAGAGACATATGAATTTTAATTTAATTAGTCTGAAGTAATTTCAATAAGTATAAAGAAATTTGAATACATACACACTGTAAAAAAAAAAAAAAAAAAAAAAAAAAATCTGTAAAGTCACAAAAATATTTCAAGGAAACTGGGATTTCTAGATTTTTTTTATGTAACGACAACAATAAGAATTCATGTAACAGATATACATTTTCACTGTGCATCCAAAAATCTGCAATGTTACTAAGAATCCTTTATGAAACAGGGATGGTTAAAACTCTTTAGGTAACTGCAGCCCGAGTTACATATAAAATTTTAGTAAGGTTACTATAATTTTATTACATTCTTTTGTAAAGCTACAGATTTCTGTAACTTTACAAAAATTAGTTTTTTTTATATTTACATCTGTTTTGTACAGTGTACAGATAAAATTTTAGTAAACATTCTGTGACTTTACAATGCGATTTTACAATGCTGTGACTTTACAATGTGTATAATTATAGATTTTTTTTTTACAGTGTAGTATACACTAGGAATATTTAATATTTTGTAAAATTATGCTTTAAAATTTTTTTTTGAATAAACATTTGAAAAAATTCTTTGTTTGGTTCTATCTTTAGAAATCGGTTTATTTCTAACACTTCATTTATTTACCTATATATACTGATGAAAAATTTATCATCTTGGTAACGCCCGAAATATTGGACAATTTCCAACTGAACAGGAAGAAAGACAGTGTATTGATCTTGCAAATATCTTGGATCTTGTTAATCAAAAAAATTTCTGTAATCCGTCCGAAAATCAATCACAAAATTATTTGATCTTTTAACCTATTCAGTTCTGAGACAAGTATTACGATCGATCACAAAAACCTGTCCAAAACTGCTATAAAACATCTCCAAAGATATACGAGGGGGAATTCGAAAATAAGCTTCACCTGGCAACTGTGGACACACGTGTGTATGACAGACAAAAAATATAAAGAAAAACATTAAAGATAAGGCGTATCTTTAGTTTTCTAGATAAGTTCCAAGTGAGCTGAAACATTTGTTATACCCCTTTATAAGCTTCAAAAAACACTTCAGGATAAAAACAGAGCTCGGCATACGAAAGAAGCTTCGAACGGCTTTTGTGGAAACAATATTGCTTACAAAGCTGTAGTCAAGTATGGCTTTCATTGCACTAGCCGTACATGCTTTTCCAGATCTCCGTCTGCCCAACATTTGCTGACGCCCCTCACTGAATTGGCGGCACCATCTCCGCACCATTTGTTTCGACATCACAACGGCCCATAAAATTCCATGTGGCGGTTATGGATTTCTGCTATCAATATTCCACGTAACAGCGGACAACCTTCTACTCCGTTGACAAACAATTAAAAAAATCACTTTGTCTCCATATCTACCGGGTGCAGAATGATGCACAGCTCTGTTTTTTTTTTTTTTTTTTTTTTTTTTTTTTTTTTTTTTTTTTTTCATAGAGTGCTTTTTGAAGGTTATAAAAAAGTATGACAAATGTCTCAACTCAATTGGAACTTATGTAAAAATAAACTTACGTCTTGTTTTTAATATTTCATTATATTATTTATCTTTCATACACACGTCTAACCACAGTTATCAGGGGAAACTTATTTTCGGATTCCCCTCGTATAAGCCTACATATCAAAGCTTATTATATGCATGCATCTATCCTAATAAAAAGACAAATCGCTCTGTCTGTCTGTGTGTGTATGTGTGTGTCTGCGATGGCTAGAAAAATCTACGGCACGTACGAGGTTCAAAATTTTTATGAGAGTAGCCTAATATCTCTCCTGATGTACCTGAAGCTCGGAATTTTAATTTTTTGATTAATTTCAGATATAAATTTCAGTATAAATTACGAAGTGGAACTTACTTTCATGAAAAAGCCATTCTTTTAATGTTCGATGAAAGACATCGTCTGCACATGTGCACAAACTCATTTACGCACCTAAACGAAAGAAGCATTTTTCGTCGTTTATTTCTGTTTTTGGATCATTTTGTTTAAATCCAAATCAACCAAACTGCTCGACGCAGTTAAACTTAACAGACATATTTCGAAAAATCTTACTTTTAGGTTTCAAATGCTATAATCAATTCGAAATAATGTTGAAGTTAACCCTTTAAAAAAATATATACGAAAAGAGTCGTATTTTCCAAAAACATTTTTTACCCTTTTGTCATTGCTCTTCCGTGGCGTAATTTTTAAGATGTAAACAAACCAAATAAAAGATCTTAAATTTGAAACTTTCTTCTAACCGATGGTGTAATTGGTTTAAAAAAAATTGGATTTTAGCCCTTTCAAATACACTGGTAAAAGAAGGTCATTTTGCGACTCACAGAGAGGATATTTTTTCTATACTAAAATTATCTTAACGCACATATTTTAACTCAATCTTTTAAAATTTTCACAATAGACAAAATTTATACTCTCTACAAAAAATTCGAAACGTTCGGACGTATAGAAATATTTTTTACAAAATAAAATGTGCGAAAAATTTGATGAAATCAATAAAAAAACAGATCGTTTTCATTGTGGTTTTGACATGGCAAAACGCAATCCTATAGATACCGGCAAACAAAAAACATATTCTTAAAGCTTAAAAACACTCTTGTAATCTATGATGCAATCATTTTTTAAAATATAAGATTTAACCCTTTCAAATACGCCGGCAAAAGAAATGTCACTTTGCGACTCACGTATAGAATATTTTTTCTACGCTTAAAGTTTCTAAGCGTACATATTTCAGCACAATCTTTTAAAAGCTTCTCAATAGTCCAAATTTACACCCTTTTAAAAAAATTTGAAACGTTCGGACGAGTAGAAATTTTTTTTTACAAAATAAAAAATGCGAAAAGTTTGACGAAATCAATAAAAACCAGATCGTTTCATTGCGTTTTTGCCTTTGCAAGGCGCAATTCTATACGTCCTGACAAGCTAAAAATGTTTTTTAAAGCTAAAACATTCTTATAATCTATGGTGCAATTTGTTAAAAAAAGTATGAGAGAATACCCTTTAAAATACACCGACAAACACAAATCATATCCCGGCTCATGGAAATACATTTTTGCTATGCAAAATGTAACTGAATGTCCGTATTTAGCACAATCTTTTTAGAGCCTTTCAATACATCAGATTTACATTACTTACAAAAATTTTGGAACTTTTGTATGGATAAAATTATTTTTTTTACAAATAAAATGTGCGAAAATTTGTACGAATTCAGTAAAAACCTGAGTGTTTCGTCCCAGTTTCATTCACTTTCGGTGCGTATAGTTTCCAAAAACTCATATTACATAGAAAATAAAATATTAAACAGCATGTGCTTTCAATTCAATATATTTTCGCGACTTTTCCATTTAAAAATATAAATTCTGACAAAATGGACTTAACCCATTAGTGCCTGAATTATTGTCTTCGTTAAAATTCAAATTTTGCCTTTTCCCACCACTTTTAAAGAAATAATAACTTTTATCTTAATTTATCGAGGACTTTGTCTCGAGAAAGAAAGTATTTATTTATACCCCTTTTTACTGGTGTGAAATGCACTTACCTGAATTTTTTTAAACTGTCCCAAAAATGGGACGCTAAGCACTAACGGGTTAAAGATATAAAATCATAGAAATTTGAGTTCAATTTAAGGGACATTTAAAAAACAAATAACACATTTGAAAACTAAATAACATCACGGGCCCGGGCAGGTCAGATAGTTTATTAAAAATTTATAGAAGTTATTTTAATAATTCTAGAAGCATTTAAATTTATTTAAAGGATTTTTTTTAGTGTGTCTTAAATTAGATATCAGGATAAAGAAGGTTAATAACATTACAGTCAAGGGAAATTTCCCAACGGATTTCATTTTTATTATCATACGCATCCCCTAGCTACTGAAAAATTCCCATTTGTATTTGTCAAAATTTTTAATTAAATTGTATTTAATTTACGCAACTTATAATGTGATTTATGTGGATTATAAATGAATGAGTCATTTTTAGTAATTTAGATGGACAGTTAATTGTTTAATTGCTGGAATTCACAACTGGTAAAATTTAATTTTATTCCACATAAACTATTATTATATTTAATTAATGGTCGTTTAATTACGGGGATGCCAGTTATATTAAAAATTTAATTTAATTAAAATTTATAAAAACAAAGAGATCAATCTACATTTGTGGTAGAATTTGTTTGCTCTCTTCATTTATTTATTTGTTTACTCTTTTGGGGTACTCCAGTGCTTTCAACCAGTGGATTTGATGTATGTATTTAAGACGATTTTTAGAAAAGCGATGAAGTCAATCACAAAAATACCTCCTGTTTCCGAAAAAACCCAGCAAAACAAATAGTTTTACTGCAAAACATTTAAAACTGTCTAATAGTTTGTGTAAGTTCTTAATGCTTCGGCTATACTGAGAGAGAAAAAACAGATTTGGGTTGAAGGGGATACGTGAAAAATTTTCTTCGTCAGAATATATTTTTAAAAGCATTCTATTTCTGTTCGTTTTCTCAATTTAGCTGAAAACTCTTCGTGTTTGAAATTTCATGTAACAGGACTTTGAAATGTAAAGAAGATTTTCATTTAAATTAAACTTCGAAATTTTAAAACTATAATTTTTCTCTTGAAATAAAAATAGTCTTACTCACTTTGGAAACTGATTTTACCGTTAGAAAATTCAAAACTGTAAATAAACATTTTCTGAAAAAATATTTTACTCTTTATTGAAGAATTAATGATTTTCAAGAAATAAAAACGTTTTATATTCCTGTGTATTATGTAAATGTATTGATAATCTAAAGTACACAAATGTTAAGCAAGTCGAGTATTGCATATCAAACGTGGCTTGTATGAATACGAAATTTATTGCGATTATATATATTAAATTCAGTAAAACGAAAAAGTACAACTTCATCTTAAATCTGACGTAATCACCATAGTAGCCTAAAATCATTACCTATCGTGATATATCATTTACCTAATTAAGTATGATGGGATTTAATAGAATGAAGAAAACTTTTTTATTAATATCTTTTTATGTTTTGTTTCGATTTTCACAAAATTTGAAATGACTGAACAAAATTCTGCAACAATTATACGTATTAAATTTCAAACTTTTTGGTTGGGTGGTTTTTGCGCTGTTATATGCGGACTGACGCACGGACGACATGACGGTACTACGCATTTATATAATTACGAATGCATCTGTAAAGAATGAATTGCTATGATACTTTTAATACAACAATACAACTAACATGATTCTACAATGCAATATCGCATTAACTTAACTTATGATATGTGGTATTTCTAACAGATCATCTTCTATAATAATAAAGAGACAAATTTGTGAGTGTGTCAGTGCTGTTCAGAACGCTGCATGTAGAGTTACAAACTTTGGGGGGGGGGGGAGTAACTCTATACATGAAGTTTTGCACCTCGAAGCCTGATTTTCAATTCTTTTATTAGATTTTTTTGTTTTAATTTTTTAGGCGATTTAAATGTTCTTTCTATATTTCTAAGCGATTTTTCCAAATTTGTGAAAGGAATACGGTTTCATTCTTTTAACCCAATATAGTACATTTGTTCTCTTTTCAATAAAGTTTATTCGGAATTCATACAGTGATTTTTGATTTTTTTTAACGAATATTTTAATACGATTTTTAGTGTTTTTTCGCACCTTTAGGTTATTTTAGACATTGATAAAAAGAAAATTGTTTCCAACTTTTTAATTTACTTTTTAATTGTTTTAAACTTTTTAACTGCCTAATTTATCAAATTTTGTCTGCTACGATTTTTGATTTCAGCGATTTTCAATGCGATTTTCAGTGCGATTTTCATTGTAGTTTGTAACGATTTTTCGAGTTTTTATGAGTTTAGCATCTATTTGTTATCATTCATGAAATATTTCTGATTATAATGTTATATCACAATAGAGTAAATTTTTACCCCTGCGATTATTTAATATTTAGAATTTTTTATTTATTTTTCAACGCAATTTTTAGCTTTTTTCGAGTTTAATTTTTTGACATTCGGACGTTAAAATTTTTATTTCAAACTTTTAGCATAATATAGTAGATTTCACAATTTACGATTTTTAATTTTAGTGATTTTTAATGCGATTTTCGATACAAATTTTGGCGATTTATGAGATTTTAAAATTTTTATGTCGATTTTTTTCCTTCTGAAAAATATCCGATTTAAATGATTTACCCATTCGAGATTTTGCAATTTTTTAATATTTAGCTATTTTAAAATCATTTTTAAATACGTTTACTATTTTCATTTATACGTACATATAACTTTAAAAGCCGGTGGTACACATAGTACGCCGCCCCTGACTTATGTATTTCCAAACAGTTCGTATCTTTAGGGGTTAATAACTCGGTTATATACCGACAATTTTTTTTCAAAAATCATTATCAACAATGCTTTTATACTTGTGTTATAATAGGTGCCTCCAGCGCTAATCAACACCTTTGTTGGATGCCAGCTAATCGAAATTTGTGTGTAACAGATAAAAGAATTTTCCTTGAAAACTGTGTGACTTAGGATAATCAGTATAGTTTTCCTGCAAGGTTTAATTAAATGCCTTCAAATTTTTTCATAGTTGTACTTTCAGTAGATTCGGAAATAGGTGGGAGGGAAACATATTTTTGCACAACATTTTTGATGATACCTCTAAAAATATAATACTCAAAGTTAAAAGAAATATATTTTTGGGTAAAGAAAGTTCAGCGTAAAGAAAGCTTTCACACAACACTCGATATACAGTGGAAGTCAAAAGAATCCGTCTAGCATAAAGTTTTTCGTGAATTTGTAAGTATACTCATATGAAGAGGAATCTCAAAGTTATACATTTTATTGGCATAATAGTTAGGGAATTTATTTATGGAATAACAAATAAATTTAAATAAATTTAACTGGCAAAATTAACTGCAAAGCAAAACTCATGTTCTCAAAAGTTTCCAACCATTTTTGCCAGTTTTAAAAAAATGGTATTATAATAGAAAATAACTGTGATAAACAGACATTTACAATTAGTATTTTGTCTTCATACCTTTACAATGAGTATTGCGGCACAGCTACGTGACATCGATTCAATGAACAGTTGAAGATCATTTGTGGCATTTTTTTTTCATTATTCTTGCAATTTTTGGGAAAAATCTGTTGAACATTTACAATTCCATTTATGTTTTTCATGTTTATTCCAACCATTTTCTATTGGATTCAGATCGGGAGATCGGGCTGACCACTTCAAAATCGGAATATTTTTGTAATAAAACAACTTCTTGACCAGCTTCCATGTGCGCTTTGGGTCCTTATCATGATGAAGCAAATAGTTGCGACAAATTTTTTCCACCAATAAGGCAGCAAATTATCTTACAAGACAGCTTATACATTGCATCATTCATTTTGTCGCGGATTTCAACTAACGGACAGGCATCCGTCCAGAAAATACTCCCCATACCATAAAATATTCTCGGGCATGCTTCAGTGTAGGAATAACATCATAAATCACGTCATTTGTTTTAACGTCATCGGGCATAATGCCTACCATTACCCCAAAAAACTTAATTTCGATTCATCGGAAAGTAGCATTTTTTTCTATTTTTCAGGTGATTAGTCCTTGTGTTCCTTGACAAACGCCTATCGGGCTGGCTGATATTTTTAATTATGAAAAGTTTTTTAACACCAATTCTTTCATAAATTCCCACATCACGTAAATGTCTTGACGCGGTATACGGACAAATTACAGCGATATTTTTAATCCGTAAATCATGGTTTATTGTAGCGGCATTTTTATGCGGGTCATCAACTGCTTTTCTCCTGACAATTCTGTTTACAAGAAGAGTCATTTTCTGGGGGTATTCTGGATTGTGGTAAGTTCTGGAGGCCATGATCATCTATATATTTAGAAAGAATATCGTTAACAGAAGATTTTCCGATCGATAACTTAGCCGCAACCTCACGACAGGATTGGTCTTCAAGCGACAAACAAATTACTCGTAAACGAACAATAATTGTTCAATTTCTCATTTTTTAATTTCAATTACATTATTCAAGTTCATTAATTGAGAAACATGGCCAAAAAACACTTTACCGATAGAAAAAACAGATGAATGACGAATGGCCGAAACTTTTGTCCAAAATTTGTGCACAATATACACGAATTTCGAATACACGCGAATTTCAGATTTTTTCCATTGCATCAGGAGTCTTTAGTAACCAATCAAAATGATTACGTGGTCTGAGGATATTTGCATATTACTAACCTTTGAACCAATTGCGGTTTTTCTTCACTGAAACTTTCTGGAAAACAAATAAAAAAAACTAATTGGCCTTAAATTTTTGACCGCCACTATACACAGAAAAGTTTTATTTTATTTTATTTTATTTTATTTTATTTTATTTTATTATTATTATTTTTTTTTTTGAAGTAACTTATTTAGCCACTCTACATTCCTCATGAATATATTTGTAATTGTTTAATAGGTCAATATTCATTATTACTTCCCCCAATTTGAACTTTTCATGTTTCATAGTTTACGAGTAAATTGGTTGTGACAGACAGACACAGAAGCCATCTTATAATGGTTCCGTTTTTACTTTCTAAATACGGAACCCAAAAATTCATTTTAAAATTTTTTATATAATATTTCTTAATAACATTTGTCATTTAGAAACTTTTTCTTTTTCTGCAGCAAGATCAATTCAGAAAGTTGCATAAAACTGAATCAGATTAAATAATTGGACTTCATTAATAACTAACCATTATGAATGGGAACAATATATTAAATATAAAAATCCGAATTTAAGAGGTATTGTAAGAAAAAAATAAGATGCGGAAGATAATGCGATAAATAACAGCCTTCCTGTTTAAAAAAATAATAATAAAAATAAAATAAAACCCTACATTGAACCAAAAAATTTCTTTATAAGTGTCTTGCTTCTATTTGGTACTCATTTGAAATCTATTAATTGATTTCATTCACTGAATAAAATTTCTGATTCAAATATTTTTATCTACACGGGAGGCACCCATTAAAAACGAAAGAGTTGGCAAATATGCAATGCATGTGCATTTGACCATAAAAATGTCTAATCGATGCTTGCAACAATATCCAGAACTTCGAAATATCTACAGATTTTCTTTAGAAAAGTGCAGATTATGTATTTATGATTAAAAAAAATTGGTAATGCTTTGCGAATTGACTATTTTTTAAACCTTTAACTGATCTGTCAGAAACTGTAACGTAACTAGTGTGAAGCGGAGCAAGATCGAAAGATGAATAAAGGCATGATTAATTACTAGGAATGTGTTTTTGTACAAGACTATTATAATTAACATTCACCTATTTAAAAGTCCCTAGTGATAGTGCTAAAGTTCAAATTAAACAAAATTTTCGTAGTGTTTGTAGTTAAACTCAAAATTACAAGTTAAACTATAAAAATTGAAAAAAATTAGTGGTCTGTGAGACCGGTAACATTAGTTAAAGGTTAAAGTATGTATCTGTAATTTAAAACTACTCATGTCCTTGTCCATAATACACTGCTCAAAACAATTAAAGGATATTTGAAGTTTTATATAAAATAAAGATATAAACGAATTTTTTTTTGCCGAAAATAGAAGAAGAGAATCACAAATGCAAATTTTTCTGGTTTTCAAACTGTGGAGAATGCAAATTTTGAGTTCGACGTCAAAAACGTCGCTTCAGCGGCAGCGAATGAAATTTGACTTTCAACTGGATAAAAGAGAATGAAGACAAGGATGATCGGCATTCAGTGATTGCTTTGTTTCGATGAGTACGATGTCTCAGCGAAGTCATTTGACAGATTCAGAAGCTTGGAGAATTGTTGGTAGGTTAGAAGGGGGCCAAACTCAAGCCGAAGTAGCGCAAGCCATTGGAGTGTCACAAAGTGTCATTTGCAGGATCTTGAACCGTTTTTTGGAGAGTGGATGTGCAGGCCGAAGACCAGGGCAAGGTCGTAGACTGGCAACAACGCCCAATGAAGATCGGTATTTAGCGTTAACAGCTCGGAGACACCGAAAGACGAACGCTACTCTTCTCCAACAACATCTTCGCTCGGCTACAGGCACCACGATTTCAGCTCAGACTGTCCGAAACCGGCTCCGTGCTGTAGGTCTGTATGCTCGCCGACCGATGGTATGTGTTAGATTAACATCAAGGCATCGTCTCGACCGCAGGGAGTGGGCAACCGAGCATGTCGACTGGAGGAGAAATGAATGGAGCAATATTCTGTTTTCTGACGAGTCCCGTTTTTCTGTGCATCCGGATAATAGGCGTATTTTCATCTGGAGGGACCGTGGCAGTAGGAATAATCCTGCGTTCGTGCACGAAAGTGTCAGATTTGGCGGTGGAGGATTGTTGGTGTATGGTGGCATCTCCATTGACGGGCGCACTGACCTCTACATCATTCGAGATGGAGCTCTGACTGGTCGCCGATATAGGGATGAGATCCTCAGACCTATTGTAGTCCCTTACGCTGCAGCAATCGGAGATAACTACATTTTTATGGACGATAACTGCAGGCCACATCGTGCAAACCTGGTGGAGGATTTCCTTTTCGAGGAAGGAATCGTTCGAATGGAATGGCCAGCGTGTTCTCCAGACATGAATCCAGTCGAGCACGTTTGGGACGCTCTAGGAAGACGAGTTTCTGGCCGCCAACAACCCCCACAAACTCTCCAAGAACTGGAAAGATCTCTTCTGGAAGAGTGGGCAGAATACCCCCAACTGGTCATTAATTGCCTCATTGAGTCCATGCCTCAAAGGTGTTCAACGTTGCTGGCCGCCCGTGGAAACTATACTCCCTACTGAAAATGATTTTCTTTGAAGAAAACACCTTTTCTTATTCTTTTTTCTCATATGCACAAATTGTGTTTTTTTCCTTTTGTACACAAATGCGCAATAAAATGCATTTTTTTTCTGCCAAACATGTGTAATTTATAAAAGTTTCCCAGATACAAAATCCACCTAAAACTGCAATATCCTTTAATTGTTTTGAGCAGTGTATTTACATGCGAAATGCTTTTTTTAGATGGATTTTTGATACATTTTCCCCTACTTTTTAGCAGATTTTTGATTTAAAAGACATTCCCACCAATCTGATAATGGTGCCTATTTTTAATTTTGAAATAAAGTTTTAGATTATATGAAAATAGGTATCAAAATTAATTTTCTTCCCTTTATAATAATTGAGATAAATTAAAAAATACATTCATTTTTTAACGGTTTTGTTAAAGAAATGAAAAAAAAAATTACTCTTTTTTTCTCGAAAGGTTCAAAAGAAATTAAAAAAGTATAACCTTTCGAAAATTAATGGGGGGGGAGGGTACAAATATCTCATTAACATAAACTTGTTTCCTATCTTATTTGGAACCTTTTCTGCGATTTACATTGTCTCTTTATCACCAGCAGGTAAAAAATTTTGGCACTTTTCATGCATTTTGGGACAGCCGTTAAAAAGAAATGTATAATAAATGGCCATTTCTTTTCTAAAAATTTTATGATATTTTTTACCGAGTTAATTTGTGAACACTCTGGTATATTTATTGTATGATTTTTACACAAACCACTAACGTATAGCTGTAAATTATACCATAACATAATTTCATTACATTTTCAAGAATATGTGAGGTTCAAGAGTTTACTTACACATGCATTCTTCTTCACCTTTTACTAACACACATTGATTCAAAATTCCTGCAAAAAGAACAATTTTTTTAATTTTTAAATAAAATCATTCATTAAATACAAAGTAAATGATAGAAGTAGTTGTACATTGTATTTAAATATTTTTTGTAATCTTTCATTTTAAATAAATAATACGACAGGAAAGAATTTTTATTTGCCTTTTATTATTATGACAAATTATTATGTTCTTGCTATTTTCCTTCCCGCTATACATGTAACTGAAATTATATCAATAAAGGATGACATTATTTTATAAGACATGAGCTGATATTATTATTTATTTTTCTTTTATAAAGCAGAACCTTATAATTTAATAAGAGGAAATAACTAAAGAGACTCTTAAAGTCTGAAAAACATGACTAGATTCAATAACAAAAATGAGATAAAAAAAAAAAATATATATATATATATATATTTTACTTTGATGATAAACCTTGAAAAATTACATATTGCGTAAAGTTTACGATTTAAATAATTTAAACAAGTACTTCGTTTAGAAATTTTATTCGGAAAAATATTTTTGAGTTTCTTTTGGAAGAAAAAAAATTTAGCAGTAAATATACACATTAGTTTTCTTACTTTCAGAATTGTTGAAATGGAAAAGGTTAAGTTATTGAAATTGTTATTTAAGGGTATCCTAAGCAATATAATAAGCAATAATAAAGCAATATAATATGGAATAAAGATAAAAAGGTTAATCAAACGTTATATATATGTGTATAAACTGTTAAAAAAATTAGGGGTGGCAAGCAAAAAAGTGAAGAAAACAGTGCGAGACAGCCATGCATGGGCATAAAATAGAGAGCAACCTGTAACAGTCTGCAGTTCAGAAAAAAGAGACGCAAACAAATTTGCAAGAAAGGTTTAATTCTTTGAAACGATGGATAGAACATGAAAAGATGGTTTAGTGTAACAATTTGGTTACATGTAAATGACAAAAAAGGAGAGTTTAGGAATGATGGAAGGTATTTTAATATGGCGCGTGGTCTTTTAAATAGATATAAATGCCGTATATCTGTTTTCCATGGTTTCGATGACATTAATGATACGTTTTCGGGGAGTACTGTTTCACTCCTCAAGAATTGTAATCTACGAATACGAGACTATAAAAGGAGGTCACAGTGCCGCTGCAATGCACCGTGTTTCCAAAACTTGCTCGACCAGATTCAGGCCAGGAGAGCATGTTGGATATTCCACACGCTGTATTTTTCCAACTTTAAGCATTACTCCACAAGACGAGTTGCATGCGGTTTGGAATTATCATGCATAATAAAAAAAAGGAATCATCAATAGCTGCAAAGTAAAATATAAAAAATGTCCCGGTATCTCGCCTGTATAACTTCGGGTTGTCAAAATCGCATTCCGTAAGTCCATCTATACTGATTCAGCCAAAAGCATCAACCCATCTCGTCTATAATGTGATCTTTCATGAACGAATGCTGGATTAATATGCGAGTTTCTTTCTCTCCATACCAAAACATACCGGATGTCACATCTAGATTGAATCCGAACACGTCTGTAAATAGAGACCGATTCCAAACACATTGTCTCCAAACTCCATGTTCAGTTGCTCACCTTCTTTGGCCCGCACTGTTGCCTGAAGTCAACAGAATACAGAAAATGCGCTTATTTGCATAGAGACCACTCTAATGAAGACTATTTCAGACTGTTTGGATGGACATCCTCCGTCCCGTGGCCAAATACACCCGTGTTTGCATCTTAATAGCATTGCCCGTTCCGTCTAGACGAGCTGTTAACAGAATACAGAGGTCATCCGTTTATGTGGTAGCACATGGCCAACTTTGCCCCCTTCAATTTCTACTTTTCCGCGTGTCTTAAAATCGAACCCCCAGCCATGCATTGACATTTTTGCAACTCCAATAGCGTCCGTTACGCTTCGTTTTGTTCCTCAGATTCAGCTCTTCCGATAATACGCCAAGTCATGGCTTCCGGTACACATTGTTGCACAATGTCCATAATGTTGGGACATTTTCTAGACACCTTTTCTCAAAATACAAACTGAGCAATTAAATCATACAACTTAGACAATGAAATAGACCTTTCTGCAACATCTCGATTTTTGAACTTATCTTTTTCTAGTTTTTGACGTCTTAAGCTTGCCATTTGCATGTGCAATTTTCTTCATCTGTTTCCTACTACGGTTTGAATTATGGATATTTTATTTTACGTTTGTTATCAGTGTAAATATTTCCGTAATTTTATTAAAACCATGTGCCCTCCCAATTTTTTGAACAGTGTATATATAATCCAATTAATTGTAATACAATATACATCATTTAAACATGAAAGAATGAATTAAAAGAATTAAAGAATTATAATCGAAATATGTAGAACCAAAGTAGATTCATCAGACCCCAAATACTTTGGAATTACAAATAAAGTATGTAGTTTCATCTTCGCGTCAGCCATGTTTCATCTTCGCGCAACACATATAAATCCTTAATAAAATGGATAAAACTTCAAAAATGAATCATAATAACAAGATTAAAATGGGTAGAATAGGATAAAAACATCAGACACTAAAGAAATTCTTCAAATGATGTACTAAAAATTGACTGTTCTGATTACATTCAATTGTTGTAAAAAAATAAAATAATGATATTTCAAAAATGGGAGCAAGGAGTATATCCACATATCAAAGATACAAACTTCAATATATGGTTCAGCGCCCTCTATAGTATCATCATCGTATCAGCCATCTCTTGAGAAGTTATTAAAATAAATTCAATATTAATTGTATATATATTTATTTTATTTTTTTTTATTAATTGAACTATATATATTTTTGGAAAATGCCTTATGCATTTTCTAACAATAGGTATTTAAGTAAAATTTAAAATATCTTATTAAAGGAAAACCATAAGAAATAATATTTAATTGATTTATTAAATATTAAAAATATGTAGAATTTGATACGGATGAATGATTATTAATTAATGATTTCCATAATGATATGTACAAAGTTATAAAATATCAATAATTAAAGCATTCTTATATAATATTCTAATTATTTAATAAATAAATAATGTAATGATAATTAATAACCATTAACATAATGTTTAGATATTTAAAAGAAAAAAGGATAAATAATAAATAATAAATAAAAATTTCATTTAGTGTGATAATACTAACCTAAACTTTAATAATATAGTAGTATGAGTTAAAATAAGTAATAAAATAGATAATTTATATATATATTTTATACACTTTGAAATAATATCTTAGATATTGTCCAAATTGCTAAAAGTTAGATTCAAGTTAATCATTAACATTTATATTAAAAGATTTAATGAATACAACTATACAATTATTCATACATATGTGTCAATTCAACATCCAGTGTCAAATGTATTATTGCAATTTATCATATACATTTCCCAAAATAATCTTAAATTTTAAGGGGTCAAAATGGTGTTAGCCTTTAAAAGAGATGCTTAATTAACCAAATTGGCATTATCGCTTCTTTAACAGCAATTAATTTATTTCAAATTACTTAACATTATAATATTAAGATAATATTAGTTTAGCTTTTACCTTTCAATATATAATCATCTTTGGATTAAATTTAGAAGTTAATGTAAATAAAACAAACCTAAAATTATTTTCAAACTTTCCGCATCGCATTAGTTTATTTTACAGTTTTATATCTTTCATGACTCGTATCTAACTTTCAAGATTTACATTTGAATAATATTGTAAAACCTATGAAAGAAAAACTTGCTTATAATTGAGAACTTGAGCCTTGCTCCAGGTTTGTGTCCTAATCTGGACATTTTTCACGCTGTAAGAAAACACTCAACTTTGCTACTCCAAACTTAAAGATGTTCCAGTTGAAAAATATTTCCTTCTCTTTATTATATTAAACCGATTCTACCTCAAATTCACATGTTTAAAATCAATTAAAATAAAACAAAGAAATTAAAACACAAATAAATACTCATAAAAAATCATTGAAAATTAAAGCCAATATATTTTATTTTAAAAGACAGTGTTAGCCAAAAATAAATTGCCCTTTATAGAGGACTCTAAATCCCGTTAATGTTCTGATTTATTTATTTATTGCCTAAGTGGGGCAGAATCACCAGACCTCAAAGGTCCGGTGTAGACTCTATTAACCCCACCCGGAGTGCTCCCCGACACGCGGGAATTCGTTTACAATTAGTAAAAAAAAAATGAATAAGAAAAAAAAAAAATATGTACAAAACAAGCTTTATCCGCCGGAGCACAGGCTGCTCCCTCGCGACAAGGGGCGGACCAGCAGAATAGGTGATGCTATTGACCGAAGTTAAATAGGAACAGTAGGTTGGTGCACCATGCAGGCCTATGAGGTGAGATTCGTTAGTTCCATTTGGAAAATAAAAATCCTATTTAATTTGCCTATAAGAAGGGGCCTAGATAAAATATTAGATAGCCAGTTTTTGGGAAGGATGGAGGGACGTTTAATCTGCCAGGCTTGGGTAAGCGTGCAGTGATAGTAACTATGCTTAGGGGTGCCTATCTCGCCGCACTCGCAAAAGTGATTGGCAGCACTATGGAAACGTTTCAAATAGGCTTTGAAGGGCCCATGACCAGAGAGGAATGCTGTTGTGGCTGGTGAGAGAAAATACATTTCTCTAGACACTACAGGTATGAGATTGTAAGTGTGTCTACCTTTGGTAGAGACATCCCAATAATTTTGCCACTCTGGTAAGATTTTTAGATCCAACTTATTGCGAATGTGTGAGGGGGAAGAGGGAGAGTAAAATCTATGGATGTTTTTGCCGTTGCTTCTTTCGCTAACCTGTCAGCCCGCTCATTGCCCTCAATGCCAATGTGGGCCGACACGTGGCCCAGGGCGACTTTGCGAACGAGAGAGAGCAACATAATTTTTATGTCGAGAACTAAAGGGTTCTTAGTTCTATGCGCGAAGATTGCCTGTAGGCTTGAAAGACTATCCCTGTACAGCCTGGTGAAGGAAGTTGGTTGGAAAGAGATCCAATCAAGAGCCCGCAGAATCGCAAAAAGTTCTGCTTGGAATGCAGTGTTATCCCCAATTCTACAAACCCATTCATGGATCACCTCATCATTCCGCATGACGCAAAATGCTGAGGCTACGCCCGATTCCGTGCGGGATCCATCAGTGTAAACGATTGGGACTCTTGAGGGTACAAATGTATGTTTAGAGGGATTGACTTGCAGATGTGATGTTTCTTTTGCAGGATGCAGGAACCAGCTGCTAACTTTCCTTTGTATATCTGTTTGTGGAAAGTGTGCGTACTGTGTTTCTTTGTGATCGAGGTGGAGGATTCTGTTTTTTATATATTCATAATTAAGTGTCAATTTTATGGGAGGGATACCTGTAAGTACAGTGAGCTCGTCTGTGGAGATTGTTTTATACCCCCTCGCTATACGTAGGAGGAACATCCTTTGTAACGAGGGAAGTTTGTTCTTCACTCTATTAGTGAGGTTTCCTCCCCAGACTAATGTTCTGATTGAAAAAAAATTAAATATACGACAAAACAGATGATTAACTTCTTATTTATTATACATTTTTTTAGTATAAACGTTTCCAAAAAGCAGCGCTCTAGTACTTGAATAATTATCAATAGGTTTATTCATCTTAATACTGATTATGTTTTCACATCAGTATTTCATTCTACAATAAATGCTTAATACGGTTGTCCCTAAAGTTCTGCACCATACAAGCGTCGAAATAAAAAGCAATGGTATCAGAAACACAAAGTATTTTATTCAGCAAAATACAGGCCATTGTGATTCAGGACAGCTAGCCATCGTTGTGCCAAAAGTTCAATTTGGTGATGATACCATGAGGCAGGTTTCGAATCGAAAAACTGTTGACAAGCGTGTTTCACCTCGTCATAGTCATTGAATTGTTTACCACAGAGGAAGTGCGTCATGGAACGAAACAAACCGTAGTCGGATGGGGCAACATCAGGGCTATAAGCAGGATGCGGAAGAACCTCCATGCAATCGAGTTCCGCGAGTTTCGCTTGCACTTTTCTGGAGCGATGAGCTGGTGCGTTGTAATGTTGCAGCAATACTCTCTTTCTGTTTGACAGAGCGGGGTATTTCTGCACAAGTACAGCGTGAACACGCTCCAGTTGTTCGGCATAGAGGTCCCCTGTGACGGCACGGCCCTCAGGAACCAATTCGAAGTGAAGAATGCCATGGATATTCCACCAAACACACAGCATGACCTTTTTGCCGAATCTGTCTTGTTTCGCCTGGGCCTGGGTATCTTGACCTCGTTTTGCCCACTGTTTGCGATTGTCTGGATTGCGGAGAAACACCCACTTCTCATCCCCAGTAACGATGCGTTTCCAGAACCGATCATCCCTTGGGTTTTTCAAAAGTTCTTGACAGAGTTTCACTCTGTTCTCGGCCTGCAGTTGTGTCAGCTCATGTGGACTTTGTCTCGGTCGCTTATTACTGAAGTCCTGTTCAAGGAGCCTCCGGTGCACTGTATTTTTGGATACCCCTAACCTGTGGGCTATCACACGTGTGCTGGTTTGAGGTTCGGCCATGACAGCAGCTGCTACAGCGGTCCCAATATCCAATTTTGGCCGTCCACTTCGAGGCTGCTCTTCCACGCTCAAATCGCCAGACGAAAAACGTTTGAACCACCGGGATGCTGTCGATCGATTGATCGTATCAGGTCCTTCAACTGCACAGATTTCCTCGCTAGCCGCTTTCGCACTTAGGCCTTTTTTCCATAGAAAACGAAGCACGGCACGTGTCGCGGTTTTTGAATCACACATCTTTCACGATTTCACACTACTACTACGGACGCTATTCTTCTCAATGAGCATACACACTATTCTATTACCTCTACCTGTTCACCTGGCGGCACTTTTTAGCGCATGCGCATCTTACTCTGTCGTCCGATCCACGTCGAAATCTGCATACCATTGATGGTGCAGAACTTTAGGGACAACCTGGTATGTATCCTTAATTGTCATCAATGTTCTATAATCTCAAATGCATCTTTTCCATATCTATGCCAGCCATGAAAGAAAGCATTTGTCAATGTGTTTGATATACACTGCTCAAAACAATTAAAGGATATTGCAGTTTTAGATGGATTTTGTATCTGGGAAACTTTTTAGCTCATTAATACATGGTCGACAGACATAGTAGGTTATATGAGAATAAATTACACATGTTTGGCAGAAAAAAATGCATTTTATTGCGCATTTGTGTACAAAAGGAAAAAAAACACAATTTGTGCATATGAGAAAAGAAGAATAAGAAAAGGTGTTTTCTTCAAAGAAAATCATTTTCAGTAGGGGGTATGGTTTCCACGGGCGGCCAGCAACGTTGAACACTTTTGAGGCATGGACTCAATGAGGCTATTAATGACGAGTTGGGGTATTCTGCCCCACTCTTCCAGAAGAGCTCTTTCCAGTTCTTGGAGAGTTCTTGGAGAGTTTGTGGGGGTTGTTGGTGGCCAAAAACTCGTCTTCCTAGAGCGTCCCAAACGTGCTCGATTGGATTCATGTCTGGAGAACACGCTGGCCATTCCATTCGAACGATTCTTCCTCGAAAAGGAAATCCTCCACCAGGTTTGCACGATGTGTCCTGCAGTTATCGTCCATTAAAATGAAGTTATCTCCGATTGCTGCAGCGTAAGGGACTACAATAGGTCTGAGGATCTCATTCCTATATCGGCGACCAGTCAGAGCTCCATCTCGAATGATGTAGAGGTCAGTGCGTCCGTCAATGGAGATGCCACCATACACCAACACTCCTCCACCGCCAAATCTGACACTTTCGTGCACGAACGCAGGATTATTCCTACTGCCACGGTCCCTCCAGATGAAAATACGCCTATTATCCGGATGCACAGAAAAACGGGACTCGTCAGAAAACAGAATATTGCTCCATTCATTTCTCCTCCAGTTGACATGCTTGGTTGCCCACTCCCTGCGGTCGCGACGATGCCTTGATGTTAATCTAACACATACCATCGGTCGGCGAGCACACAGACCTAAAGCATGGAGCCGGTTTCGGACAGTCTGAGTTGAAATCGTGGTGCCTGTAGCCGAGCGAAGGTGTTGTTGGAGAAGAGTAGCGTTCATGTTTCGGTGTCTCCGAGCTGTTAACGCTAAATACCGATCTTCATTGGGCGTTGTTGCCCGTCTACGACCTTGCCCTTGTCTTCGGCCTGCACATCCACTCTCCAAAAAACGGTTCCAGATCCTGGAAATGACACTTTGTGACACTCCAATGGCTTGCGCTACTTCGGCTTGAGTTTGGCCCCCACCTACCAACAATTCTCCAAGCTTCTGAATCTGTCAAATGACTTCGCTGAGACATCGTACTCATCGAAACAAAGCAATCACTGAATGCCGATCATCCTTGTCTTAATTCTCTTTTATCCTGTTGAAAGTCAAATTTCATTCGCTGCCGCTGAAGCGACGTTTTTGACGTCGAACTCAAAATTTGCATACTCCACAGTTTGAAAACCAGAAAAATTTGAATTTGTGATTCTCTTCTTCTATTTTCGGCAAAAAAAAAATTCGTTTACATCTTTATTTTATATAAAACTTCAAATATCCTTTAATTGTTTTGAGCAGTGTATTTCGTCAGGTTTACAGGCATATTCACAGTATCTCCAAAGAAACTCTTCGAGAGTGTTGAATTCTAATAGGGATTGGCTGATGCGTTTTCACGTAACTTGGCGATAATTATACTTGGCGAGCGATAGATGCTTCCGTCGAGAAGTTTGATTTCCTTCCGAACCGAGCACAAAGTAATTTTTCTCTTGCAGCATTGCATTGGATGGAACGTGTCTTATTGAAAGCTGTACTCTTTAAAAGTTTTTAAACACAAATTTTTACTTTGTACTCGGTTTGCTTTGTACTCGGCTCCAAAGGAAATCAAACTTGACGGAAGCGTCTATCGCTACGCCAAATATAATTATCGCCAAGTTACGTGAAAACGCGTCGGCCAATCCCTATCAGAATTCAACCCTCCCGAAGAGTTTCTTTGCGGATACTGTGAATATGCGGTTTACAGCATTCAGTGATCGATATTGTAGTTTGGCGATTACAGCACGTTATTGGAAGTTATTGGACATACGAATCTTCGAAACAAGAACTCAGAAACTATTCAAGAACATTATTCAAGATTTTTTTTTATACTTTATTTCTTTGAATTAGCCAAGCCTCAAATTCTCCAGTTTGCGGTCTACATGCACCTACCCTTTTCCGAACAGTAAGAGAACTGATTCGTGAACTTTGTAACATCTTGACTCATCATATTTTGTATTACGCACTTTTCTCTGTCACTTCTAATATGTGAAATATGCAGTCTGAGAGAGACGTTCCTTTTCTCTCTCCCTTAAAATTGTTACCCTTTAATTATTTTAATCCAGAAATTATTATGTGATTTTATTTCATTAAATATAAATTTAAAGCAACGACATCCGTCTTTAATGAGTGCACTGTAGTTATAAAACCAAGTGATTAATGATATATTTAAGTCTTTTACAGCTGCAAGCCCAACGCTGTGGCTGAAATGGATATTCCGTGGATTGTCTTTACCGGGATCTGGGATGACCATAAATGAGGTAAGTGAACAATTTCCTTATCTCTTTATTAGCTCATGCCTGTTTTTAACTAAATAAATAAAATAGAGGATCCTCCGCACCAGTATTTGAAATTTAATACATAATATAAGCATTTAATAATAGATTATGCGACCGATTCTGTCGCAGTGCTACCGATAAAATAAGTGAAATCATTTTATTACTGGTTTATTATTTTGTGCTTACATAATATATATATATATATACTGAAATTGAAATAAGTGACATAATATTTTTCTTTTCTGCTATGTTTTGAAAAAAAAAACGTAAGCAATTCCGAATTCGAAGCACAAAAATTTACACAAATAAAATAAAAATATATAAGACATTTACGTCTATGTATCGCTACAATATGAGTGTGATAAATAATACTGTGATTGAAAAACTCAATGCAAACAATTATCATATCTGGAAATTCAGGATGGAGATGTATCTCCAAAAGGAGGACCTCTATAGTGTTATAATCAATGAACCCCCAGATCCCATGACAGATTCGTTTAAAAATAAAAACAGAAAAGCGCGTGCAATTATCAATTTGTCAATAGAAGATGACCAAGTCATCCATGTTAAAAATTTAGAGAGCGCGCGCGACATCTGGACTGCCTTGAAAAATGTTCATGAAAGAACAAATTTAAGCAGCAAATTGTTTCTTTTGAGGAAGTTATATTCGTCGAAATTAAATGAAGGTGGCAACCTCATACAACACCTGAATAACATATATGAAATACGCGATCGACTCGCTGCCAAAGGCGAAACTATAAATGATCAACATCTTGCAGCATTAATGCTGTGTTCCCTGCCTCCCAGCTACGATGTTCTCATAACTGCGCTGGAGGCTAGGGATGAGCGTGATCTTAGTGCTGCGTTTATACGCAGCAAACTTTCCGATGAATATTTAAAAAGAACTGATAATAAAATTGAGAATGAACCATCTCACACAGTGTACAAAGTCAAAGGTGCCAAACCGAAAGTAAATAAATTTTGCAGGTATTGCAAAAAGAATTCGCACAATATTGAAGAATGCTGGCACTTAAAAAATAAAAACAAAAGTTGTTCTAAACCGCCACAATACAACAATAGATTTTCAAACCAGTCACAAAAATCGGCTATATGCTCTCAAGGCAGTGCAGGTGCGAGTACAAACAAAAATAAAAATATCGAAAAGGAAACACCCAATAATAAATATGTTACATTTTTTGTTGGGGATAATGTAAAAAACCTATGGGTAATTGATTCTGGGTCCTCAACTCATATTTGCAATGATAGAAATAAATTTAATGATTTTTATGACAATATTTCTAGTGTAACAATTGCGAATGGTCAAGAGTTATACTCTGAGGGTTACGGGACTATAAAATTAGATACAGTAATGTCGGATAACACTCACAGTACGATAACATTGAAAAATGTATTGTATGTTCCAGAAATAGAAACGAACTTGATTTCTATAAAAAGGGCCACAGAAAACGGTTGTAAAGCCATATTTGAAAAACAATCTTGCAAAATAACTCACGAAGGTGTCACATACCTCGAGGCTACGTAAACAACAATTTGTATGAATGTAAAATAAAACAAAGTACATCTCACAATATAAATATCATAAATGAATGCGAAAATAAAAATTGTTTGCACAAATGGCATAGAAGATTAGGCCACAGAAACGTTAACCATATTAAGGAATTAGTAAACAATGACATGGCGTTAGGGATTGAAATTGACAAATGTAAACACGGCGATACATGCGAAACTTGGATCATCTCTAAACTCACTAGTGATCCATACCCCAAAGCCGCTAGTTTTTGAGCTACAGAGCCCACAGAATTAGTGCATTCTGATCTGTTCGGGACCATGCAAACAGCGACGGTTGGGGGAAAATACTATTTTTTGACATTCATAGACGATTTTAGCCGTTTTACTGTCACATATTTATTGAGAAATAAAGATGAAGTTTTTCCGAAATTTAAGGAATATGTAGCAATGACTACGAATAAATTTGGTAGGAAAGTAAAAGCTATCCGTTCCGATAACGGAGGTGAATATTTAGGAAAGGAAATTGATAGTTATTTAAAAAATGAGGGAATCGATCACCAGCTTACAGTTCCATACTCTGCACCACAAAACGGGGTTGCGGAGCGTAAAAACCGTACCTTGACGGAAATGGCTCGCTGCCTACTAAAAGATAGTGGTTTACCTAACTCATTCTGGGGCGAAGCTGTCTGCACCGCAACGTACTTACAGAATCGACTCCCAACCTCATCCAACGACCGTACACCCTACGAAAAATGGACTGGTCGTAAACCAGACCTTTCGAACGTAAAAACTTTTGGGTGTCACGCATTTGCCTACATACAAAAACCCCTTAGAAGAAAATTGGATAATACCGCGATCGAGGGAATATTCGTAGGTTACGACAATAGGAGTAAGGGCTACAGAATTTGTACGGATGGCAGGAAAATAATAATAAGTAGAACTGTAAAATTTCTAGAGAATGAAAGTCGAAACACAACCCAAAATAACATGTCGAATAAAACTATTGAAACGCCTAATAATGATAATCTGCAACCGAATTGCAATTGATCGAAGATAATGTGTGTACCGAAGAAACAGAGCAAAATCAGATTGCAAATTCAGACACCACGCAGATCGTCCCACGTAGATCAAACAGATCGAACAGGGGGGTTCCTCCTGATAGGTTTGCTTTTCTAACAAATAATGTTAAGGTAGAAGACCCGAAAAGTTGGGACGATATAAAAAATATGCAAAACCAGGTTGAAAAGGAAAAATGGATAGAAGCGACTTTAGAAGAAATGAACTCTCTTCTCGAGAATGATACGTGGGAATTAGTCGAAGCCCCGCCAGGGACTAAAGTAATCGGTTGTAAGTGGGCGTTTAAATCTAAATACAATAGCCAGGGTGTGTTGGAGAAATTTAAGGCTAGACTAGTTGCAAAGGGTTTTTCCCAGAAATATGGGGTCGATTATGACGAGACCTTTGCACCAGTCGCATCTCATACGACAATTAGAAGTTTCTTAGCAATGGCATTGTATAAAAATTTGAGTTTAAGACATATTGACATTAAGAGCCCACAATAGTCACAGAAAAAGTACGCAAAAAGACCCGGATGATTATGTAAAGTCTATGGGAGCGTTCTTTTCTAATATCTCGCTCAAATTGTAATGTTTTTACATGATTTTTTTTGCATAGGCTAGCTTAGGACGATCTACAACCGGGCTAGTTTTTACTTTTTCGATTTTGCTCATATATGTTTTATATTATGATAGTTTCAATTTCAGAACCGGTTTAAACCGGTTTTGAAAGTTAAAATATTTTTTTTTAAAAATCTGAAACCAAAATCGAAAAAGTAAAAACTAGCCCGGTTGTAGATCGTCCTAAGCTAGCCTATGCAAAAAAAATCATGTAAAAACATTAAAATTTGAGCGAGATATTAGAAAAGAACGCTCCCATAGACTTTACATAATCATCCGGGTCTTTTTGCGTACTTTTTCTGTGACTATTGTGGGCTCTTAAGACTGCTTTCCTACACGGGGAATTACAAGAAGACGTGTTTATGCATCAGCCTGAGGGTTATGTGGTTCCGGGAGAGGAACATAAGGTATGCAGACTTAAAAAGGCCATTTATGGTTTAAAACAGGCAGCCAGGGCGTGGAACCTGACGTTGCACAAATCACTAACAAAATTAGGTTTTCACCAAAGTCAGGTTGATAAATGTCTATACAAACAAACAATAAATAACTCAACGACCTACCTAATTGTTTATGTTGACGATCTCCTCATAGCTGGGGAAGATGAAAATATTGACGAACTCATAAACAAATTAAATAAAGAATACCCAGTTACTGATTTAGGTGAGGCGAAATACTATTTGGGGATAAACATAAATAGACCCGAAAAGAACACAATGACACTCGACCAAATAAATAAAATCAATGAATTGGCAAATAAATTTAACTTAGAAAATGAGAAACCAACCAACATACCGATGGAACCCGGATATGTAAAACTAGAAGATGATGAAAATCTTCTTCCAAATAACACAAATTACAGACAGGCCGTAGGGGCTCTACTTTATATTGCGACTATGTCTAGACCAGACATTTGCGCAGCAGTAAACATTTTAAGCCGCAGAAACGAAAATCCATGGGTTAAAGACTGGGAAGCAGTTAAAAGAACAATTAAATACCTTAAGACAACAATAGACTTAAAATTAACTTACACTAATTTAGAGGAACCTGTCTTGAGAGTATAGTCCGATTCGAACTGGGCAAATGACAAATCGGACAGGAAGTCAGTATCTGGAAATCTCTTCAAATTAGGAAAAAATACCATCTTGTGGACTTCGAAAAAAACAGAGCTGCATTGCTCTATCATCGGCAGAGTCCGAATATGTTGCAGCTGCATGTGCAGCACAAGAAACTGTTTATATTCTCTAACTACTCAAGGAACTTGACCTCGAACAGAAACTACCTATAACTTTACACGAGGACAATCAGTCCTGTATTAAATTGACTGAATCAGATAAATACCACATTAAGACAAAACATATTTCGATTCGATACCACCTCATAAGGAATTTAGTGGAAGAGGGAATAATAAAGCTACAGTATCTGCAGTCTGCTGCGATGACAGCAGATATTCTCACCAAACCTCTCCCCAAACCTCAATTTCAATCACATCTTAAAAAATTGTTCAACATATGAACTTAAACTTGTTCCTCCGATTCAGGGGGGATATTGGACATACGAATCTTCGAAACAAGAACTCAGAAACTATTCAAGAACATTATTCAAGATTTTTTTTTATACTTTATTTCTTTGAATTAGCCAAGCCTCAAATTCTCCAGTTTGCGGTCTACATGCATCTACCCTTTTCCGAACAGTAAGAGAACTGATTCGTGAACTTTGTAACATCTTGACTCATCATATTTTGTATTACGCACTTTTCTCTGTCACTTCTAATATGTGAAATATGCAGTCTGAGAGAGACGTTCCTTTTCTCTCTCCCTTAAAATTGTTACCCTTTAATTATTTTAATCCAGAAATTATTATGTGATTTTATTTCATTAAATATAAATTTAAAGCAACGACATCCGTCTTTAATGAGTGCACTGTAGTTATAAAACCAAGTGATTAATGATATATTTAAGTCTTTTACAGCTGCAAGCCCAACGCTGTGGCTGAAATGGATATTCCGTGGATTGTCTTTACCGGGATCTGGGATGACCATAAATGAGGTAAGTGAACAATTTCCTTATCTCTTTATTAGCTCATGCCTGTTTTTAACTAAATAAATAAAATAGAGGATCCTTCGCACCAGTATTTGAAATATAATACATAATATATGCATTTAATAATAGAAATGAGAAATGTCGCATTGAGCATTTATTGTAAAAAAAAGGAAAAAAATAAGCATTTATCTGAAGCCATGTAAAGCATCAAAATGTAAAAGCTTACTAAATTATTTTGATGCTACAGCGCTTATCTTTCAGAAAGGTTTTACAAAGGTTTTACTAAAATGGAACACTTTACTACTTTCCAAGCTACAGTTTAGAGAACCAAATTACTATTTAGGTCACAATAAAGTAATTAAAGTAGAACATTCTCACACTCAGAACGATCCGAAAATCCAAATAAAATGCTTTGCTATCTGATACAACCTTACTCACTATTTTATTAAACTGTCAATTTTGATTCCATGTTCTTCACACCTATTTGGAGGTTAAATACTAGCATAATTTTTTTAATAGAAAAAAAAAACTGTTTACAAGATAAATCTTACAATATGTGCGATCATCTTTTTTAAAGGGTGATAATATTCTCATTCCAGTTTAAAACTTAAAACACTTGTAGAGTGATTTATTTTGGAATGCTCTATTTTGATTAGTATCTGGGATAAGTGATAATTAACTAATTTTAGTGTAACATTAATCATTTATATCGATTAATTTGGCTTGAACAGTTTCGGGTCGGAAATAACAATGGACTGGGCTTTATTCATGTAGGGGAGACTGGGGCACATGTGAAAGTCGCAATTTTTCACTTGTTATTATCTTTTTTTTTTTTTTTTTTTTTTTTTTTTTTTTTTTCTTTTAATTACGAACGATCACAGCACCTGTAGACATATGGTAAAAAATTGTTGAAGATCTTTGACATTTTGATTGTCTTCAGTAACCAAAACATAGATATCAAATATAAAATCTCATTTCTATCTTGCTAAGCGAATAACTTTATTTGTTTATTCATTCATTTAAATTTTAATGTTTTAACATATATGGTGAAAATTAATAAATATTTTTGACAAAAAAAAAGTTTTTCTCAAACTGAGAAATATTAATGATTTGTCAATTTAACTCTAGTGATCATGTGGGGCACTTATGAATAGAGACTTGTTGGAGCAGATATGAGCAACCGATTAAGTGCTCCAATAGTTATTTTGTGATTATGTTCCTTTCAGTTAACTTCATGAGAAATAATGTCAGCTACAATATCTATAATTTTCCCGAAACAGAAGATTTTTCGGTTATACAACGTTTGATTTTGTATTGAAACTTCCACTAAAACACCTGTCAACAAGAACATAAAGAGAAACAAAATAAGCTCCTCTACATTCAATTGTAATTTGAATAAATTTAATGTTTTTTTAAAATGCAGTAATGTTATGCAATGTTTTACTAAACGGCTTAAAACAATATTTTTTATGCATTGTTTACATTAAACAACTTTGCGAATTTTTCTATTTCATTTCTTCAAAATTTGCAATAATGACTTACTTTCATCTCTAAAATAGCTGTGTATATGATGCTTTGAATAGAGGTAGATATCAAGAATATCTTATGAAAGAAATAATATTTAAACTGATAACATCTATAAAATGCTGATTGTAAGCACCCAACAGTTTTTCAAATAAAGCAAATACAGGGATGATAATTTTTCGTATTTCAGTAGATTTCCGATAAATATTATTGAAATGCTCCCCCCCCCCCTCGCCCTAAAATATCCCTGAAACAAAAAAATCTAAGCAAAATTTTAAAGTTCAATATTCTTTTTTTAATTTTACTTCTTTATTTTTTATTTTATTACAATAATAACATTAGTCTGCATGATATCATATGATGAAAATCCAATGACTGCCTTTAATGCATTTTTCATCGCAGCATTTATTATACACTAAATTAGTATACAATGGATAATATAATTTTGTTCACATTTTTCATACAAACATAAATTTTGTTATGGGGTTCGAATGCAACTCACGCTTGTGGTTACGGGTTAAGTGCATGAGTAAAATTTGAGTGCAACCATTACAAACAATGAGTGATTTTCTTGGAATTCGATATTGAAGTGAATTGCTACAATTTCATTTAAAATATTTTCAGATCATTAATAAAATAAAAGGAAAATGCCGCTACATATTTAATGTATTTTTACTTTTGGTAATCGAAATAAAGTTAGTCTAGTTAATTTGAGAATGCCGAATTTAAAATTTCTAGAAATTAAATAAAATTAATAAATATAAAAAAAAACATAAAGTTTCATCCTTATGTATTGTATGATATGCAGTAAATTTAAAATTTGTAACGTTTAAAATTTATTTTAGAATACATTATTTTTCAAAATATTAGGAAAATATTAGGAAAATTATCGTGTATTTATTATTGAAAGATAAATTTTTAGGGTGCATTTTTTAACACTCTTATGCTGTGAAACGAGAGTATCTTGTTATGCCAATCAAATTTAACTAAATATGATTTTTTTTTCAGTTTAATCTTTTTAATAGGGTTGTTAAAGTGCAAATTAAGACTCTCTTTGTTTAGAAGATATAAAATTTTCTCATACATTATTTATAGATAATATATTTAAATTATGCTGTAAAAATAAAACTACTTTTGTGTATAATTATTTCTTTGCATATTATTTAAAATTTATTATCCTATAAGTCATTTGAGTATGTTGTAGAAGCCCTGGTGATTTTGAATCATTATGTTGTCATTATGTTGTAATTCTTGCCTTTCGCTGCTTTTAAAATCTCTCTAAAATAATCTTTTAAATAACTCAAATATAGTTTTAAAAAAATCATGTTTCCATTTTTATTGCACACTCTCAAAATTATATCTGTTGATCGTCCTTTAAAAAAAAACTTTCGTTGCAAGACAATGGCAATTAGTGAGCAGATAATCAATAACAAGCTATATTTCTTTAAAAATATACAGCATTCAATAATTTAGTTTAGTGTGAATAACCATATTTTGGCATTTCAAAATGATTTTTTCCAGATTTGAAAATTGACTTCAACCAGCAAATGTGTTACTCAAACAATAATTGTTCATTTTCACGTCATCGAAGGACGCTCTATGAGAAAAAAATCTATATCACAACGATAACAAACGAAAAAATGCAAACTGTATAATCCTTCAATAATATATTCAAATTAAAGATTTATTTGAAAATTTTTACGAGGAAGTGGGAACAAATGGACAGAAAATCATATAGATAGGCCACCATTATATTAAAACAAAGTTTATATTTAATCATCAAAATATGGCACCGTCATGTATGCATATAGATCCAGAAATGTGTATATCTGCCTCAACCTTCTTGGAGGCATAAATATATGTACGTATAATTCTGGACGTAACAAACAATTTTCTGAGAAAATGCATGGGCAATATTTTTTTAAAGGTGGGCAGATCGGTACCATAACCTTTTCAGTATAATTTTATTCGTGGGGATAAACAAGGATTCTTAAGCCTTTTGCGGCACGTACACGTGTCGCTCGTCCCCAAAGGGTTAAGGCCCCACACTAGGCACAGAAAAAGATCCGGATGATAATATAAAGTCTATGCGGTAGTTCTTTACAAATATTTCGCCCAAATTTTAATATTTTTACATGATTTTTTTGCACAAAGCAGCTGAGGACGATCCACAATCGGCCTAGTTTTTACTTTTTCAGTTTAGTTTCAGATTTGTTTTAAATTACTTAGTCGTCATTCAGTCATTCGTTTGAGCTGTTTTTAGATGTAATTAGCTTGATCCTGAAACAGTGACTAAAAATTACCCACTAATCGAATTTTCTTGAATATGCGACATTATATTGGTAATTTTCATAAATTGAATTTTGACCCATTAGATTCACAAAATCTTACACTGTACGCCGGTGGTTATCAAAAGATATTTTTCCCTTTCAACAACGCAAAAGTTTCTGTCGCATTCATTTTTTATATTTAAGGCATGGAATTCCAGGCATGACTACTGAATTATATTAGACAAGTTATTTGGAACTGAATTGCGTTTTTCTTATTGTCATAACGCGTTGCATCGTAAGTTACATTTGATGGCTGTCTCAATTTGATCTTTCTCGGGCTGTGATTTCTCGAAAATTCGCTTAAGAATGTCCGGGACACATTTTTAAATAATTTTCATTTATCGAATTAAAATTTTGAATTTTTTTGTAATGTTTAACCACATGATTCGTAAACAAAATAACATGATAAAATTTCTCATAATTAAGAAAATGAAATTTAAAATTGATTAAAAAAGTGGGGTAATTTAAAATCGTTATAACTCAAATATTATTTGTATAATTTCAACATTTTTACATTTAAATAAACAGAAATATCTATATTTTAATTTTGATTCAACATTTCTAAAAATATTAATTTTTTTTTAAATAAAAATATTTAAAGTAAAAATTTGAAAAAAGTTATATAACATAAAAAGAATCATGTTTTTAAAAGTAAATTTTTTTTTTTTCAAATTTGCTGAATCAAAATTAAAGTAAAACAAACCAAAAAGACATATTCCAAGTTTGAAACATTTATTTTTAACGGTTCTTGAGTTATACCAATTGAAATCCGAGAAATTGGGATAAATCTATCCTGATGAAAAACGCATTTTCCAAGAAGTCATTTCATGACGACCATTGCTTGAAAGCTAGATTTTGAAAGCAAACCAAAACGAAAAAAAAAATAATATTTCCTCTTCTAATTAAGATAAAAAAAATCCCTTTTTTAAAGTAAATTTGTATATTTTTTTTTGCCCCGGACCTCTTTTAGGAGCTCCTTCACTCACCCGAAAACACCCACTTTCTACTGTTAATTCTATGGGAGAAATTTATAAAAGTTTCTCGTTTGCATTTCCATATATTTTTATTTTTTCTTTTAATTGGATAGCTAAGGTCGAGCTCTACAAAGTCTATTTTTGTTTTATTTCTGTGATTTCCTTTGAATTTTTTTTTTATTTTTTTTTTTATGAGGATGCTTTTATTTTCAAAAGCGACAAAGAAAAATAAATAAATAAAAAAAACCCCTTGTAAACAAAATAAAAAAAATAAAAAATGTCCTTTGTAGAGTTAAATCCCAGCTATCAAGTGCAGAAAAAAAAATAAATGGAATATTTCAAAGAAACGTGATATTAAAAAAAAAATCTCCCATACGATTTGTATTACCGAGCAGGTGTTTTCGCGTGAATGAATTAGCCTCTCAAACCCTCAACTTTGACAGCATTTTCTGAAAAATTCGTCATATTTCAGAAAAAAATGGAAAACGCAATCCAATTTATTATTTTCTTAAAAATAAAGCATGTCACTTTCGTTCGTTTCAAAAATAAAATAATTTCTTACATGTGTCTGAAACTGGTATGTTTGGATTTGAGTTTATTTGGATTTGGAGAAATTGACTTTACAACAAAATATAACCCAGAGCAGTCATCTTATAAGTGCTATTAGAAAAAAATTCTAAACAAGATTGCTGTGTTTTCTTAAGTTTCCTAAGTGAAAATTGTTCGTAAATTGTATCTTAAACCAATTTCCATGTATATTTGTTATGTCCAAATAACATAGTTATTTAAACTTCTTAAGCAAACGAGGAATCTGTGAAATTCAATTAAGTCGAATCTACACGATTGTATAATCATACATTTAAAATGTTAACACCTAAGTAGAATATTTTTCATATAAACTTTAGTAAACTTGTCTAAATAAAAAGTTAAACTGGAATAATTTATAGCAGTATTAATTGTACAATTATGTTAAATAATTATATGGGAGAACTGCATTTTTCACAACTTTTTCTTTTCATTCATCTTTTATTAGTTAAACGAAACTAATCCAGTTGACGTACATTTTATTACACGCATCGTATGCTTCAGATAAAGGATTTAAAAGCTATTAATCTAAATACAAAATGTCATGTTACTGTGCAACTCTAAAGTATTAATCTAAATTATTTATCTCGTTTAAGTTCTTCGGAATAATATCTTCCCGCCTTTCATCTTTTGTTATATTTTTCAAAAGGTATGACTACCATTTTCCCTCTTAAACAGAAAGTTTTCAATTCAAATTTTTAAATAGTTTTTGTCATTTCTATGAATTCCTTGCCAGCGAAACACTATTGAAAATGCCAAGTCTATTGTTGCCATAAAGAAAGCACCATATATATGTAGTCACAGTAAGAGATATTGCACTTTCAAATTGCCCGCAGTTTTATATAAACATACTGTAACTCAACTTTTCTAAAGGCTGTAGTTGATGAAAAAATCAATACAGAATATCGACGATAAAAGTCAGCTCGCATTGACAAAAACGTCAGATCATTCATGACTCGCGCACCAAGCAATTCAACCGTAGGTGAAAAATTGAAATCAGCGAATGTCGCTGGGGAGCTGTGATAGAGTAACTTGGAAAAGAATGCTTCAGCCCGTATGGTTTTATGACTTCGATTTTATACAGACGTAGCAGTATAGTGTGCTTTGATATTTAATAAAATTCAAAGTATCGTAATTTGGTAAGTTTTGGATATAGAAGAATGAAATTTTTACTGATTTAATTTTCAGAACATGATAAAAATACTTCGAAACATAACATAAGACTTACAGACCGTGTAAAAACTAAAAAGTGCAACTTTTTGACGATTAATGGCAGGACTAATTCATCAGCATGATTCTACCTTAATATAAATAATATAAATATACCTTATATTACCTACCTTAATATAAATAATATATATCCATAAATCCTACCTTATTTTGAGCACTTTTGCAACTTACATTGCCTATGTATCTCCAGCATGTAAAACATTAAAACGCCTTTTAATAGTTTTGTGGCATTCTGTATAATTTTGTTTATCTAATAATATCTATATCGAGTTTTGAACTCTAAATAGGTTCTTTTAGAATGAGTAGAAAGCGAACATGAAATTTTGAAGTATATTTAAAATGAGTTTTTAAGCGTATCATTTATTCTTTAGTTACAATTTATTTTAAATAGCTATTTAGAAGTGGAAATAGAAAGAGTATTTGTGAAGACTATTTTGCATTATTTTAAACGTATTTTTTTTTTAATTATATATGCATGAATAATCAAGGGTGCGACGAATCAGTGCGAAATAAGGGAGGAAATTTTTACTTTTAATCGCAGATTTTAATAGATAATTGCATTTTTGTTTTGTTTTATGATAAAATCCTCACCACACAATGTGGAATTAACAAAAATTTTCTCATTTATTCCTGCAGTTTCATTTTTCTACGTATATAAACATGAGTAGACTTAAAATTTTTTATTCGCATTTGGTGGTAAAAAGAGATATTGCTAATCTAGATCACAGTAATGCACAGAAAACACCTTATGATTGGCTTTTTTTATTCTTATTATTTCTTTAAGAAGACAAGGCATGTGAGAAAAAATGAAAAATTAAAAATTTGAGACAGTTCGTAATGGCCACGTTGATGCTAAATAGAGATGGATATTTTATCAATGCTTTATGAGTTTCAATACGTAATGATAGATATATTAAGACATAATATTGACTTTTACTGCATTCGAAAAATATACGATAAAAATGTAAGAAAACGTTATTTTTCTAAAAGAAAAGTCATATTTCGGTCCTTTTCTAAAATAAATTCGAATGAAATCCTTAATTCAGAAGAATTTTTGAAAGAATATTTACTTTGAGTTTTTCTTAACAAATAGAATAATTTTTTTTTATTTCATGCATAGAAAATTTCCATATTTATACTTTTTTTTACAAAAAGACAGTCACAGCAAAAAAAAAAAAAAAAAAAAAAAAAAAAAAAAAATCTGGACACACTGCGATTTTAGACGTTTTGTTGAATATCTAGAAATAGAGACAAGGAATTTTTCTGAAATTCCAGATATGTAAACAAAATAGCACAGGTTATATATTTTCGCGAAGATTTTCCCATGATATCCCTTAGGGGACCACCAACAAATTAAAAAAGAACGAAGATCTTTTGGATAACCCTGTCAAAACTAATGTAGCAAAAGTGTTCAAACTACAGATTATGATTAAGAGGTTTATAATAATAAACTGTGTTCATTTTTATGAATATAGCATGCAAACTAGTAGAAAAATTAAAATTTTTATAAAAACAGTCCAAAATTTTGCCAAGTTTTTTTGCTTATAATTTGCATAGTTCTTAATAAAAAACAATGTTCTTTTCAGAAAATATGACAATCAACATTGTACATAACACCCTGAAATCAAAATTTAAAAATATTAATATTTGTACGAAAAATGAGCAGGTTTACTAAATAAATTTTTACTGCGCATGCGTCAATTTTATAAAAATTTCATTTGCATATTGTATTAGCTAAATATATAGAGCAACTTAAACAAAAAGATGAGGGACTGTATCCATATTCCATTGATTAGTGTTTATACAATATTGCACGTAGTACTACATTTGGATACAGCTCCTCATCTTTTTGCTTCATTTTGGGAATATCGGATTTCGATCTTATTCTTTCGACGTCAATTTGCAGAATTTTCTGGCTATGATTTTGCAAACTTTAACAAAAGTTGCTCTATACATTTAGCTAACACTATGCAAAAATGGAATTTTTTTTTTTTTTTTTTTTTTTAATTATAGAATTGACGCATGCGCAGTAAAATTTTATTTAGTCAACCTGCTCATTTTTCGTACATATATTAATATTTTTAAATTTTTATTACCGACGTGTTATGTACCATGTTGATTGTCATATTTTCTGAAAAGAAAAAAAAGAACATCGTTTTTATTAAGAACTCTGCAAATTATAAGTAAAAAACTTGGAAAAATTTTGGACCATTTTTATAAAAATTATAATTTTTCTACGAGTTTGCATGCTATATTCATAAAAATGAACACAGTTTATTATAATAAACCTCTTAATCACAATCTTCAGTTTGAACGCTGTTGCTACATTAGTTTTCACAGAGTTATCCAAAATATGTTCGTACTTTTTTAATTTGTTGATGGTGCCTATGAGATGTTGGTAGAAAATCTTCGCGAGAATATATAACTTGTACTATTTTGTTTACACACTTGGAATGTCAGAATAATTCCTTATCTATATTTCTAGATATTCAACAAAACGTCTAAAATCGCAGAGTGCCAAGATTTTTTTTGCTGTGACTGTGTAATGTAAAATAAAATTGAAAAACAAATTTCACTAACAGCAATATTTTAATTTCTATTACAGTAAAAAAGAAAAATTAAACAGATGGTTTATTATAGCAAATAACAACATTTTTATACCTTGAAATTTCAATCTGTCTATTAGTTTTCAATTACTTTGAGTAATTGGGTAAAAACAAATTTCATTATTGTATATAAATCTTCAAAGATTATAGCAATAATGATAATTAATTCAAATGGTCAAAACATACAGAGGAAAAGCGTGAGGAAAAGATTTTAATACGGATTGTTTCGAAACCGGAATTGAAAATTTAGTCCCGTGCAGACCTAGAAAAAGGAAGCCAGTCCCGGTTTGGAATGAAAACTAAGTTAGGCCTGGCCGTGTGTTCAGAACAAAGATCCCATGCCTGGCCCGTCCCGGCCCCATAATACAGACTTTTTAATGGCCTTGCCGGGACTATAAAAAGCCTGAAGCTAAAGTTATATGTAAAGTTGTGAAAGCTAAAGTTATGAAAAAACTCCTAATTGGCATGTAAACAAAAGCATTGTTTTAAATAACTCACAGACATTTAAATGGTACAGAAAGGTATTGGAAACGAAATAAGTTAAGCTGATCGGCAGTTTAAGCGACAGAAAGAAGATATTTTTTCACACGCAATTTTTTAAAAAGCATTTTAACATATCATTAGGATCCAATCTTTGTTTAAAACTTTAAATGCGTTTTTCTGCATGATGTTTTTCCCCGTTTCTCGTCTTTAAATTATTAACTCAAGAATCGTTAAAAAAATAAGTTGTAAATTTGGAACATGTCTTTTTTTATTATTTTACATTAATTTTGTTTCGACAATGAAAAAATATTTACTTATGAACATATGATTTTTGAAAAAAAAAATACACATTTTTAAAAATAAATATTTATAATATTTTAAAAAATCCTGATACAAACTAAAATTATATTTTCCTAAAATTAAATGAAAAAAAGAAATCTGATGGATAATGTTTCGAGTTACAATGATTTTAAATTTCTCCATTTAAAAATCTACTAATCAGTTAAAAATTGTGTTAACTTTATGAGAATTTTTAGGATGTAATTTTGTTTGTAAATTATATGTTTAACCATCACAAAACGAAAAAAAATCTAACTCAATAAATATATTTTTTGCATGTTTCCTAGAACTCTTAAAGTAACATAGTTTCTTGAATTGCATGCATTTCAATTTGTGTCTAATCCTTTAAAACCCAACGAATTATTTAAACGGCTATAACTCTGAGTTTTGCAGATATGGAGATTCATTTTTTTTGTGTTTAATTCAGAAATGAATAAAGAAAGGTTTCCTAATTGGAAGTTTTAGCCTATGGGGGTCGTATAAAAATTTAATTATATATATTTTTAAATAGACCCCCCCCCCCCCTGAAGTTGAAACTTATGTCATCATATTCTGCTCCTTTTATGAAAGTTTCCAACTGGAAATATGGGTCTAAGGGCAATATTTAAGGAAATAGCCTATTGTTTGGATAATTATGTATTACCTTTTATATATACACAATAGTAACTAAGTCACTTTTTTTCTTTCTTTGTTATCAAATGTTTGATAAATATCTGTATATATTTCAAATGCATTCATAAAATGGTAAAACTTATTTTTAAGGATAGATGGAAAAGAAGGGGAAAGTTCATTGAATAAAACGCTGACTTTTGAAAGTATAGTTGGCCTTGATTGTTAAGACTTAACTCGTGGATCCTGACAAAATCAGTTTAATCGTTGTTCGAAATGGATTTAATTTAAAATTTTACACTGCCTAGCTCATTTAAAAACGTAAAATAAATAATGATAACACATCGAATAGGTAAGTAATAATGTTATTTTTTGTGTTCTCTTTTCATCAAATTATAAAAATATCAATTAGTATCAAATAAACCTTTGCAAATATCATAAATACTTTATTAAGTTAATGATGTTTAATAAATATAGTGTTTATTTTATTGAAAAACTAGCTGACACGCCCGGCGTTGCCCGGGTCCGTAATAATAATGTTAAACGAACTTAAAATTTCTATGATTTTAGCTTTAAATCGAAATATGTGTAAATACATTATATTAAATATGTGGCCCTGACTGTGTTAAAAATCGGTTAAAAAAACAAAACAAAACAAAAAAACTAATATTTAGCTGCAAAAATACACAAAATGACTGCAATGGGAAACGGAGAGGGAATACGTGTCCAACGATTGCGTGTTGATATTTATCCTTAAAAATTACTGTTAAGTCACTTAACTAAATACTTTTTTTCACATAGATATAAGTGAAATATTTTGAATTTCAAAAAAATTATACCACTCTTAAATCCGACTATACCGTGAATGAAATCGATACTCGATGATTAGCTAAAAGGTTAGTATCTAGTAAGGTACCCTGGGGTAATAACGCCACGTTAAGGTTCTACCAATTTTCACGGCTTAGTTTTAGATTGTATTTTTGAAACAAATATAGGATCTCATACAGCAACTCATTGACTATCTATATAAAATAAAATAATTTAACAGATATGTATTCATAAAATGTAATGACGTTTTTTCTTGACCAATGCTATTTGGCGTTAATACCCACCTATATGGGTAATAACGCCATGCAAACAAAACTATAAAATAGGATGGAATAATGGCTTGTAGATTGCCCAATTCTAAAAATACAAACTCTACAGCTCTAGAAATTGACATATTGCAATCTAAGCTATTGAAAATGTACAATTTTTTGTGACTCTGAAAGAAAAAGAAAGGTGTCGTGGTGGCGGGGGGAGGAGGCAAAAGAATATCAGATTCTAAGCTACGTTTTGCTTAAAAATGACCATTTAAATAGAATTATTAGAAACATTGCACGGATTATTTGAATCAGTATTTATATTCCCATGTATGCATTCTATGCTATAGAAAATATTGATTTTTTTTGTGAAAGTGAAAGAAAAGGGAGTGAGGGGGGTCTTCAACAGAATATAACACCCTGTGTCTCTCTTTGCTTAAAAAGTCCCGCTTAAATATGATTATAAGAAACATTGCATGGTTTTAGCCATTCATAATGTAATATTTTAATCATGTGAAGTTTTATAATAACTAGAGTTATATGTAATAAATATTTTTGTTAAACCTTAACTGCTGTTAGCGTCTCACATACCGCTGAGTTTTTCAAGTTTCAGAGTTTAACTTGCAATTTTTAGTTTAACTATAGATACCGGGAAAATTTTGTTTCATTTGGAGTCCTATTACAGTAAGTTATGCGACAATTTTTGTCACAGCAGTTAAGGGTTAATACTATTATAGTAATCTAGTAAATAGTTTTTAACCCATAACTTCACACTAATGCAGATTCTCCAAACCTACAGTTAAATTGTCGACGTTTTAAAGAACATGCTTTAGTAAATTTTTAATAAATTGAATAAAATTTTTTATTAAAAAATATTATCCCAAAGAGATCTCTTATTCAATTTTATACATAATTCATATGGTTATATATTATTATCTCTATATTAGCAACAAAATTAACCTTTAACTGCTATTAGCAATCTGACTGAACACTGTACCCCCTCCCCCCCCCCCCCAAAAAAATAGCGTTTAACTTGTATTTTCCAGTTTAACTATAGTTACAACTGAAATTCTCTTTCGTTTGGAGTTCTCGTAATAGTGTTAGAAATATTTGAATAGATTAAATTTAATTAGAATTAATTCTGTACAAAAAGTTTAGCGCAGGAACAGTATTCTATGATTTTTAATCATGGATCGCCTTTTAACCTTTAACTAATGTTACCGGTCTCGTAGACCACTATTCTTCTTTTAATTTTTTAGTTTAACTTGTAATTTTCAGTTTAACTGCAAACACTACCGAAATTTTGTTTCATTTGGAATTTTAGTACTATCACCAGAGACTAAATAGGTGAATATTAAGTATAATACTCTTGTATAAAAAGTTTAGTACAAAAACACAATCCTATGAGTTATTCCCGCCTTTTATTCATCTTTCAATTTTGCGGTCTCACAAACTGCATCACATTGATACGTTACAATTTCTGTCACATCAGTTAAAGGTTAAATTTATAAAGTTTTGAAAAACCAAACGCTGAGAAAGCGGACAGTTAAAATTTCGACCTCAATTGAACAATCCAGTGGAAATTTAATAGAAACCTGATTTTGAAGATGTTCGAATTTGAATCTCGAAAACATTTTGATATAGTTTTATTTACAAGAGTTAAAAATTATTTTTTACATTAGTAAAAAAAAAATAATAAGAAGAAATAAAATAGATTATTTTTAAGTATTGACCCCACCTTAATCTTACCATTTCAACAATGATGATAATGCCCCATATTAATATATAAACACCCTTCGGATATAGTTCGGCCACTGTTGGGAATCAACCGGGGTAATAACGCCAATCCCTGGCGTTATTACCCCGGTATACTTATTGCGCAGTAAATCCTAAACTACAAATTATCTCGAGAAGATATCCAAAATCTTCTACAACAATTTGAAAGTACATGAAATACACTACAAATTTATGTAATAAATAAAATATTTCAGGATAAAAAATAGTCTTTACATCAAAAACCTTATCTCGCAAATTTTAGATCAAGCGTTAATTTTAGTTGCTTGTAAAAGCAACAGGACCTAAAAAAGGAAACAAATTAACTTGAAGCTGTTTTTTGCGATTTATATGACTCAAAACCCTTCTGTGCAGAGCACATGGGTGTCATTTTCCTAATTATTTCATAATTATGCAAAATATAAGCACTTGGCGTTATTACCCCGCCTGGCGTTATTACCCCAGGGTACCTTATTATAATTTCAGAGCCCTTTTAAAAAAAATAAGTGTATATTTTTAATCAAACATGCGTAATGTTCATTCTGTGAACAAATTCCTAAACGTAACCTAATTGTATCGTAATCATAACTTGTCTGTAACCCAGCTGTATCTTAACAGTAACCTAACTGTAACTTAATATACAATAAATGTAACGTGGCTGTCACCTTATCATAACCTACCCATAATCTAACCATAACCTAACCGCAACTTAACCTTAACCTAACTGTAACGTAACAGTGACCTAACTGTAACTTAACCGGAAATTAAATATAATCTAAGACTCACCGGAACGTAATTGCAACCTAACTGTTGCCTAACCGTAACCAAGTTCTAACTTCCCACTAACTATAAACAAAATATCTTAACCATCACGCGCTTCAAAGTACTTAGTTTCACTTTTCACATTATGTTTTGTAGAACATCCGAATTTTAGGTTCGGATTGGATTCATGTCCATGAAAATTATTTTGTCTTCTTCGAATCCGGTTATAGTTGTTTGGAATATTTTTGTTGAGTTTAGATTCGGTTCAATTCAAATTTCGTGGGGTTTTTTTTCTTTGTTTCAGGTCGGGTTTTACTTCAATGGAAATTATTTTACCTAGTTCAAATGAGATTATACTTCACTGGAATATTTTATTTTTGTCAGAGTCAGATTAGATTTGGTTCAAATTTCGGGATTTTTGTAAAAATGTTTTTGGTTCTGATTGGGTTTATGTCCATGGAAATTATATTGTATTGTTCGAATCTGGTTACAGTTCTTTGGAATATTTTCGTCGGATTCAGATTTGGTTCGATTCAGATTTTAGGTATTTTCTCAAATTGATTTTTAAGGTTCGGGTGGAATTCATGTGCACGGAAATTATTTTGTCTTGCTCGGATCCGGTTTTGGATTTTTGGAATATTTTTGTTGGGTTCAGATTTCGGGGTTTTTTAATGAAATTTTTAGGTTCAGATTAGGTTGAGTTTTCACGGAAATTATTCTGCATTGTTCGAATAAGGCTGTGCTTCTCTGGTATATTTTTGTTAGGTTCAGATTTAGTTCAGTTCAGATTTCGAGATTTTTTCAAAGGAATTTTTTTGGCTCGGATTGGGTTCATGTTCATGTAAATTTTTTGTCTTCTTCGGACCCGGGTATGGTTTTTTGGAAAATTTTTGTCAGGTTCATATTTGGTTCGATTCAAATTTCAGGTATTTTTTTCAAATGGAATATTTAGATTCGTATTGGGTCTATGTCTACGGAAATTATTTTCTCTTATTCGAATCCGGTTATGATTCTTTCGAATATTTCGATTGAATTGAGATGTAGTTTGCATAAAATTTCAGGTTTTTTTTTTCAAATGTAATTTTTTATGTTCGAGTCGGGTTTATGTTCACAGAAACTATTTTGTCTTGCTCTTATCGGGTTATAGTTCTTTGGAATATTTTTATTGATTTCAGATTTCGTTCTGGTCATTTTTCGAGTTCTTTCAAAGAATATTTTTAGGTTCGGGTCGGGTTGCATATACACGAACATTATTTTTCCTTGTTCGGATTGGGTTATGCTTCATTTGAGTATTTATGTAGGATTCAGATTTGGTTCGGGTCAGATATCAAATCCATAGTTTTTTCAAATGGAATTTTATGTTCGGGTTGGGTTTATGCTCATGGAATTTTTGTCTTGCTTGGATAGGGTATGGTCTGTTTTTTTTTTCGGGTTGGAATCGAGTTATGTGTTAATACGGCTAAATATTATGTTTTGCTACTATTCCCTTAGTGACTATTTTTTATATATAATTTACTTTGCTATTCGATAATTTATTATTGTGTATAAATCATCTGCCGATTCAAACAATTGTACGTCAAACAGCCATTTCATTTTTGTTTTAAAAACAAATTAAAGTCATAATAAATTTCTAAATTAAATAAAATGTAAACAAAATTAATCAATTATTTAAAAAAACTGCTAAAAAGCCTCGTATACACACACACACACACACACACACACACACACACACACACACACACACACACACACACACACACACACACACATATATATATATATATATATATATATATATATTTACTGCAACATAGCGAACCACTCATACATTCTAATGTACGAAGTACCAACGATCTGGTGTACAACAGCTGTGTTCAAAAATCCTATGTTAAACTTTTATTTTGCCAGTCCAAGAATTTTAAAGGTCTTTGGAAAAAACAGTCACTTTTGAAATGTCAAAATCTCAAATTGGTTTCTTTACATAGAGTAAAAAGAAATTAATAGAGTGGAAGTATTATGTCTGTGGATGATGCTAAAAATGTAACCATACATTAAGTCCAATTAAGTACCAACAAAACCATGTGCTTTAACACGCCTATCAATTGAAACAGGTTTAAACCCGCATTTTTTTTGCTCTTGTGTTTTCAAAAAGAACTAATCTATCGCTTCACCGGTAAAAATTTATTAATTATTTTATCATATGTATTTTAAATATCAATATAAAAAATTACTTTAAGATTTTGCTTGAAGAGATAGCAATTTTTTTGTTAATGTCTTAAAATCGTCTGCAATCGGAAATGTAGATTTTAGATCAATATTTATTACTTAAGTTTTCATAAATGATTTTAAAAGAATGTTGTCATCATTATATTTTAAATATTTATTTACATGCAATTATTAAGTCATAAAAATTTCTCATCTACGTTATAAAGTATTTAAAATTACATTAAAGAAGGAATCTTTTAGTAAAACAATTTTTAGTTCGTATCAAATGTTTTCAATATCTTATTTAATTTTAATTTGACATTTATTATTGCTAATTTTTCAATTTCTTTTATTTTAAAAGCGAACATTTATTTAAATAAATAACAATAGAACAAAGACCATTTTAAAAATTTACCATTTCTTCTTAGAATATGCTTTAGTTATAATTCATTTCTTTCAATTCGTCTTATTAATACAAAATCCCTTCCATGTTTTTTTGTTTGCGACATTAAAATTTGAGCGATAAATGGTTTCATATTGCAAAGCTTTTTTAAGGCTTACTTCACCTCCACCTATCTCCTTCATCCGTGGTTTCTTTAATTCTGTCTCAGCTTTCTTAATTACTTCTGCGAAAATTTTATACAACCAACCAACCGTAAACAAACGAAAGGGAAAAAATTTGGAAAAAGATGATTTTTATGAGAGTGACTTCTCGATTTTAATTAATTACTCAGTTAATAATTAGAATTTCGAAATTCTGAAACTCGGGGGCATCAGGAGAGATTTGGGGCAACTCTCAAAAAAATTTTGAGCATCGTACGTGCTGTAGATTTTGCCAGCCATCGCAGACACATACACACACACAGACAGAGCGTTTTGTTATTTTATTAATATAGATATCAGTATATCAATGACTTTAAATTATCATGATGAGAGTCCTTTGCCTAGATTTTAATATCCTACCACCATTTCAAAAATATGCATTAAAATATTTAATTGCTATAAAGGACGTTAAATACTAATAAAAACATTAAAAGATCTTAAAAATTTTTACATGTTTCGATTGAATTTACTCAATCATCATCAGAAAAAGAAAATACAAATAAACACAAAGATGGAAAATGACAAATTCATCATGACAAATTGTCATTTTCCATCTTTGTGTTTATTTGTATTTTCTTTTTCTGATGATGATTGAGTAAATTCAATCGAAACATGTAAAAATTATTAAGATCTTTTAATGTTTTTATTAGTATTTAACGTCCTTTATAGCAATTAAATATTTTAATGCATATTTTTGAAATGTTTTTAATGGTCGTATATGAAAACTTCTATTTATAATTAATATCCTACCATCAGTTTTTCAAAACAGAAAACTTTCTTTATTTGACTAACGAAAATGCTCAGATTAAATAAAACTTTAAAATAAAAAAATAACTGGTGAGAGTTATGAGGGATTCTAATCCCCTGAAGTGGCACATATATGGGTTGCTAGTCCCCAAGGAGTTAATCGATGATTAAAATTCAGTGATTTAAGTTGCATATTTAATTAGAAATTTTATGGTCGTTAATAACCGGACACTTTTAATTTTTCACATTTTGTCGAATATTTAATATGTATATATTCGGATTCTTCTGGAACTTCAAGGTTATAAAGAATATGTTTGATTTCATATCTGTCAGTGTCGATTTGATAAGGAGAAAATTAGGGATCCAACAAAATTTCAAAGAAAAATAATAATATTTGAGATCATCCTGTAAATTAAAAAGCACCAAATGGTCTATTGTTGCAAAATACAAATTTGTGGACACTGTAAAACATCTACAGTGATTCTCGTAAGAATAGCGTAAAAATTCATGGAGATATAGTGATTTTTATGAAAGGTTTAAAAAAATCTTGCATGTATTTTGGTTATATCATGCAAGGTTTTGAACTAAATTTAACACAAGTTTCAGAAAAATTAGAAAAGAGTAGTAGAAACAATATTGTCTAATTATAATGTAAATATATTAAATCTTTTATGAAATATGGGCAGTTGTACAAAGCAATTTTTATCTGCGAATGCATGAAAGATAACAAAGATTTTTAAGCTATTGCATAGCTTTTATCGCGGGCTTTGAGCACGGCGACAGAATGTAGAAATTCCGTAACGAGAAAAATTGAGCTTAACGAAAAACAACAATTCCGTAACGAAAAAATCTAACACTCGGCTAACCATCGTTTCAGTTCGGAAGACTTCGGAATGGTATCCTTCGGTAGACTTCGGCAGACATTGACGCGGTATTTTTCAGATATTTAGAGAATATTAAGTCTCAAACTTATATTTCTTATTTCAGTTACTATAAATCTATAGTTTCAATAATAAAAATTCCTGATAGCATGTGTATAGAAAAGAATCGTCTTAAGATAAAACAAGGTAGGATAATGTATCTTTTGGTGATTGGAGACCCGCCAATGGTGAGGATCGAAAAGTTTTAAATAATTATAACTCGCGATCTAATTTTGATAGCGCGGCTAAATTTTGTTTGGTAATTTATTATAAGACAGTGTTAATTTTTGGTGACAGGAGACCCCCACGGTGAGGGTCGAAAAAGTTAAAATGTTTATAACTCGCAGTCTAATTTTCATAGCGCGGCCAAATTTTGTTTGGTAATTTATTATGAGACAGTGTTAATTTCTGGTGACAGGAGAACCCCCACGGTGAGGGTCGAAAAATTTAAAATGCTTATAATTCGCGATCTAATTTTCGTAGTGCGTTAAATTTTGTTTCGTAATTCATTATGAGACAGTGTTAATTTTTGGTGACAGGAGACTCCCCCCCCCATGGTGAGGGTCGAAAAATTTAAAATGCTTATAACTCGCGATCTAATTTTCGTAGCGCGGCCAAATTTTGTTCGGTAATTTATTATGGGACAGTGTTAATTTTTGGTGACAGGAGACCCCCCCCCCCTCGGTGAGGGTCGAAAATTTTAAAATGCTTATAACTCGTGATCAATTTTCGTAGCGCGGCCAAATTTTGTTGGGTAATTTATTATGAGACAGTGTTAATTTTTGGTGACAGGAGATCCCCCATGGGGAGGGTAAAAAAATTTAAAATGCTTATAACTCGCGATCTAATTTTCGTAGTGCGGCGAAATTCCGTTTGGTAATTTATTATGAGACAGTGTTACTTTTGATGACAGGAGATCCCCCATGGTGAGGGTCGAAAAATTTAAAATGCTTATAACTCGCGATCTAATTTTCGTAGCGCGGCCAAATTTTGTTTGGTAATTTGTTATGAGACAGTGTTAATTTTTGGTGATAGGAGACCCCTCATGGTGAGGGTCGAAAAATTTAAAATGCTTATAACTCGAGATCTAATATTCGTAGTGCGGCCAAATTTTGTTTGGTAATTTATTATGAGACAGTGTTAATTTTTGGTGACAGGAGACCCCCCCCCCGCGTTGAGGGTCGAAAAAATTAAAATGCTTATAACTCGCGATCTAACTGTCGTAGCGCGGCCATATTTTGTTTGGTAATTTATTATGAGACAGTTTTAATTTTTGGTGACTGGAGACCCCCCCACGGTGAGGGTTGAAAATTTTAAAATGCTTATAACTCGAAATCTAATTTTCGTATCGCGGCCAAAATTTGTTTGGTAATTTATTATGAGAGAGTGTTAATTTTTGGTGACAGGAGACCCCCACGGTGAGGGTCGAAAAATTTAAAATGTTTAAAACTCGCGATCAATGTTCGTAGCGCGGCCAAATTTTGTTTGGTAATTCATTATGAGACAGTTTTAATTTTTGGTGACAGGAGATCCCCCTCGGTGAGGATCGAAAAATTTAAAATGCTTATAATTCGCGATCTAATTTTCGTAGTGCGTTAAATTTTGTTTGGTAATTTTCTATGAGACAGTGTTAATTTTTGGTGACAGGAGATCCCCCATGGGGAGGGTCAAAAAATTTAAAATGCTTATAACTCGCGATCTAATTTTCGTAGTGGGGCCAAATTTTGTTTGGTAATTTATTATGAGACAGTGTTACTTTTGATGACAGGAGACCCCCCACGGTGAGGGTCGAAAAATTTAAAATGCTTATAACTCGCGATGTAATTTTCGTAGTGCTGCAAAATTTTGTTTGGTAATTTATTATGAGACAGTGTTAATTTTTGGTGACAGGAGACCCCCCACGCTGAGGGTCGAAAAATTTAAAATGCTTATAACTGGCGATGTAATTTTCATAGTGCTGCAAAATTTTGTTTGGTAATTTATTATGAGACAGTGTTAATTTTTGGTAACAGGAGACCCCCCCCCCCCCTCACGGTGAAGCTCGAGAAAGTTAAAATGCTTATAACTCGAGATCTAATTTTCGTAGTGCGGCCAAATTTTGTTTGGTAATTTATTATGAGACAGTGTTAATTTTTGGTGACAGGAGACCCCCCACGCTGAGGGTCGAAAAATTTAAAATGCTTATAACTCGCGATCTAACTTTCGTAGCGCGGCCATATTTTGTTTGGTAATTTATTATGAGACGGTTTTAATTTTTGGTGACTGGAGATCCCCCATGGTGAGGATCGAAAAATTTAAAATGCTTATAACTCGCGATCTAATTTTCGTAGTGCGGCCAAATTTTGTTTGGTAATTTATTATGAGACAGTGTTACTTTTGATGGCAGGAGACCCCCACGGTGAGGGTAGAAAAATTTAAAATTCTTATAACTCGCGATCTAAAATTCGTAGTGCGGCCAAATTTTGTTTGGTAATTTACTATGAGACAGTTTTAATTTTTGGTGACAGGAGACCCCCACGGTGAGGTTTGGAAAATCTAAAATGCTTATAACTCGCTATCTAATTTTCGTAGCGCGGCCAAATTTTGTTTAGTAATTTATTAAGTTATTACATAGCTTTTATCGCGGGCTTTGAGCGCGGCGAAAGAATCTAGAAATTCCGTAACGAGAAAAAAACCTTACACTGAGGCTAACGTCGCTTCAGTTTGGTAGACTTCGGCACGGTAGACTTCGGCAGACTTTGGCGCGGTATTTTTCAAATATTTTGAGAATATCAAGTCTCAAACTTATGTTTTTTATTTCAGGTACCATAAACGTATAGTTTCAATGATAAAAATTTCTGATTAACCTACATGTATTTAAGATAATAAAATTATTTTTAACGTTATTAACTTCTCATTTATTCAATAAAATAAAAAAAATTTTTGGTATCGGTCATCACGCTCAAAAAATGTTACTTGAATTAATATCAAAGACAAAAAAAAAACTGCATAAATAAAAAATAAGTAAATAATTATAATTCCATAAGTTGATAAAAAATGCTATGCAATAGCTTTACCGCGGCAGTCCCCGAGTCCACACGTATTTTTTTTCTCATGATTTAATAGTCAATTCTTAAAAAAAAAAAAAAAAAAAAAAAAAAAAAAAAATTGGTGAAATATTGTGAATATTCAGAAAAATATTGGCGATAGAAGTGAGCTAATTTTCAGTTGCACACTAAAAGTAGCCGAATAAAGGATTTTTCACAAATGGTCAGTTTTATTTTTAATTATTTTCTAATTAATTTTTTTATTGATGCTTTACTTCTTCTTGAACCAGAACGAACCTATTCCATGATTTAAAAAAAAAAAAGTATAAAAATCGAAGCATTTGTTTGAAATCTACTTATTGATATACATTAAATACTAACTTTTTCCTAAAAGTCAGTTAATTAAAAATAACAATTTGTGGAAAATCCCTTATCATTTAGCTGCTTTTAGAGAGCAGCTAGAAATCGGGCCCACTCTATCGACGATATCTTTTCGAATTTTCACGATATTTGACTGAATATTTTTATGAGTTGCTTCATAGAGTTGACTATTAAATTTTGTAAAAATATTGTTGTTATCATTCGCGCATGCGCAAATAAAAATTATTTCACACAACTACTCATATTTCATAAAATATTTAATACATTTGTATTGCACTTGAAATATATTTATTTCTACCACATTTTGCCAATATTTCCGAAACTGCCATTAAATTTGGCTGAAAACTCTGTATGATATAAGCTAAAAGCATGCAAAAATATTTTGAATTTTTCAAAACATTCGCTATATCACCATGAATATGAATGCTATTTGCACAAAAATCACTAGACATGTTGTACGGTATCCACATATTTCTATTCTGCAGCGACAGATCATCTCGTTCATTTTAATGTACAGGGTGATTCCAAATATTATTATTTTTCTTTTATTTTTTTCGGCTTTCTAATTGTCCTCTTTATCAAATGGACATTGATAAATATAAGTTCTAACATAATCTTTATAATCCTGAAATTCCAGAAGAATCCGACAAGTATATTTTTTAAAAATCGTGAAAATGTTCAAAATTTAAAGTGTCCGGCCATTATTTGCCATATAGTTACATAATAGACATTTGTATTAGTTTATATTTGAATTGGTATAGCATTTACACATTAATTTTTATACATTATCTTACATAAGGAGCCTTATTTTTGGATATACTTGATCAATTTTAATACATTTATTTTAAATAACATTTTATTACTAATTAACATCTATTTTAATAATTATTTATTGCTAATTAATGTCTATTTAATAATAACTATAATAAATTTTTCTTTCTCTTTTTATTTTATATTTATTTTAGCTTGTTTTCCTTTCAACATACATTTTTAATAATGATTTTTCGTTTATCGATTTTTAATCAAGTGACTTTCCTTTTAGCATACATTTAGCTCTATAGTTATTCATATCATTTCTAGATGACAGCACATGTTCTTTCATTTGTATCATTTTTTGCTGCTTCTCCAACATGGCACATACTAATTTATTTGTCAATGGAACATGAAGACGATGGGATTCCTGTTGCATCTTTGATTAAAAAAAATTCTTGGTGAGTTCTTTTATATACCTTTAAGTTTACTATCTCTTTTTGTTGATTTTTTATTTATTTCTTGGTTATGTTAATTTCGATCAATCATTGTTTTTTCGATACATAATAAACAGCATAGTTTTTTCGCTCAGCTGGAAATAATCAATTCGTATGATAACTTTACCAATCAGTTTGATTGTGTTAAAATTAATAGTATATCTACGTATCCATCGTTATATGGAGTTCCATTACCTGCGGTTTATTCTGCGAGCTGTTTCAAATGACAGACCAGATGTTACGACCAATAAGGTTATCTGAGCGAAAAATCCCAGCCGGCTATCGCCCAGATAGCTTAACAGGTAAAGCATTGGCCTTGTAAGCCAAGTATCCGGGTTCGATTCCCGGCTTGGGCAATTTTTCGCTCAGCTGGAAATAATCAATTCGTATGATAACTTTACCAATCAGTTTGATTGTGTTAAAATTAATAGCATAATATTGTCATTTTTAGGCTTGATTCTGACAATATTTAACGAAATAACACATATTTACTATAAATTATTCTTATGAAATTCCTCTGATGTATCCATAAGATATGTATGTTCATAAGCTATATTTATATACATTTTGAATTTACTGTATTTAATTTTTGTATTATTGTTCTTCTTTATTGTTTACACACGCCAATTTAAAAGAACATTTTTCTCAAATTTTAAAATGAGATTTAAAATTTTTAAATCATAATGTAATATAATTTGAAAACTTTTAAAGATATTTAAATTACTGAATAAAAAGAAGAATTTTCCTTAATTAAAATTTTTTAGAAATTTTGCAGTTTAAATTTGGATTTTTTAAAAAAAAATCAGACGTTAAAATGCTGTATGTAAAAGATATATTTAATCAGAAATACTATAATGTTCATATGTACCTTTATTATTTCTTTGAATAATTAAATTAGTTACTGTATGATTTAAAACAAATACTTCAATTATTATATCTATCCGCTAAGGAATAGTGTTACCAGTCAGGTATATTTTCAAAATTCAGGTAGCTTGGTTGAATTAGTATAATTTGTGAAATTTTTGCCTTATTTATTCTGTAATTTTGCCAAGTTAATATTGTTATTTCAAAAAAGTGCTGGCAATTAAACAATCTTAATTTGAAAAAAAATTGTGGAACAATGTATAACAACTGACTGTTTGATTATTATTTTTCCATTCAATTTTGAAAAAGTAAATAAATAATGTAAAAAAAAATGGAGCAATGAAGAGTGGGAAAACAAGATAAGATTATCTCAAAAATTATTCTAAAAGAATGCAGAAGCGGAAATATAAATGAGAAATAGATCAACTTAAAAGGTTTAACATAACCACAGCTTTAATAACAGGGCTTAATTTTGTTGTTGTTATTTTTGGATTCGAATGCAATATATACAGGGTGTCCGAAAAGTCTGGAAACGGTCAAATAACTCGAGAAATACATATGAGATTGAAAAACGTAAATATACGTGTTAAATATTTTTAAATAAGCTACTCAGTGATACCAAATTTAACCTTCGAAACCGACCCCCTGGGGGTCAGAGGGGGTCCAACTTTGAAATCTTAAATTATAACCCCCATTTTTTATTGCAGATTCGGATTCTACGGACAAAAATACGTAACTTTTGTATTTGATGTTTATTTCAAATCTTCGTTTATCACGGTGTAATTGAGCATATTAAATCGATACATATTCCCGCTTTTTCAACGGGATTTTCCCTAATCGAAACTGATTGGGCAGAATTTTTGACGTCAAATTCCTCGTCTTTTGTAGGAATAGCGTTTCCTGAAAATCACCCGTGGCGATTATTTCAATAGTCCTACACTGTTAAAAATTTGACCCATTTGCTGCAGCGTCACTCCACAGCTATTATAGAATATCTCTTTTGTGACCAATGAGAATGCTCCATAACACAGTAAAGTAATCGTTTTCTATAAAAGCGGTGGAGTGACTATGCAGCAAAAAGGTCAATTTTTTTACAGTGTACTTTACTGTGTTATGGAACATTCTCATTGGTCATGAAAGAGATATTCTATAAAAGCTGTGGAGTGACGCTACAGCAAATGGATCAAATTTTTAACTGTGTAGCACTACCGAAATAATCGGCACGGGTGATTTTCAGGAAACGCTATTATTGCAAAAGACGAGGAATTTGATGTCATAAATTCTCCCCAATTAGTTTCGATTAGGGAAAATCCCGTTGGAAAAGCCGAAATATGTATCGATTTAATATGCTCAATTACACCGTGATAAACGAGGATTCGAAATAAACATCAAATACAAAAGTTACGTATTTTTGTCCGTAGAATCCGAATCTGCAATAAAAAATGGGGGTTATAATTTAAGATTTCAAAGTTGGACCCCCTCTGACCCCCAGGGGGTCGATTACGAAGGTCAAATTTGGTATCACTGAAGAGCTTATTTAAAAATATTTAACACGTATATTTACGTTTTTTAATCTCATATGTATTTCTCGAGTTATTCGACCGTTTCCAGACTTTTCGGACACCCTGTATATATATACTATATATATATATATATATATATATACAGGGTGATTCAAAAAAGATTGGAAAAATTTTAAGAGGTGGTAATACACATCAAGACAAATAATATTAAATGGGAAACTAAGGGTCCCAAACGTCTTCCGTAGGAGATAGGCGCCATCAAAGTTTAGGGTCCAAAATTTGAAATGATTATAAAAAACGGGAAAATTGATCGATTCGTTTGCGGTTTTCACTAAAACTATTCTTTATGTCAGTATTGTCTTGAAAATAAATTAAAAAGATAAATTTCAAAAAATGCCGACAGAGGGCGCTTTAGACTTTGGAGTAACGAACAACTATTTTGTACCGTTATTTTTTGCATCTCATTAAATTTTTTTAGACGTTTAGACATAAACTTAAATTTTGAGCTCAAAAACTTTGGTTAAAAAGCGCAAACTGAACTGTGTTCAATGGGAGTGGGTAGGTTCAAATTTCAAATGATTATTAAAAACAGAAAAATTGGTCAATTGATTTGCGGTTTTCACGAAAATTATTCTTTATGTCAGTATTGTCTTGAAAATAAATTATACAGATACATTTCAAAAAATGTCGATAGAGGGCGCTTTAGACTTTGGAGTAACATACAACTATTTTTTATCGTTACTTTTGCATCTCATTAATTTTTTTTAAAAGCTGAGACATAAACTTAAATTTTGAGCTGAAAATCTAAATCGTTGAGAGTCGTTAAGTAGCGCAAACTGAACTGTGTGCAATGGGGGTGGGGACGTTCAAATTTAAAATTATTATAAAAAAACGGAAAAATTAATCGATTCGTTTGCGATTTTCTCTAATATCATTCTTTATGTCAGTATTTCCTTGAAAATAAATTTTAAAGATAAATTTAAAAAAAATTCCGTTAGAGGGCGCCTTAAACTTTAGAGTAACCAACAACAATTTTTAACTGTTATTTTATTTATTTTTTGTATCTAATTAAATGCTTGCAAAAGCTTAGACTTAAATTTTGAGCTCAAATTATGAAACATTGGGAGGGGTTAAGAAGCGCAAACTGAGCTGTGTTCATTAGTTGAAATGTTACTCTGCCCACCCTACGAACACAGTTCAATTTTTCGCTACTTAATTACTCACAACGATTCAGACTTTGTGCTCAAAATTTAAGTCTAAACTTTTAAAGCATTTATTTGGATAAAAAATAACGGTTAAAAATAAATGTTGCTTTAAGGCGCCCTCTATTGGAATTTTTTGAAATTTATCTTTAAAATTTATTTTCAAAGTAATACTGACATAAAGAATGGTTTTAGAAAAAACCGCAAACGAATCGACAAATTTTTCCGTTTTGTATAATCATTTGAAATTTGAACCTACCCATTCCCATTGAACACAGTGCAGTTTGCGCTTTTTAACCAAAGTTTTTGAGCTCAAAATTTAAGTTTATGTCTAAACGTCTAAAAACAATTAATGAGATGCAAAAAATAACGGTAAAAAAATAGTTGTTCGTTACTCCAAAGTCTAAAGCGTCCTCTATTGTCATTTTTTGAAATTTATCTTTATAATTTATTTTCAAGACAATACTGACATAAAGAATAGTTTTAGTGAAAACCGCAAACAAATCGATCAATTTTCCCGTTTTTTATAATCATTTCAAATTTTGGACCCTAAACTTTGATGGCGCCTATCTCCTTCGGAAGACGTTTGGGACACTTAGTTTTCCATTTAATATTATTTGTCTTGATGTGTACTATCACCTCTTAAAATTTTCCCATCTTTTTTGAATCACCCTGTAATATATATTAGGTAACCAAGAAAGTTCGTGCGGTTTTCATCAGACATAAAAAAGACCCACAAAAATCTTAAACACTTATTTTTTCTTTGAAATATTCACCATTGGCTTCAATTACGTGTTCCCAACGAGAAACAAATTTATAAATACCTTTTTTGAAAAATTCTTTTGGCTTAGAGTCCAAAAACCGGATTATAGTTTTTGTGACATCATCTTTGGTTTGGAACTGCTGTTCTCGCAGGTGATTATCTATGGCCAAAAACAAGTAATAGTCCGATGGAGCGATGTCCAAGGAGTAATGTGGGTGAGGCAAAACTTCCCAGCCCAATGTTTTTTATCACGTCCCTGGTCGCTTTGGCCGTATGAGGTCTGGCGTTATCGTGGGGGAGAAGAATTCCTCTCCTGTTGACCAGCGCTGGCTGCTTTTCGAGCAAAGAAGCTGAAATTGTTTTGAACTGTGATGAGTAGCTTTCGGCTGTGATTGTTTTCCCACTTTCTAAGAATTCTTAGTGAACTATACCAGCGCTAGTCCACCAAATACACAGCTTTATCTTTTTTTGATGGATGTCCGGTTTAGCAACCAATGAGACGGAAACAGAAGTCGACCAATGGTGTTTTCTCTTTTGGTTATCATACATTACCCATTTCTCGTCACATGTCAATATCTGGTCCAGGAAAGAGGCTTTGTTGTGGCGCGACAGCAATGGCAAGCAGATGTTCAATCGTTGAAGCATGTTTTCCTCGGACAGGACATGAGGAACCCACTTATCAAGCTTCCACGACATCCCAAGGCTATAAAGATGCGATCGGTTGGTTTCTTCAGATACCCCAAACCTTTACGCAAGCTCCTGGCATGTTAGATCAGTATTTCCTCTTCCAGCTGGACTTGGTCTAACAAGGAAGGTCTCCATTGGGGGCATACTCAGAATTTTTTGAAAAAAATACGAATTAAACTACTCATGTAGGTAATAAAGGATCAATGAAAATTAGCGGCGGAATTACATTATTAGATATGTAAAAAAATAAAATAGTTTGGAATAATTGGCGTGAAAAGCTGAAAGCGATACGGGATTTGGCGAGCAGTGCATTTCCTCGCCAAAAGCAGACGATTTTAACGAATCTGAAAATTGATTTTAATTGACTTCACTGTTAAAAATCTGCAGCATTTACTGCAACGTCACTCCACTACTTTATAGAATATCTCTCTTCTGACCAATGAGAATGCTCCATAGCACGGTGAATTGACCGTATCATACACTGTTAAAAATCTGCTGCATTTTGTTGCAACGCACTCCACCGCTTGTATATAATATCTCTATTCCAACCAATGAGAAAGCTCTATTTCACGGCCAAGTAACCGTTTTCTATACAAGCAAGGGAGTGCGTTGCAACAAAATGCAGCAGATTTTTAACAGAGTATTTTTCAATTTGGAACAATTTTAATCAATTTAAATTGTGTTTTAAATGATAAAATATATTAATTTCATTTTGTTATAAGTACATATAAACGTATATGACAAAATTACACTTAAAGTAAAGTAAAAATACAAAACTAAAATTACTTAAACTAAACTAATTTAAATAAATTGAACACAGATAGCTTTTCCTTTAAAAAGTATTCGAAGCGTAAAAGCGTATTTTTCAAAATTTCGTTTTTTCGCCAACCGGAGATAAATCGCCAAATAAGCGAAATTTTTATTATTTTTTTACGGACGTTATAAGGAGGTTCCGCCGAATTTTTTTTTATAAACATATATAACTATATGAGAAGAACATTCTGTAACTTTTTCAGATTTTTCTGAGTGTGCCCGTATGGAGACCTTCCTTGTAAGATGGATGGACGACCAACACGGGGCTTGTTCTTCGAGGCTCTCGTCTCCGGACGAAAATCTACTGAACCACTTTTGAGTGGTCCGTTCACTCACTGATGTCTCTCCAAACACGGAGCATATTCTTCTAGCGGCCTCTGCAGTTTTGTTTCCTAATTTGAACTCGTAGAACAAAATAGGCCTCAAAATCTCCTTTGTCAACGATTGTACTTCCTACAAAACTGATATCGAAACTTGAGATTCGTTAAACAACTCTCTACTGATTGCAGTTTAAAAACAATGTACAGAAATGACGTCATCAGAATCAGTATGACCACGCCTACGCAACAAAAGTAGCTGTTCTCAAAAATCGCACGAACTTTCTTCGTTACCTGATATATATATATATACATATATATATATATATATATATATATATATATATATATATATATATATATATATATATATATATATATATATATACATATTAAAAAAAGAAGTTTTAAAGTTCATTGTTTTTCCCTATATATTCAGTAAAACTTTATGATATTAAATCTAATTTGGATGTACAATAGTGGAAAAAATAAAAAATCAGTTATTAACTGCAGTAAATTATCCTACAAGAAAGTTGCTGGTACGAAATGATTGGAAATGATGTCTACTTTTATATGATGTATATGAATTTGCTCAGGAGATCATCTGGTTATAAAAAAAAAACTCAAACTTTCTTTTTTTTTTCAATAACAGCACCTATGTCTGACACCATAAATAAATTCGACACCCTTCAATTAGTCCATGCATAAATTTTATAAAATTCCTATGATTAGTTTCAGAGATACAAATTATTTTTAAATGAGCTTATTTTAGGGACTGTATAAAAATTGAAGTTCAGTACTCGATTATTGAAATGCCACAGAATTACTAAGTCACTTGCCAACCCAAATGTTTCAATAAAATCAAATGCTCAATAATCTAATAATAATTTCATTTTTCACGTTTTTAAAGCACAATTTGGAAACTACAAGGAAGAAAATTCTGATATTTGAAATTATGTTAAGGCAGAACATTACAATTATAAACCTACCAAAAAATTGTATATTGCAATTCATTTTTTTTATATTAATTTCATATTTCATATTATAAAGTTTTTATAATTACAAATACAGTATATTTGTTTAGGATTTTAAGCTATTGCATAGCTTTTATCGCGGGCTTTGAGTGCGGCGACCGAATCCAAAAATTCCGTAACGCGAAAAATCCTAACACATCCGTAACGAAAAAACCTAACACTCGGCTAACGTCGTTTCAGCTCGGCAGACTTCGGCATGGTATCCTTCGGTAGAGTTCGGCAGACATTGACGCGGTATTTTTCAGATATTTAGAGGATATCACATCTCAAACTTATGTTTCTTATTTCAGTTACCATAAATCTATAGTTTCAATGATAAAAATTCCTGATAGAATTTGTATAGAAAAAAATCGTCTTAAGATAAAACAAGGTAGGATAATGTAGCTTTTGGTGATTGGAGACCCGCCCAATGGTGAGGATCGAAAAATTTAAAATGCTTATAACTCGCGATCTAATTGTCGTAGCGCGGCCATATTTTGTTTGGTAATTTATTATGAGACAGTTTTAATTTTTGATGGCAGGAGACCCCCCACCGTGAGGGTCGAAAAATTTAAAATGCTTATAACTCGCAATCTAATTTTCGTATCGCAGCCAAATTTTGTTCGGTAATTTACTATGAGACAGTGTTATTTTTGGTGACAGAAGACCCCCCCCACGGTGAGGGTCGAAAAATTTAAAATGCTTATATTTCGCGATCTAATTTTCGTATCGCGGCCAAATTTTGTTTGGTAATTTATTATGAGAGCGTGTTAATTTTGGGTGACAGGAGACCCCCACGGTGAGGGTCGAAAAAGTTAAAATGCTTATAACTTGCGATCAATTTTCGTAGCGCGGCCAAACTTTGTTTAATGATTTATTATGAAACAGTGTTAAATTTTGGTGACAGGAGACCCCCCCCCCCTACGGTGAGGGTCGAAAAAGTTGAAATGCATATATATAACTCGTGATCTAATTTTCGTAGCGCGGCCATATTTTGTTCGGTAATTTATTATGAAAAAGTGTTAATTTTTGGTGACAGGAGACAACCCACGGTGAGGGTCGAAAAATTTAAAACGTTTATAACTCGCGATCAAATTCTGTAGCGCGGCCAAATTTTGTTTGGTAATTTATTATGAGACAGTGTTAATTTTTGGTGACAGGAGATCCCCCATGGTGACGGTTGAAAAATTTAAAATGCTTATAACTCGCGATCTTATTTTCGTAGTGCGGCCAAATTTTGTTTGGTAATTTATTAGGACACAGTGTTACTTTTATTGACAGGAGACCTCCCCCCCAACGGAGAGGGTCGAAAAATTTAAAATGCTTATAACTCGCGATCTAATCTTCGATTCGCGGCCAAATTTTGTTTGGTAATTTATTATGAGAGAGAGTTAATTTTTGATGACAGGAGACCCCCCACGGTGAGGGTCGAAAAATTTAAAATGCTTACAACTAGCGATCAATTTTCGTAGCGCGGCCAAATTTTGTTTAATGATTTATTATGAAACAGTTAAATTTTGGTAACAGGAGACCCCCCCACGGTGAGGGTCGAAAAGATTAAAATGCTTATAACTCGTGATCTAACTTTCGTAGCGAGGCCATATTTTGTTCGGTAGTTTATTATGAGAGAGGGTTAATTTTTGGTGACAGGAGAACCCCCCACGGTGAGGGTCGAAAAATTTAAAATGTTTATAACTCGCGGTCAATTTTCGTAGCACTGCCAAATTTTGTTTGGTAATTTATTATGAGACAGTGTTAATTTTTGGTGGCAGGAGATCCCCATGGTGAGGGTTGAAATTTTTAAAATGCTTATAACTCGTGATCTAATTTTCGTAGCGCGGCCAAATTTTGTTTGGTAATTTATTATGAGACAGTGTTACTTTTGGTGACAGGAGACCCCCCACCCACGGTGAAGGTCGCAAAATTTCAAATGCTTATAACTCGCGATCTAATTTTCGTAGCGCGGCCAAATTTCGTTTGATAATTTTTAATGAGACAATGTTAATTTTTGGTGACAGGAGACCCCCCCCCCCCACGGTGAGGATCGGAAAATTTATAATGCTTATAACTCGCGATCTAATTTTCGTAGTGCGGCCAAATTTTGTTTGGTAATTTATTAAGGTATTGCATAGCTTTTATCGCGGGCTTTGAGCGCTGCGAAAGAATCTAGAAATTCCGCAACGAAAAAAAAAAACCTAACACTCCGGCTAACGTTGCTTCAGTTTGGCAGACTTCGGCACGGTATCCTTTCGGTAGACTTCGGCAGACATTAAAGCGGTATTTTTAAGATATTTTGAGAATATCAAGTCTCAAACTTATGTTTTTTATTTATTTCAGCTACCATAAACGTATAGTTTTAATGATAAAAATTCCTGATTAACCTACATGTATTGTAAGATAATAAAGATATTTTAAACGATATTAATTTCTCATTTATTCAATAAAAGAAAAAAAAATGTTATGTTATCGGTCATCACCCTCAAAAATTGTAACTTGAATTAATATCAAAGACAAAAAAAACTGCATAAATAAAAAGTAAATAAATAATTATGATTGCATAAGTTGATAAAAAATGCTATGCAATAGCTTTACCGCGGCAGTCCCCGAGTGCCACACGTCTTTTTTAGTATTATAACCAAACAAAAATTTATCACTTCAGTATTATAATTTCATGAGATATTAATAAAAGTATGAACATGTAATTTAACATTCAAAGCTCTACATTTTGAATTTTTATAATTCAAAAACTTATCATTGAAATGACTTACAATTTGGTACCTAGATATACTTTGAACGGAAAATTTATAATATAGCGTCACGATTGGATGTTGTAATTGATAAAAACAAATTTTTTGCTGGGTTTGATTTGTATATGGTCCTGTAGGAAAATTTTACATGCATCATGTAAAAGTAGACTTTATTTCCAATCGTTTGGCACCAGTAATTTTAGTCTATTATAATTTGTTGCAGGGTTAATACGAGGTGTTTACTTTTATCCTACGACTGTACCTAAAAATCCATATCCAGCCTTAAATGTAGAATATTTGAATATAATTAAAATAATAAAAAAATGCTAATATTAAAAAAGGTAACTTTTTTTCTAAAATGCTACACATTTAATACAAATAATTAATTACACAAGTTAATTTTTTTCTTAAATGTTGTTTTAGCTGAATATTAAAGTGCAATGCGGTAACATTTTTATATCAGCATTCCAAAAAATGTTGAAATGTCCTGTTAATGGAGAAATCATATAACATTTATTTTTTCTGTTCAAACTCATTTCTGTAAGAATTTAAAATAAGCAACTGAAATCATTAAAAGTGCAGCATTTGGATTATCGGGTATCGCAATTTTAATACATTTAAATTTTCTTACTATAGTCAATTTTACTATACGCAAAGTTGGGCAAAATACATCGAAAAACCATTTTCGATACAAAATACAAAATAAATTAGTTTTAGAAACCTAAAATACAAAATACTTTTCGAATTGAAAATATTCAAAATTCAAAATATATGTATTTCCAGAAATACATTTGAAAAAATTAAAAAAGCTTATGTATCAGATTACAGATTTGCATGGGCTGTGCACGGCACAGTCAGCTGACCGATATAGGGCCAATTTTAATCCACACACTCGAGACGGGTCGCAAATAATCAAACACTCAACGTCCCAGCGCTTCACGCCAACCTCCGAAGCCAAGCGTTTTGGGAGGGAAAAAACTTCGAAGAGCATGCAAGTCCGAAGTTGCTTCGATTTTTCATATTTCATCCATTTAAGGGTGTATTTCGATCCAAAGTGCTTATTTTCCGATTTATTTTTTAATTCATTTTTGCTCTCATATGCATCAAACTGGCAAATTGCCTTATTTAGGAAGTACACATGGTGCCGTGACTGTCGATTCTTTGATAAATGCAGAAAATATTGCAAAAAAAGCAATCAAAAACGAAATTTTGAACAGATTTTTCCGTAGCGGGAGATCTCTTAACGAAAAAAAAGGATCTTACTGAAACGATAATTGTTTATAAATCAAATTCTAATGAATTGAGCATAAAAAGACATCACACGGCACCTTATACGTCTCTTCAAAAATCCCCTCAGCAAGTTTCATGTTTCTACTTTTAAAAATGTGTCGGAAATTGTATCGGAAAATTTCCAGCTATTGAAGGTGAAAAAGCGTTTTTTCGAATACACCCATAACCGCGTATGTCTTGTTTATGGAATATTTGTAAGAATACGAGTGCGAATTAAAAAATGCTTATCTGATCTTTTGAAAAAATATACATGCATTATGAATGCTCTGTAAGTTGACCTTTCTTTTTCCAAGCTAAAGCATTTATTTATGAAGTTTTATGCATATACAATGTACTACCATCTAGTGTCAGTACACAAATACATTACAATTATCACCTGAATATAAACAATGCATAAACTGAATACATACATGCGTATAATATTGTGAACAAGTGAAATATTTAATCTTATAGATCCATTCTATAACTTTGGCCTTTCTTTAAATGATCTAATAAATAATGAAAATTTACTATAATCAAATTAGCTACTGGTTTAGAGTATGTTATAATAAGTGCTTTGTTGCCGATTGATAACAGGTTAAAAATATCCAATAAAGGATACAATCGCCTCTCCTCAAAGTTTTTGGTTCATAAATAACTAGGAAATAAAAATTTAGCCTTCATTCATTTTCTTTCAGAATCCTCCTTATGCGCTAAAATGCTGTTATGCTGATAATCTTGATTAAAATAGTCAGGAAGCAGAATTTTTTTTTCCATAATAATAGAAAACTTTGAATTTTATTTATGCTGTAATTTATAAAATTGTGTTTATTTTAAAGATTGCAAGACCAGTGTATATTAATGGAATGCTCACTTACTTTTCTTTTAGGAGTTACTACCGAATTTATTTTCAAAAAATTAAAAAATATACTTTATTATGAGGAATTTGAAAAAGTAAAAATCTAATCATGCTCATTATTGAATTTGTGGTATTCTTGCAATTCTGCATTATTCTTTTAGAATGTACTTTATACTATCAGTACTTAATAAACTGTATAAAAATTAATCTATTATTTTCTGAAAATTACAAAGAAAAAAAAACAAGAACGAAAAATAAGGCGACCAGCATAGACTATGAAACATTTTCCAACACTTTCAGAATACTGTAACAAAATTTTGCAATTTATTCAGCTGAAACATGATATCTAAATAAACAATTTGAAAACCCGATTTCTGCAACTAACATCAACAATTTAAAAAATATCAGTTTTTTAAAACTTCCTGTATATAATCTATATGTGTATATTTACTACATAGTATATGCTAAAAGTTCATTTAGTTAAACGCAGTATAGTTAACAAAGTTGAAAATCTTTTTTTAAATTACCATCAATAAACGGAATTGTACTTGCGATTTTTTGTACCTCCTTGTATGTATATAATACAGTAGAGCGCCGATTATCCGAACTCCAATTAACCGAACTTCCAATTATCCGAACCGTGTTTTTCGACTTTTAAATTTTTTAACCGAACTTCCAATTATCCGAACAGCGTATTTCTCTTTTTAATTTTTTTCCGAACTTCCAATTATGCGAACGGCATATTTTTCATTAAAAAAAAAAACCTCCAAAACCTAAATATTTTTTTTTCTGTCCCTTCCAATTACATTTCTCTTTTTTCACCCTGTTATCTATCTTTTTTCTTTTCTTTCTTGGCATACAAAATTTAATCCGGAAACTGCAAGGTGTTTTTCGGGAGTTTTGTTAGTGGGAAGAGAGAACACAAAAGGTTTGAAGAAAGGGGTTGAAAAACCAAGGTCAAAGCACAAAATTCCTGTTTGTATTTTTCTCCCCTCACCCTCGCTGTGGACACGTGTTACAATCAATGTCTAAGGTTGCAATGCCATCCCAAGGGGGTGGGAGGGTATTTCTTTGAAGTTTCTTATCGCAATGAACAGGTCACAGACCCGGTGTGAAGCCAGGACTAGAGAAAAGTAAGGGCTAAGACATTTCTTTGACACCAGGTCGGGAGTGGAGAAAAACTGGTTTGTGTGACGTAGCTACGTTGACAAAGGTTTCTTGTTAGCGGTTGTTGATTGCACCAGCGATCTAGCTCATTTATTTTTCTGCAACGAAGGAGAAAAGATGTCTGGAAAGCGAAAAAGAGTTGTTCTTTCGCTAGGAGACAAAGTAAAGATATTGAAGAGGCTGAAAAATGGTGAAGCAGGTACAAAATTAGCAGTGGAGTTTAGTGTAGGAAAGTCTACAGTATCAGATATAAAAAAGAATGAAGAATCAATTATGAAGTATGTAACGGGACTTTAAAGTGAGCAAGGAAGCTTAGATAGAAAATCGATGAAAAAATCCTTTGATGATAAAGTAGATAAAGCTTTGCACATGTGGTTTTTGCAGAAACGCTCATCTGGTCATCCCATTTCTGGACCCTTATTATGTGAGAAGGCTATATTTTTCAACGAAAAGCTGAATGGAGAAAATACTAATGCATTTCAAGCAAGCTCTGGGTGGCTTAGAAATTTTAAGCTACGGCATGGTATACGCGAAATCGGATTGCATGGTGAAAAATTATCTGCATCTACAGAGGCTGCTACGAAATTCGTAAAAGAATTTATTGAATTTGTTGAATCAGAAAAATACGAAGAAGAATTTATTTACAATGCAGATGAGACCGGCCTGTTTTGGAGATCTTTACCCCGAAAATCATTAGCATCTGGGTTCGTAAAAAAGTGCTTCAGCAACTAAATTAAACAAAGAAAGAATCACAATTCTTAATTGCGCAAATGCAACCGGTAACCATCGAATACCATTGTTCGTGATAGGACAGTCAAAGAATCCTCGATCTTTTAAGAATTGGAAAAATCGGCCAGTAATTTACACTTCTCAAAGGAAGGCTTGGATGACATCAGAAGTTTTCATTGATTGGTATGATCACACATTCATTCCTAAAGTTAAAACACATCAAGAAGATATGAAGAAAGAGGGCAGAGTACTCCTACTTCTTGATAATGCACCTTCACATCCGTGTGCAGATACCCTTGAACGGGAAAATGGGAAGTTCCGAGTAAAGTTCTTGCCATCTAACGTTACATCGCTGATACAGCCCATGGATCAGCGTGTAATAGAGACATTTAAGCGCTTTTATAGAAAGCAAATGTTGAGAAAGATGCTTCTATCAGAAGACACTGAAGAGCCTGATTCCCAGAATGCCATAAAAATTAATTAAAAAGATTATTGCATTATGGCTGCCGATTCCTGGAAGCTTGTAAAATCATCAACGTTAAAAAATGCCTGGAATAAAATTTTAAATAGAGAAAAAAGTGATACTGGAGCAGAAGCATCTGATAAGGAAAATGAGGAGTGTAAAACTATAAAAGAGATGGGAAGAATCCTAAATTATGAGGAAAAAGAAATTGATGAGTGGATAAATTGTGACATGCAAGACCCTGGATATCAGATTTTAAATGACAATGAGATTGTGGCTGAGATTGAAGGCGAGAATGAAAAAAATGAAAATGAAATTGAAAATGAATGCTCTGAAAATGACCCAGGTCCATCACATAGCGAAGCCTTTGAATGCTTGGAAACAGCTATGAAATGGCTCGAAAGGCAGAAAGACGCTGATCCTATTCAAGCAATGCATTTAAAAAGCATCAGAGATATGGCAGCATTGAAAATAATGTCTTCTTTGAAGCAAGAAAAAATCAAAAGCTTTTTTACTTAAATTATAATCTTAAAAAAAAGACAAAAAAAAATTAAAAAATGAAAAAAAGACAAAAAAAAAATTTAAAAAATGAAAGAAAGGCAAAAAAAAAAAAAAAAAAAAAAAAAAAAAAAAAAAAAAAACATTTTTAAACACGCCAGCACTAACAGTGTTGCCAGTCCTAAGCCTGGATAAAGTGTGAAGGTTTTTGTATAGATAGGGATATCCTTTAAATTGTCTGTCCAATTATCCGAACTTTTGCTTATCCGAACTAAGGTCGGTCCCGACGTGTTCGGATAATCGGCGCTCTACTGTATGTAGAATTTCTACACTAAGTAATATGAAAAATTAAATAATAAATAAAGTAAAAACGCGCAGCAAAAATGAAATAACGATTTTTCCGCCACAGACCGTATGAATCGGAATTCTTTTTAGTATCCGTGTAAGCGAACCGTAAATGCTAAAAAAAATATTTATTTTCATTAATGAGTATTTCATCGTAAACCCAAAAACATGTAGGATAAATCAAGTTCATAAATACTTTTAAACTATGTTGAAATATCTTGATGAACTAAGTCAACTATTGTTTCAACTATTATACCTTCATAACACTAGAAACATGCAGTTTAAATTTTTCAGCATCAGCCTTTACTTTGTAACAGTATAATCTTATTGTAACAGCATCAGTATTCGACTTAGTGTAATCAATAGCAACTTGTGTAGACATAAATTAATTTGCAAGTTCAAACGCATTTTCTTTGAAAAAAGAAAATTCTTTTACTTGAATATTTTGCATCCAAGTTAATTGGATATAAATATTTGCACATGTAAACTTCAAACTACGGTACTAGAATAGAATATAGCATATACGTTGCACGTCAAATTTCATTTTTTCGCCAAAGCACTTGGTTAGAGGGGTTGGCGTGGAGAGCGCTGGCACGTTGAGTGTTTGTTTATTTGCGGACCGGACCGAACCTGTTCTTGAGTTGTTCTGGGCTTGTCCGGGCCGGGTATTGGGTTTATTTATTTATTTATTTATTTTTATTTATTTATTTATTTATTTATTTTTTGAAAGATATGCTCAAACGGACTTCGTCCTCACTTTTTCGGGTTCCGGGCTTTACATTTTTCTGCAGACTCGGGCCGGATCTAACTTATTCCTTCCAGACCGGAACGGGATTGGATTTTATTCTTCCTAGAGGTCTGCACTAGTCAAAAATTTTAGTATATGTTCCGACCAGTCTGTATGGAAATCATTAACTCATCTCGACTTGGCCTGGCCTATGTAAAAATCAGTAAAATCTGGCCTGACCCAATGATTTTTTTTTCAAACAATGTATTTATTTTTAAATTGCTATAATTTTACAATTAAAAATTTTAATTTTATTATTTTTAAACAATAGTAAATATATTTTTACGTAATAGAAACAAAACAAAGTAAAAAGAACTCTGAAAATAAATCTGTCTATAAATCCTGTCTTAAAAGGTAAATGCGTTGATTCGTGCAAAATAATTTTAATAGCAAGAAATATATATATAATTCAGTTAGAACAAACTATGTTCCTGCTAAGAAGGAAACCTGTTTATAATGGATTTTTTCTCCGGTCTTGTGCGAATCCGTGTTAGAAGATTTTCCTTTATAGCATTTTTAAGTCTTTTAAGTTTCCAAAGAATGGAATAGATATTAACCATATTAATTATGACTTAAACATTTACGTAAAAATAAAGATTAATTTGTAAATAAATATCGCAGTCCAAAGTGATTTTTAAAAAGGAAGTCTGTAAACATGAAAAAAAGCTGAAATAAATATATTTTATCAGAATTTCTCGCACAAGATGATTTTTAACTATACCGACACAAAAATTTATATTTTCTGAATATTTAGTCGGTCTGGGCTAATCAAGTTTCTGTACGAGTAGGGCCTGCCCGAACTTTTAGCTTTTATATCGAGCCGAGCTAATTCCAAGATTTTACTTTTTGTACCGAATTATGTTAATTCTTTTTTTTTTTTTCTACGAGCCAATTCTTAAACCGATCTGGGCCAATAAAATTGTGTTATGAAACGGAATGGGCCGGACTAAAACGATCTTTGTACGGTTTTGATCGGACCCAATAATTTTTTATCCCTCTAGACCTCTTATTATTGTTTTCAAAATGTAACTGTAAGGTGTTTTTGTAACATGGATTTGAAATTATAAATTAGCGAAGTAAAGAAATAAAAGAAAAAAAAGAAAAGAAAGATAAAGAAAACAAATCAATCTATGGAAGAACACGCTTCACATAATAAACGAAGAATACTTATAGATAAAATGTTAAAATGTAAAAATATAAAATTTTTCTTGCATACAATTCAGCTTCATTTTAAGCGCAGCAGTAAAGTGTTATCAAAATATCCTACAACTCAGAATTATGTTTGGAAATTATGACTGGCCATCAATAAAAATCAATTTCTCAAATTGAGAATCACTCAATAAATTTCTTTTTAGAAAATTTACAATTGGGTAATTCCATGAACGCATGTCGTGTAAGTCACATACTACGATTTTGGATACCAGTATCTTAGAACGGAAAAATGTGACTTATTTTATCAGAGATATTTCATTGATTGATTGAATAAGGCCATGCAAACCTTTCGAAAAAAAAAAAACGGTGGCCAACATTTTAGCAGTTGCTAAAAATGTGACTTACACGACAAGTGCTCGTGGAATTACCCAATTAAGGATCGACAGAAACAGGTTTTTAAGGCCGAAAATGAAACCGAATTTTGGTGATCGGTAGTAAAAATTGATAATAATAAATAACATAATATGAATTTTGATGAAATTTAATGCATTAGCTTATGCTAAAATTCTATTAATCCTGAAAAATGCAGCATAACTGCATTTTCATTTTGCATCGTCCACCTGTTGGGCGATTTTTACAAAACTTAGTAACAACTTAAATCAACGTTCAACTAAATCTGAAATTCGATGAAAATCTGCGCATTAGTACTTGAGATAGAGCTATTGCAGAAATTGTGAAAAATACAGCATAGCAGCGCCACCTCTTTGATTTACACCAAAACCTAATCTATATCAACTTATGTCAACGTCTAACTGAATCTAAAGTTTTTTTTTTAATTCTGTGCATTAGTACTTAAGATAGGCGCGCCCACAAAATTTGTGTCACATACAATCAAACTCACTAAAACACATTTCTTTAAAACAGTCATTGTTCGGGATCATCAAAAATGTAAATCCAACGAAAACCTGAAATCGAATTTTTTCTCTAATCTCCTCAATACTTTTTTCTTGTAAAATAGAGGAAAGCAAAAAGAGTGAGTAATTGAAATTCGTAGCGACAGTTCAATAGCTTTTCTTACATAAACATGCATTTATAGAATAATTGTACAATCTCCTTTGTTGGAAATTGGTTAAAAATATAATAATGGATTCATAATTCGGTTGGTTAAATACATAATTCATTAATGCATCGATAACTACTACGCAAATATGTATAAGTATTGACCTCATGAATAATAAATAACAAATAATATAAAAAGGAATCTGTAATAATAAAGAGACAAGTTTGTGAGTGTGTCGGCGCCGTTCTGAAGAGACTGCTACACGTTGAGTTAAAAAATTTGAGGGGAAGGAATATGAAGTTTTGCACATCGAAGCCCGATTTTCGATTAGATTTTTTATTTAATTTTTTAGGCGATTTTTCCACATTAGTGAAAAGAGTACGGTTTCATCCTTTTAACCTAGCATAGTAAATTTTGTTCTATTTTCAATAAAGTTTATTCGGAATTCGTACAGCAATTTTTGAATTTTTAACGAATTTTTTAATGTTATTTTTATTTATTTATTTATTTTTATTTTATTTTATTTATTTATTTATTTTAATTTTATTTATTTATTTATTTATTTGCATTTTGCGGTTTTTTTTTGGAATTGATAACAAGAAATTTGTTTAAAACTTTTAGCCTAATGCACGAAATTTCGTCTGCTACGATTTTTCAATTTCAATGATTTTAATGCAATTTTTAATGAGATTTTCAATGCGATTTTAAGCGATTTTTGAGATTTTTAACGTTTAGCGTTTGTTTGTTTATTATTATTTTTTTTTCATTCATGAAATATTCCCAATTACAATGTTTTACCATATTAGAATATATTTTGACCGCTTTTTAATATTTAGTAATTGTTAATGTATTTTTCAATGTGATTTTTAGCATTTTTTCGAGTTCTACGGCAATTTTTTTAACATTGGAAAATAAAATTTTGTTTCAAACTTTTACCCAGTCCTTCTCTCTATAAAAAACTGGAACCGTTGAGAGAGTATGTAATAGACAATATTTTTTGCGAAATCTACCTAAAGTGTCAAAAGTTTATGTACAATTATTTTTTAATAGCAATTTTATCAAATATCTCAAATTCTTACTTAATACCGCTACCCTCTCAAGTAATATATCTCCTGATAGGTCATTTAACGGAGTTTTATTTAGTAATACTTTTGTTAAGAATAGAGTGCGCTCCCTGGGGGTAGAATGTGGAAATAACAGAACATGATTTTGAAAATTTGGAAATCTAACAATGTGATTTGTTTTAAACTTTATGATAGTTTATAAAGCATGATAATATATATATATATATATATATATATATATATATATATATATATAAAGAATGGTGAGACATATTTCATGTTGCAATGGGGAAGGGGCATGAGAAAAATTAGGAAACGTAACAAGGGGGCGCTGTTTGAAACTTTAAGATTGTTTACAACACATAATAAAAATTTTTGTGCCGAAGATTTCCTGAAGAGACCACTGCACATACGAGTATTTGAACATTCTACGCGGCCAAAAGTCAAATTATTAAAGTGTGAAGATTGTTCGACAACCTGAGTTAGATGACAGTTTCGAGACCTATACCCAACCCTTTCCACCTTTTTCAAGCGCGCGAATCTCCTTCAAATTTAGTCGGAATTCGATCGTTCAATTTGTTGCTTGTGTCTGTTTTCGACGTTCGTGTAAACACATTACCTTTTAAATGAAATATTTATTATTTTACGCTTATTTTGAAAGTTTTTCTGATGGATACTGGTACAACAGATAATAATGCAAAACTTAAATATAATTGTTTGTTGTTTTATCATCGTGAACTTTAGTTGTTGTACTTTGAAGGTACCCTCTAATTATAGTAATATTATTTCTAAAAATTTTTATTTAATCGAGTGTTTCTTGTGCTACCCAGTCAGATCCTGTTATAATTTCTAAAAAAAAAAAAAAAAAAGAAGTTTGAGCCTTGTGAAGTAAAAAAACCAAAGAAATTGCCTCGTAAAAGCGCGGATGTGTATGCCTTGGTGCTTTGAACTTTTTTCTCCAAAAACAGAAAAAAATTGATTATCGTAAATTGCATTCTAAAAGAAAATATTTTTATTGTAGGTTCACAAAGTGCCTTGGGAGTAAGGTCTGGAGCCCATAAATGCTTGTTTGATCGAATGCAGAGCTTTAATTTGTCCAATTTAGAAGATAAATTTGATTTCTTAAAAGATCAACTAATATCGCGTGAAGGTTATACAGAAGACCAAATAGAGGACTTAAAACACAATTCTGCACACTTTAAATTGCAAATTAAGCAGAGATAGTTAAAAGGACATAAAAAGGAAGACATATTACAGAAAAACAACTATTTTTGGCTTGAAAGAACGTTTGAGATACCTGTCATATGTTGTCGTTCTATAAGATTTCGTTATGTCAATGAAAATACTGATGTTGCGGAGGAAAAAACTAACTTTATAAAAAAATTACAGTGGCACTAAATGCCATTGAGGTTTATTTAAATGGAAACAAATACTCAGTTATTTACATCTTTATCATGACAATGGTAGGTGGCAAGATCTTCAACGATGCGACTTGCACAAAGTCTACAAGCCAATGCTACACATGTGGTGCAACTTCTAAGCACTTCAACATAATTGATATTCAAATAGAAATTGATTCTTAAACTATCAAGTGTGGCCTTTAAATTTTACATGCTAGAATTATGATTTTTGAAAGCATTTTCAATTTGGCTTATAAGTTGTCAATAAAAAATATAGAGAGCAGAAGACTGAAGAGCAGAAAAAAACCCATCGAAATGCAAAAAAAGATTTCAGAAAGAAACTGGTTTGTTGGTAGACTTACCAAAGGCGAATTTTGGCAATACCAATGATGGTAATACAAACAGGAGTTTTTTCGAAAACCCCAAATACTCTTTTGACATACAGGCATTAATTATGACCTAATATATTGCTTAAAAGTCATACTGAAGAGAATATCTAGCGAACATACAATTAATCCAGAAAAATACGGGAAATATGCATTACGCACTGCTCTCTTATATGTATATTTGTACCAATGGCATCAGATGATTTCAGCAATGCCCAAAATATTAATTGATGGTGCAGTTATCATTACAAACGCATTATTTCCCATTGGGCAGCTTTCAGAATTGGTCGCAGAATCGCGTAACTAGCATTTTAGACTACACCGCCAAAACTTCGTGCAAAAATTCTCGAGGAAAAATTGCAGCAAAGGTATTTTTTTTTTACTACTTTTAACATCAGATCCTCTTATAAGTACTATGAGAAAAGTAAAAAGAAGAAGGATGAACTCCTTTTTGCTAGAAACAATTCTTTTGTCTGTGAAGCTCAATATTCGTGATGAGTTTTCAGAGACTTAAAAAGATGAACATTAGTTTTAAAAATAAAAATGTGCTTTGTTTTAATAAATCTAACAAAGCTATGGGGGACCCCGGGACAAGCATCATTCTTGGGAGCCCCCTTATATCTATCTATAGAATTTGTTTGTGGGCAATGTGGAAGTAGCCAGTATTAAATTTCAAACATATTCTACGTATGCATAAATTTTGTACTCAGTGCTGCTCACATCTGTATACAAAATATCCCAAAAAAGATAATCATAGCTTTAAGAAAAAGTACTAGATTGATATTAATAGAAAGAAATGATAGATTGGTTGATACGAATATTTCGTTGCAAACTTTTACCCTGCTTATCTACGCACATTATAAAAATAAGAAAAAAGAAATCTCAAAAATTGTCATAATTAATGATTTTAACTTGTCGCATTACGAGGAAACTTTAATAAAGAACTTCTTTTAAAAATATAGAATGCTAAATAGTTGTAATAAAATTTTAATCATTATTTTTCTAGTGATATAGTCTGTTTTCTGCATGGCATGGAGGGAATATTAGAAGCAGAGAGGGAAAGGGGGACCCTTCCTAAAGGTCGCACTCCTTCCTAAACGATTGTAAAAACATATGGATTTTAGTCACTTAAGCATTTGGCACCCTTTAATGAAAATCCTGATTAATCTCATGGCGGCCCTTTTAAAGAGAGGGAATGGAACCGGGACAACTGCCTCTCATGCCCCTGCATAAATCGGGCCCTGAATAAATCATCTTTACAAATTTAGTAAATGTATTTTTTTTTTCAATCGCATCCTTTAGAAAAGTTATATATCATAAAATAATTTTGGCCGCGTAGATAACGCAAATACCCGTATGTACGCTGCACAAAGAACTGCAAAATTTTGGGAGAAAGTACCTCTATATATGAAATATGCACCTCGAAAGCCAATTTTCGATTTTTTTTATGCGATTTTAGACAGGAGTTTTTTATAATATTTCAAAGCAATTATTAAACATTAGCGAAATAAATGCGGTTTCATTCTTTTAACCTAATATATTGAATTTTGTTTTCTTTTCAATATAATTTATTTGGATTTGGAGCAAAAAATTTTGGATATTTAGTGAATTTTAATGCGATTTTTAATGTCTTTTCGCATTTTGTCTCTATTTTTTTTACATTAGTAAAAGGAATTTTGTTTCAAACTTTTAGTCTAATCTACTAAATTTTGTCTGCTAAGATTTATGAATTTCAGCAATTTTTAAAGCGATTTTTAGCGATTTTGTGAGTTTCTTTAGATTTAATGGTGATTTTTTGTCATTCATGTAATATTTCCAATTACAATGTTTTACCCTATTAGAGTAAATTTTGACTCTTGCGATTTTCAGTGTTTTTTCGAGTTCTATGGTGATTTTTGATATTCTGAAGTAAAAATTGATTTCAAATTTTTAATCTAATTTTAACGATTTTAATGAGATTTTTCAAGATTTTTCGCGTGTTGCATCTATTTTTCATCCTCCATAAAGATTTCCATGTACTACTTGATTATCCCGACGACCAATTTCGCCGAATTGTATAAATCGTCAAACTACTCGCCAAATTATGCAAATCGATGCAATTTTTATGTTAAATAATGAAAGTACAAATAAATTAGAAAAACATGAACAAAAATACAAATAAAATAACAGAAAAAAATCACTTAATTCGTAACAAAAATGTATAACGTGTTTAATGTCACGTGAATATGATATTTACGATCAGCCATTATTGACATTTAAACTTATAGTTAGGCGATAGTTTCTTGGATAATAAAGTAGAACTGATTTCTGATTAGAATGTTTTATCCATTTGTGAAAATTCTGATTACTGCATTTTTTAAATCAGTAGTGATTTTTAATGCATTTTTGAATGTGTTTATTAAAGCAGTTGTCAATGCGGTTTTTAATGAACTTTTCAATGCGAATAGTGCCATTTTTTCGATCTCCACAGTGATGTTTTAACAATTAAAAAAGGAATTTGGTTTCATACTTTTAGCCTAATATAGTAATTTTCACCATCTGCCTTTTTTAAAATTTTGTCAATTTTTAATGCGATTTTTAGCGATTTTTCGAGGTATTTTATGTTCCGCGTCGATATTTTTGTAATTCATGAAAAATGCATGATTACTATATTTTACTCGACTAGATTAAATTTTTATTCCCGGGATGCATCTACATTTAGTGATTTTTAATGAATTTTTCAATGCGGTTTTTAGTGATTTTTCATGTCGCACGGCTATTTTTTGAAATTCGGAAAAGGAATTTGGTTTCAAACTTTTAACTTTATTCTTTTGGAAAATTTTGCCTTCTACGAATTTTGAAATTTAGTCAGCTTTAATGCGATTTTTTCAATTTACTCATTATTTTTTACGCTTTACGTCGATTTTTTGTCACTCTTGAATGTTTTCCAATTACATTGTTTTACCCTAACATACTCCAGACTAATACAGTTAATTTTTCCATGTATCTATTTTTAATGCAATTTTTCGAGATTTTTTACGTTTTGAGCTGATTTTTTGACATTTCTGATTACAGTGTCTTACCCAAATACAGTAAATTTTGATTCCAGCGAGTGATAAATATTTAGCGATTTTTAAGGATTGTATGAATACCAAGGCGTTTCTTCGCCATTTTTATAAGGAATTCAGTTTTAACATTTTAGCTTAATGCAGTAGATTTTGTTTTCCTCGAATTTTTTTTTATTTTAGCGTTGTTTAGCCAATTTTAGAGACTCCATGCGTCGATATTTTGTTATTTCAGAAAGAAATAATTAGATTACACTATTTTACTCTTTTTATGTAAATTTTGTCCCCTCCTATTTTTAAATTTGAAAAAAATTTTAATGCATTTCCGAATACAATTTTTAGACTTTTTTTTAGAGTCCACGCCAATTTTTTCACATTCGAAAAAGAAATTTCCTTTATAACTTATAGCTTAACATGGTGAATTTTGCCATCAAAGATTCATGATTTTTAGTGTATTTTTATGCGATTTTTAGTATTTTTTCGATTTTTTTCACGTTTCAGTTTCACGTCGATTTTTTTGTCATTTTTGAAAGATTTGTGATTACAGCGTTTTGTGTCGATATTTTTTAAATTAATGACAGAGTTCAGATTAAAATATTTTGTTCCATTATGATAAAATTTGTCCACAGAAATTTGATATAAAGTTATATCCTAATATAGAAAATTTTGTCTTGCAGGTTTTTTTATTTTATTGATTTTTAATCTGTTTTTTTTTAGTGAATTTTCAAGTTCCGCGGCTGAGTTTTAACATTGGTAAAATAATTTCTGTTTCTAATTTTTAGCATAAATAGTACAACGTGTTTGTTCTCCATGCTTTTTCAATTTTACCAATTTCTAATGTAATGTTTCTAATATTTCTTCAGTGTAACATTTAGCGAGTTTTGGGAATTTTGACATTCCTTGTCGATTTTTTTTATATTCATGAACGAATTCCCATTACAATGTTTTCTGACTAAATATTAAATTTTTACAGCAATAACTTTCAAACATTCAGCGTTTTTTAATATAATTTTCAAAGTCATTTTTAGCCATTATTTAAGTTTCTTGGTGATTTTTTGCCATCCGAAAACCATTTTCGATTTCAAAATTTTTGCCTAATATAGTTTTTTTTTTTCGATAGCAATGTTTTATCTCCTAATTGGAATTGGGGGTTTCGTGTCTACATTTTGTTATTTATGAATAATTTCCGATTACAGTGCTCCCCCCCACCTTATTATTAAATTTTTAAGCATTGATTTCCAAATATTTAGCAATTTTTTTAATGTATAAGTCAGTATTAAAGTATATAAGTAAGTCAGTATGTAAGTAGTGCATAAGTCAGTATATAAGTAAGTATCATGAGTCAATGTATAGCGGTATAAAACTAAAAAACATAAATTTGTCTTGAAGTTGTTGCTTCAAAAGTTCCACTTATAACAGTAGATCTTGTTTTACATATTTGGCATGTTGTTTTAACTTGATCGTTATTATCAAAATAAATTATTTTTTAAAAATTCCCATCTAGGATGGCGCTAATATCGTAATTCACTAACTCACTTGATACATTATGAACCGTAGCTGAAGAAATATCAGCCATTCTTTCACAACACTTTAACATTGCATTACATTTCTTTTTACTAATACATTACATTTCATTTTATGGTTCTTTAAAAAGCACTATACACAGCAAAACCTTAATTCTTTCGGTTTATCACATATTATTTTTTATCTTTCTCATAGCAACGTTATAATTATAAAAGTTAGAACTTTAGAATTACAACAGTTCAGCAAAAATACCTAAATAAAGCAGAAAAGCATTCATTTTAAATTATAATCCTTATCGTATCAGTGGTTGAAAAGCATGTTTGCATTAACTTCTAGAAAAGAACCCTGTAAGACTAAAGAAAACAGACAGGCACAAATTTTGCTTTTGTGTATCTTATATCTGCAGTTTAAACAAAGCAGCTTGAAATCTACAGAAATGTATTTTGAGTATTTTCAAAATGTAAAATGCTTGAAAAAAATCATTTCAAAATACATTACCAAAATACTTTCATTCAAAATACAAATCGTCAAGTTAAACTACAAAATACAAATATATTTTGAAAATTTATTTTAAATACATGTATTTTCGATACTGACCATCTCTGACTTTACGTATATCTACATTTTTCTATTTTAATGTGTATCGAACGATGGGCACGGTTCTATTTTAATGTGTACCGTTTGTACCCGTTAAAATCCAACTTGCAGAAATATAAATAAGTATTAATGTAACCGATATGATTCCATCGGATTCGGTAAGATATAGTTATCACATCCGATGCAGCACTGTAATAGGAACCCGCCCTACAGGAAAAAAAATTACAGCTGCTATAAATCCAGTTAAGTAAGGAATAAATGTGGTTTCGCAGGGCAATGCATTCTAGTACAATTGTAAATGCGGTAAAAAAAATTCAACCTATTTTTCAATGTTTAGGATCGGGTACAATCTGATTACCTGACCAGATATGAGATTCTCATACGAAACATAGCGGCAGGAAAAATATTACAGGCAATCCGTTAGGCAAGATCTGGTAAAATAAAAATCTAAAGTCATCTATAAATCTTGTAGTCACTTGACTAACCCGTTTCAAAATCACGTTACATAACTTGATGGTGGATTAAAATCACAGCGCAAGCTCAAGCACATAAAAAATGGACTCGAATAATGCCGGGGCTGGTTAAGAACCTACACGAGTCACTGAAAAAGACCCGGATGATAATGTTAATTTTATGAAAGCGTTATTTTCAAATATCTCGCTCAAATTTTAATATTTTTGAACGGTTTTTTTTTCTTTTTGCATAGGACAGCTGAGGACGGCTAGTTTTAAGGATAGTTTTTACTTTTCGATTTTAATTTCAGATTTAAAAAAAAAATTACTTTCGGAACCGGTTTGAACCGGTTTTGAAATTAAAACTTTTTTAATATAAAACAAATGTACCAAAATCGAAAAATTAAAAACTAGCCTTAAAATTAACCGTCCTCAGCTATTCTATGCAAAAAAAAAAAAAAAAAAAAAAAAAAAAAAAAAAAAAAAAAGATCATTTAAAAATATTAAAATTTGAGCGAGATACTTGAAAATAACGCCTCCTATAGACTTAACATTATCATCTGGGTCTTTTTCCGTGAACGCTTGGTCTCTTAAAAGCTGGTTATCCGGTCTTATGCAGGATTTTAATCGGAATTCGACCTATAATAAAAAAGGTAAGGCTGAGCGGAGTCATGTCAGGTTTGCCCAAGCTCAAGTTATCCGATCCGACACTGAATTTTCATTGCAAATCTGATCTTGTGGGGATGAAACCGACACACATATTTCTATCCGGGTGAAATCTAGTCATTTGACCGGATGGATAACCACCCCAAAATATCATTTTAATAAGAATTTCACACTTCCCAAAGTGCTTACAATATGCTCACTTAAAGAAAACTTTAAAGAATTCACAATAACTTGAAACACTCGTCACTGTGATTTCACATCGGCAGCCAGGCATAGTGAGACGTCACAATGGTATACGAGTTATATCACGCAATGTAAAGCTTTTTCCATATTTCAGAATGTTTGTTTTATTCAGTTTACTCGGTTTCTGTAGCACAAACATGTATGCAAATTTAAAACAGATTTAATCTATTTTTAGGTTCTTTAAATTAGATTATTTTCTAAATAAACAAGTTTCAGAACGTTTTATATTCTCCTAAATCCTCTGTTTCATGTTTCAAATGTAAGAATAACAGTAATACGATAAGGATTTTTCCAAAGTATTTTACATTACTGTAAAAGGAGGAAAGAGTCTTAAATTTAAGAAATCTAAATTCGCTTGGAAAATAACCCATTATTTAGAAATCGATTGGCAATCTGATATCACAAACTGTGGATTTGTTTTTATAGATTCTAAATGTAGTCTTTATAATGCTCAACTTAGTAGTAATTGGATTACATAAGATTGTTCTAAAATGTTTATTTGGTTGTAGAAAGAAGTAAGTTTGAATAACTTCTGGTTTTCATTTAAATTTTTTTTTAAATGTAGTTAATGATAAAAAATAATTATTATTTGGATTTTAGGGGAAAGTTGTGGTTTTGATGAAGAAATAAAAATATATTTAAGAAAAAGAATATATGCATATTTTAATGTAATTAAATTTTACATTTTAAAACAGTAATAAAGTATAAACTCATTTTCAAGTCTCAAACATTATTGCGGCGTTACAGGAGTTAAAAAATTTTCTCTAGTTTGAACCAGTTTCTCTAGTTTTGGTGCCCAGTAGCTGCCACTATAAGATGGTGAAATCTCGAACCAACATTTGGAGCTTTCTATTTCAATCTCGTTCTAACTATAAGAACTATGCTTTAACAGGAGCTACAAATATTGGTTCCAGATTTCACCATCTTACAGTAGCAGCTATTGTGCACCAACATTTGGTTCAAACTAGGACAAGATATTTAACAGTGTAGATTCTTGATTATTTGAGTCATTCAGTGTGCTGAATTTATTTATTGATTTCTTTATCCGTCAAACTCTTCAAATGGAAGCATTTGATTATCACTCGTTTTTCCAAATCTTCCATTTTCTAAAAAACTCTAAAATAGTCTTCATTTAAATGCTACCAATCAAACAATAATCAAGCTATTGATCTGAAATTGTGGGTATAAGCTAGTAATGGACAGCACTATACAATACTATCGTATAACTGGCGTTATTGCTATGTCGCATGTCGGGCTTGAGACTTTTCATCCGACTCTTGTAAATTAATGATAAAGAAGGGTTTTTTTAATGATTAAAGAAATATCGATTATAAATCCCCCTCTACAAATTAAACTGCTTTTGCTTTTGAAAAAGGATTCGGTGCTTACAATCGGATTTTATTGTAGTTATTAGTTTAAAAAGTTTATATTCTTGTGGTATTACTGATATCTATCTCCACTCAAAGAAAGCATCCTACGCATAACTATTTTAAAGATGAAAATAAGTCATTATTGCAAATTGGGAAGAAATGAAATAGGAAATTTTGAAAAGTTGTTTAACTTTATAATTTTAGTTAGCTTTCATTACAAAAAGTAAAAAGCTACCTATTGCAGCAGTAAGAAGGAAAGCACTTCCGAAACATTTTGGTATATTTTCACCGATCATGACCCCTGACCCCCAAACCACCTTCCGTTCAAATGTTGACACACACACACATATATATATATATATATTCATTAATTTTTTAGATCTCAAAATTATATTAAAAGAAAACAAATTAATAACGGATATATATGACAAATGGAACGAATTTAATTTTAAAATTAATACATTTATTAATTTAAATCCTATCTTCATAATTCTGTATATCGTAATATAATCCCTAATCATTTATATAGAATAAAATGTATATTTTCTTTTCATCTTATTAATGTAAATAATAAAAAGTTTATTTATGATGCATTAAATAATGATTTTCCTAAACAATTCATATATTCTTTAATATACAATTTGTAATTACATGATCTTAAAAATAATTAACGCATTGCGTAAAGAATGTATAAAAATTATTAAAACACAAAAATAATAATATTAAATTAAAAATGTAAATATATATATATATATATATACATAATAGGCTGGCTGGGTGGGTAGATGTTAAAGTGCGGATGAGGGCGGTGTTGTCTGGATAATACGCAATAGTTAATAAAAAAACTGAGAGGGAAGAGGCATCTGCTAAATTGCAAAATATTATTTACTGGATGTTCAATTAACACAAATGTATGGATAATTGTATAGTTATATCAATTAAATATATTAGTATAATTTAATAATTATTTTCAATGATTAACTTGTACCTAACTTTTAACAATTTGGATAATACCTAAAGTACTTTTTCTAAGTGTATAAAATGCATACACTAATTATCTATTTTATTCTATATTTCATCTTATATTAAGATATTGAGTCTAGGTTAGTATTGTCAAATCAAATGATTTTGTGCTACATCTTTTTAGCGGGAATTATAGTGTATGGTATGTTTTTTTCTGTTTTTTTTTTTCAATCGAATTTCTTAATGTAATTATGATTTATTTTTAATGTTTTTTTTTTTTCATTTAATTTTGGTTTTATGTGTGTTGGTAGCCCCGAATTAGCATAATTTTTCTTTTTCATTGCTAATGCGAAGATGAAACCACACACTTTATTTGTAGTTCCAAAGTATTTGTGGGCCTGATGATTCTGCTTTGGTTCAGCAAATTCCATTTGTATTCATTTTTTCCCATGTTTCAATGTGGTAATTTTGTATTAAATCCATTGGTTCTTATATTTTTTACAATTAATGGTATAATATATATATATATATATATATATATATGAAACTTGGTGTGTACATATTATACTAATGTCTCGACCGAGTTTGTTGGCCAGCATCATCCACCATTTTGTTTTAAAATGGCGGCCATTTAAAATTTTTAAAAAATGTTAAAATTTAAAATTAAGTACAAAAAAATTAGAAATTGAAAGATATTTTTCTTTTCTGTGTTTGATCTTGCTACAAAGATCCCAGAAAATTTTTGATTTGTCTTTAACTTAAAAAATGACTGAGTTATAGCTCTTCGAATTTCCAGTGTGGCTGATGTTTGTAAACGATCTGAATTTTGTCTCGCAGTAACACGCGTATTGTATGAGCCCATTTGAATGTAACTTCATTTTTACATGGTATATACCACTGTTTTATTCAAGTTTGTTGACCAGTTTCATCCAACATCTTATTTCAAAATGGCGGCCATTTAAATTAAAAAAAAATTTAAATTTAAAATTAAGTACAAAAAAAATAGAAATTAGAAAAATATTTTCCTGCTATGTGTTTGACCTTGATACAAAGATTTCAGAGCATTTTTTGTTTTGTCTATATCTTTAAAAAAATCTGGGTTATAGCACTTTGAATTTCTAGTGTGGCTGACATTTTAAAACGATCTGATTTTCATCCCATGATAACACCGGTATTTATAAAAGGATTTGGATGTAAGTTGGTGTGTATATAGTATATATCGATGTTTCAACCGAGTTCGTTGGCCAGTTTCATCTGCCATCTTGTTTAAAAATGGCGGCTATTTAATTGTTTTAAAGTTAAAATTTAAAATTAGGTACATAAAAATTAAAAGTAAAAAAAGATTTTTCTTTTATGTGTTTTAGCTTGATACAAAGACTCAGGAGCATTTTTTGTCTCGACTGTATCTTAAAAAATAGCTGAGTTATAACACTTTGAATTTAGAGTGTGGATGACATTTTGAAATGATATGATATTTGTCACGTGATAACATGTGTATTAATGAACTGATTTGTATGTAACTCGGTGTGTACATAGTACATACAGATGTCTCGATAGAATTTATTGGCCAACTTCATATGCCACTTTGTATCAGAATGGAGACCATTTGATTTTTTTTTTATTTTAAATTTAAAATGAGGTACAACAAAATTAGAAATTGAAAAAGACCTTTTAGGTAGTTTTTCTTACAAAAAGTAAAAAGCTACCTATTTCAGCCGTCCGGGGGAAAACACTTCCGGAATTTTTTGTTGATATGTACACTGATGAAAAAAAAAATCCCAACACCAAGAAAAACTTATTGTAGAGTAATGAAATTTGGACAGTGCATTTTTCTAGTTAACATGTTTAATTGATTAGATTTTCGAGATCAGAGGTTAATTTAAGGTCAATAAAATGCATTTCAAATATTAAATGCTGTTACATTAGTAGTCGCTATAACCTCCAGAATTTTGAATGCAAGCCTGCACACGTGCATGCATTGTGTCGTAGATGTGCCGAATATCAATTTATGGTACGAAGTTCCATGCTTGTTGTACTTGTTGTGTCAATACTGTGATGGTCAGTGCTGGCTGGGGATGACACCGGAGTTCTCATCCAATGATATTCCATACGTGGGCAATGGGAGACATCTGATGATCTCGCTGGTCAAGGTAATATGTTGACACTCTGTAGATCACGTTGCGTTACAACAACGGCATTAGGGTGAGCGTTATCCTGTTGAAAAACTCCCCTTGAATGCTTTTCTTGAATGGCAGCCTACAGGTTGAATTACTAGACTGACGTACACATTTGCAGTCAGTCAGTGTGTTTGGGAGAACCACGAGAGTGCTTCTGCTGTCATAGGAAATTGCTCCCCAGACCATGACCCCAGATTGTAGGTCCAGTGTGTTTAGGCCACAGACAGTTTGGTTGCAGGCATTGCCCTGACCTTCTTCTGACCAGTACACGGCCATAATTGTCACGAAGGTAGAACCTGCTTTCATCAGAAAGCACAACAAATCTCCAATTCATCCTCCAATGAGCTCCGGCTTGACAACCATTGACGTCGCAAACGGCAATGACTTGGAGTCAGTGGAATGCATGCAACAGGGCGCCTTACTCGGAGCTGCCCTTGAAGTAAACGATTTATAACAGTTCGTTGTGTTACTGTGGTACCAAAAGCAGCTCAAATTTTTGTCGCAGTCGCAGTATACGATGCGCCACAGCCGTACGCCGAATACGACGGTCTTCCCTCTCAGTAGAGCCACGTGGTCACCCGGAACCTGGTCTTCTTGAGGCAGTACCATCCCTTGACCATTGTTCCCAACAATCATGCACAGTGGATACATTCCGTCCCAGTCTTTCTGCAAAATCGCGAAAAGAAAATCCACTCTCTTGTAGCCCTACTTTACGACCTCTTTCCAAATCGGGGAGCTGATGATAATGGCTTCTTTGTCTTCTTAAAAGCATTCATGATCAACCTCAACTCAATTCGTCAAATTTTGAAAATAAATAATGCTCACGAATTTTACAGCACACATTTAAACCAAACCTGACTTTAAAGTTGTGAGTGGCGCTACTAGCACCACAGTTATGCGCGAAACATGGAATTTTAATCAATGTCATCTTTCAGATGTATAAACATGTCTACAAAATTTCGTTTAGCTAACACAAGTATTTATTGGTGTTGGAATTTTTTTTCCGTCAGTGTATTTCACCTTGATACAATGAATTCGGAGCTTTTTTTTTTGTTTTGTTTATATCTTAAACAATGGCTGAGTTGTATCACTTTAAGTTTCTAATGTAGCTGAAATTTTGAAATGATCTGATATTTGTCACGCGATAATATGCACATTTATGAACCGATTTGGATGTAACTTCGTGTGTACATTGAACAAACCAATGCTTTGACCGAGTTCGTAAGTCAACTTCATCCAGTCATCTTTAATCAAAATTTCGGCCATTTAAAATTGTCAAAAACATTTTAAATTTACAATAATTTCCAAAAAAATGTAGGAAAAATGTTTTTTTTTTTTTAAGTGTTTTATCTTAATACAAGGATTACGGAGCATTTTTTGTTTTCTCTTTATCTTAAAAAATGGCTTACATATAAGAATTTGAACTTTTAAGTAGGGTAAAATTTTGAAAAATATGTTTCTCTGCGACAGCGCTCGCATATATCAACCGATTTCGATGTGAGTGAGCATGTGCACAAGACTAACTAGGATCTCGATCAACCTCATTGGCTAATTTCAGCCATCATGTTGTTTTAAACGGCACTTCATTATATCGAATATAAATCACTTTAAATATACCAGCTTGTACAGCATTGATTAATTTCTTGAAATTCCCATTCATTTTCAGTATTGGAAAATCAAGTATTGGATGTTCTATTACCGTGTTCCACTAACTTGAGCTTTGTATGTTTGAAAAATATAACTTGTTATGAACTGTTCTGTTCATATCTGCCCCCAACAAGTCTGTTCATAAGTGCCACACATAGTCAGTAGATTTAAATTGAGAAACCATTAACATTTTTTCACTTTTAGAAGATATTTTTTTAAAATATTTATTAGTATTCACAGTATATGATAAAAAATGAAAATTCAAATGAATGAATAAACAAATGAAGATATTCATTTAGCAATATGGAACTGGGATTTTACTTTCAAGGACTATAAACAGTGTTTTGGCTACTGAGGACAAACAAAATATCAAAGAGCTATAAAAATGTTTTACCCTATGTCTACAGGTGCTGTGATCGTTGATAATATATTTCAAATAAAAAAAACGTATAATAATTGGTGAAAAATTGCGACGTTCACATCTACCCCATATTCTCATGTGCTCAAGTCTGTCCTACCAATTAATTGCTTCAGATGTCTCACACTAACGGTATAGACTTCTGAATAGATGAGGTTTAATTATAGTAGTCCTGCAGCTAAAGTTTAGTGGAGAAACAATAACTTGACAGTTGACTCTTTTGTTTATTCTATGATCAAGGGGTCTAAGAACTGTCACATTTTTCATGAAACGATTTTTGTCATATCAGTTAGAGATCAACTGCTATTTGCGATTTCACTTACCGTTGTTTTTAACTTTTTACTTTCTTCTATCATTAAAAAAAAAAAAAAAAAAAAAAAAAAAAAATGTTGGATTCGCAAAAAACTTTTTAATTCCGGTTTTTGACAGATTTATGCATTTTAAAGGCCAGAGATACCAAAAAACATGTTTTTACAAATTATCTGTCTGTGAGTCTGTCTGTATGTGACACAAATATTTCGGGCGCTCTATCTCAAGAACTAATGCACAGAATTGAATAAAACTTTATATTCACATAGTCTCTTATATAAATTGGTGCTGATTAGTTTTTGGTAAAAAATGCTGGAATGGTGGCGCTGCTATGTAGAATTTTTCACGATTTCTGCAATAGACCTATCTCAAGAACTAATGCACAGATTTTCCACAAACTTCAGATTCAGTTAGTCTATGACATGAGTTGACATTTTCCGCATTTTGATGTAAATCGGTCAACATGTGGTGCTGCTATGCCGCATTTATCACGATTTCTGCAATAGCTCTATCTTAAAAAGGAATTCACGGATTTTCATCAAAATTCAGATTCTGTTAGTCCATGACATGAATTGACATTTTTTACATTTTGATGTAAATCGCTGTACAGTCGGCGTTGCAATGCAGCATTTTTCACGATTTCCGCAATAGCTCAATCTTAAGAACTAATCCACGGATTTTCATCAAACTTCAGGTTCAGTTAGTTTTTGACATAAATTGACATTTTCTACCTTCCGTGTAAATAGATCAACGGATGGTGCTGCTAATCTGCATTTTTTCGATTTCTGCAGTAACTCTATCTCTAGAAATGATGCACGGATTTACTTCAGATTCAGTTGTTCTTTAATGTGACTTGATGTCGTTTATATTGGTGTATACATTTTGGTGTAAATCTCCCAACAGGTCGCACTGCTATGCCGCATTTGTCATGATTTAAGTTATTTTAGAGATAATCTTTTCACAAGAACTAATGCACGGAATTTCATATCATTAGAATTGCCATTATGGGTATAGATTGTCATTTAATTTTGGCAATGTGATAACGAATTTTGAAACATTAACATGGATGAGATAGGAGAAAGTTTTGGGATTGCCACATCTAATAGTTTCTCGTGGTTTAACTTAGTATTTATTCTTTAACTATAAATTCTGGCGAAGTCTGCTAATGCTTATATAACTCATTCTTTTTATTTGAAATGTTGCAAAGACCCACAGCAATGGAGCAAAAACACACAGCAATTTGGCAAAAATATGAATTGAGTATCTTAGCTTTATCACTACGTACTTTTACCCCACCCAATGGGGCAGAGATACGTTGAGTAATTTTTTTAATTGCAATTTCTCACAAAATTAGAATTTGATAGAATGTCCTTTGTTAGTGACATCTATCTAAGGCTCTATTCTAACATTTTAACCATTCGTTTCATAAGTTTAGACGTATATGTTCGTTAAAAATCAAAATTTACGGAAAATACGGATCATTACTACCACCTACTCTATACCCGGTAATATGATCTCTACCTGGAAAGTCTGGGTTGTATCCTCTGGTACATTATAAAAGCAAAAACATGTCCGGGAATACCGCTGACACCATATCATCGTTGACAACGAGATGAGAAATTAATTTCGTTTTTATTGAAAATTACTAATTTAAAAACATCGCACAATTTCAAATTTTAGACAATCGATTTTTTTTTAAATGTACTTTCAGGTGAAATTCATTTGAAAACTATATGTCAATTTACTAATTTTTAAGATTATTAAAATAATTTTTAAGCAGGATTTTTTAATCACCCAATTAATTTAACTCGTTCGTAAAAGATTGAACCGTTTATATTTGAAACAATGTGAATAACTTAGCAGTTGTTCCGTCTAATATTCCATGACAAAATTAAAAATTTTATACTAACATATAAACAAGTAAATTTTAAAAAGTTAAAAAGTTTTGTATTCGAATTATGCGCTTAAACACTGAAATAATCAAAATAAAATAACGTTCTATAACTAGTAAAATCTTTGGCGATCTCTTTGGCCTTTGACTGTTGGCATGCAACTAATATGAACTTGATACCGTTTTTAGTAAATTTAAAAACTTTATTATTTGAATGTATAACTGATAATTTCCATATAAAATTTGTTTGAGTTCTAACCGTGGAAAAGTCCAAAAAAATATAAAATAAATTATGAAAAGTTATTTGTCTTCGAACTTGTGTTCTGTTTTCCGCACAGTTAAAAAAAAAAATTGTTAAATTTACAGCAAAAAATGCTGACAGCAATGTTGCCAGCAATGCTGAGAGCAAAGTTATTGCTGTAAAAATTGTAGCAAAATTGGATGCACTTTTTTTTATTACATCTAATTTTACTGCAATTTTTACGGCAAAAACTGCTGGCAATATTGCTGCCAAAAGTTTTTGCCGTAAATATAACGATTTTTTTTTCTTTACAGTGCGGGTAATATGTTCTGTAACCCGAAGTTCGGATCTCAGAATTTTTATGTACTGCCTATAAAAATTCACTATCTGAAGTTTGTGAACAAAAAAGATTGTCATTTTATTTCCTTTATATTTCTTTTTTTCATAAATTGTACATTTGCAAATACAATTTTTAATTAATGATGGGACACTTGTATCCTCCATCCACTCTTTAACTGCTAAATTGATTCACTTCATTATTAAAACATCAGACAAGCGTGTAAACGGTGTGTTATTCGGACATGATGGACATTATCATTTCATGTCTCTTTCAAGATTAAAACTTCGGGCCTATAGCGTAAAAGGCGATCACGCAAACCACTTTGTTAGCGGAGCGAAAGACTATATATTTTTTTTATTCTTTAAATACACGAGACCAAAAACGGCGCAACATAACGATCGATTGGTCACAAAACACAAGGGAAAAGGCTTTGACGAATGGAGAATGTGATCGCGCAGTTACAGCATTCTACCGAAGTTTTATTAAAACGTATTTTTTCAATGTAAGCGCCACCTACAAAACATACACATACATGAAAATAATGCACATAGTAAGCATGTGTTATTTATACATAGATCGTGTGCTGTTCTATTTTGAATTTTGGACATCAATTGTTATTTATATTAATAAACACATTTTTTGTTATTCATCAAGTAAAAGCACATTAGACTTGATTTCTCATTAACTTAAAAAAATCTGGCGAATTATTTTTAAAATCAAAGTGTTATATACTGATCTTTCATATTATTAAGCTTATTTGAAACATTCGCGATTATCTTTTTAATTTCGCAGTGGGTTTAACAGAAATCTACTATTTTGCTTTTGGAAACGATTTTGAACACATATTTAAACATATAAATTCTAAGCAAAAGAGCATGAACCATGTAAAACTATTTTCTTTAATTTATATAAATTTAAATGGAATTGTTATAAAGGCAGCATGTAGAATATTACTATTTCGTTAGAAGAAATGCTCTCGAGAGAACACCGTTACGTGCACATTTATTTAATGTTTGGAGAAAAACAAGTTGAGATTTAATGCAATACCTTTCCAGGCAAAAATACTGGATTTTCTGCGAGGTCCCTTCAAAAAGTTCCATTCCATAAAATCCATAAAATAAGTTCCATCCATAAGACTTCTCCATAAAAGCGAACTCTTTACATGTATGTATTTATATAGCAACGCAAAACAAAATATCAGTAGTTTGCATTGAACAAGGAAGTTACTCTAACCCTTTACAGAATGGACAATTTCTATTCGTAAAATGAATAATTATTGACTGACACCAAAATTTATAAACATTTTTTTTCAGCAATTAAGAACTCCTTGATTGAAGCTTTCAATTTAAAAGCAAAATTTTATTAAAATATTCTTAGTGCCTTTGTAATCAAAATTAGATGTACCCAGAGTGGAACCAATGTGTCAGAAAGAGTTAATGCTACCTCTGGGGAGGCGGGGGGGGGGTGGTCATTTATTTGAATCTCATGAATTCAGTTGCAATGTTTAGCAATGCATCGCATAACATCAATGGATTTGTTCATTGATAATTACTGGTACATCCACGTACCTAAATTCAATTATTTTTTCTGGAAAAACTTGTTTGCTTTCACTATTATTAGGCTTTCATATTTGAATGCCACATTTCTTCTTTTAGAATTGATTTATTTTCAAATTTATTATTATTTTTGATATTATGATAGAGAAAATTAATATTCGTTTATCCTAGTCGGATTTTAAAGAGTACTAAATATCTTTTTAAATTATCATTTTAGAGAATAACTCAAAACATTTTTTTAACATTATCTTTTTGAATTTTTTAATCATATTTTGGTGTGTATCTTGGAAAATATGATGTAACTAAGGACCATCACATTGTTATTCGTGCCCTCAATTGCACATTGTATCCTTTGACTAAATTTGAAAGTAGCGAATTAGCGACTACTTTTGGAAACTAGGGTTAAACCACCAGTGATGGCACGGTTAAGGACGGATTTTCGGCTTTTAGCTAATAATTACTGTTTGGTGCACATATTTTGATGATGATCAAAATAAAACAAGAAAAGATGGAAAAAGACTTCTCTCTCAAATAAATAAATAAATAAATAAATAAATAAAAAATGTCTTACAAAAAAAAATGTCTTTAAAAAAATGTCTTACAAAAAAATACAAAAACATCAGTAACAGCCCGATTTAGCATCCGTAATGGCCTATCATTGCATTAGTGATGGCCCACCAAAGTTGATTCTTCATTTTACTTTCTTCTCTCTTTTTAAGAATAAAGTATTGCATTCGTGAAAATTTACGACGGATTTGCATTTTTTATTGGGACAAAAATAACAAGAATAATCTTTTTTACAAACTTTTTGTTCCTGAATCTGAGAGTCTGCCACTCTGTCTGTCTTTATCTGACACAAATTTTTTGACCGTCCTATCTAAAGAACTAATGCACAGAATTTAATAAAAATTTCTTTTCTGTTAGTCTCTGATATAAATTGGTGCTGATTAGTATTTCGTGCATTTCACTCAACAGGGTAACGCTGCTATGCAGCATTTTTCTCGATGTGTCACGATTTTATCAATAATCTCCAGTACTAAATCACGGATTTTCATCAAACTTCAGATTCAGTCGTTCCTTGATATAAATTGACGTTTTCTTAATTTTGGTATAAATCGTTCAAAAGGTGGAGCTGCTATGCTGAATTCTTCGCGATTTCCACAATAGCTCTATCTCCACAATTAATACACGGAATTTCATTAAACTTCAGAATTAATTAGTCCTTGACATGAATTGACATTTTTTATATTTTGATGTAAATCGCTCCATAGGTGGAGTTGCTATGCTGCATGTTTTGCGATTTTTGAAGTAGCTTTACCTCCAGAAATAATGCACGGATTTTCATCAAACTTCATATTCGGTTAGGCCCTGACATGAATTAACATTTTATACATTTTGTTGTAAATGGCGCAACAGGTAACGCTGTTATCATGATTCTTTACGATTTCCGCAGTAGCTGTATCTCAAAGAACTAATGCATGAATTTTTAATTTAAGTTAAGATTCAGTTAGACGGTGCACAAAATTTTGCTCATTAGGTTTTGAATTAATCGCCTAGTAGGTGGCACTTCTAAGCTAAATTTGGCAGGATTTACACAATTTTAACGGTAGTCATATCTCAACAACTAATGCAAGAAATTTTAAATCTTTAGAATCCTCATGACGGGCATACATTGCCATTTAATTTTGGCACTGTGATAGCGAATTTTGAAACATTAACAAGTATGAGATCGAAAAAAGTTTTGAGGTTGTCACATTCGACTAGTTAACATTGTTTGGGATTAATTTTTATAACTTAATTAAACATACTGAAATGTAAAAAAAAAAAAAAATCTTTTTTCAAGACTTTTATTTAAAATACACGAAGCCCGGTTTAGATATGAATCCCTGATGAGCAAACGTCTTAAAACTGAACTACCTTGCATCCTATCTAGCAAGCTTTCAGCTATATTTTAAATATTTGTCGCTGGCTACAGACGCTAGTTGTGGTACCAAAGTTAGGCAGTTAGGGTGCAGATTCTAGCTTAAAAGACTAGTCAATTATGTCATTTACAAAGAAATGTCACGAGTAGAAAAAGTATAGAATAAAGTGGACATAAATAAGAGGAATGTGCTAGTAAAATTTATTATCAAGCATTTTGCTTTAAATGTCTGAAAGAAATAGATGTGCTCTGACACTTTAATTAATGACTGCAGATAGCTATAAAATATAACTAATCGAATGTGGCAATCCGAAAATTTTCTTCTATCTCATACATGTTAATACTTCAAAATTAACTACCACAGTTCCAAAATTAAATGGGAATCAATGTCCACCATGAGGAATCTAATTATATGAAATTTGGTGCAAAAGGTCTTGAGATATGACTGTCGCTAAAATCACTTAAATCATGCAAAATGTAGTACAGCATCGGCAATTACTACCTACTCAGTTATTACTATGTTAATTTACCCCGAAACCTAATCTGCTACAACTTATGTCAACATCTAACTGAATCTGAAGTTTGATTAACATCAGTGCATTATTTCTTGAAATAGAGCTATTGCGAAAATCGTGAAAAAATGCTTTATAGCAGGGCCACTTGTCGGGACGATTTAGATGAAAGATGTCAGAAATGCATTGATATGCGTTCAAATTTATTTTCATTTGGGTCCTTTTTATGCGTACAGAGCAAAAATTGGCAGGCATGACTTTTGAATTCATTTGGAATAGATTATCGTTTTCCATATTTTGTTAAAATTATATTGCATTTTGAGTTGTAATCGATTGCTATTTGAACACGAATTGCCTGGGGCTGTCGCACCCGAAAATCGGCTTAGAAATTTACATTGGCAGAATTTTCTCAAACATCCTTTGCCTTTACGAAAAACGGAAACCGTTATGCAATTTTTCGGCCTTTATTAAAACAGATGCCTATTTCCTGCATTTTAATAAAAATTCGATTATGTGTTATTAAATCGGAAGGTGAATTCGAGGCCAGCCTTAAGTGAATGCAATATGGTGAGTTAATGTTTATTCAAGGAGCAAAATTGCTATTAGAAAAAAAGAATTTTTTTCAATCACTATATCCCTAGAAATCTTTTGCTGTGTACACTTTACTCAATCAACGCTAAAATCCCCGTAATCGATGATTTTTAAAAGACTATTAAATATATGAATGAATATATATATTTATAATTGCTAATGCTTAGGGCGCTATTATTTTTATGCAGTTTTTTATTATACCAAAAAATGATGATCAAATTCGTTCTGCCAAGCCGTTCTTAAAAAGAAAATACTAATGGGCTCGTCAAGCAAGCAAAAATTAAAAGCAAATATTAGATTTCTTACTGCTTATTTTTAGTACAAAACTTACTAATGTTAATTTGACCAAACGTACGAGCATACAATATCAGATACCAAAAGAATCAAGCATTGCATAAAATTAAAACGAGAAGTAGAATAATCTAAGTCTGAAGCTCTTGAATTGGAAATTAAACCTGACTTTGTAAAGGAACTATGAACAGATTGATAGTAAAATATTGAACAGCAGAATGTCGAAAAGTAACCCCTAAAATAATTTCACTTTCTCTTAGATTTCTCAATCAACCATTTGCAAGATTTCCCATCAATAAGTATTGTGGGGTTTACATTGGCTAGGAGTTTCTTTAACATTACTTTATTTTCTTTAACATAATGTGAATCAATATATGAAATGTTTTTGTAAAATAACAGGTAAACATATTTAATATTTCTTGGACATTTGTCTATTTTTAGGGTTTCGTTCATCTTACGAAACCCTATTCGTCTCTGTCCGCTGTCTGTCTGTCTGTCACAGAATCCGTACACAAAAGCTACATAAGTAAGAACGTTCAAATTTTGTGTACTTATAGCTGAATACGTCTTGTCACAGAACAAATCATAAAATTTTGGAAAAGACTATTATTTTAATTAAAATATTTTTTTTAATATAAACAGTCCAATTTTTTTTCTAATTGTTGCACGCGAGTTTAAATAGACTTAAAATATTTCTTTTTTACGCTATAAAAGAAATGGAGTACTTCTGATGCCACAATTACAAAACTGGTATTAAAAACTACAAAAAAAAAATAATATCTCAAAAACAAATCGAGATACAGCTTTTAAACACATTGCATTTAAAAGCACATTTTTTCCCATACGATGGTGTAAAAATTGAAATTGTGCGATATTTATAAGTTTAAAAATTTGCAATAGCGTAAATTTCAAAATTTAAATTTCATTTCTTCTAATTGTTGCACGCAAGTTTAATTAAAATTATTATGTATGTAACATAAATTAATGGATTAAATAAATCACGTGAAAAACGTTTTTACTTGTTTTTATTTCATCATATTACATTCATATTTATCCTCTATTTTGACATGCGATGTGAAACATTTTTTTTATTTATTGAATTCCTATTCATTTAAATTACTAGCCGCCTCAGGTGACTGGTTTGATCTCCTTTAAATTTATACTAAGCTTTGTAAAATTTTACTTTTATACATATTTTTTTTTACTTGCGTACCTTCACTAAATCTGTAGATACTTATGGAGAAATCAACAAATCTATGCGATCAAAGCAGCATGTAGGGGAAGAATTCAGTATTCTGTTTTGGTTGGCGCGATTAGTGAATAAATCCGAAATGGCGCCGAAAAACCATTTTTCGTTTGTTAATTTAATGATAAAATGTTTTGAAGGCGATATTAAACGAAACCCTCTGTGCGATCTACGATCACACTTACCCACTTGTTTATTCTTGAGACTCACTAATACATGAGATTTAAACACTATTAAATATTTATAATGATCAGAATGTACAACTATAAGTTTGTGCAATATTGCATTTTCCATCATTCATTTTGTGTGTAAGAAAAACATTTTTTGTGTACTTTTCTTTATATATATATAATAACAGGTAAGCATTTTTACTATTTCTAGAATATTTGTTAAATTTTTGTTTTGCAATTCATTTTATAAGCATATAATACAGTAAAAATTAATGGGTCTTGATCATGTTCCATTTTCCACAGAATATCGATATTTCAAATTACAGAAAAGGATTAACAGCGTACAGCAACAAGATGTTACTCAAACCCAAACAGATCGAAATATTAAGATTGATTTATCAATCTATTTAAAATGTATTGTAATGCGATAAAATTTGGATAGCGTTCTCTATGGGATACCAATGTATAATCTAACTAAAAATATTAAAACGCAGTTGAATGTAAATAAATGTTAATTAAACAGGTGAATTGACATTCATTCTTATTGTTATGTAATTAAGTGTATGATCATTTCTATAAAATACAAAAAAAAAGAAACTTTTCATATAAAGAGACAAATAAATCACATTTCTATTAAAGTATATGCTTTTGTACTTTGAGTGATATTATTATGCTTTCATGTTTCATAAAAAAGCATAAAAGTATAAAATAAATCATGTAAGTCTAACAAATTTCTAATATATTTTCTATGGTCATTCTATAAAAAAGAAGTTTAGTAAAAATCATCTTTAAGTTCTGCATATAAAAGATTTTTTGAAGAATAAATATTTACTTAATCGAAATACGGAATACTTCAAACTAAATTAAATATGTCAAGGTTTGCATGGATTAGAGTTTGAATGCCACGTACACATTGAAATTTCACACGAACATTACTAAGTTTGAAATATTCCCAGAAAACTTTACTAATACATTTTAAAATTTTATCGCAACAAAAATTATAATACTTTATGTAAACACTTACTATACCCTTATAAAATGAATTTCAGAACAAAAAATAGACAAATATTTTAGAAATATTAAGATGTTTGTATATTATTTTACAAACAAATTTGCACGCAAAATTGTTACTTCAAACCTAAAGGATGTTCAAAATGAATCATCAACATTTCATGAAGTTTAAAATGTACAATCAGATCATTATATGCTTAACTCGTATAGAAATTTCATTTGTAATGAAAAATGACTCTCAAATTTAATAAATAGAAAAATGGCCTAGAAATATTAAAGATGCTTACCTATTATTTAAAAAAATAAATATTAACAGATTGATTCACACGTTGTGCAAGAAATATGGATCATTCTTAACCAATGTAAATTCCGCAATATGATTTATAGGTGGCAAAATTTTTGAATGATTAATTCAGCTGTCAGCTTAGATGTGTTTTTATATGAAAAAATATTCTAACACCTATGCAAACAAATATGTAGAAACTTAAAAGACTAAATTTCATTTTTCATTTTTCTTCTATAAAACCGATGACAAAAAAAATGGTAGATTTATGGATAGATTATTTTTTTCAAGATTTTTTCTAGATTTTATATTAAATATATTTTTTCGTGTTTCAGCGAACCAGTTATAGACGAAATTCGTGGATCCAAATACCTTTTATCAAATCTTTGATGCTCTATTCTTGGATATGCCGTAGCTTTTTGCAATGAAAAAAAAAATCTGCACAATGTTAAGCAATATATATACACACACACACACACACACACATATATATATATATATATATATTACTATCGTACAACCAACTAAAAACCAAGGACATATCTTTATTTTTTATCGACTTCCTCAGTTTTTTACTTAATTTATATTCATCATAAAAATTTAATAATATATAAATAAAAATGTTTATCTTTTAAGAAAAGAAATTGATCTTAACTGCTCCTAAAGAATTTGTGCACTCCTGCATACACTTTGTATTTGCCTACTGGTAAAAAAATTCTATAAACACATATTAATTTCAGTGAATTGATTATTTAAATTACATAAGCTAGTTTAAAAAAAAAAGAAATGATGTCTTCAAAAATAATTTTAAAAAATAACATTTAAGCTTTAACATAGCTAAAAAAAAAGCAGGATAAAAGTTTTTGTCTAGTAAAAATCGTGCGATATCAAATTTAGAATCTTATATTCATTACTTATTTAGTCTTTTCCATTTACTAAGTTATTTTGCATATATAAGTTAAGTGCTTACGTATGAAATGTTGATCGAAATCTTTTTTTTTTTGCCTTTGCTAAACACATCATAATGTGTTTCAGAAAAATTAAATTTGTAAAAATTGCTTCTGCTTAGAAGCCAATTTAATATATAAATATAAATGAAAAGCATAAAAAGTTTCCTTAAGCAAATATTTTAAACTTCAAATTTAAACCACGTACTTGGATTCTGTGGAATTTGTGCAAAATAAGGAAAGATAAATTTTCATCATACATAATTTAAAAAATAATAATAAATTTTCAGAAATACGTTACGGCACATTTAGTATAAGAGAAAAGAATTTCTAACAACTTATCGTTCGTAGGCGCTTAATTTACATTCTGATAACTTAGTTTAAATAAGTACCAAATATAAGCCTGGTAATTTGATAAGATACCATTTTTTAAAATCAGGTTTTATCCTGGATTTTTTTTCTTTTTTTTTTTAAAGCTTGGTTTTATAAAATACTTTTTAAAATTTGTTCTTTTTGTAGATTTATAATATAATATGAGCTCATACAATTTACTTTTGAAATTTAAAATGATTTGATAATTTCAACTGAAAATAATATGTTAAATATCAATTCAAAGTTACATAGGAAAAATTTAAAAATAACATGCTATACAACGTAAAGTTTTCAGTCATTAATTTTGGCTGCTTTTCTTTTAATCCTTTTGACTCCGGCGTTTTTTACACAAATTTTATCTGTTCGGCACCACCTTTTCAAAAGAAGTTACTTTCAATTACACAATATCAAAAGTGCTCTAATTAAAGGGGACATATTTTCTTTTCTTTACTTACTGGTGCCATATACTGTAAAAAAATTTAGAACGTTTCAGGAAATAATATGAAACATTCGAATATTTTACTGAAATTTCGAATTTTTGTACACTGTTTAAAAAACAGATATTTCTTTAGCTAAGAAAATGCACAATAATCACGAACCAAAATAAATAGTAATCTTTTCCGTGTCATCCAATATTTCAAAAACATTCTTGTTTCTTTAGAAACCTTGGGAAAAAATTTATTTTCGAAATTTAAAGAAGAGTTTATAAAACTAACTTTTTATTAGCTGCCCCTTATTTTCGGAAACGTTTCCTAGTAGCTATTAATCAGTTCCCTGCCCGAGAAATCGGTTTTTCGGATTCTATCAATTCTCCAGTAAACATTTTCGATTGCATAACTGAATTTATGTATACAATTGTAACAAAATAATGTCAATTTTCATATCACTGTTAATCCTGTTAATCTTGCATGTTTGTCTACTAAATATGTTTTCTGAATATCAAAATTAATAGAAATTAATAACTGAGAATTATCAGCATCCAAAATTCCGATTTAAGGAAACAGTTAATTGTACTGTAAAACGCTTCCGAAAATGACGGGCAGTTAATAAAAATCCCTTTTTTATAAATTCTTCTTTAAATTCCGAAAATAAATAGTTTTCTGATATTGCTAAAGATAAAGGAACGCTTTTAGGAATGGTGGGAGACTCAGAAGCTTTTATGAAATGTTTTCGTTCGTGATTATAGTACATTTTTCTAATGAAACATCCGTTTTTTTAATTTAATTTTTTATTTTAATTTTTTTTTATTATAGTGTATGTCCCGAGATAATTATGGCAATAATTAGTGTAATATTTTTGAGAGGTTTCAACTTTTCCGTAAACTATATTCTGCGCATATGTGCTTCATGTTTTATGTTCCATTAGCCATTTTGATAATTAAATAAGAATAAAAAACAGCTGCCTAGGCACAGAGAAGATGCATTCCGAACAAATGCCATTCTTTGTTTGGATATGAGCCGATAAAGTAAATAGCTAATTTAAATCTTTTTATGCTTCATTATTTTAATTTTAATTTTATCAGTAATATGAAGCTTTAAAATTTAATTACTTAAATAAGAAACTGAATAAAAAAAAAGTATATTGGTTATTTATAATGTCTAGTTATGAAATAATTGTTCTTAATGCATTGATAAATTTAAAACATTATGAAATTCATTTTTAAGATAAACATATTTTATTTTAAAATTTTCTTAACTTAAGATTTTATACTTAATACTTATACTTAATACGTAAAATTTTTAGAATTGCAGTATAATCAAGTTCAATTGAGCTGTTAAAATTAATATTTTTAATAATTTGTGAAATAAAGCATTTTAAATATTCCACAAACGGTTTTTTAATTTTTTGTATTGCTTTATGAAATTTAGCTTTCTGAAACCTTTAACATATGCCGTTTGAATGCTGCAAACTCAAAAAATTCACAAATTGGCCACAAGAATTTACTAATTGCAATTTTTTCTTTTATATTTTGGAGATTTTACGCATAAAAATTACTATAGAAAAATACCGATTGTAAAACATAGCACTTTGACATGCAGAATGCAATATGTTATCTATCGCCGACCTTTAATTCCTCAACCGTTGATCGTAAATACATAGTTCCAATTACAAAAATATTTTAAATAAGGTAAATATTCATGTTGTAGTATTTATTAAAGTAAAAAATCGTTTTTATGAAAATTATGAAATCGAACTTTTTATGCGGTCCCTCAGTCCCTATAGTTATAGTAAACATATAAGCATATCATAAGAGATCTAACAGAAAATGTTAAACTGTACAACAAAAATTGACGCAGTTATTAAAATTCAAATTTTGATCAGTTAAAAGATGAATTAAAGTAATTAGAGATCAAAATCAGGATGCTATGTCCTTTTTACGACGAAACTACCTTTACCCAGTATCGCCAAATCGTTATATGATCAAAGGGGGTTATTTAATCTAAAAATTTTAGCTGACTTTTATAGGTCGTTTACAAAGCAGAGGTTGAAATATTGAAATTGAACAGAAAAGTAAATACGAATATTTTTATCGTATCAAAAAATAATTTACTTTAATAAATGAATGTCTGTTTGTATCTATTATAGTCACCGAATGCGGTCAATAGATTATTGGATATAGTGGTCCGGTATGCGTTCTCTGGACTTGACTTCAGGGAAATCCCTCTGGGGTTACATCAAGGCACAGATTTATATGTCTGAGCCTAGTTCTCTGGTTAATCAGAAGCAGTACATCCTACATGCTTATCGCGCAGCTACACCTGCTATGTTCCAACGCGTCCAGGACTCAGTACTGTCACGCATTCAATTGTGCATTGCCACAAATGGAGAAAAAAATGAGGGGTATCTCTAGTAGATTCCGGAATTTGATGTATTTATTTTTTAAGAAAACCTTTTGTTTGATATGGTAAAAAATTGATATTTATTTTCTATTTAATCTCCATATTTAATCCTTCGCTGTATACGCCCCCTAAAATTCAGCTAACATTTTTAAATGAAATAGCTCTCTTTGGTGATACACCGAATTCACATACGCATTCATTATAAATTCGTAATTTATAGTGCAACCGTTACTTCAAAATAAAAAAATATAGATAAATCTGGATGAAATGTCTTCACATTTCTTTGTAAAATATTTCAGAATAGAAATAACTGTAAATCTGAAATATTTCAATGTTATATTGTGGAAGGTTCCGGACCATGAAAAGTTCTGGAGATAGAAATGTTTCGCCATCTTGTTCTGAAAGGAATCGACATAATTATTCCGAAAACAAGCAATGTTTCAGAGATTTTAATGTGAGAAGTTCCGAAAAAAGATGCTCCTTGAAACTGGAACATTTCAGCATTTTAACATGAAAGGTTCCGGAAAAAAAATTTATTATGACGCTGAAATATTTTATTATTTATTTATGAAATGTTTAGACCTATATATATTAGAAATGTTTATGAAAAATTAGGATATTTCACTAATTTGTTGTGAAATATAACAGTTAAAAGCCGTGGCATCTTAATGCCACCACTTTTTCCTGGAACCTTCCGGAAAATTTTCTACAGTGCAAAAACAAATTTTGCAAAGAAAGATGATGTTCAGTCAAACTGCACATACGAGCGCAAAGGGTTAAATATTCATATTTGTGAACCTTACATGCTAATCAATATACAGTGTTTTGCTATTCTACACATGCTGTTAAGAGATACCTTCTATCTAATACATCGTATACAGATATTTCTGTATACGATCCTTACATGCTAATCAATACACAGTACTTTGCTATTCTACACATGCTGTTAAAAGATACCTTCTATTTAATAATATACCGTTTTAATGATTTTTTTAAGTTTATAAATGTGAGGAAAATTTCTATATATGTTTAAATTTGCTAATTATTTATTTAAAATTAAATTTAACAATTATATACATAAATTGTGAGATAATACATTTTGTAAAAAAAACTTTTTCAATCGAAAACTGTTTCTTTACGTAACAGCTCTAATTTGCGTTCATTCTGCATACTTTATTTAAGAATTAAAATAATAAAATTAACTGCGCTTAATGTTTATACATTGCAGGTCATTTTAATTTTATTTCTGCAAAATTTTCAGTTCAAATCTACGAAAGAAGATACCCTTCATCCAACAATACATTTCACATACAGTCATCTAATTGATATTTTATGTGTAAGTATTTTATTTACTCATTGTAAGTAAAGATTATTGATTTCCGTTTTCTTTAATACCTCTATTTCTTGACTGGAAAGAAATAGAATTATATCTTTCAGTATGTATTTCTAGGGAAAAAATAAATTTCTGTTATTCATAAGTATCAAATTCAAAGTACTTGAAGGAAAATGTCATTCATGGTGGAAAGAAGGAGGCACTTACTGATTCATGAGATTTTATTGCTCCTTCTCTGCCAGTAAAAATAAACGCATGTCATTTTTTATTGATTTGAATAATATAAAAATCCAACTTATATTCTGTATAAAATGAAATTAAGCAAATCTCATTTTACAATGTTTCTTATTCATATGATTTTTTATTCAAATGATTTTGGGCTTAAGTTCCTTTTCATTCTTATACAGGGTGTCCTGCAAATAAGACTCTGATTTCAAAACTAAATTTCTCAAAAACAAAGATCGATAGAATTATGCGGTAAACGGTTTGTTTATTAGGTAAGCTCTAAAGATCTCATACAGAAGTTTCGAACAGTGAATATTTTGAAAAGATTGTGTTCTGATTGCAAAAAATGCTTGATTTGACATTTTTCTTGTTTCAAATTGCTTACAGAAAACAAGTTTTTTGTCTTACAATGCCATATTTTAACGATTTTTGGAGTTAAATTTTTAAAATTTTCAAAATTCCAAAAATTTAGTTCAAAAAATCGTTAAAATATGTCACTGTAAGCCAAAATACTCGTTCTCTGCAAGCAATCTAAAACAAGAAAAATGTCAAATCAAGCATTCTTTGCAATCAGAACACAATCTTTTCAAAATATTCACCTTTCGAAACTTCTGTATACGATTTTTACAGCTTACCTAATGAGGAAATCATTTACCGCATAATTCTACCGATCTTTGATTTTGAGAAATTTAAATTTGAAAACAGGATCTTATTTGCTGGATACCCTGTATGTTCCAATGGTAAAATGTCTTGTTTATACAAGGAATCTTCAACTCTTTTCCGCCCATCGTGTCATTTATATATTTAAAACAAAATGCAGATGTTGATTGATTTCTGTTGCTCTGAGCACGTGCAATAAATAATTTAAGGTGCTTTTCTATCGCTAAAGGAAGTGAGAAAAGACTTTTGTACTAGTTTCATTCAGAAGAGCATTGAGTGAAATGGTCGACTGGTCTGAATATAAAAAGGAATTATGTTTCTCAACAGAGTACACCGTCGGTTCGAATCTGACTCCAGTTCTAAGATGTTTCTGTGATACATTTAGTGTTCAGATAATTCAGCTCAATAATGTAATTTTTTTTTTCAGGAGAAAAATTCATAGAATTTCCCTTTCTAATAAGTAAATCGTCCTTAATATTTTTTAAACAATTTTATTTATTTAAAATTTAAAAACTTTTGGATGCAATTATCAATAAAATAAATTGAAATTATCTACAATTTGGGGTTTATTTTTTATTACAATTTATCGATAAAACATATATATTAAGAAAAGTAGGTAATTATTTTCAATAAAAATTTATTGGAAAAAAAGGAGATATATTTATATAAAAAACTATGGTACATCTGTAGATATTTTAAAGCAGTTAACTGTTTACATTTGAGAAAATAAATAAAATTAACTTCAAAAATTCCTAAGAAAAAAAAAGAAACTTGTAGTTACTCTTTTTTGGATGTGAAAACTGAATACTTTGAAAAAGATTCTGCTGTCTGTATTCTTGTAAATAAAGTTAATATGCAGTCTGTATTCTTGTAAATAAAGTTAATATGCAATTTCTCTAGTCTGATCATAAAATTAGAGGATTTTTTTAAAACTTTTACTAACAAATATTCTGCTATTCTGCAAAAAAATATCTGACATTTTACTGACGTTATGGACTTTTTAGCTGCAGAATCTTTGAATTGTTTACCGTCAATTTTTGTCGTATACTATCGAGTTTGGAATATTTTCAATGGCATTGAAAGATTTACCAGAAACCGTTTTGGAGGAAAATCTGTCGTTGCCAGCTTTTATACTTTTTTTACTTCAAATAAATTTATGAATCATAAAAACCATTTAATAAACTGTTTCTTATTTGCATTTTGTGCTTACTTGATTTTATGTTTTAAAGTAAAATATTTGCACCAGAGTGTTTATTTAAAATAGAAAGGAAACATACAAACTGGTAGCCATGGGAAATCTCTTCTTTAGATAAAAAAGCTTCAAGAAAGAGAGAAAAAGCCACCAGGTATATATAACTTTTCTCCACAACTCAGATACCAGCGAAGTGAATTTGTTCTTCTTATAGGTGTAAAGGGTTTGAACTTTACGAAACACACAGTATCACTTTATGTTAACAGTTTCCGGTAAATTTGTTTAATTTCACGTGTATCATTATGGTACTGTTAAAAATAGAGCAGTAGCAGGGTATTTTGTTTTCTTGAATATTATTCGACTAATTCTCGATTGAACTATTGCATACTATCATTAAAATTTAAATATAAGTACATATAATATTCTTTTATAAACCAAGAGAAAAATGAGAAGTCTGTGATTCCAATAAACTTTTAAACAATCAGCCCTTAATCTTTAAACCTACATAATATAAATTATTTGCTTACTCCATTTAGTTGAATAATTGGTGTCTCCCATAATTTAAAAAATATATATTGATGCGGCCCTCATGTGTGAAAGGTCGAAGACCCACCCCTAGACGATAGTAAGATTTTTCCGCTGACAACTTTTATTTTGAAATTCTTTCTGCAGAAAGAAATTTCGTTGTAACTCATATACTGTTACTCTTGCTGTTTTCTTCTATTATTCTCATCTTTTTAGAATGCAAGATATACAGAATGCTCTTTTAATATGCCAAATTACTGAGAGAGGTGTTAGTACATGACAAGATGCAAAAGTTTTCACCCGGGGGGTCGCAGTCTACTTAACAAGTCAAAAACATGGGAAGTCTCACTGCAAACTAAACCCGCATTTGAGAATAATGAAGTTAAATTAACAAAATTTTCAATTGATTTAAGTTGTTTTATGTACAACATTATGGCACTGTGGGGAGTGATGGAAGTACTCCCTACTTCCTCATTTTTTCGCATTTTTCCTCATCCTTTCTTATTTTTTCATTATTTGTAACAGACAAAAATACTTTTCCTGTCATCTCATTAAAAAAATAATAGCTAGTTAACTTGAACACATTTTCTCTGCAATTTTATTTTTCTCTCTCAATTAGACCTATCCTCCACTTCCCGTCTTTTAGCAATAAAATTATTTTACACATATGACTAAAGAAGCAAATTTTAGTGGGGTATGTTTCTAAACATCATGGGTAATATAATTTTTATTCGCTAATATCTAATTAATAGTTTTATTAACATGTTCTGATTAATTAATGTATATATTATTCAATTCAACACAATTAATTTATCATTTGTTCTAGAAGTACGTACACTGAAAAAAATGAAGTACTCAAAAATGAGAACATTGATGTTCTCATATCGAATTGAGTATATTAGGATCAAAAATAAATACATTGCTTTCTCAATTTTGAAACATCATGTGTCGTCAAATCCAAACAAACAATAATGTTGTAACCTGTATTGGTTTATTTCATTTATGGTAGTATAAAAGATGCATATTAATATAAATATTAAATTATGTACAATAATATGAAATAATTTAAAAGTACTTGCAAATGATTCTCTTGTCATAAAAATATTTGATTTACGTATTTTGCTAAAAATTTTGTTTTTTTTTCTTAATAAATAATCAATTAAACGTTTATTGTTAATAATTTAAAGCAAGAAATAAATGCCAGTATATTTTTACTTTAGTTTGTAAGCTCAGAGGGCAGTTCTTAGTGATTTATATTTGAACACAACCATGGAATCAAAAACAAGTACATGTGTTTCTCAGTTTTGAATACATTCGGATCGGAGCTATTTTGAATATGTGAAGTACTTAAAATTGAGTACTTTTTACGTAATTTTGAAACCCTTTTTTTTCAATGAACCTCTGTTAAGGCACTCCCACGTAGCATAATAATAATAACTGCGTCTCTATGAATTCACTATTAATCTGTATTACAGAAAACTCTTCCTAAAAAAGTAATTGAGTTTCATTTTGACTCTGTTCATTTCCTGTTTAAAATATAAAGCATTATCAACAGGTTTTAAACTAAGAATATTTTATCTTTATAGCTTTTGTCACTCCATCATATATATATATATGTGTGTGTGTGTGTGTGTGTGTAACCATTAATTGTATTATAATATATGAACCAATGAATTTAATAACTTATATACATTAAACATGGATAAATATATATTAATTATGACCAATGTTATATCACTTTTACATTTCTTTCTCCAAATACAACTTTAAAAGGCTGCATTTTAATTTTAATATTGAATTTATTCAAACTGATGCTTATAATTTAAAGCTTAGTTGTATGTTTAAACAAAAAATTGCTGTTATTCAGTAAAATCTGTGTCTAAAAAAAGGAAAAATATCATTAAAAGTTCATAAAAATTTTTTTAGCTCATAAATATCACCTCTCCTAGTTGCTGTCGCATTATTAGGGTATTCTGCATATTTCTTTATACGACAAAAACTTTCTTAATACCGTATACTAACTCAAGAAATCTCTAATTCTAATTTTCATTGGAAATGAAACATTTTAATGCATGTAGAAATTTTTAAGGTAACTGTAGTGAAAATGTAGTTATAGTGTTTGCTATTTGACTAATTACCACTAGTTTATTAACGTAAATTTTAATTTATGTTGTTTTGTGTATACATATTTTTAGAAACTGCCCATTAAGATAGATAAATTTTGATCTTCAGTGTTCCATTTTAATAGTATGGAATAATTTCATGCGAAAACACACGGAAAAAAAAAGTTTGGTAATCAGTTTATTTTTTACTTGATTTTTGCAGTGAAATATACATGAGTAGACATTATTATTTTAACTTTTATATTATATTCTGTAGCCAAAATTGATAAAAAAGTTAAAATACATTGCGTGAAATATATTCAAAATACATAAATACATAAATTGTTATTAATATGTTAATATAATATTACATTAATATGTTAAATAATATAAAGGAGATTAAACCATTACAGCAATTTCCGCAAGATCCTTCATCTAGAGTAAACGCTAAAACTTATCGCAATGAAAAATCAATTTTCATCCTGCATGATAGCAAAGCAATTTAGTTTACGCAATAGGTGAGACGTACTTGCATGCAAAGAAATAATTCATTATACTGCAAAACAAATTCTATTTAGTTATTTAATTGATATTATAAATTCCATGAGTTGATTCAAATATTAAAACAGATTTTAAATTTATCATGTATAATTTTTACATAATTATATGCTCCAATTTAAATTGATATTGAATCCTTCAACAATGAGCATTCCAATTTTTTTCAGAAATATGTGTAATGTAGCGTTTTCCTGATTTCTCATACACTTACTATCAATAGACTATGTCTAATTTTTGTTCATCATGTACACCTACATATGCAACCCTTCTACCTGACTTAAATTTTTTAATGTGGCAAATTTCTCAATTGTCTTAAGACGTATAGGGGAGAGGAGTTAGGAGTGAGACGACAGGGTGAATAGAAGAACACTAATTATTCTTAAATGAAATACGCTTATTTATTTTCATTTCTACATAAGGCGGAGTACATACAGCGTTCAGCAAAATTTTTATTAGATTAATGATTATTTTTTAAATCACGACTAAAGATTGACCGATTAAACTTAGTTTCAATCCAACTCATAGACTTATGGCTAGTGATTATTTTAATGTAATCAATGATTTGATTACGATTAAATTCTCAATCTAATTAATCAATCTATTTAAAGATTAATCATTAAAAAATGTCATTTTTGTTCCAGATTTGGGTTTTTATTTTATTTATTTATTTATTTTTAAAGCTTTTTCCAATGTAACTATCTTTGATATCTTCTTGAATACTGCATTGGGCCTTGTTTTAGACCGGGTTGTCTTTTAAAAATTTGGGTTTAATTAGGTTTCGAGTAGGTTTTCGACTATATCTGGTCGAGCTCTGTATGAATCGATATTTTAAAAGAAGTTCTGAGTATTTTTCGAATGAAGAAAACTAAATATCAGTCTTAATATTCAGCCTGGATGGGCATTTCCGTCTCCCAATAATTATTATAAACTCACATTTTGTAATTTTTAAAAAGTTACGAAATTTTAAAGAACATACCTCCGAATTCTTCTATTTAACTTTATTGTTATTTCATGATTCTGAATTTACATATGTAAATTTATATGTAGATATTTTAGTTTATGTACATCATACGTAACTACATCATACATGTGATATAGTGACTATTTTCATACTGTTAATAACAGAAAAAAAAATAAAAAAATTTAAAAATGATATTTAGTTAGAAAACATTGTTTTGAAATCACAATTTGCTATTATTTTGCCAATTCACGAAACTATTGAAATCTGTTTAATATATAAAACTCAGTTGTTTGTATTAAAATGCTAAGCTATCGAACAAAATTCTTATTTTACTAAAAACGAAGTACCTACTAAATAAAAGGTCAAAGCGCTTGTTTCGAATAGTTTTTAAAGTGTAAAAGTAAAAAAAACAAACATTTATTAATTAGTAGTATTAATAATATAATTACTTGTTTTAGTAATACACTATTATAAACATGTATTTATGTCAAACAACTATTAAAACGTCGTTCGATTTTTTGGCGCATGAATGGCATATCCAGAAATTTTACGACTGTATTAATTAAATTAGCTAGTTTGTCAGTATGCTTTGAATGATTTGTCTTGGTAAAGGGGGGGGGGGGTAGAGACAAATATAAATATTTGTTTTCTTAATTAATAGTCAACATCGAACTGTTGGATTTTGCTTATACACTGATCTTTTTTTTCAGATTGCTACTGTTTCCTATGATATACAACAATTTAGTATGATTATTTGCACAAAATTTGCTGCAACATGTTAGTTATCCATACAGATGTTTTTTAATTAATTCATAAAAAACCTTGAAAAATGTCTGAAAATATGTAAATTTGCTCTGAAAATTTATGAGTATTTTAATGAAATTAATTACTTTGAATATGCTAAAAAATTTCTTTGGCGAGGGGGGGGGGGTACAAAGCATCCCCTATGATTTATTCTTACGTTTTTATGATGTGAAGCTGACATCAAACTGTTACATTTGGCTTTTTCAATAGTCTTTCTTCTTCAATTATTTACAAGGCTTTTTTTTTTTAATGATATAAGTATCATTTAGTATGTTACCGTAATTTTGTATGTTTATTAAACGCAAGTTTCGGAAGCAAATCAGTTATCAAATACAAAATCTTTTTCAATTCTTTGAATTGTAAAAAAAAAATAAAAATAAAAATAAAAATAATTAAATAAAAATAAACATAGGTAAATATGCACTGTAAAAATATTTATAAATTTAATAAATAATACGTATTGATCATTTCTTTTTATTTAATTAAATTAAAATTCCAAGAAAAAAATGCATACATATATATATATATTATGCAAATTTTAATTTTGTTGCAATTAAGATAAATATATTTAATACACAAATCTTAAGATTTTATATTTATTCATTCATTAATAATGGTTAAAAATCTTTTATGTATATATATATATAGGAGTTACTACACTAAAGACGTATAAAAAAGTTGAGTTGAATATTTGCTAAATATTTTAAGCTTGAAAACTACTGTCATTCAAGAAAAAAAAAAAGAAAAAAAAGAAAAAGAAAAAGAAAAAAAAATCAATTCTTTATGAAATTTTATTATATTTCCAGTTAAAAGACACTTTTTCTCCTACACCTTTTTATATTTTAGTTTTAAATATGTAATGCATATATATTTTTCTCTCAAAAGAAGCAACCATGCATAATTTCAAGTTTGTTTCCTTAACAGTTTCATAAAAAACGTAATTTAGAATTATCGCTTTTTGCAATTCATTTCAACCTTTTAAATATCTAAACTTTTTAACTCTCGTGTGGGACTAGTCTTAAAAGTAACATCCACGTCAAATTTAAAATTTTTATTTTAACAATTCCATTGAAATCGTAATTTAAGACTTTTTAGAACAGTTTTTGACGATTTCACCTTTTTAATTTTCGATTTTTTCAGAAACTGTTCTTACACCGCATTTAAAATTTTAAATATCTACCATCATGCATATATCAAGTTCCCCTCCCCCATCATTATAAAAATTGTAATTTCAAATTTTTTTCACTTTTGCATCCATTGGAGGTAGTTGGCACCGACATAAAATACATATAATTAAACAAGGACTATCACCATCAATTTGTAACTAGCAAATGATTGATAATATTGCTCCTATTTGCATAAAGTAATTACAGAAGAACATGTAAATTCTATAAAAAGGGTTATAATTACCCCTAATCCACCCTAAATAATTTAAACTTATTGAACTAGGTTTATATGAATAATTTAGTGTGTCGCTGTATAATATCCAATAAGGGAAATCGTAAAATGACTTTAAGAATTTCGTTGCAATGAAAACGAATTACAGAAAGTAAACAGGGCGGTCATATTTAATTTTCGTTTATATAATTAATAATTAAATTGACTAATCCAGACTGAATTGATGCAGATTAATTAATCATCAAAGAAACGCAATTACTTTTTCAATTTCATTCATGATAAATTGAATCAAGATTAAATTTCTCATGATTAAATCTTTAATCGACTAATCAATCAATTTAAAGAATAATCGATTTAATGCCAACCTTGAGTACATATAAACACATTTATCCATGCTACAAATTTTAGAGTTTCAGTATTATTCTCATTTTCACACATAAAAGTAAATATTGAATTCTATTTTGAAATTGATTTTGACACAGACTAAGTTTTTAAAACAAAAATAATTAATTATTACTATAATTCCATATATCCTGTGTTTACAAGTCTCTAACTAAGTTAAATTTAGAAAAACAGTATGAATACCTCGATAGGCCATATCAAACATATTGCTTCGAGGACAAATTGAGACACAGAAAAAGAGAGCGATGGGGCATGAGCAAGGTTGGCATTAATCTATTATTTTTTTAACCCTTTCCGGCACGCTGTGCCCGGTCTGGGATATTTAATTTTAACTCCACACTTGCAATCGGCACCAATAATATTTTAGTAAAATTTTGCGTTTACAATAAAAGCTTAAATTAAGGATTCCAAAATATCTAAAAAATTCGTTTGTAAATCCCGGTGTCAGTCGATAGTTTCTCATTTTACTAACATATTTTGCTCGTGCCGGAAAGGGTCAATCGATAGATTAGTCGATTAATTGTTCAGTCATCTAAAATTTAATCCTCATTCAGTTTATCACGATTGAAATTAAAAATGTTATTGCTCTTAAAAAATTATGATTCATTCATCCTGAAATATTCCAATCTCGATTAATTCAATCTGGATGAATTAGCTTTCATTTTTACGAGATTATTATTAAGAGTAACTATATGATTTTCTTATTGATAATACACAAGATCTCACAGATTCAGATATACCGAAGTAAAAATATGTAAAATATTTAGGGGAATAGAGAAAGCCGAAATTCTTTTTATAAAACTGACACGATTTTTATAATTATTTTTAGGCAAATGGGAACAATATTATCAATCAATATTATATAGAAGCAACATTTGTTTGTTTGTAGGGGTAATCTCTTGAACTATCAAACCAATTTTGAAAGTAATGGTGGTCAGTTGATGGTGACAGTCTTCGTTCCATCATACGTTATGGGCCATTTTCAAATTTTGCTTGCATTTGCTGTACAAGAGTAAAGAGAAGACAATTCAAACATAAATTAATTTTTAAAGTTTGATTTGAGCTATGTATAAGCTAAAGAAGATTATATTGAACATATCTAACATGAAAAAAAAAAATTTTAATCAATAAAAAATTTGGAGATATAAATCTTTAAAATTGTTGTTCTAAGCAAAAATGCCTGTCCCATTCCAAGTTTTGTGTTTTTAACTGTTATTTTTTGAAATCTAATTTAACTTTTTAAGGTAAAAAGTTTTAATTATTTTAAATATGAACTATTAGTGTTATATAATAATGAAAAAATTATCAGAAAATATATATTTTTTCAGAAATTAACAGAAATTATTTGTCAATTACTTTTCGTCAAGTCCGTTACCTTGTGATTATTTTAGTCATAATATGTTCCTAATTCTGCCTAAAGTTAGCAACAAATATTCAGTGACATAGTTAAACTATTCACGCAACTACTACTTGCCATTTTTTACTCTTCAATTGTGAAGCAATGTAATAGTGGCAAGAATCAGCTTTCTTCAAAGTTGTTATTTTTTTTTTCACTGTCAAGTCTATTACCGTAAATTTTAATATTAAAATAATAATTTTTGCACTTTTGTATTTAAATATTGTTTACTAAATAGTTTTAGAAGGTATATGTATTATTATCTAAGTTAGAAATTATAAAAGATAATTTGTTTCTAATAGTTTTATTTGAAATGTCAAATCCGTTACTTGTCAAGTCTATTACCATATAACTGGTAAGGAATTGACTCAAGGGCTTGACATATAACAGAACTAAAAACAGGTAACAGACTTGACATTTTTTGTTAACTATAGTTTGAAAAGGAGTTTTTTGGCCGTGCATTTCGAGTGGCCCAGGTGTACTCCCCTAGAAGTTTGTTCCTCTAGTCTTGAATCACCCTGTATATTGATGGGGGAAATTAAACTTTTGATACTATGACCTCACTAAGATCTATTCGAATTCTTCAAAGAGGGAAATATTTATCAGTACTGATAATGAATTTTATATAGAAAAGAAATGAATAAAAAAAACCTGAGGATGTTCTTGAAGGAGATATTTGCTGATAAATTGTATGAAATTATTCATGTTTTGGTAAAAAAAGAGCAGGAAAAAAATACACATTCAGAACAAAATAGATGAAAATAAAATTATTTGGGTCTGAATGTGAAACACTGCTACCAGAAAGTATTTCACATCCATTAAATGCATATCATAAATTTATTTTAAGCAAATAATAGCAACTCTTCCACAACGAAATTCGTCGATGCCAGGAAACTGAATATTTTCTGAGTTGCTAGTTCCACTTGATATTATATGAAAAATGAAATTTGAGTCTTATTACATTTGAATATGTCAAGCCCTTATTTAGAGTATAAATACATGTTAATATGTATAACATAAAAAACATAAAAAACATAGTAAATATTCAGATATTTCTAGTTCTATTTTAATATTCAGATAGAATTGCTTGAAAAATTATTTATTTGATATTCAAATCAAATATATTAATTGGTTTGAATATAAAATAATATTATTTCTCTGTATGATATCTGACAGAAAATTACCATTTAACTAAAGATTTTGTATAAATTTGAAGATATCTTTAAAAACTATGCCGTAATAGACTAGATATATGATAGCATATTGTCAAATCCGTTACCAAATGTCAAGTCTGTTACCGCACAGTTTTTTAAAGATATTTTAATATTAATATCATTTTTCCACTATTCTACTTTTATTTTTTATTCAACTAAGAAACAAATATGCAATTTCCTTAACATTTAATAATTTATATGAATATATACTGTAATTATTTAAAAAAGTTTTTTTTTTTATAATTTTCTATGTAATGAATATTTTGTGGTTAAATTGTTTCTCCTTTCAATTTAATTTAAGTATTATTGATAAATATAATGTTTTGAAATTTAGGGTCATAAGTTACTTCAAAGTCATTTGATTTTAGAAAATTTAAAAAATTTAAAGCTGAGTATTTTCCGTAATTTTGTATGGTAACAGACTTGACAATTTGTTTTACCAGCCAACATTAAAATAGCATTTACATATTAAATTGTAGGACAAAGTGTAGGGGAGAGTGGGGATACTTGAGCATAGGGGATACTTGAGCCACCCCTATTATCTCGACAGTTGGTTAATTTTTCTTTCTAAAACTGCCAATATGATAACATATTTATAGTTCTGAATATGTAAAAAAGAAATCACACATCTTGGTACCATTTTGAAAGTATAGTGATTAATAGTTGTCTTTTCCCTATCTGAAGTAAATATTTGGGTGCATGGTTTTTTTTGTTTTTTTGTAATCAAAGTTTTGTTTAAAGTTGCAACTATATACATACATTCAATGAGCATAATTTCAATTGTATTTTGAGTCTAAAATAGTTCTAATTGATGCATGCTTTATTTAGTAAAACTCTGGGAAACAAAAATAGTGATAGTGGGGATACTTGAGCCAATGAGAGTGGGGATACTTGAGCCATGTCTTAACCATCCCCACTAGAAATTAAACATGGGTGAAACAAACAAAAAATAAAATTCCATCCTTATATTCACTAATAGATATTTTTCTGGAGAAAAGGGAGAATAATCTTTCATTTTATTTTTTCTTTCTTAAAAAAATAACGACCTAAAAATGTTTAAAAATGTATATTTTTTAAATGAAAATGTCTATTTTATTTTTCGATTTGACTAACAAAATAGCCTGTCTAGATAAATGTAAACATAGTTTTCAATTTAATTTTCATTAAATGAAAATAACTTTTTAAAACGGTTTTACAGGCTATAATATCTAATACTTTAATTAGTTAGGTCCAACATATTAAAATATTTATTTTTTAATATAACATATTAAGATTAATATTTTATATTGAAATCGTAACCTCTTTTGCTGTAACTTTTTTTTTAACTAAGAAAATTGAAGAAAAATTGGTAAAAAGAGCGCACAAAAACAAGAAAAGCGACAAAAATCCCAGTTCAAACTTACCTACATGGAGCCAAAGAGGAAGACAAAATCTTTTCCTGTGAAATCAAAATAGTGTTTGAAATAGTAGAATGATACATCTGGCTTAAATTCCGACAGCTACTAAACTAAAAGCATGAGTTCGACAATATCATTAGAGGAAAATTCTGTCAATGATGGTGATGATGTGAAAGAAAACCTTCTATTGATGGTTGATTACTAATAAAATATGCCAGAAAGAAAACTGTAAAAATATTTGTTGGATAAGTGCTTAATATTTTGAAAATGAAATTTGCCCAAAGAATTGCAGATTCCAAATTTAAATGGCTCTGAACTGAGGATGTTTCTACCGTCGTTATAACTCAAGTTCAAATTATCCTTCGACAACCAGTTTTAACGACAAAAAATGATCGTATTACTAGCTTTGTTTTCTCAATTGGTTTTGAAAGACTTTGCGTTTCATAATTTATCATTCTGTAAAATGTTTGTGCAAAAATAAAGCGAAAAAAATTATTTTTGTAGGTATTTTTCCGTAGTGGCTCAAGTATCCCTTCACTATGGCTCAAGTATCCCCGCCATGGGGATACTTGAGCCATGATGTAAAACAAAAAATAAACATTTATTATACATAGAAAAATAGTTCAAAATTTATTGAAAGTGGTTTTTAGTTGAAGGAAAAATATCAAATTTTCATTTTCAATATTTTATTTTATTCTAAAAAATATAAAAAATTTAAAAAAATTAAAATTCAAAAAATGGCTCAAGTATCCCCATCTTCCCCTACTACCAATTCTTTTTTTCATGTACCTTAAACATTTACCATAACACTTGTTTCCATAAAAGAAATTATGAAGTTTGAAAAATAAAAGTAAAATTCTGAAATGTAAGCGAATGGTGAAAATGGCCCTAATACTTCATTCAGGCGCCACTAAATTCATCGAGGCATGGGAGCGAAAAACATTATGAAATTGCGATTTTTTTTATACTGAAGAGGGTGAGAAACTTGAAATTTGACGTTGTAATAACTGGAAAGGAATAAAAGCTCTGAAGTTTCCAAACCTTCGAAACTTAAAAGGATCAAATGAGCAAAATGTATTCTAAAAAATTTTCTAAACTGATATTCCATGCTGAAATTTCTTCACATGATATTATCATAGAAATTAAAGATTGGCGACCCCTTCAGTTCATAACATACCAAGATATTACACGGCAGACTGAAATATTTGTATTGTATTAATCAGTATATTTAATACATTGAAATCTGGCCGAAATGAATATCAAAGTTCAATAACGTAACATTACTGCCTAAATGAGATTGACGACTATGCTGTTCAAATAAGTTGTGGCCGAGACAAATCAATTATTTATTTATCTATTGTTTATTATCCTGTCCTGTGTCATGATTTTATCCTATTACTCGATTACGTAGTAATTTTTGCCGAAATCACCAATTTTATACCAAATGTAAAAGAAAAAATGCAAGAAAGAATGAGAAATAGTCCTGTATCGGAGAATATGAGAATTAAAATAAAGGTTGAGACAGTATGCATATAAATATTTTGATAAGAAACATTACCACTAATATATACATTCTTTTATAATATAAACACAAAAATTTTAATTATATAATGAAACAGGCTAGAGTTATGCTAACTGGAAGAGCATTCTGCTTAAACCTCTTCGCGACAGGAGCTTTTTGCGAAATTTTTAATGTTTTGTCACCGGTTTTTGAAAACAGAAATTTGCGCCTTATATTATATCGAGAAAGTGCTCCGATTAAATAAAAATTTTACAGTAAAATTTTACTGGTGGAGATAAACAAGGATTCTTAAGCATTTTTGCGGCACGTATACGTGTCGCTCATCCCCAAGGAGTTAAAAAATGAAATTAGCCACTAAAGCATGTGTTAACATATTTTAAATGGTCCCCCTGTGAATGGTATTATTTTAAATAGCCTTTTCAAAAAAAAAAAAAAAAAAAAAAAAAAAAGACAGATAACTACGAGCTTTATGTACATAGATACTCTAGATGCACTCTCTTCCATAGAATTGTGCAATGCAGAAATTTCTTAATTCGATTTATCATCCATCTAACATCACGATATAACACCGATTTTACCTTTAAAATATGGAAGGATTTTTTTTTTATTTTTAGTAAGAAAATTTGTTCTTTATGCACCCCTCCCATTCCTGTATTGTATAATACACTTAGTTTTAATTTTTTAAATACCTTTAAAAAGTGGTATATGTTACGCATGAAAAAAGTTGAAATGCTCCCAAACCCTCGATTTTTTGCATTTTAAAAATTAGTGAATTAATTTAATAAATTTGGTAAATTCATTCTGTAAGGAACACCATAACAGGAAAGGATTTCTTTTTGTCTTGTGATCAGGGCTGCGGAGTCAGGGCCAACTCCAACTCCCACTCCGGAAATTTCAATGACTTCGTTTCCGACTTCTGCTAGCTAATATACTAGTGTTGCTGGTGGTTGAAATTATGGTTAAACGTAAGAAAAATAGCAAAAATCTTACTATTTTGGTTATTTACATTGGTTATTTTACTATTATATTAATTCAGTTTTTAGAACTTTGAAAGAAAAAGGGAAAACAAAATATTTTTTGCTTTATTTAAATTTTGACTTTCACGTCCCACAATCTGAAAAATCTAACTATCGAAATCTAATAAAGAAAACAAGACAGATATTTTACTATTTCGGATCAGTGAACTTGAAAGTGGAAATCGTTACAATTTTCATATTGAGCCTTTCGGCGCGGAAAAAATCCGTTTGAAATATTTAACTTAACCAGAATTAATCAACGAATTTATTAGAAAGTACGAACTTGGTCATTTGCAGGCATATGTTATAAAGGGAAAATTTTAATTAAATATTCTTGATGCCAATAAAATTAAAACTATGTGTCCTTTTTTAGGGAAATCGCACCGGAAAGGGTCCTCCAGAGCAGAAAAAATTCGATGGAAAGCGAAAAACATTACAGGCGAAAATTTTACTAAGTACGGAAATAATTGGGGAGCTACTAGAGTTTTAAATTAAAAACCGTTTTCTTCGACAATGTATGCCGGGTATATTAGGAATCTCTAACTTGGGTAGTTCGATATAATTAAAAAATAACAATAATAATTCCTTTTATGAATTTAAAATTGTAGATAATTGGTTTAATTTCATTTCAAACTGTTTACCCCCCCCCCCCAAAAAAAAAAAAACTGGAGTCGGGGTCGACTTGATTTTTAGTGACTCAGACTCCGACTCTTTTACACAAAAATGGGTCCGATTCCGATTCCACGACTGCGACTCCGACTCTGCAGCCGTGATTGTGATAACCACCACAATCTTAATTCAGTAAGGAAACCATCGCGTGTTCTTCCTAGCATATAAAAATGACACCACATTGCTAACAGCATAAACGAATCTTTTCTTCTACTAATATAGTATTGAGAAAAAACAGAAGCAGATTAAATGAATCGTGATTTTACCACTCATTTACAAAAAAAAAAAAAAAAAAAAAAAAAAAAAAAGGAAAGAAAAGAAAGGAAAAAAAAAAATATATGAAAAATAAGCTGCAACTTTTTCTCTTTTTAACTCTTAGATTTTAATAACATTTGTGTAAGATAAATACTGGCATTCATATAGTGGTTACAGAAGAATTAAAAGTGTGAGCTTTTGAGTATATAATTGCTGAAATTGCATATGCTTTTCGACCATTGGCACCCTGTAACATTAGTAATAAAATACAATTTTTAAGGATAAAAAAAGTAAAATAAGAAAGAAAATAAATAGAAAATTGCAGATTTGCAAAACAAATTAATAAATCTACTGCCCCTCCCCTCTCTCCTCTATCTCACCACCCCACTGTAAAAATTAAATTATCTTACTCAATATAGAACTATTAAGTATTTTTAATTTATTACAAAATCATGATAAATTAAAACTAAAATATTTCAATACTAGCCATGTATATGTAAATTATTTTTTCATCAACATAATGCATAAAAGTATAATCTGAAATTAGATGAATTTCGGTTATAATCTTAGCACTCTATTTTTAGGTGCGCTCGAAATTGTGTAAATACGTAGCTCCTATAGTTGTCGTTCAGTCCGTCCGTCTGTCTGTCCGTCAGTCCGTCCGTCTGTCTGTCTGTCCGCATATAACAACGCAAAAACTTCCCAACCGAATCCTTTGGAATTTGAAATATATAATTATTATATAATTTTGTCGAGTCATTTCAAATTTTATGAAAATCGGATGCATAGATTAATTACACGGACAATCAAAAATGTTCCGTTACATTAAGGTCAATGGGGAAAAACGTTTCAAATGCATTTTAATCGCATGAAATTTGAAATATATAATTATTACATAATTTTGTCGAGTTGTTTCAAATTTTATGAAAATCGGGTGCATAGATCTGTCTGTCTGTCCGCATATAACAACGCAAAAACTACCAACCGAATCGTTTGAAATTTGAAATATATAATTATTATACAAATTTGTCGAGTCATTTCAAATTTTATGAAAATTGGATGCATAGATCAATTACAGGGACAATCAAAATTATTCCGTTAGATTACGGCCAATGGAAAAAAAAGTTTCAAATGCATTTTAATGATGTTACACTCTTTCGAACATAATAGAATTGACATGAACCTATGAAGTATTGTATATAACTAAAATATACATTCTGTACAATCTGTGATACAAAGAATATTTATTATTAAGTTACAGGGTCACACAAAAGTATTCCACTACATAACGCTATACGAAGAAACATTGTTTGGAGCGTGCTTTAATTATATTAAACTATTTCACATTTTATGAATATGATATACATTGCTGAGGTTTACTGCAAGTTAATTCCTGTATATTTACAGGAACACAAAAAATATTTCTACCACTATATTTTATCCGATGTACTATCTACTATAACAGCAAGATCTGAATATTTTTTAAACTTCGTTATCTTACGAACGCACCTCATTTGCTACGCTTCACGTGCAATTTCCAACTTCAGATGTAAGTAGTGAATCCGTTTCATCAAAGTACTCTCAACTGCAAAAAAGTCAAAATCTAGCAATTGCAATCTTGCAAAATATTCTAAAACTATAAATCCACGCTGGCGGCGTTGAAATCGGATGTGAAGCGCGATGCATGACATTTTAAAGTATTTTAATTTATTGCAAAATAATATAAAATAAATAATGTATCCTATTATATTGTCCAAATTCGTGAAAAACGATTTTTTTCATACTAAAAATGTCTCTTAATAAAAATCCCTTTCGGCATGGCCTATAGGTGGAGGTAGATTTCGAAAAGTTTTCATCTCAAATAAAAAAAAAAAAAAAAAAAAAAAAAAAAAAAAAAGATTAGAGATAAACCCAGTTTAATTACTTTATTCAGCCGCTTTTAAAAAAATTTTAATTTCATTTTTCTGTAAGAACTGGTTTTATCAAAATCATCTTAAACGAAATTCTACTCAAATGCCCATTTTGGCAACATATTTTGAATTATATTCTTACTTTATTTAAACAAGTTGGAAATTGCACGTGAACGTAGCAAATGAGGTGCGTTCGTACGATAACGAAGTTTTAAAAATATTAAAATCTTGCTGATATAGTAGAGCGTACTTCGGATACATTATTGTAGTCGAAATGTTTTTTGTGTTCCTGTAAATATACAGAAAGTAATTTTTATTACACCTCAGAAACGTATATCTTATTCATAAAATGTGAAATAGTTGAATATAATTAAAACACGCCCCAAACAATGTTTCCCCGTATAGCATTATGTAGTGGAATACTTTTGTGTGGCCCTGTAATTTAATAACAAAAATTCTTTACATCACAGATTGTACAGAATGCATATTTTAGTATATACTTCATAGATTCATGCCAATTCTATTATGTTCGAATGAGTGTAACATCATAAAAATGCATTTGAAACTTTTTTCCCATTGATCGTAATGTAATGGAATACCTTTGATTGTCCCTGTAAATGATCTTTGCATCCGACTTTCATAACATTTGAAATGACTCGATAAAATTACGTAATAATTATATGTTTTAAATTTCAAACGATTAAAATTCATTTGAAATTTTTTTCCCAATTGACCGTAATGTAACGGAATCCTTTTGATTCTCCCTGTAATTGATCTATCCATCCGATTTTCATAAAATTTGAATTGACTCGATAAAATTATGTTATAATTATGTATTTTAAATTTCAAACGATTCGGTTGGGTAGTTTTTGCGTTGTTATATGCGGACGGACAGACGGACAGACAGACGGACAGACGGACGGACTGAGCGACAACAATAGGTACTACGTATTTACATAATTACGAACGCACCTAAAAATTGACGAATATGCTCATTATATAGTTCCTAAATAACAAAAAACTGTTAATTAAATTCGTTTGACAGCAAAATTGAATTTAAAAATGAGTCATAAAATAACCAATTTATTATTTTAATACATCCACAATTCTTTAATCAATTCTTTAATCAAGATCGCTTTGAGAAATTTTGTGCGAAGTGCCCACTTTGACAGATTTTTTTAAATATATATTTAGCCTTTATCAAAAATCTGACCAATACGGCACACTACACAGTTCCTAAGTAACAAATAACTGTCAATTGAATGCTTTGAGAGCAAAACTGAATTTAAAAATGAGTCATAAAATAAACAATTTGTTTTTTGAATACAACCTCAATTCTTTTATCATGATCGCTTTGGGAAATTTTTTTGCGAAGTGCTTACTTTGACAGCTTTGGCAGGCTTTTTTGAAATATATTCTGCCTTTATCAAAAAACTGGCCACTCCGTCACATTATATAGTTCCTAAATAAGAGAACCTGTAAATTGGATGCGTTGGAGAACAAAAAAAGATTTTAAAATGACTCGGTAAAAACGCAATTTCTTAAATTTCCTCAAATTTCAATCACGATAACTTCGTGAAATTCTGTTCAAAATACATTTTTTGGCAGCCTTTTTAAAAATATATTCTGCCTTTATCAAAAAAACTGGCCAATACGTCAAGTTATATAGTTCCTAAATAATAGGACCTGCAAATTGGATGGGTTTGAGAACAAAAATGAATTTAAAAATGACTCAGAAACAATGCAATTTGTTATACTTAATCAATTTTTTAATGACGATAACTTCGGGAAATCTGTTCAAAATACCTTTTTTGGCAGCCTTTTCAAAAATATATTCTGACTTTATCAAAAAATTGGCCAATACGTCGCCTTATATAGTTCCTAAATATGAGGATCTGTCATTTGGATGCGTTTAGAATCAAAAATGAATTTTAAAATGAGTCAGAATATAAGCAGTTTGGATTTGAGGTTTTTTCTCCAACTCCTATTTTTGTTTAATTTATTTTTGCTATAAGAATTGGTTCTATGAAAAACTTGTCAATATAAAAGTTGTAGCTATTATTGTGAAGATGTAAAATAAATTTAATTAGATTTGATTGCTAAAGAATTGGGTAAGTTATGGGGTTTTTTTTCCTCCCCCCTTTTTCTTTTCGTTTTTAATTTTTTTCATCGGTAAAAATTGGTCCTGTCAAAAACTTGTAAATACAAAAGTTTTAGATAATATTGAGTACATTTATATAAAATTTAGTTGGATTTGATATCTTGAGAATTGACGAAGTTATGAATTTTTTCTCCCAAAAACCATGTTTTTTTCGCCCCTTGAGCCCATTTTTAATTTTATCAAAAATTTGTCATGCATAAACTTTTTGCCCATTTTTTAGAAGTAATATAAACTTTAAACTGATTCGATATCTATTTTAATTAAGAAGTTATCGCGTTTTTTCGGTTTTCACAAAACCCTCCCTATTTCCACCCCCTTGGTCCGATTTTGCCCATTAACGAACTCGACCGAGATTTTAATCTCCTTGATTTTATGTAAAAGTTTGAAGAGGAACTGAGCATAATTATGGAAGTAATCGTGTCTAGAAGAAAGTGATATACACCGATAGATATATAGATAGATAGCTAGCTAGCTAGATAGATAGATAGATAAACTTTTTTACTGATGGTAGTTTTGGAGTCTAGGAGTCATAATTTGTGTAGATCCGCAAAAATTTTTCAGAAATTCCAACATGGGAGAGAATGCAATAGGTAGTATTTCATACGAAATCTACCTAAAAAAGACTATTCGATGAATTTGGATTTTAAATACAAAGATTTATTATTTTTTCAGACACAGATGCTCAGTCAATTTCAGACAAATGATATTAATTGGAAAATAAAAGTATTTCATGCGATCACTTTCAAATAGGGATACACGAAACAATGCAGAAATCTAATTTAATATATATTTATTGGTTACAAAATAATAGAAAATAAAAATATATGTTAAAATTTTACCAAAAAAAAAATATGTAAAAAATGATCTTTTCATCCAAAGAATGCATAAAAATATAAACTGAAATTCGATTAACTTGGATTTTAAATATGTAACTTTATTGTTTTTTTTTTTACAAACACATAAATACTAAATCTATTTCAGAAAAACATTTTTGTAACAATGCAGGATTATGCTTTAAAATATTTTAATTAATTGCAGAATAATAGAAAATTAAAAATTAAAATTAAAATATCACCCAAACGTTTTAGAACTTAATCTTTCATCATAAGGCTGCATTAGCATATAAAATGAAATTTGAAGAACTTGGATTTTAAGTCTTAAACTTTATTTCCTTTTAAACTTGCAATCATATAAATGCTTAATTTCCAAAATACATACACTCCAGTCTTATAAACTCTGAATCTCACTTACAGAAAAATAAATAAATAAAAGAAACAATTATAAATTTTTATTTAAATTGTCTCTTTCTTAAATCGGCACTTACTTAAATAATTTTTTTCTTAAATCGGAAATAAGAATCTATGTTTGCAAAATTGAATTAATATCAAATTGTCACGTATGAGGTAAATACATCATTGTAGATAAATCAGCTCTGAATCAATGTTTTGTTTTAGATAATGTATATTTTTGTTAATAGATAAATGATTTTCGGAATGTTAGCTTAAAATCGATTTCAGAACATTGAATAAATCGTAATTCCCATGTTAGATTAAATAGATTTAAGACAAATGGTTAAATAAGATATTCGATGATTGCTTTATATTAGTTTAAGACTTAAATCGGCTCGGGCCTATTCTGCAAGAAAGCAATGGATGTAAGGGGCTGTAAAACCACACTAAAAATACATCGTAGCGTTGCGTAATCCCGCATTTAACATATATACATTTAATCAGATGTTTTAGTAAATATTTTTTTACGAATCCAGAATATAAAATTGTTTTATTAGGATTATATCTATCTATCTATTTTTGCCATTGTTTAAAATAAAAATAAGCCCATGTACATTCATTATATTCACATGTAGTTTTCTTCATTCGAAAACTATTAAAAACATTTAAAAAAAAAATCGAGTCATACAGATATTATTTCGAAAATGATAACTCGTTGGCCTAAGGTTTGTGTTTCTTTTAACCCTTAAAACTATATATATCAAAGTTAATTGAGTTATGGAGGGGAAAAATCAATCTTCATAACACATAAAAATCCAAAAAATGTTTGAATATAAAATTTCTTTTCTTAGAAAAGAGAAGCGAGAGATTGATTAAAATAACAATATTGTTTTTCAAATTAAAAAATATCTATTAGAAAGATTAGTAACTCGTATAAACAGGTTTTCAAATTAGAATTTTTTTCTCTATTAACTATCATTTGTCGAGAAAAATAACGTTGAATTCATATACTCAACTTAAAACTTATAAATAAGGCAAAATTTGAAATTGCATCTTGCAAATTTTAACAGTTAACTATAAGCAGAAATAATTTTAATATACCCGGAGGAGAAAACTGTTCTTTTTTTTATAATAATGCATTACAATATTGTCATTTTACATAAAATTAAATACTACTCTGTTCAATACAAATAAGGAAATTTTAGGGGGGAAGTAGATCTTTCCTTAATCTTAAAATGATATCTCACCAGATTAAACACTTTTCATTGCTTTTTTTTATTTGTAAATTATGCATTTAAATTAATCGAGTTATCGAGGAAAAAATGTTTTTTATACATAAAAATTTTGAAATAGTTAAACATAAAAGTTCTTTTCTGATAAAAATATTATATAGTCTTTTAATAATAAAAATAACCGCCACAAATTATTTTCCAAATGAAAAAAATAAATTAGTTTATCTGTTGAAAAAAATATCTCATATAAGCAAATATACTAAACTAGATATTTTTCTGTACTCGAATTATTTATCGAGAAACAATTTAAATTAAATGTATGAAATTTAAAACTTAATTTGCAAAATTTTATTCACGGGTAAGAAAGATTGATGATTGTTAATGAAAGTAAACATGATGCAATTTTTAGCGCATAACAATAACCGTGTATTAATATAATATATCTGGATTACAAAACTCTTTTTATTAAACATAAACATAAATCTTTACAACATTCATGAACAAAGATAATAGGGAAGTATTTAAGTGCAAAAAAATAAAAAAAATGAAAAATAAATAAATAATAATAATAATTGCTCAATAGATTAAAATGACTTTTAACTTTTTTCCTTAAATTGAATATACATAATCTAATTAATCAATTTATCGAGGAGTCAAATCAATCTTTGTTACATATAACACTTTAAAAATACTTTAAGAGATAAAATATCTTTTTTAGAAAAATACAGAAAGACATTTATTGATTAAAGAATTTATGTTAACATTTTTCAGCAAATAAAGCAAACATTTGTTATGATATACTTTTAAGATAAAAAAATCAATGCTTATTGTGCAAGAATATCAACTGGTATAACCTAAATCGAGAAAAAATGAAAGGTTATTCACACACAAAGCTAAGTGCTTGCCGATCTAAACAAATCTGTTGCAGCTCTTCTGTTATTAAAATAAGCAAACGTAATCGCATCAACTGAGATTAACATAACATCAGATGTGATTATTATTTTTATTATTTTACGAAATTGCACAAATTGCAAAAGAAAATAGTTTTATGTGACGGGAATGCGAAATTGTTTAATTTTAGAAATAAATGCATGTCATAATTTGCTAAATATCACTAACACTCTACTTTCTTAATAGCGATTAAATTATGTTCTTATACTAATTAAGTTAGTATAATTTATATGATTTTAATGTTTACCAAAATAAAAATAAATAAACATAAAAAATAACTTTCCTCTATATGAATTGAGTGATATTTTTAGATTAATTAATATTCGGTATCACCTATTCATCGGGACAACTAATTATATTCCTTTATTTGTATCAAATGTAAAGTTTATATACAGAAGAATAGTATTTCGTTTCTATAGAGAAATATTCGAGGAATTTCTTCGCATAAAATCAATCGGAGAAAAGGTCTGAAAACATCCCCACCACTCTATAAGAAAAGGGCATTCTCTTCGTCCCTTCCGAGTTCGAAGTTGTCAGCAATGATGAGTAGAAAAAAAAGAAGTTGCCTTACCTGCTAATATTGCTAAACAGGCGACCGCGAGGGGTCCGCGGATGATATTCCGGACGCCGCCCGTCAGCATCCGTGCTTAGCGGGGGGAAGACGAGTGGCCACAAGAGCGCCCGGGATGCCGTTGTGGTATCTGGGGCTCAAGAAGAGAAACGAACGCCAGCGTATGAGGCGCATGCGTTTCGTTCCCCCCTCCTGCCGTAGATACAGTCACCAGGGCTTCGCCATGCCTTTGATCAAACAGGTACAATTTCCACGTGATTTATCAAGTAATAGAACGCATCATTTGTATTAAATAATAACGATGAAAAACAGATGAAAAAATGTTTTTGTTGAAAAAAAAAAAAAAAAATACATTTTTTAAGAACAGTTTTTTTTCCTTCAAAATTGTTAATGAATGCAAATTTTTAAACTACGTTACTTAAGAAGTTGGAAATTTTAAATGGATTGTAAAATATATATTTTATTTCATTTTTAATTTCATACTAAATTTTAGTTCATTTGTATTATAATAAAATCAAGCTTAAAATGTTACGCATCAACAACAGTTTATAATAAAAGATATTTACCTAGCGATATGTATTTCATTTCAAAAGTCCTTTTCAGTTCAAGCAGCCTGGAAAAGCTGTAGTTTATATACATTTTATAAGTCGTGTTGGATTTAGAAGAAGTCAAAAATTGGGAGTGTTAATTTAAAATGCACAAGACATATTTAATTTACATCTTTCCAAAAAATCATACGATTGAAACGACTCTTTTTAAAATAAGATACAATTAATAGACTCAAGCATATTGCAAGTATATTTACAAAAACATTTTTAGTTCTCAAAACTATTAATAAATTCGTACTTAAACATTAATTTTTGGGTAAAATGAACCACAATCTCTAAAAAGGTGTGTGTGTACGTTACAGCTCATTTCACTTATTAGGTGCGTTCGTAATTATGTAAATACGTAGCACCTATTGTTGTCGCTCAGTCCGTCCGTCTGTCTGTCTGTCCGTCTGTCTGTCTGTCTGTCCGTCTGTCTGTCTGTCTGTCTGTCTGTCTGTCTGTCCGTCCGCATATAACAGCGCAAAAACTACCCAACCGAATCGTTTGAAATTTAAAATACATAATTATTACATAATTTTGTCGAGTCATTTCAAATTTTATGAAAATCGGATGCATAGATCAATTACAGGGGCAATCAAAAGTATTCCGTTACATTACGGTCAATGGGGAAAAAAGTTTCAAATGCATTTTAATCGTTTGAAATTTAAAATACATAGTTATTACATAATTTTGTCGAGTTATTTCAAATTTTTTGATAATCGGGTGCATAGATCAATTACAGGGGCAATCAAAAGTATTCAATTACATTATAGTCAATGGGGAAAAAGTTTCAAATGTATTTTATACGTTTGAAATTTAAAATACATAGTTATTACATAATTTTGTCGAGTTACTTCAAATTTTATGAAAATCGGATGCATAGATCAATTACAGGGACAATCAAAAGTATTCCGTTACATTACGGTCAATGGGGGAAAATGTTTCAAATGCATTTTAATCGTTTGAAATTTAAAATACATAGTTATTACATAATTTTGTCGAGTTATTTCAAATTTTTTGATAATCGGGTGCATAGATCAATTACAGGGACAATCAAAAGTATTCAATTACATTATAGTCAATGGGGAAAAAGTTTCAAATGTATTTTATACGTTTGAAATTTAAAATACATAGTTATTAAATAATTTTGTAGAGTTATTTCAACTTTTATGAAAATCGGATGCATAGATCAATTACAGGGACAATCAAAAGTATTCCGTTACATTACGGTCAATGGGGGAAAATGTTTCAAATGCATTTTAATGGTGTTGCACTCATTCGAACTTAATAAAATTTATATGCAACTATAAAGTACATATTATAATATACATTTTACATAATCTGTGATGCAAAGAACATTTGTTATTGATTTACAAGGCCACACAAAAGTATTCCATTACATAATGGTATAGAGAGAACATTGCTTGATGAGCGTTTTAATTGTAATTCACTATTTACAATTTTATGAGATTGAGATATAAGAGTAATATTTTTAAAACTTCGTTATCGTACGAACGCACCTCGTTTGCTACGCTTCACGTGCAATTTCCAACTTGTTAATTTTTGAGATTGATAAATTTTTATTTTCGACGTGGTCTAAGGGAGCCGCCTCCTTTTATAATTGACATGTATAGAAAATAAAACTTAGACGGTCAATCTGAAATAATGTATTGACTTTTATTTCCTATAAAATAAGTTTTAGTATACCTTTCATGGTAATATTTCTAAAGGATTAATGTGGTTACTATATTTTTTATTAGCCACGGAATTATCTAATGTATATTTAATGTTTAATATTTTGTTTTCAATGCTTTTAGAGTAAAATAAAAATATCGAGTCTTTTTATTTTCGAATCGGAAAATAAAAGAAAACTAATCTTACCTACAAAGAGGGTATCAACACGTTTATCTTTCTGACTATCTCCTAAATATGACCATCTTGAAATGAATTATTTTAGCTAGCTATGCTGCATACCAAATAACGTCATTAGTTCTCCGAAATTTACTGCCGCAATCAGATTACCTTACATGCAATAGTTTGGTAGTTAAGAAATCTGAACGAAGGTATGTAAAGCAAGAACTAAAGAAGCATGGCGTTGTTTTTGCTGCTGAGTACGAAACTGGAGCCCTTTAATATCCCGTCGTTATGAACTCTCATCAAAATCTGGGGCAAAATGTTGATACTGTCACATACTCGGCAAATCTACTGCATTTAGTTTGTATTTTGAAAAGTCATACATAGAACTAAAAGATTTAATAGATTTATTTATTTTTTAATTAATCTATTTAAGTACATGTTTAAAACTGTTTGTATTAGGTACTTATTTAAATTTATTTATTAATTAAAATTTATCTTTAAAAGTATGTTTTTTTCATTTTAAAAGAACCTTGAAATTTTTCTAATACAATTTTGTATTCAGCAATGATATCAAAGCATTGACCCTTACTAGCAGTTTGATTTACTAATCTCGGTTTTGAGAACTCTAAAGTCGTTTCAGATGTGAAAAACCAGAATAAGATGATATTTTTTCAGGAAGAATTATGGTGTAATTTGTTGTTCAACATGATACTCTTCCCATTAAAAAAATAAATTTGATCCAATATGCTTAATTTTAAAGTTTTACTTTCTTGTGAACGCTGATTTAAAAAAAAAAACACTTTTCAATCCAAAATATCTGCGATTAAATAAGGTGAAATTTTCCATTAAAAAGTAGTGATAATAGGAAAACGTGAAACATAACAGCTATGAATATGATGCATTTCCATATGTTCGCCATACTTCGAAGTTAGTCTAAAATATTTGTTGTTTAGTTTTGTGATTTTCTGATCTCAAATGCATTTTTACTGACACCTAGTAATATTTTTAGCACAAGATCAGATTTCTCATTTACGAAAAGGGTGTGTTTACAAAAACTAGCTTAACCTTTTCAGACCTGAGGTACACAAATGTGTACCTCCATTCTTTTCCTCATAAAAACTAAACTGTTCAAATTTTTTGTATTTTTACTTTACTTCTATGCAGCTTAATGTTATTTGCTTTAAAACAAAACCAATAAATGTCAGCATTGATGAATAAAACCTCTTAAAATAAATATTATTTTCACCCGAGTTTCGAAAATATCTTCAACACATTGTGATCAAGAAAGTAAGAAATATTCATGATTATTTAACTTAAGTGCTTTACAATAAAAAATTTTGAGGATTTGCTGCTCATTTACTTGTTTAAAGACCTTAATTTTGTTTTTGCGTAAATTTATATTACTAATACACTCTAAAAAAAATGTGTAAATTTACACATAAAAACAGGTATATCGATGATACAAAAACGACATGTCTATGTGTGTAAATTGGTGTGTAAATTGCCAAAATACACGCCTAATGTGTAAATTTGAAAATACACATTTTAAAGTGTAATTTGATGATAAGTCCAAATGTGTAAATGTTATCTGATAAGTCTTGAAATGCACACTTTAATGTGTAAATTGCAGAAGAATACACAGATTTATGTATAATATTCTCACACATTCATATGTGTTTTTTTCTGTGATTAAATGTATTTTTGTGTATAATGCAAGAAACACATACTTTTGTGTTTTATGTAAAATACTCAATTTTTTGTGTAGTTTGTAAATTACACAGGTTTTTGTATAATATGCAAAATACACAGATTTTTGTGTAGCATTCTCTTCATATAAATATTTCTGCTAAACATGCAAAACACAGATTTCTGTGTAATAATCAAAATACTTAGATATTTGTGTAACATTCCAACAGACATATTTTTATGTATTTAGCGTTAACATTATATGTTTTAGTATGTTTAAATTGGGAATTAATTCCCAATGATTAATAATGATAATTTTAATGATTAAAAAAATTGTACAAAGAACAATATTATTTACTGATTGGGATTATATTTTCTGGTAGCTCTGTTTGATGCCCAGAAAATAGTGTATCAGCAATGTATTTTGGCAATTTTCACACCTCACTAAATAAAAGACAAATCATTTTCGTATCACCGATATACCCGTTTTTATATAAAGCATGATAAACTGAAATTTTTATTACCAATTTGTAATTTCTTTTAGAGTTGGTTTATAGTTCTACAATCGTGAGATCACAATTTATGCGCAGACTGTGCATAATTTCAATTCCTTACAATTTCTGTCTTTTAAATTAAAGTTAAAAAGAAATTCTCTCGCTCATATTTACTGCTATAACAACTCATATTGTTTTTAATATTTTAAAGAGCAATTTTTTCAGGAATACTATTTATTATTAATAATATTAATAATACATTTTAATATTAGTAATATTAATAGTATTAATAATGCATACTTTTACATTAATAATATTAATACTAGCTATCCAAGTACATTAATTGGTGTTTCACCAATATTTCATAATCTGAAAGATAACGAATGTTGTTATTTTGCGTATTATTCAATATATATATGGCCATAGGCTAAAAAAGAATTTTGGGAAATGTTTAGGAAATATTGCATTGCAATAAGATTTAATTGATATTAGAACTTTCTCCTACTTTCTGCGCATTATTAGACATGATTCTTTCAAGAAAGTAACTTTTATTTTAAATTTATAGAGTGAAATATGATGTTTGAAATAAAAGAATCGCAAACAGCGCAGAGAAAATTAACCAAATAATAATCATTATTATTATTATTAAATGCTTAAGCATAAAATGAAGTCATATAGTAAATGCATAGACATATACATTTTACATTAATGCATGTAAATATCAGAAAAAATATTTCTTAAAACAAAATAATACCCCATTAAAAGACACGTACTATGAGTAGTACATCATACCTGAAAGAACTGAATCAGATTATTTTGATATAAATTGGAATTTAATGATTTTTGTCCCCAATGTTCAAATACTGAGTGACTACCAAGGCTTTTAGTCTACTAAAAAGAAAAAAAAAACTTCTAATTGCTAACATAATCTGTGTCTTTATCCTTTAACTAACATAACTAATAGTTCATAGTTACAGACAATATAAAAACTACAAAGTAGTTTTATAATGTCTGTATCTATGAACTATTTTTAGTAGTAGTTTCCTTTGTAGCATATAATAACATTATATACATTAATATTTTGCAATAATATTATGCAATATTATGCAAAACTATGTTAAATACTAGTGATATTTACATTTATTCCAATTATTAATAACTGCATTTAACATAAACTATTAACACTATTTAAAATTAATAATTATTAAACAACAATCTCTGTATTTAGGAACATAATATACATTTTTAATTAGCATAAAATTAGTAATAATATAATTTTTAATTAGTATATAACATATTTTAATTACTAAAATGATTATTAACAATTTAGTGCTCATTCTAGAAAGAAAAAAAGGGAAGATGCTAGTTCCAAAAAATACATTATTTCATGGGGAAATATACTGAGTAATGTGTTTAGTAATTATAAAAAGCATTCAGTTTCTCATTATGATAAACAAAGTGCCATTAATTTTAATAATTTTATGAATTACAAATTGAAACATACAATTAAATAATAACATGTTTTAATTTTTTTCTAAAGAAATAATTCTCTATCACTTTTATAAGATCTTGGGAACTTAGATTAAGAAATAATGTGTAATTTGGAAGTTGAATTACAAGAAAGCTGTGTTTACTGTAAGTGATATTAATTATATTTTAATAAGGTAGCATTTTGCCAATTTCATAAGAAGAAAGTTTTTCCACCCTAAAAAAGTGCTTAGAGGAAACAGCAAATAGTTACAGAATTAATAACAACTGCAAATAAGTAATTTCATCAATTAGTAACACAAATAACAAAATTAACAAATTTATTTGCATCTCATTTTGCAATCTGTCAATAGCCTGAATCTAAATTTACATCCACGTTTGCATATATTAACCCCCCAAAATATGTCAGCACATTCATACACACATACAAAGTAAATATAAGGAATAGCCAATTATATATGAAATCCTCAAAACATTAAACAGCACCATTATTAGCACTTAGTGGAAGTTCTCAGCATTTAGTGTTTCAGACGGTTTTGCTGCCTTAATTAATCATGAAAATTTTTATTTGGGTGTATATGACTTGAAAAAGTAAACACATTCGACTTTTACTGAATAAGCTCTTGCTACGCTTAATATTTTATAATTTTTTTTTCTCGTGCCTTCTTTTACAATAGCGATTCAGCGGATGTCATTATTTCATTCTATTTTTAGTTCCAATATTTGCTATAAATTTATTATTGCAAAAGCAGAATGAGAAAATAAGATTTGGCTACTTTATTCGTTTATTTGCAGAAAATTATTATACTTGCTAGCCTATATTATATAAAAAAATCAATAATTTGATTATTAAAAGGAAATTATGACTTTTATACCAGATTTATACCAGATTTGAATATCATTTTAAAATTAAATGATTTTTATACTTATAAAATAAAAAATATGCTTTTTACAAAATTATCATGCTTAAGTCTTTGACAATACTCAGAAATTAAGCTTAGAAATAATTATTTAAAGCTTTTTTGTGTATTCAAAAGTCAGTACCTGTGGAAACTTGCCAAATTATGGAAACCTTAGATTTTAATACTTTTTTCTGTCATTTTAGATCTTTATAAAATTTATGATTTTAGTCAATGATTAAAAAAAAGTTGATTTAAATCACGATTTAATTACTGGTTTAAGTCAGCTTATTAAAATCGTTCGCTCCCTAAGAAAAAATAATAAAAGCTTAGTTTGCATTTATTTATTTATTTATTGTGATTACATTATTGTGATTTATTGTTGATACATTACTAGAAGGGTGTCCATTACTGGCACATCTACCTATACTGAAGTATAATATGTAATACTTTAAAATAGCTTGCTTCAAAAAACGTCCCCCCGCCCCACACTGTAAAAAAAAGGGTCGATCTACTAAAAAAACTTTAGTGATCCTTGTAATTACTAAAAAGTTTTTAGTAATCTTAGTCGGTTACTAGAAAATCTGTAAGAATTACTAGAAAAAAGTTAGCAATGAATAAAAGTTAATAATTTTATATTTTTAATAGCTGTTACTAAAAATCACTTGGTGTGCCCTTGATAGCATAGTGGTTATAGTAACGGACTCCAGGCTGAAAGGTCCCGGGTTCGATGCTGGACACAGCCAATTACACCCCGAATGTATCTAGTGTAAGTGCTCGTTAATAAAGGGATTATTAAAATCCTGTCGGGGGTGGTAGAAATGTTTGGTGCTGCCATCTATTGCGGTTTTGCCGAAAATCTATCGCTTCAGAAGTCTGGATGCAGCTCGAAGGAAGCTCTTGCCCTTCGGGCGCACGTAAAGGTTATTAAAAATCATTTTGGAGCTATTACTAAATTTTGCTTGGTGGTTCATACTAAAAATTTTTAAGTTAGTTATACATACAAAAAATTCTTTTGTTCAGTTAACAAAAGAGATGCTTGTTTCACTTACAAAAAAAAGTTTGTAATGGTTACTAAAAAATTCTGTGGAATACAAATTTACTAAAAAATTTTTAGTAACCTCTTGAATTTTTTTTTTTTTTACAGTGCAGGGAAAAAAAATGCGCGCATGACTTTTTTTATTTGTTTATTTATTTACATTCCTATTTATATATTTATTTATTACAGGTTTACATAATACATCTTAAGACGTATCAAAATTTGTTTATAAATACAGTAACATACAAAAAAGCATAAATGATCTAAAAAAAAAATGCAATCTATTTAATTTTATTATTATTATATTGATGTACACAAATTAATTAAATTTTTAAGATAATAAATTCACAAATACTGAAATTAAAAACACTAACTAATTTAATATAAATATTGGGCTCAGTTTTAAGAAAGTTCATTTATACGGTTAATTCAATTTCTAACCAAAAATAATCTCATTCTTGCAAAAATGTACCATTTTACAAATAATCTCATTTTGTCAAAAATGAGACATTTTACAAATACATATATATATACATATACATATCATGTATATAATTCTTTTTAGAATAAGTGCACAAAGTATTTCACTAAATGTGTTAAATTAGTGTTTAAATTCAAAAGTCAATTCAATAATTAATACATATATGTATACTTCTCTTTCTTCATAATTATAGCTTTCATAGAATAGTCATAAATATGCTTAATATGAAGGAACGCAGTCACCTTTGCGACACTTTTGGAACTCGGACAACGATTGATTTTCTAATGTAAATTTTACTAATTCAATAAAATAATCATAATTTAGTTTAAATATGATAGCACTTTTTATGATAAAACTTTCATAACACACAGAAATCATAAACATTATTTTACATTTTTACATAATAAAAGGAATCTAAGCTAGAAAAAGATTAGATATATTCAAATAGAAAAGAAGCGAACAATATTAGAAAATAAAGCACCGAAATTTTATCATTTTCTTAAATATAATAATGCTGCTAATGCTTTCTAATGACATTTAAATTCCTTAATTTTTGGTTGTATGTCAAAAAACTTACAGTTTAAATATGAAAAACTGAACCATGAAAATCTACTAAATTAGTTGTCAATTGAAAAGCTTTATTTTCATTAGAACAAAACATTTACATACCTTTGTTATAGAATATCCAATTTTTCCATGCCGGTAAAATCACAATAGAAAAGAAAAGATAGTTCAATTTTTTTTTAAATATGAAAACAAACATTCTGTGATAATTAACATTCCTCGATTATTTGTAATTGTATTATGATTTATTCTTATTTTTTGAGTTAACAGAGGAGAACAAACTTTCCTCTTTTGAAATGTTCGATTCTAAAAATGGCGAAACTACGATACAGCAGATGTTTTCAATTTTCATTTTTCACCTGCGTACTTGCTATTATACAAAATGCAGACGAACATTTAAAATAACACACCAGTTCAACTATTTTTCTAATCCAACTATTTTTCTAATTTTACACATTTGTCTGGGTAACCAACCGACAACAACTTGCAGTCTTAATATCACAAAATAAATGCACATAAAAACAAGTAATTCTTTTTACGAAATGTGTAATTTTCATGACAAGTTGTGTGATTTTAGAAATTTACACACTTATCAGTGTATATAAGAACTATGCGTAAATTACAATAACACACCAATCGGTGTCAATTTAGGTATTTTTCTACTTTTACACACTTATTTATGTTTTTCAAGTGATGACAAATTACACACTTAATTTCAAAAGCGAAATACACATAAAAACATTTAAAATTCTGCAAAAAAAATGTGTAAAGTACATGGCAAGTGTGTAAATTTACAAATTTACACATAAATGTATGTAAATTTGACTAATTTACACATTTATTTTTTAGAGTGTAGTTTAACTGATGTTTTAAGGGGATTAGCACTTTTGGATCCATATTTGTAAACCTAAATGACCAGTCCCCTAAAGTACTGATTTCATAAAAATTACTCTTTTTGCCATCTATGGTGTCATTTCGATTATGCAAAAGCAATAAATGTATATTTTTAGATTTATTTTATGCTCAGGTCTAAAGAGGTTAATTATTAAAAAAAAGTTTGCTATGAGAAGAGAACTCTTTCTTTGCTAGTAGATTAGCAAAATTTTGCTAATGTTTGAAATGTTTTTGCATAAATCTGTTTCAGTTTTTTATTTGTTTTCTTGGGTACAATGGTAAAGGAATTCTTCTTGCACATATATATGGTGCAGAAGAGAAGAAATGTCTCGCTTCTTTTTCTGCTTATTTGGCTTATACATTCTTCGCGCACAAGTACAATAGCGAGTTTTTTCTCCAGGAAAGCAGTATTTCATCACTTTATTTTTGTTCTATTTATAATAGCATGTACAAAAGTTACCTTCAACTTGAAAGATGTATAAAGCTTTATTCACTGATTCTTTTTCACACACATCTCTCACAATTTCAAAATATGAGTTTTAAAATATATGATATAAAATCTAAGTGACGCCTTTATGTGGCTTTAAAAGGTTTGTTTTAAAATTCAAATTATTTTTATTTTTATTTGGCAAAATATATTTACACTTATAAAAAGTACTTTTAATTTTCCGATTCGTTGTTAAATATATAATTTTAATTGAATTTATACTATGCATTGAAATGTATTTATTTCAATAAATTGATCTATCTTTTGTGTCACGTTATTCAAAATTGTATATAATATTTATGTAAATGGTTCCTTTGCGTCAAATTATTCATTTCCATGCGTTTCATTTAATTTGGTTGCCACATACACCTTTTAACACGTTGACCAACACAGAATGTGCTGATATGAAGACAATTTCAATGTGATTTTCAGTTTAAATCGAGGGGGCTCACAATTCCCATTCGCGACAATATTTGTTAATTTTATACAAAGTGTTAATTTGATATATTTTTTATTTAAAGAAAATATCAAATATTAGTTACTTTCACACGTTTGACGCCAAAATGAAATCGCTAAATATGATTGGTGGGGCTCGTTTTGCATAAATAGATGGTAATAAATTATCAATATTCGAATCAAAATTAGCAATAAATTGTTTTAGATGAAAACATTCATGGTTAAAATATTCTTGTGATATGACTCCCCAAGACATATTTATAAAACATGTATTCGTGTGTCAGGATGACTAAATGTGTTAAAGTGATTAGAAATGACTGCTCTTTAATTTACCATTATATCTGTATTTCTTCAAAAAAATAATTTTTGAAAGTTTAAGAATCCTAAGAGGAACCGGGCACATTTTCAAATAATTTTTATTTATTGAGTTAAAATTTTTAATTTTTTTTATGATGATTCATTTGGAAACAAAATTACATGATGAAACTTCTCAGAAATTTTTTTAAAAATTTTAAATTTAACATTTATTAAAAAGGTGAAGTAATTTAAAATCGTTATAACTAAAAATATTATTTTTAAATGTTTATTTATTTTTCATTTAAATAGATTGAAATGCATAAGTTTGAATTTTGATCCAGCATTTTAAAAAATATTAATTTAAAAAAAAGTTAAAAACATTTAAAATAAAAATTATATAAAAAAAAAGAAAAAAGAAACTTTTTTTAAAATTATATTTTCAAATCTCATAGTTCCAAATCTCCATTTATCTTTAGCGGATTTTGACTTATAAGTATTTTTTAAATCGAAGTATTGTGAAAAAACCCATCATGAAGAAAAATGCATTTTCACGAGAAACCATATCCATGACACCCACTGATTGAAAGCTAGATTTTAAAAACTAGCCAAAATGAAAAAAAAATATTTCCTGTATTAATTAACATAGAAACATGATTTAAACATAATTTTAAGCATACATAAACAAACAAAAAAAAAATTAAATAATTTTGTTTTAGAAAATTTGAAGACTTGTGTCCCCAACCCCTTAATTCCCCTTAAAAATGTGTTCCGTCAACCGGTTTTTCAAATGAAATTTAGAAACCATTTAAAAAAAATCATATTTCATAACTCAGCGCAAAACCGAGCTGCCTGCGCTCACAGTATTTGTAACAATAATATTTATTCATCAGGAAAGCAAAGCTTAAATAACAAATACCGTAATTTCGGGTGTATAAGCCGCAGATCAAACAATTCTTTTTCGACCCAGAATTTTTTAAGAAACAAATATAACTAGTTAGATATCCGTAAATATTTGTCTTCAATCACTAAATAAGATTTCTGGGTCCAAAAATAATTGTTTGATCCGCGGCTTATACACCCGAAATTACGGTACTATATTTTACTGACAATTTGAATGTATGAATGTACGCCAGCCGTTTGATTGTAATATTTTCCATTATTATATTAAATACATAATCAGACTTGTGCCTTGCAGACACGTGACTTTAAGTTCACGAATTCCAAAAAGTCCATGATCACACTTTAGCCCCTTGGGGACGAATGACACGTATACGTGCCTCAAAAAGGCTTAAGATTCCTTGTTTATCCACACCAGTAAAATTTTACTGAAAAATTTGCCTTATTTAATCGCAGCATTTTCTCAATTTAATAAGCCACAAATTTCTGTTTTTGAAAACCAGTGACAAAACATTAAAAATTTCGTAAAAGGCTCCCGTCACGAAGGAGTTAAGCCTCAGTGACGTATATCAATTTTACTATACATGAAATAGTTTAATATAGTTAAAATATGTCGCAAACAATTCCCTCTTTACCATTATGATTATGATTTTTTACCTCATCTCCCCTTCTCTCACGTATAGTTCATTTTTTCCGCTTGGGAAATTAAAAGGAGCCCAGTGAATTTGACTGTATTATTTTATTTGTAGTTAAATAGAATATTTGCGTTTGGCATAAAGTTTTTTTCTTTTATAATTAAGTAACAATCTATATCATTATCATTGCATTAAAAAAAATAAACGAAATTGGCGTATTACATGGTAATGAATAGTCAAATAGTGAAATATTCATCCCTATTTTTTAACTAGTGTAATTGTAAGATTTCTCCAAAATATTTCTTAAATTACGTTTATTCACATGGGTGTATCTTCAGCATTTCTTCAAATTTAGCCGTCTGTAGGTATACAAAAGCACTGCATTTTCAGGCAGAACAACCAACGTTACTTAATGTCACCAGAATCCTATCTAAATTAAATATCCATTACTATCCCCGTTTTATCTGTTATAAATGTTATTTTAAGCCTATAGGTATCGCATGAGAGTCAGTATTTACTGTTATCGTTTGAGATAAGCAAGATTATATTAATAATTATAGCCATCTCTTCACTGAAATTACTACAATTTCCCCTTTGTGTGAAAAATGTAAAGAAATACTTAACTTTTCAAAGCATTAATTAGGGAAAGATTAAATTATCCTGAATTTTTATAGTACAAATATAATATTACAGAGAGCAGAGCGTAGACATTAAGGCATAATGCATGGACACTAATCTTTGTAACTGTGGTGACAAATTTCCTATTCGTCCATATTAATCTTTTGTGCAAGATATGTTGTAGTTAAAATAATGAGCATAAAATTATGCAGAGTTTTCTATCAGATTCAGCATTTTCAAGCAACTTATTATCTTAATATTACAGTAGTATGTTCTGTAATGATATCACTGCACTCTACATAATAGTCAGTATAATTTGGTGGAGATAATGTATCATTTGACCTTTTAACTTTGTAAAATCTTACACATATTTTCATTTTCACAGTAAATATTATTAGTCTTAATTTTTTGCATTTTTTATTTTTTTTATTTTATTTATTTATTTATTTATTTTTGCAGTGGTAATAAGTTTATTTTGCGAATTTTCATTTGTAAATTAAGCTATACAAATACATTTTGTTTGCTTAAATCCACAGTTAACTTACTGGCTTAAAGTTTCCCAGAGTTAAGAGAAAAAAAAAAGACATTTAATTGAAATATAGTAGTTTATCGTTCCTTATAGTATTAGGATTACGTTTAGTTCAAAAAATTTAAAATATTGTACAAGGATTATTATCTATTTGCAAAATAAGGATAGTAACTTCTATATATTTCGACCCCATTCATATATGAAAACACCTTTTTGAATTTTGATTTTTACCAATGAAACTAATCTATTAAAGAAGTTTAATGATAAAATTATTAAACCGTTTACTCATTTACCTCAAATCTTAAAATAAGCTGTAACAAATGAAATCATAGCAAGAACGATCGGTTTAGTAATAGGATAATAAAAGGTAATAATTTTTTCAATAAACATAAGTGTGTAGGCAAACAAGATATGCATTATCATAAATCTGGACATTTATGCATAGGAAATTATAAGATGTAACATAACTTTGACCTGTTCAAAATTTGAAAACTTTTTTTTTTTTTACCTTAAAGTTCTATTTAATCGCATAGAATTCACATTTTATTAGAAAGAAATCGAAAGTGAAAGGGCTATTTTGAATTTGTTGAAATAAAGCGAGTTACAGTCGTAAACACTAACGAAAGTTTTAAGTGCGTTTTATTTCTTTTTACTCCTACAGAACAAAATTTTGAAGATTGTTGATACTTTATCTCCGTCAATTTTCAATCAATTAACTTGATCTTTAAAAAAATTAAGCGTCACATATTTTTCTAGAGAAATACGAAGGATTCTTTCAAAATATTAATGCATACATTTTTGTGTAGCTTTATATAACACATTTTTTACTCAAAATTTATGTTTTACTTTCAATAGCTTTTGGACTAAAATAATATTATTGCTGTATTATTCTGTGTGAAGCATGCGATTAGTTATTGTTGCCATCGAACCCTTTTTTTCCAGTTTTTTCCTCCCATCAGCTTCACTCTAAAAAATAAATGTGTAAATTTACACACAAAAATGTGTAAATCGATGATACAAAAACGACATGTCTATATGTGTAAATTTGTGTGTAAATTGCCAAAATACACGCCTAATGTGTAAATTTCAAAATACACATTTTAATGTGTAATTTAATGATAAGTCCAAATGTGTAAAAGTTATCTGATAACTCTTGAAATACGCACTTTAATGTGTGAATTGCACTAAAATACACATATTTTTGAGTACTATTTTTACACATATATTTGAGTAATATTCTGTTTTTACATATGTTTTTGTGTAATAGGAAAATACCCACAATGTTGTGTAATATGCAAAATACACATGTTTTTGTGTTATATACAGAATGCACAGATTTGTGTGTAATATTCTGTTTTTACACATATGTTTACATAACATGGAAAACGCACATTTTTGAGTAATATTTAAAATACACGGGTTTTTGTGTACATAGATTTACCTTATTCTTTGATGTGTAAACTGCGAAAAAAAGGTTTTTAAAATCGCAAAACAAAATTACATGAAGAACAAATTCGTATATGCTTGACGTGTTTGTGTTTCTACGTACGCGTTCGTGATTAAGTAAATGCACTGGTGTCCAAAATTGAAAGACGAGTCCCTAAATGCCAATTTTCAAGGGATTTTCAAGCGATAATTTTCAAGCGAATATTCAAAAGGAAGTAATGTATTTCGAATAATTACTGTCCCTGCATAACTGCTAGTCCATATAACATCTCATTCAGGTCACACATGGTCACAAGAGTCGCAGTCACAAGGCGAAACAAAAAATAGGAAATTCCATACGTCTCATTTATGAGTCTCGAATGACTACTATGTGATTCCACTGACAGGTCATTGTGACTGCCGCTTTGTGACGAGTCACTAGGCGACTTTACAATGTCGTTTCATTGAAACTCTCGTGTGACCTCTCATATGGAGACTCAATTTGAAATTCATTGTGAACGTTGCATTATGATAAATTACCAAATAATGTCCTATTAAAGTCACACGGTGACTTTTCACAATGGTTACTTCACAGGAGTGTCTCTGTCACCATTTGACAAAGTCTTGTGACAGAAAGTCCCGATGTGAATTTAATGTGACATTATTTGGTTATATATCCTAATGCAACATTCACAATGACTTTGAAATTGAGTCTCCACATGACAGTCACATGAGAGTCTCAATAAAACGAGATTGCAAATTCACCTGGGGACTCGACACAAAGCAGCAGTCACAATGACCTGTCAGTGGAGTCGCATATAACCATGTTGTGACCATGTGTGACCCGAATGAGATGCTATATGGAAAACCTGTTACGCATGGACAGTAATTATTCGAAATATATTACTTCCTTTTGAATATTTGCGTGAAAAATATCGCTTGAAAATTGGCATTTTGGGACTCGTCCTTAAATTTTGCACACCAGCGTACGTAGCACCTATAGTTGTCATTCAATCCGTCCATCCGTCTGTCTATCTGTCCGTTTGCATATAACAACGCAAAAACTACTCAACCGAATCGTTTGAAATTTAAAATACATAGCTGTTGCTTAATTTTATCAAGGCTTTTCAATTTTTATGAAAATGAGATGCATAATTCAATTATAGAGATAGTCAAAAATGTTCCCCTGCATTACTGCCAATGGGATTAAATAGTTTCACGTGCATTTTAATAATGTTACACGCCTTCGAACATAATAAAATTGATATGCATCTATGAAGTATACACTACAATATAAATTTTGTATAATCTGTAGTGCAAAGTATAGTTTTTATTAATTTACAGGGTCATACTAAAATATTCCATTACATTATAATAAAGAAGGAAACATTGTTTGGGACACGTTTTAATTATATTAAAATATTTCCCATTTTATAAAATTGATGCTTTTATGTTGGTTGCTGAGATTTGCTGAGATTGCTTATTTTATAATATAAAGCAGATACATAGTGTTTACAAAGACAAAGAAAAGATTTCGGATATTTAAACAGTATCCGAAGTACTGTCTACTATTACACCAAGATCTGAATATTTTTTTTAACTTCTTTATAGTACGAAACGCACATCGTTTGCTTTGTTTAACGTGCAATTTCCAACTTGTTTTTTTCTAACAAATTTGTAATCTTAAAACAAGACCACGAGTCATTTACGGCGCTCAATCAAGAAACAGGGTCGTCTCAAATTGTAATCTATCATCTTTCTGTTATTATAATCTATTTTCTTTAATTATTTTTCTTAATCTATTTTCTTTCTGAAATTATAATATATTATCTCCTTCTGTTTGCAGATATGCAACGTGGTGACACAAAGGATTAATTCATTTTACATTAGGATTTGCAAGCAGTAAAAGAAAACTTAAAAACAATTTTTAGATTATTAAAAAAATAACTTTAATAATAGATTGTCGATATTACATTCTTATTTATGAAATTATAAATTCAAACCAATATTAACTCTTGATACATGATTTAAAAAAACGGTCATTAATTGTTTATATCTTACAGCAACTGGATGTACTCTGTTTTGCCTATAATGCGAAAATTTTATGTTCGTTTTTTCAAAGATGTAATTTCTGGCTGGATGTCTGTTGCCAAGGCCACTGTAACACTGATATTATCATAAATAGTTCCAGGGATTAGAATTATTACTATACAATTTTTAGAATAAAATGTGGTGAAAAATTTATTTGTATCAGTGTATTAAAAATACAGGTTATTTTTTTAAAAGACACAATAAAAAAAGATTCAGGAATGTATGAATCCGGTAATGGAACCTCACAAAAGTAATAGATTTTTATAACAATAATTAGAGCCATAACTTAATGAAGGCATACTAATAGAACAAAATAGATACTTCAAATAAATTTAACAAATTAGAATAGCAATTAATTAATGAAATATTTTGAGAATTGTTCACTGTTTAAATCAATCATTGTAACTATCACAATATCAAAATTTTAATTATTTTGGATACATTGTTTAAAATTCTAAATGTCAGGGAATTACAGTTATCAAATTATTTATACATGGGAGGTTTAGATGGGTAAAATAAAATATGAAAAAAATAGTTATTTGAGCACAAATTCGTTTATTTCCCTCTATTTTTAACAATTAACACGTTGAGCGCCACTCAGTCACCGGCGACAGATGTGGCACAATAGATGCAGTTGATTTTTTAAAATGCAATTGATTTCTAACGATTTCTGTAACATAATTGTTTTTGTTTAAATGTGAATTATAAAATTTAAATGGCAATTGAGCGCCTCCCTCTTTTCCCGAGCCAGTATACAAGGTGGAGTTAATAAAAATATCTTTGGATTAAAATATTGCAAACTTTATAAACCACACGATATTAATTAATAACAGTTATATATAAATTTTTTATATGTTTTTACAGTATGGTAAGTGCAATTTAAATATTATATTGAATTATTTAGATTTTCAATTAAATTTAACGATTTTATGCAGCACGAACAATACTGAAATTGCCCTTTTAACTATGTCAACATTGGATTGCTCTGTACTGGAAATTGAATAATTAAACATTCCAATAACACACGCTTCTTAAATTCTTAAAAATAAATGATATTTTGCAAATAGTCATAAGTACATAAAATTTAAAGCTTTCCTTCTAACGAAACATAAACATATGCAAATTTTGCAAGGAAAGAAAAATTATACAATATTACTTTATTAAATGAAGCCAACTCTTAGCATATCCATTAAAATTTTCACTGAAAATCGATGGATTTTTGAAATATTATTTTCTGTGTCTTAACTGGCTTGATTAGGAGTATCAAAAATAATATAGATTTTAAATCATGTAAAGAGGAGTTTTGAAAATATATATATAAATTCAATTTTTACTAAATATTTTTTTATTAACCAAAAACACTGAAGCTTGTCTATTACCTTCCCATCTAGCCTATATTACCTCATATGCATGTTGTACATATCATATATTTCATATTCATACATTTTATAATGTGATATTATTCATATATAAGTTAAAAACTCTGTTTAACGACGAAATTATTGGGATGTTATAATACATGTTTAGTAATTATGTTAACTACTGATTAAATTGCTTTTAAAACCGCAAACTTTTAAAATGTAAAGAAACTTGATTTCAACCACATAGTTTTAAAAAGGAAAAAAAATCTGATTTACATGCTATTTAAATGAATGAATCGTTGGCATGCGGCCGTTTATTTCAACAAAATAAAAATTAAATTTATGAAAGTTTATTGAATTGATAAAAGTTAAATTAATGTTAGTCATTGCTTTTATAAAATGTTTATATGAAATTAACTAAAACTAAGACCATTAACTAAAAAAGGAAACTGAGAAAATATTTTTTCTTACCTATTTCTTATCAATGACCTTCCTCAGTGTTAAATTGAGATAATCCAAATAGAAAAAGATTCTTTCGTAGAATTATGTCCGAATCCAGTACAATGACATTAATGAGCTCTTATTAACTAACATTACTTACACTGTACCTTTTTCGGACTTTTATGCAAAATATCCTTTGGCCGCATTCTTGTAACATTTTCGTAAAATTTTTAAAATTCATGCGAACTATATACGTTTATAACAGAACAATATGTCCGGACAATCTGAACGGTCTTGGTCTGTTTCTATTCCAAAGACGGACTCTTGTGATCGTCTGCAGGTGAAAGTTTTGCACGCAGATGTTATTATACATTGATGTTATTAGACATACATAGATGTTATTATATATGCTTATTTATACAATGCTAGATTTGGAAGTTAAATGCATGTTATTTTCATGAGAGTGGCTCTAATTAAAATTTTCTGTTTAAAATTTTTTTATGTATTTCACTTTTGTTTTTATTCAATTTTAAAAAGTTTCTTGTTAAAATGAATTATAAAGTTTCTTCTTTATAAATTATATGTTGTATTAGTCATAGTTTGGTATATGAATTAAAATATTGTCTCAATACATATATCAATTACAGAGCAATACAACTATTGACGCAAGTTGGAAAACGGACAAACAAACATAATTCTTAAATATTTTCAACACTGTTGTAAAGTAGTAAAACAACTAATAGGTTGAAATTTGACTTTTAGAATTTTATACGCAAAATACGATAGCAAATTCTAATTCTTTTGTACAGCCCTGTATTTTGCCTACTATTTTTGCATAAGGTTATGCCACCATTTAGCTATAGTTTAATTAAAACAAAAACACGTTTAAATCTAGTGAAATTACATTTCCAGAGGTTATCTTACATAGACAACCATGTATCAAATTCTTTGGGTGGCCCTGTATATCATTTCTCTACATACATATCTTAGTTTACTAAATGCAATTCTGTGTAAAAATGTGGAATTTATCTTAAAACCACCTTTAAGCTACTTTCGTTCATATACTGTAACATGTGCATTTTCTGTTGTGTTACCCTGTACATGATCTACAGCATTTATACACAGAACGCAATATGCAAAAGTCAATTTAAAAACTCATATCTCAATTAACAAGAAAGAAAAATCATGCGTTAAGCATAGATTACGAAACACTTTCCAACACTTCTTGAAATCTTAAAAAAAAACTTCATTATCTAATGAAATAAGGTGTTATAGTCCATAGCCAAATATGTATTTCAATACTTTTGAACAGCCCTGTACTTAATCTGTCTGTTGATATATATACTGTATAATAAGAAAATTTAGTTAAGCAAAAAACCGCTAAACTTTCGCTAAATTGATCTTTTAGCAATTCATACTAATAGATGAAAACATACTTGAATACTTTTGTTCAGCCCTGTAATTTACCTAGTACCTGTATTACACTCCAATATTTACCTAAAATTTATTTAAACTAAAACACACTTAAAACTTCTTAAATAACATTTCCAGAAATTATCCTCCAAGGGTGACCATGTATCCAGTACTTTACGTAACCCTGTATATTATTTTATCTATATTCTACAAACATTTCTGAGTAATTTGGAAGCAGTCCAACGTAATAATTTATAACTTATTTAAAAACAACCTTTGAGTAAATTACGCTGATATTCAGTAATCTTTACGAGCTCTTTTGTGTAACCTTGTATATAAAATATAGCATTTATACACACCATGTAATATGCATACATTTAGTGAAACTTAAAAACGCATATCATAATTAAATATGCATTTCATCCATCCATCAACCATCATCGATAATATACAGCACTTCAAATAGAATATACTATTTGAAATATTTTGTCTCTCCCTGTAAATGTTATGCACTTCATATTATGACTCAGCGTACCAGCATATCAATTTTATTGTACACGAAGTCGTTTAACATTATTAAAATATGTCGCAAATAATTCCCCGCCCCTTTGTTCTTGCGTAAAGGAATTCTTTCGTGTGGCCCTGTAAATGAATAATAACTATTATTTCCACTGCATTTTTTTGAATTACATATTTTAACGTACTTCGCAAATGCATATAAATTTAAATATGTTTGGCAGGATGTTACACCTTTAAAACTCATTCAAAACTATTTTTTCCCATAGGCCGTAATGTAATGGGAAACTTTTGACTATCCCTGTAAATAAATTAATCATTATAGAAACTTCATTTTTAGTAGGGTTTATACTAGCGTGAACATCAGTAACATCTAAAAAATTCATGGCAATCTGAGTATATTTATGAGAGTTAGAGCGCGGGCAGATGGACAGACAAAACGAATGCATAAACACTTTTCAATCAGTCAAACAGTTCAAACAGTCTTCTAATACATTTGGAAACTGTCTTTTAAAATTTACACATTTTGTATAATTATGTAAAATACTCCAATTAGCGTAAATACACGTAACCTTTTACATTTACACACTTCTGTGTGTCTATTAACTGATAAAAACTTACGTACTCATTCTAATAAACAAAATACACATAAAAAAGGCAATTTTTTGTACGAAATGTGTAAATTTTGTAACAAGTGGGTGATTTCAGAAATTTACACACTTCTCTGAGTAAACGTTATTATGCTTAAATTATAATAACACTCCAATTCGTGTAAATTCCGGCATTTTTCGGAATTTACACACTTGTCTGAGTTTATTAATTGATAACAAATTACATACTTACTTTCAGATGCTAAATACACACAAAAACAGGTAAATTTCCGAAAAAAATGTGTAATTTTTATTACAGGTGTGTAATTTTACAAAATTACACATATATGTGTGTAAAATTAGCCAATTTACACATTTATTTTTTACAGTGTTCAAAACCGCTATTTTTTGAATATATGAACTAAAACAAAACATATCTTTCTACTTTAATGTAGGGGAGACTGGGGCACATATGAACAGTTCACATAAACATAGCTTTTTCTCATAAATGGGTTAATTTCTAAAAACAAAAACTACTAAATACAGTAAACAAATCTTTTTTTTACATATGGTATTTTTTTTAAATCCCCTTTACAGTTTTTATTACTTTTTTAATTGTTTTATAAATTCAAAAAATTGTTCCCATGTGCCCCAGTAGTGGGCAGTTCTAAACACAAGGAAAAATATCCTTTTGCATGTTTTTTATTCTGTTATTCATTTGTCGTCATAATCATTAATTATAATATACATACATTTCTATAGTTTTTGGGTGACATGTTTAAACACAAGATTATATAATAAAAATTATAAGGGGTGGAGAGGGAGGATTAGATGACTGATTTATTGTTACAATAAAATAAAAAATAAGCAAGAAAATTTGAAAAAAAAAAATAAAGCATTTAAATTTTGCATAGGGGTCAATCCATTTCAAGTGGTCCAGAAAATATAAAAATGGTCGCTCGACCATTTTTTAAAAATCTGAAATTTTTTGTGCAACAACCCTAACATGACGAAAGTTCAAAATGACCGTTATTTTAATTTTACTATTTTTTGATTGTGCATGGCGGCCATCTTTGTTTCATCGTGTTCTGCGATTTTCTGAGATACTAGGATACACAAAATTGTAAATATATCGTCTTTTATTTTCCCAATTGAAATGGGGTTTGCAGCATTTTGTTCAGAATAAAATAGGCTAAATGTACGGTCGTACACTGTAAAAAAAAATCTGTGAAGGTACTAAACATTTTCTAGGAAACTGGGATTCCAAGAACTTTTCATGTAAAGATAACAGGAAAAATTCATGTAATTGATTCTGAAACTTGTGATTTTTGCTGTTACCGTTACAGGAAAAGTTCTTGGAATCCCAGTTTCCTAGAAAAGGTTTAGTACCTTTGCAGATTTTTTTACAGTGTAGAATAATTTTGAAAAATAAATTTTTACAAGTGAGATTTTAGCACAAAATTTAAGATTTTTTCCAAAATCTATTCGTTTGCAAGAAGAAATTTTTCATGTAAGGAAAACTGTCAACCTTACACAATTTTTTCTAAAAATAGATCGAAAGTGCGTATACTCACACACCAAGTCCCAGGTCTGGGAGTTGATTTCTCTTTGCGAAAACAATTCCGAAATTCTTCAAAAATTTCAAAAATCGCACTTTTAGGCATTGATACCTCTGGTGGGGCACGAGATAAAAATCTGAAATTCTGGCCTTTGATAGTATTGTGTAGTAGTGTTATGTACAAAACATTTCAAGAAGGAGATTTGACTACAAGCTGAGATATGACATGGACAATATATGTGAAAACAATACTGCCAAACTATTGTAACCTACTTAGGCTTAGAGGTATCAAAGCCTAAAAAATGCGATTTTTGAAATTTTTGAAGGATTTCGGAATTTTTTTCGCAAAGAGAAATCAACTCCCAGACCTTCTACTGTGTAATTGTTCAACAAGACTGTCAACCTTACACAATTTTTTCTACAAATAGATCAAAAGTGCGTGTGCTCACACACCAAGTCCCAGATCTGGGAGCTAATTTCTCTTTGCGAAAAAAATTCCGAAATTCGTCGAAAATTTCAAAAATTGCACTTTTTAGGCTTTGATATCTCTGGTGGAGCACGAGATAAAAATCTGAAATTCTGGCCTTTGATAGTATTGTGTAGTAGTGTTATGCACAAAAAATTTCAAGAGGGAGATTTGACTATAAGCTGAGATATGGTGATTAAAAATATGTTAAGAAATGCTATTACGAGTACATTAGGAGAAATGAGATTAGTCTCTTTTATTACAATATTTAGACAGAAAATATCGTTTGTTGAAAACAGTTAAAAAATAAACATTTAATTTACAAAGATACTATATATGCTCAACAAAGAGCTTAACACTATTTACGAGATATGTTATGAGTTCGACCAGTTATTGTTGTCAGTCCATTAAGTTGTTCTTTCTCAAAATTTTATTTGAAGCCACCCAAGTCTTGTCATCCCTTGCTAACTTGAATGAAATTCTCTAGGTTTAATAATTGAAACCATGTCAACTCGGTCAGTTGCAACCCATTGTCTCTAATTTACTTTTCCTGAAATGTGTTCCGAGTAAAATTGTTGCAATAGTATTTCTAGTAGGTTTGTTCATCTGGACAAATAGTGTATTGGCTTAGCATACATTCTGAATTGTTTAAATCACACAGAAGCATTTGAAGAAGATATTTGTAATTAACATTTAACTTTGTACCATAAATAATTAATTCAAAATTTTGGAGGTATGAGCAATTACATAGTAGGTTACAATAGTTTGGCAGTATTGTTTTCACATATTGTCCATGTCATATTTCAGCTTGTAGTCAAATCTCCTTCTTGAAATTTTTTGTACATAACACTACTACACAATACTATCAAAGGTCAGAATTTCAGATTTTTATCTCGCGCTCCACCAGAGATATCAAAGCCTAAAAAGTGCGATTTTTGAAATTTTCGACGAACTTCGGAATTTTTTTCGCAAAGAGAAATCAGCTCCCAGATCTGGGACTTGGTGTATGAGTACACGCACTTTTGACCTATTTGTAGAAAAAATTGTGTAAGGTTGACAGTCTTGTTGAACAATTACATAGTAGGTTACAATAGTTTGGCAGTATTGTTTTCACATATTGTCCATGTCATATCTCAGCTTGTAGTCAAATCTCCTTCTTGAAATTTTTTGTACATAATACTACTACACAATACTATCAAAGGCCAGAATTTCAGATTTTTATCTCGTGCCCCACCAGAGATATCAAAACCTAAAAAGTGCGATTTTTAAAATTTTTGACGAATTTCGGAATTTTTTTTTTGCAAAGAGAAATCAACTCCCAGATCTGGGACTTGGCGTATGAGTCCACGCACTTTTGGCCTATTTGTAGAAAAAATTGTGTAAGGTTGACAGTTTCCCTTGCATGAAAATTTCCTCTTGCAAACAGAAAGATTTTGGAAAAAATCTTAAATTTTGTGCTTAAATTTCACCTGTAAAAATTTATTTTCCAAAATTTTTCTACCACTGTATATTTAGCCTATTTCAGTTTGCACAAAATCTGCAAACCCCATTTCAATTGGGAAAATAAAAGACGAGATATTTACAATTTTGTGTATCCTAGTATCTGAGAAAATTTCTGCACACGATGAAACAAAGATGGCCGCCATGCACAAACAAAAAATAGTAAAATTAAAATATTGGTCATTTTGAACTTCCATCATGTTAGGGTTGTTGTACAAAAAATTTCAGATTTTTTAAAAATAGTCGAGTGACCAGTGCTGGACCACTTGAAATGGATTGACCCTTAGGGGTTTTTGTTTCGGAGAGATGTTAGGGAGAGGGCTATTTAGATAATATTTATCGGAAATCTGCCGAAATACAAAAGATTCTCATCCCTGTGTTTGGCTTATTTATATCTAAATTAATGACAAAGAATACTTTTTAGTGATTTTTTTTAAAATCTCGATTATAAGCTCTTCCCCCAAATTTTACTTCTTTTTCTTAAGAGGAGGGGGGGGGCTGCTTATGTTCGGGATTTTATGGTAATTATTATTTTAAAAATGTTATTTTCTTAAGATATTACTCCATATCTAACCAGATCTCCAGATAAAGCATCATATACACAGCTGTTTTAGAGATGCAAGTCAGCCAACATTGCATGTTTGGAAAAACTGAAAATTTGAAAAGTTGTTTAACTCAGTGCTTTTTGTATTAACATTGCATAAAGAAATATTATAGTAATCCATTTAGTAAATTACTGCATTTAAAAAAAACGTAAAATTTATTTAAATAACAATTGGACGTAATCGAGAATGTTGCTCTTTAAGTACTTGTTGACAGATGTTTTTGCAGAAGTTTCAATACAAAATCAAACGTTCAACAACAAAATGTTTTCTATTGCTGGAAAATTATACATTGTTTAAGCTGAGATTATTTCTCATGTACTAGTTTAGTGAAAGTAACAGAATCACAGATTGATTATTGTGGCATTTATGAACTGTTTATATGTGCCTCAACTTGTCTGTTTACAAGTGCATCACATGACCACTAGAGTTAAAATGACAAATCATTAACATTTTTCAATTTTAGAAGATTTTTTTACATAAAAATATTTATTAGCATTCATAGTGTATGTTAAAACACTGTATAAATAAATAAAGCTATTCGCTTAGCATGTTGGAACTGAGATTTTACTTTTGAGATCTTTAAACAATATTTTGGCTACCAAGGACAAACTGAATGTCAAAGTGCTTCAAAAGAAATTCCGATGTGTCTACAGGTACTGTCATCGTTGGTAATTATTTTCACTTAAAAATACATCTAATAAGCAGGGGTAAATGTGATGTTCAAATTTGCTCCAATGTCCTCTATGTGTAATTTAGCGTAAACGGATGTTTATAAACACTTCACATTTCTTTTTAAAAGTAACCGAAAAATTGTTCTAATTTCTCTTCTATAATTCTTTTAAGAGGGAAAAATATCGCTTGTGTTAGAATATTATTTTATGTGCCAGTTTCATTATAAACAGGCCCAGAATAGGAAATACCGGCAAAAATATCTCTGTAATGAAAGAAACTGCCAAGTTCTCCTTAATGTATCTACCATAAAAATCAATGATATACCTGAAGTCTACCCAAGTAAAAAGTCAACCACCTCAAATCTTTCATTGAAAATAGTTTCATGTGACTTGGCCATTTATGTATTCTAGATATTATTTTTTCCTTTTTTTATGCTCAGGAGAAATTTCAAAACTTATAAGAACCTTATACGCAGAAGAACTTAATACGCATAAAAAATATTGAAATACATAATACGACTCGAATGATGTTAAAAATATGAAATCGTTCATTTAAAGTGATCGAACAATGTTTTGTCCATTTCTCTATATAACCATTTGAAAATAATGGTGTTAATGATAATGTTTTCTAATTGCGTGACTGAATAATGTGCATATATAAATTATTTGAATGCTAGGACAAACATTAGTTTTGATTAATTATTTATTAGTCCACTTATTGTTAAATGGTGATTTTGTACTGTCTGTGATTATTAAAACAAACCCAAGAAATAAAAATACTTAATTTAATACAATTTTACATTCTGTTACATTATATTACATTATGTAATATTGAAATCTTGTTTTTTATCGGCAGAGATTAATTTTACTGCTCGACATTGAAAATGCAACACCAAGAAAGAATAGTCAGAAAGTGATGAAATTTGAGAAAAAGACAGAGACAGCAAGGAGCATTAAGTGATCTTTATTTCAAAATGATAGTCAGAATACAGAACGAGAACGGCGTCGGCTCATTTGGATGTAGAACCACCGCGGACAGCGAAGCACGAAGAAACACGTCTAGGCATAGAGTCAACAAGAGTGTGGATAGTGTCCTGAGGGATGGCTCTCCATTCTCTTTCAATCATTTGCCACAGTTCGTCTTCTGAACGAGGCAGGGGCAAAGTCCGCAAACGGCGTCCAATTACATCCCACACATGTTCGATTGGTGACAGGTCAGGAGATTATGGTGCCCAGGAAAGCATCTGTATACCTTGCAGAGCATGTTGACACATGCGAGCACTGTGTGGTCGGGCGTTATCCTGCTGAAAAACTGCATTAAGCAGCCCCTGAAGGTAGAGGATTGCCACCGTCCGCAGTACATTATCCAAGTATCGTTGAGCCGTCATAGTGCCCTGAATACGAGCTAGAGGTGACATGGAATAATACGCAATAGCGCCCCAAACCAGTATGCCACGTTGTCGCGCGGTGGGGCGTTCCACAGTTAGTGCCTGATTCGATCTGTCTCCACGTAGACGCCCCACATGTAAGCGGCGACTGTCACTGGATAAACAGAAGCGTGACTCATTTGAGAACACGATGTTTCGCCATTATGTCATCCACGTCGCTCTAGTCCGGCACCATTCTAAATGTTGGCGTCTATGCTGTCGAGTCAATGGCAGTCTTCTTAACGGACGCCGTGAGTGCAGGCCATGTTCAACCTATTGACAGGAAATGGTTCTGGTCGACACGAAAACATCCTGAGTATCTTGTACATGCTGTAAAATCAAGGTACAAGTAACTTGCATTTCCGCCACAGCTTGTCGGTGGATGCGTCGATCCACGCGTGCTGACGTCACTCTGGCTGTACCTGCACCCCTCAATCTTGCCACATTTCCTGGTTCCAACCATGTTTGCCACAAACGATGCACCGTGCTCTCATCCATGTGGGTATCAGCTGTGATTTGACGTAAGAACCAATCCCCCCTTCTCAATCCAATCACCATACCTCTCATAAAATCGTCTATCTGCTGGGAGTGTCTTCGTTGACAGCGGCCTGGCAATCTCTTCTACGTACGCATCCTTCGAGGCAAAAACAAAATTTCTTCGATAATTCGTCTGGCAGAAATAACGACACGAATATTGCCCATTCTGCAAGTTCCTTCCCTTATATCTTACATCACGTGCTTCGGAGACCTGCACATTTCACATCATTCGCATAACTCAGTGACGTGCGTCTACTCTAAAATTTGTATAAATTTCTTACCACTCCTTCTTGGTGTTGCATTTTCATTGTCGAGCATTATATATGAACTTAACATTATAAAATTTCGTAATGAAGTTAGAAAGCATTTCTTTGTTTTGAATCTTCGAAAAATGGGTAATTATGTTTTACTAATCAGCTCTGTTGGAATGCAATTCACTAATTATCATTTTATATAATAGTATAATATTTAATAAATATATATAATAATATAATTAGTATCTAAATCTATGCTAAATAATCTGAATTCAGACACATCAATGATTTTCAAAAATTAATCATTATAGGCACATGCATACTGAGAAGAATTTTAAAATGAAAATATTTTAAGAGTCAATTTTTTCTTTTTAGATGCGTTCGTTATTATGAAAATACGTAGCACCTATAGCCATCGTTCAGTCAGTCCACCCGTCTGTCTGTCTGTTTGCATATAACAGAGCAAAAACTACCAAACCAAATCACATGAAATTGCATGATTTTGTCGTGATATTTCAAATTTTATGAAAATCGGATGTACAGTTTAATTACAGGGACAGTCAAACGTATTCCGTTAATTTACGGCCAATGGGAAAAATAATTTCAAGTGCATTTTAACGATCTTACGCTCTTTCGGACATAATAAAATTGATATGCATCTATGAAGTATATACTAAAATATACATTCTGTGCAATCTTGTTGTGCGAAGAATATTTATTATTAATTTACAGGGCCATACAAATGTATTCCATAACATAATGGTATAAAGGGAAACTTTCTTTCGCACACGTTTTAATTATATTATAAATTATTTCACATTGTTTCAAATTTATATATGTTGCTCACGTTTATTAAAAGTTACTTCCTGCATAATACAAAGCAGATAATATTCACAGGGGCATACAAAAGATTTCAGGTGCTGTACTATAATCCGAAGTACTGTATAATATCATACCAAAATCTTAATATTTTTTAGACTTCGTTATAGTACGAACGTATCATATTTGCTACGCTTGACATGCAATTTCCAACTTGTTTCACTTAATATGTATTTTAATAGACTCTGCAATGGTGATTTTACACGCTTTTTTAGAAATGTGTATTATATTTCAGTACTTTGTGCTTCTAAAGGTAAAACTTTATCATATTTATCTATCACTATTTGATAAGAAGGATAATTGGGGAGCCGACAAAAAATCAAAGAAAAATAATATTTGGGATCACCCTGTAAATTAAAATACACGAAGTAATCTATTGCTGCAGAAAACAAATAATATGTGGGTACTGTGTACAACATGTCCACTGATTTTTGTAAGAATAAACACGTATATTCATGAAGATATAGCGATTTTTTTAAGTTCAAAAAATTGTGGCATGTTTTTAGTTTGTAACATGCACAGCTTTCAATCAAATTTAACTCCAATCTCAGACAATTGGCAAAATATACTAGAAATAATATAATGCAATTGGAATATGTATATTAAATATTTTATGCAATATAAGTAGTTGTGTAAAACAATTTTTATCTGCGCATGAGCGAACGATAATAACGATCTTTTTTACATAATTTAATAGTCAATTCTATGGAGCAATTCATAAAAAAATTTAGTCATTTATCGGAAATTTTCATAAAGATATCGTAGATAAAGTGAACTGTTTTTTAGTTTCTCTCTAAAAGCAGCTGAATGGTAAGGAATTTTCAACAAATTATCTTTTTTTATTAATTGAGTTTTAAGAAAAACATTTTTTAATAATTTAAATGTATTTAAATGATTATCTAATGCTGAAGTATCTATTCAAATTATTATTCACCTGTAATATTGTACATTCACTGTTAAAACTAATGGTGACACATTGCACCTTTTAAGGGTGAAAGGTTTGTCTCACTGTTGACACCCCTAAAGGAGCCAAAATGGCACCTTTAATTAGGTTGAAGAGATGGCACCCTTAATACAGAGTGCCCAATAAGAAAAAATTAAAAAATATACAAACCGACTTTTGGCCTTCGACGGACACGAACCTACAACGTCTGATTACAAGCTCAGCGTTCTGACCACTCGGCCATCAAGTTCACCTTCAAAGTCTTCCTGAAATGTTCAAATGTCCTGATATTCAAAGGTTGCTTTATATAATAAAGCTCGCCAAAAGTTAGCCGAACGAAGTTCTAAACGAAATTGGGATAGCGTATAGTGGTGATAGTCATCGTAGGAAAAAATTGCTGTGTTGATCCACCAGTGATAGCGAGTTGAAGGGCAAGGATATATGTCACAGAGCATGCGCAAATGTCTAAGGGGTGAAAATCATCCAACAGTATGCATTGCGCGGCACCCTAATTAGCGTGAAATATCCAACGGCACCCCAAACACCTTTTAAAGCCCGCGGGTGTCAAATTGTAACACCTTTTCACCCCTGGGCGCCAAATGCAACCGGTTTGTCACCATTATTTTTAAGAGTGTTAATTTATACGTTTTCTTAATTAAAAAATCCTGAATAATTTTAATTATATATATGCATACATATACGAGGGTCACTCTGAAATTTTTGAGATACAACTAGGTTTTTAAAGTTATACTTAAATTTTAGGTGTGTTGAAAGCAGTCTAATCCAGCATCAAAGCACTTTTGTAGACGAATTTTCCACAAATTAAATGCCTCAAACCATTCATTTCTTGGAATAGGTGAAAAAATGCATTTATATCCACATCAATCTCTTCTTCTGGATGAAAAGGACGTCCACGTAAGTTCTTTTTTTAGATTAAATAATAACCAAAAGTCACACATAGCTAGATCAGGTGAATACGGCGGATGTTCTATCACTTTAATTCGTTTTTGTTTAAGAAACTCAACCGTTAATCCGGCTGTATGTGAAGATGCATTGTCATGGTGAAGCATTAGTCCCCTAACATTCACTTCTTGTAGAATTTCTGGAAGACATTTAGTGGTATACCAGTTTTCTGTTACTGTCCTCTGTCCTTCCAACTTGATGGCTTTGACCAATCCCGTTCTTCTGAAGAAAACGGCATACATCACTTTTTTCAGCACGCGTTGTCTTTTCAATATTGTCGGCGTGGGATCATCTTCAATGACCCATACTTTGCTTTCTTGGCGTGTTGTAACGTCAAAAACAAGGGGGTATGTACTTTTTATTACCCGTTACAATTTTAGAAATGATGTGGTGGCCACCATCATTTAGAAATTTAAGAGTTTCTTTATTGATTCTGGCACGCTTCTTTTTTTGGTGCTCAGTTAAATTATGGGGAACATAACTGCAAACAACTTTTTTCATATATGCGATTCTTCATGAATAATTTTGGGTATGGCTGCGGATCCAATGTTAAGTTCCTTCTGTATCATTTGATAGGTACAGCGATTCTCATCCATTAACATTTTTCGTATGGCAGACACATTATACGGGATTACTGTCGACGGCGGCCTTCCTGTGTGTTCTTCATCCTAATGAAAATTGTGACCTCTGCTAAATTCTTTAAACCATCTGAATACAGTAACACGAGCTGGAGATGCATCACCAAATGCTGATTCCAACCGTTGAACGCATTCATCTTGATTTAATCCTGCTTTAAAATCGTAGAAAATCATAGCGCGAAAATGTTCTCGCGTCAACTCTTCTGTTTAAAATTTATTCTACACTAAACAAGTTGAAGTAAGTCAGTAAAAAATCGTCTGCTGTGTTAAAATACTTTGTATTTTAAAATTAAACCGTTATTTTTATTTTGTAAATTCTCCTCTGCTCGTACCTCAATAATTTCAGTGTAAACCTCGTATATAATGTTAAAAAATATAGCTTATATTTTAATCCACAAATTGTTATTATTCTCATATATGAGTCATTCCACGTAAAATGAGCAAAAAAAAAATTAAAAAACTAAAGCCGTGGCCGCGTTAGAGCCGATTAAAAAAAAAAAAAAAAAAAAAAAAAAAAAAATATGCACATGTTCAATTCATATTCAAATAGAGCTCTGCAAAACACCTTGACGAAAAATAAATTATTTTAGCACTTTAGGACATATAAAGAACTTGTGATATAGAACGGCATGCGTGCAATTGTTCAAAGTTCCAAGTTTGAAGTTCTGTATCTTAAAAACTATTTAACGGAAATGAATTTTTTTTATAATATCATAATCTCTGAAAATGTATCTTCATATTTATTGACTAATGATAACCTTGTAATAACATGATTATTATTAAATTGTTTGTAAATATCGAAAATTTGTAAATTTTCAGAAAATTGGAAACGTTATAAAAATCAAAGTAATTAAAAAACATCTCTGAAATTGATGCTAATGTAGTATTACATGTGAACATCGAACTCTCCAAGTAAGAAAGTTGCATTTATTTCCTTCATCTTAGAAAAAAAAAATAGAAACTTAAAAAAATTACAAAATCATAATTTTTCCTCTTATATATCCGAAAAAAATAAAAGAATGTTTCGACATTAACCCTTTGACGGTTAAAGCATTTCTATTCATAAAATACTAAAATGATTGAATGACACCGGAATTTAAAAACAAATTTATTTCATAATAAAAAAAATTTTTTTTTACGTTCTTTGTAAAATTAAAATTTTCATTTAAAAATTCCGGTGTCAGTATGGCATTTCGCAATTCAAATTAAGTGGTATTCTGGGCGCGTATACGCGCTTATAACCACGAAAGGGTTAACAATATTGCACAGTCATGATGATCAATAAGTCCATGATGTACTAAAAAAAATTCAAGATTGTCTTTTGATTCCTAATATAACAAAAATTAGTTCAAAAAAGTTATATTGGTTACATTCCATCGGCTCTTCATTGAAATCGCGGGTATTTCTTAAAATATTGCAGGTTTTCAAGAAAAAAAAGATGGAGACAGTCATTTATCTTTTCTATTTGGATTTAGGATTAATATATTATTATCTGTTCAAATAAATCTTTTTTTTTCTACTCAAATTTAAAATTTTCATGAAACAAAAATAAACTGAAAGTAAGAATAAAAATTTCCATATTTAAAATATACACTTTTATTTATATTATCAAATAATTTAGACGTATTGAAAGCATTGTCTTCATGAGCCACTTTATTCATTCGCTTACATTTCAGAATTTTACTTTTATTTTTCAAACTTAATAATTTCTTTTAAAAATGGAGATAGGTGTTATGGAAATGCGTTTAAGGTACATGAAAAAGTAATTGGTCATATACTTTGCCCTATAATTTAATATGTAAATGATATTTTAATGTAGGTTTGTAAGACAAATTGTCAAGTCTTTTACCATACAAAATTATGAAAAATACTCAGCTTTAAATTTAATAAATTCTCTAAAATCAACTGACTTTGAAGTAACTTATGTCCCTAAATTTCAAAACATGATATTTATCAACAATACTTAAATTAAATTGAAATGAGAAGCAGTTTAACCACAAGATTTTGATTACATAGAAAATTATAAAAAAAACTTTTTTGAATATTTACAGTATACAGGGTGTTTCTAAATTCATGGTCCAAACTTTAAGGGGTGATAGTACACATCAAGACAAACAATATTTAAATAGGAAACCAAGGGTCCCAAAGTCTTCCGAAGGGGATAGGCGCCATTAAAGTTTAGGGTCCAAAAATTCAAATGATTATGAAAAACAGAAAAATTGGTCGATTCGTTTGCGGTTTTCACTAAAATTATTCTTTATGTCAGTATTGTCTTGAAAATAAATTAAAAAGATAAATTTCAAAAAATGACGATAGAGGGCGCTTTAGACTTTAGAGTAACGAACAACTATTTTTTACCGTTATTTTTTGCATCTCATAAAAGGTTTCGTAAGCTTAGACTTAAACTTAAATTTTGAGCTCAAAAACTGAATAGTTGGAAGCAGTTAAGTAGCACAAACTTAACTGTGTTCAAAGGGTTTTAAATTCAAATGATTATAAAAAACGGAAAAATTGGTCGATTGATTTGCGGTTTTCACTAAAACTATTCTTTATGTCAGTATTTTATTAAAAATGAATTATAAAGATAAATTTCAAAAAATGCCGATAGAGGGCGCTTTAGACTTTGGAGTAACGTACAACTATATTTTACCGTTATTTTTCGCATTTCATAAAATTTTCTTAGAAGCTTAGACATAAACTTAAATTTTGAGATGAAAATCTGAATCGTTGGGAGTGGTTAAGTAGAGCAAACTGAACTGTGTTCAATCGGGGTGGGGAGGTTCAAATTTCAAATTATTTTAAAAAACGGAAAAATTGGTCGATTCGTCTGCCGTTTTCGCTAAAACTATTCTTTATGTCAATATTTCCTTGAAAATAAATTTTAAAGATTAATTTCAAAAAATACCGATAGAGGGCGCCCTAAACTTTAGAGTAACCAACAACTATTTTTAAGCGTTATTTTTTGTATCTAATTAGATGCTTGCAAATGCTTAGATTTAAATTTTGAGCTCAAAATCTGCATCGTTTTGAGTAATTAAGTGCGGAAATTTGAAATGTATTCGAGGGGTTGGGAGGGTAACATTTTAACTCCTGAACACTGTTCAGTTTCCGCTTCTTAACCCCTCCATAGATTTAGAAATTGAGCTCAAAATTTAAATCTAAGCATTTGCAAGCATTTAATTAGATACAAAAAATAACGCTTAAAAATAGTTGTTGGTTACTCTAAAGTTTAAGGCGCCCTCTATCGGTATTTTTTTAAATTAATCTTTAAAATTTATTTTCAAGGAAATATTGACATAAAGAATAGTTTTAGCGAAAACGGCAGACGAATCGACCAATTTTTCCGTTTTTTAAAATAATTTGAAATTTGAACCTCCCCACCCCGATTGAACACAGTTCAGTTTGCTCTACTTAACCACTCCCAACGATTCAGATTTTCATCTCAAAATTTAAGTTTATGTCTCAGCTTCTAAGAAAATTTTATGAGATGCGAAAAATAACGGTAAAATATAGTTGTACGTTACTCCAAAGTCTAAAGCGCCCTCTATCGGCATTTTTTGAAATTTATCTTTATAATTCATTTTCAATAAAATACCGACATAAAGAATAGTTTTAGTGAAAACCGCAAATCAATCGACCAATTTTTCCGTTTTTTATAATCATTTGAATTTAAAACCCTTTGAACACAGTTAAGTTTGTGCTACTTAACTGCTTTCAACTATTTAGATTTTGAGCTCAAAATTTAAGTTTAAGTCTAAGCTTACGAAACCTTTAATGAGATGCAAAAAATAACGGTAAAAAATAGTTGTTCGTTACTCTAAAGTCTAAAGCGCCCTCTATCGTCATTTTTTGAAATTTATCTTTATAATTTATTTTCAAGACAATACTGACATAAAGAATAATTTTATTGAAAAACGCAAACGAATCGACCAATTTTTCTGTTTTTCATAATCATTTGAATTTTTGGACCCTAAACTTTAATGGCGCCTATCTCCATCGGAAGACTTTGGGACCCTTGGTTTCCTATTTAAATATTGTCTGTCTTGATGTGTACTATCACCCCTTAAAGTTTGGACCATGAATTTAGAAACACCCTGTATATTCATGTAAATTATTAAATTTTAAGGAAACTGCATATTTGTTTCTTAGTTGAATAAAAAATAAAAGTAGAATGGTGAAAAAATTATATTAATATTAAAATATCATTAAGAAAATTTGCGGTAACAGACGTGACATTTTGTAACTGATTTGACAATATGCTATCATATGTCTAGTCTGTTATACGGCACAGTTCCTAATGATATCTTCAACTTTAAACAAAAACTTTATTTAAATGGTAATTTTCTGTCAGATATCATATAGAGAAATTATTTTATTTTCTATTCAAATCAATTAATATATTTGACTTGAATATCAAATAAATAATTTATCAAGCAATTCTATCTGAATCTTAAAATAGAACTAGAAGTATCTGAATATTTATTATGTATTTATATTATATATATTATTATGTATTTATACTCTAAATAAGGGCTTGACATATTCAAATGTAATATGACTCAAACTTCATTTTCCATATAATATTAAGTGGAACTAGCAACTCAGAAAATATTCAGTTTCCTCGCATCGACAAATTTCGTTGTGGAAGAATTGTTATTATTTGCTTAAAATGAATGTATGATATGCCTTTTAATGGATGTGAAATACTTTCAGATAGCAGTGTTTCACATTCAGACCCACATAATTTTTATCTTCATCTATTTTCTTTTGGATGTGTATTTTTTTCCTGCTTTAATTTTACCAAATCATGAACAATTTCATATAATGTATCAGCAAATATCTCCTTCAAGAACATCCTCAGGTTTTTTATTCATTTATTTTCTATATAAAATTCATTATCAGTATTGATAAATATTTCCCTGTTTGAGGAATTCGAATAGACCTTACTGAGGTCATAGTATCAAAAGTTTAATTTCTCTCATCAATATACAGGGAGATTCAAAACTAGAGGAACAAAGTTCTAGGGGAGTACACCTGGGCGACTCGAAATGCACGGCCAAAAATCCCCTTTTCGAACCATAGTTCACAAAAAATGTCAAGTCTGTTACCTTGAGTCAATTCCGTTACCCGTCACATGGTAACAGACTTGACAAGTAACGGACTTGACATTTCAAATAAAATTATTAGAAATGAACTAGCTTGTATAGTTTCTAACTTAGATAATAATACACATACCTTCTAAAATTATTTATTAAACAATATTTAAATACAAAAGTGCAAAAATTATTATTTTAATATTAAAATTCATGGTAACAGACTTGATAGCGAAAAAAAAGAAAAGAAAAAAAAAAAAAAGAAAAAAAAGAAAAAAAAAATCCAACTTTGAAGAAAGCTGATTTTTGCCACGATTACACTGCTTCCCAACTGAAGAGTAAAAAATGGCAAGTAGTAGTTGCGTGAATAGTTTAACTATATCTCAGAATATTTGCTGCTAACTTTAGGCAGAATTAGAAACCTACTTTGACTGAAATAATCACAAGGTAACGGACTTGACACAAAGTAAGGGACAAAACATTTCTGTTAATTTCTTTAAGAAAATATCTTTTGTAATAATTTTTTTCATTATTATAAAACACTAGCAGTTCATATTGGAAATAATTAAGCCTTTTTATTTAAAAAAGTTAAATCAGATTTTAAAAAATAACAGTTAATTACATAAAACTTGGAATTGGGAAGGCATTTTTGCTTAGGATCACAATTTTAAAGATTTATATCTTCAAAGTTTTTATTGATTTTTAAAATTTTTCATGCTAGATAATGTTCAATATAATCTTCTTTAGATAATGCATAGCTCAAATCAAACTTTAAGTATTAATTTATGTTTGAATTTTCTTCTTTTTACTCTTGGACAGCATATGTAAGCGAAATTTGAAAATGGCCCTCATGCCCAAACAAGTAATAGGAATACTGAGTTTTTTATCAACAGTTTTTACTGTTTATTTTTTTCTGAAAAATTATGAATGAATGTTTAGATATTTAAAATATATACCATTAGCTATAATATTAAATATTTTTAAAGCTGTAAGAGGTTCCTTTATGGTAGACTTGAAATAGAAATATTTAATTTTTCCCCAGAAAATTTTTTACTATTTGTCAGGTTCTGAGTAAACCTCTGCTACAGATTGGAATTTCCGTTATTTCTCTATCTTAATATTTTATGTATTGTACCGGCTGTGTACTGAAATTTTCAAGGTGACATTCTTTCTTTGTTGAAGGGAGAATTGACAGGTGGTGTGTACAGGTGGTGTGTGAGAAAAAGAATATTGCCGAGAGGCGTGTTCATCCGTCAGCGATGCATGTGAATGATGAGCAAACAAGGAACATGTCACGGATCAAGAAAACAATGTGGAATGCGTCCAATGAAGAAGCTCCACAGGGGGGTGTACATTGGGGAAGGCAGTGATTTGAGAAAGTCAAGTCTTGTCTGAGTTTTGAGTAGTTCGTATCTGGGCTCGTACCAAGAGAGTAGTGTAGGACAAAGGTCCTTGTGCGTAGTGCTCTGGGCCGGATAGCGTAGGCCGAGTATCCATGTGTTAGGAAATTCGAAGTTGATCTCCAGTAAAGTGAATCAAACGTGCATTGAGTGTGAAAGAGAAGGTGTAATTTGAACTGTACACAGCCAACCTTTACTGTATTTAATTTAATGTTGAACCGGATCACCTATATCCGAGTTGTAACTGTATATAATTGTAAATAGCGTATTTGTTGTGTACATATATTCTAAATAAACTGTTAATTCAGTTAATTGACAGCGTCAGTGTTCATTTACACAATCCTCACAGTGAGTGACCGATATCACCTAATAATATCGGTGGTGGCAGCTATAACTACCACGGACTTTCTCCAAAGTTGTGCGGGCTGAGAGGAACGTCCGACACTATTTATTTATTTTTAAATTACAGAATAAAAACACAGTTACTAAATTACGCTAATCTGTTACGTCTTGTTTATTTCTATTTGTAAATAATTTTTAATACAGTTTTTTCGTTCCTAATGCTAATAATCAAGCTTGAAATTTGAAGCATGTACACTAAACCTCGATTTTGTATAAACTTTTAATGTAAATTTTTATAATGAAATAAACAAACCTGAAATCTTTTTTTCTTCTTTTTGTATTTATTTTGCATTTATTCGTAAATGAATATGATCTACTTACACGGTGATTTTCAATAATATCTGTGACATACCAGCCACACTTGATTTGCTCATTTTCTATGGAATGACCCATATATATATATATATATATATATATATATATATATATATATACCGTGTGAGCAAAAAGTCCGTAAAAACTTTATAAATTCATAAAAACCGAAAAAATAACCGAAATGAAAAACGGTTTGCAGGGTTAGTATCTATAGGTCACGGGAATTTTTTTAAGACATGAAAAAAAATTTCAAAAAACAGCCAATACGTGGCGCTGACGTACCCAAATCAAAGAAAAGATACCCAAATAAAGAATAGAATGTTTCCAAATCGTTTATTTGACTTGTATGTGTTCCACATGACCACCACCACAGGGGATGACACATTGGAGTCGAGTCACAAATCCAGCAACTGCAGAGTGTAGCAGGTCTGGATGTATACATGACACTTCTCGCCGGATTGCATCTTTCAGCTCCGACAGATTAGACGGACTAGATCGATACACTCGGGATTTCAAATACCCCCATAACCAGAAATCTGCCGGGGTCAAATCTGGAGACCGAGGAGGCCATGGGAACTTGCAACCCCTGCTGATGATATTGTGTTCCCCGAACGTCTGTATCAGGAATTCCTTGACAGATGTACCAATGTGACAAGGTGCTCCATCTTGCATGAATGTGACGGTAGAAAGCGCATCTTTTTCACGCAAACATGGCATGACCTTCTCACGCAGAAGCATTAAATAACGCTGAGCGTTTACCGTAATTGTTTTCCACCCATTTATTCGGCAAGGTGTTTCAAAGAAGAAGGGTCCTATGATAAATGAACTTGTAAATCCACACCACACAGTAACTTTTGGGGAATGCAATGGTTTCTGAGTGTATTCATGTGGATTTGATGTCGCCCAGATTTGACAGTTATGGGTATTAACGTCTCCATGAAGCGAAAAATGAGCTTCATCTGTCCAAAAGATGTTAAAGACCCATGTGGGATTCTGATCAATTTTAGAGAAAGCCCACCTCGCAAATGCTTCTCTCTGTGCAGTATCTGCTGGTAAAAGTTCATGGCATGACTGTAATCTGTATGGGTAAATATTGAGTATTCAATGAAGAATATTACGGACAGATGATTGGGGTAAGCCTAAGAGTCTGGCTGCTTCACGAGCACTGCTGGTCCCCGCAGCTGAATCGAACGCTAACACTTCCATTTCGGCTGCAACACGCGGCGAGCGAACCTTCATTAAAGATGGTCGTCCGGATCTTACACGATCCTCCAACGTTCCTGTTTCCTCAAACCGCCGAACAAGCTTTATGAGGCCTGCCGCTGTTAAAGGCCCCTTTCCCGTCCTCAAATCCTTTTGAAATCGGAATTTACGCAAAGCAATAGTCGCTGATTCCTTGTTGATGTAAAATAACTTCACCAACAAAGCTTTGTCCTTCGCAGTGAGCATCCTTGATCAAGTTCACGGCTCACAACGGTGAACTAGTTGTGGATTAGGAGCGCAAGCTCTTATAACCGGTTCATTTGCATATTTCCGCGAAAATCGCAAGTACCAGCGCCATCTGTCGGTTGTTTTTTGAATTATTTTTTATTTCTGTCTTAAAAAATCCCCGTGACCTATGGATGCTAACCCTGCAAGCCGTTTTTCATTTCGGTTATTTTTTCGGTTTTTATGAATTTTTAAAGATTTTACGGACTTTTTGCTCTTCCGGTATATATACAGGGTGCGTAGTCATCATGAAACTCAGAGGATTTGAATTCTTTTAGTATCAGAAATTCTTTAAAGTACTGGTTGTTAGATTTTAAAAAGGATTTCTTTTTCGTTAAATAAAACAAATATTACATTATAAAAATTCTGGTAAAAGGTCCTTACAAGGTGCTTCTAGGCTACGCACCCTGTATATATATATATATATATATTTTGTTGGACACTAACAAAACGGATGATACAAAGATTACAAACAGCACAGAGAAGCATGGAAAGATGTATGCTAGGCATAACTAGAAGAGACAGAAAGAGGATAACCTGGATAAGAAATCAAACAAAAATTTTTGACATCCTTGAAAGAATCAAGCAGCTAAAATGGAAATGGGCTGGGCACATTGCAAGAAGACAAGACAATAGATGGAGCACAAATATACTACAGTGGTATCCTAGAGATGTAAAACGACCAAGAAGACGACCACAAGTAAGATGGAGAGACGAAATTAGAAAAGTGGCTGGTGTAAATTGGATGACGAAAGCATTAGACAGAAAACATTGGAAAAATCTGGGGGAGACCTACATCCAGCAGTGGATCGAAAACGGTTGATGATGATGATGATATATATATATATATATATAAATGCATATAAATTAAAAATGTGGTTGGAAAGTGCAGCACAATCGATGCACAATGTCATATTTTTTTCTTTCTTAACGTTTTATTCTATCTGGTAATAGTATAAGTTGTTAAACTTTAAATACAATTAAAATTTTAAAAATGGGTTGGAATCGATGCATAATCGATGTGCAATGTCATAACTTTTCTTTCTTAATTTTTATTCCATTTGATAACAAAGTTGTTAAACTTTAAATAAAATTGAAAGTTTAAAAAAATATTTAGAATGTGCAGCATAATCGATGTGCAATATCTTGTTTTTTCTTTCTTAACTTTATTTCATTTAGTACCATGTGAGTTGTTAAACTTTAAATACAAACAAAAATTGAAAAAAGAATGGTTGGAAAGTGCAGCATAATCGATACGCAATGTCATGTTTTTTCTTTCTTAACGTTTTATTTTATTTGGTGCCCTATAAGTTGTTAAACTTTAAATACAATCGAAAACTGAAAAATTGGTTGGAAAGTGCAGCATAATTATTGCGCAATGTCATGTTTTTTGCTTTCTTAATGTTTTGTTATAAATCATATCCATATAAGTTGTTACTATTTCAATTTCATCAAGAATTTAAAAATTTGGTTGGAAAGTACTACATAACTGCTGGCACATCAAAGGTTAAATTTAATTTTTCTTTTTTAAAAAGCGTTTATTACCATCTAACAACATAGCATAGTAGCATTTCCATAGTTCGCCTGCCCCGCCCTACTTCATACCGCTCCATACACAATATATGTACATACTTATATACAGAGGTATCGGTTACGATAACAGTGTCACGAGTTCAATGGTTTTTCCCATCTCAAAAAAATGTCCCACGCGCCTAAAGAAGTTTTCACTTCAACAAGTAAACGATATTCTTTGTTTTTTATTTATTAGTAAACATAAGCTTCCTTTCAAATATACTTCACATACTTATTGGTTTCTGGAACAGTGATTATATAATCATACACATATGAAGATGAATAGGCATGTCAAACGTTGAAGTATCGCATATTTTAGAATTAGATAATTCTATAATAATTTAGTGATTTTATCAATAACTTTGTATTTTCATAAAGATAATATACTATTTTCAACCAAAGACCAAGTTATTATTAAAAATATACAATTTAGATATTATCAAAAAATGATTTCGATAGCAAAAAGCAACCCCACTCTCTCTTTAAATATATCTTAATATATCATGTGCCAGGCCCTCCCCTCCCCCCTAAAATGATAGCTTTATATATGCACAGCCCTTTAATAGATGAATGTTTTATGCTTTGAAAGCAAACGAATAAATTGTCTACATCTAAGGTGAATCCCTCATAAAACAAATGCGATATTCATCTGCGTTAGCAAAATGCCTAAAAATGTCTAAAAGAGAATCTGACCAAACGAGGGATAAATTTTCATAAGTATTTAATTTAAATCTTTTTCAATAAGTTTTTGGGGGGATTTGCAAATTACTTGTTTGTTTAAAACTCTTAAATTTGTGATTGCGTTAATTTAGGTTAATGGTTATCAAATTAGTGTTTAAAGGGGTTTTTTAACCGACTTCAAAGAGGAGGTTATGATTTCGACCTGTATGTATTTGTTGTTCACGCATAACTTATGCAAATATGAACCGATTTTGATAATTCTTTTTTTTTTTGTTTGAAAGCGTATGAGGCCCATGTGGTCTCATTCAAATTTCATAAAAATCTGATAATTAGAACTTTTTTAAAAATAAAAACTTTAAATTTCAAATTCATTTTGAAGCAATCGACCAATTAGAAGTGTTCATTTTGCATGCTTTTATGTTACACTTACATAGACAGACGATCTTTTCACTGTTAAAAGTGTGAAGTTTTTGCTGCATTGTCACTGCACCGCTTTTATGGAATATCTCTATTTTGACCAATGAGAATTCATCATAATACAATGAAGTAATCATTTTCTATAAAAGCGATGGATAGACGATAAAGTAAAAGTTAAAAATTTTTAACAGTGTTCAAAGTGCAAAATGCTAACTGGACGATAGCCCAGTCATTTTAGCCAAAATAGGGGGAAAAATTAGAACAAAGCTGGATTTTTGTGTAGGTGCTAGTTAGGTTATGTAGTTAAACATACTAAAAGTCCCCATCGATCCGATGTGAGCTTTCGCCACCAGGGGGCGCTAATGAGCTTGAAAATCAGTTTTCTGTGAATATCTCACTAACAATGACATTTAGAGAAAAAAGTTCAATTACAAAGTTGTAGATAATTTAATTTCCTATAAAAAGTGTCATTAACATTTGTTTGTCACACCAACCCTTCCCTGTCAAAAATATAAAAAAGTGAACATATTTGAAAGTAAAATTATAAAAATTCAAAAAATCTGCCTCTGCTTTAAAAAAAATTATGTAAATAGATCTATAATTCTCACCTTTGAATGGGGAAAGTGAATGTATAATATACATTTATACTTATTTCCACATTACCTTTGAGATAAAGCACTGTGTTTTTTTTTTTACTGTGATTTCCCCCGTAGGCATATTCCACTTATAGTGATTGGCTTAATCCAATTTCAGCTTTAGTAATTCTTTGCATGGCTTCAATTTCTACACTCGATTCAGATTCGTCATTATCTGTATTTATTTCTTCGTTGCTGTGCTGCTCTCAGTATTTTTTGTTTGCCTTTCGATCTATTCAGAAGTAGCCCTTCCCTCCTCCCTTGCGGTGGGCAGGATACTTTCAATATCTTCCTCGTCTTCAAATTCAATTTTGCTTGCATTATGAAATGAAACTCCGCAGCAATTTATGCAAATATCAGAAAATTTCAATCCAATTTTTCGGCATGTATATGCTTTTCCACATTCTTTGGAGCAAGTACAAAAAATAGGTATAATAATATTTTTTGATGCGGGCGGTAACGTAGCTGGAATTGGAGACAAATTAGGTGCATTTTGCCAGCCCCAGTTCTCATGAAGTAGTTTATTGCTCAATCAATGTTGTACTTGATGGTAAATACATAAACTGTGCGATCTAGCTGCATCTTCGGTAGGCAGCGACAATAAAAGTTTTTTTTTTTTTTTTTTTTTTTTTTTTTTTTACCAACAGCAATTTTTTTTTAAACATACATAACGGTTCTTGTTGAGAGAAATTTCTGCTTTACCACCATATAAAGTGTGTAAAATAGTTTTTCCTGCCTTGGAAACTTCAAATTAAGATACTTGATCACTTTTAACCCGGGAGAACGCGCGCTTACCCAGGGTATGAATGGTTTTAACTTTGTCACCAATAAAATCAAATTAAAACAGTCGCTTTATTTAGACGGAGACATTTTTTACAAATTTTGCGATAAAATAAGTTGAAGATTACTTTAATAAAATAAGTGGTTGCAATTGTATAAAACATACGCACTCAGGGTCTTTTAGGCCCTGCGCGCGTCCTCCCGGGTTAAAAATGCTGGAAGGTTGTATGTTATGATCTTCTTCCTTTTTCAAAAATTTTGCTAACGACATTTTACTTTTCCCAAACATTGCTGATGTCGAGACACAAGCTGAAAAAGCGTGAAGGAACAATGTATGATTTTTCAGAACAGCATCATTCTTAAGACAGTGCTATGAATACAGTGTGGTTGAAATTCGTCCTCTTCGAGGCTTAATAAAAAGTATCTTTATCTCTGGAGGTGCTAAAGTAATCAACATTAAGAGCAAGTCAACATCATCGCCAAAAATCAGTAAGCGCAGCAAACTTTGCTACTTCAATAGCTGTGTTAACAAATAGTGTATCTGCATCATCTTCTGCTTGTTTCGCTCCGAAACCGTTCTCCATAAATTTCTCCATAAGCATAGATATGAGACGTGTCTTATTTTAATGATTAAATTTTTAAAAAAGTTATTTTTCGTGATACTTTAGAGCTTTCTTTTTTCCTTCTGTATAACAGCTTTGCCTAATGTATCAGAACATAACAAGCATTTTTCCTTAAATTCAAACAACGGAAATTTCTCAATTTTTCCTTCAATGGAATAATTTGTGTGGACGTTGATCGTTTTTCTGCAATAGATTTATTGTATGATTTAATAGAATTCTTTCTTGAATAACTTTTCCTACTTTCTGAATGAACTGTAAATTCATTAAGGTTTTAGCCATTTCTTCATGTATTTTCTACTTATGGGCACCTCTTTCCGAACTTGCTATCACAAGGGACTTCAGTCTCTTTTTTCCCATTTTTACAAAATCTTTCGAAACGCAGTCCTCACCTCATACAAGACAAACTATTTTGTCAATCTCCATTTTTCGCACAGAATCAGCAATTAAGAAAGATTCATTTTAAACTGTCATAACTATTTAAAACTTTTTACAACACGCGTTGAAAATAAAATTATTCCCTTCCTAAAATCTCACAAAGAATACTTCGTTCAATAAATTAGGGTGATTTCATACTAGCGAAATGAGCACCAAATGAAAATAAAACATTGGAAAGGTAGCTGCACGTTGTACATTTCGACAAATGCAAAGAGACATAGGGTATTGGGCAATGACTATTCGTCACCTGAGAATAATAAGTTCTATCTGTCTTTTTGAAAATATCTATATAGAAAGGCACTATTTGTATCTATAAAGGCATTTTTGCATCAAAATGGTGTTATATATAATTTACATATAACCTTACAATTGAATTATGACATTATTTTAATCCAGACATGCCTTCATAGATACAAATAGAACATTTCTATATCGATAAGTCGATTTTTTCAAAAAAAAAAAAAAAAACAGATAGAACCTTATTATTCTCAAGTGACGTTTAGCACAAGCGCGCGAAAACGACATACAGACAATGGAGGAGAGATGGGGGGGGGGGGGGAATCGAAAGTTGTTTGGTATTTGTTCTGCCTCTTCGCCGCGTTATGATAGTGCTTGCGCATTTTTTTTTCAATAATGTTTACTTTAGTTTCAAGCGTATCAGCGCCCCCTGGAGGCGAAAGCTCACATCGGATCGATGGGGACTTTTAGTACGTTAAACTACATACCCTAACTAGCATAGATGCAAAAATCCAGCTTTGTTCTAATTTGTTAATAATCGCTGTTTGCGAAACGAGATTAATTAACAAGAAAATTTATTTAAAACATAGAAAAATTTTTTAAAATTCAGGCTTCTGATTCGTTAATCTGGTTTCGCAAATTCACCTGGATTCCGGACAAGTTCTCTTGTGCAAGAAACCGGAAATATAGCATCTACACTGTTAATAATCTGCTGCATTTTGCTGCAACGCCCTCCACCACTTGTATATAATATCTCTATTCCAACCAATGAAAAAGCGCCATTTCACGGCCAAGTAACCGTTTTCTATACAAGCAGGGGAGTGCGTTGCAGCAAAATGCAGCAGATTTTTAACAGTGTAGGGGATATAGTGTGGAAATCAGCTATCTCAGGGCGTGTTCAGAGCAACTTACAAAAGTAACCAATGTTACCGACCGATTGTAGGGCAGTACGAAAGCAAATTGTGGCATCAATGAAAACTATTGAATTGTAGCTGACGTCACACTTCGCTTTGATTTTCATTTCGTACTTGTCTACAATCGGTAAGTAATCGGCAAGTAACCGGTAAGTTGTGTTGAACACGCCCTCTGTAACACTTAAAAAAAGCGCTAAAATGTTCTATTTTTTAAATGTGCAACAATGCTAATGAAATTTAAAGATAGAAGCTACATCTGCAGGACATTTTCTAAAAATGAAAGAATTGTTGCTAGTCTACATAATGTATCACGAAAATGCCGCAGATGTCGCTGTGATCGACATTTTGGAATTCAGTAGCATCGTTGCACATTTAAAGGATGCAAATTTTTAGCACTGCTTGCATTGTAAAAAATTGAACCCTTTTGCTGAATCGTCACTCCATCGCTTTTATAGGAAACGATTACTTTGCTTTATTATGGAGCATTCTCATTGGTCAAAACAAAGAAATTCTATATAAGCGATGGAGTAACGATGCAGCAAAAGGGTCAGATTTTTTACAGTGTGGATAGCATATTTTCACTCCATGTATTCCAGACTCTCTCCTTCGAACAATGAAAAGTTCTCAAAAATGAAGGCTTATGATTGGTCAATCTTGTTTTGCTTAACAGCGAATAATCCTTCTGGATCCTAACCACTGTTGCAGAGATGCTAGTTTTTTTTTCAAAGTACAAAATCTTAGCTGGAACAATTCTCGTACCCACCAAAGTGAAAGATCCACATCGATCCAGACATGAGAATTCGATATCGAAAAGCTGAAAATTCATCTTTAAAGAGCCTTACACGTTAAAGCAAGAGTGTCTGTGTATCAGGGTGCTTGTTATGCCGGATTCACAAAGTGATTAAAGAACATTGCTATGTGCTAGATTTACATTTGGACAAATATAAATGACGAAAAATTTTGATAAGCTTACCATTAAAGTTAAGCTAATTAACTTCTTTCACCCATAAAAAACTCGTTCAGACGACTACCGCCAAGTTCTGGAATAAAAATTCTTAAATTTTCTGTACTTTGGAAAACCGTGTTTATCAAAGAACATTCTTAACTTCAAATATTACTACTTTCATATAGACGCATGTTGATTCATGGTGTGATTTTGATAATATCTTCCTTTTTAGTTTTTATGACTGAAAAGGGTATTTTAATACATACGAACATTTAGAATTACTTTGCTATGCATTGAATCATAGAAGCAACTTGAAGCGCTCTGATTGTATACGCGTACTTTAAACTGTAAAAAATCTGTCCCTTTTGCTGCATCGTCACTACCCCGCTTTTATAGAATATCTCACTTTTGATCCATGAGAATGCTCCATAATAGGCTGAAGTAATCGTTTTCTATATTAGCGGTGGAGGGACGATGCAGCAAAAGGGTCAAATTTTTAACAGTTTACCCTGTTAAAAATATCTTGAAAAATTACCTTTGTTTTAAAAGACTATCTATTTTCTGACCGATGAAAACGCTCCATAGACGTTTTTAGATCGCTCTCATTAGTCAGAAAATAGATAGTCTTTAAAAACAAAGATAATTTTTCACAATAATTTTATCGTGTACTGATGGATTTCCAGCTTTTCAATGCCTATTTACGAAGTCTGTAGATTTCAAAGTGGACCTTAAGGCACTACACTAATCTCAGAAAAAGACCCGAATGTTAGTGTAAAGACTATGGGTGTGTTCTTTTCAAATATCTCGCTCAAATTTTAATATATTTACATGATTTTTTTTGCATAGGATAGCCGAGGATGATCTACAACCGGCCTAGTTTTTACTTCTTCGATTTTGCTTATGTATGTTTTATATAATGATAGTTTCAATTTCAGAACAATTTAAACCGGTTTTGAAATTTAAAATAATTTTAAAAAAAAATCTGAAACCAAAATTGAAAAAGTAAAAACTAGGTCGGTTGTGGATTATCCTCAGCTATCCTATGCAAAAAAAAATCACGTAAAAATTTTAAAATTTGAGCGAGATATTTGAAAAGAACGCCCCCATAGACTTCACATTATCATCCGGGTCTTTTTCTGTGCCTAGTGAGCGGCCTTAAAGTTTGCTGGATGAGATAAATTTCCGAAATGTTAAAGCTTAAATGGACAAGTTCTCGCATCCACTAAAGCGGAAGCGAAATTTTAAAATGGAGGGCCAAATTCACAGTCATGTAAAATCCAGACACCTCATTGGTCGTGTGGAAAGGGTGAAAATCACGAATTTGTTTCTCCATTTGAAAAAGAAGGAGGGGTAAAGTAATTTTCAAGCGATTGTTACCGTCTGTTCTGATTTACGATAAACCATTGAAATTAACTCAGTTAAGATATTTTGATGACATTTTATAGAATGAGAGTGAAAAATTTTGATTATAAATGAAAACAGATCAGATTTACTTCAAAATTGCCGTTACGATTTTTTCTCGGAAAAAGGAGTAAGGCGACATTTCCCCTGCCGCTCAGAGATTATTCTCTGAAAAGGACGCGGATCAATGACTAATAATACGCTTAGATTTCACCGGACTGTGATTTTGGCCCTCCATTTTAGAATTTCGCAAAGCGGAAATAGACATCGATACCAATCGACTTCCTTAAGTTGTTGAAAAGATGAAAATCCCTTAGTATATATTTTGCTCCGGAGGAAATAATTATCTCTACATATCAATGCAAAATGAAGTGCATAGATATGTGTAGCAAAATTATCTTTAGATTCAGATTTGGTTACCGGATTAGACACCAGAATGATTTCAGATTTTGTTCATGTAGGATTCCACGATGTGAATATGACGACACATGGAGCACAGTATGCGATTGATTGAAAAGATTCTGGACAAAAATGAGTCATCAAGGGGGTCCTTTTGGCCGAGTGGTTAAGACACCACGCTGCTTATCTCTTGAGAGCGTAGGAGATTGTGCTTCGAATCCCACTGGCTTCGTTGCACACACTCTTTATGTGTAGCTCCCGGTTGTACTTTTCTTGTGTCGTAATATTTCCTTGTGCTATCTTGTCCTTGTATCTCCACGAATTTGTAAAATAATATGGATTATGTATTTATGTCTGTGTAGAAATAAAGGATCATTCTGCGTACAATCGAATTCTACCAGGAAATCATCATCTAATTTTATAATAGAAAATGCCTAGCATTGCGATACATTGTTAAAAATTTAACTTTTGCTGCATCGTCACTCCATCTCTTTTATGGAATATCTCATACATACACTGTAAAAAATTTTACCCTTTTGCTGCATCGTCACTCCCCCGCTTTTATAAAATATTTGTCTTTTGACCAATGAGAATGCTCCATGATAGGCTGAAATAATCGTTTTCCATAAAAGCGGTGGAGTGAGTTTCAAATTTTTAACAGTTTAGTTGGGACAAAAGCGTCCGTAAAAAAGTATTTGGGCATCGAATGCTGCCACTCTCTTATAGATGCAGCCAAGTACAGGTTATGATTTTCGGATTCCTCGTCGAATCATCACCGCTCATTTCCGATGCCTTTACTGCATTTATAGGAATTAGATTGTTGTTGTTTATCTATTGAATCATAGGGCGATTTTTGTTAAAATCTTTCTTTTTGCTTTTTCTGACTGAAGGGGGAGTACTTTTGACTACACTAGAAAAGCATTTTACTATTCATTGATACATGGAATCATTTTGCTGTTTACTCATATATGGAAGCGCTTTGCCGCGCGCTTATGTGTAAGGACACTTTACTTGAGGCATTGTCATCTTTCGATAATCACTTCCGATGTCCGTACGATTCGATGTTGACTTTAAGATTTAATGAATGCGGTAGCTTTTCGTCGTGCCAGATCTGAAGAAGTTACCACTCCCAGAAAACCTAAAGATTCACAACGATACTAAACGATATTGTAAGTGTCTTTTGAAAAAGTAATTCCTTACATTTTATATGTATATATTCAAAAATTAAATCAAAAATATGTAAATTAATCTCTTGTAAAAAATATTCTCTGGAAAACCTATGTTTGGTGGATATTAAATTCTATATATTAAATTTAACCGTTTTATACCGGTACATGATAGTCAATGTGTGGTTATTGGATAACGATTTGTCATTGGAGAATTTTATAGAATTATTTAATTCTTTTTAGCGCTTTTTTGGAGTTGGTTATACATTTTTTTGAAAAAGTTAAATTTATTAGTTTTAGATCCATATTTTTAAACCTAAATTCTGAGAGCCTAAAGAATCAATTTCAGAAAAGATATTTTTTCTGTCATTTACAATGCCATTTTGTTTGAAAACTAATGAATAAGTATTTGTATTATTATATTAGTTTTGAAACTGAAGAGGTTAAAACACCTATAACATTAAAAAAATAATGATAGAGAACAGTAAGTGTAAAATAATTCGAAGGTGTTCTTAAAGTAAAAATGAAATATTTTTCACAAATATTTCTAGCATCTTCTAAAGTAAAAACTGCCCTATGTCAGTTTATTCAAATTTCTTACATTATAGTATATTTAAATTCTCCAGCATTTATCAATCTGAAGCAATCAATATTCACTGATGGAAATCGATTTATTTTATTTCAAAGAACGTGGAAATATATTAAGGGCAGATTTATAAAAAACATTATGTCCTTTTGTGACTCCCTTTTTACGTAACTTCCGTGTATTTCTGAATAAAGTGTTGAGTATATGTCTAAATAAATTCTTCTAGATTTTTATTAATCTTTGACTTTTTTCCAGTACAAAATTTTTTATTTCTTTTCTTTTTATTTATTTATTTTTGTGTGTGGATCTGCATTTTGAATAGTTGGTACAGTTTTCAACATAGTTCACTTTTTGATCCATATTTTCTTTCTCCATGGTTTTGCGTACGTAAGTACAAATTGTCATGAGAGTGCTTTAAAAAGTGTCTAAAAATGAAATGTTAAAAATTTTCAAAAACATCATATTTAACATTTTTTTTTTTTTTTGATAACAGCAAAATATGAGGCATTTTTTAACCTAACTTTTATTAATTTCTCTTAATAATTAATTTTTTCGTCGTTATAAATAATGATTTTAACTTAGTTGGCTGCTTAGAAAAGTTGATACATACCTTGTTAAATTGTGTTTTACAGTGAAAGGAAACATTTCTTTTTTCAAACTATGGAAATTCAAATTTTAAGAAAAAGGACATTCTGAGTGAGTTGCTACAATTTAAAACTTTAGCCTAACAAGTTTGATTCAATTTAGACCATTCACAAATACATTTCTGAAAACTGAAATGCATAGAAGAGAGTCGGGCAAAACGGCTTTTTTTATATTCACACTATGAGAATAAAACTGCTAGAATTTATATTAAAACTATAAACTGATTCCGTGCACAGAAAAAAATAATAAATCAATCGCGAGGAATAACAAATCGAGATTATAAATATATATTTTTCAGAACTATGCTATGTTCCGGTTTTATCTTACCGGGTCGGACAAAGCCGGCAGGTGGAAAGAACAATTAAAAACGAGTTATAACTTTACAATAACTCTATTCATTAACGAAAATTTCCCACTATATGATATATTATACTTATGGAGTTTCAATCTAGATTAAATAACAACTATTTAAGTTACGCTCTAAGAGTTAAATTTTTTAGGTACAAAAATCCCAAATGAAAGTTTTGTCTTGTTCTGCACTACTTCACGATTCATGTGCCCACCCTTTGCAGCGAAGGCACTGTATCCAACTCTCCTTACATTTAGAAAGTTCATATAAGCCGATGCAAAAGATGCACACTTCAGAAAATCAATCTTCATCCTTGTTTAATGTCAAAGGTTCTTCTTTTAAACCTCAGTTTATTAGGAGTTTTTTCAGTCAGCTTAGAAAGTTTTCGCTTCATGTCTAAGACTGCGAATACACACAAATACTTTCTGCGTTTAGAAGTCGGCGTGTTTCATGTTCGCAGGCGGCGCGTTTTATGCAAATGACTTTTCCAGTTCAACTTCAATCCAGGTGTAGAACAGGAATCTTTGCGTCAAGTAGGGTCGATCTGCTTATCTCCTGATTTTTTGTTCATTCCTCCTCGTTCTATTATGAAGAAACCGCAAAAGGGTTCTATACAAAAGGCATACAACACTTTATCCAAGAATTCAGTTGACCGGGAGAAAATACGCATGTATCTGCTGCTTAAGTCTTTCTTAATTTGTTTCCCCATCCTTTCTTTTTCATCAAATTTGTGGGGGAGGAGGCGAAGAAAGTAGATATAGCCGTTTTTCCTGGCCGCTTGCCGGATTTCTTGATGGACTTGGGGTCGGTTTGTAATGGAGTTGGCTTTATAACCTTGGGTGAGACATCAAAAGGAAGCTTGATAGCTTGTACCAGATCTTGAGAAGATGTAGAAGGTTGGAGAGGAACCTGCAAGCTGTGACGAGTGTGGCACAAGAGCTCGTTATGTCTCACAACTCGTTTCACGAGTCCGGAGGTTTATTTCAGACATGCATATCGCTGAGACGATTACACTTTCTAAGCCAATCAACGAGTGTTATCATCACGATTACGTACATGGCCACACAGTTTGATTCACAGAAAGCTTTAAATAATTTCACTACGATTACTTCACTGCATAAATAAATTTAAGGAAAGAGAACTCTTTGCAGTGTTTGACGTATTTTAAAGCCTTTTAAAGTGGGAACTCTTCAATTTTATTGAGTTAACTGTGCTCCAAGTTACAACATCACATTATAAAATGTGCAATTTATGCATTTCTTTTTCTTTTTTCTATACATTAGATTATTTTTCGTTTCATTATAAAGTTTTATTATGCATCTTTTTTTTCTTTGTATGCATTTTTCTATGAAACATGAGTAGTATACGTACACTTTGAGTGTACACAATAGAAGGGGGCGTGTCCACCTGTCAATCAAAAGTGGGCGTGTCCGAAGGCATACTCCGGGACGAGGGGTCAATGGAATTTGAGGGGAAATCTACCTGTCAAATCATCAGGGGCGTGTCTGAGCTATAAGATGAGGGGTCAATTTTTTTCGACGGTTGAACGCAGGCATTTTTTTTCAGGAGGGGGAGGGGGGGAAGGGGGTCACGTGACTTTATCATAAAGAGATTAAATATGTTTTATGCTAGAACACAAATGGATTTTTAATAGTTTATTTTTAATATCATTTATACGTTTTTTTAATCGTGTGTAGTTAAAAATTAAAAGTTTTTTAAATTAATATTACTTTTAAGAGATTTCTTTTGTAAAAGTTTTTTTAATTAATATTACTTTTTAAAGATTTCTTTTGTAACACTAATGAGGGGTCATGTGACTATCATAACGAGATTAAATATGTTTGTATGCTAGAACATACATGGATTTTTAATAGTTTATTTTTAATAGCATTTATATGTTTTTTTATTCGTGTGTAATAAAAAATTAAAAGTTTTTTTTAATTAATATTACTTTTAAGAGATTTCTTTTGTAACAATAATGATAACGTTGCCTTTGAGTCACTCATTCATATCTGAGCAGTCTCGTTCATGTAAGAACTCGAACGCTGAACCGCGTGATTATGACGTCATGCTTTCATGCCAGAACACAAGAAATACCTTTGTTTTGTGAAGTTGAGTTGTTTTTTTTAAATCAAAACCTCGCTTACCTGTAACCAAATGTAAAGTTGAGTTGTTTAAATGACCATTAACTGTAACCGGTAATGAAAAAAGTTTCTCATGCAGCATCTGGCAACAGTTGTATGGATTAGTTGCTTGGATTTTCATGCTGTGTGTTGCATCGCGTTTCTGAATATCAGCTATTTATAGGCCATTTTTTTTGATGAAAATTATTTCGTTTGTAATTTAGTGTTTTTATACTTTTTTGAGTAGTTTTTAAAATGAAACGCTTTTTAAAGATTAGTTCTGATGAACAAATAAAGCAAAAGAGAGCTTCTAAAGACTTAGATGACAGAAAAGAAAAAAACGATTTTCCAATTTCATCGAGGGATGCTGCCTTCACCCTGAATTCTTTGACAAAGGATATAGTTCGTCCTCATTGTATGGATTGCAATGAAATGTTTACAAGAAAGTGCGATTTAATGCAACATAAGAAGATTCATAAAATTCGAAAACAATACTCATGTGCAAAGTGTAGCGAAATGTTTGATCGTCAGTTGGATTTATTACAACATTGTGATGCTTTCCACAAGGTTCTACCTAAAGCTGTGAAATCACCCTTTTAAAAAAAATCATTATTTGAAAAAGTAAAACATTTTAAAAGACAAAATACACAAAATATTTTTACTAAAACTATTATTGACTCGACTGGGGTGAATCACAAAGACTTTCGTTCATTCTTTAATAGTGTTCTGTCGGATACTATAAATGAATTAAACTATGAAATGCAAGTGAAAAAGTCAATAAAATGGTATGCAGCCGTTCAAGTGGATGTATGTCGTAAAATACAGGACAATGACTTAGAGACTGCCACCCCTTTCTTCCGTTCAAAAACTGTGCTGGAATTAACGAATCAAAACATACCTCTACATGTTCAGAAAGCTTTTATAAAAATTTTTAACTCGTTTGAAGATTTTACTGAACAAGCATTTAGTTGGACATTACAAAACATTTTGAAATTAGAATTGTATACAATGCAATATAGCATGTTTATTTGATTTGTACTTTTCATTATTTTGAATGATTAATAAATAGTTTAATTGTAAAAAAAAGTATAATTTCTAGCTTTCATCAAATATTTTTTTAACAGTGCATGTAACACTTTTCAACTGGATGTTTTCTTGCATGACGTCACCTTGAATTGAACCCACTCTCTTTTTTCCTTAACATAACTTTTTTTTTTTTTTTACTAAATACATTTTTTTTACTAAACATAAAACTTTTTTTTCTCTTTTACTGAACGTATTTTTTAATGAAACATAAAACTTTTTTCCTTAACGCAACTTTTTTTTTTTTATTGAATACATTTTTTACTAAACATAAAACTTTTTCCTAAACACAAAACTTTTTTTTTTTAACTAAACTTAATTCCTAAACACAAAAATAATTTACTCAATATAAAACTTTTTTTCCAATTCATATTTTTTTTTACTGAATACATTTTTATACTAAACATAAAACTTTTTTTTTAAACACAAAACTTTTTTTTAAACTAAACTTAAAACTTTTTCCTAAGCATAAAAATATTTTTTCCAGAATACAAAACTTTTTTTTTTTTACATAATAAAAAAACTTTTCTTAAACATAAAAAAAAAAAAAACATTTTTCCCCCTAATCTTAAAAAAATTTTATTTTCTTAAATAGATTTTTCTTTTCCTAAACCATACAAATATTTTTTCCGAAGCATTTTTCTTTTTCTAAAACATAAAAATACTTTTTTCATAAAATATTTTTTTTTCAAAACATTATTTCTTTTTACAAAACGTACTATTTTCTAAGCATAAAAATTCTTATTATTTTTTGAACATGAATCGCTTTTTCCAAAACATAATTTTTTAATCTCCAAACGTAATTTAATAATCTCCTGGGAACACATAAGCTCTTTTTTGTTTTTATGGGCATTCTTTTCAAAAAATTTCTTTTCCCAAGAAAAATTTAGAAAAGTTATTCTAAAAAGTTTTCAGACTTCCAAAATAAGAAAAATACTCAAATAGATGCATGCATAAATATTTTGCAATATAAAAATTTTATTTGGTTCATAAAATACAGTAAAGTTACAAACAGTTTTCTACATTTTTAACCAAGGTATTGGTGATATTGGTAAAGTGGCGTGCTGAGATGATTTTCGTTTTCTATGATGGGGTTCAGGTCTTGCAAAAATAGTTTTCTGTTCAGGCTTCAAATACTTGTTTTTTTATAAATTCTTGAGGGAAGCTAATTTTCTTTAAAAGTTCTTGAAATTGGTCAAAAGCAGCAGGTTTTTGACTTCTGTCTCTTAATAAAAATCCGACTAGTTGAACAAAATCTGATCCGTTAATTATAGTATCATCGATTTTCAACTCTCTGCTTTCTGAACAGGAAATTTTATTTTGTTTTAAAAATTCCATTATTTTAACAGCAGTTTTCTTTTGTTTAATAGGGACAGAACTTAGAATTTCGTTTTCTATATCAGGAGATTTTTCAAAGGATTTCTGGGGTAGTTGTTCTTCCGATGGTTTGACTGCATTCATATCTGGGAATAATACAAACTTTTGCAAAATCTGTGTATAAAGTTTAGCTTTTTCATCATCCTCTATTTTTCTTTTCAAAATAGTCTGAATCTGTCTGTCTAAATCACTTAAATGCTCATCGGAAAACTCTTTATCTCTGTCAGCTGGAACAAGTCTGAATTTACGAGCGAGCTCCATTGATCAACGTACTGAGCACTGATGCTGCAGTGGGAATAAGTACAGACAAAAATCCTTCTCCTTTTTGAACGAGAAGTCGTCTTTTCTTAAGCAAGGGTACTTTCTTGTCTCCCAGACGACGCAATGTTCTTTTATAAGCTATTAATCTATTTTTTTGACGTTTAGAGACAGGTATGTTGCCCTTTAAAAGATTTAAGGCGCATTCACAGACACCTTTTATAATACTATTAGGACACTTTTTAAGAAAGGCTGCTTTTTGCTTCGTCTTGCTTAACAATTTCAGATGTTCCACGGTCGACATCCTGAGTTCAAATGATGGTCGATGAACTTAATCTCTCCTAATGTAGAGATTAAGATGAACTTAATCTCTCTTAATGTTTACCGTAGGTAAAAGCTTTCGTTAAAGCACAGTGTTTAAAACAGGGTTTGTGACTTGGGCAGTTTACTTCTGAAACATTTAATAGATTAATATTGGGGCACTTAAAGTCATTCAGATTCAAAATCTTTCGTCCAGACATCCGTTCTAAAAACTTTGTTTTTTCTAGTCCTTTCGTGTAAACATTCTTATGAGATAAAAATAATGATGAAAGTATGAGTTCTAATGCTGAATAAGGCAAATCACCACTATTCCATGGCAAACCATGACGGTACCGAGTCAACCAGTTAAATGTTTTTCTTTTTGCGGTGGGTAACTGCTCCCAAGAATGCGGTGGAAGAAAGCTCCAACGGGCATGATATTCATTATCAATTTCAAAAAATGCAAGTTTTTTGTTAATAAATTCACTCGAATTAATTTGAAAACCTTCGAATTCAATAACGACTGAAGTCATGTTGGCTGGTTGACGTTCACTGGACAAATAATTTATCGAAGTTCATACACGTAATGTATATCGCCAGGAGAAATTTTTGTGCGCATGCGCAAGCTTTCAAAAGAATCGGGCCTTAAATCAATGAATAAGTAGCTAAAAGGTAATGCAGTAGCGTCATTAAAAATTTCTTGAAAAGCCTTAGATTTACCATGAAACATTTGTCTGGATAGATGCATTATTTGGCTTTTATCTCAAGGATTTTTGTATAGTACCATGTAATGAGAGTTTAAATTAATATTTCGCATTTCTTTACCGTGATGAAACAAGTTTTGAGTTATAAAGATAACGGAGAGATTTCGGTGATGACTGCCTTTCGTGAAAAGTTTGCTCAGTCGTACATCAGAAGATAATTCTGACATCAAATCATCAATAATAATTAAAGCATCTTTTATAGAGTTAAGATTCGAGGGTAAACCTTCTTCAAATTGTACATGTTTCATTGAATTGAAAAGGGGTTGATAGCTACCATAACAGTATATTATGCGTGCGGGCATAGGATAAAAATATTTGTAATCAATTAATTTTTTAACAAAAAACCTTTTACCCGAACCTGTCGGCCCGCTGATAAGGACAGTAGAAGGATGAACTAACTTGAGTAATTCCATGCTTTAAATGACAAGAATGAATGAAAGCTTCTATTTTTATAGTTTTTTGACTATTTCGGCGGATTATGGTTTAGTAAATATAAATAACATACCTTTTACGATTTTTAATGGGGAAAAAATCTTAAGCATGCATTTTTTTTCTTCGAAAACAAAGGAATTTTTATGTAATCCGTTCTCCATGATGAGTTTTAAGAAACATTGAATACACTTAAAATAAGAGAAATAATTTTTATTTTTTAAAAATCATGTTTACACCATATCTTTTTTTGACAAATTGATACATTCGAAAATCATTTTTCTTCCTGGATAATACATTGGTAATAGAATTCATACAAAGTCCTTGACATCGCTTTACAAGAAAGAAAATACAATATTGTCCACAGACATTGGACGTTAAACTTTGAAGCATTGTCTTGTTCCAACGAATTCTGTGATACTTCTTAGCAAATTTTGCTATGTCTTCTCCATAGGTTTCGGGAGGTAGTCCGTAAGAATCAAAAAAGTCCAGAGTTTTCTTATATTGAACGTAAATTGCTAGCCAATGGGATCCTTTTTCGTCATGTTTATCGGTATTGATCACTAAGGCACAGGGAAAGTTTTGAATATCAGGTATTTTGTCAGAAGGAAAAACGCCTGCAAAATATCTCTCCGAAACAGGATCACGAGATAAAATTCTATGAATTTGTGTTGAATTCATTAGTTTCCAAAATCATACAGAATATTGCGGGATTTGTTGATTTCGATTAAATTTTCAAATTCAGCATAAACTAGTAAAGAGACTGTTTGTGCCAAAATCGTTCCGAACTTGATTTCTAATCTTAAATTACTATGATGGATAAGATTAAGATGAGATCCGTCACATAAATCAGGTGACAGATCAAAACAAAATAATGAATATCCCTGTGAAAATTCTGATCTCGAAAGGTACAAACCTTTGTTTTCTGCATTCGAAAATAAATTCTCATAAGCTCGAATAAATAAATTGTTTTCAAAGTCAGGTTGTAGTGGATTATGGGGAACGGGCTGGCCGTCCACATAGACGCCTATGAAATTAATATTGTAATGCTTGAACTCAAAGGGGGACTTTTTATAATTGCCGTTGAATGCGTCATTATCCACACGGGCGATCACGATGCGATTGGGCATCTGACCTGTGAAAATATTATCTTGAACAAAACTCATATTGCCTGTAGGAATGGAATATGATTTGCAAAGCACTCTGTTAATAGGGTATTTGGCGGATGTTTTTTCTAAGCTTTTAGCATGTCCTAAAACAACGCCAGGACTTACTCGTACTTTACGAACAAATAAGGAAGCGTGTTCCAGGGAAACTTTAAACTCTCCTTCACCTGCTAACAAACAAAACTCTGGTTTACTACGAATCAGTTTAATTTTCACATCAACCATATTAAGGAGGAGTCTTTGCTGGTGAAACATATCCAGATGCAATCGACCAATCATATCAACCGAAGCACTGTGTTTAGTCATTTCGGCTCGTTTACTAAATCCTTCATTGGGATTTACATCTGCTGGATCCACAACATTCATACGACAAGGAGTATCTTTAAAAAATAATTCTGAGGAAAGTTGAGAAATTTTTTCATCGTACCCGTGATTCAGTAATTTCTCTATCATGGCTCTATATGGGTAAGTATTATTGCTTGAAGAAACGAGTCTATCGTTCAGACTAATATCAACTTGGGAAAACATAGAATGCAAAAAAAGATTGACGGGTCCCACTTTACATTTTTCCGGAATGGGTTTGCCATCCTTTTTTAAAATCTTTACTTTGACATATAACTGAGTTTGGGATAAATCAAGGTAGTCCTCTCCGCTTCCAGAAACATTAAATTCCACAGGCCCTCCATCAGAAACATTGGAAAGTGGGTGAAATTCAACCCATTGGCCTCTTTCAATAACTGTTTGAGTAGGAGGTAGATGAAATAATTATAATTCCGATTTAGCACATTCGGGAGAGTCCTTTAAAAGAAAAGCCATAGTATAATGTGTAAATTAACAGTAAAAAATATCACGTCCTTGCACCTTCCGTGCTTTCGATGAAATGATGCGTTTCGCAGGTTTTCGCTTTCTTTTAAGCTTTCCATGGCCAATCATTTGATCCGCTTTTTCAACTGCTTTTCTAGCTAATTTCTTTCCGACTTCTTTTGATCGTGTTTTGAGAGACGATTTAAAATTTTCGCCTGATAACACGTCATTCGCAACCATAGTGCCTGTTCGTAAAGCTTCTTTTCCAATAGTTTTGGCACCACTTATCAAAAATGGCATCGCACTGCGAAACAATTTAGCAAAAAATCCGCCTATACCGTATCCTCTCTGCAAAACTGTTCCTCTATAGTAAGGCAACCCATCTCCTGTTTGCCCTGCATAATAATCTTCGAACTTTTGTGTACAACATGTATAAGGCACCAACATTTTGTTGATCTTTCTTTATCGCAATCAAGAAGGAAAATGAGACTAATTTAAACGTAAGGCTCTTTTATATGATTTGTCGTAAACGAAAATGCAACGTTACAAAAACTTTACCTCTTTCAAAAGGCACTAACTCTCCAGAATGAAGTCTAATATCTATTTGTATCGTTTGGAAATGTTGACGGATAACTGGTACGTACAATGGTCTCGAATAATGAGAATTAATAATTTCGCCATCGCTTCCTTCGACAGACACAATTTTTAAAAGAGGGGCTTGAACATCCCCTACTATTTGAGGCTCCACGAGATCACAATATACATACATCACAGGAAACGATGACTTTGGGTCCGCCACAAAAGGACTTTGTTGCAATCCTGTAAATTCCCCGGGTTCAAACCCTAAAAGTTCTGCTAGACCTTCATGAAAAACTACTTTCGATTTTTTATCTGTCTTGATTGTAACTCTTTTCGTAACAGGGTGAAAATGAAATTCAATTTTATTTTTATGTGATGGTATCGTCATACTTTTAATGAGATCAGATATGGTTTCATAACATCCAGGAGGAACTCTCCTACCTTCCAATTTTCCATCCCCTACTAAATCAAAACCAAACAAATTATTATGCTTTCTAACATTATACCATGTATGCGGATAAATGAAATCGACCAAAGCCATTTCCCATTCACCCTTTAAATTCATAGGAGTGGGCAGTTGAGTTGTAAATTGCGATATTTTATTATTTGGGAAAAAGCTCACAGAGCTATCGCTGATGAGTGTGATGTAGAATGACATCTTTTGATGAAATGAATGGTAAGTATGATGAGTACTCTATTTATATCATTCGGACATCTTCAACCCATGCATTAAATTTTTCGGGATATCCCAGAAATTTCACAAAATATTTTATTTTTCCCCCTTGTTTTCTTTTTTTCAACACTTTTTCCATGGGGTAAAAACCTGAATCCGAAACTTTTTGTAGTTCTTGCTTGTAAAAAGTTCCTTTAATGATTTCTCCTGCTAGATCTTTTAATTTATAGACAACAGGTACTCGATTTATGATTTTATAAATCGTAAAAATTTCTCTTGTCCAATTTTGTTCATATCCTTTCTCAAAACGTAGTTTCTCCTTACTTATACGAACGGTATCGTTTAATTTCAGGTCAGATTTCATTGGAGATATTTTGTTGTTTGCATACAATGTTTTCCAAACCTGTCTTTGGTTATCGAAGTTTACTGATGCTGGCTCCATTTTAATACTACGATGCCATGTGTGGTTATAACTGTGTACTACCGTAATTTCGGGTGTATAAGCCGCAGCTCAAACAATTCTTTTTCGAACCAGAATTTTTTTAAAAACAAATATAACTAGTTAGATCGCCGTAAATATTTGTATTCAATCACTAAATAAGATTTCTGGGTCCAAAAAGAATTGTTTGATCCGCGGCTTATACACCCGAAATTACGGTAATTTATCGATTACATCAATATATCTCTTTGTATTCTTTTCAGTAAAATATTTCCACATTTTCGTTTTAAGTGTACGGTTAAAGCGTTCTACTACAGAAGCTTTTGTGGAGTTATTGGTTGTGAAAAAGTGAACCTTCTGTTTTTTAAAGAAATCTTGTACAAGCTTATTTGTGAACTCCTTCCCATCGTCGCACTGCAGAGTTTGCGGTTTACGTTCCGAAAATATTTTTTCGAAAGCTCGTTTAATGCCTGAAGCTTTTTTATCTTTAATGGAATGACCCATGCATATTTCGACAAAATATCAATACATGTCAGTAAATACTTATAGTTATCATTAAAAGAAGACAGAGACTGCATGTCTACTAAATCAGATTGAAACTGCTCGTTTAAGCCACCTACTATGACACGATTTCTCGGGAATTTGTGTCTCAAAGGCTTGTGCAAAGTATAAGATTCTTTCGTTTGAAGCCATTTTTTTATTTGTTGTGTTTTGACGCGACCTTTTAAAGCACGTCGTAAAGCACTGATACCACTGAAACTCGCCGGTACCTCCGGATCCCGATACATCTGAGTCAAAACTTCCATTGCAACAATGATTATGATCTACACGAAAGTTAACATTCATTTATATTTTCAGCTAAAAATTTTTCACGATGTTTACATCACCAAAGCTTTACTTAAAATGAAAGCATTATAAGAAATCTTTTAAATATATACAATTATATTTTGGAAGAATTTATAAAAATTTAAGTTTTAGGAGAGAGAGAGAGAAAGAGTGTATAATATATGAACGTGTATACTCTTTCTCTGTCTCTCTCATAAAGAAAAATTATAAACAAAACACAATATAAAACACACAAAGCAAAATAAACTATGCAAATATACATTTATTCAGACCTAAAAATTTACAAATATAATTACAATGAAATCATTAATTGCTCAAACTCATTTTGTTCTTCTGAAACATACATTTTTTCAACTCTTTTAAACAATTCTTTTACATCAACAGCATCGAAAAATTCTTGTTGACCAATTACAAAATTAAAATCAACATTTAAGTTTTTCAGCACAATATCTTTAGCTACATCACTCAAGTTTATTTGAAATAATGCTAGATCAAAGTATTCAGCAAATTTGTCGGTTCTACTTTTAGACATGCAATCGTGCATGAACTCTACTTGATAATTGTCTCTACATCCACAACAGTTTATAAGTTCAGTAATTTTAAGGGTAACAGAATCACACAAGCACTTACCCAAAGATTCAATCAGTTGAAGAAATCCGTCACAAGATGAATCAGGTTTAAAATCCAGATTTGGGTTATTTATTTCTTTAGTGATGTTATGAAACAAAGTGTACGTAATTAGATCACTTTTCACACATTCAGTTATAATGTCCTTGTTAAAAGCGAGTTTACCGAACTCGCATCCTCTCAGTACAACATGTTCCGGCACAAACTGCATACTCAGGTTTTTCCTCTGAATCATTCTTTGTAAAACAAACAGCTGAAAGCCGTCTTCCATTTGTTTGGACACAGATAAATCTCTCTCAATCACATAAACTTTATCAGATGATCTGTGGTTTAACATACTGTTTACTTCACCACAGAATGAAAGCCACACTTTAGGAGAAAGGGAAATTCCATCTTTCGTAGGGTGATAAAAACCATCTTCATCACAAACATATCTTCTCACATGAACTCGTGTTTGTCCAAGAAAATTAGACACTTTTACGAAAATTTCACCTCCTAGATGGATCATATCTTTAGGCAAAGAGTCCAGAGCGTAGGCACCATCCTCGGACGGAATTACACGAACATTCTCGATTAAAGTCTTTCTAGCACCATTCTTTTCATTTTTAATTGCTAAGTCCTTAGCCGCATTCTTTCGCATTCTAGATTCCAAATTACAGATATCAGTACTAAACCTTTTCATTTTAAAACTTTTGTTAAAGATCTGCACAAATACTTTTAAAAAAATCCGCAATTCACCAAACGATGCTACACTCACAAGAAAAATCAAAGCAACTAATCCATACAACTGTTGCCAGATGCTACATGAGAAACTTTTTTCATTACCGGTTACAGTTAATGGTTATTTAAACAACTCAACTTTACATTTGGTTACAGGTAAGCGAGGTTTTGATTAAAAAAAACAACTCAACTTCACAAAACAAAGGTATTTCTTGTGTTCTGGCATGAAAGCATGACGTCATAATCACGTGGTTCAGCGTTCGAGTTCTAACATGAACGAGACTGCTCAGATATGAATGAGTGACTCAAAGGCAACGTTATCATTATTGTCACAAAAGAAATCTCTTAAAAATAATATTAATTAAAAAAAACTTTTAATTTTTTATTACACACGAATAAAAAAAGATATAAATGCTATTAAAAATAAACTATTAAAAATCCATGTATGTTCTAGCATACAAACATATTTAATCTCGTTATGATAGTCACATGACCCCTCATTAGTGTTACAAAAGAAATCTTTAAAAAGTAATATTAATTAAAAAAACTTTTACAAAAGAAATCTCTTAAAAGTAATATTAATTTAAAAAACTTTTAATTTTTAACTACACACGATTAAAAAAACGTATAAATGATATTAAAAATAAACTATTAAAAATCCATTTGTGTTCTAGCATAAAACATATTTAATCTCTTTATGATAAAGTCACGTGACCCCCTCCCCCCCTCCCCCTCCTGAAAAAAAATGCCTGCGTTCAACCGTCGAAAAAAATTGACCCCTCATCTTATAGCTCAGACACGCCCCTGATGATTTGACAGGTAGATTTCCCCTCAAACTCCATTGACCCCTCGTCCCGGAGTATGCCTTCGGACACGCCCCCGTTTGATTGACAGGTAGACACGCCCCCTTCTATTGTGTACACTCAAAGTGTACGTATACTACTAACATGATGCTGTTCAATCTGTTGTCTATTTTTGAAAAATAATCTTTCTTATATTCAAATTAAGTTTGTTTGAGAAATCTCTCCATGCTTCTTAAACATTGATATGTATGATTATCCCCTCTTAATATTATTACTCTACATCGCATGCTAGACACATTTTTTTTAATTATAAGTTATTTAAACAAATTTTGCATATATTTGAATGATATGTGTGAATAGAATAATTATAAAATTCTAATTTTAATTTTTATTGAATGAGAAATGCTTTTGCTATTCACATTTTTTTTCTTTTTTTTAAATTGTGTTTTGTTTTTAAACATGTATCTTATTTTTTATACATGAAACCTTTTATCAAAAATAAATATTTAAAGACGTTTAAAGTAATACTTTATTAGTAGTATAAGAAAATTTCTATCTTCAAGAATAGCATCCATTTTGCATATTTTAAATTTGATACTTGAAGACAGCTTAACAAAAATAGACACACTTCCATTCTGCAGCGGGAGGAGTAACTCGATGTGCGTGTTGACATCGGTAACGATCGCTAATTGGCTTAGAAGCTACAATCGTTCTAGCAATATACATGTCTGAAATATGCAACCCGGAGTGCATTTCAAACGAGGAAATCAGCTATCCGAGAATTCAGCAATGACCGCCCACGAGCAACAACAACAGCAAAAGACCGTTATATTTTCCTACAGGCGAAAATAAACAAGCTGCAGACAGCTGTAGAAATTGCAATGTAGATGGAGCGGACTACTGGACATCAGTTGTATATCAAGCTGTACCATGGTAAAAAGGCTGTACAACGGTGGTCTATATGCACAACGACTATTACGGTGAGTACCATTAATACTTGCTCGTCAGAGACGCCGGTTTCTGTGGTGCCAGGAAACACATGAAATGGACACAGCAGGAGTGGGCTCCAGAATTCTTTTCAGATGTTAGCCGATTTAGTATGACGAACGATACTGGACATTTACACATCTTAACAGAGCAGGGAACACGTAATCCCCTTCGAACATCATCGAAAGGAACCGTTTTGGGGGTGTCAGAGTTCTTGTTTAGAGTGGTATCTTGCTTGATAGTCGTACGAGCCTCCACGTCTTTCAGTGAGGTTCAGTCTCTGGTGCTCGCTACTGTGCCGAGATTCTCTTGCCTCACGTGGGTCTGTTGAGAGGTGCTGTGGGTCCAGACATCCTCTTCGTGGAAGACAACGGTCCTTGTCATCGTACAGTGGCTTTCGAAAAGGCTCTTGAAAAGTAATGATTTTCAACGCATGGACTGGCCTGCAATGTCTCTGGGACTTAATCATATAGAACACATGTGGGACCTCCTCTAAAGACGCTTGGCATCACGTGACTAGGCGTTAGCAACGATTCCGGGGCTGAAATTGGTGCTACAAGATGAATGAGACTCGATGTTTAACAGCTCCTAGACAACCTCGTTCTCAGCATGGACAGACGTTGTAAATTCTTCATTGCAGTCCGGAGTGACCATATACCCTATGAAAGACAGTTTTTTTCTGCCAGATGCCTGTAAGATAGATGTTCCTGTCTTCTCTGCATTTGTGCTCCAAGTGACCTTTTCAATAAAGTGCTTTTGTATCCTTTTGATTCTTTGTTTCGATGGTTTTCATCACTTGTCCCATATTTTCACATCTTGAAAATCTTATGGTATGATTTTGGTCAATCTGGGACACTTCTGAGTGACGTCACATTTTAAAAACCCTCTCGTCCTTAATTTCTGCACACCAGTGTATTTATAGATTACTAAACATTCACAAATAAATTTAGGGAAAATGTTGAGGGGCTTATTAAGTTACTTGAAAAACTTTACTTCGTATATCATGTGAGATATCATGTAAAATCTTTTGTAACATCAAATGTAGGAGGGGGTAAGGAGGGCTAATTAAGTTGCTTGAAGAAAAAAATCTGTTCTATTGTACAGCATGTGGGGTATCGTGTGAAAGCTTTCGCAACGATAAACTCAAAAATACCTTTTAAAAAAATTTAGGTATTATCTTTAATGAGATGCACTATATGGCCAAAGATTACGGGCCACTTACGATTTTTGACGTTTTTTTAAACATTTAGAAAAATACATAAGGACTTATCCTGAAATGTCAGGTGCGTAAACAACATATTACAGGTCACACATTTTCTTGAAGATTTTTTTTCCCAGAACCCTATAGGGGATCGTCAACAAATTGAAAAAAAAAATGTATATGTTTTGCATAACTCTTTCCAAACTAATGCCGCAAAAGCGTTCAAACTGTAGATTATGATTAAATAGCTTACTGTAATAAACTGTGTTCATTTTTAGGAGGATAACATGTACACTCGTAGAAAAATTAAGGTTTTCATAAAATCAGTCCCGAATTTTGCTATGTTCTTTGCTTATAATTTGCGAAGTTCTTAATATATAAAAATGTTCTTCTCGGAAAATATGACAAGCAGCATTGTACGCGATACTCTGTAATCAGAATTAAATAATAATAATTATTATATGAATAATGAGCAGGTTTACTAAATAATTTTGCACTGCACATGCGTGAAAGCATTCAAAATATAATTTACATAATGTGTTAGCTAAATGCTTGGAGAAACTTTTGTGAAAGTCTCAAAAATATAGCTTGAAAATTCTGAAAATTATCGTCGATAGAATAAAATTAAAATCCGTTGTTCCCAAAAGGAAGCAAAAAGATGAGGGTTATTATCCATATAGACATTGATTAGTGTCAATACAGCATACATAATGTTGTACGTACTACTATATTTGGATACAATTGCTCATAAACAAAAAACTCTCTAAAACAGAATTAAAAATTAACATTTTCCTTCTAATATTTTTCTATCAAAATTCAGATTTCATTAAAAATAAGCAGCAAGTTTTTCTTTTTCTTAAAAGAAAAAGATTATTCACAGAATTAAAATATATAAACTATAAACATATGTTAATAAAGAAGGATGCATTTTAAGATGCATCTCAATTTTTCTGATACTCACTAAAAAAGTTTCATTTATCCTTACTAATGATTTTTATTATGACAGTTCAACAGATGGCATTACTTTCTTGCTTATTTTCAAAACTCTTCAGTAATTTTTTTAAATATGCTGAAAAAGTATTCTTAGTACTCTGTGGCCTGAGAGGAACAAAGCGGAGAATTTCGAATAATTTATTCCATTAGAAGGTCCATACAGTAACGTAATCTTTGTGTTTCTGATTTACTAGTTTTTTAAATGAAATTTTCTTCAAGAGATTAATAACACTCTGTAAAGCACCGTCCGATGAATAATCATAACCAATAAAAGTTTTGTAATTTTAGCATTTTTACTACATTGAAAATATCTTTTTAACTCAGGTTTGCCTCTTTATCGGATGACTAAAATTCTAATTTTCATAAAACAGATCATCTGTAGAATCCTGGCCATAAAAGTTACACCAGTAGCAGACTAATATCAGCTAAATAGTAAACAGAGATTTTACAATGTCGGTTAATGTCGTACAAAGCTAGAAAATAATTTCATGGTAAGCATTTTTCCCGATATTGGACGATATCGATTATCTGCATTTGTTAATATATTGCAATGCAATGTTGACAATTATCGGTGAAAATCAGATAAGTTAACATAAATCAAAGCTGAAATGGCTTATTTACATTTTCATTATATATTTTAAAATTATTTCTTTTTTTTATGTAAATAAATTTGTGCATTAGTACTTTGAAACTTATTTTAGTGTTATTTATTTAAATATTAATTATTAATAGAATAAAGAATTCAAATTTTGCCTTGTAAATATCAACAACGTAAGTTTCCAAAACAGAATTTTAGAGATTTTTTTTTTTTTTTTTTTTTTTTTTTTTTTTTTTTTTAATTAGAAAAATTGTAGAGAAATGGTTGCATTTCAAGGCTTCATAAAAGTAGTTACTTATCTAGTGATAAATAATTTTTTTCATTATCTTAATAAAATTATTCATTTATTTTGATATTAAGCCTTGAAATAATGTTTGTTTGTCCATTTTTGTATTCCGTTTTAAATCTCTCTTGTCTCTTATGTCTCAAGAGTACAGTACACTGTTAAAACTCTGCTGCATTTTGTTGCAATGCACTCCCCTGCTTGTATAAAAAACGGTTACTCGACCGTGAAATGGAGCTTTCTCATTGGTTGGAATAGAGATATTATATACAAGCGGGTGATTCTCAAAATAGGGGACAATTTATGTCTTTCGGCATACAAAAAAAATTGAGAGGTTTTCTGTCATGTTTTTATATTTAGATATGTTTTTCTTAATATTATTCATTATTTGCACTCAAGAATTACTCACTTTTTAGTTATAAACACCTTAAAATAACAGAATACATGTTCAAAATGTCATTAGCATGGATGTCCACAGCAGCTGTGCCTTGTGTATACTAGCATTTTTCAAGAGTTTATATCATATTTATAAAATAATCAAATGTTATTCTTTCTTTATATTAATCAAGGAGAGGATTTATCCAATAAATTTATTTTTAAAAATAAAATTATAGTATATAAAAAAAGAATTAAAGTTTGTCCTCCATATTCGATTTTCAAAACAAGGTCATACTATAACAGCTGGTTATTAATCAAAATTTCATTTTCACATATGACAATAGTTTAAAAATATAAAGTTTCTCCGTGGCAACAAGTAGCCATTTTATCCCAGCCTGAAAATAGAAGCATGTATTGTATTTTAAGAATAGAAGTTGAATATTAGGGGTGTACATCAATTGTATGTCATTAGAATGGATAATAGTTTTCATGTTTATTTTATAGTTAAAATTTTTATTTTATTTATTTGCATAGAACTTTTGTGTTTTAAAAAGCCCCAGAAAGGACTATTGCATTGTGATTATATTATGGCTCATAATCTTATTTAATTTAAAATTTGTCATTAGCATGGACAGATATCAGTGTCATTAGCATGGTATTTCTGTCCATGCAAAAGACTCCTATGTGCATAAATGTAACCAGTGCTTATATTGTATCCTTTATAAAGTTTAATTTTACGTATAAATTTAGGTATTAGATTTATTATCCCTGAAATATGCATTAAATCTGTAGGAAAATCACTAAGACAGCTTCTTACATTGTTAGTGTCAGAAAGTTGTTCATGTAACAAATTTTGCTCTTTGGTAATGTTTTTATTCTCCTTATATGTAAAAATGGAAACCATTTGCTGAAAAGGAAGGCTAATAAATATAGAAAAAAAATATTTAAACAGGAAGAAAATAAAAATTTCATAATATATTTATTCCATGCAATTTGTTTTGTCATTAGCATGGCTCAAAAAATACTAACTATTTTTTTTAAGTTAATTTTTAAATATTTAGCTCTGCTGACTACATGGAAAGTATACCTAATACTATATTAACAACACCTATTTTTTTCAGAAATTTTGCTAACAGTAATTTTTTTAAGATTTCATTTTTGAAATAGTCCCCTATTTTGAGAATCACCCAAGCGGTGGAGTGCGTTGCAACAAAATGCAGCAGATTTTTAACAGTGTACATACACAAATGCACAATGGAACTATAATCTATGAAGTATTTTTACCTCCCTTAATATTCCTCGCCAGATCTCCCGATATCTGGCTTTTAATTTATAATTTATAATTTAATTTGAGCTAAGTCTTTCTCTACTTCTTCTATTCATGTCTTCCTGGGTTTACCAACACTCCATTTTCTTATTAATTTGCTATTATACATCTTCTCTCTGCTTCTCTCATATCCCTCATTTGGGTAAAATGACCTAACCATTATATTCTTTTTATTTTTATGGTTTTTATTATGTCTTTTTCGTTTTGTAGCTGTTCAATCTTCATATTTGCTCTGATATGCCATGCATTGCTTTCCTTAACTGGTCCAAAAGTTTGTCTCAAAATCTTCCTTTCTCAAATAATGTGTAACTTTTCATCTTTTTGTCTAGGAATCGAAGTTTCCCATCATAAATAACTATTGGTTTTATAACAATTTTCTAAATTTTAAGTTTAGTTGTTTTTCGGGATATCAGAGATGACTTTAAACTATTTCAAAGAGAAAAATAGCATATATTTCCTGCTGTAATTCGAGCTTTAATTTATAAGCTTTACGGCTGTCATTCTACTTGGATTTCATACTTCTACAAATTATCTAAAGTACCAGACAGTGCATTGAAAATCTATTCATCAGGGTAGCTGTTATGTTTTTAAGATGGTCACCGACCCTTCCAAAGTCCAGACAGTTTTTCTCATTTCCTGAAAAACGAAATTTTTTGAGCTATGACATTTTTGAAGCAAGAGTGCGATATGTTGATAATTTTACGTAACAAAATAAAATGCACAAAAGAATAAAATTGTATTTCAAATAAGGAATTAATCAGTATATGTATGTCAATTTTAATAGCAACTAACTTTTTCTAGTCAATACTAACACTTTTCCGTATAAAATTTTCAATGTAATGTGCAGACAAGTCTAAAGTTTCTTTTTTTTTCCTTGGTAGTTAGCATGTTAGCATTCCACGGAAATGGGTCTGAGTCCAAATTTCGGGTGAGTCATCGATGTTCCTAAGGGTTGTAAATATGCGCTGAGTTAGGGTCAGCGATTCCCTATTCCCGTTGGGGGCCCCTTCAGAAATAGTCATCATCTATTCTAACGATATCGTTGGTCGAAGCTGACTGCACAATTACCATTGGACCATTTTTTAATACGAAAAATATCGCAACAAAATTCTCATGATAAATTTCAAACACTTTTATTTATTAAGTGTTTGAAAATAAGTCGTCTTCATAGAGTTAGAGCAGATTCGTTTTCATAATCAGTATTCAAACCTTTCTACAATGAATTTGCTTGATGGGCCAAACTGCGCCAATCTGCCCCTGCATATATTAAGTTGTTAGGAGCGAAAGCCACAGCTCTTATTCCATGTTCACTACACAAATCATCCAAACTAAAATTTCTAATTGTTGGCATAAAAGTGTATTTTTTCAAATTTTATCATTAAAATCACGTATTACAATTTTAACATAAAGTCTTGGTATCTTATTATATTCATTCTGTAATTTTTATATAAAAAAAGTATCTTTTTGATCATCCTCGGTGTATTTTGTCGGTTGCATAGATACATACTTTGTTAGAAAACTTTGTTCTTGGTTCAAGTTTCTTGACTTATTATTATTATTATTATTATTACGAGGGCAATAGTAGAAATCTTCGCATAAGAAAATTTTTTTCTGATTTCTTCCTCAGAAATTAATCGTGTTTTTTGTGATAGTGTGGTATAGCGCTTGAGAACGAAAATTCAATTTTTATTCATATCATTGATCCACTTTTGCTCATTCTGTATATGATTCATTGGGTATCCTACATGTGTGTGTAGAAAAATTGCAGTGCTCTACGGGATTTGGGGGTAGATTTTTTGCCGCAAGCATGTTATACAATTTACTACTTTGTATCAGAATTTACAATGCAAAAACTTTATCAATAAATCACGATATATGTTACAGATTAAAACAGTAGTGGGGTTATATCAAAATGTAATATAAATGGTGTATTGATACATAATTATATTATATAATGCTCACCTTCGTTCATTTTCGTATTATCATAAATGCATTTGCGCACTTTCTTAGTGTATCATCATTTATCTTTCAACTTATGTACTTATATGATGCCTTTTTGTAAGAATTTCCATTTGATGCTGCAAGATTATCGTTTGCGGTTTTTTTTTCAATTATGGACCATTTTAATCTATTTGCATGTAGTTCTATATATTTTAACCAGAAATCTTATGATATCTATACATATAATAAAACAGTAGGACCCGGTGTGTCTGTACATTGAAGATAATTGACAAAAATGGAGTCAGGGCGATAAAAGAAAACCAATGAAACACAAAAAAAATTTTTTTGAATTTTTTGTCTGTCTGTCTGTCTGTCTGTCTGTCTGTTTGTTCGAGGTTATCTTCGTAACTACTGAATGGATTTTTATGCGGTTTTCACTAATGAAGAATGCACACTCCCGGGCAGTGTATAGGCTTTGTTTCATCAAAATCGGACAACAGACAAAAAAGTAACAAAAAGAAACAAAAGAAACTATTAGGTGCGCTGCTCACGTTTTTTAGTACATAACGTTTTTTAGTACATATAAAATCCAATAGATGTCACTGTGCGATTTTAAAACGCGCTATCGTTATGTTTTCGCCAGTCTACTTAAGTATGAGAAAGTTTCAAGCTGGCTGTCGTTCCATGTGGTTTAGTCGGTAGAACGTCAGTGAGCCATACTGATGGCCCGGGTTCGATTCCCAGCATGGAATTTTTTTTTCACTATGTTGGCATTAACGCCTATAAGCAATTAAAAGAATTTGAAATATTGTATTCAAGGCGAATTTTCTCTCTGGGAAAATTTCCTTGCATTAATATGTCAGTGTAATTTTTTTTTCGATTTAATTTTTTTTTTCGAAACTTTGTTTTTCTTAAAAAATTACAGTAAATATTTGATATTTCTCAACGTTTTTTGAATGATCGACTTGCTTTTTTTTTTTTTTTAATGTATGTCTGAACCTTATCTAACTACTTCTTCAAGATTTCTTTAGATAAACCGACCAGCGTAGCGGGCGAAGGCCGCTAGTTGTCTATATTTTTTCAACTGACATTTAAATTTTTAATGTATTAATTTAACATATTAAATTTTAAATTTAACACTTCTAGCTTTAAATTATTTGGGATAATTATTTGTCAGGGGATAGAGCATTATATGATAATATAATTATGTATCGATACACTATTTATATTACATTTTGATATAACCACACTACTGTTTTAATCTGAGATATAAGTATGAAAGTTTTGAAATTATTATAATGTACTACAATGTTTTGAATTTTTTAAATTAATTTTTCAAAAATTTAAAAGAAACTTTGCAAATATTATAATGACAAGGAAAGAATTCTCTTTTATTTATAAGAACATAAAATAAAATCTAGAGAACTTGTGGGAAGAAATCACATCGTTTAAATCTGTTCTGAAATCCATATTACTCATTACTTTCTCACTCGTTCACGAAGATATCTTTATTTATAAATATGTGCTAGAATTTGCAGGTACTCACATTCAGATATCAGGGAATCAAATAGTGTTCTCCATTTCCCTATAAATACAAAATACTACTTTAAAAAAATCACACATTTCGTTTTAAATGTTGAAAATATGCCTGAACTGTTGAAAATTAGTTAAGTTGTTTTATGTTCGTTGAAAAACATACTAAATTACCATACATCAATTTTAAAAGCATTATTTATCATCATTTTTGTTAATTATTATTATATTATATTATATTATATTATATTATGTTTTATTATATTTTTGAACAAGCATGATGCATACAATTATGTTTGCATTTTGCCACTCATACAAAAGATATGTCTCGATAAAAAATAAACTGGCGCTAAGTGTCACCAATATTGTAGTTTTTGAGGCTGAAGAGTAGTTGTTTGAGTCCCGACGAAATTTATTTCACGTATATGTCTATGTCCCCTAATAGCATGCATGGTCACAGTGACGTCACTGTGAGTCACTTTGGTCACATCACATCTGTGACCAAAATGCTACCACTCTGTGACGTCACATTGTGACTGTAATGTGACTTTTTTTAAAATCTTTAGAAATTTATAAATATCCTTCAAAACATGTTATTCATTTTAAAAAACATGTTTCAGGCAATTTAAATATCGTCGCTTTTGTCACAGTTTCGTCACAATTTTAATGTCAAATTAGTCACAAATGACACATTTTTCACAAATTTGTCACATTGTGACCACTTTGTGAAACGTCACAAAAGAGCTCTAAAACGGCCATAACGACTTCACATTTTAGTCACTGTGACTTCACATCGACGTCACGTGACGTCACATCGACAATCGATGGTCACAAAGTCACAATGTGACTTCAGAACGACGTTGCAGTGACGTCTCCATGCTTTACGGGTCATATGATAATTTTCCTTCAAGATTGCACTTGAGGTGCGAATAGACGCACCATTCTACTGTTATCAGTATCAGTGTCTTGTGGTCACGCTTTTTAATCTTTACTGGCTTTAAAAGGAAACTGATTGATGTCCTGCAAGAGAGGAATCTTTCCGTCAAGTAGAGCTAAATTCTTTATCTCCTGAATCATTGTTGATTCTCCATATCTTTCCGTGACTAAAGTGCAGAAAGGTTCTGAAGAAAAAAATTCCAGGAAAAGTGCAGAAGAATGGCAAATTTCATATAGGAAAGCAAACTAATACTCTAAAGCAAAAGTAAGGTTCCTGGGCGACCACCCCCTCCCGTCCGCATTATATGATCACAGAATCCTTGACCTGGATAAGTAGGTTACTTTAAAGATAGTGAATGTTTGAAATTACAGAAAAGATATTTGAGGCATCTTGTTGCGACAGTGAATGTTTGAAAGAAAAAAAGCTCGTTTATTTACAACGATGAAGATTATTAAAAAATCTCAGATTTCTTAGTCGGTTTTAAAATCTAACCAAGTGTCACCAAGTTTGTAAAGCGCTTTTGGCGATTTCCATGAAAACTTGTCATGTCTGTCACACAGCTAAAATTCGCTATGCTTGTTGGCCACCATTATTTTTGAAAAGTTTGCTTTGCCCTATTCAGTTGATGAGATATCTCCGATAAAATAAGTCACATTTTTCCAATCTAAAATACTGGTAGCCAAAAATCGTTGCATGTGACAGTCATGACATATTATCATGTAATTAGCCTTTTATTATTATTACTATTGTAATTTCAAACAATGACTGTTTTAAAAGTATTCGTTATTTTCCAATCCTGGTCAATAATTTCACACTTAGGTAATATAGTATGAAATATGGTTATCCTTCGAATTCCTCGTTTGCAGCCTCATAAACTTGGTGTCACGTCATACTTTTGGCCATACCTGATGCCAATTAAAATCGATCAGATGTCTGCCATTATTATTTTAACTGTCACCGTTTATATAAAATATATCTGAAATCCAAAGTAATTCGACCCCACCAGTGGCCGAGAGGTTCTGACCTCTCAACTGGTAGACGGCAGGTGCTGGTTTCGAAAACAAACGCGGCTGTTGGCCTAACCGTTCGGAGTTTTCGTGGTTTTATTCGAACCTTGCGTAAATACAGCTTAGGTTCCCTTAGAAAGACCCCCACGAAGGGCACTCCCCCCCCCTGAGCCTATCTATCTATATCCCTATCGTAGATAATCAGCCGACAAAAATAAACCAAACCAAAGTAATTCTAATATATGTTTTTCGTTTTTGTAATTTCAAACATGAACTGCCACAAAAGTAACCACATAGCTAATCTAAGTCAATGATTGTATGGTTGTAGATAACACAGAAGACATGTGCAAGTAGTTTGACTAAGCCTCAAACAAACATTCTGCAGCATCAAAAAATTACAATTTTGGGGACACCTGGCACCAAATTCCTGTTTGAGTAATTTCAAATGTTACAATTGGACCTAGAAATCATGATATAGTATTCTTGAAAACATTATCCATACATTTAGAAAGATTACTATCTTATCCAGAAATATTACAGATAAATGTAAAAAAATCTTTAGTACCATTCTCGGAATTTTCACGCATCATACTGAAATATTTTTAAAAGTTAAATTTAAATTCAGACCCTCGGTAACATAAGGAAGATGGTTTCTGAATATATTTCCCAAAAGTGTAGAAACGTTTCTGAATATTTTTCTGAAACATACAGAAACATTTCTAAACATTTTTCCGTAATATGCTGAGACATTTCTCATATTTTCGGATTCCTTTTTTGCCCCATTATTTAAAATACCTTTCCGACATTTTTTTTTTTTTTTTTTGTTTTTATATAAGTAATTTGGCAGATTCTTAAACAAATACTCTATAGTCTCAAAAAATTACAATTTTGGTGACACGTGGCGCCAAATTTGTGTTTAAATAATTACAAACGTTACTTTTGAACTCAGAAATTGCAATATGCTATTCTTTAAAACATTACCTGCATGCATTCAGAAAGTTTAATATCTTATCCAGAAATGTTACAGATAGATGTAAAAACGTTAGTAACATTCTCGGAATTTTCACGCGCTTAGAAATCATGCTGACATGTTTTAAAAAGTCAGATATAAATTCAGACACCTCGCTAACGTAATGAAGAAGGTTTCTGAATATTTTTTTCAAAAGTATAGAAACATTTCCGAATATTTTTCCGAAACATACAGAAACATTTCTAAATACTTTTCCGTAATATATGCTGAGACATTGCTCATATTTTTGGGTTCCTTTAAATCATCATTTACGATACTTTTTCTGAATTTTTTTTTCTTTCTTTTCTTTTTTTTTCTTAGTTTAAAAATCATTAGTTCTGCTTTTTTTTTTGACAAATTTAAATTCCGAACAAGATCGTTGGATTTTGCATTCGTGCTCTAAATCAAAAATCGCAGTGACACATCGCAAGAACATATAATTTTTGATTATTCATACCAGCAATTTTAAATTAGAAATTAGCCTTATTTAATCCGGGCTTTTCTGCGATTTAAGTAGGCAAAAAGCTTTATTTTGGAAAAAATAAATAAAGAAATAAAAGAAAAGAAAAGAAAGAAAATTAGAGAAAAGAAGTTAATTATAATTTTTTAAGGAAATTGCTACTTCAAAATATTTTTACATTCGGTTTTCAGCTGACCGTTACACTTATAAAGTCCTTAATGGGACAAGATCTCTTCCTTTTATGTTTGAAAGTAACTTTAGGCCGAATATTTCTTTTTCACCCGGGTCCTTTTATTCCTTTTTTGATCCTCCCCCCCCCCCCCTCTTTGACTTGTTTACAACTTTAGGAAAAAAAAAACTTTTATGTTTAAAAATTAAAAGCAGATGTTCAAATTACAAAAATCAATGTTTACTGAAATTTAACGAGTATGTCATTTACTGAAATTTTTAGAATGTAGTTATTTTGCGTTCTGTTAATGTGGAATGTAACGCGGAAACAGGCTATAGATGTATTTTTGAAGACGTTTGGAAAATGTCGTATTGCAACACAATTAAACAGATTATAATAACTTTCTAGTACATTCTTTCACAATTTCTTTCTTTCTGTTTTTTTCTTTAATCATATATTATCATTTGGAAAAGCATCTCCTATTTTAATTTTAAAGAGCAAAACACACATTTTACATAAAAGAATCGTTAATGCTGCAATGAGATTTATGCAAACTTTATTTCTTTATTTACTTTGTCTTCCTAAATGCAGTAGCATAAATACAATCATTATAATAAATGCATAGACATGTTATATCATTACTATAAGGAGAAAATAATATAAATAGTAGTTGAGACAAAATAATAGACAATGTAACGATTTATGTGTCTCATTAAATTAATGAAACGTCAGATTCGAACCCATTCAATAAAACCAGTTCCTATACTTATCTGTTTACAAAAATTCTTTTCATCAACATTCATCAACATCAAACTGTTGTGATTCAAAAAATGCTATTAATATATTATTTAAATCTTAAAAGTTAATTGCCGAATTCCGTCATTTCCCTGCGTGAAGATAAAAGTTGCAGTGACTCGCGCCCTACTTGTCAAGCAGTGTGAAACCAAGCCAAACATTGCAGCGCTCCGAACTTGGCGAAACATAATGTTAGGCAACCCCTCCGCGTCTGTTCCGCGAAAAAGGCCCCGAGTCGGAAGAAAATAATACCGTGCAACATCTTCCTCGTAAGTTTAAATATCTTACGTTAAGTTTAAGTTTCTACTGCCCAAGAATTGGGATTATCATCTATGGCTCAACTCACAATATTACAGGTAAGATATGCTTTTGTCTATATGTGTTTAAACAAGAAACTGATTGAATATAGAAGTATTTATCAAAAATATTCGAATAAAATAACAGAAAATTAGGTAAGATGGATATTTTTATTTTAAGAAGCGCCCAGATGCTTCAGAGAAAAGTTTTATATAGTTAGAATTCTAATTAAATAATTCATGGAAGATATAATTTGCGTAACATATATATAATATAATATAAGGCCGCTTGTTTTGAAAGGAATGTAGAGTTCATTACTCTCTCAGCTGAAGTTCAGAAAACCACGTGTTTTGTTTTTCTGTTTCCGTTTTTCGTTTGATTGACAGTCACATATATCTAATTACTTTCTCGCAAGTTTCATGCTTATTCTGTTATCCCAAGGGTTAAAATAAATGATATGTCGTAAAAAGATAAATGTAGTTTATGTTACATAATTTGTTAATTATGTTAACGCAAGTTTTTCCCTTAAAAATCCATTGTTTACAATCCGCAAATTTCATGTTTTAAGAAGAAAAACTATTTTATTTTTAGTAGTATAGGATTTTTTACCATGTTAGTTTAATAAGCATAATTTTTTCTTAAATTTTATATTTTAGACAGGTATATAAACATTAATTTGGTATTAGTAAAACTTTTTAATGTAATGTGTAACTGAATGTTTTGTACTCGTATAAATACTTTAAACGGTTAATGTCATTATCTATTTGTTGTTTATGGAAATAATCTCGCGCTATTTATAATAAATTTCCATCTGTAAAAAAAAAAAAAAAAAAAAAAAAAAAAAAAAAAAAATCTGGATCTAATAATTTTATTTGAGTTACAATTTATCAAATTCGTGACTCGATAATTGAAAATATTTAGAAGGAAATTTAGATAATTATTTTTAACTAATTATGATATTATTAACTTGTTTGTAATCATCGCTGGATTGAGAATAAGTGTAAGTGTGTCACAGGGCCTGCTGTTCATTCAAGGATTTCCTTCTGTAAAGTAAAAAAAAATCCGATTTGTTAAAATACGTTTAAAAACCATGGCTCGAAATGAACGGGAGCAAACCGGAACGATGTTCCGGTTCGTGAAAATTTGAAAACATTGTTACAGTTCAAAAAAGTTTTTGAAACAATAATTTTGACAGCGTTTCGGTTCGTTGATTTTTCCATTTCAAGCCCTGATGAAAACAAACATAGATGTAACTCTAAAACTGTGGTGTAGCCATTCAGTAAATTAGAATACGTATTGAGTGAAAGGATTAAAATATTCTTCTTTTTCATTTATTTGCTTCAAGAAGTGTAAAATATTCAAGAAGTATTTTTATAAAGATCATGTTAGTATAAATGGCGCTCCGCGCCGTATACACTACGAATAGATCTCACAGAGGATGAGATAGAGAGAGAGAGAGAGAGAAGTATTTTTTTAAGAATTAACCTGAAATATTTGTAGATATATTTATATAAAATTATTTAGTCTATATAATTTAGGTTATTTAGTGAAAAATATTATTTTTATTATTTTACTTTGGGGTCGTTCAAGTATTATGTGAGCAGTAAAGGGGGGGAGGGGGTCCAGTGTCTGCTTATTTTCTTCTGAAAAGAGGGATAGGGGGTCATGAGAGTTCTTAATTAAGTATGAGACAACGAAGCAATTGTAGTTTAAAAACAAAAAGACAAAGAGCATGATTTGGATGAGAGTTCTGCGGATGTTGAACATCTTAAGATAAAACATTAAAAGTAAACTAGGACTGGAAATGTGGAACATTCCAGCCCACCACTACATTGAAAACGCAATAATAGACAATGCCGAAACATGTATTCAAATATCTTTGACAATCAAACTTGAAATCTGAACACCGAACACATAATATTCCTATGATAACTGCTTAAATTTTTATTTATGTGCCTAAATAAGTTAGAGCCTGTTGTATTTCTTAATATATTTTTTAATTCAATGTGATAAAAATATTCAATGCCATTTTTTATTCATTGAATTGTTTAATGCAATAAGTAACAGCATATTAAACCGATTTTGTTTTCCATCAATACCATAACCCCTTTATGCCTGTTTAGTGTTTACGTATAAATTTGCTGAACTTAAATGTTTAAAAGCATTTATTAAAGTATTATTTTTTTAAGATCCTTCATATTTAAAACAAAATATCTAAATTTTTATGGAAGATAAAATTATGAGACTTGATACAGTTACAAAAAGTTATACATTAGTGAAATTATCTTCATATACTTTTTTTTTTTTTGTAAAAATTTTTTAAATTAAGATTCTTGTTGCAAAAAAGTGATAATAAGAAATACTCACCTTTTTCTTTAAATAAATAGTAACGAATCTTGAATAAATATTTTTGTAAATCCTTCAAGGTAAATTATTATTTATTATTCTCTAAACTCAACAAGAATGAAAAATAATGCAAATGACAGTATTATGAAACCCTTTCCAACAATAACCGCTACCCCCACCCATAGTGTGTGTTATTAATTAAATATTTTTCAAGGGCATAGGTAAGAAAATACGTGCTAAAATGCTTTTAAACTTATTTCTTCTGATAAGAAAGTATTGCTGTTCCAGATGAAATCATTTCTTCCTAATGATAAAAAATTCATTACTCCTTCCTTTCCCATAATCATACCAAGATCTTCCTTAAAAAATGCATTGAAATAATATTTCAGGAGATGACGCGTGGGGACGTTCCCCATCACAGAGCAATGAAATGTCACCCCCCCTCCCCAGGACATCTATAATCTCCCACAGAACCACTGAAGTGCCTCACGGCGAAAAGTCTGAATTCAACACTGCTAAATATTAGGAGGATTCCTCACTTGTAGAGCATTGTTAAGGAATTTCCTTTTTTCATACAATGAAAAAAAGAAAAAAAAATGCTGTAAAAAATTATTTTCTACAATTGCTGTTCTTGTCCAGTTCGAATTTTTTGGTTCAGTCATGTATGTGTGATCTACAGAATTTATACAATTGCTGTTCTTGTCCAGTTTGAATTTTTTGGTGCAGCCTTGTATGTGTGATCTACAGAATTTATACACATTACTTAATGTACTAAGAATTAGTTAACTTTAAAAATGCATCACACTTAAAAACGTACTTTCAGCCAATTATCCATAATAATCCGACCTTTTACCGAAATTTTTTGGGTGTCTCATTAAATGAACAATAAATAGTGTGCACGTGCACTCTTGATAGAAAATGTATTGCAGTGATCCATAATAATTTCATTATGTTTAAAGTACATAGGATCATTAAAATGCATCCCAAACACATTTCCCTCTTAGATCATAATATGTAATGCAATTTACGTGTGTGATCCTGTAAACAAATTATAAATTCTACTCTTTCTATACTCAGAAAAACAGAAAATATGTTGAATTCATCCTAGCAGTAGATGTCAATATTTTTTTTAATCATTGTAAAATGCTCAAAATGCTCCACAAATTATTTTTATCGTACTATAATAAATCAGAATTCTTTTGTGTGTCCCTGAAAACGATCCTTTATTTTCTATATTGAACCAAAATTAAATGGGTATCTGAGTTAATTACGAGAGTTAAAGCTAAGTTAGACAGACAAACTGAATTCGCAAACAATTTGCAACTAAGTTGAAAAATGTAAGCATAAATCTTTCGAAGACGTATCAGTTTTTTAAAATGGCTAAAATTAAGAATTAAAAAATTAATTTTATGAATTTACATTTGAATATAGAATTATTTATATAAATATACATTTCAAAAGGATATAACGATGAAAAAAAAAAAATTAATGAATAAAGTTGAAATTTGTCGCCCCCCTCCCTTATTACCGTAAAAAAAGGTGGTAATCTGGGTCCACTGCTCCGTTAGTCTGTACTGTAAGAATTCCCTATAGAGTTTTAATAATACGATTTTTGCTGAAAAATTCTCATGCGGCGACTTATAGAACGTAAACAAAAAATTAGTTCCACGTGAAGGAAAAAGTGAAAATTTGACCCAAATAATGCAGTTCATTGATCAGCAGAAGGAAACAAAATAAGAAAACTAATACGGGTTAATGGAAGAAATCTTGCTCTTTTTCTAAAGGGCTACCTGTATGATCTAATAGAAAGTCCTCGCATGGACAAACACGTGACTTTCATAATATTGAAAACGAAAACTTTGAAAGTTCTTTGTTCTATTTTTTCACAATAACATTAGAAGTTTCGTGATTTGGATTCCTTTTATTCATAGTCATAATTCATTATAATATATAAACACATACTGTTCATTATAATGTATAAATAACTGTTTCTAAACTGAAAGGCCTGCATAAGTAATTAATGATAAGAGTATTTTTGTGTGAAGTCTTCACATTATAATTTCATACAGGTTTATGGGTTTTTTTTTAGTAATAACATGTCCTGATAGTGTTGCCAGGTACAATTTGACAGGGAGCTTAAAAAGAGGGAGTCGGAGCATAGCACATAATAAATGTTTTCATTACATTCAATTTATCTAAACTAATCCTATTAGTCAACACAATTTTAAATTATGAGTTTGTAAGCTGTGATTTGCTGTTTGAGATGACCAGGCACAATTGAATGCCAGCCATAACTAACAAATGAATCTTAAACAATATATAGATTTTGAAAATGTACCTTGATAGCTACATTGCAGCAGAAATTCAGACTTAAACATTAATAAATCCTTCTACAAATGAGCAAGATTAAATGAAATACAACAATATTGTATGAATTTTAAATAATAAATAATGACGTGGAAAATTTTAGTTTTATATAATTTATAAATATTATTATTTTTTAAATAGTCTTAAAATTTTTCAAGGGTGTTTGTCACGTTAGCACCAATTGGTCTGTTAGCACCAATTTCAGCTCCGGAATCGTTGCCGGTACCTGGTCACGTGATGCCAAGCGTATCCAAAAAGGTTCCACATGCGTTCTATTGTATTCAAGCCCGGAGATGTTGCAGGACAATCCATGCGTTGAATATCTTCACTCTCCAAGAGTTCTTCGATAACCGCTGTATGATGACGGAGAGCGTTGTCGTCCGTGAAGAGGAAGTCTGAACCCACAACACATCTAAAAAGACGCATGTGAGGCAAGAGAATCTCGATGCAGTAGCGGGCATCAGAGACTGAACGTCTTTGGAATACGTGGAGGTTCGTATGGCTACCAAGCATGATATCACCCTAAACAAGAACTCTGGCATCCCGTAAATGGTACCTTGCGTTGATGTTGGAGTGGAGGTTAGATATTCCTTGCTCTCTCCAGGTGTGTAAACGTCCAAAATCACTCGTCATACTAAATCGGCTCCCATCCGTAAAGAATCCTCGAGCAAACTCCTGTTGTGTCCATTTTTTTTTGTTTCTGGCACCACAGAAACCGGCGTCTCCGAAGAGAAGGCTGTAATGGTACACGCCGTACAGGATGTCGTGCATATGGACCACCTTTGTGCAGCCTTCTAGCCAGGTAAAACGTGATATTCGACATCCAGTAGTCTGTTCAATCTGTCTTGGATTTCTATAGCTGCCTTCCACTTGTTTATTTTCGTCTATAGGACAACATAACGGCCGTCTGCTGTTGTTGTTGCTCGTGGGCGACCACTGCTGAATGTTCGGTCAGCTGATCCCCTCGTTTCAAATGCACTCCAGGCTCGTAAAACGATATTGTGAGCGATAATGAACTCTTGTTCCACACTTGTCACACTTCGACCTTCTTACAACTTCCAAATGATTCGAACTCGTGTAAAGTCATCCAAATTTATGACTAATCTCCACTTCTGTGCTTTATCCCCTTAAGACCTCCTCCTTTTACGCCATATGCCATACATGGGCATGTCATATTGCATTTGTTTAAGGGGGCTCAGGGGTCAAAACTTTTCAAAAAATCGATTTTTTAATGATTTAATTTGATTATTCATTTAATTCTTAACTCAATGCAAAAAACCGCATAAAAATATTTGCATTTTTAACGGAGTTATAAGCATTTATGTATCAACACTTTCATAGCCGCATCCATATAATTTCAACTTTAAGTCGCGTTTTCTCAAAACTTGATTTTTGACGACTAACACCAAAATAAAAAAAAAATCTATTTGATGGAATGGCTTTTTTTTTTTTTTTTTTTTTTTTTTTTTTTTTTTTTTTTTTTTTCTTGCATCTATATAACATCATTATCTAGGTTATGAATTAATATATTTTAGATAGTTTAATATTTTGAGCATTTTTAATGAAAAAAAAGTTGTATTTTTTAGGGGGGGTTTAAATTTTCAAATTTAAGAGTTTTTTTAATAATGTTTTTTTTTTTTTTTTTTTTGAGGGATTTTTATATCCTTAATTCATTCTCTAGAGTAAAGTTTCCTGATCATTTTAAAGCAAAAATTAGGTTCTTAAGTCAATTCAACGTTAAAATATTTTGGTGTTGGTGATATAGCATATAATTTTTTTTTTCGAAAATTGTGTTACATACATTTCGCTATATATATATTTTTTTTATATTACATTGAAATACTTCATTTTGTATTTTTATAAGACTACAAACATACCTTTAAAATATCAGAAAGTTTAAATTAATTACATTGAATACTTCTGTTTTTATATGGGCTCGAAGCGAGAGCTCTGTTTACGTGTTTTTCCGTATTGATCAATCCCTGAGCCCCCTTAAGATCTATCTCCTGATTGGCCTTTCATTTCGTTCGGTTGCCTTTTTCGACTTTTATGCTAATTTATCTGCTCCGTCCTTAATTTTTGCACACCAGTGTAGGTTTTCAAAGCAACAAAAAATAACAAATTCGAGCAAAATGCAAAGAAATGAAAGTTGTAAATTTCTTCCATTGAAATAACATTTGCCGCTCTTTCTGGGAGCGTTCCTGAAATAGGCAAGAGTACATATAGCATGATATCAGGCCCTGATTACCAAATAGGCACGAGAAGCACGTGCTTCCTGTAGAAAATTTTGAAAGGGATCAAAATGGAGAAAACAAGGCCCCCAAACTTTATTTTCAATTAATTCCATTCAAAAACTCTAGCAAGTCTATTTTTTTAATTATTAACTCACTTATATAAAAATATATTTAAAATGTTTCATAAAAATACATTTCATGGTTTCTATACACAACATAAAATAATAATATTTAAAACCCTATTAATTCCCAATATTATTTCAAAATATTGATGTTTTTTGTACTTACATGCGAAATTTAGCATTTTTATACTCATGCAAAGCAAATTAATATATATATATATATATATATATATGTAATGATACGACGACGATGTTCAATAATAATGTATAATGGAATACCATGTTTGCTGAACCTCTAGTGGAATACCATATTTGCTGTAGAATACTACTATTCACTAACAAGGAAGGTCTCCATTGGGGGCATACTCAGAATTTTTTGAAAAAAATACGAATTAAACTACTCATGTAGATAATAAAGGATCAGTGAAAATTAGCGGCGGAATTACATTATTAGATATGTAAAAAAATAAAATAGTTTGGAATAATTGGCGTGAAAAGCTGAAAGCGACGCGGGATTTGGCGAGCAATGCATTTCCTCGCCAAAAGCAGACGATTTTAACGAATCTGAAAATTGATTTTAATTGACTTCACTGTTAAAAATCTGCAGCATTTACTGCAACGTCACTCCACTACTTTTATAGAATATCTCTCTTCTGACCAATGAGAATGCTCCATAGCATGGTGAATTGACCGTTTTCTATAAAAGCGGTGGAGTGACGCTGCAGAAAATGGTACAGATTTTTAGCGGTATTGTAGCTTGTGCAATATTGCATTTTGTTGCAACGCACTCCACCGCTTGTATATAATATCTCTATTCCAACCAATGAGAAAGCTCCATTTCACGACCAAGTAACCGTTTTCTATACAAGCAAGGGAGTGTGTTGCAACAAAATGCAGCAGATTTTTAACAGTGTATTTTTCAATTTGGAACAATTTTAATCAATTTAAATTGTGTTTTAAATAATAAAATATATTAATTTTATTTTGTTATAAGTACATATAAACGTATATGACAAAATTATACTTAAAGTAAAGTAAAAATGCAAAAATAAAATTACTTAAACTAAACTTATTTAAATAAATTGAACATAGAAAGTTTTTTCTTTAAAAAGTATTCGAAGCGTAAAAGCGCATTTTTCAAAATTTCGTTTTTATGCCAACCGGAGATAAATCGCCAAATAAACGAAATTTTTATTATTTTTTACGGACGTTATAAGGAGGTTCCGCCGAAATTTTTTTATAAACATATATAACTATATGAGAAGAACATTCTGTAATTTTTTCAGATTTTTCTGAGTATGCCCGTATGGAGACCTTCCTTGTAAGAATCAATAGCGGGATGAGCTGAGCAGTCGTTCTGGTAAGTGGATAAGCCATGGATTTGTTCTTTTAGGAGTTTCTCCTGAATAAATGTAAGTCAGTTCGTTTTTTAATCCATATTTATTTAGATAAAGCCATAAAGTTATTCCACTGGTAACTATTGCACAAATCTAACACTACAACTTTCGCTCACCAAGCTGCAACATTCCGGCGTTCTACATTCTCGGAAAAATTGAAATGGGCGTCTTAGCAGTTAAAGGGTCAGATGCATTCTGAGCTCCAAAAACCTAGAATGAAAATCCAACACTTGCACGAAAAACTAGCCCCTCCTCTCTTCGCGTCAGTCATTTTAAAATCCAATTAGGATTAACTTCGAGGCTACGTGTCAGAAATCATCACCTCTGATTGGTATACGAGGCGTGGCCTTCCGGTAGGAACTCCATCTTGTCTCGCAAATAAACTAGCCTGCTAACATATCCGCGCATTAACACAGATCAGGTGATGTTAATAAAAAATAAAAATTCCGAGAATATTCTAAAAAGGAAAAAGAATACGAAATCGCTTCCCGCACTTTTTGAGAAACAAGCAATAAATTATTAATAAGTGAAATAAAATAAGAAAAAGAATTTTAGCTGTTAAAAGATTAATACATTACAAAACTAAGATTAAAAATATGTTCCACAAATTTAGAATTAAAAGCTGAGAGAGAACAAAATGGCGCAATTTTTTTTATTTTATGACATATATATATATATGTATATTCTTGATTGTATCCAAATTGTTGTGTATGTATATTTAGGGGAACATACGCACACGCACAAAAAAAAATTGTTCAATGAATTATATGTGAACTCAACTGAGCCACTCTTTGAAATAATTTTTGTAGCATTAGGGAGTTTTCAAGTACAATACTCTTCTCTATGTGAAGGGGGCCCCAAAATGACACTGTGCTTCAGTAGTTAATCGGACACTGCATGATATGTCCGAAAATGTAAAAGAATTTGTGCAATATGTAAAATTGGGGGTTTTGGCATCTTTCTTAGTCGGACCGCGGGATGGATTCTGGTATGTCTGAAAATAGAGGCATTCCTCGTAACTTGGACACCTGGAAACACTAGATCTTGATATCAAAGAGTAGTAATATCAGCATGCAGCTTAATTTCATTTAAATTGTAAGTGTGTAATTGGAATTCTTCTTCATCTTGAAATCTTATGAATTCCCTTGTGGAAAAAAAAATTAATTATGTATAACAAATTAGTTTACCATAAATCAAGACATAAGCGTTTTCCCCTTAAGGTTTTAATCAATAAGATCTTAAATCTTCCTCTACAATGTATGGTTAGGGATGCATTCGTATTTTTTTAATGTCTCATCATGAAATAATATTTTTGCTGTATACTCTTCTTGAATAATGTCTCATTCTTTTGTAGTCAGTAAAAATATTCCTAAAATATATACTTAATTTTATTTGAAATCTTAAAATCTTACTCACAATTCGCTACGATTTTAACGCCTAAAATATAAAATTAACCCATTAGTGCCTAGCGTCCCTTTTTAGGGACGCTTCAAAAGGTGCATTCAGCACTGTTTTTGACACCGGTAAAAAAGTAAAGCAATAATTATTTTATTTAAATGATGCATTTTCGTGATTAATGAACTAAACTTAAATCTTCTAAAAATAGTGGTGCCAACCAAATAAAATTTACGCAAAAGATGCTGGGCACGAATGGGTTAAGCATCTATCTACTTATAATAAAATCTGGGTGGAGACAAATGTAGGGAACGATTCCGTACGAACCATTCTGGTCTGTAAATCGACTGTAGCTAAACGCCACGTTAGGCTTAATGGAAAACAAATGCTGGCATATGACAGTTAAATGATAATTTCTTTTATTTAAATAATGTTTGTACAGCATATTTACACATGATATATGTAAATCATATCTAATTATAATGCATTAAGTTCTAAATTAAAAATGAGCTATTATAAAGAAACAAACACAACATAGTTGCTATTTAAAAACACAAATGAATGTCTCTTCGCGATTCTTTAGAGAAAAAAAAGGCTGAGATCCGATTCTGCTTTTAAAATATTTGAAAAAATCTTTAAATATGTTTTCCAATACATTTCCCTTTTTCGTTTACATTTATAAGCAGTAAGTTTACAATCCGCATCGACTTCGCTTGGCACAGTAAAATTTATCTTTATTTCATTGACTTCAACTTTTGTTTTGGCGTCATCTATTGACATCAATATAAATGAAGGAATTTTGGTTTGAAATTACTAAAGAAAAAAAAATTCTGGGTGTGATAATGTAATTCCAGATTATTTTTTTTTACATTTCCGTTATAAAATTTAAAATTTCATTCAAAAGATATAAATAAAATGAATAGTTTTGTACTATGATTTCTTTGATAGATTTTAAATTTAGTTTTATTAGTTGTTTATATTTATCAGCTTATTTTTTCTTCAATTTTGTTTTATATTATAAATAAAACAAGTTTATTTTTCAAGGTGCACTGAAAATATAAAATGTTATGACCGCATTACTGAGACTGAAAATTCTTTTTTGTTGCAATAGTTCCACGCATCGACTTAGCTTGGCACAGTAAAATTTCTCTTTATTTCAGGAACTTCAACTTTTGTTTTGGCGCCATCTATTGGCATCAATGTAAAAGAAGGAATTTTGGTTTGAAATTAAAAAAGAAATAGTTTTTTTCGCATTCTCCTGTTAACCCTTTGCGGCGCAGGGCAAATTCATTGCTTAAGTGTTGAAATTAATGACTAACACCGGAATTTGAAAACAACTTTATTTTTAAATAAGAAAACACTGTATTTCACGCATTCAATAAACAGTAATTGTTTTAAACAAAATTCCGGTGCCAATGTGGCGTTTGGGAATTAAAATTAAGTGGTTTACCTATGAAACCACTGAGCCGCAAAGGGTTAAATTATAATTTTGTTTACTTTTAAAAATTATATTCAAAAGTTACTGTGCTAAAATCACAATTTTATCTGCTTTGATGTAATCAATATATGTAGTAGTGCATGGCATTGTACATTGCTTACATTTTAATGACATTTGATAAGAAATAATTTCGTTTAAAATGCTATAAATTTCTAGTGGATGTAAGCTAAGCTCTAAAAAGTTGGAATAATTAAATTAAAATTTTACGAAAGAAATAATAATAATAATTTTGGTTTTCATTAATACAAAATGATTTTTTAAATTTACACAGCTGAATGCTTAAAAAATTTATTTTTATTTAAATCAATGACTCTTGCTTCTGCAAAATTTCTATAAGAAACTATAATTTTATCAAAAAAGCTCTTTCGTTTAGATTAACTTCTGAAAGTTCTTCCAAATCCATATTTACAAACAAAACATAAAGCTTCATTAATAGATGACTAAAATGATCGAACTAGGAATCTATCTTATATTCAACCTATGACTTTCGTTATTGAGATTCACTATTTATTTATAAAAATAATATATTTTAAAATTAAATTAAACTTCAATATTTAATTTTAATGTTTTGTGAAATCTACAGAAATTATTTTTTACTTTGCTATTAGTATTGTCGTTGCAATAAATGCTGCTGTTTGCTTTGCCCAATTGTTGAGCTATTTCAGTATTTAAATACAAAGTTTAAAAAATATATACAGTCGTCCCCGCATAAACGAATATCGACGGTTCCAGAAAAAATATTCGATTAAGCGGGGTATTTGATTAAACGGGGAGGCATATAAATGTAATATTTAAAGTGCGATAAAATGGCAAAATTATTAAACATAGTATATTTAGTTACCATAGTATGAAAATCGTTAAAAACTTTAATAGAATAATACAAACTGAAATAAAAACAAAATGACAAGTAAATACGCAATAGTTCAATGACAGTAAACACATGCATTTTGTTTACATTGCATTTAATGCAAATCATGTGAATTGGATCCAAATTTTGTTATTAGAATTTAATTTACATAATTTATACAGGTTTAAAAAAAAATAGATGAAAATGGTTTATGTGAAATTTTAGAGTAAAAAATGGACGAGATTTTTTTCGAATGGTATCATAATTACCATCTTGAACCTCTAAGTGAGAACACATTATTATTCAAGGGTTACTTCGAAGATTTGCTCGCAATGCTAATGCTATAGAAAAGTTTATAAAGCACGTTTACAAGCTCTTTCGCATTTCAATATTTTTAAATGATTTTTTTTTTTTTTTTTTTTTTTTTTTTTTTTTTTGCAATGGATAGCTGAGATCGATCTGTACAAAAGGCGTCGTCGTTTTTAACTTTTTCCATTTTTATCGCGAATATTTTTAATGAGGATGATTTTTGTTTCGGAGCCGGTTTTGAAAATGAAAGTGTCTCCATTAAAAATAATTGTAGAAAAATCAAAAAAGTGAAAAAGAAGTCTTTTGACAAACGAAAGTAAACAAAATACGAAATTGATCGAAATTCCTGTCCAATTTATGTCACCGTTTTTTAAATTAATTCGAAAAAATGAACAAGGAAGGGAACTTCCTTGACCAGTACTTATACACCTGCCAGGCAAAATCCATGCTGGGAGTTCTGGAAATTTGTTTTCTGTGTAACAACCGAAAATGACAAAAAGTGTGGAGGAAATTAAAATTGAAACATGTTTTTCGCACCCATTTTTCAAATTGTCTCACACATATGTTATTCGATTAAGCGAGGACATTTCGTGAAAAGTATTCGGTTAAGCGGGGGAAAATAACATTATCCCAATGGGATTAAATTCGGTTCCGGAGGATTTTATTCGAATAAGCGAGGTATTCGATTATCCGTTACCCGATTAAGTGGGGAGGACTGTATATCAATTGTATTTGTAGAAATCTATGCTTATTTTTAAAATGTGTTTTTCTACTATATAAACCTTCCAATAAAATCTTCATTCTGTTTGTATGAAATCTTATGAAAATGAATCGCATATCAAAATCTCGTCATTTTTGACTGGGGTTATAGGCTAGTTTTAGAAATATTTTTTGAACTTAAAAAAGAGACATCCTTGAAAAAGAGTATGCAAATAAATAATTAAATTAAAATAAAAAAATAATAATAAATTACATTCTCACTAATAAATTGCCTCATTAATTAACTAATCCGTCGAAAGTAGACTTTAAAATAGGAATAGGGTTAAAAAATGATTTAAAGAACCATTAATAGCGATGTTGAAAGGCTTATCATACTAATATGATCAAGATGAGTTTAGTCCGATATCCTTTTGATAAACTTAATTGAACAGCCTACGTGGAGCTACTCTCAGATAATGTAGTTGAGGCAAGATCGACGATATAACATAGTCATTAAAAATCTAAAATAATTTTCAGATCTCACTTTTCTCAACTGTTGCCACATTTATCAATTTGTAGGTTGGGGGTAAAATTTCGCATTCTGAAACAACTGTTTGGAAAATTATAAATAATCAATATTAATTAGTATGTGATTTAATACATCTTTCAAAACAAACATGTACTTATTATTAAACCTTAATAAACAAGCGACAATCTTGTCATAAATATTTGAGAATAATTTCAAAAGTATTAAGATTAATCAACAAAACACTACAAGATAGAAATGATACTTTTTCATACCCAGTTGGGAAGAGTAACTATAACGATCAATAAAAATGCGCATGCTAATCTTTGATATAACTTTATACATAAATTGCATGTAGCATCCTCAATTCTACATAGCATGTGTATAGTTTGTTCCACTATTCCTGAGTTTTAGTATACCTATAAACTATTATTAATGTATAGTATTACATGCCATCTTCATTCAGAATTTTGGTTAAGGGTCCTGTCCCTGCCCGTGAAGATACTTGCGAGCTAATGCTATTCCTATGGGTAGGCATTTTTTTTTAATAACTCTTTCACATTTCGACTTTTTTTTTTCTCTTTGGATAGCTGAGGTCCCACTTTCAGAACCGGTTCAGAAAGTGAAAGTAACTTTGTAAAAAAATATTTGCGACCAAAATCGAAAAAGTAATCAAGGAGCGATCTTGCGAAGGACCTTAGCTATCGAATGCAAAAAAAAACTTATTTAAAAATGTCAAAATGCGAAAGAGTTATTTGAAAAATGCCTCCTTATAGGAATAGCATTAGCTCGCGAGTGTCTTCGCGGGCAGGGACAGGACTCTTAATATTGTTATATGAACTTGCAAGATAAATTTTTATTCAAAGGCATTTGTATGTATATATATGCCTTTTTACATATATGTATATTTCCTTTTTAAATGCATTGACCCCTCTTTACAAAAATACATTAATAATGATCATGGACATATAATCACTGGAAATCTTAATATTGTAAATGATTTTACACTGAAAAAACTAATGGCTTATACAGCTAAGTAAAGTATTCTTTCAAAATTTAACGTTAATTGTATATTAAAACAGTTTAAATATGATATAAATATGTTTATTTATAAAATTGCAATCTCTTATAATCCCTTTGATTATTTTCATCAATGGAAAATATTGGTAATTGACAAATTAACTAAGGCTTTAAAATGTAATACTTCACTTCACGTCTGGTTACTATTAATACAAAGAATCTTTTCCAGAAAATCACTAAATTGCTACAAAACTTTGTAATAACTTAAGGAGACAAATCTCCAAATAATTATGCAATCATATGTAAATCTTATTATCACCAATTGCTTACTTCTAGTATTTATTCTAATAACTCCTTCCAGAAAACTGACATAATTGTGAACAATCGTAAAATTAATAGCTGTTATAAATTATTATATATTACCCATACAAAATTTGACTATTCCTATCTACTTCTCATACCCAAATTTCATAAGAATCCAATTAAATTTAGAGTTGTTACAATTGGTTGCAATACATATAATAATACACTTAGTAACTTCTACTAAAAATTCCTAATCAGATATATACACTTACAAAAACCATTGATAATGCACATTGTATAAAGAATAGCTATGAACTAGTCAATATTTTGAATATCTTAAATGTATAAACAATATATCAACATATGATTTCAAAGATATTTTTAATAATTTATTAGATCTACATAATATAATAAATGCATTATTTAAAATTATCATCATAATTTGAATTTATAATCGAATATCGATACAGATTATTTTCATACTTTAACATATTTCATTGTCTATAATAATTTTATATTGCAAGATAACACAATATATCAATATAAAATCCGTATACCACAAGTCGGTTATACTTCCAGATTAATTCATATTATGCCATCCAGTGCCATTAATTTCCTCTATCTGAATATTAATTATCAGACTTATATCATTATGAACGCAAATATATTAATATCAAAATACATTTATGTCGATATATTGATGATATAATTTTAATTGCTACAGAATATGACAATTTTTCTCAATTTCCAGTAGATTATCTAGTTATTTTAGAATAAATGGAAAACAATGCTTTCTAACAATACCATTAATAGTCCAAGAGATGACCACACAAAACCCTAAGTCATCGAGTACAAGAAAAAATCCTTTATTTTATGAAAGAATAGTAATAGAGGAATCTAATGATCCATGTCTGCCGGAAGCGAAGTAGTGCATAAGCTAAAAATTGATACCACTAGTGGTTGACTCGTAGGTTTAGCATTGTGTTTGCATTAAAAATCAAAAGTATGAAAACTTGGAAAACTGGGTGCAGGAAAACACGATGCTAATCCTACGAGTGAGCCACTAGTGGTATCAATTTTGGCTTATGCACCATTTTGCTTTCGGCAGACTTGGATCACTAAATTCCTCTATTATTACTCTTCCATAAAATAAAGGATTTTTTCTAGTGCTCGATGACTTAGGGTTTTGGGCGGTCGGCTCTTGGACTATAACTTTTTAGATCTTAAAATTATACCAAAAGAAAACAGGTTAATAACTGGTATATATGACAAACGCAATAAATTTAAATTCAAAGTTAATATATTTACTACTTTTAAATACTGAAGGAAATAAAGAATATAATAGTAAGCGAAAGGATTTTTAAGTAATTTGTTGTCGAGGAAGAAATCATGATTACAAATGTATAAATAAGACATAAATGTAGTTACACTGTCAGGAGTTGTACTTCTTTAAGATGCCACAAATAACTGTACTTTATCTTTTCTGGGAAAAGTTAAGCTAATAATTCTAATATAAAAATTAGTATACAATTGCAATAGTTGTTATTTTATTGCGTTTCGATTCCTTATACTTACAGTTCCTGCAGTGAATTTACACTTCTTGGGAGATCTTAGATTTTTATTCCTATCACGTTTGTCCTATACTTCTCGAGAGATGTACAGCTAATGTTTATTTATTTTTTTTTTTTCTTCTAGTCTTGACAGTAAAGGAGAAGCTATTTTCCGGTTTTCGACTTCTGCTGTCGATTTAGTTTCATTTCTAGTCTTCATCTCAAAATGATAGGGAAAGTTAATTACTCTGGGAGATTTGAAAACAAAGGCTTCCATGTCTTTCTCTCTTATTTTTATCCTCTTTTATTATTCATGCCGAATTATAAATAATGAAATTGGGAACATTTAAAAGATTGAAAACAAGAGTTTTTGAAAATGTAAACGGATAAGTCATTTTCAAAACTACAAAAGTTAATAAGTTGAATATAAGCCAATAATAAATGTTTTCAGAAATTAGGAATCCATAAAAATATTGTTATATACAAATACTAGATATTTTTAAAAACTTTTGTTGGTTATAATTTTATTATTTTATAGTAAATTATCAAACGTTTCGTTAAAATCTTGAATTACGTAGTTTTTGAAAGGATTAATTAGAATTTATTATATATATATATATTCGAAATTTGTTTTTATTTTTTCTTTGTTTTTCATGCTTTTACCCAGCATGGTTATTATATAATAAAGCAAAACATTATTTTTTATTTATATTTATTTTCTTGCTTTGAATGCTTATAAGAATGGAAAAAACCTCCTTACTTATGAGCTACACTTTTAAGGGAAATGTTCACCCACTTGAAAATTCACGCTCGTAATGTTAAACTAATGGGCAGGTTAATTTCAAATTAAACGTTTAAATTTGAATATTTTTAAACCATTTTCTTTTGCAGAGGATAGCTGAGCTCGATCTTTAGTATGACTGTTTTTTTTACTTTTTCGATTTTGTTTGCAGATTTCTTTTACATAAATGTATTTTCACTTTCAAAACTGGTTCCGAAATTGATAATACATTTTTTAAAAAATCTACAAGCAAATTGAAAAAGTAAAAAATAGTCATATTAAAGGTCGAGCTCAGCTATCCTATCAAATAAATCGTTTAAAAATATTAAAATTTAAAGTAGTAATTCCAGATTAAATTGTCCATTTGTTTAACATTACGGAGTGGGCGTTTTCAAGTGAGTAAAGACTCTCCTTAACACACTCCTTACTTATGAGATCTCTTCACACTCTTTTTACTTATGGAACTCGTCACATTCCTTATTTATGAGTCACATTTCTATTTTTGTGAAACAAAATGTTTAACATTTTGTGTAATTTCAAGAAATATCAATGAATGCAGAATAATCAGGAGGGTTAATAATAGCTTCCCTTGAAATACGAGATTACTTGAGATGTGGAATAAGGCTTAAATTGTACAAAAGCATGACAGGAAAATATATTCCTTTTGTTTCCAAGAGCCACCAATGGGCCTTATAATAATCATATATATATAATAATTTACATCATTTAATGGCGTAAACTTTGCGAGTGAATAAGGCAAATAATATTATTTTAAAATTTTAAGGACCCGTATGATTTTCTTCCATTACCCGACATCGCGGTGCTTAACTTCTTCGCGATGGAAGCCTTTTACAAAATTTTTAATGTTTTTAAAAACAGAAATGTGTGCCTTATTAAAGAAAATGCTCCAATTACATAAGGCAAATTTTACCGAAAAATTTTACTGGTGGGGATAAACAAGGATTCTTAAGCCTTTTTGCGTCACGTATACGTGTCGCTCATTCGTAAGGCGTGCTAACGCAAAGTGAGACCGCCACGCGTAACCTACAACGAAATTGAGAAGAGGAACATAAACAAGAATTTCGAAATAATGCACGTCAAAAAGGTATGATTTGAAAGCTTTGATGGAAACCCTAAGATCATTTTGGAGTAGGAAATACGAGGCACAATATAACCGCCAAAAAAGGGAGCGCATAGGGCATCCAAACATGTTTGTTGCCCCACACTTCGATGTCATTTCACCAACTGGCATAGGCAGAAAAACGAAGAATGTGAAGGTAGTATGATACCAACGAGCACAGAAAAGGCATAGAGCTGAGCTCGATCTTTAGTATGACTGTTTTTTACTTTTTCGATTTTGTTTGCACATTTTTAAATAAATATACTTTCACTTTCAAAACTGGTTCCGAAATTGAAAGTACCTTTTTCAAAAAAATCTGCAAGCAAATTGAAAAAGTAAAAAATAGTCATACCAAAGGTCGAGCTCAGCTATCCTATCCAAAAAATAAGGCTACCAAGCCCCACAGCTTGACTTCCAGAAAGGTTGAAAATAAACGTTATATTACGTTGCTTAGATAAATGTCATTTTTCTTTTAGGATATTTTCATGTCATAAAATATACCACAATTTTTATAATTTATTTTTGCCGCGCGTACGAATGAACATTCTCAAGTTACTACAATAACATTTTTTTTTTTTTTTTTAACTGATTGCAAAAATAGTCTATTTGGGATTGGATTAGATCAATATCAAATAAGTTATCATTTAATGATGAATTACAAAAACAGTTATGTAATCGAATAAGTTACGACAAACAATTTTACGAAAATATAAATAAAGCAAAAGATTGTATTGAAAAGTCGTTTGCGATTTTGTGACATGTAGTTTTAAAATTCTTCAAGAAATGACTCCGCCTACACTGTTAAAAATTTCAAACATTTGCTGTATCGTCACTCCACCGCTTTTATAGAAAACGATTACTTCACTGTATTATGGAGCATTCTCATTGGATGGTTAAAATAGAGATATTCTATAAAAGCAGTGGAGTGCGATGCAACAAAAGTTTCAATTTTTTACAGTGTATAGTGGCAAAAATCTAGATTATTGTGGTATGGTACGTCATTATATTTCTAATGATATGATTGTTTGGTAAGTATTTAACGTGTATTGGAAAATATTTCTCCAAAATGACAACTTAATTTGTGGAAGGATGAATATAATAGTCTATGTTGAATGTCTATAATAATATAATAATAATAATAATATATAATATAATATAATATAATAATATATATAATATATATTATTATATATATATTATATTATATATATATTATATTATATTATATATTATATTATATAATATTATATATTATATATTATATATTATTATATTATATATTATATATTATTATATTATATTATATTATATATTATATATATAATAATATAATATAATATATATATAATATATATTATATAATATTATATATTATATATTATATATTATTATATTATATTATATTATATTATATTATATTATATATTATATTATATTATATTATATATATTATTATATATATATTATTATATATTATTATTATATATAATATAATAATAATAATATAAAAATATAATAATGTCTATAATAGTCTATGTTGAAAGCTATATTTCGCATTTCGGAGCATAAACATTTTTGGGAGTTTTTTTCCATTCAAAAGTTAATGTGTGTACTTAACTCTCACGGTAATCATCATGTAATACTCAGTAACGTGCACAATTAAAAGCGTAATAATTAAAGTAAGTATAAATAATTAATAAAAATATTTGACAAACGTAAAATTTTCGAAATATTTGAAACAAAAACATTATCATAAATTCTAGAAACTATTCAGAATTTACATATATTTCATAGCTAAATAGGAATCTCAATTTAAATCACTTCACCGTATGTAAAAAAATACAGTCATTATCAGAATTAAAACTTGTATTGATAATTACAGCTTATGTAAAGGGTTATTATCTAATGATTATCACTATTTTCAAATTCTCAGACATTTTATTTATTGTGCTCTTCAAATCATTACTCTTAAAAAGAATTAATAGTAGTGTTAGCTCGTAGAATTTTATTAAATAAAAAATCAAAAAATCATTTAACCCTTTCGGGTCCGAATACTTTTTTTTCAGTTTTTAGAAAAAATTACTTTTACGTTAATAACATTAACACTAGCTATCCAAATAGATTAATTAGTGTTTAACGAATATTTCATTGTCGGAAAGATAACGAATGTTGCTGTTTTACGTACTATTCAATTAATATTCATATAACAATAGGCTAAGGAAGAATTTTTTGAAATGTTTAGAAAGCATTGTATTACAATAAGATTTAACTTATGTTACACTTTCTTATACTTTTTGCTCTTTATTACACGTGATTCTTTTGGGAAAGTAACTTTTATTTAAAATTTGAAGAGTGTAATATATGTTTAAAATAAAAGATTAGCAAACGGCGCAAAGAGAATTAAGAAAATAATAATAATTATTATTATTACTAAATGCCTAACCATAAATGAAATCATATAATAAACGCATAGACAAATACTAACATGACTACGTATGTATAGTAGCAAAAGTATTAATTAAAATAAAATAATACTCCATTAAAAAACATGTCCTTTTAATTGTACACCAGACCCGAAAGGGTTAAGAATAATTTAAAAAACTAAAGCGTTGAGAACTGTTCGGTGTTTACAGTTTTTTCTTTTAAATCCCAACTATAGACAAAATTGCTGAAGCGAGTATGTAGTATATATAAAGTTCCGTTTTGGAAAATGTCCGTTAAGACTATGCATATAATTCTTCTATCTTATATAAACTACTATTTACAAAGTAGTGTTTATCTACTTATCGCTTCCTGTTAGGTGAATGCTTTTGCGATTATTCAATGAACTCGACTAAATCTATTTTCCAATGCTTTCAGAAATCGGTCAAAGGTTAAAATGTTCTTCCCAGGAATTTGAAAGATTATGATAATTTTTAAAGCAAAAATTATTTTCTTTATTAAAGCAAAAATTATTTTTTCGATTTGTTATAGTTGTAGTAAAAATGATAAAATATCATCCAATATGATTCTTTTCCACATTAAAGCCAGTCATTGCAGTATGAAATGAGGTACTGCTGATATTAAGAGACTACACGCGTCACTCGAAAAGACCCGGATGATAATGTTAAGTCTATGGAAGATGTTATTTTCAAATATCTCGCTCAACTTTTATTATTTTTACATGGAATTTTGCATAAGATAGCTCAGGATGACTACAACCGGGTTAGTTTTTATTTTTTCAATTTTGGTTTCAGATTTCTAAAAAAAAATCACTTTAGCTTTCAGAATCGGTTGGAACTGGTTCTAAAATTGAAATTACCCTAATATAAAACAAAATAATAACTAAAATCGAAAAAGTAAAAACTAGCCCGGTTGTATATTGTCCTCAGTTACTTATGCCAAAAAAAAGGGGGTATCGTGTAAAAATATTAAAATTTGAGCGAGATATTTTAAAATAACGTAGACTTACCATTATCATCCAGGTCTTTTAGAATGAATAGTGTCGGCTCTTAAGCAGGGCTTGTAGCGCTGTAAAGTTTTTATCCATTTGCTACAAATTTTTAAAAGGTATCGTTAATTGTAGACTTCTATTGCCGTTATTAAAATAATATAACATGAACATTTTTTACTTTAATTAGTGGTTAAAAAAAAAATAAGAACGCTACGAATCCAATCCTTGTTAAGGCCCCTGCCCTCGCTCGAGGAAACGCTAGCGAGCTAATGCTATTCCTATGGGGAAGCATTTTCTAATAACTTTTTCGCATTTTGACATTTTTGAATATTTTTTTTTGCATTGGATAGCTGAGGTGCATGCCGACAGCGCACCTTTTTTACTTTTTCGATTTTGGTTGCAGATATTTTTTACAAAGTTAGTTTCCCTTTCAAAACCGGTTTGAAAACTGAAAGTGCTTTTTAAAAAAATATCTGCAACCAAAATTGAAAAAGTAAAAAAAGTGCGCTGTCGACATGCACCTCAGCTATCCGATGCAAAAAAAATTCTTCAAAAATGTCAAAATGAGAAAGAGTTATTAGAAAAATGCTTCCCCATAGGAATAGCATTAGCTCGCGAGCGTTTCCTCGAGCGAGGACAGGGGCCTTAAGAGGCTAATTCAATCACTTGAAAAAACCGATCACTAATCGTCACCTGAGAAATAAATTTAACTTTTTCAAAAAAATGTATAACCGACTCCAGAAAAGCGCTAAAAAGAATTAAATAATTCTATAAAATTCTCCAATGACAAATCGTTATCCAATAACCACACATTGACTATCATGTACCGGTATAAAACGGTTAAATTTAATATATAGAATTTAATATCCACCAAACATAGGTTTTCCAAAGAATATTTTTTACAAGAGATTAATTTACATATTTTTTATTTAATTTTTGAATATATACATATAAAAAGTAAGGAATTACTTTTTGAAGTTGGTGCCAAACAATCATAATCGATAATGATTTCCTCATTTTATTTATGGTACTAGATATAATATATCCACAATTCTTACTATACTTAAGATAGTTTGGCACCAACTTCAAAAAGTAATTCCTTACTTTTTATATGTATATATTCAAAAATTAAATCAAAAATATGTAAATTAATCTCTTGTAAAAAATATTCTCTGGAAAATCTATGTTTGGTGGATATTAAATTCTATATATTAAATTTAACCGTTTTATACCGGTACATAATAGTCAATGTGTGGTTATTGGATAACGATTTGTCATTGGAGAATTTTATAGAATTATTTAATTCTTTTTAGCGCTTTTTTGGAGTCGGTTATACATTTTTTTTGAAAAAGTTAAATTTATTTCCTACTTTTTAGTTATTTATACCGTAATACATAATTATGTGTACTGACATATGATGGCTCTTTGCAACGCATTACTAATGAACGCACTTTGCTGAGTTCTGATGTATTCGTTTTACTTGTCACTGTTTGATTGTCGACTTTTCAAAAGACACTTACAATATCGGTTAGTATCGTTGCGAATCTTTAGGTTTTCTGGGTGTGGTAACTTCTTCAGATCTGGCACGACGAAAAGCTACCGCATTCATGAAATCTTAAAGTCAACCTCGAATCGTACGGACATCGGAAGTGATTATCGAAAGATGACAATGCCTCAAGTAAAGTGTCCTTACACATAAGCGCGCGGCAAAGCGCTTCCATATATGAGTAAACAGCAAAATGATTCCATGTATCAATGAATAGTAAAATGCTTTTCTAGTGTAGTCAAAAGTACTCCCCCTTCAGTCAGAAAAAGCAAAAAGAAAGATTTTAACAAAAATCGCCCTATGATTCAGTAGATAAACAACAACAATCTAATTCCTATAAATGCAGTAAAGGCATCGGAAATGAACGGTGATGATTCGACGAGGAATCCGAAAATCATAACCTGTACTTGGCTGCATCTATAAGAGAGTGGCAGCATTCGATGCCCAAATACTTTTTTACGGACGCTTTTGTCCCAACTAAACTGTTAAAAATTTGAAACTCACTCCACCGCTTTTATGGAAAACGATTATTTCAGCCTATCATGGAGCATTCTCATTGGTCAAAAGACAAATATTTTATAAAAGCGGGGGAGTGACGATGCAGCAAAAGGGTAAAATTTTTTACAGTGTATGTATGAGATATTCCATAAAAGAGATGGAGTGACGATGCAGCAAAAGTTAAATTTTTAACAATGTATCGCAATGCTAGGCATTTTCTATTATAAAATTAGATGATGATTTCCTGGTAGAATTCGATTGTACGCAGAATGATCCTTTATTTCTACACAGACATAAATACAAAATCCATATTATTTTACAAATTCGTGGAGATTCAAGGACAAGATAGCACAAGGAAATATTACGACACAAGAAAAGTACAACCGGGAGCTACACATAAAGAGTGTGTGCAACGAAGCCAGTGGGATTCGAACCACAATCTCCTACGCTCTCAAGAGATAAGCACCGTGGTGTCTTAACCACTCGGCCAAAAGGACCCCCTTGATGACTCATTTTTGTCCAGAATCTTTTCAATCAATCGCATACTGTGCTCCATGTGTCGTCATATTCACATCGTGGAATCCTACATGAACAAAATCTGAAATCATTCTGGTGTCTAATCCGGTACGAAATCTGAATCTAAAGATAATTTTGCTACACATATCTATGCACTTCATTTTGCATTGATATGTAGAGATAATTATTTCCTCCGGAGCAAAATATATACTAAGGGATTTTCATCTTTTCAACAACTTAAGGAAGTCGATTGGTATCGATGTCTATTTCCGCTTTGCGAAATTCTAAAATGGAGGGCCAAAATCACAGTCCGGTGAAATCCAAGCGTATTATTAGTCATTGATCCGCGTCCTTTTCAGAGAATAATCTCTGAGCGGCAGGGGAAATGTCGCCTTACTCCTTTTTCCGAGAAAAAATCGTAACGGCAATTTTGAAGTAAATCTGCTCTGTTTTCATTTATAATCAAAATTTTTCACTCTCGTTCTATAAAATGTCATCAAAATATCTTAACTGAGTTAATTTCGATGGTTTATCGGAAATAGGGACAGACGGTAACAATCGCTTGAAAATTACTTTACCCCTCTTTCTTTTTCAAATGGAGAAACAAATTCGTGATTTTCACCCTTTCCACACGACCAATGAGGTGTCTGGATTTTACTTGACTGTGAATTTGGCCCTCCATTTTAAAATTTCGCTTCCGCTTTAGTGGATGCGAGAACTTGTCCATTTAAGCTTTAACATTTCGGAAATTTATCTCATCCAGCAAACTTTAAGGCCGCTCACTAGGCACAGAAAAAGACCTGGATGATAATGTGAAGTCTATGGGGGCGTTCTTTTCAAATATCTCGCTCAAATTTTAAAATTTTTACGTGATTTTTTTTTTTTTTGCATAGGATAGCTGAGGATAATCCACAACCGACCTAGTTTTTACTTTTTCAATTTTGGTTTCAGATTTTTTTAAAAATTATTTTAAATTTCAAAACCGGTTTAAATTGCTCTGAAATTGAAACTATCATTATATAAAACATACATAAGCAAAATCGAAGAAGTAAAAACTAGGCCGGTTGTAGATCATCCTCGGCTATCCTATGCAAAAAAAATCATGTAAATATATTAAAATTTGAGCGAGATATTTGAAAAGAACACACCCATAGTCTTTACACTAACATTCGGGTCTTTTTCTGAGACTAGTGTAGTGCCTTAAGGTCCACATTGAAATCTACAGACTTCGTAAATAGGCATTGAAAAGCTGGCAATCCATCAGTACACGATAAAATTATTGTGAAAAATTATCTTTGTTTTTAAAGACTATCTATTTTCTGACAAATGAGAGCGATCTAAAAACGTCTATGGAGCGTTTTCATCGGTCAGAAAATAGATAGTCTTTTAAAACAAAGGTAATTTTTCAAGATATTTTAAACAGGGTAAACTGTTAAAAATTTGACCCTTTTGCTGCATCGTCCCTCCACCGCTAATATAGAAAACGATTACTTCAGCCTATTATGGAGCATTCTCATGGATCAAAAGTGAGATATTCTATAAAAACGGGGTAGTGACGACGCAGCAAAAGGGTCAGATTTTTTACAGTTTAAAGTACGCGTATACAATCAGAGCGCTTCAAGTTGCTTCTACGATTCAATGCATAGCAAAGTAATTCTAAATGTTCGTATGTATTAAAATACCCTTTTCAGTCATAAAAACTAAAAAGGAAGATATTATCAAAATCACACCATGATTCAACATGCGTCTATATGAAAGTAGTAATATTTGAAGTTAAGAATGTTCTTTGATAAACACGGTTTTCCAAAGTACAGAAAATTTAAGAATTTTTATTCCAGAACTTGGCGGTAGTCGTCTGAACGAGTTTTTTATGGGTGAAAGAAGTTAATTAGCTTAACTTTAATGGTAAGCTTATCAAAATTTTTCGTCATTTATATTTGTCCAAATGTAAATCTAGCACATAGCAATGTACTTTAATCACTTTGTGAATCCGGCAAAACAAGCACCCTGATACACAGACACTCTTGCTTTAACGTGTAAGGCTCTTTAAAGATGAATTTTCAGCTTTTCGATATCGAATTCTCATGTCTGGATCGATGTGGATCTTTCACTTTGGTGGGTACGAGAATTGTTCCAGCTAAGATTTCGTACTTTGAAAAAAAAACTAGCATCTCTGCAACAGTGGTTAGGATCCAGAAGGATTATTCGCTGTTAAGCAAAACAAGATTGACCAATCATAAGCCTTCATTTTTGAGAACTTTTCATTGTTCGAAGGAGAGAGTCTGGAATACATGGAGTGAAAATATGCTATCGACACTGTAAAAAATCTGACCCTTTTGCTGGATCGTTACTCCATCGCTTATATAGAATTTCTTTGTTTTGACCAATGAGAATGCTCCATAATAGAGCGAAGTAATCGTTTCCTATAAAAGCGATGGAGTGACGATGCAGCAAAAGGGTTCAATTTTTTACAGTGCAAGCAGTGCTAAAAATTTGCATCCTTTAAATGTGCAACGATGCTACTGAATTCCAAAATGTCGATCACAGCGACATCTGCGGCATTTTCGTGATACATTATGTAGACTAGCAACAATTCTTTCATTTTTAGAAAATGTCCTGCAGATGTCGCTTCTATCTTTAAATTTCATTAGCATTGTTGCACATTTAAAGAATAGACCATTTTAGCGCTTTTTTTAAGTGTTACAGAGGGCGTGTTCAGCACAACTTACCGGTTACTTGCCGATTACTTACCGATTGTAGACAAGTACGAAATGAAAATCAAAGCGAAGTGTGACGTCAGCTACAATTCAATAGCTTTCATTGATGCCACAATTTGCTTTCGTACTGCCCTACAATCGGTCGGTAACATTGGTTACTTTTGTAAGTTGCTCTGAACACGCCCTGAGATAGCTGATTTCCACACTATATCCCCTAGATGCTATATTTCCGGTTTCTTGCATAAGAGAACTTGTCCGGAATCCAGGTGAATTGTCGAAACCAGATTAACGAATCAGAAGCCTGAATTTTAACAAATTTTTCAATGTTTTAAATAAATTTTCTTGTTAATTAATCTCGTTTCGCAAACAGCGCAAAATTTATGTGAATCATGGCCCTCGTAGTCCAGTCATTTTAGCACCTTTTTTTACAAATAGCGGAAAAAATTAGAACAAAGCTGGATTTTTGCATAGATGCTAGTTAGGGTATGTAGTTTAACGTACTAAAAGTCCCCATCGATCCGATGTGAGCTTTCGCCTCCAGGGGGCGCTGATAAGCTTGAAAATCGGTTTTCTGTGAATATCTCACGAACAATGGCATCTAGACAAAAAAGTTCAATTACAAAGATGTAGATAATTTAATTTCCTACAAAAAGTGTCGTTAACATTTTTTTGTCACACTAATCCTTCCCTGCCAAAAATTAAGATAAAGTAAACATTATTGAAAAAAAAAATGCGCAAGCACTATCATAACGCGGCGAAGAGGCAGAACAAATGCCAAACAACTTTCGATTCCCCCCTCCCCGCCATCTCTCCTCCATTGTCTGTATGTCGTTTTCGCGCGCTTGTGCTAAACGTCACTTGAGAATAATAAGGTTCTATCTGTTTTTTTGAAAAAATCGACTTATCGATCTAGAAATGTTCTATTTGTATCTATGAAGATTAAAATAATGTCATAATTCAATTGTAAGGTTATATGTAAATTATATATAACACCATTTTGATGCAAAAATGACTTCATAGATACAAATAGAGCCTTTCTATATAGATATTTTCAAAAAGACAGATAGAACTTATTATTCTCTGGTGACGAATAGTCATTACCCAATACCCTATCTCTCTTTGCATTTGTCGAAATGTACAACGTGCAGGTACCGGGTGTTCCAAAAATAACCGGTAGATTTTAAAATTCAATAACATAAAAACGGTGACAGCTATTAAAAAAAATTTTGCAGGAGGGTTATGTATAATGCCATAAGTTTTATCTCCGTGATTTTTGATTTTAGTTCGGAAACCAAACAATAGATGGCGCTGACGGCGATTGGCGCTCAGTCGAAGCCGAAACTGAGCTCACTCAGCATTGATACAAAGGAAGGAGATTAAGGATATGGAGTGCGTCTCATTCGATTTGATTTCAATGAAATGCATTTTTGCCATGGATGTAACAGATTCTTCGATAGTGGAATGCAGCGTTCAGAAATGGGTATAAATTTCGCAAACAGTATTTGAGTTTGCAGGATATTTTACATTTATAAAGTTTTATTTGCCCGGATAAAATTACTTTCTTATGGCATGATTTAAAGAATATTTTATGCATCGTATTTTAAAACTACACTGTTAAAAATTTGAAACCTTTGCTGCATCATCACACTTCCGCTTTTATAGAAAAAGATTACTTCACTGTATTATGAAGCATCCTCATTGGTCAAAATTGGGATATTCTATAATAGCAATGCAGTGGCGATGCAGCAAATGTTTCAAATTTTAACAATGTTGGTGAAGATATTTTGCTACAATCTTGCTCTTACACCGTAAAAAATTGACCTATTTGCTGCAGCGTCACTCCACCACCTTTATAGAAAACGGTTACAATATTGTATTATGGAGCATTATCATTGGTCATAAAAGACATATTCTATAAAAGCTGTGGAGTGACATTCTAGCAAATGGGTCAACGTTTTTGCAGTGTTTCTACACTGGTCAAAATCTGCTGCATTTTGTTGCAACGCACTCCACCGCTTGTATATAATATCTCTATTCCAACCAATGAGAAAGCTCAATTTCACGGCTAAGTAACCGTTTGTTTTCTATACAAGCAGGGGAGTGCGTTGCAACAAAATGCGGCAGATTTTTAACAGTGTATGGGGAGGCATTTTTGTAATAACTCTATCGCATTTTGACATTTTTTAATAATTTTTTTTGCATTGCATAGCTGAGATGCCTCTCAAGATCTCTCCTTTATTATATTTCTTGATTATTTTCAATTATTTTGGCAATTTTCAACAACAGATGACGCTGCAGGTGTGATGAAAGCTATTGAAGAAAACTCAGTCTCTGAGTTCGCTATTCTGTAAGTTGTCTTTCTGCTGCAAGCGTATGCTGTTCACAGACTGCAAGTTTGCAGGTAAAAATGGTTTATTCTTTAGAACAGAGGATTTTTTTGGTGTTGGAATTCCACCGCCTAGAACACAGTGTTGCTGCTACAAGACGAAGTTTTCAACGGAAGTTTAATGTAACCAAAGGACCGTAAAGGGATACAATAAAGAATTTGTTTGAAAAATTTCAACGGACTGGTGACGTGAAGGATGAACGTGCTGGAAATGTAGGGCGACCGCGTACGACAACAACAGAGAGTAATGCTCAGCTTGTGCAGAAGGTGATCGAACAGCGGCCTCAGGTTTCCATTCGCCGTGTTGCAGCTGCGGTCCAAATAAAGCCAACGTCCACGTACCGTCTCATGCGCCAGAGTTTACACCTCTATCCATACAAAATTCAAACTCGGAAACCCCTCAGCGCTTCTTCTATTGATGCACGAGTAACATTTGCTAATGATATGGTGCAAAGGATTGATGTCGGCGATATCCAAGTGGACAGCGTTTGGTTTAGTGACGAAGCTTATTTTTACCTGGACGGTTTCGTAAATAAACAGAACTGGCGCATATGGGGAACTGAAAACGCCCATGTTGCAGTCCCATCATCCCTACATCCTCCAAATGTGTTGGTTTGGGCCGCCATTTCTTCCAAGGGGCTCATTGGTCCATTTTTCAGATCCGAAACGATTACTGCACCACGCTATCTGGACAATCTTCGAGAATTTGTGGCGGTACAAAATGCCTTAGACGACACTGCGAAGACCTCGTGGTTTATGCAAGATGGTGCCCGGCCACATCGCACAGCCGAGGTCTTTAATTTCCTGAATGAACATTTCGATGATCGTGTGATTGCTTTGGGCTATCCCACACATACAGGGAGCGGCGTGGATTGGCCTCCCTTATCGCCAGACATGAACCCCTGTGACTACTATCTGTGGGGACACGTGAAAGACCAGGTGTACCGCCACAATCCAGGAACAGTCGAACAACTGAAGCAGTACATCTCTTCTGTATGTGAAGCCATCCCTCCTGAAACGTTTATAAACGTTACTGGTAATTTCGTTCAGAGACTACGCCATATTATTTCTGCGCATGGTGGATATGTGGAAAATATCGTTCTTTAGATTTTTCAGACTGCAGCGCCATCTGATGTTGAAAATTGTAAGTAATTTCGTAAGTTTGTCTGTCTAAAAATTTACTATTGTCTCAAGCACATTACAACAAACGGTGTATTATTGATTTTTCAAATATACCGTCATTTTTGAAACAGCCGGAATAAAGTTACTTTTACTTCCAAAACCGATTTTTAATTGAAATTAACTTTATAAAAAAAATCTGCAACCAAAATCGAAAATGTAATCAAGGAGTGATCTTGAGAGGGACCTTACTTATGCAGTGCAAAAAAAAAATATTAAAATTAAAATGTCAAAATGCGACAGAGTTATTACAAAAATGCCTCTCCAAAAGAACACTATAAAAAATTGACCCATTTGATGCAGCGTCACTCCACAGCTTTTATAGAATATGTCTTTTATGACCAATGATAATGCTCCATAACGCAATAAAGTAGCCATTTTTTATAAAAGCGGCGGAGTGAATGACGCTGCAGCAAATGGGTCAAATTTTTTTACAGTGAATAGCTTTAGCTTGCGAGTTTCTTCGCTGGCAGGGACAGAGGGTTTACAGAATGGCAAATTCACAGATTGCGTTTTCTATTATAGCTTTCAAATTGCCTGCAGTTCCATCTGTTGTTGAAAATTTTAAGTGATTCCGAAAGTTGTATACCTGAAAATTTACTATTGTCCCAATCATATTGCAACAAACGGTATATTTCTAACGCTGCCCATTTAAATTTTATTGATTTTTCAAATATACCGGTCATTTTTGTGACTCTCTGCATCGTCACCAACACTGCTAAAATTTGAAACTTTTGCTGCATCGTCACTCGATGTTATTATAGAATAGCTCTGTTTTGACCGATGAGAATGCTCCATAATACAGTGAAGTAATCATTTTCTATAAAAGCGGAGGTGTGATGATGCAGCAAAGGTTTAAAATTTTTAACAGTGTAGTTTTAAAATACGATGCATAAAATATTATTTAAATCATGCCATAAGAAAGTAATTTTATCCGGGCAAATAACACTTTATAAATGTAAAATATCCTGCAAACTCAAATACTGTTTGCGAAATGTATACCCATTTCTGAACGCTGCATTCCACTATCGAAGAATCTGTTACATCCATGGCAAAAATGCATTTCATTGAAATCAAATCGAATGAGACGCACTCCATATCCTTAATCTCCTTCCTTTGTATCAATGCTGAGTGAGCTCAGTTTCGGCTTCGACTGAGCGCCAATCGCCGTCAGCGCCATCTATTGTTTGGTTTCCGAACTAAAATCAAAAATCACGGAGATAAAACTTATGGCATTATACATAACCCTCCTGCAAAAATTTTTTTAATAGCTGTCACCGTTTTTATGTTATTGAATTTTAAAATCTACCGGTTATTTTTGGAACACCTGGTACCTTTCCAATGTTTTATTTGCATTTGGTGCTCATTTCGCTAGTATGAAATCACCCTAATTTATTGAACGAAGTATTCTTTGTGAGATTTTAGGAAGGGAATAATTTTATTTTCAACGCATGTTGTAAAAAGTTTTAAATAGTTATGACAGTTTAAAATGAATCTTTCTTAATTGCTGATTCTGTGCGAAAAATGGAGATTGACAAAATAGTTTGTCTTGTATGAGGTGAGGACTGCGTTTCGAAAGATTTTGTAAAAATGGGAAAAAAGAGACTGAAGTCCCTTGTGATAGCAAGTTCGGAAAGAGGTGCCCATAAGTGGAAAATACATGAAGAAATGGCTAAAACCTTAATGAATTTACAGTTCATTCAGAAAGTAGGAAAAGTTATTCAAGAAAGAATTCTATTAAATCATACAATAAATCTATTGCAGAAAAACGATCAACGTCCACACAAATTATTCCATTGAAGGAAAAATTGAGAAATTTCCGTTGTTTGAATTTAAGGAAAAATGCTTGTTATGTTCTGATACATTAGGCAAAGCTTTTATAGAGAAGGAAAAAAGAAAGCTCTAAAGTATCACGAAAAATAACTTTTTTAAAAATTTAATCATTAAAATAAGACACGTCTCATATCTATGCTTATGGAGAAATCTATGGAGAACGGTTTCGGAGCGAAACAAGCAGAAGATGATGCAGATACACTATTTGTTAACACAGCTATTGAAGTAGCAAAGTTTGCTGCGCTTACTGCTTTTTTGGCGATGATGTTGACTTGCTCTTAATGTTGATCACTTTAGCACCTCCAGAGATAAAGATACTTTTTATTAAGCCTGGAAGAGGACGAATTTCAACCACACTGTATTCATAGCACTGTCTTAAGAATGATGCTGTTCTGAAAAATCATATATTGTTCCTTCACGCTTTTTCAGCTTGTGTCTCGACATCAGCAATATTTGGGAAAAGTAAAATGTCGTTAGCAAAATTTTTGAAAAAGGAAGAAGATCATAACATACAACCTTCCAGCACTTTTAAAAGTGATCAAGTATCTTAATTTGAAGTTTCCAAGGCAGGAAAAACTATTTTACACACTTTATATGGTGGTAAAGCAGAAATTTCTCTCAACAAGAACCGTTATGTATGTTTAAAAAAAAATTGCTGTTGGTAAAAAAAAAAAAAAAAAAAAAAAAAAAAAAAAAAAAAAACTTTTATTGTCGCTGCCTACTGAAGATGCAGCTAGATCGCACAGTTTATGTATTTACCATCAAGTACAACATTGATTGAGCAATAAACTACTTCATGAGAACTGGGGCTGGCAAAATGCACCTAATTTGTCTCCAATTCCAGCTACGTTACCGCCCGCACCAAAAAATATTATTATACCTATTTTTTGTACTTGCTCCAAAGAATGTGGAAAAGCATATACATGCCGAAAAATTGGATTGAAATTTTCTGATATTTGCATAAATTGCTGCGGAGTTTCATTTCATAATGCAAGCAAAATTGAATTTGAAGACGAGAAGATATTGAACGAGGAAGATATTGAAAGTATCCTGCCCACTGCAAGGGAGGAGGGAAGGGCTACTTCTGAATAGATCGAAAGGCAAACAAAAAATAATGAGAGCAGCACAGCAACTAAGAAATAAATACAGATAATGACGAATCTGAATCGAGTGTAGAAATTGAAGCCATGCAAAGAACTACTAAAGCTGAAATTGGATTAAGCCAATCACTATAAGTGGAATATGCCTACGGGGGAAATCACAGTAAAAAAAAAACACACTCAGTGCTTTATCTCAAAGGTAATGTGGAAATAAGTATAAATGTATATTATACATTCACTTTCCCCATTCAAAGGTGAGAATTATAGATCTATTTACATAATTTTTTTTAAAGCAGCGGCAGATTTTTTGAATTTTTATAATTTTACTTTCAAATATGTTCACTTTTTTATATTTTTGACAGGGAAGGGTTGGTGTGACAAACAAATGTTAGTGACACTTTTTATAGGAAATTAAATTATCTACAGCTTTGTAATTGAACTTTTTTCTCTAAATGTCATTGTTAGTGAGATATTCGCAGAAAACTGATTTTCAAGCTCATTAGCGCCCCCTGGTGGCGAAAGCTCACATCGGATCGATGGGGACTTTTAGTATGTTTAACTACATAACCTAACTAGCACCTACACCAAGGGTGATTCTCGTCCGAAAATTCCGAAATTTCCGAAAATTTAAGGCATCCTCTTCCGAAAATTTGAAATTAGGTTATCAGTTACGCATAGTTGCCAACTTGTACGGTTTTGCGCGCGGAAAAAAACAATTGCGTAGAAATGCAAATTTCGTGATAGGATCGCCGAAATAGCATACATTTCGTCAATATTTCGTGGGAAAATGACGATTTCGTCAATGCTTTTGTAAATTAACTTTGTCAAAAGATCGATGAAAAACACGAATTTCCTGTGCGGATCGCGGAAAAAACGGCAATATCACCAAATATCGCAGATAAAACGCTGATTTCTTCTGAAGACGGCGGGAAAACGCCGATTTCGTCTAAAGATTGCGGATATAACGCCGATTTTGTTAAAAGATCGAGGGAAAAAACGCAGTTTTCGATAAAAGATCGCTTAAAAATATTTTGTCAAAAGAATATTTGAAAAAATACGCCGATTTCGTCAAAAGATCACAGAAAAAACGCTGATTTCGAGAAAAAATCGCGTAAAAAAGCAAATCTTGTCTAAAGATCGCCGAAAAAACGCCGATTTCACTTAAAAAACATGAAAAAACGACGATTTCGTCAAAAGATCGCGAAAAAACCGCAAATTTTGCTAAAACTTTGCTAATTTCGTCTGAAGATAGCGGGAAAACGCCGATTTTGTCCGAAGATCGCTGGAGGGGGGGGGGAACTCACGACCCCCCCCCGCGCCGATTTCCGAAAATGCGAGGCGAATTTCCGAAAAAAAATTTCATCTAGAATCACCCCTGACCTACACAAAAATCCAGCTTTGTTCGAATTTTTTCCCCCTATTTTTGCTAAAATGACTGGGCTATCGCCCAGTTAGCATTTTGCACTTTGAACACTGTTAAAAATTTTTAACTTTTACTTTATCGTCTATCCATCGCTTTTATAGAAAATGATTACTTCATTGTATTATGATGAATTCTCATTGGTCAAAATAGAGATATTCCATAAAAGCGGTGGAGTGACGATGCAGCAAAAACTTCAAACTTTTAACAGTGAAAAGATCGTCTGTCTATGTAAGTGTAACATAAAAGCATGCAAAATGAACACTTCTAATTGGTCGATTGCTTCAAAATGAATTTGAAATTTAAAGTTTTTATTTTTAAAAAAGTTCTAATTATCAGATTTTTATGAAATTTGAATGGGACCACATGGGCCTCATACGCTTTCAAACAAACAAAAAAAAAGAATTATCAAAATCGGTTCATATTTGCAAAAGTTATGCGTGAACAACAAATACATACAGGTCGAAATCATAACCTCCTCTTTGAAGTCGGTTAATAAAAAGGTCTAGCTGCCGATAAAAAAGAAATATACATTTTAGCATAGGAATTTTCTATTTGTACCTATAAATGCAATTTTTCATTAAAAATTCGTTATATATAATTTATTTGCGCTTCTGATTGAGAATAAAATAGTTCTAACAGAAATTGTCAAAAACAGCCAGAATATTACAGTTCTATGTGCAAAGCAATCACAGACAGCATATCGTATAATGTACTATTATTGTATTTTATTTTATAATATATTATGAAAACCTGCAATCTTTTATTCCTTATTTGAAAGAATAAATTTGGTAAATAAATCGTCTTTCGACAAAATATAGAAGAAATTTTTATCAGTAAAAGTTGTTTTAAATATATTTTTTAGTACTTCGATAAGGAAAATGAATTTAATTTTGTTTGATTAATGGACATGATCCATGCAAGGAGGAAGTACTAATCAAAATTGATTCAGATTTACAAAATCCTGTCGAAGAATGAATGACAATTTATGTGAAGTACCAGTAATATACAGGGTGGCCATAAAAAAACTTTGCCGATATATGGAGCTCTAGCGGCCAGTCCATTCAACCGATCGAGCTGAAATTTCAGATATAGCTATTCAGAGGTATGAGCTCGAGATTCTGTGAACGGCAACAAAAGGGCGCTCACGGTTACGGTTATAGTTACAGAAACTTGAAAATTTTCAATGGCAACACCCATTTTTTTCATCGCAAAATGGTCAGCGCATGAGAAAACCCTAAAGAGCGTTGGAACGATATGGATCTTGCAATAAACGGACGCGTTATGCTCGCACAAAGTCAGCTCTACGAACGGTTCCAAAAAAAGCACGACCAAAGCGTACGAAGAAAATTTGAATATGACAGAGACAAAATACCAATCACGGAATATCGTTTGCCAGATAGTCAGCGTAGAAAACGGATAAAAAGTAGGGTGGGAATGTTAGTTCTTCAGTGGAGCTCGCAGATGCCAACAAAATGACTTCGTTCGTGGTGAGTTGGTAGAACTGTTATCAAAATGAGATGAATGCTGCGAAAACCTGGCGCGTTTACCGTCGAAACCATCGCCAAACACGTGGCCTATGCATTTCACAAGCTCTTCAGGATTTAGTAATGAAATTCGAAGAAATTGGCTGCACCTGTGATAGTCTGCGATCCGGAGGACCAACTGTTCCTGAGGATACTGTTGTGGAAGTGCATCACATAGTGACCAGAGGACGCATGCAAACTACAAAAGGTGCATCTCGTGTATTTGATATACCAAAACAAAAGGTCTTAAAATTTCTGCGCTCTGTAATCCGCATGTTTCTTTACCAGCACGCCCAGATGTTGGAAGTGAGAGACCATCAACAACATATATAGACTTTGTTAATGAATTTCTTATCCAATATGATGGAGATAACGATCGACCTCTTCACATATTATGAACGGAAGAGGCACGTTTCACCTTAACTGGTAACGTCAATGGCCTCCGCGATGCCCCGACCTCACTCCTATCGATTTCAGGTTCTGGAAATATCTAAAATCTAGAGTGTACATGTGCAATCCGCAAACTTTGCCGGATTTCAAAGATTCTATGGAACGTGAGATTGCAAACATCCCTCATGCGACATAACGTTCGGCTGTATTGTCCACAGTCGCCATCATGCAATGTGTAATCGCCTGTGATGGCACCCATGTGAAAAATGTGTAATCAAAGTAAAAGTTTTCTCCGTCTTGTAATCAGAGATTAGTGTACTGACTCTGTCATATGCAAATTTAATCCTTGCGTCCCAATCGTGTTTTTTTATGGGGAAGGGGGATTCGAAGAACAGTTTTTTGTGCGTGCATAACGTGTACGTTTCTTGCTATACACGTACGGTTCAAACGCTCTACAGGGTTTTCGCATGCGCTGAGCATTTTGCGATAAAAAGAATGGGTGTTGCTATTGAAAAATTTCAAGTTTCTGTAACTATAACCGTAATCGTGAGCACCAGTTTGTTGCCGTTCAGAGAATCTAGAGCTCATACCTCTGAATAGCTATATCTGAAATTTCACCTCGATCGGTTGAACGAACTGGTCGCTAGAGCTCTATATACCGGCAAAAAAATTTTTATGACCACCCTGTATATTCTTTTTACTGAACCATGCATCAAAAATGACTGGTAAAGAAAATTCCTACAAATCAAATTAATAGGGAAAACTCTGAGTTTTTCGTAAATTAAAAGTGTCTTTACGTAGTTACGCCTCCTGCCAATACCTCATCCCGAGCTCCGAATAAAATCGAAAGAGTATGTTAATGCGAAGCAAAAGATTATTGCTCCAATACAAATTAAAACATTTTAAAAATGCTTAATTTTTTGCAAATTTAACTTCTCCATACATGTCTTGGAAGAATAGAAACAGCATGTATTTAATGAATATTATAAGCTTTCACAAAATGAGACTACTTCATTGAAAACGCGGTTGAGTGCCTAGGTAAACAAAAGAAATTAAACACCAACACAAATTCCCGTTAATAGCACTCCTTTTATCATTAATTGTTTATAGGGAGTAACAAGGTCAGAGTGTACAAACAATTCTACTTAGGAAGATTGTCCATTAGTGAAAAACCGTTTTATACAGAACATCAAAATCGGCTACCCGAACTGGTGATAAGTGGAGTAAAAATTCAAGTAGTCCAATCTCAAATGATGTGGAGGATAAAATAAAATTCATATTGAAGATTTTCCAAAGATTGAGTCTCATTATCACAGAGCAAACACTAAAAAAAAGTACTTAGAATCGGGGCTTAACTTACAAATAATGCATGATTTCTTCTTTCAGAAATGCAGAGAAAACAATGAAGAGCCAGTGAAAAACTTCATTTAATTTTAATATCTAAATTTTTGTCTTGATTTTCATACTGTCCCTTTCTTGCCTCCTTCCCCCCATAGAAATAGCACACTAAAAAGGGGAATTTTTCGGGTTCATATTTAACATAATTAAATATTTACGACAGTGTTCAATTACATAATATATTTAACTTGTATAAATTCATTAATTTTGCGAAGATGCTATTAATTAGTCTGAATAAGTGGAAGCAGCAATTTGCTGCTATTGTATTAAAATATAGTTAATTATAAATATTTTACTATCCACTGATGTTTATTCGATTTAATCAACAATATTTCACCTTGTTAAGCTACAAAAAGTTACACAAATTAAGAATAACATGGTTATTTTTTATGATAGAGCCCTGTTATACTAAGTAAGACAAGACGTTTGAGAATAATATGGTTCCATCAAATTTTTTAAAGATAAAAAAATCCACGAAAATATTTACGAACTTTGATTTTCTAGAATTGCTGTCAATACCTACAAACGAACTTATTAACATTAAAAGTTTTTCAAAACACTAGCTACAGAGCATCCTTATCTTATCTTATCTTTATTCTTATTCTTATTATAATTATTTTATAATTATCTTATAGCATTGACTAGCTGAGATCAACCTGTACAAAGAGCGTTTTTTACTTTTTCTATTTTATTTATAAATATTTTTAACTAGGACACTTTCCTTTTCGGAACCGGTTTTGAAAGCGATAGCATGCTCTTGGAAAAAAATCTGCAATCAAAATCGAAAGGATAAAAAAAGCAGATGTAGAGATCAGTATCAACTATCCAGTGCAAAAAAATCATTTAAAAATATAAAAATGCAAACGTGATAACTTAAAAATTTCTTCCCTAGTCATTCCAGGTGACTGAAGTAACCCCTTTCTTTCCTCTTCTTTCTAACCGATGACCAGGACTTTACTGCCGGGTTGCACCAGCTGAACGGATTTGACACCTGGGATCATGGCTGGTGACAGCCTAATTGCTGCGTTGCGGCAATAAACCTAACGTCCTCTTTTATTTAACGCCTTTATTGCCGTTTATTTAACATTATATTATGTTGTTTGGCACTTGTACATTTCTACTCAATTTGACCTCGTAATTTAGAATCTTAATCAGATGACGAGCTTTCATCTGGCAAGGTAATTTTGCACGAGCTTTAAACAGCAAGAAAAATACAACAGTAAAAAATATTTACAAAAAGATGCTTGTGGCCTGTGTTGGATAAATGACCGTGCGGGCGAATTGCAGAGGTCCTACACTGTAAAAAAGCTGCAGCAGAGATTCCAGACAATGTCCGTAAAAAAACGGACTTTATTTCTATATCAGCGAATTTTGTCAATACATTAACGGTTTTTGCCCATAAAACACAAAAATCACGGGAGTTGGCCGTTTTTGTGAAAAAGGTGACATATTCCGTAAAGTTACTGGGTAATTCAAGGTAAAGTACCGTAAATGTACTTTTTTTTTACAGTGTAGATATCAGTTGCGAGTTAAATGAAATTGTCATGAACTTTATGCTCTCACACAAACCGGTTGCTTGATATACATTTCTTACTTTCAGTACACATACTTTCAGTTCAGATGTAAGGACAAAATTTGACTTTTTTAAATTTAATATAAATTCCATATGTATTTTAATTTGTAATTTTCGTTAATGTTACTGAATTCATGTTTGTTCATGATGGAAGTATAAATTTATTTCTGAAAAAATTCCAGGTATTGCTGATATCACCGAATGTATTAATCAAGCTTTTTTTGCTTATTAAGTCTGGTTAAAAACGAAATAAAACTTTCTTATTTTATGATTTTGATGTAAATTAGTAATGTACCTGTAGTAAAAATACATTTCATTTTTATAATGAATATTTAATTATACACTATTTATTATTAACTTTACATTTGCTTTTAATGTTTTAATCATTTTAAAAATTATCCATTTTTTTTATTTATTTTAGTTTATTACTTTATTTAATTATTTTAATATTTTATTATATTGAGAGCATTCATTATAGTTTCGATTGCATTATTAATTACATTCAAATTACTATTTAAAAAATGTAAACAAAGCAATGACCAGAAATCCGCAAAATTCTAAAATCCGCACAATATCTGGTCACAAGTTGTGCGGATTTGAGGGTACATTTACTGTATTAATAAATGTTTTCTTCATTCTATTAAATCCAATCATAAGTAATTAATTCAGTGATATTTTATGATAGGTAACTGTGATTCTAGCATGTTTTGGTGATTACGTTTTTTAAAGATGGATTCATATTACTACCGTATCACTGAATTTAATATGTAGAAATATAATAAATTTTACATTCGTGTCTGTTGCCATGAGTATAAAACTTCTTGAACCAAGATCTAACTATTTATAAAGCTTGTCTTAATGTGAACGCACCACATTTGCCACGTTTGACGTGCAATTTGTAACTTGTTTAGGATATGTAATATTCTACATAAGATACAAATAAACAAAAATTCAGAGACTTTTACGAGAATTATTAATATACAGGCCTGTAAAATTATCTGATTTTTTTAAATGTTTCTAAAACTTGTTTAACTCAACTCAAGAGTGGAAGTTCTCCTTTACAGTGAAGGTAGTGGTATTGATTAACAGCAAAAATAATCAAAATTTTTGGGATTGGCATTTTTGAGAAAATATTTTTAATAAAAAAAATTAATATTGTACCAAATAAATTAAATACAAATTTCAAAATGGAGTACATCTTTTTAAACAGAAAAATACTATCTTTAAAATAAAAGAAACCGCAATAAAATAACTTGAGTCGTTCCAGAGATACAGCACTTTCAAATTTTATCGAAAATCGCGAATGGGAAATGGTGCCCTGGATGCCATCTTTGTCACCTTGTATTTCGGGCCAGGAATTTTTTGGGGCAAAACAAAAATATACAGATATTTTATTTTTTCCTGAATTTTAACATTTGTTCAAATCAAAAACTTCTTAGAGTATGAAGGTAAGACTTTTTCTTCATACTGCCCGAATTGACATGAGCTATACAGTTTCCATTCTTTATTTTATTTTTAAGACGTTCTTTAAGGATGTATTCGGAAAAATGCTTTTCCACCTTCAACAGCTCGAAACTTTCTGATACAATTTCAGACACTTTTTTAAAAGTAGAAACACGAAACTTGCTGACAGGATTTTTGAAGAGACGTATACGGTGCCGTGTGATGTCATTTTACGATCCATTCATTAGAATTTGATTTATAAACAATTATCTTCTCAGTATGACCCTTTTTTTCGTTTCCAGATCTCCCGCTTCGGAAAAATAGGTTCAAAATGCCGTTTTTGGTTGTTTTTTTTTGCAATATTTTCTGCATTTATCAAATAATCGACAATCACGGCACCTTATGTACTTTCTCAACCAGACAATTTGCCTGTTTGATGCTTATGAGAGCAAAAATGAATTGAAAAATAAATCGGAAAATAAGCAGTTTGAATCGAAATATACAATTTGACGGATAAATGTTCTTTCTCTTGCCAATAGATGGCAGCAGCAGAATTGCTGTTGGAAGCAAACAAATTCATATCAAAAATCTATTTATCTTAGATACAGGCTCTTGTGTTTATAAAATTTTAATCGGTGAGATAAATTGTTAATTTATAGATCAATACATTGTGCTCTTACATAATGTGGCATCTAATTTCTGCGATGCAATTATTCTTTAGAGCCCAAGGTTTATTTTTGTACTTTTTAATTTTCAGCTATGGATTTATATTAGGAAACTGATAACTAAGAAAGATTAAATAGCGAAAAAAAAAATAATAATAACATTTACTTTTATACATAAAATTTGATAATACATAGGGATTCAAAAAGTACATTTTTTGACAAAGTTTTAGGTTTTTTTTTTTCACTTTTTTGCATTGCAAAAACCTTGAAAAACACAAATTAAATATATATTTAATAATTTTTTATTAGGACTAAGGGACTCTACAAATGATATCTTAACGCACAGTAAAATAATTTACGTTTTTATTTTTATATATTTCGTACATTTTTGCTGCAATCCATTTTTCTAAAACACGTAGCTCGCTAAAAAAGCCCTATAAGACACGAATTGCTATTTTGTTTAGTTCTACTATTTGTTAGGCTCCATTCAAATTCAAACCAATTTCTCTTTTTTTTCAACAATATTTATATACGTGGGAAAAAAAATAGTAAAGACGGTTGTTTTATAGGATACATCCTAGAATCTAGAAATATGTGTGCATTTCAGCAACAAATGCATCATCGTACTGAATGTTAATGAGAAAAGTTTTCATTCATTAAATAATCTTATTGCAGCAGTTTTGAATTTCCCCTTACGATTCAATGGCAAATAAATATGTAAACTAAAATAAACTTGAGATATGGACATATATATATATTAAACAGGGGAGGTCTTATGAAACTTATTTTTGTTTAAACTAACAAGAATTTCTTTCATGTGGACTGCTATGTTAAACCAATTTGTCCTTTTGAAGACTTTCCAACATAGCTGAAAAGTGTTCTCGATTTCGGTTTGTCTGTTTGTCTGTCTGTGCCCTAACTTGAGTAAATGTACTCAGATTGACATGTAATTGATATATATTATTGAGTTTTGCCATGGTATATTTGGTATTCAAAACTGAACCACGAATTTTGCTGTAATGATTAGTAACTGCATCCATTCATTCATCACTATTGAACAATGAAAAGTGGCAACACAAATTTCTAGATACAGTCGACTCGTTAATTCGAACTCGTCGGGACCACAAGAAAATTTCGAATTATCCGAAGTTCTAATTACGGAAAACATGCTTAATATATACTATAAGGTACTATTACAAAGGAATTAATGTTATAGTGTTTTTTTAACTTATTTCGTCTGTTATCATTAGAATACGACTTAATATTAAATTAGAATGTATAAATACATAAACTAATTAAAAGATTAGAAACAAGCACGATGAAAGAAAAAATTAAAGCGTCACTGGTGGACAGACGGGGCTCTAAGAATGTGAATATCAAAGGCATTGTATTATATGTATACTCGTTCGGAACAATTTTCACAAAAATCAAAGAAAGAAAGTTATTCAAATGATCTGAAATCCGTGAGAAAGAAAAGAAAAATGAAAAATCGGAATTCTCGTTAGTTCGAATTAAACGAAGTCAAGAGAAAATGAGTTCGAATTAATGAAAATTTTTAACGTTATTCTGCCATTGAAAATTTCGGGACTTCATGTTTAGTTCGAAGTAAGTGAAGATTCGAATTATCCGATTTCGAATTAACGAGAGTCGACTGTATGTCTTTTGTTTCCCTGCTAATTCTTTTTCAGTCAGAAATCAAAGCGGATCCAAGAGAACGGCGATGACAGACGATTCCGCACTCCATTAAAGTATAACAAGTTGGAAATTGCACGTGAAGCGTAGCAAATTAGGTGCGTTCGGACGATAACGAAGTTTTAAAAATATTACGTTCATATATCAATCTCATAACATTGTAAATAGTGAACTACAATTAAAACGCTCATCAAACAATGTTCTCCCTATACCATTATGTAATGGAATACTTTTGTGTGGCCTTGTAAATCAATAACAAATGTTCTTTGCACCACAAATTATGTAAGATGTATATTGTAATATGTACTTTATAGTTGCATATAAATTTTATTAAGTTCGCATGAGTGTAACACGATTAAAATGCATTTGAAACATTTTTCCCCATTGACCGTAATGTAATGGAATACTTTTGATTGTCCCTGTAATTGATCTATGCATCCGATTTTCATAAAATTTGTAATAACTCGAAAATATTATGCAATAATTATGTATTTTAAATTTCAAACGTATAGAATATATTTGAAACTTTTTCCCCATTGACCATAATGTAATTGAATACTTTTGATTGTCCCTGTAATTGATCTATGCACACGATAATCAAAAAATTTGAAATAACTCGACAGAATTATGTAATAATTGCGTATTTTAAATTTCAAACGATTAAAATGCATTTGAAACATTTTTTCCCATTGACTGTAATGTAATGGAATACTTTTGATTGTCCCTGTAATTGATCTATTCGTCCGAGTTTCATAAAATTTGAAATAACTCGAAAAAATTATGTAATAATTATGTATTTTAAATTTCAAACGTATAGAATATATTTGAAACTTTTTCCCCATTGACCATAATGTAATTGAATACTTTTGATTGCCCCTGTAATTGATCTATGCACACGATTATCAAAAAATTTGAAATAACACGACAGAATTATATAATAATTGCGTATTTTAAATTTCAAACGATTAAAATGCATTTGAAACTTTTTTCCCCATTGACCGTAATGTAATGGAATACTTTTGATCGTCCCTGTAATTGATCTATCCATCCGATTCTCATAAAATTTGAAATGACTCGACAAAAATATCTAATATTTATGTATTTTAAATTTCAAACGATTCGGTTGGGTAGTTTTTGCGTTGTTATATGCGGACAGACGGACGGACGGACAGACGGACGGACGGACAGACGGACGGACAGACGGACGGACTGAACGACAACTATAGGTGCTACGTATTATATAATTACGAACGCACCTAAAAAAGGGGGGAGGGGGAGATATAGGTAACCGTGTAAATTGGTCATTTTAGCCGTGTTTATACAAAACGAATTCAACTGAGAATACATATCTATTTATTTAAAAAAGGAAGGATTTTCAGCATTGTGTAAAGGATTCTAATTTCACCTCATCTATACTAATAAAAGAACTAAACGCTCTTTTTGGGGGGGGGGGGACAGCCCAAAGTCTGTCCTGGTGTACCTAATATTCAGAATTTCAAAATTCTAATTATTAACTGAGTAATTAATGAAAGTCTAGCACTCACTCTCATAAAAAATCGCCTTTTTTCACCCTTTCCCCCTTCGCTTACTTACTGTAAGTTGGTTGTATAAAACTTTTTCAGAAATAATTGAAAAAGTTGGTACAGAATTAAAGAAACCAATTTAAAAGTGGCTGTTTTTTTTCCAAAGACCTTTAAAATTCATAGCCCGACAAACTGTCAATTTAAATGAGGATTTTTAATCACAGTTGTTATACATCAGATTGTTGGCACTTGATACATTAGAATGTATGTGTTGTTAGCTGTATTGCAGTAAAAAAAAGGTATACAAGGCTTTTTTAGGAGATTTTTTAAATCATTGATTAAATTTAAATGTATTCTATTTAATTTAAAATTTTACTATAACTTTAATAATTTGTTTTTAACACTAGAACAGCCGGATTTTGGATATACCTAAAACCGCCGTTTGGTGTCAATTTGACCCCCATGAGAAATTCAAGCCATATTAAAAGAAATATATTTTTTAAATGATAAATGAGGTTTAAATTGAAAAATATAATAGTTTTTAAAGGTTTTACAACTTTTTCTTTTTTATTTATTTAGTTTTTAGTGATCGTTTATCCCGATTTTTACATTCTTTTGAAATGACAGTATATAAATGACAATGTATAATTCAAAATATTTTACTATACAATAGTACACAAATACAATAGATTTAATAATAATAATGCATATATATATATATATATATGTAGTATTACACAATAAAATTGATAAGAAAAGAAACAAAAAAATAAAAATACAAATAATAGAAATTAGCGTACAACATGTTTCAAAGAGAGAAAATAAAAAACATAATTCTTGAATAAGTATATAAATGTGTTCCAAAGTTATTTAGACATTAGCACAAGTAATACAATATACGTGCTTGACGGTGACATCAACACACTTACCACAAATTGGTTTCTGACATCCCTCACAGCTTGCAGAAGTTTTATTTCGTCCCTTGCAATGCACATTTCTTTCGCTTCAGGGTCTGTGGTCGATCAATTGAGGGGCATCTGTTGCGCAAATTGCTACTTCTCAATTCTTCCACAAGGGCAAGAATAAACGCTTGACGTGAAATTGAGGTTTTTGAGCATTCCTTGAAAATTGTCCAAGCATTTAGTGCAGCAATATCAAGGACGTTATAAAAGACGTGAAGAGGCCATCTGTGAGTTCCACATCTTGTAGAATATTTTCGTAGCATCTGATCTGCTACATCTACACCACATTTAGTTTTATTGTAGTAAACAACAGTGTCCGACTTCTTTTTTGCACTACTTTCTGCAAACACATTCGTGTGCATAGTGCTCAGAATCACGACATTCTTTTTGTTCTTGCACCTGTATATCGTGAGTATTTTATTCCCATTTTTCAGTGCAGAAAATGAGTATCGTGGGGAAGATATGTCGCGGGCAATAGGAGGTAATTCTTTCTTGTTTAGACGCATCGTCCCAACGATTGTGGTTTTCTTTGCCGAAAGTTCATCGCAAGCTTTACAGACGTGAAAAAATTGTCAGTAGTGACATTGAGACCGGAGTTTAGATATGGTTGTAGTAATTTCAGCACTACACTTTCTCCAAGTAGTAAATCAGTTGCCCGTTCTTCATCCTTACCTAAATAAGGATAGCCATTTAACACATATTTCGAATTTACATCAGTTGCTAGCGAGAACTTGATGCCGAATTTGTCCGGTTTATTTGCCATGTATTGGATGAATCTGCACCTTGACTTACAAGGCAACAACTGTTCATCAACAGTTATTTCTTCAGTAGTATTATAACATAAATAACAATTTTAAATCAGCTACCAAGTTTCTGAAGCGAGAGCAAATTTGTCCGTGGCCAGGCGTTCTGATCTGCTACTTCGCAGATCGAATCTGAGATATTGCACGATTTCACGGAAACGATTGCGTGGCATTGTGTCTTTGAACACAGGTGGTCCCCAAGTTTTATTCCATAAGTCATCTGCACAAAGCTTTGAATGACCTAGTGCCCCACGGGCGTATAAGAGGGCGAAAAAAAGCATCCAGTTCTACCAGAGTAATATACCAGTTGCTGTCATCTCCTAGCTGACGTCGTGCTTCAGCAACTGTGTATGTTTGAATGTGTTTCACCTTTTGTTTCAGTCACCATCAAACGCCAGGCTGAAGCTGGATTAGCCCCAATGTTGCGACGAGCATAAGGTGTTGGTGCACTAGCAATTTTTATATTTCGAGCTGGTGTGCGACCTGTAGTAGAAGTAGGTGTGCTAAGGTTCATCGGAGTCCAAAGAATACCGCTGGATGACGTGTACTTTTCGTTACTGCTGACAACAGAAAGATTAGATATCTTATTACCTCTTTTTTGCGCACGTCCACGTGAAGTTCCTGATCTTCGAGAAACAGGAGAAATCACATTGGTAATATATTCTACAGCATCACTGTCACTGCTTTCAGAAGACGACGCATTCTGTAAATTCAGATTATCTATGCGAAAATCTTCATCATTACTGTCATCACCACTCATATCTGAATCTAACTGCTCCAGGAGCGCAAGGCACTCCTGTGTATTTAATCCTCTCCGCATTTTTATAAAGGAAAAAGACTACATTTTTGTGGCAATCGAAATCTTTAAGAAAAACAATGCTGTGGAAAATGGTTTCAAATTTCGTTTTCGACCATAGCTCTAGAAGAACGATTTTCCCTCCAAAAATTCTGTAGTACGCCAGCGTTGCTTGGATGCGTGCGCATTTCAGAGAAGAGTCAGTATGCTTAGAAGAACGCCTCCCCCCCGTTATTGAAGGCGCGCGCGCAATAGAGAGAAGACTACCCCCAACCCCTGCTCTCCGCGTCACTATGCGTCATCGAAACAAAATAAAACTGGAGTTTACTTTTCTCTTTTTTGCCATCGCGATAAGAAATGCGTGTTCACCCATGCGCAGTAATCAAAACCGAGATATGGCGAATTCAAAAACAGACTTTATCTTGAAAATTTATCATTTTTCTTATGGGGGTCAAAATGACACCTGTTGGCTGTTTTAGGTATTTCTTTGATTATTTTTTTTAATAATTAATATAGAAAGATGAAACATTGTCACAGTACGCTTAATATAATTTTAGAAAAAGTAAAAAAATATGAGCTTCGGTGTTCGCTTACATGTTGAAATAAAGCATTGTAAATTGAAAAAAAATGCGAAATGACCCCAACGGCGTTTCTAGTGTTAAAACGAAAATAAAATGGCTGTTTGGCGTACAATTCTTCGAATCGGCAGACGATTCATGCACCATAATTAATTTGCTTTGCTATTAGGAAATTTTAGATCAGAAATAGTCACTAAAAGAATAGTAGCAAAACTGGTTACAACCATAATGTTTAAGCTATTAAGACATAACTCGTTCCTGACCTGAAATAAAAGAGAAAAAACGACCTTACTCGGATACAAACAAGACAAAAATTCCATAAGCATAAGCCCGACTCGAACCTAAAGATTCCATTTGGAAACAACAACAACAATTAAAAAAAAAAGAACCAAATCCGAATTCCACAAAAATGTTCAAATGAAACATAACGCAAAAGAACAAGCAAAAATAATTTTTGTAGATCTGAAACCGATAACAATATTCCAAAGAACTATAACCCGATCTGAGTAAGACAATAATTTCCGTGGACACAAATCCGATATGAACCTATAAAACCGATAAAAAATTCCATTTGAAAAAAATCTGAAATTTGATCCAAACCACATCTGAATCAGACCAAAATATTTGAAAGAACCATAACCGGATTCGAGTAAAACAAAATCATTTCTGGGGACATGAACTCAATCCGAACCAAAAAATTAAATTGGAAAAAATACCTGAAATTTGAATCGAACTAAGTCTGAACCTTACAAAAATATTCCGAAGAACCATATCCGAATCCGAACAAGACAAAAAATTTCGTGGACATGAGCCCAATTTCAGCCTAAAAAATTTCTTTGAAAAAATCTCGAAATCTGAATTGAACCAAATCTGAACCTGACAAAAATATTCCAGTGAAGCATATCCTTATTCAAATAAGAGAATAATTTCCGTGGTCACGCAACGGGACCTGAAGCTAAATATTCCATTTCAAGAAAAACCCGAAATCTGAAATGAATCGAATCTAAACCTGATAAAAATATTCCAAAGAACCGAGCAAGGGAAAATAATTTCCATGCACATGAATCTGACAGGAACCTTAAGAATCAATTTGAAAAAATACCTGAAATCTGAATAGAACCAAATCAGAACCTGAGGAAAATATTCCAATTAACCATAACCAGATCCAAACAAGACAAAATAATTTCCATGTACATGATCCCAATCCGAACCTAAAAAGTTGTTTAAAAATCCCGAAATCTGAACCTGACAAAAATATTGCAGTGAAGCATAACCTGATTCGAACAAGGCAAAATAATTTCCCCGATGCGAACTGTAAAATTCAATTTGAAAAATAAATAAATAAATAAATAAATAAAATAAATAAATAAATATCCGAAATCTGAATTGAACTGAATCTAAACAAAAGTAATCTAAAGAACCATAACCGGATCGGGATCTGAACAAGACAAAATAATTCCTATGGACATGAATCCATTCTGAACCTAAGAAAAATGTTTGAAAAAACCTAAAATATGACCTAGACGAAATCTAAAACCGACAAAAATATGCCAAAGAACAATAACCAGATCCAAACAAGACAAAATAATTTCCGTGACATAAACCCAACCTGAACCTAAAAATGTTAAGAAATAAGACCCTGAACGAAATTTGAAACCAACAAAAATATGTCAAAGAACCATAACCTGATCCAAGCAAAGCAAAATAATTTCCCTGGACATGAACCCAAACCGAACCTAAATATTATATGAGAAAAAAACCCCAAAATATCACCCGAACGAAATCTGAGTCCGACAAAAATAATCCAAAGAATCATAACTCGATCCTTATAATCAACAGAAGTTTCTGATTTATTAATGATTTATAACATAAAAAGAATATCCTTTATACTAATAAAAATACATCTACTAGCAAAAACTCATTTTAGTTATATTTCGTATGAAATACTACCTATTGCGTTCACACCAATATTGGAATTTCTGAAAAATTTTTGCAGATCTACGCCGATCATGATCCCTAGACCTCAAAACTACCGTCAGTAACAAAGTTTATCTATCTATCTATCTATATATATATATAGTATACCCCTATATATATATATATATATCTATATATATATATATATATATATATATATATATATATATATAGGGGAAGATGGGGATACTTGAGCCACTTTTTAAATTTTGATTTTTTAAAAATTTTTATAATTTCTTAGAACAAAATAAAATATTGAAAATGAAAATTTGATAATTTTTCTTCAACTGAAAACCACTTTCAATTTTTGATAAATTTAGAAATGGGCTCAAGGGGCGGAAAAAACAGGGTTTTGGGGAGAAAAAATTCATAACTTCGTCAATTCTCAAGATATTAAGTCCAACTAATTTTTTTATAAATGTTCTTAAAATTATCTAAAACTTTTGTATTTACAAGTTTTTGATAGGACCAACTTTTACCGATGAAAAAAAATTAAAAACGAAAAGAAAAAGGGGGAGTGAAAAAAGAAAAAAATCTATAACTCCGTCAATTTTTAAGCTATCAAATCTAATTAAATTTATTTTACATCTTCTTAATAATATCTACAACTTTTATACTTACAAGTTTTTCATAGGACCAATTCGTATAGAAAAAATAAATTAAACAAAAATAGGAGTTGGAGAAAAAAACCTCAAATCCAAACTGCTTATATTCTGATTCATTTTTAAATTCATTTTTGATTTTAAACGCATCCAAATAGTAGATCCTCTTATTAAGAAACTGTATAAAGTGACGCATTGGTCAGTTTTTTGATAAAGACAGAATATATTTTTAAAAAATCTACCAAAAAGGGTATTTTGAACAGAATTTCCAGAAGTCATTTAAGTAAGTACTCAAATAAAAAATTGCATTTTTTTCTGGCTCGTTTTTAAATCCATTTTTGCTCTCAAATGCATCCAATTTATAGATCCTCTTATTTAGGAACTATATAATGTGGCGCATTGGCCAGTTTTTTCATAAAGACAGAATATACAGGGTGATTCAGCTCGTCGGTGACAAACTTTAAGGATCGATAGAGCACACCTAGACGAACATTTTTGAATAGGGAATGTAGGGTCCCTGACGCGATGGTAAGGCGCTAGGCGCTTTCGAAAATTTGGGTGCCGAAATTCGAAACGTCATAAAAACTAGGGAAATGGTTAGATTTTCTTGCTTGTTGCGTCGAAATGATTCTGTTTGTTTAGACTTTCTTCAGTACCAATTTGATATGCGTATCTCTTAAAACATGGATAGGGGGCGCTGCAGACTTTGGAGAGCTAGACAACAACTTTAAGCCCGTTATTTTGATAATTTAACACATGCTCGCCAAAGTTTATACTCTAACTTAAAGTTTGAACCCAAAAGAAGAGCCCTGCAAAAAGCGTAAGAGCCGGAATAAAATGTCAAAGTACAGGGTGGTCGAAACTCGAAGGCTCCTAAGAGATAAACAAACAGATTTCTTGACTTATGGCATGCATTTTCATGATTCTGTTTGCTGGGGCTCTCTGAAACTCAGTTGAACGGTACAAAAAGAAACATCGATAGGGGGCGCTTTGGGCAAAAAACATAATTCGTTGACATTTCGGACGCTAACTGGAAACGGGGCGCTACGATCAGTTAGAAACAAAACAAGAGAGTAATTTACTTATCATAAGAAGCTATTAAAACTGCAGTTTGTTTGTTTTTTTTAACAAACATAGCTGGTTTCAATCATGCACAATGCGCGCAATAAAATTTACATAAGGTGCTTTTTGCTGATTTATGCAAAAGATATCGTACCATATCGATATGCGAAAGATACGTAATGCGTAGACGACAACGCGAGATGACGTAGTTGTATGCGCAGACACGTCTTTTGAACGTGCGGTACCTACTTAAGCTTCGGGTTACTTGTCTGCAGATCGGTAGTAGGATGGAACGGTACACAAACTCTGAATTGGCTGACATGCATTTGGCGCTGCTGGTTGTAATGGACGAGCCGCTCAGCGGTTGTACGCCGAGCGTTACCCCAACAGGCAAATCCCCTGCCATGCCTTCTTCGCTCGAGTACACCAGAGGTTGTCCACAACGGGATCTTTCGACGGAGGCAGGCCTGAACGGGAGCGATCAGTGAGCACCCCCGACAACGAAGAGGCTGTGCTTAACCTGGTTGAGGACAACCCAGGTCTTAGCACGAGAGATATCGCCAGACATGTTGGCATTTCGCAAGCAACTGCGTGGCGCATCTTACGTTCCCGGAATCTGCACCCCTACCACATCCAGCGGGTGCAGTTGCTCAGAGAGCAGGATTTTGGCCCTCGAGTGGAATTCACAAGATGGTACTTGGCGATGAGATCCAGGGATCCCCGTTTTGTAAACAGCATTTTGTTTACGGACGAGTCCACCTTCAGCCGGGAGGGAATGTGGAACGCCCACAAAAGTCATGTGTGGTGTGATGAAAATCTGTTAGCCACATACCCATATTTTTCTTATCAATTGTATTCAATATATATTTTTATTTAATCAAATACTATATCCACTAAGTTTTTATTTATTACTTACCTTTTCCATCGATGCAGCTGTTTCATTTTATTTAATTTGCAGAGGGAGAATTATTTATTTTAAACCATCGTGTTTCGTTCCTATCGGATCTCATTGTTGTTTTCCACGCAGAGTTCGCCGTAAATTTGTTTAGACTGCACGGTAGCGTGAATCATCGACAGGCGGCGTGACTGATGTTTTTCTCCGCGGAGCTTGCTTTGAGATCGGCACGCGCCTATGCTAATGATCTCGGCACGTGCATTGGAGAAGGTGGGAGTTTCCCACTTCCGGTCTAAGGTGCGGTCCAGTCCGGCTGATCTGCGAGGGAGTATAAATAAGAGACGGTGGTGTTTGCTTGCAGGTGGATAGATGATTGATTTGCTGTGTCTGTTTATCTTGTCGGAAGCTCGTGTAGTTATGCTTTTGCTAGTGATAAGGAGTTAATATGATGGTCGTCCGTTTGTTTTTAATACATTATGAGGTCTGAAGGGGAATGCAGTAAATACGGTGAAGATGATTTTTAACTTTGTTTACTTTTTCTTCAACTTACGTCTTTCAAGTACTTTCAAGTATTTAAAGTTAATTATTCTGAAATGAGCACTGGAGGGAGGTTTTTAATTATTTATTTGTTAAGCCAATTATTGTTTTTAGTTATAGAATTATATTGATAAGTTATTTATTTGAATGATATTTTTAGACATCGTTATTTTTAAATATGAAAAAGATTTTAAATAAAAGTTGAGTTTTAAATTAATTCACTTGTCATCATTCTGTCTAATTTTTACACCTACTGCTTAATTACAAATTGAAACATTATTTCTCTTTTACACACTTTAGGGTCTTTGCTTCTGCTGTTGCAATTTTACTTTGCTCCATATTAGGAAGTATTAGAATAAGTGCTTTGATTTAATTTAGCACTAGTTATGTGAGTAGACTCACATAACATTTTTGGTTATGGGCACTAGAGACCCATGTAATTTAATTTTTGGCAATGCCTTTAATGCAGTAAGGTGTTTTTAACTACGGCCCAATAAGAATTAAGAGATAGTTTTATTAGGGGGGGCCGTTAGTTTTTAAAATGATGACAGATTTTGTTTTTGAAGTAATTTATATTATAAAAGATAAATTTTTTTTGAAAATTTTTAATAAAATACGTTTTTAATTACATAAAATTTTGGCTGGCCCAATTTTTTTTAAATTTTTAGGTTTTTATATTTAATTTTATCAAAATGATGCAAAATCAAATTCAGAAATTAAATTCTAGTAATTATGCTAATTGGCAGTCCGATATGAAATATTTGTTAATGGAAAGAAATGTTTGGGACATAGTGGCAGAAATTGAGAAACCTCCGGTGCTCAATGAAAGTAGCTGTGCTCTAAGTGAGAAAAGTACAACAAGTACTGGATGTGTCACTGATAAAGAGGTAAAAGAATTTAAAGTTCGTCAGAAATTGGCTCTTTCAATGATATATTTAAATGTCGAGCCTGATTTTCGAAAAATAATAGAAAATTGTGATGATCCTGTTTCTGCCTGGTGCTGTTTACGCACTCATTTCTACCCTGATACTAGAAGTAGACACATACAGGTCTTTACCGAGCTGTGTGAATGCAAAATGGCCAATAGTGAGAGCATAAATTTGTATGCGTCTCGATTACTAAGAGTAGCAAATCAGTTAAAATCCATTAATAAAGATTTTGATGATACGTACGTCACTTTTCAATTATTGAGGTTTTTACCTCCTAAATTTGATTCTATAGTACAGATAATACTTAGATGGAAAGACGATGAGTTTATTTTTAAAGATGTAGTGACAGCACTTGTCGCGGAGGAAACTAGAATCCAAGTTCGAGAACATGATCATAGAAAAGTGTATCCAGAAGCACAATCAATCCAGTATCAGAAGAAATCAGGAAGGAAAATAGTGTGTCATTTTTGTAAAAAGCCAAATCACATCAAGAGTCAGTGTCATCTATTTTTGCAAAATATACCTTCATATAGCAGGGACAAGTCCCCATCAGCCCAGTTTTCGTCGTGCCGAGGCTCTTCACCTGTCAGATCTTCTAGCCCTGGAGATAAGAGGTTTCCACTCCGACGTTCCAAATCCCCAGTTCGACATCAAAAGTTTGGTTCCTGTAGACCTGATGATAGACGTAAAGGAGGCAGATCTAGAGACACTCGTGCAAGAAGTCCTGACTATAAGTCCTCTTCATCGTTCAGTCCTGAACGTAAGTCTTTTACATCCTTTTTCCTGTCTCAGGCTAACTTGGTCGGTGGAGAAGCTGACTGGGTCTTTGACACAGCAGCTTCCCATCATTTTTGTAAAGATCGAGATCTTTTTATTGATTATACACCATTAAATGATGAACATATGGCAGTAGCCATAGAGGGTGTAACTTTTCCTATTGTTGGATGTGGAACCATTAAATTGAAATTTGGGCAAAGAATTTTAGTATTTAAAGATGTTATGTTTTCTCCTAAATTAAGACGTAATTTAATATCGGGGCCTCGATTGGATGTAAATGGGGCATGTTTTTCTGGTGGGAATGGCGAGGTGAAGATATCATGCAACGGACAACCCCTTTTTAAAGCCACACTTAAAAATGGCGTTTACTATTTGTACCCCAAAGTCCCTAGTAAAATTAGTAAGAAAGTCAGTTTTGAAGCATCTTCTGCTGATAAACGTGACGACATGTATGTTTGGCATAGGAGACTGGCCCATGTCAGTCCTTATTTGATAGCACATACATGTAGAAATGCAGGAGCTAGGGGTTTACCAAATTTAAAGGAAGGGGAATTTAAATGCGAGTCTTGTAAAATTAATAAATTCAGGAGAACATCTTTTAAATCTAGAAATTACATAAGATCAAAATTTCCTTTAGAGCTTTTGTATACTGATGTCTGGGGTCCAAGTCAGGTTGAGGGTAGAAAAGGAGAGAGGTATTTTGTCTCTATAATTGATGATTTCTCGCGTAAAGTTTCATTATACCCCATGAGAGAAAAGTCGGAAGTTTTTGAAATTTTAAGGCAACACATTATAAGGTCTGAAAGGTTTTTGGGCAGACAAGTGAAAGCCATTAGGTCCGACAATGGGGGAGAATATGAAAATAATAAGTTTGAGGAATTTTGTGTTGAAAGAGGAATTAATCATGAGTTGACCAATACCTTTACTCCGGAACAAAACGGTACTGTTGAACGTTATAATCAAACTGTAGTAAATGGGGCTAGAACCATGTTAGAAGAAAGTGGTATGGATTTAAAATTTTGGCCAGAGGCTGTTCTTCATTTTACCTACACATGGAACCGCGTCTGTCATAAAAATCAAACAAAAACTCCATTTGAATTATTTGGCGGTACCAAACCCTCTGTTAGACACCTGAAACCTTTTGGTTGTGTGGCGTATGTTGGAATCCCTCGTCAAAAACGGTTTAAATTAGATCCTAAGGCTATAAAAGGATTCCTAGTTGGTTACGCTTTTCGAACTAAGGGATACAGGGTGTATTTACCTGAAAACGACAGAATCGTAGAAACCATAAATGTATCATTCGATGAACACACCAGTTACAGAGACGCGCTTAAAGGAGCTGTGCTGGGCGACATACCAGGGGAGTATCAGTGGGTTCCTGTTGCTGGGAGTGATATCGAGGAAGAAGACGTTGTTGAGGAGGTCAGAGCCACCACTGACAGCTCCAATGACTCCCTCGAATCATCTTCTGGTACAGAGAGTGCAGGTCAGGAAGTTCACACTAGTAGTGATTCCCCTAATATACCTCACACCACTTTACGCGATACTCACTGGAAAAGAAAAGTTGTACCTAGAAAGACTGGTCGTTCTCGAAACGACATTTACTATTTTGATGTAGATAACGGTTCTGAACGTTTAAGGTCTAATAGGGAGGTAGAGAATTATTGTAGGAAAAATGACATAATTTTTAAGCCCAATTTGTTTGATTTTACAGGAAGTAACACTTATGAAGGAATAGTTTCTGACCCCAACATTGTTGACCCAAGTGCAGACATTTGCCAAACTAAATCCTGACTATATGATCTGATTATTCCTAAAACCTATAATCAAACTTTAAAATCTGACCAACGTAATGAATGGCATAAGGCAATGAGGGAAGAAATTGACATCATGCACGAAAGGGGTGTATGGCATTTAGAAGAATTGCCCTCAGGGGTTAATCCTGTAGGTTGCAGATGGGTGTACACAGTAAAAAGAGATGACAAAGGTAACATAGCCAGGTATAAAGCCCGGTTGGTAGCCCAAGGCTTTAAGCAAATCAGGGGAGAATCGTATGAAGAAACATTCAGCCCGGTTGTTAATTTTAGTGTCATCCGCTTTTTCTTTTCATTACTTGTGTCCCTCAAAGATTGGCTACACACCCAGTGTGATGTTAAATGTGCTTATCTCTATGCCCCTCTGACAGAGAATATTTTTATGTCACAACCCCCAGGTTTTGTTGAAGTTGGTAAGGAAAATTTATTTTGTAAGTTGGATAAGGCTATATATGGGTTGCATCAGTCTGGTCGGGTTTGGTTCTTTGAGATAAATAGAGTACTTTTAGAAATAGGTTTTGTAAAATTAGAATGGAGTAATTGCGTGTACATTTTAGATTCAGATTTAGTTTTATTATTATATGTTGACGACATTGTTTTATTTGGGAAACATAAAAGGATTATAGATAGAGCTTTAGAACTTTTGAGCAAGTATTTTGATTTAAAAGTCTTGGGAAAGACTAAGAAATTGCTAGGTGTAGAGTTTGAAGAAAGTGAGGAGGGCCTGCGAATTCACCAACAATCCTACATTGAGGATGTTTGTAAAAGGTTTGAATCGTACAGGTTTCCCATTTCTTCCCTACCAATGAGTAAAGGTTCTGTCTATTCTAAGTCCGATTGTCCTAAATCTGAGGATGAACGTAGAGAAATGTCTCAATTACCATATAGAAGTATTCTCGGTTGTTTGTCTTTTATTGCAAATAGAACCCGTCCAGATATTTCATATGCAGTAAATATACTTAGTCAGTTTCAATCGGATCCAGGGATGACACATTGGTATGGCTTGCTGAGGTTATTGGGATATGTAAAACATACAATTAAAATTACCCTTAAGTTGTCTTGTGAAAAACCCCAGTTGATAACTTTTTCTGACGCAGACTTCGCTGCAAACCGAGATGATAGAACTTCGTTGGGCGGTCAAATTGTTTTTCTAGGCAACTCTCCCATCTCTTGGCGAACATTTAAGGAGAAAAGTGTAAGTTTGTCTACAATGGAAGCTGAGTTTATAGCCATGACTGAGGCCACGAAGGAACTTCTTTGGTTTGACAGAATTTTAGATGAGTGTTACAGTAAGAAAATTGTCACTGGGGAAAGGGTTAAATCTGTTTTGTATGTGGATAATAGAGCTACTATAGATTTTGTAAAGTCGCCCATAGAAAACCATAGGAGTCGTCATATTGATGTTAAGCTGTTTTTTGTCAGAGATTTAGTTGATAAAAATACTTTTGACTTACTTTTTGTCCGTAGCAAGGATAACCTTGCTGATGTTTTCACTAAGCCACTCACAAAATTTGAATTAACAAAGTTTATTGAATATATATTTAAGTAATTTTGAAAAATGTATTTTTGTATAATTAATGAAGTTCATTATTGTATTATGTTTTTGTATCAGTATTAGTATCAAATGTATATTTGTTGAAGTTAAATTTATGTGGAAATTTGTATTGAAATATTTAAGATATTTTTTTTATGGTTTTTGCTTGGTAGATATTTAAAATCCCACCTGAATGTGGTGATACTTCTCGATGTCCATTTCTGGATGTCCGAACGGCCCCAGGAAGCGGCTCGCAGGGGTGCCAATGTAATCTGTCAGAGTGTCATCTGGGGGTGGATTTTCGAGTTGACCATTGCCACAGGAGGGTCCTATCGCGGGCAGGTTATTTTTTTAATTCTGTAAGTCCTATTTTATTATGTTAATATATGGAACTGCCACTTAACTCCCTTCTACCTTGCAAATGACCTTTTGTTATATATTTTTATTGTTATCTTTTGTTGGGTTGCAACCAATATATTTCTTTAAAGGTTTTTCTTAATTAGCATAAAGTTAAAGTTCATTTGAAAATGTATAAGGAAATTTGAATTTTTGAGATTTTTTTTTTGCTTGGGTGTCCCGGGCACCCAGGTGAAGAGGTTTTTGTATGGGAATTCTTTACATTTAAAGTGGTTTACTTCAAGTATAACAGTTTAAATTAAAATTTGAATATTTTGAAATTTAAATAGTTTTCTATTGTTACAAGTTCCTTGTCTCTATGTGAGTGAATGAATTGATGAAATCGTGGCGCCACGTAAGGTTGTATGTAAGGTTGAATGTTTGAATATGTCATGTATTGTATTGTCTAACTAACTTTTTATGTAGGTACTTTGTAACATTATAAACTCACGAAATGTCTTGCAGACATGTGGAAGATTAAAATGTATGTTATATTTGCAATAGTTTTCTCTTGTTGTATTACAGCTCACATAATGTCGTACGGACATGTGGAAGAATGTTCTATTTCTGAAATTGTTGAAACTTCTTTTGAATTTAACTGTAATTTAATTATCCTAATTTGCTTTTGAATTTGATATTTCTTTTGAAAATGAACTGATGATGCTGTTCTTGATATTTTTGATTTGTTGCTGAAATTTTTGAAAGATTTAGTGCCATGAGGCAAAGCTGAAATGTATTGAAAGTTTTAAAATGTTTAATGTAAAATTTTTGAGGAAATTTGATTTTGAAGGTTTGATGTTATTTTTCATGAATTGAAATGTTAAATTGTTTTAAAGTTTGAAGTTCTATGATTGTTATTGAATTGTATATTTAAATGAATTCACTTTTGCGAATTGTAGTTCTTGAATGAATGTTTAAAATTCTTTTATTAGTTATTTTGTTGAATGATGTAGAAATTTTGTTTTACAGTATATAGATTATTTGGATTGTACAATCACTCTGGTGCTCATTATTTAAGTAGTTAAGTTCGTATAGTTTTTGAGTAGTTGTTAATTTCATTTTTGCTGGTTTTCTTTTGGTAAATTTTATTTTGGACTTTACCTTTTTGGTATTTTTAACAATTGATAAGAGGGGGGGCATTTGTTAGCCACATACCCATATTTTTCTTATCAATTGTATTCAATATATATTTTTATTTAATCAAATACTATATCCACTAAGTTTTTATTTATTACTTACCTTTTCCATCGATGCAGCTGTTTCATTTTATTTAATTTGCAGAGGGAGAATTATTTATTTTAAACCATCGTGTTTCGTTCCTATCGGATCTCATTGTTGTTTTCCACGCAGAGTTCGCCGTAAATTTGTTTAGACTGCACGGTAGCGTGAATCATCGACAGGCGGCGTGACTGATGTTTTTCTCCGCGGAGCTTGCTTTGAGATCGGCACGCGCCTATGCTAATGATCTCGGCACGTGCATTGGAGAAGGTGGGAGTTTCCCACTTCCGGTCTAAGGTGCGGTCCAGTCCGGCTGATCTGCGAGGGAGTATAAATAAGAGACGGTGGTGTTTGCTTGCAGGTGGATAGATGATTGATTTGCTGTGTCTGTTTATCTTGTCGGAAGCTCGTGTAGTTATGCTTTTGCTAGTGATAAGGAGTTAATATGATGGTCGTCCGTTTGTTTTTAATACATTATGAGGTCTGAAGGGGAATGCAGTAAATACGGTGAAGATGATTTTTAACTTTGTTTACTTTTTCTTCAACTTACGTCTTTCAAGTACTTTCAAGTATTTAAAGTTAATTATTCTGAAATGAGCACTGGAGGGAGGTTTTTAATTATTTATTTGTTAAGCCAATTATTGTTTTTAGTTATAGAATTATATTGATAAGTTATTTATTTGAATGATATTTTTAGACATCGTTATTTTTAAATATGAAAAAGATTTTAAATAAAAGTTGAGTTTTAAATTAATTCACTTGTCATCATTCTGTCTAATTTTTACACCTACTGCTTAATTACAAATTGAAACATTATTTCTCTTTTACACACTTTAGGGTCTTTGCTTCTGCTGTTGCAATTTTACTTTGCTCCATATTAGGAAGTATTAGAATAAGTGCTTTGATTTAATTTAGCACTAGTTATGTGAGTAGACTCACATAACAAAATCCACATGAAACCAGAAGCCGAGCAGCCCAGGAGCGTTTCTCAGTAAATGTGTGGGCCGGCATTCTGGGGGATTGCCTCATTGGCCCTTATTTGTTACCTGAACGGCTGACAGGTGGAAATTACCTGATTTTCCTGGATCAAGTGCTGCCGCAGCTTCTGGAGGAGGCGCACGTACCCGAAGGTTCGCGTCGCCAGATGTGGTTCCAGCACGATGGAGCTTCGGCCCATTACACGAACGACGTGCGTCTCCATCTAAACGCAAGGTATGGCCAGCGGTGGATCGGGCGTGGGGGTCCAGTTCACTGGCCTGCCCGATCACCAGACCTCACCAGCTTGGATTTCTTCCTTTGGGGTTACCTGAAGACCGAGGTATACCATACACCTGTCAGCAGTGCTGAAGAACTTGTGGCGCGCATTGTGGCAGCTGCAGGGCAGATCAGAGATACTCCTGGCATTGTTGGAAACACACACTCCTCAATGCGACGGAGGTGCGAAGCCTGCATCATGGCCCAAGGTCGAAATTTCGAGCATCTTCTGTAGTGTTATTTTTTGTAAATAAATTTCCAGTATCATTGATGTTTTTGGTCTAAATTTATTCAGAAGTGTTGAGCAGAGGTAGAAAATGTGTTTTCATTATTACTAACTGATCGTAGCGCCCCGTTTCCAGTTAGCGTCCGAAATGTCAACGAATTATGTTTTTTGCCCAAAGCGCCCCCTATCGATGTTTCTTTTTGTACCGTTCAACTGAGTTTCAGAGAGCCCCAGCAAACAGAATCATGAAAATGCATGCCATAAGTCAAGAAATCTGTTTGTTTATCTCTTAGGAGCCTTCGAGTTTCGACCACCCTGTACTTTGACATTTTATTCCGGCTCTTACGCTTTTTGCAGGGCTCTACTTTTGGGTTCAAACTTTAAGTTAGAGTATAAACTTTGGCGAGCATGTGTTAAATTATCAAAATAACGGGCTTAAAGTTGTTGTCTAGCTCTCCAAAGTCTGCAGCGCCCCCTATCCATGTTTTAAGAGATACGCTTATCAAATTGGTACTGAAGAAAGTCTAAACAAACAGAATCATTTCGACGCAACAAGCAAGAAAATCTAACCATTCCCTAGTTTTTATGACGTTTCGAATTTCGGCACCCAAATTTTCGAAAGCGCCTAGCGCCTTACCATCGCGTCAGGGACCCTACATTCCCTGTTCAAAAATGTTCGTCTAGGTGTGCTCTATCGATCCTTAAAGTTTGTCACCGACGAGCTGAATCGCTCTGTATTTCAAAAAAGGTTGCCAAAAAGGATATTTTGAACAGAATTTCCCGAAGTGATCGTAATTGAAAAAATTGAGGAAGTATTCAAAAAACAAATTGCGTTTTTTCTGACTCGTTTTTAAATCCATTTTTGTTCTCAAACCTCAAAAGTCCAATTTACAGATCCTCTTATTTAGGAACTATATAATGTTACGCATTAGCCAGTTTTTTGATAGAATATATTTTTTAAAATGCTGTCAAAGTGGGCATTTCGCACAAAATTTTCCCAAGTGATCATGGTTAAAGAATTAAGGACGTATTCAAATAACAAATCGGTTATTTTATGACTAATTTTTAAATTCAATTTTGCTCTCAAACGAATTCAATTGAATTTTTTGTTATTTAGAAACTATATAATGTGTTGTTTTGGTTGATTTTTTAATAAATTCAGAATATATTTCAAAATATGTTGTCAAAATGGGCATTTGAGCTGAATTTCACTTAAGATGATTCTGATAAAACCAGTTCTTGCAGAAAAATGAAATTAAGAATTTTTCATAAGCCACCAAATGAAGTTATTAAACCGGGTTTATCTCTAATTATACTTTATTTTTTGTTGTTGAAATGAGCACTCTTCGAAATCTACCTCCGCCTATAGGCCAAGCCGACAGGGATTTTTCTATATTTGAGTTAATAATTTTAATTTCTTTCGTTTGTATTTTTTTAGGTCATATATGTAATATAAATCATTCTTATATGTAAAAACAATGCAAATTTTTTTTTATAACTAATATTTAAAATAGACACAAACATAGGTACATTAATATATTTTAAGATTATAGCAGTTAAGGTAGTTTTCGAATCAGAACTACTACTTTTTCACGCGTTAATTTGTAAAGGTAAACTCAAAAGATTAACAGGTGCTCTTATTCAATAATTTAATATCTTTTTATTGTTCGATAAAAGCAGACGATTGTTAAAATGATGCTGTCAAACTTGGCCTTTTGAAGCAAATTTCTGTACGCGATAGACCAATGAAGCTTTCCATGAGACAACAATCGCTTATAAATTAAGATTTTTTCAAATGTAATTTTTAGGTTCGGATTGGGTTCATGTCCATGAGAATTATTTTGCCCTGTTCGGATCCGGTTATGATTATTTGTAATAATTTTGCCCGTTACAGGTCCGGTTCTGGTTGCAATTTTGTTTTGCTCGGATTGGTTTATGTTTCATTGGAATGATTTTTCCGAGTTCATATTTGGTTCAGGTCAAAATAATAATATCACTAAATATTTTAAATTCTTATTTCATTTTCCCACCCATCCCGACTAATATATCTACGAATAAGTATAATAATGGAGTTTCCTTCGGAAAGAGGTTTGTTAAGAAATGAGTGCGGTCCTGGAGGTGAAAAGTGGAACTAATGTATTTTACAGAGCGTGCACAGCTTGCTTTCTATTTTGTGAAGCAAACAGCAGCAATTTAGTAGGAGGCTCTCATAGATCAATACTGGGTTCTTAATTGAGTGGTGGTTACCATTATCTCCAAATAAAAATTTATGAAAATTTCTTAAATTTTCTATTTGTATTCCCTCCCTGTTGATCAATATACACTACCTGGCCATTGATGATCGTCCACTTAAGATTTTAGACATTTTATTAAATATCTAGAAAAATACATGAGGAATTATCCTGAAACTCTCGGTGTATAAGCATAATAGTACAGGGCATATATTTCCGGGAAGATTTTTTCCCGAAACTTTATAGGGGACCATCAATAAATTAAAAAAGAATGAATATCTTTTGGATAACCCTGTCAAAGCTAATGTTAGCAAAAGCGCTCAAACTGTAGATTGTGATTAAATGGCTTATTGTAATAAACTGTGTTCATTTTTATGTTGATAGCATGTATACTCGTAGAGAAATTAAGGTTTTTATAAAAACAGTCCCAAATTTTTCCAAGATTTTTGCTTATAATTTGCAGAGTTCTTAATATAAAATAATATTCTTTTCTGAAAATGCGCCAAACAACATTGCACATAATACCCTGTAATCAGAATTAAACAATAATAAAAAAAGTATGAAAAATGAGTAGGTTTACTAAATAATTTTTCACTGTGCATGCGTCAATGATATCAAAATTCATTTGCATATTATGTTAGTTAAATGTATAGAGCAACTTTTGCGAAAGTCTATAAATCATAGCTTGAAAATTCTGAAAATAATCGTCAATAGAATAAGTTGAAAATTCATTGTTCCCAAAATGAAGCAAAAAATGAGGGATTTTATCCAAATGTAATAGTATGTCCCATATTGTGTATTCTATATTGTCACTAATCAATGAATATATGAATACAACCCCTCTTGTTTGAAACTCATGGAAACTCATGTTTATTTGAATGCCAAGATTGAAATTCAACATTTTAAGTGTTTGTTATTTACTTCTGTGATTATTATTTTTTTTATAAGTAATTGTTGTAAAATTGTTAGGGCTGTATCAAACGGAAGGAAAAGTGGAAAGGAAGTGAAGACAGAGCTACAGCTTAGCTTTTCACGAGATACCGTTTTTCAAACAATTAAATGTAATTCAAATCTTGTTTTTGTGAAAATTAAACCCACTCCACGTCTGGTGTTAATTAATGGACTTAGGTACTTACAATTTGACATTAATATCATGTACAATTTAATATCTAAATAAATATCTCTTTAAAATGAAACTCTATTTATCAAAATATCTTATGAATTACATGTTTATTTTCAGATTTCAATATGCTGACGAAGTCTCACATCATTTACACTAATTTACGACTATGTGCCTCATTTACAAAAATAAAGCATGTGCGTCTAAAACACCTTCCTCGTCCTAGGCTTTCATCAAACAGCTCCATTATCATTCCCATTCGATTCATTGGTTCTGCGGCAGAACAAAAAAATCCAGCTCGAAAAAAAGATGAAATAGACTTTCCCGAGAAAAAAATTTGTGTATATACCTGTGAAAATGTGTATGAAAAGTGGAAAAAGGAAGAAAGAGTTTTTAAGCTTCCGCTAAGTGGAGTTCATGCGGATATTTCCTATATAGATACAATAGATTTATTCAAAGAAATTGGTTCCAAACCTATCAAGACTGTTCTGTGTATTCATGGAATTCCTGGAAACTATGGGGTGTTTAGTTACCTAATTAGAGATTTAGTAAAAGAAGGTGTCAGAGTTGTTGTGCCTACATTTCCAGGTATTTGTTTTTTTTCTTCCCACTTTTGATAAATATATACTATTTTGGAACTTTGATTTCATTAATTGTCAGAAGCAGAATTAATTTGTAGCTTACGACAAGCTTCTATGATTTGCTGTGTATGAAAATTCTTTAACTCAGCTATTTTTAACTATGAAAAAAGGCTAAACTGGCAACCACATATACAGAAATGCAAAAATATACATATCCTTTAGAATTTGACGGTTCTGAAAAATATGCTGAATTTTGTAAAAAGAGACAGATATTAGATGAATGACATGATAATTGAAATATACAAAAAAGAAAAAAATGCATATTTCATTTATAGCGTAGGGGGAAATACAGAGAATGTGGTTTCTTGTCAATGCAAAAATGTACATACCCAGGAAAAAAAAAAAAAAAAAAAAAGTTTGCTTTTGTGGTTACAAAAGAAATTAATAATTATAAGGACTTCCGGGACATCTTATATGGCATGCTTTCGATAAGATTTATCATTGTAGGATTGTCAGTTTCATCGCTTGAAAACAATGAAACCATCAGTACATGCGCCTGTATTTAGAGATTAGCATAAATTTTATCTCAGCGCATGTGCTAACGGGTTAAAAAGTTTTGTCAGTGCAATCCAAAATTTTGAGACGAAACAACAAAAACATGGGCCAGAAAGCGAACAGAACATCCCAGTGGTGTAGTCCTGGAAAAAAAAGGTGGGGGTACGTTCGTAGTCTCTAACATTTGGCTCTTTTCACCCATTGGTCAAACTTGATACTGAATCTTACTTTTCATTTTATATTCCAGAGAAAAGTAATTAAAAAAGTAATTAAAATTTTAAATTTTATTTTAATTTAAAAATGATTAACATTGCTTATGTATATCTATATTATACGGAAACTTTTAAAGAAAATTAAAATGTTCAGAATCATGGCAAATTATCTAATATAAAAACAGTGTTATTAGTGGGCTACTTTTTAAAAATTGATTTCTTAATTGGCACCATTTTTCTGAAATGATAAAATATAAAATTTCTTTTATTTTCATCTCAATTAATATATCATCATAATCATTAAATAAAGTTAAATAAGGCGAATTTCACTATTTCAAAAACATTATGCCAATCAAGAAATCTGAATTTAAAAAAAAAGTATCCCATTGGCAAAACTGTTTTCATATTGGATAGTTTTATATGCTATCCATGGTATATGATTCATGCTTTGTTTTCCATCGCCCCTACAAAAATGATGACTGCTGAAGGCTGATTTTTTTTTTTTTCAGAATGTGCATGGTATTTTGAATTTTGGTACCAATATTTTTTCAAAGTTTTTCTGGTTTATAATTGTCTGAGATTAAATTAGACAAAGACATCTTTTATAAAATACTGGTATCTAAATTTAGGGGACCCTACATACGTTTAGAAAAATCTGCTTTCGGCAGCCGCAATTTTTATGTCAGCACTCAGGCCTTGTATTCAGGGGGCGGCGTTTTTTCTGTGGCTTACATTATCTGTTTCCTCAATAACTTATATCACTTTCGCAAAACGGTTTTCAAACAATTACTTTATAGCGAGAGTAATGCAATAGAACTGTTGCGCTACAGTGATACGCATCCATTTAATTTTGTTTGAAGTAGTGTAACATCATTAAAATACTATGTGCAATACTATGTTAATTTACGGACAGTCGGAATGACGAACCATAGTCATAATGACACTTTTCAACAATGTTAGAAAGTATTAAAATGTTGTATTTTTTATGCAGTTGCAAATTTTATAGAGATTGCAGACATTTTTAAACAATGTTGCACTTATTAGATAAAATCTGTTTTATATTTAAAAAAAAAAAAAAACTATTTTAGAATAGAATTATAATAAATAAGATGTTTATTAAAAATCCAAAAATAAACTTCAATCCGTTTTCTTTATAAAATAAAAAAGTGAAACAGATTTTTATTACTTTTTTATACAAACATCAGTCTATTGCATGTATAATGTATTTTTATCGACGATTTAGAAGAAGAAGAAAAAAAAAAAAAGTCAAAGAAAACGGAATAAAAAATAGTCTTTTTCGATAGCCTCAGAGGGTCAGACTCCCTTCTTTTACTCTTTAATTACTTTAAATCCTTAGAAAAGAACAAACTTTGCAGGCGATGTGTCCAGGGTCGAACCGGAGAACCCACAGTCAGTAAGCGAGAACAAAAGGCTAGCTGGCTAGCTCGATCGCTTCCTGGGAGAAACTCGTTTTACTGACCGTGCAAGATGGCGCCTCTACAAACTTTGTTATTATTTTTTAATTGAGAGATTTTGAGAGAAAAAAAAAAAAATAATTAAATTTGAAAATCCAGAAAGAAGCAATTCTGCTGAACTATCTTTGTTGGCAACCATGTTTCCTTTCCTCCCTGTTCTACAAAAAATATAGTTTTATAACAAAAACATATTGATATTTGAAAAATATATAACCCTTATCTAAAACTCATGGTATAACATGGCATACAATTTAAAACGTTATTGGTCAAAACTCAAAAGATACTCAATTCTCCTGGATCAGACTTTTGATCTTCAATTGGGGGAGGGGGAGTCGATAATTCCATATTTGTTTTTGTACGTAATTATCGACTCGCTTAATTATTATAATTTAGAAGGGATTATAAAATTTCGGTGGCTTCTTTTGAGTTCCGATATTTTATCCTTCAAAAATTTAAATTTTGATACAAAATATTCATGGATAGAATTTTAAAAAGTGATACTTTAGAGATATAATCTGGAATTCAAACTAATTCATTGCTTGTAGTTTTTTCCTGTGTAAAGTAGTAATTCTCAAATTTAACCAGGAAATAATGTCATACTTTTGCATTGGTAAGAAACATTTTCTGCATTTTTCCCTATCCTATTAATGAAATGTGCTTTATTTCATTTTTTATTGCTTCAATTAACACTTACATTCATCTAATGTCCCCTTTTCAGAAAAACCAACATATTTTTCAAAATTGCTAAATTCTAAGGGTATGTAAATTTTTGCATTGTATTGTATTATCTTAATTTCCCCCCCCCCCCCCCCACACACACACAAAAAAAAAATCATCCAACGTATTGCACTTTATTTCTATTTCAGATTCAAATTAAAAAAAATAATAACAATAAACTTTTGCAATTCATATTTTATTTTTCTTCTATATTTTATGTTTCAATTTCCACTAAAGGGACATTTTTTAAAAATGAAATAATAATAATCATATTTTTATAGAAACTAAATGAATTATATATTTTTTTCTAGCTGATATTTACCCATCATTGCCTGGGTTAACTAATATTTCAGGCCTCCTGTGTAAAATAAACAAGAATGGAATAAACCGAAAAAATATTGTAATCATTATAATGGGGCCTTGGGTGCATCCCATCCTATACATCATTAAAATAATTTCTATAACAACTCCTGTGTATTGCCTTCTTCATAAATCATTAAAACAGTAATTGCTATAACGGGCTGTGTATGGTTTACACTCATACAAATCGTTAAAATGACAATCACGGTACACTTCACACCTGTAAACCCTTAATAAGGTGATCATTGCAACCAGCAAGTGACAGGGTTCCAGTTCCCAGCGAAATGGAATGTCATGGAAAATGTGAAAAGTCCTGAAACTAATAAATATTTTCTAAAAATTTATAGAAAAGTATTAAAACGTAAAATTCATAAGTTGAAAAATTTGTCAAACAATTGAAAGAAAAGAAAACAAACTGGCAATTTTGTCAAAGCATTGCGGAAATAGTGATTTTTGTTGTGTGCCTCCAGAGCCTGATTAAGAGTATTGGGGGCCCAAAGCCCAACACATTTTTGGGGCCCCCTTGCATAAAAATAGTAGCTAGATTCTTTTTTATAAAGAGTAATTGAGGGGTTATCCTAAGATTATCATACGGTTGTCAAGTTAAACTGAACTGCTTTAATTCTTTTCGTTTTTTCTTTCTTTCTTTTTTTTTTCTTTTTTTTAATAAATGCAGGAAAGTACAATTAACCCTTTCCAGCACGGGCAAAATCTGTTAGTAAAATGAGAAATTATCGACTGATACCGGAATACACAAATAGATTTTTTAGATATTTTTAATTCCTTAATTTAAGCTTTTATTGTAAAAGCAAAATTTTACTAAAATATTATTGGTGCCGTTTCCAAGTTTGGAATGAAAATTAAGTATCCCAGACCGGGCACAGTGTGTCGGAAAGGGTTAAAAGAATTTTATTTTCTAAATAATTTTATTAAATTTAGACCTCCACAGCAGTGGCCACTAAGGCCACTGCCTAGTTGGCCATAAACAAAATACAATTTAGATATGGAAAATAAATGCAAAATAGAAGAAAAGGTAGTAAATAAAAAAAGGCTGGCAAGAGAGCAAGAACAACAATAAATAGATAATAAAATTGAATAAAATAAAAGAATTATAAGAAAGGAGGGGAAAAACTTTAAAATGAACTAAATTCACTGGTTTATATATATATAATTTTAACAAATATTATAATTCGGATGTTAAGTTTTTGTCAAAACTAATGATATATTTTATGTAAATGTTTAAACTGCTTTATCATTATCTCATTCCTTTTTCCACTTCATGATTATAATGCATTTGCTTTTATTTGGGTGTTTTCTTGAAAAATAAAAAATAAATAATATAAGTTATTTATTTGTGTATTCCAGGGGAAAAAAAGTAAATTATTAATGCATTTTTATATATTTTTTTTTATAACAGTTAATATTATAATATAAAATTATATAATTTTCTTAATGCTGCTTGTTATTAAACTTTATGTTAATTTTATAAAAATGTACCTAAAGCTTCTGAAATAAATTGTTTTTAAATTAATTCTACTATGTAGTATAATTTTCAAAAATTTAATTACTATAGATAACAAAACAAATTTTGTGTACGTGTGTTTTGATCATGGAAAATCTCAATTATCTGGAGGGAGGGTGGAAATCATGGAAAGTCAGGCAATTGCCAGACGTGTTTTGCTGGGAATCCTGTATGAGCGCTTCATGCTCATAAACAGTAATGTGGTGGTAAGTATTCTAGTTGTAGAAAACAACAATCACACAATAGGAATCTTTATTATACACAACAAGGGCTCAGGTACAAACATTAATAACAACAAAAAAGTTTGGCATAAATGTTTTCTTTCTTAATCAGTTCAAAATCATGAATCTGTTTTATTGAAATTATGCTGTTAATTTAATACCGAGATTTCTCATGTGCATAAAAATATTTGTATTTGGAAGTTTTATAACACAATACTTTGCTTTTTTTTTTTCATTTAGCCACATTGTATTTGCCGGGAAAATTCAGAAATGAGCTTTTTCGACATTCGGTTGAGGAAAAAACCCAAGTTTTCAAGGATTTTTTAAAAGCCCTGAACATATCAAAGTAAGTCATCCTTATGGGATTGATACAAAAATCACAATATTAGTCATTCTGAATAGAATGATGTCTCAACTACACTTAGCTCTCACTTACAGGGTGTCCAGCAAATAAGACCCCGATTTCAAAATTAAATTTCTCAGAAATAAAGATTGATAGAATTATGTGGTAAATGCTGTGTTTTTTAAGTAAGCTGTAAAAATGTTATCCAGAAATTTCAATTGGTGAACATTTTGAAAAAATGTGAATACTTGACTTAACATTTTTCTTGTTTTAGATTGGTTGCAGAAAACAAGTTTTTTGGTGTACAATGATATAGTTGAACGATTTTTTGAACTAAATTTTTGGAGTTTCAAAATTTAAAAAATTTAATTCCAAAAATCCTTAAAATATGGCACTATACGCTGAAAAACTTGTTCTTTGCAATCAATCTAAAACAAGAAAAATGCCAAATCAAGCATTCTTTGCAATCAGAACACAATCTTTTCAAAATATTCACCTTTGAAAACTCCTGCATAACATTTTTACAGCTTACCTAATAAACAAACCATTTTCTGCATAATTCTATCGACCTTTGCTTTTGAGAAATTTAATTTTGAAATGTGTCAATCCATGTGAAATCATCCAGAAAAAGAAAAAAAATGCTGCTTAATATTTTTGATTTTTTTTAATTCTTTACCAGTTAATTTATTGTACTTTTGGGAGTCTAAAACAAAGATTAAAAAAATTTTAAACCCTTTGATTTTTTTTTTTTTTTTTTTTTTGCCATCCACTTTTTCGTCATGTCACAAGCGGTTTTTCATGAAAATAGTACTTTACAGAATCCTTTATAACTTTTTTATTTCTAAACGTTTCAAAATGATTTAAAAACCATTATATTTAGTAATGAATGAACTAAATTTTCATAATAGGTATTTTTATGATAATGATTAAAAAAATTGCATAAAATAGGATTAAATGTATCATTTTTACAGTGAAAAATTGTCTTTATTGACATAAAAAATTTAATAGAAGAAAGTAAAACTCAGCTTTACATTTATTTTTCTGAATATATACCCTAATGAACTATTCTCAGAAGAAATATGAAACATTTAGAGACGCTCCTTCTTTTTCTATAATTAGTCAAAGTTGGCATCTCAGCATCAAAACACTAAATTTGAAGTTCAATATCTAAAAAAAGGACTGGCTAAAAAATTATCAAAATTTAGCAGGATAACTTTCTTATGGATGTAAACATGTACCAAAGTTGTTATGAGTGATATGTATGCGGTTTTAAAAATATGGAACTTTGAAATTGGCTTGAAAATCCATTTGTTTACATATATTTCCACACCATGAAGAACTCATAATGAATAATATATTCTGCTCATTTCTTCAGATGCTTCTTTTTAAAGTATAAATAACTTTTTTACATAAATATAACTATATTAAAACTTAATTTATGCTCACAAACTTAATATTTCATTTATTTTTAAGCCAGGATTAAGTGAATGTGAGTGTTAATTTTATGATTAAGAAGAAATTTACAAATTCTCTTCTGTTAAATTCTATGACTGAGAACAAGTTTTCTTATCCTGTCCTGTTTATTTTTAATGTGCCAGTGCATAAATATATTATGGTTTAAACTGTAAATACTGAATACTCAATGGTGCAGCCAAGGGGGAGGTTTTGGGGTTAAAACCCCAACCAGAGATAAGAAAATAAACTGAAATTGCACTTATATGAATCAAAACCAAACTTAATATTTAAATGTTTTGGCCTATTTTGGAATTTGTCACTTTATTGAATCAAATTTCATTTAATAAAGTGATTTAATTAAATGGCGAAAATTCTACTTAAAACTTTAAAAGTGCATATTACATGGATTAGTTAAGTAAAAATTGGTTATTTGAACTAAATCACTTTTCTGAGGCATTATTATGCTAAAAGAATGAAGATTTCCTGCCACACAGATGTTCTTTAAGTTTAAGTGTTATACAGTGAATATTCTAATTAGTACGGATTCTATTAACTGGTGATTCAAATAACCGGCAAACACCTTTATCAGAAACTCAAACCCCCCCCTAGAACCAAATTCTGGCTGCGCCACAGTGCATACTTCATTTTATAATTTAGAACAAATTTGCATTTTTGCTGTTTATTTATTCAGTATATAAATACAGTAGAACCCCGATAATCCGGATCGGGTTTTTCGCCTTTTTTTCAAGTTTGAGAAGCGATTGGCTTATTTCTTTAACATTAACTTGTTGCATCGTCATATTCTGAATAATAAAACAAAAACTTTTTCGCCAATCGCTTCTGAAAGTTGAAAAAAAAAATGAAAAAACCAATCCGGATTATCGGGGTTCTACTGTATATCATGTCTTAAACTGTAACTTAAACTGTTGCATGCTTGATTTTGTGATTGAAAACAATTTTTCTTGTTTTATCCTATTTAGTTATGATCACTTAGTGAATAGTGAATAACTGTATCATGTTTTAACTTGTTCATTACTAGAATTTATTTAGCTTCTCATTAAGAGAACTCAGTTGTGTTCTGTCTTAAAGGTTGTTCTGCCAACAAATTCCTGGTACACAAGCATATCGCCAATTTATACCATTATATTTCGATTCAAATTGCTTATTTTCCGATCTATTTTTAAATTCATTTCTCCTCTCAAACTGGCAAATTGTCTTATTTAGAAACTACTCAAGGTGCTGTGATGGTAAATTCTTTGATAAATGCCGAAAATATTGCAAAAAAAGCAATCAAAAACGGCACTTTGAAACGATTTTTCCAAAGCGGGAGATCAGTGAACAAAAAAAAGTGCCCAACTGAGAAGATAATTGTTTGTAAATCAAATTCTAATGAAATGAGCATAAAATGACATCCCACCGCACCTTATAGGTCTCTTCAAATTTTCCTTTCAGTGAGTTTCATGTTTCTATTTTTAAATTGTGTCTGAAATTGTATCAGAAAATTTTGAGCTGTTGAAGGTGGCAAAGCATTTTTTCGAATACACCCTTAAGTAAAAGTGTTATTAGGTGCTTTGTAACATCTGCATGTGAACAGTATAATGATCACAATATCTCAAAAATCTGAAAAAACTCGCTATCATTCAAAGTAAATGATTATATAGTGTGCATTTATGATAAAAAGTGGTGGATTGGAAAAATTCTTAAGCTAAATGAAGAAAACAATGGCCTGTTTATTCACTTTTTTTCACCTGTACTGTATGGACCAACAACTTCTTTTCAATTGTTCAAAAAATGATACGGTTTGGGTTCCAGTAAGTAACATGCTTCGGAAACTAACACCATTGGAACTAATTGGACACAGCTACAATATTACTGAGACACTTTACAATGAGATCCAGATATTTATTTCTATGAGTGTAAAGTAGATTTAATTATTATGTATTCTATGTAAGAAAAAACTTGTATTATACCTTTAACAGTCAGTAGCATTTGAAATAATAATAAAAAAACATATATATTATGCATTTAGGAATAGTTTTTCTTTTAAAAAATGTGTAAACAAATGTGATTTTCAAGTCAATTTCAAAGTTCTATATTTTTAAAACCACATACATATCACTCATAATATTTTTGGTACATGTTTATATCCATAAGTAGGTTATCCTGCTATATTTTCATAATTTTTTAGCCAGTCCTTTTTTAGATATAGAACTTCAAATTTAGCGTTTTGATGCTGAGATGCCAAGAAAAAGAAGGAGCGTCTCTAAATGCTTCATATTTCTTCTGAGAATAGTTCATTAGGGTATATATTCAGAAAAATAAATGTAAAGGTGAGTTTTACTTTCTTCTATTAAAAAGAAACTTTTCTTACTTTTTCTTCAAGAAACACTATTCCTGCAAAAGATGGCGACTTTGAAAAATTCTGGCCAATCAGATTTTGAGATGGCGAAACCCTGTTGGAAAATCAAAATATGTATCAGTCGAGTTTACTGAATTTCACCATGATAAATGAGGATCTGAAAAAAAAAAAAAATTTAACTACAAAAATTACTTATTTTTTGCTTCTAGAATCTGAATTTGCAATGACAAATTGGTGTTGTGATTCAAGATTTTAAAGTTAGACACCCTCTGATGCCCAGGGGTAAGTGGCAGGGATTAAAATTTGTATATCACTGAGTAGCTTTTTTAAAAATATTCAACATATTTTTTTCGTCTTTCAATCTGATATGTATTTCTCAAGTATTTTGTCCATTTCCAGACATTTCAAACACTGTATATATTTTTTTGTTATTAATTTTTTAGGAAATCATTTTCTAGTTCACTCTAAAAATAATGTATATCTGATGTATTTTTATAATATTTTGTAAAAATTTGAATGCTAGTAAATATATTCATTATTTTTTTTCTCCTTTTATTTCCAACCATATTTTTTATTTTTATCATTCACAAAAATAAAGTAGAGGATTTTTTAAAAAAGCTTTTAGAAAAGTATTTCAATGTTTTTATTTTGACATGATTTGCTATGTGTATTATGGGTGTTTATTGAAATTATCTTAGTAATTACATTTACTTTATTTTTTTGTTTATTCATTTTTCTTTTTTCTTTATAGATTAGATGCAATTGTAGCTCACAGCAGTGCAATATATCCAGCTCTGAGACTTGTTCTTGATCCTGAACTGGAAGTTAAAGGCCAAGTATTATTTAATACTGGAGGACATAAGAAAACAGTGTAAATTTCTATTTGTTTATTCCCAAAAAAGATACTAAATTTGAGAGATCAATCGAAATTTATTTTCATTTTCAGCAAATTTTGATTCAAAATCTCTGCTTCAGTGAACATTCAGTGGAATATGTCCAAACATTCGCTGCATACCGAAGCCATAGTTGTTTATCTTAAGAGCTTGCTTTTTGAAGAACTCTTGCACAGCCTGTAATGCTTTCAAGTATTTGTCATTCATACTGTCCCTTTTTGATGATTTAAGCAGTATGAGTGGCAATCAGGTACTTAGTAATAATAATAACTTTTAATTTCTTGTAATAATAAATACAAGATCTAAGATTTTATCTCTAAAAATCATCATTAAAAATAAGTTTGTGGTGGAGATTCTTGTAAATAAAGTTTTTATGCAAACTGTGCTATGTTCTTTAAACTGTTGAGATGATGCATTTCATTGTTGTGGTTTAAGAACATCAAATTAATGCTGACAGTTCTTTTCCAAATAAACACTCTTAAGCAAGCAAAACAAATGTTTCTTTTGACTAAAGTGTGTAAAATAATTTAATAATAATAGGTTTTTAAATAAATAAAGCTAAATGTTAATTTTAAAAGGTGTTATCACAGTCTTATCAATAAAAATATTTCTTGTGCTTGATTTTACATTATAAAAATATTCATTTTTACCTTTTATATAATTTATAAGTTTCTAAATTATTAAAATAAAAGAGTTTTTATTTATGCATTGCTTTGGGTTTTAAATATATTTCTGCAATTGAATGTAAGTTAAAGGTCAACTAAAATTATAATTATTTAAATTGAAAATTGTAATCTTGCCTTATCACCTTTCTAAGAAAGGATGCACTATTACATTTTATGTATTTTTTTCCTTTTTTACCAAATGAAAAACTATATATTAAGCATTTTAAAACTCTGTGCAGATGTTCTATTGTAGAAATAACAGTAATAATGTATAAATGTCTGAAATGTTTCGTTGTAAAATTAAAAAAAAAAAAAAGATTAAATATTTTTGCTTTTATTGAAAATAATCTCTTGTACATTCATTCACATGCATAACTTAAATTGTTGCAGTAGATAGGTATGTGAGTTTATGAATAATTAATTAATAGTATTTCTGTATGAATGACTATATTAATAGCATTAAATTTCAATTCTGAAAGTTTTATTTTCAGCTGAAATTAAACTCAAGAAAGGATCAAAATTCTGTTTCAATTTGGTTTTGACCTGGAAAACTTGTTATGGTTGATCTCTACTAACTTTTACAATCTTTCTTAATTACAAAAAAAAAAAAAAAAAAAAAAAAAAAAACGTATTTTACAAAGAAAATTTATGAGGATGGATAACATTTAAATAGTAAGTTTGAGATGTTTAAAAACTCTCTGGTCAAATTTAAAAGAGATCTAAAAGAAACAACTTTTGTCAAAGAATGTACATTCAAAAATGATCTCTTATATTAAAATCTCACTTCCTGTTTGTATGTATTTCACATCTACTTATTTGAGAATAGGATGAATTGTCCATTAAAAAGAACAACAATTATTTTTAAAGATCTAGTAACATCAATAAATATGGAAACGTTAAAATTTATGAGACATAATTTATTTGTAATTTTTAATTTTCTATTAAAATAATTAAATTTTTTTATCCATAAATTTTGTTTAAAAATTCTGCTAATGAATGAAACTGATTTATTTTTCACTAAGTTTGTTAAGTTAAATTCAACTTTATGTCAAAAGCAAATTATCTTCATTATCCGGGAAATTCATTGAAATTTTAGGAAACCACCAAACATGTGTTCAATTTATTAAAGAGGGATCCCCCTCAGTTTAAGAAATAATTGGAGCTGGGGGGGGGGGGGAGAAGCTTTGAAATTTCAAATGGGAAAGGGGTGGAGTGTTGTGGCATACTGCTGATATGTCGCTTGGAGACAAATAATTTATTTTATTCAAAAATGCTATATGATGTTTCTTATGGAACTTGAGAGTAATTAAAATTTTACCTTTTAATTTCATGTAAAAATATTTTTTTAACCTAATTAAACATAACCCTAAAGGCAAAGTTAGCCGTCTTTCTCTTCTTGAAAGTAATATAGGAAGTAATTCATTCTTGACTCTCTCAATTGAAGAAGTAGAAATGTAATTAGTCTTCAGTAGGGTTCTGCTTCAACTCTTTAATGGAATTTATTGGCCTCTTTATACTATCCCATTTAAGCATACTCATGGGGAAAAATCATTAAGTATCAGATCTGGGGGAACATGGAAGTTCCAAAACATTTGATTGTGGGACAAAATCTAATACATGAGTATTTAAAAACCAAGACACAATGTTTGCAAAGAAAAAATGCATAGACAGGAATTATAGGGAAATTTCTTTTAATTAGCCCTTTTCTTTTCAAATCAGACATTTAATTGCTAGTCCTTACCTTATAATGCTATAGGAAATGATACAATCATAAAAAACTAGAGGATATATGTTAGACAGTATGTGTATTTTTTCTCATGAACACAGGATATGACATTCTTAAAACAATTTTTATTTCTGAAAATGATAGTGTTTGTAAATGTTGCTTATCCATAAGTCTTATGGGATGTACATGGTGTTACTAAATTACAGTGAATTTTTGCTTAAAATTCTCAATTGCTTTTATTATTTTTAAGCCATGTTTGTGTATTTTATTTAATTACGTGTATATATATATAGTATTAAAAAATATATGAAATTCTTTTTCAGAACGATGAGGCCTTATTGGATTGTATATACATGTTCCTTATTGTACTTAACTTCACTTGGAAGAGTCCTTGTACAGAAAACTGGTAAATTTATTATGAGATATATCATGAGGACTCCAATCAAAGATGATAATTTTGATGGAATCATGCTTTTAGCTATAACAATGGTATTTTCAGAATATTGGAAGGTAAAGAAACATATTTTTTTCTACTTCTTAAAAATGTTTCATTTTTCTAAATCATCCATTAATATTTGAATAATTATCCAATGAAGAAACACAATAGACTTAGTATTGCATGTTATTGCATATATCACAATATGACTACTACACTACTTTTTTTGTACTATTTAACTATGGTTATTCAAGAACATTTGTGTTATTTCTTTATTTATAATTTTTTTTTTAATTATCAGTAACATAACATTGTACCATTCTTATTTATAACATAATTTGAATGCTTTCATTTACTTCTTTCAGAATAATGGAAATTTTGAAAAGTACAAATAATTCTTTAATACAAATCTTTGACATACAGTATTTCCGGATTCCTCTAGTAATGGAAATTTTAAAATATGGGATAGCTCTTAAGGGAATATTACATTGTTCTTCATGAGAAAAATCATGACAACATCAGTAGAATGCTATTGAAAGATAAATTACTCCATATTCTATTCTCTGAAACAAACCACATCGACTTTGTCACTAAACTGTGAACAACAAGTGCGAAGTGTGCTATCTTTTTCTCCATTTATATTTAATAGATATAGCTGAATTGATGAGATAATTATTGCATACTAAAAGCTGAACTTACTTAGGACACTTACTTACGTAGCAACGCTTGTGTTATATGATGGACATGATTCACTAAAAATTTGACACACACATACTCAATAACATTTTCTTTTAAGTTTACTGTAGGACTTTTAGACAATCATGGGGTAGATATTCAAATCTTGACAGACTCATCTTCAAGGTTAGATGTTCAAATAAAATGATCCCGAGAACATGCTTTTGTGATTGATCTATAATACATACACATGCTATGTTGTGAGGAACAATAAAAATGTTAATTAACTTAACAAAATTACTTTTGTATATCCACAAATAGACCAAATTATACTTGTGATAGAATTTTAAACTACATTTTTCATTCACATCTGTTAAAAGTGACTTTTATATGGCTACTTTACCATGGATTTTTTTCTCATGAATCCTCTTCACATTGTAATGTTTAGTACTAGAACTTGCAAATACAAGTCGAGGCCTGCTACTTTGGTTAAAATCATAATTATTTTTCATGACACGAATCAAGAAGATGCTTTCCCATACATTTAATTTGCTGTCATTAAATTCAAGATTATAGCTTGAAAAACACATAATATGAAAGATGTGATGACACACATTCAACACAGAAAATTTCCTACTACTTGCCTTCTCTGAAATTCTGAAAAGTGAGTTAGTGATGATCTTTTAGTGATGTTAGTGATGTAGTATGCCTGCTTTATTATTATTGGATACTATACCATATCTAAGTTAGGTGTTGATTTCAGATATAAGAGATTTTAAAAATATATATAATTAAAATATGTGTTTATTCATGGTTATTTTCATACTTCTACAGTTGATATGGTTTACTTGGAAACTAATCTTCATGTACGTGATGTTAGTGATGATCTTTTTAGACAAACTTGTTATAAATTGAATATGAAACCCTTTCATAATCACTCATACATATATATAAATCACTGATACATATTTCCAAATTTTAATAGCTATCTGTATATTGCTATCTTTATTTGAAAATATTTCTTTAGTATTCTCATATGGATATTATGTATCAACCCAGGTAGCACAGCAATATTAAGTCAGTTCTCTGAGAACTGACTTAAAAAACTGTTCCCAGACTCTGTCCTCTTGTCCGTCTCTGGTTTTCCCTAGTCCTCCTAGAGATCACAAACCAATCACGATCATTAATGACTTTTCTCTCATTGAGTTGCTAAGTCGCACCTCTATTGGTATGTGTGCATCATTCAGGAATGCCTGGTTCTCAGCGCCTCAAAGTCTGGTTTGCCTACCGTCTAGCATTTTCACTTTGAGCTGGCGTTTCATCAAAGGGTATCTCAGGTGGTCGTCTTATTCATCTGACAGTCACTGACCTGTTAGTTTCCTTGATGGATAGTGATGTAGCGATTTCTTTATATTTTTGCCACTAGTTTCACTTTTGAGAATGGTATCACTATGAGTTTACAGGTTTATGGCGAAGCCTATCTCAGAAATAAATGAAAATTGTCTAGTTGTACTAGTTTTTATTTTAACATACATTATACTTATACATTGTTTAATTTGTAAGTATTATGTCCCTGTTAAACATAACTACAAAGAAACAAAATGTGTGTTGCATATATGACTTGACATTATGAGACAAAAGTGTAAATATAGTCCTTTAGCTTTAATCTCTTTATTTTTATGTTTTTATGATGGTTATTATTTTGAATATTACTGTAAAATGTTGTTAACAAAATTCAGTATTTTGAAGATTTTAAAATTTGATGAAAATGTCAAATATTATATTGTTATACTGAAGCATCCAAATATTCTAAAATACATGTCAGCAAAACTTTAGTTATTTCCTTAATAGAGCATAAATCACAGCTGTTTTAAAAACAATAGTTTGCATTGTAGTGAATTAATCTTTAAATATTTTTTTTTTCTGCTTTTTTCTTTCTTTGTAGGTATATGCATGTGTTTCATTGCTTTAAAAGATTACTTCAAATCTTTATGAAAGTGCCTGCTTTATTATTATTATTGGATACTATACCATATCTATGTTAGGTGTTGATTTCAGATATAAGAATTTTTTTTATATAATTAAAATATGTGTTTATTCATGGTTGTTTTCATACTTCTACAGTTGATATGGTTTACTTGGAAACTACTATCTTTAAGCAAAATTCAGTGCTTAAATTTCTTGTCCATTTAACTACTAACATGATATAAATATGGAAAGGATTTAAAAAAAGATTAAAATAGGAATAAAATTTGTAATTAGAATTTGAGTCTTTGGAAAATTAAATATATTTTTTTAAATGTTGTTATTAAATTTCTTTTAATCATTTTCTTAACTATAAATATTTTCAAAAATGGATATTTCTGTTTTTATTAATTTTTTTCATTATTCTTATATTTCTTTCATTTTCAGATGTTTAGTCTCCACAAATAAAGTTTGTCTGATAGATTTAAGATCTATTTTATACTATATAATATATTTATGAAATTGATTAATATGATTCATTTTTGCTTATTAATACTGTTAAGAAGGCTGTTCACTCAGCTTTAGTATTCTTCTCCATAATGTTAAGTCTATGGACGTTTGATGCATTTGTATATTTAAAATATCTCTTGATGAAATTAATAATTTTAACTTCTTTTGTCTGTTTACTCTTCTTTAAGGATGTCTCTCTTCTTCTTAGTTGTCAAAATATTTCTAAAATATAAGCATAATTTAATATTTTATGTGTTAAAAGCTGAGAAACTGTAAGTAAAGTTTTAACATTCCATATAAAATTAAATACATACTTTAGAAACATTTTGAGAACAAAGAAAAACAGAGACATCTTAAGGTATTCAAAAAAATATTTTTCCACCCTCAACAGCTCAAAATTTTCATATACATTTTCAGAGTTATTTTTAAACCAAAAACATGAAACTTGCTGAGGGGATTCTTGAAAATATTGATAAGATGCTGTTTGATTTCATTTTTTGCTCAATTCATTAGAATTTGATTTATGAACAATTTTTTCTCTGTATGACCCTTTTTTTGTTCGCAGATCTCCCGTTTTGGAAAATTCGGTTCAAAATGCCATCTTTGACAACATTTTTTTGCAATGTTTTCTTTATTTATCAAAAAACTGACAAGCACAGAACATTGTGTAGTTTCTAAATAAGAAAATGTCAGTTTGATATGTTTGAAAGCAAAAATGAATTTAAAAAAAAAATCCCAAAGTAAGCAGTTTGGATTGGAATACACCCTTACGAAGTGTATACAAAACATAGAAGTTAAAATATTAATTTCCTGAGGAGATATTTTAAATATTACAAAACATAGAAGTTAAAATATTAATTTCCTGAGGAGATATTTTAAATATACGAATGCATCAAACACCAATTGACATTAAATTAGTGAAAGGAAATCAGAAGCTAAGTGACCCCTTAATAACTCAAACATTTGAAAATACATGGAATACAACAAGTATGAAAAGTTGTACATAAAGTGATGGGAATATAATCGAAATATATCAGTCGATATGTATTAATCATAATCATTTGAGATGCATGTGCATCCTGGCTGTTCCTATCCAGATTCTGTAGAATGTTCTTAGTTGATGTTTTGATTGTTTTGTGCTGTAGTGTTTCATGCTGTCCTTGTGTTCATCATAATAAACTTTATGTATAGTAAAACCTGCTGTGTAGTTACTGATTTAGTAATCGTTAAAGTGCATTTTGTTACATGTTATGAGACCAGACCCAAACTTTGAAACCCTTGTTCTGAAATGTCTGGAATCGAAACACAGCAGGGACAGTTTATAAAATTAAGTGAAAATAATTGGAATGTACGGAAATTCAAAGTTAAAGTTACACTTGCAGCTAAAGAACTGTATGATATAGTATCAAGCGCAAAAGTAAAACCAGAAGCAACTGACTCTGGATATTCAGATTTCATTGTGAAAGATGCAAAAGTGCAAGAAATTTTGGTTTCACATATGGAAGCTTGTCCAACATATCTCACATAATGAAATGTGTTTCAGCTAAAGAAATGTGGGATGAATTGCACACTATTTATGAAAGGAAATGAAATGTGAATATTCATTTGCTGCAACAACAGTTTTTCAACTTGAAATTCGATGATAATGTGATGAATTTTTAAATGAAAGATCAGAATATAGTTGTGAAAATTAAGCAACATAACAAAGTTATTCCTGAGAAAATGGTTGTCACAAAAATAATTATGGCTCTAACGGAACAATAAAAGCATTTTACTTCTGCCTGTGAATCTGTAGCAGAAGAACAGCAAACTTTAAGTAACCTAACTGCTCGTTTATTAGTTGAGAAAGAAAGATTAAAACAAAAGAAGAAACTGTTGCTCTTACAGCCAAAAATCAAAGTAATATTACATGTTTCTCATGTGGAAAATTTGGTCACAAGAAATTTCAGTGTAGAGTTGGAAATATCGTCTGCAATTTTTGCAACAAGAAAGGGCATATATTTAAAGATTGTCATTTTATTAAAAATAAAAATATGAAATCACAAGGTGAAAATGGCGAAAGTTTTGCACTTATGGGAATCATAAACTCTGAACAAGATGCAGAATTCTATCTAGACAGCGGACCATCTGAACATATGTGTAATGATCTAAGTCTGTTTGGAAATTATTTGTAAGTTCAAAGAGTGTAAACAAATAAAAATAGGTGATGGTACTCCTATAACAGCTATTGGAATAGGAACTATTTATCTTCAGTCATATAATGGTCAAAAATATATTAAAACTGAACTTCAACATGTATTTCATGTCCCTCAATTAAAAGTAAACTTGTTTTCTCAAGGTAAAGTTTTAGATAAAGGTTTATATATGTCATCCAACACAGAAAGTGTTAAGTTTATTCATAAAAAATCTAAAGAAATTGTTGCCATAGCTAAAAGGGAAGATAAACTCTTTAAAATGATATTTCACTTGGGTAAAGGCAGAATGACTGTAAAAAAAAATATGAGTCTGAAAATCTAAATAAATGTTGCAATGCTGACAGTAGTTCTAAAAGTAAGAAGAAGAATCTTGTGTGGAGGCATGAAAAGTTAGCTCATCAACATTTTGATCATGTCAAGTAGCTGCTTATAGAAAATGAAATTACCACAGTAAATTTTTCTAATGTTCCCTTTTGTGAAACATGCATTCAAGGAAAACAACAACATAGTTCCTTTCAAGAAAGTAAATCAAAATCTACTGAAATTTGTAATATAATTCAAGCAGATTTATGTGGCCAATATAAGTAACATCAACTGGAAATCTCATTACATTTTATTATTAAAAGGTGATTACTCTCACTTCAGGAAAGTTTCCTAGAAAATAAGTATAAAGTGCATCATAAATTGTCAGTGTTCATTTTCATGTGTAAAAATCAGTTGAATAAAAATATCCAAACAATAAGAACTGATAATGGGAAAGAATTTTGCAATGATAAAGAACTTTTGATTCATCATGGCATAGAGCATAAAACTTCTGTCCCATACAATCCACAACAAAATGGAAGAGCTGAACCAGAAATGGGAACTCTCATGGAAGCTGCGAATACAACTGTATACATAATTAATAGAACAGGTACCGTAATTTCTGGAAGAAACGCCACATCGCAGAAAATTACTAAAAAAAATTTAGAAAATGGTCGTAAACGCCGCATCGTCGTAAACGTCGCAGGTGAAATTTCCGCGGTAATCGCGGTTAACATGTTAAACAGAAACACATTAATAAGCTGTATTAAGAAATCATAAAAATGAAATTATTAATCAGAAATTAATAAATAAATACAAAATTAATAATATTATTTAAATACCGTATTTTCGGGAATAAGCGCCGTGACGCATACGAGTTTAAAAGTAAAAATATGCTTAGTGCGGCGCAGCGGATACGGTGATTTTTTTTCTTAACAGTACCGTAAAATACTGTTAATCCGCCCCCCCCCCCCAAACATGACGAAAAATCATAAAATAATTTGAGAGGGGCGCTTACACGGGATTTTTCCACGTTCGTTTCACAAAATTTTCAGGAATGAATCGTGAATCTTTGAATGAATCATGAATTTTGATATTTGAAGCAATACTTGAAAAAAAATGGTTTAAAAAAAACATAAATTCTGTCGAAAAACGCAGAAAAAAGGAGAAATTTGTAAAAAAAATAGCATGAAATCAATTTAAAAAATCTTTAAAAAAAAGCACATTTCATCAAAGATTCATGATTCATTCAATTCATCATGATTCATTACTGAATCTTTGGAACGGGGAAAAAATCGGATTCAGAACAAATTTTCTGAAAGTTATAAAAGAAGGGGAGGGGGAAATTCAGGAAATTCATTCGAAAATGCAATTTTTGTTTATTCGTAATCTAATGTGAAATTTGCGTAACTTTTTGCAGTCTTTTAATGAAAATTGACATTTTTTCGCGATATTTTGACAAAATCGAAATTAATTTGTTTTTGCAACCATTTGTCGGAATTCGCAATACATTTTATGTCCAAAATTTTGGAATTATGATCGATTTTTTTTTTTAATTTTCGGAAAAATTCAGAAAAATATCACGCTTGTTTGAAAAAAAAAATGCTCGTAAACGCCGCATCGGTAGAAACGCTGCATCGCTCTGATATAACTTTTCTACAATTGTTAAACACATATTCTCTGCATATATAGCAAAAATGATCTGGATTGTTTAAACATCGTCTCTTTTAACTACTCATGAAGCAAAAACTTGAGAAACAAATCTTAACACAGTAAAATACGTCTGTTATTGATTAATATATATGCTTAAATGATTTTTTAAAAAAAGTAACTCGAGCTGCTCAAAAAATTTTACGGTTAGATTTGACAAAAACAAGTCATAAGTGAACATTATCAACCACAAAATTTGCGGCAACAGATAAAAAGTTTAATTTTGTAAACTAGTGTAATTGCAATAGGAGTCAATAAAGTTGCAGTTTCCCAGTTTTTTGATTTATTGATTAAAGTTATTGACAAAACATACTAACTGCATCAAGAATTTACAACACCAATGAAAGTGGTGTGACTGTTGTACCAAAACAGCATTCAAGAGTAATTCATTGAAAGGGCAGCATCAAGTTGGGTTTTGTCTCTTTAAATATAAAAAATAATCTAATATTTCAAAAAACCATTGTACCCCATTCTGCCCCTTGCATGGCACAAAATAGGGATAATTAAGTTAATTTCAATTTTTTAAAATTATCTTAACTGTTTTTTACAAATTTGTGTATTAAAGTTTGTTTTAAAGTTTATAAAGAAACTGTTTTTTAATATAGGATAAGGTTCTTTTTAGTATTTTACACTGAAAAACTTGATTCAAACCTTAAGAACCCCATTCCATCCCAGTGTTCCCTATTTATGTGAATTAGAATGCACACATACTAAACAAAATCTTAAACACTTTTCACCTACTGTAATTTCCGGCCTCTAATCCTCAGCAGTGCTTAATCTACTGCTGCAGTTTTTAATCCTTATAAAAAAAAATTCAGCAGATACTCTGGACCGCTGTATAATCCCATGGATCAGACTATACCAGGTACGAGGATTAATTATTGTTTTTAACATTTGAAAGTACTACTAATAGACCACTTGCCTATTTATTTAGTTTATATAAATAGTTAATAGATAAATAATTATAAAATAATTACAAGTTAAAAAATACAAATACTTTTTTTCAATGAATATTACATCTAAAACATAGACTATCTTGTGAATGCAGATAATTCTACAATAATTGATGTTTTTAAATCATCTTCAACATCTTTCACTTTTTAAATAAATTTCATTTTAAATTCTAAGTATTAAATAACACATTTTCTGCTGGACATTATTATACAGGGGTTGGACAAAAATATGGAAACACCTTTGAGAAATGCATGTTTGAAAAGAAAGATTGATTATAATGAACTATGTTGATGGCACTGGAGTTTTCGCCTACTGACGCCCCCTATACAACTTCGTAAAATCGCTGCACCATTCAGTCGTTGTTGGAACACTGTTATGTGAGATTATCATTGCATTATGTCAGAGTTAACAGACTTCGAACGTGGACAAATTGTTGGCGCGCGTATGGTGGGTACTTTCGTAAGCAAGGTAGCCGAGGTTTTTAGTGTTTCAAGAGGTACTGTGTCGAAGATTTATTCCGCATATTTGAAATGCGGAAAAAACATCATCTGCTAAATCACAGCGCGGACGAAAGTGTGTGCTGAGTGATCGTCACAGACGATCATTAAGGAGGATTATCGCGAAAAATAAGCAGTCCACAGTTGCAAAAGTTACTGCTGAAATGAATGTCGTGTTACCAAATCCTGTGAGTACCAAAACAATTAGAAGGGAGCTTCATAAATAGGGAATTGCTGGCCGTGTTGCAATTGAAAAGCCATCCATCAATAATGCTAATGCTTGTAACAAGAAAAAGTGGTGTTTAAGTCATAAAGCCTGGACTATAAAGCAGTGGAAGAGCGTAATATGGTCTTCTTTCACGTTGTTCCCCACTTTTGGCCGAGTTTACGCCTGGAGAACGCCATCTCAAGCCTATAATACAGACTGCTTGTTGCCAAGAGTGAAACATGGCGGGAGTTTGGTGATGGTTTGGTCAGCCATATCGTGGTTCTCTTCTGGCCCCATGATAACTCTGTAAGGGCGTATTACTGCTCAGACTTATGTGAACATTTTGGCCGATCAAGTCCATCCAATGGTACAAGCTTTGTTCCCCAATGATGATGGTATCATCCAAGACGACAATGTCCCCGTTCACACAGCTCACATTGTCCAGGACTGGTTTTCTGAGCACGAGGATGAATTTTCGCATCTCTCCAGGCCACCAAAGTCATCAGACTTGAATATTATCGAACCTTTGTGGTCTACATTGGAGCGGAAAGTGCGTTCGCGCTAACCACCGCCAACATCGTTATCTGAGCTTGCCACTATTTTGCAGGAATACTGGTACAATATTCCCTTTTCAAACATACAGAAAACTGTATTTATCCATTCCGAGAAGACTGCAAGCTGTTTTGAATAACAACGGGTACCGTACACAATACTAGGCAAGGAAACGTGTTTTTTTTAAGGTGTTTCCATATTTTTGTCCAACCCCTGTAACTTTCAATGTGATAACAATAGATTGTTTCACAGTTCTTAGTTTCAGCTAAAGAGTTGAGATTGCAATTTTTGAAAGAGATGAGTTTTGAAACCATAGTGAAATAATGTTTCTTCCCTCTATAATTTCATGTGAAAGATGCTTTCTTCTTCGTTCTTCATAGAAACATGTTACCAAAAGGCTAAAAAATATAACTTTCAAAAATTACAGTACGCTAAAAAGTAAAATGAACACTTTCACTTAAAATAGTCCCTTGGAATGCTTTCTAAGGGCAATCTAATGCTCCTCCTACTAAAAGTTTAGAATAATCAATATTTATAAAGGTTTAATAACCAACATGTTCTTGAAGTTATGTGAAGGAAAAATTTTCATTTTAAGATTTTAAATGTAATATTATTGCTTATAATAGCCACCTTGTATGTTTTTTTCTTTTTTTTAGCTCACTAATTTCTTCTTATGGTTTTTATAGCTTTTTTGTTATATTTGCATTGATCTGTATGGTAAATTGATTTGATATAATTGCTATCTTTAATATAGGCTAAAGAGCAATTTTGTGAAGTTTCTAGAAGAAAAATTCCTACATTATACTGCTTCAGTGAAGATGATAAAGTTGTTGAGAGAAAATTAACCTATGAAGTTGTATCTTTACTGGGAGCTTCTATAGAGAATGTAAATTATTATGATGCAAATGCAAATTTAGATGCAAAAGGTAGGAATTAATGTATTTGTTAATTTATTAAATCCACACTTTTATAAAAGCCATTGTTAGTAAAATGATACAAGGTTTTGTACTTTGTGTTTAGATTAATCCCAATTTTATTTTATTCTTACATATTTCTAATATTTCTTTCCTTCCATATTCATTCTGTATAACATAAGCACAATCAATTTCTCTTAAAATCCTCCAAAAAATGCGATGATTAAATAAAATTTAAAAATCATAATTTAAAGAAGTTTAAAATTGTTTCATTTTTAATATTAAATTTCACAGTTATCAATTTGTAAAAAAACATAGCATTTTCTCTTTGTAGAGTCTATATGAATTATGAATTAGTGATAATTATATTGTTAGGTTTACATTATAATGTAGGTAATTTATCAATATATTGGTCAGTTATCGATATTTTTCAAACATTCAAATAACAATAATCTGTTATGATTTTTTAAAAACATTTTATTTTAAAATCAAACAATACATAGGACATATTTCAAGTTGGAAATTTTAACAGTTCATCATTAGCCTAAGTAGATAGGTGTTCTTAAGAGGGTAAGGTAAAAAATGAACTGAAAGGTAGAGAGTAGAGTTTACAAAAAATGTGACAGGTGGCTCTAGCTGAAAGGAGTACATTATGAAAGTAGGATAGTAGAAAGGGAATAGAGAAGATAGGCTTTCCCAAACACAATTTAGACCCAAAAGTAATGCTCTGTTTGTGGTGCTTGTGCTCATGTTCTGAAGAACGCATGACCTGTTGTCTGCAAACCATTGGTTCATTCAAACTTTCAATTTTGAAACAGGATGTAAGGATGCCACATTTATTATTCTTCATTCATGAACCACTGGAAACAGCATGCTTACTAAGAAGGACTTCAGAGTCAAAAGTGGAAACATTATCATTGTTCTCCTTGTACTATTCTACCTTCAAAAGGTACGTGCAGAAGATGAAAGTAATGTCAAATGATAGAAAAGAAAATAATAGGGGGAAAATTGAAACTAATTAATAAAATAAATAAATAAAATAATAAATTAAATATATACGTAAATGTAATAATAATAATAGTTAAAAATAAATCTCAAAAAATGAAACAAGAAAAAAAACATTTTAAAAAATAAAAATAATATTTAATATAAAATAAAACAAAAAAGAGATAAAAAGAAAATATTTTTATATAAATAAAATGCAAAGAGACAAGAGAAGAGGGAAACGATTTACAAAAGTAATTTCTGAGCTGGAAAAAGAAAAGGAGAGGTTGAAAGATCATGGACAAATCTTTCTTTTTTCTTGTTTTATTTTATTTTATATTAAACAAGTATTATTATGTTTAGATATTTTTTTATGTTCTTTTCTTTTTTTTGTTTTTGTTTTTCTTGTTTCTCCCTTTTTTTAAAATCTGTATTTTGTTATTATCATATATATATATATGTATATATATATATGTATATATATATGTATATATATATATATATGGCATTAACACGTTTTTCCAGAAATTGATGTTGATTTGTAGTATTATCTAATGGTTTTCTCTCTATATATATATGTATATATGATATATTCTCTTGCTTACTTTAATTTATTTAATTCTATTTTTTCCCTATGCTGTTTTTCTAAATAATGTAAATAATGTTCTGTTGTCTAGCTTTTAGCTCATTTGTGGCTTTGGTTTCTTACGAGCATGTGTTTACTTTGGCTAATCATCAGCTGTTATTTTTTTCCCAAAACTCCATAGGGGACTATCAACAAATTGAAAAATAAAGGATATCTTTTGGATAACTCTATCATAACTAATTTAGAAAAAGCGTTCAAACTGTAGATTATGATTAAGTCACTTATTATAATAAACTGTGTTCATTTTTATGTGGCTAGCATGTATACTCGTAGAGAAATTAGGGTTTTTATAAAAATAGTCCAAAATTTTTCCAAGGTTTTTTACTTATAATTTGCAGAGTTCTTAATATGAAATAATAATGTTCTTTTCCAAAAATGTGACAAACAACCTTGTACATAATACCCTGTAATCAGAATTAAAAAGTAATAAAAATTGTATGGAAAATGAGCAGGTATACTAAATAATTTTTCATTGCACATGTGTAAACACTACCAAAATTTCATATACTTATTGTGTTAGCTAAATGTATAGAGCAACTTCTGTAAAACTCTCAAAATCATAGCTTGAAAATTCTCAAAGTAATCATTGATAGAATAAGCTCAAAATCCATTAATCCTAAAATGAATCAAAATGATGAGCGGCTGTATCCATTTATCCATTAGTTAGTGTTGATATAGAATACACAATATAGCATGTACTACTATATTTGGATAAGGCCCCTCTTTTTTTTGCTTTATTTTGGATACAATGGTTTTTAAGTTTATTTTATCGATGATCACTTTCAGAATTTTCAAGGTATGTTTTTTAGACTTTCACAAAAGTTGCTCTATACATTTAGGTAACATAATATGCAAGTGAAACTTTGATAGCTTTCACGCATGCACAATGAAAAATGTAGTGAACTTACTCATTTTGATACAATTTTTATTACTTTTTAATTTTGATTACAGGATATTATGTATATTGTTTTTTGTCATATTTTCGGAAAAGAACATTACTTTATATTAAGAACTCTGCAAATTATAAACAAAAAAGTTTGAAAAATTTGGGACTGTTTTTATAAAAACCTTAATTTCTCTACAAGTATACATGCTATCCACATAAAAATGAACACAGTTTGTTACAATAAACCACTCATTCAAAAGCTATAGTTTGAACACTTTTGCTATATTAGTTTTGACAGGATTATTTAAAAGATATTCGTTCTTTTTCAATTTATTAATAATCCCCTATGGAGTTTCGGGAAAAAATCTTCATTTAAATATATGACCTGTACTATTATATTTACACATTTAGAATTTCAGGATAATTCCTCATGCGTTTTTCTAGATAGTTAGCAAAATGTATAAAATCACATGTAGCTGGTTACCTTTGGCCATATAGTGTATATTATGATATATCATGACCAATATCATTAGTTAAAATATGTGCTGCTTATAGCTGATAGTATTTGTGGTATATTTAATAATTATTTAATATTTAATAATTATTTAATATTTAATAATTATATAGACCTCTCTCAAGCATGCATTATGTGTAGCATAGTTACAGGTTCCGAATATAAACACATTATCTAAAGTTAGCATCTGACTCTGTGTTCCTGATAAGTCTATTATTAAACTGTTGCCAAGTACATTAAATCTTATCTCCTCCTTTAAAATTCCTCTTCAGTATGTCATGAGGGAGATCACACAATTCTGCTTCTATAAGTCTTAAATGGACTGGCTTGCTTGATCTTTTGAACTTCATCATTAGAACAGTGGGTAAAGTGTTAACATGATCACTTATCGGAGCACAGTCCTCTTTGATTGAGATATCGCTATCCTCTCATCTATAGATTTTTGAACTTTTGAAGGATGTAGAAAAATCATTTCTTATAATGCCACAAGAAGTCTCAGCCATGTATGATTTTGAAGCTCAATAAGTATTTTCAATCTTTTCTAATGTATACATGTCATATATCCATACTTTTTGTCCAATGTAAAATTGTGGTAGTTGTTAAACTTGATGATGGTTGAAGTGATCTTTTATTTCTCAATACTGTTTTCCTGTTCCTTTCTAAATAAGGATTTCTCATTTAATACTTTAGGCTTTAACTCGTTTATTGTTGAAATTAAAATTTGTAAGCATTTTTACCATCGGAAGTTATGTTGGACTAAATCCATTTTCAAATGTTGTAGATCTTCATATAAGTTATCTAAGATAAGGATTGTCATCCTCCATGTAGTGTAAAAAATTTTTCTGTTTCAATTCTATGAAATATTACTTTGAGCTAGTTTAGGTTGGGTGTTATGATACAGAACTTATAATGATTGGTAAGTTCTCTGTATTTAAATCTATTATTCTTTGTCAAAACTAAGTACTGTTATCACTTCTAAGAACTTCTGGAGTATTGTGGTGAGCAAATATGGACTTCATTTGATTAATGACTGCATCTGAAGTAAGATTCGAATAACTTTGCCATTTAAATTATATCTAAAATAATAGTTTGATGTTAAAAGATAACATTTACTGTGTACTCTGAGAAGATTACCTCCAATTGTTTACCAAAATAAAATTCAAATACCTATTAACTTTACAACTTAACAATGGATGGTACAAATTATTTATTACATATTCTTATCTAAATTTTAACTAAACTTTTGTTCTTTAATATAAATTAGACTGATTATCTTCATATTTTTACCATCTGGACTACAAATAAATTTACTTGATCTCTAACTTTATGTTTCAATTTTGAATCATAAATTTCTTTGAAAACTACTGTTATATCAGCCCCTGTATTAAATTTAAACTCTAAAGTTTTTTTCAACCAGTACTTTAGAAATCTTATAGTTATCTGGTATTCTTACTGGATTATTTTTATCTGTGATATTCATTGTGAAACCTTAAAAATCAGAAGAATTTTCTAATTATTTTTTTTAATCTTCATAATATGCATCTGTGATTTACACATTTTTTTCATAATGGACAAATCTGTTTATAGTTTACACCAATTACAAATTGCTTTCTGAGGATATTTTAATTTCTTTTGTTTATTTTGTGCTCCTGATGAAAAACATTCTTTTTTTATTTATCCTAATTCAAAGAATAGACATTTTTAGTTTTTTTTATTATTCTGTGGTGACTATATTGTTAGCTACTTTAACATGTTCGCTACCTCTTACGTGAAGATGTGATGATAGTTGATGCTGTACTGTAAAAGTTGGTTTTTCCCAGAAGCCTACTTTTTATAACAAAGGATCAGTGAAAGATTTTCCCGCGCCAGAGCATGACTGGCTACGGGACATCACCCTACATCATGCGCTGGCACATTAGTGGCCTCTTAACATTGGCACCTTATCATGCACTGGTGCATCTGTGGCAGCAAACGTGTTAAATGACATACAATCATTACTGAAAGCTTGTTGATATTTAATTGTTTCAGCCTGATGAGCTGTGTAATTGCATTTTCAAGAGTAAGTTTCATATCTAGTTGTAGATTTTCACAAACTTTCATATATATATTTCTGATCATTTCTGCCTGTAAAAGAGTCAGAAGGTCACAAGTTTACACTAATGTATATAACAATGTGATAAATTGTTTCATAAATTCCTATTATTCTTGTGTTCTCATATAGAATTTATATTGTTCATATACAGGGTGTATCTAAACTACTGGGCAAAACTTTAAGGGGTGATAGTACACATCAAGACAAGTAATATTAAATGGGAAACTAAGGGTCCCAAACGTCTTCCGAAGAAGATAGGCGCCATCAAATTTTAAGGTCCAAAATTTGAAATGACAATAAAAAGTAAAAATTGGTCTGGTGGTCAAGGAAATACTGACATAAAGAATGGTTTTAGAGAAAACCACAAATGAATCGACCAATTTTTCTGTTTTTTATAATCATTTGAAATTTGAATCTCTCCACCCCCATTGAACACAGTTCAGTTAGTGCTGCTTAACCACTCTCAATGACTCAGATTTTCAGCACAAAATTTAAGTATATGTCTAAGCTTAAAAACAATTTAATGTGATGGAAAAAAAATGGTAAAAAATAGTGGTACGTTACTCCAAACTCAAATACGCCCTCTATCGACATTTTTTGAAATTTATGTTTATAATTTATTTTTAAGACAATACTGACATAAAGAATAGTTTTAGTGAAAACCGCAAATCAATTGACCAATTATTCTGTTTTTTATAATCATTTGAAATTTGAACCTACCCACTCCCATTGAACACAGTTCAGTTTGCGCTACTTAACCACAGATTTTGAGCTCAAAATTTAAGTTTATGTCTAAACTTCTAAAAAAAAAATTAATGAGATGCAAAAAATAACGCTAAAAAGTAGTTGTTCGTTACTCTAAAGTCTAAAGCACCCTCTATCGGCATTTTTTGGAATTTGTCTTTATAATTTATTTTCAAGACAATACTGACATAGTTTTCGTGAAAACTGCAAACGAATCAACCAATTTTTCCATTTTTTATAATCATTTCAAATTTTGGACCCTAAACTTTGATGGTGCCTATCTCCTTCGGAAGACGTTTAGGGCCCTTAGTTTCCCATTTAATATTTTTTGTCTTGATGTGTACTATCACCCCTTAAAGTTTTGCCCAGTAGTTTAGATACACCCTGTATAATGTGTGTTGTAATAAAATGTTTTTTAGAATTATTTTTTATGAAATCTAAATCTTTTATATTATTTTCACTTAAATTAAAAAAATAACAGTGTTTCTTCAGCTTGAGAACTCATTAAATAAACTAAAGAGTTTACCTGTTCTCCTAGTGGTTTAGATTTCAGTTTGAAATTATCGATCTACTTTTTGCCAGTCATCCTTGTAAAATGAAAATTGTTCTGATAAAAGAATTTAGTACACTTTTCTTTGTACATAAACACAAAAAACAAAAGCTAGTAACTCTCCAGAGTTCTCATTATCTCTTTTTTAGCTGTTGTCAGAAATATTACATCACACAGGGTTCGCACGGACCTTAAAAGTCCTTATAAACTCCTTATATTTCAATAGTCCTTAATAAGGATCCTTAAAGTCCTTATTTTTTATTGAAAGTTCTTATTTTTTAACATGGGCTTAATATTAACGCGATTCGTAAAATGTTTTTAAAAATCGCCAAATATTCCTGGGGTGATTCTCGTCCGAAATTTCCGAAAATTTAAGGCATCCTCTTCCGAAAATTTGAAATTGGGTTATCAGTTCCGCATAGTTGCCAACTTGTATTGTTTAGCGCGCGGAAAAAACAATCGCGGAGAAATGCAAATTTCATGAAAGGATCGCCGAAAAAGCACACGTTTCGTCAATATTTCGTGGGAAAACGACGATTTCGTAGATGTTTTTGTCAGCGAACTTTGTCAAAAGATCATGAAAAATGCGAATTTCCTATACGGATCACGGAAAAAACGGCAATTTCACCAAATATCGCAGATAAAACACTGATTTCGTCTGAAGACCGCGGGAAAACGTCGATTTCGTCTAAAGATTGCGAATATAAGGCCGATTTCATTAAGAGATCGCGGAAAACCCGGGGGGGGGGGGGTAATTCGCGAATCCCCCTCCCCCCGCGCCGCCGATTTCCGTAAATGCAATGTTTATTTCCGAAAAAAAATTTTCACCCAGAATCACCCCTGAAACATTTATAATTTGCCAAATATGGCAGCTCCCAAAAAAAAAAAAAAAAAAAAAAAAATCAAGTTCTTTGTTATAATTATCTTATTTCTGATTGGACATTAAAGCTGTCTCTTTTGTTTCCCGACTGCGACGTAGAAACCTCGTATTTACAAACACCAATCGTAATCAATATTCACCATCTAAAATTTCCTTTTCTTTGAAATAGAGAAATGAATAACAAAGAAAAGATATTTCGCCAAATAATTGCGCCAATCTGTTCTATAATCCGCCAGAGAAGCCGCGGACGCGCTATAGCGCGTAAAATACGCAAGAAATCGGCGATGGGACGCAAAAAAATGGAGCCCCGCGTCCCGATTTGTCCCGCGGGACGCGTAATTTTCGTCAAAAAATCGTATAAAGGCAAGTTTAGTTAAAAAATCGCGAAATAACGAATAATTTTCGGCAAGTTCTGTCAAAAAATTCGCAAAAAAAATGGCTGAATTTGATACAAAATTCCAATAAAAAACAGATTTCCTCAAGAAATCGCGACAAAACGACAAATTTCGTCCAAAAATTGCAATAAAACGGCAAGTTTTTTTTTCAAAAGATTCGCGAAAAACGGCAATTTTCATCAAAAAATCGTGATAAAACGGTAACTTTCGTCAAAAAATCGCGAAATACCGGCACATTTCGTTAAAAGATCGCTAAAAGCCGGCCCATTTCGTCAAAGAATCGCAAAAAAGGGCAAATTTCGTTAAAAAAATCACGAAATAAACAAATTTCGTTAAAAAATCGCGATAAAAATGGCTAATTTTGATATAAAATCCCGAAAAAAAGGTAATTTCCTTAAAAACTCGCGAAAAAACGAAAATTCCGTCCAAAAATCGCGATAAAACGGCAAATTTTGTCAAAAGATTCGCGAGAAACGACAATTTTCATCAAAAAATCGTGATAAAACGGTAACTTTCGTCAAAAGATTACAAAAACCCGCCACATTTCGTCAAAAAATCGCGAAAAAACGGCAGATTTCGTCAAAAAACCGCCAACTTTCGACAAAAAAATCGCGAAAAAAACGAGAAATTTCTTCAAAAGATCGCTTTAAAATGTAATTTTCGTCAAAGGGGCGAAAAAAAGAAAAAAAAAAAGTTAATACCAGGATAGAATTTTTCTGTTCCAAAAGCTAACTTTCCTGCTTCCAAATTATTTCTTTTTGCTGCTCCAAAAACAGATTTTCCTGCTTCACAATCTGATTTTGATTGTTTCAAATCTTTCTGAGTGAATGTAACTTCTGAAAACACTTATTTATTAAACAAAAAATACCCCTTTACTCAACAAAAGTATTCTTTTTTCAGGAAAAATGTCTTTTTCAATAAATCCGTTTTGCCCCTTTTTAAAAGAAATGCAAACAATAATGACACATGTTATCTTCTACAATCAAATAAGCATTATTTTATAATTCAATTTGTATCTTGCATTTTTAATTTTTAAAAAAGTAAAGAAAATTTCTATTAATAGTTTAAAAAAATTAATGTTAGCTTTAATTATTTACATATTATTATTAAAACAATAATTATTGCATTTAATTTTTCTTTTGAAAATGAACAAGTTCAACTTTTGCGTCTAAAAATGACTTATTAGTGGGGAAAAGCTTTTGTAAAAAAGGGACCAAGAATTTTAGAAGTCCTGGGTCCCCGGGATGCATTATTTTTCAAGTCCAGCGGCATCCGCTGATCTGTGTTTAATCGTAGTCTTATTATTTCACTGGATATGTGTAGCATGGTTAACAGCAACAGTCTTCCTCTGCAGGAAATAAAAGGAAATTAATTGAAGATGACTTAGGTTTTATAAAGAAAATAATATGGCTTCTTGAATAAGAAGTAACGGAGTTAGAAAATAACAATAAGGCCAATAAATTAGCTGATAAAGCTGAATCAACTACAGATATTTAATTATTTATAAAATCGAACACTTGTAGAAAATCTGCAAAAGAAAAAAGGAAGAAATCTCTTCCCTGACCAAAGAAATAGATGCTAAAAAACAGTTGCTAGCCAACTAATGTTATATATTTTGTTAAATAATTACATAATTATGTTTTATGTAAAATTTCAATCTATTACAATTAAAATTTAATGTAAGTAATTATATGTACTGTTCTTTTTTAACTTTAGGAAGTCCTTATTTTTCTTTTAACAAAGCCCTTATACAAAGTCCTTATTTTTCATTTATCAAACTCTGTATGAACCCTGTCACAGTATTGGCATTACTTGCCTTCATTTTTTCATATTATCTCATAACATTCGAGCAATGCCAGAAGGACATTATGACCTGGGGTAGATTTGCTCAAAAATAGGTTATCCAGTTTGATTCTAGGTAATAATATGAATCTGATGTCCCTTAAGAGAAAATTATGATAATCTGAACATTACATATAGTTGATAAAAAGATACATACCAGGTTCAGATAAAACATACCCTGACATGATTCAGGATTTAAATCTAAATCCAACATGCAGCCCCCCCCCCCCCACAAAAAATGTATACATATGAAATATATCCTTCCAGGATCAGATACAGCTTGTACAAAATCACTTTACATGACCCAGTGAAGAATGCCAATCCAAATCTAACTTGCAGGAAAGGGATAAAGCATGGTGACAGAAATTACCATTTTCATAAATAGGTTTGAAGAGCTTAAAAATGGCCGTCACATCAATATTCACAAAGTCATAGTGTGGTGTCGCTGTTGTCACAATGTCATACAGGAAAGAATTTGAAATACATCCAATAGAACTATCCTATATTAAAAGATACATTATTTCATTTACAAAACAGTTTCTGTTTTTAGTTGATTTCCATCTCTTGTTTCATGTTGTGGTTAGTAAGAGCACCACCTTCAGAATTCAGTTGTATTAGCTATCTTTTTCCTACCTATTTCTTTCAATTCATAATTTAAAAAAATCTAAGCTATACTTCCTGTATGAAGAAATTACTTTTCAAGGACAGAGATCCACTTTTCATTTTCCTTTTGTTAACATATTTACTAACTTAAGATAAGGGAAGGATAAGATCAATGAAGAGATGATGAAAAGAGGACATTTGTCATTGAAAAGCCAATTTTTTCTGCAGATATGCAGTTTTGTTTGGTGCTTTATATAGGAGGATTTAGTATCTTTTAGTTGCAAAAATGGTTTATGAAATGCTGTATTATCATTTTTTTAATGATCATTAATAACTTTGGAAATAAAATTATTTTGAGCATTCCATAATTTTAAACTAGTTATTGTATGGTGATTTTTTTTTTTTTTTTCATAATAATGCTGAATGAAATTTGTTATAATTATCTCTGATATTCATAGATAAGTTAGGATGTATTTACTGTATGCTAATTTGAAGAAATTTTTGCTTCTATCTTTTGTGATAAATTTTAATTACCATTTTTAATTTTGCCTCCATTGCACTATATCTCAAAATTTTAGAATGGTATTTTGATTTAATTTGTTTCTTTTAATTTTTATTAAAGCTTTAAGGCTTTTTTACCTTTTAAAATTCATTGCTTACACATGCTATGATTTAGTCATTGTCTGTAAAGATTATTTGTTGCATTCACATAACTGTTATGTAGTAGAAGATCTTTACAATATGAAACTAAAAATGTAAGGTTTTGTGCTGTACAGTATTTTGCATTATATACATATTAAATATCACATATCATTAAACTATCCTTGTAAACATGGCTAAATCTGTGTGAAATATAAAAAATCTGTAGAGTTGTGTTGTGCTCCATATTAACAGAAGTTGTGCAAATTATAAATTTTTGCATAATTCAGATCATTCCATGCATTGTTAAATTTATTTTATGAATATGATCTAAATAAGCTTGGACCAAATCATTGATTATATTACTGCTTTTCAAAAAAGTTTATTGTAATAATATTTTTTTTTCATTAAAAAGTCCTGAATTAAAACGATAAAGTTGAACTAATGCATGAAATTTATTTCTTTGGAGAATAGCATTTTTATACAATGTAGGAATGCTGTTGGTACTTAACTTTAAAATTGATTGTTTATAACTTAGAATTTATGTGTTATATAGAGAATTGTTTTATAAAGATCTTCTTTAGTCAGAATTTTTTCTTTATTTTTTCACCATAATCATTTAAAATTTACTGGATTTCATTAATACCCTTCATTTCTAATATATATTAACAGATATTTTATCCAGCATTATTAAGATCAAGTGCCAAAATTAATGTCTTTTTCAACTTTTCTGCAAATTATCAAATATAAATCAACATGCAGTAAAAAATATTCATTTTTAGATGCATTTTTAATTATGTAATTATGAAGCACCTATAGTCATCGTTCAGTCCATTTGTTTGTCTATCTGTCCATCTGTCCATCCGCATATAACAGAGCAAAAACTACCCAATTGAATTATTTCAAATTTAAAATATATAACTGCTGCATAAGTTTGTCTAGTCTTTCAAGTTTTATGAAAATCGAATGTATAGTTTAATTACAGGGACAATCAAAATATTCTGTTACATTACGGCCAATGGGAAAAAATAGTTTCAAGTGCATTTTAATGATGTTACACGCTTTTGAACGTAATAAAATTGATATGAATCTATGAAATATACACTAAAATATGCATTTGGTACAATCTGTGGTGCAAAGAATGTTTGTTATTAATTTTCAAGGTCACACAAAAGTATTCCATTATATAGTAGTATAAGGGGAAACATTGTTTAGGGTGCATTTTAATTATATTAAACTATTTTACATTTTATGAAATTGATATATATTACTAAAGTTTATTACAAATTACTTCTCTATAAAAGAAAGCAGATAGTATTTACAGGGACACACAAAAGATTTAGGTTACTGTATTTGAAATATGGTATACTATTACACCAAGATCTGAATATTTTTAAAACTTTGTTGTAGTATGAACTGAATTCATTTGCTAGGCTTGACATGCAATTTCCGACTCATTTCTTATATTATGACTACATTTGCATAAAATTTTGAACTGATGCTAGCACTTATTTTTATATTTCTTGTGCATTGAACTTGCACACACAAACAACAATTTAAGATGTACTCAGAGGGAAAAAAACTTCTATGCCTCCTTTGTTTTGAGCCTGTTTAAAATGTTTTTGCATTTCTATCATAATTCTACTTTTCTTAAATTTTAATATAATGTTTTTATTAAATTTCAGCATTTTTGAGTTATTTTGTTTTAATTTTTTAGGTCATGCTCTTCCATGGTTAAAACTAATCTCATTTGAAGAAGGTTCTCATTATGTATTTCGGAAGTATCCTGAAATATGTAATAAAGAAGTCATAAAATTTCTTAAAAGAACTGAAAATTCCTCATGGACAAATTAGTTTTTGTTTTATATTTTGTAATGAGTGACATAATTTTTCAGGAAAAAGTTATATGTAAAAAGAGAATTTATGCAAAAAATTATTTTTAATGTAATGTAGTTTTATAAAATAAATAATTTGTTATTTAATTTATTTTGACTTGATTTAATAGATAGTTAGGATTTCATTCTAATGAAATTTTAATGAAGGGTTATTTTTAATTGATAACCAGTGGTGTAGTCATTAAAAAAAAAAAGATATACATTCTAAGCAGAGAGTATACAATATGCTCAGGGTAGCGTACATACTATAGCTTTCAGGCGAAACAGGGGTATATGGTGTTTCTTAAAAAAATGTAGAAGGTATACAGTATCCCCCCATATACCTTCCACCACATCCCTAGTGATAGCTAAGAAAACTAATCCAAAAGGAAAGTTCTTTAAGGAGAAAAAAAAATACAAGCAGCATTTACTGAATAATATTTTACCCCCTTATCAGTATAGATAATTAATATTTTATCCAATATACATTATAAAAATTTTAGAAACTACCTTGATGAAATATAGATTATGTGTGTATTCTCTTTTTCTCTTTGCTTGACTTTCCTTCTAAGGACATTGATTTACAGTTAAATTTGTGGATAATATAAAAACCTAAAAATATTTCAGATTTTAATTAAATAGCATTTTTGGTATTTCTTTTTAATGCATTTCAATTTTTTATACTTGAAAATGCAGCAAATTAAAAAATTAAGGCATTGTTAGAAATAATTGTAAAACATATTTAAAAAATTTATTAAATTACCAGTTTATGTGCAATTCTTTTTTCAATTTCTCAAATAGAATAACAACATATTCGTATTCTTTTTTCTTAAATAATAAAGATGGAAACTGTAAATAAAAAGAATAAAAAGAAAAAGAATTTCACATGTTTAATTGTTTATCACTTAAATATTTCATTTTTTAAAAGATGAATAAAATTAGTTAGTATTTCAGAAAATCTTTTTAAGAATATTTAGTATATTCGTTCCAAAGTGTAAATTACAATAATATATACTAAGGATATACAGTAATCTTCCTCAAATTCACAACCCTAAAATCCAGAAACTCCTAAAATCGGCACATCATCACATATGTAAACTTTGGAACTTTCAGTTCAGATATAGAGGCAAAATCATCAAATTTTTTAATTTTATATCATTCGATATGTATTTCAATATGTAATTCTCAATAATATGAGTAAAGTCATGATTTTTCATGAAGATATAAATTTATTTCTGAAAAAAATCATACCTGATATCACTGGTTGGTAATCACAATCTTCTTACCAAATATATTTCAGTATTAATCAAGCATTTTTGGATTTTAAGACTGGCTAAACCTGAAATAAAACTTCCTTACTTTATAATTTTGATGTGATAGGGTAACTTCATTGAATAATTCAGGAAAAATGTATCGCATTTTTATTATGCATTTCTAATTATACATTACTCTTTTCTTCACCTTCACTTTTGATACATAATCACTTTTAAAATTATTTATTATCATTTTAATTTATTATATTAATATTTATTTTAATATTTTATATATTCAAGCTTTCATTATAAATTTGATTACATTAGTACATTCAAACTACTTTTAAAAAATATAAATAAAGAAATGACCAGAAATTTGCAAAATTCAAAAATCCACACGCACAACCCTGGTCCCAATCTCTGCAGATTTGATAGGGTCTACTGTATATACAATTAAGTGGAGTGAACAAAAAAAATACCAAAAATTGGTAGGTGTCAAAACTTGCGTTTTATACTAGTACATCAACTGTGTGCAATTTTATCGCTGAAAAAAATGGTATTTGAGTTTGGGTGTTTGATCCAAAATTCAGAATTTTGGCTAAATTTTGACATAAAAATATAATATTAAAAAAACTTCCTATACAGCTGGGTTATAAGTGCTAATTGAACCTTTATTATTAAAGACTTCCCACACAACACATATGTTCAGATTACATCCAGTTTTCCTCTGTTAATTCCAAAATACGTCTATAGATGTATTTTGGACCTAGCCAGTTAGTTTAAATACGTCCAGAATTTGTTGAATGTTTGACATAGACGTATCTACCAAATATCTACAAAATAAGAACGTCAGTTCAAAAACGTTAATTGTATGAAAATTCGACTAATCCAATTTTGGCTAATTCCGAAACTAAATCTGAACTTATTTGTCCCATTTCTTGACATAAAGTAGATGAAAACGGAACCAATCCAATTTTTGTCATTTTTGGAACAAAATCTTAACGTCCTTGTCTCCATTTTCTATATTTGGAACGTAATTTGGAGGAAAACGGAACGTCATTTGTGTAAGTACCTTCACAAAATCTGGACGAAAATTGAACCTAACAACCGCCATTTTAAACTAGCGGTATTTGTAAAATTCTAAGTGCTTATTTATATTGCATCTCTATTTTGATTTAAAAAATATAATGCAACCAGAATGCGCCTTTATTTACATTTTTTAATTAATAAAATCACTTCGATCTGGATGTATATTAAGTTTGTGCTGTGAAGTTTTCTACAGCTAGGCCTAACAGACTTAAACGTAATTTTTACATAGTCGCTCGCAATTTTCAGGACCTGAAGGATTTTTTTTTTTTATAAATTAATTATGTAAAATATTAATTATTTTCATCATCGATTAGAAGCGATGCAGCGGAGTACTATGCTCCACATCTGTTAATCCATCAACCGTGTGGAAGACGCGTATCTGGTGATTTGTTTTGATGTTTTGATCGAGGTTTTGATTGTTTTTATGATGGAAATTAGTGAAAATAGGTAAGTACATTTAAGATTTTGTTTTCTACATTTACTGTATTTTATGTATACTTTACATAAAACATTTCTGTAATGATTTTTTATTTTGTTATTGATTTTATTTATCAATTTTTGATAGGTCGACACTGCATTTGATTATGTAAATAAGAAAGTTTGCAATGATTTTTCTTGATCATATTTCAGTTTTATAGACAGCAAACAAACGATTATTAGGTGGAAATAAATTTTAAATTAATTTTGGTGCAAGTGCAAATAAAAATAAAACTATTTGTAAATTATTTTATTACTTGTTGCTAGTAACGCAATTTCTTTAAGAAACTTGATTGCAATTTTTTATTTTATCTGATTTATCTTTATACAATATCCACCTCTTATTTGGACCTCATATTTTTTTTACATTTTAAAAATTACCAATGTTTACTCTAATAAAAATTCTTTATCCAAATGTTATTCATCATACTAACTATTATGTAAACTAATTTACTTAACATTAATAATTTTAAAAGAAAATGTCAATTTTTTTGCTAAACAAACAAGAATTATTATATTATTGTGTGCATGTCCTGTTTTTTAAACTATAAATGCAATAATAATTCATACGATTTTTGCAAATTATATATACACAAACACAGATATATGTATGTATATATAATTAGTGTTTACTTTAGAATGAAGGGAACGCTGCTAGCTACTAATTAAGGCAGTAAATAAAGCAGTAAACAGACGCTAGTTCAGTAAAAAAGTCTTTATTTCGAGGGGTAAGGAGATGTGTTATTGTGCTAAGTTACCAAAAAATATATATATATATACATCAATGTGATTACCTATGATTTTTGTTAAGAAAACAGGAAAGTATGTTTGCGTGCTAGTCAGGTCCAACAAAAATCATGAATGTTGTCAATCAGGTGCAGGAAAATCGCAAATTCTGCTGATCAGGCATGGAGAATTTCATCGATCAGATACCAAAAAATCACGAATTTCTTTAATTTGTCACTTGAAAAAATTGCGAGTTTTGTTTATTTGGTTCTGAAAAATTACAATTTTCATTAGTAAGAACACAAAAAATTCATTAATTTTGTCGATTAATATTGAAAAAACTCAGTTTGTTGATTGATTATGAAAAACAGCATGTTTCATCGCAAATTTCATCAGTTTGCCTTAGCAAGAAATTGCGAATTTTGTTGTTCAGGCATGGAAAAATTGCAAACATTGATCGGATGTGAAGAAATCGCTAATTTATTTGATTGCTCATCAAAAAACATGGTTTTTGTTGATTGGGCAATGAAAAATTGTGATTTTTATCGATCAGGCTGAAAAAAAATCATGAATTTCATTGACTCAACATGTAAAAATTGCAAATTTCATCAGTCGGCTGACGAAAAATCACAAACTTTATCAATCAGGTGCAGAAAAATTACAAATTACAGGCATGGAAAAATCACAAACATTGATCAGACATAAAAAAATTGCAAATTTTGTTGATTGAGCAAGAAAAAAACATAAGTCTTGTTGATTGGACACCGAAAAATCTCGATTTCTGTCAACCAAGCTAATAAAATCATGAATTTCGTTGATTTGGCATGAAAAAATTGCAAATTTCATTACTCGGACACTAAAACATTATGAATTTTGTCAATCAACTGCAGAAAAATCACAAGTTTTATCAATCAGATGCAAAAGAATCACGATTTTCATGGATCAGGCAAAGAAAAATTGCAAATTTCGTTGATTGGCTTCAGGAAACTTGCAAATTTTTGTCCGTCATTTTCATGTAGTCCTTGAAAACTTGGACACTTTTATAAAAGGCCCTTCTTTTAATAAAGTTGGGCACACCTAACACAATACCATATTTAATGTCATATGTCAGTGCTTGAATTTCATGGCGGGATTTGTGCCCAAAATTTTGAAATCCCGTCTAAAAGAGTAAATACAAGGAGTAAGTGTAAATTTTATATTTTCGTGCGGCTGATTGACACATTTTGAGAGTTTTTACAGCGAAAGATTATTGAATTTCATGATTTTTTCCACAAATGATTGGCAAATTTTGCAAATTGTTTTCCTGCAATCGATTGACAAGTTTCGTTCTATTCTTCCTGGAGAGAAAAAGGTGATTTTGTTCTAAATTTTCAAAAAAAAAAAAAAAAAAGCACATTCAACTTAAAAAAAAATTAGTTATCATACCAGAAATTCAGACATAGAAGTATCACGAATTTTGAGAGATGGTGTCAAAAAAAGCAGTTTCGCCAATCGTTCCCAGAAAATGGCCAGTTTCATCAAAAATTCCGGGGGGGGGGGGAATTTTATCAAAGGAATGTGAAAAAGCACAAATTTGGTCAAAGGATCGAGAATAAAACACAAACTTCTTTAAGTTATCGTAGGAAAAACGCTTAATTTGTCAAAGGGTTGCTTTAGGGCTGATTCTGAAGGAGAAAAAAAAATCTAAAATTCACAGGTATTTTCTGAAAGGTTTCAGCATAGTGTGTGTGTGCAGGGAAATCCAGTTTAGACACTGTATTTTTTCTGCGACCCTTCGGTGTAGACTTTAGAAAATCTTTTGTCAATTTGTAGATTTTTTGAAAATTTTTTAGTTTTTTTTTTTGACAAAATTTTGCAATTTTTCATGATTTTTTTACAAAATTTTCATTTTTTTGTGATTGTTTGCATTTTTTCATGATTAGTTAAAGATTTTTGAATTTTTTTCTCGATCCTTTACAAAATTTTTCATTTATTTATTTTTTTCACTGTTCTTTGATGGAATTTGTGTATTTTCCTCGATTTTGCATTTTTTCACGATCTTCTGACACAACTTGCGTTATTTTTTCACTATTTTATGACAAAATTTTTTCAAAGTTTTTCCAGTGATCCTCTGACGAAATTCGCGATTTTCGAAAAAGATTTTTTTCAACAACTATTTGTGTAAAATTTGCATATTTTTTTTTTTTTTTTTTTTTTTTTTTTTTGTGTTAGTGTCTAAATATTTAGATTAACAGATTCTTTGTTAAAACTGTTGTTAGCTTTCGTTTTTTCAAAAACTAAAAACTAAAACAAAATCATTTCACCTTTTTCATTCACGTATCACTTTTTCATTTATGTAACAGATTCTTTTTTTTTTTTCTACAAATTTTAAATTTTGGGTTTTTTATAAAATTGGTTTTTTTTATGTACTATTTAAAGAAATACACAAATGACAAAGTACCACTAAAGCATTTTTTATCAACAACTCAGAATAACCATGGAAAATGTGTTTTTTATTTTAAAAAACTCAAGATTTTATATAGTCTATTTATTTTTCAAAGGGATAAATTCCCTTCCTGTGCTAATTATACTGAATAATTACTTTTGTTTCAGGTCTAATAAACTCTGTTTTTGTTCAAGTAGATTTTAGGTTGAATATAGATTGCTGCAAGTTGGGTTCGGGTTAATCTAATTTTTTAAAAGTTAGTTGAGTATATATTATTTCCAATTAAAAATTATACCTGATAACAATAAACAGATATGTTTGTGTGTGTGTTGTTTTCCAGACGGCTGCATTTTCTGATGAAATTGAAATCTTTTTGTAATTCAGTGATGAAATTTGCATTTTTTAGCAGCCTTTTGACTAGATTTGCATTTATTCTGCAGCCTTCTGACAAAATTCACATCTTTTTTGCGATTCTTCAATGAAATTTGCATTTTTTAGCAGCTTTTTGACTAAATTAGTGTTTATTAACGACACTTTGACGAAAATCATGTTTTTTTCTGCATTGCAAAAGTTGAAATTTGCATGCTTTACACGACTCTGTGACAATTTGTATTTATTATGCGTTCCTTTGACGAATTTTGCATCCATTAAGCGATCCAAAGGCAATTCGGTTCTGTATTTTTCAATATCATAGGTTTTCGGCTCAAAAAAAAAGTCATAAATCTGGAAATTTAGAAAAAAACATACCACGAATTTCGACAATCGTCGACCCCCCCCCCCCCGCCCAAAAAAAAAAAAAAATCAATTTTGCAAATCGTTCACAGAAAAATTGTAAATATCATAAGAGGTTTGAGGGGAAAACATGAATTTTGTTAGATAATTGTGAAAAATCTCAAATTTCGTCTGAAGATCGTGAAAAAAAACCATGAAATTTGTGAAACGATAGTGAAAAAGAAACACAAATTTTGGGTAGGGATCACAGAAAAAACAAAAATATCTTCAAAAAACCTGTGGGAAAAATTCACAAAAAACCCGCAAATTTCAGCAAAAAAACCACGAATTTTGTCTAAAAAATCTACAGACATGCTACTTTTCCACGAAAACGCGGAATTCCGTTTTTTCGGCGACGAATTTTATTATCCCTGGGATCAATGGAAATATGCATTAAAATTTGATGACATTTATATGTAGGGGAGGGAGTAACGATGTGTTACAACAAAAACGCGAGTCAAAGGGCGCTAAATTAAGAAAATTTCTTCAAAGGATTGCAAAAAAAAAGGCAAATTTCTCCAAAGGATCGAAAAAAACTATAAAATCTTCAAACAATCGCGGAAAAAATACTATTTTCTTCAAAGGATCGCAAGAAAAAACACGATTTTTGTTAAATGATCACGAACAAGACACAATTTTCGTCAAAAAATTGCTCTGAAAACATGATTTTAGTGAATAGGTTGCGGAAAAATACTCTAATATTGTCAAATAATCGTGATAAATAATCGTATTTTATCAAAAGATCGCTGAAAATGCTGCAATTTTGTAGAAAGATCACAGAAAATACCCAAATTTTGATGAAAAATCGCGGAAATTACGGAAATTTTAACGAAAGATCGTAGAATATACACATATGTCGACAGAAGATCGTGGAAACCACACAAATTTTGACGAAAGATCACGAAAAATACGCAAATTTTGACAAAAGATCACGGAAAATCCGCACATTTTTACGAAAAATCGTGGAAAATATGCATATTTTGACGAAAGATCGCGGAAAATATGCAAATTTCGACGTAAGATCGCGGAAAATACGCATATGTTGATGAAAGATCGTGGAAAATGATCAAATTTTGACGAAAGATCACGGAAAATATGCAAATTTTGACATAAGATCACAGAAAATACGCAAATTTTGACGAAAGATCGCGGAAAATACACACATTTTTACGAAATGCTGCTGCCAGGCACTGTGCCTTACCAGTTTGGTGTAGGTCAACACTGTTTGCTATAGATTTTATTAAGTAGCTTATATATGTTTTTTTATATTGCAATCTACATGAAACATTGGTTGTAGAATGCCCATTTATTGAGTGCTAATTTGTTTTGTAAACGAGGCAATCAATCAATGCTTGTTTCTGAATCAGAGAAGAGAAAATAGTGAATAAAACAACTTAATTTAATATTATTTATTTATTTTGTAGATACATGAGTTAAAGTATTCCTAAGCATTTTAAAATTGCTTTAGAATAAGGTTACTGGATCCACCATATATATAATTTTTTTCCTTTTCTTTTTCAACTAATAGTTACAAGCTCCCTGGTAAATATACTGTCTTGTGGATGAAGATCTTAGATGAGTATAGATTTGTTGAAATGATCTGAAAAAATGATTACCACCCCTCCATAGAAAAATCGTGGTTTAAGAGCAGTATAAATCATGGATTCCAATTTTTCAAAAAGGATCTGACTTTGAATAAGGTAAACTTTCCATTAAAATCTATAAATGATACAAAATAAAATTTTGTCTTATATATGTGTGTTTGATTTTGCAGTTATGAGTTTGAATAATAATAATAATATGACAGTGGATAATATGGTACTTTTATGTTATACTGGTGCTAATTATATTAACAGTGTATTTTTTTGATGAATGCATTTTAAGTTATTCAAGTTTTAATCATTATTATCAAATTACTATGTATTGTTCTTTCATTTTCAGAAATATTTTTAACATTTAATAACTTTTTAGAAATGCTTATTATAAAGTATAATTCTAATTTATTTATTATTATTAAATACTTTTTATTTAAAAGATATTTTATGATTAATCATATATTTAAGTATTATTTTTGAATTTTCAAAAATTGAAATAAAATTAAGCATTTTTTAAACTATTTTTCAAGTATGTCTGCATAATTAAGACTGAAAAATAGCATGCACAAGTTGTTTTGAAAGTTTTATTTGATTATTTTTATTTGTGAATCAGTTGGTAGCTATGCTATAGTAGAGGCACATAAGTGTTTTGTAATTATATTACAGTATGGAACCATTTATCCATAAACCAGTTATCCGGAATGATACTTCTAATAGACTGATGTTAGAATCTTTTTAGAAAAAAGTGACATACACAATCAGTTTGAAATATACATTGCTTGAAACAATTGTATAGTTTGATAACAGCCTCTAGTATTTGAAATAGAAGCATATAATCATACTATAGATTAATAAATAATATTATAGTATTACAGATGTTTTCATGCTTATGCAGAGAAAACAGAAAAATTTTTGTTCCCAAGGAGTTCCCATAAGTTATCTTCTTTCAAACTTTAACAATTGATCTTACTTGCATCAGATTCTTGGTTCAAGTAATCTCATAATCAATTTAAAATTAAAAGTAATACGACAACTACATATGTTTCACAAAACTTATCAAATCGATGCTGCTTTGATGCCAAACCAGTTATCCGGAATACATCTGACCCCAACCATTCCGTATAAATGGTTCTGTACTGTATGTAATCTTTTTAAACCTGAAAAGTGGCTAAAATATACATTTTATATATTTAAAAAGTCATTTTTATGCTAAAATATCAGAGGAAATACTCCAATTCTTTGCATCAATATATGTAATAACAAGTTATTTCATGCATGTATATTTCAAAAGGTTACATGGAAAAATGATTTTTTTAATAATTTTTTAAAGAGCACTTCGCAAAATCCTTCGGCCCAGAACATGAAATCAAATTTCCCCGCTCCGTCCTCAGATGCACGTTCTGTCGGAAACGGGTTAAAACACCATCAATTAGAAGATTTTAGCTTTAAAAGCATACATTTGGCTTGTTGATTCCTTTTAAGTTATGCCTTAGAAGTGCATTGCCATAATGGACCAAATGTTTTACAGAAAAACGACCCCTTTTTGAAAATCTATACTAATAAAATAACAAATCGCTCTGTGTGTGTGTGGCTGCGATGACTAGCAAAAATTACGGCACGTACAAGGCTCAAATTTTTTGTGAAGATTGTTCAAAGACTCTGCTAATGTACCTGACCATCAGAATTTTAAAATTCTAATAATTGAGAAATGAATTAAAATTCCTAAATTAGAAGAATGGAAAAGTACTCCTTATTTAATAGAAAAATAGATCAAAGCTCAGAATATTTCTTCGAAAGCTGGAAGAGAGGGAAAAGGGTTAATGTAAATGGAGGGCTAACATGACGATAAATGTACTCGTTTTTTTTTTTTTTTTTTTTTTTTTTTTTTATAGAGGGTTGTGTTTTAAAATCTACTGAGCCTAAAAACTCAAAAATTAGACAGCTAGATCAGAAAAAATTCACCTTTCAGAAATTCTAAAAATTATTTTCCTAGTCCTATAAATAGTTAAAAAATTCATTAAAAATCTATTTATAAAATCTCATTTTATTTCCGTTTAAAGAAACCGATTTTTAAGAAATCTAATATAACAAGAGCAGTTGTTCATCGATGACAACTGGGTGCTGGTGGGTACTCGCATTTATAGATGACTTGTAATTTTTTTCAAAAATTAAATTCATAAATTTAATATTTATATATTTAGATGACAAATTTTTTGCTGATTTCAAATATGTAAATTTTTCACACTTACTCAGTTAAAACCTTAGATATTAATTTTTAATCCGTTACTTGGAGGACTTGCTCCATTTAAAAGCGAGTTTTTTGAAACCATAAACAATTTTTATATAAGGATTCTTTGGCACCGTGTCATATTTTTAAAAATACATTATTTGGATATTTTAAAGCTATGCATTGAGTAACATCTTTAAACGCTGTTTAATAATATCTAAATTTATAAAAATCCAATTTTTTTTCTTTTTTTTTAATCAAAAAACTTTTTTTTAAAAAGGAAAAGAAATGTGGAAACGCTAATTAAAATTCTAAAAAAAAAAAAAAAAAAAGAAAAAAAAAAAAGAAAGAAAGAAAAAAAGATCAAATAAATTATAATTTATAACACATAGTACGTATTTTAAAGAGTAATGAGCATCAAATAAGGGGTGGGGGGATCTTTTAGGGGCAGTGATCAAATACTTAAAATTGTACTGTTTTCTACAATCTCAAATGTGGACTTTTCACTAAGCTCTGGGATAAATGTTACTTATTTAATATAAAATGTTCAGATAGTTTATAACATATAATATAGATTTTAAAGAGTAGGGGACTTGAAATTATGGGTAGGGACAGGCAATAATTATTTTAGGGAGGGCGTGATCAAATATTTAAATCTGTACCGTTTTAGATGCAGATTTTTCAGAACCCTGGGATAAATAATACTTATTTAATACAAAATTTTAAAAGTGTACCTACCCCTATTTTCAAATAATGATTTCATCAAATATCTTCAGAAACAATTTTGTTAAGGAAAAAGTTTGCACCATGGTGGTGGAATATGAAACTAAAAGATTCTAGTCTCCCCACCCCTTTTTTTGTGTGTGTATGCAGCGCTTCTGCTAAACAGTACCATAGGCAGCAAGAATTCGGTTAGAGATTGGATCTTTTAATGAGATTTTGCAGTGTCAATTTCAGTTCATTTAAGAATATCATTACGGGCCCGGGCAATGTCAGGCGGCTCAGCTAGTATTTGAATAAACAATTTCATATTACTTGAGAGGTGTAAAAAAAAAAATTAAAACATTGACATGAGTCCTATTCTAATAAAAACCATCATAATAAAAATAAAAACACAAATCTTTTCACAGTCAATACAAACAGCATGCAACAATGAGATGTAAACAAAAAACCATGCACTTTTGAAGAAAGAAAAAAGGTGACTTAAATTATTACATAGGCATGAATAGGAGAAAACTTGGAATTCGAAAAGGTGAACATTAATCTGATTTTAAATTTGGTCATACTAACACTGCTTTATCTGCACTATATTTAGATGGGGAGATAAAAACTGTTTAATGTAAGCAAATTATGTTTTGTATCAAATTGTTGTTGTAAATCTATTATAAGGGAGTCCATTAAAATTTAACTGTGTAAAAATTTTGTTAGCAATGATAGTTTTTCTTTTATTACTCCTAGATTATGGTTACAGTTTATAAATAAATTCCTCTTGAAAGCTTGAATAGTATGAACCAAGTTGGAAGTTAATTTTAGATCATGGTCTATTTTTAATTTTTGTTTTTATAATAGAGCATGTGGTTTTTGTTTACATCTCATTGTCGCATGCCATTTGTATTGACCATGAAACAATTTGCATTTTTATTATGACTATGGTTTTTATTTGAATTTGGACCGAAACATGTCAATAATACTATTTGTTTTAATTTTTTGTTACACCTCTCTCAAGTAATATGAAATTGTTTATTCAAATATTTATATTAAAGGTGAAGTTCTTAAAATCTTGTGAGTTAAAAATCTAATAGATTTAATAAACTTTTTATGATACTTTTTGAAAATATTAAATCCAAACTATGAAAAACACAAAGAATTTAATATATGAAAAAATAGGAAAATTTCTGCTCTTCTTTCAATGCTGCCAAGCAGAAATAATAAATTTCTTATATTAATACTTTTTTTGACATAAAGTATTTTATTTAAATTTATATATTATTAATTATGTGTTTTATAGTTACTTTTATTTTTTTCCTCCTAGCTACTGTTAAGAATGATGTTTTGCAGAGTGGAACATCAGATTGCCGATTGGAAAATTTATAGCAAATGTGTTGCGACATACAAGATTATTATTGTAAATAAAAATTGTAATAAAAGTATTGTAATTGTAAATAAAAATGAATAAAACTTTTTTCCCCACATTTTTTTTGTGTGTTTCTCTTTAAAATTGAATGATCTTATACAGTAACTCTTTAAACATTCCTTGACTTATATAATATTGATAATCATTATAAGAAATTTATGAACTATATTTTATAATAAATTAGATTTATCCCCATTTTGTACATAATCTAGGTTTTTAACTAATTATATTGCTCACAATTTGACCATGGCATTGTATTTTTTCAAAATTAATCTAAAATAATTTAAATAGGTTTTTTTTTTTTTATGTAATAATACCATTTTTACATTTTTTTTTTACTTAACTGAAATGTGTGACTATAAATAAGAAACTTAATTTTATAATACCTAAATAATTCACAAGATTTTTTTTTCATTCAATTTTGTTGGAAAAAAAAAAAAAAAAAAAAAAAAAGAACTGATGTTAATTAATATGTTGAGTGACACACCAGACACCTGTGTCTAACACTGAATTTTCCCATTTAGGCAGCTTCACTGTAAAATGAGATATAAAGCTACTGATTTTATTTAGAATTTAAAAGAAAAGTCTATTATTCACCAAATGTGAAACCTTTCAGTTGGTGATAATGGATAATATAATAAATTTTCTAAATACAATTGCAAAATTATGCGAGTTTTAGTCATCTCTAATTTCTTTTTAAAATCTTCACCTTTTTTAATTGCAGGTATCTTTTATTAATACGTTAGAGACGAACGATCAGTATACATGCCCCTTAAATTGCTCAAAATCTTAGCTTATTCTCACCAGTTACTTTTTTATTATAAAATTTACCTTCTATAATCAGAGCATTTTCAAGATTCAATTATAGAAAATTTTCTGCATTGAAATACTGGTGGTAAAATATTAAAAATTAAAAGGCTCTTGTCGTGAAAGGATTGCATAAAGCGAAAATTTCTATTAAAAATTAGTGCTAGCTAAAAATCATAGCTTTTGTCTGCTATGTAAATTCGACCTTTTTAGATGAATTATCACCATCAATAATGATATAAATGAAATTTTTTTTTTTTTTTTTTTTTTTTTTTTCCAGGAGAAATAGTACAGTTAATCAGAGTAACTTTGGCCAAGAGAAAAAGAAAAATGTTCTATATCACTTGAGTTAATGGCAAAGTTTTGGTCTCAAAATATAGCTACTTGCACTAGTTTGAATTTGGCATCTCATTGGAAATAATTTGTCAAGATTCCATCATGGCAGAATGGATCAAAGTTTTGTAAAGGTGGAGCAATGTTACTCTGATTGACTGTATATAAAATAAAAATGCGAAGAAGAGCAAGAATGCATAGATATCTAGAAATGCACAAAGCAAAACCTGGTATGCTGGTAGGTATCTTGCATTTTTTATTTCCTATTTTGTGTAGAGATGAAGGGCAGTAACTAAAGTAGTTTCTTTAAAGATCTTTCAGAATTGAAAGTTTTAAAATACTAAAAATAAGTTTTATTAGCAATATTATCTTTAAATATATATACTTTTAAAAGTCACAAGAAAATTTACTATCCTTTAAATAATTTGTTATTATTTAACAACAACAACAATTTTTTTTGATATATTATTGAATTAAAAAATTGTTTTATTTATCTAAAATTAATGGATGTGAATATATACAGGGTGATTCAGCTCGTCGGTGACAAACTTTAAGGATCGATAGAGCACACCTAGACGAACATTTTTGAATAGGGAATGTAGGGTCCCTGACGCGATGGTAAGGCGCTAGGCGCTTTCGAAAATTTGGGTGCCGAAATTCGAAACGTCATAAAAACGTCATAAAAACTAGGGAAATGGTTAGATTTTCTTGCTTGTTGCGTCGAAATGATTCTGTTTGTTTAGACTTTCTTCAGTACCAATTTGATAAGCGTATCTCTTAAAACATGGATAGGGGGCGCTGCAGACTTTGGAGAGCTAGACAACAACTTTAAGCCCGTTATTTTGATAATTTAACACATGCTCGCCAAAGTTTATACTCTAACTTAAAGTTTGAACCCAAAAGTAGAGCCCTGCAAAAAGCGTAAGAGCCGGAATAAAATGTCAAAGTACAGGGTGGTCGAAACTCGAAGGCTCCTAAGAGATAAACAAACAGATTTCTTGACTTATGGCATGCATTTTCATGATTCTGTTTGCTGGGGCTCTCTGAAACTCAGTTGAACGGTACAAAAAGAAACATCGATAGGGGGCGCTTTGGGCAAAAAACATAATTCGTTGACATTTCGGACGCTAACTGGAAACGGGGCGCTACGATCAGTTAGTAATAATGAAAACACATTTTCAACCTCTGCTCAACACTTCTGAATAAATTTAGACCAAAAACATCAATGATACTGGAAATTTATTTACAAAAAATAACACTACAGAAGATGCTCGAAATTTCGACCTTGGGCCATGATGCAGGCTTCGCACCTCCGTCGCATTGAGGAGTGTGTGTTTCCAACAATGCCAGGAGTATCTCTGATCTGCCCTGCAGCTGCCACAATGCGCGCCACAAGTTCTTCAGCACTGCTGACAGGTGTATGGTATACCTCGGCCTTCAGGTAACCCCAAAGGAAGAAATCCAAGCAGGTGAGGTCTGGTGATCGGGCAGGCCAGTGAACTGGACCCCCACGCCCGATCCACCGCTGGCCATACCTTGCGTTTAGATGGAGACGCACGTCGTTCGTGTAATGGGCCGGAGCTCCATCGTGCTGGAACCACATCTGGCGACGCGAACCTTCGGGTACGTGCGCCTCCTCCAGAAGCTGCGGCAGCACTTGATCCAGGAAAATCAAGTAATTTCCACCTGTCAGCCGTTCAGGTAACAAATAAGGGCCAATGAGGCAATCCCCCAGAATGCCGGCCCACACATTTACTGAGAAACGCTCCTGGGCTGCTCGGCTTCTGGTTTCATGTGGATTTTCATCACACCACACATGACTGTTGTGGGCGTTCCACATTCCCTCCCGGCTGAAGGTGGACTCGTCCGTAAACAAAATGCTGTTTACAAAACGGGGATCCCTGGATCTCATCGCCAAGTACCATCTTGAGAATTCCACTCGAGGGCCAAAATCCTGCTCTCTGAGCAACTGCACCCGCTGGATGTGGTAGGGGTGCAGATTCCGGGAACGTAAGATGCGCCACGCAGTTGCTTGCGAAATGCCAACATGTCTGGCGATATCTCTCGTGCTAAGACCTGGGTTGTCCTCAACCAGGTTAAGCACAGCCTCTTCGTTGTCGGGGGTGCTCACTGATCGCTCCCGTTCAGGCCTGCCTCCGTCGAAAGATCCCGTTGTGGACAACCTCTGGTGTACTCGAGCGAAGAAGGCATGGCAGGGGATTTGCCTGTTGGGGTAACGCTCGGCGTACAACCGCTGAGCGGCTCGTCCATTACAACCAGCAGCGCCATACGCCAAATGCATGTCAGCCAATTCAGAGTTTGTGTACCGTTCCATCCTACTACCGATCTGCAGACAAGTAACCCGAAGCTTAAGTAGGTACCGCACGTTCAAAAGACGTGTCTGCGCATACAACTACGTCATCTCGCGTTGTCGTCTACGCATTACGTATCTTTTGCATATCGATATGGTACGATATCTTTTGCATAAATCAGCAAAAAGCACCTTATGTAAATTTTATTGCGCGCATTGTGCATGATTGAAACCAGCTATGTTTGTTAAAAAAAAAAAAAAAAAACTGCAGTTTTAATAGCTTCTTATGATAAGTAAATTACTCTCTTGTTTTGTTTCTAACTGATCGTAGCGCCCCGTTTCCAGTTAGCGTCCGAAATGTCAACGAATTATGTTTTTTGCCCAAAGCGCCCCCTATCGATGTTTCTTTTTGTACCGTTCAACTGAGTTTCAGAGAGCCCCAGCAAACAGAATCATGAAAATGCATGCCATAAGTCAAGAAATCTGTTTGTTTATCTCTTAGGAGCCTTCGAGTTTCGACCACCCTGTACTTTGACATTTTATTCCGGCTCTTACGCTTTTTGCAGGGCTCTACTTTTGGGTTCAAACTTTAAGTTAGAGTATAAACTTTGGCGAGCATGTGTTAAATTATCAAAATAACGGGCTTAAAGTTGTTGTCTAGCTCTCCAAAGTCTGCAGCGCCCCCTATCCATGTTTTAAGAGATACGCTTATCAAATTGGTACTGAAGAAAGTCTAAACAAACAGAATCATTTCGACGCAACAAGCAAGAAAATCTAACCATTTCCCTAGTTTTTATGACGTTTCGAATTTCGGCACCCAAATTTTCGAAAGCGCCTAGCGCCTTACCATCGCGTCAGGGACCCTACATTCCCTATTCAAAAATGTTCGTCTAGGTGTGCTCTGTCGATCCTTAAAGTTTGTCACCGACGAGCTGAATCACCCTGTATACATTGGCATTGGCAAGAGATAAATTTTAACATTTTAGTTAACTATTTTTTTTTTTTTTTTCTAATATGAAATGGAAAAAATATTTTTTTTTTTTTTTAATTCTAGATATTTTAAATAGTTAAAATGTTTGACTTACTTTATTTGCTTTTCAATATAATGTCATTTTTTTTTTATGTTTTTTTTTTTTTTTTTTTTATCTATAAGCACTCATATTACGTGTCTATATTTCGTCTGGATGTCGAAGTTTTTGGGTGTAATATGAATAAATTTTGAACGTAATACGGACAAATTTTTTGGTATATTATATAGACAAATTTTGTACATAGTACGGATGTAATTTTCGACGTAATGAGAACAAATTTTGGACGTCCAATTTACGTAAGTTTTATGTTCATTCTATGCTCATTTTGCGGCCCAAAAGACGTAGTTTTTACGTAAAGAGAGGTGACATTTGGACGTAATAAGAATAAATTCTAGATGTAATATGGACAAAGTTTGTACGTAGTATGAACGTAATTTTAGACGTAATAAGAACAAATTTTGGACGTCCAATTTACGTTAATTTTATGTTCATATTATGTTCAATTTGCGGCCCAAAAGACGTACTTTTTACGTAAAGGGAGGTGACATTTGGACGTAATTTTGACTAAATATTGACGAAGTTCGGAGAACTTTTAGACTTAAATTGGACACGTCCATTGATCCAAATTACGTACTTTACACGTAAATTGGACGAATCTGTGTTGTGTGGGTTATTATATTTAAATGATATCGATATCACTCTATATAACTGGAGCAAAACTGATAACTTTTGGTTAAAAAGAAAATCTTTTTAACGTAATCGTAAGAAAAGGGCATAGCCACTCCATTGTGACATAGAACAAATTACTGATTTTAATACTGCTTTTACTAAGGGTGGCGCTAAGGGGGCATATTCCTTCCCCCCTTGTTGGGCATATCTGGCCCTCTCCTGTTGGAGTCAAAATTGAGTGTCATCAGGGAAAATATTTTGGTTTCTCAATATCAGCTTGGTCAGTTGGGTCAAGTTTGAGCTCTTTTTTTTGCCTAGTTCAGATTGACTGAATTAATTCTTCCAGCCATAAGTCATTTTCTAATTGAATTTAGATTCTTGCTGGTTGAGTCAATGTGATCGCAATTTTTTGAAAAAAGCAAATATCCAATTTCTTGCCGATAACACATATACATATTTAATACATGTACGACTGTTCATATGCTATTTTTTTATAACTATATTAAATTATGGATCAAATTCCACTGATTGTAGATTTTTGATCAGCTTAGTTTGAAGTATTTTGAGTTCAGTTAAGAATACAGAGGTGAAAAATTATTTTGTCGGGGTTGGATGGCAAGTTAAATGCTGTATCAAGTGAATCAGGGAAACTGACTTGACCAACTCGTGATCCAGACCAGATTGGGTTGGACCTAATCTTTTGTCATTGTGGGTCAGATTCAAGTTGAGTTAACTTTAGATGTTTCAGGTTTGGGTCAGGTTTTGATATTTAAGGTGTCAGATTCGAGATTAATCGATCTTTCTAAAGAATTAAGAAAATTTATCTTAAAAGGAAAAACTGTATACTATTTGAATATTAACAAGTATACGTAAATTAAGATTTTTATTTAAAAGTTAAAACAAATACTAGAGGTATTATTGTAGATTAATTTTACTTAATGGCATTACAATATGGATACATATGTACATGTATTTTTTTTATCATTTAGGGTTGGAGTTGGAATATTTCCGGTTCAGGTGGAAATGTGGAGGATGAAATTTTTTTGTTAGGTTCAGATTACTTTTTGGATAGAGTCCTGTGTCCAGTTTTGCAAACTAAGCCCAACTCAACTAGAAGTTTGAGTCTGATCTGACGAAAGTGAATATTTTTTTCTGAGAGGTTCGGAATAACTTTCATTTTTACTTTCGTCTATCTTTACAAAAAAGAAAAAAAAATGGATTTGTGGAAATTTCCAAAATTCAGTTCTGATAGACTTACACTTTTAAGGGGTCAGAGAACTTGAAAAAAATGTTTTTACAAAATGTCTGTTTGTCTGTTAGTTTGTATGTGACAAAAATTTTGTGGGCACTCTATCTCAAGAACTAATGCAAGGAATTTTACAAAACTTTAGATTCTGCTAAATCTTTACATAAACTATTATTGTTAGTTTTTGGTGTATATCACTCAACAAGTATCAATACTATGTTCTATTATTCAAAATTTTCATAATAGTCATATCTCAAGAACTAGTGCATGGATTTTCATAAAACTTTATATTTAGTTAGTACTTGATATAATATGGTGCTGATTATGTTTTGGTGCAAATCGCTCAATGTGTGGCACTGCCATGGTGCATTATTTGTGATTATTTCAATAGCTCTATCTCCAAAACTAATGCATAGAATTTTACAAAACTTTACATTCTGTTAGACCGGGATATAAACTAGATCTAGTTAGTTTTTGGAGTATATTGCTCAAAAGGTGGTGCTGCTATGTTGCATTATTTACAATCTCCACAATAGCCATACTTCACAGACTATACATCGTTAAATTCATGCTATACATATTTTTTAAATATCTTGGTTTTTATATATATATTTAATATTTATTTTTAAAAGCATCATATAAAACTTTTCTTTCTATTTTTTCATTCAAAGGAAGTGTAATTGAGTAACATGAGTGTAATCAATTAACTTTTATTAATTATAGAGTTTGTAGATAAATAATTTTACCCCTTGTCAATAATTTTCCCCCCTCTAGTTTCCTCTTTGGAAAAAAATTCTAATTTTTATGTGTTTATAGCTGAATTTTTAATGCAGAATCAATAATTATGTAAGACAATATCAACTTAGAATAGTGAGTGAAAGATAAACTGCCTACTTTAAGTAAACTTTTATTTTCAACTTAATAAACTATTTACAACTTAACAAAAGAGCATGCGAGCGTATATTTACATTAAAATTTTTAATGAAATAATTATTTTGTATTTATAATTTTATTGTACAGAGCATAAAATTTTCATGATAATTAAGTCTGAATGCTTTATTTTGTTTTTCGATTAATGCAAAACATAAAATTTTTATCATGCTTGGTTTTGAATCCTTTATTTCCTTTTCGATTAATGCAAAACAAAAATTTTATCTTCTTTCAAGTAGTAATTTTCAGTGTTTTGTACAGTAAATGGTGAAATCGTTAATCAGTAAAGAAAATAAATAAATAAAACTAAAAAACAATTTTAAAAAAAATTGTAATTTAACAAATTACAACGACTATTTGGAAAATGATATTTTCAAAGACTAAAATTTTAAACAACTTATAAATAAATTCTATTTTAAACAGGTTTTTATCATAGAAGGTGACAGATCTATTATATAACCAAATCTGCTATGATAAATCGCATGGGACTGAAAAGTTCTTGTTTTACACACATTTTCGTCTTTACAAATAAATTTCCAACTTTTTTTTTTTTTTTTTAAGAGAGGTTTAATGATTTGTGGCTCTTATTGAGAAGAGTCCCAATCTATGCTTTACCTTAAATCACAGATTTTCAACCGATAAAAAGAAATGTAAGCCTTTTATGAATGTTTTTTTAAATAATTAAAATTAATAATGCACTTTTAATCACCACATAAAGAGCTTCACATAATAAAAGACACGTAAAGAGAGTCTCTGGAGGGCTGGTTGGGGACTTGGCTGAAATAGCTATTTCATAGTCTGTGAAATATCACACTTGCTAAGATGAAAACCTGTGTATATCTTAAATATTTTTTGGCTCCTTTTGAATTTTATTCTTGCAGGTTTCATTACATTTTGCTAAACTTTTGTAATTATACTTGACATTTTCTGAATGAAACATTTTTTTGAATGAAAATATAAAAGATGTTTTATAGGATAATACTTTAAAGTAAATCTGGTGTACCATAATATGTAAAATTACTTTAAATTCAGTATATAAATAAACATTGCGATGAGATTCCTGGTGCCTATGGTATTTTATTAAACATTGAAGATGAATGACCAGTATACGTGCCTCTTAAAGTGCCCAGAATCCTTGAATATATACTAGTATTGAATATATAAAAAAAAATCAAGCTTAATGGTGTTTAGAAAATAAACGTAGGATAAATTTCAAGATGTATATCCATTAATAAATATCACTGAAACCCAGGTAAAACTCGAGCTAATGCACAAAATTAATCAGAGAAATTACCACTAAAAAAAGCGTCCTTGCGACTCCCTACTGACTGTCAGAGCAGAACTGCAGTGTGAAGAATGAAAAGAGGCGGTAATACGCATGATTTTCTCCTAACAAGCGAAGGTCAGAGGGAGAATCAACTGCCTCCATTAAAAAAATGTACAACACTGTAAGGATTTTTATAAAAATTTAGATTTAGTTATTATTGATATAACATGTTTCTGATTAAATTTTGGTGCAAATTGCTCAACATGTGGTACCGCCATGGTGCATTACTACTTGTGATTACTGACATAGCTCTATCTCAAGAAATAATGCACAGAATTTTCTAAAAATTCAGAGGAAGATAGTCCCTGATATAGATTAGTGTTGATTAGTTTTTTGGAGTAAATCGTCCTACAAATGGTGCTGCTATGATGAATTTTTCACGATTTTGCGATAAATGCATCTCGGAAACTAATCACATGATGGGTGTCGGTTAAATTTATTATAGAGCTACCCGTGGGGGGCAAAGTGAGGGGGGATGAGCGCGGGAGGTATACAATATAAAATGGTAATTACAGAGCCTTCCAATGATACATCACGAAAGAGGTGTCAACAAAAGGTATAAAAATGCTCCCCTTAGAATTTCAATTATTGCAACACCCGGAATACAGCCTGCCCTCCCTGTTTGTGAATTTTTCATATATCATAAATTATAAATTAGAAGTCTCCATAAAAAAAAAAATAAATAAATAAAAATTCTGAAATTACAAAAACGAAATGATTTCAAAAAAGTTTGAAAAGCGCTTCTATAAGGAGGCCAAATTGAGGAAAGGAGAAGAAAGATTCATAATATGAAAGAGTTGTCCGAAAATTTTCCGATGATATGTTATATGACGGGCCCATAAAAAGTTTGAAATTTACTCCTCACTACTCCACTACTTTTAATCCTCACCCCCAGGTTTACTTTTTCTTAAGAGAATACACCCGGAAATCACGCATCCCCCACTTTAAAATGTTTATAATTAATCATTTTTATTAGAAGGTACCATCAAAAAACCCTTTTTCTAAAATGATATTTATTCTCGAAATAACTACGACTGAAAAAATTCAGCTCCCGTCGCCCCCCCCCCACCCCCTTTCTGAAATTAAACTGCAGGAAGAGAAAGGTCCATAATATGAAACAATATTTCGAAATCTTTTTTATGACGTATCACATGACGGATCGCAAAAAAGTTTGAAATTTACGCCTCACCCGTGGCCGTAGGTTTACTTTTTCTTCCAAGAATACACCCGGAAATCACGCAGTTCCCATTTTAAACTTTTTGTATTTAATAAATAATATTTACCGGAGCGCTCCATCTGAAAAACATTCAAAAATGATATTTATTGTCGTAATAGCTACAATTAAAAAAATTCACCCCTTCATCGCTCCCCCTCCCATCTCCCGAAATTAAACTCCAGGAGAAAAAGGGTTCATAATATGAAAGAGTGGCTCAAAATCATTCCTATGACATATCACATGTCAGGTCTAAAGAAAGTTTTAAATTTGCTTTTCACCGGTGTCGCTGTTTACTTTTTCTTCTTAAAATACATCCGGAAATCACGCACTCCCACTTTAAGCTTTTTGTATTTAATAAATGATATTTACCGGAGCGCTTCCATCTGAAAACCTCATCTAAAATGATATTTATTGTCGAAATTGCTACGATTAAAAAAAATCACCCCCTTATCGTTCCCCCTCCCCCCCCCTCCTGAAATTTAACTCCAGGAGGAGAAAGATTCATAAAATGAAAGAGAGGTACGAAAACTTTCCGATGATATGTATAACATGACGGGTCCAAAAAAAAGTTTGAAATTTACATGTCATCCGTGGGTTCACTCATTTTTCCCAGAATACACCTAAAAATGACACAGCCCCCACTTTAAAATCTTTATATTTAATAAATAATATTTACCGGATAATTCTATAAAAAACTCCACATCTAAAATGATATTTATTGTCGAAATAGCTATGATTTAAAAAATTCACCACCTGCCCCCTCCTGAAATTCAACTCCAGGGGGAGAAAGATTCGTAAAATGAAAGAGGGATGCGTAATTAAGATGATATATATTTAACATGACGGGTCCAAAAAAGTTTGAAATTTACATGTTTGAAATTTACACCCGTGAGTTTACTCATTTTTCAAAGAATACACCTAAAAATGACGCAGCCCCCACTTTAAAATCTTTATATTTAATAAATTATATTTACCGGAGAGTTCCTCCACATCAGAAGTAACATTTGTTGTCGGAATAGCTACGATTTAAAAAATTTACCCCCTTATCCCTTCTTCTTCCCCTCTCCTGAAATTCAACTCCAGGAAGAGAAAGATTCGTAAAATGAAAGAGAGGTGCGAAAACTTTCCGATAATATATATGTAACATGACGGGTCAAAAAATAAATAAATAAATAAATAAATTTTACATGTCACCCGTGGGTTCAATCATTTTTCACTTAATACACCTAAAAATGACGCAGCCCCCACTTTAAAATCTTTATATTTACCGGAGAGTTCCATAAAATAATCCACGTCAGAAATAACATTTATTGTCGAAATAGCTACGATTTAAAAAATTCACCCCCTCATCGCTGCCCCCCTCACCCCCCCCCTCTAAAAATTCAACTCCAAAAGGAAAAAGATTCATAATATGAAAGAATAGTTAAGAGCTTTCGTATATGCCGCTCATTTCAGCAAATCTCATCCCGATAATTTTCTAGTACGATGAGACAGGCATCTCGAGAAACTCGTTGCTTCGCGATGAAAATCCACCTCGATGAGATTTCAGATTCATCGAAGGACTTGTAGCTTCGCGATGAATTTCTACCTCAATAAATGTAGCTTGACGAGCAACTTGTGGTTTCCCGACGTATAACTTTTTGATTTTTGTTCTCGCTGAGAATAGAGATGAGAAGGTTTATCGAGAAGAGTTTTTTCGATGAAGCTTTCTGGAATGAAAGGTTTATCGAGAAACGAGGTACAGAAGGGAGCATGAGATTATGACAATAACTTGTGAAATGAAGACCTAATTTTCAAAGTTTCTCGTATTTTAGCCTTAACAAGCTGTCGCGTACCTAGAACCCTCCAATAAATATTAGTTATTAAGAAAAATTTCAAAGCGGGGGGCTGAAGAGAGGACGAACATATGTTTAAAATTGTAGCGATTTCTACAATACCTATCATTTTAACTGTGTTTTTTTGATCGAAACATTTGGTAAATGTTATTTATCAAAAAAAAAAAAAAATAAAGTGTGGGCTGCAGGAATTTAGGAGTGAAAAGGTGGACCCACGGGTGCGGGGGGAGGGGGACAATTTTCACTTTTTTTAACCCGTCATGTGGTATATCATCTTGAAGATTTCGGATTACTCTTTCATATTATGATACTTTCCCCCCCCCCTTCCGAATTTGGTTCTCACGGCGGGGGGGGGGGGGAGGCAGTCTTCGAAACTTTTTGCGTTTTTATCATTTTAGATCGAATTTTTGAAGTGAAAACATCTTTAAGCGCGTTGGACATTTTTTCGAGGTGGGAAAAAACATTGAACTCGTCACATTGTTACCGTAATTTAGGCACATTGCTCTTTGAGGGCCTCTTCCAAGGGAGAGGAGCTTGAACCCCCCCCCCCCCCCAACAAAGACCTTAAAATATTGCTCATTTAATTCTCTACCAATTTTAACTTAAAATTTAAGCTACATGGCACCCCCGAGGGTATGAACCCTCCTGTCGGTTATTCACCTTATTTTGCTCATTTCTTCACTTCATTTCAACTTTTAAAAGGCTATAACTTTGCTTCTATGGGAGCTACAGCGGCGAGAAAAATCATAGCATAGCTAACTTTTCTTCGTCACTCTTTTTTGCAGTTTTCCAGTTTTCCCCAAACACTTTTTTTTTTGGGGGGGGGGGGGGCGTTTCACATATTTTGATGTAATATGTCTATTGAAAACTTATATTTCATACATTACAAATCTAGCATAAAAGAATTTTCTCCCGTCATTCTGGGTTACGTTAAATCTAAATTTCTCAAACTTCTTCGAGGTTTTCGCCAAATTGGCATCTGAAAAAAAATCGTGCCAATGTGGAATGTGTATGACATCTGTTCCTTATAAATATTGTTCACCACTGCTGAGATTCTGGCCTCCTCTCGTGCGTAGGCATTAATTTACCCCGGGTACTTAGTCCTTGTATTTCTTGCACAATAAAATACAGGGTTGTTATAATTAAAGTTCGCCTATTTAGAAGGCTCTAGAGCCGGTTCTATGGCTCTAAACGAATCAGAATTTCACTAGTACGTAGTTGAAGAAATGCGCTCTACGAAAATCGAAAAAAAAATTAGTTAAAATTTTTGTCAGTAGGTGGCGCTGGGCCAATATTTAAGCCGACATTTGCGGATCCCTTTATATTCTGGGGATTTTTGAAAGATTCTGTATCTAAAGACAGATGTCAGACAATTTCTGATCTGAAAGACAGTATTAGATTTCACATTCGCTCAATCTAACAGGACAATTTACGCAATGTTGTAGAAAGCACAATTCTTAGAATGGAATGCATTATTAAAAATGGCGGAGGATTCATTGAGCATGCATAATGTTATTCTTCGTTATTTCCTCATTGCCGAGCGACATGTTTTATTTTTGTTGATGCAGATTACATCACATGAAATGATATTCATTTTTCTGTATTGTTTGGAGTCATAGGTCAGGCTCTAGATCTGTGTGATTAGGTGAACCTAATTAAAACAATTCGCAGTTCGTCGAAGCTTGTTGAAACTTTTAAATTTCTGTGTTTCGTCTGGATTGACTGATATTGATATAATGAATCTGCATACATCACCTTAAATATTGGCACAGCGCCACCTAGTGACAAAAATGTTGACTAATTTTTTTTTCGATTTTCGCAGAGCGCATCTCTTCAACTACGTACTAGTGAAATTTCGTTTCGTTTGGAGCCATAGAACCGGATCTAGAGCCTTCTGAATAGGCGAACTTTAATTATAACAACCCTGTATTTCCTGACGATTAAAAAAAACACGTAATTGTTCAAGTTTTCACTTCTGTGTCGGCACTCCCAAAATGCCTTTATCTTTTTTTTTTTTTTTTTTTTTTTTTTTTTTTTTTTTTACGGAGCTTCCAGTAAATAATATTTATAATATATGAAATTTAGAAAAGCAGGAAGTAGTAATTTGGCCTGTGACCGCTTATTGATCTTATGTACCTCGATCTTATATATTTCCCCCTCCCATTTCGCTACAATGGGGGAGGGCAGTTTTCAAAATTTAGCCGAGACCCCTCATGTGATACATTGTTGGCAAGGGCTGTGATCATTACTCATGTTATGCACCTTCCGCAGCCCTTCAACGCTCTTTGACCACCACGAGAGACACTTTTATAAATTTAGCCGAGACCCCTCATATGTCATATCATTGGAAAAGTCTGTTACCACTTTCTCATGTTATGCACCTCTCGCGGTCCTCCCCTCACATTGCCCCACCTGGGGAGTATTCTTATAAATTTACCCAAGATCCGTCATGTGACATATTGTCGGAAAGGCCTGTGAACACTTTTCATGTTATGCACCTCCCTTGCCTCTCCCCCTCATTTGACCTGTAGAGGAGGGCATTTATGTAAATTAAGATCGATACTTCTCAGGTGGCATATGGTTGGAAAAGCTTGTGACCACTTATTGATGTTATACACCTTCGACCAACCTCACTCCACTTTGTCCTCTGATGGGCGCTTTTTAAAATTTTGCCAATACTCCTCATGCTATATATAGTTGGGAAGCAGTATGCCTTTTTATTCATATTATGCAGCTCCTATGCCCCTTTCCCCACCTTTCACACCCCTAAGGATCTGGTCAAAGGTTCGTTCGGTTCGATTTTTTTTATTTTTTTATTTTACAAGATTTTGCTGTACGTGCACACTGCGTTTGGTATATGTTGCCGTATACAACGAGGACCCAGTTCAATATATCATATTACAAGATTGCGTATAAATTAGAGACACCAATGAAAGGAGGGACTCACTAGCGATTAAGTCCGTCGTGTCTTTATTAACACCGACTGATTCACCTGCAGACGACTCTTTATAAAATCGAATCCTGTATGATATAAAAGCAATTGCAAACTGGAGTTATCGAGAAAAATTTTACACAATCGAAAGTTATCGAGATGGTCATACAATCAAGAAAATCGAGAAAAACTTCTCATTATCGCCCATCACTATGAAATACTACCTATTGCGATCGTTCTTATGTTGGAATTTCTGAAAAACTTTTGAAAATCTGCATCGATCATGATCCCTAGACATCAAAACTACCATAAGTAAAAAAGTTTATATATCTATCCAATCTATATCACATTTTTATGGACACGATAACTTCTTAAATTCTGCTCAGGTCTCTTCCAAACAAATACATAAAATCAATGGCCTTAAAATCTCGCTCAAGTTCGTTAATGTCGCCGTGATCGTTCAGTGGTTAAAACATTGAGTTGTGGTTAAGTTCGTTAATGGGCAAAATCGGACCAAGGGGGTAGAAATAGGGAGGAGTTTTGTGAAAACTGAAAAAGCTCATAACTTCTAAATTAAAATAGATATCGAATCAGTTTAACGTTTATATTACTTTTAAAAAATGGCCCAAAAGTTTATGCATGACAGATTGTTGATAAAATTAAAAATGGGCTGAAGGGGAAAAAAATAGGGTTTTGGGGAGTTAAGAATTCATAACTTTGTCAATTCTCAAATATATCAAATCCAACTAATTTTTTTTATAAATTCTCTTAATATTATCTAAAACTTTTGTATTTACAAGTTTTTGATATGTGCAACTCTTATTGCAAGGGGAAAAATTAACAAAAACAAAAAATGTATTTGGAAGATGAAAAAAATCCATAACTTAATCAATTCTTAAGATGTCAAATCAGATTAAATTTATTATACATCTTCTGAATAATATCTACAATATTTATGCTGACAGATCTTTGATAGGACCAATTCTCATAGCAAAAATAATTTAAACAATAATAGAAGTTGAAGAAAAAATTTCAAATCCAAACTGATTATATTCTGACTCATTTTTAAATTCATTTTGCTCTGAAACACATCCAGATGGCAGGTTCTCTCATTTAGGAACTATCTAATGTTACTTATTGGGCAGTTTTGTGATAAAGGCAGAATATATTTCAAAAAATACTATCAAAATGGCATTTTGAACAAAATTTCCTGAAGCGATTAGGCTTGAAAAATTGAGGAAGTATTCAAATAACTAATTGCTTATTTTATGGCTCATTTTTAAATTCAATTTTGATCTCAAACGCATTCTTTTGACAGTTTCTCTTACTTAAGAACTATATTGTGCCGTATTGGTCGATTTTTTCATAAAGTCAGAATATATTTCAAAAAATGCTCAAAGTGGCCATTTGAGCCGAATTTCGCATAAGATGAATCTGACAAGAACAGCTTTTACAGAAGAATTAAATTAAAAATTCTTCAAAAGTGGCCGAATAAAGTTGTTAAACTGGATTTATCTCTAATATTATTTTATTTTTTGTTGTTGAAATGATCACTTAACTTCGAAATCTACTTCCGCTTATAGGCCAAGCCGACAGGGGTTTTTTAATTTTAAACACATCCAAATAACAAGTTCTATTATTTGAGAACTATATAATGTGATGTATTGGCCAGTTTTTAAATAAAGGCAGAATATGTTTCAAAAAATTGTGTGTAATTAAACATTTTGAACAGAATTTTCCGAAGCGATCGTGATTGAAAATTGAGGAAGTATTCAAGTAACAAATAGCTTATTTTCTGACTCATTTTAAATCCATGGACCAAATTATTCAGTTTCGGTTTTGAGCCATTCCGTATGAAAAACATTTTCTCGGTGTGGCCAGGTCTGTTCAAAATCAGTAAAATTTGGCCCGGTTTAAATTTTTTTTTCAAAAAAAGCATATATTCAGAGATCAGTAAAATTTGGCTTGACCTAAAAAAATGCATATATTTTTAAATCGTCGTTACTCTACAATTAAAATTATTATTGTTATTTCCTAAGCATCGTCTAGACTTCTTAAAATATAGTATGGAAAGAACTTGCTTATGACGGAATATTTTTTAAACTGAAAAATGTGTTTCTCCATGCAAAATGAATACAATAATACGTGCGAAAAAATATATAATACATTTAAACCTGCTAAGAAGGGAACTTGTCTAAAACGGATGGGTATTTCCATGAGCAATTGTCGTGTAAGTCACATTTTTAATAAATGCTAAATTGTTGGCCACCGTTATTTTCGAAATGTTTGCATGGCCTTATTGAATTAATGAAATATCTCTGATAAAATAAGTCGCATTTTGCCGTTCTAAAATACTCATCATCTAAGTATTCAAAATCTTAGTGTGTGACTTACACGACATGTGCTCATGGAATTACCCGGATTTTTTTCTTTCCTATGTGATTCCGTCTGAGAAGATTTTACTGTCTACCATTTTTTATATTTTTCTGTCTCCATTACATGGAATATGGATTAATAATATTAATGATAACTGAAACATTCACATACAATAAACAGGGGTTTTAACAGATGTAAATATTCCAAGTGGATGAAAAAAGTCCTCGCCAGGACTCGAACCAGAGATGTATTGGCTGAAGCTGCAAATGCTTTTCCAATTGAATCATCCCTGACGGGAGGACTATTTCACCCAAATAACCTTAGCGATCGCATAATCTGGTCTGATACTCTAGATCAGCTGTATTAATCTAAACAGAGGTTTGCTAAAAACATACAGATCGCAGTCTATGGCATTTCTGCATAATTAAAAATTATAAACATGAAAAAATAAAAATAAGAAACTAAGATTTTTGTATTAGAACTCCTCATTACTAGTAAAAATAAATATTTTGTTGAAATTCACTCAATCCGGGTTCAGCTGAATTTTTAGCTATTACATCGGGTCAGGCCGATAAATTTCGTTCTACGGACCGGACTGGGTTGGGCCGAATTATTTTCTCTGGATAGAGCCGGTCTCAGTCCTGGAAATTTTGTCCCGAGCAGATCGCTAGCGTGCAATATTACATAGGAAATATTTCAAAATAGTGTCTGTTGATGATAATCGAAAAGTTAAGAGCAAATATTAATAAGGTACCTTTGCCTAATATTAAGGTCTGCACGGGCCGGAATTTCCAGGCCCGGGCCCGGCCCGTTTAAACTTTTATATTTTAGGCCCGGCCCGTACAAAAATCAGCGAAAACAGGCCCGGCCCGGCCCGTTACAATTTCTACTATTTCTAAAAGATTCAGATTTTTATCATACAACTAAGATTCCTTAAAAGAATACTGCATACATATCTATGGAATGATTTTACAGTACATTTTACAGCAAATACACATTAACAACATCAATGATTACTTAGATTCTTAGCTTTCAACATTCGAATAAAGATTCATTAAAAAATTAATATGGCTTAGAATAAAAGAAAAAAGAAAGAAAGCTAAAAACATGGTTAATTTTGAAGCTCTTTAATAAAAGAAGATTTATAAATATATTTCTATATCATTTTATTATAGATTTCAAATCTAAATTCATTCTTAAATTCAAAGAAGCTCCTTTCTGATTGTAGTGACGAAATCGTCACGACATTGCTTAAGTAAATATGTATAAAAAGAAAATGAACAGCATAATCTAAAAAATATAAATAGATATATAAAAATAGAGAATCTATTTTAGAAATAACCAAGGAATAATAATTATAATATTTTTAATTATTAGGTAAAGTTGAAAGCTAATTGTAGTAAAAACTGCAAGATTTATTTATATTAATAATAATAATAATAATGCACGTGTGTATTCTTGGAGGGATTATCACCACGAATTCCCAGACAGACAAAATCAGGCAATAAAGCTATAAATTATAGTTTGTTGCCAGCCTTTGACATAAAAAATCGAAGGAACAAGTGCAGAATTTATGGGGCTTTCAACAATTATTTACAACCAGGGGACAAGCATCGCGTGTGGTCGGAAGTCCCACAAAAAAGCGGTGGCATCATGAGAGGTCTAATGGAAAGGAGAAGTCAAATAAACAAAAAAAGGGGAGAAAAAAATAAAAAGACATACCTCCCCGAAGGACAAGGTACCAATGACCTGCTTAGGATTACAAGGGACAAATAAAAATTTTTTTGAGCAACCAATGAGAAGGGGTCATCCCGACAGAGAGATGAAGAGGGAAGAAAAAACTTCTCTTTCTCTCAGATTTGTCTTCTGTCACCTGGAGATCAGTGGAAGAAAAAAAAATGTGTTTATTTTTCTTTAAAAGGGACTTTGGAACGAGGTGCGAATTATAGAAGAAATATGAATAAGTGAGATTTTTTTGGAAGAGGAGGCGTAGAAATGCGACGTTCCATTTTTAGACTGCCTCTGTGTGATGCTCTTTAAGTCAAGATTATGATTCATCTATTACACGCTATTTACAATTATTATCAATTTATCTGCAATATTCCATTTTTAAACTGACTCTGCGTGATTCTCATAAGGCACGATTATGATTCCTCTATTAGTCATTCTTCAAAATTAATATTTATGCCTCTCTGCAACCTACCATTGTTGAACGGACTTGGTGTGATTATCTTCAATTTATCTGCAATATTCCATTTTTAAACTGACTCTGAGTGATTCTCACAAGGCACGATTATGATTCCTCTATTAGTCATTCTTCAAGATTATTATTTATGCCTCTCTGCAACCTACCATTGTTGAATGGACTTGGTGTGATTATCTTCAATTTGTGATTTGTGAAAAGTGCAGGATAGTAATCCTATTCGATGCTTGGTTGGATTTTCAACAATATATAACTCTGTGAACAATGATGAATAACATTCACATTAATGAGTGGTGCGCTTATGGCAGGAGACATTTTAATTACCATACAGGACTATCTAAGAGGATTATCAAGTCTGCTGGATGCCGTGGTTATGGTGAGAAATTCTTTATAATCCTTCCAAGTGATAGGCCCCACCAGTAGCCGAGAGGTACGGACCTCTCAACTGGTAGACGGCAGGTGCTGGGTTTGAACCCAATCGCGGCTGTCGGCCTAACCGTTCGGAGTTTTCGTGGTTTTCTTCGAACCTTGCATAAATACGGGTTAGGTTCCCTTAGAAAGACCCCCACGAAGGGCACTCCCCCCTGGTCCTATATCCCTAGCGTAGATAATCGGACGACAAAAATAAACCAAACCAAACCAAACCAACCTTCCAAGTGATAAGGCCATTTTAAAAAATATTTTGTTTTATGTGTTTCATTAATAAAAAAAGTTTCACTATTTAAGTTTTAATTGATAAAATTAACTAAAATAATAATAAAATAAAACTAACGAATATTTTTTTTGGGCTAACAGCCCTGAAGGATTGTGCTGTGAGCATTTAATAATATCCATTATTTAAGTTGAATTTAAAACAAAAGAATGAAGTGTAGTAAGTAAATTATATACTTATTGGTGAATCTTACTATTTGTTATTTGTATTTTACAATTTATATATTTTGAAAATAAATGTTTGAGTGTATATATGTATTTGTGTTTTTTTCATGATTTCTTTTACTCTATTTATTTTCAGCGAGTTAATAGATTAATAACCTTTAATATTAACGATCAGAATTCTTTTACTTTGTTAATTTTATGTAACCCATTAGAATCCTAAATTTGCTAAGTTAAACGTTAAATAAATTGAGTCTGAGCTATTGCGATTTTCCTTTATTTAAATTATCGTTATGCTTAAAAGAAAACAATTTTTGTTTGGTAATATCCAGTTCAATCACTCACAACGCGGATTGGGATATTATCTTAATATTATTTTAATTGTACTAACCACTATCTTTCGCGTACCGTGTAATGCGGTGTAATTTTCCTCACCACATTACTAAAAGTTTAATGGTGCTAATACCAGGTGTTTAATTTGCATTTAGGATTAAAAATTTAATTTTTTTCTGCATTTGATTATACATATAAATATATATTCAGTATTATAAATTCTTCTACTTAATTACCTATTTTTTGTTTCTCTTCTTTTACTAACAAACATCACTTACCTATAATGTGTAAAACAAAATTGATATTTTGTGCATATCTAGAAAAATTAATAATAAGAAAAAAACAAAATTAATAATTATACGTATGAAATGAATACGTACAGAGGAGAACGGGTTTAGCTCACAGCACATTATTTAAAAAAGCCTTCGTTACTATAGATTTGTTTATATATATATATCTGTACTTTGAAAATTTATTTTGTGATTATTATTTGTGTGTGTCTGTAGAAAATAGTTAGGGGGATTTTGAAATTTCTATGAAATATTTTTTTTTCTCTTTTCCCTTTATGTGAGTGTAATTTCGATATCTAGATTAAAAAAAAAATTATATTTTGAGAGTACAGTACATAATAATTCACAGTGCTAAAAAAGTTTAAAAAAAATTAATGAAAAACAATTAAACATCAATCCGTTAGAGATTTTCAAAATAGATAAATAGATATGACAGGAAGAAAGGGAAGAAAGATTCTCCCGAAAGGGAATCATTCACTATTGGAGCGGATACTCTGATAAATTCATTACAAAATTTGGAGGATAAGCCGGATCAAAACATAACACATTTTTTTTTTGAAGAATTTCAGGAGTTAGCTGTGGCGGTACAATTTCCCGACGACATAAAATTGGTGTTGGCGAAATCAAAATTCAAAGGGCAAGCAAGAGAAGTTATGAGAAACACAAATGAATTGCATAAAGCACAAGACTATAAAACCTTTAAACAAAATGCGATAAAACAATTCCAAAAAGAAAGATCTTTTGCAGAGGCTCAGTTGCAGTTTATAAATGCCAAACAAACAGCCAATCAAACTATCGAGGAATTCACAAAAAAGTTCAATATAGAAGCACAGAAATATCTTGCTTTATCAGGACATGAACAAAAGAATGGAGCCAAAGAACTTTTAGAGAAAATGAAATTAACAAAATATCTTGAGGCGCTAAGACCGGACATTTCTTTCGAATTGAAAAAGTATCCACGTACAAATTTCGAAGACGCGGTAAAGAAAGCTAAAAACATCGAAAGTGCATTAAACAGTAAATGTGCAGGTGAAATAAATAATTTGACGGAAACAAGTGAAAATAAATTATTTGAGGCACTTATTAGCATGTCACAAGACCAAAAATCAGAGATACAACAGCTGAAAGAACAAATAAAAGGTTTACAAATTGACAAAAACGAAAGTGCACAAAACAAAGCGGAAATAAATCATATAACACAAAATTTTTGTCATATATGCAATAAGTCCAATCACCAGACACAAAATTGTTATTTTAATCAAAAAAGTGCGAATTTTTTTCAACCGAGGGGAGCACAAAACAATATTAGGCCAAGATTTCACAAGAATTACTATCAAAATAACAATTATAGAAGCTTTACAAGATTTCCACAAAACTATGCACAGCATTTTCAAGCGCCACAAACATTCGATTTTGCAAGACCTCATAACAATCAAATTAGATTTAATGATATGCAAAATCAGATGCCAAATTGGCAAAATTTGCACCAATCACTGATAGGACCTAATCAAATGTATCATGAAAATTATAATATGCAAAATATGGTTCCAATGCAAAATTTTGACCCAACACAGGGAAACAATACACAAATCTCATATACAGGGCAGCATCACAGTTTCGCAGATATGCAAAATAGCCAAAATCTTTTGTCGCAAAATAATGAGAGAAACAGGGAACATCAGCCCACAATTACCTTTCCAAACGAAAACAGAGACAGAAGGGGTAGACAAAATCATAACAGGAACAGAGGACAAAGTAATTTAAACCGGTAAGGGGACTTACAAAATTAAGAGAAATACGAGCCCGTAGGTCCCGCTATATCGAAAAAAAAACAGGGTTATAACATAAAACATAAAGCAAACAAGGAACTAAAAATAATTAAACAAAAACAAACTAAAAAGACAGAGATAAGAAGAAATGAGAACGAAAAAAAGATGATTAAAGAAAAATTAATTGCAAGTTGTAATTCTGGTAAAAACAATGAATTACCAATATGGAATTTAAAAATAAAGAAAGATATAATTATACCCAGCCTTATTGATAGTGGGGCGAGTATAAGTTTAATATCCCCAGGGGTCTTCGAGAAAATAAAACAGACAGATATAAAAATTAAATATTTAGCCAACGCTATAAAAATTACAACTTTATTAAACAAATAGATTCCTTTTAAACACTGTGTAAAATTTAAGTTTAGATTTAACAACACTTTCTTAAATGGCACATTTTATGTAACTAAAGAAGAATTTGACCGTAATTACAAAATTATTTTAGGATACGATTTTTTAAAAAGTAATAAAATAATTATGGATTTTGAAAATAATACTTTTAAACTCAATAACTCAATTATACAATTAAATCCTAACGAAGATCAAATTCCTGAGGTAAATGAAATTAAGCCGATACAACAAAATGATGAGTTTCAAACAATACCAAAACAAATTCACTCTTATCACTATAATAAGATTCCGAAAATTAATACACGAGTATTTGTAGAAAAAAGCATTACTTTGAGACCCAGAGAATCGAAGTTAGTGAACTTAATTTTTGATGGCAAATTAAAAAACGGACAACAATTTTTTTTCAACTTAAATATAACAACAGTAAATTAGTAATCCAAAATTCAGTTCATGAAAATGAGGAAAACGAAAATAATTTATTCACAATATTAGTATAAAATAAATCTAAACAATACTTGAGACTTCACAAGATCAGGAAATGGGAAAAATTACCACTGATTTTTTTATAAAAAAACAAAATAAATCAAATACTGATAATATTTATGAAGTTAATAACTTAAATATCACACAAATTAGAGAATTAAGAAAGAAAGAACTTTCAGAGAAGGATTTTAAAGTTGATCACTTAACACCAAAGGTACAAAAGGAAGTACTGACAATTTTAATGAGACACGCTACTGCTTTCAGCAAATCATATAAAACGCTAGGAGAAACAGATGTAATAAAACCGAACTTTAAACTAATGCATGACTTTCCAATACAAACGAAACCCTTTAAGTTAGCACATGATGTAAAAAAAATCGCGGAGAAAGAAATTCAGGATTTATTGGATGCTGGTATCATAGAGCCCACGAATTCAAGTTATGCTTTCCCAGTAATTTTCGTAAAGAAAAATTCTACGTCAAAAACAAACGATAAGAATTTAATTAAATTTAGGATGGCTATAGATTTTAGAGCTCTTAACGATATATTAGAAAGCGACCCATATCCAGTACCTAATACAAAAGATATTTTACAAAGCATGGCAGGAAAAAAAATATACACTGTCTTAGATTTGCATTCTGCATTCTTTCAAATAAAATTAAATGAGCAGGACAAGCATAAATTAGCATTTATCACGGAATATAACCATTTTCAAATAACAAGGATGCCTTTTGGGACAAAAATTTCAACGAATCAATTCGCTCGTTTAATTGATATAGTTTTAGGAGACTTAAAGAAAAAATACAATATTCAATACTTTATTGATGACATAATAATTGGTTCAAATGATGTACAACAAATGCCCACAATACTAGAAGCAGTATTAGAACAATTAGAAAAATTCAATCTTACAATTGAACCGACTAAACTAAAATTATACATGCCGGAAATAGATTTTTTGGGATACAAAATTAGTAAAAATGGATATGCGCCCTCACAAAAAAATATCCAAAAAATAACAAACTTCGCAGTACCCACATCTCAAAAAACAGTTAGAGCATTTATTGGATTATGCACATATTTTAAAGCAACTATACATAATTACGCGGAGATAATAGCGCCACTGATGGATCTCACTAAAGCTAATACAAAATTCAAATGAAATGACAAAGCACAGGAAGCATTTGAAAAAATACAAAAAATTATAATGGAACAACCTACTATTCACCCCCCAGATTTTAGTAAAGAATTCTATATAATTACAGATGGATCAAAAATTGCAACATCGGGTATATTAGCACAAAAACAAGGAGATAAAATGATCCCAATTGAATTTACGGGAAGAAAATTAAGAGACTCAGAAAAGAAATACCCAAGCATGCAGATTGAACTTTTGGCAATCTACGAAACCATAACATATTTTAGAAACATTCTATTAGGACGAAAATTTTTTCTGCTAACAGATTCAAAGGCATTAACGTACCATTTACAGTTAGAAAAGCTGCCTGAGATTGTAGCAAGATGGTTACTAAAATTACAGGATTATGATTTTGAAGTATCGCACATTGCAGGTACCCATAATCCCGCTGATTTCTGTAGTAGATCGGTACATGTTCTATCAATAGCAGATGATTTGGACAAACACCTTTTCATGGTAAATAAAAAGCTAAATACAGATAATATAAAAAAAGAACAATTAAATGACCCAAAATTAAAAGAAATTATTGGGGCCTTACAACAACAAAGAAAAGTAAAAAAATACGAAAAGTATACTTTAAATAAAGAAGGGATATTAATTCTGAAAAATTCACATAATTCAAATAATGCGGAATTATATATCGCACCGCAGAGCTTAAAAGAAGACATTCTAAACAGTGCACATGTCCCACATTTTGCTTTCTTAAAAACTTATGGTATTATAAAAGAAAGATTTTTCTGGTACAGAATGTATCAAGAGATAAAACAATTCTGTACAAAATGTGTAACATGCAACACATTTAAACAACATAGAACGATAAAAATTCCTTTTAAAACAATGGATAAAAATTACCTCCCAGGGCAAAGATTGGTATGTGACATAATTGGACCCTTAATTCCATCTTTAAATAGGAATAAATTTGTACTGACGGTCATTTGTACACCGCCACACGTTACTTGCAAGCATTTCCACTTAAATCGACGGACACTAGGGTCATAATCAATGCTCTAAATGGTTACTTTAGCGCATTCGGATTAGCAAGATATTTTTCCACCGATAATGGATCTTATTTCAAATCGAAGGATTTTAAAGATTACATGAAAAATTTAAATATCGAACTAATCCCCTCATCAATTTATCACCCTGAAAGCCAATCGATTTCGGAAAGGATTTATAGGGATTTAAAAGCTTCAATAGCAGCTATGTATAATAAAACTTATGAATGGGATACGAAACTTCAATATTTTATTTTGATGCATAACTCAACTGTACATAGAATAACAAAATTCTCTCCAAGCATGTTATTTTTTGGAAGAGAAACAAAAACGCCTTTCACAAACTTCGAAGTACATGACATGACTTTTTATAGCAAATATATTCAAAATAAATTAAAACATATGCATGAAATAAGAAAAGAGGTTATCAAAAATCAGGAAATGGCAGATAGGGAATTAAATAAAAATTCAAAAGCAACACACAAGGAGTTACAATTAGGTGATGAAGTATACTTAAAACTGCTGATAAAACCTAAGGCGTTACATCAGAAATTTTCAGGCCCATATTATGTAGAAAGAATTTTCAGGAATGACAACTATCTCATAAAAAACAGAGATAGACCAGATCTAAAGCCTATTAGAATTCATATTTCTAAATTATTTGCGCCCAATATGGCAAGTAAAACTAAAACAAATAATCATTCATTAGAAAACACAAGTACGTAAATAAATAAATAAATAAATAAATAAAAATGTATAATTCAAATGATTCATTAAAACTGATTCACTTGTCTACTAAAACTGTCGAAGTTTTCTACAAAAAAAAAATCATAATTTATTGAACACATTAGCTTAAATTATAAACTTTTACAATTAAATACTAATGACTTCTAAAAAAAAATGTTCGACTTTCATGTACAAAAAGAAATATCTCTAATACACAACTAAACGTTAATTTTTTTTCTCATGGTCTCACATGATTAATAAATATATATATATATATATAAAAGGGTAAAATAAAACTGGATAATTCATGGTCGATTAATTTTTCATTAATATTCAGCGTAAAAATGGATTTTAAAACACTATGAACAATAATAACAGTTAAATAACTAAATAAAACAAAATAAAATAAAATATTTATTACAATATATAGATATAAAAAAAAGGCTATATTATAATCTCATCGGAAATATATATTTCGTACTTCCCGGGATGCAAATTTTTATTGCTGGTCGATAGTTTGCATTGTACAAAAAATATTTTTTTTTTGAGATTGTATGTAAATGAGATTGTCCACAGAAAATATGTTAGCCATAAAGATTTTATATAAATAATCATATCCCATTAATTAATATAGCAACAAAATTAGATTAGAACAAAATTTGAAATACATAAAGAAACTATTAATTACAAACTCTAAAATACTCATACGTTCTAAAAAGAAATAAATAAAATACATAAATAAAAATAAATGAATAAATAAATAAATAAAATAACTAAATAAAATAAAATTTTATTAATCTTTCACAACTCTCATTAGATGAAGAAAGTAACAATACGTAAAAAAGCGGTTCCATAACAACCAGACACAATAACCTAATAAAAATATTAATAAAGCCAGTGAGGAATAAATAAATAGACAGTCAATTAAAAAGAATTCAAGTGAGAGAACGTTTCAGTGACAAAAATTCAATATACGACATAGATAAATGTATGTAAAAAAAAAAAAAAATGAAAGAAGTGATTTAGGATGAAGATTTTTTTTTCTCTCAAATATTGTTGATGAAAATAACAAAAACACTTTTTATGATTCAAAAAAAAAAAAAAAAAAAAAAAAAAAAAAAAAAAAAAAAAAAGAGAGAGAGAGAGAGAGAGAGAGAGAGACGTTTCGGAGAGCAAATACGAGAGCGAAATTTCTCTTATTTCAGAGATTAGTAAACTTTCAAAATTTCGCTAGTTGGGGAAGTTTGTTTTTGTTCATAGGCATAGTTCATAGGAATATAGAACATGCCAAGTAAAATACACACCCATTTCTGGAATGTTATAATACAGATGTATATATATACATATTAAAAAAAATGATGGAAAAATATAGATATCGTAATGGCAAATATGTCTTATATTTTGGTATTTTTCAATGGCCACCACAATGGAATGATTATTTTCTCACCTATAATGTAATGTGTATATTATTTTATAATTTAGTATTACTTTGTTTATTGTTATTACATATATGCAAGAAAAAAATGATAAAGTATTTTGATACCTTCTTAATGTCGATGTAATCATATGAAAAATCTGTGTATATATTTTAGTTTATCTTGTATGGGATGTTTTTTTCTTAAACAAAGGGGAGATAAGCATGTCGTAACGAAATCGTCACGACATTGCTTAAGTAAATATGTATAAAAAGAAAATGAACAGCATAATCTAAAAAATATAAATAGATATATAAAAATCGAGAATTTATTTTAGCAATAACCAAGGAATAATAATTATAATATTTTTAATTATTAGGTAAAGTTGAAAGCTAATTGTAGTAAAAACTGCAAGATTTATTTATAATAATAATAATAATAATAATAATGCACGTGTGTATTCTTGGAGGAATTATCACCACGAATTCCCAGACAGACAAAATCAGGCAATAAAGCTATAAAGTATAGTTTGTCGCCAGCCTTTGACATAAAAAATCGAAGGAACAAGTGCAGAATTTATGGGGCTTTCAACAATTATTTACAACCAGGGGACAAGCATCGCGTGTGGTCGGAAGTCCCACAAAAAAGCGGTGGCATCATGAGAGGTCTAATGGAAAGGAGAAGTCAAATAAACAAAAAAAGGGGAGAAAAAAATAAAAAGACATACCTCCCCGAAGGACAAGGTACCAATGACCTGCTTAGGATTACAAGGGACAAATAAAAATTTTTTTGAGTAACCAATGAGAAGGGGTCATCCCGACAGAGAGATGAAGAGGGAAGAAAAAACTTCTCTTTCTCTCAGATTTGTCTTCTGTCACCTGGAGGACAGTGGAAGAAAAAAAAAGTGTTTATTTTTCTTTAAAAGGGACTTTGGAACGAGGTGCGAATTATAGAAGAAATATGAATAAGTGAGATTTCTTTGGAAGAGGAGGCGTAGAAATGCGACGTTCCATTTTTAGACTGCCTCTGTGTGATGCTCTTTAAGTCAAGATTATGATTCATCTATTACACGCTATTTACAATTATTATCAATTTATCTGCAGTATTCCATTTTTAAACTGACTCTGCGTGATTCTCTTAAGACACGATTATGATTCCTCTATTAGTCATTCTTCAAAATTAATATTTATGCCTCTCTGCAACCTAACATTGTTGAACGGACTTGGTGTGATTATCTTCAATTTATCTGCAATATTCCATTTTTAAACTGACTCTGAGTGATTCTCATAAGGCACGATTATGATTCCTCTATTAGTCATTCTTCAAGATTTTTATTTATGCCTCTCTGCAACCTACCATTGTTGAACGGACTTGGTGTGATTATCTTCAATTTGTGATTTGTGAAAAGTGCAGGATAGTAATCCTATTCGATGCTTGGTTGGATTTTCAACAATATATAACTCTGTGAACAATAATGAATAACATTCACATTAATGAGTGGTGCGCTTATGGCAAGAGACATTTTAATAACCATACAGGACTATCTAAGAGGATTATCAAGTCTGCTGGATGCCGTGGTTATGGTGAGAAATTCTTTATAATCCTTCCAAGTGATAAGGCCATTTTAAAAAATATTTTGTTTTATGTGTTTCATTAATAAAAAAATTTCACTATTTAAGTTTTAATTGATAAAATTAACTAAAATAATAATAAAATAAAATTAATGAATATTTTTTTGGGCAAACAGCCCTGAAGGATTGTGCTGTGAGCATTTAATAATATCCATTATTTAAGTTGAATTTAAAACAAAAGAATGAAGTGTAGTAAGTAAATTATATACTTATTGGTGAATCTTACTATTTGTTATTTGTATTTTACAATTTATATATTTTGAAAATAAATGTTTGAGTGTATATATGTATTTCTGTTTTTTCATGATTTCTTTTACTTTATTTATTTTCAGCGAGTTAATAGATTAATAACCTTTAATATTAACGATCAGAATTCTTTTACTTTGTTAATTTTATGTAACCCATTAGAATCCTAAATTTGCTAAGTTAAACGTTATATAAGTTGAGTCTGAGCTATTGCGATTTTCCTTTATTTAAATTATCGTTATGCTTAAAAGAAAACAATTTTTGTTTGGTAATATCCAGTTCACTCACAACGCGGATTGGGATATTATCTTAATATTATTTTAATTGTACTAACTACTATCTTTCGCGTTCCGTGTAATGCGGTGTAATTTTCCTCACCACACTGATACATTTCTAAATTAATTTTTTTCTTTCTCAGAAACGCATAAGATTAGCAGATATCTTTATTCAGAAACTATATAACCAAATGGCGTTATCCATTTTTTGATACAAGCAATTTAAGAATACTGCAAACAAACAAAATACTGTCATAATTAGTGTTTTGAATAGAATTTCCGAAAGCAATAGCAAGGGAAGGGAGAAAAACCTGCAATCATTTGAGAAACTATTATATCTCAACAAGGTTATACAAGTATTTCATTTACCAAAAATGAAAAACGCTATTCGATTTCAAATCCCTTCAATAGTTAGGCTTATCACTTTTATACTTTTACAATTTAAAATTAATCAGAAAATGTGTCAAACTTTCGCATTATTGAGAAATTAATTTAAAAATAATCAAGAAGTATATATCCGAAGACTAAGCTAACATAAGTTCTTTATCGCTGTTAATAATTTTACAAATCATGTTTTCTGCCAATTATTAAGTCTAGTACCGGTCCGGCCAGTCTATATGTAGAAAAATTATGCAAGCGTGATCTCGGACCGGCATGAGTCAGCTAAAAAAATATTAAAACGGGTTACAGATAATACAATTCTCCGATGCCGATACACTGTGCATTTTTATATTGATGCTGTCAAACTAGTATGGCCATATTTATACTTTATCTCGTTAAAACCATTTTCGTTGAAAATAGCTCATATTTTATCGTTTCTGCTTAAATCTTCAGAACGGGCCGGTAGGCCCGAAATTTTTTTTTTCGGCCCTGCCCGGCCTGTCTGGCCCGTTCAATTTTTTTTGCCGGCCCGGCCCGTTTATGTTGTTTGTCGGCCGGCCCTTTGAAAAAACTATTCTAAATCTGCCGGCCCGGCCCGTGAGAAAATTTGCAACGATTTTGCCGTCCCGGCCCGCGGGCTGGGACGGGTACGGTCCACGGGCCAGGCCCGGGCCCGTGCAGACCTCTAGCCTAATATGGACACCCTAAGGAAAAAATATTTTTTTCACCCCCATGTACACGTGATAGGACTCCAAAAATATATGACCATGATCTCAGGACTGTTAAATATCATTATTAAAATTAGCGACCTTCTAACTATTACGGTTTTATTGAAATGATAAAAACAAAAATGTTAACAAATGTCCATATAAGAAACCACCAGTCCCTATTATGGACAGGTGACTCCTTATTGACCTACTACACAGGGTGTAGGGAAGAGCCACTCTTCTATGGAATTTTAGAGGAGAGGGGATAAAAAAATATATATATCTTAAAGTATTGTGGGGGAGAGCACAGTAAATATCTTCAGAACATGCACTTTAGAGCGGGGGGTCATTTTCGGTTGTGGCTCTTTGAAGACCGATGCAAAGCACCTCAGTTATTAAAAAATATTATGAAATAATGAAGTTGGTTTTGCTTAGCTTTCTATTTTTGTTAATCTGAAGATTCACCTGCTGTACTTCCAATGTGGACATAAGGTGTCCATATTGGGAATCGGGAGCAGTTTTATTAGATCTTGTAATAAATAAATAAATAAAACTTTTTAAAGCAATATATGTAATAGCAATCGAAAATTTGTTTTAAAAGCTTTCTAAAACACCCCACTTTTTAATATTTAAAGCAATTTTAAAATATCTAATAAGAATTTAAACTTGCCTGTAATTACGATCAGCATACCACGAAACAACAGGTTTCCTTCTAAATGGCGAACAGTGCGCTTTTTTGTACTTTCCAGGATTAATTATCTTTTCAACTGCTTTTCTTTACGGATATGTAGCACGATCTCTCTATCAAAATTATTATTTTTAGGTAGCTTTCATTACAAAAAGTAAAAAGCTACCTATTGCAGCCGTCCGGAGGAAAGCACTTCCAGAAAATTTTGGTATATTTTCACCGATCATGACCCCCAGACCCCAAAACCACCCTCCGTTCAAATGTTGACATATATATATATATATCTGATGTTTGTCATGCGATAACTAACGTATTTAAGAACCGATTTAAATGAAACTTGGTATGTATATAGTACATACAAACATCTCAACCGAGTTCGTTGGCCAGCATCATCCGCCATTTTGTTTCAAAATGGCGGCCATTTAAATTTTTTTAAAATATTTAAAATTTAAAATTAAATGCGAAAAAATTAAAAGTTGAAAAATATTTTTATTTTATGTGTTAGATCTTAAAACACCATATCCAGAACACTTTTTACTTTGTCTATATCTTAAAAAATGATTGAGTTATAGCACTTTGAATTTTTCTTATGGCTGACATTTTGAAACGATCTGATTTTTGTCATGCTATAACTAACATATTTATGAGCCGATTTGAATGAAACTTGGCATGTACATAATACATACAAATATCTCGACCGAGTTCGTTGGCCAGCATCATCCGCCATCTTGTTTCAAAATGGCGGCCATTTAAATTTTAAAAAAAATAAAAATTTAAAAATAAATGCGAAAAAATTAAAAGTTGAAAAATATTTTTATTTTATGTGTTAGATCCTAAAACGCCGATTCTTGAACACTTTTTACTTTATCTATATCTTAAAAAATGATTGAGTTATAGCACCTTGAATTTTTCTTATGGTTGACATTTTGAAACGGTCTGATTTTTGTCACGTGATAACACTCGTATTTATAAATCGATTTGAATGTAACTTGGTGTGTACATAGTACTTAATAAAGCCTGGACCGAGTTCGTTAACCAGTTCAATCCGCCATCTTGTTTCAAAATAACGGCCATTTAAATTTTTTAATTTAAAATTTGAAATTAGGTACAAAAAATTGAGAAATTGAAAAAGATTTTTCTTTTATGCATTTGACCTTGAAACAAAGATTCCAAAGCATTTTTTGTTTCGTCTGTATCTTAAAAAATGTCTGAGTTATAGTACTTTTAATTTCTAGTGCTGCTCACATTTTGAAATGATCTGGTTTTCGTCACATGATAACACTCGTATTTATACACCGATTTGAATTAAACTTGGTGCGTAGATAGGACATACTGATGCCTGGACCGAGTTTGTTGGCCAGTTCCAACCGCCGTCTTTTTTCAAAATGGCGGAATATTATTTTTTTAATTTAAATTTTAAAATTAGGTGCAAAAAATTAAGAAATTGAAAAAGATTTTTCTTTTGTGTTTTGACCTTGATACAAAGATTCCAGAGCATTTTTTGTTTCATCTTTATCTTGAAAAATGGCTGAGTTTTAGCACTTTCAATTTCCAGTGAGATTGACATTTTGAAACGGTCTGAAATTTGTCACGCGTTAATATGCATATTTATAAACTGATTTCGATATAACTCCGTGTGTTCATGGTACATACCAATATCTTGACCGAGTTCACGAGCCAACTTTATCCGCCATCTTGTTTCAAAATGGCGGCCATTTAAATTTGTCAAAAATCTTTTCAAAGTATAATGATGTATAAACAAAAAATTAGAAATTGAAAAAAGGTTCTTTCTAAACTATTTATCTTAAAAATGAATTCCGGAGTATTTTTTGCTTTGTCATTACCTTGAAAAATTTCTAATGTGGGTGACACTTTTTTTAAAAGTCAATTTGCCCGCGACAGCACTCGTATATATTAATTGATTTCAATTTGAGTGTGCATGTTCACATGAATTAAGATTTCGATCAAGCTCATTGGGTTTTTTTTATCCATCATGCTGCTTTAAAATGGATATCGTGGAATTTGGCGACCCTATAAATCGCTTAAAATAAAACCAGGTTGAATAAAAGACGACTAATTTCTAAAAATTCCTATTAATATTCAGTATTGACAAAAACTGGTATTCTATCTTATATAATCGTGTCCCACTATTTTGCGCTTCGTATATTTGATTTATATAACTTAATTTAAAATAAATAAATAAGTATCTGAAAACTACCTCTTCCTCCCGGCATTGCCGGAAGGACTTTTAAAAATATTAGGGGTGTCCATATTGAGAGCACTGTCCATATAGGGTGCAAGTACCTTAGTATAAAACAAGAAGTTTAGTTACATTTGAAGCATGAAGAAATTGCGAATAAAATATATATTTTTTACTGATAAATGCACTTGTAAGAAAACGTTTCCTATATTTTCACGTAGGGTCGTTCCATAACTTTTAAAAAGTTCTCGTTTTTCAAACTCTTTGAAATTTCTATTGGTTATGAAGATAATGGCTTTGCAGCTAGAGCTAGTATAAAAATTTCGTGATAATACATTGATGTGTAGTTGTAAATTAAAAATGTTTTACTCTCACTGTTTTTTTTTTGTTTTTTTTTCGCGTCGGGTTTTGTAACGTAAAAAAGGAAAAAGAAGATGTGTTATTATTCGAACTTTTAGGTAGCTTTCATTACAAAAAGTAAAAAGCTACCTATTGCTGCCGTCCGGAGGAAAGCACTTCCTGAAAATTTTGGTATATTTTCACCGATCATGACCCCCAGACCCCAAAACCACCCTCCGTTCGAATGTTGACATATATATATATATATATATATATATATATGAACCGATTTGAATGAAACTTGGTATGTACAATGTACATACAAATTTTTCGACCGAGTTCGTTGGCCAGCATCATCCGCCATCTGGTTTCAAAATAGCGGCCATTGCAATTTTTTTAATTTAAAATTTTAAATGCAAAAAAAAAAAAAAAAAAAGGTTGAAAAATGTTTTTCTTTTATGTGTTAGAACTTAAAACAACGATCCCAAAACACTTTTATTTCGTCTATATCTTAAAAAATGTCTGAGTTACAGCACTTTGAATTTCTAGCATGACTGACATTTTGAAACGATTTGATTTTTGTCACGTGATAACACGCGTATTTATGAATCGATTTGGATGTAACTTGGTGTGTACATAGTACATACTGAGGCTTGGACCGACTTCATTAGCCAGTTCCATCCGCCATCTTGTTTCAAAATGGCGGCCATTTAATTTTTTTTAATTTAAATTTCAAAATTAGGTACAAAAAAGTGACAATATTGAAAAAGATTTTTCTTTTATGCATTTGCTCTTGATACAAAGATTCCAGAGCATTTTTTGTTTCATCTGTATCTTATAAAATGTCTGAGTAATAGCACTTTTAATTTCTAGTGTTGCTCACATTTTGAAATGGTCTGATATTCGTCACGTGATAACACGCGTATTTATGAAGCGATTTGGATGTATCTTGGTGCGTACATAGTACATATGGATGTCGGGACAGACTTCGTTGGTCAGTTCCATCCGCCATCTTGTTTCAAAATGGGCGGAATATTAAATAAAAAAAAATAATAATAAATTTTAAAATTAAGTGTAAAAAAGTAAGAATTTGAAATTTTTTTTATAAAAAAGTATTAAAAAAAATAATTTAAAAAATCGAAGGTTACTATTACACAAGAAAAAACGTGCGAAACTTTCGCAGGGTTTCGTCTTTGAGGGTTTTTTTATAAATTTAATTAATTGCATTTATTTTTAAGTAAGTAACTTGCAGTATCGAATATGGATATACTCAATATGAGTCTTAAAAATGCATGAAAATCATTAAAACCGCTATCATTAAAGCGATTAAAATAGATTTCTTTGCTGCTAAAATCCCAATTGGAATTCTACAGAATTGGAAAACAATGACACTCTAACTATCACTCGATCATCTCGCAATAGCCTAGAACAAAATTCTACCACTGATAACCGCTTCCAAGACATTAAAAATCAGTATGGCATAAGAGATGGAACAGAAGTGTAGTGGAATCAGAAATGTCGCCGTCGGAGTTCTTTTAAAGAATTATTCTTGAATTATAATACAATTACAAAACCGGAAAAAAAAAAAAAGGTTTAAACCCTGGAATATATATATATTTTTTTTAATAGCGGGAATAAATCTGAAAATATACCAATATTTAACAACTCTAAATGTAGACTGTTGTAAATACAATGTATTTTTCTAAACAACACTTTTATAACTATTAAATGCTAATAATCCTTATAATAATAATAAAAAAAGATTTTATTAAAAACTATTTATTTAATGAATAATTTTGAAAAATTATAATTGCTCTCATAAATTATTTATTTATTCTGCAGAAATTGAAACCTTGATAATTATGTATTGCTACATGAATAACTAAAATTAAGGAAATAAAATAAACTTTAAAAAATTAATAATCGACCTCAAAAAACGAACTAAAAAATTAAATAATTCTTTAAAATTATCTAATGACGAAAAGATGTCCAATAACCACATATATTATAATGAGGGCAAATCTTGCGTGTGTCTGTGTATGTAAACTAGCTTAAAAAGATTCTAACAATTTTGACAAAAATTTGTATTTTACCATTTTCGGGCACTAGAAGACCATTGGGCTAAGTCAGTATAAACTCAATACAGAGTGGGCTCTTAAGGCCACACATTAGGCACAGAAAACGACCCGGATGATAATGTAAAGTCTATGGGGGCGTTCTTTTCAAATCTCTCTCTCAAATTTTAATAATTTTACCTGATTTTTTTTTTTTTTTTTTTTTTTTTTTTTTTTTTTTTGCACAGGATAGCTGAGGACGATCTACAGCCGGCCTAATTTTTACTTTTTCTATTTTGCTTATATATTTTTTATATTATGATAGTTTCATTTTCAGAACCGGTTTAAACCAGTTTTGAAATTTAAAGTAATTTTTGAAAAAAAATCTGAAGCCAAATTTGAAAAAAATAAAAACTAGGCCGGTTGTGGAACGTCCTCAGCTATCCTATGCAAAAAAATCATGTAAAAGTATTAAAATTTGAGTGAGATATTTTAAAGGAACGTCTCCATAGACTTTACATTATCATCCAGGTCTTTTTCTGTGCCTAGTGTAGGGCCTTAAGGAGCGCTTGTACGGCGCATGCACCTGGTTGTTGGCTGCCTCATTACTTGGCGTTCAGCGTAAAGTCCTCGCCAATGCGCTAAAAAAAAATGAAAATTCAACTATGAGCCGGGCTTTCCTCCATGCCAGGGGTTCTCAAACTTTTAGATTGACGTAGTGCCACTAAATAGAAATTTGCACTTCCGCGTATCAACAGGTGACAAACTCAGAGCTAAAACAGAAAAATCTGTGTAAACGGAATATGCGAAAAATGAAACATTTTCCCTGCCTTTTGTGCTTCCAACAAAGCAGATTTTACTGAATTTAATTGCATTATTACATTATTGGTATTTAAATTGTCCGCTCTATATTAACATTCAAATAATAAAAAAGATACATTTTAATAACATGCACATTGCTAAAATACAGTGTTGTGGATGAAAAAAATACAATATTTAATAACATATTAGTGTAAATTTATACATATACAAAAAGATTACTCGTTTAATTTCCCTCTATTGCTAACGGGAAGTGTGTCCTGCTATATTGAATATAACTTCCACATGTCCGATTCAATGTTATTTAATTTAAAACATAAGTCAAATTATTCAAAGTCAAATTATTAATTTAAAACATAAGTCATATTATTATAAGTTCATTTAATTTATTGTTATATAGTAGAACCTCGATTATCCGAAGTAATTGGGGCTGACCCTACTTCGGATAATCGAGAATTCATCAGTAATCATATAGTTTAATATATAGTATCGTCATAGAACTGTTATTATTACTTATTTTAACTGTTAAATGCTAAATAAAAATTATAAATGAAAATAAATTTATGTCGGTAAACTTATGTTAAAAAACTTACAATGGTTTAAATGCAAGCTTCATCTGGTGTAAATTGGCCATCTTTTGCCGTGCAGCTCTATCCGGAAGTTTTCTTAAAAGCACGAGTTCGGCAAAACATTTCTCAATTCTTTCCGAGTTCTTTTTCCTCTCACTGACAGTTGACACACCAACGTGAAACTCCTTTGCAAGTTTTGTCAAAGCATCTCCCGATTCTAGTCGCGTAACAATATCATATTTTTCTTGTATGGTTAATACGATTCTTTTTATCTTCTCTTAATGGAAGCCATGATAAAAAAAAAACTTGAGTATAAAAAAATAAGAAAGATAATGCGTAAGCTCTATATGATAGCACTCAACAAAATTCTAATCGGAAACGTATCAGTAGAAAAAAGAGAACAAACAGGAATTCTGGCCAGCTGCCAAAAGTGACCATACCTAAAAGATCGTCATAGAAGGGACAGAAAGAGAATAGCAAACAGGTTTTTCCTTCCTTTCTTCTTTTCCCTTTTTTGGAATAGAACTTTCCACAAAGGAAAAGTGACACAAAGGGATTGCTCCCCCTTTTCAAAATTTGCTGCAATGAAAATTTCTCTGTTCTTGAGATGACAAAAGAATTTAGGTTCTTTGCAATTGCTTACAATCAGAGGATGCATTAACATTCGATTGTTCGAGGACTCGGCAGTATGACTTTCCAAATTTCGAAATGAGTGTGTGTTTTAGTTTAGAACAAGGACGTTTGAAAGTGGGTAAGAGTACATTCATACCGAGAATTGAGCTTACGAGAAGTAATTCTAAAAAAGGGAATTCCAAGACATTTATCTGCACTCGCAGTTTGGAAATGACGGCTTGCATACAAAAGGAATGTGGGTAACCTCCCCCCCCCCCTTAAAAATGCATGTTTGTTAAAAGAAAATATTGATGATGGTAGAAAGTGAAAAAAAAAATTGCAGAAAAAACCGACTTCGGTTAACGGAGAGTTTCGGTTAATCGAGGTTCGGATAATCGAGGTTCTACTGTATTTGTTTTTCAAATAAAAAAGTAAAGAAAAAGCAGATTCACAATGATATGTAGTGCTACACACAAGGAGGAATTTTACAGCTATCAAATATTAGTGGATATTCTTTCTTCGCCAACCAAAATTCTATTAAATTCTTATTTTTGAATGTGAATTCCAATAATCTATCACAGGAGAGCTGAATGAGTTCCTTTCTCCCCTCTCAAAAGTCAATCGCAAGGTATCTCCGATGAGAAACGGATTCCTTACCAAAACTCTGATGTTAAAATTTTAGGAAAGTATTCTTCAAAATCTGTTATATGGGTTTAACACAAATCATCTTTGTCTCTTGCCAAATCCGGAAGCATTTTGACAATTTCAATTTAGCCATAATGCTTTCTAGAAAAGGAAATAATGATAGATTTCCTTTAATTGTATCTAAAAAACAGCTCAGACGATTTTGACAATTTCATATTGTATAGTTTTTGGGTAAGAGAAGATCATTTTGCTAGGTAAGATGTTTTAGAAATTTTGATTAGTGGATCATTTTTGGGTCACTATGGGTCAAGCTAATATTCTAGAAAACGACTTTGATTAAACTTTGTATTCTAACGTTTTCGGGATCTTGCAGACCCGTTCGTTACGTAACATGTTCGAAAAGATTAGATTAGTTGGTGAATTTGGGCCACTATGGGTCCTGGTCAAGTTAATTATGTCTAAAAAATGCTGAAATTATTTTGACAAGAATTTGTAGTGTACCGTTTTTGGGTACGCGAAGATCTTTGGGCTAGATCATATGATCGAGAAATTTCGATAACTGGGTCATTTTGGGGTCACTACGAGTCAAGCTAATTTTATATAAAAAACGGCTCTAACGATTCTGACCTTATATTGTATTCTACAATTTTCGGTCTTGAGGAGATGACTGGACTAGATCGTATGTTCAAGAAATTTAGATTTATTGGTCTCTGCGGATCAAGCTAAATTTTTTCTAAAAAACGGCTTTAACGATTTTGACTAAATTTTGTGTTTTAGCATTTTCGGGCTGAAGAAGACCATTCAGCTTGGTTGGATGTTCAAGAACATTCGATTAGTGGGTCATTTTCTATCGTAATTGTTCTGAGTCAAGTTAATTGTATCAAAAAAACTTTTTCAATAATTTTCACAAAATTTTGCATTATAACGTTTCCTGGCACAAGAAGATCATTAGGCTAAGTTACACATCTATATATAGGAAGAATCTCGATTAATGGGTCATTTATAGTCACTACAGGTTCAGGTAAAGGTAATTACATCTAAAAAACACGGCTCAAACGATATTGAGGAATTTTTATATTATACTGTTTTTTGAAACGAGAAGATTACTGGGCTAGATCACTTGCTCGAGAAACTAAGTTACACATCTATATATAGGAAGAATCTCGATTAGTGGGTCATTTATAGTCACTGCAGGTTTAGGTAAAGGTAATTTCATCTAAAAAACACGGCTCAAACGATATTGAGGAATTTTTATATTATATTGTTTTTTGAAACGAGAAGATTACTGGGCTAGATCACTTGCTCGAGAAACTTCGATTAATGGCTTAATTTCAGTTACTACTGGTCAAACAAATTTTATCTAGAAAATGGTTATGACGAATTTGATTAAATTTGTGTACTATAGATTTTGAACCAGAGAAGACCTAACGGTTAGGTCGCATGTTCGAGAAAATTCGGTAAATGGGTCTATTTGAATTATAATAGGTCCGAATCAAGCTAATTATATCTTTGAAGCGGCTCAAACTATATTGACAATATTGAGAACCACCGAAATCACTGGTGATAAATTTATAAATAAGCTAAAAAACTTTGTAAAATCACCATAAAAAGAAAATTAAACAGGACGCGTTTCGAGCTTCAAAAATACATCTCGTCTTTAGCTAATCCAAACACGTGTCACAAGGGACAGAGTGGAAATAAAAGTTTTTTTTTTTTGGGGGGGGGGGTTTCCCACCAATCTCACATATATTTTTTTAAATTATAAATCAAGTGCATTTGATACTAGTTTTAAGTCATCGTAGGTTACATAGAATATTGCAGAATATATTAATCATTAAATTCATAGCTGATTGTTATCGTTCACTACAAAAAAGAAAAAAAATGTAAACAAGTTGGAAATTGCACGTGAAGCGTAGCAAATTAGGTGCGTTCGGACGATAACGAAGTTTTAAAAATATTACGTTCATATATCAATCTCATAACATTGTAAATAGTGAACTACAATTAAAACGCTCATCAAACAATGTTCTCCCTATACCATTATGTAATGGAATACTTTTGTGTGGCCTTGTAAATCAATAACAAATGTTCTTTGCACCACAAATTATGTAAGATGTATATTATAATATGTACTTTATAGTTGCATATAAATTTTATTAAGTTCGCATGAGTGTAACACGATTAAAATGCATTTGAAACATTTTTCCCCATTGACCGTAATGTAATGGAATACTTTTGATTGTCCCTGTAATTGATCTATGCATCCGATTTTCATAAAATTTGTAATAACTCGAAAATATTATGCAATAATTATGTATTTTAAATTTCAAACGTATAGAATATATTTGAAACTTTTTCCCCATTGACCATAATGTAATTGAATACTTTTGATTGTCCCTGTAATTGATCTATGCACACGATAATCAAAAAATTTGAAATAACTCGACAGAATTATGTAATAATTGCGTATTTTAAATTTCAAACGATTAAAATGCATTTGAAACATTTTTTCCCGTTGACTGTAATGTAATGGAATACTTTTGATTGTCCCTGTAATTGATCTATTCGTCCGAGTTTCATAAAATTTGAAATAACTCGAAAAAATTATGTAATAATTATGTATTTTAAATTTCAAACGTATAGAATATATTTGAAACTTTTTCCCCATTGACCATAATGTAATTGAATACTTTTGATTGCCCCTGTAATTGATCTATGCACACGATTATCAAAAAATTTGAAATAACACGACAGAATTATGTAATAATTGCGTATTTTAAATTTCAAACGATTAAAATGCATTTGAAACTTTTTTCCCCATTGACCGTAATGTAATGGAATACTTTTGATCGTCCCTGTAATTGATCTATCCATCCGATTCTCATAAAATTTCAAATGACTCGACAAAAATATCTAATATTTATGTATTTTAAATTTCAAACGATTCGGTTGGGTAGTTTTTGCGTTGTTATATGCGGACAGACGGACGGACGGACAGACGGACGGACGGACAGACGGACGGACAGACGGACGGACTGAACGACAACTATAGGTGCTACGTATTATATAATTACGAACGCACCTAAAAAAGGAATAATATTGATTGTTTTCACTGTTTTTAGAAAACAATTAGCAATCTATCTTCCTCGCTGTGAAAGAAGATGTATGTTTAATGAAAGTTTTAATTTCTACACTGGATACACCATACAAAAAAACAGGCTTCTCAAGAATGCTCTATAGAAGCAGTATTTGATCTTACTGAGCAATAAAAAGACGAAAAGGATGAAGCCAAAGAAGTAAAAATCCCTGTCGGCTTGGCCTATAGGCGGAGGTAGATATAGGCGGTGGTAGATATAGGCGGTAGGTAGATTTCGAAGAGTGCTCATTTCAACAACAAAAAATAAATTTTATTACAGATAAACCCAGTTGAACAACTTTATTTGTCCTCTTTTGAAAAAATTTTAATTTCATTTTTATGTAAGAACTGGTTTTATCAGAATCATCTTAAGCTAAATTCGGATCAAATGTCCATTTTGACAACATATTTTGAAATAATTTCGACTTTATTAAAAAAATCGACTAATACGGCACATTATATAGTTCCTAAATAACAAAAGACTGTCAATTGAATGCGTTTGAGAGCAAAATTGAATTTAAAAATGAGTTATAAAATAACCAATTTTGAATACAACCTCAATTCTTAATCATGATAGCTTCGGGAAATTTTGCGCGAAATGCCCACTTTGACAGCATTTTTAAAAATGTATTCAATCTTTATCAAAAAAAAAAAAAAAAAAAAAAAAAAAAAAAAAAACTGACCAATACGGGACATTATACAGCTCCTATATAAGAAAACCTGTCAATTGGATGCGTTTGAGAGCAAAACTGAATTTAAAAATGGAGTCAGAAAAAACACAATTTGTTATTTCAATGCTTCCTCAAATTTTCAATCACGATAACTTCTCGAAATTCTGTTCAAAATACCCTTTTTGGCGGCCTTTTTTGAAATATATTCTGTCTTTATCAAAAAATTGACCAATGCGTCACATTATGCAGTTCCAAAATAAGAGGACTTGTAAATTGGATGCGCTTGAGAGTAAAAATAGATTTAAAAATGAGTCAGAAAAAACGCAATTTGTTATTTGAATACTTCCTCAAATTTCCTATCAAGGTCACTTCGGGAAATTCTGTTCAAAATACCCTTTTTGGCAGCCTTTTTTGAAATATATTCTATTTTATCAAAAAACTGGCCAATGTTTCACATTATATAGTTCCTAAATAAGAGGATCTGCCATTTGGATGCGTTTAAAATAAAAAATGAATTTAAAAAACGATTCAGAATGTAAGCAGTTTGTATTAGAGGTTTTTTCCCCAACTCCAAATTTTGTTTAATTTATTTTTGCTATACGAATTGGTCCTATGAAAAACTTGTCAATATAAAAGTTGTAGGTATTATTGAGAAGATGTAAAATAAATTTAATTGGATTTGATAGTTTAAGAGTTAACAAAGTTATGGATTTTTTTCTTTGTCAAACCCCTTTTTATTTTCGTTTATAATTTTTTTTTTTTACCAGTAAGAGTTAGTCCTATCAAAAACTTGCAAATACAAAAGTTTTAGACAATTTTGAGAATATTTATAAAAAATTTAGATGGATTTGATATCTCGAGAATTGACAAAGTTATGATTTTCTTTTCTCCCAAAAACGCTATTTTTTCTTCGCCAATTGAGCCCATTTTTAACTTTATCAAAACTCTGTCATGCATAACTTTTTGGCCCATTATTTAGAAGTAATATAAACTTTAAACTGATTCGATATCTATTTTCATTAAGAAGTTTTGGGGCTTTTTCTGTTTTCACAAAAACGCCCCCTATTTCGACCCCCTTGGCCCGATTTTGCCCATTAACGAACTTAGCCGAGATTTTATCCCCTTTGATTTTATGTACCAGTTTGATGGAGATTGGTGAAGAATTATAGAAGTTATCGTGTCCGTAAAAAAGTGAAATATATATATATATATATATATATATATATATAGAGAGAGAGAGAGAGAGATATAAACTGGTGCGAATGCAATAGGTAGTATTTCATACGAAATCTACCTAAAAAGTTATAAACTTATTGCAAAGAGAATGGGGGGTGTTACGGGTTGCGTGTGTTATTGCATGTGAAAGTTCAATATTATGTACAGTTTACGAATGAAGCTATTCTGTTGGCTGCTATGCTGTTGAAAGGAATCATAAACAGCTTACTACAAATGAAGCGAACGACTTGCGTCGAGTAGCCAAAATTCGTTTACAAAGTTTTGTTATGCCATTTTAAACGATATCTTAAAAGTCCCCGACATTCTGCTGTGGGATTTGGGGGGTAAAAGGGGGCAAAATATTAATTTAGCTGTATGGGCAAGCGATATATAATTTCCGATGTATTTTTTAACTCTGAATCGAATGAAACCAGAACCAGGTTGACACGACCAATAGTTTCTGAGTTATAGCAGTTTTTATATTTTGAAAAATTCAAATATTTTATGTACACATTATTCATAAGAACCTTTGAATATGATCTTTGTTTTTAGTTAGAATCTCATAAGCCAAATATCACGTTTTAAGGGAAAGGGTCCCCTCCCGCCCCCCGGCTCGCGTTTGTATACATTTTTATTTTTAAACAAATATTTATAACTTTCAGCAGAAAACATGATTGTTGAACTAATTTTTTTTTCTCTCATACACTTTTACTAACAGCTCTGTCGGAAATAATTTTTAATGAACTATCATTCTCCAGTGACGAACAAAAATTCATGGGCGCCTACCTCGAAGACATTTATGAACAGTGGCGTAGGAACTTTGTAGAAACAGGGGGAGCCGAGCCCAGGTCATATTGTGGAAAGCTAATGGCGGGGATCATTTCAATCGTTTCGAAGGATTCCTTCGTAGTGTTCGACTTTTCACAAACAGGAGTATAAAATAGAAGCATATCAAAAGATCACCAATTTTTTATTCCAGTTAAAATAATTTTTGTTATTTGTACTTGATACATATAAACAGACTTGTATAAAACCAAAAACTTTCTGCGCACATAAATATTGCGTTAAAACTTTCTGCAAATTTAATGCTTAATAAAATTACGTGTTACATTATTTTTACATGGACGAAATTCCCATTTTTTGTGCAATTTACGGACGAATTTCCTGTTTTTTACGCAATTAACGAATGAAATTGCCCTTTTTTTACGCGATTCACGGACGTAATTACCATTTTTTATGCAATCCACGGTCGGAATTATCATTTCTTACGCAATTCGCGAACGAATTTCTCGTTTTTTGTGCATTTCAAGGACGGATTTCTCGTTTTTTTACATAATTCACGGACGGAATTAACGTTTTTTACGCCATTCATGGTCGGAATTACCATCTTTACGCGATTCACGGTCGGATTTCCCGATTTTTATGAGATTCATGAACGGAATTCCCTTTTTTACACGATTCACGGACGGAATTCCCGTTTTTTACGCGATTCACAGACAAATTTCCCATTTTTTTTACGCGGTCTTTGGAGGAAATTCGCGTTTTTCGCGTGGCCCTTTATTGAAATACGAGTTTTGTACGCGGTCTTTTGTCGAAATGTGCGTTTTTTACGAGATATGTTGTTGAAATTCGAGATTTTTTTCGAGGTTTTTTACAAATTCACATTTTTTGCACTGTTTGTCGAAGTTCGCGATATTTGGTGTCCAAAATTTCGCATTGATTACTTTTTAAAAATTTCAGCATCAAATGCCTTAAATTTTGGAAAATTCGAAAATCGGCCCTGCTTTTAAGTATTGGATTCTCGGGCATTAAACGCCATTACTGCGAATCTGCAAACGGCAATAGAACGATCGGCTGTTGTTCTCTTCTTGCTGTTATACTGTACTATCTTTCACATGCCAGGCATCTGTCAAAAACTGCTCGTCCTGCACAGATTTTAAGCAGGCTTTTCGATGTTGAAAGCATAAATCCAGTTATTAATGAAGACAGCGATGACGATTGATCATTAAGCATTTTCAAAAACCAGTCGAAACAATCAATGATATTCCTTTTATATATAAATATAAATATTTTTTGTTGTTAACGGTAATAATCAATTGTAAATTCCATGATCAATATGTTCTTTAAACTAGTAACAAATGCACTTGATTTAGTGTTTTGTCTGAATTAAGGTATTTTTTCCATTTATTACAAAATCTTTATTTAGAACCAATATCATTAATTTAGATTAAAAATATATAGTTTTCAAATCAGCAATCTTCTAGAGAAATTAGAATCATGATCTATAGAAGAATTTTTAGGCATTAGCCAAATAAAGTCTTGCTGACAGCGTGTAGTGGTTTTGTAATAGAGTTTATTTTCAAGGTTTCTGTACCTTCAAATGGTTAGCGCTAGCAACATAATTTCATACGTAAACTGCACATAATATTGAACATTCATATGCAGTAACACACGCAACTAACAACATCCCCTCCCCTCCTTAGAATAAGTTTATAACTTTTTTTGTATGGTGTATATTGTGTAGAAATTTGAAAATTTCATTAAACATCTATCTTCCTTTACAGCGAGGTAGATAGATTGCTAATTGTCTTCTAAAAACGGAGATAACAAGCAACATTATTGCTTTTTTACATTAAAAAATATTTTTTGTAGTTAACGTTAATAATCAGCTATGAATTCAATGATTAAGATATTCTGCAATATTTTATGTACCCTGCGATGATTTAAAACTAGTATCAAATGCACTTGATATAAAAAAAAATGTGAAATTGGTGCGAGGAATTCCCCCCCCCTCCCCCAACCAAAAAGGAAAGTTTTTAATTTTTTTTATATGTTGCACCACACGTAGGAAGTTGAAATTGATACAAAATAATGGATCATATCACGTAATATTTTAGGCAAAAAATTAAGGTGGCCACTCAAATATTTTAATCAATTCTTGATGAAAATGTTCAATTAAAAAGAAGAAAAATTTTATAGAACTCGTACTTTTGTTGAAAAAATTATCAAGTATTCGTATAATAATATTGTATATCCCTTTTTTATTTCGTTGAAATCCGACTAGTAGTTCCGGCACAATCTGCCTTTTTTCAATATAGGCATTAATGGTCATAACCTCCCATGGACTTGAGGTATAAGCTTGAAACTACGAAGAAATGCATTTCTTTTTAAGGGCTTTCGATTCATGTAAAACCCGACGTGGTTGACTCAAGGGCATATTTTATTAAGTAACCCGGCTATACCCTTTTGTATAATATCGTTTAATATTAGCAAAAGACCATGAGATAAATCATATGTTCGAATATGTTTGGTTAAAGTGTCATTCTGGGTAATAACTGGTTAGGGTCACAAAAACGAGAAATTGGCAACAACCAATAAGAATGCAATATTTGAGAAAATATTGCCTACATTTGTCTGAGAAATCGACTTTCAAATTTACAAATGTCAAAACACATTTTTGGCGCCAAATAAAACAATGTCGTCACATTTGGCTGTATTTGGCAAAGAAATTGGCATTCAGAATGTGAAGAAATTTTTTAGACATTTTTAATAAGAATCGAGATGTATGGTTAAACCAATTATATTTGAGTTAAAAATGTTATTTGTATTGATGTCCTTTCGTTGTAAATGTGTATGTATTATAAAATTTATAAACATGTTAAAACATACATAGTTTTCGTACTGGTTGTTTTTATAAATAACACTGTTATAAATAACCTGGTTTATAACACTAATGCAGAGAGAATGATCCAGTGAGAATATTATATCTAGTTGAAATCAAAGTTAATTTTGACCGAGTATAGCTCGGTCACCTTCTCGGTCACCTTCAGATAACATATGTCGAAATAAAAATGTTACATTTAATATGTAAAATTTATTATCCACCACACATGGTCTTATGAGAGATTTTTTTTCAAGAGATGAATTAAAATATTTATGATTTAATTTACGAATATACACATCTTAAAAGTAATCAATTACTTTTTGAAGTTGGTACCAAACGATCTCAATCGATAATGATTAAAAATCTAGTTCTCTGAAGAAATATTTTTTTTTTCCGATTTTGTATCATATTTTCGGTCATCGCTTTATTCATAGTACTAGGTATAATATATTCAAAATTCTTACTATATTTAAAACAGTTTGGCGAAAACTTCAAAAAGTAATTGATTACTTTTTATATGTGTATATTCGTAAATAAAATTATAAATATTTTAATTCATCGCCTGTAAATAAAAAAAAAAACTCTCTAAAGATCATGTTTGGTGGATAATAATTTTTTTATAGTAAATAAATTTATAATATATTAAACATTTATATGTCGATTTAATTTTTTTTCTATTTTTTGCGGCAAAATATAAAAATTTGAAGCAAACTCAAAAAGAAACAAATTCTTGAAAATATCAGAAGTAAGATGTGGTAGAAAAATAGAAGAAATAGTTGTACAGGACATATTTAAATGTACAATGTACGATAGGGCTAAAAAAACGCTAAAAACTTACAAGGTACAAGAAGCATACAAACTGGCAACCCTAAGTAATTTTTAAAAAGAACTTTGTTTAAAATAGAAATGTTAGGAATGCAAATTGAAAAAAAATTAAAGTAAAGATTTTTAAGAGGAACATAAGCTATTTTAGAAATGGATTATTAAAAATGGTCAATGACAATACTGATTAAATTTGAAATAAAAATGAACCAAAAACAATAAAAGTGGTACTAAAAAGAAAAGCCTTTTTACTGAATATTGTCTAATTTTTCAATCTTTTATCAAAGATTGTGTGCTGTACAAAAAGTTTTCAAATGCAAACAGAAATTTAAAAGTAAGAAAATACCGATGCGTATTATTAATAATAGTAGTAAAACAGTGGTAATAGTAAAAAAAAAAAAAGTTACTGGATAATACAAATGCAACTGAAACAAAACAAAATAAAATAAAACTAAATCAAAGGTTGTGGTAAATAGTCGTCATATTTTTGTTTTACTTTTAAAATAATAAAATTGAATATGAAACTTAAAAAAATTAAGTCGTGGTACAATTGAAAAAATCAATAAGTTCTATTTACAAGATGAGAAACTCAGAATCAAAATTAAATGGTTCGTTATCAATGATGTTTACGAGGTTTACCAAATTTTTGAGTCAGCTTCTCTGCAAAAGTCCTCGAAATTATCTCTCCAGTGGCAAAGTAGCCAGAATCAGTTGATATTTAATAAAACCCCTCTTTTACGATAAAGAATAGTAAAAAAAATAAATGATTAACCCCACCCCCACCTAATATTTATGAATGTAATTTTTATTTAAAAAATACAGCGAAAGTAAAAAAAGAAAACTAAGTAATGTGGCAGCAACTAAAAAAAAAATAAAAAAAGAATAAACTGGATCAGAGTTTTTCAAAACTTTCATGTTAACATTATTTAATATCTGCCAAGTTTTCGGATTGCTGAAAAAAGGCGGATTTTCGGTTTTAACATATCCAAACGACAGGGTGAAAGATTTCATAAGCTAAGCAGTTCCTATTTTTAGAAAGCTAAAAATCCACATCTTCAGTGAAACTGCGGATATAAGGGTATAAATTGTCTAGCATTTTAATAAAATATTCTGGTCATATTTTTACCGCATTTTAAAGGGAACCACTACTCATACTATAAGTGTACCTTACTTTCAGGCATTATTTTTCTCAATACAATAAACCACAACATAAAGAATTTTATATTTACTCTTTATATTATAAACCACAATGTGATTTGTTTTTAATTATACAATACAACTATTTTGTTAAAAAACCTTACATTTAGATATCCTTCTAAAAATACAGTTTCCCTTTGTATACAAAAGATATACACGATGCACGATTTTGTACAAAAAGGAAAACTGTTTTTTTAGACGTATATCTAAATGTAAAGTTTTTTAACAAAATAGTTGCATTGTGTAATTAAAAACAAATCACATTGTGATTTATAATGTAGAGAGTAAATATAAAATTCCTTATGTTGTGTTTTTTTTTGTATTGGGAAAAATAATGCCTGACAGTAAGGTACACTTGTAGTATGAGTAATATACAGGCATTACTAAAATATAATAATAATTCTATTGAGTAGAGTTTTTCTAAAAATAAGGGAAACACTACTTTTATTTTATTTTTTTTTTTTTCATTTCGATGTTTTATGGTAGCTTTTCAACATATTATTAAATGCTCTTATGAATAAAAATTAGTCAACAAAAAGTGTAATTCTTACGTAAAATTTGAAAAGTGAAAGTAAATTTTGAAACTATACATCTCCTACAATATCGAACTTTTAAAAATCTTCTTTTACATGCATGTCTTACAAAAGTTTTGTATAATTTTGGAGATCGGATTTATAAAAAGATAATTAGATTAAAGGGAGATTCATTGTCTTAAAAAGTAAGCTAATTTCGAGTTTTTTCCCTTCACAAAAATTGAATTTATTCACTTATTATTTATACATTTTACTGTAGAACATATTTTTTTATTATACGATATAATTATTAAAAGCGATGAAGATACTGTCAGTTGCATATGGGATGCGTATCACTCTGCGCCGTCTAGTGTGCAATTTCCAAAGTCAGAACCAAAATCTAAAACAAACAGGAAAAAAACTAGTTGGATGTGCCAATCCAAAAACTTTCTTCTATCTCATACGTACATTTTAATATTTTAAAAAATAGTTACACATATTAATGCTTTAATAATTTTAATTCAATACTATACCAACTTTGATTTTCATCTTAAATTTCTGCTTGAGTCCATTAATCGGAGCAAAAACGAGTGTCCGTCTCTGCACGAGCCAATGAACAATCGAATGATAGGCAGATTTTTTTTCAAATTCAGGGAGGACCTACTTACCATACCCAAAAATAATCATACACAAAAGTTTTAGTTCAGTTCTATGCATAACTTCATACACTTTTTGATCGTAAAATAATGAAAATGGCACAGACATCGTGAATATAGTGCCCCTCTTTCAGCGGATTTTTTTCAAATTCAGGGTGGACCAAAAAATTTCTTTCAATTCTGTGCATAACTTCAGACACTTTTAGGTGGCACAATATTGAAAATGGCACAAAAATCGCTAATGCAGTGCCTCCTTCCGGCGGGTTTTTTTAAATTCAGGGAGGACCAACAAGCTATTGCTAAACACTTACACAAAAAAATTGGTTCAATTCTATGCATAACTTCATACATTTTTAGGTGGTACAATATTGAAAATGGCATAAAAATCCCTACTGCAGCGCCCTCTTTCGACAGAATTTTTTCAAATTCAGAAAGGACCAACTAGTCATAGCCATACACTTACACAAATATTCGGTTGAATTCGATGCATAACTTCATGCACTTTTAGTCGGTACAATATCGAAAATGCCTCAAAAATCGCTATTACAGTGCTCCCTTCCGGCGGAATATTTCAAAAATGAAGGAGGACCTGCTTGACACAGCCAAAAACATTCACAAAAATTTGATTTAATTATATGCTTAAAAAGCTCGAAGCTCTTGATATGACATTTTGAGGTATATTCAAATCTCGGGCGACCTCAATTTGTATTTGACCATCATCCTCGATACTATCAATTATTCGTCACTTTTGACCTTCTTTAGCCATAAATAATGGATACTGATCATTATCAGACACTACATTTATTTTAAACAACACTACAGACCAGAATTCCAACATACATTCATTGCGCACCACATTGTTAAGAGCCCACAATAGTCACAGAAAAATTACTCAAAAAGACCCGGATGACCATGTAAAGTCTATGGGAGCGTTCTTTTCTAATATCTCGCTCAAATTTTAATATTTTTGCATGATTTTTTTGCACAAGATAGCTGAGGGCAATCCACAACCGGGCTAGTTTTTACTTTTTCAATTTTTGTTTCAGATTTTCTTTAAAAAATTACTTTAACTTTCGAAACCGGTTTAAACCGGTTCTGAAACTGAAACTATCGTAATATAAAAAATATATAACCAAAATCGAAAAAGTAAAAACTAGCCCGGTTGTGGATTGCCCTCAGCTATCTTGTGCAAAAAAAATCATGCAAAAATATTAAAATTTGAGCGAGATATTAGAAAAGAACGCTCCCATAGACTTTACATGGTCATCCGGGTCTTTTTGAGTAATTTTTCTGTGACTATTGTGTGCTCTTAATCACTTAATTTGAATACTTCCGACGCTAACGTATACGCGGAAATGGAATTTTGTAGTGAATAACATTTAATTAACATAAATAATTACAGCATTGGCCATTGGTTGCAATATTAACTTAGGGAGCATATTTTCTCATTATCTTTTAATTTTGATGACCAGTGTATAAGCAGATATACCCGTAGAAAAAGAACATTGCGATTTTCCCCAAAATTTTTTAAGTATGCGCTTATGAAAACCTTTCTTGTCAGAAGTGGAAAATACATTTTTTATGAAAAATTTGCAAGTTAAAAGGCAAATCGTAAAAGCATGAGGCATTGAAAATAATACAATAGAGAAAAAAATCTACACTGGAAAATATAATGAAAATATTTTCTAAATATTCATTAAAATATATTATAAAAGCGATCAAATGTCTAATAAAATTTGTGTATTTCTCTCAGTGCCTCACATTTTTTCTATTCTTCTTTTATCTCCACATTTTCTTTGAAAAAAACTTTATTTCTTCTTTTAGCTATATTCATTTTTTTAAAACTTTATTTAACTTTTTTCGTTTTAGTATTTCATATTCAATAATAATAATAATTGCAATCAATTTTGTAACACTTATTTATTTATTCAAACTGACGATGTTAAATAATATAAATTTATTGATTAATAATTAAGTAAATTTAATTTTTGACACACAACTGTATCGAATGTCAGAAAGCTAGTTCACCAGGAAACGAGTGAAAAATTGATTACAAAAATTTATTTTTACAAAAATGAAATAAGTTAATTGAATGAAAGCAGAAAAGCCCATTTATTTCGACATCGAATATAAAAGTACAGAAATAATTTTAGATTCATTAATATCCCTCCTCCTCCTCTCCTCTCTCTCTCTCTCTCTCTCTCTCTCTCTCTCTCTCTCTCTCTCTCTCTCTCTATATATATATATATATATATATATATATATATATATATATGCATACATATATATATATACTTACATTGAAAAGAGATTTAGAACAAAATAATTCATTCTTTTCATTTTGCCATTTTTGAAAAAAAAAATGCGCTTTATATTTCAGATACCCACTTAACGAATACAAAAATTACTCAAAAAAATTATTGGAACTTAATTAATCATAAACGCTATGATATTATGCTTAATCTTTAGTGAATGTGTTAATGGAGTTAATTTATAGCACGAAGAAACCTTCATTGTCTTTTATCAACGCCATCACTCCCAATTATAAAAGTTAGACGAGATTTTATCTTCTTAAATAATATCTTCCATTGAGACAAACTGAAAAAAATGTATCTACATAAAAAAGATTAAGCTCTCGAAAAACGTTTCATTTATGTGTTGAAAGAAAATCCGTTTATCGTTCAAACAATGTTTGTATGTTTTAACAATGATAAAATGCTAAACAGATTTTATGGCGGGAAATGTAATGTATTTTTTTAAAATGAGATTTAAAAATTCCACTCTTAAATTTATGCAGATAATATTACCGAACTGATATAAAATTATTTTGGTTCTCAGAAATAGAATTAGCAAACTACTGTTAATTTCATTTAAGATGAAAAATTATTTGCTATCTTTTTCACACAACATTAGTACATTTTGACAATGATAAAATGCTAAATTCATTTTATGACAAAATCCATGGACTTTTTATAATCTTCCAGAAATTATTTCAAAATTTACATCCGCGATAAAGTACAAATTTGTGTATCTACAACGTTCGTGCCATAACAATAGTGGCATCGGCCTCCAATATACATTTCGATTTTATGGCACATATTTTTGATTCTGAATAGCTCAAAATTTAAATTTGTACCCCATTGAATGGAACAAACAATATACTTTAAAAAAATTTTGCTTCTAATTTATGAATATTAATTTAATGATCCTTTTATAAATTTTAAAACTAATTTTGAAGCATGAATAATAATAAACAAATCTATACCAAGAATATACATTTGTTTGCTATAAACAAGTAAAATAACATCTCCATTAATACAAATAATAATGAAAAGCTAAGGAGAATCTGCAGGGCCTGACTTAGACGGTGGGGAGCCCTGAGGCAAACATTATTAGGGGGTACCCTTCTATCTTAAAATCTGTCGTAAATTATACTGAAGTGACTAAAACAGAAATTTATAACTAATTGTATGTGTATATAAATTTTATACCAAGTACTATTCACATCCATATACATAATAGCAGAAGAAAGACAACTTTAAGAAATTATAGAATACAGGAATATGGGGATAAATGTGAGGCTTTAAGGAGGCATTAGGTACAGAACAGAGGGGTAGTGAGACCCTTAAAATTAAAAAAAAATTTTTGGTCACTTTTGATAATTTTTTATCATTTGACGCTCCTTTAACGAAAAATTATCTTTCCTTCGGGGGCCCCCTTAAGCCGAGAGGTCCGGGGCAATTGCTCCGCATGCCCCTGCCTTAGTCAGGCCCTGAGAATCTGAGAGTGTTTCAAAAATTGACAATCGATTGCGCATGCTTCAGGAGAATTGTTTGTTCCACTTGTCAGTGTATTTTTCCGTAAAATGAAAAACATGGCGGAATAATCCGTTTAAGCTTTAGAATAAAAATAGATTACAAATGAGATTATGACTTGGAGCTGCTTATTTTTATTTAAACAAGTAGCTTTTATTCTTTTTCTTCCGAATGCATAATTTATATATGCAGTGGTGAAAAATTGTTGCAGAGCTGGGGCTTACTGACACCACTAAATTTTGGTAGTATTTTTCGACTTATCTACTGGCAGGATTTCTGAGTTTTTATTAAATTGAAGAATACTATAAAAATTAATGGTGTCAAAATGCATCTTTTCACACTGATACATAATGTAGTAATTCCTAATGATCAAATAATAGGTGAGAAATAAATATGAAATAAAAACAATTTTGACTTATGTGTATAGTCGTGGAAAGAAAAGTAAACACTCCCAACTAACTCTGCAAAAAATAATCGTAGAAAAAAGTTGCAAGTTCCAAATGATTAGAAATTTAATTCTAAATGATATTTCTAGAACTTGTTTAGGGGGCCATATACAAAGCAAAACCAGTCTAAACTTTCATTTTTCAACGACAACACCCAATTCTGACAAGAGATTTTAAATCTTCGGTTCAAAATATGCCTAAAAACGAAATTTCCTATCATCTGGATGATAAGTTTTTGAATAATAAGCATTCAAAATTCAGAGCTTCTAATGTTAATTTACATTTTCATATTTTCATTATTATCTCCTGAAAATATAATCCTAATGTGAAACTTTTTTTTTTTATATGGCTATAGTATTAAAAACCCAAACATAAATACATTGAATTTTTAAATAAGAAAATTTTATGATATGAATCATGAAATTAATATTCGAAAAAAATATTAATTGAAATCTACATCTTTTTTATGGATTTACATTTATGTCTTTCTTTATGCAAATCCAAAATTTAAAATTTCGTCAAAGTATTTTTCAAGCAATGCTTAAAAAGTTTCAAAATGTTGGTTTAAGGGGACGTCTATGATACCAGAAAAGCATAATTAAAAAAAAATATATATATATATTTTTTACTCATGTTGTTGAAGCATTTGGGCTAGAATTATGTTGCTTGCTTAAGATCAACTTAGAGCGTATACCTGTCATATGAAGAAAACAAAGTTTAAAACTTATAAAATAAAAATAAAACAGTTATCAGCAATTTTTTCTCAAGGATTCTTCTCTGCAATAAAAAACTCTGGGTTAGTAAAAATTATTTTAATACTTAAATAGGAAAAGTTTTAATTAAAATTATAATAACACCTAAATGTAGAAATGTATTCAAAATATTTAATAAAAGGACACAATTTATTTTCAATCATGGCAATCTGAAATAAAAAAAAGTTTTTCCCATTTAAGTTAAAAAAAATTGCAACTAAACGTTTTCAAATATATTTGTTAACATTATTTTGATTAACCTTATATAGTATTATGAACCAATGATGATTATTTAGGGTTTTTTCAAACATTTAAGGAAACTATTCTCTCATAATCTACGTAATGTCATATTGGAGTTAAACCATTTAAAAGAAGGATATGGAGAAAATTTTCGTCTATGAGTGGGTTGCACGTTGGATTATCTTTTAGGAACTCATAAAGATAATTTCTGTGCAAAAAGACCGTTATTTATAAATTATAAACAACTTTTTACTTCCCAAAATAATCTAAAAGTAACATACATACGAATGGCTGTCTGCCAAAAAGAGGCATATCCAGTATTCAGCAAAAGTTAAAAATGCAAAAGAACTATCTAATGGCAATGATGCTGTATTTCTGTTTAAAAAAAAAAAAAAAAAAAAAAAAAAATATATATATAAAGATTATCAAAACGAAATGAAAACGGGAAGATGACACACCAAGATGAAATCATTGCTAGCAGACACGTGAAAATAAATTTAAGAATATCTCGAAATTAGGTTTGTACAACTTTCTACGTTGAAAACATTTTTCTCACCTCAGTGCACCTATAAAAATATGTGGTAATAAAAGAAATAGACTGTTTCCGTGTTTACAAACAAGACGTACCGTGACGAAAATGTTAAAAAAAAAAAGAAACTATATGTTGAGAAGGTTATGCGAGGGCGTTATACTAGACATAGTCTAAGGAATAACAAGTGCTAATAAATAAGTGGCTACTGCATACATTTATAAAGATATGGACTTGAATTAAATATTTATCTCTCCGCCTGAGAGTTCGCCTCCATTTTTAAAAAATGCTCATAAAAGATAGTTTAAATTAAATTTTCTTGAATTTTCGGTGCAATGTACCTTTTGTATTCTTTTATCAGCACAATTTTTTAAAACATAGTTCTTTTAAACATAGTTTAAAATATTTTTATCTGCACCTAGAGTTGCAAAAAGTCGGTTTATTCCCGGGTTTATTTCCAATAGACCAGGTTTATTCCCAAGTTTATTCCCAAGAAACCGAATTATTCCAAAAAATCCCGGGTTTTTTCCAGGTTTATTCCTAAAAACCCGGTTTATTCCCGGGTTTAAACCGGGTTTTTTCTAACCTTTGCAACGCTATCTGCACCTAATTTATGTTGATTTAAAAAAAAAAAAAAAAAACACGAAAAACAAAAACCGGAATATTACGTGACCAACTCTTATGGCTCATGCGTTAATAATATTATATATGTTTATCCCAATTATGAGAATTACATAAGAGCATTAATATTTAAACGAAATGTAAAAACTAAAAACTAAAAAAAAAAAAAAATCACCTGTGCATGTTCTTTAAAACTAGTATGAATATTCTTAATCAGGATTATTTAGAAATTAAAATTGATTTTACTTAACCTCTTCGCTACTGGCGATTATTACAGTATTTTTAATTATTACTGAATTATTTCTTCTCTAGTTTGACTTCAGAGCGAGATTTTTGTTTTATTTTCATTAGCTCGTATCTTAGAATTCGATACATATTATTCTTATATCGAAATTTCATTTATATTTGAGTATCATTAATAAAATGGAACAAAACTGATGTACCCATTTGGGTACTCAGGGACTGAAGAGGTTAAACAAACTCAGTTGGTAAATCCTAATGAGAGATTCCTTTTATTTTTTAAGTAAAATGAGCATAAAAAAATAAAAATAATGATATTTTAAAGCTCCATAATTGCAGCGAAGGAGTAAAACATAAATAAATCCAATTTACCATAGCATAAATCTTACCAAAGGACTTTTGCATAGTAACCCATACGATGTGTTTTAGTTGGATGTTGCCATTAAAAAACTAACGAATAATCATGTTTCTTGTGCCACATACGTTAGCGTAATATATATATATAGATATGAGCTTGAAGAAATATGGAATGTGTGAGACAAAGAACTTGGGGTTGGGTCTTGGTGTGAGAAAAGGAGTATGGGAAGATTGGGGATTAAAAAAAAAAAAAAAAAAAAAAAAACAGAAATGAAAATTTTGCTTTTACCGTGAAAAAAGACGAGGAATATACATGTGCAATGAAGCAAACAGCTGTGATTTCTCTAAAATATGGATGAAAATCTTCATTTTGAACCTGTTCGCATATTCTGAATCTGTTCTAGGTTTTCTTAACGTAGAACAGAAAATGCGTTGAAAACTATTCCCTACATGTATACAATTATATGTATATATTATAAATATATTAATTATCACCGCATGTCAAGTGCACGGATGCGAATGAGGGTCAAAGGGTGTTTAAAGATCCACGCACTCGGTCAATAGGCGAGTGATGGAGATGGAGCTAATGGCAAGTTCCTATTTTTGCATGGGCCATTTTTCCAGGGTGTTCATAATAAGAAATGATTTCATAATAATAATAATAATAAAAAGATTTTCTTTTAAAACAGACAAAGGAAAACTACTAAAATAAAGTTTTTGATCTATATTTAAAAAAAATTCAGCTTGAAACAAAGATTTCATATCTGTTAAATTTGTAATCGCTATAATGTGTATTGAAATTCAAGTCACTCTAAAATTGAATACTGATAATGTAATTATTGTTTTCGACAGCATGTGATTGCATATTAATAATAATATAAAAAAATTACATATATTTTAAAATTAATTTTTTACAATCTTTGTGAGAATGATTACTCTATCTTTTTTAATTTATTAGAAGAAAAACAGCAGTTTCCAAAATAATATTTGTTATTAAGTTTATTTAATTATATTGACCATTGTATTATTAATAAATTTTAATCGTATAGGTACTTGTTTGAAGATGGTAAGACTTTTAAATTGAATTTTAATGACGTAATTCATTTGGCATCAGCAAAATATTAAAATAAGAGTATCATTATCGATATGTGATGTATATGTATATATTATTTATAAAATGCCTATCATAATCATTCTCCCTTTCTTTATCTCTTTCCAACAAAGTTGAAAAGTGTTTATGACTTCGATTCGTCTGGCCGTTTTCCCCGCTCTTTAACTCCCGTAAATATACTCTGATTGCCCGAAAATGTTTGGATGTTATTTACGTTAACCCTAGCACGAACTCTATTCCAAATGAAGTTTATAACATGTTTATTTTATCTATAGGGAAAGACAAATTTTTCCGTTACATTATGGCCAATGAATTTTTTTTTTCCAAATGAATTTTAACGATATTACAAACTTTGAAACTCAAAAATAAAAGCGTCAAGTGCAAGTGTTACTCGCACTCAGATGTTTCCGTACGATATGTACGAATTATTAATAGTTCACTCAAATTGTCAAAAAAAAAAAAAAAAAAAAAAAAAAAAAAAAAAAAAAAAAAAAAAGGTTGATAGACGCAAAGTTTTTGCTAGAAGATTTTTTATTTTTAAGGAGTTTATGGGATGCTAATAACAGACATTAATTGATTTCCAACAAAATATCTCGTGGCTAAACTTTTTAGAGCCAAAAAATTACGAAATTTTCGAACTTTTATAGTTTTTTGCTCATTACTTGAAAATTATAAGGTTTTTGTAAAACATACTTAGTTACAAAAATAAAGATCGTTAAATATTCGACAAATTTTATAATTAAAAAGTTTTTCTAAACCTATTACTAACCATGCTAGAGATTACTGAAAATGACACTTTTTTTTTCAACTTCACAGAAAGTGACCTATTTTTCGCCTCCCATCCCAAAAAATTTTCTTTTCATCACTAAATGTGATGAGTTTATGGATAGATAAATGAGGAGGGAAATTTTCAAGAAGAACAGTCATAAGGTAGGATTGCCAAAGTGTAGCGGGAACAGGGGCACATTGATACAGTTTTTTTCTAACATTTTTTTCGGTGTCCAGAAAGTCGAAATTTCGGAATATTTTTCCGTGGGGTGTCAGCAAAATTTGTGTAGTGTGTTATAAAAATGTACAATAGTTGTTTTATATAGTATTTTTGCGTGTAATTTAAAAAAATAAAAAAATGTCATTTGTATCAATGTGCCCCATACCCGGGAAAGATTGATACACAACATGGGGCACTTTGCTACGTTTGGGAAAAATGGAGACAAAATAACACCAATGCATATTTTTCATAGAAAATGAGTTAGCAAACCATTTGATATTTGTTTATAGAAATTCAAATCACCCACAATTTATTTGTAAGCAATATTAAAGCAATCAAAATGAAATGTATAATGACCTGATGTTCTGCTGTTCCGTTTCTGATTGTTGGCTGTGGTAACTTTGTCATATTTGGCACTTCAACCCCACCATTATCTTATTTCTTAGAAAAGATGACAAAATTACCAGGTTCTCTGTTTATAAATTGGTTTATAAATAGAAAATAAAGGGTACTAAAAGTTATTAAAATTCTGTTTATAATATAATTATCCTTTGCTGTGCTGCGTCTTATTCCTCTTACTTAACATTTCTCACGTCAAAAATACTTTTTTGTCTGGAGAATGAATGTAAATTAGAGATTTGCCAGGCTGCAGTCCTTTTCTTTTGTTAATTCTACTAGCACTAGCTGTTGGGTAAGTTCATACGTCTTCTGTTTGCAAAAATACAATAAAATGTTCTAATATATATATATATAACTAGAGCTATTCCACTGCAATGAAAACTAATATTAGAAACTTTTGACGGGAAATGGTTGGAATAAGAAGTGTATATTAAAAAAATAATGAAAGATAATGAAAAAATGAACTGGAAAAGGATTTACGTTGTCTTTAGCTATCATGACGCATATTTATACGTATCAATGTGCCCGGACATAGACTGTAACAATGTGCCCCATACAGCCATTTTGACTAAAATGCATCTCAATTCCAACATTCATAATTTACCTAACAAAAAAGAATGAGGAACTGATAAAGAGTAGCTATACTGGCCAGGGAGAGTATTCTTTTTGATTTAAAATACTGGAACAGTTGTATAATATTATTTCAATTGTACAACTCAAATTTACTTTTGACCTACAAAAACACTAAATCAGGCGTCTCATTTCATCAAATTATTGAATCATACCAAGATGTTCTGTATGCAGTTGTGTACATTAGTGTCCCCTTTTGGAGCTGTTGTGAAACTTCCTGTAATGATCTTGTGAGCAGTAGAGGGGGTGTATCAATGTGCCTCATATATCAATGTGCCCTAGTTCCCCCTACGTTTTTCTTGTAAGTTGTACGTTTGTTAGTGCTTTTTATAATTATGTTGATGTTTAGGTATTAGATTGTCCGTACGTTTAAATGTATCTGCACGAAAACTTCTTTCATTTTCCTACCACATGTAACTTAAAATAATTAAAAAAATCTTTTGCAGTTTGTTTTAAAATTTCACCTTTTGCCAAAATTAAGTTGTACACATTCGCATCACATATAAAAACGGCTTGTTTTATACTAGTACTACATAACTCTTACTTAGAAATGTATAACATAAAATATTATATAAAATCCTAATAAAATATTACATAAATATTATATAAAATATAATAAAAATATTATATGAAATATTATATAAATCCTTATTATAAAATATAGATATCTACAATATTGATTTTTTTAATTTAATACAACTGTTAACGTATCCTAAGTATCACACTTTATGTTTAACCTCTAATCGTCGAACCCGATATATTCACGGGAAGTTTGTCAGTAAATGCATCGGAAGCGACGATACCAGGGTTAAATAAAAATATTTATATTTCTAAAATGTTCTTTTCTAAAATTTACATTATCATCATTGAATTGCAGTATTGTCACAGATTCACTTCACATTTAAACAGAGCTATGCAAAACACATTGAAATTAAATAAAAAATATTTTATCTAAGCTAATAATTATCTTTAAGCTAACAATCAAAATTTCAAAAATGTAGACAAAACATTCATTTTATGACAAATTTAAATGTAAATTCTGACACTTAAATAAACAATCTTGAAATATATTATTTTGCATTTACTCATAAATAAATATGATCTATTTATATTCCCAATTTCTATAAAATCCGTGACATGTAAGCCACAGCTGATTTGCTTATTTTGTATGGAATCATCCGCATACTATAAAAGTTCAGTGACATGTGAAGCCTAAATATTATCAAATTTTGCTATTCTGTATAACGCTCTTTTATAATTTTACACTAATATATCCACGATGAACTTCATTCGGTACTAACAATACAAGTAGTGAATAATTAAACTTCATTTGTTATTTTAAAAATCTAAATTCAATGCAGTAATAAACTTTTTTTTTACATTGTAGCTAAAACAAAACCATTGTTCAAAGTTTAAACTTGGCATTGCGTTAAGAGCGCATCGAAAGGAGGTCATAACGATGCAACCCCGCCTTGATCCGTGTCGCATTTTTCAAAATAGATTTTTAATAAACTTTTAAAGACATGGGAAACGTACTTACAGATCTACTCAATTTAAACTAGTCGCGAACCCTATAGTACTTATGCGATTAAATCTAATTAAATTAGTCTGATTTTATCAATTTGACGTTTATTGCTTTTAATCTGCTACTTTCATTGCATTATACAAATATATCATTAAAACTTGTTATCCAGGCTTTAAAAGTTGATGGTATATAAAGTATGCCGTTCCTGCCGCTGTATGTCCAAATCGTCCGTATATTTAATGAGACGTCTATATAAAAATGTTTTCAGGGTAAAGCGCCAAAAACTTAATTGCGTCTATGATAACAATAATAACACATAAATAAATATGAAAATCAGAGATATTGCTAGGTTTCTTTTAAGATGTGAAAATACCGTTTGATTTATTTTGAAGGCGTAGTTAAGTTTTATGAAAAATACAAAAACAGACAAAACTATTCATTTATACAGGGCCATACAACAGATTTCTGATACATAATGGTACAGAGGGGAATTATTTTAATTCTGTTAAACTATTTCATACATAATAAAATTGCTATACGTTGGTAAGGCTTGCTGTAATTTATTTCATATATGATACGAAGTGCGTAGCATTTACAGGGCCACGCAAAAGATTTCAAACAGTGTATTCTATCCGAAGTAGGGGAGAGGGGGGCACGTTTGAACATTTTTTTAGAAAACCAATACATTTCCATAACTAATACATCCATCTGTGAAACTTCCCATCACTGTTACATCCAAAAGTTGGAATCTATGTGTGCATTAAGGGAGGATTGTTAAAACTATTATAAGTCCATGTTCTTTCACATTCTTAATTAATCTCTTTACACACAATTTTTTTCCAAAAATAATAATATTTAGATCCACCAACAACTCTTTACAGCATAGTTTTAAATGTTCTTTTCAAATGTTTTCAATTATTATTTATCACCAATTTTTCGGTGTCAATGGTTTCCCGTCACGTGGTGTTCAACATTACAGCAGTTTACTGAATTCAGCTGAAGAATTTGAATAAAACAAAGCTTATAAACTAAAACTAACATCTTTACTTAAGTATTGAATAATGAAGTAAAATTTTAGGGGATATATAAAATAAATTACAGCAAGCCTTACCGACATATAGCAATTTTATATATATGAAATAGTTTAACAGAATTAAAATAAGCCGCAAACAATTCCCCTCTGTACCATTATGTATTATCCAGAAATTATCATAACTAGTCATTGTCAACAAAAGTCTTACAATTTTATTTTCTTAAGTTTAGATACAAGAGGGAGAAAAATACATACCTTCCTTCTACAGTATTGTTCATACGAAATGGTGCAGCTTTGTATACTTATTGTATTGAAGCAGTAGTAATGTATTGCCATATAATTTTTTAAAAAAATAATTTATTTCAAGGAAAACATTTAGAGTGTTTAAAGAGTGTCATATATATATTCAGTTCAAACGTGCCCCCCTCTCCCCTACTATATAATAGTGATGATTGCAGGAAATGTATTTTTAATTATAATATGCGCTTTTAAGCTTCACTATATTTATGCATGCTAGTATATGATGCGAATAAATGATATATTTGATATACAGGGTTTTACAAAAAAATTGTAAAGGCTGCTGAGTATGAGCGTAAATTGTTTAATGTTGGTTTGTAAAAGTGTTAAGCATTTTTTACACTGAATGGTTTTTATTTTACTAACAAGGAAGGTTTCCATACGGGTATACTCCGAAAAATCTGAAAAAATTACAAATGTTCTTCTCATGAATATATGTACGTTTATATACATCTTTTTTTTTTTTTTTTTTTTTTTTGACGGAATTTCCATACAGTGTTCGTAAAAAAAAAAAAATAATGAAAATTTCATTATTTGGCGATTTTTCATCGGTTGGCGATAGAATGCGGTTACAAAAAATACTTTTTTTTGTCAAATACGCTTTAAGGGGAAAAAGTTTCATGTTGAACGTGTTTAGATAAATTTAATTTAAATAAGTTTAATTTTATTAGCTTTAGTTTGTTTTAAGTATAATTTTGTTATATCGATATTTATATATATTTATATTCACATTTTACCCTCAAAATTTGCGATTTAAATCGAAATTCATAAATTAAATTAATTAAAATTGTTTCAAGCTCAAAGTCCAATTGAGAATTATCAATTCAATTTCAATGCTTTGGAAACATCTGGCTTTTAATTTTGAATACGTTTAAATGTATGAAATTTTTTTTTTTTCAATATGAATTTTTTATGTATGAAAATATTTTTTCCAGTGATAAATTAAAAACTATAGCAACAAGCAGTATATATATATATGTAACACAAGATATGTATAGAGAAGATATTAAACTCTTTTATTGCTCATGTTTAAATTCATTAAGTACTATTTACGCGTATTCTAAGAATCCAACACTATTCAGTTGCATTAAATCGTTTGCTTTTGGCGAGAAAAAGGTGCTGCACGCCAAATTGCGTGACGCTTTCGTCTTTTCACGCCAAATATTCGAAAGTATTTTTTTTTTTTTTTTTTTACATACATTCTACTGCGATTCCGCCGCTAATTTTAACTGATTCTTTATTACATACATAAGTAGTTTACTTAGTATTTTTTCAAACGTTCCTTAGTATGCCCAACAAGGAGACTTTCCTTGTAAGAAATGTTTGTAGAATATAGGTAAAATGACGCGTCCGTCTATGGATGATAATTTCTGAATAATACATAATGGTACAGAGTGGAATTGTTTGCGGCTTATTTTAATTCTGTTAAACTATTTCATATATATAAAATTGCTATATGTCGGTAAGGCTTGCTGTAATTTATTTTATATATAATACGAAGTGCTTAGCATTTACAGGGCCACGCAAAAGATTTCAAAGAGTGTATTCTATCCGAAGTAGGGGAGAGGGGGGCACGTTTGAACATTTTTTTTGAAAATCAATACATTTTGTACTTGAATTGTATTTATTGCTTTTAAATATTACATAATAAAAACAATGAATTTCTTCATAAAATGAACCAAAAATTAACAGTTTTCCAATTAAATAAAATAAATTACGATGATTTAAAAAGTTGAAAAACTTCTGTTCAAACCTGCCCCATGTAAGGGTACCTTTGAACAAGTAAGGGGCACCTTTGAACAAATGAATAAAATTTGAAAATATTGAGAGTTTTTATAAAAAGCTGCGCATGTTTCAGAAATATAAAGTAATATGAATAAAATTAAATAACAATATTTTATCGAAATTATTAATATTCTTTTACTTAACGAAACTTAAATCCATCAAAGTTGATGTTAAAAGTCATTGTTGAAACATCACAAAGCGTGCCCCCAGTTATATTTGATTGTGAAAAATTGTTTACAATATCATTGAAATACACCAATGTGATATCTGATGCTTCTGAAAAATTAAAATTTTTCATTCACTATTTTTATGATGAAACTTGATATAAAATTACGTTATATCCATAACTAAAACCAGAAATAATGTTTGAGAAATAGTAAATGAAAGAGTAGATGCTTTGTTAGACAAACCTGCTAAATCATGAATCATTTTTGTGTATCCGGTATTTACAATTATCTAATAAATGAATGCCAACATCAATTTAGATTTGGAACTTCCCATCACTGATACATCCAGAAATTGGAATTTATGTGTGCAATAAGGGGGGATTGTTAAAACTGTAAGCCCATGTTCTTTGACATTCTTAATTAATCTCTTTACACATATTTTTTTTTCCAAAAATATTAATATTTAGATCCACCAACAACACTTTACAGCATAGTTTTAAATGTTCTTTTCAAATGTTTTCAATTATTATTTATCACCAATTTTTCGGTGTCAATGGTTCCCGTCACGTGGTGTTCAACATTACAGCAGTTTACTAAATTCAGCAGAAGAATTTGAATAAATCAAAGCTTATAAACTAAAACTAACATCTTTACTTAAGTATTGAATAATAAATTAAAATTTTAAGGATACAATATTTTCAACAAGTGTCTTACAACTTTATTTTCTTAAGTTTAGATTCAAGAGGGAGAAAAATACATACCTTCCTTCTAGAGTGTTGTTCAGACGAATTATAGCAGCTTTGTATACTTATTGTGTTGAAGCAGTAGTAATGTATTGTCATATAATTTTTTAAAAAATAATTTATTTCAAGGAAAATATTTAGAGTGTTCAAACGTGCCCCCCACTCCCCTACTACATAATAGTGATGATGGCAGGAAATGTATTTTTAATTATGATATGCGCTTTTAAGCTTCACTATATTTATGTAGGCTAATATATGATGGGAATAAATGATATAGTTGATATACATGGTTCTACAAAGAATTCGTAAAGGTTGCTGAGTATGAGCGTAAATTGTTTAGTGTTGGTTTGTAAATGTGTTGCGAATTTTTTACGCTGAATGGCTTTTATTTTATTAAGAAATGTTTATAGCATATAAATAAAATGATATACAGGGCCACGCAAAGAATTGAAAACGCTGCTGTCGATGGATGATAATTTCTGCAAATGTGATATTAGTAGTTTTAATAATGTTTTAGTTTGCATTAAATTTTAGCTAAATAATGGCATGTAATAAAGGTGCTAGATAAACTACAGGACTGAAAAAATGTACTTAAGTATGTTTTCATCTATTGGTATAAAATGCCGAAAGAAAAATTTCAATCCGTTATACGTTTTCTTCCTAAACTAAATGTATCAATATGTAGTATACAGTGTGAGTCATAAATATCGAAACAATAGGCTATCTCCTTAAATATTGCCCTTAGACCCATACTTCCAATTGGAAAAATTCATAAAAAATGTGAAATTTTTGATAAGATAAATTGCGACTCCATGGGGGGTTGCAAATAAAAAGTTACGAAAATTAAATTTTATACGGCCCCCGTAGGACAGAAATTCCAATTAGGAAAACTTTCCTTATTCAGTCTTGAATAAGACACAAAAAGTTGCATCTTCATATCTCCAAAATTCGCAAAGTTATAGCCATTTAAAAAATTCATCAGGTTTTAAGGGGCTAGACTCAAATTGATATGCGCGCAATTCAAAAAACAGTGTTACTTTAATTCTAGAAAATGCGTAAAAAATCTATTTATTGAGTTAGAATTTTGATTTTTTTTCTTTTTTGTGATGGTTAGCCTTATAATTTGCTAAGAAAATCACATTCTAAAATTTCTCTTACAATTTATAAAAGTTTCACGTGGTTAGTACTGGTTTAAATGGGACAATCAAAAATCGTTATAACTCGTAACATTATTTATCGGATTTCAATTTCTTTCCATTTAATTAAAGATGAAAATCTGATTTTAGTTTTGTTCCAAGTTTTTTTATATTAATTTTAAAACTATTAAAAATGTTTATTGAAAAAATAATATAACTTTTAAAAAAATCATATTTTCAAAAATAAACATTTTTTCAAAAGTAAAATTTTTTTCAAATTTGCCGAAACAAAACTACTGTAAAAAAAATAAAAAAATGACGTGTTTCAAGTTCTTTTTTCTTTTAAAAATTCTTAATATTTAATAATTTAAAGACAAGAAATAGAGGATAAAAAATTCATTATGCAGAAAAACGAAGTGTATTGTTTAAATGTCCGTCAGTTATTTTTAAAAATGCTTTTTTCTAAGATGCAGATTAAGTCTCTTTTTTTCTTTTTAATTTGCCTATGAAAACTACAGGCTTTTTATCCTCCTCCAGAGGATGTTAAAAAATCTGTATTCTGGGCCCATGTCGCGGCAGGACCGAGATGTTACTTTTTTCTGAAGACCCGCCAGGCCGGGCCTAGCGTACTTTTCATAAAGGAGGGGACTACTTCCTTCAACTTAGGTGCACTCTGGATGAAATTTTCAAACCCGGTCTCGACAAAACCCGTATTAAAATCACTGTCTCTGACTGATTTAATACGTGCATAAAATGAATTAAATTCGGCTCAATCGAATTTTTTACGAAAAACATATAGGTTTTAAAATCTTTATTTAAAAAAAAAAAAAAAAAAAAAAAAAAAAAAACCTTTAAAATTTATTTTTTTTAAATAGATTATTCAAAGGCTAAAAAAATTAAATACAATAAAACCACTGAAAAAAAATTTGCCTATGATGGAATTCTGTCTTAAACGGAAAATATGTTGATCCATGCAAAATAAATGCAATAGTCCTGCAAGGAAAATAAGCTCCAATTACATCTTCTAGGGAGAGCATCTGTCTATAACGTATTTTTCCTTTCCTATGTGATTCCGTCTTAAAAAGCTTCAGTGTATAACATTTTTCAGAGTCTCCAACGCATGGGATATGGAATAACGATATTAAAATATAAGTGAAACATTTATATATAAATAGAGATTCATTGATAAAATAAATATATTACAGCCTTTGGCGCTTCTTTAATAATAAAAATTATAAATATAAAAAACGAAAAGCTACAAAAGAATTTTTTGGTCAGAACTCCTCCATATGAAACATTTTTTTCCCACGCCGAATTAAAAAACTATGTAGAAATTTGCGACTGAACCGGGCTATGATTTAAACTATTTTCCAAACCGGTCCGGGTTATGATGTTGATATTTTTTTAGGCCACGCCGAACTTTTTCCATTATGGGTCGGTTTGGAACCTGACCTAGTTATTTTGCCCCGGGCAGACGTCTGGTATACCATTTTAGCATAAAAACTATGCGCTGCTATTTTATGTCCAAAGAAAAAGCGCTATCTTAAACCGATTTTATTAAATTGCAGTTTGTGAAGGTCAAGGTAACCTAACAAGCGGTGAAATTGAGTTAAGAAATCGCAGTTTAGAGGCAGGGAAAATTGGTGTAAGTCAGGAATTTCTGAGGATTTTGGGATTTAATATCTCTGTGGGATTTTTAGATACGGAGATGAAATTTGTTTTGTTCAATTTAGGAATGGATAAGGAATAATTTCCTAATTGGGAATTTTGCCCTACGGGGGCCGCATAAAAATTTAATTTCGAAGACTCCCCACGGAGTTGCAACTTATCTTATAAGAAATTTCATCTTTTTTTATGAATTTTTGCAATTGGAAGTATGGGTCTAGGGGCAATATTTGAGGAGATAGCCTATTGTTTCGATATTTATGACTCACCCTATATATAACAATCTACAGATCACACTCAAGGCTATTCAGATGAATTGGAATGCATATTTGGCTGTGAAAAGTAACCGTTGAAATCAGATTTTCAAATGTTTTACATGCTTTCTAAAATGTTTACTTGGTTGTCTTAATTAACTTATTTTGTAAATAACAAAGTTTTGTTAAAGAAATCGGGAAACGTTGGAAAGTGTTTCATAATCTAAGCTTAACACATGATTTTTTTTCATGTTTCTTTCTACTTTTGGAAAAATTTTGAGTATTATTATTATTATTACTTTTTTTTTTGCATTTATATATTTCTTGTCTGCTATATTTGAACTACATTCAATATATTAATATTTGTATCGTGTATTAATAACTTGATACTTACAAGGGGACCACCAGACATGGTGCTCACAGATTTTGATGATTTCAAAGTATGTTGTAGGGGTCATACCACTAATTATTCTGGTGAAAGGGTTCCTTCAAATGGACCTTGGTTTTTGAGAAATTGGGGGTCAAAGTTCAGCGTATATTTCAAATACTTACTAGTACCAACGCTGTATGTCAATTCGTGGCGTCCTGCCAAAGCACGTGTCTGTGAATCAAAAGGTTGTGGGTTCGAGTCCGTCCTCGGTTTCTATTTTCTTTTTTACTTATATTTATATTTTTTACAGGTTACAAATTTTAAGCAGAATTGGGAACTCTACAGCTTTGAACCTTTTGATATTTTCTGAAGAGGACAGTTTACTTTTTCAATATTTTATTATTACTACTATTTCAAAAAATATGACTCAATTGGTGAACTGACTGCAGTTCAGGGTTCAACTAAAAGTACATTTTGCAACAAATAATTAAATAAAAATGCGTATTTAGTTAAAATTTTGAAAAAGTATAAGAAAATTTTAATATTTTAAAATCTCCACAATTTTAAATAATAATACTTTTAAATTAATCAATCACCTTTTTTTTTTTTTTTTTTTTTTTCCAAATGTGTATTACACTGTAAAAAAAAATTCAAGAGGTTACTAAAAATTTCTTAGTAAATTTGTATTCCACAGAATTTTTTAGTAACCATTACAAACTTTTTTTTTGCAAGTGAAACAAGCATTTCTTTTGTAAACTGAACAAAAGAATTTTTTGTATAACTAACTTAAAAATTTTTAGTATGAGCCACAAAGCAAATTTTAGTAATAGCTCCAAAATTACTTTTAATAACCATTACGTGCAACCGAAGCGGAGGAGCTTCCTTCGAGCTGCATCCAAAATTCTGAAGCGGAAGATTTTCGGCAAAACCGCAACAGATGGCAGCACTATACATTCCTTACTGCTCCGATCGGATTTTCTTAGTTCCTTTATTAACGAGACACTACAGACATTCGGGGTGCATTTGGCTGTGGCAAGTTTCGAACCCGGGACTTTTTAGCCTGAAGTCCGTTACTATAACCACTATGCTATCAGGGCCACACCAACTGAGTTTTAGTAAGAGCTATTAAAAATATAAAACTATTAACTCTATTCGTTGCTAACATTTTTCTAGTGATTCTTACAGATTTTCTAGTAACCGACTAAGATTACTAAAAATTTTTTAGTAATTACAAGAATCACTAAAGTTTTTTTAGTAGATCGACCTTTTTTTTTTACAGTGTACACAATACTGTGCATGGATTTTTAGATAATGTAATGCTACATTTAATATATATTTTTATTTGGTATCAGTTGTGCAAAGTGGTGAAATCTAACACATCTTCATATATACTTTTATTAATAACAATTATAATAATAATAACGTTAATTCTAATTTCATGCGCATATTTAACATATATATAACAATCAAATTGCACAAAACATTTTAAATATCTGTATCAAATACAAAAAAAAGCCTTAACATTTTTTAAACATGAAAGCGAAGTAAATATAAACATAAACGAAAAAAAAGTTTAAAGTTATCATTAGTGTGGGAATTGCATTAGGTGTATTAACAAAATTTACAACATGTCAAGATATGATTGTCGTATGGATGAAAAAGATGTTTTAAAATATTCACAATTAAACACGCTTTCATTTAATGTTTCAAAACAAAAATCGATTTTTTGATCAATTTTGGGGTAAACTGTCCCCTTAAGAAATTAAGTTTACGTTTATGAACTTTGAGAGAAAATCAGTATTTTTTACCGAAATTTTAAACGCAAATGCGATTTAATTTATGTGAAACTTCATTTTTTAAAACTTCCATAAATATATTCTTTGAATACTTAATTCGTTATAAATATGTTTAAAAATACGTTAAAAGATTAAGGAAAAAAAATGTTTAATCATCTTTTGTATAAGTGCAAATATATGATCAATAAAAAGAAATCTTTATATTACGGACTTCACGGAGGAAAGGAAAGCAGACGAAAAAAGAAAAAAAAATAGTATTTTTATATATATCGTAAATTTTATTAACAGACGATTTTTGTACTCCATTTGAATTACGGAAAGAGTGTTTTGATTTGCAATAAAAATAAATGTAATCTGTCATTTCTTATTTGTGCAAACGATAAATTTTGTTGAGATTGAACTTGTGAGATAAACGTGTTTACAGAAAATTGGAAAATTGAAAATTTGGATAGCTGGTAACAACTTGCATTTTAGCATTACTGTATTAATATTTTATTACTCTTTCGAAGATATGCATTACTTGAATTATCTAATCCTATAAACGTTTAAGAAATTTCACGCGAAAATTATTTTGTATTATTTATACAAAAAAAGATAAATTTGCATTTAAAGTGCTATAAAATAAAATAAAAAAGCGATAGAAAAAAGAAAAATCATTATTTCAGAATTGTGCATAAAGTAAAAAATATGGATAATATTTAAGAAAAAAAAGTTCTAGGCTTAAATTAGTTTTGCTGTGTTATCAAAAGAAATATTAGTTTAAAAATTGCAGAAAAAAATAAATTTTCATGAAAAAATTCAAAAATGTAAATGCAATTTATTAAGAAAATATAAAAATTGTAGCAATTTCTTTAGTAATAAAAATACTTAAAATTTGTAACGTGTAAAAAATATAAATATAAGTAAAAAAGAAAATAGAAGCCGAGGATGGATTCGAACTCACAACCTTTCGATTCACAGACATGTGCTTCGGCACGACGCCACGAATTGACATACAGCGTTGGTACTAATAAGTATTTGAAATGTACGCTGAACTTTGACCCCCCAATTTCTCAAAAACCAAGGTCTATTTGAAGGAATCCTTTCACCAAAATAATTAGTGGTATGACCCCTACAACATACTTTGAAATCATCAAAATCTGTGAGTACCATGTCTGGTGGTCCCCTTGTTAGTACGTAATCACCAAACAATTTTTTTTTAATTCTAATTGTTAGGGCCCCATTTGTGCATCCAGACACTCTTCGAGTCAAGTCGGTAGCTCGGTGAAGTGAGACTAAATCGCTATTTTCGTAAACACGCAAAATTTGCAGTCTAACGCTTGTTTTCCGTTATGCGGTATACGATAATGGATATTTAAACTTTCATGCGAGATATTCAGTGAAAAAAAAAAAAAATCTAGGATGGATCCATCCTACGGTTTAAAGGGGGAGAGTCACATCTCTCTATAGAAAAAAGAGGAGTCGCAGCTGTAATTTCAATACTTATACCTTAATTTTGCTACAATTCTTAATTCGCTAATTCATAACACAATAACAATGTTACGCGCACACACACACACACACATATATATATATACAGGGTGTTTCACAAAGGACCCCTAACTTTAAAAATCTATAAATCGGAAACGGTAATCGATAGAAACATGAAACCAGTGGTGTGTTTATTAATAAAATAGTAAGAATATTATACATAAATCAGAAAATTTAGTTAAACATAGCGCTCATAGATGGCGCTGAGAGCGTTAAGACCTTTTAAAAAGACACTGTTAAAAATTTGAAACTTTTGCTGCATCGTCACTCCATCTCTTTTATAGAATATCCCTATTTTGACCAATGAGAATCCTCCTTAATATACTGAAGTAATCGTTTTCTGTGTAAGTGGTAGAGTGACGATGCAGTAAAAGTTTCAAATTTTTAACAGTGTCTCTTTAGAAAGTCTTAACGCTTTCAGCGCCATCTATGAGCACTTTTTTTAACTAAATTTTCTGATTTATGTTTAAGATTCTTACTATTTTTTTAATAAACACACCACTGGTTTCATGTTTCTATCCATCACCGTTTCCGAGTTATATATTTTTAAAATTAGGGGTCCTTTGTGAAACATCCTGTATTTGCAAATACATAAAATTTGCAGGTATATTCGTTAATGCATAACATTTTGAGATGTATTCGTAAATGCATAAAAATTACGAGATCTTTTCAGTTACTAATAAATTGAACAGAGTTTCTCATTTTCTTTTAAAATCTCACAGAAAAGTTCAGAAAATTTTGCTGTCAAAGATAGCTTTTTAATTTGGTTTCTGTGACTCGATAATCGTCAAAAGATAATAAAAACGAGAGCAATTTGTTATAATTGAAATTGTGTCACATATATCAAAAAATAACAAAAATTGATCAATTCTTTTGCATTTAAAGAACAAATTTTATACATTTTTACTGTAATTAATTTCTGTATATCAGAAGTATTTCTGGTGGTATTTTAAAAACAAGCTTAATAAGTGTATCAATAAAAACTGTAATTTTCTACCTTTCTTCGTTTAGATATGTTGGGCTCATGACCCCTAGGACCTCTCTCTTGGATCCGTTTTTACAAGAAATCAATAATCGCTGTGTGTCCCACTTTGAAAAGTGCAACGCATCGTGGAACACATCGGTACAAGAAAACATTATCATTCAAGTCCTCTCCAGCCTTAATTTACATTGCTAGGCTAAGGAAACAAACTTTTACGCAAAAATATGGATTAACTTTACTTTTACTTCTTTCATCAATTACTAGTGGATAAGCACAAGTTATAAACTTGTGCTTATCCACTAGTAATTCATTATGTACGGTCTCTAGCAAATATATGTTTCTGAGAGCTGCTACAAGATAACTCAGAGCGTAATATAATGCACTGACAGCATTTAAAGCAATTTTATGCATGCATCATTTATAAGCCATATGAAGCAGTGGCATAGCTGAGGTTTTGGGCGCCCTGTGGAAGAAGTAATTTTGCGCCCTCTCTGGAAATAAAACCACTGAATTTACGGCTATCCTCCTCCTACATTCATAAAAATGAAAGATAGAAATGCGAAAAAATTAAGCTGAAAAACTGTAAATTTTATTCTTTGTAAAGCATGTGTGGTCCATTATAGTATAGATCTTTACTGGTCTGCCATGTTTTACCATAGGCTATTGTATATTTTAATAGTTTATTGTCGTTCATATGTTGGCATTTGTTTCGTTTAAAAAATTGTTAATCTATCTATTAAATTTATAAATGTGTAAAAAATCAAAACATTTAACATTTTTTTGTAAATACAGTTTAATAAATTTTAACGGAGTATTTAGATTTATAAATGGTAAATATGAAATAAAAGTGCACAATGTTATTAACTAAATACGGCTTTTTGTTTCTATATTCGGAAAGTAGAAAGCTGCAAATCGCACTTAAAAGTTATGAATACGTAATATCTGGTGAAAAATTTTACTTCTGAGTTTTTCCATTTCTAAAATTCATTATAATTTTTTTTGTGCAAATTTCAATATCTGATTCTTTTATTATTATTATTATTATTTAAATTCATCATATTATTCAAGAAACTACATTGTTAAAAAGAAGCTGTAGACCTGCCAGTAAAAAACTGTTTATTTTATGGAAATAATCTATAATATTTATTATATATATATATATATATATATATATATATATATATATATATAATTGGCACTTTTCTTTAGTAGCATTCAGTTTTAGTAGCATTCAGGGTCCATCTCAGTGAATGCTTACCGAAATTAGTCTGTAATTAGTTAATAAGGTTCCTGTGCTTAAATCACTTTATATTGTATGATGCCCCAAGTTAAATCTCAATTGTCATCTAACACGAAAGTTTCTCTTTTTCATTTTATAAAATCTCTGAAACGGATTTGAAAGTTTTGTATTTTTGTAAAATGTCTCTCAATAATGACTAACACAGCAATTGATGATATGATTAAATAAGAAGTGAGTCTAAATTACAAGTCAAAATGAATTACAAGAAAATGTTTTGACGTTTAAGAGATTTTTGGTAAAGCTGGTGAAATTTAAATATTGACATTTAGGTTAAATTACTTTATATTTGAGGCAACTTCTATAAACAATTATTAGCAAAATTTGAGTTGAAGCCAAACTCATTTGGCTGGTTGAGGTCTTTCCAAGAAATGAAATATGTTGGCAAAAGTATTTGGAACTAAGCATATTTTATAAAAATTTGCCTACAGAAACACATATTGATATACAGCTTCAAAAGGCAGCAAAAATTCAAGAGAAACTTTCGTGTTAGATGACAATTGAGATTTAACTTGGCGCATTAAGCAATATAAAGTGATTTAAGCACAAGAACATTATTAACTAATTACTGACTAATTTCGGTGAGCATTCAGTGAGATGGACAATGATGACGGTAATTCTATCGATCTTTGTTTTTGAGAAATTAAATTTTGAAATCACGGTCTTATTTGCTGGACACCCTGTAGATGCTCTCTGTTTTATCATATGCTTATTTTCCATACTTAGATTTACTTTATACACAAACTTATTCTTTATTTTTATTATATGATTAAAAAATATGTTTTTTTAAACATTAGAATGCGTCAATTACGAACATACTTTTCAATCTATTGTTAAAATCGCATCAAATATCTTTAAAAATGTCTGAATCAAATATATTTTTTTATTATGTTTTAAATCTTATGCTTCTTTGTCAACAAATCTTTGGATAATTGGATGCAATGTAATAAGGAAATAAATAAATTATTCCAGATCTTTTTTAAATAAAAAGTAATTTCTTTTCATGCTAAAAACCGCTTCTGCCTTTTCTAAAAATCCTTTTTAGTAGTGTTACTTTACGAATAAGTGGAGCGATTTACTTTTGAAGATCTTAAAGAATCCCGAAAAGTTTAGACCTCATACTGTAGGAAAGTAAAACTGAAGTAAGCATATAAATTAAAGAAAGGCATGCCAAAAATGTGGGACTACTAATTTTCCGTAATTTCGAGTGATTAGTGTGTGATATATAAATTATCGGTAAAAGAAACCAATCGATATGTTAAAGAGAAACATCCATTATTTAGTCAAAACTTGATCAATAACTTAAATAAACTACCGAATACGAACTTAAAAAAATACAATAAAATAAATAGATAATAAATAAGTTAACTTATTACACCTATTCTATATAGATCTATATATATTCTATATACAGGGTGATTCGTAAATATCGAAACAACAGGCTATCTCATTAAATATTGCTTGCAAGCGCAAACTTCTAATTGTAAAGTTTCACAAAAATATACAAGATTTTATAAGATAAGTTGCGACTTCGTGGGAGAGGGATCTATCTGAGGAAATGCAAAATTCAATTTTTGTACGACCCAACGTAGGACAAAATTTCCAATTAGGAAAATTTCCCTTATCTATTCCTGATTTAAACAATCAAACAAAAAATAATATCGATACCTACAAATATTACAGAGACATTAAAATCCAAAATTCTCTAAAATTCGTGACTAAAATCACTTGTCTCTAAGCCAAGAGTTTTTGACACAATTTCAATTCAAGATGGGGATCATTCACAAATCGTATTTTAATAAAAATCGATTTATATAGTACTTTTCCTTTGGAGAGCAGTGTATAGATTTCATGTTAAAAATGTTTTCAAAATATGCTGGTGGTCTGCACTAGAAGTCTGCATGTGACGAAATATCTAGGTCCGGTTCCGAGCCGATCCATAGAAGAAAGAGCTCGGCCCGGGCTGGAAAAAAAGTTAAAATCAAGCCCGACCAGGCATGGAAAAAAGTTTAAATCTTAGTACGGCCCGGCTTTTTCAATTTCTACTTAATTTTTTACTTCGATATGGTTAAAAATTGTTTCGTATGGAAGAGTTCTGAACAAAAATTCTTATTATAGCTTTTCGTTTTTCATATTTATTATTTTAATTGTTAAAGAAGCACCAAAAATTGTCATATATTTATTTTATCAATGTATGTCTAGTTATATGTAAATCTTTCACTTATCCTTTACTATCGTTAATCCATATTCCATTTGTTTGAGACTTCGAAAAATGATTTACAGAAAAATAGACATTTAAAGATTTTTAATTTTAAGAGTAAGAATGGAGATAAATATAATCATATTTTCTTTTATTATTGAAGGAAGGGGGGTGTGATATTTCAAACGATTGATAATATAAATTATTGAAGACTTACAACTAGCGAAACAAAATGAAAATTAATTAGGGTAAAAGACTAAATATTGTATGCTTGTAAGGCGAGAAGGGGGGATGATAATCATTTGGATTTTCTGGATATGACCTATTATTTATTCTTATAATAAAGAAACGGATCAGGAATTTTGTTTTAAAGAATGACTTAAGATTTTAAATTTTATATGTTGAGGGGAAAAAAAATAGCGATTTATTTTTCTTTTTAGAAAGGGGGAGTATTAGATGACTTATTTACATTAATAAAAATTTACAAATAAGTAAAGTAATAATAGTCCAGTGATTATTTGGTAGAATTCGATATTAAGGGAAAGTAGGAAATTGGTTTAATTCCTTCAGTTTTGATCTAGAATGAATATATTAAGTTTTCTCTTTTACTAGGTGGTTACTTAGTTTACTAGGGGAGCGTTAGAAATATATTAGATGTAGAGTTTAATACCATAATAATATCTCAAAAGAACTAACTATCAAAAACATTGTCAATATAGGTGTTTAAAGCTTGAAATTCTGAGTAAAATGAACACTTACATTTAATATTTTTGCTGAACATTAATGCCTCAATTCTATTTCAATGTTTAACCGCAGTGGTCAGAAAATTTAACTTAAAATTAATTATGTAAAAACTTGAAATTGCTTTAATCTCTTCAGTTTAGGTCTAGAATTAATGTATTGACTTTTTACCCACGTACTAGATGAACGTTAGAAAATATGTACATATAGTGAAAATATACTTTTTTAAAAATTATCTTAACAATATTCCAAAACAACTAAGTCTATAGAAACCATTGTGGACACAAATGTCTTACAGTTTGAAATTTGCAATAAAATTAATATATTTTTATCGCAATTCTATTTCAAAACTTTAACTTAATCGCTAATCCAAAGCTTTGAACTAGGATCCATTGTTATCCATTTGTTACATACGTGTACATTTTTTAAATTGTTGAGGCCTTCACGATGTTTTTGTAACTATGTTAGGATTTTATTTTGCATATTTTGAGAATTATAATTTAGTAGTTATTGAGAAAGCGGTGCATGAATGATAACTGTTTTACTTTTCATTTCGCAACTGACACCGCCAAACTTAAACCATTAGTTTAAATGAAAGATTTTTTACTTAAAGATTAATTTTTTAAAATATTCCTAAGGTTTTAAACTTTTATGAATTTAAATGAAGATTCTTGTATACTAGTCTAAAATCATTTTATTAGAACGATCTTTGCCCTTTACTCAAAATGTGGAAGTTTAAAATCGTGTTATAGGTTGACCTTGAACTTCTATAGGGAAAAGTCTTATGCACACTCATTTGTTCGCTCTACCCCCCCCCCCCTCCCATCATTGCCTTTATTTTCAATTTCCTTAATTCCGATAAATCCGCACTGTTGTTCCCTTTATATACATCATATTAATTGCTACATACATTTCATACTGGAAATAATAAACTATATTTCCCATCATTTACAAATCACTTTTGAAATATTCTAAAAATTATGAAAAGATGTATTTTTTAAGTTGACTTGTTCGTAGCGGCAAAAGCTCACCTAGCAAAAGGAACAAACATACTACATAAATTTCTAATCTATATCGATGGGATTAAAACAATTTCCCACAATTACACCAGATTTCGGCCTGTCTTTCATACCATACCACAGGGCTATAACCCGCAAACAAGAGGTTATGCCACAGTTCTCAAAATATCCATCCTATGTAATGCACAAATAACCAAAAATTACATAATAATAAGAAGCACGGTAAACTGATAACCTCGTTTGTTCGCACTTCAAGCTCTTTTTTAGCGATTTAGGCAATACTTTGAAGTAAAATTGTGAAAATTCAACAAAAATGTTAAATATTGGTTATCAATTTATTCAGAATTTTAAGTTCTACAACATTTGCATTGACAATGTTTTTGATGAGTTTATTTTTTTAGGTTATTTTTATTGTAATTAATAAAAATGTGTTTCTCAGTTATAAATTTGTGCATATTTTTAACGCACGTCTAACAAGAGTGGGAAAACTTAAAACATTCATTCTATACCTAAACTAAATGAATATGAATAATTTCCAGCTTTCTCTAACTAATTCAGAGTTCGGCTTTTTTCCCCCTCCTCTACCAATGGGCAAGAAAGAGTTTTAAAGACGTTCTATATGCAATTCTATGTGTTATTTATGTTGAAAAAGGGGTATGAGAGGAACAATGACATTTTTGGATTGGAAGAAAAGTCTTGATAATTTATTATGACAATAAAATAACGCATAGAGCACAGATTGTATTTTATTTTATGTTATTTTAAATAAGGCAGCTTTAAAGAATTTTTAAATTTTGAGTATTGTTACTGTGTGAAGAAAGTTCGGGAAGAAAATTTTAAGGGTGAAATTCATATGAAGTTTTAATGAAATGAATGTGACTTAACGAATGGTTAATGAAACTTATTCACTTTAAAAAACCAAATAGAATAATAACTTTTAAAAAAAACTAAGTTTTAAACATTTTAAATTTTGGTAATGTGGAGAAGGGGGTCAAAAAAGAGAAATGAAATTTCAGAAAAAAAGCAGGTAAATTTGATTTATTCCATAAAACATTAAAAATTTCGTACTTGTAATAAACACAGATATAAGAATAATTAGGGAGATTAACTTGCTAATAACTAAAAATCTAATAGTAGAACGGAAATATAACAAAATTGAACTCATAAAGACTAAAAATTTACTTACACAGTAACTAGAAATATTTTTATCAGTACCAGATTCAAGATGGATGCATTTTACGGCTCTGTGGCTGCGTGAAAAGGCATTACGTCACCACTGAAGCCCTTTCTGATTGGCTGACAGGTGAAACTAAGATATTTCATGTATTTGTACTATGCGAGTAATAAAAATAATACCAGGCTACAGATAAAGTTTTATTAAACTTGCAGATTTCTGTAGCTTTACAAAAACTAGTTTCGTACATTTGCAGATTTTTTTTTTTTTTACAGTGTAGGTTAAATGTTCGAGGAAATTCGATAGTGGGTAACTTTGGGGTCACCACGTTTTTTTTTTTTATATCAAAATGTACTTATGAGATAGAAGAAAGTTTTGGGATTGACAGATCCAACTAGTTTTCATTGGTTCTGTGGCTTCCAAAGTTATTTTAAATTCTTAAGCGCCCAACAAATGGAAGCTAAGAATTTAAAAACTTGATTTTAAGATCGGAATGCTTAGTTTCAAGAATTTCTAGGAGTTGGAAGATGTGTGTGTGAATAAAAAAAACGATGATTTTTGAACGATTTTCCTGAAAATTACGCAATAATTAATGGGTTAAATAACTCTCTGAAGGTAAATTTAGGTATGATATGAAATAAAGAAGACACTTTAGAAGTTTTTCATTGGATTTATTAGAAGTAAATTTAGAATGAGCAGCATTCACTAATTATTGCTGCATGAAATGATAAGTCCTTCCTGACATCTTCTATACAGCCATTTTGAAATGATTCCTATAGTATCTTATACCGTATTTGCATCGGAAACATAAGAGATCTTAGAAGGCCGTTTTTTAAGTGATACCTTTCCGGAACTAATGACTGTTTACATTGAAAAAGTTACCTAAGATATCTCAGTGAAAGTCATTTTATCTGTTAGCTGAAAAAAATGTAAATTATGTGCATGCGCTTAAAAAAAAAGAGCCAATTGAAAGAAGAAAGCCGAAGCAAATTGAAACTTACCGAGTGAGAGAGAGTTTGTAAAACGTCTCCACGGAGTTCGACAGTCTGAGATATTATAAGCATCTCATTGCGAGTCTTTTATGAGTCTTATTATGAGTCTTTTTCATACACTGAAAAAAAAAAAAAAAAAAAAAAAAAAAAAAAAAACAGACGATTTTACGGAAATACTACTGGTAATCTAGACGCCAGTACAATTTACTGTTTTTTAACGGAAAAATTCCCGTAAATTCCAGGAAAATACGGAAAATCTTTCTGAATTTTGTGAATTTTTTTCCCGTTAAAAGCAGTAATAGCCCAGTCATTTTAGCAAAAATAGGGGAAAAAATTAGAACAAAGCTGGATTTTTGCATAGGGGCTACTTAGGGTATGTAGTTTAACATACTAAAAGTCCCCATCGATCCGATGTGAGCTTTTGCTGCCAGGGGGCGCTAAAGAGCTTGAAAATCGGTTTTTTGTGAATATCTCATGAACAATGGCATTTAGGAAAAAACGTTCAATTACAAAGTTGTAGATAATTTAATTTCCTATAAAAAGTGTCATTAACATTTGTTTGTCACACCAACGCTTCCCTGTCAAAAATACAAAAAAGTGAACATATTTGAAAGTAAAATTATAAAAATTCGAAAAATCTGCTGCTATTTTTAAAAAAAATTATGTAAATAGATCTAAAATTCTCACCTTTGAATGGAGAAAGTGAATATATAACATAAATTTATGCTCATTTTCACATTACTCTTGAGGAAAAGCATTTAGCGCGTTTTCTTTTTTGCGGTTTCCCCCGTAGGTATGTTCCACTTATAGTGACTGGCTTAATTCAATTTCAGTCATTTAACTTCTTTAGTAGTTCTTAGCACAACTTCAATTTCTACACACAATTCAGATTTGTCACTATCTGTATTTCTTTCTTTCGTTTTTGTGCTGCTTTCAGTATTTTTTGTTCGCCTTTCGATATCATCACTGAATTCAGAAGTAGCGCTTCCCTCCTCCCTTGCAATGGGCAGGATACATGTAAATATCTTCCTGGTCTTCAAATTCAATTTTACTTGCATTATGAGATGAAATTCTGCAGCAATTTATGCAAATATCAGAACATTTCAATCCAAATTATCGGCATCCACATGCTTTTCCACATCCTTTGGAGCAAGTAAAACAAATTGATATAATAATATTTTTTGGTGCGGGCTGTAAGGTAGCTGGAATTGGAGACAAATTAGGTGCATTTTGCCAGCACCAGTTCTCAGGATGTAGTTTATCGCCCTACCGGTATTGTACGAATGAGGTACTCGTGTTTATCATGTACTATTATGATAAACACGTAAACTGTGCAATCTAGCTGCATCTTCGGTAGGCGGCAACGATGAAAGGCTTTTTTTACCAACAGCAGCTTCTTTCTTGAAACATGCATGCTTGTTCAGAGAAATTTCTGCTTTACCAGCATATAAAGCAAGAAAAATAGTTTTTTCTGCCTCGGAAACTTCAAATTGGGATACCTGATCACTTTTTAAAATGCTGGCAGCTTGTATGTTATTATCTTCTTTCTTTTTAAAAAAAAATTTCTAACGACATTTTACTTTTCCCAAACATCGCTGATGTCGAGTCACAACCTGAAAAAGCGTGAAGGAAAATATATGATCTTTCAGAACAGCATCATTGTTAAGACTGCGCGATGAATACAGGGTGGTTGCAATTCGTCCTCTTCCTGGCTTATTTAAAAATATCTCTATAGCTGGAAGTGCTAAAGCAGTCAATAATACGAGCAAGTCAACATCATCGCCAACAACAGCAGTAAAGTGCACCAGACTTTTCTATTTCAATAGCTGTTTTAACAATTAGTGTGTATGCATCATCTTCTGCTTGTTTAGCTTCAAAACCATTCTCTATAAATTTCTCCATAAGCATAGATATGAGACGTGTCTTATTTTAATGATTAGATTAATATTTTAACGATTATTATTATGATGATATTTTAATGATTAGAGTTTTTTTCCTTCTATATAAAAGCTTAGTCTAATGTATCAGAACATAACGAAAATTTTTCCTTAAATTCAAACAACGTACTGTTATTTCTCAATTTTTCCGTCAATGGAGTAATTTGTGCTGACATTGATGGTTTTTCTGCAATAGATTTATTGTATGATTTAATAGAATTCTTTCCTGTATAATTTTTCTACACTTTGGGTGAACGGTACATTCACTATTGTTTTTAGCCATTTCTTCAAATATTTTCTACTTATGGTCACCTCTTTCCGAACTTGCTGTCACAAGGAACTTCAGTCCCTTTTTTCCTATTTTTACATAATCTTTCGGAACGCAATCGTCACCGCATACAAGACATACTATCCTGTCAATCTCCATTTTTCGCTCACAATCAGCAACTAAGAAAGAGTCATTTTAAACTGTCATTACTATTTAACAATTTCTATAACATGCGTTGAAAATAAAATAATTCCCTTCCTAAATACACTAGGGCGTGCGAAGAGAAAACTGCGCCCGGGGCAAAGCTTCAATTTGGCGCCCCCAACTTTTTTATATGACAGGCCAAAAATTAGTTGGTAGCATAAATTTGGCGCCCTCCAAATATCCGCGCCGGTGGCCCCCTTTCGTACAGTGCTGATCTCATAAAGAATACTTCGTTGGGGTAATAAATTAAGGTGATTTCATACTAGCGAAATGATCACAAATGAAAATTAAATATTGGAAAGGTACCTGCACGTGGTACATTTCCACAAATGCAAAGAGATATAGGATATTGGGCAATTACTGTTGCACAAGCGCGAGACGGCATACAGACAATGGGAGAAAGTTGAGGGGAGGATCCAAAGTTATTCTGTATATGTTCTGCCTCTTCGCCGCGTTATGACCGTGCTTCCGCATTTTTTTCAAACACGTTTACTTTATTTTAATTTTCAGCAGGGAAGGGTTGGTGTGACAAAAAAATGTTAATGACACTTTTTGTAGGAAATTTAATTATCTAGATCTTTGTAATTAAACTTTTTTTTCTAAATGCCATTGTTCGTGAGATATTCACAAAAAACCGATTTTCAAGCCCTTTAGCGCCCTCTGGCGGCGAAAGCTCACATCGGATCGATGGGGACTTTTAGTATGTTAAACTACATACCCTAAATAACACCTATGCAAAAATCCAGCTTTGTTCTAATTTTTTCCCCTATTTGTAAAAAAAGGTGCTAAAATGACTGGACTATAAATGATATTGGCGTCACGATTGCCAGTAGTATTTCCGTAAAATCGTCCGTTTCTTCCACAATGTACATAATAGCGAAGCATATATGGGAAATACGAAATAGGTATGTTTACAGGTTTGGTTTTAGATTTAGACTGAATATTCAAACTTCTCAACATTTTGAAAATTACAGTTATATACTAAGTACTACATTTAACGTTAGACATTTAAATTAATTTATAGTAAACATACTTGTATTAGGAAACTACAGATCAGATGATTTTGTAAAAATGTGCTTTTGAAGTTGATGCTCACCAAATTGTAAAGAAATGCCAATTATTATTCTTATTATTCTTATTCTTATTCTTATTCTTATTCTTATTATTATTATTATTATTATTATTATTATTATTATTATTATTATTATTATTTTAAATAGATTAATCTTAATTACTTACATTTTTTCCACACTGAAACTATGAAAACATGGCATAAACATGATATAAATTAAATAATTCTAAATAACTATTTTTATTTTTCATAAAATAAAAAGTTTATATTCAAATTATCCCGATATGGAATATAGTATTAAAATCTGCTGACGTCTATTAGAAAACTGAAAACTATGTAATTATGTATTTTATGATAATAATTATCAAAATATAATACGATGTCATCTTTAATATAATGAAGAATTTATAGAGATATTTAAAAACTTTCTTGAATTACAGTTTTAATTAAAATATTAAAAATGAATATGTCATATTTTATTATTATATTCTTTATGTTTTATAGCTTATGGAGCACTATAATGACATGCAATTTTACTCAAGTAATATAAGAATAGTTTTAACCGAAATTTTTATTTAATACTATAACAATTCTTTTGTAACTTTTTTTTCTCCGTAGCCCATATTTTAACATGTTTTATGTATATAAAAAATATGGTTGGAATCGACATATATTTATTCCACCCTGGTTAAATTGACAGCCATTCATTAATTGATAACCATTCCAGTATTAAAATTGATTTATCATTTTTTAAATTTTAAGAGTACTAGAAGACAGCCCGTCAAAATGACGTGTTTCCATTTTTAAAAGGATGATAAAACATTGCAACAACTTTGGTCAATCATAGCCACTTTAGGCTTAAACAATTTTGAAAAATACAAAGATTAAACATGAGAAAAAAATCTAAAAAAAAAACAAACAAAAAAAAACAATGGAAATCTGCATTTAAAACTATAACAAAACTATCTGGTGGATGGGGAGGGATTCTAATGAACAAATAGTAAATGCATAAATTTTAAATGAATAAAGTAAGGTAAAATATCAATTATAAAAGAATACATTGTGAAACTACAGCCAAAAAATATTTTTAAATACTGAGAGAAAATAATAAAAATATCCAAAATGTATAAAATTTTTTCCCATTTTGGCCATTTCCAGATAAATATGAGAGGGTAGCCAAATTATTAATTGAATGGGTAAAATAATGGCATAGAATATGCAGCTAATGAATTTCACTCACAAAATTACAGTAATTATTTCACAAAAAACATGCAAATTAACTGTAAAAAAAATAAAAATAAAATAAATAAATAAAGCAACACGAATATAAAAAGTTAACAATATTGTCTTTAAAACGCACCTTCGCTTTTCTTAAATAAAAAGTTTTAATTAAACACTGTTAAAAGTTTCGCGAAATTTTTTTCCAAGCACCTTCGTCGTTTCAAGCCCAAACTCGCACTCTGATTGGTTGTTGCTCTCGGCACTGTTTTCACGTAATATGGAATTTCCAAGTATGGAGATAACCATACTTGGCGAAAAATACTTCGCTCTTAAGTGAACGAGTAAACCTAAAACCTAACCTACTCATTCTTATTCTTCCTTCATTTTGTGCTCTGGTGTATTATTATCTTGTGTTATTTTATAAAATGGCTGATGCTTTACTTATTAATAAACGGGAAAAGTTACTTTGTACTCGGTTCGGAAGGAAATCAAACTCCTCGACGGAAGCATCTATCGCTACGCCAGGTATGATTATCGCCAAGTTACATGAAAATAGTGCCGAGAGCAACAACCAATCAGAGTGCGAGCTTGGGCTTGGAACGACGAAGGTGCTTGGAAAAAAAAACTAAGCAAAAATTTGACTGTTTTGCTGCATCGTCATTACACAGCTTTTATAGAAAATGATTTCTTTACCGTATTACACTGTTAAAAATTTGACCCATTTGTTGCAGCGTCACTCCACATCTTTTATAGAATATCTTTTTTATGACCGATAAGAATGCTCCATATCACAGTAAAGTAACCGCTTTATATAAAAGCAGTGGAGTGATGCTGCTATGGGGATGGTGGATAAAGCAAATGGGTCAAATTTTTAACAGTTGTTGCAGCACCACTCCAACGTTTTTATAGAAAACGGTTACTTTGTGTGTGTTACTTACGGTGTATTCTATAAAAGCTGGGGAGTGATGATGCAGCAAAAGGGTCAAATTTTTAACAGTGTACTGCTAAAAATTTGACCCGTTTACTGCAGCGTCACTCCACAGCTTTTATAGTATATGTCTCTTTTATGACCAATGAGAATGCTCCATAACACAGCAAAGTAATCGTTTTCTATAAAAGCGGTGGAGTGATGCTGCAGCAAATGAGTCAAATTTTTAACAGTGTGAATATTGTGTTTGAAATAGGGAAAAGATTTCAAAGCACAGTAAAATGCAGTGACGTCATTTGCAGTTCACACTGAAAATCTGACAAATGAGAACGCTCCATTACGACTCTGGAACGTTTGCATTGGACAAAAAATTGATAGCCTTTAAAATCGGAGATAATTTTTCACAATGGAATTTGTCATTGGTCACAATAAGTGTTTTTTCTCGTGGATGGGTTGACCCCGGAATCGTTATACACGGAGGGATTTTATATACATAATAATATTTGCGATATTTCGATAAAAAAAATACATTTTTTTGCTTGGAAAAAAATAGAAATGTAACAAAAAAATATGAGTAAATAAAATTTCGAAATATCAACTACCCCCTCCTCTAACTCTTCATGTTATAAAACTTTTCCTGTAAACATTAAAGAAATGTATATTTCATCGTTGATGGTATCTAAATTACTTTGTGCTGCAGTTATTTATGACATATTCGTTAGCCTTCGGATAAGATCAACTTATGAATTTTAAAGCTAAACAGGTCGGAAATTCTAGATTAAAGTGATTGCCGAATGACTTAGAATACCTAAACTTGTATTTAAATTTGAATCTATTTATAAGTTATAAGTGCTCTTGGTACTGAAAAAGATGGCGAGAAACCTGAAATATAACAAGAACAAAAAAAAGTTAACCAATAATTCTTATATTTTTCTAAACATTTTTTTTAAAAATAAATTTTAAGCGCTCAGCAACTTCATAAACATAACTGTCTCCAGAAATTTTACAAATGATATATATTTATAATCCTTGAATCTTCATTAAATTGAAATGATAATCGTTAGAAAACAGAACTCCGTGTCAAGCCTCTACGTATATCCAAATAACAGTGCAACACTTCATGGTTTTCCATGTGTATCACCAATAATTTGAAAATAATCCTAAAAAACAAATATCTCGAAATACATCTTATTCTTAGTTGTATAAAGACATTTATTTTTCTGTATAAGTCATCATTTTCTAACAAACAGAATACAATTTTTTTGAGCATGTAAAGATTTTAAACTTCTGAAATGGCCCTTTGCGTAAATAACTCCATTTTTTCCAGCTACATGACACTGTTATTAATATTAATTAGGCCAAGTAAATTACACATAAGGATAAGAAGTCTCGCTCTTGATGGAAAGATTGGTTAAGAGAAAATCTCTTTGCAGTATGGCCACTCTCAACGGTGGCCAATGGTCAGTTTCTAAACCGTTAGTTGTAGACATATAGCATACAATTGCAAAAATGTTTTAGTAAAGGTAAAGAAGTATTTTTTAAGCGATTTAGGTAAAAAAAAAATTATAAAAAAATTACGCAAATTAAATTTTTATACGGTCCCCCTGTCCCATAAGTGATATATAGCAAATTTTTACCACTACTCTAACAAGAAAGACAAAAAAGATTCCTCTGCGATTAAAACTAACCGAGTAATAGTTGTTTAAAGTTGAAGCATCTTTTTTGCTGCAAAATAGGGGTCAGTCACAAATTTACTCGAAATAAATATAAACGTCAGATATAAAATTTAACATTAAACATTGAGAATAAAATAAATTTTTCAATGTTATTTTTAAATTTATGTTGATATTTACACATTAAAGCAAAATATATAGCTTGTATTAACACTAAGGTACCTGTGCCTAATATGGACATCCTAAGGAAAATCTGTTTTTTTTCATCCCCATGTACACGTAGTAGGACTCCAAAAATATATGACTATGATCCCTTAACTGTTGACTATCATTATTAAAATTAGAGACCTTGTAACTCTTCCGGTTTAATTTAAATGATAAAAAAAAATGTTTACAAATGTCCATATAAGGAACCACTAGTCCCTATTATGGACATGCGGCTCCTTATTGATCTGCTACAAAAGATGTATGGATGAACCACTTTTCTATGGAATTTTAGAGGAAAGGGGATAAAAAAAATGTATGTTAAAGTATTGCAGGGGAGGTTAGATCACAGTAAATATCTTCAGAACATGCACTTAGGAACGGACGGTCATTTTCGGTTGTGGCTCTTCGAAGACCGATGCAAAGCACCTCAGTTACTACAAAATATTATGAAATGGTAGATGGTTTTGCTTAGCTTTCTATTTTTGTGAATCTGAAGATTCACCAGCTATACTTCCAATGTGGACATAAGGTGTCCATACTGAGAATCGGGAGTAGTTTTATTAAATCTTGTAATAAATAAAAAACGAAAACTTTTTAAAGCAATATATGCAATAGCAATTAAAAATATGTTTTAAAAGCATTCTAAAACACTCCACTTTTCAATATTGAAAGTAATTTTACAATGTCTAATAAGATTTTAAACTTACCTGTATTTACGATCAGCACGCCACGAAACAACAAGTCTCCTTCTAAATGGCGAATAGCGCGCTTTCTTGCACTTTCCTGGCTTAATTATCTTTTCAACTGCTTTTCTTCACGGACATGTAGCGCGATTTCTCTATCAAAATTGTTACTTTTAAAAATATTAGGGGTGCCCATATTGAGAGCACTGTTCATATTGGGTACAAGTACAAAAATAATTTTTTACATAAAAAAACAGATATTTTGTTAAATTAATTTATGAAAAACAACAATCAAAATTCATTACAAATTGATACATATTTAAAATTCTATTAGATTACTTAATTAATAGATATATTAATAGAATATGGTGTAGTCGTAAGAAATAAATAAATGGTACGCGCCTAAAATCGTATTAGTATTACGTTGTTGTTGGATATAAATAAGTATGCGATCTGAACCTCGATCTTTGGACTGCGATATTTGGAAGTGAGTTAAAATTTAAATACAAATGAATTAGGAAAACTTACATACGAACGTTATAGGTAAAATAAAAGCTTATTAAAATAACATACGCTTTTAAAATAAAATCTTGAAAATAAAAATACAATTTAGGATGAGAATTTCAAACCTCGCCTTATCGCTTTTGCTATCAATCTATACCAATCTGCATTAATATAACACTACAATCTCCAAATTTATAATGAAAACCAATGGAAACATTTAAAGGTTTCTCGCGTTTTCTCAAAATTTAATTTTCTCGAAAAAAAAAAATAAAAATAAAACTCACATCTTTAATTATTTTAACCCATCTAGGAATTAATTAATTAAAATTTACACAGCCGTAAAACTTATACGGTGACAACACCTTCAGTTAAATCGCTAAAAAATATTTCTTTACCACATTCAAAAAATTTTTGTAATTGGAACTGTATCTCAGTGACAAATGGTTTATGAATTAGTCATTAGACAGCGTTGGAAATGGACGTCCTTTATAGTACTTTAAGCATTTAGTGTACGTTCCCTTAAAGCTTAGTCCAACTCTTCTGTTTTCAGTTACAGAAAAGTGGTTTAAGTCATGAAATTTAAAGATTCATAATTCGGTCAATTTTAATGTTAGATGAATGGGACCTTTTTTATATTGCTTGTTAAAGTGATGAAAAATTTTTACTAAATATCACTTATAAGACCGGGGGACCGTATAAAAATTTAATTTTCGTAATCTTTTAATACATTTTTTTTTTAAATCTAAATAGCTTAAAAATTAATTCTTTACCCTTTTTAAAGCATTTTTGCAAGTGGAAGTACATGCCCATGACTAACGGTTTAGAAATAAGTTATTGGCCACATTTGAGAGTGGATACACTGTATAATAAAACACAGTATAACGAAACCGGAGTGAACCCATCCATCATACAAATATCTGATAAAATGTAGCCACATTAGGCCTAATTTCGAATTGAGATGTGTATGAGAAAACATATCTGCCTAAATAGAAATCTAAAAATCCTTTTTGTTCAACACAATTTTCTATGGAATATTCAAAACTAACAAAATTTCAATAATTTGGGCAGTCAAAAAACCATTTCAGGAACAGAGTTGAAAACAAATATTGCGTAGCATTTTTGCTTGCATCTTAACCTCTAACGATGACGCCCTCTATGTTAAGGATTATAAAATGCAATTAAGCTAAATTATTAATCGCATGCAAAATCACCCTTCTAATAACTAAAATGATTTTTTTTAAAATAACTAATAAATAAATTTTGGAGTAAAATACATGTATAATACAAATAAATTATTTTAAAAACTGAAATGTATTTAATGTATTTTTTTTTTTCATGTAGTTTACTATCAAATATAAATTGCTTATATAGAATAATCGTATAAAATTCATTTATAAAATTAAATTTTTATTTATATATTTTTAGAACGAAGAACTTGATAGTACAATATATACTTTGAATGTTATTCTTCTGCAACAAGACGAAGTTCATTGACTATTTCAATAAATTTCCACGGTATGTGTTTTTTCTTTAAAATTTTAATGCAAAAACGATTCATTGACTAAATGCAACTGATTTAAGTTAAAATGTGGCACTATTATGATATGTATACATTAAATTTATATAAAAATGTATTTATTCAATTTGACAAAATTTTGGCTCTAATAAACAAGTGTTGTACAAAAATTGCAAACCGATTAAAGATAACGACTCCTTGCATCGCCCCAATTTCCGGTACGTTAAGAGATAATTACTTGAATACAGTGGTTTTTAATGTGCAATAAATAATTTTTATTTTTGAAACTTTTTAAATTACAGAAATGATTTTTGTAGATTTGAACACACCAAAAAATTTTCCCGAAATATGTGTCAAATATGACAATTAAGATCTATACATATATAAAATAGTTTGTCCTGACTGACTCATAATCAAGGCACGGCCCAAACTACTGTACGTAGAAACATGAAAATTGGGGGAAAATTACATAATATGATGTAAGCGTGCACTAAGATGGGATTTTTGAAAATTCCCCCTCTAAGGGGGGCAAATTGGGGGGGGGGTCGAAAATCCTGGAAAATCTTCCTATATTTCTGCAACCATTAAAGATAGCTGCGTGAAATTCCTGAAAATAAATCTACTAAAAATAATTAAACACATATTTGAGCTATTTTAGAAATTGAGGGAGTTAAAAGGTGAGTCGAACAATTTAGAACATTTGGCACATCTCAGCAGTCGTTTAAAGTAGAAGCGTGAAACGGCAGAAAGTAAAACTATTAAAAATAATTAAAGACGAGTTTCAGCGATTTAAAAAATTTCTGCCGCCGAGGAAAGATAAAGTGGGGTCAAAAAATTCCAATTTTTTTTTTTTTTGATCCGACGTGTGACGTGTCGTTCGAAAGCCCTCGGACCGAATTTTCACATCATGAACTTTTCTTCCCGCATCCTAACCCCCCCCCCCCCTGCCGGAGTGCAGTTTTCGAAAGTTTTTGAAATTGTAGCCTTTTATCATTACTGATCGGATGTTTTACGGGGCCCTCTAATAAATATTATTTATAAAATGCGAAAATTTCAAAGAGAAGAGAAGGAGCAGCGGGGAAGGAGCAGCGTACTGGTTAGGCGTGATAGTTTGAATTCTGTGGAGCGATTATCTAAATTTGGCCAACACCCCTCATGTGATACATCATTAGAAAGATCTCTAACCATTATTTTAAATTATATACTTCCAGCGCTTCCAGTGCTTTGCCCCCACGGTGACAATTTTCTAAATTCATCCGACACCCCTCTTGTGATATATTGTAGGAAAGCTTTATGACCACTTATTCATTTTATGCACTTTTCATGTCCTTCCACCTAATTTTCCCCTTTTGGTACGGGGTGCAGTTATCGTATTCCTTCAGGTGGTTTACTAATAATGGCAAAATTATCGAACTGATCTCAAAGACGTAGAAAAATGAATAAAAGATGTTGATCCTATTTACCATCCATTTAGTTCCTGTTATTGCCTTTAATTGAGGTGTAACTTTAGAGGTTTTTTTTTTTTTTTTTTTTTTTTTTTTGACATTTTGCTACTAATTGTCGAAAAATTATAATTTTGATACTTAAATTTCCTTATCTTTTTATGCTTACTCGCTCCTTTTTAACTCCTGTTTAATGGAATGGTCGCCCTTTTAGGATATTTCGTCATATCTGAGCAGCAGGTTTAGGTAGAAGCGGGAAATTCAAGATAACGCACCTACTAAATATATAGTTAAACGTAGTTACTTCAATCTTTTTCGAGCCTTCCTTTTGTCTATTTTAATTTAGAAAAATATATACATTTATTTAATAAGTACTAAGTATACACAGCTCGATTTCTCTTTTATAACGATTTTTGTAAATAATCCCGTGTTTTGCTAGAACTTTCTGTTCTCAAAGGGTATTCGAAACACGTCTGCAGTTTCAAGTTAAAAATTTTCTGTTACTCTTTGTTATGGCTGCAGCTTTTAATGAGTACATAAAAAAGATTAATCATATATGATAGTTATAATTTGCACGCACGTCCTGACTGAATGGTGAATGGTAAATTATAAACAATGAATTTCATAGCAATAAATAGTCTCATTTGAGCCAATACAGCTCAAATCAATGAGTACTGCTGAAAATTTTCAAAGGAAGGAACGAGATTATAGAAATACAGATAGTTTCGTTCAGGCCGAAACTTCAGATTTGGTCCGAAAACGAATTTGAATTTTCGACTGATTACTACTGAGATTGTAAATAAAATATTGTAGAAATTTATTTTGCTCAAACATGAATCTTCCTCACGACAAAACCGAGTCAGTTTTAACAGAAACTTGGGCATATGTAGGGCAATGAGTGTGTGTTGAGGGAGGAGGTGGGGACTCTAAATAATAATAATTAAAAAAGTAAGACTAGGAATAAAAACGTGATATAGGATGCAAACCACAGTCATACTCGTTTTAAAATCGTTTTCCTCCCTGGATTATGTGCTGCCGGCACCCATTCAACGAATTGCTATTTATGGCTATAGGCAATATTAGAAAAGATTTGTATAATTATGCTAATATAGTACAAAAGTTTTAGTGTGAATATGGGACTGAATTATGAATAAAGGAAAAATATTGATAAATAAAAATAAGCTTGGAAGTTTATTTTGCCTACTTTATAATGTATACAAGCAATAATTTGGTAATGCTTTAATTATTGAATTTTTTATATGAGTGATTATAAACGGCTTATTTTTTTTTTTTTTTTTTTTTTTTTTTTATCTAACAAGGTTTTCATTGAGCATCTTATTCTGCATGTTTACATAAGTTGATGCGATAATTTTGTATCGTAATGTTGATAATTCAGGTATTCCATTGATTTTTATTTTTGGCTGATGTAAGCTTAAAGTTTTTTAATTTTTCTGTTTTAATAGTTTGTTTTCTCATCTTAATTTAAAATATGAAAAGACTTTATATAAAATAGAAATGTGAATTTGGGTGGCTTTTCAAAATTGCATACGGAGCAATGTTAGATACTTGTTACGTATTACATTACTTGTCACTTTATACCTGATTAGAAATACATTTACATTACATACATTTGCATTAGTTTTAAAAAACATTACTCTAAGAAAAAATTGCGACTCCTTTACAAAATAATAAAAATTTATAGATGATATTAATTGTGACAATAAGTTTATTTTTAACTTTCAAAATATTTTAATTCTAATAATCACTTTCTAAGATGGAAAGTTCTTGGAAAATGATGTATGTTATTCTAGTTTAAATAATATGCTTTGGTGATAAATTGTAAGTAACCAATTATATGAAATATTTCAAAGAACGATGGAAAAAAACTTTGAAAGAATGTTTTTGCAAATACAATTCAAAATTGATTTTATGTTGCCGAAATAAGTGCTCTATCGCCCGATGTTGCACCCATGTTAGGCCAACGGAGGTGAAAAGGCAGTGTCAGGCTTTTGTCTACTCTCAAGCACATCCTTCCACTTCTAATAACTAAAGTGAGTTTTATAAAAGAAATAATAAATTTTGGAGTAAAATAAATGTATAACACAAATAAATTACCGGGTGTTCCAAAAATGACTGATGTATTTAAAAAATTCAATAACTTGCAAACGGTGACAGCTATTTAAAAAAAATTTTGCAGGAGGGTTATGTATAATGTCAGGAGTTTTTTTATCGTAACTTTTGATTTTACTTCGAATTTCAAACAATAGATGGCGCTGACGGCGATTGAAGGCCAGGTGATCAATGCTGAGATGCTGAGTGAGGTCATTTCGGCGTCTACCTGGGCTTCAATTGCCGTCACCGCCATCTATTGTTTGAAATTCGAACTAAAATCAAAAGTTACAGTAAAAAAAAAAAATCTCCTGACATTATACATAATCTCCTGCAAATATTTTTTAAATAACTATCACTGTTTGCAAGTTATTGATTTTTTAAATCCATCAGTCATTTTTGGGACACCCGGTATTTTAAAAACCAAAACGTATTTAATGTATTTTTCTTTCATGTAATTCACTATCGAATATCAATTAATTATATAGGAGAATCGTAAAAAAATTATTTAAAAAATTTAGTTTATATTTCTATATGGCTCTTATATTGTAAGTTATAATCAATAATGATTATTAATTTATAATTTTTGTCAAAAATAATAATAGTTAAATTAATGAATTTTATTTAAAAGTGCATTTTATTTTATATTTTATAAAAAATAAATTTAATATTCTTATAATTAAATTAAAATTCTATTTAGCTTAATTATATTTGTAATTTAACTTTAAATTATTTGTAATTAAAATTAATTTAATTATCTAATGGATTATAAAAAAATTGCAAAATAACTGGTAATAAAAATCATCTGATCTTTGTATTCTTTAAACTCATGTACTAAGACCAAGAAAAAAAAAAAAGATACAACTTAACACTTTAAGATTACGAGTGATATGCTTTAACCATTAAGTCAAATCGCTCGCTTTAATTTTACCAAAATAGTTTTTTAAGAGATGTTTGTTCCTGGTTCGCTAAGCCATTCCCTGTTTCTCTGCTTCTGAAGGTATAAATAAGAAGCTGTATCCGATATTTTATCAACCCTTAAGAAGATTTTTTTTTTATTTTGTTTAACGTGGAGGGAAATTTCGCTTTTTTGCGTACAATTTTTTATACAACAACCTGGCAGATGTTGAGACACCTCTTGAAACAGGTCCCGATCATGACTAACTGGGCCCCTGAGCAAAGATAAATTAGAGGGTCCCCATTCAAATCGCTGCAACATTATTCAAGTAGAACTGATGGTGAGTCATGTATGCAATGTATAAATAATATTTTCAGGTCTTGAATTTTAAATAGAAGAAAATTTTTATAAAATCTTTCGTCAATTCTAAATTAAGTACTTTAATTAATAAAATTACTAGTTTTTTCTCAGTACAGAACAAGATTCTTTTACATAACTTTAGCAGCTTCTTATATTACTTTAAGATAAATTTAATAACTTCAACTTGTAGTAGTATGTTAAATACTCTAACATATAAATATGAGTTAATCAAGTTCCTTTCTTTTGCATCTTTTTAATTTGTACTACACACACTGATTATTTTCAATAATTAAAATTTAGATATGATTTAAGTTCATTGCTAATACAATCTATTAAAATCAAAATACTATTTCTTATTTAATAGTGGTTGGTTAGTGATTAGCTTTGCAAAAGCATTGGGCTTTATGAGTTCAAAATTAAATTTGTTTTTTAGAAAGTTAGTTAAAATCTTTTGAAAATTAAATCTGTATTTTGTATTTGAAAATTTTCAGAGTTGGAATAGAGATAATATATATATATATATATATATATATATATATATATATATATATATATATATATATATATATATATACAGGGTGTATCTAAACTACTGGGCAAAACTTTAAGGGGTGATAGTACACATGAAGACAAATAATATTAAATGGGAAACTAAGGGTCCCAAACGTCTTCCGAAAGAGATAGGCGCCATCAAAGTTTAGGGTCCAAAATTTGAAATGATTATAAAAAACGGAAAAATGGGTCGATTCGTTTGCGGTTTTCACGAAAACTATTCTTTATGTCAGTATTGGCTTGAAAATAAATTATAAAGATAAATTTAAAAAAACGACGATAGAGGACGCTTTAGATTTTGGAGTAACGAACAACTATTTTTTAGCTCTATTTTTTGCATCTCATTAAATTTTTTTAGAAGTTTAGACATAAACATAAATTTTGAGCTCAAAATCTGTGTTTAAGTAGCGCAAACTGAACTGTGCTCAATGGGAGTGGGTAGGTTCAAATTTCAAAGGATTGTAAAAATCAGAATGATAGGTAAATTGATTTGTGGTTTTCAGTAAAACTATTCTTTATGTCAGTATTATCTTGAAAATAAATTATAAACATAAATTTCAAAAAATGTCGATGGAGGGCGCTTTAGACTTTGGAGTAACGTACAACTATTTTTTACCGTTATTTTTTGCATCTCATAAAATTTTTTTAGAAGCTAAGACATAAACTTAAGTTTTGAGCTGAATATCTGAATCGTTGAGAGTGGTTAAGTAGCGCAAACTAAACTGTGTTCAATGGGGGTGGGTAGGTTCAAATTTCAAATGATTATAAAAACCGAAAAATTGGTCGATTCGTTTGCGGTTTTCCCTAAAATCATTCTTTATGTCAGTATTTCCTTGAAAATAAATTTTAAAGATAAATTAAAAAAAAATGCCGTTAGAGGGTGCCTTAAACTTTAGAGTAACCAACAACTATATTCAACCGTTATTTTTTTAAATCTAAATAAATATTTTAAAAGCTTAGACTTAAATTTTGAGCTCAAAATCTGTAACGTTGTAAGTAATTAAGTCGCGAAAAATTGAACTGTGTTCGTAGGGTGGGCAGGGTAACATTTCAACTCCTGAACACAGTTCAGTTTGTGCTTCTTAACACCTCCCAACGATTCAGAATTTGAGCTCAAAATTTAAGTCTAAACTTTTGCAAGCATTTAATTAGATACAAAAAAAAAAAATCCCTTTCGGCATGGCCTATAGGCGGAGGTAGATTTCGAAAAGTTTTCATCTCAAAAAAAAAAAAAAAAAAAGCCTATTTTTACTCAAATGCCCATTTTGGCAATATATTTTGAATTATATTCTTACTTTATTTAAAAAATTGAACAATATGCTCATTATATAGTTCCTAAATAACAAAAAACTGTTAATTAAATTCGTTTGACAGCAAAATTGAATTTAAAAATGAGTCATAAAATAACCAATTTATTATTTTAATACATCCACAATTCTTTAATCAAGATCGCTTTGAGAAATTTTGTGCGAAGTGCCTACTTTGACAGATTTTTTTAAATATATATTTAGCCTTTATCAAAACTCTGACCAATACGGCACATTACACAGTTCCTAAATAACAAATAACTGTCAATTGAATGCGTTTGAGAGCAAAATTGAATTTAAAAATGAGTCATAAAATAAACAATTTGTTATTTGAATACAACCTCAATTCTTTTATCATGATCGCTTTGGGAAATTTTTTTGTGAAGTGCTTACTTTGACAGCTTTTAAAATATATATATTCACCCTTTATCAAAAAATCGACGAATACGCACATTATATAGTTCCTAAGTAACAAAAAACTGTCAATTGAATGTGTGTCAGAGCAAAATTGGATTTAAAAATGAGTCATAAAATAACCAATTTGTTATTTGAATACCCACAGTTCATTAATCATGTCGCTTTGGGAAATTTTGTGCGAAGTGCCCATTTTGGCAGCCTTTTTTTAAATATATTCTGCCTTTATCAAAAAACTGGCCACTCCGTCACATTATATAGTTCCTAAATAAGAGAACCTGTAAATTGGATGCGTTTGAGAACAAAAAAAGATTTAAAAATGACTCGGTAAAAACGCAATTTCTTAAATTTCCGCAAATTTTAATCACGATAACTTCGTGAAATTCTGTTCAAAATACCCTTTTTGGCAGCCTTTTAAAATATATATTCTGCCTTTATCAAAAAACCGCCCAATACGTCAAGTTATATAGTTCCTAAATAATAGGACCTGTAAATTGGATGGGTTTGAGAACAAAAATGAATTTAAAAATGACGCATAAAAAACGCAATTTGTTATACTTAATGAATTTTTTAATGATGAAAACTTCGGGAAATCTGTTCAAAATACCTTTTTTGGCAGCCTTTTTAAAAATATATTCTGCCTTTATCAAAAAATTGGCCAATACGTCGCATTATATAGTTGCTAAATAATAGGATCTGTCATTTGGATGCGTTTAAAATCAAAAATGAATTTTAAAATGAGTCAGAATATAAGCAGTTTGGATTTGAGGTTTTTTCTCCAACTCCTATTTTTGTTTAATTTATTTTTGCTATAAGAATTGGTTCTATGAAAAACTTGTCAATATAAAAATTGTAGATATTATTGTGAAGATGTAAAATAAATTTAATTAGATTTAATTGCTTAAGAATTGAGTAAGTTATGGTTTTTTTTCTTTTTCCTCCCCCCTTTTTCTTTTCGTTTTTAATTTTTTTCATCGGTAAAAATTGGTCCTATCAAAAACTTGTAAATACAAAAGTTTTAGATAATATTGAGTACATTTATATAAAATTTAGTTGGATTTGATATCTTGAGAATTGACGAAGTTATGATTTTTTTTCTCCCAAAAACCATGTTTTTTTCGCCCCTTGAGCCCACTTTTAACTTTATCAAAAATCTGTCACGCATAAACTTTTTCCTCATTTTTTAGAAGTAATATAAACTTTAAACTGATTCGATATCTATTTTAATTAAAAAGTTATCGCGTTTTTTCTGTTTTCACAAAAACCCTCCTAACTTTCACCTCCTTGGTCCGATTTTGCCCATTAACGAACTTAACCGAGATTTTATGCCCTTTGATTTTATGCAAAAGTTTGATGAAGATCTGAGCATAATTATGGAAGTTATCGTGTCTAGAAGAAAGTGATATACACCGATAGATAGATAGATAGATAGATAGATAGATAGATAGATAGATAGATAGATAGATAGATATATAAACTTTTTTACTGATGGTAGTTTTGGGGTCTAGGAGTCATGATTCGTGTAGATCCGCAAAAATTTTTCAGAAATTCCAACATGGGAGACAATGCAATAGGTAGTATTTCATACGAAATCTACCTAAAAAATAACAGTTAAAAATTGTTGCTGGTTACTCTAAACTTTAAGGCGCCCTCTAACGGAATTTTTTGAAATTTATCTTTAAAATTTATTTTCAAGGAAATACTGACATAAAGAATGGTTTTAGAGAAAACCGCAAACGAATCGACGAATTTTTCCGTTTTGTATAATCATTTGAAATTTTAACCTTCCCACCCCCATTGAACACAGTTCAGTTAGCGCTACTTAACCACTCTCAACGATTCAGATTTTCAGCTCAAAATTTAAGTTTATGTCTAAGCTTCAAAAAAAATTTAATGATATGCAAAAAATAACTGTAAAAAATAGTTGTACGTTACTCCAAAGTCTAAAGCGCCCTCTATCGACATTTTTTGAAATTTATATTTATAATTTATTTTCAAGACAATACTGACATAAAGAATAATTTTAGTGAAAATCGCAAATCAATTGACTAATTATTCTGTTTTTTATAATCATTTGAAATTTGAACCTACCCACTCCCATTGAACACATTTCAGTTTGCGCTACTTAACCACAGATTTTGAGCTCAAAATTTAAGTTTATGTCTAAACTTCTAAAAAAATTTTTATGAGATGCAAAACTAACGGTAAAATATAGTTGTTCGTTACTCCAAAGTCTAAAGTGCCCTCTATCGGCATTTTTTGAAATTTATCTTTATAATTTATTTTCAAGACAATACTGACATAAAGAATAGTTTTCATGAAAACCGCAAACGAATCGACCAATTTTTCAGTTTTTCATAATCATTTCAAATTTTGGACCCTAAACTTTGATGGCTCCTATCTCCTTCGGAAGACGTTTGGGACCCAAGAGTTTCCCATGTAATATTATTTGTCTTGATGTTTCATATCACCCCTTAAAGTTTTGCCCAGTAGTTTAGATACACCCTGTATATATATATATATATTGTGAATTAATTTATGGATTTGGGGGGCCCCTTGAAGTACGGGGCTCATGCGCAATGTCCCGATTTGCTCATGTGAAAAAAAAGGGCTTGTCTTGAAAGGATGCGCTGACCATTTAAATAGAAACAGTGTCCGACGTTACAACAATTGAATGATTGATGAAAGACTGAAAGCCGCTAGTCAACAAGTAGTTTAAATTTCAATAGCTGTATCAAACTTATTAAATTTTTATTAGACTTTTAAAAAGTTTTCTTGCATATTTGTTATTTTTTTTTATTTTATTAAGAAATCTTAATTTTGTTATGGCAAATTAGCTGGAAAGCCTAGTTTATCCAGAAGTGTTCTAAATGGCTAACAGTGTGTTTATTAGAAGATGAATTCCAAGCGTAACAGAAGTGAAATTACACAAGAATTTTACCATTTAAATGCTTACTAAATTTTCCAAAGACAAAAATTTTACAAGACTATGTTAGTTTATGAAACAGTGCTCATTAATTAATTAGAAATGATGAAAAATTTAATTATTTAATTATAAATTAATTAAAATGGTATGTTACAGAGGGGACAAAAAAAATCCCACATTTTTTTAGATGCACCACAATTTATATAAAACTCTGTGATTAGGAAATTACAAAAAAGAAATTAAATGTATTATTTAAGTAAAGACATATCAAGGTAAAATAATTACCTATCAGATTGTTTAAATTGAAAACACATTTTATTTAAATGAAATTAATCGAACGTAACAGAGGGGACATGGAATATAACAGAGGGAACATCTTACAAATTCAGTGATCATATTTCCAGTGCAATATAATTATAGAAGGTGATGTTTTGATTATTTAATGTTGGAGTTGGTAGTACTTGTTTTATTTCAAACATATGAACCCATGCTATAGCTTTATGATTATAGTTAAATGTTTTCAGCCCACTAGACCGACTTAAAAATACAACATGGACATTGGCAGTTTCCTTGTCAATTTCAGTTCTTTGGGCAACTAATTCCACCCTCCTATTCTTTCTTTGAAATCTGACAATTGCAAAATTGCTAACACTAACATCAGGAGTTAACAAATTGTTATTTTCTACAGATTTATCCATACCATATTAGAGGCAAAACTGTATATCTTCTTCAACAGACACAGATGAATAAGAAATACAATATTTTTGTAGCACTCTAACACAATGAATTCTCTTCAAATTTGATCTAGCTTTTATATTTGAAACTCTTTCATTAAAGGCAGCAATGTCTTTTTCTACATCCTCTTTTGCACAATAAATAATTTCTACTCCATTGTAAATGGTATCAGCAAATAATTTAGCATCAGATGGTGGAGGAACCCATTTTCCCAGACAAAATTCCTCGGTACACAGCCTTTTTTACAGTACCTCCCACTCCATCAACTGCACTCTTTACATGACTAGTAGCAAAATAATGCCAATTGACTTTAAAGGATCAGAAAGTAGCATTACAAAGTGTGTATTTCTGTTTGAATTGGGATGAGGGCCCATCACTAAAAGTGTCAATTTCTTTTAACACGGGGAATTCCTTTTATAATTTATCAAATAGGATTTCATTGAAAATGGTGGATTGCATATTTGTCATGTTGCATATAGTCACTGATAATGGCATAACTCATAATTTCTTTTTCTTTCAAGATTCATCTTTTGGGAGCCAAGCAACAGCAGTTAAACAAAGAACACTGCTTGTGAATCCAATGTGCTGATTTTATCTCATTTTGTATAACAAAAGTAAATCTTTTGCTAAAATCTACTTGTAACACACATTTGGTTGGATTTTATCTAAGCTGCTTAAAATAATTAGATTGAATTGAAAATTGGATTGTATTAAAATAATTAGATTCGTTCACAACCATGTGTAATAGAGGGGACATTTAGCTCCGTCTCCTCTGTTACATCCCCTCTGTTACGCTTGTATTAAAAAAAATTCTGAATATATTTTCAAAATTATTACATAATATGATTACACAAATGATATTTATTGTAAACACTTTTTATTAAATTTAAATCTTTTTTTATAGATTGAATAAAATAAACTTTAAAAAAAAATTGTAACAGAGGGGACAAATAAAAAATGTAAAAAACTTTATTTTAAAAAAATAAAAAGAAAGTTGTATCTGAAGATTATTACTATAAAATTATGATTAGGAACCATTTAACTTACTATATAAATGAAAAAATATTAAATCACCATATTTTTAATAAATAATTGATCTTTTAAAAAGTCATATTTTTAGCATTATAAATCAAAATCATTAAACACCCATTATTTATCATAAAATTTAAATAAACCATGAATAATTTTCAAAAATAAATATTAAATCCATTAACTGCAATAAATTGCCTTTAAAATAACACCAAATACTTGAAGATAATATGAAGTTGAAAAATTCACTACTGGTTTCAGTTGGCATGGAATTCGTCAGAACATAAACTAGCCGAACTTCGCGCATTTAAACATTTCCATATTCTCAATTATTTTTGTCAGTTTTTTTTATTTAAGCGAAACACACAACTTTTACCCGCTGTCCTAGGACGGGCATTTACACTTGTTTAACAATATAAAATATCTGCTGAAATATTTCTCACTACAATTGTTTCTCTCGTAAAAAGTTTTAACTTTCTTCTATCAGAACTGACTAAATATTCAAATATTATTTATAAGTAGTTTATGCTATTGCGTTTTATGCTGACTTTCGTTTCATTTTCGATTATTATTATGCTTATTTGATGTGAATTTTTTACATATACTATTACTTTTTACTACGGATTTTAATTTCAATCCGTAGTAATTAAATTATTCGGATTTTAATTTTTTACACAAATTATCACATTTTATTACGGATTTTAATTTTTATCCGTAGTAATTAATTATCCGTAGTAATCGGATTTTAATTTTAATCCGAAATATCAATTCGTGCGTAGAACGGATTAAACAGCTAATTAATATAATTAAAAAATGACTTATTGAAAACTTTTTATCCTCAATAACGCTTTTTAACCCTTTCCAACAAAGTTAAAAAGTGTTTATGCTTTCGGTTTTTCTATCCGTCTGGGCGTTTTTCCGCGCTCTATCTCTCGTAAATGTATTCGTATTGCCATAAAATTTAGCACTAACCCTATTGCAAATGAAGTTTCTAACATGATTCGTATATTTACAGGGACAGTTAAAAGTTTTTCGATACATATGGGAAAAATCTTTTCAAATGAATTTTAAAGAATTCACATCTTGTCAAACATATTCAAATTTATATGCATATACGAAGTGAACTGAAATATGCCTTTTGTAAAATATGTGGTGAAAAGATTAGTTATTATTCAATTATAGGGCCACAAAAAGAATTCAATTACATAATGGTAAAGGGGGGAACTGTTTGCGACATATTTTAATTATATTAAACGATTTCATGTATAATTAAATTGATATGCGTCCCTGAGGCTTAATATAAGTTATTTCACGCATAAAAAAAGTACATAGCATTTGCAGAGACACACAAAAAATTTCAAATAGTTTTATTCTATCCGAATTACTGTATAATATCAATGACGGCGGATGGATGCATGAAAATAATTTTTATTTGTGATGTGCATTTTTAAGTTTTACTAAATGTATACGTATTATATGGTGTGTATAAATGCTGTAGTTGATATACAGGGCTACAAAAAAGAGTTCGTAAGGGTTACTGAATATGAGTGTAATTTACTTAAAGGCGGTTTTAAAATAAGTTATGCATTTTTACGTTGAACTGCGTGCAACTAACTAAGAAACGTTCGTAGAATATAGATAAAATGATATATAGGGTCACGCAAAGAATCGGATACATGATTGCCTATGGATGATACTATCTGGAAATGTAATTTGTTTTAGGAGTGTTTCTGTTTGAACTAAATTTTAGCTAAATATTGGTGTGTAATAAAGGTACTAGGTAAAACACAGGGCTGAACAAAAGTACGCAAGCATGTTTCCATCTATTAGTATAAATTTCTGAAAGAGAAATTTCAACGTGTTATGCGTTTTCTTGCTAAACTAAATTTTCAAACTGTATAGGATATGTATCGAACGACAGATTAAAAACAGGGTTGCTGAAAAGTATTGGAATACATATTTTGCTATAGACAGTAACATCTTATTTCCTTAAATAACGATATTTTGTTAAAGATTTCAGGAAGTGTTGGAAAGTGTTTCATAATCTATGCTTAATGCATGATTTTTCTTACTTGTTATTTTTTAAGAAAATATGTATTTATTACGTGTGATATAAACTTTACTTAAAAAGGGGGTTTTATTATTACCACTGAATTTATTTTTATACACTTTGAAAATTTAAACAATATTTTATCTAATAAGCTCTAATTATGAACATTATTATTGTTATTATTTACAAAAAATGGTACTTGGTAGTTCATTTTAACTTGAATTATTTTGAAACTGATAAAAATAAAATGTAAAATACATTAATAAATTCTTCAAATCGAAAATTTTAAATAAAGACACTCTCATAAAAGTATTGCGCATTTAATTTCCAAACTATTTATATAGAAAATGAAATAAACGGGCATGTGCATAGAAACCAAACATTTTCTGCAGACGATACTACTGATAAATAAATAAGTGCAAATAGAAAGTTTCAGAATAGATGTGGGAAGCTACTTCACTGGAGAGCATATGGATGTTATGGATGCGTATTGACACGGATCTAAAAATTTAAACAGTTAAGTCCACAAGAGCACTTACCAGCTAATGTATTAAACAAAATATGAGTCAAACAAAGGCTTTGTTTTGAAGCTGTTAGCTTTGACTTTTTGAAAATGATTCCACATTTTGTAATTACAATTATTAATGGACTTATTTTGAGCGGCAGAATATCAGACTAGAAAGAATAACGTCAATGAAAAATAGGTATGAAAAATATTATTTTTTTCCTGTTTACTTAAAAAAAAAAATTAGAACAATTTTAGTTAGCTTCTCAAAAACGTGTTGTCGAACATAACAGTTGCATTAATTTAATAAAATCAAATACATTTATTATTTATTTTGTGGAATTATAAACTGGCTTATTAACCATTTTGATTGGTGATTTAACCGTTTACACGCTGTATTAATATCGTAATGTAATTATAATTTTTCCCCTATATTACAGCTTCAAATGTTTTAATTTATTCAAAAAAATTTTAAAATTAACAAATTAAAATAGTTCTGCAATTTTTTGGCTGTTTTCCTTTCAGTATTCGCATTTTAGAACATGATTTTTGATTGACAACCTATGCAAATATAACAAATTATTTTCCGCTATATGCTATTGTATATTGTTCTTGAGTATTTACTAGAATTCCAAAAATATTAAGATTCTTAGCAGCAAAATGTTAGTAATATAGAGAAAACGATAAAAACAAATATATTTTTATGCAAATTAATTAATTTACATTTTCCTTATACCTGTGATAATTGCTTAAACATAATTTTTTTTTTCAAAAGTTGAAATTAACCTTATATTTTATAGAAAAAATAACGACATCGTATTATGTTGGAAAATACATGTTTTGTATTACAAATAATGCAATGTTCCCATTTAGGAACATTGGCGTTTAAACGGTTAAATTGTATTTTAATTTAATTTGTTTCCTTATTTAAAATATCTGGTTTAAAGTAAGATGTTTTCATAAATATAGAAGCATATGGAGATGAAATATTTTAATAAATCTTTACTATAATGACTAAACATTCAAAGATAATTAAATTATTTAATTATTATTATTAAGTAAAAAACATTTTACAGAATGAAATTATTTGTAAACATACATTTCAAATTTCGTATCAAAAATGCTCAGAAACAATTAGCATTGCATAGTTTTATTTTAAAAAATTGTATCTGTTTAGAAGACAAGTTTATAAGAAATAGGACAATAGAGAAGTATTATTAAATGAAATCGTTATATGCAATGTTAAAATAATAATAATGATAATAATAATAATAATAATAATAATAATTGTTTAATATATTATTATATCTGAGAAATGTTTTAAAATTTAGAAAGAAATAGTCAAAGCGGGTGAAAACTTTTCAGCTGTTAAAAATCTTTATTGGAATATTTTCGCAGTGAACTAGAATTTTGAATTCGCTGGCAAATTAAAAAATACAAGTTACTCATTAAGAATTAAAAAATTCTACTTTAAAACTAACGCAAATACGTGATCAATGTGAAGCTAAAGTATAATAACCATATTTTATTATTTACTTTTTATTCTGGATTCTTTTTTATTTTAATTCCTGAATGAATTTATGGAGATAAATTTCAAAATATCTGTTGTATGCACTATTATGTATATGTGTTATGTGCATTGTGGCACACCAATTGTTTATTGATATATAGTATCATTAAATATATAAATGAGAATATGTGAATTTCAAAACTCGCTTTATCAGAATATGAAAAAAAAAAATGTTTTCTCTACAAACTTATTTTATTGTCGAATCTGCATGGATAAAAACTCTACAATCTAAAAAATATTAATAAACAATTTTATCGAGCATTCATCGCTTTGTACAATCTTGGTTTACAATGAAAACTACTAATGGGTGCGGTCACAGTCAGAGGTTTTTCGCAATTTCTCAAAATTTGATTTTTTTGGATAAGGCGACTTTTGAAAATCACGTCCTCATACATACAGTGTTGAAAATAAATTTATAAAAACATGTTTTTTTTTTAAAACAAAAACTTATAATATTAATTAAAAATGAATACATTTTCATACATTTTACTTGCTATGCCTAACAAATTATTTACAAAATAAAAATTCACACATAACAATAAATAAAAACTTTAGGTTAAAAATTTGATGATCGTAAAATACAAACATGGATATTGATTTATGAAATTTCATATTTCACTGGCCATTTTGAAGTAATGTGACAAACATTTGCATGAGACAAACTAATGTGATAAACATTTGGATGAGACAAAGAAATCTGATAGACATTTGCATGAGACAAAGTAATGTGATAAACATTTGGATGAGACAAAGTAAGGTGATAAACATTTGCAGGAGACAAAGTAATGTGACATATGCTGTAGACATAGTTGAGAGATGCATTAAAGAGATGTATTGAAAAAGATGTATTGAAAGTAACACGTATTAATCATACATTTCACAATGGATAAATGTAAGATATTTTCTGGAGGAAAAAAAAATAAGAGTCAAAATCCAGTCATATCTAAACTGCGGAAAATCTGTTCCGGTAACTAGTAAATTAATTAAAAGATTTGTTCAACTATATTCGTGTAATTATAGAAAAGATCCATCAAATTACTGAAATTTTTTTAACACAAATTATATTCCTCGTTTAACTAAAGGAAAAAATGGTAATTATTCTATTTGTATCAAACATCGACTGCATTTCAAACCAGATTTGTGTAGATTTGTTCTATCGCTTCTTGTTACTTCTAGAAGAATTAGGCAAACTTTACATTCTTTACGGAGCTTGAGAGGGTCGAAAATGAAATTTGCTCCAAGCTTAATTCTGAGTCACCAAAAGACATGTTTTCAGTATTGCAAGAAGTGCATGGCAATAGACAACAATTGGAATGCGGACATTTTTGACGATAAATTTGGTTGATCCCATAAGTTTGAAATATTAATAGAGATTAGAGCTTAGTTTTAGTAAATTCCCTTCGTCCATTTGCATGACAATATTGTAGTTTATATTGCATCTTCATGCAAGACACTGCAAATATTTACACTTCAAATGCTATGAAAGATTGAATTTACGAACAGAGTTATTGTTCTTTTAGATCATACACCTATTAGTCTTCAATAAAAATCCCTTGAAAACATTTGGAGACAGCTTGTGGGAACAGTTTATGCAGATGGGATACTTGTAAACTGTGTTGATTTCAGACAATTTTCTCCTGGAGGGATTTTTGTGACCCCGGGGGGAAACATTTTACAGTTCTGAGGTGAAATGCACTTTATGACCATCGAAAACACAAAATTTCAACTTTTCCGAGGGGGGCATATCATTTCTCTGGGGGTGGGGGGGAACTCCACCCCTTGAGTTCAACATTGCTTGTAAAATTGAAACCATTGATCAGAAGTACGTTCAAAATCTTATTTTTAAGAATTCCATCTAAAGTAACAGAAATTTTGATGAAGAAAGTATGTTTTGCTAACTATTAATTTCAATGAAACGTGATATTTCATAATTGAATTTCATATTTGTATGTTACAAAAATCTAATTTTTGACAGTATGTTTTTCTTTACTATTATCGATGAAATCTTATTACTGTAATTCCGTTGTTATACATAGTATGTATAATATATGAAATTTTATTTATTTTAAATGAATAATATGAAAGTTTTTGTTAAAAACTCTGTTTTCACAGATAAATTTCCACCACTGTTTAGTATGTATCAACTTCGTCAAAATGCTTTTGAAAGATTTTATTAAAAGTTAGTCAACAATCTTACCCTCTTCCCAGATTTTTAATTTTTATGGGCTCTTTTTTATTTGAGATTTTTGTATTTCCTGTAGTCTGTAGGTTACCATTGTAAAACCATTGGCCTAGTTCGAAATGATTTCGCAGTTATTTAGTGTTTTAGCGCAACGCGTCTGCACGTTATTTCTGCGCGTTAAACAGTTTTGGGGCATCATTATACATGAATTTTATCCAAAATGACTTTTTGAAAGTGGGCGGGATCCCAATGCAAAAGCTCATAAACAAATTTTATTATTTAAAAAAAAAAATTAGAGATGTTAAAATTCATTAGAGTTTGCACCAATTTTAGCTACATTTATAAAAAAAAATATATTTTCATTTTTAGAGGCATGTCAAAAGGCACAAAAAGGGATTTTTTCAAATAAATGCCTCTTTATTATTTTTCAACTTTTTGATATCAAAGTGATTGAAGATCAGAAAATGTTATCTGCTTTCATAAATTATACGAAAATTCAGTGTAAATGACTCTGCCAATCTATTGGATCGCACCCGACAGGAAGTACTCGGCGTGCACGATAAAGCATCCACCCACGCAACATAAGGAGTATCATCAATTTTTAAAAAAAAAAATTGAAATGTTCTTCAAATGATAACAATTAACTTGCTAAAACCCAGGAGTAAAATCTTCATTCCTATTCCAGAAAAAAATTGCTAAAACATCCTTTTTTTTTTGCCTTCCACAGGCACATCCCTCCCCCCATCTAAACTTTTCAGGACGGCTGGTCAGTCCACTAGAAGCTACCTACTCCTTCAAAAAGTACTGAACTGATATTAAAATTTAACAAGCGCTTCTTTTTCCAACAATCCTTGTTACCCTGTAGTTCAGATGGCATGATTAACAGTAATAATTTTAAAAAAAAACCACTTCGTCGATTTTAAGGTATACTAGTGTCTTTTAAGAAAGAATGACTCATTGGCATAATGGAAATATCCATACTCAAAAACTTAAATGATGATTCTGTCGTTCTACATTGAGAGGAATACTTTGAATACTTTGAAAGGAAAAAGTAATGGAATATTATACATTTTATTGGTTATACCTTGCTTAGTGTAGGCTGTACCGTGGGCAATATTGGTATTATGCGTATGCAAAAATGGCTCGACATTGGAGTGTTTATTTTTCTGCAAATATTACTCAAACACTAACAAGAAAAATTTTGCAATTGCATTCTCAATATTTCCAATGTAAAACAAATATTTCTGTATTAATTGTATTGAGTTAAAATATTCCAGTTTAAAGCCAATATTTAACCAATAACAATATTGGTTTTCATTGTAATTTTTAAATTTTTCATTGAAATTATTTCTAATCAATGCAATATTGGCGTAATGTTGGTCAACACTATCAATAACAAGTATTGGTTTACTATTAGAGTCTCAGTGATTTTGATGAACACGAAAATTGAATATCATGTTTATTTATTTAATTAATTTATCTGGTTTAAAGAATCTCGTGTAACTGTCAAAAAACGCTCGCACACTGAGATTGGTTGAAGGCGTAACGAACTTGGCCGCTTCGGCAGCATTTCCTTTCACGGATTCAGCTCTGACGGGGTAAATGAAATAAATACGGCTGGCAAGAGATGAAGGCGTGTGTGGGTGGAATATCGCTGGGGGATTCGTGGCAGATAAATATAGCTGACGGGAAAAAGGATTTGGGTGCTTGTGTGTGTGGTCAGTAGACACCTGCGGACAAGAGACAACGATAAATTGGATTTCAATTCATTCAATCTAAGGTAAAGCCTTGAATTTTTTCTTTCTTTTTTATCCGTTATAATCGAACCGGTATCCCTCTAAAAATATTTTCGGCATTCTTCTCTTTAAAAAAAAATCTTATCTGAAGAAATTAATAACTTAAGATGAGTTTTATGGCATTAATTCTACATTGTTTCAGGGATAAAATCACTAATAAGATTTTCCAATTAATATTTAAACTTTCCCTTTCAATATAAATGCAAGAAATACAGAAATAAGGGAATGTATTAAAATATTTTCGAAATAATTTCCAAGAAAAATTCTCATTTTAATAAAGCAGTTTAAAACTGCTCCCTAAAAAATTACATTTGAGAAACCAATATCTCTAACTGTGTTAAAATGTTTTCCAACAAAGTACCTCATGTCCAAATGAAATTTTATCAATAAAAATCTGCTTAAACAAATTTCAGACACATTTCAAAATAATATTTAAACATATACACACACACACATATATATGTATATATCGCATAAAAAGCATAAAAATTATGGATAAAACTTTCGGTAATTGACGTAAAGATTAAACATAACTGAGTACAGTCCAAAACTTTCTTAACCTCTTCAGTGACATGGTCGAGGAATTTTGTTTGTTTTAAGTTGCACAGATAATGGTAAAGACGAGCTAATCTTTTTCTATTTTAAAAGGAAATCTGACAAAAATCCTGTCCGAAAAGTACTGAAGGGATTAATATTTTCACTAATAATAAATTATTCATAAATTCACTTTTTAATGAATGTTTTAAATAAAGAACTTCGCTGAAGTTTAGATTTAAAAAAATCCTGTCAGGGGTTTTTTCCCACGTTTTTCCCAAAACGTAACCAAACAATTTTTTTCTTTTTCTTCTTCACCTTTTAAATAATTGAAATTTAAAAATGCTCATTTGACAGATTTTATGATCTTGATGACATCAACCTATTCAGAGGCAAAGTACTTCTATTCATAAAATTTTGACATAATTGAACGACACCAGAATTTATGAACAAATTTATTTTAAAATAAGTAAAAACTTTTATTCACGTGCTTAATAATTGCAAATCTTCATCTCTGTTGCCAATGTGGTATATAGGGAGCCACCGGTAAACCCAAAATGAACCACATGTAAGATTACCGGTGGTGACGACTATATTACCATTCTAAATGAATTAATAATTTCAATAAGTTGTAATTATTATTATTTTTTTTGCATTTTTACTGCAACAACATTTGTTATATACCTGTATAAAATTCACAATAAGAAACACTGTGGGCCAGACATTTAAAAACCAAATAATTTAAACTTAAAAAAAATTAATGATAGGAATGCAATATATAAAGTTAGAAAGTAAATATTTGCTCTTGTTAAAATGGCTAAGTGGTTTCTTGCATGATCCCGCTAAATGAAATTTAAAAAATGATGAGCTATGCAGTTTAGCTATCAACATCCTCAAAGATTTTTTTTTAAATTTATGTATAATCTTTTATATTGCAGCATTTATTACATTATCCTTTGTAGATTTAATTGCTGTCAAGTTTTGAGAATAACCAAGCAGAAATCTCTGTTATTAATTTATCTTTAAGATCCTCAAAAAATTCAATTAAAAGCTGTAAGTTTTTCGCAAGTAAAGCTACAAAGAAATTAATATTTTTATGAAAAACTAACGCCGAAGTATAATAAAAAACTGTGCCCAAATTTTTCCTGCTTTCTTTCTGTCCATGAAAATAAATCAATCACATATATACTTTTTCATTATCTTTTCCATGATATATGAATATGAGAAAACTTCCTTTTTTTATTAAAAAAAAAATCAGTGCATATTTAGAGCATGGTCTAAACGTACAACCGAAAAGGAATTTCAAATTTAATTACTCAATATAAAAATCCGCAAGTATTTTTCTATATGTAAAAATTCATACTGCCATCTACTTTTCCTAATACCCCTCTGAAAGAAAGAAATTTTTAAAGAAACGAAAGTAGTTTTAAAAAATAGTAAAAAAGGTTATAAATTAAAAAAAAAAAAAGGTTAAACTTTTAAATAATATTAGATTAGTTATTCTGGGATAAAATTAACTCACTCTATGTTTTAACGAATTGTTCTGATCAAACATGAAAAAGTATTTACTTTCTTTATAGATGTAACTGCTATCGAGTTTTGAGAATATCATTGCCGAAACCTCTATTGTTCATTTATCTTTCACATTCTCAAAAAGTGCTGTAGATTTTCCATAAGTAATTTTCTAACCACTGAAAACTTTATATTTTTATACAAAACTAAATAGCTGTGGCTCAATTTTTAGTAAAATCATAAAGATTTAAAAAGATGGAATATTCTAAGAGTTTTATAATGCAGCAATGTAAGAAGGGCTTTCCAGCCATATTTGGAACATGTAACGCCACGTGTTCCTTTTAGCTTTTATTTAGTACATCGGTTCTCTCATACGTAACATGTGTTCACGCTCAAAAACAATTAAACAATTTTGAGATTGAAACAACCAGATTCCAATATAAATTAGGTAACAATATATATAGATACATGGCCCCAAACTCATTTATACAAAAAAATAAGTGAAATTATGTTTAATTGTATGATATAGTATATTAGGTTATGTATAATTTTATTGTAAGTATGTGAATATATAAATAAAATTATGAGTGTGTTTTAAATATTTATTATCTTTATATGAAACTAGATTTTCTTTTATCTTTATGTAATGAGTAAAGAACACGATTACAGTAGTGAAAGTTATTGGTTACCTGCTCTCGGTAACCACCTGACAGTAGCAGAGTGTAGTTATCCAGTCAAAGATAAAAAAATATTCTTCAAGAGGGTAATAGAATTTTTGATGTAAATAGGAAATCGGAAAATTAAAATTCATTAATCAATAGTGTACAAGGTTTTCAAAATTTAGGCATTATCCACTAATTTGAATAAATCAAATTAGTGGTCAAATAAAAATGCCGTTCTTAGTTCTGCTAAACCGCAATGAGCGTTTTCAATTCAAGAATATATTTTTAACAATAATTTGTATTTAAAAAATTAAAGAAAACATTAATAGACTATTTATTAATTTGTAAAAGAGTATAGTAAAACATTCGTGATATTTTTCAGCATAAATTTCCAAAACATATCGCTTCTCAAATTAAAAGTTAAAGACAATTAAGAGTTATATAAAAACTAGAACTCTTTCTTCAAAAATTAGATAAAGCAATGCAACTTTAGTTTTGTGAGCAATTAATTATTTATTCTATTCATCAGGTAATGAATCGCAACGAAAATGCCATAAAGAGTAAAGATTACTTTATGGAGAAAGTATATTTAATAATATGTTTTTGATGTTCAATTAATAATATAATTTCTGAATCAACCAGTTGTATTTTAAAATGTTCTGCTTGTGGCCATTTTCTGGAGGCATGTTAAGCAAATGATGAAACCCTTAATATCTTTTCTGATTATTAATTATTATAATGTAAAAAAAAAAATATTCAAAATACAAAATACTACATACAATACGGAAGTACATCAATTAATTTTTTCATCTTCAACTCTTAAGATAGAAACATTTTAATTTATACGTAAAGTAAATGGAACATATAAACTTTTCTGTAATTTTCTAAAATGAAAAATGAATATTAAATCAAAGACAAACAAGAAGTAATTGAAAAATAAAATCTTTAAAATAATAAATTAAGTATAATTAAATGTAACTAATTTTTAGTATTTAATTCCAAATATTTTACATATTCAGATACATAATTTGGATAAGATTTTTATCAGATCTTGCATTAAAGTCGGATAATCCACTTGCTGCATTAAAGTGATGCATTTGAATATATTTGTACTTATAAAGAAATAATTATCAATTTCTTATACCATGCATTCTTTCACATTACTCAATTCATACATTTATTATTCATACATTCTTTTGACAGTTTTTTTAAATAACAAAAGAGATTTTCTAATAAACTCCTAATTTTAGTACATTGTTTGCTGCGTTAGCTGATAGGTAAATTCATCTTTGAGCTCAGTTTTGTCTCTAACAAACGAGTACAATCAGCCTTTTTAAAATCTTGTATTTCGTAGTTAATGTTTTGCCGAATTATCAAAATTTTTAAGTGTATTCTACTGAATCAATATTTTATTTTTCTTTAATTATAAACATAATTTTTTAATCGATTTGTCTTAACTCGAAACGTTCTTCACTCTCGAGAATTATATCAACAAATTTTTCAACATTCAAAATCTTCAATATATGATAACAACTTAATCTACAATTTACATTCAGAAACTTGCCCTACGTGTCATTATCCAACTGAAAACAAAATTATTCTTGAATTTTAAAAAATGATGTGTTATTAAACTCTTGATATGTTATTAAACACTTCCTTTCCATTCATAATATAGATAATTATTTTAACATGACTCATGTCACCTGTTATTCTTATTTTCACTGAAATTTTAATTAAATCAATATTTTGGGGATTTTCCTGTAAGTATTTTCACAAGAAAGGTCATTTGTATCCATCAAAACAAATCAAGCTTCCGGTGCTTTTTAATGTAATATAAAATATTGTGAGAAAAAAAAATGAGCATTTCACTGCTATTTATAAAGCCTGTAAATATATAACATCTTTCAGTAGATATATAACATCTGTTATTAAAACGAATAAATTACGCTTACTTTCAGAGATTAATTCAAGTGTGGGGAAATGATTAATTTTAGATTTGCTATCATCTAAAATGAAAGATGTCTGCATGCTTTATAATGTACATGATGTTGAAGTGAAGCTTTTATTTTAAAAGTTTTAAAATGAGAAGTTCCTTGAAAATTAATATTAATTTGCACTTAAATTAATGTGACGTTAGGAAATTTATTTGTATTAATTTGCATTATAGAGTTCGAGATGTAAGTTGCATAAGATGCTTTTTAAAACATTTTTTTAGTCCTAACTATATATGAAATTTGCGATTTAAGTATGTTTGGTATTAAACGAGCCGATTTCGGTCATGAAAAAGCAATGTTTTAACATTTAATTTTTTTTCTTGGGTTTTAATACTAAAATCCTGCTTTTTGAGTGCCTTTTAGTGATTGTTAGCCGTCTGTTCTCACATTTTAATGATAATTGAAACAGTCAAATTGATTTTTTTTTTAATTTTTTGTTCTCATAATTAGAGTAGTGTTGTGCGAATTTCGCGAGATTTCATTTTCCATATATTTACTGTCAAAACAATTTTAAATATTATAATAAATGTTTATTTTGGCAAACGGAGAGCTTATGCATCTCCAAACAATTTCTTGAAACAACTGTTGAAAATCCTGTACAACTTAAGAACCCTCTCTCCTATATCATATCTGCGTGTATCAAAAATTGTACCTATATAAACAAACGCAGATAAAAAAAACCTGCGAAATGAAAATAAATTAAAATTTTTTTTTTATAGAAAATGTCTAAGTAGTTTACTATTCTTTACAAGTTACAAAATGTAATTTAGGCATTCATTACATTTCAGACTTAATATTTCGATACATGTGTTTTCAATATTGTTAGAGAACGTGCAAGTGTAATTTTTTTTCTTGTCAAACCAATTTTTTGAAAAAGTGAAATCTTCTGTCTCATTTTCTAATTCAAAGCTGTATGATTTGTATAGTCAGTTAATATTAAGTAACTAAATAAATTTAAAACTGACATTGGAATTTGTAATACTTCAAATGTTTTGCATATCATACCTACTTGTCATATATTACTACTCATACATGCTACGTACAAAACTTGGGATTACTTTGAATGCCATTGGCTCCCAACATGGGTCTAAACGTAAAATGTTTTAAGTATGTATTGGGTCTAACGTTTTATTAGCTAGTTCTATTATCAAGTTTCAAACTGATATGACAAAAAGGGAGGCGGAAAACATAAATATATATATAACACGCAAAATGCAAAACAAAATGGCTCCAGTCAATAAAGTAATAAAGTGAAAAAAGTAATTTACTGGATACAGAATTAATTTAAATGTATACTTCTTTATGATGATGTTAGAATTATTAGATATATACATATGTAATATAAGATAATATAATAGACACAATAATTATAAAATTTCAAATACGGTACACACACTAGATAAATGATGTATAAATATATCATTAAAATAAAAATATTGATATAGCGAAAACTTTATTACTCCTATATATATTTATAATTCCCCAATTAACATTGATGATTGAATTATACAGGGTGTCCACTCTCAACGGTGGCCAATGGCTAATTTCTAAACCGTTAGTCATAGACATATAGTTCCAATTGCAAAAATGCTTTAAAAAAGGTAAATAATTGTTTTTCAAGCGATTTTAGGTCAAAAATATTTTTACTGAAAAATTACAAAAATTAACTTTTTATACGATCTCCCGGTCCTATTAGTGATATTTAGTAAAAATTTTCCATAAACCTATCAAGCAATACAAAATAGGTCCCATTCATATAACATTAAAATTAACCGAGTTATGAAACTTTAAATTTCATGACTTAAACCACTTTTCTATAGCTGAAAACGAGTGAGTTTAACTAAGTTTTCAGGGAACGTATACTAAGTGCTTAAATTATTATAAAAGGCATCCATTTCCAACGCTATCAAATAATTAATTCCTAAACTACTTGTCACAGATATATAGTTCCACTTACAAAAATATTTTAAATGAGATAAAGAAATATTTTTAAAGCAATTTAACTGAAGGTGCTAATACCGTATAAGTTTTACGATAGTCTTAATTTTTATTAATTAACTTCTATATTGTTTAAAATAGTTGAAAACGTGAGTTTTAAATTTCTCGTTATCGAGGAAATCAAATTTTGGGAAATCGCGATTATATTTTATAAAGGTGTGTTATTTTGATAAGCTTTTATTTTGCTTAAAACGTATGTATGTTTCCCTAGTTAAAGTAATCTATTCAAATTTTAACTCACTTCCAAATATCCGATCGAGGTTCCATTTATATCCAATGACAATGTAATATTAATACACTTTTAGGTGCGTACCATTTATTTATTTTATAGGACTACACCAAATTCTGTTAGGCTAAGTAGTCTAATAGAATTTTAAATATATGTCATTTTATAACGAATTGTGACGGTTGCTTTTCACAATTTAAATTAACAAACTTTCTTTTATTTTTTAACTTATATTTTTAGTACAAATTTTGCTTTAATATGTAATCATCAACATAAATTTAAAAATGATATTCTAAAAATTATTTTACCCTCAATGTTTAATGTTAAATTTTATATCTTGCCTTTATTTTTATTTCCAGTAAATTCGTGGCTGACCCCTAATTTGCAGCCAAAAAGATGTTTCAACTTTAAACAGCTATTACTCGGTTAGTTTTAAACGCAGAGGAATGGGAATTTTTTTGTATTACTCGTTAGAGCAGCGGTAAAAATTTACTAGATATCACTTATAGGACCGGGGGACCGTATAAAAATTTAATTTTCGTAATATTTTAAATACTTTTTTTTTTACCTAAATCGCTTAAAAACAATTCTTTACCTTTTTAAAAGCATTTTTGCAATTGGAACTATATGTCTAATGACTATAACGGTTTAGAAATTAGCCATTGGCCACCGTTGAGAGTGGCCACCCTGTGTATTAGAGATGTGCGTCATGCATAAAAATAGGGACAATATATTTATAATTGGCAGCAGTTAGATATTGATTCTGCTTTTGAGAAACATGTTGAAACTAACATTTTTGAAGACATGCATAACATTTAATAAATGACAGAAACATCAAATGACACCTGAGTGTACGAATAGAAAATAAATTTCAATCGTTTTAAAATTATAATTTATAAATTAAAAATATATAAAAATGCAACATAGAAATTTCAAGACTAAGACGTTCCATGGAAAAAATGACATCTAATCCCTTGAAAGGGGGTGGCATATTGTTTATATTATTTAATTTTAATTCTCAAACTGCCAAGTAGCAATCAAAATGAGTTAAAGAAATTTTACTTTTAAAATAACTTCGTTCATAAATTCTGGTGATATATCTGGTGATATTCTGGTGATTTCAATCATTTCATCATTTAAGCAATATAATTACTTTTACCATGACATACCTAAAAAAATGTGTTACTGGAACACTGTTGTTTACTCAGTGAGTTTTATTTTAAATCTACAACTATTTTCAATATTTAACGTATCCAGTAACATATTAAATCAGCCAAATATTTCTATTATTTGAATTAGGAAGTAGTAGATATTATAATAATGGAAAATCTCTAAATTGGCAACACTGTATAAGGTCTTATAGCGAAATATACTATTTGGATTGAGGTATGTAGATCTTGCATCATAGTCGACCAAATCCTTTAAATAACAATAATAATAAAGTAGCTCATTTAGAAAGTGCATAAAATATTTTTATTTGCTCCCACAGTAAATCAAATCTGTAAACAGATGACATATGTGATAAAGTATTTGAAAACAGACTTGGTTCTCCGTGGAAGTGGATAAAACAGATTTTATGTACCTACAAAATGGATTATCACTTTTTTAAAAAATGGACCTGGTCTGCTATGGTTCTGAACCTCTTATATGTGAACAGAGGTAGGAGAAACCCTCCCCCCTCCCTAAAAAAATCTTTGAAAAAGAAAGTATTTTTTAAAAAATTGCTGAAAGAAAGTAAATATAAATTGATGTTTGTGATTGTGATTGAATTGGTCATTGCATGATTGCAATGTTATTACATGTTGTTTTTTATTATATTTTATTACAAATATAAACAGTGATTTTATTTTAGCTTATGCTTTTCATTCAATAACATTGCTTACAATAGCTTGTTTTTAGTTTTCTGCTGTCTTTTAATTTTTTAAACTAATGAAATTAAACAATAAAATGTCAAAAAATAGCCCTACAACAGAATTTTAAGTTTACAGCTACATTGCGTTTCTTTTAAGTCTTAAGCACATGAATAATCATAAATCATAATCACAATCATGTCATTTCGAAATACTTTGGAGGAAAGGGACTTTTTTCCCTCTTGTTGTGCATATAGAATTGATACAGTTAGGCAATACTTTGACAAAATTAACCATGAAGTCACTATGGCAGTCTTGTACCTTTATGTCAGAATAATGTATCTCGAGAATTTTTCTTTCTTAAAGGAATTAATTACCGATAGTTATTTTTTGTCTCCCTTCGTATCCCCAAAAGACATTCTTGGTGAAGTGTAAAATAGCTTAAGCAAGCTTTGCTTACATATAAAACATATAAAATATCGATATAGGAGTATAAACAATCAATATATTGTTTTTCCTGCTTTTACATGCCCTTAATGCTATCGCCACGAATTGAGATTGGTCTAGTCATATTAGAGTTCTGAGTGGAAAATTCTGGTTTAATAGTTTTTAGTGTCTTACATTATGTTTTCGGGATGCTGAACAAGAATCTGAAAGTAGTCTTAGAAAATTTCCCTCGGAAAATATGGAAAATCGTGAAAAAAATTCACTAAAAAATTAAGCTATTTTGGATTTTCGAGTTGCAAACTTTATTTGTAAAGCAAGCTTCTTACACAAAAGGTGACCATATATTAAAATTATTTATATATTAAACAGTTACCTACAATTCATGTTCTTATATATATATACAGTCGAGTTTCTACATAACGAAATCTATCGTTCAGTCAAAAAATTCGTTATATAAAAAAATTCGTTGAATAGAGAACGGCAAAAAATTTTCATTTAATGTTTAGATTTTGAAATAGAATTGTTTTTTCAGGTATTTAATTAAGTTTTTGAAATACTATTTAACTGAATTTTTCCAGAATCTCAAACATTTTCGCCACTTCCTTTTTCCCCAGTGTCTTATTGTTTATTTTCAAAATTATTTACTTTATCAGAAAGAGTTACGTTTATCCTAAAAGCGATTTTATGCAGATACAGTAGAAGATAACGCCAGCATATATGACATTTAGTAATAATTCTTCGTTCAAATGATCTCTCACAACAAAAAATGCTCCGAGTCGCTACAAACAACAAACATACGCTCCAAACTCTAAAAGTAATGAGAGTTAGTTTAGGTAGATTAAAACCTGCTAAAAAAGCGACCTTTTTTGCAATTTCCCCTTATTCCTGTCTTACTATCCAAACCAAGAGAGAAAATATTTTCACGAAGACAATGGAATAGTTTTATCTTGCTTTGTGATTACAAGCAAGCAAATGTTTCAATCTTTTCTAAAAATGCATGCTCATCTTGGCTAAAACAAAGTCAAGTGTAACCATGCAAAAAGGATTTTTTTCTTCGGGAGGAGGGGGGGGGGGAAGGGAAGGTTGAATGCCCTTTTTTGGACATAAGGAATAAGGTAGATGAATGTAGCTATGAAATATAAACCAGAAATAAACGAAAAAAATTTATTCTACAAATAATTTGAAGCGTTTTCTGAACATATGAAAGAAAATTTTTGAAAAAATTCATTAAATGGAGACATATTTCGCTATATGGAGATTATTTTTAATGTAATCATGAAAAAAATTAACAGTTCCTACAAAAAATTCGTTAAATAGAGAAATTCGATGGATAGAGTTTCGTTATAGAGAGACTCGGCGGTATTTACGAAATATGGCTTCAGTATAAGCGTAGAAAAATCGGTTTTTTAATTTATGAACGGAAAGGCATAAAATAATGTCTTTATTGCGATTTTCCAAAATTACTGATTTTCACAGAATTTTCAACGCCTCTACAAAAGCCATATTTCGTACAAAAGGGGAAAAAAAGGTAAGACAATAACATGCATTTTAGGTAATTTTGGCCCCACTAGTGTCCGAGAGGTTCTGTCTCCGAAATTGGTAGACAACAGGTGCTGGATTCGAAACCAATCGCGACCGTCTGCCTAACCGTTCGGAGTTTTCCGTGGTTTTCTTCGAACCTTGGATTTCCTTGCGTAAATACGGGTTAGGTTCCCTTAGAAAAACCCCCACGAAGGGTACCCCACCCCTTAGGGCCTGTTATCCTTCATGTAGATAATTGGCTGACATAAACACAAACAAACGTCTGTATTTTAATATAGGATCAACTTTTGCTTTAAAAGCTTACTTTTCAAATACTACACCAAAATCTGCGATCTTTAGTGATTTTTTCAAGATTTTTCATATTTGCCGAGAAAACTTTTCTATGACAACTACAGATTCATGTTCAGCATCCCCGAAAACACAAATTAAGACACTGAAAACAATTACACCAGAATTTTTCACTTTAATCTCTTTTTGAACTTTATTTTACGGGACTAGATGTTGAAATTGTCATTTTATCTCACATTTTTCTGTTATTATGTTACCTTTGCCAACTTTTCCTGAAAAGCCAGATAATGAAATATCTTCCCATATTTAAAATTGTCTCTTTATTTAAAATTGTCTCTTTATTTGCCTTTATTTCATTCCTTTTAAGGTATGTGCCTAACCTCAAATCGCTGTTTTTGTGAAAATTTTTGAATTACTTTTTATCACAATAATTAAAATCAACGTTTAACACACAATACACATACGTATACGTTTCGCGAGCACCAGGGCTCGCTTCCTCAGTGTATAAAAGTTAAAATGTTAAAAACAGAAAAATTAAAACAGTCAATTAAAAGATCAAATTTCTCCTCTGGATCATTGGGAGTATTTACAATATACAATGTCAGTGTGGTTTGTCCTATATTGGGCAAACAAAACGTAAACTCAGAAAAAGAGTCGCTGAACATATAGGTTATGTTAAAAGAAAAGAGTTAAAGAATTCCTCTATTGTTTCTCATTGTTGGGAGGAGGGCCATAATTTTAATTTTACCTCTGCTACTATTATCCAAAAATGCACTACTCCGCTAGACTTAGATTTTTTCGAAGCACTCCATATACATAAAGCAAAAAACTCCTTGGTTAATGATCTTTCAAGTATACCGTACATCTCAACTTTCTGGTTAGATTTATTATGTCATAACACCTCATTTCCGGTTTTATCTTATTGGTTGCTGAAGCTTGTGGGTATTTTGGTATTATGTTTGCGATCATTTGGGTTTCTGACTTGCTGTCAGTTGGGGGATTTTTCTGTTTTTAACATTTTAACTTTTACACACTGAGGAAGCGAGCCCTGGTGCTCGCGAAACGTATACGTATGTAGTGTGTGTTTGTGTATTGTATGTTAAACGTTGATTTTAATTATTGTAATCTTTCACACAAGGTTTTAGCTATTACTTTTTATCATTTTAACTTCAATTTCAAACATTTAGGATTCAAAAAATGCCTTGCTTTTGTTTAAGCGACAATTAGAAACAAAGCTATAGCCCAAAATATAAACCAGAAATGAACGTTCTGAAATCGGAAGTGATAATTTAAAAGAAACCGCAGAAAGTTAAAAAAATATTTTAATACACAAATACAGGGTGATACCTAAATACTGTGACTCAGATAAAAGACCATAAATTTTTAACTGAATCGAAAAAAAACCCGGTTTATTCACCATTCGGAATTGAAGAAAATTCTGAAAAAAAAACAGTCAAGTTTATTCATTATGGATTCCTCCTGCAGCGATGCATTGACCTAGCATTTCTGGAAATTTTGTCAAGATATCCGCGACAGAATATTTCTGGAGTGATTTCTGCTCAAGTTTTTTTCAAAGCGCGTTTCGGTAAATTCAGGGACTTCTGCTTCAAGGTACCTAGAGGAGCTTTACTACTTATCTTGCTTCTGCTTGACTTCACAGGATTTTTTACACCAGGACTCCCGAAACAGCGAAGTTTGCTTGGGGGAGGTGTTGTTGGAGTAAAGCAGGATTAGCAATTAGACAACAAATAGCAATTTGACAACAAAAAAGCACGAGGAACGTGAATAAAACAATAGCTTGGATCAAAAACGCGAAGAAAACAGTAAACTAAGTTGTCTTTCTTAACGCGTCACATTATTTATGTGTCACCCTGTTTATAAACACGTACAAATACGGTGGATTTTAAAGTTGTAAACTTTATATATAATTTTTTGTACTCTATCAAAATCTTGATTTGCGTTTTCTAAAAAACTGCGTTCTTCATTGCGTATGTTTAAGTGAAATATAATTTATTAAACAGTTTTTAAAACATTGAAATAAAATTTTGATATTCTGCTGATCTGTTTGTGAGTTATAAAGCAAAATATAGCTTGTAATTTCGTATATATAATTTTATGAGCTATTTTTATTGAAAAATGCACATTTTATTAAAAAAAACACATTTATTATGCAAAATTTGGTATATATTAGTCAATTTAAGAGATATTGCTAAACATTTGCTTCATAACACAGGTAAAGTTTTCTAATATATTGCTGAAAAAATAGTGAAATATATTGAATGGATTTCATTATATAAGGTTTGGCGTAAATGCAATTCTTTACTAAAATTTGACTTAATATTACCTATATTTAAAAAATGAATTAAAATGCCACTAAAAATTTATATGAATTCATAGTTTTATTCCCAGTTTTAACTAAAAAATGACAGAGCTGCCACAGGAGAGCATTTTTTAAAGGAGAGTCTTTTTTAATTCTAACTGGCACCATTTTTCGAAACAAAAATATTTAACACAAACTTTGCTAAAATTTGCAAATGAAGTATATTTTAAAATTTATTTAGAAGAATACTGGTACGAACAGAATATAAAAATAGTCGCCTGTGGCAGCTCTGAAATGTGCGTTTGATAAAAATTTCATTAAAAAAAGTGACCCGAAAGTAGACACATAACTTTACTTTCTTCCTAGTTATTATTTTTTTTAATTTATTTTATTTTTTTATTTTTATCTCTCCCTTCTCTTTCGAAAGTCTACTTTTGGTGGAAACTTTTTGGAATTAACTTTTTAAAATTTCGAAACTCCAAAAAATTTGTTCGAAAAGTCGTTAAAATGTGGCACTGTATGCCGAAAAACTCGTTAAAATATGGCACTGTAGGCCAAAAAACTCGATCTCTGGAAGCAATCTAAAACAAGCAAAATGTCAAGTCACGTATTCTTTGCAATTAGAACACTATCGTTTCAAAATATTCATCGATCTAAACTTCTGTATAATATTTTTACAGCTTACTTAATAAACAAACCGTTTACCGCATAATTCTATCGATCTTTGTTTTTGAGAAATTTAATTTTGAAATCAGGGTCTTATTCGTTGAACGCCCTGTAAGAAGCTTTGCTTTTATATAAGGCATTCTTGTCACAAGTTTAAAACATCTTTACACTGCATTTTACTTTCATCGTGGCTTTACTCCATTGCACTTGGAGGCATCTTTTTCGTTTGAAAAAAAATCCTTTAAAAATATTTTCCCAGTAAAATGCAAAAAATTGCTATTCGTGGACAAAATTTTAAAATTTTATCTCAGTAATTTTTATAATGCTTTTATCCCTGTGCTCGCTCTTTTAATCTAAACACGTAACATAATAATAATAAATAAAAATCGCCTATTTTTGTTTATACAAGTTTCATTAATGTATCCTTTGTATTAAGATTCTCAATTGATACTTTTCAATTGAGCTCCCATGGACCTCTCCCTTCGCCAGAAAAAAACAAAAACAAATGTATATGTCTGTCAAGTGTGTCATGAATATGAAAGACAAATTAACATACACCACTGTCGCCTTTAATAATGTGAATTTTTGTGATTTTAGCACGCTTCGAAAATCGCCTATATTTGCCTCGCAAATTCGCCTATATTTGACTAACATTCCAAAAATAACTTTTTCATTCTTTAAACAGGAAAATTAAAATAAGATTTACAGTAAAATCGCGTGAAAATTAAATTAGAGTTTTTCCATTCTAAATTATATTACTATTAAAAGATGATCTGGTGGGGAATGCACCAGATCATTAGAACTAACTAAAGAACGTTCCGAGGTTATGTTATAAATTTGGATCTCGTCATGTACGTTAAAAAGTGCAGTGGAACTACCCGTCTGAACCCAACCATTTTCGAGATATCAGCAGTTGAAGTGTGAAGGAATGAATAACTTGATAGGCAGGTATATAAATTGTTCGCAAATTAAAAGTTTCTGTCCATTATTTTTAATCCTTCTGCCAATAACATTTTCCGAGCTACGACAAAATCCTTTACACCCACACATTGTCATTTATTTCCCCCTTTTTAGACAGACATTTCGCATTCTACGAAGTTTTCATGCACGGCTGCATTCGGAGAGTTTTTCCGTCTTTTTTGTTATTTATAGCACTTTCGTTTATGCAATATTTCGGCAAATTTGCGGCGTGACGTAATGGATAAACTGTATGTATATACAGTGTGTAACATAAAATTTTTTCTTAGGCTGGCTTGACTTGCGAACAATTTATATACCTGAATGTCAATTTGTTTATTTATTCATTCACACTTCAAGTGCTGATAACTCGAAAACTGTTGAACTCGGACGAGTTGCACTTTTTAACGTACATGACGAGATCTTTCTTTTGATACCACACTCGTCCAAATCCACAACTTACATCTGGGAACGTTCCCTAGTAAAATGTCAATTTATATTTGGCAGGAGTTATGGTAGGGGTGCGAATTATAACAATGAACTCACGTGAGAAAATTTTAACATGATTAAATATGTTTTACTCATATTTTAAGTATAATACCTTAAAACAATGCAGCTGCATGCTTACATATAGTTATAAATAAAAATTATCACATTAAAAACGTAATAGAATATATATAGATATCCTATTTATACGTTTGATTGTTTATTTTATTTTGAAGAATGAATGTGAAGCACATTTTAGTTTATTAGAAGAAGCATATGTGCACATTTTTCTTTATTAGAAGCTGTAAGTAGACTAGTTTTGTGAAATTTTATGATAAAATCAAAAGATAATTAAAAAAATCTATTTTTTAAGCAAAACAAATATTCCCCAACAGTCTTTTAAAAAACAGATTGATTATAACATACTTGACAAGACTCAGGGACATTTTGTTTTTCGACAGTTCTGTGATATTCTTTTTATCTAGATACAGAACGGCTCTAGGATTGGGCATACTAGACAAAATCGACGGGCGCCTTTTTGCGATTTTTTTATCTTTTCTATCTGCAATAGAAGAAAGTATTGTAATCAAATTGTTTTTCAATTTCTGGTTGTTGACAGATTTACATATTTTAGGGATCAGAAATTCCGAAAAACATGTTTATACAAAATGTCTGCCTGTCAGTCCGTGTGTCCGTGTGTCGCTATTGTACCATCGAAAAGTGTATGAAGATATGCATAGAATTGAACTAAATTTTTTGTATATGTTTTTGGCTGTACACTGTAAAAACAAAATACCCAAATTGGGTTGAAAGATTTTTGAGTACAGAATTGTTCCAATTTGGAAAGTTCAGTTTGTAGCACAAAATCGTTTTAAATAAGTCTGATTTTTAATGACATTAAAACAATTAAAATATCTTCGATAGTATATACATTATACCTCAGAAATTTTGATTAATTTAATGTTAATAAAGATCTGCTCTGTTTTGAACCATTTTGGGTTATCTATTTTAGGAACAATACTCTACCATTTTGGAATCCTTACTGTACCATTTCAGGAAAATTACTATACCCAGAAATCTTTCAACCCAATTTGGGTCTTCAATTTTTACATTGTAGGAAGCAGGTTTTCCTTCACTTTTTATGTACTCCGCCGAATCTGGCCGCTGTAATAGCGATTTTTGTGCCATTTTTAATATTGTTCCATCGAAAAAAGTATTAAGTTATGCATAGAGTTGAACCAAATGTTTTGTGTAAATCTTCGATGTAAGGGTTTGATATAATGCTTGATATAAGTTTGTTTTTATGTAAGTGTGCGTATGACTAGCAGGTCCTCCTTGAATTTGAAAAAAAAATCGCCTGAAGGGGTCACTGTAATAGCTATGTATTTTTCTTTATTGTACCATCACAAAATGCATTAAGTTGTGTATTGAATTGAACCAAATTTTTCACGTATGCTTTTGGCTATGACCAGTAGGTCCTCCCTGAATTTGAAATAATTCCACCGGATGGGGTGTACATGGTCTGTCCATTAAGTAGTGAGACTGAATTTTTCACTTCAAGCAGAAGGCCGAATGGACGGCAATTGCAAGCGATACGTAGGGTGGGGTCTGTAAATTACAGATTCTAGTAGAAATCAGTTCGCTTTGAACCTTTGCAGCGCACGGATCACTTCTGAAACAGACACGTCTTTGAACGCGAAGTAAGGTTTTCTGAATGAAGCAAACTGTCGATCAGCGATACGCCAAAACATTTTGTGTATAACTAAGCAAATTTGCTACTGAGAGATTTGCCCTGTTACAAGAAGCCTAAGGAAAGGGTTCTTTGTCAAAGTCACAAATCTTTAGGTGGCACGAAGCAATTAAAGAGGGAAGAAAGGAAATCAATGACGAACAACCCAGCTAAAAATGAACTGCAGTTTTTTTTTGTTGAAGTAAAGTGTTTTTGAGGTTTTTCTAATGTTAACTGTAAACTTTCTGTAGTGCAATCTCAACAATAAAATCACTGCAGTTATTTTGTAGTTAATTGGAGGTGATTTTGCAGTAATTTATTTTAAACATTTTGTGAGCTATTAACTTTAAAAACACTGTAGTTTTTATAAAGTCATTTCAGAATCAAAAATAAAAAAAATAAGATTTTATAACCGTAGAATCACTGCAGTTAATTTGAAGTTATTATCCAACCATAAATTTATAAGTACACTTTCTAATGTATCTCTAGTATAACTGTGTCCGATAAATTCACAGACTTTAATCGGAGAAAAATAATTTAAATTATACTTCAAAACTGAATTAGGGATTTCCCATCCCATCCACCTTTCCTCAGCGAAACATTTGTTAATTCCTACTTTATTTTGTTACTTGGAAATTATATGTTTTAATGTGTTAAAATCCATCTTTCTTTTAATTCAGGCATGGGCGTACCTATCTATGCTTCCTTCCCCCTAACTTAAAATTCTTAGTTCCTTTATTATTTTAAGTTAAGTGAAAAAAACTCAATTTCACTAAGTTACATTTCAAAATCCAGTGAGTGGTAGTTGACTACCTATGCCCGCTGCCTAAAACGGAAATTTCTTAGTTCCTTTATTTTAAGTTACTCTGAACGAATATATAATGCTATGTTTATCAAAATCAGTGAAAAAATATATTAAGTTTCAAAAGTTATGAGGGACAATGGGCCTTTTACTCAGCAACACCTTAATGGGCAGTGAGTCTGCCCCCTCCCCTTAACTGAAAATTTCTTATATCTTTTCTTTTTAAGTTACTCGAAAAATTTACATTATATTTTTGAAAAAAGAAGAAAAAGGAATTTTATTTAATTAAATTTTAAAGTCCAAGGAGGGGCAATTTGTTTCCCCTGCTTCCTGCCCACATCATCCTCCATCTTCATAACTGAAAAGGACTTACAATAACTTCATTTTGAAATGGACATACAAATATATGAATCATCAAATAATTTTTTGAATCGCTCTTTAAAATTATTATTCGTTCTAAACTTAACCATAGAAAGAAAAAAAAATGCTATTTTTTACACGTTACATATTTTAAGCAGAATTGGGAACTCTAAAGCTTTAAACTTTTTGATATTTTCGTAAGAGGACAGTTTACTTTTTCAACATTTTGTTTCTTATTTATAAAATATGGTTTAAATAGTGAGCTAATTGCATTTCAAGGTTTAACTAAAAGTACATTTTGTAAAGAAAAGTAAATAAATAACATTAAAAAAGTAAAAATAATAAAAAATAAAATACATATTTAATTAAAACTTTTAAAAAAGTATAAGAAAACTCGAATATTTTAAAATCCCTACTACTTTAAATATTAGTATTTTAGTCCAATTACTTTTTTTAGATTTCAAATGTGTATTACACAAGTCTATGCATGGATTTTTAGATAATCTAATATTACATTTAATATAATTCTTTACTGATATATGTAGTGTAAACAGATACAATCTGACACATTTTCATCTATACTTTTATTTAAGAAAATAATAATAATTACCTGAAGGATAATCCCATGCGTATATTTATAAAATATATAATAAAAACATGCACAAAAATTTTAAATATTTATATCAAATACAAAAAAGCCTTAACGTTTTTATAACACGAAAGTGAAGAAAATATGAAGGTAGAGAAAAAAAACGTTTAAAATTATTATTTGTGAGAGGAATTGCGTTGGTGATATTAATAAATGTTACAATATCTCGCGATAAAATTACCGTATGGGTAAAAATGAGGTATTAAAATATTCACAATATTAAACAGGCTTTTATTCAGTATTTAAAAATAAAAATCATTTTTTTAATCAATTTTGATCTAAATTCAATATTTTGGTGCTAGTTCTTTCCATAACACAATGTTTAGCTTTCAATCTGTCACAATCTGTAGCCTTATTTCAATTTTCATACCGAAATTTTCCCTATGTATACCAATATTTCAAATCTTGTCTTTGTCTGCAAAAGTAGATAAACAAGATCAATAAAAGAAATTCTCATTTATTCTGATATTAACCCATTAGTGCCTGAATTATTTTCTTCGTTAAAATTCAAATTTTGCATTGTCCCACCACTTTTAAAGCAAGGATAACTTTTATCTTAATTTATCGAAGACTTTCCCTCGAGAAAGAAAGTATTTATTTACACACCAGTATTTTTTCACACCAGTATTTTTTCACACCAGTATTTTTTACTGGTGTGAAATGCGCTTACTTGAACTTTTTAAAACTGTCCCGAAAATGGGACGCTAGGCACTAATGGGTTAAAGGGAAAAGGAAAGCAGACTATGAATACACACACACACATATATATATATACTTATGTATGTATGTATCGTAAATTTCATCTCATTAACAGACACTTTTTACAATCCAGATGAATTTTTATGAATTGCGTAAACAGTGTTTTGATTTGTTTGAGTAAAAAAAATATTTAAAAGAGTAAACTATCATTTCTTATTTGTGCAAACGATAAATGATGTTTTTAGGTCGTACTTTAGAGAAAAATGTATTTACAGAGAATTAAAAATTTGGATACCGTTAAAAACTTGCATTTTAGAATTACTGCATTAATATTTTATTACTATTTCGAAAATATGAATTATTGGAATTATCTAATCCTAAATACGTCTGAGAAATTACACCTGAAAATTATTTTAAGTTATACAAAAGAAAAAGATAAATTTTCATAAAAAAGCGATAGAAAAAAGAAAAATCATTATTTTAAAATTGTGCTTATAATAAAAAAATGTAAATAATAATTAATGAAAAAAATTTCTAGGCATAAATTATTCTTGCACTTTTGTCAATAGAAATATTAGTTTAAAAAATGCAGATAAAAACGAATTTTCATGAAAAAATCCGAAAATGTAAATGAATTACCTGTTCTGCTTAAAACATGTAACGAGTAAAAATTATAAAAATAATATTAAAAGAAAAAAAAAGCCCAAGCTGTATTTGAATCTGCTATCTCCTAGTAAGGAAGCTCGTACGCCACCACTGCGCCTCGAAGCTACAAGCGGATACCATACTAATGGGTATTTGAAATGCATGTTGAACTCTGACTCCTAATTTTTTAAAAACTATGGCCCATTTGAAGAGACCATCAGAATAATTAGAGGTATGACCCCTAATACTTACTTTTAAATCATCAAAATCTGTGCGCACCATGTTCGGTAATCCCCTTGCAAAAAAAAAAAAAAAAAAAAAAAAAAAAAAAAAAAAAATCTTTTATTATTTTATTATTTTATTTTTTTAAATTGGATGATTTTAAAAATTTAAAGTCATGCAGCAATTTTTGGGCCATCCTCTACTAATACAAACCGGCTTACGAAAAATAGTTAGCATTTAGCCAAACTCTCCGAGAAAAGTTTATTAAATCCTTATTATAAATTTTAACATGAAAGGATATAAATTAGAACCCGTTTACACAATAAAATATCAATAAAAATTAAAAATAAACATAATGATTTTTTTTTACTCGGATAGAACAACATTTTAGATTTAATTAGCACGTTATTTGACTAGTGTTTATTGTTGGGAATTTAGAAACGACTTTACCAAAATTATTGAAAATTTATTTTAATATTACGATGTAATATATTTTTACATTTCCTTATTTAGAAAATCTTAATTTAATTTATGATTTAATAATCTTAGATTTAACTGCATAAAGCATTCACATATATAGAATTTTATTAATTATTTGTTGAGGAATCTCCATACTACATCACATTAAGCATGTTCATTTCAATGTATATGTTTCGTTTCTGACTTCATGAAATAGTCCTAAAAAATATATTTTTCTTTTCAATTTTTTATAATGCAATATTTATAGAAAATTGTAATGTTTTATAATCATTAGTTTTTTCATATGTAAAGCTTTACTTTTGTCAGCAAGAATTTCACTATTTTTATTGATGTATCATAGTTAGAGTAAATTAACAATTGAATAATAAAGACCAAAAAAATTACAAGTTTTATTTTTTTTAAATATTGTAAACGCAAGAAATAATGTATAATATTACATTTTCTTATTTATTTATTAGTCTTTCATTTACGTTAATTTCAGTGCTTTCATTTGTGTTCATTTTAGGTCCACATACATAGAAAATGTCTGACGATAAAGAATACAGGTAATGATTTATTTTATAATATTCATCAATTATTACCCATTTTAAGTGCTCAAATCTTGGCAAAGCATTTTAATTTTAAATCAATGTAACGCATAACTAACGAGTTATAAGCTGATAAAATAATTGTCGGACTGATTCAGGCACAATTTGTAATAATAGAACTCACTGGAGATTAAAAAACCCCCAAAAGATAGCTTGATACCTAGGCTTTAAAAGTCAATGGTGCATAGAGTACACTGCCCTTGTTTTTATGTATGTCCAAAACTTCTGTGTCTTTAAGGTTTAATATCTCGGCTAACTGTCGACATTTTTTTTTCGAAATTTATTATTAACAATCCTTTTATACTTCTGTGATTATAGGTACCTCCAGCCTTCCTCAACTTCTTTGCTGAACGTTCACAAATATACAACTATACCCGACCCTACATTGTATAGTTTTTTAAAAGTCTTATTACTCTTTTAGCAAACATTTAAAAAATAATATAACGCAATACATATGGGTGATTCTCAAAATAGGAGACTTTTTTAAAAGTGAAATCTTAAAAAAATTACTGTTAGCAAAATTTCTGAAAAAAATAGGTGTTGTTAATATAAGGTATACTTTACATGTAGTCAGCAGAGCTAAATATTTAAAAATTAACTTAAAAAAAAATAAGTAGTATTTTTTGAGCCATGCTAATGACAAAACAAATTGCATGGAATAAATATATTAATAAATTTTTATTTTCTTCCTGTTTAAATATTTTTTCTATATTTATTAGCCTTCCTTTTCAGCAAATGGTTTCCATTTTTACATATATACATATAAGGAGAATAAAAACATTACCAAAGAGTAAACTTTGTTTACATGAGCAACATTCTGACACTAACAATTTATGAAGCTGTCTTAGTGATTTTCCTACAGATTTAATGCATATTTTAGGGATAATAAATGTAATACCTAAATTTATATGTAAAATTAAACTTTATAAAGGCTACAATATAAGCGCTGGTTACATTTATGCACATAGGAGTCTTTAGCATGGACAGAAAAACCATGCTAATGACACTGATATTTGTCCATGCTAATGACAAATTTTAATTTAAATAAGATTATGAGCCATAATATAATCACAATGAAATAGTCCTTTCTGGGGCTTTTTAAAACACAAAAGTTCTATGCAAATAAGTAAAATAAAAATTTTAACTATAAAATAAACACGAAAATTATTATCCATTCTAATGACATACAATTGATGTACGCCCCTAATATTCAACTTCTATTCTTAAAATACAATACATGCTTCTATTTTCAGGCTGGGATAAAATGGCTACTTGTTGCCAAGGAGAAACTTTATATTTTCAAACTATTGTCATATGTGAAAATGAAATTTTGATTAATAATCAGCTGTTATAGAATGACCTTGTTTTGAAAATAGAATATGGAGGACAAACTTTAATTCTTTTTTTAAATACTATAACTTTATTTTTAAAAAGAAATTTATTGGATAAATCCTCGGCTTGATTAATTTAAAGAAAGAATAACATTTGTTTTATTTTATAAACATGATATTAACTCTTGAAAAATGCTAGTATACACAAGGCACAGCTGCTGTGGACATCCATGCTAATGACATTTTGAACCTTTATTCTGTTATTTTAAGGTGTTTTTAACTAAAAGTGAGTAATTCTTGAGTGCAAATAATGAATAATATTAAGACAAACATATCTAAATATAAAAACATGACAGAAAACCTCTCAATTTTTTTTTTTGTATGCCGAAAGACATAAATTGTCCCCTATTTTGAGAATCACCCATATATTTATTATAGAGAACCCTCTGAGCACGAGTAATACTCGCTCCTGACCATTTTTTTTCCATTGAGGCACTTAGTCATGCGATTCGACCTGCTGGGAACAAAATTTACCATTATAATATAAGTAAGGCTGCCCCTGGGACTGTAAATTACCTTCCTGAATATCTATAGTTCATAATACTTGCTTGCCATTTATATTAAAAAAAAATTCACAAATGCACCCAAATTATTTTTCACTAGCTGCCTTGTACGGCGTTGCCCGGGCCCCATAATAATATTCGTAAATGAACCTGAAATTTGTATCGTAGTTCCAAATAGAGACAGGAGGGAAGGTGGGCAGAGGTTTGAATAAGTTACTAGTTACAAGGCTCCATTCTTGCTCAATTGGAAAGGAGTGTACAGTCACAGGTTAATGTTTTGAAATTTAACTTGTTTCACACTTTAAAATTTTATATTTAAAATTAATTGATGAATTCAATTGAACTTTAATTATGGTTTTAATTTTTTCAATTTTTATTTATCATCTTAGATGAAAAAGTAATTACAAATATATCATAAACTGTCTATTAAAAAATAAATAATAAATATGCAATCAAATACTACTGTATAGATTAAAAAAAAGTACTATCCAGCAAATTTATTTTTAATAGAGTAAAGCCTATTTATAACGGAATTGTGCAATAAACTGAAAAAAATTACAGGTATGAACTCATCCCCACCTCAAAAAATGCTATTAAGCTTTGTGCAATTTAAAGAGCTTGCATAAAATCGAATTTATCACAGATCGTTTGTGTTTCCGCCTAACCTGATTTTACTGTATCTTACTTCTAATGGAGACATTGGATTGAAATTATTTCAGTCACGCGCAGACTTTTTGTACGGTCAAGGTAGGAACATTTTATATCTTTAAACAGTTTTTTATGTGCATCTAGGGAGATTTTTTATAAGTGAAAGAATTGTTTTATAGAAAAAAAAAAAAAAAAAAAAAAATCCATAAATTCCAAAAGAAAAAAAATATTGAAATCGATTGTACAATATAAAATGTAGTTTAAAAAAAAAATAATATTTGATTCATTTATTTGCAATTTTTCTAAAATAGTTCAGTTGTTTTAAAGTTAAGAATAAATAAAAACCCAAAAATTGTAAAAAAGAAAAAAAGAAATTTAAAATAAATACATTGAATAATGGGTTTTATAAAAAGTAGCATTTTTTACTTATGATCCAAATTTCAAATTAATCTTACCGAGTTTCGAACCAGAGGCCCTTTCGTATAAAAACCTAGGTGTTAGATGACTAATCTGCAAATAGTTTTAACGGAGTCTGTAAATTAAAGTTCCATATCGAAGCGTAAATGATTTCTTCATTTTCTTCATCAGAATGAAAGAAAAGAAAAAAAAGTCCTTCCGGCAATGCCGAGAGGAAGAGGTAGCTTTCATATACTTATATATTTATTTATTTATTTTAAAGTTACATTGTTCAAAAATGCTAAGCTCAAATTAGTGGAGATAATCTTATAAAATTAGTGATTTTATAAGATTGAACACTAGTTTTTGTCAATACTGAATATTAATAGGAATTTTTAGAAATTAGTCATCTTTTATTCAACCTGGTTTTATTTTAAGCGATTTAGAGAGTCATTAAATTCCACGATACCATGAAGTGTATGCCATTTTAAAGCAACATGATGGATCGTTCAGATCAGACCATTTCAAAATGTCAGCCATAAGCAAAATTCAAAGTGCTATAACTAAATCATTTTTTAAGATACAGACAAAATAAAAAGTGTTCTGGAATCGTTGTTTTAAGTTTTAACACGTAAACGAAAAATATTTTTCAACTTTTCATTTTTTCTCATTTAATTTTAAATTTTAAATTTTTAAAAAAATTTAAAATGGCCGCCATTTTGAAACAAAATAATGGATGATGCTGGCCAACGAACTCGGTCGAGACATTTGTATGTACTATGTACATACCAAGTTTCATTGAAATCGGTTGATAAATACGCGTGTTATCACGTGACAAAAATCAGATCGTTTCAAAATATCAGCCATAAGAAAAATTCAAAATGCTATAACTGAATCATTTTGTAAGATATAGACAAAATAAAAAGTGTTCTGGAATCGTTGTTTTAAATTCTAACACGTAAAAGAAAAATATTTTTCAAATTTTGATTTTTTCGCATTTAATTTTAAATTTTAAATTTTTTTTAAAAATTTAAAATGGCCACCATTTTGAAACAAAAAGGCGGATGATGCTGACCAACGAACTCGGTCGAGACATTTGTATGTACTATGTACATACCAAGTTTCATTCAAATCGGTTAATAAATACGTTAGTTATCGCATGACAAAAATCAGATATATATATATATATATATATATATATGGTTATATATATATATATATATGTCAACATTTGAACGGAGGGTGGTTTTGGGGTCTGGGGGTCATGATCAGTGAAAATATACCAAAATTTTCCGGAAGTGCTTTCCTCCGGACGGCTGCAATAGGTAGCTTTTTACTTTTTGTAATGAAAGCTACCTAAAAGGAAACAGAGTTGAAAATGTTCCTTCGCTTATTCCTGATGCGTAAACGAGTTTGTACGCATGCGCACATATTTCCTTGATTGGAGATCAAATAAATGTCTTTTTGATGAGAGTGAGTTTCGATCGTTAATTAATAACTCAAATAATTATAAGAATTTTAAAATTCTAAGGCTCAGGTTTCATTGGGAGAGGCCTTGGACTATCTTCATTAAAAAAAAAAAAAAAAAAAAAAAAAAAAAAAAAAAAAAAAAAGAGAGAGTCTTGTAAGTGCTGTAGTTTCCGCTAGCCACCGCACACACAAATACACACATATACAGACATGCCACCAGTTTCTCCACATTGCCACTATAAATGTATAACTTTAGTTTCACCAATATTGAACTTTTTCGCATCTTCCTAAAATTATACTTTAATTCTGGTATTATGTATAGAAGCATAGAAACTTTGTCAAAATAAAGAAGGATTAGTTACAATTTGGAGCGTTAGTTCAGCTTAAGGTAATCTGGTTACTTTTTACTAATCTAGTTATTGTTTCTGAGAAATGAGCTTAAACTCTGTATACCAATGTTTTATAAACGTATATTTTAGCAAGTAGTTGCATTTAGTAGAAAAAATGTCATTTTCCAACAAGATAATGTGTCGCGCCATACAGTCACCTTATTTTTTTAATCAACTTGATGGCACACAATAAAAACTATATATATAAAAAAATCAAGTGAGGAAGTTTTTCTTATCATTGATGTATTGCAGATCTTAAGGAATATATTTACAATTCCTGATTAGCTTCACTCCCATCGTAATTATCAAAACTTTTCCAAAGTATCAAAACGTAAGGCTGTGTATCTTCTAAATAAAGCTAAATAGATTCCTTTTTACTTACCCATCGTACGTAGTATAGGATAAGTCTTGCAATCTTTTTGAAAATCTAGAAAAAAAATGACGGATTTACACATTTCGGACACTGGAGATTTCGTAAAACATATTTTTGAAATTTTTTTTTGCCATCCGTCTGTTTGTCTGTCCTGTGTGTATCCGTATGTCCGTCTATCTGTCTGTCTGTCTGTCTGTCTGTAAATGCTCTATCTCCCGAACAAATTGAGATACTGACTTGAAATTTGCTGTGTACTTAGTATATAATAATGGAAAGAAGCCTATTGAATATCAGTAACCTCGATGATCCAGAACTATTTTTTTCGGACTCTCGAAATATTAATTCTGCTGAAAGATACATAAAAAAATTTCTAATTTTTTTTTATTTTACGGAGTGGATGTAAAAGACAATAAAATAAGACAAATTTTGTATAAAAAACGAAGTTGATCAGATTATCAGTTGCCGAGATATTTGTAACTCTATTTTTCACACTCTTCGACTTTTCATGACCCTGTATTTACTTCAAATTTCAATTCAAAGATATATTTAAATTGAATATGAGACGTTTAATCTGGCGCAGTAAACTGTTAATTAATATGGTAATTATTTTTGGAGTTATAAGGATATTTCTTTTACGCAATTAGGTAGCACTTGAGTAGTTTGACGTTTTATATAATTTGTCGAAATTGGTTCGTCAGTAATTCATTAATAGAGTATAACTATACATTATAACTATTTAAATATGCGTTTAAATTTTGTTTTGGAATTGCGATGCATTTTATAAATAGTTTACACATGTTTTATTTTTGTATTTTATAGTATGTATATCCATGATGGGTAAGTATTGCGGTGGCACCCAATGACTAATTTAAATTGTATTTATTTGAACTTATAAGTAGCATTTTTATAATTATAAGCATTATAAAATGATAATGTTTTCATGATTTATATATATATATAATTTTTTGTGTTCCGTACTTATAAAGTGTAAACGGACCATTATAAGATCACTCCCGTGTCTGTCTGTCCGCCTGACGTAGCAATCTTACTCATAAACTATGAAACGTGGAAAATTCAAATTGGCGGAAGTAATAAAAACTATTGATCCACATATTTACAGAATATTAAACATTTACAAATGTATTTAGAAGAGGGGGGGGGTAGGGGACTAATTAAGTTACTTGAAGGAAAAAAAATCTTTTCTTTCTATATCGTGTACAGTATCCTGTGAAAGCTTTTGTTACGCAGAACTTATATTCCTTTTAATTCTAAGTATTATATTTTCAGAGACATCGTCGAAAATAAAGTGCAAAATATGCCCCCTCCCCATCTAATTCCGAATCTACTGAAACTAAAATTATGAAAAAATAGAGGTTATGGCTGTTACTTTAAACTTTGGAGGAAAACTAGCGATTACTCGAGATAGCATAGCTTTTGAGAAAAGCACATTTTTCTGTCACACACAAATTTCAATCTGTGGGCACTGAGTAAAGGTGTTACGGAACGTTGGAGGTACCTATCATATTAGAAGTATAAAAGCATTGTTAATAATGATTTTTGAAAAAATTCGGTAATTAACTGAGATATTAAACCTTAAAGATAGGGACGGTTTGCACATAAATAATAACGGGAGTGGCGTACTCTGCATATCATCGGCATTTAAAGCCTACATAACAACTTTTAATAATATATTTGTATAATTCAATACCCAGTAGTAGTATAAAAGCAATAAACTTCATACTGTTCCAAACATACTTAGTTAATTAGAATTAATCACATAAATCAGAGTTTGTAAGCATCAGAAATTAAAAAATATGTCCATTTTAGTACCAGATTTTTTTAAAGTATTATTTGCCTTATTTAATGCAAAACGTTCTTTACTTCTGATATAGCGGCCACTACATGACGAAATTTTTGGTATTAAAATCTCTAATTGGACCAATGGGACTTTGCAAATTTGCGAGCTCCTTTCTATACAAGCTCCTTTAGCACAATGCAGAGTTGTGGAAACATTTAACGAGGGTTTTGTGTTAGCTATACTGGAAAAAAAAAGGTTATTACTGCGCTGAAATTAGTTTTATGAAATGCCAAATGTAGTTTAAATATTCACTACCTTTTATTCTCTGTACCATGTTAAGTTCCCTATAAATAGATAAGGATAAGATTAAAAAAAAGAGTTATGCAGAATAGCAACATTTTATATTATTTAGGTTTCATATCTCTTTGAGTATTTATGATATATCCATTTATACTTTTCTAGTATATACAGTGCCTATATTCGGGGTTTTTTGTTTTTGAAAAATGTGAAATTTATATCAAACATAAGTGTTTCTAGTTAAAACAGGCAATAAAACTACTAATTCCTATCATTTTTTCATGGAATTTTAATTAACTTTTCAAATTTAGCCAATATTTAGCTAATTTTTAGAAAAAAATTCAATTACGCCAAATATTGTATGGCGAAATCTAATCAGTATATTTTAATTTTTTATTTAGCAATATATTAGTAAACCACTTATCTCTGGTACAAAGCAAAAGATTTGCAATAACTCTTAAATTGACTAACATATACAAAATTTTGTATACAAAATTTGATTTTTTATTTAAACATGTATTTTTCAATAAAAATAGATTTTTATGTTATATATACAAACATAAAAACTATATTTTGCTTCATAACATACCAATAGATGAGCAGAACCCTGTCACAAAATTTTATATCAATATTATGAAAGCTTTTTAAGAAATAATGTTTTTGTAAATGTATACAATGAAAAATGCAGTTTCCCAGAAAACGCAAATCAAGATTTTGATACAGCACAAAAAAATCTGCATATAGTTTACAGCTTTAAACTTCATCATATTGGTAGATGTTTACATATAGGGAAGACTGGGGAACAAGTGAATATGGGGCAAATGACAGAGTCGCAATTTTTCACTAGTTATTATATTTTTTTATTCGAAAAAAAATACGTATCATAAAACGTTTTTGAAAGTCTTTGATATTTTGTTTATCCTCAGTAGCTCTGTAATCTCTGTTCCAATTTGCTAAGCGAATAACTTCATTTATTTATTCATCTATTTGAATTTTCATGTTTTATCATATACTATGATTACTAATAAATATTTTAGATTAAAAAAAATATTCTAAAGTTGAAAAATATTCAGAATTTGTCAATTTAACTGTAGTGGCCATGTGGGACATTTGTGAACAGACTAGTTGAGGCAGATATGAACAGTTCATAAGGGCCCCAATAATCATTCTGTGATTCTGTTCCGTTCATTTAACTTCCTTAAAAACAATGTCATCTCTAATATCTGTAATTTTCCTGAAATAGAAGACTTTTCGAAGATTTGATTTTGTATTGAAACCTTCAAAAAAGCATCTGTCAAAAAGTACACAAAAAGCAACAAGCTCGTTTACGTATAATTGTTATTTAAATAAGTTTAATATTTTCTAAAATGCAATAATGTTATGCAATATTTTACTAAAAGGTTTACAATGATATTTTTTATGCACTGTTTATACAAATGTAGTTCGTTAAGCAACTTTGTAAAGTTTTCTATTTTATTTCTTCTAAACTTGCAATGATGGCTTACTTTAATCTTTAAAATAGCTATGCATATGATTTTTTGAATGAAGATAGATATCAATAATATTTTAAGAAATTAAAATTTTTAAACTGATGACTATCATAAAATCCTGATTGAAAGTCTCCCCCCCTCCCTCTTTCAAAAGCAAAAGAAGTTGAATTTGGGTGTGAGCTTATAATCGAGATTTTTTTTTAACCATTAAAAAACCCTTCTTTTTCATTAATTTAGAAGTAAATAAGGTAAATAAAGAGATGAGAAACTTTCGCGTGCACTGTTGAAAATTTTGCTCTAGTTTGAACCAAAATTTGGTGCTCAGTAGCTGCCACCATAATATGTTGAAGTCTCGTATCAACATTTGCAGCTTCCTATTTCAACCTCGTTACAACTATTGGAACTATGCTTTAACAGGAGCTCCAAACTTTGGCACAAGATTTCACCATCTTACAGTGGCTGCTATTGAGCACCAAAATATGGTTCAAAATGGGACAAGATTTTTAACAGTGTATTTCGACAGATTTTTGAGAAATATTATCGAAATGTCTCTTCCAAAAATCCCCCCAAAACAAAAACCCTTAGTAAAGTTTTAAAGCTTTATTTTTTTCCTAATTTACTTCTTTTTTATTTTATTTTATTTCAACTATATTTGATCAATATTCTAATCACTCAGCAGTTGCTTAGAGAATTAGTAAAACATAACTCGAGAAGAAAACCAAAACTAAGTGATTTGTGTGATGACAGCAGTAGTGAAGCAAGTATTTTAGATTTCCAACAAAACCGTGAATCTGGATTTCCTGAGTTTAAAGAAAAACTAGTTGTAAAAGATATTTTTTGGTTAAAATTTCTCATAAAACGATATTTCATTACATTTGTGGATTATGTTTTGACAGTGGATGCAGAAGAATATGGAATGTCGTTCTTGAGGAGACAGGACAAACATGGGGGTTATTTTTTTTTTACCCGGACAGAGAAGACCAATCTTTTGTTATGGAGCATAATATTCTATAGAAGCTAAAATTTCCAAAAGACTTTGTGGAAATAAGATTCCTACGCTTACATTCTATGCACAACAATTTTTCCGTGTGCAGTATAGAGTTTGTTAATAAAAAATGCATTTGGCCTTCACTAAGGATCTTTTTATCCAAATTACACTGCATCCCAATAGCCCTGCACTGTGTCCTAATAGACCCCAAGTATGGTGGCTAGTGGTACAATTGTATGAAAGTACAAAAGCGGATCTAACATAAAGGTTGGTAATTTTTTTACTTTTTTTACTTAGGACGTTTTTAAAAAAAAAATCTGTAAAAGAAATTGGAATAAAAAAAAATGATAAAATACACATTTTTGTTTTTATGCTAGCCTAAAATAAAAAAAAATCCCATTCGCTCCCACTTTCTCCTATATGTTACATATTTTTGAATTAAAATTTTTTACCTTTCTGTGACTCTTGAAACTGTCATTTCCGGTTTCAGAAAGTTCATTTTCGCTTTATATTTTGGACTATAACTTTGCTTCTGATGATTACTGAATACAAAGTAAGACATTTTTAGAACCCTTAATATTTCAACTTTAATTAAAAATCAGAAAAAGAAATACGAAAAATTTTCGCAAAAACAGCGATTTGAGGGTAGGCACATACCTTAATGAAAATATGTTGTAAATCACACCAAAATCACACCAGAAGTAGGTCAGAATAGAATGAGATTGAAAATTGACATTATATAGAAACAAGTGGCTCAGCGTAATTTTCAGAAATTTTGAATGACACTGATGGCTGAAATTGTTATTTTCAAGATCTCAAAAATTAGTACCATACTTTCCTCAGTAGGTGAGAAAGCGGCAAGCTTCGTTACTTTATTAACTGAATTTAACGGCTGAAATCACCTGGAAAAAATATTCTTTGCGGTAATAAAAAGTCAACAAATAACAAGAAATTCAAGAGTTGTAAATACTAGTGTTGATCTTTCGTTTGACAACAAATTAGGGGTTCTGAATGAAGATTTCAGAATAGATATTGTGAAGCATGGTATTCTTTGCCACTGATATTGTCGGAGTTTCCTCTTAGCCCGCACAACTTTGAAGAAAGTCCGTATTATTTATTGCTGCCACCACCGATATTATTAGGTGATATCGGTCACGCACTGAGAGGATTGTGTAAATGAAAACCAACGCTTTCAATTAACTAAATTAACAGTTTGTTTACACTCTATGTATACGATATAAAACACTATTTACACATATAACTCGGATGTAGTTGATCCGGTTCAACATTAAACTAATACAATAAATGCCGGCTGTGTACTATTCAAATTACATATTATCCCTCTCACTCTATTCACGTTAAATTAACTTTACTGGAGATCAATTTCGAATCTCCCAACGCATGGGTTCTAAGCCTACACTGTCCGTCCAGAGCTTTACACATAGGGACACCCGTTCACTCTGCTCTCTCCGTCCCAACCCACTATCTCTCAGCAAAACACTGCGACTTCTCAACTCCTGCTCTCCCCAATGTAAACCCCCCTATTCGTAAAAATCCTTTATTTACTCATCTTCCACAGACATCTCTGAAGGTCGAGCACACCTCTCTGCAATCTTCTTTTTCCCCTCACTACACCTGTACATGTTCACTCCAGCTTTAACAAAGAAAGAATGTCACCTTGAAACTTCAGTACACAGCCCATACAATACATAATATATAAATAACAAACATACTATATAACAAGACATAATATAACAAGAATAACTAAACATAATATAACAAGAATAACATAAATTCCAGTTCTAATAGGAGATGTTTCTCAGAAACTGACACCCCCTACCTTAGCAGAAAATATGCCATTTAGGGGCTAATTTTCCCCAAACATATAGTAATATCACAGAAGAATTCAATAGTCTCTTTGCAGGTTTCTTCATTATGCTTATTACATACAGTGCGTGTCAAAAGTTTAAGCGCAATAGCAATTTTAAAATAAAACTTTAAATATTACCTTTAATTTCAATATCTGTCTTGTATATGTTAATAATATCTATTTTTACACCATATTCATTTAAATTAACTTTTAAATTTTATTTCAAACCATGGAGTTTAAGAATATAAGAAAAATGACTGCGTCAAAAGTTTAAGCACAAATTCGTTTTTATGCAAATTTTACAGTCTGACTTAAACGGTTGCGCACGCAAACAATTTCTGGGTGTATAAGAAGCAGTCCGCTGTTGTTTTTGAGTTAGTACAAAATTCCCAAGTCGAAAGAATTTTCAGAGGAGGAGATGATAAAAATTTGGAGTATGAGAGCAAAATTTAATTCTGTTTCTAAAATTGCAAGTGCATTAAAAAGGTCAAAACAAGGAATTCATCAAATTTTGGCTCCTAATAATGATTTTAAACGAAAATTTCGTTCAGGATGGCCGCGAGTGTTTAGTTTGAGCGAAGATAGCCGCATCAGAAATTTGGCTTCAACTGGTAATTACTCTCTTTCGGAATTAAAATATGCAGTTGGAGAACAAATATCGAAAAAAACTGTTTACAGAAGAGTTTTGGAATTCGAATACATCAAATACCGTAAAAAGGCTCGATTACCGTGTCTTAAACGACACCATAAAGAAGCTAGATTACAATGGGCCAAAGAGCATATGTCATTTGGTGAAAAGTGGCCGAATGTCATATTCAGTGATGAAAAAAAATGGAACCTCGATGGCCCTGATGGGTTTAAGTACTATTGGCATGATCTCCGTAAAGAGCCTAGGAGTGTATTTAGCCGATAACATAATGGAAGTTCTGTAATGGTAGGGGGGGGGGTATTTCTTTCAATATTCAGACACCTGTAGCATTCATCAGTGGTCGTGAAAACTTTGAAAACTACCAAGAGACACTTTTCAATCATTTGCTTCCTGTTGCCGAGGTTTTTATGGGGAGAAAAATGGTTATTTCAACATGATAATGCTTCCATCCATACCTCAAACTCAACTTTATCGTGGCGTAAGTCGAAAAAAGTGTCTGTTTTGAAATGGCCAGTAATTAGTCCTGATTTAAACTTTATAAAAAATATGTGGGGTATTCTCACTCATGCAGTTTATCCAAATGGGAAGCAGTATTCTTTAGTTAAAGATATGAAAGATGCCATTGAGAACACTTGGATTAAAAATGAACCAGAAACAATACAGAACCTCATTTTAACGATGGAAGACCGTATATTTAAAGTAATTCAGCAGGAAGGAGCAATAATCAAGTATTATTTTTTTTAATTCTTGTTCTGCTAAAGACTAAAAAACTACTGTGCTTAAACTTTTGAACACCCATTTTTGTTGTTTTGATAAATTTTATTATTTAAGATAAATTTTATAGCATGAATCTGTTAACTATCTTTTTAAAACTACAATTTGTAGGCTATGTGAAAAGGGAAGTAACTTTCACCCATTAATAAAATTTATTTTGAAATTTTCTGTTGTGCTTAAACTTTTGACACGCACTGTAGGTATTTCCAGGTGTCTGAATATTGTCTACTGACATCTCTAATGAACCGTGCACTAATATTATTATTACATAAAAACTATACATGCTAATACACTATTATAAACACAAAATTCAAATACAATTACACATACACAGAAAGAAAATTAAACACGTGATGACATCCCTTTAAGGTTGTCCACTATTTAGTCATTGATGCCGATGGACTAGCAACTGGTTGTTCTTCCCAGCTCTTCCAATGTAGCCTAGAAATTGCATCAGCATTCAAATGTTGAGCTCCTGGACGATGAGAAATACTCAGGTTCCAGCGTTGCAAGGCAAGAGCCCATCTAATGAGTTTGGAGGACCTTGGGGTTGTTTCAGTGAGAAAATTTAATGGATTATGATCCGTTATGATCTCAATTTGAGATCCATAGGTCCACTTTTCAAACTTTCGCAACCCGAAGAGAACACTCCAAGCCTCTTTCTCTATACTCGGCCAAGCACGCTGAGCCCCTGACAATTTCTGACTGGCAAAGGCTATCGGTTTAAACATACCCTTTTCATCTTTTTGAGTAAGACAACATCCTACTGCCAGGTCGGAAGCATCGGCGTGAAGCTGATATTCTCGGCCTACGGTAGGTGTAGCCAAACGCGTCACTTTACATAACTCATCTTTAAGGGTAAAATGCTTCTTCTGCCCTTTCATCCCATGGTACAGTATTTTTAATCTTCCCTTTAGTTAATTCAGTTACAGGTATTGCAATTTCCGCATAATTTGGAATATAAGATCGGTAAAATCCCATTAATCCCAAAACAGATCTAACTTCCTTTTTAGTTTTTGCTCTCTTTAAATCCCTTATTGCTCCTATTTTCTCCTTATCAGGTGCATGCGTTCCACCCCGAATTACATGACCTAAAAACTTAAAACCTCCAAATGTACATTTATCTAGCCTAATTGTAAAATTTCTATTTTTAAGCTCTTCTATGACACAATGCTCTTCCCAGGTGTCGGAGAAAATGATGACATCATCAATATATGCTTGGGCATAACTCCGATGACCTTCAAGAACCTCATTCATATCTTTATGGAACGTAGCAGCCGCCCCTGATAAACCAAAAGGCATAGTATGCCACTAATAAGTTCCGTTATGCGTTGTAAAAGCTGTCAAATGTTTGCACTCCTCAGCCATTTTAATCTACCAATAACCCCTCAATAAATCAATCGAAGATAAATATTTAGCTGCCCCCGCAGTATACACGATTTCTTGTGAATCTTTCATCGGAAATGTTGGAACCTGCGTTTCTGAATTTAAAGCTCTATAATCTATACAAAGTCTAACAGTTGCGTCTTTTTTCGACACGCAAACAATTGGATGACTAATTTCAGCATTTGACACTTCGATTAGATTTAATTCTAATAACTCCTGAATCTGCCTATCTACTTCCTCTTTATAAGCTACAGGTACACTATATAACTTTGGCTTTTTTCTTGCCACATGCGGTTTCAAATCAATACGATGTTCCCCTACTTCCGCTGGTCGTACAGGACTCATAAATACCTCTTTATTCTTCCTCAAAATGGATTTTATAGCTTTGACTTGACTATTAGATAACCCTTTTATTTCGAACCTCTCTATGTCTCGTTCTACCTCTTGTTCCCGGTTCAAAATAGGAATTTCCCCAACTTCTCCAAATTCTTCATCACCTTCAAAAACAATGTTAACTATATTACACATAGCAATAAATTCTCTTATTTTATTTTGGTGCACGTGCTTCCTACTCCCGTCGGCTAACTCAACTCTAAACGAATGCTGGTTTGGTTTTTCGACGATAGTTTCCGGCCCTTGCCACCTAGAATATAACTTATTAGTCGAATAAAGGATTAATAGTATTACTTTATCGCCTATTTCAAACGTTTTTTCTTTTGAACTTAAGTTATAATGATAGGCCATTCTATTTTATTGCACCTCGGACGATAATTTTGCCTCACTTGCGGCTCTTTCTAAGCGTCCCCTAAGTTTATTCAAATACTCATGAATCGGCATAGTATCTAACTGTGCCCCCTTATTTTCTCCTGCTCAGGATGACTTGAGAATTGATAAAGGACCCTCCGGCTTTCTACCATATAATAACTGGAAAGGTGCGATTCCCGTCGTAGAATTTGGGACTTCCCTATACGCTCATAATATAAATGGTATTTGTTCATGTCATCTTTTCCCTTCTTCCCTAATAGTGTGATGTAACATACGTTTAAGAGTCTGATTAAGTCGTTCCACTAGACCGTTAGACTGTAGGTACTGTGGGGTTGAAAATCGTGGACTAGCGCCTAACCTTTTCTCAAATTCTTTCGTTAAGTCGGCAGTGGAATTGGTTCCATAATCGCAGGCGATTTTATTTGGAATTCCTGTCCTCATAAATATTTGAAGTAATGCATCACACGCGGTTTTAGCATTCAAACTTTTTAGGCGGATTGCTTCCACCCATCTGGTATGTTGATCAATTAAGGTTAGTATATACTGATGCCCTTGTGAACTTTTAGGATCAATAGTCCCAATTAAATCAATAATAACTACCTGAAATGGAAGTTCTGGCCACGATACTGGGGAAATAGGAGCTCTACCATTCCCTTTAATCCCTCTAGTCAATTGTCACTCCAAACAATGACTCACAAAATTGTTTAGATTCTTTCGCCATCCCCTCCCAATAAAATGAATACCTGATTCTCTGTAACGTTTTATTGGCTGCATGATGCCCTCCAAATACCGAAGTATGCGCTAATTTTAGGATTTCTTCCCTTCTTATCTTGGGTACTACTAATAGCGCTATAGTTTCGCCTACTAATTTCTCTTTATGATATAATAAGCCATTTACAATGTAATAATCCCCCTTATCCATTTTAGCTAATTCCCAAGCTTTCTCTAACTCTTTACATTCCAATTTGGACTTCTTAAATATATCTGAATTGCTAACAATAGCTTTATTATTTTTCTCCACTTCCGTTTTTTCTGCATTCTGACTTTGTAAATTTTCCGATCTCGCTTCTATTGCGTAAACATTACAATTATCGCTACTCCTATCCTCCTTTTCACTCGCGTTATCAATAATAATTTCCGAACTTTCTAGTTCTTGGGAATCTAGCAATGTCTCCTCGCGGTTGACCCCTGACAAGTTATTAATCACCTCGGGATGTAAAATTACCTGCTCATTAATATTATCGGTCACTGCGCAAAGTACTTCCTGATGAATTATATTAGTTTGTCCGAATTGCGGAATAGCTAACGGTAATTTAACCAACGGTGATTTAATTGCTTCACCAAATAATCCTTGTAAATAAATACTACCTGCTCCTTTTAATTTCTCTCCCGGTACCAAATCTTTATGAATAACGCTAATTTCACATACAGAATCAATTAATCCCTTTGCTTTTTGCCCATTTATACTAACTTCAATTTTCTCAAGTTTATTTAATTTCTCACCAATAACATTAGTTCTCTGTTCGGCCTTTGCCGATATCCTCGCCACAATAGCTCCATTAGGTACCGTAATTTCGGGTGTATAAGCCGCGGATCAAACAATTCTTTTTGGACCCAGAAATTTTATTTAGTGATTGCAGACAAATATTTACGGCGATCTAAATAGTTATATTTGTTTCTTAAAAAAATCTGGGTCGAAAAAGAATTGTTTGATCTGCGGCTTATACACCCGAAATTACGGTAACTCTTCGTTTCCTTTCACAACAATCTTATTTACACCCGCTTTCTGTTCTCGCCCTTTACTACCATTATTGTTTCCCTCATTACCCACTTTATTAGAAAAACGTTGGTAATGACCTCCCAAACCATATTTAAAGCATTTAGGAGCTGAAACATCACTAGGTTTCTTAAAATCAATTTTCCTATCAGAAAAAGAATTAGCCTCATTACTCCCGTTTTGCCTCCAATTAACACTAACTTTACTATCCTCCCTCGGTCTCACTTTTTCATTGTTTACATACCTATCTTTACCTTTAAAACTTTTATACGTAACTGCATAAGACTTGTGTTTAGCGTCAAAATAATTGTCACATTCTTTAGCAATTTTAGGCGCTTCTAACCATTTATCCTGCTGAGTTAACCCAATATTTGATGCAGTTTCCTCATCTAACGTACTTAATAACTTATCAGTAATTATTAACTGGGTGACCTTTTCATATGAGTCAGCACCTCTAATCGTACAATAATTTTCCCATGTTGCTATTAAACGCGATACAAATAATACATGAGTTTCATTCTGGTTTCTCCTAGCCTTCTTAAAATTTTCCAAACACGCCTTTGGTGTCGGCTCATGTTCCCTTCGAACTAATTCCTTTAATTACTCCTAACTCTCCATTTGTTCCCTAGTGGTATAAATTAACAAATTATCAGCCTTATCTCCTAACATATTTAGTAGAATTTCGGCCTGCTGGTTTTCCGATACATTTTTAGTTTTGAATGCCCTTTCTAAACTCTTGAAAAATAAATCCCATCCCTCAGTCCCTTCTGGTACTTTGATAGACAGAGTTTTAACACTTTTGATCAATTTTTCTATGTTACTTTCATTATTAGATTCCCTAGACCCATTAGAGTTATTTGTCGATCCTTGTACCCTTAGCCTCTCCATTTCTAATTCATGTTCAGTCCTTAATTTTTCAGCCCTCTCTTCTCTTTCTAACTTTTCGCGTTCTAATTTTTCCTGTTTTTCTAACTTTTCTCACTCTAGTCGTTCTGCGACAATAGTGTTAGATAATTCCATAATAACCCCCTCGTCATACTCATCAGTGTCCATTATCTTTTTCCTAAGCTGAATTCTGGTATCATCTTCCGTGAATTCAACACCCAATTCTTCGGCTATCATCTGAAGATCCACCCTTTTTAGTTTCAATAAGTAAGCCATACCTTCACCGATTGTTATTACCACCCTACAGTGCAATAATATTTAAACCTACGAAATTAATATTTCCTAAATTTCTACCTTAGTACCGTTATACCTCCACTTATTATACTAATTAATACCTTTCAGATAATCGATGTATTACATTTCTAATTAACCTACTCTATAATGTGATTTTCCTCAACCATTGAAATCACACAATTTACATCCAATAAAACAAAAGTTAAAACAGTAATTTTGATTTGATTACTATGCAATACCGATTCCAGTTTATACACTTAGATAATAACATACAATTTACATAATAATACTGATACATTGCAATTGAATAAAAGTATTGATGTCAATAGAAACATCCACAAAAAGAAAAATTGTATAACATACACATATAAATTTCTACAATTATCCTCGCTAAAATCTTTCAAAATTCAATACTGGTTCTCACACTCAAAACAAATATATTTAAAACCTTCCTTTTTATTTTTCCTCACTGTGGCCCCCTTTTTTCCTCGGTGAGCCTTTTTTTCACTACTTCCAGCCAATTTAAATTCTAAGCAAATGATCATTGCTCGTTTGTTATCAACTCTTCAAAGTTAAACAATATTGCTTCATTTAAATATTACTTTAATAATAATTTAAATTTAATAAATTCAATTATTCCTTCCAACTACTATTAACACAATGTATTAAATGTATTAATTTTGTTCATTACCATTATTAGTAAAAAAAAAAAAAAAAAAAAAAAAAATAGAAAATCAATATTAGCACGTTATTAAGACCTTTTCTTAAAACAATAGTAAATATGGTTATTAATACTTCCTACCTATCTGAACACAATTATTTGATTGCACATAAATTATCTAGACAATTTATCTTAAATTACTGTTAATTATACAACAACAACTAAAATTGGTTCGAGATGTCAGCAGAAGGAAATGATCAAAACACCTTACCGTATACTTTATCTGCTGGGGTACTCTACTGTTCACAGGTAGTTCCACGATGTAGCGATGATATGGCACAAACAATAATTCTGTTCTCCGTAATAACTCTAGGGCACAACACTTTGGTTCGGTTCGCTGTAATGACGATGGGACACAACACTTTAGTTCGGTTCGCTGTACCGATGTAGGGCATACACACTCTGTATTTCTGCTTGATGCTTGGTTTTTATCTCTTTAAAATTCTACTCGACGATCCGGCATTACCACGCAAGAATTCCACTGGGTGCTCCGGCACTAACGCGCTTCAACACGGCTCGCTGGTCACTGGTCTCAGACGATCTTATCCCGACATTGCCATCAATTTGTCGGAGTTTCCACTTAGCCCGCACAACTTTGAAGAAAGTCCGTATTATTTATTGCTGCCACCACCGATATTATTAGGTGATATCGGTCACGCACTGAGAGGATTGTGTAAATGAAAACCAACGCTTTCAATTAACTGAATTAACAGTTTATTTACACTCTATGTACACGATATAAAACACTATTTACACTTATAACTCGGATGTAGATGATCCGGTTCAACATTAAACTAATAAATTAAATGCTGGCTGTGTACTGTTCAAATTTCATATTATCCCTCTCACTCTATACACGTTAAATTAACTTTACCGGAGACCAATTTCGAATCTCCCAACACATGAGTTCTAAGCCTACGCTGTCCGACCAGAGCTCTACACATAGGAACACCCGTTCACTCTGCTCTCTCCGTCCCAACCCACTATCTCTCAGCAAAACACTGCGACTTCTCAACTCCTGCTCTCCCCAATGTAACCCCCCCTGTATCGTGAAAATCCTTTATTTACTCATCTTCCACAGACATCTCTAAAGGTCGAACACACCCCTCTGCAATCTTCTTTTTCCCCCCACTACACCTGTACATGTTCACCTGTTCACTCCAGCTTTAACAAAGAAAAAATGTCACCTTTGAACTTCAGTACACAGGCCATACAATACATAATATATTAAGACAAGAATAACATAAATTTCATTTCTAATAGCAGATGTTTCTCAGAACCTGACAGATATAATTCAAGAAATTGATCATTCATGCGATTATTTGAAGTTATCTGAAACCACGGAAATAAAATTAATAAATAGTGTGATGAGTAAATATTAAATAATCTCCTTTTCCATTGTTCATGAGCTTTTAAGATGTTATTCTAAAGGATTTTATCAGTTTAAAGTTAAGGTAATATAATTTCTTGTTCATTTTGATATGATTTATCTAAATGTGGTTTAAGTGGTTTATTTAAGTCGTCTAATAAATAAATAATGTTTTTTGTTTTATCTTTTTATTCTTATTTTTAAAAATACATTTTCTGGTCCCGCTTGATCTTTTGAGAGATCCTGTAATTTTCCCATCAGTCGATCAGCATAATTTTCTAATTGACAGATGTATATAAAATAAACTATCGTCAAAACTACAGAATTTTCCAGTATGTATGCAGTTTAAGATTTCTGCAGACTCCAACAGAGATAAAATGAGCATTTTGATATTCAAGATGGGGGGGGGGGGTCTTAATAAGGTCTTACAATGTAAAAACGCAATTACGTATAACTACACATAATTACTTTTGCCATCAAACTTTTTATAAAGTGTTTCAATGTTTGCATGCAATACATAGATCCACATGCATGCAAATTTGCAATTTCCTGCAAAAATATGTAAACATTCAATTGATCATCAGATTTTTATGGTACTGACGTATCATGAAATAGAATAATCAGTGAAACCGTTAAAGCATTTAAGCAGATTCGGCAATCACTGCAAAATCAAGAAAACGACAAATAGAAGAACATATGAAAAATTCAAAGGGATTGGAAATAAGTTGGATGTGGAAGTAAATGAATAAATAAATAGAAACCGAAAGAACAACGTTAAGTATTGAAAAAATGAGAGAATCGTGCAAAGTAACTCCATTAACTTTAGTACGACAAGTATCGAGAAAACTGAGCACGAGTAAAAACATTGTTCATCAAATTTTAAGAGTTGATATTGCTCTTTTCCCTGGGAAGATCTAGCTAAAGGGCATAGCCGGATAAGCATTGCAAACATGCCTTTCAATCAAATTTCTTGATTTTTTCTCCAGGTGTATCTACATATCTGACAATCTATTTCCGCTATTATTAGCTTATAAATATTGATATTTTATGAGATAAAAATGTTTTTTCGATTTTTTAAAAACCTCATTTTCTCAAAAACTACTGTACCGAATTACATGTGATTCATTGAGTTTATATAGACATTAAAGATGCATAACTGGTAAGTTTTGCATAATTTTCTGATTATAAAAAGTGTGTGAAAAAGCGATTAAAAATTTTTGAAAGATAAAAATCATATCTTATAGATGTAGGAAAATTACCATTTTCTAGTAAAAAATTCCTCATATGTGCCCATATATTATATATAAAAGCAGTAAGTTTGCGTTGGGTACTACATATAAATATTTACAAAAGTATGTATAAAGTTAATTAAAATTCATTTAAAGGCGTTACTTTGGGCGGAGCTACGCAACTTTGAAATCTGAAGAATCTTTGGAATGTATACTTGCAGAATTGGTGTATTTTAAATTTTAATGAACGCATGAGCACCATTCTCGACGCTGACGATTCTGTTTCGATAACAAAATTTTTTGTTGGTGTCACATACAAAAACAAGGAAGAATATTTCTGTCATAGAAACTAACTATATTCTTCGATATCGAAATGTAACAACAGTGATCACAGGCAATTTAAATTAAAATGTCTTTCATCAGTTTTTGTAAAGAAAAATTATAGTTAGAAGTTTCAAGCTTTTTAACCGAGCGATGGCCCTGATTACCATCATGTTAAACGTTTATTTCTAAGTAATAATTAACCGCCGCGATCAGGAACAAATTTAATGTAGTGAATGATTTCTATTTCTTATGATGTTATCTAAGAATGATAATTCGAAATGTGATTGTTAAGGAAGTTTCTTTGAAAAAACTCGTGGTTACAGAAAAAAAATATTTTAATTTTTATGTATAAAATAATGTAATACATTATCAAGTGTCAGCTGTTTTTTTCTTCATAAAAGTCACTGTTCTTGACAGTGAGGCATAAAGCATTGAAACCGACTATGTATTTACATATAACATTATAATATATTCGCATAAAATTAGCTGTGTCTTTACAATATTTTATCTTCTGTTAATTTTTCCACTGCTTTTTTGCACTATATTTATTTTAAAAAAGCATTTTTTATCTCATCAAACATAAAACGGTTCAAAATTGTAGAAATATATTTTTCAATACAAAACATCATCCAGTGCTGTCAGCTTTCTTTTTTTTCTTTTAAGTTACATTTTGAACTTTTCGTAATAATTATCTTCGGATTAAATAGCTTTAGAAATCTGCTATTAGAAAAAAAAGTTTTTAGCTCATATCTTGAATAAAAAATTGTCTAATACCAGCCAATCCTGATGATATCTCAGAACCAAAAGAAAGCATTATGCTCAAATTCTAACATTACAATATTCATATTTGATTTGCGTTACGAAGAAAAAAAAACCTGAACTACTTACTCATATTACCCTTCATTAAATGTGGTGAGAATGTTCGAATAAAAATCATTATAGTAACTGTCGTAACATTTAGATATCGAAAAGTGTTGTTGTTTTCAAATTGAAAATATTTTTCAGAATATTGTCTTCAATAGAAACCATCAGTTTTCGATATAGAAATAATATGGACTGAGTTGAAAATTATGACCTATACTATTAATGAAATCTAAAATACATCAGTTGACACATTTTCTACTGACATTGTTCCAAAGATTCTTCGGATTTCAAAGTTGCGTAGCTCCGCCCAAAGTAACGCCTTTAAATGAATTTTAAATTATTTCATACATACTTTTGTAAATATTTATATGTAGTACCCAATACAAACTTACAGCTTTTATATATAATATATGGGCACATACGAGGAGTTTTTTACTAGAAAATGGTAATTTTCCGACAACTATAACATATGATTTTTATCATTTAAAAATTTGTAATCTCTTTTTCACACACTTTTTATAATCAGAAAATTATACAAAAATTACCAGTTAAGCATCTTTAATGTCTATATAAACTCAATAAATCACATGTAACTCGGTACAGTAGTTTTTGAGAAAATGAGGTTTTTAAAAAATCGAAAAAACATTTTTATCTCTTAAAATATTAATATTTATAAGCTGATAATAGGGGAAATACGTTGTCAGATATGCAGATACACCTGGGAAAAAAATCAAGAAATTTGATTGAAAGGCATGTTTTCAATGCTTATCCGGCTATGCCCTTTGTCAATAACAAAAATATATGGTGTTAAATGACTTAAAGGGTCTGATAAATAAGCTAATAATATAAGATAATAAGTCTAGTTAAATAAGCATAGCGAAATGAGCCCCACGTCCAGTTTTTGAAGTAACAAGTGTGGTAAAAAGACTCACTCTGGGAATACAATAGTGTTTTTAGCCCCTGACCTTGAAATGTCCTTGAGATACTCGGAAAAGTACACACCGGCGTTACTATTTTTCAAATAATTTTTCCACGAAATGTACAAAAGTTAAAAAAAAATTAAAAGCAATGCGAATTATCGAAGAATATATTAGTTCATATTTTATATATTTTAAATTTTTTACAGATATTTTTCTATAGAAAAATAAACAAAAATCTTTTTATGTAGTAATTTTATATTTTCATCAACCAAAAAAAAAAAAAAAAAAATAGAGACTAATACTCAAAGTATGTGCTTAAAAAACATCTTTAAAATCGAAGATGCGTTTTTTGAGTTATAACAAAAGTAATGCTTGCCACTAGCTAAAATATTTGTAACTTTTCCTGTTTATATTTTCAGAAATAAGCTGCTATCAATGCATTGGTCTATTTTTGACATTTCTACTCTGGCAGGATACGGAATACGCCAAAATAAGATAATGTTTCCAAACATATAACTTCCCTATAGGTGTTTCATGCTTGTAAACTTTATGTTAATTGTGCATACTGCTCATTCTTAACGCGTAACAATATCAATTCGATGGTCTAGTCGATTGTGCAGGTGAAGCTGAATAGGGGCTGTAATAAGGTTAGCAAACTTTTGAAAATTTTGGACCGTCTCCCAACCTTTCGATATCATACTTTGATATTCTTCGGCCCGTCCCTTTCCCCCTAATAATATCATTACCAGTGTCAAAAACTCTTTTTATTTTTAAATTTTTTTTCTTTTTATACGTTTGCAATGATATACAGATATGGTTGCACATTTTTTATACGCAAACTTTGCTGATTAAAATAAAGAGAAGAAATTCATACAATATAACTGTTATATAAGAAATAACTTTATATCAAATAACTTTTTAAAGAAATACTTAGTATTTAAAAGTTTTTAACAATAGCTCTCTGTTACATAGTGCATTAAACAGTAATATTGTCTTTTTGCACCGACCTTTTGCATGGAGTCAAACAGAATTTCTTGTAAACAAACAGGTGGACAACATTCTTCCCCATCTTTTACTAGAATTCCCCATTTTTACTAGAAAAAATAACAAGTATCATTTCGAATTGCTTGCTGTAATAGCGAATTATAAATGCACAACGCAGGACACTATTAATGGAGAACATTGAGTTTTTCTATATTTTGGAATGAAATGATTTTATAATCATTCAATGGTTTTAATAATAACTTTCCATTTTCATAAAAATAAGAAAACATAGGAAAAAATCTAGGACAACAAAATAAAGAAAAAGGTATCAAAAAATTTAATTTTGATTTGATGAAAAATGATACCAATATCAAATGAGAAACTCCCTTTTCCCTACAGATAGCTTCCGATATGAAGTGTCAGATCTCCCCCCACAAAGTGATACATTATATATCTACACTGTACAGTCCCATAGACTTATATATGTGAAAATCATAGTAGACAAATGTTGTCATTTTGTTTGAAAAAACTGATTATCATTATGCGAGAATGATGCGCAGTACTCCTAAATAACAGTATGATACATAAAACAAATTTATAGGGAGTGGTATGTACAGAAAGATTCTCTTATTTTAGCGTACTGCGCATCTTACTTGAGTAGAAAAGTCACTAATCGACCAATGCATTGATAGCAGCGTATTTCTGCAAATATAAAGATGGAAAGTTACGAATTGTTTTAGCAAGTTGCTACCATTATTTCTGTTATAATTCAAAAGCGCACCTTTGATTTTAGAGAATTTTTTTTCTTAAAAGTACATATTTTGAGCAGTAATCTGTAATTTTTGATTGTTGTAAATAAAAAATCACAACCTCGATATATTTTTTAAATATTTTTATTTATTTTTTATATTGAAATTTGTGTAAAAATATGAAAAAAATATATAATGTGAACTAATATATATTTTAATAATTTGCATTGATTTCATTTTTTTTTTAACTTTGTACATTTTCAGAAAAATGTTTTTGAAAAATAGGAGCACCGGTATATACATTCCCCGATTATCTCAAGAACAGTTCAAGATCAGGGACTAAAAACACGTTATATATTTTATTGTTATGGTGAGCCTTATTACCACCCGCGTTATTTCAAAGATCGGCCGTGGGTGCCATTTATATCCGGCTAGGCCCTTTATGAATATAATGATTAGCACGGCTGAAAGTAACGGAATGGTTTTTAAAAAATCGGCTTAGGAACTTTTTCATCTTCAAGGATATGCTAACAAACATAATTGTAATCATTTTCAGGGCAATTGAAAATTCACTTTATGCAATTATATGACCACTAAAAGACATAGTTTAGTCTGCGATACTTATCCAAGGCATTTTTATGTAAATTTTTATAATGGAAAACGTCTCAAGTTTAATATATGTGAACATATTTAATTATGCAGTCATCCTATATTTATACTGCATGAACATGTTAAAAATTTTCTGGTATATGCGGGATATTGCGACACCTAACCAAATACAGCAACCATTTGATTTGTCTGTGAACATTCTGATAAAAGTATTATTCGATTAGATAAGGAAAAGACAACAGGAAATGGAATAGATTCATCACCTTACTTTTTGGACTTTACCGCGTGACTTCTTTTTACTGAGACATTTGAAATATGAAATATATCGCATACAACTTTCGATATTTGATCACTTAAAAATAGCTGTTGAACGTGGAAAAATAGCAGTTGAACCAGATATATTGGAGAAAACAATTCAGGACTTTGAGTTAAAACTTTTCCATACCATTTCTCCGGACGGAAATTATTTTAAAAATATCTTATATTGAACATTTTTATTAAATGCGATTTTTCATTTCAGTTTTCTGATATTTTTTAACATTTTAAACGCATTATTTTTCGAACATAAACTATGCCCCTATTTCAGAGATTAAACATCAAAATGTTTGTTTTTATGATCTCTATTGAAAAAAGAACAGGGTTCGTACAGGACCTGGAATTTCCAGACCAGGAAATTCTTCGGGGCGAATTTTTTAATAGAAAATCTCTGCTTAAATAAAGCGAAATTAAAAGCTTTTGAAATAATTTATTATTATTATTATTATTTTAAAGCACTCATATTTTGTCTGAAAATAACGGGACTCGTACAAACCCTTGAAGGAGAAATCCCACGCTACGTATCCACTGGGAATTATCTATTACTTTTACCAAAATTACATCCAATTAAGGCACAGTAATTCGAAGTTCTGTTACCACAACATTTTTTTTCATTGAATTGTACTTTTTATATAATGATTTGCTTAAAAGATTATTTTAGGTATTTTAACTTTGAGTATGCCATTATTTATGCTATCTTTTGTATTTATTATATGTTGAGAAGCAAGCTGTTTAATGTGATGGCAAGCACTGGAACCAGAATTTGTTCTGCATGTGCAAAGCAACCATTGTTTTTTTTTAGTATTTGTATCACCATCACATTAAACAGTTCGCTTTTCAACATATAATAGATCAAAAAGTTAGAGTAAATGATTGCATGCTCAGAGATGAAATATTTCCTCTTTGAAGTGGTATCATACTTATTATGTAAAAAATATAATTCATTGAAAAAATGTTGTGATAACAGAACTTTCAATCACTATGCATTAATTGTAATTTTGGTAACGAAAATAGCTGGCTGAATAGACTCTATTAATAACATCCCCGTGCATTACTCCACTTGTCTTCTTTTGCACAAACTGAAAAAAAAATGCGTAAAAGATGTTACAGCAGCAGTCTGTGGATACAAAGTAGAATGTACTAGGCTGATGCATAGAAAACTTATCCCGGATTTCGATTTAGAAAAAAAAATCACAATTCAGTGTTATTTAAAACGCTGCGCCTAGATTGTCAGGCGGTTGAGACGGGTGGGACATGAAATGCAGCCATCTCCACGAGATATGTCCTGGGCCATTTTGAAAGCAACTAGGCTGTATTCAAATCAACAATTTTTTGTATGCCAGAATAGAGTGGTAAGGTCGTTTTTTTACCAAATGTTGATTAATTCGCTCCAGTTATGCAGAATAAATATATTGTTTTGCAGTTTAAATGCAGGGGTCGTACATTTCTGGGAATTTTTCAGGACAAATATCAGTATTTATTTATAGAAACATACATCTAGATTCAACGTACGAAATGACACTTTATTTTAAGAACATATTTTCTATGAGAAAATACTGGTGCTGAAGATTTTCTTGGTCTTAAAATTTCAGGACATGCAAGACCCCTGTAAATGTGTTAAGCAGTTAATAATAAAAGCTTAAATAACGCTTTTAAATAATAACCATTTCTATAGGAACGCTTTATTTATTTATTTATTTATTTATTTATTTATTTATTTATTGAAAAAATGTCAAATTTTACCCAAAATTTCTACTTTTGGGCCAAAAGTGCATATTTAAGCCATTTTTTCAATGATAAAATTTCACGCAGTTGATGTAAAAGTATAACGACAACTTTGGCACCTACCCGTTTTTGATTTAAATAAAATATTTTTTTCACTCCACTCTTGTATATTTTACCATCTGCATTTACGATATTTTTATCATTTTATATTTTCAAAATGGTTTGAATTCTCTATAAAATTATCTTCATCTTAATATATTATTTATTAAGTTTAGCGAATCAAATTTTGAACTTTTCAGCAAATAAATCTTAGCTCTATTCACTTTTATAAATACATTTTTTTAAAATGTATTTGTTGAGAGTTGCATAAACTGATATATAAATAACTACTTTGGGAAATGCATTAAATATACATCTCATAGAAAAAATACATTAATTATGGGCACCCCAGATATTTTGTGTTTGAGATCTTTTTTCTGAACATTATACTCCGTAAACATAGATTAAACAGTGAAAAGTAGGGCATTTTGAAATTTGTTTAACATTTCTAGTTTTATTTTTTTAATCTCAGAAAATATTTTTGAAAACCTCAATTCTTGGACTATTTTTAATTAAGCTTCGGAAGCTCAATTAAAAATAATCTTGGAATCAGAAGCGCTCATGCTTCACTTTAGAAAAAATCCAGGAAGGTGATATATCTAAGTGACACATTGAAATAGCGGCATTTGAAGAATTAAGTTGCTGCTGCAGCCACGTAAGTGTGAAATCTGATAAAAAAGCAAAATATTTTTCTCTTTTGGATAAGTGACGTCATAAGTCGTCACTTCTGACGCAAGATTGAAGGAACAAACCTTTTTCATCCATTTCCTCGGTTACTTTTTGGATCATTCATGAGAGCAAGAATCTTCTAAAAAACCACTTTTCACGTTTTAAACGTCAAGGGTAAAAAAGCAGGAAAAGCGGGCAAATGAAATGCGAGGTCAAATGAGTGTCTTGGTTTCTTCGACATACCATTTAAGTTTAACTCCTACTGCCATGGAATACGACCCAAAATTCTGTTTCCATCCCACGTCTCCAGAAAACATGTGTATATGAAGCAATTTCTTTTTCTTTAAAAGAGAAAGTAAACACTGTGGTTTATTTATTGATAAAACAAACACTTAACTCGAGGAAAAGATAAATGAATATTTTTAGGTACAGACTGTTTCTAGAACTGACAATGGGCTGAATGTTGGTTCATGGGATGAAAAGGTATTAAAGAAATCAGAAAAATTTAAGATAGTTCTAGAAAAAAAACTTCGTTTATTTTAAGGAATAAAGAAACTTCAGAACATGTTGAAATAGTTGAGTTTCGAAATCAGTTTGTTAATAATTTTACTTTTGATAAAAATCTCTTTTTAATTTTTATTTCATTAATTGCTTTATCGAGTAAATGGATAATTAAAAATTATAATATTTTGGAAAAGATATTAACTGTATTATTAGAATTTGTACCATTGATTTCTTAAAAATATAATGCATTGTAGTTTTAACTGAAAAAAATCTAGATTTTCTTATTCAATACATTCAGAAAATAGTTGAAGATGAAAAATAAAAAAAAATTTTCTTTAATAAGTAATTTTAGGGTAATAAAAAATTTCTAATTTTAAAAAGTTAGCACCAGTAAAAGTTATCATAACCGTGTGAAGATATATTTTAAACTACATTGGAGCGATTAGTTTTAATTTCGTAAAATCATTCTACATATTAAATTTCCACCTTGCTACAAGCGAATGAAATCACAATTAACTTATTTTCTTCACCATCTAACTCAGAAAAAAAGTAGAATCACATGTTATCCTATAGAAAAAATAATATTCTTCTTGTTCATTCAAATTTGGAAATTTCAAATGTATTTTTCTTCTCAATCGTAGATAGGAAGTTTTTTTTTATCCCTCTGAAAGCTAATTCTAAATAAGACAGTAGCTGTTTGTAAAGATTGCTAAGTTTAGTTTTGATATTATTATCGATGTTATTGTCAAACTTTGTAATACACCAAAGACCTTTAAACAAATAAAGTTTATTGATATTATTTTACTTTTGTTAGAAATATTTTATAAAACAACATAGCGTAAGACACTAAGCTGCTGACTTAGAGGGCTAGAACACGTTTACACATTTGTTCCCCAAGTGTTATGTGTAAAAGTGCCCCTGACGCCATTTTGTTTTATAAATAAATTTAGAAGCGTCGTTTCAAATGTATTCATTCAGAAAAATTCTTATATTCCATTGAAAATCTTGGGTTACCCTATGGCCCCGTAGACCCCTTGAATTTTTTGTTCCTCATGCATATTTCACCCCCTCATTTTCTTACCTTCTCAGTACATAATGTTAAAGTTGAGTCTTGTACTCTTAAGTGGTTTTCCACTACCTACACCCGGATATTTTTATTGGGGTCCTAAGGCCTTTTTTAAAGCATTTACTTAAATTTTTACGCATTTCTTTAAACTATTATGCTAATGAATAATTTATATCTTATTCTTCACTTTGACTAATCGTAGATCTAATGTGTTAAGTACTAAGGAATTTTAACATTTTCCGTGCTATGAACCTGTTTTTAACGATCAGTTGTTTCCTTTTGGATTCCTTATTATAGCTCCCTTAAAAATGGTCCAATTTACTAGCTTTTTTTCCCAACAAGTTTTTAAGTGCTCCAGCTACTACATGAACGACAATATATATATTTATATATATAAATATTAGCTACCACGCATTTTGAATAATAACCATCTTCTTCGAACCCTTGGTGCAGCTTTTTAAAAAATATATTCGAATTGCATGTAGCTTGTTCTTCCACGTTAGGGCCCTGTTTTTAACTATCAGTTGTTTCCTTTTGGGTCCCTCATTAAAGCTCCCTTAAAAATGGTCCAATTAACTAACTTTTTTTCCCAAAAAGTTCTTAGGTCCTCCAGCTACTACATAAAGGACAAAAAAAAGAATATTTTTTAGCTACCATGCATTTTGAATAATAATAACCTTCTCGGGACCCTTGGTGAAGCGTTTTAAAAATGATTCGAATTGCATGAAGTTTTATTTAACATTGTTCTAGTGTCCGCCGATTATTTAAAAAACTACTAAAGATATCTTTATACTCAACTACATTCCAGTTAAGTCCCTAACACCTCGAAGATACCTGACACCTTGAAGTTTTTGCACCATTAATAGATAATTATTTGCCCCCTCTTAATCTGATCTTCATTTTTGAAACCCTTTTTCCATTTAGTTATTTTAAGATTTTTGTACATTCCAGATAAAAGTCTGGGGCACAATAAAATCACATAGAGCCTGATCATGGGTCCCTTTGATGTTTTGAGGGGCATGAATTTTTCATCTTATAATTTTCTCGCATTCTGAATGAAAAGTTTTAAAGTTGAGTTTTGGATCCTTCTCCACAGACCAACACCTTTACATTTTTTACCAGGACACTAGGGCCCTGTTCTAAGCATTTCTCTCCATTTTTTGTGCATTTCTTTAAAATTTCATTTTTATAGTGATACATATTCTTAATTTTGATTAACTGAAGATCAAAGTGCTAAAAACTAAAACCAGTTAACATGTTTTCATGTTGGGGCACTAATCTTAACTATCAGCTGGCCACCTTTGGGTCTTTTGTCACAGCTCTCTTAAAAATGATCTGATTCATTAGCTTTTTTTCTAACAGCTTTTTAAGTCCTCCAGCTATTGCATGAACGTTAGAAATATTTCTCAGACTTTAGCTACTCCAATTTTGAACATGAATTTCCTTCTTTGGGCCTTTTTTGCAGCTTTTTGATGACTGATACTATTATATTACGATTTTCTGTTACATAATTTTAGCGTCCTCTAGCTACTCTAAAACTACCAAATATATTCCAGTTACGATCCTGTCTCCAAGGACCAGGTTTTTTTTTTTTTTTTTTTTTTTTTTTTTTTTTTTTTTTTACCAGAGCTACCACCTTTTTTGAACATTAATCTCCTTTTCGGCCAAAAACTTACGTTTACTCACTACAGCTGTAAATTTAAAATCGCGTTACTTTAAAAGTAACTTTAGTTAAAACTTTTCATTCATTTGTTAAATATCGTGTTAATGTTAAAATTGATTTGTGAAAATTAAAGGAGTGAACACCTTCAAGAGCTTGAGGATGCATTATTTAATTGGGTTCTAAGGGCATCATTTCAATGGGATTTGGTTCAATCATTTTAGATGGCAGTTTGTCTACTTTCTGTATTATGAAATTTTAACTTAGACTTCAGAAACTAACATTTTCGAACATGATTGGTGCTTTCTTTCTTTGGGTATTATAGCCTTGATTGTTACTTACAGTGCATGTTACTTTAGTTGTGAGCACCCTGATCCCAAATTTGTTCGGAAAGATGATCATTGGAAACCATTGAGGAAATCAATAAAGTCCCCGAAACTAGATTCATTTAAAAGATATTCAAAAGGTATAAAATCATACAAAGTTGAGTGTTACTTAAGGCAATTATAACGGGCCCCTAGAAATACTGGGCGGGTCAGCTAGTATATATATATATATATAATGATTATAATAAAAATCTCCATTTACACTTTTGTCAATCAAATAACACAAATTTTATTTGCTGCGATTAGAATGTGTACTTAAAAGTCTACCATGTTTATTTTGTTAAGTTCACTTAAGTGAGTTTTATCATAGTTTTAACTATAAAAATTAACTCCTGGTATTTTTTTTAGCGAAGAAGAAGAAGAGGAGGAAGAAGAAGCACCACCACCGGAAAAACCAGCAAAGTAAGCACATTTATATGAATAAAGTTTTAAAAGGCATTAAATTTAAAAGAAATTTAATTAATCTTTAAAGAAACTTTAGTGTATTCGCTGTAATCCATGAATGTTTCCAGTGAAATTTACAACATCCCTTTTTTAGGTGCGTTCGTAATTATGAAAAATTTGTGTCACCAATAGTCGTCGCTCAGTCCGCCCGACCGTCTGTTTGTCTGTCCGTCCGCCAGCATGTAACAGAGTAAAATTATCCAACCGAATAGTTCGAAATTTAAAATATATAATTATTGCATATTTTTGTTGAGTCATTTCAAATTGTATGAAAATCGATGTATAGTTTAATAATTACGGGGACAATCAAAATCATTCTGTTACACTACGGTCAATGGGAAAAGTAGTTTCAACTATATTTTTGTGATATTACACTTTTTCGAACATAATAAAATTGATATGAATCTATGAAGTATACACTAAAATATACATTCTGTACAATCTGTGGTGCAAAGAATGTTTGTTATTAATTTTCAAAGCTACACAAAAATATTCTATTATCTAATGGTATAAGGGAAAACATTGTTTACGGCGCGTTTTAATTGTGTTAAACTATTTCACATTTTATGAAATTGATATACGTTGTCGAGGTTACTACAAATTTCTTCCAGTATAATAAGAAGCAGATAATATTTACAAGGGCACAAAAGATATTTCGGCCACTATACTGTCTTTGATTTATTGTATATTATTAGATACAGTAAATAATATACAATAAATCGTATAAATGAAAGAGTAATATAATAAAGGTATTCATTTATTATATTACCCTGGATCGTTTAAAGTACACCAAGATCTTATAAACGATGGATGCATGCAAAAAACACTTTGAAATTGCTTTAAATACTGTCAGTGCATTATATTACGTTCTGAATTTGTTGCTGCAGCTCTGAGAAACGCGTATTTGCTAGAGACCATGCATAATGAATTCCTGATGGATAAGCAGAAGTTGTAGATGAAAGAAGTAAAAATAAAGTTAATCCATATTTTTGCAAAAGAGTTTGTCTCCTTAGCGTAAACGCATACCAATGTAACGGCTGAAGAAGGCTTGGAAGATAATGGTTTCTTGTATTGATGTGTGTCACGATGCGTTGTAGATTTCAAACTGGGATACACAGCGATTGTTGATTTCTTGCAAAATCGGATCCAAGGGGAAAGTCAAAGTGGTCATAAACCCCAACCTATCTAAACGACAAAACATTCAAGAATACATTTTTTATAAAAATACGTATTGAGCTTGTTTTAAAAATATCACCAGAAATACTTCTGACAAACATAAATTAATTAAAGTAAAAATTTATAAAATTTGTTCTTAAAGTACAAAAGAATTGATCAATTTTTGTTACTTTTTTATATATGTGACACGGTTTCAATTATAACTAATTGCTCTCTTTTGATCACCTTTTCGAGATTATCGAGTCACGAAAACCAAATTAAAAGGCTAGTTTTGACAACAAACTTTTCTGAAAGATCGGGTGAATTTAAAAGTAAATGAGAAACTCCGTTCGATTTCTTAGTATCTGAATAATGTCGTAAATTTGATTCATTTACAAATATACAGTGTGTCCACTCTCAAAGGTGACCAATGGCTAATTTCTAAACCGTTAGTCATAGACATATAGTTCCAGTTACAAAAAATGCTTTTAAAAGGGTAAAGAATTCTTTTTTAAGCAGTTTTGGTAAAAAAAAAGTATTAAAAATTTACGATAATTAAATTTTTGTACGATCCCCCGGTCCTACAAGTGATATTTAGTAAAAGATTTCCATCACTTTAACAAGCAATACAAAAAGGTCCCATTCATCTAACATTAAAATTGACCGAGTTATGAAACTTTAAATTTCATGACTTAAAGCACTTTCCTGTAACTGAAAACGGATGATATGGACTAAGATTAACCTATTCGTGCCCAGCATCTTTTGCGTAAATTTTATTTGGTTGGCACCACTATTTTTAGAAGATATAAGTTTAGTTCATTAATCACGAAAATGCATCATTTAAATAAAATAATTATTGCTTATCTTTTTTACCGGTGTCAAAAACAGTGCTGAATGCAACTTTTGAAGCGTCCCTAAAAAGGGACTCTAGGCACTAATGGGTTAAGGGAACGTAACCAAGTGCTTAAAGTATTATAAAGGGTGTCCATTTCCAATGCTGTCCAAATAGTCCAAGAGCTGATCGCACAAAACCCTAAGTCATCGAGCACAAGAAAAAACCCTTTATTTTATGGAGGAGTAGTAATAGGGGAATTTTATCATCCATGCCTGCCGGAAGCGGAGTGGTGCATAAGCCAAAAATGAATACCACTAGTGGTTGACATTGCATTGTGTTTTCCTGTACCCAATTTTCCAGCTTTTCATACTTTTGATTGTAGGACAAACACAATGCTAAACCTACGAGTTAACCTCTAAGGATATCAATTTTTGGCTTATGCACCACTTCACTTGCGGCAGACATGGATCATTAGATAACTCTATTACTACTCTTCCATAAAATAAAGGATTTTTTCTTGTACTCGATGACTTGGGGTTTTTTCAGTCGGCTATTGGGCCAAAATGCTATTTCCTAAACCATTTGTCACAGACATATAGTTTCAATTACAAAATTGTTTTAAATGAGTTAAAGAAATATTGTTAAAGCGATTTAACTGAAGGTGCTGCTACCGTATAAGTTTCATCGTAGTGTTAATTTTTATTAAGTTTTCTAGCAGATTTCTAAAATATTTGAAGACGTGAGTTTCAAAATTCTCTTTATCGAGAAAATCAAATTTTGGGAAATCGCGAAATAAAACGCGTCTATTTAAACGCGTCTATTGGTTTTCATTATAAATTTGGAGAATATTGGTGCAAATTTGTATAGCCTGATAGAGAAAACAAAAGCGATAAATAAATTCACTTCCTCAATTGTATTTTACATATGCTTTATTTTCTAAGGAAATGAAGCTGTTTCTTATCACGATTTTATTTTTTAAAAATGTGTTATTTTTATAAGCTTTTATTTTACTTATAATATTCGTATGTATATTTTCCTAGTTCAAAATTTGTATTCAAATTTTAACTCACTTCCAAATATCCGATGGAGGTTCAATTCACATACTTATTTGTATGCAATATCAATTAATATGCTATTAGGTGCGTACTGTTTATTTATTTTATAGGACTATATCAAATTCTGTTTGATTAAGTAATCTAATAGAATTTTAAAAATGTATAATTTCATAACGAATTGTGACTGTTGTTTTTCGTAATTTAATTTAATAAAAATCCCGTTATTCTTTTTACTTATATTTTTAGTATAAGTTGTATAGTTTGCTTTAATATGTAAAAATCAACATAAATTTAAAAACAATATTATAAAAATTATTTTACTCTCATTGTTTAATGTTAAATTTTATAACTGATGTTTTTTTTTTATTTCCAGTTAATTTGTAACTGACCTCTATTTTGCAGCAAAAAAGATCCTTCAATTTTAAATAGCTATTACTTGGTCAGTTTTAATCGCAGAGGATTGGGAATTTTTTTGTCTTACTTGTTAGACTAGTGGTAGAAATTTACTAAATGTCACTTATAGGAGCGGGAGACCGTATAAAAATTTAGTTTTCATTAATTTTAAAAAAAAAACTTTTTTGACCTAAATCGCTTAAAAAAAGATAAGGGTCTGTATTCATATATCTATTGATTAGTGTCAATATAGAATGCAGACTATGACACTTACTTGGATACAACCCCTTATTTTTATTTTTATTATTTTATTTTGATTTGATTTGATTATTGTTTTATTCTTCTTCTTCTTCTTCTTCTTATTTTTTTTTCTTTGCTTCATCTTGAGAATAACGGATTTGAGCTTATTCTATAGACGATAACTTTTAGAATTTTCAAGCAATGTGTTTGAGACATTCACAAAAGTTGCTCTATACATTTACCTAACAAAATATGCAAATGAAATTTTGATAGATTTCACGCATGCGCAATGAAATATTATTTAGTTGTTTAATTCAAATGAAAGTTTTCAATGAAAGTTTTAATTGAGATAATTGTGATAAAGTTACTGATATATTATTTTAAGTTTATTTAACACTGAGGAATATGAAAAGCACATAGACAATTTTACTGTAATATACATTTCCGTATAATTTTTTTTATGTCAGATGTAATACAACCATGATATTTATTTTAATGATTTTACTGTTCAAATTTTCAATATGCATAATTTTCCGTATATTATTTCTAATAGTGTCAGTGCTATTTTTATAATTAAATTTTTTTTGAAAATTATTACTCCAGTTTTTACAATTTTGTGATTGAAATATTTTATAACAAAGAAATACATATTTTCCAAAAATCTATGTATGATATTTAGATATTTATACTATTTCTAAAGGTTTATAAGTTTTCCCAGATATTTTATTACTACCATTATAGTGTTGATAATTCGCTACTTTTCTTTAGATTCAGATTGCTTGATTGCTATTATTTTTGAAATAGTGTAATTCATCGTTTTTATCTTTTTTAATCTGTCATTTAATAAGAAGACTATTATTATTTAAAAAATATAGTGGTAATACAGCTTCTTGAAACAAAAGAAAAGTAGCCGTCTAGCAACTCTGCTACCAAAGCCTTTCAACAAAACTGGTCACCGAAACTACCCTTTTTTATTCTTGGGGTAAACATAAACTTTGGAGCCGCCGTCCTCACGCACATTAAAAGTTATCGGACGCTGGTACCCTATGAAAAAAAAAAAAAAAAGAAAAAAATACATACTTGAAAAATAAAATCCTTTTAATAATAACCAAAAGGCTAGCAAGAAATATGTCAACAGCACTTCTATAAAATTAACATTACCGTAAAATGGAGTGAATCGGAATACTTTTCAACTTTAACGTTAAAAAAAGCAACAACTGATTTTTTATTTTTTTTATTTTTCTACTAGAAACTTCGGTCTTGCTTTGTTCTTTACTTTTTAAGCAAAAACGAAACATTTTTACTGTTTATATATATATTATTTATTTTTTTTAATGGTGTTCCGATTCATCCCGCAGATAGGGGTGAATCGGAACAAATGTTATAATCTTTATTTATTCCAATTCAAACTTTAATAGGGTTAATAAAAACAAGTAATAATAATAAGGTAGGAATAGGAACACGTAGTTACTGTGAAACCAAGCCTTTATTTTATTAACAAATAAAGATATGCCTTTTTAGAAATTAGAAAACAACTTTTAAATTAAGAAAAATTAAAATTTATTTTAAGAAATTATATTCAAATTGCAGAAGTAGAATTTAATACGAATTTAGCCCTGTTCTGTGTTATCCTTTACTAGTAGTCATTGGGTAAGTGAATCTATTGAGTAGCTCCAATCGCTGCATGTATTAATACGATCTACTAATAAGCTCTCATCCCCAGCCCTTAGTACTGTTTGCATCCCTCTTTTTTTTAATTGGTTTTTCATTTTGAGATGTTTGTTTAATGTTGTGGATGTCAGAAAATAATTCTGTGCAGTTTTTCTAACTAATTTGCCATTTTTAAATTATTTTATTGTGTAATAGGTTGTTGCCTGGTGCAATATGATAAAGTTAAAATTATTTTCAACGTTTTTAACACCAGAATATTCGTATTCCAAGCATACCGGCTTCGGTAGCATATAGCATACCTTCCTCAGTGCTAAATATAGTGGAAATTTGCTCATATATATATAGGGAGGATGGGGACTCAAGCGACAAGTTTCTTGACCTATTGGAAAACAGGGGATCCTAGGCAACAGCCAATAGGAAAACAGAGGATCCTAGGCAACAGCCAATAGGAAAACAGGGAACAGATAATAGGAAAATTGGGTGGAAAATGGAAAAGATATTGCGAGAAAGATTAAGAAAAATTAGTTTTATTGTAATATTTCGAACAGTCTGATAATGGTGGAATAGCAAAATCACAATTAACGAGGTTAGCAAGATTTTTATGGATATGGAAAGCTTCAAGGAAGTTAAGTTCTCGTATAGAAGTAGGTTTAGTTAGTATCTTAACCGAATTGAAGTCAAAAGCATGACTCGTCTCCCAGCAATGTTTTGCGATTGAGGATTTCTTGATTTCTTGTTTTTCAATATATTGCTTATGTTCTTTAATACGAAATTTTAGACTGCGTTTGGTTTGACCAATGTAAGAAAGACCACACTGACAATTAATATTGTAAATACCCCATGAATTTGATAATTCAGCAGGATCTTTAAGGTTGGAAAGGGTGAGTTTATTAGTAGGAGTAAAAATTATTTTGAAATCGAACCGACTAAGAATTTTAGCAATGGAAAAACTTGATTTTGGAAAGAAAGGTAAAACAATGCTAATATTGGAACGAGTAGAAGACTGAGATGAGTGTGAGGAGTGAGAGTTTTGTAATTTAGGAAGGGCAGTATCAATAATAGAAGGGTTGTAACCCCTATCAAATGCAATTGCTTTAATGTATTGAATTTCATTATTGAGAGACTGAGAATCAGAGCAAACATGAAGAGCACGATTTATGAATGTGTAAAAGGCGGCCATTTTTTGACTTGGAGGATGACATGAGCGAGCATGGGGGGGGGGGTAGAGAAACAGCGAAGCTTTTTCGATAGACAGATGTAGAGAAGCCAGTTTCACTGCGAGTGACAAGGGTGTCCAGGAAAGGGAGTGAACCATTATTTTCTGTTTCATACGTAAATTGGATATTGTTATCAATAGAGTTTCATGAACTCTATTGATAACAATGAATGATAACTTGAAATATTGCCCCTAGGTACATATTTCCAATTGCAAAGTTTCATGAAAAAGGTGGAAATTTTGATGAGATATTTTTCAACTCTATGGGGCTCTATTTGAGAAAATAACAAAAATTAATTTTTTATACGACCCCCGTAGGATAAAATTTTCAATTAGGAAAAATTTTCTTATCCATTCCTGAATTAAACAGAAAAAAGCTATCTCCATATCTACAAATCCCCAATGAGATATTAAAATCCAAAATCCTCAAAAACTCCTGACTTACATCACTTTTTCCTGCCTCTAAACAGCGATTTCTTGACTAAATTTCAACGCTAGATAGAGAACATTCACAAATTGCACTTTAATAAAAATCGATTTAAGATAGCTCTTTTTCTTTGGACATAAAATACAAGCGTGTAGATTTTACGCTAAATTTGTATGAAAATATGCTGGTGACATCTGCACTAGAGGTTTGCACGGGTCGAAATATCTAGGTCCGGTACCGAATTGATCCATAATGAAAAAAGTTAGGCCCTGCCTGGATAATTTGTTAAATCACCCGATCTAGCCTGGAAAAAAAGTTTAAATCATAACCCGGCTCAGCCATGATTTTCTACATGGTTTTAATTCTATATGGTTAAAAATTGTTTCGTATGGAGGGGTTCTGACCAAAAATACTTATTATATCTTTTCGCTTTTAATATTTATAATTTCTATTATTAAATAAGCGACAAAAGCTGTGATATTTTTATTTTACTAATGAATCTGTATTTTTATGTAGATGTTTCACTCATACTTTAATATCGTTAATCCATATTCCATGTATTGGAGACTTTCAAAAATGCTATGCAGTGAAAACTTTCAAGACGGAATCACATAGGAAAGAAAGAAATATGTTTTAGAGAGCTTCCTAACTTAGGAGGTGTAAATGTTATTACATTGGAGGTGTAAATGTTATTACAGGTGTTATTACACTCATTTTTCATGGATCAGTATATTTCCGTTTGAGACAGGATTCTGTTATAGGCAGGTTTTATCGCATTTAATTTTTTTGCCTTTGAATATACTATTCTTAAAAAAATAATTTTAAAGTTTTTTTTTTTTTTTTTTTTTTTTTTGCAAAATAAAGCTAATTTAAAAATCTGCGTTTTCCGTAAAAATTTTGTGTGATTGAAATTTTACTTATTTCATGCGCATTAAATCAGTCAGAGACAGTGATTTTAAATAATGATAGTGATTTTAAATGCGTTTAAAAATGTCCTAAAACACAAAATAAATATCATTAATAGTATCAAAAATGAGAATTTAAATTCTAATTAAAATGTCGCTACTAACCACAGCTACTGAAAGCATTCGAATGCAAGGAATTGTTTTTGGCAATTTTTAATTTCAAGTGGTAAAAGAGCCTTTAAGAACTGTTCTAATATTTTACTTTACATTTCGAACCATATGTCTTGCTATTTAACTAGATCAGTTTCAACTACGCGGCTTCAATTTTCTGCAAACAAACCGAAATCGCCCATATTTTAGCAGACATTATCACTCAACCAATCAAAATTGAAAAGAAAAAAAAAAGCAAATGCTCGAACAACATGCGTGCTAGGTTGTCAAGTTCGTTGTCAAGTTTGACGTCATTTGAAACTAATCTTTTCTCTTAAGTATGCCAATACAAACTGCCTATTTTCGAATTATTTTTAAATTCTTTTTTGCTCTCAAACGCATAAAACTGACAAATTCACTTATTTAGAAGGTGAACAATGTGACATGCTTGTCGATTTTTTAATAAATGCAAAATATGATGGAAAAAGTCCTGTCGAAGTTGACGATTTGAACTGAATTTTCCGAAGCGTGAGATCTGAGAATGAAAAAAAAATGGTCATACTGAGAAAGTAATTGTTTATAAATCAAACTCTAATTAATCGAACGAAAAATGAAATCACACGGCATCTTATACGTCTCTTCAAAAATCACCTCAGCACACTTACAACCATTTTTCTACTTTTAAAAATGAACTTGAAATTGTATCAGAAATTTTCGAGCTGTTGAAGATGGAAAAATATTTTTTCGAATACACTCTTAAACGTTCATTATTATTAAATACGTTTTTAAAGCAAATGTTTCAAAACCGTGATAAATTTCAATGTTTAGTTGAAAAAACAGTCACTTTTGAAATATTAAGTAGTCAAATTGATTTATTTAATTCTGTATCAGATTTTTCAATTATTTCTGCGAAAGTTGTATGCAACCAACTAACTGAAATCAAGCTGAAAGAAAGAAACGTATTTTTTAAGCAAAGCTTTATGAATCAACCGACCGAAAGTAAGCGGTAAAAAGGCTCATTTTTTTTTAGAGTGAGTTCCGAACTTTATTTAATTACTCCGCTAATTATAAGAATTTATAATTCTGAATGTCAAGTACATCAGGAAAAACTTTGAGCTACTCTCAAAAAAAATTTTGAGCCTCGCACGTGTCGTTCGTTTTTTTAGCCATCGCAGACACATACACACAGCAAAAGTGTTTTTGTTTTTAAAGTGTTTTTTTTTCTTTAGTTAGTATAGATACGGAACGCTGCAAAATAAATCTTAATAACATGTATCAATTACACAGTATTCAATTATTTTAACGGAAGTTAGAGTTGAGAAAGACAGACAGACTTCTAACCAAACCGAAACCATAAACACTTTCAACTATGTTGAAAACTGTTAAAAACGCACAATAGGTTGAAATTTGACTTTCAACAATTTAACCTCTTGCAGCTCGGTGGTTTCATAGATATACCACTTAATTTTAATTACCAAACGCCACATTGGCCCCGGAATTTTCTTTAAAAAAATTTCGGTTTATCGAATGCGTGAAATATAGGTTTTTCTTATTTACAAATAAAGTTATTTTCAAATTCCGGTGTCAGCCATTAATTTCAATACTTAAGCAGTGAATTTTCCCTGCCCGCAAAGAGTTAAACCAATAGACAAAAGCCTCTAAGTGAAAAAAACTTCTTTAAAACACCATAAAATAAACTAAAATGCGCAAGCCCCTTCGAAAGAACCGAGTCTTTCTTCGTCAGGTGATAAGAAGATATGCGTCTACTATGAATGTAGAAGCACGACTGAAATGAAAAGGTGGGAAAGGGAACAAGCTGAAGGAATAGACAATATAACTTCAAGATTAAGATAAATAGCTAAATTTTCAAGAAAATCTAATTCAGGGGTACTATTGGCATAAACGAAAATTTTAGTATTTTGAAAATTGAAACTATGGCCGGAATCCCAAGAGTGCTTGGCAACAGAAGATTTAGAAATTTCTAGATCAATGATATAACGAGAGTGTTCTTTTAGAGGATTTCGAGATTTCTTTTAGTTTGACAAATATAAGATAAGACACAAAACAATTACAAGGAATACAGGGGATTACATTGGATTTAATGGAAAAAAATTTGAATTTACTGACAGATTTAAATATAACTTTAAAATTTAAACGTCCAAAAATTTTAGCTAATCTGAAACATAAAGGTTGATAAAAGGAGAGGACGACTAAATTATCAGGTTTACTTTTAACAGAATTAGAAAGAGTAGATTTATTAGGCGGTCAATTGAATTTGTTCATAGTAGATGGATTGATAATGATAGAAGGATTGAAACCTTTTTTGGTAGCAACAGCTTTTAAGTAATTCAGTTCATTCTTATGGGATGCAGAGTCGGAACAAATTTTGAGAATACGATTTACATACGTATAAAAAACAGCAATCTTTTGGTTGACAGGATGATTTGAGACAGCATGGAGTGGATTAGTGAAAGAAAAAGGTTTTCTATAAACAGAAGTTTTGAAAAAACATCAAAGAAAGGCAGTTTATTAAAATTTTCTAACTCAAAAGTAAACTGAATATGTGGGTCGATAGAATTGACAGTTTGAAGAGTGGTAGAAATATCAAAAGGATTATCGATTAAAACAAAAGTATCGTCAAAATAACTTATCCAACATTTAAAATTCATCAGATTTAATAATTTTTCTTCAAAATAATGCATATAAATATCACAAAGAATTGGATATAAAGGATTACCCATACTTAAGCCGCCTGACTGTTTGAAAAATTTATTATCAAATTGAAAAGTAGTTAGAGTTAAACAAATATTAGTTAAATTAACAAGATCTTCGACTTCATTATCTGAGAAATTAAATTCATGTAATAATTTTTTCAATCAAGAAAGAGCCTTCAATTGAGACATAGTAAATAAAGATTTGACATCAAGAGAAAACATAGAACAATTGGATGAGTTAATACTACTTTTTAATTTACAACGAATTCATAAGAATTTTTTACTGTATGAGAATTAAAAATGCATAAAGGAGAAGAAATGGATGTAAAAAATTTTGCAAAAGGATACGTAACAGTACCAATATTAGAGACAATAAGTCTTAAGGTAATATTGGTTTTGTGAACTTTAGGTAAAGCATAAAAACGAGCACAAATATGTTCAGAAGGAATAACACAATGTTTAGTGTTGTCATTTAGAAAAACAGAATTCTAAACAGCTTTTCTGAGAGTGGAAAGATGCGAATAAGTAGGATCTTTTTTAACTTCAACATGAAACTCTAATTACTCTAACTATCTCTAACTACTTTTCAATTTGATAATAAATTTTTCAAACAGTCAGACGGCTCAAGTATAGGTAATCCTCTATCTCATATTCTTTGTAATATTTATATTACATTATTTTGAAGAAAAATATTAAATCTGATTAATTTTAAATGTTGGATATGTTATGTGGGCTATACGTTTGATTTAATCGATAATCCTTTTGATACTTGTACCATTCTTGAAACTGTCAATTTTATCGACCCACATATTAAGTTTACTTTTGAGTTAGAAAATTGTAATAAACTCCCTTTCCTTGATGTTTTAGTGACCAAATGTGATTCTTTTTTCAAAACGTGTGTTTATATAAAACTTTTTTCTGTAACTAATCGACCCCATGCTGTCTCAAATCATCCTGTCAACCTAAAGATTGCTGTTTTTTATACGTATGTAAATCGTGCTCTCAAAATTTGTTCCAACTCTGTATCCCTTTTAAGGAATTGAATTACTTAAAAGCTGTAGCTGCAAAAAGAGGTTTTAATCCTTCTATCGTCAATACTGCTATGAACAAATTCAATTGACCGCCTATTAAATCTACTCTTTCTAATGCTGTTAAAAGTAAATGTAAAAGTAATGATAATTTGGTCGTCCTCAACTTTTATCCACCTTTATGTTTCAAATTAGCTAAAGTTTTAAAACGTTCCAATTTTAATGTTAAGTTTAAACCTGTCAATAAATTCAAATTTTCTTCCATTAAATCCCTTGTCCCTGACCTCCAAAAATGTGGAATTTATAATGTTCCTTGCAATGGCTGTGATTTATCTTAAGGTAGTCAAACTAAAAGAAATCTCGAAATCCGCCAAAAAGAACACTCTCATTATGTCATTAATCAAGAAATTTCTAAATCTTCTATTGCCGAGAATTTTTGGGACACCGGCTATAGTTTCAATTTTCTAACTGCTAAAATTATTTTTTATCCTAATAGTACCTCTGAATTAGATTTTCTTGAAAAGTTAGCTACTTATCTTAATCGTGAAGTTATTGTTAATGATAAATCTCATACTAAAACGATCTCCGTAGCCTGGAAACACCATATCAGCACTGCCTCATAATTAGCTTTTTTGTATTAATTATATATATATACTTTTTTTTAAATATATATATGTGTGTTTATAACCATATGCATAAATATATATATATTTACTTATTTATTTATTTATTTATTTATTTTTATTGAGTTCCTTTATTTGTGAGCATTTACTATTAATACAGTGTGTTTAAAAATGAGCGGTGTATTTGAAAAATCAATAAAAACTAAATGGGCAGCAATAAAAATACCCCGTTTGTTGCAATATGCTTGGGACAACAGTAAATTTTCAGGCAGATACACTTTCGAAATTAGTTGCAATTTTCAACAAGAGATGGTGCTGCACTCTGTAAAAATCTAAAATACGATATTTTTCACATATCCACCATGCGCAGCAATAATATGGCGTAATTCCTGAACAAAATTACCAGAAAACTTTGTAAATGTGTCAGGTGGGATGGATTCACATGCAGAAGAAATGTACTGCTTCACTTGTTCAATTGTTTCTGGATTGTGGCGGTACACCTGGTCTTTCAAGTGTCCCCACAGAAAGAAGTCATAGGGGTTCATGCATGGCGAATAGGGAGGCCAATCCACGCCGCTTCCTATATGTGTGCAATAGCTCAAAGCAATTATACAATCATCGAAATGTTCATTTAGGAAATTAAAGACGTCGACTGTGCGATGTGGCCGGGCACAATTTTGCATAACCCACGAGGCGTTCGCAGAGTTCTCTAAGGCATTTTGTACCGCCAAAAGTTCACGAAGAAAGTCCAGATAGTGTGTAAAATGACGTTTTTCGGTATAACACTTTGGATATCTTACAGTTGAATATTTTCTCATGAAATTTTCCAAAATCATGTTTTGTGTTAGTATTTATAATCTGAACACAAAATTTCTTTTTCATAAAAAAAATCCTATGTTATTATTCTATTGGAATTTTAAAATTCTTGTATTGGCTAAATAGAAATTTTAATTAAAAATATAAAAGTGCGTTAAATGCATACTTATTAAGGTTTACGGTAATTATCATAACCTGAAATGTAATTAGGTACCAATATTTTCATTCCAGTTGCAAAATTAATTTTGCAATACTGTGCGTAAGCTACCATAAAAATTTTCTGGTCGAAAAATATCTAACATTTTGAATTCTCCATCTTGTAATTCTTTAAACATGGGCATGAGAGATCATAATTATTCCTTTCATCTCTTTCAAAATTGTGTTTTAAAATTATATGCATTTTAAGGTATTAAATGAAGAAAATGGTCATTTTTTTATTTTTATCAAATTTAAATGTCTTGAGATTCCTTTAAAAAAAATATGTATTTTTCACTTATTTTGAAAACATCGTAAAATTCCTAATTCAGTCCACAGATAAGTGTAATAGTAGTATTTAGAGTAAAGGATATTTAAATATATTTAGTTGAATTGAATGTACGGTGCTAGGTGTAAGCATAAAATTTTGATGAAACTTTTGACAACCCTCCAAAGGTTTTAAAATACTATGAAGATATTGTTTTGATTTTATATTTTTTCACCATTCTATAATAAAATTGAATTAAAAATATGTGTATTTATTCAATATAGTAAATTAAAAAAAGTGCTCCGAACGTAGAAGAACAAAAAACTTAAAGATCTTAACCCTTTCTCTACCGACGGTATTTATAAGTACCATTAAAATTACTTATTATAAAATTCTTTTAATACGACGATTAGTTGTAATACTGTTTAGAATGAGCTACAGATACATTATTTTATTTTGTTCCCAAAGCATTACTGGTTACACAAAACAAGTATATTTTTAAAAGGATGATTTCTTTTGCCTTTGTACCTTTTCAGCATTTTTTGCGCTGAGGGAGGGGGGTGGGAATTTTTCAGTTCCGAAATATTTCTATATTTATATTGTAAAAAACATCATATTTGTACATTTTATAATTCTATAAAATACTAAGAAAGTAATTTAAAATAAAAGGTTTGAGTGAGTAACTTTTACCCACTAAATGATAAATATCATCTAATATAATTCATTTAAAAAAGGTATTCTAATTAGGAGAACTTTGAAACCCAAAAAATGTTATCAGATTTGTAAAGACTCCTAACTTATCTTTCTCAACATTACAAGATTTGTAAAATTTATGATATTACAACAAATACTATGCATAAAAAGAGTTACAGAAGAAAACCATGAATATTTAGAAATAAAAAGGACAGTTTATTGTTCATATAAAACATAAAAATGCAGTGAAAAACAATTTTCAATGTTTTAACTCAATGATATATCCTTAAATAAATCATCCATCAATAATGTGTCAATAATTACAGTAATTCATACAAGTGTTGTTCAAACAAGAATAAAAAATGTCGAATGTATGAAATGTCAAATTAGAGTAGCTTCGCCCCGAATAAAGTCTTTAAATGAATTTTGTGTATTTTACATATATTTGTGAAAATATTTACCGTATATATCGGCGTACAACACGCACTTTTAACTCTGAAAACTCACTTCATTTTTCCATACGCATGATAACGCAGAATATATAATGGTTGATGTAAAATCATAAGAAAAAAATCATAACCAATTTTTATAGATATATTTAAATGCAATTATATATTACTACAAACAAAGTAACTTACAATATATATTTCCTAAGAAACTTAATCCTCCTTATATATAACATGAAAAGTTCGTTGTTACTCATCCTCATTTATATTTTCATGAATGTCATATTTTACCCAAGTGTTAATTTCATGTGTTTTATACCTATTGTCGATTTAATCAAATTCATTTGATGTTCCTCTAAAATCACTTAACAATAATTTCTGATTTGATTCCCACATTTTCGTTAATGGCGCAAATTTTCAGGGACAGGACTTATGTCAAACCAGATTTTTGTTGAAAAGGAAGGACAAACTATCTAAAAAGCGAAAAAGTTGGCATTTCTGGTTTGTTTTCGTGAGAAAAACTTGATGCGTATTACATGACAGTATATGCTTGAAATAAAAATATATACTATCAAATTAATGATGCGTATTATATGCCGAGATATACGGTACATGTTATACATATTTATACGGTACATGCGGGCATTTATATAAAATATACGTGAAAATATGGGGAGTTTTTGACGGTAGTACCTCTAGTGTTATACTGAAAATGGGGTAAAACGGTGGTGCCTTCTTATTTTACATTTTATTAACTATTAATAAATAAATAATCACAAAATATAAATACTAATGCTCGCGATGAGATACGTATACCAGCTATACGTTTAAACGATATACGTATATCCGTATAATACCTTTTTCTGCTATACGGATACCTTAAAATATACGTTTAAACGTATCCGGATACGTATAATGCGTATCAGTTAAACGTATACATTTAAGGATACGTATATTTAATGTATACGTATATTCCACGTATCGTATCTAATTTAAATATTGGACTTCATCAATCTTCATGTTACTGAATGGAGAATAATTTGGAAATCGGTGGCGTTACGACAGGAATCCGCATAGTATGTTTTATAACATAGAGATCGAGCAATGCAAAGCATATTTTTTAAAACAGTTGCAAAAATTTCACAAAATATCAGACTTCTGATTGGCCAATCTCGTTTCGCTAACAATGAAATATCTATTTTTAGATTTTTTTTTAGATATCTATCATTTAGATTTTTTTTTTTTGTTCATCTCATGGTAATGAGCTCAGATACCCCGTTATTTTACATTTTGTGTAGGTAATGCATACAAATTGTATCCATTGTAAATAAACAGAAAAATTAAACACTTTTTGAGCAAAGAATGAGAGTATAAATGTTTCAGATTTACTGTCAGTTCTTGTTAAATTAATTTTTTTATTTTTATTTTTTTTTAATTCTTTATTCTCTTATTGTTTTACACTCAAGATTGCACCCGAGCGTAAATACTATTCTTTCCATAGAGTTAATAATTTCTAACTCTGTTAATGTATAATGAAATTTCATTTTTTTAATCTTGACATTCGTAGTATTTTTTATACAAAACGAAATGGAACCCGTCGAAACACGACGTTAAAAATAAGTTTTAAAATGACTCCATCAATTCATTCTTGATTTCAATTTTATTTCTCTGATACTTATCAATTGTTTTAAGCTAATTAATTTTTATGTGAAAATAGAGAAAACATTTTTCTATAATGTTAGAACAATTTGCAGATGAAACAAAAATTTAATGCTTTCGATTGATTATTTCTTTACATAGTTTCCTAGTTCACATTTCATAATCGGAATCACTGACAAAGAAGGTATCCAGACTGCGCATACTCAGATTTTCCTGAAAAAAAAAAAATACTAATTAAACTACTCATGTAGGTAATGATGTATCAGTGAAAATTAGTGGCGGAATTGCAGTAGAAAACGTGTAAATATATATATATATATATATATATATGTGCTGTCGAATATTTGGCGTAAAAAGACGAAAGTATCACACGATTTGGCGAGCAGCACTTTTCTCCGCCAAAAGCAAACGATTTTAATACAACTGAAAACTTTTGGAATTTTAGATTCCGTGTAAATGTTATTTAATGAATTTAAACATAAACAATTAGAGAGTTTAATATATTATATAGATATATACAGATTAAACTGCATATATATATATTATTAGTTGCTGTAGTAATTTCATTTACTTCTGAAAAAATATTTTAATGTATAAAAAATTATTATTCAGTAAAATTATTTTCATACATTTAAGCGTATTCAAAAATAAAAGCCAGATGTTTCCATAGCAAAAAATCGAATTGACAATGCTCAACTGGACTTTGAACTTGAAACAATTTTAATTAATTTAAATTTAAATATCGTTTTAAATCTCAAATTTTGATGGTTAAATTTGAATATAAAGTCACATAAATATCAATATAACGAAATCATTCTTAAAACAAACTAAAGTTGATAAAACCAAAGATATTTAATTTATCTAAACATGTTGAACATAAAACTCTTTTCCTTTAAAATCAATTTGACATAAAAAAAAATGAAATTGCTTTTCATCGCCAACCGATTATAAATCGCCAAATAACGAAATTTTCATTATTTTTTACGGACAGGGTACGGAGGTTCTGCCGATTTTTTTTTTTTTTTTTTTTTTTTTTTTTTTTATAAACGTGTATATCCTCGTAAGAAGAACATTCTCAAATTTTTTCAGATTTTTCGGAGTATGCCCGTATGGACCTTCATTGTGAGTCATTCCTACAAACGAGATAATTTGCTTTTTTATAAATTAACATACCCAATGAATCCTTAAAAAAATAATGAAATATAATTACTATCATAATCACATTCAAAAGATTTTTTAAGCAATTTGACATGATAATAATTTTATGCTCTACATAAACTGAATATCTATCTTTTTGGTTAGCAGATTTCAGTTTAATGAAAAAATGCTGCATTCTATATAGTAATCTAATTCTTATGATTTACAGTATTTTTTTACTTCATTTTTTAAGTTGGTTGAAAGAAATTTGAAAATAATTTAAAATGTCTATAAACTGACTGACAGTTTCAATTGAATGGTCTAAAGTTAATTTTATTCCAATTTTATCATGTTACAATTGGAATTATACAGTACTTTATTTAGAAGTAATGTAAGTACGATAAAAGTGAAAGCTATAGCGTTGTTAATTGGCACCATCATTTTACAATTCTAAAAATTGTAATTGGGTTTTGGCTACCGTTCAAAAGTAGACCACATTTTTTTGACGACAACAAAGAATGTCACAACGAAAAAAATAGGACTTTTTTTATAATAAGGAATTGTTAAATTAATTTACAATAAATTTATAAAAAATATTCTTATAGAATGTAAGCCTTATATGAAGTATTTTTAAATCATTCTTTATTAATCTTAAATTTTCTGACATTCTTTACTAAATTCTTTTCCCAATTTGTTATTTAAAAATGAAGACATCTTACCTAAAATTAATTTTTGAAAGCGAGAGAGAACATGTCATCAAGATGAAATAATCCATAAAGTTTCCAATCATCATCTTTACAATCTAGAAACGAAAAATCAGTGAAAACTGCGTCATTTTGACACCATCAAGTAAAATTTTCTCTTTACAGGTGTTAATGTTAAAAATACCTTACCAACTTTCATCGAACTTTTTTCATGTACTAGATATAGCCATTTTTAAGCTTAACTTGTATATATTAAAATTAAAACATATTTCCTATTTCATTCCAATAAAGGAAAGTGCATCAATAAAATTTAATTGCATAAAGGTAAATAGACCCAATAAACAATATTCTCATGATGTCACAATAAACGTAAAAATTTTATTCGCTTATCAAAATAAAGTACACGTGTATAATATTTTTTTTACCGAAATATAACTTGCAAATTAAAAAAAAAAAAAAAAAAAAAACATACAAAAAGGCAAAAATCTGAATATTTTTCTTTTTTTGCAACAAAGGAAAGAGTAAAATTGTCACTGTTTTGAAGAAATTTCGTGAAAAGTTTTTAAAATTAAAAATATAATATGAAAATGGAAATAAATTAGAAAAAATATTACAAAAATAATTCTCAAGATCAATCCAGTATAAAACTCAAGGCTGATGATTAGAAACAAACAAACAAAAAACAGTCTGGTGTTTAAATATATATATGTAAGGGCATTCATTATATTTAAGTTTTGTTAGTATTAACAAGTATAATTTTTTTTGTAAAAATATTTATAAATTTCGATTGGTTATAGATTGGAAAATAATAAGTTGGATAACTTAGAATCCTAATGCACATGATTAAAATGACTTTCTTTTTTTCTTTTTTTAACTATGTTTTCAAAAGTATTAAAAAATGCTGTCGTGAACAACAAAAAAGTTTTAATATGTTTTTAAGTATTTAAAAGTGCTTGACAAGTGCTTCTAATTGAGCATGAGAAAGGACAGGGGGTCCCTTCTTGGCTGCAGCTCATTGTCACTGCCAAATTTGAAAAAAAAAAAAATCATATAAATTATAATAAGGATAAAAAAATGTTTTACGTTCATAAACTTCCTTCAAATTTAATTTCTTTTGCTTTTTTAAAAAAGGAGGGGGCGTCAAGAATGGAGATTTCACCGTAGTTATAAGTTTTAAAATTTTATTTTCTTAAAAAATACGTCTATTTTCAAAGCAACAAATAAAATAGCTGTTTTAGAAATGGAAATAAACTAACAATACAAGTTTACAACAAATGAAATAGAAAAATTTGCAAAGTTGTTAAACGTAATATTCTTTGCATTAACGATTCATAAAAATAGTATTTAAAACTGTTAAAAAAATAATGTACAGAATGTATTGCAATTTAGAATACATTAAATTTATTTAAATCACAATTGAACGTAAACGAGCTTGTTGTTTTTTATGAGTTTCCTGACAGTTGTGTTTGTAGAAGTTTCTACATAAAATCAACTTTATAAGACAGAAATGTCTTTTATTTCTATAAAATTATAGATAATGGAGCTGGCATTATTTTCACGAAGTTAATTGAAAGGAACAGAATCACTGAATGATTATTGGAGAATTTAATGACGTGTTCAGATCTGCCCCAATTAGACTCTTCATAAGTTCCCCACATTCCCACAAGAGTTAAAATGACAAATCATTAACATTTCTCAATTTTAATTCAAATAAAAAATCATAAATATTTATTAGTATCCATAGTATATGTTAAAGCAAAAAAAAAAAATAAATAAATAAATAAATAAATAAAATTGCAAGTTGGAGATTTTACTTTTGAGTTCAGTAAGCAGTATTTTGGCTCCTGGGGACAAACAAAATGTGGAAGAGCTTCAAAAAATTTTCCATGTGTATATAGGTGCTACCATCTTTGGTAATCTTTTTAAATAAAAAAACATATAATAACTAGTGAAAAATGGCAATGTTCTCATATGCCCCATTTTCACATGTGCCCCAGTCTCCCCCATATATGTTTCTTAATTCTGTGTATTAGGTTTTGAGACAGAGTGCCCACAAAATTCATGTCACATACAGACAGACAAAGTCACAGACTCACAAACACACAGGCCGATATTTCGTAAAAACATGTTTTTCGGACACTTTTACCCTTCAAACGTGTAAACCCGTTTTAAAGTTTTCCCGAATCATACTTTTTTTTTTTTCTAAAGATACAAGAAAATATAAAAAACTAAGTACTGCGCCATAGATTTTTCAAAGATTAGTTTGATTCTACACACAACTAATGTAAGACATTTTATAATAAATAACTTAGTTTTTTTTTTTTTTTGGGGGGGGGGGGGAATCTAAACTGAGGAAGTATTCAGATTTTTTTAAGTACCTGCATAACAAGTCGTAATTAAGTAAACACATCGTAGTTCTTTGAACAAAGAATCGCGATGGGGATACTCTACCGGATATTTCTGAATGTTTCTAATCCGCAGAAAAACATTGAAGCATCACATACATTGAACGAAAAACGTTTAAACGTTTATACGTTTAACCGCTTGGATAAGATCCGTATATACGATATATCGTATATGCTGTTTTGTGTAATACGTATAACCGCCGATACCGTATTATACGTATAGCAAATCCGTATTTCGTATGATGCGTATTATACGTATACTCGTATAAACGTATAATCGGGAGCTCTAATAAATACATTTACTACATTTAGATAATAATATGTTAGATAAAAGAATATATTGTTACTTAATATAAAAATATATTTGGAGACAACTTCAATACAGCTTTCAAAATTTAATTGAAAACAATGCTTCACAATAATAGTTGGATATATAATTAATTGCGTATAATGTTGCTAATTTATTTTCCAAAATAAAAAATAGAAATCCTAGTTTAAAACCTTGCCAATAGAGCACAATTCTGAGGATAAAATGTGCACAGTTTATCCTGCTTTTTAGCTCACAGGCTATCATAGCCTGAGAGCTTATGTGCCCGTCCGTTCTGTATGTATGTGCGTAACGCGATAACTCATGATAAAAATATCCGATCCTCTTAAAATTTTGTATGTAGGTATATCCTGACAAGGCGCTTCCCTGATTAGTTTTTGAAGTTCATTCGATATGTATAACAGGGGGAACGGGGGCCCATGCCCCCCTTTAATGGATGTAAATGGGTTTTTCATGCAGAATTAACAGTTTTTGTCCAAAATTTAGATATAGGATCATTCTGATGAGGCGATTCCGTGACTGTTATTATGTGTTCATTGAATAAGTATAAACAGGGGGAACGGGGGGCTCATGCCCCCCCCTTAATTGATATAAACGGGCTTTTCATGCAGAATTAACAGTTTTCGTTCAAAATTTAGATAAAGATAATTCGGATGAGGCGAGTCCATGGCTGTTATTAGGTGTTCATTGAATAAGTATAAACAGGGGGAACGGGGGGCTCCAACCCCCCCCCCCTTAACTGATATAAACGGGATTTTCATGCAGAATTAACAGTTTTCGTTCAAAATTTAGATATAGGATCATTCGGATGAGGCGATACTGTGGCTGTTATTAGGTGTTCATTGAATAAGTATGAACAGGGGGAACGGGGGGCTCATGCCCCTCCCCTTAATTGATATAAACGGGTTTTTCATGCAGAATTAACAGTTTTCGTTCAAAATTTAGATATAGGATCATTCTGATGAGGCGAGTCCGTGGCTGTTATTAGGTGTTCATTGAATAAGTATAAACAGGGGGAACGGGTGTTCTAATGCCCCTCCCCTTAACTTGCATAAATGGATTTTTCAATCAGAATTGTCAGATTTCGTTCAAATCTCTGAATAGTTTTGGAAGTTTAATGGTTAAGTATAAATAAAAAAGGGGAATAACTCCTCTTAAATTATATAAATGCTAAATGGGTTTTTATTAAGAATTATCCGATTTGCTCTGAATTTTGGATATAGATTTTTTAATATGATAAAGCATGTACTTGATAGTTTAGGAAGTTCAATGATTAAGTATAAAAAAGGAGAAAGAGGTGAGCTGCTTCCCCTTCTTATTTTTTTTTTTTTCGAACGGAATTAACGAAAATACAAGGAGTTATGTACAATTAGTATGCGTAGCCTGTGAGCTCAATGCCATCAGTTTAACTGGGCAATATTCTTTTTATTTATTGAAGTAAAAAATATTGAAAATTAGGACGTGGTACAAAGTTACACCCCATGGTTCAAAGTTACCTTAAATGACTATACTTTTGATAATTTTGTGAAAAAATTATGAAAGTCAAAAAGAATGTTGATGAAGATAATATTAAAAATATTGATTAGAATAATAGTGGTAAAACATTATTTTTTCGATTCTTCACTTTCTTCTGCCGTTAAGCTATCGTGTTGTCTTCTTTTAACAATGCTTTTAATTTATTATAGAAACAGTGATGCAAGGGTATGTAATCCAAAAAAGATAGAATGTCCTTTATCTTTTTTGCCGAAGTTTCCTTGAGGGGCAAAGAAGACGCTTGGACGTGCTATGATTATTAATTTTATTTTCTAATTAAAGATCTGAGTGAAAGAAGATGTTATGTAACAAAAGTTACAAATCGAGAAAATTGAAGTGAAAGTTTTTTGTTGTAATTTAATTATTTAATTCGTTCTTAGTAGAGTATGTTTGAATGTTGTGTGATACTAAACTCTTCTCGAAAAGAATATTAACATTTAATAATTAAAAATTAGAAATCATTTCATTATTTAAATGATTAAATATAAAAATATTTTATACCAAAAGATATTGTCACATATCTTCAATACTAAGAAAAATTCATTATTTTTACCGAGTGATGTAATTCCTCATAATAATTTCATCTATTAAAATAAAACCTTTTTTTTAAAAAGTGTATATATTCTTCTACAAAATCCTTCCATTGTCTATTCCTTCGATCTAATTTTGGACATACAAGTATGGCACTTGCAAATATTGTTCTCTATTGCGATTGATCGGGCAATATGGAAATCATTTTTAGGTTTATCCTGATTTCTATTCAGAAATTAATCGCAATTAATGTGTCTATTTAGCATTGCCCTTGATAACGAGCTAAATACCACATTTCCAATATTATTCCAATTTTTGACAATTCCTCTGTTTGATATAATTTGTCATTAATGAGTTATTCCACATATTGATGTTGATTTGTAGTATTATCTAATGGTTCTATATATATATATATATATATATATATGTATGTATGTATGAACAATCGTAAAAAATAAGTGAACACCCTCTACTAACTCCACAAAAAATTATCGTAGAAGAAAATTACTGGTACCGAACAGTTAGAAATAAAGTCCATTATAATATATAGATAGTCCATTATAAAATATAAATAAAAGGTACATTAAAACTTGGAAAAATTATGCTGGGATATGAAACTTTTGTTACATTTGGTACTTTTCCTTAATCATACAATTTTTAATCGATTTAATAAAGTGTAAATTACCTTGTTTATATTTAAATCCGTGTATGTTTGAATCTATTGACAAAAAATTTATAGTAAAATGCATATTAACTTATTTTGTATATTTGCAACAGAGTAAGCGATGAACCCAAAGAAGAGCCTAAACCCGAAATATCAGAGGCCGAACTTGCTTTGGAGGTAAGAAAATATCTATTCAGCATAAAATATATACAAAAAAAATCTTCGTAAAAATATATGTAAAAACAATTTATCATTATTAAAAATGCTTGAAACAAAATGCATTTTTAAACAGCAAAAAGTCATTCGTGATTTTATTTGGATGCTTTTTTGTTTATCTGTGCTTTAAGTAAAAGGCTGAAATAACATCTCAATTCAATTTATTGTTATTACCACAAATTTTCTCCAACAGTTGCTATACAGCACGAAAATGTTTTAAGTATTTCCTATTTTTTTTTAAACTAAATTGCATCTAGTAAACTATCACTTTTAATTTCTTTAAATAACATTAAATAATTTTAATCTCTATCCAATATTAATATGGAATTTTAGGTTTCTATAGTATAAATAGTATAGTAGGCGAAGAAGATGCTTGGACGTGCTATGGTTATAAATTTTATTTTCTAGTTAAAGACCTGAGTGGAAGAATATGTTATGTAACAAAAGTTAGAAATCGAGAAATTGAAGTGAAAGATTTTTGTTGTAATTTTATTATTTAATTCCTTCTTAGTAGAGTATGTTGGAATGTTGTGTGATACTAAACCCTTAATTGAAAAGAATATTAACATTTAATTAAAAAAAATTACAAATCATTTTCACTATTTAAATGAATTTGTCAGAATATGGTTACTAAAATTGTAGGAGTTTTTATTTCAAACAAAAAAAAACAACAACAATAGAAAATAAAATACATTTTCGTATACCAGTGTTTTTATTTAAACTGCGACTGCTTGAATCCATGTAGTGTTGCCATTTGGACTTCTTTTATTGTTTATATTGTTTCATTGCTTTCTTTACTCCATCTTATTTAATGCCAGTGTAATGTAGGGTTAAATAAGTCGAATAACACAATTTTTTATAAAGTGATAACAATAAAAAAATCGATTTTTAAAAAAGAAACTCAATTAGCAACATTGTTTTCAAATGAGATGTAGCAGATACCACAAAGAAGGATGATCTCTATGAAGGATAAAAACCATCTTGACTTTCAATACGTAACTTTATAAACGTAATATATTTAATTTTTTGTACAAGAGTTAATGTATTTTCCAGATACATTACGCACAAAATCACTTATCATTTAACAATGGAATATTTCTTTCAAAATATTTTTAAAAAATATATACAATTATAGACATCCTAAAAGCGCATATTCATTTCAAATCACTTATTATTCATATCGAAAAGCATCTGGAAAATGTTGTATAAAACTGAGGAAAAATTCTTATTTTGAATGTTAAAATAACATATTCAAAGCACATGAGGTTTCAGAAAGTAAGTTCCGTAAGAAATTAAAATCGTGAAATGTAAGGCTAGGAAACACTTTATTGCACATCGAAGTGTTGCAAGCTTTGAAATATGTTTTAACTTTATTGTCACACGAGTTGATACACGTATTTTAACGAAATACCCTAGTGTGAATGTATATCATAGTCTGTCCCCATATATAGAAGATCCTTTCCACTTTTAATGTCCTCGAAGTGGTAACAGATTGTTTGGCAGTATTGTCAATTTGAAATATCTGACCAGTAAAAAAAAAAAAAAAAAATTCTTCAATTGAACAGCATAACTTAATTATCACCAGAGAGCTCATTTTCTCTGCATTCTTTATCAAGCAGACTGTTGCACATTTCGATAAATTGTCACAGTCATTTTCATACCATTGTGTCATTCAACTATTAACTTCTCGAAAGTTGAAAGATCGGACAAAGAATCATCGCGTAATTGTTCGTCAACCCGAATGCTCCTTCACATAGTAAAAATCTATAGCCTATAAAGCACTCGTGTTTTCAAAATGTCTCAAAAGAAATTAAAATTATTTCTACTTATTGTATTTATTTATTTATTTTTGCCTTTTTCTTAATTGATGTTTCTTGCTTTTCAATTGAAAAAAAAGGAAAATGAATATTTAAATTCATTTTAATGGTCTAAATTTTGATCATAGCTCGTCAATTTCACTATTATTTTAACACTGGAAACATAAAATGATGCATTTGTTTTAGAAATGCTTTACCGAAAAAACAAAACAAAATAAAAATAAAAATAAATTATAAAAAAATTAAAACATTGAAGAATATTATACAGGATTTTTTTTTTATTTTCTTAAAAGTTTCACAAATACGAATATAATGCATGGCCACAGATTTAACATTGAAGAAAGATATTCGAGGTCATTCTTATAAAATTTGTATAACTCTTTAGATTAATAATTATTATAACTATTTTAAGATGCTATATTTAAAATTCTAATTTATATTATGTATAAAAAATAATTTATCCACCATATGAAGCCCTCATGTGTAATAGGTGCTAAATTTATATAAAAAAAAAGGTCAAAAATTAATTAAAACACTGTTTCAGTTATTTAAGCAAGTAGCTTTATACGCGATCGATGTCAGCGAGAAGGTAAAAACATCTCCTTTGTCCAGATTTTCTGATAAACTAGTCACATAAAAAGAAAGCAAAATTGTAAATACTCTTCAAACAGATTTTGAAACTTTTTATCGTAAATCATAATCACTTATTTCCCTCTAAAAATGTGTAAGAGTTAAATAATCTAATCAAACGGTGAATAAAATTAGAGAAAAATTACTGTCTATACATTTATCCTGATATTCTATACATACATACATATATATATATGTAGATTAAGGAGTCCAGGGGTATTGTTACATAAGTTTAATAATCTTGATTACTGTGTAATATTTACAAGGGAAAAGTGCAATATTTACAAGGGAAAAAATACTTAAAGGATTAAAATTATGGGGCATCTTCTGTCTTTTAGCCCTGAGCTCGGCTAAGTACCTCTTCATCAGGCGGGCTCTGGCATCCTTCTGTACTTGTTCTGTGCTTGTTGCTGGGGCCCTTTCGTGTGAAGGTGCTAACTCAGCAACATTTAGTTAACACGTGGCTAAAAAGGTCAAACACGTGTCGTACCTTGCCATGGGGCGGATGCCGAATCGGCCAAATGCATCTGAGTGAGCCTGTTACCATGGGCTCGCTATATCGACACTCGGCCAATCCGACATGCAGCTGACCACAGCTGAACGTGTACATCGATCAGGATACTGAAAATAAACCATTTCTTCAAGGGAGAGAGAAAAAAAAACCAGACGATCACTGTAAAACATGAATTTAAAAAAAAATTAATATTAATAAGAGAGAAGAACAAAAAAGGAATTTTGAAGACGTCATTAACAGCACACACAATGAAAAGAAAAAAAAAATTATATCATAATAGTTAACGTCGTTAATGTGCTCTTTGCACATCTGTCTTTTGCTTTATCATCGTTCCCCAAAGGGGGTTTCCAACACAACGTCTTCGAAACCGATATTCGTCTTCGTCTAAGAAAAAAGGTCTCAAATTTATTATAGTGTTTCTTAATACGTCTTCAAAAAAAAATAGAGAAAAACTTTAATTTTTTATGCAAAAGAAAATTGCTCAAATTGGAATAATCGTAAAAGCTTTTATGACAAAGACAAAACAAACAAACGAAAATAATTATCTTTTGTCTGTCAAAAGGAAAGAAAGAGTAGAGGAAAAAAAAAAAAATCAAAACTTATAGTTTTCCTGCTACATCATATTTTGTCATTTTTTGGGGGGGGGGGTGTAGAAGAAATAGTTTATACAGATAAACATATTTATAAAAACAATCATATTTCAAACAAAACATACAATATTTCAAAGCACATAAAATGGTACTAAGTATGTAAAAAAAATATGTCCTATATATTGTAAAAGTTAAATGTTTGTGCCAAAAAAAAAAAATCACTTGGCACCTGTTAACATAATCCTGGTTAATGAAATAATAATAATGATAAAAATGCTTTAGCCAGCCAACAAAAAAAAAAGCACTTGACTTAGCTTTATTTATTGCTGTGGCATATTTCACATTCGAGGGAATAATTAAAAAAAAAACACCATTATTCCCTCTTCGTTGCGTGGAGGAGTAAACACAAAACTAAAACCACATCTGTGTTTGTGATTTTGCAAGAGAAAGAAGAAAAGAGAAAAAAAAAAAAAAACACTCGTAAACGTAGAGATTATCTTGCAGTAAATTCTTCCAGTCACTATGAGTCAGTTTATATCGACTGTGTCCAATATTTCATCATGTCAGCTGCCGTAGTGGTAATCTGTGGGCCTTCATGTGACCCAATTTTTTTAACTTGATATCGTTCGTTGGGATGCACTGCGGTAATCTGGTATGGGCCACAAAAATTATCTTGAGATAGGTATCATGAGTCAAGTCAGTCATATAAAATGAAAAAAAAAAATCACAGCTTTCCATAAGCTGGGTAAGACTTAGTTCAAAAACCAATATGTAAATAAAATAGTGAAATCCATAATAGAAAAATAATGCACTGATGGTTTTTCGTAAAAAAAAATATTAAAGTACGAACATCTTGAACAGGTTTCAGGTTGGGAGAGAAAAAAAATAAATAAAAAGTAAACATCTGTGTAACAAAATATCTTGCTTGAGAAAGAGAGAAAAAAAAAAGTCTCACTTAGGATCCAACGCTGATAACACACTTTTTCTCCCCTTTTGCATACTTTTTTTTTTTCTTTCTTGTCTTTTTCCATTTAAGCGTCGCGGTGAATCGAATGGCAACGATTAGGAGGAACACAGAGCATATCAAAACGTTGAAGGTATCTAGTACCATAGATGAACATCTTGCCATCGGTGACTCATAACAGCAATCTGTTTGCATTAGGTGACATAAGACACCGATGAAAAGTATGGGGATCATATATTTAAGAATATTCCGCATAGCATCGTTGTCACCAACTGTTCCGTGACCAAGGGTAGTGGAAACGTCTCTTCCGGAGAAATGTTTAGCTTGTTGATTTTGAGGGGAAAATAGGACATTAGGCTCTTCTATATTAGTGCATATTTCATGTGGCACGGGGTCGTCTGCGAAGCATGGAAGTGTTCCGTTGAATGAGTTGTGGTGTGCCATGTCAGTACAAACAGAAGGCGTGTTATGTGACGTAAGGGGGGCTGGTAAGAGAGTGTTGCTCGCGGGCTTACGGGTGCGTATGCAGTTAATGAAAACATCCGCTTGGGGAGTTTTATGGAGCGATATCCCGTCCTGACCACACGTTAGTGTACCCTGTGTAAGCACGTCCCGCCCTACAATAAAGGGGGTGGACATTTGTGATGAGTTTACGACATAAACTCTAGTAGAGAACAGAGTTCCATCTATTTGAATATCCGTTTTAAATGATCCTAATGGCGTTAAACTGCCACCACCAAAACCGTCCAGTTGTATGGTTTCACATTGTAGGGGAGGGGAGCCAACTAATTTATAAAAATCCTCTCTTATTGCTGTAATCGCACTTCCCGTATCAATTAATGCGTCTATTATGACATCCGCAATTTTGACTAATTTATTCATGTTGGTATACGATTGCTGTGAGTCTACGACGTGGACTTTCTTATCGCGCTTTAACCCCGAATGTTGTTGGGGAGGGGTGCCTCGGGTTGTAGGCTGTTTTTCCCCAGTGCGCTCGCCACATTCAAAAGACCGATGGCCCCATAAAGAGCAATTAAAGCATTTCGGGCCCTTATTTTTATTATGACAATCTGCGGAAACGTGGTTTCCTAAACCGCAGTTAAAACAGATAATTTTACGTTCATTTTTAAGGTGTGGTGTAGGAGTAGGGCCTTTCGCATGATACGACATGCGTTTCACCTGACCACTGGCTGATCGGCAAATTTCATCATAAATTAGCAATTTTTTCTTAAACTCTACTAAATCGGAACAGCCATATAAAATGGATTTATTTTGGGGTGTATCTCTAATACCTTGTATCGTGTAATGAATTAAAGAGATGTCATCCACATTCCCTCGCTGCGCGATTTCTTTCATCTTCAAAAAATATTCCAATAATTGTTCGTTTGGTTGACATCCGCGGTTTGCTAATATTTGATGTATTTGTGCGGGCGAAGCCGTTTGATGAAATTCGCGGAATAAAGCTTCCTTTAGTGCGGAATAGGAATTAATATTAATTTCAGCTCTAATTACTAGCAATGCTAAACCTTTTAAACTCCGTTCTGCGAAAACAAATTTTTGAATATCTGAGAGGTTCAATGATTCCGAGAGTGTTTCGAATCGTGTAAACCATGTTTGGATGTTTTCAGATTTTTCCCCGCTAAACGGCGGAATTAATTGTTCTATGTCGGTGAAAGAAATATTTTGTTTACTTGCAGTGTATTGCGAATGTACAACCATTTGCTGTGGTTGTATTTTTAAGGGGGAAATTAATTCTGTGCTGGCACTGCTGTCGTTCTGATTATGCTCAATGTCTGTCTCCGAAGCCGAAATATTCCCAAATGTTTCCTTAAAAGCAGCAATGTCTGATAATGCGACCAAAATGCGAGTCGCTATCTCATCTTTATTTCCATTTATATCTATGGATAGCAGATTAGCGACTGTTATCAATTGCAACTGGTCAAAAGTATCAGTAATTTCTTTCAATTTGTTGGCGAATTCAGGGCTACCTTCTTTAAACGGTAATCCGGTATAAACCCTTAAATTAGAACGATTTCGCCTCGCTTCGTCTTTTCCAAAAATAAACAAATGTAGAAGCTGTATTTTATCGGCTTTGGCAGTTTTTAACTGCTGTCTGATCACTGGGATCGCTTGGAGCTCCATTACTCACAGCAAAGAAATAAGGTATAGTAAAAAAAAATATCACTTACTGCTATTTAAGTGTAATCCAATTTGATCTATGCTACTTTTTCAATGAAAAAAAAATAAATCCACGGTATGCACAAGAACATCACAAATTACAGGCGGCGACCGACACTACTGACACACTTTCTTCATTTTCTTTTTCTTTTTCTCCCTTCTGGTGAGCTGTGGGACCGCGCTGATAAGCAGAAAGTATAAACATCATCTCGCTGTGTCGGATGGGGACTAGGGGAAATATAATCTTTCCTCTTGCACACTGCACATCAATCCATATGCAAAAATAAGAACTCTTGCAGTGCAGGTTGTTTGGGGGTCCAAGTAGGCCGCAGCCCCCATGTAGATTAAGGAGTCCAGGGGTATTGTTACATAAGTTTAATAATCTTGATTACTGTGTAATATTTACAAGGGAAAAGTGCAATATTTACAAGGGAAAAAATACTTAAAGGATTAAAATTATGGGGCATCTTCTGTCTTTTAGCCCTGAGCTCGGCTAAGTACCTCTTCATCAGGCGGGCTCTGGCATCCTTCTGTACTTGTTCTGTGCTTGTTGCTGGGGCCCTTTCGTGTGAAGGTGCTAACTCAGCAACATTTAGTTAACACGTGGCTAAAAAGGTCAAACACGTGTCGTACCTTGCCATGGGGCGGATGCCGAATCGGCCAAATGCATCTGAGTGAGCCTGTTACCATGGGCTCGCTATATCGACATATATATATATTTTCAAAAACTGAAAGTAATTTACATTTTTAGCGTTTTTACATTAACGATGAAGATCTAAATTTTTTTAACATATCCAGTGTGAAAACAATTCTAAACTCAATATTTATCTCTCGAAGGATGTCTGAAAATTGGTATTTCTTAATTGTTACATTATTTAAAAAGTTAAGTACACTGTAAAAAAAAATTCTGTAAACGTACTAAACCTTTTCTAGGAAACTGGGATGCCAAGAACTTTTCATGTAACGGTAACAGGAAAAACCCATGTAATCGATTCTAAAACTTGAATTTTTGCTGTTACCGTTACAGGAAAACTTCTTGGAATCCCAGTTTCCTAGAAAATGTTTAGTACCTTCACAGAATTTTTTTACAGTGTATTATTTATTTAATTGGAATCATTTAAGGAAACAAAATGCGGCCGTAATGATTTAACATAACAATGAAAAAATATATTTATAAGTGCCAAGCATTTAAAAAATGTATTACACAAGTTAGAAACCTAAAATAAATATTTTTAATTGACTTTTACAAAGAAATTAAGGCGAGTTTACAAAACAAAGCCAACAAGAACTTTTAGTATGCTTAAAAGAAATATACCAAATATTACTTTTAAAGGAAAAAAAAATATTGTTTAATTTTTTTAAAAAATGGTATTTAAATAAAAACACATTATCGAAAACTAAAATTAAACCGTACACTGTAAAAAAAAAAATCTGTTAAGGTACTAAATATTTTCTAGCAAACTGGGATTCCAAGAACTTTTCATGTAACGACAACAGGAAAAATTCATGTAACCGATTCTGAAACTTGAATTTTTGCTGTTACCGTTTCAGGAAAAGTTCTAGGAATCCCAGTTTTCTAGAAAAAGTTTAGTACCTTTACAGATTTTTTTACAGTGTATTATTTATTTAATTGGAATCATTTAAGGAAACAAAATGCGGCCGTAATGATTTAACATAACAATGAAAAAATATATTTATAAGTGCCAAGCATTTAAAAAATGTATTACACAAGTTAGAAACCTAAAATAAATATTTTTAATTGACTTTTACAAAGAAATTAAGGCGAGTTTAAAAAACAAAGCCAAAATCAAGCCTTATTATGTATAAGAAAATCAATTTATTACTTAAGTTCAAAAAAGTGTTTTTGATTATTGATGCATGGAATAATTCTATTAATTTAACAATAATTTTTCATTTTATTCTCTTTTTAAATAATGTATTTTTGTATCTTATGAAAGTAGAAGATGCGAAAGAAAAAGGAAGAAGAAGAAGCCTTTTGGGTTGAATATTTGGAACAAAGGAAAAAACAGAGACAGAAAGAAGAAGAAGATTTAAGAAAATTAAAAGAGCGCCAGGTACATTTATTTGTGTTTAAATATATGCATACACTAAGTGCAACATAATCTATTGTTTGTACATCGTGTCAATAAACGGTAAAGTTATTTAGGAAAAATTTATTTACTCTTATTAATTTGCAACAAGATTATTAATTTGCCTTAAAGATTTTATGAGTTAATGCAAAATAATGAAAGTATTCAAATTAGTAAATGCACACTGTAAAGAAAAATCTGTAATCCTACAGATGTAAATTTGCCGAAATCTGTACACTCTATAAGAAAAGATGTAAATGTACAAAACTAATTTTTGTAAAGCCACAGAAACCTGTAACTTTACAAGCGAATCTCCTAAAATTATAGTTATATTACTAAAATTTTATCTGTAACCTGGGTTGCAATTACATAATATATTCTAGGCATTCCAGTTTCCTAAAAAAATTCTTAGTAACGTTACAGATTTTTTGATTTTCAGTGCAAATTTGTATCTGTTACATGAACTTTTGCTGTTGCCGTTACGTAGAAAGTTCTAGGAATCCCAGTTTCTTAGAAAATTTTTAGTAACTTTAAAGATTTTTTTTTACAGTGCAGGCACTCTTTCATAACATCAAATGTTTTTTTAATTTAATTTATACTTATTTTAATTCTGCAATGTTTGTGGATGTTCCTGCGAAGCATATTGCGTCTCGTGTCGGTGGAAAGTGGTACAAAAGAACTTTGCAACACGTGCATGGTTAGACTAGTTAGTTTATAATTACTGTTAAGTTAGAATTCAGTTACGATTAGGTGACAGTTAAGTTACATTTAGGTTATAGTTAGGTTACGATTAGGTTGCAATTATGTTAGGTCGTACATAATATTTAAATACCGTTTAGATGACAGTTAGGTTAAAGTTAAGTTGCAGTTAGGTTACGGTCAGATTACGGATAGGTAATCTGACCGTAATCTGATATGAGGGGGCGACTAAGTTGCATTTATGGTATATTTAAGTTACTGTCAGGTTCCGGTTACGTTGGAGTTAGATTACAGATAGATTACGATAAATTAAGTTACGGTTAGGATTTTATCCACAGAGTGAGCATATTTTGATTAAAAGTATATACTTAATTTAGTACTATAGCTCTGAAATTACAATACTATATACTAACCTTTTACCTAATCATCGAGTATTGATTTCAATTACGTAGTCGGATTCCCGAGTGATATAATTAATTTGAAAATCAAAATATTTCACTCAGGACTTCGATGTGAAAAAATAAATTGTTACGTGACTTAACAGTGATTTTTACTGACAAATATTAACATTTTAACACGAAAATCACGCAATTGTTGGATACATATTCCTTCCCCAATTTTCCATTGTAGGCATTTGGAGTATTTTAACCGCTAAAGATTAGTTGTTTATTTTTTTAAACTGATTTTTCAAACTATCAGCGGCCACGTATTTCAGACAACGTAATTTCGTGTATTTCAAGTTAGAGATAAAATCACAAATTTGAGGTTTGTTTAATATTATTATAACGGACCCGCGTAACGCCAGGTGGGTAAGCTAGTATATTTATATAATTTAAGGTGCGGCGAAGAAAATGAACAGACAAGTGCGAGTACCGTTGGCGCTCGGAGAGTTCGGTTCAGTAAACGCATGAACTAAACGTCTTTAAGGGTAATAGCTCAGTGAATTACCTACAGACGTTTTCAAAAATATTTACCAACAATGCTTTTATAATTCTCTACGATAGGTACCACCAATGCTCCTCAAAACCTGTACTGAATGCTCCCAAATCAAAAATTGTGTGTAACAGAAAAATGTGCCTTTCTCAAAAACTGTGCAATCTAGAATAATCGCTATAGTTTTCTTGTAGTTTATAGGTTTAAAGAAACATCTACTACTTCCTACTTTTTCACAATTTTAGTTTCATTAGATTCGGAATTACCTGGAAGGGGGGGGGGACATATTTTTACGCTATATTTGCGACGATAAAAAATATAATATCTATAATTAAAATGAACGTATTTCTGAGTTCAGCGTTACAAAAGCTTTCATCCGATACTCCACTCGATATACAAAGAAAAGATTTTTTTTTCAAGTAACCCAATAAGCCTGAATACATTTTTCTAAAATATGTTTGCGAATGTTTAATAATCTCTGTAAGTTATGTGGGTCAATAGTCTTTATTACTTCCACCAATTTGAACTTTTCAAGTTTCATAGATAGTTTACGTATAAAATGGCTACGACAAACAGACAGGCACAGGAGTTTTGATTTAACTTTTTAAGTACAAAACCCTAAAAATTATGTTAATGAAGAAATATTTTTTGTTTATGAAGAAAAACTTTCGGATACCGGTGTTAATGTTAGCAATTCCACTGGTGAAAAATACATCAAATGTAATTGGCATTAATGTTACCATTTTTCTTATTTTGTAGATGAAACGCAGAGAAAAGTGGAAAGAGGAAGAAAAAAGGTTACTTTCGCTCAAGAAGCAGCAAGAAGCAGAAAGAATAAAAGAAATGGTAAAAAAAAATTTTTTTTCATAATTATTATCATCAAATAAATAAATTACCATAAAATATAAAAAACACTTTTAATTTGTCTATGTTTAACATTTCCTCGATTTAATAATTCTACTAAACAACTTAAGTTATTTATTTTTAATTATATCGTATATTAGGGGAAATATCCCTTTAATGATAAGTTTTGTCTTTAATCTTCTGTAATTTTGGTATTCGGTACACAAAATTCCAAAATGAAATCTTCATTCATCTATCCGTTTACATATTATGCTACCTACATCAAGTATCCTTTCACAGATTTTTCGGAGATTCTTCGAAATTTGATTGTTCTGTAGAAAATTGTTTGCAGACATTCAAAGGGGCAGATTCTGTGTTATCTACGGATACCATGTTGCAAATCTTTTGAATGATTGTTTAATTTTTTTGTTAGAAGAAATCATTTTTCAAATGTTCATGTTTATTCTTTCATAATCATATCAAAACCAATTATTTTGGCGATTAGTCTTGTATACTGATGTAACGGTATCTCAAAATACGATGATATTCCTGGGATTGCCATATAAAAAAATCCTATTTAAACAATTTGTTAAACCGACAAATTATTCACCCACTCTCAACATATACTTGATAGCGAAAAATTCAGTTGATTTTGCGTTTATATGATTGGTTGAAGGTTTAAAATCTTTTCCTCGCAGTTTTAATCTATATTTTGCATGGACAAAGTATTTTTTTTTTCCTGTTTGACTTGCGGTGTAAAATGTTGTAGATTTTGGAACGATTTTTTTTTATGTGCGTTATTTTTCTAAAACACTTGTATCTTGGGATAGATTTATAGAATTTTAAATATATTCGCACTAACTTATAATTTTGTTTTCTATAGTTCTGCTCCCAAAACCATAAAAATAAAAATAAATAAAATGTTAGAGAGAATATTGAAAAAAATAGGATATGAAGCAGCCGGAAGCCAAACCGATCGCCCAATGTTTTGAATGCTTCAACCCTTTGAACTCGCAGGTCGATGTCTCAACTTTTAAATTTTTTCGTTGGAATCTTCAGTAATTGTATCTAGTACCATTCCAGCAACCTTGAAGGAAGGAAGATGGGAAGAAGGAGGCACAATTCCACCTGTTCCGCAATCGGCGGCTTTCCAACTTGACTAACATAATAATATTTTAAATACTTTAAAATTGATAGCGTGTCAATTATGTTATTATTGTTAATGCAACTTAACGGTGTAACCTGATATTTTAGCAGTAGTCCTCTCCCAAGAGGCATTTAAAGATTACAATATTCACTCAGGTATTCGAATGTTTTATACGTTTATAAAAAAAAAATATTATTGTTTTTATAAGTGAACATTTAAAAGATTTATATAAAATCATATCTATTTCATTGCAGGAAGAAAAGAAAGCAAGAGAAGCAGAAGCGAAAAAGAGACGATTGGAAGAAGCCGAAAAAAAACGACAAGCGATGCAACAGGCTTTGCAGCGCAACAAAATACAAGAACCAGTGACTCCTAATTTCGTAATACAAAAACGCGGCGATGACGGCCTATTACATCCAGTTTTAGAGAAAGTATGTTTTTACCAGATTTGATATAGTTTAAAATTTTACTAATCAGATATGAGACAAGAGAAAGTCTTTGATTAATTACGTAACGAAAAAATTCGGTTTCCGTGAAAAGTATTCGAAATGTAGAAGGGAAAAATAATGATAGCCAAATATAGTTACACTGTAAAACAATCCGTTAAATTTACGGTAGTTTTTGCTGTAAATTTAACGGATTTTTTTACAGTGTAGATAATAGTTATCTGTAGTTCTTTCTTTTGCGAGGATTGATTTTCATCTTTTTTCAAATTTATGAACCAATCATGAATGTTTTTAAAGGATTTTCCGTGTTCTTTCCCCTTTATATGTACGTTTAAATGGCTACTTCGCTCGCGCGAAAACATTCGTTAGCTAATGTTATGTAAGAATTTTTTTAAGGTAGCTTATTTGAATTTTACTATTACTTTCTTCTACCTTTACAAGAAGAAAGTATTGGATTCGTGAAAATTTTCTAATTCCGACTTTTGATGGATTTACCCGTTTTAGGAACCAGAGAACCCGAAAAACATGTTCTTACAAAATGTCTCTCTTTGAGTCTGTCACTCTGTCTCTGTGTATATAACATAAATTTTGTAGGCGCTCTATCTCAAGAATTAATGCATGGGATTTAATAAGAATTTATATTCAGGTAGTTCCTGATATAAATTGATGCTCATTAGTTTTTGGTGTAAATCGCTCAACAGTGGCAGTGCTATGCAGCATCGTTTAAGTTTTCCGCAATTGCTCAATCTCAGAACTAATGCACTTATTTTGATGAAATTTCAGATTCGATTTGTCCTTGGCATGAAATGACGTTTTTTATATTTTGGTGTAAATCACTCAACAGATGGCGCTACTATGCTGCATGCTGTGCGATTTTCGCAATAGCTCTATCCTCAGATTTAATGCACGAAATTTCCAAAAACTTCATATTCACTTAGTCCTTGACAGAAATTAACTTTTTTTTAACTTATCTATCAATAGGTGGCGCTTCTATGCTACATTTTGTATCATTTCCGCAACAGCTCTATCAAGAGCGAATGCAGGCATTTACATACAACTTCAGACTTGATTAGTCCTTGACATGAATTGATGCTGTTTATATTTTGTTGTAAATAACTCCACTAATGGCGCTGCTGTGCTGCATTTTTTACGATTTCTGTAATAGCTTTATCTGAAGAACTAATGCACGGATTTCCATTAAACTTCAGATTCAGTTAATCCTTGACATGAATTGGTTTTGTTTACATTTTTGTGTCAATCGTCTCACAACTGAAGTTGCTATGCTTAATTTTGTAGGATTTACACGATTTTAGCGATATTCATATCTCAAGGACTAATGTATGGAATTTCATATATTTAAAATCCTCATGATGTGCAAATATTGCCCTTTAATTTTGGCACTATGATAGCCAATTTCGAAATCTTAACATGCATGAGATAAAAGAAATATTTGGGATTGCTACATTCGACTAGTTTTTAAACGTTTTTTTTCCATTTAGTAGAAGAGATGGATCTATACAAAGTCCTTTTCTTTACCTTACGATTTTCTTTGCATTTTTTAATGATAATAATTTCTCTTTCGAAATCGGTTCCGAAAGTAAAGGTACCCAATATTAAACAAAATATCTGTAAGTACAATGAAAAAAGTAAAATAAGACCTTTGTACAGGTAGATCGCAGATAGCCACTGAAAAAAAGTCGTTTAAAAATAAGGACTTGCAAACAAGATTTCTTAAAAAAATTCTTTCATAGGAACAGCATTAGCAAACAGGTGTTTTCATGTAATATAAGTGGTATGTTCAACTATATTTTACAAAGTATTATTTTCATATTTTGCCTCGATCTGATAATTCCGAACGATGATACGTTTTTGCAAACTCATATATGGTGGTGTCACCTAAAATTACGCAGTAAAGTGTATTATCATCATTTTCTCCTTGAACCATCTTTATTTTTAAGCGCATCAATACCAATTATTTATATATATATATATATATATATATATATGGAGAAATATTCTTTAATATCTTTAATAATAATTTTACAACTTTTTCTTTATTCCAAAGCAATTTATAGCTACAGTTAAAATGTATCTGGCGTGCTTGTATTCATAGCTTTGATTTATAAAGTAGAACTTTTATTCTATCCCTAATACTCACGAATTATTTTTTAATCCATTCTGTGGATTCCTACAACTGAATTGCTACTCTAAATCGTATAGAAAAAATATAATTTCAATCAAATATTAGCTTTTGACATTAAATAGGTGCCGATCGAAATAAAAATTATCTGAAGAACAATTTTGAAAAGAAGCCACATATGAAGTTCATGAAAAGGTGAGTGAGAAGGTTGGGTGTTTTCAGGAGAGAAAAGTTTGTTTCACCTCAATATTATTTCCTCATTTCAATATCAAACATTTGATTAATAGTCCCTTTTGTGTATATTTAGAAATTTACTCTCGACGAAAAAAACAATAATAATAATAATAATAATAATAATGAAACAATAAGTATAATTTAATTAATGATCCTTAAAGATTTTTACTACATACGAAATATTCTCTCACAGATGGTGTTTCCATGCTCCCGATTTACACTGGGAAGATTCGATTTTCAGGTCTTCCAAGAACGGTCCAACAAAATTTTTGTCAGGAACAAGTCCCTATTTTTCAAGATGCATAATTTAAAAAAATATATATATTTTTAGCACCACGCTATCCGTTAGTCGGAATTAAGTAGAAGTTAATGTAGTAAAACCTGTGAAACTAAACCTGACTATAATGGGATATTTTTATGATTCCGCTGAAAGGGATACTGTGAAAACCTATAATCTGAAACTAAATTCTTTTTGGATCCTAATAATTCTATTATTACAATTCTATCATTACAAATTTCATTGTACTTTTCTTGACAAACTTGTGAAAACGGAATCCGTTTCAAGGGTATCTAGCTTAGACGTAAAGATTTCATATTTCTAGTAAAACTAATATCAGGCAATAACTACTGAATCGGAATTCTCTCCAAAGAGGAATTTTCTTTCAGCACTTACCGATTCCGCTTTCACAACTTCAACTATATTACCTTTTTGTGATAGCACAGTAAACACTTCTAAGACTGAAAGTTGGCAGCAAAGAAACAAGTTTTCGTCTTAAAACTTATAATTATATGGTTATTTTTTCCGGAAGAACTTTTTACGTTACAAACAGGAGTTCATTATAGACACGCTAAGTTTTTATATGATTTACTATCTCTTTATGAACTAATATTCTCATGATTTTAACTCCCAAAATTCAATTACAGAAAAAAGTTTCGGTAACGATACATGAGCGGCTCACTGAAAGCGAAATTTGTATTGATGTTCCACGAGGAACAACAGTTTGCAAATTCCAACGATACTATCACCTTATTTATACATTATATTTGCTCCCTTTTGATCACATTTGCGAGATTATCGAGTCACGAAAACCAAATTAAAAGGCTAGTTTTGACAACAAACTTTTCTGAAAGATCGGGTGAATTTAAAAGTAAATGAGAAACTCCGTTCGATTTCTTAGTATCTGAATAATGTCGTAAATTTGATTCATTTACAAATATACAGTGTGTCCACTCTCAAAGGTGACCAATGGCTAATTTCTAAACCGTTAGTCATAGACATATAGTTCCAGTTACAAAAAATGCTTTTAAAAGGGTAAAGAATTCTTTTTTAAGCAGTTTTGGTAAAAAAAAAAAGTATTAAAAATTTACGATAATTAAATTTTTGTACGATCCCCCGGTCCTACAAGTGATATTTAGTAAAAGATTTCCATCACTTTAACAAGCAATACAAAAAGGTCCCATTCATCTAACATTAAAATTGACCGAGTTATGAAACTTTAAATTTCATGACTTAAAGCACTTTCCTGTAACTGAAAACGGATGATATGGACTAAGATTAAGGGAACGTAACCAAGTGCTTAAAGTATCATAAAGGGCGTCCATTTCCAATTCTGTCCAAATAGTCCAAGAGCCGATCGCACAAAACCCTAAGTCATCGAGCACAAGAAAAACCCTTTATTTTATGGAGGAGGAGTAATAGGGGAATTTTGTCATCCATGCCTGCCGGAAGCGGAATGGTGCATAAGCCAAAAATGAATACCACTAGTGGTTGACATTGCATTGTGTTTTCCTGTACCCAGTTTTCCAGCTTTTCATACTTTTGATTGTAGGACAAACACAATGCTAAACCTACGAGTTAACCTCTAAGGATATCAATTTTTGGCTTATGCACCACTTCACTTGCGGCAGACATGGATCATTAGATAACTCTATTACTACTCTTCCATAAAATAAAGGATTTTTTCTTGTACTCGATGACTTGGGGTTTTTTCAGTCGGCTATTGGGCCAAAATGCTATTTCCTAAACCATTTGTCACAGACATATAGTTTCAATTACAAAATTGTTTTAAATGAGTTAAAGAAATATTTTAAAGCGATTTAGCTGAAGGTGCTGCCACCGTATAAGTTTTACGGTCCTGTTAATTTTAATTAATTCACTTCTAGATAGAATAGTTGATGACGTGAATTTCAAAATTCTCTTAATCGAGAAAAATAAATTTTGAGAAATCGCGAAAAACCTTTAAATGCGTCCATTGGTTTTCATTATAAATTTGGAAAATGTAGTGTTATTTTTGCGCAGATTGGTATATACTGATAGGGAAAACAGAAGGATAAGGCGAGTTTTGAAATTCACATCCTCAAGTGCATTTTTACATACGTTTTATTTTGTAAGGAAATGAAGCTGTTTCTTTTCATGATTTTATTTTAAAAAGGTGTGTTGTTTTAATAAGCTTTTATTTTACTTATAATGTTCGCATGTATTTTTCCTAGTTCAAATTTTGTATTCAAATTTTAACTCACATCCAAGTATCCGAACGAGGTTCAAATCGCATACTTATTTCTATCCAATAACAATGTAATATTAGCACGATTTTATGTGTGTACCATTTATTTATTTTATAGGACTACACCACATTCTATTAGGTTAAGTAATTTAATGGAATTTTAAATATGTATCAATTTGTAACTGTTGGTTGAATTGTGATTGTTGGTTTTCATAATGTAATTTAACAAAATATCTGTTATTTTTTATCATAAGTGAAGTGTTTTTTTTATAAGTTATTTCATAAGTGAAACTTAACATAATTTATGTCATGCAGAATTCTTAAGGTGAGCTTGGGAAAAAATAAAATGAAATTGGTAGAGGCAATATATATTACTAAATTTATTTGTATTCGAATTGTGATATTTTTGCAATATTTTACTTAAGAATAAGCTTAAGAAAATATTTTCGCTGAATGCATAGAATATTTCAGTATAACTGTTAAAATCATTTTTTAATACAGGAATCATCTTCTTTCACACCATTAAAGGAATAAATTTCATAGAACCAATTCATAAATTTTTTTAAGAACTTGCAATTTTCTTTCTAAATGAAATTTGTAAATTGTTTAACACTTTCAGGGTACAGAAATTCAGTTATTAAAATGTTGAAATGATTGAATGACACAGGATTTTACGAACTAATTTGTTTGAAATATGTAAAAAAAATCACAAATATTATACGTAATATGAATGCATAATAATATTTAATTAATTTATAATATTAATGCATTATAACATAAATGTAAGATTTAATTATAAATACTGGTGCCATTTTGGCATTCGGTAATTAAAATAATGTGAGATATATATACAGTATTACACAGCCCATAAAGAAGTTATTTTCGTTGAAATAGTAAGTGAATAATTTTATCGTTTGTATTTATATGTAACATTTTTCGGTTATAGAAAACAGTAATTAAAGTTATAAATTTAATTGCGTATTAAATAGCCGTCATCAATGATACTTCTATTCGACGATGTTGCTAAACAAAATAATTCCAATTTTAACTTCTCATATACACAATATGGAAAAAGATGACCAAAGATGACCAGTCACTTGAAATTTTAGACATTTTGTTAAATATCTAGAAACATATACGAGGAATTATCCTGAAATTCTACGTGTGTCTAAACATAATAGTACAGGTCATACAATTCCATGAATATCTTTTCCCGAAATCCCACAGGAGACCGTCAAAAAATTGAAAAAAAAAAAAAAAAAAAAAAACGAATACCGTTTGGGTAAACCTGTCAAAACTAATGTCACAAAAGCATTCAACTTTAAATTGTGATTAAGTAGTTTACTGTAATAAACTGTGTTCATTTTTATGTGGATAGTATGATACTCGTAGAGAAAATAAGATTCTTATAAAAACAATCCCAAATTTTGCACGCTTTTTGCTTATAATTTGCAGAGTTCTTAAGATAAAAAATGTTATTTTCAGAAAATATGAGAAACAACATTGTATACAATACCATGTAATAAGAATTAAATAATAATAATAATTGTATGAAAAATGAGCAGGTTTACTAAATAGGTTTACTAAATAATGTTTATCTGCGCAAGCATCAATGCAATCGAAACGTAATTTGCATAATGTGTTAGCTAAATGTATAGAGCAACTTTTGAGAAAGTCTAAAAAATAACTTGGAAATTCTGAAAATTATCGTCGATAGAATAAGCACAAAATCCGTTGTTTCCAAAAGTGAAGCAAAACTATGAGGGGCTGTAACCGTATATTCCTTAATTAGAGTCAAAATAGAATACACAATACTGCACGTAGTACTGTATTTGAATACAGCTCCTTTTATTTATTTATTTTTTTTAACAACGGATTTTGGGCTTATTCTATCGACGATAATTTTAAGAATTTTCAAGCTATGTTTTAGGACTTTTACAAAAGCCGCTCTATACATTTAGCTAACACAGTATGCAAATGAAATTTTGATGGTATTAACACAGGCGCAGTGAAAAATTATTTAACAAATTTGCTCAATTTTCTTACAACTTTTATTATTTTTTAATCCTGATTATAGACTATTCTGTACAATGCTGTTTGTCATGTTTTCTGAAAAGAACAGTCCTTTATATTAAGATCTGTGCTAGTTATAAGCATAGATAACTTGGCAAAATTTGGGATTGTTTTTATAAAAACCTTAATTTTTATGCGACTATACATGCTATCCACATAAAAACGAATACAATTTATAACAATAAGTCACTTAATCATAATCTACAGTTTGAAAGCTTTAGTTACAATAGTTTTGACAAGGTTATCGAAAAGATATTCGTTCTTTTTTAAGTTTTTGACAATCCCCAATCTGGTTTCGTGAAAAAAAATCTTCAAAGTAATATATGACCTGTACTATTATGTTTACATACAAGGAGTTTTAGGAAAATTTCTCATATATTTTTTTAGATATTTAACAAAATCTTTAAAATCCCAAGTGGCCGGTCATCTTTAGTCATATAGTTATAATCACACTTTTTGTAATGTTTATTTCGAATCAAATATTGGTACTACTAGGTTATCCCGTGAACCGAAAATCTATCGCCAAACTATAAGATTAAATGCCAATAATGGATTATCGTGAATGTCACATTCAATGACATTAAATACGATTCACGTGTTTAAAATGCCATTAAGTGATTTTTATTTGAACTTTTTATTTGTATTTTTATTAATATTCCATTTGTTTTTTCGTTATTTAAAATAAAAATTATGTCAATATGCATAGTTTGGCAATGAGCTTGGCGATTTGTACAATTTGGCGAAATTCGTCGACGGGATAACAGAGTAGTACTCAAATATTTATATATATTCTATTTTCTATTTTGTCGATTATCTTGTATTTAAGAAATATAGTAATTTTAGGAAGTTTTTAACATTGCAGTTTCCAAGTGCATTGTACATGAGAACTGAAATGGCTAAAACAAAAGAACAATTGGCGGAAGATAAAAAAATTGCCATGCAATTGCGCGTTAAACCCCTTCAAATTGAAGGCTTGAACGTAAAAGAACTGAGAGAGAAAGCACAAGCTCTATGGGAAGCAATAGTACGACTTGAGAGTGAGAAATATGATCTTGAAGAAAGAAAAAAAAGGCAAGAATACGATGTAAGTGTGTCGATTTCTTACCAAATTTACTTTATTATTTGAAATTTATCATTTCGTCTGTTAATTTATTTCTTTTTTCTTTTTTAATGGATAAATTATCCAAATACACGTTTTCATGAGTCTATTTTCCCATATAATCGAACACATGTGTGTTATGGATAGGAATGATTATTTCTAAATACATGTCAATGAATTCAATAAAACTTTTAGAATTAATTCACGAAACAATATGAATATTTTATTGAGGCAATCGTGACAAACACGTCAAATAAATCTCCTAAGAAGTATTTCAATGAATATTTCAATAGAAATAAAATAAGATTTTTTTTAATTCAAAGTCTCATTTAGATAATATATTTTCTTATAATGTATTTTTGATAATACAATTTATCAACAATGGATGTGCATTAAAAGCATTTAATATATAATAATAATAATAATAATAATAATAATAATAAAAACAGAGCTTTTGTTACTCTTATCTGAGACGATTATGTTTTTTTTTTTTTTTTTTTTTTTTCAAATAAAACTAAAGAATAAGGTACAAAAATAATGCATAATTAATGATTTATCCTATAACCTTTCCTAAAAGTAATAAGAAAAATATATGCAGCAGTATATCAATACAATTTTATGGAGTTTTTTTTTTTGTCTTTTTAAAACGGTATTATTGATATTATTATAAAGCATTTTAAATTCATGATTTTTTGTTCATTGCTAACTAAGCAGTTGACTAATACAGAAAAGTGTCAAAGCAGGGACTTGAAACCAGGTCTCGCTTACAGCGCAAGAACATTCTACTAAATCAATCACTGAGACGATACCCAGCTTGGCACTTTCATTTTTATATGTTGGCAAGTCTGCATTCGCAAGACAAATTGGAATATCTTCATGAGCCATGAACCTATGACAAACATAAAATGAAAATTAAACCCAGCATTGTAAAATATGCACATAATTTTGTAATTATGCATTACGCTCGAAATATTACACAGTTTAGTGTTACATATTTTATTATTATTTGACAGTCTATTAATATAACTTACATCTAGAGCAAGTTTTTTTAGGGTTAATCAACTAGGATTAACAAATGCAGCTTAAAATGACACCAACAACGACTGTGTAATGTTGTGAAATGGTATTGAATTATGGGACATACCCATGAAATTTGAATCAAACAATATTGACAAATTTCTTTAAAAAAAAAAAAATATTTCTTATTTAAAATTTATCACGTGTTTATCGAAAGAAAATAATATCTTTGATATTGGTGAAATTGCTGTTACCAAAATTCTAGTGCATTATTCTTGGTATTATTTTGATTATTATATAATTATTATATTTTCTTTAACTAATTTAGTTAAAAGAATTGAGTGAAAGGCAAAGACAAATAAACAGAAGCAAGGCTCTTAAAAAAGGACTTGACCCAGAGTAAGTAGCCTGTGCATAATTTCTGTTTTCTTATAGCATTTTTTGTCTAAAATATTTTTTTTATATAGAAGCAAAAAGTAAAAGGATCAAATGCTTAAGAAATGAATGAAACTAACAATGATAACTTTTATGATATATTTTTGATAGAATGTATAATTATAAATTGGTTTGCTCTTCAATTAATGTTTGTTTTTTTTCTTTTTCAGAGCACTAAGTGGAAAATACCCGGTAAGATGTTCTAAAAGTTTAAAACATTTTTAACACTTTCCAACATAGTTTAAAATTGTTTATGAATTCAATTTTTCTGCCTGTCTGGTCGTCTGGCCGTGCGTTAACACTAGAACCGCGGAAAATTTTACCCAAGTTTTTTAAAAATAATTCACATCAGAATTTTTATTTAAGTCTATTTAAGTTATTTATTTTAAATAATTTCTGTGCAGCTTATATGGAAATTATTTTAAGAAGACTTATCTGGTTCGAATGGACATCTTTTCACTGAGTACGGGTCAAAATGACCCGTCTCCGCGGTTCTAGTGTTAACTCACGTTAACCTTTTTCTATACAGAAAATTTCTGTTCGTAAAGCAATGAAATTATTGATTGACACCAGAATTTACCAACGAATTTTTTAGAAGATAAAAACCTACATTTTAAAGCTTTTATTAAAAAGTAAACATTTTTTAAAATATTCTTGGTACTGTTTGTAAATTTGGAATTGAAATTAGGTGGTCCTGTAGGATCACTACGTTTGAAAAGATTAATATAGTCGAATTTCCACGAAATATATATGTATGTTATACAGAGTAATTCTGACATTGGATTTGAAAATAAACTGTTTATCATTTATAGTTCGACTACAAGGACATTCAAAATAATATCACTTGATTGTGAGAGGAAAAAGGCTATTGCTATTTTAAAACATATATTGTTATTATTAAAAACATATTTAAATCACCTGAAGTACACTGCGAGATGTTTTGTAAAGAATAAATTTTGCATGCTATTTGTTGTTGCTTTACAGGGATACTCTAAAGAATTCGGCTGCAGTACTAGCTATCAGCAATAATTGCTGGAGATGCGTTTTTTATTGTGGCAACTTTTTAATATTTAATGAACTATTTTCATATTACTTCGTATATATAAGCACTGTAAATCCTAAATAGTGCTGCACAAAGCATTTGGGTAAATCGGGTATTGCAGATTTTAAATTTTCAACTGCACTGTGTGTTTCTCAAATGAGCTAAATTTTACACACTACATAATATATACACAGATCTATAGGTCATATGTAAGATTACGCAAAGGATTATGTACATTTTTCCGAGAATTGCTGAAATAGGGATTCCAAATATATTGCGCGTTTTCCACATAATTTACTTCGACATACCTTCCAAAACAGTCAAATTTCATTACAGTGTTTTGAATGTGTTGGAAAGTGTTTCATAATCTATGTATGAAGTATGATTTATTTTTTCTTGCATTTTTTTAAATAATTCAAAAAATATAAATTTTAAATAGTTACTTATGTTTTTTCATTCTTATTATGTTAATTCTGTAAAATTTTTATCCTCATAATAATTTACATTAATATAAATTCCTTCAAGAAACAAAGCTAATATTTAACAAAAATGTTCTCATAGAATTTATTTCGGCAATAACTTATTAAAACTGGATTACTTTCAAATGTGTGTGTTACTTATATTGCACGTTTAAACACTATACTGTAATTTCATTAGTATTATTGATGATGTCACGAAAATTATACGTGGCTAGTTTTATCATATTACTAACAAAATACGTTCCACAAAAATTTCATGAATATGTAAAAAAGTTTAGTATAACCTATATATGAAGTGTAATTTTACTCTCAAAAGTATTCTATTAATTATTCTACTGGTGGTTATAATTAAAGTTCCACTTTCAAAAGGTCATAAAAGGAAAACTACTGAACCAAATGTTGTAAAACTTTGTAATAGTTTAATAAAGGTCATGGGAATTTAATTCTCGCAAAAAAAGAAGTTTAAATACTCAACATCAGAGGAATAATGGCGCTATATGCAATATTATTAAACAAAATAAGGATCGTTACCTAACCTTATCCTTTTGTTACACGGGTTTAACATTTGTTGCATCTTTATGAAACATTGATGTAACAAAATTAACATTTAAAATGTGTTAATTGCAACAAAAGTCGATTGCGCCGTATGTTTAACAAAATCCGTTCGTATTCTTAAAACTTGAAACCCCAAATTAGTGATTATTAAATTTAAGATCACAAATCACTATGTTGGACGCGGCATTGAACATGCTTTTGTAACACGTTTAGAAACAATTAAGCACATTTTAAACCGATGGCTTCATGTCTTATTTCTTTTAACAATATTGCATACAGCGCCATTTTCTACTCCTTGTGATGAATATTTTCAGTGCAAATAAATTCCTATGACCTCCTTTAAGCTATTACCAAGTTTGATAACATTTGGTCAAATAGTTTTTTTATGACCATTTCAAAGCGGAACTTTAATTACTAACCACCCTGTACTTTCTCCTTGGTCACTGATTTGCCTTTTACAGCAAATGTTGATTATTTTAAAGCATGAAACAAATTTTAAACATTTTTTGTGTTGTAACAAAATATATTTTTTTCCATTTTCAGTAACATCCAATGTTAGAATCTTGCAAATGAAGCCGAAAAAGTAACACAAGTAACGCCCAAAATGCACATACATATATATATATATATATATATAGACAGACAGTGACGTCAGAAAAGCATCACTGTAATGTCTTTTAAAAACAGATCCATGGTTCGTTTCAGTTTATATTCGTCATCCTGTTTATATATGTAATTTTTCTAGTAGTTATTCGCATTGAAAAGGAGGTGCATTTAATAATGATTATCCATTGAAGTCTTTTATATATTGTATCAGCTTTAAAAAAATATATTTAAAATTAAAAATTTGTAAAACTCTTTATAAACTTATAAAAAATAGCCATGACGAATGCAGAATTCAAACATTGAAATTTTAATGTTTAAATAAATACTTTTTACAATGTTCTTACATATATAAAAATAATAGAATAACTATTCCTATTGCGAGTTCTTAAATGATTTGGGCGATTGGACACTATTTCCCCGATTCCAAGATGTTTTAAATCTTTTGTATTTATTTCATTTTTCATTTATAAATGCCCTGTTTTAAATTTTAATTATATTTCTATAGTATGTATTGAATAAACATTTCTTCATTTATAGCCTAAAGTTAACGTAGCAAGTAAGTACGAAAGACGATTAGATAGAAGGAGCTTTCAAGATAAAAAATCTCTTTTTGAAGGAGTAAGTATTATATATGAACGTATTTAACACAGTAGTGCATACATTAATACTTAAAAACATTCAGCTAAGTAGCAGTGATTAAGCTTTATACTAATAACAATATTCATATATTTATTTAATTGGTATGATTTGGTCTTGTTAACAGTGCATAGCTAAACAGTAACCCCCTCTGAAAATTTAAAATAAGTTATTTTTCTTCATTATCTGACATTTAGAAATGTTTGCGAGAAGTGGTTTTTAAATTTGTACTTTCTGACATTCAGCATAATTTATTTTTTAAATACTCGCGATTATTATTATTTTTTTATCCATTTCCCATATAGCACACTTGCCTCCCCAGGATGTCCTGGGGAGGATTCACATCCCAGGACCGTCATCCCCCAGGCATCCCTGAGGATGCAGAAAATTGTCACCAGGAGGTCCTCAGGAACCGAAAATGTCCGCTTTACAGTATCCTGGCACGCTCCCCAGGACCTCCTTCAGGGTCCTCCCCGGGAGGTTCTGGGGAAGTTTTGAGGAAGTGATATAGGAGGACTTTGGGAAACTTCAAGGTCACTAATATGTAAAAAAAAAAAAAAAAAAAAAAATCAAATTAGAGCTATTATTTAATTAAAATTTTTTTAGAAGAAAACACGAATGCTTTTTTTTTTCTATTATTCAGACGGATTTACATAAACAGAGATTATTCAGTAACAAATTTCTTACCTTCATTTTTCCTGCTGGATTTGAACCCGAGTACCTTGGTATGCTGGACGCGCGCTCTCACCGTTGTGCTGTAGGGCCAGTAAGGAATAAAGATTTCTAAGGTATACATGCATTTTTACTCCGCTTTTGAAACTTAAAACTAGGAAATGTCCTCATTTTTTGTGCCTTTTTCATACATTCGACATAAATTTAAATTAATAACTCTAAATAAATTATCAATAATTATTTGTTTTAACTTAAATGTCTTCGAATTAAATTTTTTTTAGATGAAATTGTATTTTTAAATGATAAAAATATCCTTTTAGCTTTTAATACTACAAATCCATTAAGATCGTTCTGTAGTTAGAAAATTGATTATGAACTATATATTTTAACACACAACGAATGATGTAAAACGTTTCTGATGATATCCCCTATAAAATTTAATTTTAGTTAGTAAAAATATTATTTCCAGAGATTAAAATAGCAAGAGATTAAAACACATAGTTTCCTTAAAATTATGAATTTTTTTTTTAATGATTGACAAATAAAGACTAAGTAAATCCTTTCAAAAATAAAACTTTTTTGCTCTTTCTCTCTCTTACTTTTTTTACAGAAATTTTAATCGATTTTTCTTTCTTTTTTCTCTTGGTGCTCTTATTAAATGAATTTATGAAAAAAATATATATATAAATTTGCTTAGTCTTTTCTTTCCTAATTTTTACTCTTTGAAATATTTCATTGTTTCAGTTTCATAGAGAACCCCACCAGCGGCCAAGAGATTCTGTTCTCGAAACTGGTAGATGGGAGGTGCTGAGTTTGCACACGTCGGCCTAATCGTTCGGAGTTTTCCACGGCTTTCTTCTAACCTTAAACTTCCTTGCGTAAATACGGGTTAGGTTCCTTTAGAAAGACCCTCCGGAGGGCAGCAACCCTCCCCCTTAATGTGTCCCTTAATTTTTTTTATTTTTTATTTTATTTTTTTTTTTTTTAATGATTGACAAATAAAATCTAAGTAAATCCTTTCCAAAATGAAACTTTTTTTGCTCTCTCTCGCTCTTACTTTTTTTTACAAAAATTTTTATCGTTTTTCTTTTTTTTTTTTTTTTTTTTTTTTTTTTTTTTTTTTTTTTACGCTTGGTAAAAGGTACTCTTATTATACAAATTTATGAAAAAATATATATAAATTTGCTTAGTCTTTTTTTCCTACTGGATAGTTTCTAGTTCGTTTCATAGTTAGCAGTGAAGAGATTCTGCTCTCGAAACTGGTAGATAGGAGGTGCTAAATCGCACCCATCGGCTTAATCGTTCGGAGTTTCCCGGGGTTTTCTTCGATTCTTGGGTGTCCTTGCATAAATACGGGTTAGGTTCCTTTAGAAAGACCTTCACTGAGGGCGACCCCCCCCCCTCCCTTGATTTGTCCCTCATGTTGATAATTGGCCGTCATAAATACAACCGATGAACAAACACGTTTTAAAGTGATTAGGTATGTTTTGGCGAGTATTTATTAACGAATAATCAAATCTGTTACTAATGAAATTCTTACACGACGGTACGAGTTACAGATGTTTGGATATTTATCACTTGTCGCGGGTTAAAAAAATACGGTAAAAGCACTGTATTATTTTATAACATTGTAAAAATATTAAAATTCTGCATTGTCATTGAAAACACACCATTATACAAGTTTGTATAAATTAATTGTAACAGGATTTGGTGTGAAAATCAATTGCAAATTTCCATCATTACACTGAAACACTGCTTGAATTTGAATGGCATAAAATAGAAACTATTAATAAAATTTGAATTTGTTACAAAACCTTTTTATTTTCTTATTGTTATAAATAAAATTAATTTACAGTTAAATCTCCATTTAGCAGTCTTTAAAATTGTTTGAAATTTTTATGATCATAAAAAATACAATATGCACCTTTTTTTCTTTTAATTAACGACGGAAAATATTTTTGTTGATTACTTGAAATGTAATTTTAGTAACTAAGATTTTAGCCTGAAAAAACTGATAAAAAAAAGCCTGAAAAGCCTGAAAAAACTGATATCTTTATTTAAAATATAAGATGTTTTTATCAACTAATTTTTTCAAAAAAATCCCAAACTTATACATGTATACATATACTTTCTTTTACTACCTACAAACAAATTTGTTTTACTAACTCACAGTTTCACTTCTAATTCTTAGAAAAACACTCTTTTTTTTTCTTCTTCTCATTCAATGATTTCCCGCGAAAATTCTTCGCTGTCAAAATTTATTGGAGGGGCGTGATTAGCCTATTGAGTGCCTGAGTGTTGGAACGGTAACTATGTCTATGCTGAGTATTGTATGCTATGCAGTTGCATTCATTGCAACATTCATTGTCACCTAACTAAGGATATCCGAAGAAATAGAATAGAAAATCGGTTTTTTAAATGATGTGAAAGTTTTAAGTGATGTCAAATACTCTTCAATTAAAAATTGTGTTAAACTATATGTTATTTATGAAATACAGATAAATATTTATCTGTAAGTTCAAAATCTATAACGTTATTGATATTTCAGAAGTTTTCTTAATGAAAACTTCATTTTATCTTCTAGAATTTAAATAACAATGATAATATTATGTTTTGTAACCTATAAAATAAATTAGAAAAATAAATTGTTAATCAGTCCTACTTAGATTAAAAAAAAATAATTAATGATAAATGAAACAAAATAGGCTAAAACTTCAGAAATGGCATTTAAATTGATGCTTCTATTTAGCTAACATTTTCTTATCCCCAACATTCGGTAGGTAATTGATAAATAAACTGAATTAAACTTTTAAGTTGCGTGAATTTACATTTTTTAAACAGAAAATCTTTTCAAATAAACCACGCATTGGTATATATTTGGGAAATGGGGGGGGGGGGGAGGTGCAGCTCAGTATTTATGTATTTTAAATCCAAATATAACATTTTAAAATGAATTGCTGCACTATCTTTGAGTTGATGTTATGTGTTGGGATAAAAATATCTAGTTTCGTCGCGACAAATTTGTTTGTTTATTTATTTATTTAAATAGGGTTTAGTAAGTATGTTAGCTAATTATATATATATATATATATATATATATATATATATATATATATATATATATTTAATATCTGATATTAAAATGCATCAGAACTCGATTTAGATAATTTTCATAACAAAGTTTTAAACGGGTATTTATGATCAAACTTACGTTAAAAATATCTTTTTTTTTTCTTTCCATAAATACCTTTAACTCTGAATTTTAGAAAAAATATATGAACTAGAATTGTCTTCTATTTAAAAATTTTAGAGTATTAATTTAGAAGCTTACTATTTAGTTCATTTAAACAAGTTATATTAATTTCTAAAATAATAAAAAAGGAATAACAATAAAAAACCAAAACGCAATAGGTTATTTATTAATAATTAATAAAATATTGATAAATGAACCAAATTTGGTTTAGAAGATACATAATAGTAATTAGTATATTAAAAGGGAATTAATTGAAATAATAAATTAAAATTTTTAATTTAACTAATAAAGATTAAAAGTTATAGCAGTCATTAAAAATTATAAAAATTTAATAACAATTATCTAATTTGCTTTAAAATGAGTAATCGAACTATTAATAAAATAAAATTAACTCAATAATAATCGATACCGATTAAATTGAATTCAACATTTTAATAAAAAAAAATTTGAGTATTGTACTCCAGAATCATTCATAAGATGGCGCCAGCACTGTGACTTCCTGGGCACTTCCCCAAGAATGAATAACCGGGTACTTCCCCAGGAGTGATTTCCCAGGTACTTCCTCAGGAGTAGCGTCCCTGGGAAGTTGCTCCGTGGGACGTTACTGGGAGCTCATTCCTGAGGACACCGTAAAAGACTCTTCCCCAGGACGTCCTGATCTTGTCATTTTAGTTTTAGGAGGAATATGGGATGTCTTGGAGCTCCTGGGGAGATATTGAGGAGCTTTTGTGCTATATGGGTTAAAAAAAAAATTCTTTTTACTTTAATAATGTTAATCGTAAGTATCCAAATAGACTTACTGGTGTTTAAAGATTATCCCGTAAACTGAAATGCAACAAATATACTTATTTTGTGTACTACTGAATTAATATTTTTTATGATAATAGGCTAAGGAAGAGTTTTCTGGAGACGTTTGGAAAATATCGTATTACAACAGGGCTTAACAGATATTCCAACTTACTAATATTTTTTGCGTTTCAAAACACGTTACTCGTTCAGAAAAGTAAACTATATTTTAAATTTAAAGAGTAAAATATATGTATAAAATAAAGGAATCGTCAACGGTGAAAAGAGAATTAAGTAAACCGATTTTATTATTTTTATTACTAAATGTCGAAACATAAATGAAGTCATAGTAAGAAAGACGTAGATTACTATTATTTCTATATGTAGATAGTAACAAAACAATTGTTAAGGCAAATAACATTCGATTAAAAGACATGTACAATTAATAGTACACCAGACCCGAAAGTGTTAATATGAAAATTATAAGGAAAATCCGAAATCAACTCTTTACGTTCAACGCATGTATCCTCAATTATTTTTTCTATAACAAGAAGAATGTTAAATTTTTGAATAGTTAACACTTGTAAATACTCAATTTTTTATGTATTAAAAAACAATATAACATAAAATTTATTTGTATCTACTGAATAAAAATCAATTTATTCATAAAAAATTGCAATGAAATTAAATTATAAATTAAAAAAGTTTAATTTACAATCTATACCATTTCATCGAAAATAAAACAAAATCTAATTTATTTGCAATATACCGGAAAAATGCAAATTAAAATTTATGCTAAAAACAGAAATTTTATATAAAAAATTATACTAATTTTGGCTTTCAAACATTTTTATTTCTTTCTTTTAAATGAATATAATTTTATATTGTTAGATTAGATAAATTCATTTTTGCATAATTCTAAATTGCATCTGTTAAGTAGTATTGTAAATAAAATTAGTTTCAGTAGTGCAAATAGTAAAAATAAATATTGTTTACTGATTTTTGAATTAATTTATATATGGCATAAAATTACGTGTCGCTTGAAGTTACTTAAAAGAATAATAATATTTAACACTAAACAGTCTATGTCAATTTCCACGTGACATCGAGGTCAGAACAAAATTTCGGGACACAAATTTTATTCGGCTTGGATTATTTATTTATTTATTTATTTATTTATTTATTTATTTATTTTTTGGCTTTTTTTGTAATTTCACAACATGTGCAAGAGAAATGTACTACAAAATTATTTAGAAAATATAGTAGTATGAATAGAATATAAAAGTAGAACAATGAACGAAAAACTAATATCCGATAAGGGTTAATATGTTATAATAGCTGCAATATACAAAACTTTATTCACATATTTTCGACAATAGTAAATAATTATGTATGATATGCTGTTTTGACAATTAAAAGAACAAAAGGTTTGGTTAATTAAAAGAACAGAAGGTTTGGTGATGTGAGATTGATAATTAAAAAAACTTGACAATTATAAAAAGTAGAAAAAACAACAACAATTGAAATAAGACAAAAAGGTAGTTTAAACATATTAAATGTTCATATTTGTTTCCGCTACAATCAATAATAATTTTCATAGCATCTCTCTTCTCATCCAGAAGTACAGTGGGTGGCCAAATTATTAGTTACACGCCTAAACTTTACATTGCGAAGTTTACATATAAAGTTTTGTTTTGTTGTTGATTACTGGTGAATTGTTAAACTAATTTTACTATACATGGACTGAATACTTATGAGTTTATAAATAAAAACAACTTTCATTTTTGGAGTAGAAATTTATTGTGGAAAACTCGCACAGATGTCCAAAGGCAAATTCCTGAATATTTTGTCGAACCGCGTTTTACAGATTTTACTCCACTTGACCTGCTATATATTGGGTTGGGGAAAAAGTAAATTCGTTTTTTCCCAATAGATAGCTTTAAAGTCCCATATCTCAAGTAATACTTACTCAATTAAGTCATACTATACAGCGTTTGAAAGGTAACAGTTTCTAAAAAATTCTAGATATAAAGATAGCGTCATCTGTTTAACCAGTCAAAAGTTATTGCATTTTAAAAATAGAGATTCAGAAGATAATTTTCGTCACATTTTAGTTTTTTTACTTCCAAAAAGAGAAAAATTGGCGCAGGTTCATCGAAAGTTGTGTGACATTTATGGTGATCAGTGCTTAAGTAAACGCCAAAGTCAGAATCGGTTTCCTCTTTTTCCTTCCGAAAATTTCGATGTTAAAGATGAATCTTTCCCTGGCCGGCCAATCCTTGAAAACTTCGATGAAATTTTAAAAACAATCCAGGTAGACTGACATATTTCTTCCCACGACATTGCTACGGAACTAAACATTAATCATAAACCACTTTTGAACCGTTTACATAAAATTGGATACCAAAAGAAACTCGATACTTAGGTTCCCCATAAACTTACAGTGAAAAATTTAATGGACAGAGTTTTCATTTGTGAATTGCTACTGAAACGGTATGAAATCGAGCCATTTTTGAAACAAATCATTACGGGTGATGAAAAGGGAATCGCGTATAACAACAATTGCTAAAAAGATCGTGATCGAAGCTTCACAAATGGTGGCAAAGCCCGAAAGATGCCTAAGAAAGTGATTCTGAGTGTTTGGTGGGATTGGAAAGGAATTTTCCATCATGAGCTGCTCAAAACTGGCCAAACCATCAATTCAACTATCTTTTGTAAACAACTAATGCGATTGAAGCAGGCAATTAAAAAACCCGGTCAAAATTGATCGAAAGGAAAGGCGCTGTCTTCCATCACGACAACGCTAAAACACACGGATCTTTAGTCACTCGGAAAAAACTGAAAGAGCTTTGTTGGGAAGTTTTGATGAACCCATCATATAGTCCGGACCTGGATCCGACGAATTACCATTTGTTCCGCCGTATGCGGTACTCTCTTGAAGGTGTTAAGCTGGTTTCAAAAAAGGCTTGTGAAAATCACCTTATTCAGTTTTTTGCCCAGAACTCTCAGAAATTCTACAGTGACGAAATTATTGTTTTACCAGAAAAATGGCAAAAGGTCATCAAATAAAATAGCACATAAATTTTGATTAGTTTTGTTTTATTTATATAAATAAATTCACTTTGAAAAACACGAAAAAAAGCGAACTTACTTTTTCCCCAACCCAATATTATGTATACCTTTTTTACGGTTTTCTTTTAATTACTCATTGTGATGCCAGACCATAAACAAGGCTTTTACTATCAAATTTGTTTCAAATGTCGTGCTTTCTTTTGACACATTTCGCAGGGAAAATAATGCATTATAAACAATCTAAAAGATTTACATCACCAAATGAACCCATAACATCCCTGACGTATGTTATGCAGTAAGAGTCGCTTACCGATTGACAACAGCTGTCAAATATCATCTGTGAGTATTGTGTGCACAAAAGCATTAAACCATGATTGCGAGTAAGAAAAGTTGTAATGTAACTAATAATTGAGTCACCCACTGTATACAACTACATTAAATGTATAAAGTGCATTATTTTACGTTCTGCATCCCTGTGTGCACATATTTGTACATTTAAAAAATATACATAGCTTATATGATCCATTCAAATTTCATAAATAAAGACTTCGTTTTATTTAGCTTTAAAATAATTAATTATAAATATTTAAAATAGCATTAAAACTAGTAGTTGGGGCCACCGTAATACTTACCCATCATGGATATATATACTATCAAATATGAAAATAAAACACGTGTTTATAAAATGCATTGCAAATTCCGAAATGAAATTTAAACATATTTAAATATTTTTAATGCATAGAATGTTCTATTACGGAATTGCGGGTACTACTTGTTTATTCCATCGCCCTATTTCGTCAAATTATATAAGTAGCCAAATTACTCGTAAATTAAAACAAATTGGTATATATGTATTTCAAATAACGAAAAAACAAATAAATTAGTAAAAGATTAATAAAAATACAAATAAAACGTCAAAATAAAATTAAGTTATGATATACAAACACATGTAACGTATTTAATATCAACTGCATTTGACATTTACGATGACCCATTACTGGCATTTAATCTTATAATTTGGCGATAGTTTTTTAGTCGACGTAATAATCAAGTAGTAACAGAAACATCTTTATAACTCAAAAAATGATAAATCTATTAACTAACAGTTTACAGATTCGGATGAAGTGTTCCATTTCTAATTAAAATATACATTTGAATTCAAATTTAAATGAGTCATGAAAAATCAAAGAGCGTGGAAAGTAGGATTATAAATATCTGGATAACTGATTATCCAATCGATTTCATTTTTTATGCAAAAATTATATTTTTTATTGTCCTTCACAGCCATTAACTATAATAAAAATCGAAAATTTTTATGTACCTTTCATTAGAACGAATATTTCGAGAGTCCGAATAAAACAGTTCAGGATAATCGAATTTACTGATATTCAATAAACTTCTTTTCATTATTATATACTAAGTACACCCGCATTTTTAAGTTTCTATCTCAATTTCTTAGGGAGATAGACCGTTTACAGACAGACGATTCATAAATCCAATACGGCACCGTCAGCTAATTGAAAAAAAAATGAAGATATTTTGGATAACCGTGTCAAAACTAACGTAGAAAAAACGTTCAAAATACCGATAATGATTGAGTAGCTTATTGTAATCACCTGTGTTCATTTCTATGAAAAAAAGCTTGTATACCCCTAGAGTAATTAAACTTTTAATTTTTTTACTTATAATTTACAGAGTTCTTAATATAAAAAATGCTCTTTTCAGAAAATATGACAAATAAAATTGTACATAATCTACACATATATAAAAGATTTTGTGCTGATTGACTGATATAATCAACGCACAGCCCAAACTACTAAACATAAAAAAAAGAAAATTGGGGAAATTATACTTCTTATGATGCAAGCGTGCACTAAGATGAGATTTTTGAAAATTCCCTCTCTAAAGAGGGCAAATAGGGGGTCGAAAATTTTGGAACATCTTCCTACATCTCAGCAGCCGTTTAAGGTATCAGCATGAAATTACAGAAAATAAATCTATTAAACACGTATCTCAGAGATTTTAGAAATTGCCCCCCCCTATGGGGGTTAAAAGGGGGGGTCGAACAATTTAGATCATTTGGCATACCTCAGCAGTCGTTTTAAGTTGAATCGTGAAACGCCAGAAAAATTATCTATTAAAAAAATAATTAAAGACATGTTTAAGCGATTTTAAAATTTCCACCCCCGAGGGAGGTTAAAGTAAGGATAAAAAATTTCCAAACTTTTTTTTAGACCCGTCATGTGAAATATCAAAGCCCTCGGACCTCACTTTCATATTTTGAACTTTTCTTCCCGCACCCAGATCCCCCCCCCCCCCCCCCGACAGGACAGTTTTTGAAATTATTTGTAATTAAAGTCTTTGTTATAACAAATCGTTTTTTATGGGTACTCTAATAAATATTAGTTATAATATTTGAAAATTTCAAAGAAAAGGGAAGGTTTACCTAGTAGACGTGATAGTTAGAACTCTGAGGGGGGGGGGGCAATTTTCTAAATTTGGTCTACACCCCTCATGTGATATATCATTGAAAAGCTCTCTGACCGTTATTTCATATTATGCACTTTTGATATATATCGCCATATTTCAGCAGCAGGTTTAGGTAGAATTTTGAAATTCAAGATAACACATCTACTAAATTTATAGTTAAACATACTTACTTCAGTCATTTTAGAACTATTTTGTTTATTATGTCGTCAACGTCGACTTTGAACAAGATGATTTAAGATTATATGAATAAGACAACAATTACAAATGTTTGATTAGATATTAAGTTTTTTAAAAAAATCTTTACTAGATATACTTCGTTTGATTCAAGATTCCTTTAAAGAAACCCACCGGCGTAGAGGGTGAAGACTACTAGTACCCTATAATCCGAATTAAAAATAATAAAAAAATGTATTAAAATGAGTAAGTTTACTAGATAACGATTCACTGTGCATAAGTGAACGCAATCGACATATAATTTGCATAATGTGTCAGTTAAATGTACAAAGCAACTTTTGCGAAAATCTCAAAAAATACTTTGAAAATTCTGAATATTATCACCAATAAAGTAAGCTCAAAATCCGTTATTCACAAAGTGCAGCCAAAAGATTAGGGGCTATTTACTTATATCTGTCGATTAATGTCAATATAACATGCACAATGTTGCCCGTACTACTATATTTGGATACATCCCCTCATCTTTTTACTTCCTTTTCGGAATAACGGATTTTGATCTTATTCTATCTATGAGAATTTTCAGAACTTTCAAGCTATGTATTTCATGCTTTCACTAAGTTGCTCTATACATTTAGCTAACATATTATGGAAATTATATTTTGAATGCTTTTACGCATGCCTGTGAACATTATTTAGTTAACCTGCTCATTTTTCATACAATTGTTATTATTTTTTAATTCTGATTGCAGGGTTATTATGTGCAATGTTGTTTGTCACATTTTATAGAAAGAGCATTTTTTTATATTAAAAACTCTGCAAATTATAAGCAAAAAAAGGTGGCAAAATTTGGGACCGTTTTTATAAAAACCTTAATTTCTCTACGAGTATGCATGCTATCCTCATAAAAATGAACACAGTTCCTTACAATAATCATATTAATCATAAGTGGATACATAACTTAATCCAAATTGATCAGTCACTGGTTTGTCCAAAGATCTCCATTATTTTTCAATTTGTTGACAATTCCCTATAGGATTTCGGAGAAAAATGTCTTCACGGAAGTACATGACTTGTTCTATTTGGTTTACACACGTGGAGTTTCAGAATAATTCCTCATGTATATTTCTAGATGTTTAACAAAATGTCTAAAATCGAAGTGTCCGGTCATTAATAGACATGCAGTATACTTTCTTTCACGAGTCAAATTATTTATAAAATATAATAAAAATTGCTCATCTTTTAAAAGTGGTGGGAAATCCAAAATTTTAATGAAGAAAACAATTCGGGCGTTAATGGGTTAACCCTTTGAACTCCGGTTGGTAAATTTCTTCGAAAATCCAAATATCACATTGGCGCCAGTATTTTGAAAGAAAAATTCGTATTATGATGTACACGAAAAAATGCATTAAACCTTTCTGAAATAAATGTGGTCGAATATTCCGGTACCATTGTGAAATTTCAGAATTAAAATTAAGTGTTAGAAAATTCAACCATAAGAGCTCAAAGGGTTGGATTTATTAATATTTTCCATAGCAAATTTAAAATATCAACTTTTCAGCTTTATTTTATTTTAATTCGTTTAAATAAATGCTTTCAGGGCTATCTTTCCGAGTTAGAACAAAAAAATGCTCAGAAATGGGAAACTAAACTAAGCAGTTTTAAAGAGCGTGGGCCACCAAAGCTTCCTAAGTGGGATCCTGCTGCTGCGAAAAACAAAGAGAAATCAGAAAAACCTGAGCCTATTGAAGATGAAGACAGTGAAGATGATACATATCTTGGAGGCCCCCCACCTGTCGGGGAAGAACGATCAGAATCAAAGGTAATGTGATTTTAAGAGTTTTGCATAAGCAATCTTTCATTGCGTAATAAAATGTAGTAATTGAATAAATCTATCCCCCCACCCCAACACAAAGTTTTCAGCGCATCAGTGATCTTTTTTTTTCAAAAGCAAATAAAACTTATTTGTTTATAATCTAGGTGTGTTTTCTAGATCTATATAAGTGAGATTCTTTTTATGTCTTTGGGAAGTATTGAAATTTACACTCCCAAAACTTACCAAAGAATTTTTCAATTTATTTTTTAGTTTCCACCATCTTACTTCTTGTTTTAAAATAGGTATAAAGAGCCTGAAAACTAATGTGAATCATCCAGCAATTCCCATGGTTATCATCAATAATATCATATATATAATGAATAAATAAGCGTTTCATTTAATATTTCTGTAATTAACACTATAATGCGTGTGTGTGTTGTATATTACACTTTTCAAAAATTTCCTCCTTCACGATACGAGTGATAATGGGAAATGCCCCACTACTTATAGCTTTCAGAAAGTAAAATTTCTCTGTATCTTCAGAATTAATGAAAGCTACATATTGTAAATTTAGGCACCAGGTTTTATACGATGTATGTTCTTATGTAAGTATTACAGGAAAGTCTTAATTCACAATTCCTTCAACATAATTTTCTCAATATTTTTAGTAAATAAAATTAGTTTATGATTTTTTTAAAAATAACTCTAGATTATGTCATTTAAATAAATTAATTTATAAATCAAGTTCATTTAATATTAGAATAGGCAAAATTTGATCCCCCATGAACACACACAACAAAAATGTTGTAATATTCGCAAAGAACATCCATTTCGAGTCTAATGACAATTATATAAACACATACTGGACAATTGTACCATAAAATATAACTACTAAGAATGTATTTTTTGTGTTTTTAACAAATACATTTTTATTAGAGAATTATACAGTTATTATATTATTTTTATATATTATTGTCTTATTGTAAAATATTTGCGAATAAGACGGATATACACTCCTGGACAAAAGTATAAACTCAGAAAATTTGTAATTTGTTTAGATCATAATATAAATAAACTTAACTTTAAATTAATAAAATAAAGATGAATATTTTTAATAAGACATCTAAATTTAATATAACTGATAAATAAAATGAAGCGAATAATTTAAATAAGAAAATACATTACTTAAAAAAATAACATTATGCGAAACCTGGACAAAATTATAAACTCAAAGTTATGAATTTCTCTATTCTGGCATATTTGATACAAATAAATGCACTTTATGACAAGAAACTAATAAATGCAGTCATTATGAATCAATACATGTCAATACATCAATACATATTTAAATTTTTTTCATAAAATAACATTATGTCAAACCTGGACAAAATTATAAACTCAAAGCTGTGAATTTCTATTATAAATAAATGCATTTTGTGATAATAAACTTATAAATAGAGTTATTAGGGATGAATATATTTCAATACATGAATGCATTTTTAAGATTTTCTTTCAAAAAAGATGAGTAATATAGTACAGTCTGAGTATAGTACATGTGTAAACTGAAAAAATAAAATTATAGAGTTTAAGAAGTGAACGTACTTTTTAATCCTGGTGCAAAGTATTAACGCATACATTCAAAAATGTGTTTAATCGCCATTTTTCTGAATGACTTCGAATATGCAATTTTCCTACTACTCCATAGAGTACTGGTTCCGAGCTGAAAATATAGCCACTTTTAAATCATTTGTGTTTTGATATTGACGTCCATCGCGTTAGACTCTTCCATCTATTGCATCCCAATAATTTTCAATGAAGTTTAGATCAGGGTTGCGGGCTGGTCAATTCAAGACATTTACATGCCAGCGCTTCAGCCACTCTTTTGTATTTTTTGCTGTGTGTATTTCTACAATATCTTGCTGAAATATCCAGTTTACTCCAGCAATCAATGGTCCATATGGCAAAAGATTATCTGCCAGCATTAACTCGCAGTCTTCTGCTGTTTGTTTTCCATTAAGAAAAGCTAAAGCAGTTTTACCATTCTGAAAAGAACCAGCTCACACCATTACAGATCTTTAATAAAATCATGGAGAGAATTAAAAATATGAATAAATGTCGTTTCCCTTAATACAAATGTGAAAAATACTTTCATTGAATTTGTTTCTTATCACAGAAGACATTTATTATTTAGATATTAAATACCAGAGTATAGAAATTCATGCCTTGAGTTTATAATTTTGTCCAGGTCTCACATAATGTTATTTTATGGAAAAAATTAAAACATGTATTGATATATTGAAATGTATTCATCCATAGTGACTCCATTTATTTGTTTTTTATCATAAAATGCAGTTATTTATATGAAATGTGCCAGAATATCGAAATTCGTAACTTTGAGTTTATATTTTTGTCCAGGACTCACATAATGTTATTTTTTAAAAGTTATGTATTTTCTTATTTAAATTACTTACTCCATTTTATTTATAAGTTATATTAAATTTAGATGTCTTATTATAAATATTCATCATTATTTTATTAATATAAAGCTAAGCTTATTTATATTATGATGTAAACAAATTAAAAAATTTCTGAGTTTATAATTTTGACCAGGAGTGTATTAATTTTATGAGCGTTGTTGTACTTTTGCGTATATCCATTTATTTTTTGTACAAACAACGAAACAGGTATGAAAAGACAGACAGAAAAGGAATAATACCAACTAATTTCGTTCATTTTCGTTTATTTTCAACATTAATTTTCGTTTAATTCGTTCGCTTAAATACTTTAAATTAAAAAATACTTATTTCAGTCCAGCAGTTATAAAACTGTTTCTAGTTATTTCTAGCAAAATACAGCGTGTCAATCCTATGACAGTAAAAATGCCATTGATAGAATTTCCAAAAAAATGCAAATACATTTTCCCTGCTTTTGAGAAAACGAGTACGTAACTTTAACTTGCCCGGAATCAAAAATCACACTATATTTTAATTTTCTTGTTGTTTTTATAATAAAAATAATTATTAATTTTGATGGGACGTATTCCACGTTATCAATTGCCCTTTTTAAGAATCTTTATTTTTCTGCATTTCTAAGGCTTAAAAAAGTAAGTTGTTCTCCGACTGCTTAAAGATTATATATATATATTTTACTTTGCGCATGATTTTCAAGTGGATGCGCGTCCATTTTGGTTAATTTCAAAGACATTCCAAGAATAAATACTCTGTTGAAAAAATATATAAATTTTATTGTTTTCTAACTAATATTACTTTATAATACAAGAAAACGTTTATTGTACAAAAAAGTATATCCCGCTTATAAAACGATTCCTTGAAAGAATCGAATTTCATAACGTATTCCACATCGTAAGCTTTGCATTTTCGTTTATTTCATTCTCCAGTTTGAATAGAAATTCATTATGTTTCATGGTGAATTGCAAACCGGAAAGTTATTAATAGATATTTCATTACATATATAAAAATAAAAAAAATTACATATTAAAAATAACTTTTTCCGGTCACTCTTTTATTTTTCCCCTTGATAAAGCATTTGGATATTTTTTGAAGTAGTTACACTTGAAATAATATGAAAACAAATTCATTAAAAGAAATCTTTATAGTAATTTTAATAAAATCTTTAGAGTGATAGTATTAACAGGGCTCCCAAATGATCCGCGTACTGAACAGCAATATTTTTTAGCAAAAAATTTCATAGTAAGTTTCTACAGCATTTGAGCTAAAACTAACCTCCGAATGCGATTTCTGTACAATTCACAAGAAAAATCTAAAACGAATTTTTTTCTAAGAAAATATTGATGTTCAGTTGGCGGACCATTTGGGAGCCTGTATTAAAAGAGTTCTTTAAAGTAATTCACTTGAAATCGGAATTCGCAGGAAGAAAAAGAGGATAAGGAAGAAGAAGAGGAAGAAGAAGATGAGGAGGAAGAGGAAGAAGAATAAACTGCAAATAAAATCAACATTTAAGTACGTAAATAAGAAAATATAGATGTTTTTATATGTTTTTATTATTTTTATAAATTCACTAACTTATTAGGTAATATCACCTAATTATGTGTCGTAAAACATTCATATTTCATTAATTTAGTTTGTTCATCTATTTAAAAAAATTAAATTGATTGTAGTCTCTGTGCATAAACAAAATAATGATTGTAAATCAAAAATATTTAAACATGTAGGAATACTGAATAAGAAATATAATCGATACATTTGCATAATTTTTTAAAAAGTGTTTGCTATTAATATTCTAGAAACATTTATAAATTTTGGTTAATAAGGTTAATTAATAAGGTTATATTTTTCATGCTATTAAATCAAATTTTGAATCGCCTCCCCCTTTTTACGAAAGTTAAATTAAATTCGCAAATATCGATTTTCAAACGAAAATCACATTTGGATTAGACAAACATCTAACACCCAACTCAATATAAATAAAATTAATCTGGTCACCAGTTAGTGACCAGATCTGAGCTTCTTAAGAAGCTCAGAATTAAAAAAAAAAGATTTGTAATCTTATTAATGTGGTCACCAAGAAGCTCAGAAATAGAAAAAAGATTTGTAATATTATTGGCGCCGTAAAATCCCCGGTTAATGATAAATGAATTGATAATCTGCTAAGAATATTTCACTTGTCAGTAATCTGAATTCTGCACTGATTATGTAAGATCAATTATATGCATGATGATCAATTTACGTAAATTAGTTGCCTAAAAAATATCGTTTCTTCCTTCACTATAACTTCCCATAGAAGCCACCTGTTCCTAAAACATCATTTCGAGAAATACACATTAAAATGTTTGAAAAAAGAATTGACAATTTGTCAGAGGATACAAATAAAAACCTGTAGAAATGCGGCATTTTCGAATTGTGTGCTAATAACACGGGGGCCTTGTAAACGATAAGAAACAAGTTTTTATGCTAAAACGCGATTATTTGAAATTTTTCCTTCACAAAATAACTTAACTTTAAAAAGTTCCTTAATTTATAATAATGTTAGCAATCTAAAAATAATAGCTGCATTATCGATTCATAATAAAGAAAAAGATTTTTTTAAAATAAGTTACATTAAAATAATAAATTACATACTTGATTAGTATCAAGTATTTGCCAAATTTTTTAGTACTGCTCATTTCAGTAGCTGCATTTTTATAATAATCTTAAAAAACGAATGAAACAACACGTTTTATGCAACACCTAATTCTGAAACTATACGCGCTGGATGATAGCCTTAAGGTCTAAGGTTTAATTTCTTTAATTTTTCTGGTTTTGCTTTTTTTCTAAACTTTAACAAATACAGCTGACTTTGTAAGAATACGCACCTTTTTTAAACAAGTAACCATGAAGCAGTCATAGGAACAATTTAATATGCAGCGTATGGAGATATATTATTTTGACAGAATATAGTTATATTATACAGGGTGTCTATAAAAGAACTCCGGGGTTTTGAGGCAAAATATTTTAATGAAATAAAAAACATACATACATGTTTTATACATGACTGAAAAGCTTACATTTTCAAGTTTTTTTTAACACTTAGTAAAGTTCTATATGAGCCCCGTTAGTGGCACGGCAGACGTCTAAACGGTATTCTACCTCTCCCCATGTCCTGGCGAGCATGTCTGGGGGGACGGTTGCCACACAATTGACTATTCGTTCCCTGAGATGTTGACATCACGAATTTTCTCTGCATACACAAGATTCTTGATATGCCCCCAGAAGAAATTTCTATCATTTCTATGAGCCAAATAACACATTGAGCCTTTTGTTGCGGAGTCGCCATCATTTCAAGGTCAACGCCCTGCAGCGCCGCCAACAGTTGATGCAAACATTCCCAATTCGTATGAGTAAAACATTTTGAGCTACTCTTTTCAGAGAAATCGACTAAATTTTGCTATCTTTTATAGTTAGTGAGATATGAATTTTTAAAACCCCGGAGTTCTTTTATAGACACCCTGTATAGAAGTTATATTATATTCACAACATATAAATATCCAATATTGAAGTTATAATTATTTTATATTATATTGATTATGTTATGTACACAATGAGTGCAAAAAATACACTAGAAGCAGAATCGTATATGTTGGTTCACGTATCATTATTTTTTTTCAGACATTTTTTTTCTTTTACTCAACCAGAAGCAATTTTTCCGCACAGTTGTATTATCAAAACGAACAGAACAGGGATCTCCCTCCCCTTTCCCGCCGAGAAAAAAAGAACGTTTGACCAAAACGAAAATAGCCATTCATCAAAAAAATTATGTTCTCTTTCAATTCACGTTTTGAAAAAAAACAAACTTATGTGACCATTTTAATTCAGATATTGTATCAAGCAATGAAATTTCCACTACTACCATCCAAGTTTTACAGCATGCATGAAAATTTCGATAAATTTTTATCTTCAAATGCCAAACGGGAAATAATTCAGTGAAGGAATTGGGAAGGTTTAAAGTTTGAAACTTCTAATACCACATTTATTTTCAAGCACTGCAAAATAAATTACACAATGAAGTATTTTTTTTAAAAATAACTCAAAGCTATTTGACGGAATGAGCCATAATGTTAGACTCGCATATTTGAAGATTTTAGAAATCGTTTTTGATTGGGAAATTTAAATATAAAAATTCATATTCTTTTCAGAAATAGATACATTTTGAAACTAATTTGTTTAAAAATGAGAATTTCAGTCTATACGTTTATTTATTTATTTATTTTTTAAACACAAATTGATTTCTACAAACTTCAGATCTGAGAATCCAAATTTACAGCTGATTTCACTTGATGAATGAGCTTGATGAATCAACAGCTTGATAAATGATTGAAAGTAAATTTAAAACAAGTTGAAAATTGCACGTGAAGCGTAGCAAATTAGGTGCGTTCGTACGATAGCGAAGTTTTAAAAATATTACTTTCATATATCAATCTCATAAAATTGTAAATAGTGAATTACAATTAAAACGCTCATCAAACAATGTTCTCCCTATACCATTATGTAATGGAATACTTTTGTGTGGCCTTGTAAATCAATAACAAATGTTCTTTGCACCACAAATTATGTATGATGTATATTATAATATGTACTTTATAATTGCATATAAATTTTATTAAGTCCGCATGAGTGTAACACGATTAAAATGTATTTGAAACATTTTTTCCCATTGACCGTAATGTAACGGAATACTTTTGATTGTCCCTGTAATTGATCTATTCATCCGATTTTCATAAAATTTGAAATAACTCGACAAAATTATGTAATAATTATGTATTTTAAATTTCAAACGTATAGAATTTATTTGAAACTTTTTCCCCATTGACCATAATGTAATTGAATACTTTTGATTGCCCCTGTAATTGATCTATGCACACGATTATCAAAATATTTGAAATGACTCGACAGAATTATGTAATAATTGCGTATTTTAAATTTCAAACGATTAAAATGCATTTGAAACTTTTTTCCCCATTGACCGTAATGTAACGGAATACTTTTGATTGTCCCTGTAATTGATCTATGCATCCGAGTTTCATAAAATTTGAAATAACTCGACAAAATTATGTAATAATTATGTATTTTAAATTTCAAACATATAGAATATATTTGAAACTTTTTCCTAATTGACCATAATGTAATTGAATACTTTTGATTGCCCCTGTAATTGATCTATGCACACGATTATCAAAATATTTGAAATAACGCGACAGAATTATGTAATAATTGCGTATTTTAAATTTCAAACGATTAAAATGCATTTGAAACTTTTTTCCCCATTGACCGTAATGTAACGGAATACTTTTGATTGTCCCTGTAATTGATCTATGCATCCGAGTTTCATAAAATTTGAAATAACTCGACAAAATTATGTAATAATTATGTATTTTAAATTTCAAACATATAGAATATATTTGAAACTTTTTCCTAATTGACCATAATGTAATTGAATAATTTTGGTTGCCCCTGTAATTGATCTATACACACGATTATCAAAATATTTGAAATAACTCGACAGAATTATGTAATAATTGCGTATTTTAAATTTCAAACGATTAAAATGCATTTGAAACTTTTTTCCCCATTGACCGTAATGTAATGGAATACTTTTGATTGCCCCTGTAAATGATCTATGCATCCGAGTTTCATAAAATTTGAAATGACTCGACAAAATTATGTAATAATTATGTATTTTAAATTTCAAACGATTCGGTTGGGTAGTTTTTGCGTTGTTATATGCGGACGGACAGACGGACGGACAGACGGACGGACAGACGGACGGACTGAACGACCACTATAGGTGCTACGTATTATATAATTACGAACGCACCTAATTAGTATTTTTGTAAATAATAAAGAAATTATTTGACCGAATGACTTCCCATTTGACTTCCTATAAAAGTTACAGAAAAATCCAATTATGCTGTCAAAATTGGTATTCGTATAGGATATTTTAAAGTTTGGTACAATTATTTCATGAAGGCATCCTTCTATGCCTATTTTTTAACATAAACTGATAAAAGACAATTCTGAAATTAATAGCTATTTCCGTTTTCCCTTTGACTTTTAAAATTGAAGAAATTTCATAGTTCTTTTTTTTTGGGGGGGGGGGGATTGGGGCAGGGAGATATTATATCATAGGTTCAAGGTCTTCTTAAAACAATGACTACAGCTGATATTAAGAGCTACTTTAAAATTCCACTTATATGCACTTTGAATTGTTTTCTAAAGTTATTATACAGCAGAAAGGTATTAAACTACAAGTCGCACTCTCATAAAGATGATACTGCATAGATTGTAAAACTCTATCATTAGATGACGTCTAATCCAATAAATGAAGCACCAAATGTTATTTTTGTTTTAGTAGATCGTATTTGTTTCACTTTTTTTTCAAATTAATAATACCACTAGTTCTACTTCTCATATTAAAAGCAAAGTAAAAATTTTCTGATAAAAAAATTACACTTGCACTTTAAGAACAAATGAGGTAATAAATGTTCTGCTCCCAAAATTAGAACGGCAAATTAGATGCTTGAAGCATCCCGTGTCTCCATTTGTCACAACCATGACGCTGGTTAACTATCAAGAATTAAATACGCTATTTGAACTTTACAAATACTTCAACATAATAAAATACATTAATTTTAAATTATAAACAGAGTGACTTGAAATCGGTTCACATTTTGTGCGGAATAGCACACCCAAGTGTAGAAATTTCAAGACTACCATAATTTTCGGATAAAAATCTATATCTTATTTAATCGCAGACTTTTGAGATTAAAAATATCGAAATTTCTAATCAGTAACAGTGGTAACTTAGACATGCCCTCCCCCTACCACAATTTCTCTATGTGATCTACTTTTGCGTCTGAATTATGACGACAAGCGGAGAGAGCAAGGATGACATGGACAACAATAGAAATTATTCATTCCTGATTGCCCAGTCACAGTCTGATAAGATAGCATTGTCCACAGAGTTCCTATTTTGGTACGAAATAAACTTTTTATCTTTCGAAAGAAAGCAGAATTCCTCAATTGTTATTTGACAATTTTTTTTTTAAATAATACTCGCCGATTTCATACTAATAACGGATAATTTCAAATAATTTTTTCTTTTTTTTTATTAAAGAGGGGTTTATTTGCGTCTAAAATAGTAGATTATTTTTTTTCTCAGTGTTCGTATATTCATTGAACTTGAGTGTTATTATTTACAAATAGTAATAACTTAACAGCAGAAAAGTATTAAAAACCTCTGGGGGTTAAATAAGGCAAAAATCAGTGTTCAAAAACAGCAGTATTCATATATAAAATCAAAGAACTTTCCTTTAAAGACTTGGTTTCGATCAATAATTTTTTTAATATCAGAATGGCTCAAAATCGGTGTTATTATTACCACCATATATTACCATTTATTATTACCATTTACAGAAATGAAGGCCTACAAACAGTGACTCATAAACGATTTTCTATTTTATAGTTGCCTACAACCTAAATCGTATAATCATAGTGTTATTAAAATCATAGTGTAAAGTTATGTAGAATTAAAATTGTCATTATAATTTTGCATTCAGAACTTTGTGTGTTTTAATTATAAATAAAATATTTTTTTTAATCCAACAGGAATTTTTTTATGATGTTCATCGTTTAGTCCAAACAACATTACCTGTTATGTCATCTTGCATAACGTGCATTGCAGAAGATGATCGCTGAACCAATTCCGCTTTTGTATGAAGAAATGAACTTGTAAGAACATGAGAGTCAAATGTAGCAAATGTTTCTTTTATTCTGCATGCAATAAAGATAAACTGCAGGGCGGATCCTAATGCTGAATTGATGAAAATTCATAATTTTAGTTGTAACAATAAAATTATCGGATATTTTGTCTACATTATGTGCATTATTATGTGAAACAAATATTTATAAATAAATAACTGAATGTAATAAAGGCTGTATAAAGTGTTGCAAACTTTAGTGCTAATAATTATTTGTTAAAAAAACTTCAAAAATTTAATACTTGAAATTGTGATTACTATAAACGTATGTATTCTTGAAAACAGACTTTATGTATTTATAATGTGAAGAAGATTAACGTATTTATTTTTTTAAAATAATAATAATGTGCACATGAAAATTTTCTAAACCTTCAATAAATATATTTTTTAAATCTATTTACTTTAGAGAACAAGATTTAAATTTTATATTCGGTAATGTAACTTTTTAGCCATCAACACTGTAAAACAAAAACTGGAAATATCACTCCAAATAATGAAGCAGGGATGTGGCTGAAATTTGTAATAACGTTTCCGCTAATTTCAGTCATACATTCAGAAACATTTCCGCATATTCCGGCCATGTATTGAGAAATGTTTCAGCGTATTTCAAAAACGTTAAAGTACCTTTCACAAACGTTTCTGTATATTTCGTAATGTATTCGGAAATGTTTCTGAATATTTCGGAAACTTTCTTGTATTTTTCGTAAATGTCTTCACATAATTTGATACCATTTCTGTTTATTTCGGAGTATATCTGCATAACGGACAGCTTTAATCTATTACGGAAACTTTCCTGTATGTTTCAAAAAAGTTTCAGAATAATTCTTAACTATTTGTGTAATTTTCGTAAATTTATAGACATATTCGGAAACCTTCCTGCTTATATTACTAAGGTTTCTGAATTTGTGCTTAGTGTTTGTTCATAGTTTTCATATGATTTCTTAATGCAACCGTGACTTCTCCGAAAATGTTAATTTTCCATTTATCTGTAACAATTTCAGATAAGATACTAAGTTTACTGTGTACATTTCGAGAATAATACAATTTTTGCATTCCGAGTGTAATGGTTTCTGAAATTATTAATAACTTTTCTAAGTTTGTTGCTAATATTTTAAAAATACACTTCTATTATTTATTAATTTATGCTATTAATGTTCTTGAAACCAAGAATGCAGTAGCTAGAATATATTCTAGATTTTATACTAGAAGTAACATTTCTCTGGAGCTATGAAAACATATTGGATGCTGCTTAATCTGAATCAATCGTTAATGTTTTCTGCTTTAAATTTTACTTGCAAAACAGACGATGTGCCTGGTAATGCTTCTATAATTAACTTTTCTAACCAAAAATATTACTAAATTCAATAATTTTTAAATGTTGTAAGTAAAAACTGAAACCTTTTATATTTAGGACCTGATTGACCTCTGAATTTAGAAAAGCACATGTATAATTGTAGGAACTCCCTTTCATTTGGCAAACATTTTCTAAATTTTACATACATGGGAATTCATAAATACTACTAATATTGTTTCTGAGGAAGGAGCTTAGCAGAATTTATGGATACCTCAAAAAACAGATTTTTTTATATTCCCTGCGCATATACTTAATTTATAATTAGTATATATAGTTATTGTATTTTAAATTACTCATATGTATTAAAATAACAGTATATTAAGATGCAACATGATTGGTTAACAGCCTATTGATCGTATTCATACTTCCCGGTTAGACAAGTCTCCTAAAGTACTTTTGCATATTTTCTTGTACAGTGGTGAAAATTTGGAGTAAGGTTAAATCAATTTTTGGTGCTGCAGTAGCCAGTACAATAAGATCGTGAAATCTTGTTCCAAATTTTGGTGCTAAGATTAAACCATAAATTGGTGAAATGTTGAGTGATAAAGTGGGGAAACGTTGAACCATAAATTAGTGAAATGTTGAAAAATAACCTGCATCATTTCACAAATTTACAATTTATTATTTCACTAACTTAATTTTCAACCATGGCACCAAATATTGAGACAAGGTTTTCTTATATTATAGTTGCAGCTAATGCAATACCAACAGTTGAATCATCCAAGCACCAAAAGAGGCGGGTGGTTAAGCATTGATTCAGCTCCCTAATCCATGAGAATAAAATATTTTGTAGTTTTTTCTGACTGTTTTATTTTAATTTAGAATAAAATATTTACGGTACTGAGATTAATGTTTTTTGGAAAATTATTTACGGAATCGAAAACCTAGATTTTTACTTAACACATTTTTAAACAATTTAATAATATAAAACAAACATAACACCATTGCAGTTTTTACATATTTTACACAAAAATTTACATATAAACATACATGAAAAAAACTACAACGACATGGATGCTTTGTATAGAAGAAAAAATTCTTAAATTGATCTAATTGCAATGCATTGTAATTTGCTAAATAAACCTAAGTTTCTGATCTTGTATAACATATAGAAGCAATGTTTAAAAAAAAAAAACTGGGGACGAGCGATTAGTATACATGCGGCTTAGGGTGTCCAGAATCCTTGATTAATCTCACCGGATATTTATTTTTTTTGTAAATTTTGCCTTATTTAATGCGAACATTTTCTCGATTGAAATAGGCCAAAATCTCCATTTTGAAAAACCGGTGATAAATGAATAAAAATCCCGTTAAAAACGCTCGTCCCAAAAGGGTTAAAGATACACCAATCGAAGAAGCAGTAAATATAAATTCTAAATTAGACAATGTGTCCACTCTCAACGGTACCCAATGGCTAATTTCTAAACCGTTAGTCATAGCCATATAGTTCAAATTGCAAAAATACTTTTAAAAAGTAAATAATTGCTTTTTAAACGATTTAAGTCAAAAATTAATTATGTAAAAATTACGAAAATTAAATTTTTATACGGTCCCCCGGTCCTAAAGGTGATATTTAGTAAATGTTTACCAGTACTCTAACAAGTAAGACAAAAAAAATCCCATTCTTTTGCGATTAAAACTGACCGAATAACAACTGTTTGAAATTTAAGCATCTTTTTTCCTTTAAAATAGGGGTCAATCCCAAATTTACTGGAAATAAAAATAAACGACTGACATAAAATTTAAGGTTAAGTATTGAGAGTAAAATATTTTTTGCAATGTTATTTTTAAATTTATGTTGATGTTTTTATATTAAAGCAAAATATACAACTTGTGCTAAAAATATGAGTAAAAAAATAACAGAAATTTTGTTTAATTAAGTTATGAAAAGCAACAGTCACAATTCGTTACAAAATGATACATATTTATAATTCTGTTAGATTAATTAACCTAATAGAATTTGGTGCAGTCCTATAAAATAAGTAAATGGTACGCACCTGAAATCGCATTAATATTACATTATCATTGGATATAAATAAGTATGCGAATTGAACCTCGATCGGATATTTGGAAGTGAGTTAAAATTTTAATAAAAATTTTGAACTAAGAAAACACACATCGAGTATTATAAGTAAAATAAATGCTTATCAAAATAACACACCTTTAAAAAAATCATGAAAAGAAACAGCTCCTTTTCTTTACAAAATAAAACATATGTAAAAATAGAATTGAGGATGTGAATTTCAAAACTTGCCTTATCGCTTTTGATTTCTCTATCAGTCTATACCAATCTACATTAATGTAACACTAAAATCTTCAAATTTATAATGAAAACCAAGGGACGCATTTAAAAGTTTTTGCGATTTCCAAAAATTTTATTTTCTCGATAAAGAAGATTTTGAAATTTACGTCTTTAATTATTTTAACCAATCTAGAAGTTAATTAATTAAAATTAACACTATCATAAAACTTATATGGCTGCAGCACCTTCAGTTAAATCGCTTTAAAATATTTCTTTAACTCATTTAAATCATTTTTGTAATTGGAACTATACGGCAAACTGTTACAAATGGTTAAGGAATTAGCCATTGGACAGCGTTGGAATTGGACGCCCTTTATAATACTTTAAACACATAGTGTACGTTACTTTAAAGTTTAGTCCAACTCGTCCGTTTTGAGTTAAAGAAAAGTGGTTTTAAGTCATAAAATTTAAAGTTTCATAACTCGGTCAATTTTAATGTTAGATGAATGGGACCTTTTTGTAATCATTGTTAGAGTTATGGGAAATTTTGATTAAATATCCCTTATAGGACGGGTTGACTGTATAAAAATTTAATTTTCGTAATTTTTTATTAAAATTTTTTTGACCTAAATTTCTTAAAAACCAGTTCTTTACCTTTTTAAAAACATTTTTGCAAATGAAACTATATGTCTATGACTAACGGTTTAAAAATTAGCCATTGGCTACAGTTGAGAGTGGACACACTGTATACACAATGAAAGCATCAACTAAAGAATAAAAAAATACATATCGGCAAGTGTTTGGTAAAGAAACGATGATTATCAACTCATCTCCTTTTTAACAAGTTCAGCAGTTTTGAATAGTAAAAAATGTGTAAGATTGTATTTTTAAACGTGATGATTTGTCAAGTTTTAATTAAATATTATTCATAAATCTATAATACAAGTGGAACTATGTAATATAGCATTTTTAAAACATCAACTTGCGGGCTAAATTTATATATTCTCTGGAATATGCAAATACATATTCCTTAATTATATTTCCGAATTTGCGCTCACTACTTATAATAAAAATGATATTACGTAATAAAAGTGATGTTATGTAACATAGTATATATACCAGTAAACATGAACGTATAAAAAATATTCTAAAGCTATTTAATTTATAAAATTTATACCAGGCATAAACAACACTGCATTTAAATTCTTAACTATCATGAGTAAAAATAATTACTTGTATCATAACGTAGTAAATGCTTTTGAAAGAAAATTTAATAACTGCTACAGATTGTCTTTAAATAGATGTTATGATATTACTAAATCTTAAGATTGTATAAAAAAATGTTTGCATATTAATTTTAAAAAAGTATACTAATTTATTAAAATACTAACAAAATAATTAGTATTTTTTAATTATAGTTTGAACAAAACATAATCTATGATATTTTTTGCTTTTCTTTATCAGGCTTAAAAAATCTTACGATATGATATAAGAAATGCTTATCAATTTGAGAAAATTGGCAAATGTTTAATAAATTTAAAGAACAAGTAAGAAGATTTATTATTTTAAATTATAATTTAAAATATTAATAATAAAAAACAAATCTTTAAAAGGTCGTTCTTTGTAGATTAAAAAATGTAAAAGTATATAAAAGTAAATATTTCGTAATATAAAGATCATGTGAAGATCACATTTCTATCCTAAATATTAATAACAACGACAACAATAATAAAAAATAAATGCCAATATCATATTACTGTAAGTATTAAACAGATAAAATCCAACATAGATAAACAGAATGTCACATCACTGCAAATTAATGCTTTCTTCTCCCATGAATGGGACCATGTATAAATAAACTCAATCGTAATTTCAAATCTACAAAAAAATGGCACGACACGTTTTTCTCATATTAAAATTTCACCTCACAGTATCAATAGAAAGAATAAACATATTTATCACCATTTCGCTAATTCACCGTAACCAAACGAATGAAATCATGTTTAATTTTTGCTAATCATTGCTATTTAAATGTTAAAACACATTTTTTAAACCATTGCTGGAAGAAGATACATTAACAGACGATCACTTGTGAAATCCAAAATTTGACACTAACTAAAAACAGGAGTTTAAACTTTAAAAGCTATTTATCTTATATTCACCAGCTACAAAATCCACAAGAATAAAAAAATTAAATTAAAGAAGATCCTTTCGTTCCATGTATAATCATCTCAATTTCCATTTTTTTAATCCCAAAAATAGCAGACGGAAATTTGGTTCTTTTTGTTCTTGTCTAAATAAAGGCTCCATAGATATGCGCAGAAATTTGTTCTTAGGTTGGCTCAGACAGAGATGTAGATGGTTCACGGATGTATCAGCAATTTACACACAAATTTGGAAACCTTTCCGCTATGAAATGTAACATTCCTGACATTTTTAGAGCCTTACAATGCATGGAAGTTTTTTGCTGAACAGACGTGTAATATTTTCAAAATAACAACACTGTAAAAAAAAAAAAAAAAAAAAAAAAAAAAAAAAAAAAAAAAAAAAAAAAAAAAAACGGACGATTTTACGGAAATATTATTGGTAATCTGGACGCCAGTACTATTTACTGTTTTTTAACGGAAAAATTTCCTTAAATTCTGGGAAAACCTCGAAAAAAACGGAATACATTCCGTAATTTTTCCGCTAAAAAACAGTAAATTGTACTGGAGTCCAGATTACCAGTAATACTTCCGTAATATCGTCCGTTTTTTTTTTACAGTGAAGTAACTAAGGAGAATATCTATGTTCAACTTAATAAAGTACATATGCTCAATATGTACTTTAAATTTTTGGAAATCTATCCGCTATGCGTCGAAACATTATTATTATTATTATTATTACTATCATTATTATTTGATAGTGAATGTAAAAAAAGGACATGTATTCAGATGGCTTTTTAAGCTCTGTTGATCTACGGTTAGAATTTTATTAATAAGTGCAATTTAAAAACTTAAGAAAGTGCATACTCAGCATTTGTTGTTGACGTGCTTCTTTCGGCACTGTTTTGCAATTGAAAAAGTCAATATTTTACTGACACTTAAAGGGTTAATATGTCAAAGATTAATAAGCCCTTTTTTGTATAAATCAGTAAATTGTAATAAATGTGGCTAAAAAATCTTTTTTCCATAGAAATAAGTAAGACTTATTTGAATAGTAAGAAAAATGCACTTCAATTTTGTTGTGAATTCACACATTTTGAGATCTCCTGAACGCGATTGAATTATGTTTAGGAAATATTTGTATGTGCATATATAACACAAATATTGTGGGTACTGTGTGTCTCAAAAACTTAATCTACGGAATTTCATCAAGCTTCATATTTTGTGGAAACTTGACAAAATTACTGAGTGATTAAGTGGGTTTCTATTATTGAACATCTGGTACTGTTCTGCTGCATTTTTCACGGTTTCTGTGATAGAAAAAGCCTTATTATCAGCGATGCTAACTTCCACCAGTAATTTTTAGAGATATTTTCGTCTTACTTAAATGTTCGTGCAGGACGTCTGTTTAGCTAAAAATTTTTTATTCCTTTTTACTCCTGGAAATTTGCCCTATTAGTAATCAGACCCTGGTGACCCATATCGCGTAATCTATGAAATAAGGTTTTGCTGAAAGTCATATTTAGTCAGACTTTAGCACATATAAATGCTAAAAGAATTTTCATATATATAAACCAACATATGTTGCAGATATGCGCCTTTATTCACAATTACTATGATACCGTATGTCGCCAATTTTCATATTCAGTTAGATCTTGACATAAATTGGCTTTCTTATTTTTGGGTGCATCTTGATCAATAGGTGGCGCAGTTGGGCTCTACTTTTCGAGATTTCTGACATAATTATACCTTGGCATATATGGACGGGAATTCTCAAAATTTAATATGTAAGATATTTATCGATTTAATATGTAAACATGTGAAATAGGATAGCTCAGTTGGTAGAAGTCGAGAGCTTAAGTTAAAGATCCGTGGTTCAAATCCCGGTCGGGACACTTTTTTACTCAGTTGGAAAATTACAACTCATATGGAAATGTTGATTCAAATAATGGCAGAATAACATTAAAAATTCTGTATAATGTTGAATTAAATAAAGCACAATGTTAGCAGTTTATATGTGAGATATTTTTCATTCTAGAGAGAATCTATAATTTTTAAGGGGAATCACAATTTAATATCATTTAACACTATTTTGTCAATAAAAGCTATAAAATATCTTCAAAATAATGCATGATGTTTAATTTTTTAAACAACTGCATTATTTCAAGCTAAACATCATTTTACGGACAAAGAGATGCTGTAAAATTATTCTAATTATTTCAAAGAATAGAAATAATTAATTTTTAATAGTTTTTAAAATATATATATAGTCTAGATTTCTAAAGAAGATTATCTATATTAATAAGTTTGTATCACATGCAAATAATTGCACCATGCACTTGACTAACTAAGAAACAAAATGTCTTTTCCAAACTGATAATAATGAGGATTGTATAAATATGACTTGGAGAATGCCAGATAAAATTGTGATGCAAGACGCGTAAATAAAAATAAATTGCAACCTAGGCAAACATAACATGAATCACATTTATATATACCACTAGCAACAAAAGAAAACTTATATATTATGAGACAGAATACAGTATTAAAAATGGTTTGAGATATTGATATTAATCGAGTTTTAAGTAAGAGAATAAACCAGGGCGATAAAGATAAAATACTGAATTGCAAGGAAATAATTTACTTACATAGAAATATTTCTTTTTAATATTTTGTCTGAAACATCATGCAAAATAAGAAAACGAATACTTATATTAAGTCTAAGATACTGTTCAAATATTAACTTATCAAAACATGTTTAAGAAATACAGAAATGTACACAAAGAAATATTTAAAAGGTAAGTCTTTTTCAACAAAAGCCTGAAAATTGATTGTTTTGTTATAAAAGTTTGATACTTGTCAACGATATTGTTGAAAGTGACATAAGTAGAAAATGGCGGACACGCAAAAGAAAACCTTGAGAGAGAATGACTACTTGATTGTCACACTACACGCAATGTTTCACAAAAATAAATTCAATAAACATTCAACATGTTCAAATCGGTATGCTACAAACTAGATATCACTAGTCTAAAAATGTACGATATTAAATTATTTATGTATTTAAATGTGTTTCTTAGATTTAAAATTTTGCCAATTCATTTGCTACATTTATATACGTATATTTTGCATTATATTGGATGATTCCTTAATTCCGTTTCGCTTTAAATAACAGGTGGACAGAATTAGGTATACACTAGATAATGCTGTAAATATATATTAAAAGGTATATGTCTGATTTACTTTACTTAGATACCGAGGACGTGCCTTATAACGTTTCCCTAATGACAAATTACTAGCCTTCCTGTCACGAAAACAGTACCAAGGAATGCCTGGACCACTATGAAAAAACCCCTATATCTGCTAGTTCAAAAGAGCAAATTCCAGTTAGCAATCGACAGCACATCCTCTCGGAGAGCATTGCGCAATTGGTGTAGCAAGAGAAAAATTTGGCACCTGCTATAAAAAAGAGGGACCTGTGCAAAAAACGGACGCAAAAGGACACATTAGGATACAATAATAAACAACAATGGTAGGAACCAATGACCATATATCTGATCAAAGACTGCCTTCAGCAAAAAATTTCGGCCAGAGTGGTTCGAATTATTGTTACACACAGTGGCGTAACCAGCGAGGAGGTCCATATGTTCTGGATACCAGTAATCTCTCTATTCTAAAATAAGGTAACTAACGCTGTCACCGCCGCTGAATTTTTTGTGACCTAGGGTATTTTTTCGCTAAAATTAAGAAAATACTGCACAGAAAAAAATATGAAAATTTGTGGTTTTATAGAGATAGATACGCTGGTGCACACAGTTTTTAAATCGAACAATAATTTTAAGAGATATTTAATATTAAATTTGATCAAAATCGTTGCATTAAAAAAGTTTTATAGGAGCAAAAATTATACACAGGAGTTTAAACATTTTTACACCATTTTATACATTAGAAGTTCCCGCTGTGACAACTTCATTTATTTATTTTTTAATTTGACACTTTTTTTGAGGAGTTATTTCCATTTTAAATTCAAATGTTCAGCCTTTTGAGATACTTTTTTATATTTTATTTTAAATTCGGGCCAAATGATCAAAGAATAATATTTCCTTCAAATTAAAAAAATATATTTGCGCGTGGCTGTCAAAAACAGAAAAAACTTTCAAATGAGAATTAAATAATTACAAGTTTAAAATAACAAATATTGAAATTAAGTCATAAAACTATATTAACATATGAATATTAAAAGAGAAAGAAAATACTAAAATAATGAATTCATTAAAATGTGTTAACCGCTCTAAATGGAAAAAATTACGGCATATTCAAAATAGCCAAACAAATGATGAATTATTAGGAAAATCCAAGTAGAAATAAATTAGGATATCAAGAGAATACTTTCTCTGCTTGTTAACAAAATGTAAACATTGGAATGTCGTGAACTGTGACGTTATAGCAAGTCACGCCCCGATTTGAAGTCACGTGATTTTAGCTTACTTTTACGATTAATTATTAAATTAATCATAATTATCAATAATTATTTAATTACTGATATTTTTGGCATTTTTTAGAACATTTTTGAAAACTGTGGATGCGGAATTATCAAAAAATATAAAAGTGATCAATTCGCCCATGTATGCAAATTCCTCATTACGGCCTATGGAGAAAAATCGTTTCAAATGTATTTTAAAATTGTTACGCACTTTCAAACTTATTTAAATTCATATATATTCATATATACGTTCGTAAATTCATATATATTCATATATGCATTCTACAGAATATGTGGTGCAAAGAATAGTTATTATTCTTTTACAGGGCCACACCAAGAGAATTTCATTACATAACGGCATAGGAGAGGGGGCTGTTCGTGACTTATTTTAAAAAATTAACTATATTATGTATAATGAAATTTATATGCATCGCTAAGGCTTAATATAAGGTATTTCATATACAATACGAAGTGCACAGTATTTACAGGGACACGCAAAATATTTCTTGCAGTTTAAATTAAAAAATATATTTAAGAGAGACATTTCACATTTCTAAATGTTCTTTTAAGCTATTTTTGTAAATACAAAGCGGCAACGGAAAGAAAAAATATTTTCTTTCTAACAATAAAAGTATCTTCACGTGATTATCAAAAAGAGAAAGAAAACTTTTAAATAATAAATAAATTCATCAATGCACTAAATTACGCCATATTTAAAACGGCTAAGTATTATTGAAAAACGGTTAAAATTAAAAATTATATATTTAGAGACATTAAATTCTTATTTTATTCTAATCTTTTAAACTATTGTTCTAATCTTTTAAACTATCACCATGTTGTCTGACTGCCGGTCGGAATATTCGTACTGCTTCTCATATTCTTCTGGTCACTGTAAATAGCAAAATCATTATATTATTTTTTGAACCAGAACAAAGCCTCTTTTGGTAAAAATTAAGAAGAGAACTGCAACATTTGATATGCATTTTTATACGAACGAGCTTCAACTCCAAAAAACGATATCAACTTCATAAACTATATGCTAGAACCACTTGACCTAAGACCTTTACCAACCTCATCGGAGCTTGATTAAAAGAATGCTCAAATCTTCATTCATTTGCATTTCTGATGTCCACGAAACAGGAATAGGCTCATAGAAAATTACACGTACATTTTTAAACGACGTTGGTGATATACGATTCAACTTTCTCTCAACAGTGCCGCTTGTACTTACTTTCTATTAGAGCTCCCGATTATACGTTTATACGAGTATACGTATAATACGTATTATACGAAATACGTATTTGCTATACGTATAATTCGGCATCGGCAGTTATACGTATTACACGAAACAGCATATACGGTTAAACGTATAAACGTTGAAACGTTTTTCATTCAATGTATGAAATTTGATGTTTCAATATTTTTTGCGGATTAGAGACATTGAGAAATATCCGGTAGAGTATCCCCATCGCGATTCTTTGTTTAAAGAACTACGATGTGTTTACTTAACTACTACTTGTTATGCAGGTACTTAAAAAAATCTCAATACGTCCTCAGTTTAGATTTTTTTTTTTTTTTTTTTTTTTTCAAAAAAACTAAGTTATTTATTGTAAAATGTCTTACATTTGTTGTGGGTAGAATCAAACTAATCTTTGGAAAATCTGCGACGCAGTACTTAGTTTTTTATATTTTCTTGTATCTTTAGAAGAAGAAAGTATTGGATTCGGGAATACTTTCGACGGGTTTACACGTTTTAATGGGAAGAGAGTCCGAAAAACATATTTTTACAAAATATCTGCCTGTCAGTTTATGAATCTGTGACTTTGTCTGTCTGTATGTGACATGGATTTTGTGGGTTTTCTATCTTACCTAAATTATATGTCATTATCTAACCTAATACACAGAATTAAGTAACATATATGGGGGAGACTAGGGCACATGTGAAAAAGGGGCATATGAGAACATTGCCATTTTCACTAGTTATTATATGTTTTTTTATTTAAAAAAATTATCAAAAATGAGAGCATCTATGGACATATGGAAAAATTTTTTGAAACTTCGACATTTTGTTTGTCCCCAGGAGCCAAAATACTGCTTACTGTACTTAAAAGTAAAATCTGCAGCTTGATAAAAGAATAATTTTATTTATTTATTCTTTTTTTTCTTTCTTTAACATATACTATGGATACTAATAAATATTTATGATATTTTTTATTTTTAAAATTGAGAAATGCTAAGGATTTGTCATTTTAACTCTTGTGGGAATATGGGATACTTATGAAGAGTCTAGTTGGGGCAGATCTGAATATGTCATTAAATTGCCCAATAATCATTCAGTGATTCAATTCCTTTTAGTTAACTTCGTGCAAATAATGCCAGCTCCATTATCTATATTTTTATAGAAATAGAAGACATTTCTCTCATATAAAGTTGATTTTGTGTAATAGAAACTTCTACAAACACAACTGTCAGCAAATACATAAAAAGCAACAAGCTCTTTACGTTCAATTGTAATTTAAATAAATTTCATGTTTTCTAAATTGCAATAAATGCTATACATTATTTTATTTAACAGTTTTCAATACTATTTTTTATGCATCATTAATGCAAAAAATATTACGCATAACAACTTTGGAAATTTTTCTGTTTCATTTGTTGCAAACTTGTAGTATTATTTTACTTCCATTTCTAAAACAGCTATTTTATTTGGTGTTTTGAAAATAGATATATATATTAAGAAAATAAATTTTTTAAATTTATAACTACCGTGAAATCTCTATTATTGACTCCCCCCCCCCTTTTTTTTTAAAGCAAAAGAAATTAAATTTGGAGGAAGCTTATAAATGTAAAACAATTTCTTATCCTTAATTTACAGGCAAATAAGGCAAATATAGGAATGAGAATCGCCTTTTGGTAGTTTTCCTATAAGTATTATCCAAATGCCCCCTCCCTAAAATCTCCCTAAAAAAAGCCCTAAGCAAAATTTAAATTCTTTAATTATTTTCTCAAGTTAACTTTTTTTTTTTTTTTTTTTTTTTTTTTTTATTGCAATAATATTTTATCAATTATCTGAGCCCCCCCCCCCCCTTAAATCTACTTATTTTTATTTTATAATACTTTGCTGAAACATATAACTCAGAAACTAAATAAATATACATATATTTTACTTTATGGTGAATTTAATAAATAATACAACTAATGATTAAGCTAACATATGAAAAAGATAATAAAAACATGTTAAAAATTTTTTTTCCTTGTGTTCACATGTTTTCCTTATGTGTTTACAACTGCTTTTTCGTTGGGGCACATATGAATTTTTTTTTTTTTTTTTTTTTTTTTTTTTTTTAATGCAATAAACTATTAAGAAAAGTAAGAAGAACTGTAAAGTTAATTTTTAAAAAATACCATGCGTAAAAAAAAAGTTCTGTTTACTATATAGAGTAGTTTTGCTTATAGAAATTAACCCAGTTATGACAAAAAGCTATGTTTATGTGAACTGTTCACATGCATCCCAGTCTCCCCTATATATTCAAGTAGTCCCTGGTAGACATTGTTGCTGATTAGTTTTGTATGTAAATCGTTCAACAGGTGGCTCTACTTTGCTGTATTTTATTTACGATTTCTGCAATAGATCTATCTCTAGAATTAATGCACGGATTTTCATCAAACTACAGATTCAGTTAATGCTTGATATGAAGTGATTCTATGTATGTTTTGGTGAGAATGTCAAGATTAAAAAAAATGAAATTTCATTATACATTAACAGAGTTAGAAAATATTAGCTCCATGAAAAGAATAGCATTTACGCTTGGGTGCAATCTTGAGTGTAAAACAATAAGTGAATAAAGAATTTCTAAATCTTTATAACTGCTAAAAACTTTAAAACTACTCAATATAGTAAACAGAACTTATTTTTACGCATGGTATTTTTTAAAAATTAACTTTACAGTTCTTCTTACTTTTCTTAATAATTTATTGAATTCAAAAAAAAAAAAAAAAAAATGTTCATATGTGCTCTAAAGAAAGAGCAGTTGTAAACACATAAGGAAAACATATGAACAGAAGGGAAAAAAATTTGACATGTTTTTAATATCTTTTCAATATGTTACCTTAATCATTAGTTGTATTATTTATTAAATTCACCATAAAGAAAAATATATGTATATTTATTTAGTTTCTGAGCTATATGTTTAAGCAAAATATTATAAAATAAAAATAAGTAGATTTGGGGGGGGGGGGGCTTAGATAATTGATAAAATATTGTTGTATTATAACAAAAAAAAAAAAAAAAAAAAAAAAAAAAAAGAAGAAGAAGTAAACTTGAGAAAATAATTACAGAATTTAAATTTTGCTTAGGGCTTTTTTTAGGGAGATTTTGGGGAAGGGGCATTTCGATAATATTATAGGAAAACTACCAAAAGGCGAAAGATTCTCATTCCTATATTTGCCTTATTTGCCTGTAAAATAAGGAAAAAAATTGTTTTACATTTAATATTGTTTTAAATAATTAAAAAGAAAAAACTAAATTTAACAAGACTTCACAATAAATCTGAAACATTTATACTCTCATTCTTTCCTCAAAAAGTGTTTAATTTTGCTGGTTATTTAGAATGGATACAATTTGTATACATTACCTACACAAAATGTAAAATAAAGGGATATATGAGCTCATTACCTTGAGATGAATAAAAAAATCTAAATAAATTCAAAGTACAATGTTGCAAAATACTTTTGCAATTCACGGTATTAACTCGCTATTTTGAAAATAGATATTTCACTGTTAGTGAAACGAGATTGGCCAATCAGGAGTCTGATATTTTGTGAAATTTTTGCAAACTGTTTTAAAAAATATACGCTTTTCATTGCTTGATCTTGTATATATAAGGCATACTATACGGATTCCTGTCGTAACGCCACCTATTTCCAAATTATTCTTCATTCAGTGACATAAGACTGATGAAGTCCAATATTTAAATTAGATACGATACGTGGAATATACGTATACATTAAATATACGTATTCTAAAATATACGTTTAACTGATTCGCCTTATACGTATCCGGATACGTTCAAACGTATATTCGAAACTATCCGTATAGCAGAAAAACGTATTATACGGATATACGTATATCGTTTAAACGTATAGCTGCTATACGCATCCTATCGCGAGCACTACTTTCTATGAAGATCGATATTTTTCTTTTCTGCCATCAAAAAATAGGGTTGTAACTTTTCATCCTCCAAGATATTTCTCCTCCTTATTTTTCTTCCAAAGTTTCTTTTTTTGCCACCTAACTTTGTCTTTATCGATGACAAGATTCTTCTCCTCCGCTGTCACAATTCTTACATCTTGAAGCACGGATTAATGCAATTTACCTATTTGATAAAAAAGTTCTAAATACGGCAAACGCTGTATGAGAAAGGGATGCGTGATTTGGAGTGTCTGCTTTTGAAGGTCCTGGTTCAAATTCTGATTCAGACGAACTGTCTACTTCAAAGTTTTCACTATTTGAATCTTCTGAAACTATCTGTATTTTAGAGCAGAAAAATAATTAACATCCCATCTCCCATTTCCTTCCGCTTCGTCATGAGGACCGATTGCATTTTCATTGGTTTCTGCTCCACATTCTCTTCTCCGTCCAGACATGTTGTGGCCCGTCATCCAAATATGTGACTTTGAACGTATAGAAAAACAGAAGCAAGAGGGTACGAAACAATATTTACAAATTTTACTCACTTATACGCGAAAAAGCTATAAAAAAACCTTATTGACTTCAAAATACAGATTAACATAATCGAGCTTATTTAAACATTTCGTTTACTAAACGTGACATTTCAAGTAAATTCAGGTAAAAAAAAAAATTCATTTAACATTTTTAATGTTTTTTTCTAAAAAAGTTCAAAAATCAGAATTTTAGCAAAATTTCAAGCTATTTGCGGTAAATGAAGCAAATAGCTTTAATGAAGCATGAAGCTATAGCATGAAGCTTAATTTTTTTTTGTGTGAATTTAGTGCCACCAGTGGCAACTTTTCCGCACTGCCCATCATTGAAAATCGAACAAATTTTTTCTGGACTAACATAATTTTTCAAAATTAGTGGTATGCAGAGTATTTAAACCCCCTAACTGGCTGAGCCGCTAGTTACACGTTACACACGAGGAGAGAAGCCTGGAAAGAATCATGTGCAATCATTTTCCGTACCTTTCGAGCAACAGCCTCAGACTACACTGTAAAAAAAATCTGTAACCTTAGTAATCTAAATTATCCGAAATCTCTTATGCTTACTAAAATTTTATGTGTACACTGTACAAGAAAATGATGTCAATCTACAAAACTTGTAAGCAAAACTAAAACCATCTGTAACTTTACAAAAGAATTTACTAAAATTTTGGTAACTTTACTAAAATTTTATCTATAATGCTTGTTATCGTTACTTAAAAAGTTCTTGGAATACGATTTCCCAAAAAAATTCTTAGTAACCTTAAAATTTGTTTGATTCAAAGTGCAAATCTGTATCTGTTACATGAATTTTTATTGTTGCCGTTACATAAAAAGTTCTTGGAATACAATTCTACTAGAAAAATTTTTGTAATTGCCCAAATTTTTTTTTACAGTGTACCCCATATAGAAATCCAAAAGAACATTAGCAACGTTCCTCGGATGGATTCTGCCCTCGGTATCACTTCACAATCGAGTCACTAGATCGAGAACATAGAAAGGGTAAGCACTCCCATCATTAACTATAGATTGAGTAGCTCCTTTCCAGAAAAGGATAAAACATTCCTCTTCCCTTACACTAGATTTTGTCCAGCATCTCAAGCCCAGTACGAAAGGTTGGCACTAAATCACACAACGTTCCAGGATAAACAAACTGAATGCTCTTCACACGCTAAAAGCGAGTGATTCTATTGGCTAATTCTCTAATATAACATTTTATAGGGTTATTTAGATTATTTAACATTTTTTTTTCTTAACAATGAATAAAAAACTTTCTTCATTATATTCTCAAGATAATGTTAAAATAAAAATTAAAATATGTCCTTTATGTGACCACCCATAAAAATTTTAGTTACGATAAGGCAACGTGAGCTAGTGAATTTGAAAGAAAATTCTTTAAAATGAAATTTTAAAAATGTGGATGAATGGGGGGGGGGGAGATATATTTTAATACCAAATATTTAATTTATATGTTTTAACAATGAAGTTATGTTTAAGTAATGTGTGTATATGTACTGCAATAATATGCATAAATAATTTTCTTTGCTGAAAATCTAAAAAAAAAGAACGGAAAAAAAGAAAGAATGAATAAACCTTTACATTTTATCTTGCCTTTGGATTAGGATCTGTTAATATTAGCATTTTTTATTTATTTGTTATTTATTTTTAATATATATATTTACTTTAAAGAAAATGAAATTCATATTTTACTAGTTTATGGTGTCATTCAATAAATTAAAAAATTACGACCATTCATAGAAAAATCATATTTAATTATTATTTAAGAAATCAAAGGAAAGTTTTTTGTAATTCATTAGTTTTGTATCTTGTTAAGAAACAAGAAAAGTTTAATTTGAAGAATCCCCTAGTATGTTATTTTTCATAATAATATTTTGATTTTATACATAGTAAAAGAGAAAGGGAGGGAAAAAAATAATATTAACAGTTACTTTCTAACAATTTTAACTATCATTTAATTTGCAATAACTTAAATAAATCTTACTTATATCTTGTATCATACTTATTTAAATAAACTAATGAATGCATATACAGGATTTTTAAAACCTTTTTAACGCAAAATCTGAATTTAAAATTTTAAATATATTTAAATATACAGGGTGGTCATAAAAAAACTTGGCAGATATATGGAGCTCTAGCGGCTATTCCGTTCAACCGATCGAATTGAGATTTCAGGTATAGTTATTATGAGGTATGAGCTCCGGATTCTGTGAACGGTAACAAAGTGGTGCTCACGGTTACAGTTATAGGTACAGAAACTCGAAATTTTTCAATGGCAACGCGCATTTTTTTTCAGTCGAAAAATGATCAACGCATGCGAAAACCCCAATGAGAGTTGGAACCGTAAGTGTATCGCAAGAAACGGACTCGTTATGCACGCGCAAAAAAACAGCTCTTCAAATGCCCCCCCCCCCCAAAAAAAAAAAAAAAAAAAAAGAAAAAAACACGATCGGAGCACACAAAAGAAATTTGCATATGACACAGATTCATTACACCAATCAATGATTACAACACTCCATGCCAGTTCGCTGCAGTAATTCTGGTATGACGTAATTTTGCAGCATTGGCGTATAGCGGGAGCCTGTTACAGAACAAGTTACAAATCCCGTTGGTATCACTTCCTAAAAAGAAATACGGCCCGGGAATAATTGTGCATGCAATGCCGCTACACGCAGTAAAGTGTCGTGTAAAGGTACGGGCGCCACAGCGTGGGAATTCATATCTGCCCACTGCACACAATTTTTCGTGTTGACATTGCCAGTTAAGGTGAAATGCGACCCGTCTGTCCATAAAAAGTGAAGAGGCCAGTCCTTATATCCATCATACTTGATAAGAAATTAATTAGAAAAGTCTAAACGTTGTTGATGATCCCCTACTTTCGTCATATGGACGCGCTGATACAGGTCAGGAAACATGCGGATTAAAGAAGATATAAGCTTTAGCACCATTGATTTTCGGCGTATCCAATACAAGAGATGCACCTCTTACAGTTTTGCGTGTGTCCTGCAGTCACTATGTGATGCACTTCCATAACAGTATCCTCAGGAAGAGTTGGTCATCTGGATCGCGGTCTACCACAGGTCCAGCCAGTTTCTTCGAAATTATTTACGAAATCCCAAAGAGCTTCCTGGCTACATGGGCGAAGCATTTGGCAATGGTTTAGATGGTAAACACGCAAGGTTTTCGCAGCATTCATCCCATTCTGATAATAGAGTTTTACCAATTCACCATGAACTTCGGCTGGAAGAGTCATATCGTCGGCATGTGCAAAATCCCGACTGAAAAACTAACATTCCCATCCCACTTTTATCCGCTTTCTACGCTGACTATCTGGCAAACGGCGTTCCGTAATTGGTGTTCTGCCTCTGTCACATGCAAATTTCCTTCGTGCGCCGTGATCTTTTTTTTTTTTTTTTTTTTTTTTTGTCTTTCGCAGAGCTGTTTTTTGAAAGAGCATAACGCGTCCATTTATTGCGATACGCACAATGTTCCAACGCTCTTTAAGGTTTTAGCATGCTCTGAGCATTTTGCAAGGGGAAAAAATGGGCGTTGCTATTTGAAATTTCGAGTTTCTGTCGCTGTAACCGTAACCGCGAGCGCCAATTTGTTGCCGTTGACAGAATATCGAGCTCATACCTGTGGATAACTACATCTAAAATCTCATCTCGATAGGTTGATGGGCCGGCAGCTAGAGTTCGATATATCGGCGTTTTTCATAACCACCCTGTAAATATATTTATTGATCATTTTTAAGTCCAAATGCAAGAGTATATTCTTTTTTTATGTAACGTACTTTTAAATATTTATATATAAAAAAATGACTTTAAAAAATGGTGCACTTTTTTAGGGCTTTTTATTATGAAAAATATGTTTTCTATAAAAAAATTTTAAACACTTTTGAATGGTTATGAGAATTTGTATATATATATATGTATATATATATATATATATATACGAATTCTCATAACCATTCAAAAGTGTTTAAAATTTTTTTATAGAAAACATATTTTTCATAATAAAAAGCCCCAAAAATGTGCACCATTTATTAAAGTCATTATATATATATATATATATATATATATATATACATATATATATATATATATATATATACATATATATATATATATATATATATATACAGGGTGTCCGAAAAGTCTGAAAACGGTCGAATAACTCGAAAAATACATATGAGATTGAAAAACGTAAATATACGTGTTAAATATTTTTAAATAAGCTACTCAGTGATACCAAATTTGACCTTCACAACCGACCCCTGGGGTTCAGAGGAAGTCCAACTTTGAAATCTTAAATTATAACCCCCATTTTTTATTGCATATTCGGATTCTACGGACAAAAATACGCAATTTTTGTATTTGATGTTTATTTCGAATCCTCGTTTATCACGGTGTAATCGAGCATATTAAATCGATACATATTTCGGCTTTTCCAACGGGATTTTCCCTAATCGAAACTAATTGGGGAGAATTTTTGACATCAAATTCCTCGTCTTTTGCAGGAATAGCGTTTCCTGAAAATCACCCGTGCCGATTATTTCGATAGTGCTACACAGTTAAAAATTTGACCCATTTGCTGTAGTATCACTGCACAGCTTTTATAGAATATCTCTTTCATGACCAATGAGAATGTTCCATAACACAGTAAAATAACCGTTTTCTATAAAAGCAGTGGAGTGACGCTGTAGCAAATGAGTCAAATTTTTTACAGTCGGCGTGTTCAAAAGACACTTTTTTTCCGCGCGCGCGCTCAGAAGATTCTGCTTGGAGTAGGTACTATCGAAGAAGAGAATTTTAAAGTTATTCAATTATTGTATTATTTTTATGGTTCAGAATTGGTAAATACAAATACCATATCCCTTTATCCTTTCAAAACATGATTCTCGTAAGAGAAATACATACCTGTGACCACTCAAATAAAATTAAAAGTATTCCGGGAAAGTATCACGTGACCTATTTAATGTAATTAAGCCCGATCAGCATTTAAAATAAGACATCCAACCCTGCTCAAACCTGACGCGCGTTACGCAAAAAAACTGCTGGGCGATTTGATCACGTGATTGTGCATTTTGTGCTTATCTGTTATTGGTTGCACTTTGTTTGTAGACAAAATTGGTAGGTTGACTGATACAATTTAAATTTTTTAATAATTTTCTTTTTATTTATTTAAAATTCATTTATCAGTTGCTTCATACTTTTCGTATTAAATACAATGCTTTTAATAAACCAAGGTTGAGATACTCACACAGGGGAAAGGAGCCACCCACCTCCCTCCAAACATTCGCAAATGTTTTTACACTTCTCAAATTTAAAACTTTTATGTTAAATTTAATTAAAATTTTAATAAAAACTGCAATACATTTCCTATTTTTGATAGAATTTGCAAAAGTTACAACTCTAATTGGGAATATTATTATTATTATTATTATTTTTAAACAAATAAGAATTGTATTACATATTTTCTAAATGCGTTAACTTAGCAAAATTATAAAACAAGTTGGCAAATATGAAAATTTGACTTGGCAATTTAAAGTCTTCTTCCCCACCAGTAAAAAGTCTTAGTGATGTCCCTGTATACACATATTACAAGATTGATTTGTAATTAGAGTTGCAAAAAGTCGGTTTATTCCCGGATTTATTTCCAATAGACCAGGTTTATTCCCAAAAAACCCGGTTTATTCCCAGGTTTAAACCGGTTTTTTTCTAACCTTTGCAACGCTATTTGTAATATATAATACTGGATGGATTTCAATGGAATTTGCACTGTTAGTTAGACAATTTTTCGGAAAAAGTTTTAGTATGTATATATTTCTTATTTAATGATTGTATATTTTAATACCGTTTGGATAACAGGCCAAAATATATCATAAAATTTAAGAAACAAACGACATCCGAAATTATGTTAGTATAAGCAAAACATTTATTTATACTTTCAATAGAAAAATTATAAACATTCTATTCATACTTTATTCATTACAAAACTAGAAGGCAAACACCAAATATTTCACCTCTTTAAAAAATATGTATGCAGATATTTTTAGTTAAACAATGTATATCTTTTACATTTTGCTTTTATAATATTTTCCATTTTGATTTTAACACGGTAAAACATCGACGCATGTATTATATTTGCATCCTAATCTCAATAAAAACTTACTTCTAAATTAAAAAAAAAAAAAAAAACATTAAGAAATTATTTTATGCGTATACGGATATTTTCGCAGAATACTTTTTATATCCATTTGCTTAATATATATATAACCCTTTGGAACGATATTTAGAATATTAGAAGGGTTCAAATATAAAACTCTCTCCGCAAAAATCTCATTTTCTCGTACTTAAATAAGTATTTTATTATTATAATAGAAATACATGGGCTTCTGTATTATTAATATAAAATTTATCTTTAATAAAAATATCTTATTTATTAATAAAAAGCAACCAATAATTAAAAAAAACCATAAACCGCCTTTAGGCTTGCGACGGTCTCGAACTCGCATCGTCTGGTCTCAAGCTCAGCGCTCTAAGCATTTGGCCAGCTGGCTTTGATTCATTTGTAACAGATTATCTTCATAATTGGCACCGTAAGTAATTACATCCGTGATCTGTTCTCCACTTGTTATTGAGCGCACAGTTGCAGAACCGGTAGCACAGTAGCGACTAGTGAACACACATCCCGTCCGCGATAGGAACCCACTCCATGTCCGTGGCTCCTGAGCGCGCGCGCTCAGCGCGCGTAAAAGCTGAACACCGCCAGTGTATAGGGTTTTTTATATTTTTCTCTAGAAAAATTCATTGAAATATATTAATTTAGTTTTCTATTTGGATTTTTATTTTATCCAGTAAATGGTTTCTAAAATACGACCTACTTGTTTTGATGTTTAAATGTGTAAATAAGAACCTCCCCTCCCGAATAGAAAAAGTATATCTTCAGTTTTTGGGGGCGGGGTATGTAAATATTTTGCGTTTCCATAAGTTCTGCCTTCTTTTCTTTTTCTTTCTTTTTTCTTTTCTTTTAATCATTTAATTCAGTGGGGCGGATGGGCGTGCAAGGAGTTTTTTAAATAATTTCTACTATGTAGAAAAACATGTAAGGCAAATTGACCATCGTGTTTCGATCTTTTAACATATAAATATGCACCTCCTCTAAGAAATAGAAAAAGAATAATTTTCATTATTTGACGGCGGGATGTGTGTATATTATGCGTTTCCATGGATTTTGTTGTTTTTTAAAAAATCATCTAATACGCTGATGTGGGTGTATGTTTTTTTTAATTATTACTACAGAAAAATATAGGACAAAATATTAAAAAATAAAGTTATAAAACAGTTTTTGTGCTGACTGTGCAACGGATGAAGCAGTATCGTAAATTCGTGGTACTTACGGAACCCGTTAATTTCCAAGTGAAATATCAGTATTTTCTTTATAAAATAAATAAAGCTTCTATAAACACTCGTAATTTCGCCTTCTTTAACAAGTGATTTTCAATAAGAAAATATTCGTACTTAGTATTTCTTATTGAAATGAAATTGAAATGCAATCTTATTGAAATTATTTCCTATTCTAGAAATTCCAGGATCCTTAGGAACTCCCCTTAGGAAATTTTAGTTTGGGGGGGGGGGGGGAATTATAGGTTTTCATAGTTGATTAATTACTGCAAGAACAAAATAATAAGGCAGGGAATTTTTAGACAATTTTTGTCGATATATCACGATTTTTTGTAAATTAATATGTATTTTATTCCATTTAAAATTGTTTTTCATAAATTTAACCGCTTAGCGGATCAATATTTCCGGTAAAATTTTTCAAATAATGTCTAATTTAGCATATCTTTTACAGAATTTTTAATCTTTTATCACCTGTTATTTCAAAGAGAAATTTTTGCCTAATTGAATCAGAAAAATGCTCGGATAAAATAATGCAGTATTTAAAATTAAATTTTACTGGTGAGATAAGTAAATTATGATTGTTTTTTAAGCCTTTTTTTTTTCGGATTTTCGAAGATCGCGATTGTAATCGAACAAAAAAACATCAGATACATATTTTATTTTCTCAAACATATTTTACCAACACAAAATTTGATAGGCCAGAGCTTTCTTCACCAAAGTAGTCGCATTAGCGGACACATGTTTGTTGAAAATAATCATTAACGGTTGTTTCGATAACAGAAGTGTTTTATATGCTTCTGCCATAGAAATTAATAGAAATATATTAAATTATTTTTCCATTTGTGCTTTTATTTTATCCGATCAATCAATTATAAATATTAACCAATTAAAAATAATTTTAATAAATGCAATGCATTAGTAATCTATAAATATACCTATGTTATAAAGAGGTAAAATTACTTTATTTGTAGAGGAAAATCTGCGGAGCTACCGAACTGATTTCAAAATCAATGATACTAAAAGGATGGTGTTCCCCCCCGAATGAACTATAGACTATATCTTATGTCCATACCACGAACTCAAGGGGAGCGCAGGAAAAAAAACTTTATAAAAATGCAATTTTGTGATAATGAAAGGCCTAGAAAAATGAAATTTGGCATGTTAACCATAATTTTTCCTATCATGATTTGCCGGGCATCCATGCTTCAATCATAATTTATTTATCTCACCAGTAAAATTTAATTTTAAATAGTGCATTATTTAATCCGAGCATTTTTCTGATTCAATAAGGCAAAAGTTTCTCTTTGAAATAACCCGTCATAAAATATTAAAAATTGTGTAAAAGATATGCTAAATTAGACATTATTTGAAAATTTTTACCCGAAATATTGATCCGTTAAGAGGTTAAATTTATGAAAAACCATTTTAAATTGAATAAAATACATATTAATTTACAAAAAATTGTGATATATCAACAAAAAATGTCTAAAAATTCCCTGCCTTAATATTTTGTTCTTGCAGTAATTAATCAACTATGAAAACCTATAATTCCTCCCCCCCCCCAAACTAAAATTTCCTAAGGGGAGTTCCTAAGGATCCTGGAATTTCTAGAATAGGAAATAATTTCAATAAGATTGCATTTCAATTTCATTTCAATAAGAAATGCTAACTACGAATGTTTTCTTATTGAAAATCATTTGTTAAAGAAGGCAAAATAACGAATGTTTATAGTAGCTTTATTTATTTTATAAAGAAAATACCGATATTTCACTTGGAAAATAACGGGTTCCGTAAGTGCAATGAAATTACGATACATCTTCATCCGTTGCACAGCCAAAAAATGTTTTATAACTTTATTTCTTAATATTTTGTCCTATATTTTTCTGTAATAATAATAATAATAAAAACATACACACATATCAGTCGTATTAGATGATTTTTTAAAAACAACAGAATATATGGAAACGCATAATATACATACATCCCACCCTCAAATTATTAAATTTATTTTTTTTCTATTTCTTAGGGGAGGTGCATATTTATATGATAAAAGATCGAAACACGCAGGTCAGTTTGCCTTACGTTTTATTATACATTGTAAAAATTATTTAAAAAACTCCATGCACGCCCATTTGCTCCCCTGAATTAAATGATAAAAAAAAAGCAGAACTCATCGTAACGCAGAATATTTACATGCTCCGCCCCAAAAAACTGAAGACATACTTTCTCTTTTCGGGAGGGGAAGTTCATATTAACACATTAGAACATCAAAACAAGTAGGTCGTATTTTAGGAACCATTTACTGGATAAAATAAAAATCCAAATAGAAAACTAAATTAATATATTTCAATGAATTTTTCTAGTGAAAAGCATAAAAAACCCTATACACTGAAAAACAATTGACCCATTTGCTACAGCGTCACTCCACCGCTTTTATAGAAAACGGTTACTTCACTGTGTTATGGAGCATTCTCATTGGTCATTAAGAGATATTCTATAAAAGCTGTGTAGTGATGCTGCAGCAAATGGGTAAAATTTTTAACAGTGTAGCACTATCGAAATAATCGCCAAGGGTGATTTTCAGGAAACGCTATTCCTGCAAAAGACGAGGAATTTGACGTCAAAAATTCTGCCCAATCAGTTTCGATTAGGGAAAATCCCGTTGGAAAAGCCGAAATCTGTATCGATTTAATATGCTCGATTACACCGTGATAAACGAGGATTCGAAATAAACATCAAATACAAAAGGTACGTATTTTTGTCCGTAGAATCCGAATATGCAATAAAAAATGGGGGTTATAATTTAAGATTTCAAAGTTGGACCCCCTCTGACCCCCAGGGGGTCGGTTGCGAAGGTCAAATTTGGTATCACCGAGTAGCTAATTTAAAAATATTTAACACGTATATTTACGTTTTTCAATCTCATATGTATTTCTCGAGTTATTCGACCGTTTCCAGATTTTTCGAACACCCTGTATATATATATATAAATATATTATTTAAGTATAATTTAGCTAAAGGTATTGAAAAGTAAATGATAGCAAAAATTATTAGAAAGTAATTGTTAATATTCTTCTTCTTCGCTATTCCTTTCTTTTTTAGTAAGTACAATGCGTGTCAAAAGTTTAAGCACAACAGAAAATTTCAAAATAATACTTTATTAATGAGTGAAAGTTAATTTCTTTTTGATATAATCTACAAATTGTAGTTTTAAAAAGATAGTTAACAGATTTATGTTATAAAATTTATCTTAAATAATAAAATATATCAAAACAACAAAAATGAGTGTGTCAAAAGTTTAAGCACAGTAGTTTTTAGTCTTTAGCAGAACAAGAATTAAAAAAAAAATTAATACTTGATTATTGCTTCTTTCTGCGGAATTACTTTAAATATACAATCTTCCATCGATAAAATGAGATAGATTCTGTATTGTTTCTGGTTTAATTTTAAACCAAGCGTTCTCAATAACATCTTTCAAATCTTTAACTGAAGAATACTGCTTTCCATTTGGATAAACTGCATGAGTGAGAATACCCCACATATTTTCTATAGGGTTTAAATCAGGGCTAATTGCCGGTCATTTCAAAACAGACACTTTTTTCGACTTAACCCACGATGGAGTTGAGTTTGAGGTATGGAATGAAGCATTGTCATGTTGAAATAACCATTTTTATACCCCCAAAACCTCGGCAACAGGAAGCAAATGATTGGCAAGTGTCTCTTGATAGTTTTCAGAGTTTTCACGACCACTGATGAATGCTAGAGATGTCTGACCATTGAAACAAATAGCCCCCCATACCATTACAGAACTACCATTATGTTGTCGGCTAAATATACTCCTAGGTTCTTTGCGGAGATCATGCCAATAGTACTTAAACCTATCAGGGCCATCGAGGTTCCATTTTTTTTTCGTCACTGAATATGACATTCAGCTACTTTGCACCAAATGATATATGCTCTTTGTCCCATTGTAATCTAGCTTCTTTATGGTGTCCTTTGAGACACGGTAATTGAGCCACTTTGAATTCCAAAACTCTTCTATGAATAGTTCTTTTGATATTTGTCCTGCAACTGTATGTTTTATTTGCGAAAGAGAGTAATTACCCGTTGAAGCCAAATTTCTGATGCGGCTATCTTCGCGCAAACTAGTCACTCGCGGCCTTCCTGAACGAAATTTTCGTTTGAAATTATTACCACGAGCCAAAATTTGATAAATACCTCGTTTTGATCTTTTTAATGTACTTGCAATTTCAGAAACAGACTTAGATTTTGTTCTCATATTCCATATTTTAATCACCTCCTCCTCTGAAAATTCTTTCGACTGATGCATTTCGTACTAACTCATAAACAACAATTAACTGCTTCTTATACACCCAGAAATTGTTTGCGTGCGCAACCGGTTACGTCAGATTATAAAATTTGCATAAAAACGATTTTGTGCTTAAACTTTTGACACGGTTATTTTTGTTCAATTCTTAAACTCCATGGTTTGAAATAAAATTTAAAACTTAATTTCAATGGATATGGTGTTAAAATAGATATTATTAACATATACAAGACAGATATTAAAATAAAGTGAATATTTAAAGTTTTATTTGAAAATTGCTATTGTGCTTAAACTTTTGACACGCACTGTATATATTCAAAATATTACTACGAAAAATAAAATAATAGTGGGTTCTTCAAATTAAAATTTTCTTTTTTCTTATCAAGATGCAAAAGTAATGAATTAAAATAAGCTCTTCTTTTGAATTCTTAAGTGTAATAATTAAATATGAATTTTGTATGACTAGCCGTAAATTTTTCAGTTTACAGCATGACAGCATAATGAACAAATCTGAAATAAGTTTTCCTTAAATTCAAAAATAAATAAACAAATAACAGGTAAATAAAACATGTTAATATTAACAGAGGCTACTCATAAGTCAAGATGCACACATATACTTAAATAAAACTTCAATATTAAAGGAAATAAATTAAATATTGAGCGTTGGATGGGGGTGAAGTTCATTCCAAATGCAGGTGGAAAGGGTGGAAGAGCAGAGAAACTTACTCTGCAAATCACGTGATATTTGCGTCATCATTGCTTACGTTGAGATTAGGGCTCCTGTAACTAAGTATATAGGAGCCTTAGTTGAGATTAGGGCTACTAGGTTTACTATTTAATTCTAGTGGCTCTAATTCAGATTAGCCAATCTGATTTCGGTGTTAACCCTTTGCGGCACAGGGATAATTCTTTTCTGAAGTGTTGAAATTAATGACTGACACAGGAATTTCAAAACAACTTTATTTGTAAATAAGAAAAATCTATGTTTCACGCATTCAGTAAACCTTAAATTTTTTAACCAAAATTCCAGTGACACTGTGTCATTTGGGAATTAAAATTATGTGGTTTCTTAGATATGCCTCCGCGCCGCAAGGAGTTAAGAGTGATAAATGTAGCATCTTAAAATCTTGTATATTGTCATTGACGACCGTTTTGTTATTGAAAACATAATTTTAAAATGTTCAGAAAATGCACAATTATCATTCATTCTCATATAAAAGCTCATAATTAGCCAATAAAATAATTTTTCCAACTTTTTAAATTTTGTATTCTTATGTATTTTATTATACATTCATATTATTATATATAATATATTATCCACCGAAGAGCCATTACTTTATGACCACCTGTTTAAAATGACTTAGAACCACTTTTCGCCCTCAAAACTGCAAACATCCGACCTTGTATAAACTCGACAAAATTTGTATAGGTATTCTGAAATATCTGGTACCAGGCGTTCAATAACTGGTCCTGTAATTCTCGAAAATTGTCAGGTTGTAGTGCGGAACATGTATCTGGATTTCCAGCTGGAACCAAAAATGTTCTATTGGATTCATATCAGATAAATTTATAGGCCAGGACATGACTTTATGCTCACTGGAATCCTCCTCTAATTACTCTCTGACGATTCAAGCCGTATGACATGGCTCATTATCATGTTGGTACATGCAATAACTCACATGAAACATTATTGTCATGAATAGGTGCATGTGGTTTCCAAAGACGTTCAGGTAGCATACAGATGTCAGGGATTGTGTTATGGGAATTACGGGTCTTAATGTGCCCCATAAAACATTGCCCACATGATAATGTAGCCTCAGAAGCCTTATCTCTGATCAACTGTGCATCTGGCAGCCAGGGTTTCCATCAAAAATCGGCGTATTAGCATGAGCTTGTCAATTTGATGGACAAGAAAATATGATTCGTTAGGCCATGCAACATTCTTCCACTCGTCTATGGTCCAATTCCGATTTTCATGGGCCCATTGCAGGTGCTTCTGGCTATAACGTGCTGACAGCACAGGAAAGTATTTAGATTCCCGACTGCGTAGGCTCATATACAAGAATGCACGCAATATCGTGTATTGCGAAACACTGTCTAAATCGCCAATGTTGTAGCTATTGGTGATTTTAGCAGTTACAGCTCTTTGGTCACGACGGATAATGCGTAACAATCTTCGCCTTCCTCTGGAATCAATGCGCCGCAGACGACATACCACTTGCAGGAGCCTTGACTTTTCACAATCCATAAACATAGCTGCCAACTCTTCTGACTTTTTAGCCCGGAAAAATTTAATAGAAATTTTTGATTTATTTAATCAGCTGATTATGGCGATTTGAAATGGTAAAATTTTCTGTAAAATTTTTCCGGGCCAAAAAAGCGGAAGATGTTGGCAGCTAGGCATAAACCACTTTTCAAAAGTGCTCACAATGACTGCACATTAACATCTTACCAAATGCGCCGTTTTCGATATCGAGTTTTCCAGTCGCCGAGCCATAATGATTTGATTTATCAAAGTCAGATAAATCTGCCACTTTGCACATTATGTCACTAATCATGCTCTGTTTTTAAATAAAATGCATGGACAATTTATATACTACAATATCAGCAGCCCGCGTCCCATGGTTTTGTTTCTGAGCGATCTCATTGTTACAGGTAGGGAGTGGTCAAAATGTAATGGCTTTTTGGAGTATATAATATATATATATATATATATAAACTACTGGGCAAAACTTTAAGGGGTGATAGTACACGTCAAGAAAAATAATATTAAATGAGAAACTAAGGGTCCCAAACGTCTTCCTAAGAAGATAGGTGCCATTAAAGTTTAGGGTCAAAATTTTGAAATGATTACAAAAAACGAAAAAAAATGCTCGATTCGTTTGCGGTTTCCCCGAAAACTATTCTTTATGTCTGTATTGTCTTGAAAATAAATTATAAAGATAAATTTAAAAAAAACGACGATAGAGGGCGCTTTAGACTTAGGAGTAACGAACAACTATTTTTTACCGTTATTTTTTGCATCTCATAAAAATTTTTTTAGACGTTTAGACATAAACTTAAATTTTGAGTTCAAAATCTGTGGTTAAGTAGCGCAAACTGAAATGTGTTCAATGGGAGTGGGTAGGTTGAAATTTCAAATGATTATAAAAAAAAGAATAATTGGTCAATTGATTTGCGGTTTTCACTAAAACTATTCTTTATGTCAGTGTTTTCTCGAAAATAAATTACAAACATAAATTTCAAAAAATGACTATAGAGGGCGCATTAGACTTTGGAGTAGCGTGCAATTATTTTTTACCGTTATTTTTTTAATCTCATAATTTTTTTTAAGCTTAGACGTAAACTTAAATTTTGTGCTGAAAATCTGAATCGTTGAGAGTGGTTAAGTAGCGCTAACTGAACTGTGTTCAATGGGGGTGGGAAAGTTCGAATGATTATACAAAACGAAAAAAATGATCGATTCAAAATGGATTAAGAAAGACCAAAATTTTTTATCTATAAAATTTCTTGGTTGGACTTGGTTGGAAAAAGTTGGACCTAGAAAACTCCCCCATTTTGAGCTTACGATAATACCTGATATAATTGGTAAATATGCGAATATAAAATGATCGATTCGTTTGCGGTTTTCTTTAAAACCATTCGTTATGTCAGTATTTCCTTGAATAAAATTTTAAAGATAAATTTCTAAAAATTCCGTTAGAGGGCGCCTTAAACTTTAGAGTAACCAACAACAATTTTAAACTGTTATTTTTTGTAGCTAATTAAATGCTTGCAAAAGCTTAGCCTTAAATTTTGAGCTCAAATTCTGAATCGTTGGGAGGGGTTAAGAAGTGCAAAATGAACTGTGTCCAGGAGTTGAAATGTTACCCTGCCCGTGGCCACCCTACGAACACAGTTCAATTTTTCGTTACTTAATTATTCACAACGATTCAGATTTTGAGCTCAAAATTTAAGTCTAAGCTTTTAAAACATTTACTTAGATAAAAAAAAATAACGGTTAAAAATAATTGTTGGTTACTCTAAAGTTTAAAGCGCCCTCTAACGGAATTTTTAAAAATTTATCTTTAAAATTTATTTTCAAGGAAATACTGACATAAAGAATGGTTTTAGAGAAAATCGCAAACGAATCGACCAATTTTTCCTTTTTTTATAATCATTTGAAATTTGAACCTCCCAGCCCCCATTGTTCAGTTTACGCTACTTAACCACTCTCAACGATTCAGATATTCAGCTAAAAATTTATTTATGTCTAAGCTTCTAAAAAATTTGCTGAGATGCAAAAAATTAACGGTAAAAAATAGTTGTTCGTTACTCCAAAGTCTAAAGCGCCCCCTATCGGTATTTTTTGAAATTTATCTTTATAATTTATTTTCAAGACAATACTGACATAAAGAATAGTTTTCGTGAAAACCGCAAACAAATCGACCAATTTTTCCGTTCTTTATAATCATTTCAAATTTTGGACCCTAAAATTTGATGGCACCTATCTCCTTCGGAAGACGTTTGGGACCCTTAGTTTCCCATTTAATATTATTTTTCTTGATGTGTACTATCACCCCTTAAAGTTTTGCCCAGTAGTTTAGATACACCCTGTATGTATATATATGCAGGGTGTTTCACTACCAGACAGACAAAATTTGAGGTGTGATGGTAGATATGAAAGCAAAAATTATGAAAGAGGAAACCGTGGGGTGTAACGTCTTTTGTAGGAGCTAGGGGCCTTTAAAGTTTAAGGTCCAAAACTTCAAACGATGATAAAAAACGGGAAAAATGGTCGATTCGTTTGTGGTTTTCACTAAAATCATTCTTTATATCACGATTAAAAAAAAATAAGGGTTATGTTAAAAAATTGTCCATTGAGGGCGCTCTAGACTTCAGACTTACGAACAACTACTTTTTACCGTTATTTTGTGCATGGGGTTGAAATTACTCTAAAGTTTAGACTTTAACTTAAATTTTAAGCCCAAAATCGGAAACATTGGGATCAGCTAACTAACGAAAATTGAGCTGTGAACAGAGGGGGGATTTTAAACTCTCATAAACATTGGACAAACTAATCGATTTTGTTGCGGTTCACGTGTAGGTCGTTCCCTTGGTAATTATTTTATTTAAAATGACGAATGGCTTTGGTGTCCTCATTTTTTAATAGAGGGCGCTCCCGACACATCTCCGACATTTCAATGGCATTACTCCTGGGTGTTTTACTACCAAACCTACATACTTCCAGGAAGTGTTAGGGATTCAAAGACGACTCGGAATCACATAGGAATGTAACGTTGAAAATGCCTTTTTGACGTTGAAAATGCGTGATCAAAGATAATTGACAGGGGGAGTGACCGAGAGATTGACAGGTGGGGAAGGTAAGAGGTTGATTAACAGGTGAGATAAGAATAGACATAATGGCGCACTCCTCCTATTGGCACACTCCTCCTCTAACAGAAGGGTTCTTAAGTAAGAGGAGCATTAATGAGGATAATTAATGAAATATCTATTATAAGGGAAGAGTAGAAAAAAAGAAATTATTGAAAGGGGGAATTAATGAATAACATGTTGTAAGAGAAGGGTAGAACAAAGGAAAAGATAATGAATGGTTAGGAAATGTCTATTAGAAGAGAGGGTTTTTATGAAGAAATTATCACATATGCAATTCATTAAAAAACTTACCACTGTGCATTGCTGAGAAACGCCATTTTCCTGTAATGCTCATGAGGCAAATGAGCAAAGGGATATGTGAAAACCGGTTTTGTTGAGATAAGGAGATGGCTTCTGATTGGCTGAGGGATGAACCTTGGTGGCAGTACAATCGATAACTCATGAGGAGATAAACACGAGCGTCCTCATTTGGTATGAAAGAATATTCCAGAACTTACCTGATAGATGCAGGAGGAGGTGAATGCTAGCTTGTCTAATTCCATGCATTCGCATGTCAATCAACTGGTTGCATCATGTCGGCAGGAGGAGGGTTCAAGAATTTCTTTAGCTGTTGCACATGATTTCATCATACTGTTTTAAAAGTTTCTACGATGAATCGAGTTCTTTGATAGCTGATTGGAGCAAAATTTTAATTTTTTAAGCTTAATGATGAACAGAATAATGCTTAAGTGTTATTAATTTTTTAAAAGTATTATTTGGGATTTTTATCTCTAACTGTACCTATTTTTAACCTTTACCAGCAACCGTTTTTTTTTATTTATTTAATCAATTTGCTCAGGACTTTTGTTGTGTGTGGACCTGTTACCGTTTTCAGATATTTTATAATTTTGTTTAGCGGAAATATATATAAAAGATTTGCGGAAGAAGACGTGACATCTTCGATTAAGTATCAATGTTCAGAAATCCTCATAAAAATTTAACATTTTCATTAAACGAGTATAATAAACCAAGTTTTGATGCGAATAGTTCCGCTAATAAAGACTTTACTATAGTTCAACAAAAGACTCTTCAATTCTCTTGTTTATTATTGTTGGTGAAGATTCGAAATTTTTTCTCGAATCCTGTTGTGAACCAATTTGTGCTTGAGAACATTTCATTACTTTTTTTCAAGACGCTAACTCTCAACCTTTAAAACCACCAAGAAAGTAGGCATTAACAGATTTTTCATTTAAAGACTCTCCAAATAACATTTCATTCTCTAGTGAGTTTCAAGTTAATAACATTATGCCTGTGGATATCATTATAAGTGAAAACATGAGGAAATTTAAATGTGTTTCATAAAAAACTTAGTGGCTGTATATTCTGAAGTTTAAAGATGAACAAAATACAATATTTCAGTCTTATCCGTGAATTTAAACATAATTTGTTCATCGATGAAGAAATTCCTTCAAAAAATGGTGTTTACATATATATTTACAGGTGGTATGAATTCTAGTATAAAATCATTGCATCATTTGCTGTTAATAACCTGACTTTGTGTTAAATCAAAATTCTGTGATGCGAATGAAAAATATAAATATTCACTCACAGGTTAACTTGAATGAACATCAACTTCGAAAATTAAAAGAAAATACTTTCGGCATAAATTATGCATAGTTAAAACATGCGTTTACAAAACAAATAGCCTTTATTTTAAAAAAGAAATGTGTTTTGAGAAAACTGTCTGTGAAAAGGAATTGTTTCTCAAATCTAAATTTATATCATGTATCGAGATTATTAACCGATCATTAACCGATTGTATGAATGTATGAGATGTGTTTTTCAAGATGCTAATCAAAGTCTTTGCTCCTGTTAAGCATTTGATAACAGGGAAAAATTTAACCAATTAGGTGAAGTTTCGTTAATGTTTATTGATGTATGTTTTGCAGTTTCTACGTTTTTAAACGAAGTAGAATGTGTTAGTGAGAAGTTCTTGAATAATATTCATTTGAAAACTATATTTAACGAGCTGTATAAAATAGGATTTAACAAAGAAAAAATGAAATAAATATATCTTTCCAAAAAAAGAGTCATTTCCCCATATCCTTTCATAGTCTGCTGAACAATTTTCTCACTTACATCAAAATCAGTTGGAACTTTATGTTTTCATTTGATTGATCGAGGTGTAGTCACATGATCGTCGTCGTCATTCGTCGATAAGAAGCAAAATTCGTTGATCATTTCCCATTAGTTGTCATCCTGTTTTGCTTGGTAGCTTTTCTGAGTGTGTTGCAACATGTTTTTTCTTGTCTAAAATTATTTGAACCTGTCTATCGTAACACGATTCGTCTACTTTCTCGAAATTAAATTCTTTGCAAAGCAGCCCAGAACCTGATATGATTTTTTTCAATGTTTCAAGAGTTCGATATTTTTACTCCTTTTTATTGGTACTTATAAGGAAGGTCTCCTTACTGGGCATACTCAGAATGTGTTGAAATAAAAATGCCAGTTGTACTATTTACGTATATATTAAAGGATCAGTTAAATTTAGCGGCGGGATTTCAGTAGGAAGACTGTAAAAAAAAAAAAAAAATGAATATTTGGCGCGAATATATGAAAACGACAAGCGATTTGGCTGACAGGATTTTTCCTCCCCAAAAGCAAACGATTTTATTACATCTGAAAATCGCTGGTTGTGACTCAGAATCCTTCATTATTACCACCAGTTTTTTTTCTTTTTTCTTTTCTTTTCTTTTCTTTCTTTTTCTTTTTTTTAAGTTTACTTATTTCATCAGAGCATATTTCGTGATTCAATTTCAAAACTTTTTTGTTTGTAAAGAGCGGTGAAAAAATATTAAAAATTAAATAAACGACTTTCGTAGCGAAGAAATTAAAGAGTAATCGGCATAAAAGAGTATTTTTTTAAATTCTGTTTCGTTGCCAACCGATGTTAAATCGCCAAATAAACGAAAATTTCATTACTTTTTTAAGGGCGTTCTAATGAGGTTCCGCCGAACGTTTGGGATACCTGTCGGATGTTGTCATTCTATAAGATTTCGTTTTGTCAAAGAAAATACTGATGTAGTGGAGGAAGAAACTAACCTTATAAAAAAATTTGCGATGTCACTAAAGGCCAAACAGGTTAATTTATGCGGAAACATGTTCTGAGTCAGTCATGTCTTCATCATGACAGTGGTAAACGGCAAGAGCTTCAACGATGCGAATTACACAAAACCCACAAATCAATGCTATACATATGTGGTGCAACTTCTAAGGACTTCATCAAAACTGATATTAAAAAAGAAATTAAATCTGAAACCATCAAGTTTGGCCTTTCAATTTTACACGCTAGAATTATAATTTTTGAAAGCATTCTCCATTTATCTTATAAATTGCAGTAAAGAAATATAGAGAGCGAAAGACTGGAGCACAGAAAAAAACTGAACTGGAAAAAAAAAACTCGAAATCCAGAAAAGATTTGACAAAGAAACCGGCTAACAGGTAGACATGCCAAAGACAAATTTTGTTCATACCAATGACGGTAATACAAATAGGAGGCTTTTTGAGGACCCGAAATTGACTTCTGTCATAGCAGGTTGTAAAGGCTTTTGCATGCAGATCGGGTAGCGGGAACGGACTTTTCGGTAAGGCGTCAACCAAGATAAATTTAAGAAAATATTTATTACAGAAAATAATGCTTCTAGGATACATATGGTCGTTATCACTAATATTTTAGTATAGTAATGAAATGTTCTAGTCGCAAGTAAAGTCTATTTGCAGAATGTTTTACAATCCTTAACGATCGCGAATCAGTTCATGAGGTTGATCCGAACACTTTCACTGTTTCTTAAATCTCTTTTATGAAGAGATAATCTTTCGGTATATTCGATCTGCACTGGTCTCTCTTTCATCTCCTAAGTCCGGAGTACAAAGCGAAGTAATACCCAGGTAACTTCGAGCCGTTATTCATATTTATTTGAGGAGTAGAATCTCCTCTCCCAACCAGGATTTTTAAACCTGTCTTCTCTCTCTGAAGCAAAATTCTACTCTCCTCTCTTTTAGGATCACATCCCTAAGTCCCCGGTAAAAACCATCGTTTTTTCTTTATACATTTGGAGCCTTTTTAGCTTATGTCATTAATAAGCTCTCCTTCAATTGGCTCATTGAGATTTCGCTCCTGTCGTAAAAGACTTGTTTTGATGTCCGGCTACCCGTGGGAAAATGTTCTAATTTCACTTGTCGGTACTATGAAAGGGATGCCACTTGGGCGCCTGCATTTTTAGCCTTTCTAAATATTGTCTACTTCTAAGATGAATTTTGATATATCTTTTCTTTTTATCTTCCCGGCAATATATGGGACTCTGTTAAATTTTCAGACTATTTGATTGTTTTCTCACGTAAGTCCATTCGATTTCTTACTAGGTATTATTTATAACCTAATATACCTATTAAATGTCATAGTGGAGACAATTCCAATCGAACATGTAATTTGATCCGGAAAAATACAGGAAATATGTATTAGATACTGCTAGCTTACATGTATATTTGAACCAGTGGCATCCAGTGATTCCAACAATGCACAAAATATTAATTCCTGATACAGTTATTATTTAAAAAACATTATTGCCCATTGAGCAACTTTCAGAAGTGGTCGCCGAAGCGCGTAATAGGTATTTTAGGCTATAAAACGAAAATTCTCGTAGAAAAATTGCAACAAAGATATTTTTAATTAGCTAATTATAACTTCAGACCCTCTTATAAGTAGCATGAGAAAAGTAAAAGTTAGAAGGATGAATTCCGTTTTGCTAGAAACAATTCCTCTTCTTTTGCCTGTGAAGCCCAATTTTCGTGATGATTATTCCGAGATTTAAAAAGATGAACATTAGTTTTTAAAAATAAATTTGTGCTTTATCTTAATAAATTGTCTTTATAAATTTAGTAAATGTATTTCTTCTTTCAATTGTATCCTTTAGAATAAATATGTATCATAAAATAACTTTGGCTGCGTAGATAACGCAAATACCCGTATGTGGGCTGGTACTTCGAAGGGAAGAAATCAATTTTAAAAGGAAGGTTTTAGCTTATGGTGGTTCTGGATTGTCTTATACTTTTAGTGGAACCATCATTTCTGTATCAGAATGGACACCGTTAATTTTATATTTAACTGATAAAATGTAAAAACAATCTGGATGTTCGTTTAACTTTGTGCTTTTGAATCGTTATCCGAATGGAAGCAGATACCTTTCTCGTCATAAGATTAACGTAAGTGATTTAGGCGAAACTTCTGCAATTTGCGAAATATGTTTTGGAGGGAAACGAACACTGGAATTTCAAAAACGTCATTCTGATGAGTTGCGAATAAGTTTCAATCATAATTCCATGATTTGCATGTTTAAGCAAACAAATGAACTATTTTATCGATAACTTTTACCAGAATGTGACATAAAAAAACTACAATAATCTTAACTTTTATTTAATTGATTTCAAAGTTTGCTCCTTCCAACAAACATAGACTGGGTTTTTTCCCTGTTTCATCGAACGAAGAATCCTCCCCAATCAAAGAACATTCAAATTCGTTAGAGGGTTTAGCTGAACAAACATCATCTGAGCAAGCCGTTCAAGAAAAACCTCTACCTGAAAAAAGTGCTTTGATGCAAGGACTAGCATGATTAAGTAGTGAATATCAGTTCTCATTAACCATGTATCACCAAGACTGGTTCGACCGACATTTTCAAAATTAGAAGACTTTAATCCAATTCTTGCTGAATTTAACCTTTGCTTGAGGACATTTCTTCAGATTCGACCGATTCAGTTCCTCATGAATTTATATTTGAAATTTTAAAGAGTCAAAGAATGGAGATAAGTAACCTAGAAAACAAGGTGTGATAATGACTGCTGTTGGGTCAATCCATTTCAAGTGGTCCAGAAAATATTTTTTTGGTCGCTCGACCATTTTTAAAAAATCTGAAATTTTTTGTACAACAACCCTAACATGACGGAAGTTCAAAATGACCGTTCTTTTAATCTTACTATTTTTTGTTTGTACATGGCGGCCATCTTTGTTTCATCGTGTGCAGCGATTTTCTCAGATAATAGGATACACAAAATTGTAAATATCTCGTCTTCTATTTTCCCAATTGAAATGGGGTTTGCAGCATTTTGTTCAGAATAAAATAGGCTAAATATACAGTGATAGAAAATTTTTGAAAAATAAATTTTTACAGGTGAAATTTTAGCACAAAATGTACGATTTTTTCAAAAATCTATCCGTTTGCAAGAGGAAAATTTTCATGCAAGGGAAACTGTCAACCTTACACAATTTTTTCTACAAATAAGTTAAAAGTACGAGTACTCATACACCAAGTTCCAGATCTGAGAGTTAATTTCTCTCTGCGAAAAAAATTCCGAAATTCGTCAAAAATTTCAAAAATCGCACTTTTTAGGCTTTGAATCTCTGGTGGGGCAGGAGATAAAAATCTGAAATTTTGGCCTATGATAGTATTGTGTAGTAGCGTTATGTACAAAAAATTTCAAGAAGGAGATTTGACTACAAGCTGAGATATGACATGGAAAATATGTGAAAACAATACTGCCAGACTATTGTAAACCTACTATGTAATTGTTCAATAAGACTATCAACCTTGCACATTTTTTTCTACAAATAGGTCAAAAGTGTGTGTACTCATACACCAAGTCCCAGATCTGGGAAAGGATTTCTCTTTGCGAAAAAAATTCCGAAATTCGTCAAAAATTTCAAAAATCGCACTTTTTAGGCTTTAATATCTCTGGTGGAGCACGAGATAAAAATCTAAAATTCTGGCCTTTGATAGTATTGTGTAGTAGTGTTATGTACAAAAAATTTCAAGAAGGAGATTTGACTACAAGCTGAGACACGGTGATTTTAAAAAAATGTTAAGAAATGCTATTACGAGTACATTAGGAGAAATGAGATGTCTCTTTTATTACAATATTTACGCAGAAAATATCGTTTGTTGAAAACAGTTAAGTAATAAACATTTAATTTGCAAAATACTATGTATGCTCAACAAAGAGCTTAATAATATTTACGAGAGATGTTATGAGTTCGACCAGTTACTGTTATCAGTCCATCAGGCTGTTCTTTCTAAAAATTTTATTTGAAGCCTCCCAAGTCTTGTCATCCCTTGTTAACTTGAATGAAATTCTTTAGGTTTAATAATTGAAGCCATGTCAACTCAATCAGTTGCAATCCATTGTCTGTAATTTACTTTTCCTGAAATGTGTTCCGAGTAAAATTGTTGCAATAGTATTTCTAGTAGGTTTGTTTATCTGGACAAATAGTGTATTGGCTTAGCATACATTCTGAATTGTTTAAATCACACAGAAGCATTTGAAAAAGCTATTTGTAATTAACATTTAACTTTGTACCATAAATAATTAATTTAAAATTTTGGAGGTATGAACAATTACATAGTAGTTTACAATAGTTTGGCAATATTGTTTTCACATATTGTCCGTGTCATATCTCAGCTTGTAGTCAAATCTCCTTCTTGAAATTTTTTGTACTTAACACTACTACACTATACTATCAAAGGCCAGAATTTCAGATTTTTATCTCCTGCCCCACCAGAGATATCAAAGCCTAAAAAGTGCGATTTTTGAAATTTTTGACGAATTTCGGAATTTTTTTCGCAAAGAGAAATCCTTTCCCAGATCTGGGACTTGGTGTATGAGTACACACTTTTGACCTATTTGTAGAAAAAAATGTGCAAGGTTGATAGTCTTATTGAACAATTACATAGTAGGTTTACAATAGTCTGGCAGTATTGTTTTCACATATTTTCCATGTCATATCTCAGCTTGTAGTCAAATCTCCTTCTTGAAATTTTTTTGTACATGACGCTACTACACTATACAATCATAGGCCAAAATTTCAGATTTTTATCTTGTGCCCCACCAGAGATATCAAAGACTAAAAAGTGCGATTTTTGAAATTTTTGACGAATTTCGGAATTTTTTTCGCAAAGAGAAATTAACTCCCAGATCTGGGACTTTGTGTACGAGTACACGCACTTTTGACTTATTTGTACAAAAAATTGTGTAAGGTTGACAGTTTTCCTTGCATGAAAATTTTCCTCTTGCAAACGGATAGATTTTGGAAAAAATCGTAAATTTCGTGCTAAAATTTCACCTGTAAAAATTTATTTTTCAAAATTTTTCTTCCACTGTATATTTAGCCTATTTTATTCTAAACAAAATGCTGCAAACCCCATTTCAATTGGGAAAATAGAAGACGAGATATTTACAATTTTGTGTATCCTAGTAATTGAGAAAATCGCTGCACACGATGAAACAAAGATGGCCGCCATGCACAAACAAAAAATAGTAGAATTAAAATAACGGTCATTTTGAACTTCCATCATGTTAGGGTTGTTGTACAAAAAATTTCAAATTTTTAAACATAGTCGAGCGACCAGTGCTGGACCACTTGAAATGGATTGACCCTGCTATATGGGGTAATTTTAGTAGGAAATTACCAAATTCTAGTTTTAACTCAACGGAAGATTTTTACGTGGCAAATAAACATCTTATTACAATATATCTTGATGAAGATTATTTCTCTCTTCAACAATTCTTTAATTTTAAAAAATGCTAGTTTTTATTTGAATAATATTGAAATTTGTATGAGTATGGATCAAATTCTGAATCTGATCGAATTAGTTCCTCAAATAACCGAAACGTGGATTGATATTCTTTTAACTCGTGTTATGCAAAATGCTCTCTTTTTAAAAAGTTACCTGTGTGCTTGAATCATGTGGATTTCGATAGTATCAAGTCACATTTCTTATTCTGTTTAGAGCAAGAGCTTGGGTCTTCTGCATGTAAATTATTTCAATCTATTGGTTGAAAATTAGATGCAACTCTCAATTGAAACATGATTGCATGATGATTGACACGAAGGAAAATCATTTTTAATGTATAAAGATTCCGCCTTGTTGAATGTTAATGTATTTGAACAAGTAAAGAACATTTGTCAAAATTGCACTTACCAATTTACAAAGATACTTTTCAAATGTTTAGATCGCCAGTTCGTTGAAGAATATTTCGAAAATTTGTTTAAATTAAACTGCTGTGATATAAATTCTACTTGAATAAACATTTTTTCTGTTTCTGTGATGTATATATATATAATGAAACATTAATTTGTTAGTAATAAGAAAAAGTTAAGTTTTTTATTTCTCAAGAAAAGTGCGTCCGAGATTCCAAGAAAGCGTTCTTAACACTAGTAAATATGTTGATAAACACCACACTAAAAATAATTTTAAGATTATCTGAAGAAATCTCCACTTTCATCAGAAATTTTACAGAAATCTGAAAAAACATTGAAGATTTAGCTTTACCTTAAAAATAACTGTTGAATTTTTAAAGATATTCTTGCAAATATCTGCATAATGGGCCGATTGCCCACAGTTTTTCTACAGATTTTTTAGCGGGGCATATACTCTTTTTCTCCAGACAGTTTTCTTTATAAAATAACATAAAAAGTACTCTTCATTTAAAGTGATGGGAAATCTAAAATTTTAATTTTAATGAAGAAAATAATTTGGATGTTAATGGGTTGTTTAGTTAGTTAAATAGTCTATTTTTAACAATTTAAAGTTTATTGCTTTTCTACTGCTACTCGATATTGCATTACATAAATATATGCTAAAAAATTATTACATAGGCTTTAAACATTAAAGGTACATAAAATACACCTCCTTGTCATTAATTATGACCAACCCGTCAGTATCTTTACGGTGTAATATCTCGTCTAATTTAAGACGATTTGTTTGTTAAATCATTATCAAAAATGCTTTTATAATTTTGCAACTTTTCTAATTTTGTACCTCCAGTGCTCTTTAACAGCTTAGCTGAATGCCCGAAAATCGAAATTTGTGTGTAACGGAAAAATGATCTTTTCTCTAAAACTATGTAACCTAGGATAATTGCTATAGTTTTACTGCAAGGTTTAAATTAATATCCACTATCTCTATTTTTTAATTTTTAATTAATTTTTTAATTTTCATGCGCTACCCCATACGATATACAAAGAAAAGATTTTTTTCAAGTAACTTAATTAGCCCCTCTTCCTTTTCCCAAAATATATTTGTGAATGTTGAAAAATCTGAAAATATTTGGGTCAATTTGTCATTACTTCCCCCAATTTGAACTTTTCACGTTCCATAGTTTATGAGTAAACTAGTGGTGACAGACAGACACAGGAGAGATTTTAAAATGCCTCCGTTTTCACTTTTTAAATACGGAACTATATAAAATCACTTTTTTGTAATTTTATAAATTTTTTAATTATTTATTATTTAGGGTTGTTTCAGGAGTCAAATTCGGAGATATTTCGCCAAGTTTAGCAATAGTTTTGAACCACGAGAAGACATGTATGTGTATGTGTATATCTATGTATGCAATTATACTATGCTTAAATATTTAAGAAAATAGAATAATATATTTTATAGACTGCAATGTTTATTCTGCACTATGACGTTAGGAGGCATTATATCATTCAAAAATATAATGATTCAAATCTTGCTTCTCGAGTTATATAGAAATAGCTTCAATACAATGCTCCTAAATAGTTCAAATAGTTTTTTAAATATTAATCACAACGTGCACTTATGAAACTGCCTACACTGATAAATTATAAACAAAACATTAAAAATGAAAGCACAAGAGCACAATCATTCCTCTACAAGAGCCTCTACAAGAATAGAGGAATAAAAATATAACCACCAGTTACTCAAAATTTGGTTAACTATGTGACAATAACAGAAGAATGTAGTGATGTAGTGATTAAATTCAGTGACAATAGCAAATGAATATAATGATTAAATTCAGTGACAATAACAGAAGAATATAATGATTAAATTCAGTGCCACTAACAGAAGAATATAGTGATTAAATTCAGTAGCTATAGTAGAAATTACTAATTTTTAATTATAACTAAATAAATTTCGAAAAATTACCATTTTTTCCTTCCTTATTTTTTTACTTAAATACTTACTTTTGGGACATAAATGTCTTATCATTATAATTTATTCACGCCAGTAGTTTCAAGTATTTGCGTTATTGTGACAGTCTTCTTTTTAAGTTAAATTTAAGACTAGCTGTTAATGAAATAAACTGCTAGTATGAAGTAAATAAGATCAAAAATGCTTTTTTTTTTTTTTTTTTTTTTTTTTTTGTAAAGAAATATTATTAGAAATGTTCGACAAACATACTTTTCTGACTATGTAGTTAAATTTTTGACATGTACATTCCTTTTTCTTCTTCTTCTTCCTTAAGAGTCATTCCATATAAGAATCTCCCAGGCTGTGATTAAATGATAAACAGATATTTGTGATTTTTTTCCCTGTGGGATGACCATTAGATAGAAAGAAATCCAAAATATTAATGCTGTGGGACCATTGGTTTTAATTTTATGGGGAATAAAGGTCAGTGCCCCACTTGAAAAAGTTGAAATTTTATGTTTTGCATAGTATTTCTCATAGTATGCATTGAAATTATCCCACAAAACAAATTATACGGTTGCATTATATAAGGTTCGCACTTTGAATAAAAATTATGGGATATGTGTACTGCAGTGAGCTAGGGGGCTGCAAATGTTGAATTTTTCCCGAGATTTCACTAATGTTTTGACACATGTTGTTCTATACATTAAAATCATCTCATGATTTTTAACTGCTTTTTGCTTCCCTACGGGGAAATGAAACATAGAAAAATAGGCCCTTCCATCGGCAGGCTAATAATGCATTCCAAAATTTTATGCCAAATTTCCAAAAAACGTATTTTTGCCTATTTTAAGTGAGATATACCAGACATTTATTAAAGTCGGAAGGTTGTAAAATAATATTGTAAAATAACTATTTATCTTTCAAAATCACTAAACATAATCATGGGCACTAAAGCAGTTTTCATAGGGTATTGGAAATCGCATTTAGTAAATATTCTTCCCACGGCCATAGCACCCATTCATTGCCAAGAGAATAAAAAAAACCTCACAATTATTTTTGAAATGCATATATTGTATTATTCTAACATCAGTTGTGTTATTTGTTGTATAATAATGAATATTTTAAAAATGTTTTTGCTATAGGCAGTGAAGTGAAGAGATGAGAAAAGTGAGTTGATCTATAATGAAGTGAAAAGAAGTGCATATATATTTTTATTCTAACATCGATTGTTTTATTTATCTGTAAAAATAAATATTTTTAATATGTTTTTGTTTGAGGCAATGAAGTGAAGAGAAGAGTAAAGTGAATTAAAGTTTAATAAAATAAAAAGAAGTATCTAAATTAGATAATCATAAGCTACTTCAGTTTTGTTGTATACACTGTAAAAAAAAAGTGTCGATCTACTAAAAAAACTTTAGTGATTCTTGTAATTACTAAACAAAATTTAGTAATCTTAGTCGGTTACTAGAAAATCTGTAAGAATTACTAGAAAAAAGTTAGCAATGGATAGAATTAATAGTTTTACATTTTTTAATAGCTATTACTATAACTCGCTTGGTGTGGCCTTGATAGCATAGTGGTCATAGTAACGGATTCCAGGCTAAAAGGTCCCGGGTTCGATACCGGACACTGTCAAATACGACCCGAATGTATGTAGTGTAAGTACTCGTTAATAAAGGGATTATGAAAATCCTGTCAGAGCAGGCAGCATTTTTGGTGCTGCCATCTATTGCGGTTTTGCCGAAAATCTATCGCTTCAGAAGTTTGGATGCAGCTCCTGTCCTTCGGGCGCACGTAAAGGTTATTAAAAACAATTTTGGAGCTATTACTAAAATTTTCTTGGTGGCTCATACAAAAAATTTTTAAGTTAGTTATACAAAAAATTATTTTGTTTAGTTTACAAAAGAAATGCTTGTTTCACTTGCAAAAAAAAACTTTGTAATGGTTACTAAACAATTCTGTGGAATACAAATTTACTAAAGAATTTTTAGTAACCTCTTGAATTTTTTTTTACAGTGTACTGTCTGTTTGAAAGTCTGTCTATAAAAGTTATTTTAAACATGTATGAATATTCCTTATGCAAGTTATCAAATAACTGTGCTTATGGGCCATATGCTGCTACAAGATCAAGTGGATTATTTCCAGTTTTTGAACTGATTAGGCCCAAAGATTTTGAATGATACTGGAAAAAAAATTAAAACAAACGTACCCCCAGAAAATATTTCTGAAAAAGATCTCATAGAAAATCGAAGTAGAAGGAACCCAGAGCTTGAAGATATGATTTCAATACATTCTGTTAGGTCATTCCATAGTCTGTTTCTGTACATTCCGTTCCGTGAATCCTGAATAGTACTCCTTCAATAGTAATCAAACCAAATTCTGAGCACAGTGCTTTATATTTCAGAAAAGTGCAAGGTCTCAAATCCTCATGTCCTTTCTTATTCTTGATTTTATAATTTGTATGTTGGCAATAGCCGAGGTTGTGTCCAATTTTTTCCAAATTTATATCTGTACTTTGCACAAATCATATCCCCAAGATCTAGGGTAGTTCCACTTCGATTTTCTATGAGATCTTTTTCAAAAATATTTTCGGGAAGTATGCTTGTTTTTATTTATTTCCAGTACCATTCCAAATCATTATGTCTTTATTCTTGGCAGTGATTGAATGCTTTGGCCGTGGGAGCATATTTCCTAAATGCGATTTCCAATAACCTATGAAAACTTTTTTAGTCCCCATGATTATGTTTGGTGATTTTGAAAGGTGAATAGTTATTTTACATTTATATTATTATTTTACAGGCTACTGCCTTAATGCATGTCTGGTATACTTCACTTAAAATATGCAAAAATTTGTATTTTTTTTCTTTTAAATTTGACATACAATTTTGGAATGCATTAAAGTTTGCCGATGGAAGGGCCTACTTGTCTTTGCTTCATTTCAATGTATAGAAGCATACAGCAATTAAAAATGATGGGATGATTTTAATGAAAAAAGCTACATGTGTCAATACATTAGTGAAATTTTGAAAAAAAAACAACAACTTTCGGAGCTTCTTAGCTCACTGCATTACACATATCCTATGATATTTATTTTTAAATAGCAAAGTTGCGAACCTTATATAATACAACAATAAATGCTACAGTTGCTATACTGAGCTACGCAAAAGAGCTCGCAAACGTTACTGAATATAATCGTAAATTATTTAAAGGTGGTTTTAAAATAAGTTATGCATTTTACGCTGAATTGCATTTAGTTTACAAAGAAATGTTTCTAGAATATAGATAAAATTATACATTATATACAGGGCCACGCAAAGAATTGGATACATGGACGCATATAAATGATATATTTTTGTGTATGTGATTTTAGCAGCTTTAAGAGTGTTTTAGTTTTAAATGAATTTTAGCTAAATACTGCCGTGTAATAAAGGTACCCAGTAAACTACAGGACTGAACAAAAGTATTCAAGTATGTTGCCATCTATTAGTATAAATTGCTAAAAGAGAAATTTCAACCTACTAGACATTTTCTTGCTAAACTAAATTTCACATTATATAGTATATATATCAACCGATAGATCAAATACAGGGCTGTTCAAAAGTATTGGAATACATATTTGGCTATAGACAATAACCTTATTTCCCTAAAGAACGAAGTTTTGTAAAGGTTTCAGGATGTGTTGGAAAGTATTTCATAATCTATGCTTAACACATGATTTTTCTTACTTGTTTTAGTTATTCACATTGATTTAAAACATCACTAACAATATTTTATACCACTAAGTCTCATATTTCATCATTTGATTTAGCTATTTTATAATTTTTTTTTTCGATAGACAAAAGCAAGATATTCCTCGATGGAAGTTTATTTATTTAATGTTTTATTTGTAAATTTATTTAAATTACGAATGGTATATATTAACTAATTAAATCAATAAATGATGTAAACGATATTAAAGGCAGAGAAAAAATTGGAAAAATGTAAACTATCAACACTTTTAACTGTTGGATCAGAAATACGTTTTCTTTTGATGCTGCCATCTGTCCAGTATTGCATAAAGCACAAACTATTTATTCAAAGGAATAAAGTTTTTCCTTTTGTATAACTCCTTGAAAGTCAGTGGGATATTTTTTATACATTTAATTTTAATTAAAATTCATATGAAAATTTTCGAACATAATTTTATTTTTAGGACTTCGATGATAAAAATCAGTAAATTTCCATATCCATAATATAACTCGATATAATTCAAATAAAAGTTTTCGTAAAATTCAATGAATTCAACATTAGAAAAACACTATTACTTGTCCCTAAAAGAGTTAGTATTATGTTGTAAAAATTTACAGAGACAAAAGAAATAAGAAAATCGGGCAGGAATTATAAATTTCTAATTTGAAAGTGTAGAGAGAAGTGTGCTGAAAATCTATGAGTAAAAAAGGCGCGTTTAAATGGATATAAAATTTCATTTAACATTCAGTTTTAAATTAATTATACCAATAAAGAGCTATTTAAACTTTTTATGTATCATAATTGACATTTGAATTAAATCCTAATATTTTATTTTTTATTAGTTTATTCTCAACCTCCACCAGTCAGAAGTAATATTCAAAAATTCAAAATATCTGCCTTAGGAAGAAAAAATGATAAACAAAATATACCTTCTTCCTCCATACATCAGTAGTAGACATCCAAATTCTAAGTTTGTTATGTACCATGCAGATACTATATTTTGGTTTACAATATAGCTAGAAAACATTTTAAGTTAAAGTGGCTCTTAAATAATAGCCTAGCTCGCTTGCGAAGTAATTTCATGTTTAGACTACGGCTACTAGATTTATGAAATAAAAAAATTTCTAAAGCGGTCAAATAATGATGTTTATCTCTAATCAGATTTTATTTTTTATTGTTAAAATGAGTACTCTTTGAAATCTAACCCCGGCTGTAGGACAAGCCGACAGGGATTTTTTAAATTGTAACTACCACCGTTTGTTTATCTTTGCGTCCAGGGTCGGCGCAATAGGAATGACTGCTCAAGGCCTTACGCATGTTAAGGTCCTATAGCACCACGTGTCTTTCAGCGGAAAAGATTTAGGAAAGAAATCATTTGAGGGCATGAGTTTCAAAATTCGCCTTATTCAGAAAATCAAATTTAAAAAAATCACTAAAAGCCTGTGACTGCCTCTTTTGGTTTTTATTGTAAATCAAGATTTTACAATTCCAGAAATACACGATAAAATTAGTTGTTTGCACCCCTTACAGTTTTTTTTTTCGATATTCATCAATAGAACAGATCGATAGAGAAAACGTTCTTTTTTTAAATTTTGGATAAGGTGAATTTTGAAAATCATCTCCTCATTAATTCTTTTTTCATCTTTGCAAAGTAATAACGAAAGTTTTACTCTCATTTGGATCATTTAATTTCTCAAAAGTTTTTATGAACTAGATTTTATGATTGTCGGGAAACATAGAGATAAACGCATTTCATATTTAAAAACAAAATCACATGAATATAATTTTTTTAAAAAAAATATATATGAGAAAATATTTAAATTTCAATAAGTCTGTTTCCAAAATATCCAACACAATTATCTCTAATGTTAATTGATTAATCTGTTAAGGGAATCTGGGACACAAAAATCTTCAAATTCTTTAAAAATCTGTTGTTACATAAAAAAAAATCTATTTTTTCTACTTAAATTGATGTTTAAATCATGTTTCAGTCTTAATTTGAACAGGAAATATCAAAGTTTTCTTTTTTGTTTGTTTTCAAAATCAAGCTTTCAAGCAATGAACGTCATGAATACGACATCTTGAGAAAATGCGTTTTTCTTCATGATGGGTTTATTCACCGTTTCTCGTAATTGTTATAAGTGAAGAACCATTAAAGATAGATGGTTCAAATTTGGAAAATGTCTTTGTCAATTGTTTTACTTTCATTTTGATTCAGGAAATTAGAAAAAAATATTTGACAGTCTTAAAAATAAATTTATGTAAAAAAAGAAAAAAAAAAAAAAAAAAAAAAAAAAGATACTAAAAGTTAGAAGTTTAGAAGACTACATTATAAGAATGCATGAAAAAAAAAGTATTCAGAAATTTTAATCTTGCTTTTTATACATTTTTTCATTTACATATAATTCTTAAACGTGCGCTCATTTTTTCCTCTACAGGTGGTATTTTTGCCTTATCTTGTTTTCGTTTTTTCTCTTTCGATTTCAGAAAGTTAACAACTTTTCCTTTTTCTTAAACTATTTTATTATTTGAATGGAAATGATTATAGCTAAAATTTTCTCTCGCTTCCTTTCTTTTCCTAAAAGTATGTTTTTTTCTAATCAAAAAAGAGCTTTTTAGGGGAAATAGTATCATAGACATGGGGGAGGACAAAAATCTTGAGGCCTTTTTTGTAAAAATGTATACTCCTATCACCTCCTCGTATCGTTATCTCGTATGCACATATACTTAAAGTAAATATACATATATTTTTTTTTATTTTCAACCATTTAATATGATAAATGCAAAAAAAAAAAAAAAAAAAAAAAAAATCATAAATTACACAATTTATATTTTTAAAGAAACATTTAGAAATATTGTGAGCGCAACGTTATCTCTTATGTCTGATTGAATTTTTAATTAGAAAAGAGTGGAAAAAAACTTAAGGCGGTTCTCAAGTTCCCTGATCAACAAATGCGAAACTTTTTGACTCGTTTAAAATTAAAAGCACAAAATTGCCAGATCTGACTATTGAAAGGATTTAAAATTAAAATGAGTTTTCCTTTTTTTTTATAAATAATTATTTATCGAATAATAAACAGTTTTGGACACGTAAAAACAGGTTTTCCTCTTTGTTCAAAAAAAAAAAAAGAAAAAAAAATGCTAATTTTGAGAGTATTTTCAGAACGATTCTTTGTATTTACCAATAAATTGAAAACGTTTTTCGATTGCATAATTTCGGAATAACACCTAATGTAAATTTTATGCTTTTCTAAAGAGAAATTAATTAAAAAATATGTTATAAAGTGGCCACTTTAGATTTGAGAACAGCCTTAGTAAAAGTTTGTTAAAAATTTGAACTTTCGAAGATTTTTTTAAAAAATGATGGAGGTGATGGTGAGAGATGCGGTTGAGATAGATATGTTGAAAGCCTTCATTCAGGATTCCAACAACTTATCGAAGTTTTTAATAAGACATCTAGATAATACTTTGATTGGAATGGCTCAGAAATGTTGCTGAGATGCAATTCCGTGAACACGGAACAATTTTATCTAAAGAATATATATATATATATATACATATACAGGGTGATTCCAAATTTTTTTTACAAAAAAAGAGGGGTGGTAGTACACATCAAGACAAACAATATTAAATAGGAGACCAAGGGTCCAAAACGTTTCCCAAAGGAGATAACCGCCATTAAAGTTTAGGGACCAAAATTTCAAATAAACATAAAAAACGTAAAAATAGGTTGATTGATTTGCGGTTTTCACTAAAATTATTCTTTATGTCGGAATTTTCTTGAAATTAAAATATAAAGATAAATTTCAAAAAATGTCGATAGAGGGCGCTTTAGACTTTGGAGTAACGGACAACTATTTTTTGCCGGTATTTTTTGCATCTCATTAAATGTTTTCGTAAGCTTAGACTCAAACTTAAATTTTGAGCTCAAAATCTGAAGTTGGGAGTGGTTTTAAGTAGCACAAACTGAGCTGTGTTCAGAGGGTTCAAATTGCAAATGATTATAAAAAATGGAAAAATTGGTCGATCGATTTGCGGTTTTCAATTAAACTATTCTTTATGTAGGTATTTTCGTGAAAATAAATTATAAAGATAAATTTCAAAAAATGTCGATAGAGGGCGCTTTAGACTTTGGAGTAACGAACAACTATTTTTTGCCGTTTTTTTTTGCATATCATTAAATGTTTTCGGTAGCTTAGATTTAAACTTAAATTTTGAGCTCAAAATCTGAATAGTAGGGAGTGGTTAAGTAGCATAAACTGAACTGCGTTTAAGGGGGGGGGGGGGAAGGTTCAAATTTAAAATAATTATAGAAAATGGAAAAATTGGTCGATTTGTTTGCGGTTTAAAATAAAACTGCTCTTTATGTCAGTATCTTCTTCAAAATAAATTTTAAAAGTAAATAAAAAAAATCCCTTAGAGGGCGCCTTAAACTTCAGAGTAACCAACATTTAATTTTAACCATTATTTTTTGGTTCTGATTAATTGCTTGCAAAAGCTTATTAAATGTTTTCGGAAGCTTAGATTTAATCTTAAATTTTGAGCTCAAATTCTGAATCGTTGGGAGGGGTTTTGAAGCGCAAACTGTGTGTTCCGGAGTTTAAATTTAACCCTCCCTTTTCCTTGAGCACAATTCAATTTTTTGCTACTTAAACACTCCTAACGATTCAGAATTTGAGCCCAAAATTTAAGTCTATGCATTTGAAAGCATTTAATGCGATTAAAAAAATAACGGTTAAAAATAGTTGTACGCTACTCCAAAGTGTAAAGAGCCCTCTATAGGCATTTTGTGAAATTTATCTTTAAAGTTTTATTTCAAGAAAATGCTGATTTAAAATTTATTTTTAGCGAAAACCGTAAACGAATCGACCAATTTTTCCGTTTTCTATAATCATTTGAAATTTAAACCCTCTGAACACAGTTCAATTTGTCTACTTAACCACTCCGAACTATTCAGATTTTGAACTCAAAATTTAAGTTTAAGTCTGAGCTTACGAAAACGTTTAATAAGATGCAAAAAATAACGCCAAAAAAGAGCCATTCGTTACTCCAAAGTCTAAAGCGCCCTCTATCGGCATTTTTTGAAATTTATCTTTATAATTTATTTTCACGAAAATACCTACATAAAGAATAGTTTTAGTGAAAACCGCAAATCAATCGACCAATTTTTCCGTTTTTTATAATCATTTGAAATATGGACCCTCTGAACACAGCTCAGTTTGTGCTACTTAAAACCACTCCCAACTTCAGGTTTTGAGCTCAAAATTTAAGTTTGAGTCTAAGCTTACGAAAACACTTAATGAGATGCAAAAAATACCGGCAAAAAATAGTTGTTCGTAACTTCAAAATCTAAAGCGCCCTCTATCGGCATTTTTTGAAATTTATCTTTATTATTTAATTTCAAGAAAATGCCGACATAAAGAATAATTTTACTGAAAACCGCAAATTAATCGATCGATTTTTCCGTTTTTTATGTTTATTTTAAATTTTGGTTCTTAAACTTTAATGACGGCTATCTCCTTTGCAAAACGTTTGGGACCCTTGGTCTCCTATTTAATATTGTTTGTCTTGATGTGTACTATCACCCCTCTGTTATTGTAAAAAAAATTTGGAATCACCCTGTATATAAATGTATATTTTTTTTTTCCTTAAACTTCGAAAATTTTGAACTCTATCTTTTCACAAAGTTTCAAGAGAAATACAATAGCTATACAAAATCTTATGTATCGGTTATAGATTATAGAATATTTTTCAAAATTATTAGAATACTGTTACGGGATTTCATTCTTTCATACAATGAAATGAGCTATCCAAATAAACAATAAAAAAACTCAGTGCAGTTAAAAATCTATTTTCAAGAACCTAATTTCAAGTTTATGGTAGATAATGCATAGGGATTTTCTTATGTTACCCTGCATATGATTGATATTATTTTAAACATATTGCATTGTGAAGCTAAAATTTAAATCAGCTCTAGAACGTATAAAACAGATAAAGTATCGAATATTTTTGTATATAAGTCGAGAATTTCGAGGGTTTTTCTGGCACCAAAGTGAAGGGGTCTGCTTATACACGAGTCTAAGGTAATTTCTAAATCTGATGTTCAAAACCAAAAAGATGGTAAGTATAAAAAGTCTAAAAAAAACCTTACAAATTTTTAGAAGTACTTTAATACTCATTTCTTTTACAATGAAAAAGCCCCCAATCATAAGTAACTAATCATATGCATTATCAGAATTTACAAGCAACTCCTTAAGTTTGCTTTCATTGGTACATCAGAATGAATATCGTCAATATCTAATTCATCATCATCGACGTCTTTTCTTAAAAAAAGCATCGTTCCATCTATCGTTTTATTGATGCAATATTTTATGAAAGATCAGTTAATCATTTCTATAGTAATTTAAGTTATGTTTCTTTCTTCATTCAGAGAGAGATACCAATTAAATTAGATTTTTTTAAATTATCGCCATTTGTCACAAGTTCAGATGACATCTATTTAATTAGTTTAGAACAGAGCTTGTTTTTAAATGATTCATTTAGAAAAACGCCCGAATGTTGAAGAATATATGTAAAGCCACTGAAGATCTACCGAAGATATCTGAAAGGTGTTAATTACTTTTGGAGAGCACATTATTTCAATTAGCTATGAAAATAAAAAGGGCAAAGTTTTTGTTCGCAGAATTTTTCATCACATTTGCTTAGCACCAGCTTATAAACGGGTTTCCGAGTTTGGAAGATTTTTCACTGGAAAGTCACATCCCCGGCTTTTACATGGAAATATACGGTATTTTTCTAGGAAATTACCATTTATAAATGACAATGTATCATTTTGTGAAGTTATGTAATTTATAAATAATACAGAAAATTTTATTGACCTGAAAAAACCAGTAAAACAATTGAAAGTGCATTTTCAGGAAACACCTCCACAGGCGAGTCAACACAAACTTTTTAGGTAGATTTCGTATGAAATACTACCTATTGCATTGTCTCCCATGTTGGAATTTCTGAAAAATTTTTGCGGATCTACACGAATCATGACTCCTAGACCCCAAAACTACCATCAGTAAAAAAGTTTATATATCTATCTATCTATCTATCTATCTATCTATCTATCTATCTATCTATCTATCGGTGTATATCACTTTCTTCTAGACACGATAACTTCCATAATTATGCTCAGATCTTCATCAAACTTTTACATAAAATCAAAGGGCATAAAATCTCGGTTAAGTTCGTTAATGGGCAAAATCGGACCAAGGAAGTGAAAGTTAGGAGGGTTTTTGTGAAAACAGAAAAAACGCGATAACTTTTTAATTAAAATAGATATCGAATCAGTTTAAAGTTTATATTACTTCTAAAAAATGAGGAAAAAGTTTATGCGTGACAGATTTTTGATAAAGTTAAAAGTGGGCTCAAGGGGCGAAAAAAACATGGTTTTTGGGAGAAAAAAAATCATAACTTCGTCAATTCTCAAGATATCAAATCCAACTAAATTTTATATAAATGTACTCAATATTATCTAAAACTTTTGTATTTACAAGTTTTTGATAGGACCAATTTTTACCGATGAAAAAAATTAAAAACGAAAAGAAAAAGGGGGGAGGAAAAAGAAAAAAAACCATAACTTACTCAATTCTTAAGCAATTAAATCTAATTAAATTTATTTTACATCTTCACAATAATATCTACAATTTTTATATTGACAAGTTTTTCATAGAACCAATTCTTATAGCAAAAATAAATTAAACAAAAATAGGAGTTGGAGAAAAAACCTCAAATCCAAACTGCTTATATTCTGACTCATTTTAAAATTCATTTTTGATTTTAAACGCATCCAAATGACAGATCCTATTATTTAGCAACTATATAATGCGACGTATTGGCCAATTTTTTGATAAAGGCAGAATATATTTTTAAAAAGGCTGCCAAAAAAGGTATTTTGAACAGATTTCCCGAAGTTTTCATCATTAAAAAATTCATTAAGTATAACAAATTGCGTTTTTTATGCGTCATTTTTAAATTCATTTTTGTTCTCAAACCCATCCAATTTACAGGTCCTATTATTTAGGAACTATATAACTTGACGTATTGGGCGGTTTTTTGATAAAGGCAGAATATATATTTTAAAAGGCTGCCAAAAAGGGTATTTTGAACAGAATTTCACGAAGTTATCGTGATTAAAATTTGCGGAAATTTAAGAAATTGCGTTTTTACCGAGTCATTTTTAAATCTTTTTTTGTTCTCAAACGCATGCAATTTACAGGTTCTCTTATTTAGGAACTATATAATGTGACGGAGTGGCCAGTTTTTTGATAAAGGCAGAATATATCTAAAAAAAGGCTGCCAAAATGGGCACTTCGCACAAAATTTCCCAAAGCGACATGATTAATGAACTGTGGGTATTCAAATAACAAATTGGTTATTTTATGACTCATTTTTAAATCCAATTTTGCTCTGACACACATTCAATTGACAGTTTTTTGTTACTTAGGAACTATATAATGTGCGTATTCGTCGATTTTTTGATAAAGGGTGAATATATATATTTTAAAAGCTGTCAAAGTAAGCACTTCGCAAAAAAATTTCCCAAAGCGATCATGATAAAAGAATTGAGGTTGTATTCAAATAACAAATTGTTTATTTTATGACTCATTTTTAAATTCAATTTTGCTCTCAAACGCATTCAATTGACAGTTATTTGTTATTTAGGAACTGTGTAAGGTGCCGTATTGTTCAGAGTTTTGATAAAGGCTAAATATATATTTAAAAAAAATCTGTCAAAGTAGGCACTTCGCACAAAATTTCTCAAAGCGATCTTAATTAAAGAATTGTGGATGTATTAAAATAATAAATTGGTTATTTTATGACTCATTTTTAAATTCAATTTTGCTGTCAAACGAATTTAATTAACAGTTTTTTGTTATTTAGGAACTATATAATGAGCATATTGTTCAATTTTTTAAATAAAGTAAGAATATAATTCAAAATATATTGCCAAAATGGGCATTTGAGTAAAAATAGGCTTTTTTTTTTTTTTTTTTTTTTTTTTTTTTTTTTGAGATGAAAACTTTTCGAAATCTACCTCCGCCTATAGGCCATGCCGAAAGGGATTTTTTTGAGCTAAATCTGTGTTTATTTATGTATTAGCCACATCACAAAATATGCTAAACTTTATTTCAGTTGGAAAACGCGCAACGCAACTAAAAAGTAATTTACAGAAATTAAACTCCATAACAGTGTTGTCAGTGGGATACTTTTTTTTAAATCAGATTTCTTGATTGCACCTCTTCTTGAAATAGTTAAAATTATCCTTATTTTCACATTAATTAATATAAGGCGAATTTTGGCGTTTCAAAATTGATGTCAATCAAGAAATCTAAATTGAAAAAAGGAACATATTGTCAACACTGCTTCATAAGGTGGCAATATATCTAATTTTTTTCACATAGAACTATTGATTGATTTATATTCTACAAGCATCTTTTAGTATAATGGTGGTGACGTAAAACTAGTGGTATCAATTTTTGGTTTATGCACCACTTCACTTCCGGCAGACATGGATCATTAGATTCCTCTATTACTACTCTTCCATAAAATAAAGGATTTTTTCTTGTGCTCGATGACAAAGGGTTTTGTGCAATCAGCTTTTGGACTATAAGTGATTGCTGTCTCAGAACGGCAGCTTGTTCTTTTCCTGTTGCGTCTTACAATTTTGGTTAAACCGTTCCGTTTCACAGTTTTTTGAAATAGCATCTGGTTCTACCGAAAAATGGAAAGAACAGTTCAAATACACTGTTACATATTTTGCTCTAGTTTGAACAAATTTTGGTGCTCAGTAACTGCCACCATAAGATGATGAAATCTCCTACCAACATTGGAGCTTCCTATTCAACCTCGTTCCAACTTTTGGAACTATGATTCAAGAGGAGCTCCAAATATTGGTTCAAAATTTCATCATCTTACAGTGTCAGCTATTGAGCAACAAAATTTGTTCAAACTAGGACAAGATTTTTAACAATGTGTATTGTTTCTTAATAAAAACACCTGCCAATTTGATTCAGAAGTCAACAAAAATTATGTAATATTTTTTTAGAAAAATTTTATTTATTTATTTTTGTCATACATAATGAGCGAGATGCAGAAAATTTGTGATTTTATTTTTATTTATTTTTATTTTTATCTATTAGATAAGGTATTTTTTACAGAATTTTATTTGTTTTTTATTCATTTACTAAGAAGTTCGACATTTTCAGACGATTTCTTTTTCAGATCATTTCTATCTGAAAAGTTAAAATTTGTATTGATTCTTCTATGTCCTCTTTCTCATCGGAAGACACCGGTTATTGCACAACGCAATAATTTTTGTATTAATGTATTTTTATTCGACATTTCAGAAAGAATGATAAAGAATGCTATAATTTATTACTCGTTAATTACTAAAACAATCATCATTATTGTTTAATAAGAAACTTTTCTCGACTCATGGGTGAACGTACGCATAATCAGCATGCTACATTTTTCTGTTATCAGTGTTTACATCACTTTTGTCGGGAAGTCATTTTTTCTTCAAAACATGTCACTGGAAACATCACAATTATACATCATAGGGGTCTTTGAATGAACCTTCTTATGAATTAAGTCACTTCTTTGAATGAATGACTTCTCTCAAAAATCACAGTAAAATGGTTTTTCTTTCGATGAGATCTCATGTGTCTATTTAACACAAACTTTCGAGGAAAGTTTTTGTTGCACGTAGTGCTGCACACGAAGGATAACTTCTGTTTCTTTAATCCAGAAAAGGAGGCTTTTATTTCATTGTCCAAAACGAGCACATTTTTGGTTTGTGCTGGAAATTCCAAATCTTGATTACGAATTCTTGGTGATGATGGTTGACTCTTCCAGCTGAATAGATCACGAACTCTTAACAAAGATGATTGCACGGTTCGTGTTCTATTATAACTTAGATGAAAAACGAATGAAAGAATAGACCATGTCCTTTCATGACGGCGACAGTACATTGAATGATGAAATTTTCTCGTTCCATGCAAATTCATAGTCATAGGGGCGCGCAAATGCAAAAAAATTAAAAATACTCAAACATGATTGGTTCAAAAAAAAAAATTAGTCACGTGACACACATCCCGTGAAATAATTGGTCCGTAAACTTAACATAAATTTTTAGAAATTGCGCGATTTTTGATTTAAAAGTTATAATTATATTTAATGCATACCGAAAATGCGCAGAATAGGGGCGGCTCCAGAACTTTCCCGAGGGGGGGGGGGGGCATGGTATCGCCGATAGGGGGTCCAATTTACAGTTGCTCGGTTTGAGCATCCGGCTTCGAAAATTACATTTGGAATCAATCCGCAACGAAACAAAAATGATTCTCGACCAAAACCTCAAAAAAAATCTCGACCTGAATCTTTCCAAATAATTTTTGGCGAGCCGCAATTTGACTCGAATACAAAATAGCGAATTCGAACTCGAATACCTGCAGCCCAACCCGAACCCGAAAAAAAAATAAAAATAAGGTTTTAATACAATTCTGAAAAGTAATCTACAATTACATTTCTAATACCAATTTTATGTATTACATGAAGAAACACAGCTCTGTATTTTTTTAATAATATATAAAGAATATAGTAAAACCTGTAAATAGTAGACACTCCTTGAACAGATACCTCGACAGGTCCTTAATTTTCTTTTTTCAGGTCCGAATGAATGTCAGTAACTTTGTTTCTGCGAGTCAGGATGACCCTAACTTTCTTCCTGCGGTTCAGAATATTTCTTAATAATCATATTTAAGTTTTTTGTTTATCGACTTGTTGGAATTATTGAAAAATATTTGAATAGAATTATGTTTCAAACAAAAATAAATATATGTTTGAATATGAATGAATATTCAATTGTCACAGATTATTCTTTCTTTAAGAACTTTTTTTTTCGTGCTTCTGAATGTACAAAATATTACCAGCATCTCCTTTCTGTATCGTACATGTATCGTAAATGATAATTTATGCTTACATACACATGTTACAGATGTGTAGATTGAGAGGTAACCACTATTCAAAGGTACAAGCAAACGAATATGTAAGAAAAGTTAGGAATTAAACTGTAAGTTAGGAATTGAAAGTGTTCGCAAAATAGACATGTCCGCTTTTTGGGAGTGTAGATTGTGGAGCAAAAATGTAGATGTCAACCTGTTCCGCAACGAAAAGTGCAGCTTCAATCCAACGCGACTTACTCGGGTCGAGTGTGGGACCGATGCCGGAATTCTAGCCGAATTCTCAAGAAATACTAGAAATGCCCACGATCCTGGGCCTGTCTTGAAGCCCAATTTTGGTGAGTGTTCGTTTATTAAGATAGTTGGAGAAAAAACCTCAAATCCAAACTGCTTATATTCTGACTCATTTTTAAATTCATTTTTGATTTTAAACGCATCCAAATGGTAGATCCTTTTATTTAGAAACTGTATAAAGTGACGCATTGGTCAATTTTCTGATAAAGATAGAATATATTTCAAAAAAGGCTACCAAAAAGGATATTTTGAACAGAATTTCCCAAAGTCATCGGGACTGAAAATTTAAGGAAGTATTCAAATAAGAAATTGCGTTTTTTTCTGACTCGTTTTTAAATCCATTTTTGTTCTCAAACGCATCCAAATTACACATCCTCTTATTTAGGAACTATATAATGTGATGCATTGGTCAGTTTTTTGATAAAGACGGAATATATTTCAAAAAAGGCTACCAAAAAGGGTATTTTGAACAGAATTTTCCGAAATCATCGTGACTGAAAATTTAAGGAAGTGTTCAAATAAGAAATTGCGTTTTTTTCTGACTCGTTTTTAAATCCATTTTTGCTTTCAAACGCATCCAATTTACAGATCCTCTTATTTAAGAACTATATAATGTGATGCATTGATCGATTTTTTGATAAAGACAGAATATATTTTGAAAAAGGCTACCAAAAAGGGTATTTTGAACAGAATTTCCCGAAGTCTTCGCGATTTGAAAATTTAAGGAAGTTTTCACATAGCAAATTGCGTTTTTTATGACTCGTTTTAAAATCCATTTTCGCTCTCAAACGCATCCAATTTACAGATCCTCTTATTTAGGAACTATATACTGTGACTCATTGGTCAGTTTTTTGATAAAGATAGAATATATTTTTTAAAATGCTGTCAAAGTGAGTATTTTGCACAAACATTTCCAAAGCAATCATGATTAAAGAATTAAAGATGTATTCAAACAACAAATCGGTTATTTTATGACTAATTTTTAAATTCAATTTTTTTCTCAAATGCATTCAACTGACAGTTTTTTGTTATTTAGGAACTGTATAATGTACTGTTTTGGTCGATTTTTTAATAAATTCAGAATTTATTTCAAAATATGTTGTCAAAATGGGCATTTGAGCTGAATTTTTCTTAAGATGATTCTGATAAAACCAGTTTTTGGAGAAAAATGAAATTAAAAATTTTTCATAAACGGCCAAATGAAGTTATTAAACTGGATTTATCTCTAATCATATATATATATATATATGTATACAGGGTGAGTCATAAATATCGAAACAATAGGCTATCTTTTTAAATATTGCCCCTAGACCCATACTTCCAATTGCAAAGTTTCATAAAAAAAGGTGAATTTTTTGATAAGATAAGTTGCAACTCCATGGGGGGTTTATTTTAAAAAATACGAAAATTAAATTTTTATACGGCCCCCAGAGGATAAAACATCCAATTAGAAAATTTTGCCTTATTCATTCCTGAACTGAACAAAAAAAAATTCATCTCGATATGTTCAAAACTCAGAGAGTTATGATAATTTTAATAAATCGTGAGCATTTCAAGGGATCAGACACAAATTGAAATGCGTGTAATTGAAGAAACAATGTTGCTGTAATGGGTCCAGGAAACATTAATTTTATTTATTTATTTATAAAGTTGGAATTTTGAATGTTTTGTGATGGTTAACCATGTAATTTGTAAGCATTATCACATCATAAGACTTCTTAATATTTTTTTCAAAAAAAAAATTGAGGAAATAAAAATTGTTATAACTCAAAATATTATTTGTCGTGTTGAGTTTTTTCTTTTGATTAAACGAAAATGTCTAATTTTCAATTTTAACTCAGCATTTTAAATAATATGTATTTAAAAAAATAAAAGTATTTCAAATAGCAATATTAAAAAAAAAGTAGTTTTTGTAAACAAATCATATTTTAAAAGTAAATTTTCTGAGCTGAAAAGTTACCGTAACCGACGGTTATTGACGTATGTCAGTTTAAAAATGAGAAATACTGAAATAAAAACATTTGATGCAGTGCATTAATTTTAAGATGGGCAAAGATGGGCTCCTAACGTTTAAATGCTGTATAGTTTCGATTTCAGATTTTGTTCAAGTTTTGCCATTTTCACCTTCTTTAATTACTGTTTAAATGCGTCAGTTGATTCAAACTTTATTTTTTTATCACGTCGATTTCAAATTTTTTCATTGTGCTGTGACTCACAGACAGACATTTCATAAAAACATGTTTTTCGGTATCTCTGAGCCCTAAAGCGTGTGAATTCATCGAAAACCGGAATTCAAAATTTTCATGAATCCAATACTTTTTTCTTGTAAAAATAGAAGAAAGCAAAAATAGGTTTAAAACCTTCATAAATTTTGAAACTGAATACAGTAAAACCTCTAAATAACGGACACCTCAGGAACGCAGAAATTGTCCGCTATTCGGAGGTGTCCGCTATTGGGAAAATCAAAGATATTCTAAAAGTGCTAAGAAACGTTTAAAATTTTATTAATTGACTTTTATGTGTCCTAAAATCTCTTTTATATGATTAATCAGAAATTAAAATTATTTTTTAAGCAATGGGGCCAAATAAATCTGTACACACCTTTACCCACTGTTCATTACATGCTTGTGAAAAAACCCTGTTACAAAAGTTAACTTTTGCTTGCGATTACATGTAATTTGTTTTTCAAAGTGACATTATTGGACATTATAGAGTTCCAGTCGGGGAGGGGGATTGCACTTTTTGGCTGTTAAAAGTATAAAATCTCAATTTTCCGAGGGGATATTTCAATGGTCTGGAAGATGTCCCTCCTTGGCAACCCCTTCAATTCAACTCTGAACGTGGGGGGGGGGGGATTTTCCCCAGCTCATTTATCACAAATTTCCCTGTTAAATATAGAGGCCTTTTTACTTTTTTTTACTTTTTTCTGTCATTAAAAAATACTTTTTCATCCTTTATCGCCTTAAATAGTGTCCACTATTCGGAATGTTCGTTATTCAGAGGTTAAACATACACAAATTTAGGTTTTGAGAATGGGGATTGGAAAATAGTACGTTAAACAGAGGTGTCTGCTATTCGGGAGTGTCCGTTATAGCGGTTTAACTGTAGTATAAAGTAGATTTTTTAAAATATTTCTATGTAATTTATTAAAATATATTTCCGTTGATTCCGCTATGGAAGAGTCATTTTCGCTATTACTATATTTACTAAACTTATTGCCTGAGCCAATAAGTTTTTAAGACACTTTTAATGAGAGTTTAATTAATATCACTTAATTTGATAACACTTTTAATAAGTGTTTAATAAGACGGTCCGTTCAATGAGTCGTGCCAGTTACGAAGTTGGCGGCAAGGTCGAAATATTGCAGACATCTAGCATATTTTATCGAAATTTAAAGCAAAAACCTATACGCCTTTATTTTATATCTAAAAGTTTAAGTGTTGTCCTGGATCGACATTTAACAATACGTAAATTTATGGTCGATCCCTTAATTGTACTTCAAATGAACTGATTTTGCTGCGCTCAGAGGCATGCTTAAGTGGTGTAAGTCAGGAATTTTGGAAAATTTTGGATATTAATATCTTTCGGGGATTTGCAGATATCGAGATGAATTTTTTTTTGTTCAATTCAGGAAGGGATAAAGAAATTTTTTCTAATTGGAAGTTTTATCCTCTGGGGCCCGTATAAAAATTTAATTTTCGTATTTTTTAAAACAAACCCCCCATGGAGTTGCAACGTATCTTATCAAAAAATTCATCTTTTTTTATGAATTTTTGCAATTGGAAGTATGGGTCTAGGGGCAATATTTAAGAAGATAGCCTATTGTTTCGATATTTATGACTCACCCTGTATATATATATTGTTGAAATGAGAATTCTTCGAAATCTACCTCCGCCTATAGGCCCAACCGACAGGGATTTTTTTTTTTTTTTTTTTTTTTTTTTTTGTGTGTATGTGTGTGTGTAGAAAATGAAACAAGTTCCTTTTTTCCTGGTCACTTGAAGAAGGTTTTATCATAATAATTATTCCAGCTCTGTATTTAACAAATTTCTAAACAAACTTTTATTATTATTACTAGCTGACCCGCCCGGCGTTGCCCAGGTCCGTAATAACAATGTTAAACGAACTTGAAATTTTTATGATTTTATCTTTAACTCGAAATACGTGTAAATACACTGTTAAAAATTTGACCCTTTTGCTGCATCGTCAGTCCACCGCTTTTATAGAAAATGATTACTTCAGCTTATTATGGAGCATTCTCATAGGTCAAAAGAGAGATAGTCTATAAAAGCGGGGGAGTGATGATGCACCAAAAGGGTCAAATTTTTTACAGTGTACATTATATTAAATACGTTACCCCTGACTGTGTCGAAAATTGGTTTTAAAAAAACTAATATTTAGCTCCAAAAATACTCAAAATGACTGCAATGGGAAACGCAAGAGGGAATATATGTGCGACGATTGCGTGATTTTCGTGTTAAAGTGTTGATATTTATCCTTAAAATTACTGTTAAGCGACTTAACTAAATACTTTTTTAACATAGATATCCCAAGTGAAATATTTTGAATTTCAAACTAATTATATCACTCTTAAATCCGACTATACCGTGAATGAAATCGATTCTCGATGATTAGCTAAAAGGTTAGTATATAGTATCATAATTTCAGAGCCATTTTACAAAAATAGGTGTATATTTTTTATCAAACATGCGTAATGTTCATTCTGTGAACAAAATCATAACCGTAACCTAATTGTATTTTAATCATAACTTGTCTGTAACCTAGCTGTATCTTAACAGTAACCTAACTGTAACTTAAATAAACCATAAATGTAACCTGGCTGTCACCTTATCATAACCTATATATAATCTAACCACAACCTAACCGCAACTTAATCTTAAATTAACTGTAACTTAACCATGACCTAACTGTAACCTAACCGGAAATTAAATATAACGTAAGGCTCACCGGAACGTAATTGCAACGCAACTGTTACCTAACCTATAGGCCCAGCCGAGAGGGATTTTTTCCGACAGGGATTAACCAAGACCGACCAAGATTCCGACAGGGATTAACCAAGTTATAATATAACTCTAACTATAAATGAAATATCTTAACCATCTCGCGCTAAGTACTTAGTTTCACATTCCACCGCTAAGGAGCGCATTATGTTTTGTAGAACGTGCGAATTTTAGGTTCGGATTGGATTCATGTTCATGGAAATTATTTTGTCTTCTGCGGATACGGTTATGGTTGTTTGGAATATTTTTGTTCAGTTTAGATTCGGTTCAATTCAGATTTCGTGGGGTTTTTTTTCCTTCGAGTAGGATTTTAAAGTTCGGGTCGGGTTGTACTTCCATGGAAATTATTTTACCTAGTTCCAATGAGGTTATACTAAACTGAAATATTTTTGTTAGGTTCAGATAGGTTTGGTTCAAATTTCGGGATTTTTTTTTTAGAAATCTTTTGGTTCGGATTGGGTTTATGTCCACGGAAATTATATTGTCTTGTTCGTATCTGGTTATAGTTATTTGGAATATTTTCGTCGGATTCAGATTTGGTTCGATTCAGATTTCAGGTATTTTTTCAAATTGATTTTTAAGGTTCTGGTCGGATTCATGTCCAGGGAAATTATTTTGTTTTGCTCGGATCCGGTTTTGGGTCTTTGGAATATTTTTTCGGGTTCAGATGTCGTTCAATTCAGATTTCGGTTTTTTTAATGGAATTTTTAGGTTCAGGTTGGGTTGCGCATCAATGGAAATTATTCTGCATTGTTCGAATAAGGATATGCTTCTCTGGAATATTTTTGTCAGATTCAGATTTAGTTCAGTTTTTTAGGTTCGGATTAGATTGATGTTCATGGAAATTTTTTGTCTTGTTCAGAGCCGGGTATGGTTCTGTGGAATATTTTTGTCAGGTTCATATTTGGTTCGATTCAAATTTCAGGTATTTTTTTAAAATGGAATTTTAGGTTCGGATCGGGTTCATGTCCACGGAAATTATTTTCTCTTATTCGAATCCGGTTATGGTTCTTTCGAATATTTTGATCGGATTCAGATGTAGTTTGCATAAAATTTCAGGTCTTTTTTCAAATGGAATTTTTTAGGTTCGAGTCAGGTTTATGTTCACGAAAATTATTTTGTCTTGCTCTTATCGGGTTATAGTTCTTTAGAATATTTTTATCGATTTCAGTTTTCGTTCTGGTCATTTTTCGGGTTTTTTCAAAGAAAATTTTTAGGTTCGGGTCGGGTTGCATATTCATGAACATTATTTTTCCTTGATCGGATTGGGGTATGCTTCTTTTGAATATTTTTGTGGGATTCAGATTTGATTCGGGTCAGATATCAAATCCATAGTTTTTTTTTTCCAAATGGAATTTTTTGGTTCGGGTCGATTTTATACTCATGAAATTTTTGTCTTGCTTGGATCGGAGTATGGTCTGTTTTTTCTTTTGGTTGGGATCGGGTTATGTGTTAATACGCCTAAAAATTATGTTTTGCTATTATTCTTTTAGTGACTATTTTCGATATATAATTTATTTTGCTATTTGATAATTTGTTACTGTGTATGAATCGTCTGCCGATTCGAGCAATTGTACGTCAAACAGCCATTTCATTTTTGTTTTAAAAACAAATTAAAGTCTTAATAAAATATTAACTTAAATAAAATGTTTTCAAATTTAATCAATGATTTAAAAAAACTGCTAAAAAAGCCTCATATATACATATACATATATTTACTGCAACATAGCTAACCACGCATAGATTCTAATGTACGAAGTACCAACGATCTGACGTAACAGCTGTATTCAAAAATCCTAAGTTAAACTGACATTTTGCCAGTCTATGAATTTTAATGGTCTTTGGGGAAAAAAACAGTCACTTTTGAAATGTCAAAATCTCAAATTGGTTTCTTTCATAGAGTAAAAAGAAATTAATAGAGTGGAAGTATTATCTCTGGAGGTGCTAAAAATGTAACCCTACATTAAGTGCAATTAAGTACCAACAAAAGCACGTGATTTGACACGCCTATCAATTGAAACAGGTTTAAACCCGTATTTTTTTGCTCTTGTTTCTTAAAAAGAACTAATCTATCGCTTCACTGGTAAAAATTTATTTATTATTTTATCATATGTGTTTTAAATATCAATATAGATAATTATTTTAACGTTTTGCTTGAAAATATAATATTCTTTTGTTAATACATAAAAATCGTCTGCAGTCAGAAATCTATATTTTAGATTAATATTTATTACTTAAGTTTTCATACATGATTTTAAAAGAATGTTTCCATCATTATATTTTAAATATTTATTTACATGCAATTATTAAGTCATAAACATTTTTCATCTACGTTATAAAGTATTTAAAATTACATTAATGAAGGAAACTTTTAGTTATACAACTTTTAGTTCGTATCAAATGTTTTCAATATCTTATTTAATTTTAATTTGATATTTAATTACTGTTCATTTTAAAAACGAACATTTATTTTAATAAATGATAATAGAACAACGACCATTTTAAAAATTTGGTATTTCCTCTTAAAATATGCTTCAATTGTAATTCATTCCTTTCAATTCGCCTTATAATACAAAATCCCTTCCACGTCCTTTTATTTGGCACATTAAAATTTGAGCGATAAATGGTTTCATATTGCAAATTTCAAGGCTTACTTCACCTCCACTTATCTCATTCCTCCATGGGTTTCTTTATTTCTGTCTCAGCTTTCTTATTACTTCTGCGAAAATTTTTACACAACCAACCGTAAACAAACGAAAGAGAAAAAAAATGGGAAAAAGATGATTTTTTTATGAGAGTGACCTCTCGATTTTAATTAATTACTCAGTTAATAATTGGAATTTCGAAATTCTGAAACTCAGGTGCACCAGCAGAGATTTGGGGCTACTCTCAAAAAATTTTTGAGCTTCGTACGTGCTGTAGATTTTGTTAGCCATCGCAGACACACAGACACACAGACACACACACAGACAGACAGAGCGTTTTGTTCTTTTATTAGTATAGATTTTATCACATGTTTTTAAATATCAATATAGAGAATTATTTTAACGTTTTGCTTGAAAATATAACATTCTTTTGTTAATACATAAAAATCGTCTGCAGTTAGAAATCTATATTTTTGATTACTATTTATTACTTAAGTTTTCATAGGGTAACATCCCCAGTAATTGGCATGCACCAGTGATTGGCACATCCTACAAACATGTTCTAAAATCAGATTTATATCCAGTCTTTTAAAAATTCATGACCTTATACCAGTTATATGCTCATATACGTTAAAGATTATAACTTTGATTTATGCTACTAGATGACAATAGTGCCTAGGAAAGAGAAACAATTATGGCTTGTATGAAATTAGTCATTTTTGTTACAAATGCTTCTATTTTGGTTTAAGAAAGGCATGCTTTTCAATTCATTATTATATGATTTATAATATATTTTAAATTTTAATTGACAACAGTGTTGTTTAGTTAAAAAGGGTTACTTTAATTGTGTAGAAGTATTTTCAACACAAATATTTAGATTTCTGAATTAATGATAGATGCCAATTAATGGTGCTTCAATTTTGCTAGTTCCAAGTATTTGGCACCTATTCCAATTACAAGGAATTCGCAAGAAATTTGAGATTAAACCACTTAGTTTGGAAGTACTTTTAAAGTTATAGACTAATTTTGTTTATCATTTTAGGTAGATTTCGTATGAAATACTACCTATTGCATTGTCTCCCATGTTGGAATTTCTGAAAAATTTTTGCGGATCTACACGAATCATGACTCCTAGACCCCAAAACTACCATCAGTAAAAAAGTTTATATATCTATATATCTATCTATCTATCTATCTATCTATCTATCTATCGGTGTATATCACTTTCTTCTAGACACGATAACTTCCATAATTATGCTCAGATCTTCATCAAACTTTTACATAAAATCAAAGGGCATAAAATCTCGGTTAAGTTCGTTAATGGGCAAAATCGGACCAAGGAGGTGAAAGTTAGGAGGGTTTTTGTGAAAACAGAAAAAACGCGATAACTTTTTAATTAAAATAGATATCGAATCAGTTTAAAGTTTATATTACTTCTAAAAATGAGGAAAAAGTTTATGCGTGACAGATTTTTGATAAAGTTAAAAGTGGGCTCAAGGGGCGAAAAAAACATGGTTTTTGGGAGAAAAAAAATCATAACTTCGTCAATTCTCAAGATATCAAATCCAACTAAATTTTATATAAATGTACTCAATATTATCTAAAACTTTTGTATTTACAAGTTTTTGATAGGACCAATTTTTACCGATGAAAAAAATTAAAAACGAAAAGAAAAAGGGGGGAGGAAAAAGAAAAAAAACCATAACTTACTCAATTCTTAAGCAATTAAATCTAATTAAATTTATTTTACATCTTCACAATAATATCTACAATTTTTATATTGACAAGTTTTTCATAGAACCAATTCTTATAGCAAAAATAAATTAAACAAAAATAGGAGTTGGAGAAAAAACCTCAAATCCAAACTGCTTATATTCTGACTCATTTTAAAATTCATTTTTGATTTTAAACGCATCCAAATGACAGATCCTATTATTTAGCAACTATATAATGCGACGTATTGGCCAATTTTTTGATAAAGGCAGAATATATTTTTAAAAAGGCTGCCAAAAAAGGTATTTTGAACAGATTTCCCGAAGTTTTCATCATTAAAAAATTCATTAAGTATAACAAATTGCGTTTTTTATGCGTCATTTTTAAATTCATTTTTGTTCTCAAACCCATCCAATTTACAGGTCCTATTATTTAGGAACTATATAACTTGACGTATTGGGCGGTTTTTTGATAAAGGCAGAATATATATTTTAAAAGGCTGCCAAAAAGGGTATTTTGAACAGAATTTCACGAAGTTATCGTGATTAAAATTTGCGGAAATTTAAGAAATTGCGTTTTTACCGAGTCATTTTTAAATCTTTTTTTGTTCTCAAACGCATCCAATTTACAGGTTCTCTTATTTAGGAACTATATAATGTGACGGAGTGGCCAGTTTTTTGATAAAGGCAGAATATATCTAAAAAAAGGCTGCCAAAATGGGCACTTCGCACAAAATTTCCCAAAGCGACATGATTAATGAACTGTGGGTATTCAAATAACAAATTGGTTATTTTATGACTCATTTTTAAATCCAATTTTGCTCTGACACACATTCAATTGACAGTTTTTTGTTACTTAGGAACTATATAATGTGCGTATTCGTCGATTTTTTGATAAAGGGTGAATATATATATTTTAAAAGCTGTCAAAGTAAGCACTTCGCAAAAAAATTTCCCAAAGCGATCATGATAAAAGAATTGAGGTTGTATTCAAATAACAAATTGTTTATTTTATGACTCATTTTTAAATTCAATTTTGCTCTCAAACGCATTCAATTGACAGTTATTTGTTATTTAGGAACTGTGTAAGGTGCCGTATTGTTCAGAGTTTTGATAAAGGCTAAATATATATTTAAAAAAAATCTGTCAAAGTAGGCACTTCGCACAAAATTTCTCAAAGCGATCTTGATTAAAGAATTGTGGATGTATTAAAATAATAAATTGGTTATTTTATGACTCATTTTTAAATTCAATTTTGCTGTCAAACGAATTTAATTAACAGTTTTTTGTTATTTAGGAACTATATAATGAGCATATTGTTCAATTTTTTAAATAAAGTAAGAATATAATTCAAAATATATTGCCAAAATGGGCATTTGAGTAAAAATAGGCTTTTTTTTTTTTTTTTTTTTTGAGATGAAAACTTTTCGAAATCTACCTCCGCCTATAGGCCATGCCGAAAGGGATTTTTTATTTCAAAATATGAAATATTATCAGTAATTGGAATTCATTAAAGCTTCATATGACAATTACTGGGAACAGCATGACAATTACTGGGTATTAATATAAGTATATTGTATTGTTTTAAAGTGTTCACATTTCAGACTAATATGCTGCTTTCTTACTCTCAAAAACCTGAAATATGGCATCTTCATCTACAGTAAATTCATTTAAAGCGATTAAACCCAATGCAAAATGTAAAGTTTTTTAAATATAAACTTGTGCCAATTACTGGATCACAAGGTGTCATACATTGGCGCTCTAGGTGCCAATTACTGGTGATTTCAGCAACTTTTTATAAATATATTTTTATAAAAATACTTTTTCAAATTTTTTTGCTTTTAGTGGGCAAAATAGATGCACATATATGCATACTTTGATTTAAAAATATTTCCAAGTAAATATCTTATTTCTTTGTAATGAAAATTGAAGTAAGTTTAAAGACAAATTCTTAAAGTGCCAATTACTGGGGATGTTACCCTACATGATTTTAAAAGAATGTTTTCATCATTATATTTTAAATATTTATTTACATGCAATTATTAAATCATAAACATTTTTCATCTACATTATAAAGTATTTAAAATTAGATTAATGAAGGAAACTTTTAGTTATACAATTTTTAGTTCTTATCAAATGTTTTCAATATCTTATTTAATTTTATTTGATATTTAATTATTGCTAATTTTCCAATTTCCTTCATTTTAAAAACGAACATTTATTTTAATAAATAATAATAGAACAAAGACCATTTTAAAAATTTGGTATTTCCTCTAAAAATATGCTTCAATTGTAATTCATTCCTTTCAATTTGCCTTATAATACAGAATCCCTTCCACGTCCTTTTATTTGGCACATTAAAATTTGAGTGATAAATGATTTCATATTGAAAATCTTTTTTTATGCTTACTTCACCTCCACTTATCTCATTCCTCCATGGGCTTCTTTAATTCTGTCTCAGCTTTCTTATTACTTCTGCGAAAATTTTTACACAGCCAACCAACCGTAAACAAACGAAAGAGAAAAAAATGGGAAAAAGATGATTTTTTTATGAGAGTGACCTTTCGATTTTAATTAATTACTCAGTTAATTATTGGAATTTCGAAATTCTGAAGCTCAGATGCATCAGAAGAGATTTGGGGCTACTCTCAAAAAAATTATGAGCTTCGTACGTGCTGTAGATTTTGCTAGCCATCGCAGACACACACACACACACAGACAGACAGAGCGTTTTGTTCTTTTATTAGTATAGATTATTCCGATAACTTTTAAGTGTTTAATCCTTTATGGGCCTTTTTATGCAATGAATTTAACTCTGATGATGAATTAGCAATGATGAACTACAAATTATCCTGCCCTGTTCTGTCAATAAATTCTCGAAGAAATAGATAAAGTAATGGAATCGTCATTATTTGTTACCGCCCCCCAAAATACTTGGAAATAAAAATTATAAAAGATAAAATCGTAAAATCAAAGCAAATGTAAAAGTTTTTATTTTCTGAACTCTGCAATAATAAATTGCTATAATTAATTTTTGTTTTGATACTTAAACTTTTGTGTTTTTCCCTGATGTGAAAAATAAATTTTAGTAATATTAATTGTTACCTTTCTTCAACAATTAAAATCTAAATTTAAACACGATCTCCAATAATAGACCATCTCTCGGAGCTTACTGCATACATATATGTGTGTTGTTGTTGTTGTTGTTTTAGGGAGGATGGGTAAATCAAAGCGCAAAATTTCGTTTTTTAATGAAAGGTAACCAAGAGAAAAATTAGTTCAATTCAGGGATTATATTCAGAGCATAGAGTCCAGCGCAGTTTGGGTTATACCCGACACGAACTAGAAAATTCTATATACATTCAGCCAGAACAAGTTTTAAAAAATGAATTGACTTGAATTTTACAAACTTCGACCAGAATTGGCAGACTTTAATCAAAACCCACTTTCAACCAAAAGTTAAAAAAAAAAATGTATTCTCATGGAAACAATTAAAATTAAACGAACTCGAAAAACAGAACTCAAATTACCCCCCCCCCCCCCCCGCCTAAAAAAAGATTAAACCACGGATTCGACTCAAACCATCAGTCGAGATTAGTTTACTTTTGGACCAACCCGAAACACGATCTGATCCCGACAAAAAATGTCATCCTCCACATTTCAATCGAAACCCGAAATATGCCAACTTCGACATCATTAAAATCTTCCAATTTGCCTTTATTTTGATCTCATTTTTAATATACTGATACATTTCCTTATTTTGTCTTCCAAAAAAAAAAAAAAAAAAAAAAAAAAAAAATAATCCTTAACAATCTATCTCGTATGATTTTAATGAGAAAAAGTAAGTATCCAGTAAAGTGACAAATTTTATTTTCGGTCACATTCCCCAGGTTCGTTGTGAAAAACGAATTTTGCTTGTTCATTCATTAATTACAAATTTTATATGGTTCTTGCAAGTTTAACAACGAAAGCAATATTCAAATTAAACTTTAAATGTTTACTATATTTCAGTACCTTGTTGATATGCATTAATAAATGAAGAATTAAAACGATATTTAATAAAATTAATTTAAATTTTGTTCTAATCCTTTGTTTTTAAGAATGAAAAAAAGAGATCAAAAATTTAAATATAAATTTGCTTTTATGTAAATTTTAGATAAATACTACAAGCTGCTGTTCACACATACATTTTTGGGCATAAAATAAAGAGCTTTAGGTTGTTGTTTTTAGGTTAAGATGAAATAGTAAAGTCAAAGTAATTCTTTCATGAAGAGGATTTTAAAAATTGGCATATTAGAGCAAAATATAAATTCCTTTCTAATATTGCAGCTCTATTAAAAATTATCAAAGCAAATAATTTATTCAGATTTATCTTGCTGTAAAGATTTTAAACTAAAATCTTCTCTAGAAAGGCCACAGGGACCAGCGCACAGTGGGTGATTTACCGATTCTACCTGATCAAAAGTCGACTTTTAAAAGCTTATACTAGCGTAATTTAATTTTTGCCCATTATGGCTTAATAGTTGGGCATTGTACCTTGCTATTAATTTTGATATAAATATATTTTTATGGGCCATACGCTAGTGCAAAGTTGCTGCCTCTTATCATTGTGCGCGCGGCAGCGCGCAACAATAATATGATTGAGCGGTAATGCTTAAGCATAGGAAAGCGCAAAAACATGGATTTTTCAATTTTTCTTTTTGCGATAACTAACTAAATACTTATCCAATTTTGATGATTTTTTTAAATGTTCGTCTGACCAAGAAGCACAACATAGCACAAAAATTATTTTTTTTTTATGGCATTCTGTAGGTGTACTGTAGAGTATTCTGAAAATCGGACAAAAATTTTGTGTCACAGCACTTTTCTCGAAAACTACTAAAGATAAAAACTTAATTTTTTTTTAAACAAAAGACAAACTTTTTATCCCGGGGTAGTCATCGAGAAAACGTTATTTCGCTGGGCGGTTTTTCTGAAATTGCGTATTTTCCAAACTTGGTCATAAATGGGTATATCTAACGTTCTATTGCAGATAGAATGTTGCGGTAAAGTTTATTTTAAAGATTTTGCGATGCTAATTAATCCTGCAAAAATTCATAGCTTTACGTTAAACAGTTTTTTTACAAGATGAAATAAAAGAATGGCAGTCATCAATCTAAGGTACTTGTGATCATCGGAGAGAAAAACCAGTTACACCATTCGATTAAGCATAAAAAATATAGAATGCTTTTTTTTCTCTTATTTTTAACTTAATTTTTTAACGAATTATGAATTTTTTTGAAATTTTTGACATGCTGATTTTTGTTATTTTTAAGAGTAGAACGCCCGGATGGAGTCGATTCGACTCCAATCATGTAACTAAATTTCAATTCGAACCAGAAAAATTTTCTTGAAATAATTTAAATCTAATCCACGCAAATTTACGTTAAATAAATCAATTAAATAATTTTGAATAAAAATTCTGGTGAGAAAAATTATTTTCAAACTTGAGTAGAATTTCCGGGCGTTCTAGTGTTAATGAATCATTTACTGAATAATTATGCACGGTGTCTAGCCCTGGTGGCTGTTAAATTTGATTTTTAATTTTAAATTAGGCAATTTTTTGCACCATACCAAATTTATATTTTATCCATTTTTTTCATTTATTTATATTTTGTTTTTAGCACAATGGCATCAATGGCAAAAATGCCTGGCATACCTGTCAAATATTGGGGCCCTGTACTTTAACAAAGTGTATTTACTATAAGTATATACCGTATTTATTCTAATAGAATGCTCCCTCTAATAGAGCGCATTTTCTAATAAAGTGCGCATCTTGGTGCTGATTGAAAAAATAAATATACGGAAACGATATAGTAGATAAGTAGAAAACGATTACTTAAATGCATTATCGAGGATTCTCATCGATCAAAATAGAGATATTCTATCAAAGCGATGGAGTGGCGATGCAGCAAAAGTATCAAATTTTGAACAATGTACCACTCCTGTAAACTATAGCGCCAAGGATATGCACACTGTTAAAAATCTGCTGCATTTTTCTGCAACGCACTCCCCTGCTTGTATAGAAAACGGTTACTTGGCCGTGAAATGGCGCTTTCTCATTGGTTGGAATCATTGTAAACGCGGCAGCACGCAACAAAAATATGATTGAGCGATAATGCTTAAGCATAGGAAACCGCAAAAACACGGACTTTTCAATTTTTCTTTTTGCAATAACTAACTAAATACTTATCCAATTTTGATGATTTTTTTTTAAATGTTCGTCTGACCAAGAAGCACAACATAGCACAAAAATTATTTTTTTTATGGCATACAGTAGGTGTACTGTAGAGTATTCTGAAAATCGGACAAAAATTTTGTGTCACAGCACTTTTCTCGAAAACTACTAAAGACAAAAACTTAATTTTTTTTAAACAAAAGACAAACTTTTTATCCCGGGAACATTTTTTATTTCTATATATAAAATACAAAACAAGTTGTGCAGTATCCCAGTGGAATATGGAAAAATAGAAGGACTAGTGAAAAATGCTCCAAGGAGCAGAGCAAAAGCAGAATATGATTTTAATTGAGCATTAAAAAGTAATGGACAAGTGCTTCTGTTAATTACTGAGCATGAGGAAGGATAAGGAAGGCCTTTCTTGGCTACAACTCACTTCAATGCCAACTTTGAAAAAATCAGCGCTTTTTCCGTGAAAACAAATCAGTCGCAGTTACTATAAAAATGTATAGTGTAAAGACGTAACCAGTAAAGATGCAGCTTAATTAGACATAAATGTAAAGGAAGGCGACATAATGCCAGATACCTAGTTCCTGCAGGTATCACATTCATGCACTGCCACCAAGCATACCCTAAGTGTATAATTGCACAGAAAATTCATTTGTAGTATAGTGCAGAGTGAACAGTGCAGTTAACATCAGAGATGTAGTACAGGCTATACGCCGTACACCTTCTGGACTTTTTAATAGAACACCATATACCCTCTGTTTTTCAAGAAAGCTTATAGTATACACATTCTAGAATATCCCTCTACTTAGAGCATATATCTTATGTTATTTTTATGACTACACCCCTGGTTAACATCTAAAGCACGGTGGAAAATTCTACTAAAGAACCGCAAATTTATTTTGTATGGAAAAAGCGCAAATATGATTTTTTCAAAGTTGGCATTGAAGTGAGTTGTAGCCAAGAAGGGATCCCTTATCCTTCCTCATGCTCAGTAATTAACAGAAGCACTTGTCCGTTACTTTTTAATGCTCAATTAAAATCATATTCTGCTTTTGCACTGCTCCTTGGAGCATTTTTCACTAGTAGTTGGGAATGAATCAATCAGATTATACACTATATTGCCATTGATTATTGGACACTTGCGATTTTAGACATTTTACTAAATATCTAGAAAAATACATGAGGAATCTTCTCGAAACTCTTAGTGTATAAATATAATAGTATACGTCATACATCTCCGTGAAGATTTTTTACCGAAACTCCATAGGGGACCGTCAACAAATTAAAAAAAATGAATATATTTTGAATAACCCTGTCAAAACTAATGTAGCAAAAGCGCTCAAACTCTAGATTATGATTGAATGCCTTATTGTAATACACTGTGTTCATTTTTATGCAAATAGCATGCATACTCGCAGAGTAATTAAAGTTTTTATAAAAATGGTCCCAAATTTTTCCAAGTTTTTCCCTTATAATTTTCAGAGTTCTTAATATAAAATAATATTTTTTTCAGAAAATATGACAAACAACATTGCACACAGTACCCTGTAATCAGAATTAAAAAATAATAAAAATTGTATGAAAAATGAGTAGGTTTACTAAATAATTTTTTACTACGCATGCGTCAAAGATGTCAAAATTTCATTTGCATATTATGTTAGCTAAGTGTATAGAGCAACTTTTGTAAAAGTCTCAAAATCATAGCTTGAAAATTCTGAAAGTAATCGTCTATAGAAAAAGGACAAAATCCGTTGTTTCCAAAATGAAGGAAAAAAATGAGGGATTTTATCCAAATGTAGTAGTACATCCCGTATTGTGTATTCTATATTGACACTAATCAATGAATATATGGATACAACCCCTCTTGTTTTTGCTTCATTTTGAGAATAACGGATTTTCAACTTATTCAATTGACGATTATTTTCAGAATTTTCAAGTTATGATTTTGTGATTTTCACAAAAGTTGCTCTATACATTTAGCTAACATAATATGTGAATGAAATTTTGACATCTTTGACGCATGTGAAGTAAAAAATTATTTAGTAAACCAACTCATTTTGTATACAATTTTCATTATTTTTTAATTTTTATTACAGGGTACTGTGTGCAATGTTATTTGTCATATTTTCTGAAAAAAATATTATTTTATATTAAGAACTCTGAAAATTATAAGGAAAAAACTTGGAAAAATTTGGGACCATTTTTATAAAAACCTTAATTACTCTGCGAGTGTGCATGCTATTTGCATAAAAATGGGCGTATTACAATAAGGCATTCAATCATAATCTAGAGTTTGAGCGCTTTTGCTGCATTAGTTTTGACAGGGTTATTCAAAAGATATTCATTCTTTTTTTAATTTGTTGACGGTTCCCTATGGAGTTTCGGGAAAAAATCTTCACGGAGATGTATGACTTATACTATTATATTTATACACTAAGAGTTTCGAGATGATTCCTCATGTATTTTTCTAGATATTTAACAAAATGTCTAAAATCGCAAGTGTCCAATAATCAATGGCCATATAGTGTAGTTCTTTAATTTGTTACTAGAAGTTGAATAAAATATACTGCTCGACTATGAACGCTTCTGACGAAAAAATGAACTTGATTTTATAGGATTTATGGCCATAAATTTTGCATATATCAGTTGTTATTTCGTATTTAGGGACACAAAAAACTCCTTTTTTATACCATTTTCATTTTTAATACACAAAAAGATACATGATAAAGCACAATTAAGCTCAATTTTTGATACCATTAAATAGTTTTGATTACTACCTTTTCGTTCCAATTTAATTTATTTGCTCTTAAGTAATCCCCGAAGTTTTAGAATTGTTTATAGATTATTAAGTCTAAATATTTTTTGTAAAATTTTAGTTCAAGTACCATTTTTATTATATCAAAGTCACCAGAATATAAGTCAGTCATATAAATAAACTTTTACACCATTATGCAACGGCATCAAAATTACAAGATTTAAAATTTAACAAAAATGCAAATTTGGTTGAAATTATTTTGTTTATAGAGGAAAATTCAAATGAAGACACGAAAAATTCGGCAATCACGAAATGTTTAAATTTATGACTAAATTTAAACAAAAGTTGCCAATTGTAAGTAAATAAACAGGACAAATTAATGTAAAACATATTACTTGGCTGAAGATTTCGATTGTTAATAAAATTGCTCCGCTGTGTAGAGACAAATATACAATAGAATATACAATACAGCAATTTTCATTAAAGCTATCGAAAGTTTGCCTTGTATTTTAATATCTAATAGAGTTTTTGAAAAAAAATCTTTTATGGTTTGTTATTGTAATAATGCTAAAATAGTTTTATCACTTTAGCTTCCACACTCTTAAAAAAGTATAATTAAAATTATTAACAAAAACGTAAAATCATGCGCTAATTAAATAAAAAACATTTTTCATATGCATTTTTTTTTCAATCTAAAAAATCGTACTGCATATGAAAACGCATCTCCACCAATCATTGTTCAAAGAAAGAAATATAACTGATTTATGTTGTGTCCCCTGAATATGAAAGATCAATGCACATGATATTCAATAGTAAACTTCTTATAGAGCACCTCCGAGATATATATCAATTTCAAGACGTAAGGAATAATGTAATATAAAAAAAATACATCAAGAACGATTTTTCTCCATAGACTGTAATGTAACGTAATTATGTTTAGTATCCCTGTGAATTATCGATAAATGCTACCTATGACGCATTCTATAGCAATCATATTGTACTGTATTTCATATATATGTATATAAATTTCAATGTGTTTTGAATTATAAAAACTTATTAAAAACCACATTTAAAACTAGACTGTAAATGATTTTCCTCATATGCCGTAATGTAAAAAAATATTTTGAATGTCCCTTGTAAAAAATTATGCATTCTACACGCTACATTTTGCAATACCAAACATTCCATAGTGAATATCAGTAACATATTTTTTTAACTTCAGGGCGATGCGACTATATTGCAGCTAAAAATGATTTTGGCCTTCTAGAATCGGTAAATCACCCACCATGCAGAGTCTACAAAATCCTTCACAACACAAATTTGCCTTGAAATGCGATTTATACACTTTCTCAAGATAAAAATACAATATCAGGATAAATGTACAGAGAAAAATTTATAGAGCAATGTTAGGATTGGAGTACCTCAAAAAATAAATAAATAAATAAATAAAATAAAATAAAAATAGGATGACTTTATCTCAATGCTTGGAGTCACATAATAAATTTCTAACTGTACATGTCATTTAGAAAAAAAATGGCTGAAAAATGAAATTCAGACACCTCTGATCTTCTGCTAATTCTGTTACGATATTGGGGGAGGGGGGGGGGGTTACCAGTTATGACTACCAGTTACGGAAATTATAGGTGGAGAAGACTAAAATTTTCAATATTCCACTGCTTCAATCCATGCTTCAAAATCAATGTCAAAGTGGCTTCGGTCGAATACGATATCGGTTTTGAACTCATCAGCCCTAGTTCCTGAACAAAATCCGATAGAAAACGTATTGCGTATTCTCACAAGTGCCATTTAATATAATGGTAAGCAGTATTCTTCATTTAAAGAATTGAAAACAGCTATCCAGAATGCTTGGTTTGAAATAAAGACGAAAACAATATCGAATTTGATTTTATTGGTGAAACATCAGTAATTTTATCTAATTAAATGCAATGGGAAATAAAAAATATTAATTTTTATTATTATCCTTCTGTAATAAATAAATAACTACCATGCTGTTCGCACGCAATTTTATGTATTTATATTTTTAATGCGATGGTTTAAAATAAAGTTTGAAGCATAATTGTGTTAAAGGTACGAAAGGAAGTAATTATAAAAATATGGTTTATGTTAATTCCATTGAGTGTAATGACACATACACTGGTAGATTAAACTCAACGTTGTCACGTGATCCAATGGGATTCTCATTTGCTATATAAAAATATGTATTTTTGTGTTTTTTTTTTTTTTTTTTTTTTGGTCACGCGTGTAAAGGAGTATAAAGCGTAGCTTCAAATTCTCATTTCAATGACTATACCAAAAGTTGTATAAACTTTTCAAGCATGGAAGTTGAAACATGTCGTGGAGAAGACACTTGTAGGATTATATATGAGAAATAGCATTTAACTGACAGAATGAAAGGAGTATATGCATTGACACATGTCTTTCAAGACACAAAATCAGTCAAAATTAACATATGAAGAATGTGGAAACAGTTTAAAGCAGGGCTGGCGAATTTCTGCCGGGGTGGTTAAAACCAGTTATCATAACCGGTTAAAACCGGCATGGCAGAAACTAGTTTCTGCCAGTATTTGACAAAAATTGGCAGAAACCAAGATATTATACTAATAAGAACTTTAACCTGCAAAGATTCATAATTCACACATGTATCTAATATATAAAGAAGCTAGTTAAAAATGTAAAATAAAGATTATGAATGTTATTCAAAGTAGCAAAAAGTTCCAAAAGAATCTTATAAGTATACCGTAATTTCGGGTGTATAAGCCGCGGATCAAACAATTATTTTTGGACCCAGAAATCTTATTTAGTGATTGAACAGAAATATTTACGGCGATCTAAGTAGTAACATTCATTTTTTAAAAATTTCTGGGTCGAAAAAGAATTGTTTGATCCGCGGCTTATACACCCGAAATTACGGTACTTTGTTCATATAATAATTTTCTGTAACTTGAACAAAAAAAATTTCATAATGGCAATCTGATGCTGTACAAGTTTAACTATTGATATTATTGTTTACAATTGAATTTCTATTTTAAAAGTTTAAAAAAAAATTCAAAAAAATTTATGGTATTTTAACATTACTTTTCTGAGTATTTTTAAATAATTAATATACTGCAATAACTTAAAAATTATCTTGTACTACATACAATGAGAAATGGTTCTTGTGAAAATATATAAGTAGCACAAATTGTAGCACAAAAACAGAAAGAAATAATGAAATATCCTGTACAATTATTTTACAATGTCTTAAAAGATTTTTTTTTTTTTGGGAGGGGGATAATAATATACTTTGAGCATTCCATAATATAGGATTGACTTTGCTAACCTTTCTTATCCTAGACTGCTTTTTAATTTGTTCTGAATGAAAGAAAAGTTAAAAAATATTCTTTCAAGCCTAGCATCACTTGCTGGTAATGTCATTATTGAGGATGTAAAATTTGAAAAAATCTCATTTTCACTAGTATTTGTTTTAAAATGCAATTACCCACAGAAGACACGACATTTTCTTGGACTTCCTAGGGGAAACATGGTTATGGGAGTCGATTTTGCGATAAGGAGTTATTATATGTGGCATAAAATTTAGACTAATATCAAAAAGCAATTTCCTAGCCCTTTATTTATGCTCATATGTCTAATATGATCTCATACACTTAGGGTGATGTAAATAAGCTAGCATAAAAACTATCACTGCATTAAATGAGATTGCATTTATGATTTTCTGTGATATTTCTATCATTAAATGAAGCTAAGCAACATTTATTCAGCTACATTAGAACAGTCAAACTTTTTGCTTTTTCTAAAGCAATGTAATCGATTTTAACATTTGTAAAAGGTATTTAGCTTCTTTATAAATCATGACATTTATTTACAACTTTAACAACTGCTATGTCCTTAACGTCATTTTCATGATTTTAAATTATCTGCAAATAATATGGCTGATTTTTTGTGAAAGATTCAAAATTATCAAATTCCAATACAAATTTATTTATTTTTTAATGAAAAATTTTCACAATTTTTGTTTGTCATTTATCCTGAAAAATAAAATATATATAAGCAATTTAATACTACTAAAAAAAGTCTCAGATTATGTCTTGAAATGAGTTTATGCCAGTTGTTGCCAAATTTTGCCGGTTATAACCACTTTCTACCACTGGTACGGCAGGAACCATTTTCTTCCGGTAAAAACCCAGCCTTGGTTTAAAGGCATAAAATTAGTAAAAAACCGTCATATCAAGAATGTGGAAATGATTTAACGATACTGCGATGATGCAAACAAACATGTCAAGTTCTAAAACGTGCCTCACTCGTGTCCGAGGGCCATTATGAGCAACGATTGCTAAAAAACAGACAAGCTACAGGAACGCGATATACTGTCATAAATGGGGTGAAAAAAAGAGGGCTCCAAGGGAATCCAAGATTTGTGCCTAAATAACTCGGGCAGGGAAATGCGTCTTATAAGAGTACAGTAAATATAATCTTAATGGGAGTACCGTGGGTTGGATCCAAATTCTCTTCACCAATAATTACCGTTTTTACTTGAAGCCGTTAAAATATCTGATTAGAGCAATTCGAACACAATGAACCTAAACACACCTGTGAATATAATAGGCATAAAAGTGGTGGAACCATGGTCTGGATGGGAATAATTTCGAATAGCCATACCATTCTACAAATGTTTACCTATACAACTACCATTGCTTAAATATCCAGAGATTAAGTTATTATCCTATTTAAAATTAACTTTCTCCTAATGTATGATAATGCTGGCTTTCATCGTGCTGCGTAGTGACTGATTACTTAAAGAGGAAAGGAATACGGCAGATGAAATAGTCCACATATTCTTTGGACAGAGCTTGTGTGTGACGCATTAGAATACATATTTATACCACTGCAATCCCCACATATCACTCTTCAGAGCTTCATGGATTTTTTTTACTGTGAACGCATTTTGCGGAGCTCATTGGCAATATAATACACAGCATGGAAAATTGCTATAAATTGCTGAGATTTCAATGAATCGCTAAAACGCTGTATCGTAACTTTTTTAAATTGCACTTTTTATCACATTGCCAACGTATTTATTCAAATTTAATTTTTGCACAAATAGGATATTCTACATTTTAAAGATATGTCAAAGATCCGTCATGACGAAATCACTGGTCAAGTTTCATAATCTGAGCTTTAAAACCATTCATGTTACACGAGTATTATATTTGTTCTTTAAATTCTTCCCAACAGAGAAAATTCTTAAAACTTCAATTTATTATACATATGAACATGTATTTAAGATAAAAAGAATATATAAAAAAGTAATTTGTGAACATTGCTTAAACTTTTAACACGCACTGAAAGAGCAATTTCAAATTAAACTTTCACATACTACGGTGGGTGTCAGGGTGGGTAATAACACCAATTGCTAATATTGCAAGCATTTATGAAGGAATCTGTGAGATGGCCTCTACAGGCTGTGCGCGGAAAGGCTGTGAGTCATCTTAATCAGAAACGGCCGATTAAAGGTTAATTGCTTCATTTTGTAAACCTTATTGCTAGAAGAAGCCCATAAAAGTTAACGGTTTACCTGAAATTTACGAGATAAGTTCTGTGGGCTGAAGACTATATATTTATTATGAAAAATATTGTTTATCACATAAATTTGTTGCGTATTTCATGTACTTTCAAAATGTTGTAGTAGATTTTGATGTGTTCGCAAAGTAGTTTGTAGTTTAAAATATAATACCATTTACTACGATTAATTATTTTAAGTGCTGTAACTACATCCAAAGAGGGTTTTTTTTTTCATTTTATGCACCAGAGAGCATTATTGTCATTCTTGAAGACCAAGAAGGATAAAGAAATTCATATTTCCTAAATGTTGCTAATTTTTTTATGTGTGAAAAATAAAATATCAAATAATTATCACTGCATCCTGACATCACAATTAATGGTAAGTAGGAGAAATTTGTCAATTTCCAGGGCTGTGGAGTTTGCACCTTTAAAATTGGAAAATTAACATGTCTTATTTTAGTTTTGTTTGCATAACGTTATTATCCACGTAGGTGGGTAATAATCAATAACCATATGATAAGAGGGTAACATCAAACAGCATTGTTCAAGAAATCAGACTATTACATTTTATGAATACATATATTTTAAAACATTCTTTCTTACATCCATCGTAGATAATTTGCTGTATGAAATCCTATATTTTTTGCAAAAGAAATTTAAAGCTAAGCCTTGAAAACTGTAACACCTTCACGGAGCATTATTCCCCTTGCACACATTGCTTAATTAACCATGTAAATTTTTATGGGATAAGAATGATTTTGTTATTCTATATTACTTATTATTTCTACTTTCTAGCTTTTTATTCTCTCCTTTTGATAATTGAAAATATTTTTTTTTAAAGATTAAAGTAATAAGTAAGCTTTAAAGCTGAACTAAATTCAGCTTTGACATTTACTCACTTTATCGATATCACATAAAAATTTTCCTTCCTAAATTAAGTTAAAACATAAAGTCTAGTTCAAATGGCTCAAAAAGTAATTTATTAAATATGTTTGGTTGCGTAACATACGGATATAGATTTTTTAATTGTTGTTAGAGTTACTAAATTAATGTAATTTGCATCATTTTAGGTTTATGAGATGAATTGTTTTTCATTTTAAATATTTAATCCGATTAAAATAATTACTATCGTGCGATAAGATTTCACTGCACATTTGATACAGATTTTTCACTTAAAACTAGAAATATGTTGTTTTTAGTGACCCATGAACGTTTTCCTTCCTAACATAATGAAATTGCCTAAAAAATTAGATACATTATTGCGTCATTTTCGTGATTAAGACAGATATAAAAAAAGTCTTTTAAATCAATTTTTATCTCTTAATAACTTATGTAATTTTATATCGTTTCACAGTATTTATCTACTAAATATGTGTGTCAAATATTTATCTTGTATCATTAAAAATCAATGTTCTATCATTCTTTGAGACAAGATTAATAGATAATTTGTTAAAACAAATGAAAAGAAAAGAGAAAAAGTTTTTTAAAATGTCCTTTGTACAAAATAAATGAAACAGAGAGAAGGGAGTAATACCAGCAAATAATGTGCGTTACGGCTGCTGCTGTCTCTTACTCCGTTATATTTATTTTGCTGTGAATATTGAATAAGATATCTTCTTACAAAGCACTGGAACTTCTCAATGCTAAATTCATTTTTACTGACAACGTTTTATGCTAGTTTTTGCATGTCATGTGTTTAATAAAAAATACTTTATAAGTATGTAAAACAAAGAAATTGCTCTTTTTATGAGTAACAGTTATTAAAAACACCTTCCAGGCAAACATCTTGTTCCGTCAATGATATACTAGTTAAGAAATTTTCTTTAAGCTACTTATAATGAATACCATTTGAAAAGCAGTATTTAAGACAGAAGTAATTATTATTTATATTCATTTACGTGCATATTGCTGTTTGTTCCTCAAGTGAATGTTTATCAGCACAACTACACAAGTCTCTCTTCACCTATAACAACAAAAGAAAAGGTTTGCCTGCACTCCCCCTTCCCTCTGTCTATGCTCAGGTTTAGTACTCTCAGAAGAAAGCACACAGTTATAAAATTTGTCACAAAGAAATTACAACGAAAAGAGATTATAACACTTAAGTCATTTATTTTCAAACGCTGGTTAAGGATTTTTAAAAGCTAGCTGTGAAGAGATTTTTTCCTGATAATTTAATAGTAATAGCACTAGAGTTTTTTATTGCACATATTTGCTTTTCTAAATTATCCAAAATCTTTTATTCATCAAACGGGGGAATAATTTTTAAATAAAGATTGTTCAAATCTGTAAAGTAATTTACGGATTTTTTATTTATTTATTCATTTATTAATCTTTCGAGTCTAACATTTTTTATTTTTAATTCGTCTTTTTTTTTCTTTTTAAATGCTCGAGAACGAATAAGATTAACCTAGTTTATATTTTATTTTAATTTAACAAATGTATTGGGTTGGAAACTAAGTTCCCGCAGTTTTTTTAAATAGAAGTTTTCTACCAGAATCTATATTTTGTTTTTTCGATACTAGAGCTAATTTGTGTTGAAACTCAGATCTATAAAATGGAGTGTCAAGTTGAGAAAAAGGAACATTTTCGACACCTCCTTCTCTTTGCTTTCAATCAAGGTTGTAAGGCCGCAAAAGCTGCTCGTGACATTTGTGCTGTGTATGGCGAGGGTGCGATAGCTGAAAGAACCGCCCATGATTGGTATGCCAAGTTCAAAAATGGAAATTTTGACATCAAAGACGCACCTCGTTCTGGCCGTCCAGTTGAGTTCGATGAGGAGCGATTAAACCAACATTTGCACGAAAATTCGCGTCAAACGACAAGAGAACTGGCAAAGAAAATGAAATTCTCCCACACTGCTATAGTGAAGCATCTTCACTCGATAGGAAAAGTTCAGAAGTTTGGAGCATGGGTTCCGCATGTTTTAAGTGACAACAACAAGAATCAACGAGCCGCAATCTCCGCTAGTTTGCTTGCTCGTCACCGCTCAACTCATGGAAACAAGCAACGATTTCTTTACCGAATCGTTACTGGCGATGAAAAATGGTGCCTGTACATTAATATGAAGCAACGCAAGGAATGGCTCAGCCCTGGTAAATTACCAACACCGCGTGTAAAACAAGATCTTCACCCACGTAAAACGATGTTGTGCGTATGGTGGGACTGGGAAGGCATTATCCATTACGAACTGCTTGAACGGAACCAAACATTCAACGCGGAACTCTATGTTCGACAAATGGAACGACTCAACGTAGCTATTCAAGAGAAAAGACCTAATCGGCAGCATGGAGTCCTTTTGCTGCACGACAACGCCCGCCCTCATATCGCCAATATGATCAAGGAAGCCATTCAAACGCATGGCTGGGAAGTACTGCCGCACCCGCCGTACTCTCCTGATTTGGCACCAACGGATTTCCATCTCTTTCGATCTCTATCAAACGCTATGCGCGGAGTTTCGTTCAATACTGATGCAGACTTGAAAGCTTGGTTGGATGAATTTTTCGAGTCGAAACCAGGGGATTTCTACCAACGAGGTATTGAAAATCTTGTTGAACGTTGGGAAGAAGTTGTAAACAACAAGGGAGAATACATTGTTGATTAATTATTTGTTATTTTTTATTGAAAAATAAACTTTGAAATAATTTTTAAATAACGGCGGAAACTTAGTTGCCAACCCAGTTGGCATTCCATAGTTGACATTCCATTTAAACCCTTTCGACTCGGGTGTCACTTACACAAATTTTATTTGGTTTACACCACTTTAAAAAAAAAGTTTCCTTCAAGTACACAATTTCAAAAATGCTGTAATTAAATAAGGCAAATTTTATTTTCCTTTATTACTGGTGCCAAAAACAAATTTTGCAAAGAAAGATGACGTCGAGTCAGACTGGACATACGAATGCAAAGAGTTAATGATCTGAAATTTAACATAAATTAACTCGATCAAAAAAAAATGTAAATTTGGCAGAACAAAAACGTATTTAAAAACACGGCGGGAACTTCGTTGCCAGCCCACTTGCTACTTTATCGCTGACATTACATTTTAACAATCAGCATTTTAACATGAATTAGGTCGATCAAAAAAACAGAGTATAGATTCCGGTAGAAAAATTGTCTTTAAACAAACGGCGGGAACTTAGTTTCCAACCCAATATAATATTGGAAACCAATTTCCAACAATTTTCTTCGTTTAATCTTAAAATAATTGTTTAAATGAAAATGGCTGATTATTAAAATGAAAATTAGAAACTGGGTAATTTCTTATTCAGCTAATACTAAAACATAATACATATTCACTTAAAGTTAAAAAATTGTAAATATTTAATCCTTTTCAATACGAAAAATATAAAAAACCCATAAATATTTTATTCATATAAAACAATATACGAAAATACAAAGTGACTAAAATAATATAAATAAATAAAATCAGGTCATTGTACAACATGTTTAAATAACAGTATGATATATAAAAACATATAAATAGGTTTCTATACATCTATAAAAAAAACGGCAATAAATAAAAATGTTCGATGTCGCTTCAAAATCTTCATTTGACAAAAAGCCAAGTTGGATAAAGCACAAATTGACTAGTTGATTGACGACTCTGATTTGAGTAGCACCAGAGGTGTTATGTTCTATCAATCTGAGATTTTGGCATTTTCAAATCAGCCATCGGTACAAAGACAATGTTCGCAAATCTTGGTGACAAATATCACGAAAATATATCAACACAAATAAGTCATCAAAGAATGTCTACTTCATGTTGAATCGCTAACTTAAAAAAAATCATCCGAATGAGTTGTTTTGAAACTGTATAAACGTTCGACATTGTTCCAGGGTGATTTAAGTTTTGCGAATCTATAAGCGTCCGACAAGGATGAAATGGGATTTATGAAGTCAAAACTATACATAGGATTTTTGGTGAATTCACAATCGTTTCTCACATTTAATTTATTTGCCGTGCAATGTACCAAATAAATTACGCAATAATTATCCTATGTGTTCACAAGACAAAAATGCAAACAAAAAACAACAAAGTATGGCAAAATGGAAGCGAATCACGCATTATGGATTAATATCTGAATTTTTTTTGTTTGTTTATATTTCAAACCTAATATTGCATGAAATACATGCAATTATGTGCGCGGAATATTTCAAAACGATTAGATGCATATCCTATGAACTAATCCAGAACCTCATTTTTAGCGCTGTGCAACAAAGTGTAAATGTGCTTATGCATTGGGTTTGTCTGTTCGTCTGTCCGCTGTCCACGCTCTAGCTCTCCTAAATATATTCGAATTTTCATGCAAACCGGAAAGCATATCAAAAAGCAAAAGTTCACAAAAGCATGTTTGGTATTACTTATGAAGTATAGACGATTAAGGATTCATTTACAGGGATATTCAAAAGAATTCGATTGTATTATGGTAAATGGAGAAAAATCATTTGGAGAGTATTTTAATGACATTACTCTATTTAAAATATATTGAAAAATAATATAAATCATTGAATTTCATTACGTTCACGGTAAAACAGAACATTCATAGCATATTTTATAAATTTACCGGGACACACAAAAGAAATTGGTTACAGTATTCTCTTTGCGGAATAATTGCTGGAGGGTAAGTTTTAAAATTCGGTATGCGCTTTTAAGTTTAATTAGTTTTTTTGAATCTTACTCTTTATATATAAATTTTGCACCTCATATACAGAGCTGCACAAAAGTATTCATATACCATTCTCCTTATTAGAGAAAATTGATGAAGGGGAATTTTCAGTTTAAATATGTATTTCTTAAATGAATTAAATTTTGGAATGCATGTTGTTAATAGATACAAATCTCTATACCATATACAGGGCTGCTAAAAATTTTTTCACCGTTTTCCGATTGTATATGTGAACAGCTGAAATTCGGTTTTGAAATGCGTTATACATTTCCGTCATATATAGGCGTTATTATGTTGAAATGAGACGTAATATTTTAATTTTCTAAACGGTGTAGTTTTGTTATAATATTCTGATGCTTTATAATGTATGTTTGGGCATGATTTTTTTCTTTCTTATTTAGAGCTGCAGTTGCTTAATGCCATAAAGATCAGATCGAACGAAATTTTTTTCATGATACCAGACGTTAATTTCCTTTATTTCAAGTTAATTTGTTATATATTTAAATTTTTCCTACTGATTTTTCCTTTATTTGTTGTAAATATCGGTTTTTACTGAATTTACAATATTTCTTGTCTACATGTTTCTAGCGATGTTCATTCACATGTACAAAATATTAATTTTTTTAAAAATCAAGGGGCAAGCATAGATTATGCTATATTTTCCAACACTTCAAGATAGCTTAAACAAAATGTCCATGTTTAATAAGGTTAAGAATATAAATAAGAAGACATTTCAGAAACGGTTAAAATATTAAAAAATTTTTTTTAACAATTACTGTCAATAAACGTAAAAGGTACTCACAATTTTTTTGTGCATCTCTATTCATTATAAATATAATATATTATAAATATAATATAATAATTTTACTTAGTATATTGAAGTTAAATTTTGAAAAAAAAGCATATCACAAATGAAAAATCAGCTTCAACAATTTATACCAATAGCTAGAAACGTGCTTGAGCGCTTTTGTACAGCATTGTATATTATCTTCATATTTTTATACATGCGACATATTTAGCCAATATTTATGTCAATCAACAGCAAATTTAAAACTATTGTAGTCATGCTGCAATAAATTACTCTTCGTAGAAGAAATGTATCCAGTTACTTTCATAGCCCAGTATATGAATTTATTTGTATTGTAAAACACCTCTTCGTATATTAAATATAACATAGCTTGAAAATGCATAATCAATTAAAAAACACTTTTAAAATATTTAGGACGAAACTTAGTAAAGTTTACGAAATAGTTTTTGTAGCTCTATATATGATCTTTTGCATTTATACACACAAATGCATATCAAAAACTAAAACGTGCTTCTAGAAATTATCGCTAATAGGCAGTATTGTATCCGAAATATTTTTTGAATCCCTATAAATGAACGATGAATTGTATTCATATCATATTCTGACCCAAGAATTTTGTAATAAAGTTCAGTAAAGTACATAAATTTATTAATGTTTGAAACATTGTAACATAATTACTATTTACTATGGGCTGCAAATTGTTTTACCCGTAGTCCATTATATAACCGAATTCTTTCGTGCGACCCTGTAAATAAATGGTAAATGCTTTGCATTTCATATCTTGCAAAAAAACTTGTTTTAATGCATCACAGAGATCCATATCAACTTCGTTATGTTTGTAATAATGTAGCATCATTAAAGTACTTCATATATTTTGAGTGAACCTGTAAATCAATTATTAATGTTATAAACCCATCTTTCAATAGCGAACATGGTACAGTAAGCATAAATGATACGCACGCATAAACATATATATATGTATGTATATTATGTATATACATATATATATACAGTGGCGGTCAAAAGTTTCCGGCCCCCCAAAAATTTTCAGTTAATTTGTAACTACACTCTCAAAAAAACTTCCGTCTTTTTACAGAAAAAGTACTGGCAGCACTGCTGCCAGTAATTGTCTGTAAATTGACGATTATCCGTTTATTTTTTTTCTCCGTCAAAAGAGGTAAAATATCCGTCATTTGAAAAAAATTCTTGAAAATATCAATCCGGCACGGCTGAGGATCGAACTCACGATCCCAGCATTGGCAGCCGAACGCGCTACCTCGGCGTTACCGTCGTACGTCTATGCAGTGCTTTAAAGTAGAACCATTCATTTCATATGGGTGTGATTGGTCTATTTTGTTACAAAGCTTTTAATTTTGAAGTTAGTTTCGGAAAGATTTTATCTTTCATGAAACTGTGACTGTTTTTTTTTTTTTTACGTTTAGTATTAATATACTATAAAAATGTAAATTTTAAATATATTACGTAGATTGCTAAAGGAAAAGTTTGGGTATTATATTTTTATTCGATAAGATTTTTTTTTAATAATATAATTTTTTTTTCATTTTATTTTTTAATTAAAATATCTTTTAAATGTGTCCACTTAAAGTATATTTTAAATGCGAATATTTATTATATAAATAACTTAGTATATTCAACTTTATTCAACTTATCCAACTTTGAATAACAAATTGTGAGAACTTTTGAATGAATAAAGAAAGTAATTGTTATTTATTTTTAAATTCGAAAACATTTTTGTCTTTTTAAAACTAAATTAGACATTATAATTTGTTTATTTTGTTTTTCATTTTAAAAACAAATTCGAATTTATTACTAACAGACCCAATACGTATGCGTGCTAGAAATAAACAGAATCTCTCCCTCATTTTTCGACGTTCGGAATGAATTCACAGATCAAATACGTTTTCTGGGAGTACGGGAATTATTTGTGAAAAAATGAGGATAACTTAGTGTATATTGACGAATTTTTCTGACAGTGTATATACATATGAAGAGGAATTTCAAAGTAATATTATACATTTTATTGACATAATAGTTAGGAACTTACTTGTGGGATAACATGTAAATATCAATAAATTTAATTGACAAAATTAAGTAGAAAGGAAAACGCATGTTCTCAAAAGTTTCCGGCCATCTTCGCGAGTTTAAAAAAAATGTATTGTAATAGAAAACTACAGCGATCAACAACATTTATAATTAGTATTTTATAGTATTAGTATTTTATTACCTTTAGAAATAAATTCTACGGCACAGTAACGTGATATTCATACAATCAACGGTTAAAGATCGTCTATGGTGCGTTTTTTCCACATTTCTTGCAATTTTTTGGAATTTTTTGCTGAGTTGGAATACGTATAGTTCGGCAGACGTTTAGCAACTTCTTTTCAAAGATTTTCTATTGAATTCATGTTGGGCATTTGGGCTACCAATTTCAAAAACGAATTTTGTTTTGTGCGAAGACCATTCCTTGTCAAGGCTTGCATACATTCATTATGTCGTTATCATGTTAAAACAAATAGTTGCGACCAAAATTTTCCTCGAATAAGGCAGAAAATAATCTTGCAAGATATCCTTATACATTGCATCATTCATCTTGCCGTGGATTTTAAATAACGGACCGACGTTCAATTTTTGAAGAAAATACTTCCCACATTATAACGTGTCATCCACCATGCTTCATTGTAGGAATAACTTATGTTGAATCACATTTTTTTTATGTTAGGTCATCGGACATAGTGTCTGCCATCACTCCCTAAAAATTTTCGAATTCTGTTAATGGAAAAATAGTACTTTTGTCCAGTTTTCACTATACCAGGCTTTGTGTTTTTTGGAAAACGCCAATCGGTACGTTTATATTTTTTTACCTACGAAATATTTTTGAACACCAACACTTCCATTAAGTTCTGTATCACGTCAGCATCTTGACACGGTAGACCAACTTGTTTCAACAGCATTCTCATTTTGTAAATAGTCGTATATTGCAACGGAATTTTTATGCGAGTCATCCATTGTTTTTCTCCTGATAATTCTGTCAACGAGAACAATAATTTTTTGAAGTCTTCCAGACCTCACAAAGTACTGAAGGCCGGGGCCATCTTTATATAATTTTAAAATATCGTTTACAGTCGATTTATCCCATCGATAGCTTTACCGCAATACCTCGAGAAGATTAGCCCTTTAGTGACAAATTAATCACTCATTTACGGACAATATTTGTTGAACTTTTCAATTTTGAATTTAAACTATGCTATTCACGTGATTCATTCACAAACACGACTAAAAAACAGTTTACCGATAGAAAAAAACTTACCAAAAAAAAAAAAAACAACTAAGGAATGATGAGTGGCCGGAAACGTTTGCACACGCGAACTTCGAATTCTACCCCTTTGCATGAAGCGTCCACTGTATCCAATCAAACTGATCACGTGATCAGAGGTCATTCACATATTCCTAACTTTTGAACCAATTGTGCTTCTTCTTTGCTGAAACCTTCTGGTAAATAAATCAAAGAAACTAACTGGCCGGAAACTTTTGACCGCCACTGTACAATACACTATCTACCAATAAGTATTTGGAAACTTTCAATTTTTGGCATTTTGTCAAATATTTAAAAATATACTTGTTGGATTCTTCTGAAACTTCAGGATTATGAAGATTATGTCTGACCTCATATTTATCAACATCCGTTTGATAAGCAGGGCATTTAGGGGGCCGACAAAAAATTAAAGAATAACAGAAATATTTGGGATCACCCTGTACATGAAAATGCACGAAATGATTTATCGCTGCAGAATACAAATATTTGGATACTGCACAACATGTACACTGATTTTTGTAAGAATAGCATGTATATTCATGGAGAAAAAGTGATTTTTTTTAAAAAATTCAAAAATTCTGGTATGTTTTTTGTTTATATCATGCAGGGTTTTTGACCAAATTTAACGCAAATTTCAGAAATATTGGCAAAATCTATTAGAAAAAATATAGTGCAATTGGAATTTAAATATAATAAATATTTTATGAAATATGAGTAGTTTTATGCAATAATTTTTATCTGCGCATGCGCGAACGATAAAAACGATGCTGTTACATCATTTAATAGTCAATTCTTTGGAGTAACTTATAAAAAAATCCAATCAAATATCGTGAAAATTCAAAAAGATATCGTTATTATAAGTAAGCTGTTCATTGCTCTCTAAAAACGGCTGAATGATAAGGGATTCTCCACAAATTGACATTTTTTATTAACTGACTTTTAGGGAAAAATTAGTACTATTTAATGAATACAATATCTAATACAATATTGCTGCTAATAAGTATCTTGACACCTGTGATAGAAAAGGAAAAGAGCTTTTATTCTTTTCTATCACAGATGTCAAGATACTTATTAACAGAAATATTGTATTAGATATTGTATACATAAAATTCTAATTTTTATCTAAAAGTCAGTTAATAAAAAATGTCAATTTGAGGAGAATCCCTTATCATTCAGCCGTTTTTAGAGAGCAATGTAAAAACAGCTTACTTATAATAATGATATCTTTTTTAATTTTCACGATATTTGATTGGATCTCTTTATAAGTTACTCCATGGAATTGACTATTAAATGATGTAAAAGAATCGTTTTTTATCGTTCGTGCATGCGCAGATAAAAATTATTTCATAAAACTACTCATATTTCATAAAATATTTAATATATTTATATTCCAATTGTGCTATATTTTTTGTAATGGATTTTGCCAATATTTCTGAAATCTGCGTTAAATTTGGTCAAAATCCCTGCATGATATAAACAAAAAACATAGCGGAATTTTTGAAATTAAAAAAAAAAAAATCACTCTTTCTCCATGAATATACATGCTATTCTTACAAAAATCAGTGTACATGTTGTACAGTATCTACATATTTGTATTCTGCAGCGATAAATCATTTTGTGCATTTTCATGTACAGGGTGATCCCAAATATTTCTGTTATTCTGTAATTTTTTATCGGCCCCCTAATTGCCCTGCTTATCAAATGAATGTTGATAAATATGAGGTCAGCCATAATATTCATAATCCTGAAGTTTCAGAAGAATCCGACAAGTATATTTTTAAATATTTGACAAAATGTCAAAAATTGAAAGTTTCCAAATACTTATTGGTAGATAGTGTATATATACAGGGTGTTTCGCTACCAGACCGACAAACATTGAGGTGTGATGGTAGACATGAAGACAAACATTATTAAATAGAAAACCATGGGGCGCAAACGTCTTCCGTAGGAGCTAGGGGTCCAAAACTTTAAACGATTATAAAAAACGAAAAAAATGTTGGATTCGTTTTCGGTTTTCGCTAAAATCATTCTTTATATCACGATCTGTCTGTAAAAAATTTTTGAAGGTTACGTTCAAAAATTGTCAATAGAGGGCGCTTTAGACTTTAGAGTAACAAACAACTACTTTTTACCCTTATTTTATGCACGGGGTTGAAGTTATTCTAAAGTTTAGATTTCAACTTAAATTTTAAGCCCAAAATCGGAAACATTGGGATCGGGTAACTTGCGAAAATTGAACTGTGAACAGAGGAGGGGATTTTGAACACTCATAAACATTTGACAAACTAATCGATTTTGTTGCGGTTTACGTGTAGGTCATTCCTTTGGTAATTATTTTATTCAAAATGACGTACAGCATTGGTGTCCCCATTTTTTGATGGAGGGCGCTTTCGACACATTTCCGAAATTTCAATGGCATTACTCCTGTATGTTTTACTACCAGACCAAATTACTTCCAGGAAGTGTTAGGGATGGAAAGACGACTCGGAATCATATTATAATGTAACGTCGAAAATGCCCTTTTTACGAGTTAGGGTTAAAACAAGCAGAAAAAAAGCAACTTGATAATTCTACAACACGTTCTGTTAGAACTTTTGGTAAAAACATATGTTCCTCTTTCGTTGCGCTACTCTATAGCACGACGGGGCTCATCCACATTTTACCAATGATGTTCGCAGACAGCTCAACGTAACATATGGACAGCGGTGGATAAATAGTGGTGGCCGGTTCGTTGTTCTGCCAGATCGTCGCACCTATTTCATTATATCAATTACTTTTAGTTACCAACCTTTATTTTATTAGTGTATAATTCTTCTGTATTTTTTTTAAATAAACATTGCTGGGTGGGGCTTGTTGAGCTAAAAGCAATTGGTAGGCTCCCCCACCTGGCTCAATCTGAATCTGAATCTGTATGAACTTCTTCTGCTGGGGTCAAATGAAAAGTTGAATGTAAGAGACCCCCGTACCGTCAGTGGAAGACCTCTCAGCTCGAACTTCTGTAGCTGCCAGAAAACTATCCGAGATGCCAGGAATCTTTCAAAGCGTGAGGAATGCATGCATCGCTGCTGTCAAGCATGCCCGACTACCTCTGGTCGTAATTTCGGACACCTTTTGTAGTAAAACTTTTAACTAAATTATTTTCTGCCACATTAACGTGTTGCTGTTTCACTACCTGTTTCTGTTGTTTTTTTATCTGCTTCTTTTAACCACAACTCGATAAAAAGGCATTTTCAATTTTACATTCCTATGTGATTCCGAGTCGCTTTGCATTCCTAACACTTCCTGTAAGTATGCGGTCTGGTAGTAAAGCACCCAGGAGTAATGCCATTGAAATCTTGGAGATGTGTCGGAAGCGCCCTCTATCAAAAAAAGGAGACACAAGAGCTGTTAGTCATTTTGATTAAAATAATTACTATGGGAATGACCTACACGCAAACCGCAACAAAATCGATCAGTTTGTATAATGTGTATGAGTGTTTAAAATTCCCACCTCTGTTCACAGTTCAATTTTCGCTAGTTATCCGATCCCAATATTTCTGATTTTAGGATTAAAATTTAAGTTAAAGTCTAAACTTTAAAATAATTTCAACCTCATGCACAAAATAACGGTAAAAAGTAGTTGTTCGTTACTCTAAAGTCTAAAGCGCCCTATATCGACAATTTTTCAACGTAACCTTCAAAAATTTTTTACAGACAAATCGTGATATACAGAATGATTTTAGCGAAAACCAGAAACGAATACACCCTTTTTTCCGTTTTTTATAATCGTTTGAAGTTTTAGACCTTAAAATGTAATACCCTCTAGCTCCTACGGAAGACGTTTGCGCCCCATGTTTTCCCATTTAATAATGTTTGTCTTCATTTCTACTATCACCCCTCAAAGTTTGTCGGTCTGGTAGCGAAACACCCAGTTTATTAAACAGCAAACGGAGTATATTTACGAAAGTTAGAGCTTGGATAGGGAGCAGAAGGCAAGCGAAGATAGAAAAATCGAAGCCACAAACACTTTCAAATACTCTCTATGTTAGAATGAATTAAAATAAATCATGAGAACAAATGATACATATTAACTTTTCGCTAATTGTTTACAACAGTTCATAACACTTTTTGCTGTTTACAATTTTTTTTCTATAAAAAATATCAAAAGCTGCAAGTAATGTAATTTTACACGTCTTGGCTCATACTTTCGGATAGCGATAGCTGTAATTAAAGAAATTTTGTTAAATCGTAATGTGTACGAACTACGAAGATTAAACTGATGAGAAGCTCTTCAGGGTGGCAAAAATGTAACTTGTCAATCAATCTTAAGTAAAAGAGTTCATTCAGCACTTCTAGATATTAAATCGCTAAAAACTAAACGAATGTTGCTTATGTGGATACCATCTTCATGTTGGCAAATATGGAAATAGTCTCTAATTCATAATCTTTGTGCATGCGTTCGATTTCACACACGTCCGTAGGACATCGAAAAGAGAGCGTATTTAACCAGAAGTTAGATCTGCTTTGGTTTTGGACGCTGTGATCATCTTATTTTGTAAAATAGTTTGCGATTATAAGAAAAATATTGATGGCTTACCCAAATACCATATACACTTCTAAAAATATAAATTCTACTCTATGTTCATCACTGATCGTGTTCTTTAGATTTCAGTATCTTAATTAATGTTAGAATTCTGGTATAAAAATTAATTAGTCTCACAAAAATTATTGAAGAATTCAGCCACATTTAATTACGAATTATTACGTGTAATTTAAGTGTCTAAATTTAAAATAAATTTACATGAATTCATGTCTATCACAAAAACATTTTGATATTGTAAGCATTTAAACATATTTTTCCGATTTTAAAGAATTATTTTCATTGAAGATAAACGCTTCTGGCACCTTTTAATTTGCATCAGTTGAACTTTCCAGTTTCTTTAACATCTACCGACGAGCATTTTGTATACAATTTCTAACTATTTTAGCCGAATGCAATCTTTGCATTATTTATTCAGATATTACATGATTAAATAAGACGAAAACTGCTATTCGAAAATATTGGAAATCAGAATTATGACTTGTACGCTCTATGAGACGTATAAACTTGACTGTTGTTTTGTATGGATTAAATCAAAAATAATCTTTCAGATTGCCATTGCTTTTCTAAATTAGTTTATCTAATTGTTATTTGTGACACAATAATCTATATTCTGTCCAAACATTTATGCTTAACTATATGGTTTAAATTTAAATTTTATACATCTGTTTCACTTTAAAAACCATTTTGAATTAAAAGTGAAGTGATCATTGTCTTTTTGCTTGTAATTGTTCTCCAAAGTTTGCTTGAAACATCTTGTGGATGTGCGGAGGATTGTTCCGAAAGAGTATCACATTGAATAGCAGGGAACGTTTTGGATCTTAAGTGTGTGAGTTGGAGGGGGGATCCGTAGAGAACGAAGGCTTAGAGAAAAGAATCTCGTGCCAAAAGTCGAGCTCCGCCGCAATCAATTGGAAAGGACAGAAAAAAACGACGTAAGAAGCCAAATTCCTTCATTCTCTCATTCTTGATTTGGACTTGCTAAGTTTGTTTTGCTTGTCGTCCCTTTCTCTTGAGGTGCCAGTGTCTGAGAAGCCTGTTGTGTTCTTGGTGCTGTGCCCGCGAATCTAGAATCGTTTCACTGAGAAGACATAGAGAGAAAGGGCAAGCTTCTTTCGGATAAAAACAATTGCAAACAAGCCATTTTGATTCTCTCATAAGGTAAGCTTCATTCTGATGCCTTTCAGTTTTCGATAGCTTTAAACAAATATTTAAAACATTTCGAACATATTTACACATTAGAAAAAATATAATTAATCATGAGTTAAAAGGGATGGCCTTGAAAAAGTTAATTTATGAGCACATTTTTCGCTTTAAAAAGGGATATTGGATGGACATGTTATTTAAAGATTATATAATATTAATCATTGTTAAGTAACACTTATTATACATCTTTGTGGTTTGAGTCCACCTTTAGAACTCTTAGCTTATTTCTCATTTTTATTTCAACGTATATATGTATACTATACTTTTGAGCCCAAATTGCTTTTGAAGTTTTGCTTTTGAACTATTGTTCTATTTTCGAAAGAAAATAAAACAACAGTTCTATAAAAATATATAAAATAATAAAAATAATTTTAAATAATGTCAAAATGTAATCTTCTGAAAAAAAAAAATCAGTATTTGATTTTGTTCTTTGATTTTTCAGAATAATGCTTTATTTGTAAAAATATAATCTCGTTTGTTTTAATTTTAACTGCCCTAATATGAAAAGAAGCCAAGAAATATAACAGAAACACCATTTTATTTATGTTAAGTAAAATTCTTCGCTGCCTGTCCACAATTTTACATCCTTTGCCAAGGTTCACACACTCTTTATATTTTTAAAGGACTCTGGCACCACTATTAAAAATAAGAATTTTTACATTTAATTTTTAAAACACAGAATTTGTAACCACCACCTTCATTCAAAGATTTTACAATATTTTTCTGCAGTAAAATACTTTGAAAATATTCTCAAATTTTAATGGTAAAACTGTGCACACCCTGTTTGCTTTTTTTTCTATTTTTTCCCCTTTTTAGGGTTTCCTTCGTGCGACGAAACGCTATTCGTCTCTGTCCTCTGTTTTTCCGTCTGTGACGGAGTCCGCACAGACAATCTATAGAATTCAGAGACTTTCAAATTTTGTGTACTTACAGCTGAATACTTTGTGTCACACAACAAATCATAAAATGTTGAAAAAGTGTATTATTTCAGTTAAATCTATTTTTTCAATGGCATCCGTCATTTTTGAGATTTAAATTTTAAAGAGAACATTAATTTCAACGGTTCTCGTGCAGACATCATAGCTGGGAGTCAAAGCGTTTAGCTAGTAAACAGAAGGTCCTGAGATTGAGTGCCGGTGCTTCAACTTGAAATTTTCATGCTAAGTTGGATTTAATTAAAAGAAATTTCGTGTTTTTTGCTAATTTAAGGGTTTATTGCATTGTATTTTATTTTATATATATCTTTTTTATCACTAACATTTAAAATATTTTTTGGAATTCAATTTTCTTCCTATTTTAAAAAATATTGCGATTTATTAATGATTCGGCATTTTAAATTCGTCCAAACATTATTTTGTTTGTTTTTAGAAATTTAAAATTTTATTTATATCTTCGCTAATTTTTTATAAATTCGGATTTTATAAAAATTTAGAATTTTGGATTTTATTTAAATAATTTGATATGAACATTTTTAATTTGATTAAAATAAATAATTTCCTTTAAAAATGTAAATTTTTTTAAAAATTATTTTAAAATGAAATTTATTTGTGCTACCATCTATATAAGAATTTAATAATTAAAAATTTGAATTTATTAATTAACCCTCTGGATCCCAAACCGCCCGAGACCGCCCGAGATATCTTTATTCGTCTATTTCAGTTCCCAGCAGAAAATAAAAACAACAATATTTGCTTTAATCAATAACAGAACATTCCGTATTTAAATAAAACGAAATTAGCCATCGAATTTTTATGGTGTGAAATGAACTACATAATTTCTAGAACGTGTTCTAGCATGGGAATTAAAGGGTTAAAGGATAATTTGTGGTGAAAGAAGTTTCGAAATATTCTATGTGATCTATAATCACACTTACTTACTTGTTTTTTATTTCTTCTTTTAAATGTCATTCCTACCGGATTATGTGTTTTCCACGTCATCCAGGGGAGTTCCTTGCAGAATATGGAGATGGTCATAATGTTTGTTCAAATTTACAATCAACAGTATCATATTAATCTTTATTTTCAAATATTCGTAATCTGAATGTGTCAATCCATGTGTAGCTTTCTAGTTTTTATAAATTTTTTTCACACACTGTGAAGTATATAAAATAGTCTTTACTATTAACAGTAAAAAATTTATAATATCATTTTTGATAATAACAGGGTTAATGTTGTGCATAAATAAATCCACTTTCCACGCTACCAATATATTAATTTTAGATGAGTTTAACACCCGCAAAATATAAACCAACCAAAAAAAAAAGAAAAAAAAAGACTTAGCGTAGAATAAAACAAGATTTTTCTTTAAGATAAAAAAAGTCAAACTTTCTACTGTCTTCTATGTCAACAAAAAGCAAAAATGTAAAGAAATTCTTATTTTAATGAGAATGAAAGAAAAATCACGGATTTTGTGTAAATTTCACTAATCTCTTATTATTGCTAAAATCATATTTTCCCATTAAAAAACATTTAACAGTCAGTAGACAATTTTAGAAATTCTTTTCTCAGTCTTTTATTGCTTCTGAATGGAAAAAAAAACATATAAAAAATCATGGAATTTTTAGCCTATGCATGGAAAAAGATATAAATTGACATATACAAAAAGATTTAGTAGAGTAGTATATTGTTTACACAAAACATTGCATTTAGTAAAGGTAGATTGTATATGGATACATTTTTGGTTGAAAATAAATGTCTGTGTCAAAACGTATGAGATATTTTTAAAATTTGGACCGGTATTAAGAATCTAACTTATTTATAATTAAATTACTGTTATAAATTTTATAATTATTATTTTTATAAATTTGTTTGTACATGCCTTTATTTTTTTATCTTTTGTGCATTCAGATTGAAATATATTCAGTGGAAAATATTTTCCATGAACGAACATCACAGGGAAATACAACTTCATTTCATTTCATTTTACTTAATTTTTTTGCATTTATTTTGGTTTTATGAGCATTTTTAACTAACATAGTAATATCAAATTATTATTTCGAAGTTTTAGAACTTGAGATTTTTTTAAAAACATAAATATGTCCAAGAGTGACTTTTATATAATTTTTTAATATAAATTGATATATAATCCATAAAACTCATGCTTTAAATCTTATTAACTTTCAAAAACACTATTATCACAAGACTGAATTTTGTTTTAATAATCATAGGAAAAACTAATTAATTCAAGTTTAAACTTCATCATCTTACCACATTTCTTCCTTAAAAGGTACAAAATGACTGCCATGCAAAATAATTCTTAAGTTCTACCGACTTGCCCCTGAAAAAATTACACCCCACATTGGAAACCATGGCTATAGACAGTAATATAATGAATTATTTTGTTTTCTCAGAAAAGGAACAATAGATGATATGTTCGTCTCTTTATAGAAAACACATGGGGAATTTCAAAAATACATAAAATTTTTTATTGTTTGAAGTAGAGTAATGTCATTAAAATATAGTAGCCCTCAAACATAACCAACATAGTTGACATTCGTAAACCACGATGCATCCCAATTACTTTGCACTTCACTGGAAATTGAAAATAAATGATAAACACTCCACTTTCAATAAACAACCTGCCATAGTGAACGTAACAATATGTTACGTTCACGAATATGTGTTCACTTCTTGATAATTGAATATATTTAGGAACGTGGGAACGCAGGTATATAGACATACCAATCGAAGTCATAGTGTTAAAAATGACATAAAAGAGTAGAAAAAAAGGACAGAGAAAAGAAGAACAAGGAAAAAAAACTATAACGGTGTTTCCAGACGGAAAGATAACGATTGATTCAGAAGATTTTTGCGGTAATAAATTCATGAATGAAACAAAATGCTCCAGAAACATAAAACAAATATGACATTGATGAAGCAGAACATAAAATCATTGCTCTAAAACAAATTAAAGCTGTATAAATGATTGAATCAGAGTTATAGTAAACTACAGCATTTTATTTTAATTTCACCTTCAAAATAAAAATATTTGCATAGAGTTATCGACATTATTAGTTCAATATCAGAAATGTAATGCAAAAAATTTTAAATTGAGAATATTTTAGCGAAGCTTAAATAAAATCTTTTAAGCATATATCTATTTCTTTTGAAAATCTGGATATAATTACACATTTCGGGGATTAACATAAAAAAAAACCTCGAGCTGGAAGTTGGAATTTATACAGATCTTGTAATTCTAAGTTATGCAGTATTAAAAAAAAATGTTTCATCATATTATGTACAAAATATGAATTGATTATATGAAATAGATTACATTCGATATATTTCGAATTTAATGTAACTTTTCAAAATATTAACTCTCAGGCTCCACATTTTAAATCAGTACTTGCACACTCCACACTTGTCCAATCTGGGATTCAATAACTTCAACTGCGTGTAACTTTTAAGGGCATAGACTGATAATGAAACATAACGTATTATTCCTAATCAAAATATAATGAAGAATCGAACGGTGATAGCTGTTTTTATCAAAAACTTGATTTTGTTAATAAAAAATTAATGAAAACATATTTTTAAAAAAAGAAAAAAACTCCGAGAATTTAAATTTTTGATTGGGGGGGGGGGGGTATTTGTACTAATCTAGTGTTAATATGCGAAAATTTTTAAATAGATGAATGTCAACAGCAATAATAATAATAATAATAATAATAATAATAATAATAATAATAATAATGAAATAGTCTGAAAATTTAATCAAGATAATATTTGCTTCCAGTAAATCCAATCATCTTCAAAATAAAGTGCATGTTTCATGTTTGCATAATGAACAGAAACTTTAGAAAGCTCTTAGAATCATTCAGAATGTTACAGTATATTTTAGATGAAACGAGAAATAAATGACTTATGTTAGTTAAAACATTGCTAGTTATTTGCCTTTATTCATTCCATTTCATCACTATCCATGCCACAACTTTTATTGTAGATGCACTGCCCGTATGTCATTTATTATCCCTAACGGACTTGTGACAAGTTGTTCCCATCTTTAAAGTGGCTTATGTAATTTATTTGAAGACTAGTACAAGTTTTTGGAACAGTTTTCTACTTATTACTGCTATTTTCACTATGCTATTGTATTATCAAGTTAAAACAACTGCGCTAATATGAAAATATATAGGTTAGTTTATAAATTATCATCTATAATTTCTATTTTAACAACTTATAAGTTAATGAATATAGGCATATATTTCAGCGTCAGGTGTGGGTTATTTTGCAGTTTCGAATGAAACGGCCCAAACCCTTAGTTTTTTGGTTTTAGGAACCTATATACCTATGATTTATCCAAATAATGAAATATAATATGTTTATTTAAGCACTATAGAATACATTTGTTTTGTTTTAAATAAAATAACAAATTAAATAATGGTTTTTTTGTAAGAGAAACTGAATATGACTTGTGATGAACGTTGAATTAAAAGATTGTAACAAGTAATTTATTGAAACCAGTCACGAATCATCTTCGTTAAAAATTTATTTGCCATTCCTCATTTCCGATCATACAAGAGTTTAAATTATCCATTTTAACGAGTTGCGTAGGTTTAAACATGAGAGAAAAATCATTTAGTTTGCTTTTGGCAGTATATATAACTGTCAACAGTAAATTCGCCTCTTTCTTTCAAAAGTAACCTTGTAAACTCTCTAGAGGAATGTTTTAAGTAGAACAGTCAACTTTTTAAAACACTTCGTGGCTTTTCAGAAAAACATGCGTGTTAGTTGGAATGGAAAACTTGGAGTTTTTTTTCCGTTTAGCAATAGCAAATTTTTATTTTCAACTTCATTTTTTTACAGAATAAAATAAGATTTCTTTTAAAGTTAATAAGTAACGAAAAAAAGTTAGTTGCAAACATCCGGTAAGTTAGTCTAAAAATTAAAAGTGTAAAAAAATATTTTAGTTCCTTTCATATAAGAAAACAATTACAATTTCAGTTTCTTTCATATCACAAAACACTATTTTGTAACATAAATGTCACTTTTAATCATGGCGCACATCTAAAATACATCCTGCATCGAAAAAATACTTTGTTGATGTGTTTAGCCGTTAATTACATTATATCCATAGAAAATCGTCGGAAATTTCTTAGAGTTATACGAAGTCAACAAGGTGCAAGGGTGTTCGCAGAAATGTTGATGCCCGGTACAGATAAGTGATAGATCCTCTATATGCTTTTACATGAATATATTTTCTGTACTTGCAAATATCACGGAGTCCTTTTCAGATTACGGCCCAATATTTTATTCGTATCCCCTTTGTAACTTTCCTAGCAAAACGGAATTGAATTTTTTGAAAATTTTCAGAGCATCGACTATTATCGTCACAATTCGATCAGCTAAACACTGTGGATCCGGAAAAAGTCGCTTAAGAAATTTTTTTTTCAGAAAAGTTTGAAAGAAAACAACAACAACAAAAAAAATTGTGTTGGATTACGTGCATTGGAGATGGTCCAAAAATTTGGTTTCATTTTTGTGTAAAATTTCAGCTACGCCGAAATTTCACTTTCAGCGCCTTTTTTGTATTCCAAAAATCTCTTTTTTGAATTTGGAAATTTTCAACATTATTCGTTGACTTGAGCTATATTGGCGCATATGAGACTCTTTTTATCTATTTATATAAAATTCACTATTTATAGTTATCAGTCGTGATAAAACAAATTATAACGTAAGCAATGCATATATGGCTAAACTTTGAAGAAGCTTTTCATGTGCTCATTAGGGGAGAATAGGGAGGGTTGAGACAATTTTTGCAAAATTATTTTTTATTAATTATATTTCCCTTGTACAAAATGAAAAATTTCGGAACAACGTCTTGAAACATTTTAACATATTTAAAACCTGTAGATTTGATTATTATAATTATAATTTCATGTTAATAAGCTAATTAAATTAAAAATTAAATTAAGAAATGTCCCACATGAGGGAGGGATGGGACATAATTTTAAAATGTAATCATATTTAATTTTTAGAAATGTGGACAAAAAAATGGCAAAGATAGTGTGACATTTATATTGATAAGGTTTATTGTAAATGACAACTTTTATTTTATAATATATTATACTTTGTAAAATCCGAATCAAATGAAAAATATGGTTGACAATTGTTGACGATGGGTTGGCGACTAGTGTTGACAATTACTTTTGGTGGATGTAGATTTGCAATTATATCTAATTCATCAATCATGGAATAGTCAATTTCTTGCGAGAAGATGAAATGTCTTTATTTTATTTTATTTTATTTTATTTTATTTTTTTCAAAACAAATTGTGTACTGCCATATAACAATAAAAGATTGCAGTTTGGGTTCAATAACTATTACATATTTCATATATTATATTTCAAAACAGCATTTTTTTATTTATAAAGCTACAGAAATTGGTATTATAGAAATAAATGTAAATTTTTAATACTAAATGCTGACATGCCAAAATAATGCATGAGCCAGAAAAAAAAAATTCAGCGCTTTAATTTTTCAATTTTTGAACTTGCGAAATAATGTTTTATTTGTTACATTATTCAATTTCAAAACAAAATAGTCTCATAAATATAAGTAGTTATAATTTTTTGTATTTTATAAATATAAAAAAAAAAATGTATGTTATTAAGCATAATTTTTTGGATAGAGATATCATACGGGAAGGATGGCACATGTGACATCCCTCCCCGAGTCATCGTGTCCTATCCCTTCCTGAGAGTAACATAAAGATAAATAGTTTTTTATAACTGTTTATTTATAAAAGGCATATTGTTGAATTTTGAAAAATATTAAAAACAATTATTTTAGCAACAAAAAACAAAATTGAAAATGTACATTAAAAATAAGAGTAATTCTTATTTGAATATTGTAAAATAGCCTTTTTAAGTCACAAACTTATAGTTGCTTGCAACTAAAAAGATTTATAGCATCAAGTATAAAACAATGATTATTCCATCTGGTGGAAGAGTAATAAATTAAAAATAAAGCTTATTTTTAAAATTATTGCAGATGTCCCATCCTTCCGTACTCTCCTTAATAAGCTGCACATTTAACAGCAACAGATTTTTTTTTCTTTGGAACTGCAGAAATATTTTGAATACTATCTCATTTGATTCAATTTTGATTAACGAAAATGAAAGCATTAAATAACAAAAAATGGAAATTCTTTAGTACAATAATGTTTTTTGCCATATTTTATCAAAATTTCCTATCAACGTGGACAGTGTACACTCTGTTCAAATAAAAACATTTTAATCTCCCTTATACTACAAATTGCTGTTACACCTATTACACTTCTTTTGTCCGCTGAACTGAATTTTACATTATCTTAAAATTAGCCTAAATATTTCAAAATATATCAAAAAATATATATAAAAAAATCGTTAAAAATTACTATTTTTTTTAATACGAGTATCTACAGGGTGAGTCATAAATATCGAAACAATAGGCTATCTCCTTAAATATTGCCGCTAGACCCATACTTCCAATTGCAAAAACTCATAAAAAAAGGTGAAATTTCTGATAATATAAGTTGCAATTCCATGGGGGTTCTAGTTGAAAAAATACGAAAATTACATTTTTATACAACCCCCGTAGAGCAAAATTCCCAATTAGGAAATTATTCCTTATCCATTCCTAAATTGAACAAAAAAAATTTCATCTCCCTATCTGAAAACCTGACAGAGATATCAAAATCTAAAATTCTCAAACATTCGTGACTTACGCCACTTTACCATGCCTGTAAACGAAGTATTTTTCATCCATTTTCAAAGCAAATAAGGGATCGTCCACAAATTGTAACGTTATTATATGTCGGTTTAAGACCGTGCCTCTTATTTGGCCATAATAAAGCAGCGTATTGATTTAAAATTGAAACTTGTTTCTAAAACATGTTGATTGTTAGCACTGGTGGTCTGAATAAATCATAATATTTAGATTCGGTCCTAAACCGATCCATAGGGAAACAAGTTCAGCCCGGTATGAAATAATGTTTAAAAAAATCATAATCCGGAACAGCCTGGAAAAAAGCTTAAATCGTAGCCGGTTCAGCCGTGAATTTCTAGATAGTTTTTTACTTCAGTATAGTTAAAAATTGTTTTGCGTGGAGGAGTTCTGACCAAAAATACTTAATATAGAATTTCGTTTTTTATATTTATACTTTTTAATATTAAAGAGGCGCCAAAGGCTGTGATATATTTATTTTATGAATGAATCTGTTTATATGTAAATGTTTCACTTATATTTTATTATCGCTAATCCATATTCCGTGCGTTGAAGACTTTGAAAAATGTTATACTGTAAAACTTTTTAAGACGGAATCACATAGGAAAGAAAAAATACGTAATAGACAAATATCCTTCCTAGGAGGGTTAAATGGAATTTATTTTTTTCTCAGATATTATTGTATTTATTTTGCATGGATCAACACATTTTCTGTTTAAGACAGAATTCCATCATAGGCAAATTTTTTTTCTCTGGTTTTATTTTGTTTAATTTTTTAGCATTTAAATATATTATTCTTTAAAAAAAATAAATTTTAATTTTTTTTATTGTTTTGTAAAATAAAAGCAGTTTTAAAATTTATGTGGTTTTCGTAAAAATATTGATTAAACCAAATTTTACTTGTTTTATGTACGTACTTGGTCTGTGATTTAATACGGATTGTTCGAGACCGGGATTAAAAATTTCGTCCAGGCAAGTCTGGGAAAAGGGAAGCAGTCCCCTCCGGTATGAAAAATACATTAGACCCGGATAGGCGAGTCTTCAGAAAAAAGTAACGTCTCGGTCCTGATCTGACCTGAGCCCAGAATACAGATTTTTTAACAGCCTCTGCAGGAGGATAAAAAGCTTGAAGTTGTGAGAGCTAAATTTTTAAAAAGGACTTAATCTGCATCTTAGAAAAGCATTCTCTTAAATAACTAATGGGCAGTAAAACAGTACATTTCGTTTTTCTGTGTAATGAATTTTTTTTTTCGACTATTTCTTGTCTTTAAATTATTAAAAGTTAAGAATTGTTAAAGAAAAAAAGTACAAACTTGAAACATGTCATTTTTAATTATTTTACCTTAAAAAAAATGAAATGTTTAAAAAAAAATGAAAAATTTTTTACTTATGAAAATATGATTTTTTAAAAGTTATTATTTTTAAATAAATATTTTTAATAGTTCTAAAATAAATATTGAAAAACAAAAACCTCGAAACAAAACTAAAATCAGATTTTCATTTTTAGTTAAATAGAAAGAAATTGAAATCCAATAAATAATGTTTGGAGTTATAACGATTTTTAACTATCGCATTGAAACCAGTGTAACTAACCAAATGAAATTTTTATAAATTTTATGATACATTTTAGCATGTGATTTTCTTAGCATATTATATGGCTAACATACACAAAAAAAAGGAAAAAAATCAAAATTCTAACTCAAAAGATAGATTTTTTACGCGTTTCCTACAACTGTTAAAGTAACATTGTCTTTTGAATTGCGCGCATTTTAATTTGTGTCTAATCCCTTAAAACCTGATGAATTATTCAAACGGTTATAACTCCGCGAATTTTTAAGATATGAAGATGCAACTTTTTGTGTATTATTCAGGACTGGATAAGGAAAGTTTCCCTAATTAAAATTTTTATCCTACCGGGGCCGTATAAAAAGTTAATTTTCGTACTTTTTCAAATAGACCCCCCCATGGAGTTGCAAGTTATCAAAAATTTCACCTTTTTTAATGAATTTTTGCAATTGGAAGTATGGGTCTAGGGACAATATTTAAGGAGATAGCCTATTGTTTCGATATTTATGACTCACCCTGTATAAAATAAATCACATTATCAATTAGCGGTTAGATTTTAGCTCACAACATTTCGAAAAAAAAAGCACTTTTGTGATAAAGTTTATTGAACAAACGCATTTTCGCCAATGAATTTTTTGCCAATAAAAAAGTATTTATTAACATTAATTGTCAACCAATTGCATAAATCAAATCCGCCAATAACGCAGTTTTCTTTTCTTTTTTTAAAAAACAAATTTATTTGTTACCAATCAACTCTAGGAGAAATATTAAAAATCTTCTTCATCTGCAGATGTCATTATTAAAGTATTTTTCTTACTTATTTTTACACTGTTTTTATTCAGAAAGCCACCTTTCCAGTGCATAAAGGTGAAAAACAACAGACGTCTGCCTCATTTGCAAGTGTCACTATTGTAAAAATTTCCTAAAATATATTTCGTAATTTTCAATAGATAACGATCTTCTCTTTATAATGTTGTGTAAAATTTAAAAATCTGCCCCATCTGCAGATTTCGTTATTGCATATATTTCCTTCTTATATATTTTCAATTATTTTCATTAACAATCAACCTTCTCTCCGGAATGCTGAATTTTTTTTTTAAATTTGCCTCATCTGCAGATGTTATTGTAGTTGAAATTTATATATATATTTTTATAATTATTTTATTACTTACTCATCTCATCGACTTGGAAATAAATAAAAATCTGCATGATCTGAACATTGAATTAATGTAAAAAAATCGCGAATATTTTTCACAATCATTCTCATTAGTAACTTATTTTCTTAATTATCAGAAAAAATAAACATCTACCTCATCTGTAGATTTCATTATTACAAAAATTGTCTTCAATAGTTTTCTCATTGTTTTCATTAGCAACTTATCTTCTGTCCATAATTCTATAATAAAAATTAAAAATATATCATCTGCTGACGTCATTGTTGCAGAAATTTTTATTAGCAACCTCTCTCCCCTACTTAATGCAGCGAAATCATTAAAAATCTGCTTTGTCTGATGATTTGATTAATATAAAAACTTCATATATATTTTTTTAATAATTTTCATTAGAAACCATCTACTCAGCATATAAATCTAAATAAAGAAAAAAAAAAAAAAAAAAAAAAAAAAAAAAAAAAAAAACCATTAAAAATATGCTTAACTTGCAGATTTCTTTCATACATAGCATAGAACGTGTTCATTTTTAAACATAAACGAAAAAAAAATGTATTTGTAATGTTAATTGTAGACTACTTTGCATAAATGCATTTAAAGATGATTTAATTTCATTATGTACAGTATTTGGATTGAAGGATTGCGGGTTCGGGTTGAAATTTGTCGGGTTTTTAGTAAACTATAATTAGATTTTTCAGGTTCTTGTGGGTCCGTGTCGACGAAAATTGTTTTGTCTTTTTTGTATCTAAATACAGTTGGATGGAATTTTTTCGGGTTCAGATCGGGTTTCGGGTTGATTTCAAATGGGAGTTTCAGGAGCTGGAGCGATATTTCGACAGAAATTATTTTACCTTGGACAAATCGAGTTACAATTGGTTGGTTTTTTTTCGTCGGGTTGGAATCATGTTTAGGATGGACTTCCATTTTAAGTTTTAGGTTCTGGTTGGTACGTATCGCTGAAAACTATTTTGTTTTTCTCTGATCGTGCTACGTCTTGATAATTTTTTTTGTGTTTATTTATTTTATTTGTTTTATTTTATTTTATTGTGGAATTTGAATCGGTTTCGGGCTGACTTCAAATGTAATTTTTATGTTTTAGTCGTATTGCATTTCGAAGGAAGTTATTTTGTCTTACTCGTATCGGGTTATCGTACGATTTAATTGAAAAAAATGCTCATTTTTCCATTATCCTAACAATCTGAGGCATTTTGAAAAGAGCCTACAAAATTTTAGCCAGTTTGAAAAATAAATTGTTTTAATTGAGTTAGCCTAACGTTCTTTAAGGTCTTTGTAATAAGCTTGAAATATATCAGGTCTATTAGTAATATACGGTCATGTGTGAGTAATATTCGCGCTCAGGAGATTCCGTGCTATAAACTTATAAGTAATTAAACGCTTTGGAACGAGCGACTTGCATATGTGCCACTTGAAATTCTCAGAATCCTTCATTATTACCGCCAGTTATTTTTTATTGTAAAGTTTACCTTATTTAATTGGAATATTTTCGCGATTCAAACACAGAAAATTTTCAGTTTTGAAAAACTAATGATTAAAGATTAAAAATTAAACAAAGTGCTCTCGTCGCGAAGGAATTAACTGTATTATTAAAAGAAAATCGTTGCTGAAAGAATAGTAATACTTTGTAAAAACTGTACAACGTAGGTTATATAGTTATACATGGTACTAAAGCATGAATAGGTATGCCATAAAAATTCAAAGAAATAAATAGCCTGAATACTATCAAATATTGCTAATCAGTATAACTCTATTTTTTTAATCTTGTTTTAATCTATTTATAAAGAACTTAAATCAGTGCTGAGAATAAATGGTAGTACATATTTTAACATTATTTGGCATTTCATAAAACTAAATTCAGTGTAGTAATAATCTTTTATTTTTATAGTGTGGCTAACACAAAATCCTTGCTCAAAGTTTAAATTTGGTATGTGTCGTAAGGAGCTCGTAAATTTACAGAGCCTCTTTGTTCCATAACGCATTTTCCAAAAAGGTTTTTATTTATCTTTTAAATTTAAAGACACAAAAGTCGTAATGAGGGCCCACTCAATGCAAACTAATCGCAAACCCCATATTATTTATGCAGGGTTCCCACACATAAGAATTAGAAACAAAATCTGACTTTTACAAAAAAGGTGTCCATAATGGGCATACTCAGAATATTAAAAAAAAAACCACTAATTAAACTACTTATGTATGTAATAAAAAATCAGTCAAATTTAGTGGCGGAAATACAGTGGAAACTTTGTGAAAAAAAAATACTCTAGAATATTTGGCGTAAAAAGACGAAAGCGCCACGCAATTTGGCAAGCAGCATTTTTCCTCAACAAAAGCAAAAGATTTTCATGTAACTGAAACTTGTTAAGATTTTTAAAATGCGTGTAAAGGGTATTTAATGAATTTAAACTTAAATAATGAGATATTTTAAAATATATATTATATTGTATTACATAAGATATTTGTACCCTATATGGACAGGGCTCTCAATATCGACACCCCTAATATTTTTAAAGGTAATAATTTTGATCGAGAGATGGCTAAACATTTTCGCGAAGAAAAGCAGTTGAAAAGATAATTAAGTCTGGAAAGTGTAAAATAGCGCGCTGTTCGCCATTTAGGAGGAAACTTGTTATTTCGAGATGTGCTGATCTTAATTACTTGTAAGCTTAAATTTTTATTAGATATGGTAAAATTACATTAAATGTTGAAAAGTGGAGTATATTAGAAAGCTAATAAAACATATTTTCGATTGTTATTGCATACTTTGCTTAAAATAATTTTCCTTATTAATTTGGTACAAGATTTAGTAAAACTAAGCCCGGTCCCCAATATGGGCAGCTTATGTCCCCATCGACTACAACTGTAAGAAACAAGAAAATTCAACGTTGCCAAGCAATAACTTGAAAAGTCATCAAAGTGGTAAAATCTTTGTTCAAAAAGATGCTATTTGAACAATCCCCTAAAAACCTTCCTCCAAAAACCCTTGCAGAAAAATAAAAAGAAGCCCCCCCTCCAGTACGATATCTGTTGGCGAAATCGTAGGTACCAGTGGTATAACTTCTTCAACAAAGGAGAACTGGTACTGCTCCTTTTGCAGTATTGATGCTTTTTCAAACATGCGGCCATGTATCACATGTGGCAGATATGTTCATGGGGATTATGTGGGACTTACTGCCCATGGTGAAAAAGTTTCTATTTGTCCATGCTGTGAGGACTGGGTAATAACAGTTGTAATTTCGCAGACAGATGCAATAAAGCTAAGCAAAAGCAACAATATTACTTCATAATATTTACTAGTAACTAAGAGGCTTTGCATGGGTCTTCGAAGGATAAAAACCGAGAATGCCCCCTTTTCTAAAATGCATGTTCTGAGGATATTTACTGTCCCCCCTCCTCTTCGGAATACTTTAAGATATATTTTTTTTATTCCCTTTAATCTAAAATCCCTTGGAAAAGTGGCTCTTCCATACACACTATGTAAAAAGTCAATAAGGAAACACCTGTCCATAATAGGGACAGGGAGTTCCTTATATGGACACTTGTAAACATTTTTTTGTTTTTATCATTTAAATTAAACTAGAATAATTACAATGTCGCTAATTTTAATAATGATAGTCAATAGTCCAAAGATAGTGGTCACATATTTTTGGAGTCCTATGACTTACTATTTTTAAAAATAGTTCAACATTAAACATTTTTACCTCAAAGACTATTTGACAAGAATTTTATTTCTTCGCCAACCGGTGATTAATTTCCAAATAAACGAAATGTTCATTATATTTTTACGAACGTTCTATCGGGGTTCCACCTAAATCTTTTTATAAAGGTATATATCTACGTGAGAAGAACATTTTGTAATTTTTTCAGAATTTTCTGAGTATGCCGGTATAGAGACCTTCCTTGTTAATAAATAAAATTTCGTAACGTAGTAACCGCTATAGCCGAAGTAAGGAATGTTTTACATTAAGTACGGCATATAATACAAAAAAAAAAAAAAAAGAAAAAAAAATCCTGGTACTAAAATGGCAAAATTAGCCAATTAGAACGGCTCTTTTCAAATAGCCGGATACTTATTTAATACGAAATATACTGGGTGTCCTCTGCAAATAAGACCCCCGATTTCAAAATTAATTTTCTCAAATACAAAGATCGGTAGTATAATGCAGTAAACGGTTTCTTTATTAGGTAAGATGTAAAAATCTTATACAAAAGTTTCTAATGGTGAATATTTTGAAAGATTATGTTCTGATTGCAAAGAATGCTTGACATTTTTCTTGTTTTAGATTCTTTGTTGAGAAAGTTTTTCGGCGTATAATGCTATATTTTAACGATTTTTCGAATTAAAGTTTTGAAATATCAAAATTTCATAACCTTATAGAAATTTTAGGCACATGCCACTGTGAGACTCCTTAGGTGTGGGTGCTTCTTTGTGGGCCAATAAATTCTGGGAACAGTTCTATTCTACGAATATATTTTATTTGCAGGACTTCACTGGACGAACACAACAAAACACTAACAGGGACACAAAATCACCAACATACAGATAACATTTACATCTCGTTCCACATTAATTCCATCTACGGTCGGAGTATCCGGACCGCCCTTTATCGCACCTTCTCAGGTGGAGACCATTTCTCGTTCTACTATTTTTTCTCAGCTCCCAAGAGGGGGCGCTACAAGACAAGAGGGGGGGGCGCTTGAGAACAGAGGTACGCGCGGGCATCACACCTCCCCCTTTCGAAGTTTTGATTTAGTCCCTATGACTAATCAAAATCTGGCTCATATCTATACATATTCAGTAATACACATCATTAGTAAAAATAAAAATTATATACTTACTTAATACAAAGATAATAAAAAAAAAATATCTAATATACTATGCAATATGACAACACTAATAATATGAAAACTTTAAAGTTCTAGGATGTTCAAAAGTTTGTTTCAAAGTTCAAAAGAAAAATAAATAAAAGAGTTCAAGAAATAACAAGCAAAAGTCAGCAGGTGACACAGGATCAGCATGCGAACTAGTTCAGCGTCCTGGTGTATTTCACATGCAAAGTTTCTTGGTCTAAGTCCAGTGTGATGCATACAGTCTACTCAGGGAATCGGCGTTACCATGGAGGGTTCCACGTCGGTAGGAGATTTGGGCTTGAAATCTATGCAATGCAAGAGCCCATCTTTGAAGACGCGCACTTTGAGAGGCACAATCAGACAAGAACTTCAAGGGATTGTGATCGCTTACGACAGTCACTTGTGATCCGTAAATGTAATGTTCAAACTTTTTCAAGGCGAAAATCACTGCATATGCTTCTTTCTCGATGGTGGCATATCTTTCTTGGCACTTAGACAATTTTTTGCTTAAGAAAGCTATGGGATGCTCTCTTCCATTTTCATCTTTTTGGGATAGGCAAGCACCTATCGCATATGAAGATGCATCTGCGTGAATAATAAAAGGTTTCTCAAAGTTTGGAGAATAACATATTGGCGTTTCGCTAATGGCCTGCGTCAGATCTTTGAAAGCTTTTTCACATGGCTCGGTCCATATAATTTCATTAGGTGCTCGTTTTTTGGTTAGTTCAATCAAGGGACGAGCTATTTCGGAAAATGTAGGAACATAGGATCTGTAATAAGATAGAAGACCTAAAAGGCTTCTGACATCTTTCTTCGATTTCGGAATTTCTAAGTTCTGGATCGCTGCTACTTTTCTGGATCAGGAGCATGTATGCCAGACCCTACTACATGTCCAAGAAATTTGACTTGTGGTTTAGCAAACTCACATTTTTTAAAGTTTACTGTAAATTTTGCTTCTTCGAGTGTGGTCAATACAGCATCTAAGTGTCTAAGATGATCAGACCAATTATCCGAAAAAATAATTACATCGTCTATATATGTTTCGGCATAGTCTTTATGTTGGACAAGGGTACGGTTCATTGATCTTTGAAAGGTCGCGCTAGCATTCCGAAGCCCAAAAGGCATAACGACGAAGGAATACTGCCCTCGGTGTGTGACAAATGATGTCAAATGTTTGCAATCTTCACTTAACCGTATTTGCCAATAGCCTTTTAGTAAGTCTAACAGACTAATAAATTTCGCGGACGCTACTTTGAATATCAGATCAGTTGCATTAGGCATAGGAAATGAATCAATTTCGGTTTGGGAATTTAAATATCGATAATCGACGCATAGTCTGATTGAGGAATCCTTTTTAGCTACGCAAACGATCGGGTGAGCATATTCGCTTTCTGAATGTTCGATAAGTCCTAAACTCAATAATTCCTCAATTTGCCTATCTACTTCACTTTTAAGTTCTTCTGGAATTCGGTACGGTTTTTGACGTTTGGCTTGGCTATCTGGTTTCAATTTAATCCGATGTTCACCTACATTTGCAATTTTTGGGATACCCGATTGGAGATTCGAATGTTTGTGTAAAACATCAATAAGTTGTTTCCTTTCTTTATGTGTTAAATGGTCAAGGTGTAATTCCTTATCAAATTTATTCGGATCATGTTTAGTAATTTTCGGAACATTTTCAATTTCACCAAAATCAATATCGTCATCATATATAACTCCTATATGTGTCGTTTGAGCCTTTAATTCTCGGATTTTATTAGCGTGTAAGTGCCTTATACTATTGTCTGGTAATTGTACTAAATAACTATAGGGGGATTTCTTTTCGAGTATCGTAGCTGGGGCTGTCCATCTAGCATAAATTTTATGGTTACTGTCTGGAATTAATACAATAACTTGATCATTTGGTTTAAATTCTTTATGTCTAGCTGTCCTGTTATGATAATAAGCATACGCTCGCTGCTTATCCGTACAAGAAATTCCGGCATGTTCGGCGGCCTTTTCTAATTTCATTTTCAAATCGTTTAAATAATTGGTAACTGAGCCTAACTGACCAATTGGTAACGGTGTTTCATTAGTCCATGACGATTTTAATATGGAAAGAGGACCAGTTGGATGCCTACCATATAACATCTGGAATGGACTAACACCTGTCGTAGCATTTGGTACCTCTCGGTAAGCCCATAAAAGGAAGGGTATATGTTTATGCCAACTTCCGGCGTTTTCTTTTAAAACATGGTGTATCATTCCTTTAAGGACACCATTCCATCTTTCAACTAAGCCATTGGATTGTGCGTAACCCGGTACGGAAAAACGCGGGGAGGTCCCTAAACGTTTCATAAATTCCTTCGTGAGAGCCGACGTAAAATTTCTACCCTGATCGCTAGCTATTAATTTGGGAATTCCAGTTCGTGAAAATATTTGTAAAAGGGCATCGCATGTAGTTTTAGCAAAAATGTTTCGTAAACAGACAGCATCCGGCCACCTCGTACATTGATCTATCGCGGTCAGTACGTATTTATATCCTCCACTGGCGGGTTCAATTGGACCAATTATGTCAATGTTCATAATTTGCATAGCTTCATCAGGACGAGTAACTGGGGTTATAGGTACATTATCGAACCTATTTGTTTTCGCTCGAAGCTGACAGGATGAACATCTTTCGCAAAAATCGGTCATATCTTTCTTAATACTAGGCCAAAAAAAGGAATATTTCAACCTTTGCGTAGTTTTCTTTACCCTTAAATGACCACCCCAAGGACTTGAATGTGCTAACTCTAACAATTGCTTTCTACGTGGTTCGGGTGTGACGGTATATTCATGCTGGGTGTCATTTATCACATTATATGCAGACATACTCAGGAATTTAGGTTAAAACAACACAGTTTATTAAAATGATAAGGGCTAAAGGGAAGTGGAGCCAGTCTATAATTTCACTCACTGAGAACACTATGAAAAGCTAAATCATACTCACAGGCGTCGGTCTAGCTCAGTCGGGGCACCGTCTAGCACTTGACACTATTTCCTGGCTGATCTACTAAACAAATCTTAATTTCACAGCCCGTGGCTGTGGATATTTCTTTATTTCTCAAATGATCAAAACTAAACTTTCTTACCAAGGCCGAATCTTTAATCCACTATCTGAACTTCTTCCCGCTTTACTGGAGGCCGTAGCTATTCTCTAATCGTCAGCACCTTAATAAACAATCATCAACTTCGTTGTCCAATGACGCTGGCTGCTGGCTAAGGCCAGAAAACACACAGACGCTGGCTGAGGCCAGAAACACACCGACGCTGGCTAAGGCCAGAACACACACACCACAAACTCACACCCAAGCTTTTATACGCGACAAACTGAGATACTTCTCATTAACATAATACTAATAACCGCGAGCTAACTGCGGAATTCGAAAGAGCCCACACACTCTAGAAAGTTAAAGTAAAAGAGAGGATAGATGTCACTTTTACGCCTACAAAATGTTAAATTATTGACGTCACGATCTCAGAAACACTAGAGTGCCTTTATGACTAAAGGTCACTCCCTCACAACCCCCCCCTCGAACTCCGCAGAGAAAAAGGGCTGGGCTAAATGCATGCCCAGAACTTTTTCTTGTTATAAATTTAGAGCCGTAATAAAACACAGTGATGGGTGAAATTTAGCGCCGAAACATAACTTTTAAAATATTAACTTTAACCCATCACAACCCCAAAAAAAACTCAGTTTGCCTCAAATAATCACATATTCAATCCAATCATTCTTCTATCTTACAAATAGCCTCCGTAAAACTTCCAAAAATTCGTAAAACTTTCAAAACTAATTACTTCTTCTCTCAAAACAACCCACTCCACTGGGAGTGCTAAAATTTCTCAAAACACTAACCTTCCGAAATTTTCCTCAATATTGCAATGCAACTATAACTTTACCCAAAAATTTCTCCATAACTTTTAATATACTAGAATTCGCACCAAGTCCAAAAAAACCCAATGCGCAAAAACTTTCCTCATCCAAATTCCGACTTCATCTAAAATTACATTTACTTCATACTAAACTAACTCTGCTACTACGTAATACCTACATCCCCATTAGCCAATGAACTAACTCCCAAACTTCTTCAGACTTAACTCCACTTGAACAATAATTGGGGCACATACGTACAGCGGCATATCGCTGTGCTTATGCAACAATCAAAAAATATCAAAAATTTACAAAATGACGTCATCAATCTCTTCATCTGTATTAACTAAAAGAAAAATAGCAGAATCAATACATAACAAAAGGTATACTTCCCTGCAAGAAAATCACATTAACATTCAATTTTAATACAATACAATTTCAAATTCAAATGCAGCTTAAAACTTCGCAACTTGCGGAAACCATTCCCAACTAAAGTACAAAACGCAACTCATAAAACACGAACGATAAGAAGAAAGTTAATTCATTAAATGTTAGTATAAGAGATAGAAACGCGTGTCAAGGACTTCTTGACCGCAAAACACGTGCGCGCCTGAACCGCGGCGCGTGTACAAAATAACCCAAATTACTATCTGTACTTTCTGAAAATTTAAACATACATTAACATACATTTTATAACACACGAACAATATAACAATATAGTAACATTTTAAACAAATAACATAACAATTTAACAATAGATCCAGAATTTTTAAAAGCAGTTAAGACCAAAATTTTCAACATACATAAAACTAACAATTTTGCAAACAAATTTTGAACACAATTAAGCACTAAACGTGAGTCCGTCAAAAATTCCAAAAATGGCCAAAAGTACAAAACAGTCTCTCTGCTTTCTATTCCTTCACATTGCTACCACATATATGCACTCTAATAGAAATTTAATAAAGAACATTATCACCCAATCATAGAGATGATTCGCTGCTGGCAGGCTTCATACTGCAAGATGGCTTTCTCCTCCTGTCCCAAAAGGCTTGTACGAAGGATCTCTCGTCATCAGAACTGTACGGTGACGCCACAGTTGACTGTCGTGCCTGCAGCCTGGTTCTGAATGGATGCCGTGGGATACTCGTAGGTTCCACTCGACGACTCTGCTCCGGCCGGTTCGCTGGGTTCACTCCATGGCGAGGTTCACACTGTTGTTGCCGGTAATCTGAGAGTTGTCTCCTCTTTCTAGACGCACCCGAAGTTACCGAAGATCCAAGGCCACGTTTCTTTCCGGACCTACGTAGTTTCTTGTTAGGCAAAGATTCGGCATTTAAAGTTCGCTTAACAGTTTTACTAGTGTCCAAACGAAATCTTTTCTGGGGATTAATCACTGAAGATGGTGAACTATTAGTTAATTTATGCTTGTGAGGCTGACGTCTAATAGGTGGAGGAACTGGGCAATTTATAACTTTTTGTCTTTTATGGCACACAGAGTCCGATGTATTTGACACAGTTCTCTTATTTTTATTACACTTTGCTCTCGGATTGCTAGGTTTTCGACTTTCAATAACAGTCTTTGGAGCTGTTTGACCAAATTTTCTTCTTGAATATTGATGAAAAGAATTCGATGAAGAAGTGCTGGACTCGGGACACTCATTGGATCGGGAATTTCGCGAAACACCACTCGACATATGAGAACCTTCACTACCATTTTCTCTAAACTTATACACTCTAACCTGATCCAGATTAACAGTCATTCTTTCACCATTGACATCAACAACCAAATTATTATTTCGAACTTCCAAAACCTCGAACGGACCTACAAACTTCGGACCAAATTTAGCTACTCTCTTCTGACGACTTGAACTTAACCAATGCTTTTCTACTAACACAAAATCTCCAACTTTCACTTCTAACTCCCTTCTACGCATATTATAATACTGAGCTTGCTTTTCCTGCGCTTTTCCCATCTGAACCTGTGCTTCCTCAACCAACCTTTCAATATCCTGACACATGTACTGACTTTCCGCATCCGACACCATAACTAACCTTTGGAATGGAGTAATAACTTTTCTACCCAAAAACAATTCAGCAGGCGTTTTCCCCGTTGACTCGTGAACTGCCGTACGAAGTGCGTACGCAAAATGTTGAAGAAATTGGTCCCAATTTGCATGATGAGAACCAACATAAGAAGAAATCATTTGAATTAATGTACGATTTACACGTTCAGCCATATTAGACTGAGTAAGTTCCCTACCGTCCTCAGTCTCCAACTTTTCACAAAAAGATTTAAAAATATTAGATATAAAATCATAACGAAATGGTTTACTAGCAACTAGTGCGTCAAAACCAATATGAACTTCATTCGTTAAACTCGGTTTATCTGAAAATACTTTACCACAATCGACTAAAGACTTATTAACCTCCATTTTCTTAACCTCAATTAAACTCGACTCCTCCAAATTAACTGACATTGAAACTTGCTCCTTCTTACTCACATTCTCATCATTATTCACGATTAACGACTTTTTAAAGAAATCCAAACTAATTCCTCTATCCCTCATATAATCCACACCAACTATACAATGCACTGTTAATCCATCCAACACACAAAACTCCCAACATGTCTTAACCGAACGAATTTAAACTTCCAATTCCACTGAACCTTTATTATCGCAAGCTACTCCCTGTGCTGACTGAACCACCAGACTTGACCTTTTCAACTTCTTATACGAAAAATATTTCCGATAACAATCAAAAGAAATGAACGACTTATCTGCCCCTGTATCGAAGACACTTTTAACGACAATACCATCTAACACAATTAACACTTCAGGTAATTCAACCGGATTAATAGTAATTTTATTCAAACTTAAAGACGACTTTTCTAACCTCTGAACACATCTCTTTTGCATTGACCTATTTTCAACATTCTCATCCGAAGTTAACCTCCTTACTTGCGAAGAAACATTCCTGTCCCGTACTCCCCCACTACGATCATAACCACTATTCTGTCTATTTCCATGCATATTTCTCTCACCACTTCTAAAATTATTAGCACCACCACCATTCCTATTACCATTACTCGTATTCGACATATTACGACCAAATCCATCACTTCTATTACGCACATTACTATCCGGAAATCGCTGCCCCCCTCTCACAAAATTACGTTCCCCCTCATTTCTTAAATTACCATCCGTGACAGGTCTCTGCCGAGGGTTACGCAAATCCCGTTGATCCGAGCTATGCCGAGACTCATACTTCGATAATATCTGGTGCATTTCTGCAAAATTCTTCGGTGCTCTAACTTCAATAAAGTCCTGTATATTTGGATTAAAAAGAGGAAAAACAATGTCCAACAATTCCTCAAATGTAATATCTAAATCTAATTTATTTTTTAGTTCCAGCTTACGAAGATAAAATTTTGACGCCGACTCATATATATTCTGCTTATTACAATAGAACTCTTTTCTCAAAATACTTTTATCTTTAACGGGAGGAAATGCCTTCTTTAACTCGATCACAGTTTGTTCAAATCTTTTCGCTTCCTCAGTAATCAAAAACTTTCCTATATTTTCTAACCACAAAAGTGCTTCGCCCTTTAACGAGCATTTAAGCACCACGTACCTGTTTTTCTCAGGTATATTATTGAACAAAATATAATCATCTAATTTCACTAAAAATTCACTAATATCACCCTCACCGGTGAAATACACTCGTGGCACAATCTCAAAATGTCCGACATTTCGTTGGGCGCCATTTGTGACGGTATATTCATGCTGGGTGTCATTTATCACATTATATGCAGACATACTCAGGAATTTAGGTTAAAACAACACAGTTTATTAAAATGATAAGGGCTAAAGGGAAGTGGAGCCAGTCTATAATTTCACTCACTGAGAACACTATGAAAAGCTAAATCATACTCACAGGCGTCGGTCTAGCTCAGTCGGGGCACCGTCTAGCACTTGACACTATTTCCTGGCTGATCTACTAAACAAATCTTAATTTCACAGCCCGTGGCTGTGGATATTTCTTTATTTCTCAAATGATCAAAACTAAACTTTCTTACCAAGGCCGAATCTTTAATCCACTATCTGAACTTCTTCCCGCTTTACTGGAGGCCGTAGCTATTCTCTAATCGTCAGCACCTTAATAAACAATCATCAACTTCGTTGTCCAATGACGCTGGCTGCTGGCTAAGGCCAGAAAACACACAGACGCTGGCTGAGGCCAGAAACACACCGACGCTGGCTAAGGCCAGAACACACACACCACAAACTCACACCCAAGCTTTTATACGCGACAAACTGAGATACTTCTCATTAACATAATACTAATAACCGCGAGCTAACTGCGGAATTCGAAAGAGCCCACACACTCTAGAAAGTTAAAGTAAAAGAGAGGATAGATGTCACTTTTACGCCTACAAAATGTTAAATTATTGACGTCACGATCTCAGAAACACTAGAGTGCCTTTATGACTAAAGGTCACTCCCTCACACGGGTACCAGTAATTGATGCACTGTTTCTCCCATTATTTTATCTCGGTGGTACAAAAGATTATCATGAACAAAATAATTATTACGATTATTATTAGCATCTATCCAACACTGTTTAAGTGATGCATCGTTTCTCTGCTCACATTTAAATTTTTCCGAATCATTCAAAAAAATATGAGTATTTTTACTACGATCGGGATCAATGTTCTCGTTTGCATTTCCTATTTCAATTGGAACTAAATCTGTGGCAGCGCCGAATACGTCTGCCATTCTAATTTCTTTCGTACAGGGCAAATTTACATTATTACAATCATTTATTGCACTGTCAGCTTCGGTACATTCACTTATGTTATTCAATTCATTATATGCATTCAAAGACAATAATAAATCATTTATTAAATTATCAACCATCGCACATGTTATTACCATTTTTGGAAACACCTTACAACGTAAATTATCAGCCGCTAAACTTAGTGGAACATTTATTAATGGTGCTTTCAACTCATGCCCGAAAGCAGATTTAAGTATTATCGACCCGAAAGGATTTTTAAAATGTTCTGGTACGCACTCTGTTTTTATAATCGAAATTTGAGTTCCGCTGTCAATCACCCCTTGTAGTATTTTATTTTCTATTTCGACTTCTACCGTTTGAAGTGATCCGATTAATTTTCCCTTTCCCCGTGGCTGTTTTAAACCAAATAACACCTTCGAATTTACTCTTGCGATGAATGCGTCATTCGTATCACTTATTTCTTTTTTCTGTTTATTCTTTCCAAGTAAATAATTACAAATTGCGGTATTATGCGATTTGAAACAAAGCCTACATTTAGTTTTCACGGTACAATGTTTAATTAAATGGCGGCCTTTTAAGCAGGCGTAGCATCTGCCTTCACTTTTTAATTTATTTTTTCTTTCCTCAACTGAATATTTGTCGCAATTCTCTGATAAATGACTAAGCGAATTACAAAAAACACAAATATTTTCATCAACTTTGACATGAGTTAGATTGGCCTTGAATTTATTGCTTTTTTGTTTCATTTCAGGTAACAAATCTGATGGATATTCTTTCGTTCTCGAATCGAAAGCATTAATTAGATGATTCTGTTTTTCGCGCGCTTCCAATTCAGTTCGGATGAAAGATAATAATTTATCAATACTATACTGCGATTGTTCGGGGCTTTTAATACATTCTTTTTCAAAGCTAAGTGACAAGCTGTAGGGTAAACTTTTTAATATTATTGGTGTTAAAACAGAGTCAAAGCTATTTGATTCAATCTCTAGGGATTTTAAGCTGCGTATTTGCGTTTGAATCGTGTCATATAGTTTTCTTAAACCGATTATATCATTTTGCTTTGTAACAGGTCGTAAAGTTAAAAGAGTGTTAATGTGACTGGATACGATTAAATCTGTTCTCCCAAATTGACTTTTTAAAACATCAATTGCTTCCAAATAATTTTTATCGGATAAAGCGAAACCAGAAACCGCGTTATATGCATTCCCGCCTAAATAACTTAACAGATAATTCATTTTTTCTACGTTCGAGAGTTGTTCGTTATCGTGTACCGCTATTTTAAAAGAATTCCAGAAATTTTGGAAAAGGGTTACGTCTCCATAATATTTTTCAATTTTAAGCGTTGGAAGCTTAATTGTAATCGCGTCTACGGGTTTGTTCTCGTTGTTTATAATGGGGGATTCTTTTTTATTGTTTTGTTTTCCTTCTTTCAGTTTTTTGTTGATTCTGAACCTCCATAAATTAATCTTATCATGATATTCTGCAGACGCTTTCACATCTTTTTCTATTTCGTTTAAATCGTCTAACAAATTAAAAATTTCCTTATCATCCGATTTTAAATCGCACCCTTTCTGTTCCAACTGGGCGAGATTCTCTTCTAATTCGTCTAAATCGGGTGGGTCTGCTATAAACAATTCTTCAATTTTCTTAATTATAGAAGTAATCGCGGATTTAGTGACCCCACGAGTTTTTTAATTTTAGCAATTTTATCGCCCATATTTAAAATAATGATTAAAATGCCTTACCTGAACTATAAAATCGATTCTTCAAAAATTATTCCAGACGCACAAAGGTAGTTATACTAGGATGCTGTAGATACACACTCGAGGAAGTTAGGCCCACACATCCCTCTATCTGACGCCAATGTGATACTCCTTAGGTGTGGGTGCTTCTTTGTGGGCCAATAAATTCTGGGAACAGTTCTATTCTACGAATATATTTTATTTGCAGGACTTCACTGGACGAACACAACAAAACACTAACAGGGACACAAAATCACCAACATACAGATAACATTTACATCTCGTTCCACATTAATTCCATCTACGGTCGGAGTATCCGGACCGCCCTTTATCGCACCTTCTCAGGTGGAGACCATTTCTCGTTCTACTAGTTTTTTCTCAGCTCCCAAGAGGGGGCGCTACAAGACAAGAGGGGGGGGCGCTTGAGAACAGAGGTATGCGCGGGCATCACAGCCACCATCAGCTGATATTCAGTCAAATTATAATTTTGTGAGAAATTGCGATTTTTAAAAAAGCATTGCTCTGCGTATCTTTGTCTCATCGGTTGGAGTAAAAGTACGCTGTGAAGAGTGAAAATATGCAGTGCGTATTTTTTCGCGTTCCTCCTGAAATGAATGAAAAACATCTGTAGATTTCACTAGCATTTATATTTAAACTGAAAATTACAAGTTTGAACTAGTTACAACTAACTGAACAAGTTACAACTAAGAAAAAAAAACAGAAAAAAATAACGATCTATGAGATCTCAAATAGCAGTTAACCTGTAACTGCGGTGACAAAAATTGTTCCGTAAATAATGCAAGCTGTTTCCAAGACCGCTTGATCGTAGAATGAATAAAAGGGTTGATTGACTCATAAGATACTCTTTCTGCGCTAAAATGTATATAAAGGCCTATTATAATTAAAATTCCCCCATTCAGAAATCTTTACCGATACTACTAAGCTACCGACGAATCAAAGTGAACCATAACAACAATAGTTTAATTGAAAATTACAAATTAAAATGTGAGAACTAAATATAGCAGCAGTCTGTGAAACCATTAACAGGCGATCGGGATTAAAACAAAACTAAGATTTAAAACAAAAGCGTCTCATGAAACAAGAATATTGAGTTTTAAAAGTAGTTTGGTGGATACCTACAGTTGGCAAAAAAATTATTTGTACACTTCATTTTTTTTAAAATTATAATGAAATTAAATAAAAGATTTAAGCAAAAAATACTGTAATGCATTAATTTAATGCATTTTAATAATATAAAAGCAAAAACAAAATAAAACGAATTGATTTATTACATTATAATTAACAAATATACAAAAATATAATGCAAAAAAAGTATTTATACACTACATTAATACACTATAATTAATGAAAATTTAGTTAAATGATACAAAATAATATTTTGTGTGAATTCCTTTAGCGTTTATGACTACGACTAGATGGTGTGACATAGATTCCACCAACGTTTTTGTAGCGGTCTGGTTTATTTTATTCCATGACTCATTACGAGCTTCTTTAAAACTGTTTTTCGCTGATACATATTTTTTTCGGATTTTTGCATCCAATAGCATCCACAAATTTTCTATTGGATTCAAGTGTAGAGATTGCAGAAGATTTACCAGTCGCCTTCGAGCATTGTAGAGTAACCATGTGCTGGTGATCACAGCAGTATGCTTTGGTTGTTATCCTGCAGAAAGTGAAAAGCTTCCTCTACACGTAATTTCTTAGCACTGTTTAATAAATTATACCGCGACACATCAATGTATGTTAAAGCTGTCATTCCAAAGTCAATAAATTCCAAATGTCCTGATCCATTAGAAGCTATACACCCCAAAACCATAATATTCCCCCACCATGCTTGATAGTTTGAAGTAAACGTTTTGGATGTAGAACAGTTTTATTTTTACTCCAAATTTTACGAATGCTTGGTGGTAAGAAAATTCCGAATTTTCTCTCATCAGAAAAAATTACTGTTTTTCAAAAATACAATGATTTGCTTCTGTATGTGAAAGCGAATTCTATGCATTTTCGCCAATTTGTTTCATTGATGAATGTATTTTACTTTGAGGCTCTTCCTTTTAAATCTGCATTGAGAAGAATATTTCTTATTGTTTGAGGTAATACTCTGATGTTAGAAGATGTTGCAAGGTCTCCAGCAAATTTTTGAACTGAACTCATAGGATTTTTTAAAGATGTTTTAACAACACTCCTTTTTTCCCTCATGGTTAATTTGCTGAGAAGTCCTGATTTTCATCGAATTTCGATGCATCCAATTTCTTCATACTTTCTCATCATGTATCCAATAGTTGTAAATGGTAATGTAATAGCTTTTCTGATTTCTTGGTATGATTTTTATTTTTATGAAGCTCAAAGATATGATTTCTTATGTTCAAAGGTACCTCTCTAGTTTTAAGTACCATTCTCAATTACTTCAAGAGCAAATTAGATTAAATGCCAGACAAACATAATATGAAGTTAATAATATTTAAAAACTACCAAATTATGTTACAACTTTGAACCACAAACATTATAAACACAGTGCGAATCATGCTGTGGAAATGTACAAATACATTTTTTGCAAGAAAATTTTAAACTTTTCCAGTTATAAAATTTATTTTACACCTTGATCGAAAATTTCTGTCGTTTAATTTAAAACGCACAGTAAAAACACTCTATTAAAACTATTCGTGTTAAAATATCTGTTTTTATTTAGTTAAAAATTAAAAATATTAGAGTGTACAAATAATTATTTAGCCAACTGTACGTTCTATATTAAAAAAAATCTTAATTAGGAAAACGAAAATGTAGTTAACTAGATTATATTAGTTAAGGAGGTATTATATTTTGAAAAAAAAATTAATTATAGAGCTCTCCACAACGTAATTGTGGAAAGCTTTGTATATTATACTTGTGCGTACCTTTGCTTTAAGACAGATGCGTATTTTTATCTATTCTGCAGTATTTTACTTAACCCTTAACTGCTGTGACAAAAATTGTCGCATAACTAATGTGAGCGATCTGTCAGCCCGCTTAATCTAAAGATGAATAACTCTCAGAGATAATAAAGATGATAACTCTCAGAATACAATTTTCGTATTACACTTTATATATAGGACTAATATACATAAAATTCAGCTATTCAAAAGTCTCTAGAGATAGTAATAGGACTCCAAACGAAACAAAATTTATCAGTATCTATAGTTAAACTAAAAATTGGGAGTTAAACTCCAAAACTTGAAAAACTCAGCGGTCTGTGAGACCGCTTACAGCGGTTAAGCGTTCACCGGTTCCTACAAGTTTAAACAGGTGCGATCGAGGCCAAACTACACTGGATTTAGAAGCTAAGAAGCTTCCGTTTGTCATCGAATTCTTGGATTTTTGAAAAATCAAGCTATTGTCAGCTAAACAATAAAGTGAAAAATTTAAAAATATAAGATCAAAATTCCAAAATTTAAACTTGGCTAATTTTCTTGGCACGCAGCGCTACTTTTTTCACAAGGTTTAAACAGACAACTACTACACTTGAAACCTAATTACTACCTACCGGACATGTTTGTACAAACGTTGCTTCATATTAAATCAGCCAATGCGTATCTTTGTCTGTGTATCTGTACTCCACCTACTCTATTTATCTTTAAAAACTAAAAGAGTAGTTTTCCTTTGGAAAAGGAACGAAATGTTTCATCTTACAACATTAACACTAAGCCTTTAATTAACAATATTTTATGTCTAAAGTTTTAATATATCAAGAAAAATTGATAACACATCTGCCAAATCTCTGGATTATTGGATACCAGTATTTTAATACAAAAAAATGTTATTTTATTTACTTAGAATTTTCAGGAGATTTTATAAAATACCATTTTCTCTAAAATAAAGTAGGGTGCAAAAACAGTTGGTAACGCCTCAATAACTAGACACATTAATATATCAGAAATTACAGAAAGAAATTCATCTCTCTATCAGCATTAAAAAATTTCTAATCGTCTTTTCTTGTATATATTTAACGAACTTTTTCTTCAAGAAATTTTTACCGTCTACTCAACCATTGTTTTACTATATCCGATTTTATCCCGCTTAGTATAAGAAAGCAATAAAAATTCCCCTATACAGACTGAATGTGGGTATCTATTAAATATGATACATAGAGTATGAAATGTTTCACGAAGTTTAACTGTGTTTTTATTTTAGAATTTTAAAAACTGCAATCATAAAAAAATATATATATATAAAATAAACTTAATTGAACACATATTTTACACAAATGGAATTATGGAGAACACATAATAGATAACACAAATTTCTTTATCTTGCCTAAAGTTAAGAATATCAACCAGCATCTACTAGAAGGTAGCTCAAATCAAGTTAATATTTAACTGATGTTACCGGTTTCACATACTACTGTTTTTTTTTTTTTTTTTTTTTTCAATTTTTATAGTTTAACTTGTAATTTTCAGTTTAACTACAAACACTACCGAAATTTTGTTTCACTTGCAACTTTAATACTATCACCATAGACTTTTAAACAGGTGAATGTTAATTATGACAGTCCTGTACAAAAAGTCTAGTACAAAAACACCATCATATGAGTTAATAATACATTTTATTCATCTTTGAATTTTTCGATCTCAGAGACCGCTTCACACTAGTTTTTTTACAATTTCTGTCACATCAGCTAAAGGTTGAAGCTGATATATCCGGTTTCACAAGCACATATGATTTTACCCAAATTTTCCTTACATAATCCTCGTTGCATTTTTCGATTTTCTTTTATAATTGATGTACTTATTTTTAAAAAATAAATAATGAAAATCGTATGCTTAAAGGTTGAAGCTGATATATCCGGTTTCACAAGCACATATGATTTTACCCAAATTTTCCTTACCTAATCCTCGTTGCATTTTTCGATTTTCTTTTATAACTGATGTACTTATTTTTAAAAAATAAATAATGAAAATCGTATGCTTGTATTGAAAAGACTTTCTTTGCTGCAAATACAATTTTTTAACATATCTGCTGTACTCAAATTTGGCTATTCCGTATATTTCATTGGGTGTTTGTCTAGAGGCACTCACTTTTTTTAAAATCAATTTTTCATTTATTGTTATTTTTATATATTTTTCCTTTAATAAAACTTTTGCCTTTTAGACAAACATGTTTTTTCTTATTATTTGAAGTACAGGGTGATTATAATTAAAGTTACAATTTCAAAAATTGATAATTTTAAAACTATTGGTCAGAATGACTTGCTATTTTAGCAGAACAGTCGTGAGGCAATGGAATTTTGTTTGGCAAAGGAAAAAATGGTTTCAAAATGTGCCGATAGATGGCGCAGTCAGGGTAATGTCAGTGAAAAGACAAAAAATGTATTCGTTAAACACAGGAATTTTCTTAACCAAAAGGGAAAAGCAGAATTCAGGGATTTACTAAAATGTATTAACCAAAAGACAAGAATGCGTGTTTACAGCGACAACAGTGATAATGACAAAAAAGGAGAAAGAAATAGCTTCATGGAACAAACACCTTACAGATGATTAAGGCATAAGTTGTTTGATAAGAATTCCGCTTTGTTCCGCTACTAAATGGAAGCGCAAAATGGCATACTCTGCAACAGATCGAAGGGTATCTGTACTGATGCAATGGGTGTGGTGTGTAATACTTGCCTTCAAGTCGGCTAGATTCTGAATCCACCCGCTGTAAATAATATTCTTCAGGTACCCCCAAAGCCAGAAATCACACGGGTTTAAGTCGGGGAAATGCGGCGGCAACGCTGTTGGAAAATGGCGGCTTATGATCGTATTATCTCCGAAATTAGCACTCTGTAGCCGCTTTACAGGAATGGCAACGGTCGGAGGAGAACCATCTTACATAAATATCGTGCGATCCACACACTGGCGCTGCTGAAGACATGGTTACGCAATAGTGCTTTATACTTCTTGTCGTAACCGTGCAAAAAACGGGACAAGCAAGTGTGTTGTCCTAGAAGAAAAACGGACCGACGATTATCGCTGCCGTTATTCCGCTTACACAGTTTTCTTTTCAGACTGAAAAGTAAATGGCAGATATGGTGTAGCTGGGGCGGATTCTTGGTCGCCCATATCCTGCAATTTTGTGCATTTACAAAACCTTGAAAATGAAAGTCGTATTCGTCAGACCATAGAATGTTCCATGGCCACCCGTTGTCCACTTTCATTTTGGCAAGAAATTGTAGTGCAAAAGATTGACATGCTCCCACGTCAGCAGGTAGCAACTCTTGCACTTGAGTTATTTTGTACGGATAACAGCGCAAGATGTTCTGTAGGACTTTACGCAGCATGCTGTTCGGCACATCTAGCAATTCCCCGTGCACTACTCATTTCAGAATCACTGTTAGTAGGTTCTTGTAATGCTGTAGCCACGTCTTCTAATGCCGCAGCCGAAACTGGTTCCCTTCGTCTTTCTCGTTTAACGTCAAATGGACCGGTTTCTTCAAATTCAGCAATCATTTTTCGCAGACCATTTATGGTTATTGGACACCTTTTTATGGATTTTAATGTCCGAAAATCCCTAGTAGCTGTAAGTGCACTGTCATCATTTTTGTATTAAAAAAAATCTTCAAGAGCTGAGTGCGGTCCTTCATAATCAAAATCATGATGCAGCATTCAGGCAAAGAACTGGTGCTCTGCATTTTTATGGCAGCAATATCTACGGTGGGAATGCCATGTATCAGTAATTTGCACATATTTAGATAATTCGAATCCTGATAGCGCCATATATCGGCAAATTTCGAAACTATGTTTTTTCTTTGCCAAACAAAATTCCATTGCCACACTATTGTTCTACTAAAATATCTAGTCCTTCTGACCATTAGTTTTAAAACTATCGATTTTAGAAATCGTAACTTTAATCATAATCACCCAGTATATCCTAATTTACATTAAATGGAATATAGAAACGAAACTAGTGGCAGAGGAAGGTGTACCATTGCCTTCGGAATTGTACTGACTGATCTTAGAAGTTAGAATTACTATAATAACTATCTTAAATGTACATTTAAAAAAATCCCTGCCGGCTCGGCCTACAGGCGGAGGTAGATTTCGAAGTTGAGATTTAATTTCATCAATAAAAACTAAATGATGATTTGAGATAAACCCTATTTAACAATTTTATCTGGTCGCTTTTGACGAATTTTTAATTTTCTTTTTTTAAAAGCTAATTTTTTCATCATATTAAGGCGCTATTAAAAGAAAAATACTCTTTTTTAAAAAGGAAAATTTAAGACCTGCTGACGTTGTTTTTTTAACAGACTTATAAGCGACTTGTGTTTTTATTTTTCATTCAGTTAATTAGTACTTGATTTATAAACATTTATTTTCACACTAAGACGTCTTATTCAGTATTTTTCGTTTCTATCACTTCGATAAATTCGATTCAAAATGTCAACGTTGACTGCATTTTTTGAAACATATTCTGCCTTTATCAAAAAATCTACCAATACGGCATATTATATAGTTTTTGAATAAGAGAGCCTGCCAATTGGATGCGTTTGAAATCAAAAATGAATTTAAAAAAGATTCAGAAAGTAGGCAGCTGAGCTTATAGCACTATCGCATCGAAAAATACGGTTTAAAAATGTCCACATTGACAGCATTTTTTTTAACATCTTCTGCCTTTATGAAAAAAATCGACCAATGCGGCACGTTATGGAGTTTTTGAATAAGAGAACCTATCAAATGGATGTGCTTAAGAGCAAAATTGAATTTAAAAAAGAATCAGAAAGTAATCAGTTTGGATTTGGGTATATGATAATTTATTTCTTCAAACGCTATGCATTTTTAATTTGTTTTTTCTGTAAGAATATGTTTTATCAAAAACTTGTCAGTATTAAAGTTGAAGATAATATTAAGAAGATTTATATTAAATTTAATTGGATTTGATATCTGGTGAATTGATGAAGTTATGAATTTTTTTCTTCTTTAACCCCAATCATTTCTTTTCGTTTGTAGCTCACAGGCTATCATAGCCTGAGAGCTTATGTGCCCGCCCGTTCTGTATGTATGTACGTTCGTTCGTGCGTGCGTGCTTACGTGCGTAACGCGATAACTCATGATAAAAATATCCCATACACTTAAAATTTTGTATATAGGTATATCCTAATAAGACGCTTCCCTGATTAATTTTTGGAGTCTATTCGATTTGTATGAGAGGGGGAACGGGGGGGTCATGCCCCTCCCCTTAATTGATATAAATGGGTTTTTCATGCAGAAATATTAGTTTTTGTTCAAAATTTACGCATTGGATCATTCTGATGAAGTACTTCCGTGATTGGTATTAGGTGTTCATTGGATAAATATAAACAGGGGAGATGGGGCCCCTCCCCTTAATTATATAAATGGGTTTTTCATGCAGAATTGTCAGATTTCGCTCAAATCTCTGAAAAGTTGTGGAAGTTTAATGGTTATGTACATAAAAGAGGGGAATAACTCCTCTTAAATTATATAAATGGAATTTTATTAAGAATATTTCGATTTGCTCTGAATTTTGGATATGGGTATTTTATACGATAAAGCATGCCCTTGATCAGTTTAGAGGGTTCAATGATTAAGTATAAAAAGGGAAAGGGGGAGATGTTCCTCCTCCTTATTTTTTTTTCCGAACGGATTTAACCCTTGAAAATATAAGGCTGTAATGTACAATTAGTATGCGTAGCCTGTGAGCTCAATGCCATCAGTTTAACTGGGCAATATTCTTTTTATTATTTATTTATTTATTTATTTATTTATTTATTTATTTATCCCTCTAAGCGTTTGGACCGTAATATTCCGTACACTAAGCTCCAGGTTTCACTGCAATATAAGCAATGTTTAAGATGTTATAATTCTATAAATTTAATGAATTTTCAAGCATTGAAGAATGATTAAGACTGTCAAGGATTACATTTATGTTCCTAAATAAGATTTTTTATGTAATATTGAAAGAATCATATTTTATTAGCAATTAAGAAAAAATGCAGAGAAAAAAACTTTACAAATTTACCCATTTGCAAGACGCTTGGGGGGTTATTTTTGCATTAAGAGCTGGTCTTATCAAAAACTTGTCATTATAAAAGTTTAAGATAATATTAAGAAGATTTATAATAAATTTATTTTATTTGATACCTTGAGAATTGACTAAATTACGAATTCTTTTCTCCCTAAAACCTGTTTTTTTCGCCCTTTGAGCCCATTTTTAATTTAACAGATATCTGTCATACGCAAATTATTGACGATTTGTCCAGAAGTAATAATAACACTAAACTGATTTACTATCTATTATATTTAAGAAGTTATAGGGGTTTGTCAGTTTTCACAATCCCCCTCTCTATCACCCCGCTTGGTCCGATTTTACCCATTAACGAACTTGACCAAAATTCCCGCCCATTTATTTTATTGAACAGTTTGGAAGAGTTTTGTGTAGAATTATGGAAGTTATTGTGTCCATAAAATGTGATATAGATAGATAGATAAATACATGCTAACAGTTTTTAACTGGCAGGTGGTTTTGTAGTCTAGGGCCATGATCAGTTTAGATCTGCATAACTTTTTCAGAAATTCCTACATAGAAGGGAACGTAATAGGTAATATTTCTTATGAAATGTACCTTAAAGTTGTAAAAAAAACTCTAGTAAAAAACCGTATGTAAATGAAAAATTTTGCAAAAAATTGGAATCAAACACGTACTTCTGAAGTTACTTTTTTTATGTTTATAATGAGCAATTTAAAATAATTAATATTTTTCTTCTTTAAAAAGATGCGAACTTTGTCTCTTTTATGCAAAAGAAAATTTTTACATTTTCCGAGTGACATAAGCAACAGATACACCTTATCAATCTTCCAAGCCTAGTGATCGGCCCACCTGATACATCATCACACAAAAAGCATCTTGCCAATGAAAAATGAAAATGGAAAATGGAAAACGATTTTCGGAAAATAGATTAATAAATAAAATTATTAGTAGTAAATAAAATACAATTAGCAAGTAAAATTATTATTTAAGTGAATTGTAGGGTAAAGGACGTTTAAAATTGGTGTCTTTATAATCTGTCAGACCACCTGCGATCTCAATTTAAAGTAGTAGAAAAAGCGGATATTTTTACTGGCTTTCTGCTTGGAGTTTCGACGTTTTCCATGGACATGTCTTGGAGACGACATTTTTTGAGTAATTTACGCCAAAAAATAATCAAACGCTATATATGTGAGAGACTAACTGAATTTAAAGTTTTATTAAATTCCGAGCATTAGCTCTTGAGATAGAGTTTCCACAACATATGTGTTACATACAGACATAGGCATTTTCTGAAAACAGTCCGTCTGTGTCCAGTGTTTCTAAAACGTATGAATCCACCGAAAACCGGAAGGCAAAAATTTTCACGGACCCATATCTTTTTTCTTTTAAAGATAGAAGAAAGTAAAAATTAAATTTTTAAAGTGTAAGTATATTTTTACAAGGGAAAGGATTACTAATGGCATAAACTGAATTTTACACCACAGCTATTTCTTTTCATTACTATTTTTAGCGCCATAGCTTATTTTGTTAGAAAAAAGTGCACGTAGAAATTTCAAAGCTAAAGTCTCCTATAGTTCCAGCAATAAATTCCACTAAAATTTTGCCTCTCTTTAAATCATAGGGGGAACTGGGGGACATTGATACAGCTTTTTTCAAAAAAAATTTTTGGTATCTAGAAAGCAGAAATTTCAAATTATTTTTCTATGTGATGTCAGCAAAACCTGTGTAGTGTGTTACAAAAATGTACAATCGTTGTTTTATATATTATTTTTGCATGTAATTTTAAAAAAATCAAAAAAAGTAATTTGTATCAAAGTGTCCCATCCCCGGGGCAGATTGACACACTTTGAAACGTCTGGGAAAAATGGAGACAAAATAACACCAATGCAAATTTTTCACAAAAAAATAGTTAACAAACCATTTTATATATATTTATAGACATTAAAATCGCACACAATTTATTTGTAAGAGATATTAAAGCAATCAAAATGAAATGTATAATGACCTGATGTTCTGGCTGTTCCTTGTATGTTTGTTGGCTGTGGTAACTTTGTCATATCTGGCACTTTAACCCCAGAATTCTCTTCTTAGGAAAGGTGAAAGAATTACCAGGTTTTCTGTTTATAAATCGGTTTACAAACAGAAAATAAAGGATAATTATATTAAAAATTATGTTTATAATATAATTATCATGTACTGCTCTGCAGCTTGCTTCTCTTACTTAACATTTCTCATGTCGATAATACTTTTTTCTCTGGAGAATTCATATAAATTTGAGATTTGCCAGGCTGCCGTCCATTTCTTTCGTTAATTCTACTAGCATTAGATATTGTGTAAGTTTGTACGTCTTCTGTTTGCAAAAATACTATAAAATGTTCTAATATAAAGAAATTAGAGCTATTTCACTTCAATAAAAACTAATAGTAGAAATTTTTGACGATAAATGGTTGAATTAAGAAGTGTATGGTAAAAATATAAATAAAAGGTAAAGAAAAAATGAACTAGAAAAGGATTTAGGTTGTATCAATGTGCCCCGACAAAGACTGTATCATTGTGCCCCATGCAGCCATTTTAAATAAAATGAGTCGCAAATCCAACACATCATAATTTATCTAACAATAAAGAATGAGGAACTGATAAAGATTAGCGTTACTTGCCAGGGAGGGTATTCTTTTCGGTTGAAAATACTGGAACAGTTGTATAATACCATTTCAATTGTAAAACTCAAATTTACTTTTGAGCTACAAAAACAATTAATCACCCATCCCATTTCATCAAACTATTGAATCATTCCAAAACTTTCTGTATGTAGTTAATTTCACTAGTATCACCTTTTGGAGCTGTTGTGAAACTTCCTGTAATGACCCTGTGTGCTGTACAGGGGGTGTATCAATGTGCCCCAAGTATCAATGTACCCCAGTTCCCCCTACATGATTCAGCATGTTTACTATTGTATATTTTGAGCTGAGCAGGCTGAAATTTTTACCGATTTTTAAATTGAATAAATGGCTAATTGGTGACTGGTTAGTACTGAATAATTTTTGTAATTGTAGAACATACTGGAACAGAAACAAATAAACATATGGTAGGTCCGTGGTCTTATTTCTTTAAGGGGGCTCAGGGGTTGAAAACTTTTCAAAAAATAGATTTTTTTATGATCTAATTTGATTATTCAATTAATTCTTAACTCAATGCAAAAAACCGCATAAAAATATTTGCATTTTTAACGGAGTTATAAGCATTTATGTATCAACACTTTCATAGCCGCATCCATATAATTTCAACTTTAAGTCGCGTTTTCTCAAAACTTGATTTTTGATGACTACCACCAAGATTTAAAAAAAAACTATTTGATGGAATTGCTTAATTTTTTTTTTTTTTTTTGCATGCATATAACATCATTATCTAGATTATGAATTAATACATTTTAGATAGTTTAATATTTTGAGTATTTTTAATGGAAAAAAAGTTGTATTTTTTAGGGGTATTTTCAACTTTGAGAGATTTTTTAATACTGTTTTTATTAAGTGATAGTTATATCCTTAATTCATAATCTAGATTATGATGTTATATGCATGCAAAAAAATTTAAGCCTTTCCATCAAATAGTTTTTTTTTTTTAAATCTTGGTGTTAGTCGTCAAAAATCAAGTTTTGAGAAAACACGACTTAAAGTTGAAATTATATGGATGCGGCTATGTAAGTATTGATACATAAATGCTTATAACTCCGTTAAAAATGCTAATATTTTTATGCGGTTTTTTGCATTGAGTTAAGAATTAATTGAATAATCAAACTCAATCATAAAAAAATCGATTTTTTGAAAAGTTTTCAACCTCTGAGCCCCTTAAATAATCAGCAAATTCACGAATACCGTTCCAGAAGGAATTAATGAGCATTTCTTTCATCATGTGTAGCAGAGAGGAATTATTTGAACGAATTATTGATGCTTTTAGCTTTACGAATAACTTTTCTCTGAAACAACTGAAGAAGCACACGGCTAATTAACTGCTTCCATAAACATGGTGATAAATTTATCAAGTACACCTAGAAAAAAAAAGATTCTTTAATATATGCATTTTCCTCGTTTTAATAAGATTATTTTATGTATATTTAATCGCCATTTTTCTTAAACGAGGATGGATAATAGAAAATCGATATCTTAAACATCTTTCTGCATAGTTTATGTATTTTTTAGACTTTTTTTAACGATCGAAATAGTAATTTATATTTCCAACATCACATGTAATAACTTTCTTTTCTAGGAGGAAAACCAACATAATTAAGACACAATAAACAAGTCATTACAGACAGTTTGAATGTTTTTCAAAAATAAATGTCTTAAATTAATGTAGAATACATCTAAAAATAACACTTATCTCTCTTTTTACTTTGAATTTGGAACAGGCAATTGAAACTGTTACGGTAATGAAATAGTTGAAAAATGAAAAAAAAAATGAACCAATTTAAAAACAGCTAATTTTTTTCAAAGAGCACATTCATGGAAAAAAAGAAGCTAGTCAAAGTGTGTTTGATACAGCTTTAAAGATCTAAAAGTTTCAAATTCAAATCGTTAATGAACCCTGGTGAGGAACATGAGTTGACATAGGATAGATATAAAGAATTAAAATGATTTTTTTCTTGTCAGGTTGCCAGAACCACGTGCCTTGCGTTGTTTTAACCGAGGAATTTGGCATGAAATCGCTTTATGTTGATAGTTGAGGTCTTTCTGCTGTGTAGTCTGAAACAAAATGATAGTCAACAATGCATATTAATCCATTAATTTTGACAAGATTACTCGTTACAATATCTCAGACTAGTTTTTAAATAGTCATAGTCTATTAAAAGATAGCTTACAGTTTCGAAATATGAATATGTTTTTCTTAAATGTTAAATCTTCACATTTTAATATTATTATTTGATAGAAAAGCTGAAATAAATTTTCATTACCTCATTTAATAAATAACTGGCTAGATAAATTTTATTAGTAATAGAATTTTTGAGAGTGAATGAAATAGGCTGTAAAAATAAAAACGTTAGTAATAATGAATAAAAATGCGTTAATTAAAAACATTTTAGTTGAGCTAAAGCTAAATTTAAATTATAAAATCTATAAAGTATAGTAGTAAATTTTTTAAAATAATTTTTTTACTGATATTGCCATTTTTTTGTCCCAAGCATACACTCAAAAAATGGTAATATAATTTAGACAGTATATAAAACAATTTTATCTGAAGTACAAATTTAGTAATCTATTTATATACAGGGTGTAATATGTTATCTATCGCCGTCCTTTAATTTTTCAACCGTTGAACATACAATTTCCAGTTGCAAAAACGTTTCAAATAATGCAAATATTAATGTTGTGCCATTGTTTAATGTAAAAAATCAATTTTACAAAAATTAATAAATCTAACTTTTTATACGCCCCCCCCCAATTCCTATAGTTATATTTAGTAAAAGTTTATATATATCAGAACAAATACAATACAAAAACGTTTACTTCTGCACTACAAAAATTGACAGTGTTATTAAATTCTCAATTTTGAAGTCTTTGCACATGGTTTTGTCTTTTAGGGATCAATTAAGAAATGAATTAAAGTACTTAAAGATCGAAGTCAGAGTGCAATGTCCTTTTTACGGCGAAGCCTCCTTTAGCCGGTATCACCAAATCAAGGTATCACCAAAGAGGCTTATTTCATCTTATAAATTTTAGCTGACCTCTATCCCTCTTTGGTGATACCCTGATTTGGCGACACCGGCTAAAGGGGGTTTTGCCGTAAAAAATACATTGCACCCTGATTTCGATCTTTAAGTATTGTAATTCATCTCTTAACTGATCCCTCAATAAAAGACAAAATCATGTGCAAAAATCTCAAACTTTGAAATTTAATAACTCTTTAATTTTATTTAGTACAGCAGTTAGATTTATTGTGTTGTATCTGTTATGATATATGTAAACTTTTACTAAACATAACTATAGGTACTAGGGGACTGTATAAAAAGTTAGATATCGAAATTTTTATAAAATTGATTTTTTACATTAAACAATGCCTTATCATGAATATTTACCTCATTTGAAACTCTTTTGTAACTGGAACTAAATGTCTACAATCAACGGTTGAGAAATTAAAGGTCGGCGACAGATAACATATTACACCCTGTATACACTATATGGCCAAAGGTAACCGGACACTTGCGATTTTAGACATTTTGTTAAACATCTAGAAAATGAGGAATTATCCTGAAACGCTAACTGTGTAAACATAATAGTACAGGTATAACATTCCCGTGAAAAATCTTTCCCGAAACTCAATACGGGACCGTCAACAAATTGAATAAGTACAAATATCTTCTGGATAACCCTGTCAAAACTAACAAAATAAGCCAGCTGGCAAAAGCGTTCAATCTGTTGACTATGATTAAGTATTTTAATCTAATAAACTGTGTTCATTTTTATGCCGATATCATGTATACTCGTAAAGAAATTAAGGTTTTCATAAAAACTGTCCCAAATTTTTCCAAGTTTTTTCTTATAATTTGTAGAGTTCTTAATATAAAATAATGTTCTTTTCCGAAAATATGACAAACAACATTGTACACAATACTTTGTAATCAAAATTAAATAATAATAAAAATTTTATGATACATGAACAGGTTTACTAAATAATTTTTCATTGCGTATGCGTGAACGGTATAAAATTCCATTTGTTGGTTATGTTAGTTTAATGTATAGAGAAACTTTGGCGAAAGTCTCAAAAACATAGCTTTAAAATTCTGAAAGTAATCGTCGATAGAATAAGCTCAAAATCCATTATTTGCAATATGAAGCAAAACATGAGGGGTTGTATCCTTTTATCCATTGATTAATGTCAATATAGAATCCACAAAATGGCTCGTACTACTATATTTGGATACAGTCCCTCATTTTCTGCTCCATTTTGGGAACAACGGATTTTGAGCTTATTCTATCATTGATCATTTTCAGAATTTTCAAGTTATGTTTTTGAGACTTTTGTAAAAGTTGCTCTATACATTTAGCTAACACAATAGGCAAATGAAATGTTGATAGATTTCAAACATGTGCAATGAACAATTATTTAGCATATCTGCTCATTTTTCATACCATTTTTATTATTTTTTATTCTGATTACAGGGTACTGTGTACAATATTGATTGTTTTATTTTCGGAAAATAACATTATTTTATATTAAGAACTCTGCAAATTATAAGCAAAAAACTTGGAAAAAATTTGGGACATCTTTTATAAAAACCTTAACTTCTCTACGAGTATACATGCCATCCGCATAAAATTGAACACAGTTTATTATAATAAGCCACTTAATCATAATTTACAGTTTGAACGCTTTTGCTGCGTTAGTTTTGACAGGGTTATCCAAAAGATATTCTTTCATTTTCGATTTGTTGATGGTCCCGTATGGAGTTTGCGGAAAAAATATTCACGGAAATGTATGACCTGTACTATTGTCCTACATAATTAGAGTTTCAGGATACTTCCTTATGTTTTTTCTAAATATTTAACAAATTGTCTAAAATCGCAAGTGGCTGATCACCTTTGGCCATATTGTGTATATAAAATAGTTTGTCCGGACTGATTCATAATCAACGCGCAGTCTAAACTACTAAACCCAGAAACATGAAATTGGAGGGGAGAGGAGGATACTACTAAAGACATTCCCCCTCTTAACGGGTTAAAATGGGGTGGGTGGAAAATTATTAATTAATCTGCCAAATATCTCAGCAACCGTTTTAGATCGGAGTGTGAAATTCCAGAAAATAAATCTACTAAATACTATAATTGAACACGGTTTCAGCGATTTTATAAATATCTCTCTAAAGAGGTTAAAATGGATGGTCGAAAATGTTAGAACATGTGGCATATCTCATGAAGCGTTTTAGGTAGGAGCTTTAAATTTCAGAAAATAAATCTAATAAAAAAAATAATTGAACACGTGTTTCAGTAATTTTTTTTCATAAGATGTTAAAAGGGGATTGAAAGTTTTAAAACGTTTGGCATATATTAGCAGCTGTTTTATTTTACAGCGTAAAATTCCAGAAAATAAATCTAGTAAAGAAAGAACTAAACGCGCATTTCAGCGATTTTACAAACTTCCAAGGGTTCCGGGTTCAATTCCCGGCATGGCCATTTTTCACTATGTTGTTTCAACGCTTTATTAGCAAGTGATAATTCACGTAATAAATATTCAATAATTTCAAGCGTAATTTCACAGCTGAAAATTTAAATATGTATTCCTCAATGCTGGGTTTGTTTGTGTCTCATGTTACGACTCAAGTTTGTGTGCTCATGAAGACTGTTCCACCTTGTACTGCAGTGCAGACTTACCAACATATAGCGGTGAAAAATGTCTAGCTGGTCATCGTCCTCGTATCTTAAATGATACAGCCCTTGGAATAGCATTCCGGGTTCCATCTCCCGCGTTAACATTTTTCGCCATGTTGGTTCTACGCTTAGTTAGCAAGTGGTAATTCACGTAATAAATATTCAACCACAAATGTTTTTAATATTGCATTTGAAAATTTTGTAGTACAGAAAATAATAAATCAACCAGAAACATGTTTTTTATTGAACTAAGATTTGTAAAAATATAATACATGTGAAACATTAACTTATTCATAGTTATTCCTTGCTTTATATGTATGTCACACTCGCGTGACTGAAGAGCTGGTGAGTTTTCACAAATTAGGAAATCAAATCAGTTATCAGGAAATTAAAAATATCGAATATTTTGATCTTTGTTTATCTTTCAGATTACACTGAGCACAGTTTTTTGAAACACACACACACACATACATACATATAGATATATGTAAACATATTGTACAAACTTTCCAAAACTGAGGAAAATGTATTCAATAAGAAATGTTTTCTAAATAAAAAATCCATTCTATCCTTCTCTCCCCTAACTATATTAAAGAGTAAGGACTTTCGGTGAAACAAAATTTATGTTCATGATTGTTATTATTTACGCGATTTCTTCTTAACAAAAAATTTTATTTCATGTCAATCACTAATTTACGACGAAAAAAAAAAGAAATGCACAGATTGTGCAAATTATTAAAAAATAGTTGAAATTCAACAACTAAAAGAAAAATGCAATTTGAACTTTTCTTTTTAGTATTATTATTGTTTTATTGTATAATAACACGAAATGTAAATGCAAACTCCTCTTAAAAGTGGCATAATACTAAAGTATATTTTGGTTAATTTAGATATAGATTCAATATTTGCAGCATATCATTTTATGCTTTAGTTCAACAAGATTCTGAATCAGATAAGTCGTAAATGAGACACCATTAGCAGTTATATGACACTGTGCCGAAATTTTTAGAATGACATTTTCCATGCTATATTTAAATACGGTTTTGTATTCAGGATTTGAACATAACATTTCCTCAATATTTGAAACAAAAGGTTATTGTTCTCTTTGTCCTTTTAGAACTAGTTGGATGTGCTATCCAAAAACTTTTTTCTATTTAAAAAATGTTAGTACTTAAAAATTCGCTATCACAATACCAAAATTAAGTGGCAATTATGGAAATTTTAATGATATGATATTCTGTATATTAGTCCATGAGGTATGACTATAGCTAAAATCACGTAAGTTATGGAAAATGCAGCGTAGCAGCGCCAACTTCTGAGGTGATAAACACCGAAACCCAATATGCGGCAAGAAATGTCAACATCTATAACTGAAACTAAAGTTTGATGAAAATCCGTGCATTAGTTATTCAGTAGAACTACTGCAGGAATCATTAAAAATGCAGTATAGCAGTGCCACTTGTTGGACAATTTACACCAAAATATAAGCAACTCATATTAAGGACTAACTGAATCTGAAGTTTTATAAAAATCCGTGCTTTAAGTCTAGAGGCAGAGTTACTGCGGAAATAGTAGAAAAAAAATGTAGGATAACAGCGCATCTGTTGAGCGATTTGCAACAAAATGCAGAAAACGTCAACTCGTGTCAAAGTCTAACTAAATATAAAGTTTGATAAAAAATCTGTGAATTCGTTCTTAAGATTCTATTGCGAGAATCGTGAAAAATGCTGCTTAGCAGTGCCACCTGTTGGGCGATTTTTACTAATACCTAGTCATCCCTAATTCCTCAGGTACTAACGGAATATAAATTTTTGTTAAATTCCGTCCATTAGTTCACATAGAATTCCCAAAATATTAATGACACATACAGACTAACAAAATCATAGTCTCACAGACAGACATTTTGTAAAAAACATGTTTTTTCGTATCACTGACCCCTAAAACGTGTAAATACGTCAAAAACTGGAAGTCGAAAAATTTCACGAATCCAATACTTTCTTCTTATAAAGATATAAGAAAGAAAAAATTTTCATATAAATTAGAAAGATGAGGAAAGGGTCATTCAAAAAACTCCAGTTGACAATTACAGATTTATTATATTTATACCTTTAGAATAAAAAAGTTCGGTATATGGTAAACACATTTAATGCCATATAGCCTAAGGTGCCTAGTAACGGGTGAATATCACAAAATAGGGAAATTCCTGTCCCCACAGTAAAATTCCTATTAAATGTTATATCATGCAGTTGTTTTTGCCACATTCTAATAAAAAATATCCTTAAAAGCATTTTCAAGAGATTTTACATTTATAATAACATTAATAAAGCAATTAAAAGTCTTAGAAATTCAGATTGTCATTTCCTGTCATGACATGTCAAACTGCGATGTGCGCGAAGTAAAGGGATTTCTGCTATACTATATAAATATATTTTTCTAGTTTTTTTTTTTTTTTTCTAATAGATATTCATACCTTATAAAACAAATATGTGAAAAAGGTAACAATTTCTGTATTTTACAAATAATTTTTCATGATCAAAATACGATTGTCACCGAAAATGAATGCAATTTTCCTGACCTGTATTTTAGTTCTTTATCAGGTATAAATATGGTGCTGCAGACCAATTCGTTTTATTTTTGACGTAGTTCAAGTCAGAAGTAGTAAAATCACAGCTACCAACAAAATATTTAAGACATTTCCTTGAAAACAATGCCATTAAAGTCTTTGTAAAAATTGAGTAGACTTTTACTAAGTCGTTTCCTTGGCTTCCATAAATCTATCTCTCTATACATATATAAAATAGTGTGTCCTGACTGACTGATAATCAACGCGGAGCCCAGACTACTAAACTTAGAAGCATGAAAATTGGGGAAAATACACTTCTTATGATGTAAACGTGCACTAAGACGGGATTTTAGGAAATCCCCCCTCTAAGGGAGTTAAACGGGGGGGGGGGGGTCGAAACATATTGCTTTATCTCAACAGTTGTTATAGGCAGGAACGTGAAATACCAGATTATAAATGTACTAAATCAATAATTAAACATGTATTTCAGGAATGTTACAAATTTCTCGCCTAAGGGGGTTAAAAGCAGGTCCAAAACTTTAGAACATTTGGAACATCTCAGCAGCCATTTTAAGTAGGAAAGTGAAATTACAGAAAATAAATGTATTATAAAAAAGAAAATATATATATACTTCATATATATATATATATATATATATATATATATATATATATATATATATATATATATATATATATATATATATATATATATATATATATATATATATATATATATTGTTCATCTTTAGAATTCTGCTAAATTGTTCATACATTTGCGATTTCATTTTAGTTATATATACAGGGTGAGTAATAATTTTCGAAACAATAGACTATCTCCTTAAATATTGCCCCTAGGCACAATACTTGCAAAGTTTCATAAAAACAAGGCGCTAGATTTTATTATATTAATTGCAATTCCATGGGAGATATATTTGAGAAAATACAAAAATAAATTTTTATAACGCCCCCGCAGGATAAAATTTCCAATTATGAATTTTTTTCCTTATCCATTCCTGAATTAAACAAAAAAAATCATCTTGAAATCTACAAATTTCACAGAGATATTAAAATCAAAATTTTCCAAAATTTGTCACTTACATCACTTTTCCTTACCTCTGAGTGGCGAGTTCTTGACACAATTTCAACGCAAGATAGGGATCATTAACAAATTACACTTTAATAAAAATCGATTTAAAGCAGTGCTTCTGCTTTGGACATAAAATAGCAGCGTATAGATTTTACGTTAAACCTTCTTTAAAAATGTTCTGGTGGCATCTGCACTAGAGGTCTACACGGGTCAAAACATCTAAGTCCGGTCCCCAACCGATCCATAGAATAAAAAAGTTCAGCTCGGCCTGAACGTGTTTAAATCATAGATCAGTTCAGCCTTGAATTTCTACATAGATTTTTACTTCGCTATGGTTAAAAATTACTTAATATGGAGGAGTTCTGACGAAAAATACTTATTAGGGGGAACTGGGGCACATTGATACAGTTTTTTCCTAAGAGTTTTTTGGTGTCCAGAAAGTAGAAATTTCAAGTTATTTTAACATGTGGTGTCAGCAAAACTTGTGTAGTGTGTTATAAAAATGTACAACCGTTGTTTTATATACACTATATTGCCATAGATTATGGGACACTTGCGATTTTAGACATTTTACTAAATATCTAGAAAATTACATGAGGAATCATCTCGAAACTCTTAGTGTATAAATATAATAGTATACGTCATACATCTCCGTGAAGTTTTTTTACCGAAACGCCATAGGGGACCGTCAACAAATTAAAAAAGAATGAATATCTTTTGAATAACCCTGTCAAAACTAATGTAGAAAAAGCGCTCAAACTCTAGATTATGATTGAATGCCTTATTGTAATACACTGTGTTCATTTTTATGCAAATAGCATGCACACTCGCAGAGTAATTAAGGTTTTTATAAAAATGGTCCCAAATTTGTCCAAGTTTTTCCATTATAATTTTCAGAGTTCTTAATATAAAATAATATTTTTTCAGAAAATATGACAAACAACATTGCACACAGTATCCTGTAATCAGAATTAAAAAATAATAAAAATTGTATGAAAAATGAGTAGGTTTACTATATAATTTTTTACTGCGCATGCGTCAAAGACATCAAAATTTTATTTGCATATTATGTTAGCTAAATGTATAGAGCAACTTTTGTAAAAGTCTCAAAATCATAGCTTGAAAATTCTGAAAGTAATCGTCTATAGAAAAAGGACAAAATCCGTTGTTTCCAAAATGAAGCAAAAAAATGAGGGATTTAATCCAAATGCAGTAGTACATCCCATATTGTGTATTCTATATTGACACTAATCAATGAATATATGGATACAACCCCTCTTGTTTTTGCTTCATTTTGAGAATAACGGATTTTCGACTTATTCAATTGACGATTATTGTCAGAATTTTCAAGTTATGATTTTGTGACTTTCACAAAAGTTGCTCTATACATTTAGCTAACATAATATGCAAATGAAATTTTGATATCGTTGACGCATGCGCAGTAAAAAATTATTTAGTAAACCAACTCATTTTTTATACAATTTTCATTATCTTTTAATTTTGATTACAGGGTACTATGTGCAATGTTGTTTGTCATATTTTCTGAAAAAAATAATATTTTATATTAAGAACTCTGAAAATTATGAGGAAAAAACTTGGAAGAATTTGGGATCATTTTTATAAAAACCTTAATTACTCTGCGAGTATGCATGCTATTTGCATAAAAATGAACAAGGCTTATTACAATAAGGCATTCAATCACAATCTGGAGTTTGAGCGCTTTTGCTACATTAGTTTTGACAGGGTTATTCAAAAAATATTCATTCTTTTTTAATTTGTTGACGGTCCCCTTTGGAGTTTCGGGAAAAAATCTTCACGGAGATGTATGACTTATACTATTATATTTATACACTAAGAGTTTCGAGATGATTCCTCATGTATTTTTCTAGATATTTAGTAAAATGTCTAAAATCGCAAGTGTCCCATAATCAATGGCAATATAGTGTAGTATATTTGTAGGTAATTTTTAAAAATATAAAAAGTCATTTGTACCTATGTGCTCCATCCCCGGGACAGATTGATACACCTCATGGGACACTATGATACGTTTAGAAAAAATGGAGACAAGATAACATCAATACACATTTTTCATATAAAATGAGTTATCAAACCATTTTGTATTTATTTATAAAAATTCAAATCACCCTCAATTTATTTGTAAGCAATATTAAAGCAATAAAAATTAAATATACAATGACCTGATGTTCTGGCTGTTCCTTGTCTGATTGTTGGCTGTGGTAACTTTGTCATATCTGGCGCTTCAACCTCAGCATTATCTTCTTTCTTAGGAAAGATGAAAAAATTACCAGGTTTTCTGTTTATAAATCGGTTTATAAACAGAAAATAAAAGATAATTGAGTTAAAAATTTGTTGATAGTAGAATTATCCTTTGCTGTTGTGCAGCTTGTTTCTCTTACTTAACATTTCTCACCTCGAAAATACTTTTTTCTCTGGAGAATCGATATAAATTCGAGATTTGCCAGGCTGCCCTCCTTTTCTATTATTAGTTCTACTAGCACTAGCTTTTGAGTCAGTTCGTACGTTTTCTGTTTGCAAAAATACTATAAAATATTCTAATATAAAAAAAAAAAAATTAGAGCTATTTCACTTCAATAAAAACTAATATTAGATATTTTTGGCGGGAAATGTTTGGATTAAGAAATGTATGGTAAAACAAAATAATAAAAGCTAATGAATAGAAAAGGTAAATGAACTAGAAAAGGATTTAGCTTATCTGTAGCTATCTTGGGGCACATAGGCTGTATCAATGTGCCCCATACAGCCATTTTGGATAAAATGAATCTCAATTCCAACGCTTCATAATTTACCTATCAATAAAGAATGAGGAGCTAATAAAGAGTAGATTTACTTGCCAGGGAGGGTATTCTTTTCGGTTGAAAGTACTGGAACAGTTGTATAATACCATTGCAATTGTACAAATGAAATGTACTTTTGACCTACAAAAACAATAAATCACCCGTTCCATGTCATCAAACTACTGGATCATGCCAAGATGTTCTGTATGTAGTTGTGTACACTAGCATCACCTTTTGGAGCTGTTGTGAAACCTCCTATAATGACCCTATGAACAGTAGAGGGGGTGTATCAATGTGCCCCAGTTTCCTTTACAGCTTTTCGCTTCATGTTTATACATTTTATTATTAAAGAAGCGTCAAAAGCTGTGATATATTTATTTTATCAATCAATCGCTATGTATATGTAAATGTTTCACTTATATTTTAATAGCTTTAATCCATATTCCACATGTTGGAGACTTTGAAAAAAGCTATACGATAAAACCTTTTAATACGGATTCACATAGGAAAGAAAAAACATCTTTCGTTAAAACTAAGAGATAATTGTTTTGAGCAGTATAATTACGATTTAGTACATGATTTGATAGCATACTTTTATAGCATGGTATATGTTTGATAGTCATTGTTCATTGGTTTAGGTCGTTTAGGTTGATTATCTTAGGCTGACCAGAACTTCGTCCAAAATTAAAAAATCCCACTCTGGCAAGACAAGCTATTAAAACTAGATTCAAGAAAGCTGACTGGTTTAACCCTTTCCAGCACAGAAAATGTCCGTTTGTAAAATGACGAAATTATTGACTGATACCAGAATTTAAAAACGAGCTTTTAAAAAAATAAAAACTTGTATTTTTAAGCTTTCATTATAAATGTGAAATTTTATTAAAATAATCTTGGTGTCATTTGTAAATATGGAATTAAAATTATGTGGCTTTGCTGTGAGATTATTGTTCCGTAAATGATTAAACATGGTGGTAGTTCAGAGAAAGATTCGAAAACATTGGATGTTGTGGGAAGAGTACAAATACCTGCTTTATCAATACTCCCAAGTCATCCAATCAATGATTCAACCACCAACTTACTATTGCGCATTCTAATGTTTTAAAAATTCTACATTATTATTAAGCTATTGCATAGCTTTTATCGCGGGCTTTGAGCGCGGCGACCCAAAAATTCCGTAACGAGGAAAATCCTAACACATCCGTAACGAAAAAACCTAACACTCGGCTAACTTCGTTTCAGTTCGGCAGACTTCGGCATGGTATCATTCGGTAGACTTCGGCAGACATTGACGCGGTATTTTTCAGATATTTAGAGGATATCAAGTCTCAAACTTATATTTCTTATTTCAGTTACTATAAATCTATAGTTTCAATAATAAAAATTCCTGATAGAATGTGTATAGAAAAGAATCGTCTTAAGATAAAACAAGATAGGATAATGTAGCTTTTGGTGATTGGAGACCCGCCCAATGCTGAGGATCGAAAAATTTAAAATGCTTATAACTCGCGATCTAATTTTCGTAGCGCGGCCAAATTTTGTTTGGTAATTTATTATGAGACAGTGTTAATTTTTGGTGACAGGAGACCCCCACGGTGAGGGTCGAAAAAGTTAAAATGCTTATAACTCGCGGTCTAATTTTCGTAGCGCGGCCAAATTTTGTTTGGTAATTTATTATGAGACAGTGATAATTTTTGGTGATAGGAAATCCCCCATGGTGAGGGTCGAAAAATTTAAAGTGCTTATAACTCGCGATCTAATTTTCGTAGCGCGGCCTAATTTTGTTTGGTAACTTATTATGAGACAGTGTTACTTTTGGTGACAGGTGACCCCCCCCCCCCACGTTGAGTGTCGAAAAATTTAAAATGCTTATAACTCGCGATCTAATTTTCGTAGCGCGGCCAAATTTTGTTTGGTGATTTATTATGAAACGGTGTTAATTTTTGGTGACAGGAGACCCCCCCTCCCAAGGTGAGGGTCGAAAAAGTAAAAATACTTATAACTCGCGATCTAATTTTCGTAGCGCGGCCAAAATTTGTTTGATGATTTATTATGAGACAGTGTTAATTTTTGGTGACAGGAGACCCCCCACGGTGAGGGTCGAAAAATTTAAAATGCTTATAACTGGCGATCTAATTTTCGTATCCCGGCCAAATTTTGTTTGGTAATTTATTATGAGACAGTGTTAATTTTTGGTGACAGGAGACCCCCCCCCCACGGTGAGGGTCGAAAAATTTAAAATGCTTATAACTCGCGATCAATTTTCGTAGAGTGGCCAAATTTTGTTTGGTAATTTATTATGAGACAGTGTTAATTTTTAGGGACAGGAGATCCCCCATGGTGAGGGTCGAAAAATTTAAAATGCTTATAACTCGCGATCTAATTTTCGTAGTGCGGCCAAATTTTGTTTGGTAATTTATTATGAGACAGTGTTACTTTTGGTGACAGGAGAACCCCCACGATGAGGGTCGAAAAATTTAAAATGCTTATAACTCGCGGTATTTTTCAGATATTTTGAGAATATCAAGTCTCAAACTTATGTTTTTTATTTCAGCTTCCATAAACGTATAGTTTCAATGATAAAAATTCTTGATTAACCTACATGTATTTTAAGATAATAAAAATATTTTAAACGATTTTTCTTTTATTGAACTAATTCTCATTAGTTCAATAAAAGAAAAAAAATATTTTGTTATCGGTCATCACGCTCAAAAAGTGTAAGACAAAAAGACAAAAAAAAAAAAAAAAACAGCATAAATAAAAAATAAATAAATAATTATAATTGCATAAATTGATAAAAAATGCTATGCAATAGCTTTACCGCGGCAGTCCCCGAGTGCCACGCGTATTTTTGTTTTTAAAAATTCAAGTCTACCACCAACCTCTTTCAAATTCCGCCTAAACTTGAAGCTTAAAACTATGCAGTCTGATAAGCTAAGCGTTGCGATTTACTGAAAGATGTAGAAAATAACCTGTTCTACAACTATTCTTATGTTATTCCGCGGATATAAGCACGATTTATTCTAATTTTTGTTGAAAGCATGTGTCAGAGCACTTTCAAAAAGCTGTATTTGTACACTTTAAAAAAATTATGCTGGTTTGAACCATCTTTTGATGCAGCAATATTGGCAACAATATGATAATATAATCTTGTTCCAATTTTGGCGCTATGGATCTACAGGATCTCTAAATGTTGGAATGAGGTTTCACCATCTTAAGATTGGAACTATTACCACTCCCAAAACCTGTCCAAACCATCTGAATGTTAATAAATTCTATTTAGAATATGAATATGATCAATTTTCAATTTGAAACATGATAATGTACACTTCCATTGCAAATCGATTTTAGAACAATTGACAAATAATTACACATATAATGCTTACGTGTAAGAGTCTCGAATATCTTGACACGTCTCTGGGCTTATAATAAATGAATAATATTATTTTTGATTTAATGCACACTCTACCTAAACTGTATATGAAAAATACAAACATTCGATGTGACTATCAGTTCAAAGACTCAAATATTAATTTTATTCCAAAAGTTTTATTAGTTAGACACAATTTATGTTATTTCATTATTAGCAAAAATGCGTTTCGCAGTCAACACTTTTAAAAATTGTTTATTTCCGAAAAGTAATTATGAGTGAAGAAATGCAATTTGATAGAAAGGAGAAGTTAAGTTTCCTTGAGGTAATGTGATTTTTTCTTCAGCTTTATTTGCCAAACATATTTTTCCTAGTAAGAAATGAGTCAAAATGTTCCGTAATTTAGTAGTATAAAAAAACTAGTCGTTAGGAGCAACCGCAATACTTACCCAACATGGATATGCATATTACAAATTTATTTATTTATTTATTTATTTTTTGCCAAAATTAACCTTATACTATATTAATTTCCTTTTAACAATACTCCGTACTCATTTCAACTTATTGAATTAAAATCCTGTTATTAGATCTAATTTATTAATCTTTTAAGAAACTATATAAATTCCTTATTCCCCTTAAAAAACATTTATTCCAATATGCGTAAATTTAATAAATAGTTCTAAATTAAAAATATTCTTAATTAAATTTTATTTCTTAAAATTCGTAATAAAACTCATTTTTTCCCTGTTTTTATCAACCCTTTTCTAATAAAGTCTTATTAAATTTATTTCAAAACCATACTTTTCAAAAGTATCATTATTTTTATTTATTTTTCTTTTTTCTTCGCGTTTGATATTTATTGAGTATCAATTATTTCATTTCTTTCCTTTTTTGTGTTAAATTATCGTCTGTGGAATAAATTTGAATTTTGATTTCGATTATAAATTAGTTAAATAATAATCTTTTAAAATAAAATTTATCATCTGAAAAAGATTCGAGACTGTTATGTTTAACCTCGACGCTAGACATTAAATTCTGTTTACATAAAAGAATCGTGGTAAGAGATTATCGAAAATTTTAGAAGCTTATTATTATTGACTTAAGTGAGGAGGGACAGGATATAAAATACTTTTTTTCTTCGATGATTCGGTTTTAGACGACTTGAGGAAGCTATGTTTTTATGATGGAATGTCGCTCCGTGAAGAGCATTTTCCGCTCTTTGTGAATGCCTTTTAATAAACTATTTTGGAGCAGCTGATGTGTAGTTTAATGAAGCTTCTACATTTATATAATTTTTCTCGCCACGACTCCTGTGATATAAAATGGGGAAACTTCCGGATAATATTACTATCTCTTTATCACAAAATGTCACATGCATGATATAGTATATGAAAATAAAACATGCGCAAACTATTATAAAATGCATTGCAATTCCAAAACAAAATTTAAACGTGTACTTAAAAGTTTAAAGATCGAAAAACAACGATTAGAGATGCACAAATAAAGCATGAAAAAGTAGCAAACTGCCGTTTCGAGTCTACTATCATCAGTGCAAAACACAGCGAGCTTGAAAAAGAAAAATTGAGAAAAGAGACAGATAAACGTAGGCCTGTTACGGCAACTGGTAACCTGTTACGGCAACGATCCTGCCAAAAGAAAAGCTACCAATGAGAAGAAGGCAGCATCATAAACTCGGTGGACAAGTAGAGACATCTACCGGAGAATGAACAAAACAAAAACTAAAAAGCAAATATATATATAAAAAACATTAAATTAAAGATTTCCAAATGCTTGGAAAATAAGGAGCACTTGAGAGTACCAGTTTCTCTACTCTCGATCAGAAATTCTTTCAGTAATAAGAATTCTTTTGAATTTATTAAGAATCTTCACAGTTTTAAGCTACAGGGACACATGATGGTTTCTTTTGTTGTTTCTTCTTTATTTACTAATGTTTCGGTTGAAGGTCTTTTAGATTGCCTGAAGAAAAGGCTTTGTGAATTTCATTTCTCTTTTTTTTTGTAATCGAGGCGCTAATTCTTCTCACTCGTGCTTGCTTGTCTCAATTCTTTTGTATTTTTAATGAGAATTTCTTTCGTTTGACCGATGGTTTGACTATGGGTAATCCTCTTAGTCTGATTTTATGCGATTTGTACATGTACTATTTTGAATTAAAATTCTTTGAAATTTTAAAATTTCAATTTTATGTTCGTTATATTGATGATATTTATGCTTTAGTTGAAATGAATTCAGATATTAATCATATTCATTCTGTTATAAATTCTATTGATATTTGCATTCAATTTACTTTTGAAGTTGAATCCAACAGTTGCCTTTCTTTCCTTTCTTTCCTTGATGTCCTTGTTATTCGTAATGAAGATAATTTTCACACTACTGTCTTTCTCAAACCTTTGGCGGTCTGTCTTCAACCTCACACGTATTCTTCTCATCCTTCTAACCAGAATTTTAACCACTTAATGGTCGCATTAAATTACGGTTTAAAAATTCAAAATTATTATTCCCACAACTTTTTTGAAAAAAAAAAATCATCTTAGTTAATGACAAGTAAAAGAATACCAGAATAAAAACAATTACACTATTCTGTGAAACTGATGGGAATCAAACAATTCTTAATAAAAGCTGTGAATCTTGCAGCCCGTGAATGTCTTGGGCGCGACGATTAAGTGATTAAAACTTTTGTTTTTCGGGCTTCCAATGTTTCCTCAACTCCTCAGTTACTCAGTGATGAACTTAATTATCTAAAAGCTATTGCTGTTGATTGTGGTTATTCCCCTAATATTATACATTCCATTCATAGAAAATTGAGGAAATCCAACCATTCCGAAAAGAATTTTAATTCAAACTCTAATACTTTGGTTGTTTTACCATTTTTTCCTAAAATCAGTCAGCAAGTTACTAAAATTTTAAGAAGGTTCAATTTCAATTCAATGTTAATTTTTCTCCTGTTAATCAAATTCCTTTTTCAAATCTCAAGCACCCCATTGATCGCTTAGATAACTGGAGTATTTACCAAATTTCTTGCCGATGTGGTCTTTCTTGTATTGGTCAGACTAAACGTGCTCTCAGATTTCGTTTAAAGGAGCATAAAAGTTATGTCAAAAATCAAGAACTTAAACGCTCTTCTATTACTCAACATTGTTGGTCATAGGTTCAGCTGTTCTTCAGCCACCATTAGCCATAAGTGACCCTCTATTCTTGATCTTAATTTTTGGAAAGCTTACCACATCATTAAAAATTATCACTCCTTAGTCAATAACTCATCAAGTACTCCTTATTTTCCAAGCATTTGGAAATCTTTAATTTAATGCTTTTTTTATATTTGCTTTTTAGTTTTTGTTTTGTTCGTTCTCCGGTAGATGTCTCTACTTGTCCACCGAGCTGTTCATGTTGATTTCTTCTCATTGGCGGATCGTTCCCGTAACGGGTATATAAGCCTGCGTTTCCGTGTCTATTTCCTCAGTTTTGCTTTTTCTAGCTCGCTCAGTCTTGCAGTGATGAAGACTCTCGATAGTATATTCGAAACGACTATTTGCTACATTTTCATGCTTTATTTGTGCATTTCTAAACATTGGTTTTCTATCTTTAAATGTTTTTGCACAAAGGCTTTATTTCCTATTTTAAAGTATATTTAAATATTTTAATATACATAGTAATGCTCTATTAATGAATTACTGTTGAACCAATTTCGACAAATTATATAAAACGCCAAACTACTCAAGTAGTACCGAATTGCGTAAAAGAAACATCCTTATAACTCCAAAAATAATAATGCTATTATCCAACAGTTTACTGCGTCGGAATAAGTGTCTAATTTCCAATTAAAATTTTTCGTTGAATTGAAATTTGAATGAAATACAGGGTCATGAAAAATCGAAAAATGTGGAAAACAGGATTACAAATATCTCAGTAACTAATAATCCAATCGAATTTCTTTTTTTTTTGTGCAAAATTTTTGTTATTTTATTGACTTTGGCATGCACTCCTTAAATTAAAAATGTTGAAAATTTTTATTAAATTATTATTTCTTTCATCAGAACGAATTTTTCGAGAGTCCGAAAAAAATAGTTCCAGATAATCGCGGTTACTGATATTCAATAGACTTCTTACAATTATTACATACTAAATATGTACCAAATTTCAAGTGTCTGTCTCAATTTATTCAGGAAATAGAGCGTTTACAGACAGACAGACGGGCGGCAATTTTTTTTCTAAAAATATGTTTTTCGTAATCTCCAGTGTCTGAAACGCGTAAATCCGTTAATTTTTTTTCGATTTTAAAAACGATTGCAAGACTTACCCTATTCTACGTATGATGGGTAAGTAATATGTATATCGTAATTTAGTTTCCGAGCCGAGAAAAGAGAAAGTTAGGGTGTTGAGTAAAACAATGACGTTTTCCCTTCGAACATCTGTCTACGTCACACTACATAGTATGAACGACTTTGTTTGATCTATGATGCTAACCAGTTTTTTTCTAATTCTTTGAACGACCTACTAATTGAATTGAAGGAAGAAGTAAATAAAAATCCTGTCAGTTTCACTCAACATATACATTGCAGGAATTTAAAAAAGAGGTAGAACGAGATGGAAGTCAAGGTAAATACAATTTCTTACAGAGAGTTAGAAAGTTTTAATCGAATGCATTCATATTACGTATGTTATCGATAAAAAGTTCAGTAAGACGAGCTTAACGTTTCTTAGTCAAGAAAATTATTAAAATATGAAATATCTTGATTATATTCAGGGCGATTGTAGATTCATAGTGCAAACTTTAAGGATTAGTACAAGATAATGTAACGATCATTTATTGCGGGTGTGTGTGTGTTTCTGACTGCTGGACAGAACTGAGCTCCTGTAACGGAAATCTTTATTTCGACATGTTAGCATAACCCAAATCCTAGAATGAATTATGTTACTCACTCCTAATCACTTTAATTCAGAGTATTCATAGTGTAAACTCATGCATTTTTTTTACATCTAATACAAAAATAACAGTGATCGTTCGTTTCAATCCTGGTTAATCCCTTCGATATGAGTGAGGCAACTGCCTTCATTACCAAATTGCGTTGTGAATATTTTTGAAGACGGAATTAACTTATGGATCGTAAATAAAACATAACTCTAAATTAGATCATAATAGAATTAAATAAAGTAAGACTCATGTTCGAAAAGATACTAACCATTCTTTAACAACTAACATATAAATTTATTTACAATTATCTTACAAATTGTTGGTGCGTCATAAGACACATTATTTTCAATATAGATAACACAAAAAAAAACAAAATAAAACACTATTAATTCTACTTGTGTAATTATTGTTTTTAATACTATGATTGAATACCAATTGGAGCGTGCAGAACCCCCTACTTGGCATTTTGCCCTACACATTTTGGGAAACAATATAAATTATAAGAAAACCGTACCTTCATATTCTTTTGTGCCCCGCCCTCAGTTAAGGCTCGCATTCGAAAACCTCACAGGCGGTCACACATCAATACTGGCGGACATCACATTCGGATCCTCGGCTATCACACATCATTACTGGCGGACATCATTTTCGGATCACAGGCTATCACACATCATTACTGGCGGACATCATTTTCGGATCACAGGCTATCACACATCATTACTGGCGGACATCATTTTCGGATCATCGGCTATCACACATCATTACTGGCGGACATCATTTTCGGATCACAGGCTATCACACATCATCAGTGGCGGACTTCCCATTCGGATCATCGGCGATGTTGGTAGGTCTTCCTTGGAATTAATCACGTTTTTCCTCTAACACATCTTCGCCTCTCGGAGCGAACTTTTCATCTCAACTTTTTTTGAGGAAAAAAAAAGTCTATATTCTTTTTTTCTTTTTTTTATGGCGGGCGTGGCTAATCAATCTGCCCGAAAAAAATGACCATTCAGTCTCTCGCCCGGCCTGTTCCTGAAAAAAGATTCGTTGGCTCCTTCTTCGAGCGTGGGGGGCTGGCCCCTCTTGTCTGCAACGCACTCCCAGCCGGAAAAATGACCGGTAGCCTCAACTAGAGAAACGTGTGGGGTCTCGCTTAATTGGCTTGTAAATCTACCAATAAACCATTCTTGACGTAAATGTCAAGCGATTGTTACGCGAGAGCCCAACTGGTGCCTTCTAGATACCATCTGAGATAGGGGTCTGCCTTGCTCCTGACATGAATAGCGTTAAACATACACTAGTATTTACAACCACTATACAAAAACATCAAAGGATACAATATGTATAATATACCATTTATATATATGTATCTATAAATCACGGAAGATTGCTGGATGCTTATGTTTCCAGCACTGACAACCAATTATCAACAAGTGGAATATAGGCCCTAAGGATGGAATACTCTTTGTGGGGGGTCTTTCTAAGCGATGCTAAGTGGTATTTACGCAAGTAAATCCAAGGTTCAAAGTAAACCACGAAAAACTCGGAACGGATAGGCCGATGGCCACGATTGGTATCGAACCCAGCACCTGCCGTCTACCAGTTTTGAGGGAAAAACCTCTCGGCCACCTGTGGGGGGCCTATCATTTATTGCATAGGAGTGCATGGGCACAAATGACGCGTTGAAGTACGAACACTAGTGGGGAAATTTAGCCTTTTTTATTTCAAAATCTCTCACTCACACGGGAAAATTCCTATACTGCACTTTTCTTTATTTAATACAGACTTTTTCTTATTAGATGAAGAAGAAATATTTAAAATTTCCGGTATGATATCAAAATTTTTGAAATAAAAACTATCCCTTTTATGTCTTGTCCCGTATTTTGTTTCGTGTGTTTAACAGATTTGCTAATTTTGCGTTTTAATTTTCAATTTACACCGAAAAATTTCAAGGAAGACGTGTTTCTTTGAGTAATCATGAAATGGCTGCCTTAAATAATGAAAAAATATTTGAATTTTCTGATATGGATAAGAAATTTCAAAATAAAAAAGGGGGCCAAATTGACCCTACCTGAACGCGTCACTTATGCCCATACATTCCTATATAATAAATGATTGTTACGTTGTCCTGTACCAACTCTTAAAGTTTGTACAATGAATTTAGAATGTCCTGTATATAGTATATACACATACATATACAGATGTGGCCAGCATATACCCTACATGGCCAAAGGTTACCGGCCACTTGCGATTTTAGATGTTTTGGTAAATATCTAGAAAAATACATGAGAAATTATTCTGAAACTCCACGTGTGTAAACAAAATAGTAGAAGTCATATATTTCGACCAAAATGTTTTCCTGAAATCCAGTATGGGACCGTCAACAAAATGAAAAACAAGGAAGATCTTTTGGATTACCCTGTCAAAACTGATGTAGCAAAAGCAGTATAACTGTAGATTATGATTGCGTGGTTTATTGTAATAAACTGTGTTCATTTTTATGAGGATAGTATACTTAAAGAGAAATTAAGGTTTTATAAAACTGTCCCAAATTGCGCCATGTTTTATGCTTAAAATTTGCAGAATTCTTAATATAAAAAAATGTTCAGTTTAGAAAATATTACAAATAACATTGTACATAATACCCTGTAATCAGATTTAAAAAATAATAAAAATTATATGAAAAATGAGCAGGTTTCCTAAATAATATTTCACTGCGCATGCGTGAAAGTAATCAAAATATAATTTGCATAATATGTTAGCTACGTTTAATAAAGTAACTTTTGTGAATGTCTCAAAAACATAGCTTGAAAATTTTGAAAATTATCGTCGATTACCCAAGAGCTAAAAATCCGTTATTCCAAAAATGAAGCAAAATGATAAAGGACTGTATCCAAATATAGTACTATGTGTATTCTATATTCACACTAATGAATGAATATATGGATACAGCCCCTCATCTTTTTGCTTTATTTTGAGTATAACGGACTTTGAGCTTATTCTTTCGACGATCATTTTCAGAATTTTCAGGCTATGTTTTTTGAGACTTTCACAAAAGTTGCTCAATACATTTAGCTAATATATTATGCAAATTATATTTTGATTGCGTTCACGCATACGCAATGAAGCATTATTTAGCAAATCTGTTCACTTTTCATTATTTTTTTAATATTTTAAAATTCTGATTACAGCACTGAGGACAATGTACAATGTTACTGACGACAATGTACAATCTTATTTGTCATATTTTCTGGAAAGAACATTTTTTTATATTAAGAACTCTACAAATTATAAACAAAAACTTGGCAAAATTTGGGATTATTTTTATAAAAACCCCAATTTCTCTACGAGTATACCAGCTATCTTTATAAAAATGGACACAGTTTTAACAATAAGCCACTTAATCATAATCTGCAGTTTGAACGCTTTTGCTAAATTGGTTTTGACAGGGTTAATCCAAAATATCTTTGTTCTTTTCTCATTTGTTGATGGTTTCCTATGGGATTTAAGGAAGAAATCTTTGCGAAAATATATGACCTGTGTTTTGTTTACAGACCTGGAGTTTCAAAATAATTTCGTGTTTATTGTTCTTGTTATTTTATTAAATGTTTAAAATCGCAAGTGGCCGGTCACATTTTGCTATATATTGCAGATACATCTTTAATCTTTTCACATTTTAGAATAACGTCATTTAAACTTTTACATTTTCTGAGTATTGGGCATTTTTCAGATTCTAATAATATAATGCATTGATTTTGTAGGTGTAATCACCGATTATTTAGTTGTTTCGTTACCATAATATTTTTCTCTAAATTATTCGAAAAACTGCTTTGTACAATATATAATAATAGTAATAATAATAATAATAATAATAATAATAATAATAATAATAATAATAATAATAATAATAATAATATAAAAATATATACTCTTAGTTATTGAAAATAAAATAAAAATTCGTTATAAAAGTTTTAACTGTTATATTAACTTTTTTCTGTAAAACTCTCGTTTTTAAGACCTACACATATTCTATTTTGAAAGAACGGCCTAATTTTGTTCTTGTTTTCAATAGGATTAAAATATCATATATTTTGCACAATTCTCTAAAGCATTTTCATATTTGACGAATTTTTTTTACCCATAATTACGATAAAACATCTCTACCCTTTTCTGTTTTCTTATTATCTGCTAAAGTTCGAAAATTAAAATTATAATTTCAAAGCATAGTTCTACATCATTATACATTATATAAAATTAAAGAAGCAAATATTTAACATACTATCAAAAAAATTTATATAATCAAGACTGGGATATCCTGTTGGCAGAAGAAAATCAGGAGCAGTTAATTGGCATGCAAGAAGGAAATTTTACATCTGTAGTTTTCATGTATTATAAATACATGCAAGTTGAATTTTCCAATCAGAATGCTCATTCATAGTAGCTCTCTTAAACGTCAATGCACTTTTGTCGGCAAATTTATTAATGGTTTAAATGACTTAAGGCATCCATTTTCTCTAACAGATGAAAAATATGATTTTACAGCTTTGTCAATATCATATTCGGAATGAAACCAATGCCCATTTTTTACATTAAAAAATAAACGAAAGTCACTCATAACAAGATCAGGATAATATATATGAAAGGTGAATGCGCTATCACTTTGATGTTTTTTTATTCAAGAAATTCGACTGCAATTTTTACTGAATGAGAAGATATTTTGTCATGGTGAAGCACGAGTTCCTTAAATTCACCTATTGTAAAACTTGTCAGTAAAGTACCAAGTAACTATAACTACTTTCTATCCGTCTAGCTTTATGGACTTGACCAGCCCTGTATGTCCAAAGCATACATTACTTTTTCATTTTTTATTGTCTTTCTAGCATTGTTTGTTTGGGGTCAGCTTCAAAAATCCATACTTTACTTTCTTAAAGTAACGTATGGAGAAACAACAAAAAGATATGCATGTTTCTTCATCAACTATTATTTTAGAAAGAATGGGATTCCTATCTTCATTAAGTAATTTTTTTTAATTGATTATGATACACTCTCCTTTTTAGTGTTCTATTAAATTATGGGAAACCCAGGTACAAACTCTTTTTTTTCATGTATAGTTATTAAAGAATAATTTTACTTATAGTTACAGAACCAAAGTTAAGCTCCTTCTGTATCATTTGGTAGGCACAGCTGTTATCAACGATGATCAAACATTATTCGTACAGCTAAAACACTTTCTGGGATTACAACTGACAGACGTCTTCGTACAGTTTCTTCATCCAGGAGAAAATTTCAATGTCTTCTAATTTCTGCAAAACATCTTAATACAATGGTACAAAATTGATATTTATTCCCATATGCCGTTGTAGATGTTAAAGGCATTCTTCTTGATTCAATCCCATTTTTAACTTTAACAGATGTGACAAAAATTGACACACAATTAATGCGAAGGATTCTGTGAGACCACTCCTTCGAAAGATGAATAAAAGATGTGATTAACTTATAGGATGTTATTTTTTTCAAAAGTTTTTGCACACAACTGTTATAATTCAAATTCACCTATAGAAAGGTCTCTGGTGATGGTATTAAAGTTCCAAACGAAACAAAATTTCAGTAGCGTTTGTAGTTAAAGTGAAAATTATAAGTTAAACTTTAAAAATTGAAAAAAGCAGGGTCTTTAAGACCGGTAACATGAGTTAATATCATGGAAAAACATAGCTTAATAATGCTCTCACGTCAACTTCATTTTCTTTTTTTTCCAAAATTTCTTTTTCAATAGTTAAATGGTAATGGTTGCCATGCAGTATCGTTTGCGGTGATTAAAATTTAAATATCTGACAAAATATATTTTTTAGCTCATATTGTGTGCTTCTGTCTCAAAATTTCAAATTTACACTCTTACTTATATTCAGGGTGTCTATAAATTATTTTCACGGTTTAAATTTTCATTTAATGACATGACAAATAATTTAATTGCATATCCTTTAAGTACAACTTTTACAGCTCAAAGCATCATTAATTAAATAACTATTATATTGAAATAATATTTAATATTAAAATTATATCAAACTTATCAATAAATCATTCGGATTTTGTTTCGAATAATAATATATACGCATATTACTTTCTCTTGTGAATCTCAACATTTTGAATACAAGCGTCTCAGCCTTCCACAATACAATGCCACTAGGGTTGCTTCATAATTGGAGAAGAATACTTAACTGTGTTTGTACTTTTTTTTAAGAGCTTTACTTTATGAGTATGTAATCATATTTTCTATCATGCTCTTATATCAAAAGTTATGAGATAAGAAAACTTCGACCATTACTTATGGAAAACTTCTCTATAAATATAAACAGCAATTAACCATTTATACCCTGACGCGACGGTACGTTTAAGTACTATTAATTTTATGAATTTGATGTAATACGTCAATTGGCAGCAAAGCAGTTTACATTGAGTTCTAGGTATCTTACTCTATCTAGTTCTAAGTGTATTATTCGCTGTGAAAAACAAAGATAATTCTAAATGGATAGCTTCGTTTCAAATATGACATTAATCAGCTTTCTTAAAGTTGAAATGAACGAGTGTAAAATTTCAATTTTGAAATACTTCTATATTTAAATATTAGGCAATGACATTTATATATTTTAAGAAATACGAAGAATAATATTTTCTAGAAATTTTTTTGTGTTGAGTCATAAATATTTTATGAAATGTATATGAATACAGATTTCACTTATTAGCTTTATTAGAGGAAATCTTTCTAAAATTTATTTAATGCTTCCACAAGTTTTCTAACACATTTTCAATAATTCGGTAAAATGATTAAGGAGGTAAATTTTTTATGAATGCACAATTAGGCGCATGAAATATTAAATATGGAAAAAAACAATTTTAATAATAATTATTGAATAATAATACAAATATACAACATAAAACGAAAATGACTACATTAGAATATCATGCCTTTTAAATTTTATTAAAATAAAAATATTAAATGCAAAATTAAGGTATTATATAAAATATAAATATTTATTAATTTTAAAAATTCAATCAGTTGGGTGATGATTTTAAGATAAATCAAACTGAATGCATCCCTCTTAAAAATGCAAACAACATACATACATACATAAAGACAAACCGCCGTGCAGACACATACACATGTCCATATATAGATATGTCTGTGTTCGTGTGCGTATGTGTATATGTATGCGTGCACGTGTATATGCGCATGCGTGTATGTCCACTTGTGTGTGTGCATTTTGTTATTTATGTGTATGCAACCTGTTTTCATGAATTACCTATTTTTCAATTACTATTATATTTACATACTAACAGAAGCTATTAAAATGCAATTAATTATAATCTTAAAAGTATTTTGTTTTTAACACTTTCGAAATAACGAATAACATACATAAATATAAATGGCATAGTATTAAAGTAAAAAGAAAAGAAGAGTAAGATTAATTTTCCGCCACCTCATCAAGAATTGCTAGTACAGTGAACCAGAAAATCTCATTCACTAGAAAATACAGCTACACATTGATGCCAAAGTCATTATGAATGAACTTCTGGAACGATACCATTTAATCTGTGAGTGAATGTTACAGTTGGATGATATCTACTCTTTAATCTTTAACTACATTCTAATTCCAAATCGTTCTCAATGAATTTTTAAAGAGTTACTGCTCGATATCATAAGTCGATGCAGATTTTAAACTGTTTTAGCACATAAAAGTAACTGATTTTGGCTTGACAAATTTCTTTTCTCTTTGAACCCATCTAAATGTTACTTTCAGCAAAGTGTGACACGAGGTAGGATTTTATTGTAGGCTGGAACACAGGTGCCAAACGTCCTGTTACTCACGGGTATGAAGCAGTCGTGTTTGGCATGTTTCCCATTCAGCAAGCTCGTGACAAAACTATTTATATGCCGCACTCATTTCAGCTATCATTGACAGAAAACCTCACTTGTTATTTCACTAGGATCAGGGTCACATTCACTTGAATAACTAAAATGACTATTTCTTTATTTTTTATATGTTTATTGCTAAATCGAATAAAGAGAAAATGTGTAGGTTTAGCTATTGCTCAAAATTCAGATGTTTACTAAATTTACGATTTCAAAAATAAACATATGCGTGAGCACGTGACTATTAAGAAAATATTTGTACCCTATATGGACAGGGCTCTCAATATGGACACCCCTAATATTTTTAAATGTAATAATTTTGATCGAGAGATTGCTAAACATTTTCGTGAAGAAAAGCAGTTGAAAAGATAATTAAGTCTGGAAAGTGTAAAAAAGCGCGTTGTTCGCCATTTAGGAGGAAACTTGTTATTTCGAGATGTGCTGATCTTAATTACTTGTAAGCTTAAATTCTTATTAGATATGGTAAAATTACATTAAATGTTGAAAAGTGGAGTATTTTAGAAAGCTAATAAAACACATTTTCGATTGCTGTTGCATATTTTGCTTAAAATAATTTTCCTTATTCATTTGGTACAAGATTTAGTAAAACTACGCCCGGTTCCTACTATGGACAGCTTATGTCCCCATCGACTACAACTATAAGAAAGAAGAAAATTCAACGTTACCAAGCAATAACTTGAAAAGTAATCAAAGTAGTAAAATTTTTGTTCAACAAGATGCTATTTCCCAAAAACCTTCCTCCAAAAAACCCTTGCAGAAAAATAAAAAGAAGCACCCCCCCCAGTAGGATATCTTTTGGCGAAATCGTAGGTACCAATGGTATGACTTCCTCAACAAAGGAGAGCTGGTACTGCTTCTTTTGCAGTATTGATGCTTTTCAAACACGCGGCATTGCATCACATGTGGCAGATATGTTCATGAGGATTATGTGGGACTTACTGCCCATGGTGAAAAAGTTTCTATTTGTCCATGCTCTGAGCACTGAGTAATAACAGATGTAAATTCGCAGACAAATGCAATAAAGCTAAGCAAAACCAACAATATTACTTCATAATATTTGCTAGTAACTAAGGGGCTTTTTATGGGTCTTCGAAGGGTAAAAACCGAGAATGCCCCCCCCTTTCTAAAATGCATGTTCTGAAGATATTTACTGTCCCCCCTTCTCCTCGGAATACTTTAAGATACATTTTTTTATTCCCTCTCCTCTAAAGTCCCTTGGAAAAGTGGCTCTTCCATACACACTGTGTAGAAAGTCAATAAGGAAATACCTGTCCATAATAGGGACAGGTAGTTCCTTATATGGACACTTGCAAACATTTTACAAGGTCGCTAATTTTAACAATGATAGTCAATAATCCAAAGATAGTGGTCACATATTTTTGGAGTCCTATGACGTGTACAAGGGGGTGAAAAAATACATTTTCTTTAGAGTGTCCATATTGGGTACAGGTACCTTAATTGAAATATAATTTTCACCAACATACTTGTCCTTCCTTCTACCCTGTTCTTCTATTATCTATTCATATTTGTAGTTTCTGTTTTAATTTTGCGCATTTTTCTAATCAAATCCCTTCATTTAAAAACACAGGGATATGCTGATTCAACATTTATATCGTAAAAAGTTTTTAAAAAGTAAAATAAACTTATGCTACATTTCACAATTCTCTGATTTGAAGTTAAATATATTACTATATCAATGTATCAGTAATATGCAAAAGAAAAAAAAAAGCAGTTAATACATCTGACAGTAAATACGGAAATAAAGAATCATGTTTACTCCAAAAAATAAAACCGACAAAGCTAAAACTTTTAATGAAAAAGGAAAGGCCAATGACTGAACATTTTAAGAAATCAATGACATATCAACATATGTGAATATGTTGATATATATATTCCTCTAAAATGTGGATGTGGATTTATGTAGAATTATATTCTTAGCTTAAAAAAATTTTGAGACAGGTAAAAAGTAACAGTTTCGCAAAAAATCTTATTATAACCTAAAGAAACAACAAACATAACTATGAAATAATACAAAAATATAACAAAAATTTATAGCTTTTCTTTTTTACAAGCTGTCTTATGTACAGGACGATGTAGATTACACTACTATAAATTGTATATATTCATTTTGAAATTATTCAGCAATACACATTCTCCCTCAGAAATTAATATACAGGGTGATTCCAAATTTTTTTACAATAAAAAAGGGGTGATAGTACACATCAAGACAAACAATATTAAATAGGAGACCAAGGGTCCAAAACGTTTTCCAAAGGAGATAGCCGCCATTAAAGTTTAGGGACCAAAATTTCAAATAAACATAAAAAATGGAAAAATCGTTCGATTGATTTGCGGTTTTCCCTAAAATTAACCTTTATGTCGGCATTTTCTTGAAATTAAATTATAAAGATAAATTTCAAAAAATGCCGGTAGAGGGCGCTTTAGACTTTGGAGTAACGAACAACTATTTTTTACCGCTATTTTATGGATCTCATTAAATGTTTTCGTAAGCTTAGAGTCAAACTTAAATTTTGAGCTCAAAATCTGAAAGTGGGAGTGGTTAAGTAGCACAAACTGTACTGTGTTCAGAGGGTTCAAAATTCAAATGTTTATAAAAAAAACCGGAAAAATTGATTCATTGATTTACGGTTTTTACTAAAACTATGCTTTATGTCGGTATTTTCTTAAAAATAAATTATAAAGATAAATTTCAAAAAATGTCGATAGAGGGCGCTTTAGACTTTGGAGTAACGAACAACTATTTTTGGAGTTATTTTTTGCATCGCATTAAATGTTTTCGGAAGATTAGACTTAAACTTAAATTTTGAGCTCAAAATCTGAATAGTAGGGAGTAGTTAAGTAGCACAAAATGAACTGTGTTTAAAGGGGGGGGGTGTTCAAATTTAAAATAATTATAGAAAAAGGAAAAATTTGTCGATTTGTTTGCGGTTTAAAATAAAACTATTCTTTAAGTCAGTATCTTCTTAAAAATAAATTTTAAAGATAAATTAAAAAAAAAAATTCATTAGATAGCGCCTTAAACTTCAGAGTAACCAATAATTAATTTTAACCATTATTATTTTGTTCTAATTAAATGCTTGCAAAAAATTATTAAATGTTTTCGGAAGCTTAAATTTAAACTTAAATTTTGAGCTCAAAATCTGAATAATTAGGAGTAATTGAGCAGCACAAATTGAAGTGTCTTCAGGAGTTGAAATTTAACCCTCCCCTCTCCACGAACAGAATTCAATTTTTCCCTACTTAAACACTCCCAACGATTCAGAATTTGAGCCTAAAATTTAATTTTATGCATTTGAAAGCATTTAATGAGATTAAAAAATAATAGTTAAAAATAGTTGTACGCTACTCCAAAGTCTAAGGCGCCCTCTATCGGCATTTTGTGAAATTTATCTTTAAATTTTATTTTCAAGAAAATGCTCATTTAAAAATTAGTTTTAACGAAAACCGCAAACGAATCGACCAATTTTTCCGTTTTTTATAATCATTTGAAATTTGAACCCTCTGAATACAGTTCAGTTTGTCTACTTAACCACTCCCAACTATTCAGATTTTGAGCTCAAAATTTAAGTTTAAGTCTAAGCTTACGAAAGCATTTAATAAGATGCAAAAAATAACGCCAAAAAGGTTTTTCGTTACTCCAAAGTCTAAAGCGCCCTCTATCAGCATTTTTTGAAAATTATCTTTATAATTTATTTTTAAGAAAATACCGACATAAAGAATTGTTTTAGTAAAAACTTCAAATTAATGAACCAATTTTTCCTTTTTTTTTATAATAATTTAAAATTTGAACCCTCTGAACACAGTTCAGTTTGTGCTACTTAACCACTCCCACTTTCAGATTTTGAGCTCAAAATTTAAGTTTGACTCTAAGCTTACGAAAACATTTACTGAGATGCAAAAAATACCGGCAAAAAATAGTTGTTCGTTACTCCAAAGTCTAAAGCGCCCTCTATCGGCATTTTTTGAAATTTATCTTTTTTATTTAATTTCAAGAAAATGTCGTGATAAAGAATAATTTTAGTGAAAACCGCAAATCAATCGACCGATTTTTCCGTTTTTTATCTTTATTTGAAATTTTGGTCCCTAAACTTTAATGGCGGCTATCTCCTTTGGAAAACGTTTTGGACCCTTGATCTCCTATTTATTATTATTTGTCTTTATGTGTACTATCACCCCTTTTTTATTGTTAAAAAAAATTAGAATCACCCTGTATATATTATACAATATGACTAAACAGAAAGAGAATTTCAGAAATTTTTTAGCTAATTAAAAATAAAAAAGGTAACATAGTAAAATAGATGAAATATTAAACATAAGTCAAATGTGAAAAAACTTTTCTACCAAAAATTGAACCGACTTGAAAAACTACTGCAAAGTGAAAAATAATTTTTGTACATAATAGGAATGAGAAATTAAATTAAGAGCGTAGTATTTACCATGCGTATTATTATATTTATGTACATTAATTTGATTTTTTGGAGTCGGTGCCAGCCAAGCCAAGTTATATGTAATTTTCCAATAGGCAGACATCCAAGAATTTACGAGTTTTTTAACGATTTAATATTTAGTTTAAAAAATTAACTTTATTCTTTTATGATTTGCATTGGATACTTAATTTTAATTTTGATATTGGCTTGGCTGGCACCGACTCCAAAAAATCAAATTAATGTCCATAAATTTAATAATACGCATGGTAAATACTAAGCTCTTAATTTAATTTCTTATTACTATTATGTACAAAAATTATTTTTCACTTTGCAGTAGTTTTTGAAGTCGGTTCAGTTTTTGGTAGAAAAGTTTATTTTTCTCTTTTTAGTTAAAAGTTAACGATTTTTTGAAGTCGGTTAATAAAAATTATAATACGGAAATAAATATTGTAAATAATACATGGATGTAAATTTTGTCAGGAGTGGGGTTCGAACGCACGCTCTCTTTCCAGAACCAGAGCTAAAATCTGGCTCCTTAGAACCGACTGGTCACACTAACTGCGATCCAGTCGGCGAGCTTATTAATTTGCGAAAAATCACCAATTTTATTAGTTTTCGCCTAATTACTAAAAAAGTACTGAACCAATTTCAATGAAATGGAAGTGGTACTAATTCGACAGTAGCCTCTTTTTTTTTTTAAGGCTGTTCTCAAAATGCATGAAAATAGCAGATTTTGTTATTCAGAAACTGTCTAATTGCACCCAATTTCCTGTATTTTTTAAACACAATATATCTTTCATAACAAGCATTCAAAGTTGACGTTTTTGAGCACATTTCCCGAAGAAAGCAGGGAAACAGAATAACCGATCGAAAAGAAAAATGTGTGATCACGTGATCGAAACAGCTTAGAACTGGATAGGTAATTTAATTATCATAAAATGGAAAACTAAGTTCGATTCAAAATCGCTTCTATAGTCAGACATTCCAATTATAAAACTTTTTGTTAAAAAACGAATTTGTAAATGTGTCAAAAGGTTTTGCGCTTATTGAGCGTAACAGTTAAGAACATTCTTAACAAAAAACCAAATTGATCGGATGGATAGTTTCGGAGTAATCGGTGAACATACATAGAAAAAAATACATACGCGTCCAAAGGATAACTTCTTCTTCCTTTTCTGAAGTCCGTTAATAATAAAAATTATAATACGGAAAAAATATCGTAAATTATACATGGATGTAAATTTTGTCAGGAATGGGGTTCGAACCTACGCTCTCTTTTGAGAACTAGAGCTTAAATCTGGCGCCTTAGACCGCTCGGCCATCCAGACAGCGCTCCCATGCGTCGGTGAGCTTATTCAAAGTCCATGTTACTTTTAATTTGCGAAAAATCACAAATTTTACTAGTTTTTGCCTAATTACTAAAAAAGTACTGAATCAATTTCAATGAAATGGAAGTAAGGTGGTCTGGTGTAATAACGCCAAGTGCTAATATTTTGCATAATTATGAAATAATCTGGTAAATGACACCTATGTGCTCTGCCCAGAAGGGTTTTGAGTCATATAAATCGCAAAAAAACAGCTTCAAGTTAATTTGTTTCATTTTTAGGTCTTATTGTTTTTACAAGCAACTAAAATTATCGCTTGATCTAAAATTTGCGAGATACGTTTTGTGATGTGAAGACTATTTTTTTTATCCGGAAATACTTTGTTAATTAGATAAATTTGTAGTACATTTCATGGACTATTAAAATATTTTTGAAGATTTTGGATATCTTCTCGAGATAATTTGTAATTTAAAATGTACAGCGCAATAACTATAATGGGGTAATAACGCCAATCCTTGGCATTAATAGCCCGGTTGATTCCCTAAAGTGGCCGAGCTACATCCTAAATACTGATTCAAATAAACACAGTTAAAACTGTGAAATGTTTCTAATAATTCTATTTAAGCGGTCCTTTTTAAGCAAAAAGAAGCTCACGGTCTGATATTCTTTTGCCTCATCCTCCCCCCCCCCCCCCTCACACCACACCTTTATTTTTCTTACACTTTCACAAAAAATTGAACATTTTCAATAGCAAATTGAATGCAATTTGTCAATTTCTAAGTTTGTAGAGTTTGTATTTTTAGAATTGGGCAATCTACATGTAATTATTCCATCTTATTTCATAGTTTTGTTTGCATGGCGTTATTACCCATATAGATGGGTAATAATACCAAATAGCATTGGTCAAGAAATCACGCCATTACATTTTATGAATATTATTTCATGAATATTATAAATGTTATCTGTTAATTTTTTTTTATATAGATAGTCAATGAGTTGCTGTATCAATTGTTTGAAAAATACCAACTAAAACTGAGCCGTGAAAATTGGTAGAACCTTAACGTGGCGTTATTACCCCAGGGTACCTTAGTATTAATTCGAGAGTAGCTACTTTTATTTAACACAAAAACCAAATTAATCGGTTGGATAGTTTCGGAGTAATCGGTGAACATACATAGAAAATAAACTTTTCTACCAAAAATTGAACCGACTTAAAAAACTACTGCAAAGTGAAAAATAATTTTTGTACATAATAGTAATAAGAAATTAAATTAAGAGCGTAGTATTTACCATGCGTTTTATTATATTTATGTGCATTAATTTGATTTTTTTGAGTCGGTGCCAGCCAAGCCAAGTTACATGTACGGAATATCGAGTACAATACACGGAAAAAAATACATAAGCGTCGAATTGATAACTTCCTCTTCCTTTTCTGAAGTCAGTTAGTAATAAAAATTATAATACGGGAAAAATAGTGTAAATTATACATGGATGTAAATAGACACACAAACTTTCCAATAGACACACAAACAAGTATATATAAGTTTTTTAAGATTTAATATTTAGTTAAAAATGTTACTTTATTTGTTTACGATTTGCATTGGATATTTAATTTTAATTTTGGAAATTGGCTTGGCTGGTACCGACTTCAAAAAATCAAATTAATGCACATAAGTATAATAATACGCATGGTAAATACTACGCTCTTAATTTAATTTCTTATTACTATTATGTACAAAAATTATTTTTCACTTTGCAGTAGTTTTTTAAGTCGGTTCAATTTTTGGTAGAAAAGCTTATTTTTCTCTTTTTAGTTAAAAATTAACGATTTTTTGAAGTCGGTTAATAAAAGTTGTAGTATGGAAAAAATATTGTAAATTATATATGGATGTAAATTTTGTCAGGTGTGGGGTTGGAACCCACGCTCTTTTTCGAGCACCAGAGCTTAAATCTGGCGCCTTAGACAGCTCGGCCATCCTGACTGCGCTCCAGTCGGTGAACTTATTCAAAGTCCATGTTACTTTTATTTTGCGAAAAATCACCAGTTTTATTAGTTTTTGCCTAATCACTAAAAATGTACGGAACCAATTTCAATGAAATGGAAGTGGTACCAATTACAGAGTAGGCTCTTTTATTTAACACAAAAATCAAATTAATCGGTTGGATAGTTTCGGAGTAATTGGTGAACATACATAGAAAAAAAATACATACGCGTCGAATTGATAACTTCTTCTTCCTTTTATGAAGTCGGTTAGTAATAAAAATTATAATACGGGAAAAATATTGTAAATTATACATGGATGTAAATTATGTCAGGTGTGGGGTCCGAACCCAGGCTCTCTTTCAAACACCAGAGCTTAAACCTGGCGCCTTAGACCGCTCGGCTATCCTGACTGCGTTCCAGTCGGTAAACTTATTCAAAGTCCATGTTACTTTTAATTTGCGAAAAATCACCTATTTTATTAGTTTTTTCTTAATTACTAAAAATGTACTGAATCAATTTCAATGAAATGGAAGTGGCACCAATTAGAGTGTAGTTTCTTTTATTTAACACAAAAACCAAGTTAATAGGTTGGATAGTTTCAGAGAAATCGGTGAACATACATAGAAAAAAATACATACGAATATAGCGTCGAATTGATAACTTCCTCTTCAATTTTTCTGAAGCGGGTTAATAATAAGAAATTGTAATACGGAAAAAATTATTGTATATTACACATGGATGTAAATTATGGTAGGAGTGGAGTTCGAACCCATACTATCTTTTTCCAGAACCAGAGCTTAAATCCGGCGCCTTAGACCGCTCGGCCATTCTATTTGCACGATGATTGGCCAACTTATTCAACAGTTTTAACTAGCAAAAAATCACTAATTTCATTAGTTTTTGCCTAATTTTTAATAAAGTACTGAACCAATTTCGATCAAACGGAAGTGGTACCAATTCGAGAGCATATCTTTCATTTAAAACAAAAATAACAAAAATCGGTTGCATAGTTTCGGAGTAATCGGTGAACATACATAAAAAAAAAAATACATACGCGTTGAATTGATAACCTCCTCTCCTTTTTGGAAGTCGGTTAAAAAAATACATACGCGTCGAATTAATAACTTCCTCTTCTTTTTCTAAAGCCGGTTAACCCTAAAAATTGTAATACGGAAAAAATTATATAAATTGTACGTGGATGTAAGCATCATCAGGAGTGGGGAACCCACGCTCTCTTTCGAGAAACAGAGCTTAAATCTGACGCCTTAGACCACTCGGCCATTTCGTCTGCACTCCAGTTAGAGAACTTATTCAATACTTTCAACTGGCGAAAAATCACTAATTTTATTAGTTTTTGCCTAATTACTAAAGAAATACTGAACCAATTTCGAAGAAACGAAAGTGGTACCAATTTGAGAGCATCCTCTTCCATTTAAAACAAAAATAACAGAAATCGGTTGCATAGTTTCGGAGTAATCGGTGAACATACATAAAAAAAATACATACGCGTTGAATTGATAACCTCCTCTCCTTTTCGGAAGTCGGTTAAAAATGTTAAAATTTAATTTAATATGATTAAATGTGACCCATATTACTTGATAAATAAATATAAGCTATTCTGTACATAAGACACGATAAATTGTGGATCAAATTTTACACGCAATTTTTTCAATGCCGAAGGAAAACGCGAAGCCACGAGTAGAAAATGAATGCATGAATACTCGCACGGGCACATAAACAAAAACTTTACGTTAATCAAAACAAATAGTTAAAACAAAATGTAGTGATTCATGCATACACAAGAAGTGTCGTCTGACCGAGTCATACGTCAATCTGAGAACGTGGTCAGTAACCGCAAGAGTCCTGACCCAAACACGTCAAAAACGCAACAAAAAAGTTTCTTCGACACGAAATCCAACCTGGACTAGAAATACTAAGAATTTAAAGAAAACCGAAATCAAACGAAAATTATCTCTAATTTAATACATTTATGGAAAATAGTTTGCAGTCATATCAAATATAACTTTTATGTAAAAAAAATAATAATAAATAAATAAACGTCTAAAGATACATATTTATATTCAAATAAATAGTTTTTCATCTAAAACGATAGTCTAGATCTAGACTTTCATTTGAAAATTTGAGATAAAACCAATCCCGAACTGAAACCGAAAAAATAAGAATCATACTAATTCAAACCCGACTCAGATCCGGGTCGAGTTTAAGAGAAATCGGGGTGCATGACTCTATGCAAGATGTTGGTCACCGCTTCAAGCTCAACAAGATAAATTTGTTTTGAATGCTCAAAAGTGAAATACTTTCTTGATCTTTAGATGTAATTTTAGATAACGAATTTTGAGTTGAAAAATGTACAAAAATGTACATAGGCTCTGTTACAATTCCTGCAAGTTTGAATTATTAAGATTAATTTATTATTATGACTTTTGTAATTAGTGAATAATTAGAATATGTCTTGATTAATATAATTTATTAGAGAAATATTATTTGCTCAATGAATGGTTAGAATTAGAATATAGTCTGGATAATTTATTAGTCAGACATAACAAATTTTAAAGTACAAATTGGAGAGATTTTATCAGTTTGAGATGGTGATTAACATTTTGACGATTTTATTTTAAAGGAGATACGTGGAACAATTGCTCATATTTTTAATTTACTGTTATATGAATATATTTCTCTTAAATATTTGGTTTCATAAATGAAAAAGCGCTCCTGGAATTTTGAAATTTTATTGATTAAATTTTCTTTTAGAACGATATTATAAAGCATAGTAAATTATTCTTTTAAAAAAATCACAAAGAATAACAACAATAAATAAGTAATAATAAACGTTCTTGAAATCTTCAGCAGCTACAAGATAACTAATACAGAAACAATCACTACTTATATTTCCCTGTAATGCGCTGAATGGTTCTATTTTTTAAATAAATTATGACAGGAATAACATAAACAAACGTATATTTTGCTTATTAAAATTGCGAGATTTGAGGAGTTACTCTAAGTAAACAGCTAACGCAACTGTTTCTTTAAAATGCGTTGAGTCTTGCCGTGTGTGAGGAAACAGTTTCGTCAAATATTTGAGAGTTTCCGTTTCTTTAAAAACAACAGAATGAACTTAAGATGAAATGATTGTCAAAAATAATGAAATAAAGCTAAAGGATTACTGAATCGTCAAAAGTGAGAGTTTTATTTATGGGAGTGCATACTAAAAAAAACAGAACACTACAGCAAATAAATTTTAAAGGAAAAATTACAATAAATAATATTTCCGTAAGAAAATCCGCTCGCAATCCTTGTTCATTTTAAAATATATTTTCTTTTAAGCCGAACTCGAACACTTGGGCATAACGTTAATAAGAATGAAGCTATTTTAACTTTTAATAGATTAATTTTGCTTTGTGCTCAGTGTGACATTCTCTCAAGAAGTGGTTGAAGTTATAATCATCTGCGTAAAAACTAATTTGAATTAGCTGTCCCATATTTTAGTATGTATCCACATATAGGAAAATGTGAATAACAATTCCGAGGTGAACCCATCAAATGGACCCATTCTAGTCTCGATTTTGATTCAAGATGTGTATAGAAAAACGTATCTGCCTAAATACAAATCTCATGTATCTCAAATGAACTCCGTTCAACATGTTTTTTTTTTATAATCTATTCAAAACTAACAAAATTCGATGCTGTCATTAATCGTTATGCTGTGTACTTCAACATCTTTTTAGAGTACGACATTTTACACAAAACAAAGTAAGTTGTAAACAACATCTTTGACTTTATCGTTTTCAGTAGAGATTTAGTCACGCGGACAAATAGTTAGGCCACAATCAATCTATTTGTATGAAATCCACATATAGGAAAATGTGAATAACAATTCCGAAGCAAACCCATCAAATGGACCCATTCTAGGCTCGATTTCGCTTCGAAATGTGTATAAAAAAACTTATCTACCTAAATACAAATCTCATGCATATCAAATGAACTCTGTTCAACATATTTTTTTATAAAATATTCAAAACTAAGAAAATTTGAATGATGATTTGTGCAGTCAACAAACCATTTCAGAAATCGGGTTCAATCCTTTCCGATACTGGCAAAGTCTGTTTGTAAAATGAGAAATTATTCACTGAAAAAGGAATTTACGAACGACTTTTTTACAAATCAATAACTTCCTAAGCTTTCATTGTAAAAGCAAAATTTTATTTACATATTCTTAGTGCCGTTTGCAAGTTTGGAATTAAAATACGGTGAGCCCAGAGTAGGAAGACTGTGCCAACAAGGGTTAAAGCAAACTTAACGTAAACAATACAAACAAACAATTCATTCATTTTTATATGATTTAATGAAATAAAGTAAAATAAAAACTCTCGCGCATGGAATATTTTAACCGTGGTCTACGTAAAATCACTTCTATTAATATATAAATTAAAAATCGTAGCTTAGTTCACTACAATGCAAACCATAATCTAAGTTTCAGTGATATATTAGCATTATAATTGTTGATAATTATATCCTGTCCGGAAAGCGGATCACAAGTGCTTTTTTCTCATCGTCCGTCGGAAGTATGAGAAAGATTTATCATTATTTTCGAATTAACAAATACTTAAATAACAATTCACTGTTAAATTAACAAATTACTGTTAAATCAAATAACTATTTACATTTACTAAATTGCAGTTTATTGAGCTAAAGTTTCATAAGTGGATATGTCTCCAATTTTGGCAAAATACAATACTGATATTAGTAAAAATGTTGTGGTAGTTTCAAATGTAACAAGATCATGACAGTAATTATCTAGAAAAAAAAATTGGCATACTTACAGGATATTTTTTTATGCGTGGAGAGTGCTTAGAAAAATATTCAAATTCATCAATTCAGCTAATTTTACTAAAATAAGGGCACTTTTATGTTAGATGGGCAAAAATCTGGTCAACAGCATTTTTCTCGCATATAACAGCTTTTATTTTTCAGGAGTGCGAAATGGAAACAATAATTTGTTGATGAAATTAAATGTTATGCTTTATGGTATAATTTTTTTTTTTTTTTTTGTATTTTCATTGAAATAAGTACTTTGTAAAAAAATATGTTAAATTTATGGCAAAAATTGCTGGAAGTAATATTGCCAGCAGTTTTTACCGTAAAAATTGCTGACTGCAAAATTGCATCATTACTGAAAAATTAGATGTAATAAAAAAAAATGTACATCTAATTTTACTGCAAATTTTACGGTAAAAACTGCTGGAAACATTGCTACCAGCAGTTTTTGCCGTAAATTTAAGGGATTTTTTTTTTTTTTTTTTTTTTTTTTTTTTTTTTTTTTTTTTTTTACCATTCAAGGATTTATTTAAATGTATATAATATATGTGTTGTAATTGTATATAAAATATGAATTTTAAATGTTCACGATGCATATTTTATAATGCATTTTGAATATAATAAGCAATAAATATATACATTTTGAATGCATCTAATATATCTATTTTAAATGAAAGATAATAAGACTCAATTTAAAATAAATTGCGTCCTAGAACGCAGATTTACACTTTAGTACTCCTAAAAATGTAGTATCTGCGGTTACCCAAGCAACAGAAAATGGTAAAAATGGTGTACCACTGTAGCAAACGACAATGTATTGATACTATTAATTCAAACGTTGATACTGAACATTTGTGTACATTTTCGTAAGTATAGCATGAAAAATCAAGATGTTACTGTTTCTGTGGAAAGCTCAAAAGTTTTACATTATAGCACACATATTTTTTTAACCAAATCTAATGTCACTTTCCGAAAATCGTGACAAAGATCAATCAGTGTACTGAAATTAAAATATGAATTTATTGAAAATTTCCTGAGATGTGCACATTTATACAAAATAATTTTCACTCAGCATACGTGGAAGATTCTAAAATTTTTATTACATAATTTAGTAATCAGCTATTTAGCTCATAAAAAAATTCAGACAAATATCGCAGAAATAAAAAAAATAGTGGTAACACAGTGAGTTGCTTTCTAAAAGTAGCTGGATAGTAAAAGGTTTTGCACAATTTGTCAATCAGACTGATCTCATCGTCGATATTTTTCTGTGTTTTCTCGATATTTGAGTTGCCCTAAATAAAATGACTACCAATTTATGAAATAAAAATTTTGGAATTTTACACGCAAGCGCACAAATTTTATTTCGTGCTATATCTCGTATCTTATCGAATATTGAATATGTTCATGTTTAAATCGCAGTATACTGTTTCTTCTGTTCTTTTTCAAGTTTTTGTAAGGAGCTATTAAGTTTGATTGAAAATTCTGTATGTTATAAACAAAAAACATTTGAGTTTTCACACAATTTTTGACATTATCACGAATATGCAATGCATGCTACTTTTACACTTATGCTAATAATGCAAAACAGGACCTACATAGACATTTAATACAGTGATGGACCATTTTAAATATTTTCTGTTAGGTGAGTGATCGCAAATATTATTTTATTATTAAATTTATTATTAGCTGCCTAATTATCCTCGTCATTAAACCTTCACCGAAAAATATGAAGTTAAACATATTATGTACATCCTAGATGTTCAAGCAATATTCGTCAATAATTTCAGTCGAAATTCGATAAAACGTGTGAAATCGAAAGCGTCCCATCATGTCATTAGGTTCTATGGGTCTATTTTACTTTTCTAAGAGTATTTTTCATAACGATATAATACTTTGATAAAATTATTAATTATTTTAAAATTTAATATTTTGAATTATATTTTTAATAAACTATGTAGTTTACTTTAATATATAAAATAACATTTCATATTATTGATAATTGTTTGATGTCTTTCTTGGTATTACATGAAATGTAAATTAAGTTTTTTTTATTTACTCTATAAAAAATCCACCTTCTTTCAAAACCCATCTAAAAAGAAAAAAAAGTTTGTCAAAAAAAAAATCTCTCTAAATAAATACAGACAAAATGAGATTATTTTTAACTTCCAGCGTGTCACCCGCGCTAACGTTTGAGTCCTATTCTCTTAGCGAATCGAAAGAAAAAACTTTCACTCTGCTTCAGGAGTAATATGTTTGTACTCTAGGTAAGTCAAAAGCTTAATTTTTTCTAATCATGTGAAATCAGGGGAGAAATAGCACAAATTGCTAAGAAAGTAATTTTTTTCAAACACAATTTATATTTAAATGAACTTTATGAAATCGTTCGAAATATATAACTAAGGACATAAACAGAAGATGCTATGTCACATTTTTCTCAAAGAATGTTTTATTTTAAAATTAAGTTGTGACAAGAGAAAATTTGAAAAGACACGTGGCATTATTTCTCAATTTCAATGTTTTATTTTAAAATTAAGTTGTGACGAGAGAAAATTTGAAAAGACATGTGGCATTATTTCTCAATTTCAAAAAAATTCCATTTAAAACTTTAAATAATATTAAAATTTGATACCATTTAAAAATTAAATATTAATAAAATTATATGAGAGAATTTAGTACTTATTATCATTTTAACACTAGAACTACCGATGTTAGATGTATACCTAGTTTTACCGCAGCCGTCAAATTGACGGATTTTTGATCATGGCATTCATTGTAACTTCTGACTTAATTAATGTAAGTAAAAGAATATAATTTAATAAAAATAACATTTAATACAATAATTCATTAATTATTAATAAAAATACTAACAAAAACAGTTTTCATTTGCTAATAGTATAGCATATTTGAAATGTATGAAATGATTATGAGGCACATATTTTAAATGAGGCGCATATATTATATGTCAAAACACCTTGAAGACGTTATTAGAACCAAAGGACATCAAATAAAATATTAATTTGTTTTGTTATAATTAAATACGTGTAAATATTTGCACATTAAACAAGTCCGAAATTGCAAATCAGGCGTAGCAAATGAGGTGCGTTCGTACTGTAACGAAATTTTTCAAAAAGTCCTTCCGGCAATGCCGGGAGGAAGAGGTAGCTTTCATATACTTATATATTTATTTATTTATTTTAAAGTAAGTTACATTGTTCAAAAATACTAAGCTCAAATTAGTGGAAATAGTCTTATAAAATTAGTGATTTTATAAGATTGAATACTAGTTTTTGTCAAGACTGAATATTAATAGGAATTTTTAGAAATTAGTCATCTTTTATTCAATCTGGTTTTATTCCAAGCGATTTAGAGAGTCACCAAATTCTACGATATCATAAAGTGTATGCCATTTTAAAGCAACATGATGAATCGTTCAGATCAGACCGTTTCAAAATGTCAGCCATAAGCAAAATTCAAAGTGCTATAACTCAATCATTTTTTAAGATATAGACAAAATAAAAAGTGTTCTGGAATCTTTGTTTTAAGTTCTAACACGTAAAAGAAAAATATTTTTCAACTTTTAATTTTTTCGCATTTAATTTTAAATTTTAATTTTTAAAAAAAATTTAAAATGGCCGCCATTTTGAAACAAAATGGCGGATGATGCTGACCAACGAACTCGGTCGAGACATTTGTATGGTCTATGTACATACCAAGTTTCATTCAAATCGGTTCATAAATACGTTAGTTATCGCATGACAAAAATCAGACATATATATATATATATATATATATATATATATATATATATATATGTCAACATTTGAACGGAGGGTGGTTTTGGGGTCTGGGGGTCATGATCGGTGAAAATATACCAAAATTTTCCGGAAGTGCTTTCCTCCGGACGGCTGCAATAGGTAGCTTTTTACTTTTTGTAATGAAAGCTTCCTAATATTCAAATCCTGGTATAGTATAGTAGTATAGTAGTACAGTATAGTAGCCGAAATCTTTTGTGAATCCCGGTAAATACTATCTGCTAGGAAGCAGGAAGTAACTTCTAGTAAACTTCAGCACCGTATGTAAATTTCATAAAATGTAAAATAGTTTAATATAGTTAAAACGCTCACCAAATCAGTGTTTCCCCCTAAACCATTATGTGAGGGAATACTTTTGTAAGAAGTTAATAAAAAATATTCTTTGCACCACATATAGTACAGAATGAAAAAATTCTAGATGCTTTATAGATGCACATTAATTTTATTATGTTCAAAAAAGTGTAACATCATTAAAGTGCGCTCGAAATTTTTTTCCCCATTGTAATGGAATACTTTTGACTGTCCCTGTAATTAAACTATACATCCGATTTTCATAAAATTTGAAATGAAATATTTATGCAACACTTATATATTTTAAATTTCAAACGATTCGCTTAAGTAGTTTTTGCTCTGCTATATGTGGACGAACGGAAAAAACAGACAGACGGACTGAAAGACGACGTTAGATGCTACATATTTACATAATTACGAACGCACCTAAAAAGTGCACAAATATTCTTTGTCCATTATTATATTTTTAACTTTGTTTTTTTCAAACGTTAAAAATCAAGTGTTTTGTTTTGATATCCATAAAATAAAATTTGTTATAATGAGAATTACTCAAATTTAATACTTTAACTTCAGTTTGTTTAAAAAAATATGTAAATAATTATTTTGCCGACCTTAAATCAATATAATGTACAATAAAAAGCTTATACTTCAGTTTTGCCGAAATTTTTGCTGCAATTAAAGTATTTCTTCCAGTTATGACTTAAATTATGAAATTCCTTATAATTTTTGAATGAAAAGAACATCACAAAATTTTTAAAACTAATTTAATTCACATGAGGAGATTCACTAGCTTCTCATGCGAATAAAATGTAAAAAAAGGGTCTTTTGTTATGATAAATATTGTGTGTTTAAATTTTATTGATTTGTATTTCACTAGAGATAAGAATAATTTTTTAATTTTTCAATAACAATTCAAAAATGTCATAATCTATACCTATATTATAAGGACGTAAAGTTTCTTTGTTTGTAGGGCCTAATCTCCGGAACTACCGAAACGATTTCAAAAGTAATGATACCAAAATGATGGTGCTCGCCCGGAATCAAACATAGGCTATATCTTATGTCTATGCCACCACTTCGGAACTACCGGACCGATTTTAAAAGTAATGGTAATAAAATGATGGTGTTCGTTCGGAATCAAACATAGACTATATCGTATGCCGTCTATACCTATATTATAAAGAGAAAAAGTTTGTTTATTTGTTTGTTTGTTTGTAGGGGCTAATCTTCGGTACTACTGAAACGATTTCAAAAGTAATGGTACCAAAATGGTGGTGTTCGCCGGAATCAAACATAGCTTATATCTTATGTCTTCTATACCTATATTATAAAGAACAAAAGTTTGTTTGTTTGTAGGGGGTTAATCTCCGGAACTACAGAAACCGATTTGAAAAGTAATTTTACCAAATAGATGGTGTTCGTCCGGAATCAAACATAGGCTATATTTTATATCGTCTATACCTATATTATAAAGAGGAAATTTTCTTTGTGTGTAGGGGCAAATCTCCGGAACTACCGAACCGATTTCAAAAGTAATGATACAAAAATGATGCTGTTCGCCTGGAATCAAATATAGGGAATATCTTATGTTGCCTATATCTATATTATAAAGAGGAAAAGTTTGTTTGTTTGTCTTTTTGTAGGAGCTAATCTCCGGAACTAGCGAACTGATTTCAAAAACTAATAGCACCAAAATGCTGGTGTTCACACGGAATCAAACATAGGCTATATCTTATGTGATCTATACCTAGGCTATAGCTTATGAAGACGAAAAGTTTATTTGTAAGGGCTAATCTCCGGAACTACCGAACCGATTTTAAAAGTAATGGTACCAAATAGGTGGTGTTCGCCCGGAACCAAACCTAGGCTATATCTTATGTCGTGTATGCCTATATTATAAAGAGGAAAAGTACGTTTGTTTGTACGAGCTAATCACCGAAACTACCAAAACGATTTCAAAAGAAATTTTACCAAATCGATAGTTTTCGCCTGGAATCAAAGATAGGCTATACCTTATGCATAGCTGTCAACATTTCCGATTTTCTAGCCCGGGAAAATTAAATAGAAATTTTTGCCTTATTTAATCGGCCGATTACGCGATTTGAAATAGGAAAATTTTCCATAAAATTAAAAAAAAAACGTAAAAACGTCCAAAAAGCGTAAGATGTTAGCAGCTATGCTTATGTTGACTATACCTGTATTAAACAGGAAAAACTTGTTTGTAGGGGCTAATCTCCGGAACTACCGAACCGATTTCAAAAGTAATGGTCCCAAAATGATGGTGTTCGCCCGGAATCAAACATAGGCTATAGCTTATATCGTCTATACCTATATTATAAAGAGAAAAAGTCTGTTGTTCTTTAGGGGCTGATCTCCGGAACTACCGAACCGATTTCAAAAGTAGTATTACCAAAAGATGGTTTTCGACCGGAATGATACATAGGCTATATCTTATGTCGTCTATACCTATATTATAAAGAGGAAAAGTTTGTTTGTTTGTAGAAGCTAATTTCTGGAACTACCGAACTGATTTTAAAAGTAATGGCAGCAAAATGCTAGCGTTAACCCGGAATCAAACATAGGCCAGGGGTGCAAAAATCTAGGCGCCAGCTAGCAGTCTCTCACCACTAAAATTTAAAAGTTTTCTTCGCTTAAAATTTAATAGCATTTTGACAAGAGTTTTATACGAAATATAATACGAAAATTAACGAAATAGTTTTAGTGGTGAGAGTCTGCCTGCTGGCGCCTAGATTTTTGCACCCCTGACATAGGCTATAACTTATGTCATATATACCTATATTATAAAGAGGAAAAGTTTGTTTGTGTGTAAAGGCTAATCTCCGGAACTAGCAAACCGATTTCAAAAGTAATGGTAACAAATAGAAGGTGTGCGCCCGGAATCAAACATAGACTGTATCTTATGTCGTTTATACCTATATTATAAAGAGGAAAAGTTTGTTTGTCTGTAAGGACTAATCTCCGGAACTACCAAACCGATTTCAAAAGTAATGGTAACAAATAGAAGGTGTGCGCCCGGAATCAAACATAGGCTATATCTTATGTCTTTTATACCTATATTATAAAGAGGAAAAGTCTGTTTGTAGGGGCTAATCTCCAGAATTATCGCACCGATTTCAAAAATAATTTTTCCAAATAGATGGTGTTCGCTCGGAATCAAACAAAGGCTATATCTTATGTCGTCTTTACCTATATTAAAGTACCTTTATTCTAAAAACTAGATTTTTTTTCTTCACAGCGCATATATATATGAGGACGTGAGTTTCAAAACTCGTTTTATCCGGGAAATCAAATTTTAGGTAATCGCCAAAAATCTCTAAATTGCGTACATTGCTTTTTCGTTTTAAATCAACTTCTTAAATTGCCAAATTTACAAGATAAGCTTTTTTTGTAATTTATAGTATTTTTGAGTACATGTTTACAAATAGAAAATAAAGTTTTTAAATTTTAGGTAAAGAGAAATTTGAAACTCACGTTCTCATATGTAGGGGAGACCGGGATTAGTTGTCCCAGGGGCAAGTTGTGCCATCTAGCTTCCTGACTGAGCCAATAGGTTGTAACACCTGTCGCGTCATGTGAGTGAAGAGGTTGATTGTCTCAATGTGCTGCGTATTTTTTGAAGTATAGCGTCGCGTTGTTTTCGAGATAAAAATATTTATCTTGTTTCCTATCGTAAAAGTAAATTTTGCCACCTATATTTGAATCGTCATTGCCACTAGCGGTACTGAGGTATGTAAACTTTCTTAACATTATTTAAATGCTTATATTTTGAGCAGTTATTCTGTGTATTTCACTTTTTAATCATGCCAACATTTCGAAAACTAATGAATAAAGTTCAGAATGGCGTGACGCGGGGCTAATTGTGACGAAGTCTAAGAGGCACGTTGTGACAGTGTCACTACTTACTCCAGCATAATTTTTAATGAAGGTTTTTATGTTTCAGGAAAAATGGTGCGAAATTACAAGAAGAGTACTGAAAGAGCTAAAGCTACTTTAGTAGATTATGAAAGGGTTGCAATAGAAGTTAATTCCGGAAAGTGCAGTTTAAGGAAAGCCCAATAACTGTTCAATGTAAACCGAATGTCCCTTCTTAGATATAATCCCTTGATGTGTCAGTGTACGGGCCGTTCAAAAAATTCTACAATCAGGCTGTATGTGGATGGTTGAAATCACATGCAGAAAGCACTGTGTCGATCTGCAACATACGAGATATTGTCAAAATAACCCTTCCTACTGCTTCCACTCCAAAAAGCATTCACGTAGGATTTCGTTGTAGTGGAATTTGGGAATTTAATGTGAACATTTTTACAGATGAAGACTTCCTATGTTCCTCAGTAAATGATCGACTGTTATCTATCGGAAATAAGAGCGTTAAAGACCAGAATGACAATGAAAAAAAATTAGTAAATATGTAACTATTAATAAACCAAGAACTTCAGCAATAACTTTAATCAATGATGGTGAGATTGCAGGACCATCATCAGAAGAGAGAAATCTCATTGAATTAGATGAATCTATGACAACTGATAATAGCAATGTGTCAGTGGTAAGTCTCACAGAAATAAGACCACTTCCGAAAGCAAAAGTATCGCAGCAAAAGCTTCGAAAATTCAAGGGATCTATTCGTAAATGTTTGAAATTTGCCGTTCTAACAAGCACACACCTGTAAATGAGAAAATTCGAGCAAAACAAAAAGCTAAAGAACGCAAAAAAACAGATTGAAGAAGAAAAAGCAAAAAAGAAACTATGGAAAGGCCAAGCAGTGCATAAAAAAATTATGCCTAGGTTATTGAAAAAAAGGAGAAGCAAGTATTGGATAGCTCTGAAGATGACGAAAATTGCTTATCTCCAATTTGCTTGGAGCAATACAAACTTTCTAGACCCGGAGAAGATTCGGGTGCAATGCATGACATGTAAAAGATGGGCGCATGTGAAATGTACCGCAAATGAACCTTATTATATTTGTATTAACTGCAAAACAGACGCAGAAACAAGCGATGACAATGAGTGATTAAAAATATAGGATATAGGCCTACACGTTGTAGTAGGCTTTTGAGTCAAAGATCAATATGGCCAAAGATTGGTGTTGGTTTAGTTTTTATTTCTTTCTTGATTAAGAAAGTTTTTTTTTTTTTATTGCTAAGTGTCTCTAAAAGTATCTTCATAAAGGATTAAGAGTTTACAAGTGTTATCAATTTAACTATTATATTTTCATTTAATTTACAATATTATTAAAACATGGAAGTGTTTTATTGTGTTAAGAACGTTATAAATGAATATATTTCGCATTCTTGATTTAATATATCGCATTTAATCGCCTTTCTTACATAATTTTTATATGTTACAATGTACTTGTATGTGTCATTCATGTGTCACAATATGCCCCAAGCATGTCACAACTTGCCCTGTACCGGGGGTTTGTTATGACAAATTTCGAGGTTACGCAGAATTCATTTTGTGTTATGAAAAACATTAATAATTTTAATAGTAATTTTATAAATATGTTACCCAAAACTTACTCTAATGATAAAATACACTAAATGTTTCGCTTCAATTCAAATCTTACGGCTAATAAAAAAAAATGTGGAAAATGTCACTACTAGCCCCGGTCTCCCCTACAGCTCTTTTACACACTTCCAAAAATTAATTGCGCAATTTTATTACTGAAAACAAAATTCTTGAAAATGTAAACACAATTTTTTAAATATATTTAAAAGAAAGGATGGAATTAAGAAAAATCAAAATTTAAGATCTTTAAAATCTTTCAGATTATAATTAAAATTTTTAGATTATATGGATAAATGATTGTAAGTTACATATTTTTTTTAATAAAGTAAAGGAATTTTTGAATTAGTTTAGAACCATTATTGCTCCTTAATTCTAAAAAATTGCATTAATAGAAAAAAAATTAAAAAGTATATCATGAGATATACAAAAGCTGTTTTTGCTGTTTAATAGAGCATCAAACTCTTTATATGAGTTAAAGATATCTATCTACCTATCTACCTAAATCTCTCTATCTATCTATCTTTCTATCTCTATATATTATGTATGTATATACATATATATATACATTTGTTAGATAAGATGCATGTTTCAATTTAAATATTTTGATTAGACATTGAAAGTTAATATATCTTATTAAAAAATAAATATCAGCTAAATAACTGTTAAATGAAATTTTAAATTTTCAAAATAGCCGACTCTCAATAGCCGATTTTCCAATTAAAAAAAATCAGTAAATATTAGGTAAAAAAATGCTCATTGACATGCTACGCTGTTTCTTTCTGTCAGCAAGAAATCTTGTAATGAGGTCTGTTATTTAGCGCATTTATTACAGCTAATCATCGACACGATACGGAAGCAAGGAATTTTGCAACTACATGTTTACAAGGAAGTTATTTATGCAAGGATGTTACAAACTTATCTAAAAGTTCAACTAACGTTAGGATATTTTCTTTTTCATTCTTGATTAATTGATTAATACAATGATTTATAAAGAATTTACTCTGCGTCATAGTACTAGACGCGCTTGCTAGAAGCAAGACAGTATTGTATTTAACAAAAATCAACTATTATTTTCTTTGAATTTATCCTAAATGATATGCGTTACTTGTTTGATCAAAACCCCCCAAAAAATCGAAATATTTTTTGATTTTGTGCTTCTAAATCCTAATTTATGTCGCAACATTTTTTTAGAAAATTAGTTCCAAATATCAATTATCTCTAAATGCAGCCCTCTTTTTAACATATTTTTGCTGAAATTTCACTATAGACCTCTTTAATTACACTGTTAAAAATTTTGCAGCATTCTGTCCAGTCATTTGACCGCTTTTATCGAAACCTGTTGCACAACCATAATTTAACAGTATTCTGGACACGTTTTTACTCATTTTAGGGTCAGAATAGAGTTAAATTACGGTTATATACCTTTTTTTCAAAAAACTGTCAACGACTGGACAAAATGCTGCCAATTTTTAACAGTGTAGAGCACAGTTAACGGCAAATTATAATAAGTAATAATAATAAAATTAGAAAAAGACATTTATGATGATTAATTTAAAAGCTACAACAATAAAAAAATCAAAATCTTTAAAGCTCATGCATAAAACAATTCACAGAAAGATTCGTAATAATTTTCGAAATTTACATAAAAATTCCATCTTTCATTTTTTGCTCCTTCACTGAAAATTTATACATGTTAATTTTAGTACAATACTCAAGTCTTACTCTCATACTCCCCCTCATTAAAACTAAAAGAGCTTTTAAACGCTTTGAATGAATAAGTGAGTTTTGTAAAAATATTTGCATTGGGGCCAAGATCTAGTTTAACATACAGATAGGGGGATGGATAGCATAGCGAGACTTAATGACTTACTTTTCAAGGCATTCTAGGGCCTTAAAAATATTTCTTAGGACAACTTTGAGTATAATGAGTCGAAATATAATGCTTTAAATTTTTTTCTCAATTTAACCTTTGCAAATGTTACAAATATTGTGTAAATGACAAAAAAAAAAAAAAAAAAAAAAAAGATCAAAAATGAAAAATTGTTAAATTTGTTATTATAGCTACCCACTAAATTAAATCTTTTATGTTAAAAAGAATCAATATATCGTTTCATTACATTCACTAGATAGTGATTAATGACATGGCTTGTTTTTAAATTAATATAAGACCATGCAAGATGAAATTAAAATAAATAAAATTTAAATTTGCATGCAAATGATATTCTATAATTCATGAAGAAAGGTAAAATTATGATTATTTACAATTTTTGGATGCATGTTTTTATGAAATAGGTGTAGTTAATTCTTTCATACGTGTTGAAGTAATCTCGACGTAAATCTGTAGTCATATGGGGAACTTTCCAGTATCTGCATGTCTTGTGCATTTGAAATTAAGCTCCAGAATTTAACGAAAAGTTACCAAAACGTCAGTAATTGCATATCCAGCAAGCCAAATGAGATGCGCTCTTACTATAATTAGTTTTATAAATATTTAGATCTTGTTTCAATAGCTGTTGCGCTCTTACGCAAAAATGCATGAATATAGAATTTATTACGATTACATATATTAGATTCAGTAATATAAAAATAGTGTGACGTAATCACATTGCAACCTAGATTTTTTATTACCTATCATATGATTTAGTGAAATGATTACATAAGATAATAGAACTCAATAAATTAAGAAAACTTTTATTAGCACGCTTTTATGTTTTAATTCGATTTTCATAAAATTTGAAATGACTAGACAAAATTCTGCAATAATTATATCTATATATTAATTTCAAATCATTCGTCTGAGCAGTTTAATCCAATTTTCATAAAATTTGAAATGACTAGATAAAATTCTGCAACAATTATATATATATTAAGTTACAAACCATTTGGCTGAGCAGTTTTTGCGCTGTTATATGCTGGCAGATGGACAGTCAGATGAACAAAGAGCGACTATAGGTGCTAAGTATTTATATAACTACGACCACACCTAATAAGAATTTTATAATGCTTTTTTAGCACATACATTATATTCACATAACTTTTCGGAACATATTTTTGTGAGTATTTATGTATGTGAGTTTTAATATCTTTGTTACAAAAATCTTTCGCAATATATATATATATATATATATATATATATATATATATATATTATAATGATTTTATTTGGATCTCATGTGAATATTTTAAATTTAAAAAAAGAATGTCATTTGGTGAATTGTACAGGATAACGGTTGCAATAAAGGTATATGTTATTATAAACTCATTCAAGACCACAATGTGTCGAGCAGCAATTCGTTAATTAGAATTTATAACTATTATCTGTAGCTATTTCTGGTCGAAAACTTTCTGATCTTTTTCATTAAACCTGTCGCTAAAAAATAATTTAAAGCATCCATTAAGAGTATATCATTTAACACTACTTTTAAACTCTATTCGCCGGCTTTATATAGATGTTGTGCCAGAATTAAACTCTTCGCATCACCAAATAGATCTATCAGACAATTTTTCAAAACTAAAATATTCTTAATGCATTTCTGATATACAGGGTGAGTCATAAATATCGAAACAATAGGCTATCTCCTTAAATATTGCCCTTAGACCCATACTTCCAATTGCAAAAATTCATTAAAAAAATGTGAAATTTTGATAAGATAAATTGCGACTCCATGGGGGGTCTAGTTGAAAAGATACGAAAATTAAATTTTTATATGGCCCCCGTAGGACAAAAATTCCAATTAGGAAAACTTTCCTTATTCAGTTTTGAATAAGACACAAAAAGTTGCATCTTCATATCTCCAAAATTTGTAAAGTTGTAGCCGTTTAAAAAATTCATCAGGTTTTAAGGGATTAGACACAAATTGAAATGTGCGCAATCCAGAAAACAATATTACTTTAACAGTTCTAGAAAACGCGTAAAAAATCTATTTCTTGAGTTAGAATTTTGATTTTTTTTCTTTTTTTTGTGATGGTTAGTCTTATAACTTGCTAAGAAAATCACATTCTAAAATTTCTCATTCAATTTATAAAAGTTTCATGTAGTTAGTACTGGTTTAAATGGGACAATCAAAAATCGTTATAACTCGTAACATTATTTATCGGATTTCAATTTCTTTCCATTTAATTAAAGATCAAAATCTGATTTTAATTTTGTTCCAAGTTTTTTTTAATATTAATTTTAAAACTATTAAAAATTTTTATTGAAAAAATAATATAACTTTAAAAAAAAATCATATTTTCAAAAGTAAACATTTTTTCAAATTTGCCGAAACAAAACTAATGTAAAAAAAATAAAAAATGAGATGTTTCAAGTTATTTTTTCCTTTAAAAATTTTTAACATTTAATAATTTAAAGGCAAGAAATAAAAGGGAAAAAATTCAATATGCAAAAAAACGAAGTGTATTGTTTAAATGTCTGTCAGTTATTTAAAAAAAATGCTTTTTCTAAGATGCAGATTAAGTCTTTTTTTTTCTTTTTTTAAATTTCAGAAATAAAATGTTTGGGGATTTTAAAGGCATAAAAACGTTTTTAACTTGGAAGTGATTATTCTATATTTTCGTTCTTAATTATAGTACATTTTTGTAGATTAAGAAACATCCATCCTTTTTGGCAGCGTATATTGTATGCTTAAATGCGCTGCCAGAAATGTTTACATATTCCATTTCAAACTCGCAGTTATCTATATCTTTGTCTTACCTGTAGAAAACTTTAGAAAAAAAGACAAACAGTTCGACATTTATGAGCAGCGAAGTCCCTTTTATATAAGAAACGTTTACACTAACCCTATAAACCTATGTTTTTTCTGGAGCTTCTGATTATTCCTTAACCTTCTTGAAGACATGAAAAAAGTTTTCTTAATCATGATGAACACGAAATTGCATTGAGTTTTTGTAAGCATTTCGATACGAAAAAAAAGTTCAGTATTTTTTATATTGTAAATTAAGAGCGTCAACATAAAATTAAGACTGGCACTATACAAAAAAAAAAAAAAAAAAAAATTAGATCAAGATTTAAAATTTTTCATATCATACCTTATTTCGAATTGTAAATAATATATAAAAGGTAATTCGGTTTTGAAAAGGTTTCAAAATGTAAATAATACGTTTATCTGGAGAGTAAATAAATAATTACATGTCGCTGGTATCGAGTCAGTAAATCTTGGCGCCGAATATTCTTCCATCGAAACATTTTATAGCGAAAAAAACTATTTACCACTACTATATTACATATTTAAAGTTATAAAATCATATTACTGTGAGACATATTACTGTGCCCCACGTACATATTTCATTTATTTGTAATAAAACGTTACATCTTTATTTCATGACAAATCGTTACATTCGAAACCAACGTTCCTTTGTGTTATGTTTACAAAACGAAAAGGCATAACGCCGATCTAACTGTGATTCATTTTTTTTTATATACTCTTACTTGAACTCTTGCACAATCATAATTCTATTATGAAAATAGTGTTGTATTTCTTGTAAATGTGTATATTGACATAATACACTGTTTCAGAATTTTTTACAACATAAACGAAGCAAGAGAAATTAAATAATATATATACCGTGTGATTTATAAATATCGAAAAGTTATTTCTTTAAATATTACCCTTAGGCTCATTCTTCGAGTTGCAAAGTTTCATTAAAAAAGGTGCAAAATATGATGAAATAAGTGGCTGCTCTATCGAGGGTCTATGAAAAAATATGGAAACTAAATTTTTATATGACCAACGTAGAATATAAGTTCCAAATTAGGAAATTTTTCCTTATCCATTCCTGAATTAAACCAAAATATTTCATTTCAATATCTACAAATCTGACTGAAATATTAAAATTCAAATTTCGCGACTTACAACACTTAAACATGCTCCTGAGCCATGAGTTATCGACACATTTTGAATGCAAGATAGAGATTATCCACAAATTGTACTTCATTAGAAGTAGATTTAATACAGGTCTCTCCTTTAGACATAAAATAGCACCTCTTAAATTTTACATTAAACTTGCTTTAAAAATAGCCTGGAGGTCTGCATTTTCAAAAGATATAGTTTTTTATGTTGATGGGCTAAAAATTGTTTCGTGCGAGTTCTGATCCAAAATACCTCTTAGATTTTATACTTATAATATTCATTTTTAAAGATGCGAGATTGTTCGTAAAGGTTTTACTTATCATTATTGTTGTTAGTCCAAATTACATCTATTGGTGCTTTTGAAAAATGCTGTACAGTAAAATCTTCTAAGACGGAATCTCATAAAAAAAAGCGTTATAGACAAGTTCCATCCTTAGAAGGTGTAAATATATTCTATCCTTTTTTCAGGTATTATTATATAATTTTGCATGTATCAATACATTTTACCATTTAAGACGGAATTCCGTCATAGACAGATTTCTGCACTGATTTTGCTGTATTTTAATTTTATTGTCCATAAGCCTTCTATCCTTTACAAGCCATAAAGTTTAAAGTTTAATAGTAAAATAAGGGCGATTTAAAATATATATATGCATTTTTTGCAAAAAGTTTTGGACTGAGTCAAATTTTATTGATTTTTAACGGGTCGGGTCAATCAGGAACATTGTATTTAATACGGGTTGAGTTGAGACCTGGAATGAAATTTTCATCCCATGCAAAACAAGGAAGAACAAACCAGTTACGGTTAACCAACCGTAACTGGTTAACCAAACCTTAAAATAAAAGTAAAGTCCGAACCGAAATAAGAGACGTCCGGCGCAACCCATTCCGACCCCAGTGTCTGGAAAGGAAATAAACCCAAGCAAAGCCAAAGGCTGGATCAGCAAAACCAAGCTAATCTTCCAAACGAGCCGGGCCGGCAGAATAGACTCTTTATACTGGCCTCGAAGAGACGATATAAAATCTGAAGTTGTGAGGGCTTAAATTATAAAAAAAAATCAAAATCGGTATTTTAGAAAAGGGTCTTGTTTTAAATCATTATAGGGGAAGGACAGTATTACAGAACGGACAATATTACAAAAAGAAGGTGGAAAGTGCGAAAGTTAAACTGAATCGGAAGTTTAAGCTACATGAAGGAGTTGCTTAAAAGTCTGCAGCATTTTAAAAATCCCTCTCTTTTTTTAACTCTTTTGCGTTTTTAAGTCCAAAATTGTAAAAAAATAAATAAATAAATAAATAAATAAAAAATGGACAACATGCCAATTTTTTTTTTTTTTCATTAAATTTGTTTCGGCAAATCTGAAACAATATTTCACTTTGAAAATACGATTTTTTTAAAAAAATAAGTTACATCTTTTTTTAAATTTATGTTCTTCAAATTAATATTTTTAAAAAATCCGGATATGAAAATGGAATTTTATTTTCCTCTTTAATTAAATGTAAAAAAAAAAAAAAAAAAAAAAATGAAATTCGACATATAATATTTCAAACTATAACGATTTTAAACTATCCCACTTAAAAAATTAATAATAATTTCAAAAAATTTCAAAAACTTTATGAAAAATTTTAGGATGTGATTTTGTTTGCAAATTCTATGTTTAATCATCACAAAAAATGCAGTGTCAAGATATGTCATCATATTTTACATTTTTTAAAAGAAACTTTGCAAGTGGAAGTCTGGATCTAGGAGCAATATTTAAGGAAATAACCTACTGTTGCGATATTTATGAATCACACTGTATATATATTTCTCTGCATCTGTACAGATATTGCTTCCGTACACCGAAGAAACATTAATTTATGACCACCCTCCATCTATAACAATGAGCTCGCCCAGAAACAGAATCACTGCGTGTGCATGGCTGATATTGTTGCAGATTTATCAGACTTTAATAAAGGTCAATTCGTTATAGCTCGGCGACTGAAACACCGATATCGGAAACGGTGCATTTGGTGGGCTATTTTCGTGCAAGCCGTTGTGAGCACTTATGGTGATTTATTTATGGATGGTGAAACAACAAGCCCCCAACTAACGGTGTGTCGCCCGTGGCCACTAATTTTAGAAAGGGTGGGCGAAGATTGTTACGCATTTTTATTCGTGATCAAAGAGCTTCATTAGCCGAAATCACCTATAGTTACAACATGAGCGTCCCAGACAGTGCTTATAAACACACGGTGTTGCGTGACTACTGCGTGTGGGCCTACGCAGCCGGTGGTCTAAGAACGTTCCTACGCTCACAGCACGTCATCGTCAACAGCATCTGCAATCGGCCCATGAACATCGTAATTGGACCATAAAAGAATAGAAGACAGTTTCATGGTCCGACAAATCATGTTTTCTGTACCATCACATCGGCGCGTGCTATTACGCCGATTTTCAACGGAAATCCTGGTTCCCGGATGCACAGATGGTCGGAGCTAAGACTGTGGAGACTATATTAAAGTATAGGCGATGTTTTTATGGAGCACATTAGGATCCATAATCATCAAAGCTCAATACCGGACGTCTGTGTTTTACCTGAACATCGTTGCAGACCAGATGCAATCACTCATGAAAACAATGTTTCTAGTGGGATATTGCATTTACCAACAGGATACTGCGCCATGTCATACGGTTCGGATCGTCAGGGAGTGGTTCGAGAAGCATTATAGTTAGTATGAAGTCATGTCTTTGCCTCCAAATTCATCTTACATGAATCCAATAAAACATTTGTGGTTTCACCTGGAAATCCAGATTTGGGCTGCTACGATATCTACTGGCAATGTGTGAGAATTGCAGAAACAGTCTGTGTGCTCTTTGTACCGAATATTTCAAACTGCCTATACGAACATTGCTAATTGATACAAGATCATGTGTTAGCGGTTTTGAGGGTGAAAAGTGGTCCTAAGTCGTTTTAAACAGGTGGTCACAATGTAAAGGCTCTTCGGTGTATATTTCAGTTGACAATTGCAATTCCTTAACTCATAATAGCGGAAATATTTTTTTTAGATTTACTTATTTATCTATTTTAATTGATCTTGTTCCATTTACCTTGTGCATATCACTTAAACTCTCTCGCTCATGTAATCCTCATATGAGACTGCTAATTTAAATAGTGAAAATAGCGGGTTGAAATTTTTTCGACTAATCTTTACTTTGAATGGCACTTCTTTGACACCTACAGTTGGCAAAAAATTTATTTCTAGACTTCGTTTTTTAAAATTATAATAACATCAAATAAAAGATTTAAGCAAACAACAATGTAATATATTAATTTAATGCATTGTAATTATATAAAACAAAATAAAAATAATTGATTTTTCACATTTTAACAAACAACTATCTAAAAATATAATGCAAAAAAATATTTGTACACGACACTATTGTACTATAATAAATTAAAATTTAGTTAAATAGTACAAATTAATGCTTTGTATGCAGTAATTTAGCTTTAACGACTGCTTTTAGACGTTGTAGCAGAGATTCGACCAACTTTTTTTTTGACGGTTGGATCTATGTTATTCCATGCATCAATAAGAGCTTCTTTTAAACGGTTTTTACCTGATATATATATATTTTCGAATTTCTGCACCCAATAGCATTCACAATTTTCCTATTATATTCAAATCTGGAGATTGTGGAGGAGTTTCGAGTCGCCTTCGAGCATTGTAGAGTAACCATATCCTGGTAACCAATGCATTATATTTTGAATCGCTATCCTGCTGGAAGTGAAACATTTCCTTTAACCATAATTTCCTAGCATGCTTAACAAGTTATGCTGCAACACGTCAATGTATGTTAAAGCTGTCATTCTAGTGTCGATAAATTCCAAATTTCCTACTCTATTAGAAGTCATATACCCCCAAACCATAACATTTCCCCCACCATGCTTGATAGTTGGGAGTATATGTTGTGGATCTAGAACAGTTTTATTTTTACGCCAGATTTTCAAATGCTTGGAGGAGAAAAAATTTCGAATTTACTCTCATCAGAAAAAATCATTGTTTTCCAAAAATCCGTTGGTTTCCTCCTGTATGCCAAAGCAAATTCCAGGCGTTTTCGCCTATTTGTTTCACTGATGAATGTATTTTTCCTTGGGGTTCTTCCTTTTAAACCTGTATTGTAGAGAAAATTCCTTATTGTCTGAGGTGTTAATCTGATGTCAGAAGATGTTACAAAGTCTTCTGCAAATTTTTGAGCTAAACTCACAGGATTTTTTAAAGCGGTTTTAACAAAACTTCTTTTTTCCCCCTCATTGTTCATGTGCTTGGGCATCCTGGTCTTCCTTTATTTTCGATGCATCCAATTTCTTCATACTTTTTCACTATGTATTCAACAGTTGTAAATGGCAATATAGTAGCGTTTCCAATTTATCAGAACGATTTTCCATTTTTTATGGAGATCAGTGATACGGTTGCTTATGTCTAGAGATACCTCTCTAGTTTAAAGTGCCATTCTCAATTACTTCAAAAGCAATTTAGATGAGATACTAGACAAACACAATATGAAGTTAACAATTATTAACAACTAACGTATAAATAGTCCTTCGAAATATAAACACAGTCCTTTGAACTATAAATGCATTTGCTGTGCAAATGTACAAATACTTCTTTTGCAAGAAACTTTTAAACTTTTCAGGTTACAAATTTATTTTTCAGTTTTATCGAAATTTTCTGCTGTTTAATTTAAAACGCATGGCAAAAACACTGTTTTAAAACCATTTTTGTCAAAATATCTGTTTTTATTTAATTAAAAATTAAAAATATTAGAGTGTACAAATAATTATTGTGCTAACTGTATGTGATGCGCGTATGCAGAACTTTAAATCTTTCAATACCATTTTTTAAAGATATTTTTGTCTAACTTGTCCTCAGGAATACTTCAATTAAAAAAGGCAAAATTTTCAATTAAAAATTACTTGTAAGAATAATCAAAGATTCAGAACACTTTATGAGTCACGTATACGTGACGATTGCTGCAAACGGGTTAAACTTTCAAATTTCATGTATGGCTCCAATTCGTTTTTAAATTTTCGTTAACAAATGAAGCACAACAATTTTTCAAGACATAATAGTTTTCACTTGTTGTCTGTCATCATCAGGAGAAACGAAAAATAATAATTGGAAAAGACATTATCCATTTAAAAATATTTTTGCATTATGCAATGAATAATGCTTTAGTAATATGATGAAGTAAAGTATCTATAGCTCAACCTATATTGTATCGCTGTCAATCAAGATGTTAAAAGTTTTCATTTATCACTCTCCTAATTATTGCCAGGACATAAAAGATTACTAGTATTATGATCTACAAATTTTTACCTTTTAAGAATAATAATCGCATTTCAGTTTTATCAGTACACAGAATAGGATTTTATTAAAATAGCAAATAAAGCCTTTGTGCACAAATGTTTAAAAATAGAAAACCAACGATTATAAATGCACAAATAAAGTATGAGAAGGTAGCAAATAGCTATTTCGAATCTACTATCGAGATTCTTCATACTTTACTATCTACTTTACTACCTTCTATACTTTGTTACCTTCTCATACTTTATTTGTGCATTTATAATCGTTGGTTTTCTATCTTTAAAAATAGGATTATATTATTTATTTTTTCATACTTGATTAATCTTCAACACATTTATGCTACATAAATCGTATGAATTTTTAATTTCCCAGTTGAGTAAAAAAAGTGTCCATGTCAGGAACTGAATAGTGGCTTAACCTGCCAATGTTATGCCAACTGAGCTATCCGTGCAAACCTGGCAGGAACAATTAATTCAGATAAACTTTTAGTCTGTTATCTGAATATCTTAAGCTGGACTGTTTTTCACTCATTTAGAAAATTAACAACTCATATGTTTGATTTATTAATTAAAATAATTAAATTAAAAATTAATCAAGTGTTTTTACGTATCTCATGCATACGCAGAGTTCCATTATCCGAGGTTTATTCTCTTGAGTTGTTTCAGATAATTTACTAGATGCTGTATCAAAAGGTTGTCCGGGTGAATGGTGTCCGTCAAATTTTCCCAGGATATGTCAGTTGATAGAGCATTGAGAGCTTCAGGTAATGGTCCCTGGTTCAAATCCTGAACTAGACATTTTTTCACTCAATTGAAAAATTAAAAAGTCGTATTTATTTTTTTACCATTCATGAGTTAGATGGTTAGATATCATGATTGTTTAAAGAATGTATATTTTAGCTTCATGATTCTAAACTTATTTGCATAAATGATAAATAAATTCGTGCATTGGTTTAAATTGTACACGATATGGCCAAAGGAGACAGGCTACTTGCAATTTTAGGCATTTTATTAAATTTCTAGAAAATACTTGAAGAATTTTCCTGAAAGTCCAGGTGCGTAAGCATAATAGTACAAGTCATATATTACCGTGAAGATTTTTTCCCAAAGATTTACAGGGGACCGTCAACAAACTGAAAACGAACAAATATCTTTTGGATAATCCGGTCAAAACTAATGTAGCAAAAGCGTTCAAGCTGTATATTATGATTACGTAGTTTATTTAATAAACTGTGCTCATTTTTGTGCGGATGGCATGTATACTCGTAGAGAAATTGGAGTTTTTATTAATAAAAAGGTCCCAAACTTTGGCAAGTTTTTTGCTTATAATTTGCAGACTTTGTACTATAAAATAATGTTCTTTTCTGAAAATATGACAAACAACATTGTACACAATACTCTCTAATCAGAATTTTAAAATAATTAAAATTGTATGAAAAATTAGCAGGTTCACTAAATAATATTTCATTGCGCATGCGTAAACGCTATAAAAAAATTTATTTTCATATAGTATTAGCTAAATATATAGAGCAACTTTTGTGAAAGTCTAAAAACATAGCTTGAAAATTCTGAAAATGATCGTCGAAAAAATATGCTCAAAATCCGTTATTCCCAAAATAAAGCAAAAAGTTGAGGAGTTTTATTTATATATCCATTCATTAGTATCAATATACAGGGTGGTCATAAAAAATCTTTGCCTATATATGGGGCTCTAGCGATCGGTCCGTTCAACCGATCGAGGTGAGATTTCAGATATAGTTACTCAGAGGTATGAGCTCGGAATTCTGTGAACGGCAACAAAGTGGTGCTCGTGGTTATGGTTGTAGGTACATAAACTCGAAATTTTCCAATAGCAATGCCCATTGTTTTTGTCGCAAAATGTTCAGCGCATGCGAAAACCCCAAAGAGCGTTGGAGCCGTACGTGTATCGCAAGAAATGGACTCGTTATGTACGCACAAAAAACAGATCTGCGAAAAACAACAACAAAAAAGAAAACACGATCGGGATACATGGAGGAAATCTGCAGATGTCACAGAGTCAGTATACCAATCATGGATTATAACACAGATCGGAGAAAAGAAAACTTTTATTTTGATTACACATTTTCCACATGAGTGCCATCACACGCAATTACATATTGCGCACGGGCGACTCTGGACAATACATGCATCGTAATATTAATGATATATATTTCAAAACGAAAAAGTAATAATTTATATTATAAATAAATATTCCGCTTATAAGACGTTGCTGTATTGATAGAAACATTTAAAATACATTAAAAATATTTATTTACTAGCTTCGACTCTTTTTAATCGAGTCATATTCGGAATAAGATGCTTGATTTATTTAATTTTTACGCAAATAACAAACGATTAACTGCTGTGCAAAAACTTTCAAAATTATATTATTTAACTCCATAGCTTTAAAGATCAACTCTGCAGATTGAAACGTCAGATTTAAGAAGAAAATATGTCAAGATAGAGGCAAGAAATAAGTAATAAGTAGACATTGAATACCTTATACTGATATTTGTTAGCACCACTTGCATATTCAAGATCCTGTATCTTCCTCTAGGGGCTGGTTTTTGCTTCTTGTTATAATTCACATGTAGAGCAAAACTTTAAGATAATTTAGAGTACTAAAAAATAATTTTACCATTTTTTAGGTAGATTTCGTATTAAATACTACCTACTGCGGTCGCTCCTATGTTGGAATTTCTGAAACATTTTTGCAGATCTACGCCGATCAAGACCTCTAGACTCCAAAACTACCACCAGAAAAAAAATTTGTCTATCTATCTATCTATATCTATCTATCTATATATATATATATATCACTTTCTTATGGACACAATAATTTCTATAGTTCTGCTCCAACTTCTTCCAAACTGATACATAAAATCAAGTGATATAAAATCTCGGATAAGTTCGTTAATGGGCAAAATCGGTCCAAGGGGATGAAAATAGGGAAGGTTTTTGTGAAAACCAAAAAAAAACGCCATAACTTCTTAGTTAAAATGGATATCTAATCGGTTTAAAGTTCATATTACTTCTTAAAAATGGGCCAAAAGTTTATGCATGACAGATTTTTGATAAATTTGGAAATGGGCTCAAGGGGCGAAAAGACAGGGTTTTGGGGAGAAATATATTCTTAACTTCGTCCATTCTCAAGATATCAAATCCAACTAAATTGTGTATAAATGTTCTCAACATTACCTAAAACTTTTGTATTTACAAGTTTTTGATAGGATAATTTCTTAACGATGAAAAAAAAATTAAAAACGAAAACAAAAAGGGAGTGGTAAAAGACAAAAATCCATAACTTCGTCAATTCTTACACTATCAAGTATAATTAAATTTATTTTACATCTTCTCAATAATATCTACAACTTTTATATTGTTAAGTTTTTCATAGGACCATTTCACATAGCAATAATAAATTAATCAAAATAGGAGTTGGAGAAAAAACCTCAAATCCAAACTGCTTATATTCTGACTCATTTTTAAATTCAATTTTGATTTTAAACATATCCAAATGGCAGATCCTCTTATTTAAGAACTGTATAATGTGACGCATTGGTCAGTTTTTTGATAAAGAGAGAATATATTTTTAAAAAAGGCTGCCAAAAAGGATATTTTGAACAGAATTTCCCGAAGTGATCGTGACTAAAAATTTGAGGAAGTATTCAAATAACAAATTGCGTTTTTTCTGACTCATTTTTAAATCCATTTTTGCTATCAAACGCATACAATTTACAAGTCCTCTTATTTAAGAACTGTATAATGCGACGCATTGGTCAGTTCTTTTATGAAGGCAGAATATATTTCAAAAAAGGCTACCGAAATGGGTATTTTGAACAGAATTTCCCGAAGCGATCGTGATTGAAATATTAAGGTATTTAAATAACAAATTGAGTTTTTTCTGTCTCATTTTAAAATTCACTTTTGCTTTCAAACGCATCCAATTGACAGGTTCTCTTTTGTAGGAGCTGTATAATTTGCCGTATTTTTTAGTTTTTTTTTATAAAGGCTGAATATAGTTTAAAAAATATTGTCAAAGTGGGCACTTCGCACAAAATTTCCCGAAGCGATCGCGATTAAAGAATTGAGTATGTATTAAAATAACAAATTGGTTATTTTATAACTCATTTTTAAATTCAATTTTGCTCTGAAACGTATTCAATTGACAGTTTTTTCTTATTTAGGAACTATATAATGTACCGTATTGGACGATTTTTTAATAAAGTTAACGTATATTTCAAAATATGTTTTCAAAATGGGCATTTGAGGCTAATTTAGCTTAAGATGATTCTGATAAAACTAGTTCTTACAGATAAATGAAATTAAAAAATAAATGTTAAAATAAATGTTAAACTGGGATCATCTGTAATCAAATTTTATTTTTTGATGTTGAAATGAGCATTCTTCGAAATCTGCCTCCGCCTAAAGGCCAAGCCGACAGGGATTTTTTTTGTCTTCATTCCCTTCTTAACCTTCCTACCCTGTTCAAATTTCCCTCAATCGTGATAAAAACATTTCACACCAGAATTGTTATTTAAAACATTTTAATATATTTAATTGACTTATTTCTCTAAATGTGTTATTTAACTTTCTTTATGAAAAAAGTTCTGGTTCGAAACGTATAAAACAAATTATAGTCATGGGTCGATTAGACCCATTCAGGGTAGGAAGGTTAAACTTGACTATGCAGTTAAAAGTGAGATCGGCTAGAGCTACGAATACGAATCCAACGGACTACTCCAAAGTAGCACTCCTGAAGACGACTAGCTGCTGCAACTTCAAAACTGTTATAAATCGAGTAACAATAATACACATTTAATTTCAGTATGACTAAGAAACTTTTTCCCTTGAAGAATCACGTGAAACCGTTTTTTAATGTAACGAAAATATCAGAACAGAGTTTATTTATTGAACACATACGTCTGACTTGTGTGCTCGATATGAAAGCCTGCTTATAAGTCATCGTCAATACACAGGGACGAGATAGCACAAGCACATTTTACAACACGAAGGAAATACAACCGGGACCTTCACACAAGGGGTGTGTGCAATGGAGCCAGCGGGATTCGAACACACATCCGCCTACGCTCGCAAGCGAATAGCGGCGTGGTGTCTTGATCACTCGGCCACGGCGGCCCCAACAGAACAGAGTGAGTTTGATGAATCGAATCCATAAACAAAGTAACCCCATATTTTTTTAAAGGATTGGTACATCACGAACTTAGAATGATCTAAAACTCTATGTATTTAAGCTCTTTAACTCTGTAATAAATAGAAATAAATTAAACTGAATAGAGAAAAAAACACAATCAGCATCTGGATAATGCTATAAATGATGTTTATGTGAACATTGCAAATTGGTAATGAAAACTTTCTAATCGTTTATACTTTACAAACTGTATAAATATGAATTTCAAAAAGTGATACGTTTTATTTTTCTGTCATGTTTAAAGCTTTACGGAAGTGAATAATGCTGTCGTTCTTCCTGGAATAGATTGCTGTTGTATGACCTCGACATTTCTGAATTCATTGCAAGCGAATTTATATACAATGACATGACACTGTGTGTTTTACATCACGTTCTTCAGTAGTTCAGAAATATTTGCCTCCTAATTTTAATTATAACCCTCTGTTTTTAGAAGTTACAAAAACAATTTGCATAAATCTTAGGTTGACAGAAATATTTAGAAATATTTAATTAATTGAATATTTTTATCTTTATATATATATTAAGTTTTAAAAGAACCAAATTCATTTAGTTCAAACGCTTTCTAACAAGACATAATTTATACGTTGCAACATATTAAAGTTTAGTATTTAATTAAACTTTTAAGGAAAAGTTTCACTCTCAAAGTAAGGCATAATTAGGTATTAAAAATTAAAAAAGTTGTTTTGTTATTGTTTACGTGCCATAATTTTCATTAACCATCTTAAAATAACTCAAAAATTATTAATAAAAAATAAAGCAATCAAACTCACTATATATTTCGTTTATTTCCTGTATCAAAATAACACAATGACGCTGTATTAGTAACAAATAGATCGTAAAGCAATATGTTTCAGCTCCTGTTTTAAAGAATTCATGTTCCTCCATTTAATTCTTTCTCAAATAAAATTCAAAGCTAGTACTTATCAAGAAAAAACTTACATCCTCTTAGTATCCCTTTTTATTCGTTTTCCAAGTGCGGCAATTTCCAAGAGTGATTCTTGTTACAAAATGAATTTTATTCCTACTTCAGGAACAATTTCAGATTTTCATATTTAGGTATCAGAATTTTAAAAAGAATATTTATTTTGAAATTTCCTTTAAAAATTATATCATTTAAACCTTTCCGGGGCAAGGTACTTGTATTCGTAAAATGTTGAAATAATTGAATGACACCAGTATTTACTCGAAATTTTTTTTTCTAAAGTAATAAAAGTGTATTTTTGCGTATTTGATAAAAGTGAAATTTTCCTAGAAAATTTCTCGTGCCAGTGTGGAAATTTGGAATTAAGATTAGGTGATGTTGGTTAGCCAACACCGCCCTTCAAGGGGTTAACCCTTTCCGGCACACTGTGCCCGATCTGGGATACCTAATTTTAATTCCAAACTTGCAAACGGCACCAGTAATATTTTAGTAAAATTTTGCTTTTACGTTAGAAGCTTAAATTAAGGAATTTAAAATATTTAAAAAAATCTTTTGTGAATTCCGGTGTCAGTCGATAATTTCTCATTTTACTATAGATTTTGCCCGTGCCGGAAAGGGTTAAATTGAATTGGTCATTTCAAAAACCACACAAGTCACAGAATTGGAACTTTTAATAAAGTAAAAAAAAAAAAACTGAATTATTCATAAGTAAATTAATTTCTATAGATGTTTTTGGGGCTGATTATAGAGTTTGGACTTAATAACAATAATTGTAAACATCGAATATTTTTTATAATTCTCATAAATGGTAAAGTTATAACAGAAAAACTGTTACTGACTTATGCTGTTTTAGCAAGAAAAGATTTTAGGGGATATTTAATTTGAACAAAACAGACATGTAAAATGTATTTTTAATTAAAATTACTGAAGATAACATTTATACGGGAACATATTTATGTTTCTATATAATTTTATTGAGTAATCGTATTCTTCATCTATATATATAAAATAAGTGATGTGTCTGCCTCACTGACCGCGGATAATGGCAAAATTATAATATCCAGGTCTCTGAAATTTTTGTCATGTGTGGATGCTAACAATGAAAAGTGCACATCGCAGCCGGATTTTTAAATTTCAATTTAGATTTTTTTAAATTAAAACTTACTGGGTAAAAGGATATTTGCAGCTTTCCACCAATCAACTGCAACGAAGCAGCCAGGTGAGAGGTTATTTGCACCTCGCCACCAGTCCGCGGCAACGAAGCAGCCAACCAATGAGAGCAGGCAGTAAATACGGGATTTAACGACTTCATTTCATGGCTGAATGCCAGAAACATATTGTACACACATTTGGTAATTTTTCCTATTTTGATGATTTTGCTTTTCCTGATTGACTTACAATCAATCTTCAAAATCCATCCATGGCACCATCCCAAAAAAAGGTAGTAAATTAGGTAATTACCCCTCTTATGTTATCTTAAAGTTTGTTCAGATGTGCAGCGCACGCCGCGCGCATGCTCAGGGGATTTTGCATGGAGCAGGTCTCAATGAAGAAAGGAATTTAAAAAAAAATTCTGTCATTGCATTATTTTTGTGGTTCAAAACAACTAAAATAAACGACTATATTTCTATACGACTATACGGAAAAAAGGTGATTTTTTTATGTGAGTAAGCTTTGGAATTTAATTAATTACTCAGTTAATAAATAGAATTTTGAAATGCTGCATATCAGATACATCAGGAGAGATATTGGGCTGCTATCAAAAAAATTTTGAGCCTCGTACGTGCCGCAAATTTCGCTAGTTATCGCAGACACACACACACACACACACACAGAGAGAGAGAGAGAAACCGAGCGTTTTGTTCTTTTATTAGTATAAATTATGGACATTTATCGGATATTTGAATTTCTAAAATTAAAAATTGTGTTTTTATTCACAATATAAATATTTCTAAACTGAAAGTCGGTGTTAAAATAAACAAGTATGGAAAATTATAAACAATAAGGATTTAAAAACTCCCTATTTTTGTCCTACGAAAATCCGTGGGACTGTTCAGAAGTGTTTCAACCTAAAATTCGTCCTAATATGAACGTATATATCTATTTTAAAAATTATGATAATACAAAACATTTCTTGACTTTTCATTGCTGTGATTGCGACATCTTTAGAATTCTGACGAGTCTCTTCTGAGTCATATAGATCATAGAAATGAAGTTATATGAAAATATTGACTCTTTAGATTATGATAAAAGGCTTCGTAAGAAAATTACACATTCATTTTGGTATTGAGTGATTCATTTACACGAGTTCAGCCAACTTTTTCCTGAATTTTCATGCATTATAATATTTTTTATGGAACTGACGATTTTAATCTATAGTCACAAGTTGGCAGAAAAACAAATAGGATTTTATATTCTTAGTAAAATTTTAAGCCTTTTTGGCAAAATATTAAAACGGATAAACATTGTGGAAAAATGTGTCATCCGGTGTATGATTTAAGTAATAAGAAATAAATTTAGCAAATGATGTAAAATAGTTCAGGAACTTTATAAGTAAGGAAGTAAAAAACGATTTGCAGAATAATTGTTAAAATTTCATTTTTAGAACTTAGATAAAATATATAATTTTTGTATCTGTTAGCTATGATACTTTTGGTATGAAAAAAATAAAGACAGTTGTTTTTTAATAGTAAAAAGGAACTATTAGTAACGTTCTATGCTTTTTAAAAGAATTATAAACAAATTGATCTTTTTTGAGACTACTAGAGGAAATTGTTATGTTTTTAAGAATTTAATATTAATCTCATTCTAAAATCAGATGAATATATTTTTTTTAAGTTTTCTTAATCAAAGTACATTATAAATAAATAAAATCAGAAGACGAAATGATAAAAATTGATAAAAAATGATAATAATGATGATAATTTCACTTTGATTCAATCACAAAAGACACAATATGAGCCTTAAAAAGCTCACCGTATTACTTAAAAGGCAGTGAATGTAATGAAATACATGTTACACAAATATTTTATGTTGAAATATACATTTTATTAAAAAACTTCTAGGTATTTTCAGCCAGAATTTCCAACAATGTTCATCAGAGAATATTTTTAAATTAATTACCGTTCAGTCATATAAATTCCCGATTCATAGGAAGAGAGGTAGTTATATGAATGAACAACACTTAATTAATAAAAGATTCTCTTATGATGACCATAGGAAATATAGGCCGGAAGTGCTAAGAAGTTTTCAATAAAATGTAAATTTTTAACTTGTAGCATCTATTTTATCATTTTCGTTGCCTTTTAAATAAAACAGTGAGCTTTGTAAATTCATATTGTGTATTTTATTAAAGAAGATTGATTTGCTTTACTTTCGGACAGCATAGAACCAGACTTTGCCCTACTGACCAATTGTTTTATCAAGATTAAGCTTGTACATGGCGGAATCCTGCATAAAACGAAAAATTGATTAACGAATTACCAGTCTTCGACCATCTAGCCAAAGTTTATTTCCTTATAAAGCTGTGAGATAAGGGACGAGTCCAGACTTCTTATAAACAACAGGACAGATTTTGTTTTACCAAAGAAATATATGACACTAAATAGGTTTTTAGTATTCTTTAGAAACGTTTTAATTAATTTTATAAATGCGAATTAGTCACTATATGTCTCGTGCCGCAAACTAAAGATCGCCAGGCAACATGCGGCCCGCTTGCCGCAGATTGAGTATGGCTGCTGTATAATGCAATTAAGCGTTATGTAGTGCTTCAACAAAAAAGCTATTCAGAAGAAAATATGGGGAAAAGATTTGAAATAACACTTGCTGATGCTGATCGTTTCGTTGTCAGATTAGCCCTTAGGACTCCGGCGTCTTACACAAATTTTGTTTGGCCAGCACCACTTTTTTAAAAGAAGTCTTCTTCAAGTACACAATTTCAAAAATGCTTTGATTAAATAAGGCAAATTTTATTTTCCTTTATTACTGATGACAAAAATGAATTTTGCAAGGAAAGATGATGTCTCCGCAGCGTAGACAATGGAGTGCCAAGGGTTAAAATAAATAAAAATGTTTTGCACCAGGAATATTATTTGAAAAAAAATCTAAATAAATTAAAAAAATAACACGGGTATATTCGTATTGCTACGTATTTATACGTATTGCTAAATTAAACTTCTAATGCGTTATGCGTTCTAAAGCTTAGTGTATATAAATCGTACACAATAAAATCTCCATAATCAGTAAAATCTTCATAATCAATAAAATCTTCATAAAACACTCCAAAAAGAGAGGATTTTTTTATTTAGCAAACACTTTTTTAATTCTTATACATATGCTTTTTTGTGTATAAAAAATAAACTGTTAATAATATTTTTCATACTCCGAGGGGGAAAAGGTGTTCTTGACTGTACTGTAAAAAACATTCGTTTATTAAATACATTTTATTTTCTCATGCAGTAAATTGAATATATTTAATAATTCATAATCAAATATATATTTTTTTTTCATTTGAAACAAAATTCTGCTCAAAGTTTTTAAAAAATTGCAAAAGATCAACTTGCAAAAACCTAAACCCTAAATCGGATTCTCTTAAAACACGACAGAAAGAAAGAAAATTAGTCACCCTGCTTGGCCTGAGGACCTTACCCGGCCCGGCAGAATTAAAAATTTTTTGAACGGTCCGGGCCAGGTCGGGTCTTGAAAAAAATTGAACAGGACTAGCGGCCCTTTATAAAGATTTCGGCTAAAAACGATAAAACATGAGCTATTTTCAATTAGTATGGCTTTAACGAGAATAAGTATAAATGTGTGTCACGAGCCGAAAATAGTTTGACAACATCAATGCAGAAATGTAACTTGCACAGTGTAGAGATAAGTATCGGACAGTCACATTGCGTCTAACCCGGACATTTTTTAGCAGACTCGTGCCCGGCCGACACCAGGCTTGCATTGTTTTTCTATATATAGTCAAGCCTGGACGGAACTATACTTAATTGTTGTCAAGATGTGTAGGGCAGACAACATGACTACTAAAAGTACTAATATCCATAAAAAATTCTGTTTACGTAATCTTTGGAAATATACATTTTTATGATTCTTATATTCATTTCTCAACAATGCGAAAATTTGACACGTCTTCTTACTAATTTTTAACTGTAAAGTTATAAAATTGACAAGCCTGACTATTGAAGAGATTTAAAATCGTATAGCGTTTTCCATTTTTTATAAATAAGATACTACCGTATACTTCTTGAGAATATGAGAAATTCTTGTCACGTGGTTGCAGATTTCTCTCCTTTCTATACTGTCGCTTCCGGAAACTTGATTCAAAACACTAACTTTGGCAGTATTTTTTTAATTGCTTGTATCAAAAAACGGATAACGCCATTCGATTACATAGCTTGTGAATTAAAAAAAACCTGCTAATATTATGCGTTTACAAAAATAAATGAATTCAGAAATGCATCAGAAACTAGCTCCTTTGGATTTGAGAAAATATTTAATAAAATTATACAGAAATATTTTCATACATCTACTTTTTGTTGTACAGCTTCAAAAGCTTTTTACTTTCTTTTTCCTTTTATTCTAAACCACACTATTTTTTTTAATGAATCTTTATTTGAATGTTGAAACTCTAAAAATCTAGGTAATCATTAATGCTGCTATAATGTGTATTTTCTGTAAAATATATTGTAAAATCATCCTTTAAATATGTATGTAATAGGAATTTTTTTCAAAATAGTAAAATTGTGTCGGGGTAGATCGGGCCGGGCCTGAAAATTCATGCACTTGCAAACCTCTAACCCGACTTCCTTCCCCACCCCTCCCTACAAAAAAAAAAAGAAAATTTGACACTCCAAAATTAAAAAAAAATGTATATCACATTGACTTAAAAAATTAAAGAAACTTAGATATCTGAAGAAGTACTTTTTTCAAACATTCCTGAGGTATGTGCTATTCAGAGATTTTATTATATTTAAATGTTAAACAATATAGATGTGTTCAATTTTCTATAAAAAAGGTAAAATTGGTATTAAATTGGTATAATTATGAATTATTTTTTATAATTGTATCAAAGCATGAATTAATTTTCAGACATAATGTATTTGGGGCGTGTTATGTTTTGAAATATCCTGGCTTTCAAAAGTTAAGGTACAACATGTTTTTCGAAGCTCACCAGAAAAAAAATGGCAGTCAGATTAAACTTCATTGTTTATATGAATGACAATAATAAGCTTTAAAAAATCTTACGCAAAAATTACAGCTAGCACTTTTATTTTATAGAAAAAGAATACGTATTTGTGAATGAGAGAAAAATATGCAATTACGAAGCTTTCGTAATTTTGCGTGTAAGTTTTGTTGTGTTGTCAGTTTTGTTCACAACAATCAATAAAGTCTAGAAATATCTAAAGGAAGCCGTTTTCCCGATTTATTAAGGAGGCGGGTGGTAGGATGGATGGAAATGGGGTTGTCACAGGCCGATACTGCTAGACGTCTCAATGTGTCTCGCAGTATAGTCCAACGACTGTGGGATCAGTATGAATCCGAAGATTCTGTGTCCAGAAGACATGTTCCAAACCGCCCACGTGCTACAACACCTAAAGAAGACCGGTTTTCAGCTGTTTCAGCCCGAAGGAGAAGACGCACTACCGTGCCGCAACTCATTGCAGACCACTTAACAGCGCCAGGGAGAAGAATCTGCGCTACTACGGTGCGAAGACATTTTCACAATACAAGTCTGTATACAAGACAATCATTTGTGTGTTTCCCACTCAACAGACGACAGGGGCCCGCTTATGTTGGGCAGGAGAACATGTTTCCTGGATCATATAACAGTGGACTTCTGTACTCTTCTCAGACGAGTCCAGATTCACACTGGAGAACGATTCAGGACGTCTTCTGATCTGGAGAGAGAACAATGCACTCGATACCATCAATCAAACACTTTCGAAACACACAGGTACAGAAACAGTGGAATCATGGTTTGGACAGAGATCTCACTCGAAGGCCACACTGACCTACATGTGTCCTGTGGAGAAACTCTGACTGGTGCTGCATATCGGGATGAGATTCTTGATTCATATGTGCGCCCATTTGCCGGTGATATTAGGAAAGGTTTCATTCTAATGGATCATAATGCGAAACCACACCGAGCTGTGGTTGTTGAGGATTATCTTGAGGATCACGGTTTGGAGAGAATGGAATGACCAGCTCACTCTCCAAACTTGAATCCCATAGAAAATCTTTGGGACTATCTTGGAAGACAGGTTGTAGCTTTAAGTCCTCCTCCAAGGTCATTAAATGAGCTGGAACAAGGATTACTCCACGTCTGGTCAGCTCTACCTATTTCAGTGTGTGACAAATTAATTGAAAGCATGGAAAGTCGATGCCGCCTATGCATTCGAGTCCGGGGTGAACATATTCCGTATTAGAATCAGTTTTATAACGTTACTGTCACATTTTACTGCATAATACTGCGATTTACTGATTTCTCCAAAAATGAAATTTTCCACCATGCGTGTTTTTTTGTTAGAATTTCATTTATACATTTAACTAAAGTAAATTTGTATATCGCATTTAATAAATAACAGTTTAGCGCACATTTCCTACAAATTTGTTGTTCCTATATTCATTCATTTGCAAATTAGACTAAAAAAACCGGTTGTACTTTTGGAGGCCATTGTATTTCATTTTGGTTAACATATCAGATTGCAGATTGACTTCAGATAGAGTTTTCATGTTGCGATCAGACAGAACAAGATCTGTGCAGGATTCTTTACAAAAGTTCTCACTTAAACCTTGTGCTTTCGTTGCATTTTTATATTTTAAATCATTTGGTGTTTATTTTTTAAGTATCATGAAGTGTTATATTTATTTTTTCGAAATATTGTGTATGATAAATTTGATATTTTCAGCCCTTTTCTAAATGTATTTTTTTTAATTATTATTGACTATGTTGTTCTTTTTCTGTAGAAGTTTTGCTCTGGCAGTTGCGTTTATAACACCACCATCCCCCTTTCCCCCACCACTAAAGAAAATCTTTTCCAAGCTTTACATTTGAAGCTAAATTTTTAAATGTACAAATAAAAATTATGTGGGAATAATAATATAAATTATATTTATTTAAAATATTTTAGTATTACACATGCAATGATCAGTTCTCAAACAAAAGCTAAATCATAAAATTATGATTATTTTTACAAAACAAAATTTACAAATAATGAAACACATAGATAAACTATAACATGAAGTTAACTTAAAAACTGAATATGGAATTTCGACCAAATCAAAAGTTTTGTAGGCATTTGAGACTCTATGCACCTGAAAATTTGAAGTCCACACTTTTCAATCATGGATTTATCATTTTATTTTAACCATTGTTGGCAAATTGAGTCAAATACTTGGTCTGTTTGCAACGAGTCATAAAATAAGTAGGGATCTCTTATCTAAACTGATTATTGAAGCCATGGTTCTTTGTAAAAATAAGGATTAGTGTGGAGTGAAGTGGAATGGGACAGTGGGATGAATGAGACAGAAGCTTTTTCTCTCTATATATCATGCTAAATATTTCATCAATCACACACTAAACAAGCAATTGTAGCCTAAACTTCAGCTGAAAAAAGTTTCTAATCTGCATAAACTTACATTCATATGAAGAAAAATTTTATTTCAAAAATCAAGTAAATTTGTTTCATTTTCTGAATATTAATGATTTATGCATAGATGTAATAGTTTCCCTATTTATGGTATATTATTATGTACATTATCCAAAATTTAAGCTTAAAAGAAGCATTTTTGTTCATACAAGAACATAAAAGAAGTCAACTGGCCTTTCCTCTTTCTTGTGGAGAGGAAAGGGACATGCCAGTTAAAGTAGGAATAGGGCATGTTCAATTCCTTTTATTAATAAGTTGAATGTAAATTGCAAATATGCAAATATTTTTATAGATTAATATGTTACTTATAACATTGATAATATTTTCATTTACTTCAAAACGTAAATAGAATTGATGATTTCTTTAATTTCATCTGCCACTGACAATCCTGAATTTTCCTTCTAGTGATGAAAATATTGGAATTTGATATCGTGGCACAGATTTTTGCAACCAACAATCTCTGTTAGACCGTTTATGTTGTCAACACTGAACTAATTTTGCCTAATAGCTTTGTTTCATATCTATCCCATACCTCCCTGTCAGTAGGGAGGTATGGAACACATTTTGAAACTTTCAATTTCTCTAATTATATGATTGCTTCTGTAAATTGTGTGTCCATATTGGTCGAGGACATTAAACAGTGTTTCCATTTGTGTTACATATGTTGTAATTTTGATTTTTATGTCAAACGAAATTGATTTTCTTATTTTTGTAAAAAAAAAAGTCCCATTTCTCCCTTATTCTCCCCTGTATATTAACTTTGTGACATGTGATGTTTCACTATGGAATAGATGCTTGTAGAAAATATTCGAAATATCAGCTTCGTTAAAACATATCAATAATGAAATGTGCCAGCCAGTTGATATTTAAACTGGGTATTTCAACTTATATTTTATATACAAATTTTCAACGTTTTGTTAAACTTGTGAGAAAGATGTTTATAGAATAATGTTTGTTGCTAACTGGAAGAGAAACTCAATTAGATTATATAAAAGCAGCATTATAAAATGATTTAGAAAAGCTCAAGATAACAGTCTCTGTCATGTTAATCGAAGCAATTTTGAAAAAAAATAAAAGTTAGCTATGCTTTTGAAAGAAGAAGTGGAAAGAGTTTTATATTTGTATAAAAATAAAACAAAATCAATATGGTAACATTGGATAAACTGTTCAATTTGTGATCCCATTGAAAAACTTGATAAGCATTTTGGCATCAAGAATGCCAAGAAATAAGTTGCATTTCAAATAAAATGAACATGAAATGAGGATTTTTCTTATTTTTGCACATTTGCAAACAAAAATTATTCTCTTTCATTACTTAAGCGATTTGGAAACAATATAAATCCAAAAGAGATTTTTGAGCATATTTTACGACATTTCTCAACTAAATTAAATTATAATAGTCCAAAATATCTTATAACATCAAATATTTACAATTCTATAATTTCTGACAATAAAGTGTTTAATGCGTGAAAATTTTTCCAGAGAGAAAATTCGCCTTGAATATAACATTTCAAATGAAAATCAAATTTTGAATTGCTTAAAAGGCGCAAATGCCAACCTAGTGAAAAAGATTCCATGCCGGGAATCGAACCCGGGCCATCACTGACGTTCTACCGACTAAACCACATAGAACGACACCCAGCAAGGAACTTATCACTATTACATGTTGGCAAGGCTACAAACGCAGCACAAGATGAAATACAATCAGAGAGCCACCGATCTGGCAATCACGAAACTCAAATTAATCCAGCATCGATTGAATATATTAATGCGTGGAAATTTTTCCAGAGAGAAAATTCGCCTTGAATATAACATTTCAAATTTCGAGTTGCTTAAAAGGCGCAAATACTAACCTAGTGAAAAAGATTCCATACCAAAGTCGGTAGAACGTCAGTGCGCTATACTGATGGCCCGCATTCGATTCCCGGCATGGAATCGAATCAAATTTGAATATAGTTTATTTATAGAAAGATTTAAAAATTAACGATTTCATAATAATAATCTGAAATGTTTACTTTTTAAAATATAATTTCAGTTACATTGAAATGCAAGGTAATTAATAGCTAAATGTTTAAAGTCTTCAATAAGTCAAATATAAAGGATTTTGCTTTATAAAATAAATCCAAATTTGATTCACAATAAATTTTTCAATCGCTTAAAAAATTCAAATAGCTGTTAAATTTATGTATCTTTTCAAATTGTATAATATAAAAAAAAAAAAAAAATTCTACCATTTTAATTCACAGCATACAATCATGATCGTATCATGTGTGTGCAATACATGCTCCAAATTCGTTAAATGAATATTGCAAGGGAGAGTGGGGTGAAATGATCCATTTTTTTTCAAAAATAAGAAAATCAAGTTTGTTTAACAGAAAACCAAAAATTACGATTTATAACATACAAAAGGAAATACTTTCTAATGTCCTTGAACAATATAGAAACATAATTTTCAAAAACAGTTTTATAGTTAAAGATATTGTAAATTTCAAAATATGTCCCATATTTCCCCACTAACAGAAAGATATGCGACACTTTTAAAAAATGTATTATAAGGCACGAATTTTCTCGTGTCGAAAGTATATGAGGACCCCAGAAGCCAAGGGGTACAAGTGACAAAATTTCGATTTGGAGTAAATTGAGTTTAAAGATAATTGATGTTAAATTGGAACATCAATAACAATTGAGTGAATTGAAATAGGAAATTTCTGCTTGTTGCATTCTGGTCTTTGAACTCTTATTTCAATAACTGTTAAAAAATAAAGTACAATTTTCTTTAAATGTATAATTAATCAATATTGTTTGTTTTTCGAAAAAAGTGGTTTGCCTCTATAACTCAGCAAATAATAAGAAAATCACTTATATTTCTTTACCTGAAATGAAAAAAGCATATTTTTAGGTCGTCTGTGTATTTAGTTTATTTTTTTCAATTTTGTCACTTATACCCCTTGGCTTCTGGGGTCCTCATATAAAATCTAATAAAGATTGTAGACTGATAATGTCTGTGTTACAATTAAAATTCCAGGATCTTCATCAACGAAGGAAAATTCAAGCTTTTCAGTCAAAGATGATAGTATGAAAATATCAGTTAGATTTATTTATATTTTTAAGTAAATGAATATATATTCAATGTTATAATTAATATACTACAGTTTAAAAATATTTCCATATTAGCATTTTACACTCATCTTATTAAAAAAGGGAATTAGACTTGTCCCATTCCTCCCTGTACCTTTTTTATCTTAAACTTCTTGTATAAATAAAAATACTTCTTTTAGTCATAGTTAAAATTATGTATAATATACATTATAATGTTCAATAAATACAGAATCTATTTCATCTACGCATTAACAAGTCATTGATATACAGAAATCATAAAAGTTATCTGAGCAAGTTAACTTTTGATTCTAGAAGTAATCATTTTTCATAGACATTTGCAAGCATAAACAAATCAGCTACTATTTTCAACTGAAGATTGTGGTGCCACTGTTTCATGTAATGTGTGATTGACGAAATGTTTGAAATGATATGTAAAGAAAAAAACTTTCCCACTCTCCCCTGTATAATCCAAAATAGATGTATTTTATAGAATACTGCATGCAATCCAGAGAAAAATAGTTAAAAATACATCCACAACTGTTTTCTTTTTCTCTCAATAATTTGCTTTCAGTAAATTTTAAAATACATGTTTTCATTTTGATGAACAAGACCTTTTTCATGTAAACTTTACACTAAAAATGAAATATATGCTTTAAATTATTATTTAAGGAGAGGATAGTCTTAATATTTTGTTTATTAATATAATTTTCAAGTTTATGGCTTCTTCTATGAATTAAAATAAATTTGTAAAACTTTCTTATAGTCTAAAACAAATATTTTAAAGTCAAAGAAAAATTTAGACTTCAGGTTGACCTGATTTTTAAAAGAATGTCTAAAACATTTTTTAAGTGAAAAAAAGGTACTTCTAGGTTCTTCCGTCGACCAAAAAATTATCGCCAAACTATAAGATTAAATGCCAATAATGGATGATCGTGAATGTCACATTCAATGACATTAAATGCGATTCACGTGTTTAAAATGTCATTAAGTGATTTTTATTTCGACATTTTATTAATATTTTTATTAATATTCTACTAATTATTTGTTTATTCGTTATTTAAAATAAAAATTTTGTCAACATGTATAATTCGGCTATTAGTTTGGCGATTTGTATAATTTGGCGAAATTGGTCGACGGGATAACCTAAAAGTACCGAAAAAAATATACAGTAAAACCTCCATAATAGACATTCGCAAAAAGAGAACTCCTTTGTTTAGCAAACAGTTTTTTAATTTCTTTTTATGCATTTTTCAGTGTATAAAAATGAAATGTTAAAGCGCGTATAAAGCCTTCTCATTGGTCAGAAAATAGATAGTCTTTAAAAACAGAGGTAATTTTCTAGATAGTTTCAAATTTATTTAAATAACATACATCCGACTTGAAAGCCTGCTTATAAATCATCGTCAATATACAAGGATGATATAGCACAAGGAAATTTACAACACAAGAGAAATACAACCAGGAGCTCCACACAAAGTGTGTGTGCAATGGAGCCAGCGGGACCCACAACCTCCAGATTAGCAGAGAAGGACCGATATTTTCAAAGCATAAGTGTATTCTTGTAATCGAATATCATCAATTTTTGTCTACCGTACACTGTTAAAAAATCGTGTTAAAAAAATCGCTTTTAAAGTCTATCTATTTTCTGACGATTCAGAAGTTTTCATAAGCGTTTATGAAGCGGTCTCATTATCAGAAAATAAATAATTGTTAAAAAAATAGGCAATTATGACGGCGTTCAGACACGTAAACCTGGGTTACGTAGGGTTTCCCGAGTAGAACCCGAAGCGTTCAGAGACCGCTGTCACGTGACTTTTCGTACCGTTCAGAGCCGTGAATTACCGAGATTTCGGGTAACCCACATTACCTGCAGAATTTTGTTGGGTAAAGTGATCACGTGGTTGGGAAATCTGATTTGTTTATCATTTGATAGCGTAACTGCGACTGTTTATTGGAATATCTCTGTTTTGATTGGCCAGTTGCCGCCATGTTTGTTAATGTAAATAGAAAACACCCGTAACTTTTCCCGAAGCCATTCAAAGAAGTTTTAACCCAACCTTTCCCCGAGAAACCAGTATGACGTCATTCCCCAATTTTCCGAGTTACTCGTGTTTTGGTCTCTGAACGCGCTCTTTGTTATGAAATTTTTCATAGTGTACGAGCGCAACAAATGACACACAAGACCAGTTTATGACTTTTAAAAACGTCACACGAAGTAAATCCTCTTTGCACGACACTTGGCCCAAAACGATGAGCACACCGCTTTGTACCAATCACCATTTAAAGATAATTCATTCCGTGGGACTTTTAAAAGCCATGAACTTTGAATTTGAATGGACAGTGCTTTGAGGCCTATAGCTACTACAGCTGTCGCCTCGATTGATCCAGAATACACAGAAACAAATACAGAACACTTTATTATTACAGAAAATCCATTACATACATTTATTACACATCAAAGAGACAGCACAGACACCCATGCCGCTAGCCGGACTCGAACCGGGAACCAGCGGCATGGGAGCAGCGGCCGTTACCAACCACGCCACTGGATCGGCAGCCATGAACTAGTCTTGTATGTCCCCGTTGCAACCCACAGAGTACGGACAGAGCCTCAACTCGGCTTGAAAAGAACGCCCTCAGTGGATCACTTAAAAACTAAACCATCGCGTTGGCGATTTCTATCATCGTGATTTCTGTTTAACTGTAACCATATTCTGGCTTGGCACTTCTTGCTGAACGCTGATTTGATTATCTTTGCACACGTGCTTATGCTATTTGATCTTACTGTTATTGTTCTTGAATTTTCAAGTTTAGATTATTAGGCTTTTATGTTAAGAAGAGACACATGTATTGTTTGCAAGACGAATACGTCAAAGTTATTTCATATTAAAATAATTCTTTCATAAATTTCAAAACAAAAAGCAGCAAGCCGTCGCTGTATTTTTTTTCTTTTTTCCTTTATCATTTGTCGCCAAGGAAGCGATATTTCGCCAAATTAGCAACCTCTTATGTTATGATCGTAGTTTCAGAGTCATCCGCTCGTATCGCTACTGTCTATGCGTAATCCCATGTTAAACAAGTTGCCATTACAGTGTATGAAAGTTGATTCTCTGTTCCGTACTCTATGTTGCAACCGAGGGTTCATAGTTTTGACAGTTGCCACGCATTAATGACTATTGCCTGAATCTGGGCTGTACTATTTTGAACAAACACATCTGCCTTAATTCAGTCTGAGCATTGGATTTAGGTACCCTAGGCCAATCTCTTTTCTAAAATAAAAATAAAAAAACTGTCTGCATCCTTGCCTTTTTCTGTTTCAACTTGCGGCGGAAAATCTGTAAGCCAACCATGCTAGTCTAAATTTTGTGTTATATTATTTTATTTTCTGCCATGGATCATCAAGTAAATGTCGCTTGCGAGCGTAGGAGATTGTTTGGGTTCGATTCCAACTAGCTCCATTGCATACACTTTTTGAGCGCTTACATGGACTGCAACCTGGGTTTTGCAGGGATACCCACATTTAACCCGAAGCGTTCAGAGATCGACACCACGTAACTGTTTCCGCATTCCCCATAGCGTTCAGAGCCGAAAATTACCCAAACTTTGGGTTGCCCACATTACCTATGAAATTTTGTTGGGTACCTAGATACTTAGCTTATAAGCCCAATGCTTTACCTGTTAAGCTAACTGGACGAAACTTGTTGGGTAAAGTGATCACGTGGTTGGGAAGTCTGATTTGTTTATCATTTGATAGCTTAACTGACTGTTAATTGGAATATCTACACTGTTAAAAATTTGACACTTTTGCTGCATCGTCACTCCACAGCATTTATAGAAAACGATTACTTCAGCCTATAATGGAGCATTCTCATGGGTCAAAAGAGAGATACTCTATAAAAGCGGGGAAGTGACGATGCAGCAAAAGGGTAAATTTTTTTACAATGTACACACTGTAAAAAATTTTACCCTTTTACTGCATCGTCACTGCAACGCTTTTATAGAAAACAATTACTTTACTGTGTTATAGCGAATTCTCCTTGGTCAAAATAGAGATATTCTATAAAAGTGGTGTAGTGACGATGCAGCAAAAGTTTCAAACTTTAGCAGAGTACGCCGCTAATCGCTTGCGAGAGTAAGAGATTGTGTGTTCGAATCCTGCTGGCTCCATATCACACACTATTTGTGTGGAGCTCCCGGTTGTATTTCTCTCGTGTTGTAAAATTTCCTTGTGCTAACTCGTCACTGTACACATAAAAATTGACTTTTGGAATACTTTCTCTTCTAAGAAGAGTGATAATTGAGAAAGTATCATAATCTTCTCAGCCGAGGAATAATCTATATGCACTATCAAAAGTCGAGCTGCCGCTATGTTTGTTAATGTAAATTAAAAATACCCGTAACTTTCCTCGAAAGCATTTGGAACCTTTATAACTCAATCTTACACCAAAAAATTAGTACGACGTCATTCCCCAATTTTTTGAGTACACTGTAAAAAATATGACTATTTTGCTGCATCGTCACTCCCCCACTTTTATAGAATATCACTCTTTTGGCCAATGAGAATGCTCCATGATAGCCTGAAGTAGTCGTTTTCTACAAAAGCGGTGGGGTGACGATGCAGCAAAACATATTTTTTACAGTGAGGCTTATTGAGTTTGACTCCCCTGGCTCCATTGCACGTACTCCTTGTGTGGAGCTCCCGGCTGTTATTTATCTCGTGTTGTAAAATTTCCTTGTGGTAGGTCGTCCTTGTATGTTGAAGAAGTTGTAAAATAATATGGATTGTGGGACGAGTGGTTAAAACACCATGTCGCTAATCGCTTGTGACCATATAAGGCTGTGGGTTCGAATCTCGCTGGCTCCATAACACACACACTTTGTGTGGAGCTCCCGACTGTATTTCCATCGTGTTGTAGTATTTCCTTGCGCTATCTCGTCCCGGGGCCTCCGTGGCCAAATGGTTAAGACACCACGCTGCTAATAGCCAGCGAGCATCGGAGGTTGTGGATTCGTATCCCGCAGGCTCCATCGCACACCCCCCTTGTGTGGAGCTCCCGGCTGTACTTCCTTCGTGTTGTAAAATTTCCTTGTGCTATCCTTTCAATGGGTGTGTTCAGCGCAACTTACCGAAGTAACCTATGTTACCGACCGATTGTAGGGCAGTACGAAAGCGAATTGTAGTACCAATGAAAACTATACTATTGAATTGTAGCTCATGTCACACTTCTCCTTGATTTTCCTTTCGTACTTGTCTACAATCGGTCGTAAGATTGGTTACTTCGGTAAGTAACCGGTTAGTTGTGCTGAACACGCCCCGTGTGTATTGACGATTACTTTTAAGCAGGTTTTCATGTCGAGCACAGAAGTCAGATGTATTTGTTCAATAAATTAAATAAATATGGATTGTGTAATTATGGCCGAGCCAGCGGCTTGGTTGGTGGCGTCAGCTCCTCCCACACCGCTGGACCCTGGTTCGAGTCCAGCTAGCGGCATGGGTGTCTTGTGTTGTCCCTGTGATAATGGATGTACCGGATATTCTGTAATAAAGTGTTCTATGTGGTTTCTTGTGATCATTGGAGGTTATGCCGGCGAATAGCTGTAGCGTCTACCTCAAAGCATGTAAAATGTAATTATGTCTGTGTAGAAATAAAGGATCATTCGAGCCAAAAGTCTTTGTAGCTATAGTCCTCAAAGCAATCTCTACTTCGGTGGACTGTCAAATAATTCTTCAAAATAATACGGAAATTACCCTTTTGTTCCATTTATAAATAAAGAGCTTCTTTTGCATTTTCTGAAGATGCTTTTACTAAGATAGTGTCAGTCCGATAAAAACTACAGGATTTGGTAAGTCAAAAAATTTCATTAGTTAATTTATTTAATCATTCATCAAGTTCGATTGAGTTCTTTTTATATTGTTAAAATTCTATTCTTCCAAGTTTCTATTAGTCTTTAAAAAAGACAATTATACTAATTTTGCAGCATTTGATAAATAAACACAATTATTTTTTCATTGAACATTTTTAAAGTACATTTTTGCACCAAAGAAGTTCGTCCCACACATAATGTAATTTTTGGAGCAATTAGTTCGAATATTTTTTGTACTGGCGGTGTGTATTTTTTAAATCAACGTAAATCTATGTAATTTTTTTAAATAAATTTCTCAATTATTTTTAACCACTGCATTCGACGTTATACGATAGAAGCTTAAGATTAAAAATATACCAAAGTTCATTGCAGAAAATTGCTAGTATTCGTATTACTTCAGCTAGCTTTGTTATATTGACTCTTGACAAATTTAAATTCCAAATTTACTGTAAATCGTAAAACATTTAGCCGGACATTGTGAAGTAAATAAAATGAGTTATTTATAATAAATGAACTAATTTTTTAAGCATCATAAAATACTTATGTTTGCTGTCATGATATAGTTTCCTGAAAAAATAAAACTAGTAAATCTGCGGATCAGGAGCGTCTGGTGTTAAAATCTTATTTCTGTGAATCCATAAAGCCTGAGCAAGATCGTCCAACGAATATCTCTATTTGTCCATTACGTCGAGGGGTAGAAGGAGAACAATAGATTCTCAGCTCTCTCCTGACATATATGCAGCTACTGGAAGTCTTTTAAAAGGTTATTGGTTGCAGGAGGCTACCTGACTGAGAGCTGTTTGTAATAAGACTTGCTTCTTTGAGTCCTGTTCAATTTTGCACTCAGGAGAAATCGTTTATCATGGTGCAATGATCATTGACTTTTGACCAGGAATCAATGGTGAACCATCCTATACACTGATTACTCTTTCAGTCTAAATACTAATTCTCGTATTATTTTCATCTGTAGAAATACAGGGATCCACCATCTGCCTTTTAGCTTCGGAAAAAAGATCACTTCGGCAGCGGAAGTTTGATGGTCTGAGCAGACATGTTGGATAGGCGCACATTCTTACCTGTGTTTCACAAAGGCTCTATGATTGTCGTGATGCGTATAGATGATATCTTAGTACGCTTTATTCGTTTTTAGGGTTTCGTTCATCGGACGAAACCCTATTCATCTCTGTCCTCTGTTCATCCGTCACAGAATCCGTACACGAAAACTATGTAAATCAAAGACTCCAATTTTTGTGTATACCCGACTTGATTTCAACAGTTCTCGTGTAGACATCATAGCCGCGCTTTTGGAAGAATGGACTTTGTGGTTACAAACATTTGTTGACACCCTCATAAACAGTATGAGAGCTCGTTGTGAAGCTTGTACAGCAGTGTACGGTGGTTACACGCTATTACTTTTTTTTTCGAGATAAATGCTTTATCTCTGATTCTTTGATATTTTTTATAATCTTATAATAACTAGAGTTGATCTTTTCAATATAAATTTACTAAAAAAACCTAAAAGTCAAAACACTAATACTCAAATGGTAATAACTTTTTCTAATCAAATATTTAATAAAATCAATATAAAGTCTATAATAAATGACAAAAACTGCAATTTTCCTATTAATAATATTCAAATATCAAAAACTTTTAAACATCCAATAATTATAGAAAGAAATATATTTAACTATAATTCGTTCTCCCCCCCCCCCCAAAAAAAAAAAAAAATCTGCTGATAGCACATTTTTCGGTAAATACAATGACCCCTCCTTCCAAAAATACATTAATAATGATCATGGACATATCACTGGAAATCTAAATAATGTAGATGATTTTAGGCTGAAAAAAATAATGGGTTATGGTACTAAGTTTAGAATTTCATCCAAATTAAACATTAAATCTATAATAAAACAATTTATATATGATATAATAATATATTTATTTATACAATTGCAATATATTACAACAAACGTATTGAATATTTCAATCAATGGAAAATCTTGGTTATTGATAAATTAACTAAGGCTTTAAAATATATTTCACATCTGATTCATATTGATACAAAGCGTCTTTTCCAGCAAATCACTAAATTGCAACAAAACTGTGTAATTACTTATGTGGACAAATCTCCAAATAATTATGCAATTATATGTAAATGATATTATCAATTGCTTAAATCCAGTATATCTTCTAATAACTCTTTCCAAAAAACTAATGACATAATTGGGCACACTCGTAAAAATTAGAGGTTATTATAAATTATTAGACATTAACTCTACTAACTTTAAATATCCATATCCAGTTCCTTATACCCATATTTCATAAGAATCCAATAAAATTTAGAACAGTTACAATTGGTTGCAGTACATATAATAATACTGCTGATAAACTTCTATTTAAAAATTCTTAATCAAATATATACAATAACATAAACCAGTGATAATACACATTGTATAAAGAATAGCTATGAACTGGTCAATGTTATGAAGAATCTTAAAAGTATAAACAATATAACTTCATATGATTTCAAAGATCTTTTTAATAATATAGATTTATTACAACTACATAATATAATTAATGCAATATTTTTAAAATATCAACATTATTTGAATATATCAACGAACATTGATACTGATTGTTTTCATATCTTAACAAATTTTATTATGTATAATTTTATAATGCAAGATAACATAATATATATACAAAAAAATCGGTATACCACAAGGAGGTTGTATATCCAGTATATTATGAGACTTGTATCATTATGAACGTAAATATATTAATAATAAAATACATTTATATCGACATATTGATGATATAATTTTAATTGACAATGATAATAGCAATATACTTAAATTTCCAGTAGATTATCCAGCTAATTTAGAAATCGCAAAAAACCTGCTTTCTAAAAACGCCATTAACTTTTTAGATCTTAAAATTATGTTAAAAGAAAACAAATTAATAACAATATGACAAACGGAACGCATTTAATTTTAAAGTTAATACATTTACTAATTTTAAATCATGTTTGCATAATTCTGTATATCGTAATATAATCCTTAATCAAACATAGAATGAAATGTTTATGTTCTTCTCATCTAATTAATGAAAATATTAAAAAGCTAATTTATGATGCACTAAATAATCGTTTTCCTGAAAACTACATATATTCATTAATATACAAATAGTTATTACATGATCTTTAAAATAATTAACACATTGCGTAAAAAAGTGCATAAAAATTTATTAAAACATAAAAATAACAATAAAAAATAACAAATGTAAAAATAAACATAAAAAAATATATAATTATATGGGAAGATGTTAGAGTACGGAGGAGGGTGGTGTTGTCTGGATATCACGCAATGGTTATATTATATAAAAAAAAAATGAGAGTAGGAGAGGCATTTGCTAAATTAGAAAACATTTTATACAGGACGTTCAATTAACACTAATGTATGGATAATTGTATAGTTTCATCAATTAATTCCGTTTATATAATTTAATTTCTATGATTAACTTGTACCTATCTTTTAACTAATTGGATACCTAGAATACTGTTTCTAAGTGTATAAAATGCATAGATTAATGATCTACTTTTTTATTTCATCTTATATAAAGATATTGAGTTTAGGTTAGCATAGTCAAATTAAATCATTTTGTTTTAAATGTTATAAACTATGGTGTATGGTATATTTTTCATGGTAATTTTTATTTTTTTACTTTTTTCACCTTTTTTATTTTTCTATCCATTTTAGTAATTTTGTCGTGTCTGTTTTTGATGTTTTTTCTTAATTTAATTTGATTTTATGCATGTGTTACTAGCCACAAATTCGTATTTTGCTTTTTCATGGCTAATACGAAGATGAAACCATACACTTCATTTGTCGTTCCAAAATATTTGGGGCTTGAGAATTCTGCTTTGGTTCGGTAAAAAAATCCTCCCGGAAATGTATTACCCGTACTACTATGTTTAAACACTTAGTTTCAGGATAATTCCTCATGCATTTTTCTAGATATTTAACAAAATGTCTAAAACTGTAAGTGGCCGGTTGCCTTTGACCATACAGTGTATATTATTTTGCAATCGTTCAGAAACTGAAAAAAGCATGTAAAGCAATCGTCTGCTCGATGTATTTCCGTCTGTAGAATTTGGGTGCGTCTTGATTCTAAGACATAATGCAGACCAAATGAGAATAAAATATTACCTGTAAGATGAAGTTCGCAGTCTGTTGTGATATTAGAATATCGTACAGCTCACAATTGTTTTCTAGTTTGTAGTTGTTAATAATGAGGACGGGGGCCCTTTTTACATGCCTTATTCTGTAGATTGCAAATAATTGAGAAATACATTTTTCACATTACATGTTTTGAATGTGTTGTGACCATTCTCGTCAACAAATTAGCTTTCCTTCTTAAAGATGTTTTTTCAAAATCTAATGTACTTTTTCCTTGTTAGGTGTTTTGTTTTACAGAAAAAAATGACGTTAAATATAACCGAATTTCAGAGAATTTCCCATTATCTCTCAATCACTCTTATTAAAATACACTTATGTCAAAACTCATCAGACACATTCGATTTTAGACATCAAATATCTAGAAAAATCTTTGAAAGCAATAATTTTCTGGAACTTCAGGAACATAAAATCGTATGCCTTATATTTTTCAGCAAAGGATGATCACGAAAGCAATGAGGATAATAATACATTTAATTTTAAAAAAATACTCGCAATGACCCACTAAATTAAAATGGTCGAAATGATCTGAAGCTCTACCCAATGGCGGATCTAAGGGGCGATGGGACGATCATCCCCCCCCCCTTGAGCCCAATAAAGGGTCTGCAAAATGACATTACATTCACGCACGGAAAAAAGGCTAGATCTAAATTCCAGACGGGCGCGACCCAAGTCGGTTCTTTTTTTTCTGCAAAGCTAGACCGAGCCACACTGTTCTTTTCAGCTATGGTCTGGCGTCCTTCTTCCTTGAGGTAAACAGTAAAAATAAGACTGACTCAACCCGAGCCAAAAATACTGAGCTCGGGCCAATGGCGGATCTAAGGGCGGGAGGGAGAAGGTGTGATTCCCCGCCCCCGTTGTTCCAATAAAAGTTTCCCAAAAAGACATGCATCCTCGCAGGAAATGAGTTAAAGCCTAACTCAAGTCCGGTGCGGCGCGGCCCGCTTCTTTTTAGATTCGCGACGCTTGGACTGAGTAAGCTCCTTTCGTTATAAGAGCCGGGCCATATTGTGATTATTTTTCTGCAGATTTGGATCGGGCCCAATGGCGGGTCTAAGAGGGGGGGTGAAGGGTAGATTGTCCTCTCTTGTTGGGCTAATAAGTTTCACAAAAACAAAAGCATCCTCGCAGGAAATGAGTTAAATCCTAACTCGAATCCGGCGCGGCCCGTCCCGGGCCGTGCCTTTTTAAGTTCGCTAGTGTCCGGCTATGTCTGGTCTTGCCGCTTTCAGAGCTGGGGCCGTCATTTGATACTATCATGATAATTATTTTCCTGCAGATTTGGGTTGGGCCTGATGCTGACTTATTTTTCTTCCAGATCGAATCTGGACTGGAGTCATTCTTTTTAGATGTCTGCATTAGAGATAGACAGGTTCAGACTGAGCCCGTATCCAAGCTCGGGTTCCATTTTTATATTGGTCTACGGGCTCGGACTCATTTTTTCTGAGACCTAAAAATTTCATTTATCGATAAATAGAAAAAGGTAAAAGAACTTTTTTCCCTTTAAAAATTACTTATTCCTTTTCAAATCAATGTCTTGCTATTTTGATAAAAATTGAAAGTGAAGGACAATTTTTTTTTCTATTTTAGTATTTGAATGCTATTAAAAAATCAATTAGTCATATAGATTTATTTATGTTCAAGCATTGCCGACGACCGATGTTCTGGCGCCTATGAAAAAAGGCGGGAATAATGAATTTGTCTTTAGTTCGATTTTTGTTTGTGGCACAGATTATTTTGCAATTGGATGGTTTATTATTCTTATTATTTAGACATCTAACGCGAAAAGAATATTCCCTTTTGATTTTAGTTTGCGGTTACCGAATAATTTAAATTTCTAGTGCATAGGGTATTTCTAGAATATATTTCAATGTATACAAGTCGTAATCGCTCGTTATATGGAAATAACTGTGGTATTTATCATTTTTGGGGGGATCTCTGCTGATGCCGTAGCTGTAAGTAAATGTATTTACCATATTCTTCCCATCGAGCAGTGTTTCCTCTGTTCCTATAAAAGTGTTGAACTTTAAAATTTTTAATTTATCATTATTTTCTTGGTCATGCCTATAACGAGGGTTCGTTATGAAGAATGGTTATAGTTACAATGTGCATTTTTTACAGAAAGTTTTTAAATGTTGTTCGATTTGTCAGATAATAGACAGTATTTTCTATAAGGCCCATGCATTTATTCATGAAACATACTTCATTAACATGTCCATAATATTTTCTTATTAAAATAGAGACAAAATATGAGAATCCTTATGTGTAAAGTGCGTTTTTATTTTATACCAAACTGTTCTTTTGATAATATTGAATTTAAATTTTCGTTTAACAGCCATTTTTATATATAATATAAAAAAGCTTTAAAATGATAATTACTTTTGGAACATTTTTTATAAGCATTATGCAATTTTTTCCTACTGTAAAATTTCGTTATCGGGTTTTTGTTCTTGATGCCGCAAAATGTTTCTGGCTCAGGCGGGAGCGGGCTGTGGAATTAGAGCCCGAATTTATCTCTAGTCCACACTAACCAAAATTTCCCTGAGCGGGGTTCGGCTCGGAATAAAAGCTAAATTTAGGTCTCTGTCCGATCTAGCCTAGAAGTATGCACGGGCCCGGGCCTGGCAGAGCTGGCGAAATGGTTCCGAATTTTCTAACGGGCCAACAGAATTAGAATAATTTTTCCAACGGGTTGGACCAACAAACAAAATAAACGGACAGTCGGCAAAAAATTTAACGGACCATATGGACCGGGTCGATAAAAAATTTAGCAGACCTACTGGCCCTTTATAAAGATTTAAGCTGGAACGTTAAAATATGAGCTATTTTCAATGATTATGAGTTTAACTAGAATAAGTATAAATGTGCGTCACCAGCCGATACTAGTTTGGCAACATCAATACAAAAATGTAAATTTTACAATGTAGAGATAAGCATCGGACAGTTATATTTTGTGTAACCCGGGTTTAACATTTTTTAGCAGACTCGTGCCGGCCCGAGATCAGGCTTGCATTTTTACATGTAGACGAGCCGAGTTGGACCTAGACTTAATTGTTCTCAAGATGTGTAGAACAGACAATATGATTTGTAAAATTATTAAAAGCGATAAATAATTAAATGTATAAAATTGACAAGAGTGACTATTGAAGTTATTTGAAATTGAATAGCGATTTTCATTTTTAGCAAATAAGATACTTGTATAACCTTCTTGAAAGATAAGAGATTCTTCTCAAATGGTTGCAGTTTTTTCTACCTTCTCATGCTGTCGCTTCGGAAAATTGTATTCAAAACGCTAAATTGGACAATATTTTCTTAAATTGCTTATATCAAAAAATGGATAACGCCATAGTTTCTGAATAAAAACACCTGCTAATGCGATCCACAGCATAAACATTAGTTAACCCTACCAGCAGCAAAAGAAAGGAAGTCAACCGGACCCAGTGTTGAATTCAGACACTTTTCTCCTGGAGGGAGTTCTGTGGCTCCGAATGGGGACATTATAGAGTTCCGGGGGGGGGGGGGATTGTACTTTTTGTCCATTAAAAACTCAAAATATCAAATTTCCCGGGAGGAATATTTCCTTGCTCCGGGGAGGGGGGGAATGTCCCCCTGGGCCACCCCCTTGATTCAACACTGACGGGCCCAGACCCGACCCGCAGCAAAAAATAGAAGCAACATGACCCGCAATGAAAAAAAGCCCCAACCCGCGCATTAAAGTCGATTTTCCAAATTTCTAAAATCGCCCCCCTCCCACCCTTTAGGATTCTCCAGATCCGCCCTTGGCTCTACCACATGACAATATGGATAATCTAACTAGGGAACTGCAAGAAGTGTAAGTCACCGATTTTGACAAAAGTGGTATAGTTGGAAAGATCTCATCGAGAGCAGTAAAAAATTCCATGGAACTACCCTTCGCAAACCAGCCGTTTTCGAGATATCCCGGCAATTTATGTCACGTAATTAGTGCATACTTAATGGGGGACCGCAAAAAAAATTAGTCTCGTTTTAATGAAAGTGATATCGTTGAAAGATATCATCATGAGAGAAAAAACTGAATAGAACTACCCGTCGGAAATGCGCCATTTTCGAGGTATCCAATAATTTGTGTCACGTAGCTAGTGCATATTGTTTTAGTTCATACTTAATGGGAGACCGCAAAAGATTGTTTTCTCGATTTTGATGAAAATGGTGTCATTGCAAAGATATCATTGTGAGACGTAAAAAACTCAATGGAACGAACCATCTGAAATGAGACGTTTTCGAGATATCGGACAATTTGTGTCACTTAATGCAGTTTTCCAGCAGTGTGCATTAGCAATGAGACACAAATTGTCGGATATCTCGAAAGCGTCTCATTTCCGACGGATGATTCCATGGAGTTTTTTAGTGCTCACGATGAGATCTTTCCAGCGATACCACTTTCGTCAAAATCGGTGACTTGCACTTCTTGCAGTTCCCTAGTAAGACATTTGTGTTCATTTTTATAAGAAATTCATACTTTCTAGTGGATAATAAAGATTTCTTTAAATAATACAAGCATCTTTCGCATGATCTTTATTTATAGCATACAACGCTTTCAACCGAATTTCATGCCCCATTCAGGAAAGTTAACAAAAATTTTAAACATTACAATTAGAATATAATTATATTAAATATGTGTATGTAAGAAATTTACTTTAAACGTCGCACAAGCTATCAATAAGTAAACTGTTTCTGTATAATTTAGTGGTTAACTATAAAATAGTGAAAAGCTGATGACGAGCTGTTATTATTGTAGCTCGAAATGTGTCCTATTTTATTTTTCATTTTATGGTGATTTTACAATGTTTTACTTTATTTGTCAACGATAGAAGGCGACCGAGGTAGAAAGACCAGTAGGATATCGCAAACATTCAAAAAGGTATTATCGATATATTAAACCTGAATTTCTGTTGCTTTCTTAAAGAATATTTATAGGGGATTTTCCAAAGATTTAAATGTTTTGCTATAGTTTTCTATTAAGAAGAATCATCCCAATTAATCCCTTCCACTAAAAAATAATTATCAAAATCCAAGCATTCGTCGACAAATGGAAAAATGCCTCCTTTGTTGGCAGTTGTTTAATAATAAATGGCAATATGTGGAAAAACCCTTGTTATCCAGCTACTTTTAGAAACTAAAATTGAGCAAAGTATGTCGATGACATGTCTTTTGAATTTTCTCGACATTCTATTCTTTCTATGTTACCTATGTATTTCAGTCTTAATTCATTCAAAAGAATTTTTGCTATCGTTCCCGATTTTACAATTAAAAATTATTCAAATGAATGCTTATATTTTATCAAACATTTAGAATAGTTATATTCTAATTCTAATATATTGCTTTTACTGTAAGTTTCCTGAAATTGACGTTAAATCTTGTTTAAAACTCTACGTGCTATAAAGAACATACTAAAATTTCTTGAATTTTTTTTTTTAACTTCTATGTCTCCACGAGTACACGTATTTTTACACAAATGTTTTACAATATCCACTTAATTATGATCTACAGTTAAGATTATTCGACTACTGTATTTTATACGATTATCGCAAATGTTACTTTTTTATTCAATTTTTTGTTGGTCCTTAATAGTCGTCGTGACTAAACCTCCACTGAAAATTTTTAAACATGTTCTTCAAAGTCCTTAATTTATGGTAGAATTAGTAGTCTAATATTTATCTAAATATTAGACAAACATCGAAAATGTCCGATGACGTTTGGCCATAAAAAAGTATTTTTATAAAAATATTCTAGGCACGGACTCAAGTAATGTTCAGAACATTAAGACAGTACTGACAAATTCAGTTATGCTATTAAAAGATCTAATTTCCTTTTCATTTTTTAAAAGTAACCACATGTTCTTCAGAAAATTATGTAGTCAATCTTATTAGTTAAGTTAGTTATTAGTTACTTTCTTATTAATTTTATTACGAATTGATGAAAGTTTATAACAAATTTCTTTTTCTTTCAGGATTTCCAGTGTAACAATATCAAAAGGATATGTCTATTTATGTGGATGAGACTGATCCTGGTGAAGGTATGTAAGTAACTGAATTGAACATTTCTTTCCAATACCAAAATTATACTATGGCCAGTAATAACCAGACACTTTCAATTTTAGGCATTTTGTCGAATATTAAAAAAAAAAATACTTGTAGGATTGTTTTTTCACTTCAGGATTATAAAGAATATATTTGACCTTAAATTTATCAATATCCATTTGATAAGCAAAATAATTCGGGGGCCGACAAAAAATCAAAGAAAAATAACATTTGGGATTACCCTTTACATTAAAATGCTCGCAATGATCTATATATCGCCGCAGAAAACAAATCGTCACTTGAGAATAATAAAATTCTAACTGCCGTTTTTTTTAATGCTTTTTTGGCATCAGAATGTTGTATTTGTATCTATGAATACATTCCTGCATTAAAATTTCGTAATATATAATTTATTTCTGCATACGGTAGAGAATAATATAGTTCTATCAGAAATTGTCGAAAGAAGCCAGAATAATATTGTTCTATGTGCAAAGCAAATATCATGATTTTATTTTAAAATATATTATGAAAACCTGCAATATTTTATTCCTTATTTGAAATAATAAATTATTTTGGTAAATAAATTCTCTTTCGGTAAAATATAGAAGAATTTTTAATCTGTAAAATTTCTTTTCAATACCTTTTTTTAGTACTTCGATAAGCAAAATGAATTGTGCTTAGATTGATTAATGGACTTGATCGATGCAAGGAGGAAGTACTAATAATAAAGATTTACAAAATCCTGTGAGGAGAATGGATGACAGTTTAGACGAATTACCACCTTTAGACATTTTTTGTATTAAATAAATTCAGAACGGACAGTCAAAGAAAATTCATACAAATCAAATTGATAGGAAAAACTGATATTGATAGGATATGATTTTTTTGAAAATTAAAAGTGCTTTACGTAATTGCTTACGTATCCTCCTGCAAATATATCGTCCCTAGATCCGAACAAAATCAAGAGTATGGTAAAATAGAAATAAAAAAAAAAATTTAAACTGCTTAAGTCCTTGCAAATTTAACTGCTCAAAACAAGTCTTGGAAGAACACAGGCAGCATATATTCAAGTAATATAATAAACTTTCACAAAATGAGAAATATTACTACTTTTAAAAAACGGCTGTGTGCCTAGGTAAGCAAGAGATTAAACACCAACGCAAATTTCCGTGAACAACACCCCTTTTATTATTGTTATTTTATAGGAATAACAAGGTTAGAGTGTACAAACGATTTTATTTGGGAACAATGTCCATTAATCAGAAACCATTTTATATACACTTAAAAAACCTGAGATTTTTGCTGCATCGCACTCCACCGCTTTTATAGAAAACGATTACTTCAATGTAATATGGAGCATGCTTATTAGTCAAAATAGATATACTGTAAAAGTGGTGGAGTGATGATGCAACTGAAGTTTCAAATTTTTAACAGTGCAGTGCATCAAAAAAAGGATATAAAATCGAATATCCTAACTTGGTGATAAGCGATTTAAAAATTCAAGAAGGGCAATCTCACATGATGTTAACCCTTTAACGATCAAAGCATTTTCATTGCTAAGATATCGAAATAAATGAATGACACCGGTAATTAAGAACAAAAATATTTCTAAATAAGAAAACGTGATTTTTCACCTACATAATAAAGGGATATTTTTAGATAAAAATACCGGTGTCAGTGTTGCATATCGGAATTAAAATTTTGTGGTTTCGTGGCTAAACCAATGAACGTTAAAGGGTTAAATATAAAATTAAATCTCAGATTTAAAATTTTCTAAAGACAGGATCTCATTACAACAGAGCAAACACTAAAGAAACATACTTAAAATCAGGGCTTAACTTACAAATAATGCATGATTTCTACTTTCAGAAATGCAAAGAAAACATTGACGAGCCAGTGAAAAGCTTCATTTAATTTTAATATAATAGCTAGTTTTTGTCTCAATTTTCACTCTCCTTTTCTCCCCCCCCCCTCGTTATTGAAATAGCACACTAAAAAGCGAAAAGCTTTCGGGTTCATAAATAATATATTTAAGATAGTTTGTGCTCTATCAAATAATGCATTTAACTTATGTAAATTCGTTAATTTTGTGAAGATTCTGCTTTCACTTATTCAGACTATAATTAAAAGTAATTTGCAGTTATTGCATTAAAATTTAGATAGTAATAAATATTTTACTATCCATTGATGTTTATTCGAATAAACAAACGAAAATTTATTTTGCTAAGCTATAAAAAGTTACAGAAATTAAGAACATCATGGTTCTTTTATGATAGAACCCTGTTATTCTAAGGAAGACACGGCATTTCAGAATAATATAGTTCTATCAAATTTTTTAAATGTAAAAAAATTCAGAAAAATATTATTTACGAACTTTGATTTTGTAAAATTGCTGTCTATACATACTTATGAACTTATTAATGCTAAAAGTTTTTTTTTTTTTTTTTTTTTTTTTTTTTTGGCAAACTTTAATACCTGCACGTATACAGAGCATGCTGCTTTTCAAAGTGTTTTAACTGCAAAATGAGTTTTTGCCAGATAGAACAATCTTATTCTCAGGTGACGAAATATAAGGATACTATATAACATTTCCACTTATTTTTATGAGAATAGAACCTATATTCAAGGAGGTATAGCAATTCTTTTTTTTTTTTTTTTTTTTTGAAAAGTTCAAAAACTTTTTGCATGTTTTTATTTTATAATATACCGGGTTTTCAACCAAATTTAATGCCAGTTTCAGAAAAATGACAAAATAAGGTAAAAACAATATAGTGTTGTTGTAATATAAATATATTAAATATTCTATGAAATACGAGTAGTATGAAATTTTATTTGCGCACTGTGCGAGCTATATATATTTTAAAACAAATCCAGTAAAATATCGTGAAAATTCAGAAAGATATGGTCGGTAGGAGTCAACCCATTTTTAGTGGTTTTAAAAAGCAGCTGAATGATCAAGGGATTTTCCACAAATTGTCAATTTTTATTAACGGAGTTTTACTAAAAATTTAGTATTTAATATCTTTGAAAAGATTTGGAACAAATGTTTTGATTTCGATACTTCTTTCTATCATGAAATATGTTTCTTCTGGTAGTTACATAAGATCAAAAAGCGCAAATGAAAAGTGAAAAAAAAAGAACCCCTAAAATTCAGTTTGTGGAACATTTCTTATTTAACTGCTTTTAGAGAGCAACTAAAACTCGGCTCGCTCCAATTGCGAATATCTTTCTGAATTTTCATAATTATTTAACTGGATTTTCTTTTAGAGTTGCTCAACAAAGTTGATTATATGTACAGGGTGTTTCGCTACCATGCCGACAAACTTTGAGGGATGATAGTAGACATGAAGACAAACATTATTAAATAGGAAACCATGGGGCGCAAACGTCTTCTGTAGGAGATAGGGGCCATTAAAGTTTAAGGTTCAAAATTTCAAACGATGATAAAAAACAGAAAAAAGGGTCTATTCGTTTGCAATTTTCACTAAAATCATTCTTTATATCACGATTTTTTTAGAAAAAAGTTTTAAAGATTACGTTCAAAAATTGTCGATAGAGAGCGCTTTAGACTTTCGAGTAACGAAAAATTACTTATCGTTATTTTGTGCATGAGGTTGAAATTATTCTAAAGTTTAGACTTTAACTTAAATTTTAAGCCCAAAATCGGAAACATTGGGATCGGGTAACTAGCGAAAATTGAACTGTGAACAGAGCGGGAGATTTTAAACGTTCATAAATATTGGACAAACTAATCAATTTTGCTGCGGCTTGGGTGTAAGTCATTAATTTGGTAATTATTTTATTCAAAATGACGTACAGCTTTGGTGTCCTCATTTTTTGATAGGGGGCGCTTCCGACACATCTCTGATATTTCAATAGCATTACTCCTGGGTGTTTTACTACCAGACCAATATACTTCCAGGAAGTGTTAGCGATACAAAGACGACTCTGACTCACATAGGAATGTAACGTTGGAAATGCCTTTTTTGCGAGTTACGGTTAAAGGAAGCAAAGAAAAGAAAACAGGAACAGCAGAGAAAGAGCAACATGTTAATGTGACAGAAAACAGTTTTTTTAAATGGGTTACTACAAAAGGTGTCCGAAATTACGACCAGAAATAGTCCGGCATGCTTGACAGCGGCGTCCGTGGAATTCCTCACACTTTGAAAGATTCCTGGCACCTCTGATCTCTTTCTTGCAGCTACAGAAATACCAGCTGCGAGGTCTTCAACTGATGGTTCGGGATTCTCATACACCCACCCTTGACCCCAGCAGAACTCCATACATGATAGGTCCGGCGATCTGGCAGGCCAATGAACCGGGACACCACGACCTATCCACCACTGTCCATATGTTACTTTGAAGTGTCGGCAAACGTCATTGGTAAAATGTGGAGGAGCCCTATCGTGCTGTTCATCGTTCAAATATTTCGTTCTGCTACCTTTGGAGCCGGTTCGCGAATGATCACTTCAAAGTCATCGCTGCACAGGCGCATTATCGTTTAGCGCCATCTACCGCAAGGAAACCCTCTGTTGTTTCTGTTACTTTTTCTCTGCTTCCTTTAACCGTAACTTGCAAAAAAAGGCATTTCCAACGTTACATTCCTATGTGATTCAGAGTCTTTGTATCCCTAACACTTCCTGGAAGTATGTTGGTCTGGTAGTAAAACACTCAGGAGTAATGGCATTGAAATATCAGAGATGTGTCGGAAGCGCCCTCTATCAAAAAATGAGGACGCCAAACTGTACGTAATTTTGAATAAAATAATTACCAAGGGAATGACTTACACGCAAACCGCAACAAAATTGATTTGTTTGTCCAAGATTTATAAGCGTTAAAAATCTCGCTCTCTGTTCACATTTCAATTTTCGCTAGTTACCCGATCCCATTTTTTCCGATTTCGGGCTTAAAATTTAAGTTAAAGTTTAAACTTTAGAATAATTTGAACCCCATACACAAAATAACGGTAAAAAATAGTTGTTCGTTACTCTAAAGTCTAAAGCGCCCTCTATCGACAATTTTTGAACGTAACCTTTAAATTTTTTTTCTAAAAAAATTGTGACATAAAGAATGATTTTAGTGAAAACCGCAAACGAATCGACCCTTTTTTCCGTTTTTTTATCATCGTTTGAAATTTTGGCCCTTAAATTTTAATAGCCCCTAGCTCCTACAGAAGATGTTTGCGCCCCATGGTTTCCCATTTAATAATAGTTGTCTTCATGTCTACTATCACCCCTCAAAGTTTGTCGGTCTGGTAGCGAAACATCCTGTATTTCGCGCGTGCTCAGACAAAAATTATTTCATACAACTCCTCATTTCCTAAAATATTCAATATGTTTATATTCCAAATGCACTATATATTTTCTACAGCCCTTTAATAGTTTTTTTCTGAAGCTGTCTTTAAATTTGGTTGTAAACCCTGTGTGATATAAGCTAAAAACATACCAGATTTTTTTAATTAAAAAAATTATCTCTAAGAATATGCATGTTGTTTTTACACAAATGAGCAAACATGTTGAACTGTATCCAAAAATTTGTATTTTGCCGCGATAGATCATTTTGTGAATTTTAATTAACAGGGTGGTACCAAATTATATTTTTCTTTGATTTCTTCTATGTTCTCTAATTTGTGCTTTTTATCAAATATACGTTCATAAATATAAGGTCAAACTTATTATTTTTGTTCATGAAATTCCAGAAGAATCTGGCAAGTATAACATTTTTTTTCGAGAAGTAATTTTCTTAATATTAATTTTTTCGAATTTTTCGAGAGTCCGAAAAGAATAGTTGCAGATAATTGAGGCAACTGATATTATATAGGCTTCATTCCATTCTTACATACTAAGCACATACAAAATTTCCAGTCAGTATCTCAATTTGTTAGGGGGATAGTGTTTACAGACACACACAGACGGACACGGACGTATAATTTTTTTTTTTTTTTTTTTTTTTTTTTTTTTTTTTTAAATGTTTTTTGTAATCTCCAGTATCTGAAACGTGTAAATCCTCAAAAAAAATTTAGATTGTCAAAACGATTGCAAGTCTTTTCTTGCTTTTCTGACAACCACATTTAATTTAATAAATGGTCATTTGAATTTTTTATTATTAAGGGTTTTAGCATAATCACATAGGCATGCATAGATTAATTCTTCTCAAAATATTGTGGCGCATATTATGGAATTTGGGAATATTTGTCTGTACTAACTATGTTAAAACAGTGAGATAAATCAAAACATATCTTGACGAAAATGGCAAGATCTTAAGTCTACTTCTAAATTGGTCATTGTACAGCTCGTATGTTTCATTTTATGTATAAGGTCACTATAGGTGCTCATCGCTGACAATTTCTTACAAAATCTTTTTTAATAAAGTTTATTTCACGTAAGCCACCTGTCGTACATTTATAAAGGTAATCTATTGCTCATTGTCCACGTTTGAAACTCAATATACCGTAATTTCGGGTGTATAAGCCGCGGCTAAAACAATTCTTTTTGGACCCAGAAATCTTATTTAGTAATTGAAGACAAATATTTACGGCGATCTAACTAGTTATATTCGTTTCTTAAAAAATTCTGGGTCGAAAAAGAATTGTTTGATCTGCGGCTTATACACCCAAAATTACGGTATAATCTAATATTAAAATATTTAATATGCAACTATTATAAACCAAAGATACAATATTGTCGATATTTTTCAGCTTTAAACCTTTCCTTTTATACTGGAATTGCAAAAAATCTCATTCAAATCTGTTTTGAGGTAGTAGAAATAATTGAGGCGATACATACTCGAAAAACGATCCAAAACAAACCAGTTATTATTTTTTAAGTCCATAATTTTTTGGATGAAAGATAATTACTGAAAAAAAAACAGTAGGGGAAAACCAAACCTTTGTTCCCGAGACATGAAGAAAGTATTTGTAAATTATAATGAGATAAACTGGAAGTATTATTCATAAAAGACTTTAATGTATTTTCGTAAACTGTCTGAGATATAGTAGTTTAACCCACGCAGCGAAATTGTATAAGTCTCAGATACTGAAGAAGTAAAAAATAGTGTTTGGAAACTAACCTAATGACTGAAGGTTTTAAGAAATAAAGTGGATCTTGCTTGGTTTTTGGGAGTGGAAGTACTATCGACATGGTATTAATAGAAAAAATCGCTGTCCGCTTGGCCTATAAGTGGAGGTAGATTTGGAAGAGTGCTCATTTCAACAACAAAAAATAAAATGATTAGAGAGAAACACAGTTTAACAACTTTATTTGGCTGCATTTCTAAAATTTTTAATTCATGTTTTTGTGAGAATTGCTTTTATCAGAGTCCATAAGTGAAATTAGACTCAAATGCCCATTTTGACAACATTATTTAAAATATATTGACTTTATAAAAAAAAAAAACCCGACTAATTCGCACATTATAAAGTTCCTAAATAGCAAAAAAACTGTCAATTGAATGCGTTTGAGAGCAAAATTGAATTTAAAAATGAGTCATAAAATAACCAATTTGTTATTTCAATGCATCCTTAATTCTTTAATCATGATAGCTTAAGGAAATTTTGTGAGAAGTACCCACTTTGATAGCATTTAAAAAGCCTTTATCAAAAACTGACCAATGCGGCACATTATTCAGTTCCTCAATAACTGAACCTATCAATTGGATACGTATGAGAGCAAAACATAATTTAAAAAATGAGTCAGAAAAAACAATTTTGTTACTTGAATATCTCAATTTTCAATCACGATCGCTTCGGGAAATACCGTTCAAAGTACCCATTTTGGCTGTATTTTTTAAAATATATTCTGCCTTTATCAAAAAACGGGCCAATCCGTCACATTATATAGTTCCTAAATAAGAGGACCTGTAAATTGGAATGCGTTTGAGAACAAAATTGGATTTAAAAATCCCTGTCGGCTGGGCCTATAGGCGGAGGTAGATTTCGAAGAGTGCTCATTTCAACAAAAATATATATATATATGATTAGAGATAAACCCAGTTTAATAACTTCATTTGGCCGTTTATGAAAAATTTTTAATTTCATTTTTCTGCAAAAACTGGTTTTATCAGAATCATCTTAAGAAAAATTCAGCTCAAATGCCCGTTTTGACAACATATTTTGAAATAGATTCTGAATTTATTAAAAAAATCGACCAAAACAATACATTATACAGCTCCTAAATAACAAAAAACTGTCAGTTTAATGCATTTGAGAAAAAAATTGAATTAAAAAATGAGTCATAAAATAAGTTTTGTTGTTTGAATACATCCTTAATTCTTTGATCATGATTGCTTCGGAAAATTTTGTGCGAAATACTCACTTTGACAGCATTTTAAAATATACATTCTATCTTTATCAAAAACTGGCCAATGCGTCACAGTATATAGTTCCTAAATAAGGATCTGTAAATTGGATGCGTTTGAGAGCGAAAATGGATTTTGAAACGATTCATAAAAAACGCAATTTGCTATGTGAAAACTTCCTTAAATTTTCAAATCACAAAGACTTCGGGAAATTTTGTTCAAAATACCCTTTTTGGTAGCCTTTTTCAAAATATATTCTGTCTTTATCAAAAACAGATCAATGCATCACATTATATAATTCCTAAATAAGAGGATCTGTAAATTGGATGCATTTGAGAGCAAAAATTGATTTAAAAACGAGTCAGAAAAAAACGCAATTTCTTATTTGAACACTTCCTTAAATTTTCAGTCACGATGATTTCGGAAAATTCTGTTCAAAATACCCTTTTTGGTAGCCTTTTTTGAAATATATTCTGTCTTTATCAGAAAATTGACCAATGCGTCACTTTATACAGTTTCTAAATAAGAGGATCTACCATTTGGATGCGTTTAGAATCAAAAATGAATTTAAAAATGAGTCAGAATATAAGCAGTTTGGATTTGAGGTTTTTTCTCCAACTCCTATTTTTGTTTAATTTCTTTTTGCTATACGAATTGATCCTATGAAAAACTTGTCAATATAAAAGTTGTAGATATTTTTGAAAAGATGTGAAATAAATTTAATCAGATTTGATCTCTTAAAAATTGACGGAGTTATGGATTTTCTCTTTTTTGAGCGCCCTTTTTCTTTTCGTTTTTAATTTTTTTCGTCGGTAAAAGTTGGTCCTATCAAAAACTTGTAAATACAAAAGTTTTAGATAATTTTAAGAACATTTACAAAAAATTTAGTTGGACTTGATATCTTGAAAATTGACGAAGTTATGAATTTTTTTTCTCTCAAAATCCCTGTTTTTTTCGCCCCTTGAGCCCATTTCTAAAGGGCATAGCCGGATAAGCATTGAAAACATGCCTTTCAATCAAATTTCTTGATTTTTTTTTTCCCAGGTGTATCTGCATATCTGACAATGTATTTCCCCTATTATCAGCTTATAAATATTAATATTTTAAGAGATAAAAATGTTTTTTCGATTTTTTAAAAACCTCATTTTCTCAAAAACTACTGTACCGAGTTGCATGTGATTTATTGAGATTATATAGACATTAAAGATGCTTAACTGGTAATTTTTGTATAATTTTCTGATTATTAAAAAGTGTGTGAAAAAGAGATTAAAAATTTTTAAACGATAAAAATCATATGTTAGTTGTCGGAAAATTACCATTTTCTAGTAAAAAACTCCTCGTATGTGCCCATATATTATATATAAAAGCTGTAAGTTTGTATTGGGTACTACATATAAATATTTACAAAAGTGTGTATGAAATAATTTAAAATTCATTTAAAGGCGTTACTTTGGGCGGAGCTACGCAACTTTGAAATCCGAAGAATCTTTGGAACAATGTCAGTAGAAAATGTGTCAACTGATGTATTTTAGATTTCATTAATGGTATAGGTCATAATTTTCAACTCAGTCCATATTATTTCTATATCGAAAACTGATGGTTTCTATTGAAGACAATATTCTGAAAAATATTTTCAATGGAAAACAACAACACTTTTCGATATCTAAATGTTACGACAGTTACTATAATGATTTTTATTCGAACATTCTCACCACATTTAATGAAGGGTAATATGAGTAAGCAGTTCAGGTTTTCTTTTTCTTCGTAACGCAAATCAAATATGAATATTGTAATGTTAGAATTTGAGCATAATGCTTTCTTTTAGTTCTGAGATATCATCAGGATTGGCTGGTATTAGACAATTTTTTATTCAAGATATGTGCTAAAAACTTTTTTTTCTAATAGCAGATTTCTAAAGCTATTTAATCCGAAGATAATTATTACGAAAAGTTCAAAATGTAACTTAAAAGAAAAAAAAGAAAGCTGACAGCACTGGATGATGTTTTGTATTGAAAAATATATTTCTACAATTTTGGACCATTTTATGTTTGAGATAAAAAATGCTTTTTTAAAATAAATATAGTGCAAAAAAGCAGTGGAAAAATTAACAGAAGATAAAATATTGTAAAGACACAGCTAATTTTATGCGAATATATTATGTTATATGTAAATACATAGTCGGTTTCAATGCTTTATGCCTCACTGTCAAGAACAGTGACTTTTATGAAGAAAAAAACAGCTGACACTTGATAATGTATTACATCATTTTATACATAAAAATTAAAATATTTTTTTTCTGTAACCACGAGTTTTTTCAAAGAAACTTCCTTAACAATCACATTTCGAATTATCATTCTTAGATAACATCATAAGAAATAGAAATCATTCACTACATTAAATTTGTTCCTGATCGCGGCGGTTAATTATTACTTAGAAATAAACGTTTAACATGATGGTAATCAGGGCCATCGCTCGGTTAAAAAGCTTGAAACTTCTAACTATAATTTTTCTTTACAAAAACTGATGAAAGACATTTTAATTTAAATTGCCTGTGATCACTGTTGTTACATTTCGATATCGAAGAATGTAGTTAGTTTCTATGACAGAAATATTCTTCCTTGTTTTTGTATGTGACACCAACAAAAAATTTTGTTATCGAAACAGAATCGTCAGCGTCGAGAATGATGCTCATGCGTTCATTAAAATTTAAAATACACAAATTCTGCAAGTATACATTCCAAAGATTCTTCAGATTTCAAAGTTGCGTAGCTCCGCTCAAAGTAACGCCTTTAAATGAATTTTAATTAACTTTATACATACTTTTGTAAATATTTATATGTAGTACCCAACGCAAACTTACTGCTTTTATATATAATAGATGGGCACATATGAGGAATTTTTTACTAGAAAATGGTAATTTTCCTACATCTATAAGATATGATTTTTATCTTTCAAAAATTTTTAATCGCTTTTTCACACACTTTTTATAATCAGAAAATTATGCAAAACTTACCAGTTATGCATCTTTAATGTCTATATAAACTCAATGAATCACATGCAATTCGGTACAGTAGTTTTTGAGAAAATGAGGTTTTTAAAAAATCGAAAAAACATTTTTATCTCAAAATATCAATATTTATAAGCTAATAATAGGGGAAATAGATTGTCAGATATGTAGATACACCTGGGGAAAAAATCAAGAAATTTGATTGAAAGGCATGTTTTCAATGCTTATCCGGCTATGCCCTTTATCAAAAATCTGTCATGCATATACTTTTGGCCCATTTTTAAGAAGTAATATAAACTTTAAACCGATTCTATATCTACTTTAAGAAGTTATGGCGTTTTTTCGGTTTTCACAAAAACGCCCCCTATTCCGACCCCCTTGGTCCGATTTTGCCCATTAACGAACTTAGCCAAGATTTTATCCCCTTTGATTTTATGTACAAGTTTGGTGGAGATTGGTGAAAAATTATAGAAGTTATCGTGTCCATAAAAAAGTGAGATATATATATAGATAGATATATAAACTGGTGCGATTGCAATAGGTAGTATTTTTTACTAAATCTACCTAAAATGAGTCCGAAAAAACGCAATTTGTTATTTGAATACTTCCTCAATTTTTCAATTACAATCACTCCCGGAAATTCTGTTCAAAATACCATTTTTGGCACGTTTTTTTTTAAATATATTCTGCCTTTATCAAAATGCTGGCCATTACATCACATTATATTGTTCCTAAATAAGAGGATCTGCCATTGAGATGCGTTTAAAATCAAAAATTAATCTATAAATGAGGCAGAATATAAACAGTTTGGATTTGAGATTTTTTCTCCAACTCCTATTTTTGTTTATTTATTTATTTTGCTATCAGAATTGGTCCTTGCTAATATGAAAGTTGTAGATATTATTGAGTAGATGTAAAATAAATGTAATTGGATTTGATAGCTTAAGAACTAAGTTATGGATTTTTCTTTTTTCACTCCCCTTTTTCTTTGTTTTTAATTTTTGTCATCGGTAAAAGTTGATCCAATCAAAAACGTGTAAGTACAAAAGTTGTAGATAATTTTAAGAATATTTATAAAAAATTTAGATGGTTTTGATATCTTGAGATTTGACGAAGTTAAATTTTTTTTCTCCCAAAAAGCCGGGTTTTTTTTCGTCCCTTGAGCCCATTTTTAACTTTATCAAAAATCTATCGTACATAATCTTTTGGCCCATTTTCTAGAAGTAATATAAACTTTAAACTGATTCGATATCTTTTTTAAGAAGTTATAGCTTTTTTTCAGTTTTCACAAAACCCCTTCCATTAACGAACTTGACCGAGATTTTATAACCCTTGATTTTATGTATCAGTTTGGAGGAGATTGGAGCAGAATTATAGAAGAAAGTGTTATAGACCAATAGATAGACAACTTTTTTACTGATGGTAGTTTTGGGGTCTAGAGGTCATGATCGGCTTAGATCAGCAAATATTTTTCAGAAATTCCAACATACGAGCGACCGCAATAGATAATATTTCATACGAAATCTACCTTAAAAATGAAATGTTTTAAAACGTCTATTAAGGGCAGGTTCTTTTATAATGGTATGAGGATAGTTGTCTTGACGGCGTTTTCTTTATTGCATTTCTTTCTGGGCAAAATGAATTCTGATATAAACAATGTTACATTTACTAACATTCTCTTGCCGTATGCAACACTTCTGGCAGAAGAAATAGGATTTGGAATAAGTAAGAGCTTGTATCCATTCAGGACGTAGCACCAGAAGGTGATTCCATGGCAGTTTCCTAATCTAAAGATCTAAAAATTACAATTGAATATGAATTGTATTAAATTGATTCTGAATTTTGACAAAAAATTTCTGGTCAACAAAACCAATTTTTGTATTACTTTAAAATAATGATACCTATATAAGCTATTAAAGATTTGTATCTAATTTGTCACAAACTGTTTCTGTTGGCCTTAAAATTTTTGCTCAGTCTGAAATATTCTATGACATGATTGTGTTTTTGTTTACAAAGCATTCGTGATACATTTTGTCTTTTTACTGTTATTTCAACTTAAGGCAACACAGACCCTTTAAGTTTGTCGAAACGTTTAAAATCCTCACATTTTTCAAAGTATCAAAACGCAAATAATATGCAATTGACATATTTTAACACTTTCTTACAAAATTGAAAAGTGTTTATGCTTTCGGCTTGTCTGGCCGTCTATCCGCGCTCAAACTCTCGTAAATATACTGGGATTGCCATGAAGTTTTTGGACATTATTGACGTTTACCCTAGAACAAACCCTATTGAAAATGTTTCCACAATGATCAGTTTATTCACAGGACAGACAAGTTTTCCATTACAAAATGGTCTATTGGTAAAAATCGTTTCAAATGAATTTTAAAGATGTTACACTTTGTCAAATACATTCAAATTTATATGCATCTACGAAACACATTAAAATATGCTTTTTGTAAAGTATGCATTGAAAAGAATAGTTATTATTCTTTTACAGGGCCACACTAAAAAATTCCATTACATAATAATAAAGGGGGGGGGGATTGTTCGCGGCATATTTTAATTATAATAAGCAATTTCCTGAATAATCGAATTTATAAACGTTGTTGAGGCCTAATACGAGTTATTTCATGCATAATCCGAAATGCAGTGCATTTACAGAGATAACCAAAACATTGCAAATACTACTCTTATAGTAGTAATATTCTATTCGAAGTATTGTATATTATGGATGATGACTGTTGGATGGATGAAATGCAATTGTGATATGCGCTTTTAAATTTCACGAAATGTATCCACATTATATGGTGAGTATAAATGCTATTAGTTGAAAAAATTACATATACAGGGTTACTCGAGATCTCGGAAAGCTTACTCAATATGAACGTAATTTACTTAAAGTGGTTTTTAAATAAGTTATACATTTTGACGTTGAATTGCATTCAGTTTACTAAGAAATATTAGTAAAATATACATACAATGTTATACAGGGTCACGCAAAGAACTGGGTACATGGTTGCTTGGTTGATAATTTCTAGAAATGTAATTTGAGTAGTTTAAAGAATATTTTTGTTTGAACTATATTTTAGCAAAATACTTTTGTGTATTAAAAATACTAGGTAAACAACAGGGCTGAATAAAAAGTATTAAAGTATGTTTCCATCTATTAGTATAAATTTCAAAAGGGAAAATTTCAACCAATTAGCGTTTTCTTGTTAAAATATATTTCCCAATTATATAGTAAATATACCAACCGACAGATCAAATACAGGGCTGTTCAAAAGTATTGAAATACACATTTGACTATGGACAGTAATAAATTATTTTACTGGATAATGAAGTTTTGATAAAGATTTCATGAAGTGCAGGAAAGTATTTCATAATGTATGCTTAACGCATGTTTTTTTTTTTTTTTTTTTTTTTTTTTTTTTTTTTTTTTTTGACTTGGTTTTTTCTTTCTCTCTAGAATATATATCATTTATATTATTCAGAAAAAAATGTTGTATATAGACAAATATTTAAATTTTAAATTAAAAAATTTATCTCGCTAATGCGTAAATTAAAATTAACACTTTGTGGGCGAGCAACCGGTATACGTGTCGCTTAAGAAGCTCAGAATCCCTTTTTTCATAAATAATTTTTTATATAAATTTTGCCTTATATAATCAGAATTTTCGTGATTCAAACTGCCAAAGTTTTTGCTTTAAAAAATCTGTGATAAAAGTTTTGAAATTCTGTAAAAAGACGCTCGTTCCGAAGGAATTAAGTGCTGATGCGCATGATGAAACTCTAAATTATGCATATAGAAAAAAATGAACAATATAGAATCAAAACGCACCTAATTCCAAATTAAAACTAAAATATATACAAAAAGTTTTGTTTAATTTAAGCACAAAGGAATTCTTTTTTAATTGCTAAATAATAATTAAAATATGCGAATTATTTTCGTTTTAGCATGCAAACTATAAAGAAAAGCATATGTTATTTTTTAAGATGTAGCTTCTGTAGTTTAAAAATATCAGTACGCGCAAACTGCAAGTTTACCAATTTGAGAAAAAGTTTCTTAGTTTTAATATCATTGGAGATTCAGTTGTACTCACCATCTATAAATGATTATAATTTAAGAAATAATTCAGGAATTTGAAAAGGGTTTTTGTATATTGTTGAGAATCTTTTTAATATTCAGAAAAAAATGTATAAAAAACTCATTTTTTGAAAGTTAAAAATGTTCTTGCACCTCCTCAATAAATTTAAAAATATTTTAATCCCTTGTCTATCCTTTTTAGCTGCGTTCCTAATTATATAAATACATATCACCTATGGTCGTCGTTCAATCCGTCCTTCCGTCTGTCTGTCCGCATATAACAGAGTAAAAACTACCCAATAGAATGTTTTGAAATTTTAAATAATTATGTCAAAATTTTCTCGAGTCATTTTAAATTTTATGAAAATCGGATGTACAGTTTAATGACCTGGACGGTCAAAAGTTTGTGTTACATTATGGCCAACGGGGGGGGGGGGGGGAGTGGGGGAATGTTTAGATGCATTTTAATGGTGTTACAGCCTTTCAAACAGAATAACATCGATATGCGTTTACTGAAGTGTACTAAAATACACTCTGTTACGATATGCTGGGGAAAAAAATGTTTATTATTCATTTACAAGGCCACACAAAAAGAAATTCGTAACATAATGGTATAAGGTGAAACTTTCTTTTCGACATATTTTAATTAGGTTAAATTATACCTATAGTAAAACTAGTCGTTGGGGGCCACCGTAATACTTACCCATCATAGATATGTATAAGAAAATAAAACATGGGAAAACTATTTATACAATGCATTGCAATTCATAAACAAAATTTAAATATTGTTAATATACACAGTAATGCTTTATTAAAGAACTGCTGATGTACCAATTTCGACAAATTATATAAAACGCCAAACTACTCAAGTAGTACCAAATTGCGTAAAAGAAACATCCTTATAACTCCAAAAATAATAATTCTATTAACTAACAATTAACTGTGTCGGATTAAGCGTCTCATTTCCAATTAAAATATACCTCTGAATTGAAATTTGAATGAAATACATGGTCATGAAAAATCGAAGAATGTGGAAAACATGATTACAAATATCTCGGCAACTAATAATCCGATCGACTTTGTTCTATATGCAAAATGTGTGTTATTTTATTGTCGTTTATGTCCACTCCGTAAAATAAAAAAATTCGAAAATTTTTATATACCTTTCATCAGAACGAATTTTTCGAGAGTCCGAAAAAAATAGTTCCGGATAATCGAGGTTACTGATATTAAATAGAGTTCGTCCCATTCTTACATACTAACTACATACAAAATTTCAAGTCTCTATCTCAATTTGTTCGGGAGATAGAGCGTTTACAGACAGACAGACGGACGGCAAAAAATTTCTTCTAAAAATGTTTTTCGGAATCTCCACTATCTAAAACGTGTAAATCCGTCAAAAAATTTTTTTTCGATTTTCAAAACGATTGCAAGACTTACCCTATACTACGTATGATGGGTAAGTAATAGATATAAGTTGCTGTGGTTTACTATGAGTTACATCCTGTATCGTAGAAAATGCATAATATTTACAGAGGTATACAAAAGATTTCTATTACTATACTGCAACCGATATACTGTGTATTAGAGATGATTACTAGATGTGCATTTTTAGATGCGATTTGAATTTTTAAGTTTAAATAATTTTTTGCATACAGTAGAGGATCCAACGCGAAGGTCATCCCTGAACGATGAAAATTTTAAAAGAAATTTCAAAAATGAAATCTACATGGAATTTTTTCAAATTTATTCCGTTTTTCACAATGAGAATCTTTGTCTCTTTTAAAACTGTACTTAAATCCAAAAGTAGGTAATTTCTGACACATCCATGAAGTATTTTTACTTTCTTCTATCTTCAATAGAAGAAAGTATTGTAATCGAAATTTTTTTCGACTTCCGGTTTTTGACGGATTTACACGTTTCAGGTGTCAGAGATTCCAAAAAACATGTTTTTACAAAATGTCTGTCTGTCCGTGTGTGTCTGTGTTTGTGTGTCTGTCGCCATTCTATCATCAAAAAGTGTATGAAGTTATGCATAGAATTGAACCAAACTTTTTGTGAATGTTTTTGGCTGTGGCAAGCAGGTTCTACTTCAGTTTTGAAATAATCCGCCGGAAGGGGGCGCTGCAATTTCGATTTTTGTGACATTTTTAATATTGTACCGACCAAAAGTATATGATGTTATGCATCGAATTGAACCAATTTTTTTGTGTAAGTGTATGGCTAGTTGGTCCTCCATGAATTTGAAAAATATCCGCTGGAAAGGGGCGCTGCAATAGCGAATTTTATGCCATTTTCAATATTGCACCACCTAAAAGTGTATGAAATTAGTTCTAGAACTGAACTAAATTTTTTGTATGATTATTCTTTGGTAAGGCAAGTAGGATCTCCCTGAATTTGAAAAAAATTCTGCCTACCATTCTATTGTCTATCGGCTCGTGCGGAGACGGAAATTCGTTTTCACTCATTATTTGACTGAAGCAGAAATTTAAGATCAAAATCAAAGTTGGTATGATATTGAATTAAAATTATTAAAACATTAAAATGAGTAACTATTTTTTAAAAATATTAAAAAGTACGTATGAGATAGAAGAAAGTTTTGGAATTGGCACATCCAACTAGTTTAATCTTAGATTGAAGATGCATTTATTCAGAGCAAAAGAGATTAACGTTTTTCATTTTTCAATAAAAGCAAAGAATCTTTCGCGAAATCTGCGTAAACTGTGGAATTTTAAACTGAATTTTAGGTCGTGACAGCCAGTTGCTCCTTCATCACGATTTTTTTTTGTAGCTGCAAGCCTTAAAAATTTGCATAAAATGCTCAATTTCTTGAATGATTGCTTGATTTTATATGAAAACGGAAAAATCTTCAATTTCTTGGCATTTGAATAAAATGTATATATTTATATTTCTACGAATTTTATGCAACTTTTTTTGTAATGAATAAAAATAACGTCCCCAAAATATCAAAAATTTAGCTCTTTTGGATGTGGGGATATTATTCAATGTAAAATTGGCTTAAATTCCTTCCCCCTCAAAAAAAGAAGCCATTACCTCTCTCTAAAAGGAAGGCTGGATCCGCCCTTGTTTGTATATTGCGTTGTGTGTATAATTGCTGCAGATCATATGCAGGATAACACAACAGAAACTTCACAGATTATAGAATACGAACAAAAGTAGCTTAAAGGTAGTTTTTAAATTAGTTATGAATTTTTACGCTAAACCGCATTGGGTAAACGAAGATATATTTATGAATGTAGAAAAATGATATACAGAGCCACACAAAGAATTAGATACATGGCTGTAAGATACATGGAAGATAATCTCTGGAAGTGAGATTTCACTAGATTTAAGCATGTTTTAGTCTTACATTTTAGCTAAATAGTGGAATGTTCGTAAGTACAGATAGTAGATAAAATACACATCTGTACAAAAGAATTAAAATATGCTACCGTCTATTGGGTATGAATTTCTGAAAGTCAAATTTCAACCTATTAAGGTATTTAAACACTTTACAACATAGTTGAAAATTTTTAAGAATTCGGTTTGTCTGTCCGCAATCTAACTTGTGTTAATATAGTTGGATTGCTCTATATAATCGTATCATATTTTGTATTCATGCATTTTTGAATAAGAACTTAATAGCTATTGCAAGAAAATCTGAATATTTAAAATATATATATTTATAGTACAAACTCGCCTCATTTGCCACGTTTGACGTGCAATTTCCAATTTTTTCAATTGTCATATTTTCCAACGGCCTAGGATATTTTACTCATCTAGTACGAACAGATTTAATTACAAACATATTTTTCATTCAAAAGTCTGTTATAAAACATCTATTTCAAAAGTATATTAATTTAAAAGTTAAAAATTAATCAACATACAATGATTTGTGATAAACTAAAATTTTATAGTTGCACTTCCAAAATATAAATTATAAGAAATTAAAATGGAATAGTTACACAATTTTGAAAACAAAGAAATATTGGGTTTATTTTTAAATTAATGTTACTAACTCTATATAGTTACGTGTAGTATAGTATATCATAAGCCTGTCTCCTTTTTTAACTTAATTATTATTTTTCTTTCGTTAGTGTTTCCTGTTTATTCATTTGTTATTGGTGTGCTTTTGGTTTAGTTATATAGTTATTTGTTTGATTTCAAATTTATAGAATTTTGGGAAATCTGAGTTTTTATAATATATAGGGGAGAAGGGAGGCGCATGTGAACGGTTTTTACAGTTTTAACTAATTCTCAAAATTGTTATGAGCTATTGAAATAAAAATTGATTTATATGAATATTTACTTTTTTATTGAAACTTTTGAATGTGTTTATCAAGAATTTCTAACTGATATTATCATTCTTAAAATTCTGTAATTTTTCTCATGTGCTCCGCACAGAAGTCATGGCCAACGAGAAAAAAAAAATAAATGTAGAAGATCCAATAAGTCACTCCTTGGCTGCTGCAAGTTCATTTTATTAAACTGTAGTTATAATAGAGAGAAAAGCTCCTTTTGCAGACGATCTTTTACCGAAATATCCAAAAAAATATTCCATCATTTACTACAACCAGCCGTACTCATGGAAGTAAGAACCCCAGAATCCTTCTTACCATCTCTCGAGGCTTCCTCTTTTAAATATAAAAAGAAAATTCTAGAACATTCTTTACTCTCAAACCATCATTATGTAAACATAACTCATGCCCAGAACCGAGATTAATATTCGACAGACGACAATTTTATTTTTAAAAAATATATTATTTAACCAATTTATAATAGACTCAGAATTTTCAAATATCTTACAAGGAAGGTCTCCATGCGGGCATACTCAGAAAAATCTGAAAAAATTACAGAATGTTCTTCTCATATAGTTATATATGTTTATAAAAAAAATTTCGGCGGAACCTCCTTATAACGTCCGTAAAAATTTCGTTGGCGAAATTGGCGATTTATCTCCGGTTGGCGAAAAAACGAAATTTTGAAAAATACGTTTTTACGCTTCGAATACTTTATAAAGAAAAAACTTTCTATTTTCAATTTATTTAAATAAGTTTAGTTTAAGTAATTTTAGTTTTGAATTTTTACTTTACTTTAAGTGTAATTTTGTTATATACGTTTATATGTACTTATAACAAAATGAAATTAATATATTTTATCATTTAAAACACAATTTAAATTGATTAAAATTGTTCCAAATTGAAAAATACTGTTAAAAATCTGCTGCATTTTGTTGCAACGCACTCCCTTGCTTGTATAGAAAACGGTTACTTCGCCGTGAAATGGAGCTTTCTCATTGGTTGGAATAGAGATATTATATACAAGTGGTGGAGTGCGTTGCAGCAAAATGCAGCAGATTTTTAAGTGTTGCACAAGCTACAACACCGCTAAAAATCTGTACAATTTTCTGCAGCGTCACTCCACCGCTTTTATAGAAAAAGGTCAATTCACCGTGCTATGGAGCATTCTCATTGGTCAGAAGAGAGATATTCTATAAAAGTAGTGGAGTGACGTTGCAGTAAATGCTGCAGATTTTTAACAGTGAAGTCAATTAAAATCAATTTTCAGATTCGTTAAAATCGTCTGCTTTTGGCGAGGAAATGCACTGCTCTCGCCAAATCCCGCGTAGCTTTCAGCTTTTCACGCCAATTATTCCAAACTATTTTATTTTTTTTTACATATCTAATAATGTAATTCCGCCTCTAATTTTCACTGATCCTTTATTACCTACATGAGTAGTTTAATTCGTATTTTTTTCAAAAAATTCTGAATATGCCCCCAATGGAGACCTTCCTTGTTAGGTAGACGACTTTTTATATACGATTAATTTTAAGAGAAAAAGAAATTAATTTATTGATATGCACAATATCAAATGATGAATGAGGGAAAATAAATAGATAAAATAAAATAATGATATTTTTTTAAAGGTATGGTTTTGGAATAAACTTAACAAGACTTTCTTAAAAAGGGTTGATAAAAACATAGAAAAAATTAGTTTTATTTGAAATATTAAGAAATAATGTTTAATTAACAATATTTTTAATTTAGAGCCATTTTTTTATATTTACGCATACTGGAATAAATGTTTAAGGCGAATTAAGAATTTATATCGTTTCCATAAAGATTAACAGATTAGATCTAGAAACAAGATTTTAATTTAATAAGTTGAAGTAAGTACGGAATATTATTATAAGGAAATTAATACAGTATAAAAGTTAGTTTTGGCGAAAAAAAATAAAATTTGTAATATACATCAATAAGACAAAAATATTTTTTTGAGAATGAAAACGGTATTAAAAACTAATTAGAATCCCTCTTTCTAATTGTGTGAATACACCAATAAATATTTCAACATTATACAAAAAATTATTCGTAAAATTATACTCTAATATGCCTACTCCTTTTGAACTTTGTAACTTTTATATAAGTTATTGAATAATTCCGTTATTGTGTTTTTACTTTTTTCAAAATTATTCAGTGTGTATCACAAAATTGAGCATCATTTTAAAAATTGATAAAATTGTGATATAAAAAATTAGTGGTTATCACAGTACTACTTACCCCCAATTTTTTGGTCAACTAAGTTTTACTTTTATGAAGTAAAATACCTTACAAATAATTTCATATGAACTAAAGAAAATAAATATGTTTAAAACTGAAAATCATTACCCCCCCCCCCTAAAAAAATGCTTTTTTACGGAAAACTACCAGTTTTAGTTCTAATCTAACTTCCAGTAAATTAAAACTGAAGAAAACTTAAAAATGTTGAATTTGTAACACAATTTTTGACATAGGTAATTAAATTTTAAACTAAAAAAGGAAGAAAAATGCATTCAGATTTAAAAAATACACTAATGAACTGTTCATATCTGCCCCCAAATGTTCTGTTCACAAGTGCTCCATCTACTAATTTAAGCCCAACTTATCAAAATAAATAAATAAAAAGAAAATAAGGAAACAAAACTTTTTATAGATTTATCTAATTAATGCCAGTATAAAATGTAATGCAGATGTTCTACTTTTAAAAATGTCTTAAATGAACTTGCAGCAAAAATCTACGAAATGAGCAAAAATGAAAACTCAAATAATTTTATTGTGCGTTAAGATATCATTTGTAGAGTCCATTAGTAATGAAAAATTACCAAATATATATTTATTTTATGTTTTTCAATGTTTTTACAATACAAAAAAGTATAATAAAATTAAAAAAATCCAAAGAAATTGTCAAAAAAAGTCTTTTTTGAATCCTGATGTATCATCAATTTTTATCAACAAAAAATAAATTCTAATTTTTTTGCTGATCAATCTTTTTTAGGTATCGGTTTGATAATATAAATCCATAACTGAAATTAAGAAAAGTACATAAATAAACCCTGGGGTCTGAAGAGGTTACTTGAAAAACTTTGGAAGACTACAAATTACAAGAATCAGAAATCAAAATGGCTTATTGTTCGGAAAATTCAACCAAAGGATTATACCAGTCTGCCATCTATTGGTATTTTTTTTTTTATTTCGGAGTAATGGAGTACAATTTCAGGGGGAGAGAGTTGCCATGAGAAGTTTCGGTGAGAAGATACGAATTCGGATCCAGCGATAAAAAAAAAAGTAGGTCGATTTATAAAACTACCATTAATTTTGCCAGGTAAAATCCTCTATTGCCTGGGCTATAAGCGAAACTGCATAACTTAGTGCACGCGGTGAGCGGCACATGTTGAGAGGCAGGATCCTCCTCCCCGTTCATCCTGTCTCATAATGTCATGTATCTAATTTGAGGCAAATTTTGTCTACTTTTCCGAATTTCTAGATGCTTTTTCTCTGAAAATTTTTAAAAAAACTTATTTGGGGGATTTTTTTACCAAAATTGGTGTGAGTGGGGCGATTTCAGGCGAAATTAAAATTCAGTTTCGCTAACCATAAAACACAAAGTAAGCCTTATATGGAAAGTTCGGAGGAAAACGGAAGAGCGAACGAAAACAATGAGAGTAGTTAAACCAAATTGCATAAACGTGCATACAGTACCATGGCGCAAGTTGAGCGGCAGGCTCCGCCCTCCCCATTCATCAATCGTCATAATGTCATGTATCCTATCTGTTCCAAATTTAGTATAGTTTCTGAATTTATACTTTTTATTTAAAACAATAATAAAAAACCATAATATTGGTAAACTTATTTTGGGGATGAGGGCATTTTACCCCTTTTTGGCGGGGGGGGGGTAGCGGGGGAGATTTTGGTGGGGAGTTGAAAATTCGGATTCAGCGACCCAAAAAACATTCTTTTTTCCAGAACTGCCGTGAATTTTGCCAAATAAAATCCTCTATTTCCAGGACTAAAATTGCATCTTAGGCAATTATAACGATAAACTGTTAAATGTTTTCTAATCGTACCTTTTTATATCTTTTAAACTTCACTGAAAAAAATATCGATCAAGAAAATCTAGAATCTAAGTTGTGGGTGTAGAAAAATAGTTCCACGTAATCCTTATAAATTCTAGTTCCCTTTACAAGAGAGTTCCAGCGACTCCTACCAGAGTTAGAGCTTTTTCCCATATTCTCGTGCTCAAACTCATTTAAAAATCTTTGCAAATAGATGCGAATACGAGGTTATTTTTAATTTATCAAACCATTCCAGAAATAAATCGTCTTAGTTTGTCACGTCTTAGTTTGTTGCGTTAATTAGTTTGTTACCTAGAAAAAAGAGATTAGAAATTCCAGATCATTTCGTCTATTCAGCTTAGTCGATTACCCTATTCGCATAGTTCAGAAATCTATAAATTTTGTTTTAAGAGAATGACTAACTAATCATTCTAATTTAAGTTGGTATTTTTTTCTCAATGTTGTAAGCATTTAAAATTTTGGAACATATGCTTTAAAGTGCATGTACTGCCCACTTCTCTAGAGTATGAGTGGTTGAGAGGTAAAACATGCGGAGAATGCGAAGGAAAAATACTGCAAAAGTTTTCTTAAATTTTGAAGATGCAAAAAATGTATATTTTAGTTTAGATTTTTCAACCACATACCTAAACTAACTAAAATCATGCCTTTTTCAATCAAAATAATGGTTTTGATTTACTTTAAACCATATGTATACAAATTCCTAATTTATTCTGTAACAAAAATGGCAAATTTCAGCATCTCATTTTTCTACTTGCATCCAGCTAAAAGAAAAATAAGTAAGAATACATATGAGGACGTAAAATAAACTTCATTTGAAATTTAAAGGTCGTGTTTTCTTAATTTATTCTACTGGCAAAACTGCACCAACAAAACACTACAACCTGTAAAAAAATCTAGTATTTTGCATTATAAAATCTTTCTTTACAATGAAAACCATCGGTAACAGTTAAACGTTTTTCGTGATTTCCCAAATTTTTTTTATTTTTTTTTTTTTTTTTTTTTATAAGGCGTATTGAAACTCGCGTCCTCATACACGCACATGTATACACAGTGTTTCAAAAGCTCGGTGCAAAAGTGAAATGCAATTAAAAAAAAAAAAAACCCTATAGGTCAGAGATGCGGATTGCAGATAAATATTCAGCGTCGTACAGGATTTTGTATAACACTAAATAAAAATTGTTTCGAAATCTCTGCAATTGAGGACGCTAGTGCAGATAATTATATGGAATGTTTTCACATTGCTCCCACAAAACAATATTTGGATACAAAAAATTGTACATGGAGTATCCTCTAATGTTTTTGTATCCAAATCTTGCGATGTGACAAATATTTAATTATTCCATGGACTTATATACAGTAGCGCCCTCTATTCTCGAGAATTTGAATTATTTTTTGTTTGTCATACTAAATCTCGTAACACGCTGAATGTTTATTTGCAACTCACATATATCTCCAACCGATAGATATTTTTCTATCGCGTTTAACTTTCGCACCGAATTTTAGAAACACCCGGTATATAAAAGATGCCCAAAAAACGGCTTCCAAATTTCAATCTCTGCACAAGGGCGGATCTGGAGAGTCCTCAAGGGGGGGGGGGGGGGCGATTTTAGAAATTTGGAGACTCTACTTTAATGCGTGGGTCGGGGCTAATTTTTTCACTGCGGGTCACGTTGCTTTTATTTTTCGCTGCGGGTCCGGTTTGGTTCCGGCTGACTTCTAGTTTTTGCTGTGGCTCGGGTCTGGGTCCGGTTGACTTCGTTTTTGCTGTGGGTCGGGTCTGGGTCTGGTTGACTTCTAGTTTTTGCTGTGGGTCGGGTTTGGGTCCGGTTGACTTCTAGTTTTTGCTGCTGGTCGGGTTAACTAATGTTTATGTTGTGGATCACATTAGCAGGTGCTTTTATTCAGAAAGTATGGCGTAATCCATTTTTTGATAAGCAGTTTAAGAAAATACTGTGAAAATTATCGTTTTGAATAGAATTTCTGGAAGATAGAAAAATCCGGAATCATTTGACGTGTGAAGAGAAAACTGCGCTCGGGGCAAAGCAAAATGTGGCGCACCCCCCTCCCCCCTCCGACCCAACTTTTTCTTGTAACAGGCCAAAAATTGCGCTGGTAGCATAAATTTGGCGCCCCCTAAATTTCCACGCCCGGGCCGACCGCATCCTTCGCCCCCCCCCCTTTCGCACGGCACTGCATATTGTCTGTCCTACACATCTTGAGAACAATTAAGTCTAGTTGTATGTATGTATGTATGTATGTATGTATGTATGTATGTATGTATGTATGTATGTATGTATGTATGTATGTATGTATGTATGTATGTATGTATGTATGTATGTATGTATGTATGTATGTATGTATGTATGTATGTATGTATGTATGTATGTATGTATGTATGTATGTATGTATGTATGTATGTATGTATGTATGTATGTATGTATGTATGTATGTATGTATGTATGTATGTATGTATGTATGTATGTATGTATGTATGTATGTATGTATGTATGTATGTATGTATGTATGTATGTATGTATGTATGTATGTATGTATGTATGTATGTATGTATGTATGTATGTATGTATGTATGTATGTATGTATGTATGTATGTATGTATGTATGTATGTATGTATGTATGTATGTATGTATGTATGTATGTATGTATGTATGTATGTATGTATGTATGTATGTATGTATGTATGTATGTATGTATGTATGTATGTATGTATGTATGTATGTATGTATGTATGTATGTATGTATGTATGTATGTATGTATGTATGTATGTATGTATGTATGTATGTATGTATGTATGTATGTATGTATGTATGTATGTATGTATGTATGTATGTATGTATGTATGTATGTATGTATGTATGTATGTATGTATGTATGTATGTATGTATGTATGTATGTATGTATGTATGTATGTATGTATGTATGTATGTATGTATGTATGTATGTATGTATGTATGTATGTATGTATGTATGTATGTATGTATGTATGTATGTATGTATGTATGTATGTATGTATGTATGTATGTATGTATGTATGTATGTATGTATGTATGTATGTATGTATGTATGTATGTATGTATGTATGTATGTATGTATGTATGTATGTATGTATGTATGTATGTATGTATGTATGTATGTATGTATGTATGTATGTATGTATGTATGTATGTATGTATGTATGTATGTATGTATGTATGTATGTATGTATGTATGTATGTATGTATGTATGTATGTATGTATGTATGTATGTATGTATGTATGTATGTATGTATGTATGTATGTATGTATGTATGTATGTATGTATGTATGTATGTATGTATGTATGTATGTATGTATGTATGTATGTATGTATGTATGTATGTATGTATGTATGTATGTATGTATGTATGTATGTATGTATGTATGTATGTATGTATGTATGTATGTATGTATGTATGTATGTATGTATGTATGTATGTATGTATGTATGTATGTATGTATGTATGTATGTATGTATGTATGTATGTATGTATGTATGTATGTATGTATGTATGTATGTATGTATGTATGTATGTATGTATGTATGTATGTATGTATGTATGTATGTATGTATGTATGTATGTATGTATGTATGTATGTATGTATGTATGTATGTATGTATGTATGTATGTATGTATGTATGTATGTATGTATGTATGTATGTATGTATGTATGTATGTATGTATGTATGTATGTATGTATGTATGTATGTATGTATGTATGTATGTATGTATGTATGTATGTATGTATGTATGTATGTATGTATGTATGTATGTATGTATGTATGTATGTATGTATGTATGTATGTATGTATGTATGTATGTATGTATGTATGTATGTATGTATGTATGTATGTATGATAATGAAATTATGCAGTAGAAAAAAAATTGCATAATACTTATAAAAAAAATGTTTCAAAAGGAATTATAATTTTAAAGCTTTTTTATATTAAAAAAAAGGCTGTTAAACGAAACATTAAATTTAATATTATCAAAAGAACAGTTTGATGTAAAATAAAAATATACTTTACGCATAAAAGGATTCTCATGTTATCTCTGTTTTAGTAAAAAAATATTATGGACAATGGACATGTTAATGAAGTGTGTTTCATGAATAAATGCATGGAACCTTAGAAAATACTGTCTATTATCTGTCAAATCGAACATTTTTAAATTTTCTGTAAAAAATGCACATTTTTAACTATAACCATTTCATTCTTCATAACAAGCCTTCGTTATAGCATGAATCAAAAACTAACCTCAAATTAAAAATTATAAAGTTCAACACTTTTTTAGGAACAGAGGAAACACTACTCGATCACAAGAATATGGTAAATACATTTACTTACCGCTACGGCATCAGCAGAGATCCTAAAACTAATGATAATTACTACAGTTATTTCCATATGAAAAGTGATTACGACTTGTATATGTTGCATACACTAGAAATTTAAATTATTCGATAACTGCAAAATAAAATAAAAAGAAAATATTCTTTTCGCGTTACATGTCTAAATAACAATAATAATAAAAGATCCAATTGCAAAATAATCTCTGCCACAAATAAAAATCAAACTAAACACAAATTCATTATTCCCGCCTTTTTTCGTAGGCGCCAGATCGGCGGTCGTCGGCAATGCTTGAACATAAATCTACAGATGCAAATATGACTAATTGCTTTTTTTTTTTTTTTAATAGCATTCAAATACTAAAATAAAAAAATAAATTGTGCCTCTTTTTCATTTTTATCAAAATAGCAAGACATTGATTTGAAAAGGAATAAGTACTAATTTTTAAAAGGAAAAAACTTTTTTACATTTTCCTATTCATCGATAAATAAAATTTTCAGATTTCAGAAAAAATGTGTCCGAATCAGTAGACCAGCATAAAAACAGAGCACGATCTCGTATCGGACACGGGCTAAGTCTGAACCTGTGTCATCTCTAATGCAGACATCTAAGAAGAATGACTCCAGGCCAGACTCGATCTGGAAGAAAAACAAGTCAGACCCATTCCAAATCAGCAGAAAAATAATGATCATGATAGTATCAAATAAATGACGGCCGAGTTCTGAATGCGGTAAGACCAGACACAGTCCGAGCCTCGCGAACTTAAAAAGGCGCGACCCGGGGGGGGGTTGCTGAATTCGAGTTAGGATCTGACTCATTTCTTACAAGGATGCATGTATTTTTGGTAAACGTTTATTGCCCAAGAAGTGAAGACGATCGCCCCCTCAGACCCGCCATTGGGCCCGACCCAAATCTGCAGAAAAATAATGATCACGATACTGCCCGGTTCTGAAAGAGAGAAGACCTTACCCAGCTCGAGCCTCGCGAAATTAAAAAGGCGCGGCCCGCCCCGGACTCGAGTTAGACTTCAATTCATTTTCTGCGAGGATGCATGTCTTTTTAGGAAACTTTTATTAGCCCAAGGGGGAGGGGAGATCGCCCTTTCGCCTTGAAAAATGTCAAGGCGCATTTTCCTTGAATCCGCCAATGGCGGATCTAAGAGATACGATAGCCCTCTCGCCCCCCCCCCTAGGTCCGCCATTGCATCTCCTCCCTTATGGTCTGGTTCGATCTTAGACCGAGCGTTTACCTCAAAAAAGAGCGAAATCCACGCCAGACCCGCCCTGAAAAGAAAAGTGTGGCTTGATCCCGCTCTACAGGAAAAGTAAGACTCAATCCGCCCCGGTTCTGAAATTGTAAAGACCTGACCCAGTTCCGTTACTTAAAAATGGCGCGGCCCTGGCGCTTAAACTCGAGACCGGCGCGGCCCGACCCGGGCCGCGTCGGTCTCGAGTTTAAGTCCAATCCTTTTTCCGTGCGGGCATCTTTTTCAGACCCTTTACTGGGCTCAAGGGGGGGGGGCGATTGCCCCCCTTAGATCCTCCATTGTCTCTGCACAGCCAGATTCCTCGTTAAGAGCACATAAAAAATGCCCAAAGTACTCTCTCTACCTGTGCGACCATAGTTTAAAAGTAAAATATGAAAAACAAAGTATAACGTCACAGCCAGTGAAAGGAAAAAACTTTATTGGATAGTAGTATTTAAACATTTCCAGACGATAATGTTCAAAACGTTCGCTGTACATATCGCGTCATAGAATGAAGATAAGCCGCCGCCGTTGAAACAGTTGCTGCATGTTATAGCCAACGGTTTCTTTGTATGGTTATCATGCCTTCCGTTCGTAAACATTGCGACATGCGTTTGATATATGGTCAAAGTAATTGAAATGCCTCATCAACTGACCTTACATCTGCCTTTATAATTTGCAAATACTGATATAGATGTGCCAAATAAAGTGTTTTTCTTGCACTGGCTATGATGTCATGTTTTGTTTTTCGTATTTTCCACGTGAACTATAGATCGGACACGGACTATTCTCTGGGTATTTTTTATGTACTCCCATTGAGGAATCTGTCCCTACAAGTTTAGGTACCATTTTTGGAACCCTGTATACATACGTCGTTCTATTTTAAATTTTTTTCAATTGAATTTTTTTTAATATGAAATATTGAAAGGAAAAATCGAAGTCGGATCACTTTCAAACTACATAGAAAAATCTAATTTCGAATAAACGAATCATAATGTATCAAAAGTATTTTAAAGTAATTATCTGGTCTGGAGAATAAATCAAATTGAAACATAATAAAACCTCGCTCTGAACTACTCTTTAACTAAACATTTTAATGAGTAGAAAGTATTTGCAGTTTATAGCACATATTTACAAAACTGTAAATCATTGCTGGGAGACACAATGCTCCACATTCATATTTCGTTTACTGACGATAATACGTCACATCTTTCTCATGACAAAATCATTCCATTCTAAAGCAACGTTTAGTTGAATTCTGTCTACAACAAAAAGGTGTTTTGAGAGTCAAAGTATAAGTTAAAAAACTAGATAGTGCAATCTAAATGTAATGCTTTTTTCTACAATATAAACTATGATATTATGATACTTGATTGAAATGCACTGTTCTTATTAAACAAATTAACTCTTTTTTATAAAACCACCTAACTTGAAAATTACTTAACAATTCGTATAAATACATTTCATTTTCAGATCCTGAACCCGATTTTCAGCCGAGACATGTTGTAGTGAAAAAGGGAAAAGATGTGAAAGCAGAATACACTCTACATGAAGAGTTAGGGAGGTAAGGTGCTAGTGAATATTTGTTAATCCTCAACAAAAAATGGCTTTGGAAATATTTTTTTTTTAATTTAAATAGCTTTCTCTTATTTTTCCCCCATTTATCGTATAGCTTATTTCTTGTATTTTTTAGTAACTGAATTATATTATTTTATGCATGGTAGAAAAATGGGTTTTTAAAATGAGCAAAATGCATACATTATCCAAATAAAAAAAATTATGTGACATTCTACACCTTTTCTGAAGGCTGAAGTGTGACTACAAAATAAGGATACTTCTTTTAAAGCAAAAAATAAATACAATTGAATAAGTTCATAGTAAGTCTGTATGCCATAAAAAATGCAATGTCTGTTTAACGAGAAATATCTAAAGAAAATACTTATATATTATATACTTATATATACTTATATACTTATAAATTTTTAATGATCAAAACTCTGATATAGTAAGAAAAACAGCAAAACGTTTGAAAAGTCTAGAAAGAATTAAAATGGAGATTTTCTCTTTATATTCCCCATAGAGAAAATTCTTTGGTGTGTGATGTTGTATATATATATTCGTTAAGATTTGATGAACTGTCACGAAGAAACTTTTTTTTTTTAGCCTTATGTTTTAACTTATTAAGCAGTTTCTTTCGAATATGCTAATCGTAATTTTTCTGTTTTATTTTAGCGATAATAATTAAAAGAAAAAACATGCAAATCGGACAACATTATTGCTTAATAAAACGTAATTTTAAAAGTTACTTAATACAAAAATGATAAAGGGGATTTTTCTCTATTAAATTTATATTTTCCTTATTTTTGAAAAAAAAATGAATAGTAAAATAACTTAGTTTCTGTATTAACTTTGGTTGCACCTTAAATACCCACCCTTTTTTCTAAATAGCAAATACTTTCGACAGATTATATCCAAGCTTTGTGGGTCACTCCATCCGAGCCACGTTATTAAAAAAAAATATTCCTCTGAGTAACCTGTGGAACTAAGCATTGGAATCAATAAATATATCATTATTGTTTCTAAACTTATCTTCTAACCAATAAGTCAGAAAATCTTCTAAAACTGATATATTTCTCTAAATTCACATTACGATTCGCAACAGTTTTGCAAACCTTTTAGACGATATGGAAACTAAAATCATGACTGAATCAGGGAAATTAAGACGAAAATCGAACATTTTTCACATTCCAGTAATAATTCTAAAACTCTTAATATGTTGGAAAAGCATGTAGATATAAAAGAAAGCTATCTATAAAATGTACAATTTTGTTAAATATTTTAAAGTACAATCTATTAAAACCTAGTTTTTTATTCTACCTCATATTCGAAATTTAAAAAGAAAGGTTATTTTAATTAAAGCGCATTATCGAAGCTCATTTTTCATTCATAGATATCTTAATTTAACTTAGAAACGATTAATATGCTTAAAAATATTAAAGTTGAAAAGAGAAAATCAAATGATTTTCCTTTCCTTTATCTATTCATATTAAAACATTTTCAGAATAAATCAAATTTCGCATGTCACTTTAAGCATACAAAGAGTAAAAGTTACTAAGAACAAAAATTAAAACTCAAAGAACTAAGTTGTGAGTAAATTATACACAATTTATTTCATGGGTGTTTTTTTTTTATTAATTGCTTTATAGAAACCGTTATGTGCATTTTTAATGAACGTCCTTAAAGACGAACCGAACTAATTTTTTTTCTGTCTGAAACGTTTGTCATAAGGATAGCTATGGCGACTGGATTCGCTAGGTAACTGGGCCACAGGCTGTTTTGTAAAACCCAATTCATACCTTTGACGTTTTAGCTTCTGTTAACCACTAATCTCTGTTTCTTAAAAAAAAACTTGTGTCAAATCAATCGTAACTTTTTTTTCTGCGATAGGCTGCCGAAATTTTCGGTTTCTTTATTTTTAAACAACGTCTGTTTTGTTGAACTTCATCGGCTTTTTATTAAAGAACTTTAAGTACTTTTTTTAGCAATAATTTTTTTAAACCATTGAATATATATCTGCATTAATATTATTAGGTATATAAACATATTTATTTCATGTTTCAAATTTTAAAGCCGATATTCCAGTTGCCCCATCAATGTTTCAAGAATGGGGTAACTGGGACACTATCAGGGGCAACTGGACCATATTGGGTCGAGTTACCTCAATGGTTAGTTTTTTTTAGTTTCTCTTATGATGGGAAATTTTTTTCTCCATTGTTTTTTTCTTTATAATAAAGAAAAGTACATAATATCTTATTAAAATTGCATAAAAATATATTTAAAAAGCATATTGCGGGTATCAAACCAAATTTCTTAAGTGAGATAGCCAAGCTTTGAAGTTTTACAATGCAAATTAAGTTTACATAATGGTGAACATGATGTACATAAGACAAAGTAAAATAACTAGAAAGTTATCGAAGCCAATAAAAAAACATAGTTCTGTTCGATATAAAAAACATGTTTACTTTCTCTACAGGTTTATTGGGCATATCGCACTTCAATTGGGGTAATTAAAAACGAGAAAGACGTACTTACGTAGCCGTTTGTTCGTAGATTTATCTTATTTTTTATAAAGTATCATTGTAACTGTAGTACTTATTACACAAATACTCACTTATTCCTATGCTTTTGGTATAAATAAATATAACTTCACATTTAGTGCTCTTTTTAGATGCTTGAGAGCAAAGCTTTCCTTTACAATGTTCTTTATTTGATATATAATTTACATGATCTGCCTGATTAATTTTTTTTTACACTTCATGTACATTTCATTTACACTTTTTTTCAAACACAATCTGTTACACTATATTAAAAAGCACAAAGTGTGTGGATCGCAGAACCTTCTGATCCAGTTGCCCCATTTTCATGGGGAAACTGGACCCAGAAAGAAAAAAAAATAAACATTAATATTTTTTATTTTTAGACATTAAAATTTAATTTTTAATATTTCTGTCTGATAGAGTGAACCTAACTGAACACAATTACACAGATCTAAACTTAAATTCAAATGAACATTAGCTTTTAGAAGCTGAATTGTCAGAAATTCCATAGCCGCATTATAAAATCATGGCCCAGTTGACCAAAGCAACCCTTTATCATTATAAAATTAAATTTATTATATAAAAATTTATTAATTTATAAAATTAAATTTATTAAATAATACATTAAAAAATTAAATTTATTAAATCGGTATTTTTACTGATTCAAAAATATGTAACGCACATTGAAAATTCACTCCCCCAGATAAAAATTTCTTTAGCCTGCATACAACCTTAATTTTAAGAATTAATCCTTTCCTTTTATTTCTATTGAGTACCGTTTAAAGCACCAAAAACAACTTCTACTAACTCATCATAAAAGATTTTCTGAGCTTTGACAAAAGGATTTCCATAATATAACGTAATCTATATCAGAGAATCTGTGCGAAATACGTTCCAGGAAAGATAATTTTCTTTCTTGCCCCGAGGCCAAGCAGTGAAACGAATCGAATTCATGACCTGGCGAGGAGGAAAAGTAATATCTCTTAAAGGTAAAAGTGGACCTTTTGCCGACTTTGATTTCTTCACCCGAGGTGATGACACGGGCAGTAAAGTAGTTTCCGTTCATAAAATAGGTCTGTGAATCAGCGAGAGAGAAATTGTTTACATGCATATTTTGAAACAGGAAATGTGTAATAAGGGGTACTTAAATTTTAAGGTATAAAAAGAAATTTCATATCCATTCTATGAATATTTTTAATGCTTGTTTTAATCTATTAAAGCCGTGCGAGTTTGTATAAAGTAGTTACCAGTAATGTGTAATCGTAAATGGTATTTTTTTTATTTTAAGAATTCCGAGTACTAAAATAAAAGCTGTATTCCGCGTTCTAACTTTAAGCGTCCAGTAAAAGTTAAACAAATTAAAAAGAATTGAGGTTGTTAAAGTCAAAATGATAAGAGTAGCATTTTTTTAATGTCTTGAAACAAAAGCTTTGGTTAAAATGTTTAAACGTATTCTAAGTTGGTAGAACATCTTATGCAGCGATCTACATCTACATGCAGGTTTTTGAAACTGTGATGCATAGTATTCTTCCTATTATAGCATTAAGGGCCTGGATATCATTCACATCAAAATTAGGTTCCTATACCACTGTAATTTTAACAGGTTCAATTGGGAGATAAATCGAAACCATTCACTTAAGAAAATTTATTTTGAACTATCTAATTTAACTTTGAAATTTATATTTTCAGTTTCAATAATTTTCCTCCAGTCAACTTTTAAATCCGTGAGAGGGGCGCTTCGATATACTTTACCTCGCCAGATTTTAATCAAGATATCCACTAGAAATTTTTAAATTTTACTTTTATAACTGTGGTTGAAAAAAGTTATAAAAATTTCTTTTCCTTATTTTGAAATTTTTTTTTTCAAAAATTCTTATGTGTATTTAACATTTCAGAAACACAGTTACTCGCCTCTGAAAGGTTTATAAGATACTTAAAGTGTAACCTCGTTTTTTATCTTTACTAGAAATTCCTGATGTGCGCATTTATTATACACTGATGATACTGATTTGACACGTTTTTGGTAAGCTCATTTTTAAACATTTTGATAAATCTGTATCTGCATGAGAGACGGAACTTTCCATTTAAGAGTTAATATTGTTTATTTACTGCGGTTTTGTTCATTATGACTTAAGTTTCTTTCGATTTATAATTTCCATAAATATATAAAAGAAAGAAAAACCTAAACGAAAACAAAAATTGCACATTTTTGACCCTTAAATCATTATAATGCTGTATTTTTTAAGTAAAAATTTAGATTCAAAATTTTAAAGAGCTTACGAATTCACATATTCAAAACAAAAAAAATTAAATTAATCAAAATAATTTAAAGTTTAACATTTGTAGATTTAAGTTTTTTCAGTTTTGTATTTTCGTCGTAAAATATTATATGTAGAGATAAATATTCAGTTACCCATAGTAACTTTACAATATTTTGTAAACTGCTCCCCCCCCCCCCCCCCAAAAAAAAAAAAAGATGCTGTATTACATTGCCAAGCTCTTAAATACAATGCGTTCAATTTGATATTATTTTTTCATTTATTGTTCTATCCCAGTCCAAATTAAATATAACAATCCAAATTACTGTAAGTGATACATCTATATAAGGGGAACTGGGGCACATTGATACACCCCTTCTACTGCTCACTAAGGTCATTACAGGAAGTTTCACAACAGCTCCAAAAGATACTAGTGTACACAACTACACACAGAAAGTCTTTGGATGATTCAGTAGTTTGATGAAATGGTACGGGTGATTTATATTTTGCAGGTCAAAAGTAAATTAGAGTTGTACAATTGCAATGGTATTATACAACTGTTCTAGTATTTTCAACCCAAAAGAATACTCTCTCTGGTAAGGAAAGCTACTGTTTATCAGTTCTCCTTCTTTACTGTTAGGTAAATTATGAAGTGTTTGAGACTCATGTTATTCAAAATGGCTGCATGGATGCTGCATTGATACTTATCAGTGAAAAAAATAAGTTTGAAAACGTTTCTTTTTCTAGTTTTTCTTACCTTTTTTTTTTACCATACGCTCCTTAATCCGACCATTTCCTGCCAAAAATTTTTAATAATAGTTTTTATTGAGGTGAAATAGCTCCAATTTTTTATATTAGAAAATTTTATAGTATTTTTGCAAACAGAAGACATACGAACTTACCTAACAGCTAGTGGTAGTAGAACTAACAAAAGAAAATGACGGCAGCCTGGCAAATCTCGAATTTCTATCGATTCTCCAGAGAAAAAAGTATTTTCGACACGAGAAATGTTAATTAAGAGAGACAAGCTGCAGCACAGCAAAGGATGATTATATTATAAACATAATTTTTAATATAATTATCCTTTATTTTCTGTTTATAAACAAAAAACCTGGTAATTTTTTCATCTTTCCTAAGAAAGAAGATAATGCAGGGGTTGAAATGCCAGGTATGACAAAGTTACCACTGCTAACAATCGGACAAGGAACAGCCAGAACATCTGGTCATTATATATTTAATTTTGATTGTTTTAATATTGCTTACAAATAAATTGTAAATGATTTGAATTTATATAAATAAATATAAGATGGTTTGATAACCCATTTTATATGAAAACTATGTATTGGTGTTATTTTGTCTCCATTTTTTCCAAACATATCAAAGAGCCCCATGAGGTGTATCAATCTGCCCCGGAGAGGGGACACATTGATACAAATGACTTTTTTAGATTTTTTTTTAATTACATGCAAAAGTACTACATAAAATGACGATTTTACATTTTAATAACACACTACACAAGATTTTCTAACACCACATGGAAAAATAACTTAATTTCTATTTTCGGTGCACCAAAAAAATCTTCGAAAAAAACCGTATCAATGTGCCCCAGTTCTCCTATATATACACGTACTTAAATATACGATAAATACTTTTAAATTTCAGCGATAATTTTTAAGGAACCAACTAGAGCGTAAATCAAAAGAAATTTAAGTTTTCTTATGAAACTCTATTATAAGGCTTAAAAACGGTTTTAAAAAATCGCACGTGTAACAGTTTATAAAAGATGTCTGATAAACATTTTGTTTTAATCGTATTAAATATTTTGAATCCAACTCAGTAGCATATAGTTGAAAGTATTGGACCTTTTTAAAAAGAACATAATTTTTCATTTCTAAAATAAAATGAAATGCAGTATATAAAAATAAAATTTATATAAAATTCTGTTTAGAAAATATTATACTCATCTTCCAAAACTGTAAGAAAGTGAAAATGCACGAGATAAAAAAAATTGATCAATTACTTAATAGAAGATAAAGTATGAAAGTGCCACTTCATTTATGTATAATCAGTATTTTCGCTGTATTAATGCGTAAATAAATTATTTATTTTGGACACTTGCAGCATTTTCTTGAAAAAGTGGGAAACTGAATAAATAAAAAGAGCGTTTTCTTCTATAATCGTAATGATCATAGAAGTAAATGAAGTTATCTGTAGAAGTGTTAATTGGATTTTGTAACTTGCAGCATTTTTTGTTATTTTTATCTTGGCAAGTCAAAGTAGGATACATTTTAAAGGAGGATACATTTTAAAGTATTGCTTCCGATTTTCAAGTTTTGAATTTTACAATTCATGGCAACAATGATACACAAAATACAGTTTACCTATTTTAAGCAGCGTGAGAAGAAAAAACCCACTTTGCAAAGTCCATATTATCATCTAAGACCTTGATTTCTATCATAATCTCTCCTTTCCATTCGAAAACAGCAATTAAAATTTTACTTTTAACTTCTCGTGAAACATATTTTGATATAAATACAAAATTAGCATCATTATTTTATTTCAAACTTTCAAATTTATTTCACTTTTGAAACATGGGCAGATTCAGTTCTGATTAGTATAATAATGCATTACATCCTTGATCAGAATTGTACTTTTAGCAACAGCAAATTTTCAAAATACTAAACTTTTTTATTTAATATTTTACGGTCCACGTTAGCCGAAACTTAGAGTTCGCAGCTGGGGATTTCAGTGTATACTCCACCCTTGTAAAACTGTCGTACATGCTATACACGTGCACGTACAATTTGTAATATGGTAAGATTTTAAACTGGATATTTTATAGGTGGTAGATAAATATAGTATCGAGATAATTTCCCCTTTACCGTAACGTTCCAATTTCAAGGAATCTTGAATGAGCATTATAGAATATATATATATATATATATAATGAGGAGGTTCGCAGCTCTGGCTGTTCAACTTTCAATTACGATTATGCCAAATTTCATATTCTACCCAATTCGCTATGGTACATTACAGTATTTGCCTCGCGCTTTGATCTTTAGATAAAACAGTAAGCATCGAATCATTTATTATATCTAATCATTTTTCTGCTAAAACGTAAAAAAATAAAAATAAATGATTAGCAATAATCTCCTGTAATTTCAAAAAGTGTACTATGAAAACATTATTTTAAACAATAAAAAACTTCATAAATCAGTCAAGTTTTCTTATTACAGGGTGAGAAGTAGTCGGGGAAAATCACAGTGAAAAAAAAAGAGAACTATCAGTATTTTCTTAATGAAAATATTTTCAATAATATAAAGGGATTAAAGAAGGCGTATTTCTTTTTAACCCTTCCCGGCACACTGTTCCCGGTCAGGGATACCTAATTTTAATTCCAAACTTGCAAATGGCACCAGTAATATTTTAGTACAACTTTGCTTTTACCATAAAAGCGTAAATTAAGGAAGCCAAAATATCTAAAAAATTCGTTTGTGAATTCTGGTGTCAGTCGATAGTTCATTTTACTAACAGATTTTGCCCGTGCCGTAAAGGGTTAACAAAATACTGGTATTTAACACCATTTTTTACTGTGTTTTTCCCTGCCCACTCGCCACCCTGTATTCCTAAACACTTTTTTTTTGGCATTAATTCCCAACTTATTCATTTTTTTCTTAATCATAATAGCACTTAATTCGAAATGCGTAAAATGAAACAATATGTGATATCGCATTAACAATAATGAAAGGAGAGTTCTTATTATCACAATAATTTTGTCTTGGCTCCAATAATATCTGATAGATTATCAGATTAAATAAATCGAGAAAATTAAGCAAATGAAAATTCGTGAAATTTCTTGGCATTTGCTAAATGAAAATTTAGTACGTTGTATAATGCTTTACTAATCTTAATATTCTTATTACTGATGACACAAAAGTATTACCTACCGTCATCAGGAACGACTTATGATGTTCAACGGATGGAGTGTTCGTGCATAATCTGCATTTACTTGTAGATTTTTCTAGAAATATTTAGCTATAGAAATGCACACTATGATGTGTTTCTACAATTTAATTGGTTTGCGATCATATTCAAAACAAATTTTATTAACATGCAAGAAAATTATCATACAATACTTAATTTTTCCGTTATATGGTAGAACAGTATTGCACTTAACCCTCTCGTCACTCTAAGCCTCATATGAGATTCCTACTTCGAATTATAATATTTGAAAGAAAAAACTGATTATTTTTTTCTTTAGTGTAGTAATACCATTAAATCGTTTAGAATACATAAGAGGCTTCTAAATAGTTGCATGTATCGTACTTAGATGTCAGTACCAGATAATTTCTAGTATAATTTACAATTGTTGCTTTATTATTTTAGAGAAATGAACTATTTTTTTTACCTGCTTTATTTTTTGAGTTGCTTAATTTTGTACGAGGTAAAAAATGATTATTTTTAAATTTTCTCTTAATATGCGAATGCTTTCAAATTAATTTTAATCGTAACATATTCTTTTCAAAATGTGGAAGTGTTTTTAGCCTTATATGAGGCTCGAATTGAAAAAAAATAGCGCAACATTACAAAAAAAAAAACTTTTTGCACATAATTTATAGTGGTACTTTAGAAGCATAAAAAGTTGGAAAGATTTATTTTCCCTATATTTATAATGATTTGGTGACGAGAGGGTAACATAATGCTAGAAATAATTCCATATACATAAAACAATCTGTAACCCGCATTTTAATTTTTCTTCTAAATTTAAAAATAAGTTTGACATTTTCGTTATATAGTACAGCAGTATTTTACATGAAATAACAATAGGAATAACTCCATATATGTATTTTTTTTAATCTGTTATTAAAATTCATTATAATTCCCTTATTTTAATTGCTGTTAATTCTGAAATAAAAATTTAGACGACCACCAAAACTTTTCTATTTCAGAATCTCCTTGTTTAATCCTCCGGGGCCAGCTGGTCCTCCTCTTAATATGAATTTGTTTGTAGCAACGCATGTAATACCGTAAAATGGGGTGAATAGGAACAGCGATGTGAATAGGAAAGAAACTTCCCGGTCATACAAATAAATTCATTATAAATATGTGATATTTTTAGTTGCCAATTTTTTTATAAGAAGATAATAACATTAAGGTTTGGGAAATTCAGTTTTGACATGTTTGCACAACTACAGGGGTATATAAAAAAACTTCAAGAGGATCCTCAAAAACCTTATTTTTTCAACGTCTTCAAAACTTTGTATATAACTACAGTATTTTTTGCATTCTAAACCTAAGAGAGGGGATTTTTAATTAATGATAGACCTGTAAACGATATTCTGTATTAAATTTCACTTATTTCTAAACTATATAGTGAAAAAGTGAAATATAGCTTGTAACATCAGAGGTTTAAGATTTACGGGGTGAATCGGAACACGTTTTCTCTCATGGTTTATTTTTCTATACAGGAATAGTTTCATGTAATATATGAAAACATATGTATGAATATGTATTGTAACAATATTTTGTTTGTTCTAATTACTGGAAGAGTTTAAAGGCGCCAAGAAACTACTTGGTTAAAGAAAAGTCAACGCCTAATCCAAGACATGGAACCCACAATAAATGAATTTAAAAATAGCAAATTAGTTAGAAAAACTGCATAGAATTATTCTCTGACATCCACAACATTACACAAACATCTCAAAAGGAAAAACCAATTAAAAAAGAGAGCGATGCAAACAGTGCTAAGGAATGGGGATGAGGGCGTATTAGTAGATCGTACACTGTAAAAAAAAAAGGACGATTTAACGGAAGTATTACTGGTAATCTAGACGCCAGTACTATTTGCTGTTTTTTTACGGAAAAATTTCCGTGAATATTCCGTTTTTTTCGACTTTTTCCCGGAATTTACGGAAATTTTTCCGTTAAAAAACAGTAAATAGTACTGGCGTCTAGATTACCAGTAATACTTCCGTTAAATCGTCCGTTATTTTTTACAGTGTATTAATACATAGCGATTGGGGCTACTCAATAGATTCACTTAACCAATGACTACCAGTAAAGGATAACACAAACAGGGCTGAATTTGTATTAAATTCTACTTCTGCAATTCAAATATAATTTTAAAAAATAAATTTTAATTTTTCTTGATTTCAAAGTTGCTTTCTAATTTTTAAAAAGGCATATCTTTACTTGCATATAAAATAAAGGCTTGGTTTCACAATAATTACGTATTCCTATTCTTCATCATTATTACCAATTCTTATAAACCCTATTAAAATTTGAATCGGAATAAAGATTATAACATTTGTTCAGATTCACCCCTATCTGCGGGGTGAATCGGAACACCATTAAAAAAAAATTAATAATATATACATAAACAGTAAAAATGTTTCGATTTTGCTTAAAAAGTAAAGAACAAAACAAGACCGAAGTTTCTAGTACAAAAATAAAAAATCAGTTGTTGCTCTTTTTTTTAACGTTAAAGTTGAAAAGTGTTCAGATTCACCCCATTTTACGGTAGTTGTATAATTGAAAATCAAGCACCTAATTCGTTTACGATAACCCGGTTTACGTGAAGAGTAAAAAGGAAATATCCAAAACATCAATATTCCCTCTCACTACTTTGCAAATGACACCGTATCATACTTCCAAATACCGGCAGCATTATCCGGGTTATCCGCATACCTTTTGGTTTGTTGACCTTGCTAATATGCTCATCTTATTGAGAATCTCTTTTTGATACGTTTGACTGGTAAAGGGACGCCAACAAGTAATTGTTCATCGCTTAAACAAAATTCGGGAAATATCTTAATCCTTAATATTTAATTTAAAAAAAAAAATTTCTTTTAAAAAATGCTTAAGAAGTAAGCATGAAATGTAATCTTCTCACCTTATTGAGTGCGATTACCTGTTGTGCACAGTTTTTTAAATTCCTATCTCTCACTAGAATTGCTTTTTTCTATTAGATAAATATTAATGTGAGCCTGCGTTATATATCTTCTATTCTAAAAATAACGTATTCACGCAAAGGAAAAAATATTTATATAAAAAAAATATTTTAAAATTATGAATTTCTAGAAATGGTAACACAGTGATAGAAAATAAGCTTTGCTTAAATTGGAAGAATAGTTAAAAAGTTAATTTTATTAATTTATATCTATATGTCTACACTTCGGGGGCTTATAATGAGATTACCAGGCTTGAAATTCCAGAACAGTGTAGCCAAATACCTACAACTTTATTCTGAAGTTAGTTATGACTTGGTTATGTTTTCTTTTTCCAGATTTTTTAAATATGGAAACTTTGAAGTTTCCATGCAGCGGTACTTGTTTAAACAAAGTTGTTTTATAAATCGGAGCTCAAATAATAAACTAATTCTAAACACTCGTAGCGTAAGAAATTCTTGTTGAGGCAAGGGAGGGGGCGGCTGGTGATTTAAAATACACAACTTAATTTACTGCTTTGTTACTCAAAATATGATTATCTTACACAGTCAGCACAGAATTCTAACTTTGGAGCACAGATTGAAAGGTTTAGCCCTTTATCTACCGCATTATGATTTCATAAAAATTTTACATTCTGTAGCATTTTACGTAAATTCTTTAAACTAACTTAAAAGACTTATATAATTTAACAAATTTTTGAAGGATTTTAGAAATATTGAAGGATTTAGAAAGATTAATTAAATTTGAATTTACAGGGAATTTGTGCAATATTAACCCCACTCAAATCTTTTATTTTAGTATTTTGTAGAATTATAAAATATAAAAATATGATGTTCTTACAATCTAAATATAGAAATATTTCCGAATTGAAAAATCCCCCTACCTCATTGCCAAGAAAGCTGAAAAGATACAAAGGCAAAAGAAATCAACCTTTTACAGGGCTGCCACAAGCGACTATTTTTATATTCCGTTCGCACCAATATTTTTCTAATATAAATTTTAAACTATATTTTCCTTGTAAAAGTGTCTGTTAAAGATTTCTGTTTAAAGAAAGTGGTGCCGGTCAGAATTAAATAGTCGTCTGTGGCAGCCCTGCTTTTAAAAATATTGTTTTGTGTAAACAATGTTTTTGCAACAAAATAATGTATCTAACTCATTCTAAACAGTATTACAACTAATTGACGCATTAAAAGAATTTTATAAGAAGTAATTTTTATGGTACTTATAAGTACCGTCGGTAGATAAAGGGTTAATTAGTATGAATAATTTTGTTTGTTTTTAAAATAATGTTCTACTTTTTCTTCTTTTCTTTTAATCGTCATATCTGCGTCAAAAAATTAAAGTTTGTAACAACAGCAAAAGATCTAACTCTGAAAGTTAAAAATTGTTCTTTAAAACTATTAACGTAATTTTTGGGTCACCCTCTAAAAAATATTTTAAGGAAACTTTCGTGAAAAAGAAGGAATGAAATATATTTTTTTATTTGAATTTCCACATATGTTCTTAATGGTTGCGTATCATCAAAGAAATACAATGTTATTGAACAGATATAAAAACTGGCATGAAATATATCATAAGTACAAATACTTTTTTATGTACTCTGAAAAAAAGATGGTCAAGGATGAGTAATTAGACATTAGACATCAATGGGTAAATACGCTGGTACGTGATGTAAGATATCTTTGGAACTTGTTAATAAATTTGGCTGTTAAATTTTCTGAAAAATACAGCATATATAGCATTTTAGCAGTTTTTTCGTTCATTACTTAATTTTGTTAAATGTATTCTTTAAAATAACTTTTCACTCTATTTTATAATTTTTATAAAATTTATTTTCTTGAACATAAACACATAATTTTCGTTTCAGCTGCAAAATAACCCTTTCAGTACCGTTTATTATTTTAGTGGGAATATCTGTTTAGCTTAAATAATTAAAAGTAGCTATGCAAAATGAATAAAATATAATTATCTGAAAGTTAACGAATACGTTAGTAATTTTGTGTGCTGTTAAGTTACTCTGCCTGTGGATGCATGGTGGACACGCTAATGAATACATGCACCATAGTTATTTCATATAGAAGTGAAGGAATTAGTGACCATATGTTATGGAAGAATACTTGAAGACGTTTGAGAAATATTACGAATACAACAGCATTAAATGAGCTGTTGATTTCGAAAGTGCGCAAGAAAAATTTTGAAAAGAATTGGAGCTAAATCTTACTACAAATTGAAATAAATTGTATGCTATAAATCGATTCATAATAAATATCTTTTTAATCCTTTGCAATCGAGAGATTACTCTCACGCACCACTAGTGTAGACAAATGTCCCAAGTAAATTGGGTTTACAGTTTATTTCGTCATATTTGATCGCAGATAATTCTGCCATTAGATAAGGCGAAGAAAATTACTTTAAAATACTGATGCCCAGAATATTTTGAACCCCGGGTTACGGGAGACAGGTGGCAAAACAAATGGCGAGTCAGACTCTCCTTTCGTGTGCAAAGGGTTAATAAGTGTAAAATTAGTTACTAATAATTTACTTAGTCATGGTATTTCAAAAGCGTCAATTTTGAAAATGAATTAATACTTTGAATAGAATTGATTTTTTTTATGTTGTGTAGTATTAACAAGCACAATCAGAATTTAACAATTCTGCTAAAACTGTAGTGAACTGGCAACATTTATAATATTTTTTTATCATAATTTATTATTATATGAATACAATTTATTACTTACAATTACTACACAATTTATTAACATTTATTACTATACAATTTATTAACATTTTAAAAGAAAAAAGAAATAGTGACATAAAATAAATAAGTAAATAAAATAAAATTTTATTTTATTATAGTTCAATTCTATTGAAAGAAAATCAACGTTTTCAACAAACCATTGCTTTTGAAAGTGAGGCAAGTTCTATGGTGTACACCAAAACCATGATTTCTGAAAAATAATACGAACCATTATTATACATTAATGTTACATAAAATAAAGACTTCAACAATTATAAGTCTGATGGGTTTAAAAATATTCGTACAGTAGTTTTAAGAATGTTTTTAAACAAATTCAATTGCAAACCATTCAAAATTTAGCAATATCAGAAATGGACTTGCTTCACTTTAAAAATCGGCTCAAATGAACATTTCAACTTCTGTTATAATAAATTATCGTTTCAGATAATAACCTCCACTTTTGAGTAACTCTTGTGAAGTTTTAAGCTTACTGTTTTATTATTATTAATAAATGCTTGAACATAAATGTAGTGATATGAAAACGTATATTATCATACATGTAATAGTGATAGTAAGGAATGTAATATTATTCAAATACTATACATAAAAAAGTATAATTCACTGACAGATTATAAGATTCGTTGAGTTGTATAAAAATCCTCTGACATATAAAAACAAAGAAGATGGATGGTTTGCAAATCTCTTGTTACCCATTTCCGGGAAATAGCTCAGTACCTAAAACCGGGATCTATTGGATACCCCTTTATTGACTTATGGAATCTCAGTACATCACAACCTTATTTTCTTATTGAAAACACTAGTTTATCTTTGTGTTCAAACTAATAAAATGGAATTCGTTAGACAATACAATATTCGTAAGGGGGACTAGGTTCAAACAGTATATACAGGGTGTCCAGTGAATAAGACCCTGATTTCAAAATTTTCTCAAAAACAAAGATCTATAGAATTATGCAGTAAGCGGTTTTTTATTAGGTAAGCTGTAAAGAAGTTATATAGAAGTTTCGATGAGTGAATATTTTGAAAAGATTGTGTTCTGATGCAAGGAATGCTTGACTTGACATTTCTCTTGTTTTAGGTTGCTTGCAAAGAAAGAGTTTTTCTGCGTACAGTACCATATTTTAACAATTTTTCGAATTAAGTTTTTGGGAATTTTGAAATTCCCAAAAAATTAATTACAAAAATTGTTAAAATATGGCATTCTACACCGAAAAACTTGTTCTTTGCAAGCAATCTAAAACAAGAAAAATGTCAAATCAAGCATTCTTTGCTATGAGAACAATTTTTTTATTTTTTTTTTCAAAATAGTCACTGTTCGAAACTTCTGTATGACATTTTTAGTTTACTTTATAATTCTATCGATTTGTGTTTTTGAGAAATTTAATTTTGAAATCAGAATCTTATTCCCTGAACACCCTGTTATTATCAATTCCTTTTTGAAGGTAGAAATCCCAACAGAATTTAATAACTTTGTCATTCGCTACACTCATCCTTGTACCATATCATTTTAGATATTGATCATTTATCACATTTTTATTAATAAATCATTACGTATAAATGTCAAATCATCCGGTCTTGCTCCAATTGTGGGATAAAACCGGATCAATGTTAGTCGCATGGAGAATTTAAAGGTTTAGACGGCTTTCTTCTGAAAAGATGCAATATATTTTGAGTCCAATTATTTAATATTTAAAGGCAAAAGTATAATTATCTACATTAAAATTTCATAAATTGTAGAAGTCCACTTTTTTATCAGCTGTATTAAAAATCATAATCTTTATTCTCCATGTAGTTTTTGACCGTCTTTCTATAAAACATTTTTCATTGGAACTTCTATAATTTGTTTGCAATATCCGGTTTTATTCCGAACGGATGCACTTCGAAAAGCAAACCTTAAATTATTTTTTTTTTTAATATACTAACAAATGCTTCATTGTAAGTAATAAATTTCTATTAACTATCCTATGCACATTAATAGTAGAATGCTATGTATTGTATACACGAATCTATAGATCATATACACTATATTTCTGAGTACCTTTTTGATTATGGATGATAATTAATGAAATTGTTTTCAAATGTACTACACTTTTTCAAAATTGTTTCTTAGATATATTTTTTTAGTTCATTAAACTGTGAAATTTTATATTTTGTGAATTTTGAAAGTGTTTCATATACCACATTTGGCCCAGGATTTTGTAATTTTTAGGCGAAATTGTTGTTTACTTTGAAATTTTAAAAGTATTACTTTAAAAGAAGAAAAATAAGATTCCTCAAAATGTAATGAATATGTTAGAACTAATTTTGTGTGCTGGTTGATGAGAGATAGACCTTTAAAAAACTCTTTTTTGAAAACAAATGCCATTATTTATGCGGCAAATTTAAAGAGGATATACCAATTATTGTCTTAAATTTTATTTCACCTTGCTAAGTTAATATATCAGGCAAAAAGCACATACATTGGTCACAGGGAAAAAAATAAATCGCAAATTCTTAATAATAGAATACAAGACTTTATTTATTGTACAGTTAAATTGTCATTTACAAATGTATTCACAATAATAAATGTAAAATTCATCTTTTATTCTCTCCACGTGGAAATAATAATAGTAGTAAATACAAAGCTTATACTTAGAACGTCAAACCCGAAAAGGTTATACCCTTGATAAATTGACAGACGAGTAATGAAATTTATTTGGATTTGTTTATTAGGATGACAATTACTATTATCTACTTTTCAATTAAATAAAGCACTTCCTGCACTTTTTATGTCTGTTTTGTATCATTCCGTAGAATTTCAAATTATTCAATGTCATGAACAAAGTTATTGTGGAAGGATTATTCTCATCGATTCTGAAGTTATAATGCTTTTTAAGTTATAATATTTTTTATAATGTTATAATACTCATTATTTCTGAATTAAAATTGAACATGTGGTTTCCATAAAACGAGAAAAATAAAAATCTGAACTATAGATTTTTTTGCATGTCTACTTCTATAAAGCTGAATGTATTTGGTTTTGGATCAAAACCAATAAAAAGTAGCACTAATGCTTATTTCCTCATTAAATAAGTATTATCACCATCATCTGACTGTGCAAAATACATAGTATCCAAGAAAGTAAGAAGTTTTCAAAAATTAACTTAAATGCTCTACATTAAAAAATTTTGAGGATTTGTAGATCATGCAATTAAACACCTTCAATTTGATACTGCGTAATTCAGGTTGTAGATCATTAGATTGATATTTTAAGGGTGTTAGTCATTTTAGATCCTTATTTGTGAATCTAAATTACTAGCTTCCTAATGTATTAATTTCAGAAAAGGGCTCTTTCTCTCATCTTGAGTCGTTCTGTTTGTGCAAAATCACTGAATGTATTTTCACATTGTTACTTTACCATTGAGTCTGAAGAGTTTGTTAAAAATTACCTAATAGCTATACGTGATCGACTGGTATTTTCAGTATTCGACAGAAATTAGTTTACTTTTTTTCCATATTATTATAATTTCCATATTATTATAATACTCTTTACTTCTGAATTGAAGTTTAAAATTCGCGAAATTTTCAGTATTAATTTTGTGACCGTGATCTTCACATAATAAAAAAATATTTAGATACTTAAAAATAGCAGGTTTATTTTATTAGTATATTAAAAATATTTGTCAGGATGTGCGTGATTTTGGGGGGGGGGGATTATTTCAAATTCGGATTCTTTTAAATCTTAAAAGGAAATTCTAAGTAATTTTATATTTTTCAAAAATAAATTTCTGCATTTTGTCATCAAAATACTTAATATATTAAGATTGTAACGTTAAAAATAGAACAAATTAATAAATCAAAATGTTCTCATTTGTTAGCCAAGTATTTCGTATAGTGAATAAGTAGAATAGATTTTACACTATTCTGAATTCAAGTAACAGTCTGTATAACTTAAAATTCCTCATTCTAGGATTTAAAATTTCGTGTATGATCACTAGCTCAAAACAATCTACTTTTTTCACCTCTGAGCTTTTTTACAAATCTAAAGAAAGATATCTTCCTCAAAAATCTGCATATCATTGTCTGGAGTAAGAAATCATTATTTCATTTATAAATATTCAAATATAATACTATTTTTCAATGAATATTTTGCCCTACTTATCTATACTTTTTATAGATTACAAATGTAATAAAATTTGATGTGTATAAAATGAATGCATGAATTTATAAAAGGTAAATAAATTATTTAATTCACTTTTATATTAAATTTCGCCTATAGAAACTCTTCCGAAAGAAACTAAAAATAAAATTAAGACTAAAACCACTGAAAAATTATGAAAAGGCCAAATGATTTAATTCTGACGTTTAAAAATATTTCTCAGAAAGCCAGGAACTTATTTTCCTATTTAAATTTTCCAAACAATAACCATATAAATAATACCAACAATTTTGTAAATAAATGGTTGATGCATCATTTTAATTTAGATATCAATATTTACATCTCTGGACAGAATAAGGTATATATTACCACGAAATTGTCACAAAACTAAATCATACACAAAACTTACTAGCAAATTATTCTATTTCATATTTTGTTTTAAAAGTAAGCGATGCAATTAAAATTAAAAAAAAAAACGTAGCTGATAAAATTTCAAAGTTGTGCAGGTGTTATGTAAAAATTTTTCAATAGACCTTAATCAACTTTAATTATTTTTTGTTTAACATGTATAAAAAGAGATATAACACAATTATATTATATTAAAACCAGGTAGAATATTAACTTTAAACTTTATTTTATATCAGTGTGGTAAAAAATGATATTCTATGTCTATGTATAGCCCATAGAAGAAAAAACAATCTTCTAATTTCGAGAAAAATCATAAGATTTAGTACTAGTGACCGTTTGTAAATATCTTTTAAGCTATCAAATTAGTTTTATTTTAAATCCTCTTCTGCGAAATGAAAATAAATTTTTCCACAATTGCATCATTTAAACATTCTGCATATTTGAATGGAACATAAGTTTTAATACTACCAATAATTTTCTTACGTAGCAGCCTATTGCACTATTAAGATGCAGACTAAAAAACTCTTCGAAGCACAACTATAAATTGATTCTTTGTATATTTTAATTGAACATACGATTGAGTACCTCTTATTTAGATTATATAAGTATTGTAGCTGACTGATTTGATGAAGAAAAAATTATTTTCCCCTTGTGTACGCATGTTTTTGATTTATCATTAGAAAGTCCTCGACATTCTATACAAGTACCATAGATTTTTGAAAATTTCTCAGTATTTTCTGCGCGTACTTTTTGAATAAAAAATGCACAAAAGTGATATTGTAAAAATGTATTTACTTATTTTTCTTTTCTTTGTCAGGGGTAAATTTGGTACTGTTCACCGATGTAGTGAAAAAGCCACGGGAAAGGTTTTTGCTGCAAAATTTATAACGACTACAAAACCACAGGACCGAGCAGATGTGGAAAGAGAAGTAGAAATAATGACTATACTACAGCATCCTCGATTACTACAGCTTTATGATGCATTTGATGATGGGAAGAAAACAATGTGTCTAATCTTAGAAATGTAAGCTCGATTTCTAAAAAAAAAATTAACGTTATCTCCGTTGTTCTGGTTATTTGTGTGCATATGGGCTCAGAACTACCTAACTGAAAATAAATCTTGAAAATTCATCTTCCTAAACTTTATTTGTTCTTTATTTTAGCTGGAAGTTATGAGAAATACGTGTTTTTTTAATTGATGTATTTGACAGTAACTTTTTGCATATTTTATGCCTGTATTCAACTGTGTTACTTTAAATATAAAACATCACATGTTTAAAATTACCGATAGCATTTCATTTGCTATTTCATATGAATTACTGACAATAAAAAAATTGTAGGCATATATTTTTTGATGAAAATACATTTTCTTAATACTATGAATATTTTATCTTATTTAAACCTGGATGAAAACATGAGGGATTTAGTTATTGGTAAAAGTTTTCAGCTAACACAAGCTCTTTTTTCCACATTTAAAGAGACTCTGTACCCTTCATTCGACGAAAAAGGACGGAAATATTCATTTTGTAATTTTTTGGTTAAATTATACTTTATTATCTGTACTACATTTTGATGAAGTTTCAAAAAGATTAAAGTATTATAAATAAATTTAAAGTGATTTTATTACATCACTGTCTCTTTAAATGTCACAATCCCTTTCAATTAAAAGTGATTTTACTCAGTTTGTATTTTTTCGATGACTAGGCATGTGCAAAGTGATAACTCTTACGTATGTTTTTCATTTGACTTGAATGTTTTCTGGGAGAGGAAGGTCCTTATTGCCTATTCGAAAAAACTAAATATCGTATTTACAATAACGTAGAAAGTTTTTTCCGCATAAAAATGTAAAATATTTTTACTGTCATTTTACACGTGTTTGCATATTTATTATTCCTCACCCAAACTAATTACGATGAATCGGATACCTAAAATTATACAGTATACTTCTACGAATAGTTTTAAAAAAGTAGCTCAAAATGCCCAAAATTGTACATGAAGGCATATTTTAAAATTTACTTAAATTTTTTTAAAAAAATTATTTAATTTAGCCAGTGAAATTGAATAACTTCTTGATAGAATCATTTTTCTTCATTGAGTTCTTTATTATGCCAAAAGTGTTGATTAAAATTCTTAAATAAAAAAAAAGTTAAAGGTACCAAGTCAACTTAAGTCATTATCAATAGTATTCCGAAGTAGGGCATTTTAAGAATAATCTCACTCTGAGTGAGATTATTTTTTCTGCTTATTATTAGAGATTATTTTTTAAGTAATTGCTTACTGTTTCTCAAACATTCTACCTCCTAAACGTCGATCTCAGCTGATGACGAGCTGTATTGTTTTAGCTTCAAACGCGCCCTGCTTTGCATTTTATTTTATGGTGATTTTTACAAAGTCTATTTTTTTAATTAATGTTAGTATAGCTAAATATTAACATCGGGAAAACCAAAATTTAGCGTAAAACAGATTTGGAAGCTGAATGACTTATCTTTATTGTATTTCTAAAACGTATGTCATCATTGTTTCGTTCGTTATATCGATAAGCATTTAAAGGCGATTTCTGCAATTTCATAAAATTGCTAAGGAAAAAAATTTTCCGCTTCAAGGATTCGGTAGAAAACATCAGGAGCCTGGGCTTAGTCAGGTCGGACCCATAAAATAAAGGTATTTTTTTATAATGTACTGGGTCATGCCGATAACGAAGATATCGTAAAAATTAATTTATCAAATCCCCATATAAATAGTTCTTATACCTATTTTCATTGAGTTAAAGACGTTTTACAGTCTTCTAAAAAAAAAAAAAAAAAATACAAACGCAAAGTTTACCTGTATTATTTATAATATAAAGTCATATGCGATTTGGGGTTGTTATTTAGCTATAACCGAAGCTAAAATTACATATAATATCTCATCTATACACCAATTTAACTTTCACATTTAATAAAAAAAACTCTAATATTTCCTTTTTATATTTTTCAATTAAAGTGATATATTTATTTTTCTATTTAGCATAGAAGGAGGAGAGTTGTTTGAAAGAGTAATAGACGAAGATTTTGTACTAACAGAAAAAGCTGTAACTATTTTTATGCGGCAAATATGTGAAGGAGTAGATTATATGCATTCAAAAAATATTCTACATTTGGACATGAAAGTAAGGATTTTTTTTTTTTTTTTTAATTTATAGTTGCTAATGTAATTGTATATTAAATTCAAATATACTGCAAATGGTAAACTAATCTATTCTAAACCCGATAGGTAAAACTGATCATACGTCATGTTTGATGTAATAAATTAATAAAAACTATGCAGCAAAGCGATAATATTTACAAAATTTTTAAGCTTTTAATTCTTCAAAGTTATTCTTTATAATCAAAAGTTGCTTTAAATCAATATATTTCTGTATTGGAAACATTTAAAGTTTTAACTTTTAAAAGCATATTGTAGATAATGTTAAAGCGTTTACTTTTAATTGTCAGTTTAATGTTTGAAAAATGTTCAATCGTATTAGTATTGTTTAATTCAGAACAATTGTGTTGCATTAGCAAATTTAAATATGCCATTAATTGCGGATTCTGCATACTCTTTAAGATTTTTTTTTCACCAAAAAGTTAAAAGCATTATCAAATATGAATTTTAAAATCTGATAGTTCTATACTAGTGACAAAACTTCTGAAAAGTCTGCCAGTGAGTCCTGAAAAAAATTACAATTAGTATTTTAAAAAGAGAAGTGAGTCTATGTAAATATAGTTTATTTTAGGGGGCAGGGGGTGATCATAAAATAGGTGATATTTTGCTGAAAAGGAATCTTTTACCAAACACAATAAGGAAAGTATTTCGTCGTCCATAACTGCTAAAAGAAATTGCTTATTATGTACCCTGCATATCATTAAAAGATTTTTATTTTGTGAAAAGTAAATAAAATTAAATATGTATATAACATCGAAAGTAATACACTATATGGCCGAAGATGACCGGCCACTTGCGGTTTTAGACATATTGTTAAATATCTAGAAAAATACATGAGGAATTATCCTGAAACTGTATAAGCATTATAGTACACGTTGTCTAGAGATAAATTCTCCATAGTAGTACGTGCATTATTGTTTATTCTATATTGCCATAAATCAATGGATATATGGATAAAATCCCTCAACATTTTGCCTCACTTTGGGAATAACGGATTTTGAGATGATTCTATAGACGATCACTTTCAGAATTTTCAAACTATATTTTTGAAATATTTACAGAAGTTGCTCTATAAATTTAGCTAACAAAATATGCAAATAAAATTTTAATATCGTTGACGAATGCGCAATGAAAAATTTAGTAAACCTGCTCATTTTTCATACAATTTTTATTATTTTTTATTCTGATGACAGGGTATTGTGTACAATGTTGTTTGTCATATTTTCAGAAAAGAATATTATTTTATAGCAAAAACCATAGAAAATGTTGGGATTGTTTTTATAAAAACCTTAATTTCTCTACGAGTATACATGCTATCCACATAAAAATGAACACAGTATATTACAATAAGCCCCTTAATCATAATCTACAGTTGTCGCATGTTTGCTACATTAATTTTGACGGGTTATCCAAAATTTATTAGTTCTTTTTCAATTTGTTGACGGTTCCCTATACAGTTTCGGGAAAAAATCTTCAAGGAAACGTATGACCTGTAATATTATATTTACACGCTTAGAGTTTCGAGATAATTACTGATCTATTTTTCTAGATATTTTACAAAATATCTAAAATCGAAAGTGACCGGTCATCTTTGGGCATATACTGTATTAATCAATGAATTCAATTTTTTTTTCTTTAAGTATTTAATGTTTTTGTAAAGTTTGAGATATGGTGCCATAAGCAACAATGAATTGCTTGTCACCTTCTGCCACATGAAGGTCATACTTCCATAGAGTCAATTATAAGCCATTGTTAAAATGGCAAGTTTAAATCACTTCTGTAAAATAATTAATGAATGGCTTTGAAGACAACGAAAAATATTGAAATATTCATAATTAGAAACAAATGATACTCCGACAGAATATATATACAGGGTGGTTATTAATTAACGTCAGGTGTTTAGAGCCCTCTAGCGAGTAAAGTATTGGACGAAACATAACCAAATTTGATCAGCATACATAGTAGACCATGGAATTTCAAATTCTTAAAAAAAAAATTTTAAATAAAGTTTTAAAAATCGCCACTAGGGGCAATTTTAGCGTTGTTTACAGACTAAAATGCATTAATTTGCATAAAATCAGCTGTGTACAGCAATCATGAGTATAAAAGGAAAGGCTGGGAGAGTTTTCTCATCATTATCAACTCTCGCCATACTTTGCTAGTCAAGCTGTGTTATCAGCAGAACGAAAATTGCAATGATGCTCGTCCTGAATTTCAGATTACAGAATTTGCCAAAAGAACCGATGAGCATAACAAATTTACAAAAGATGATTCATCGATTTGAAACTATGCGGCAACAAAGCCTAAGACGCAAAGTGACTAGTCAATAACAAGTTGACGAAGTTGTAACTGCTATTGTCGAACAAGAGATCAAAAATGTGCAGGTACCATCAGCGCTCGGGCAGTATTCCAGCAGTATAAAATTGATCTGTACTGTATTTTTTACCATTTAATCATTCAACATTTACACTAATACACTTTTGGTGCGCCAAAATTGCTGATTTTATGCAAATTAAATGCATTTTAGTCGCATTTTAGCTAAAATTGCCCCTAGTGACGATTTTTTAAACTTTTTCTTTCTTTATTTTTTTTTTAAGAATTCGAAATCCCATGGTCTACTATGTATGCTGATCAAATTTGGTTATGTTTCGTCCAATACTTTACTCGCTAGATGGCTCTAAACACCTGACGTTAATTAATAACCACCCTGTATATACCGTAATTTCCGCGGTATAATCTGCGGATCAAACAATCCTTTTTCGACCCAGAAAAATTAAAAAAATAATATATAACTTTTTAAATAACTGTAAATATTTGACTTCAATTATTTAAAAAAAAATTTGGGTCGAAAAAGAATTGATTCGCGAATTATAAGCCGGAAATTACGGTACATACTCACTCGGTACATTAAATTGTGCATTAGTTTAACCCATTTAAGGCCGCTGTACTCATTTGAGAATAGTAATTTTTTTACGCATCCTATAAAAACAATTCGAAATAAAGTCTTTGTCAGATTCTTTAATTTTCGATGAGGGTATATTTTAATTAAAAAAAAAGTGGGTAATCATTGTTTGTGATTTAGCTGTCAGTTGTAAACTACTTATCAACAGATCCTACAAGTACATTATCATCTTTCTTAAATCTGTCTGAGAAAGTAGTGTTCTAAACTATGTTTTATTTTAGTCAAGTATACTATAATTGATAATGAGTTAAAAATTATGCATAAAATATTGAGTACTAAGATTTTACACTTAGTTTTATCTTGCTTAAAAAATTTCATATTTTTTGTTCTTATATTATTGTTTGCCCTATATTTAACACCTAATAAAAAATTGCATGTTTTTCTTGTTTTATTTCTCTTTTGATTTGAAAAGGTTAAACTCCATTTTCCACATCGAAATCTCCGAGACTGTTTTTATTCAGATAGCCTCACATTCATCTTAAAATCATCAAAATAAAATAAAATAAAAATAAATCGGTGATTTTTTTTTCCTCCTTATTTATAAAGTAATAAATTGAAATATTCAAGCTAACTGAAAAAAATGTGTAATAATTGCAATGAAAATTTAAATGAATGTAAAATAGCGAGAAACCTGTTTATAAATTAAACGAGTAAATATTTAAATCCTCATCTATTTAATACAATTTTTTGCATGGATATTTTTATGTTGATAATTGTTGTTGTTAAAATATATTTTTTTTCTGTTTATGTATTGTCTTTGTATGTGGTATTCATCTATGTTGCAACAGTATTTATATTTCGAACAAGTAAGGTAGATTAAAAATTGAGCAAACGTCATTTTTTCCCCTATATTAGTCTAATGAAATCTCATATTTCATGTACATAATTACTTTTATGCACGTTAAATATTATTATGTTATAAATACTAACAGTTCTTAGGACAATAAATTATATTAAAAGAATTGAAGAAATAGAATATTCTAAGTTTATAACACCATGCTCTTTTACTATAAATCTAAGAGATTCAAAAAGAAGCAAACATCTCATACTTGTTATTTTTCTTGACAATTAAAAATTAATTTTAATTAGTTCGCAAAGCATCTTACATTATATAATTATTTTGGAATGAATTTTATTTAGGTTTTTGGGTTTCTAGAGGTATTTAATAAATTTTATTTTCAGTTTCTCTTAAGATTTATGATAAAGTTTTTGCTTTATTTTTTTTCTGGCACCAAACCGTATTTTCAACGTCGCTTGAGTCTGGTATCTCTTTTAGATGCTTAATTTGCTTTCTGACAGTGATGAAGTAACGACATCTTAATTATTCTTTTTTAAATGTTTCTAATCATTTGTCTACGCGAAAATGAAACTGGATATTTGGAGAAGGCCATTAAATTTTCACAAGAACATAAAAAATCTTTCGTAATGTCATTTTAAAAGATAAAACTTTAGATCCGTTTTCTGAAAATGTAAGCCTCTCTAGGGGGTGAAAAAAGTTTAATTGCAGTGGGGAGAGGGTGGAGTTCTGCCCTGAGGATCAGATTTAGATTTTTTATAAAGACTGACTGCCATAAAAGTTTATTCCATTGAAGTAATTTCCCTCTAAAATTACGAGACTGCAAAACTTTACAGCAAACACAAGTCATATGATTCTTTAAAAAACTATTTCGAAGGCTTTATTCAAAAAATGCATACACATGAAGCGGACTTTCTAATGTTTAAAATGGACTTCCTTTTATTACAATATTCAAGGAAAAAGTTTGATTACGAACCACAAAGCACGCAAAATGCAAATTATTTATGAAGACTTGCTTTCTATCATATCATTTATCCGAAATATTCAGTAAACATAATCAACAGACTTCGTAAATCTTTAAAAGAAAACAACTTTCTCAGTTATTAAAATAGATTTATCCTTTCTGATGTTTTTTTCTTTTGGTTACTGAATCAAAAGGTTAAGAAAATGTTTTTAAAATAAAACGTTATTTTTCTTTTAACCATACATATATATTTTTAGTTTAGAATACACTATTTTTGCATGAATCATTAGTTGTTCATAATTATCAAAAATTGTACATTTCGCAGCGAATATAAAAATCTGAAAACTGCTATATTTTGAGATTATCGCATAAAAATAATTGGATTAAATCTGTAGTGTAGAGCAATGTTGATTAAAAAATATTCGTGATTTATGTTTAAAAAAAAAAAAGTCCGATTTCAATACTTTTACTGGTCATGCGGACTAAGCAGTCTTTGTCTTACAGGACAAATCATTAAATTTTGAACAAGCACAATATTGACAGCTGGTCTGTTCTGTCGAATAATCATGCGTGGAATTATTTTTAAACACGATGCATTGTTATGGAAAAAGAAGGTAAAGAAATAACACATGCTATTTCAATGCCGAATTATTTCATAGAGGTACCATTCGACTGGTAAATGAATTGTGCCTTTTTTAGAAATAAACTTTCTTAAATATGTGCACAAATTATCAATTGTACAAACTTTATTTTTAAAATGGTAACACCAATTGTAGACACTTTGAGTTTCTTCGATTAAAATAGCCTAAAAAACTGCATAGTTTGTATAATTTTTCTTAAGTCTTCGTAGATCAGTCTTTGTAGTCAAAATTTGAGGATGCTAATGTTAATTCCATATAATTAAATTTTTAATTTTCATCTTCACTAAAACCATCAAATTGACATGTTCCTTTTGTGAGATACATTAAATGAACCAAATATAATAAAAATATTTTTACTCAAGAATGTATTTTCAATTATGGAAATTATTCAATTCACGTTGAAAAAATAAATTATAGGATGCATTAATTATTACACAAAAAAGAATTGGCATCGATTGAAGCTTGACCATGTTCTTTCCATACTTTCAGAGGAAAAATAATTTATTTTGCTAATATGTTGAAATGATTGAATGATACCAGAATTTACGAATGAATTTATTTCAAAACAAAAATCTCTTCGTGCAATTTATAACTGAAAAAAAAATATTACAAAATACTGGCGACATGGTGGCATTTAAAAATTAAAGTTATGGGGCATAAAAATGTACCTCCGCCGTCAATGGATTAAAGCTCAAGACTGTTATTAGATTTCGAGAAAAAATTGTAGTTTTTCTTTCAGCTGTCTACTTAGTAATATTCAATCTACGACCCGCCAACAACAAATGCGGCCCGAGATACACGATCACTAATATATAATCATAAAAATTTTAGTTGCGCATAACAGTATTTAATAAACTGTTATTAACTTTCATTATTCTGTCTCTTCGAACAATGGTTTCTCTGTATTTGAAAACATATTCTGCAAATGCTTTATTATCTTCCCCCTTTTGTTTTAAAACAAAGAGGAAAGGAAAAAAAACAATGCTTTTTTCAAAATAATAAAATGATTTACTTGTAAAATATATATGTAATATATATATATAAAGTATCATACATTTAATTTTGGAATAATATTTCAATAGTCGTACTTCTTTTTCAAAACTTATTGCGTTTCATATTTTAATAGACATCTAATAATAATTATGTTAATTTTGTTATTGTTTTGCAATACTATGTCTTCATTTTATTATCCTGATTACGGTTTTCTACATTATTACATAAGAATGGAGTTTCATGACCTACTTAACATAGAATACAATTTTTGTCACTCGCGTGAAGAAAAGGTTGAGTATGGCTGGTCTATAGGGACAGTCACCTGCTATTTTTAAAAGAAATAAAAGAAAATATTCATTCTTGTAAGTTTTCAATCATTTCATATTCAGAATTCTTATGTTTCTAGTTTCTTATTGAATGTTCTTGATACTTCCCCGCATAAAATTTTTGTTTCATTTTTCTAAATTTCTGGAAAAATAAAATAGCCGTTTTCTTGTATGCCGTTTGTTTTTTACGTTCTTTTTTTCTTTCTACGATAGTTTACGAAAATGCATGAATTCTATAACTTTCAGGACTACAAAGATTACATGAGGCCAAAGTATCAATTAGATCAAAATATCATATCAATTAGATTTCCCATCTGAGAAATGAATTTGGCACAGTATGTAATAAATAAAAAACATTACGTTCTTTCAGAAATCAATCAACATTATATCTGAGAGAGTATATTTATAGATTTATAAATAACATTACATGAATCATCTAAACTGTCACGGAAAAAAATGAATTTATCACACAATTAAGTAGTACAGAAAGGCCATTCAAGCATATTCACTTTTGTTTTGTTTGCTACTTGCAGAAGATCAATTATTCTTGATTCTTCTCCGCATAAAATTTTTATTTCCTCTAAATTTCTGGAAAAATCCATTATGCATTTTATGATGAATAATTATTGAGATGGATTTATATTTATGTTCTTTTTATTCCCTATATATTCCCATTTTATGATCCTTTTTTATGTTTTTACGATTATCTGATTTCCTTTAGGAGTCTGCTATAAGAAACACCAATAATGACTTTAAGTAAATGTGTTTAGAATTTTGTAAAAAAGTTATTTTTTTAACTGAATTTATTTCGCGTTGAGATTTGAAACTTTGAATTATGAAGAAAATTATCTAATATACACTACACTTTCAATTTCAGACGTTTTGTCGGATATTTAAAAACATACTTGTAGATTTCTGGAACTTCAGGATTATAAAGATTATGTTTGACATCATATTTATCAACATCCATTTCACAAGGCGAACATTTAGGGGGGGCGACAAAAAATTAAAAATATTTGGGATCACCGTGTGCAATAAAATGCACAAAATGGTCTTGCGTAAGAATACAAATATATGGATATTGTATTACATGTACACAGATTTTTATAAGAATAGCGCACATATTCTTGGAGATTTAGCTATTTTCTTTTTAAAGTTAAAAAGTGCTTGCATATTTTAAATTTCATCATGCAGGATTTTCAACCAAATTTAATACCAGTTTCAGAAGATTTTGGCAAAATGTAGTAGAAACAACGTAGTATAATTGGAATATAAATATATTAAATACTAGCGGCCTTCGCCCGCTACGCTGGTCGGTTTATCTAAAGAAATCTTGAAGAAGTAGTTAGATAAGGTTCAGACATACATTAAAAAAAAAAAAAAGCAAGTCGATCATTCAAAAAACGTTGGGAAATATCAAATATTTACTGTAATTTTTTAAGAAAAACAAAGTTTCGAAAAAAAAATTAAATCGAAAAAAAAATTACACTGACATATTAATGCAAGGAAATTTTCCCAGAGAGAAAATTCGCCTTGAATACAATATTTCAAATTCTTTTAATTGCTTATAGGCGTTAATGCCAACATAGTGAAAAAAAATTCCATGCTGGGAATCGAACCCGGGCCATCAGTATGGCGCACTGACGTTCTACCGACTAAACCACATGGAACGACAGCCAGCTTGAAACTTTCTCATACTTAAGTAGACTGGCGAAAACATAACGATAGCGCGTTTTAAAATCGCACAGTGACATCTATTGGATTTTATATGTACTAAAAAACGTTATGTACTAAAAAACGTGAGCAGCGCACCTAATAGTTTCTTTTGTTTCTTTTTGTTACTTTTTTGTCTGTTGTCCGATTTTGATGAAACAAAGCCTATACACTGCCCGGGAGTGTGCATTCTTCATTAGTGAAAACCGCATAAAAATCCATTCAGTAGTTACGAAGATAACCTCAAACAGACAGACAGACAAACAAAAAATTCAAAAAAATTTTTTTTGTGTTTCATTGGTTTTCTTTTATCGCCCTGACTCCATTTTTGTCAATTATCTTCAATGTACAGACACACCGGGTCCTACTGTTTTATTATATGTATAGATTTTATGAAATATGAATAGTTGTATATCTGCGGATGCGCTAACGATAACAACGATCTTTTTACATAATTTAATAGTCAAATCTATAGAACAACTCGTAAAAAAAATATAGTCAAATATCATGAAAATTTAGAAAGATATCGTCGATAGAGTGAAATGTTTTTTAGTTGCTCTCTAAAAGGAGCTACTTATAAGAGATTTTCTAAAATTGTCATTTTTTTATTAACCGAGTTCTAAGAAAACGCTAGTGTATAATGAACATCAATAAGAAGTTTTGGAACATACTTCTTTTTATTATGTAATATGTTAGTGCTGGTAGTTATCCAAGAAGAAATTTTTTAAGAGTTGCTACATATAGTTGACTATTAAATTATGTGAAAAGTTTTTTCTTATTGTTCATGCATGGGCAGATAAAAATTATATCGTACAATTACATATATTCGTATAACATTTAATATATTTGCATTCTAAATGAACTGTATTGTTTCTACTATACTTTGCCAAATTGTATGAAATTGGCGTTATATTTGGTTGAAAAACCCCGCATGATAAAAGCTAAAAAAGTGAGTTTTTTGAACTTCTCAAAAAATAGCTATATTTTTAATTTCTTCTATGTTCAAAAGAAGAAAGTATTCTAATAGAAATTTTTTTCAAATTCCGGTTTCTGACGGATTGCTACGTTTTTAAGGGGCAGGGATTCCAAAAAACATGTCTTTACAAAATGTCTGTCTGTCCATGTGTGTCCGTATGTCCCATTGTACCATCGAAAAGTGCATGAAGATATGCATAGAATTGAACCAAATTTTTTGTGTATGTCTTTGGCTGTAACAATCAGGTCTTCCTTCAATTTTGAAATATTCCACCGAAAGGTGGCACTGTAACAGCTATTTTTGTGCCATTTTCAGTACTGTACCATCGAAAAGTGTAAGAAGTTATGCATACAATTGAACCAAATATTTTATGTAAGTGTTTGGCTATGGCTAGTTGGTTCTTCCTGAGTTTGAAAAAAATCCGCCGGAAGGGTATGCTGTAATAGAGGTTTGTGTCATTTTCAATATTGTACCACAGAAAAGTGTATGAAGTTATAGATAAATTGAACCAAATTTATTGTGCAAGTGTTTGGCTATGATCAGCTGGCCCTTCCTGAATTTGAAAAAAAATATGCCGGAATGCGGTGCTATAATCGCGATGCCTGTGTCATTTTCATTATTGTACCATAAAAAAGTGCATGAAGTTATGCATAAAACTCAAATAATTTTTTTGTGTGTTTGTGATTATTTTTGGGTATGGAAAGCAGGTCCTCCCTGAATTTGAAAAAAAATCTCCCGGCCGGAAGGGGGCGTTATAAAAGTGACTACCCTGCTACTTGCGTTATTGTATCATCGAAAAGCGTATAAAGTTATGTACAGAATTGTACCAAATTTTTTGTATATGTTTTCGGCTATGGCCAGTAGATCTTCCTTGAATTTGGAAATATTCCGTAAAAAGGGGAAGAGTTTTTGAATTTCAGCCAAAATACATTAGAATTTGGGTTTCAGTTGTTTTGTTTACTTAAAAAATATTTAACAAGGAGAAGGCGAATCTTGATAACACATTTTGCTTATTTTTTCATATGTTGTAGTGTAGAGGCCCCTTAGTTTCAGGTTCAATGTATTTTATTCAACGCTCCTTAGTTCTAAATAGACAAAGGGTGTAAATAAAGGGTGGGTCTAATAATATGACGAAAGTTAAGTACTTATTTTGTAACGTAATTTCTACGTTGGCATAGCTCAATCGGAAAAGCGTTAACTCATTGATCTGCTGTCTTCGTGTTCAATCCCTGAAGGCGCTGCGTTTGTTTTTCTTATTTTTTGTTTTCTGAATTTACTTATAATTTAATAACCACATTGTTAATTAAAAATTGTGTATCAATTATAATTTTAATGTATTTTTTTAATAGTAAATAAATCGTTGCATAAAACATAAAACTGTTATTTTTATGACTTTTAAAATATATTTCATATATTCTTTAAACTGTTAATTTTTAAAAAAATACTTGTAAAATGTATTTCATATATTTTTTGTCGATGTAATATCTAGCAACTGTGTCAATTCGTGAATTAAAAAAAATATATTGCCTCAATAAGGGAAATAGATATGATGATTATACTGCCCTATTTTCAAATTAAGAAGCATAATTATATTAAATGTAGCATAAGAACTAAATTACCCCTTATTGGCATATTGAAGATTTTAAATTTTATAATAAGTGTATGTTTCGATTTGAATTATTTTGAGTTCACCTTTTCATATTTTTGCATCTATTTATTTTTGCAGCAACTGGAGGACACGAATTTTAAGGGATTTTAAAATCACGATTTTAAATTGAGATAATTAAATTATAATTACAAGTATATTAATAAAACAATTAAGGAGAAAACAAATGTAGCACATTTCGATCTTATCAGTATTTTTATTTAATATATTTCCTTTTATTAAGGCAATACATGAAGGATGAGTCTTTAAAATCAGGAATTGTCACAATTATTCAATATCATTACATCGATAAATAATAAATGAAATACATTTTAAAAGTCATTAAAAATTAACCGTTATATGTAACGATTTAGGTACATATAAACAAAGTAAATACGTTAAAATTATAATTGATACAAAATTTTTAATTGACAATGAGTTCAGTAAATTTTAATTACAAGTATATTTATAAAGTGGAAAAAAAACGTTCCGGGGTTGATCTCGCGGATCTATAAGCTAACGTTCTACCGAATGAACTAAGTCAACGTAAAAATTGCATTACAAAGTAATTATTTAAGTTGTATAATTTTAGACCGCCCCCCTCCTTTTCGAGAACTAAGGAACGTTGTATTAAATCCGTTGAACCTGAGACTAAGGGGCCTCTATGCTACAACATATGTAAAAATAATCAAAATCTGTTATTATCAAAATTGGTTCTCTCTTTGTAAGTTAATCATGCAGAAACTAATATTTAGATATTAATGAATTTTCTTTGAAAAGTCTACTAATTCTCGCAACGGAAGAACTTTAGCTTTTTAAAAAAGGTGTATAAATTTTATTTTATAACTTTCTTCATTTTTTTCATAACAATCTAAATATATTTACTGAAAGTCAATTTTGGTGTCTTTCACAAATTCCCTCCACTTTAATCTTCTGTAAGTAGTAAATAGGATGAAGATATCACTATTGAATGGCCCTTTTGCCCCAGTTCATTGTGTGACGAAACCATTTAGTTTCTGAATAGATTGAATCGTGAAAAAATATTTACAAATATATAAATACAGACGCTTGATATAATTATCTAATCATTCCAGTATAGCGATTCCTGAACTTTATAGCATATATAATTTTTTGAATTCCTTTTTTCAGTCTTCCAGAAGTCAACGGTTTTAGAATTGCTTGCGTTTATTAATAATTTGCGTGAGGCGCATATCACACATTTATTTCCTTGTTTATGTATTGCACATTGCATGGGCATACATAAGATAATTTAAAGATTTTGGATGGATGTAGATGTAAGCTGTGCAGCCAAAGGTGACCAGTCACTTGCGATATTTGATGTTTCGTTAAATATTTATAAAAAAATACATGAGGAATTATCCTGAAACTCTAGGTGTGTAAATGAATAGTACAGGTCAAATATTTCCGCGAAGATTTTTTACTGACACCCCATAGGGGACCGTAAACCAATTGAAAAGGAACGAATGTCTTTTGGATAGCCCTGTCAAAACTAATGTAGCAAAATCATTCCAGCTGTAGATTATAATTAAAGGGGCTCAGGGGTTGAAAACTTTTCAAAAATAGATTTTTTCTTTATGATCTAGTTTGATTATTCAATTAATTCTTAACTCAATGCAAAAAACCGCATAAAAATATTAGCATTTTTAACGAAGTTATAAGCATTTATGTATCAACACTTTCATAGCCGCACCCATATAATTTCAACTTTAAGTCGCGTTTTCTCAAAATTTGATTTTTGACGACTAACACCAAGATTTAAAAAAAAAACTATTTGATGGAATGGCTTATTTTTTTTGCATGAATATAACATCATTATCTATAGAATTAATTAATATTTTGAGTATTTTTAATGAAAAAAAAAGTTGTATTTTTTAAAGGTTTTTAAATTTTCAAATTTGAGAGATTTTTTAATTTTTTTTCTTTTAATGATAGTTATATTCTTAATTCATTCTATAGATAATGATGTTATATGCATGCAAAAAAAATTAAGCCATTCCATCAAATAGTTTTTTTTAATCTTGGTGTTAGTCGTCAAAAATCAAGTTTTGAGAAAACGCGACTTAAAATTGAAATTATATGGGTGCAGCTATGAAAGTATTGATACATAAATGCTTATAACTCCGTTAAAAATGCAAATATTTTTATGCGGTTTTTTGCATTGAGTTAAGAATTAATTGAATAATCAAATTAGATCATTCAAAAAAATCTTTTTTTTTAAGTTTTCAACCCCTGAGCCCCCCCCCCCCCTTAAATGGCTTATTCTAAAAAAATGTTCATTTTTATGAGGAGAGCATGTTTACTTGTAGATAAATCAAAGGTTTCAGTAAAAAGAGTACGAAATTTTGCCAAGTTTTTTGCGTATAATTTGCAGATTTTTTAATATTAAAAATATTTTAGAAAGTTTGACAAACATTTTACGTAATATTCTGTAATCAAAATTTTAAAATAATACAAATTGCATGAAAAAAGAGCAGGTTTACTAAATGTTTCACTGCGCATGCTTGAATACATTTAAAATACAATGCACACAATCTGTTAGATAAATGTATAGAGCATCTTTTGTGAAAGTTTCAAAAACATAGCTTATTCTATCGACGATAATTTTCAAGCTCATAATCCGTTGTGCTCAAAAGGAAGCGAAAAGATGAGCGGCTGTATCCAAATGTGCAATATTGTGTATGCTATATTGACACTAATCAATGGATATATGGATAAAGCCACTCATTTTTTTTCTTCATTTTGGGAACAATGGATTTTGAGCTTATTCTATCGCCGATTATTTTCAACATTTTCAATTATAAGCAAAAAACTTGAGCAAAATTTGGGACTGTTTACATAAAAAATCTTAATTTATCAACGATTTTACATGCTATTCTCATAAAAATAAACAGTTTAATACAATAAGGCACTTAATCATAATTTTCAGTCTGTAAGCTTCTGCTACATTAGTTTTACCAGGGTTATCCGAAAGATATTCGTTCTTTTTCAATTTGTTGACGGTCCCCGATGGGGTTTCAGGAAGAAATCTTCGTGGAAATATATCACCTGTACTATTCTGTTTACACACCTGGAGTTTCAAGATTAGTACTAATGTATTTTTCTAGATATTTAACAGAAGTCTAAAATCGCAAATGACCGATCACCTTTGGCCATGTAGTGTATATAGGGATCTTTATAAAGCCCCGGACCCATTTTGATGTTTAATAACTCATAAAAAAAATAAAGATTAAAATTAATAACATAAATGGTTAGATAGACTCAAAAAATTTCATGACCCTTGTCAATGAACTTCCACGTGTGCCCCCTTCGTCGCACGGAGAATATCAAGTCGATAGTCAATTTCACGCCTGGTAGCGGCAAGCATGTCGGCATCCACAGACTATCGACTTGATATTCTCCGTGCGACGAAGAGGGCACAAGTGGAAGTTCATTGACAAGGGTCATGAAACTTTTTGAGTCTATCTAACCATTTATGTTATTCATTTTAATCTTTATTATTTTAGGAGTTATTAAACATCAAAATGGATCCGGAACTTTATAAACACCCTGTATATTAACGCAAAAAATAAAGTACAAAATGTATCAAAACTTCTTTGGAACTGTCAAGGGTACTAAAATCAAAGAAATACCACTAATAGACCTTTTTAATTGGAGATAATTATAAAAAATTAGTTCACAGTAAAGAATGGAGACTGCAGATTTCATTCTGTCTGGCAGATTCAATATCGCCGATACGATAGGCGAAATAAAAGCATGTAAGGATCCTTTTCTTGATTGAACTTCTAATCTTAAGTGTTCATTGAGCTGTGACAGTATGAAAATGACAAAACGCCGGCTTGCATCTGTCATTATTTTGTTACGTTTAAATGCAAGTTAAGACAAGATTTTATGGCTAATCCTGCGCAATCAAGTTCATAACCAATTCGAGTAATGAAGCGAATATAATTTGGTGGTAAAATAATTTCATTAAACCTTTAACGTTACTCAAATTAATTTCAAATGATATTGTAGCCAATATTTCTATTGTCTGCTGGCAACTCTCGGCAATGGATAAAATCGATCATATATGAAAAATGTCATATCATATTGCTTTCAAAAGATTTTCCCGATAATTAATGAATACTACAATAAAAAAAGATAGACTTGCCTTAATTTTTATATTTAAAATGTGCTTAAAAAATACTTTTCTGAGAAATTAATGGAAAATTTTTTCTTTACTATTTGGAAAAGTAATGGAAGCACCAACGAGTGAATAAAAAGGGTAAATTATAATATAAATATTAAATAGGATTTTCAGAAGTTTAGCATGATACTGCAAAATTGACGTTGTTTTCTGCAATAAATTTTTTGGAGTTTAAATTTGGTAATATCGCAAATATCCGAATATCAGCTATGTGTTCGTGATTTTTGAACTGGATTTCATCTAAAATATAATCGTAAGACAATTACAGACCGGTAGTAAAACTAAATTCATAGTTAAACCCCACACAGCCCAAATTGGTAAATATGACATCCATATAACGTAAATTACATCTATATACCATGTCTAGAATTCATCCAAGGAGTTTCGTATTACGTAGTATCTACGTAGATATTACCATCAGATGTTTCTCCGAATACATCCATATAATGTTCGTTGGACATCCAGATTGACGTAATATCTATGTAAAACGGATGTCTGTCTATATAGATCATTTTCTAAACATAATATCTACGTTATATGTATATATATACATCATATCTACGTAATATGTACATGTATAAACATCATATCTACGTAATATGTACATGTATATACATCATATTTGCGTAATGTGTACATATATATACATCATGTCTATGTAGTATGTACATATATATGTACATCATATCTATGCAATATGGAACTGTATGCGTATACTAGACATTTCTGCCATCTTGTTTTTTTTAATTTCAAAAAATATTATGCATGAAAGTTTCAGATTTTAAAAAGTTAAAATTATTGGTAAAAAGCACAAATATCAATTGTTCTGATGATAATAAATATGATTAACATAAGAAAATATAAGAAATTAGAAAGAATTTTTGTTTTATCATATTAAAACATAATTTCTTTTAAAAATGCTTTTTTTTATTTTACATTCAAAAACTTTCATCGCCCATAAATATAAAAAAAACACTTTTTGCATTGGAAATAAGACTTTTTATTTTACCAAATAGTATAATTGCTCTGATAAAAAACAAGGCTGATTCACTCTATCTTTTTTATTTAGCGGCAGATTTTATTTATGTCAGACTGAAATATATATATATGTTTAATTCACATTATATAGAATATTACTTTATTATTACATGGTCATCTAAAAATATTTTCAGCTTAATAATTTTTATGCTTATTTTTCTTTTTATACGACACTGTTCTCATAGTTTGTAATGTAACATACTTTTTGTGGAAAAAAACTAGTTTGTACAGAGCACCAATATTATTTTTTTATGCTACTTTAGTATATTTACTTTATTATATCACTTTTAACACAGCAGTAGGATTTCCACCTAACTCACAAATTTCTTAAAAGTTTTCTTTTATAAAATCTTCAATTCGAAGATGAATCCTTAGTACTCGCAAAGGCAGCATACAGTCAAAGGGCACCATCAATTCATCACCACACAGATCCCAGTTACTCACAAAAGATCACTAGTGATAGTTGCTTATTATATAAAAAAACTACACACCTGTGATTTTCTGAGAGCATTCAAATTTGAAGTAAGATCTGTCTCGGCATCAGCTGATCTGTCAGATGTTTATCTCCACTGGTATATATTTTGTGTTAATTGAGATATCGTTTCTTGACATAACATAAAAAATAATGGTACTACTCTGTTATCCCGTCGACCGATTTCGCCAAATTAAACAAATCGCCAAACTAATAGCCAAGTTATACATATTGACGTAATTTTTATTTTTAATAATAAAAAAAACAAATAATTAGTACAATATTAATAAAAATACAACGAAACAGTCTAAATAAATATCACTTAATGACGTTTTAAACACGTGTATCGTATTTAATGTCATTGAATTGACATTCACTATCATCCATTATTGGCATTTAATCTTAGAATTTAGCGATAGTATTTTGGTCAACGAGATAACAGAGTAGTACCAAAATAATATTGATGCTCTCTACAAACTAGTTTTCTTTCTTTTTTTAAATACATTACTCGCTTAATTATATGTTCTAAAAATGCATATTACACTACAAGCAGCACCAAACTAGGACTTACTTTCTCATTACTTTTAACATTTTGACTATTGAATTTATTGAATTCATGATTGAACTAAATATTTATTATACATTCAAACACAAAGACTCAAATCAAAGAATTTTTTATAGACAGCATTTTATTTTTGAATTTTGATAATGCATTTCATCTTTAAAAAATTAAGAATAATAAGTAAATTTTTTTTTGAAAAAAAAAAAACGGTAAATTTTTAATTTAACAAATACTCTTAAACTGATGACCTATGCTGTAAGATAAATCGATACATGCTTGTATCGATAACTTCTGAGATTAAGAAACTTTTTTATGAAACAATTTTTTAATGAAATAATTTAGTAACATAATAAAGTGATAAGTTTTTTTTAATGTTCAAAATTTATTTATTATCAAGCAAATTTATACTTGTTTTCATTTGTTAGCGTTATTTCCTTTTATCAGTAGCGGCTCGTCAGGGGGTTCTGCATCAATTTTTACACCACTAAAATTATATAGCATTTTCAGTTTTTTAAATAAAAAAAAAATTTGTCGAATAAATAATATTAAACATTCTATTAAATTTTAGTGGTGAGAAAATGATGCAGCACTCCCTGACGAGTCGCTACTGCCTTTTATTCAAGAGAAATTCACTGTTTGAAAGTTTCTATTGTTTTGTTGACCTTTTTTTTAAAAATTGAAACAAACTGTTGATCCCAAAAAGTTTTTGTCCTGTATTTATACAAAATATTTAGTAGCATTTGAATTAGACAGAGTTTGAGGAGTATAAGTAAAGGGAATAAGAAATTAAATGTAATTCAAACACTTTGTATAGTTATTGTACGAAATTAATATTCATTATAAAACTAAAACATTTAAAATGTCAAATCAATGAGTAACCATGTAAGTTAAGTACAACGATCACTCTGCTATTATGTCGAGAGAATATAAAAAAATTTGAAAAATTAATTCAAAATTAATTTCATGATTAAAAATTTATTTTAGTTATCTAAAAATAAAGTTTAAAATCATTAAAAAAAACTACTAAAATAGAATGTCAAAGATGCACAATAAAAAAATAACTCAAAGGATTTACTTGCATACAATCTAGCTCGATACTTAATCCAAATGTCACACTGTATCACGCATCTAAATTATAAACATCACATACTTCTATTGTTATATTCAGTGGTTGTTGTAAATTCTAATTGTTTTAAATAAACAAATTTAAATCTGCATCTTAATACAACTAAAAATTCATAAAAATAAGAATCAACTTGATCTTTAATAGTCTGATTTAAACGAACCAAAAAAATGCTAAAAACAAAAATTTCATTGGTTGGTTGGTTGGCAAGTACTGAGACATGTGCTACTACCCGTAAGGGAGGGTTTTGTCTCGAAACTCTAGATCAAAAATTTCATTAATGGCGTTGGCGTGTTCTGTTTACAAAACACAAAGTTGATGTTGCCACAAGAAAAAATGAATCAGAAATAAGATATTTAACTCTAATTTACCTCCATATTATGTTAGTCTATAAATCGTTGGGATATAAACTTATTCTGTACGTAATTTACTTACGATGATCTAGTTTGTTTTACAATAGACGTAAGTTCTATGTCCATATTGTGTTGGTGTATATTATGTTGGGAAATAAACATTTGATGGATGTCATGTGCTGAACAATCCAGTTTACATATTAGAATGGACATCAGTTTGATGTACATGGATGTATTCTGGAAGTAAAAAGCCTAAAATAGACGTAATATCTACATATGTGTTGTGTGGTACTTTTCTTAACTATAAGCCATTTTATCAAATGAGAAATTGATCGGAAAAATGCAATCTTTTATGTTACAAAAAAACTGATTATCCAAAATGTAGAATGCTAAGGTGGAATACTTAAATTTGTAATAGGAAAAATCACAAAAGGAATGTAATAACCATGAATAAAAATTAACACTTACACTGTGAAACATTCATCAGGGGCTATTTCGCAATATAAATAAAATACAGTTTGTTTATTATTGAGAATAGCAAGCTTAGCTTTGAAGGTTAATTCTCAAATTACCCTATCAGCTGTGGCCAGAATATTAAGACATAAACAAAAGAAATATAAATAAACCCTGAAAGTAAATAACTAAAATTTTTTTTAAACAGAAAAGATGGGATTAGTATTACCAACAAATCTGAGAATATCTTAAATTCCATATAATCCCCAGTAAAACTTTAACAATGAAACAATACATTAATGTGGAAACATAATAAAGTTACGGTTAGCAGTTAAAAATAACCATTTCATCGTTAACAATAAAATAGTAACATAATACGTTTTTCAGATAAGAAACTAAAATTTTTAAGTGTTTTTAAAAGCGTACGATAGTTATTTTGAAAACACGAATTACGGTTCTGTTGAACTATTTTGAATTTCGTTTGCAGTCGCCCGACCAGTGGCCGAGAGGTTCTGCCTCCGAAACTGGTAGACGGTAAGTGCTGTGTTCGAACCCAATCAAGGCTGTCGGCTTAACCGTTCGGAATTTTGCGTGGTTTTCTTCGAGCCTCGGATTTCCTTGCTTAAATACGGGTTAGGTTACCTTAGAAAGACCCCCACGGAGGGCAACGCCCCATCCCCCCCCCCGCTTTTAGGGCCCTTGTCCCACGTGTAAATAATCGGACGACATAAATCTAAATAAATCTGTTTGCAATCCTTATAATGGAAAATTTTTTCAAGCATTTATTTACCCTATTTCAGTCAGAGGTGCAATCGATGATAAAAATTGTTCAATCTCTCTTACCTGCTTTTAACTCTAGCAATTGCTTCATACACTAAAAACAGAAATGTTCAATTTATTTAAAATTAATTGCGTTATTTTCCGCCAGATTCCCTATAAGGAAAAAAAATTCTTGAACTATAAAACCGTTTCATGAAATCGGTAGGTTAGGATCTCTCTCGCTATATATATTAATATATATATATAAATTAATGTTAAAGATTAACGTGAATGAAACGCTTAACAATTTGAAAATTACCTAAAATATTATTTCTATGTGTATAAAATGCATACATTATCTATTTTATTCCTTCTTTTATTTTACATTAAGATATTGAGTTTAGGTTAGCATTGTCGAATAAAATAACTTTTTGCTTACATCATTTTAGGTGTAACTATAGTATCTGGTGTTTTTCTCCTTCCTTTTCTATCCAATTTAATAATGTTATTAGGAATTATTATTTTTAATGTTTTTCTCCATTTTATTTTGGTTTTATGTGTGTTGGTAACCCCAAATTCGTATTTTGCTTTTTCATGGCTAAAACGAAGATGAAACCACACACTTGATTTGTATTTTCAAAGTATTTGTGGGCCTGAAAATTCTGTTTTAATTATGAAAATTTCATTCATTTTTATTTTTTTCCGCGTTTCAATGTGGCAATTTTGTATTAAATTCAATGGTTTATATATTGTTTTACAATTAACGGATATATATATATATATATATATATATATATATATATATATATATATATATTACAGAGGAAGAGAGAGATATAATGAATATATACACATATACATACAGAAAAAGAGAGGGGATATACATATGAGTTACATAAAACCATTTCTTGGAAGTCTTAAGAAATGCTACTAATTCAAAAACGAATGGCAGGGCAATAGACATATCGGCTAAAATGCTCATCAAAATTCAAAGAACAAGTACTTGTAAAGGCCTTGGATTTCCTTACAACACGTTTTTTTTTAGTCCATCATATCGTTCGAAAGGGACTGTCTGAAAGCCTCTGCAGAAACCCACTTTTTTTTTCAGGTCAAACTGTTGCACCACTGGTCTCTCGTCGTCATTGAATAGTTCAAAATCAGTAGTGCAAGGTTATTGCGAGACAAACAACTCGAATACTTGTATATTCATTATTCTCTGAGCTTAGAAAATAAGTAGCTGTTATCAATAGAATGTCATGTCTCTACAACCATAGTAACATTCATTTAAAATCTAGTAAGAAAGTTAATAAGACACGAAAGAAAATAGCTACAAAGGTCGTAAGTTATCTGCTGTAAATTTAACAAGCATATATTCATAGATCATCTTTCTTGGAAATGAACAAAATTTTTAAACACTTGATCTTAATGTTTAATTGTAAAAGAAATTGTTATACAAATTAAAATTGCGAGGGTAATAAAATAGTATCCCAAGATCCCAATTATTTTAAGATTAGAAATGTCTTAAAATAAATAAAATATTAATTAATTTTTAACGCAAAACTTTTGTTTTAAAATCAATTCCACATCTCTGTTTACGTTTTACGTGCATGCGGGCCTTAGATCGATATCTATAGCCAACACTGTTTTCAAAAAATATTTTTCGGTGTACATTTCTACAATATTTGCAAGATAAGTCTAAAGCGGAAATTTTTGTTTGGAAACAAAGTTGGCTAAGTCATGCGTGCGTAAAGAAAGTCAATAGCTTTTTATAACCTTAATTTAGAAGCAAATATATTTTATATTGTACTTATCTCGCTCTTTGTATGGTTTAGCTTAAAGAAATGAATCGTTAAAATGGAAAATATTTTGTTATAAATTAAATTTATAAATTCATTTTTCCTTTTTGAATGTTCAAGAGTTTCAAAAAAGTAAATTTCTTATTAATGTTATCATATTTTATGTTCTTTTAATAACGTGAACAAGACTGTCCAATGATTTTCAGAAGTATTGGATCATTTTTTTTAATTTTACATGAAATTTTAAGTTTTCAAAAATGGCAAAAAGATCATTACTATAATTTCATGTGCATTTATTTTTTTTTACTGAAAATCAATTTCTGTTTCAGAATATTAAACTATCTTTCTGCTGTAGTTGCTATTTTTTGAGACAATGTGAATGAAATTTTAAATTTTAATTGACTTTTCATTTAGATGTCCCCTATTTAGAAAGCTACCCATAAAGTATTATGTTTGTCAAACTATACAACTTATATATTTTTAATTTCAGCCCGAAAACGTTCTATGTATCAGTCGGACAGGAAACAGAATCAAGCTAATAGATTTTGGTCTAGCCAGAAAATATGATCCCAAAAAGAAATTGAAAGTACTTTTTGGCACACCTGAGTTTGTAGCTCCAGAAGTTGTATGCTTCGAAACTATAAGTTATACTACAGATATGTGGAGTGTTGGAGTCATTTGTTACGTTTTGTAAGTTTTATTTATGCATATTTAAGTTGCTCTGAAGTGCTCACAAAGAGCAATTGGTGGGGAGGGGGTATTTTTTAAAACATTTTTACAATTTAGATTAAAAATTCTAAAGTTATTTTAAATAAAAATATGGAAAGTACTTAAGTATACATTAATAAAATCAAAATAAATAGGATGTCTGAGAAAAACTGAAACTGTCTTTAATTTTTACTTGTGAGATACGTACGCATTGTAAATTATAATATTCTTCCAATTGAGGCAAGAATTCATATGTTCATGTAATATTTCTGTCATTATTTTATTTAAAAAATGCACTTTTTAAAATTTTATGCGGTTTTTGGTTTCTATACATTATAAACTTTTCCTGTGATATAACGGAAAATTTCAAAATTTCAAGTTTTGTAATACTGAGTTATGATAGCAGGGGTTGAGAAAAAAGCTCAGGGAAATTTGTTAAATTTGCGTTGTTATGGGCAAATTAACAATAAAATCAACAAGGACTATTGTTCAAAGTAGAGACCATCTCAGTCCACGTCTTTCTGCCATCGTTCTGACAAAATCCATATTTGCTGGAAGTATCATGGCGGTTCTTGAAATCGAAAAACTCTTCACATGCTTCTTCAACTTCATTAAAGGGTTCAAATCGATGGCCCTTCAAAAAGTGTTGCATCGGCTATAATCTAATAGAGCCGCGTCTGGACCGAAATTCCTGAACTCCTATAGATTACCACTAGTACTCCTGTATACGATGCGAAATATGGTAACTTAAAAATTTACCAGAACTTTATGCTGAATCTAGTATGGCTTAGATCCAGAGAAAGCAAAAAATTAAAGTTATTTTTTTTTAATTGGTGACAAGAATATTTCATTAACATAATTCTAATCCCTGTCTTATTTAGAACGCTTTAGCAAGTTACAATATTGCCTACGTATCTCTAAGAGGTAGAAATTAAAGCGCATTTCAATGTTTCTTTGATATTCTGTAAATCACTTTGTTGTATTCTCTATAGTGACAGTGCATATACCAGAAATAAAACAATTTTTATCGGAAAATACTTTTACAAAATTACTCATATGTAAATTGATATTTCTAAATTGTCTAACCGGATAAGCACAGTAAAATGACCTCCATGGCCGACGTTTGAAAACACGTGTTGTCTTACCGTGAGAATATAATATAGTGTTTTTTAGCCTTTTGAAGTTAAACTGCCCTTCAGATAACTGGTGAAGTATTCGTCGGCATCACTATTTTTAAATACGTTTTTCTCAATGTGCATAAGTTAAACAAACTGTAACCAATCATTAGAGATTATATTGATTCATTTTTGTTTTTAGATTTTTTACACAACTTTTAACATTGAAAAATAAACTAATATATTTTCTAAATTATCAGTATAGTAGTATTATACTTACCACAACAATAAAACTCACGATAATGCTCAAGATATTACTTTAACTAAAAATAATTCCGTTAAAATTGAAGATGCATTTTTAATTTATAACAATAATATAAAAACTTGTTAGAATACCTGTATTTTCGTGTTTAATTTTGTACAATTATGCGCCTATTTTGTTACTGCATAAAATATACAATAACTGTATTGTTAATTAAACCCATTTTCGGCCAAAGGTTCGTATACGAAACATTTCGATAAATATTTTTTTTTAACACTCTGACACATTTTTTTCAAGAATTTTATTTTTCTTCTATTTTTTAAGGCTTTTGAAGACATCCATAAAATATTAGTAATTCAATTGGAGTAAACACTTTCTCTTAAAAAATTTTCAAAATACGCTAGAGTTTTAATTTGAAACGCCTTTGACAAATTCGACTTTTTAAAAATATATTATTATTCCAATTGAAATGAATTATATGTTTTTAAAATAGATTAAAGTTGCAAATTCTGTATATGAAATAAGAATAAAACAAAAGTCATAAAAATATTGTTCATATTCATATTATTCATTATAAGAAATAATATTTTATATTATTATATAAAATATTATTTCTTATATAAAATATTATTTTTCATGCACGAATCTTTTTTTGTGTCTTAATGTATGTAATTTAAGCATATTTCAATAAAAATAATGCTACATTTTATAAAATTTCTGTGCTTGGCCTAAAATGGGTTAAATAAAATAAACTGTAAATAATTAGATATGTCCCTCGTTTAACTCCTTTGATACATATGTTTGAAGGCGGCCATTAGCGTTTTTTTACTTATTTAAATTCCATTTCGCACCACTTTTTCAAAACAAATTTCTCGTATACCATTTGACAACATGTACAAGAGAAATATACTACAAAAATGTTTTTCTTTAAATGGTGATATGAATATAATATAAAAAAGGCCATTCGATAATTGCATGACTAGTCTCAGATGTCAAACATGCTCAAAGGTTAATAGAAATGACATAAGTGAAACATAACAAATTTTTAGTACATAAGTTTTTAAAAATTTTAATTAACCCTTTCCGGCGCAGACAAATTCTGTTCGTAAAATGAGAGATTGTTGACTGACACCAGAATTTACAAAAGACTTTTTTAGAAATTGAGAATTCCGTGATTTAAGCTGTCCTTGCAAAATAAAATTTTAGTAAAATATTATTGGTGCCGTTTGTAAGTTTGGAATTAAAATTAGGTGTTGCCGGAGTGGTAACACTGCGCCGGAAAGGGTTAAACAATGTTTCTTCCATTAATAAAAAATTCTTAAATATACTTTTCATGTGAGGGTTTTTTTTTTAGGTTAATGGGTTTATTTGTTATCCCATTAGCATAACCAGCTCAAAAATGTCCCTTTATCACAATAATAATGTAAATATGTTGGAAAAAATTGTGACACTTTTGCCCTCTGAGGGCAGAAAAGAACAGTTCCGGCTGTGCCGTTTTTCCAGATGAGAATATAAGTGTTTAATACTTAAACTGTCTTTATTTCCAAAATGTTTATTTTTAATTTGTATCACTTCTCTATTAAAGGAGCAATGTTTAGAGGCCCTTTTTAACAATGGCATAAAACATTACAAGTATTAACTGATATTTTTTGAAATAATAGCATACATTTAATAGTTATAATTAAGAGTTCATTTTTAGGTGTGTTCGTATTTATGTAAATATGTAGCACCTGTAGTCGTCGTTCAGTCTGTCTGCATATAGCAACGCAAAAACTACCCAACCGAATCGTTTGAAATTTAAAATATGTAATTGTTGCATAATTTTGTCGAGTCATTTCAATTTTTATGAATAACTTATGCATAGTTCAATTACAGAGGCAGTCAAAATATTCCGTTACATTACGGCCAATAGGGGAAAAAATAATTTCAAGAGTTTTAATGATATTACCCTCTTTCGAACATAATGAAATTGATAGGTATCAATAAAGTAAAGACTAAACTATATATTCTGTACAGTCTGTGGCGTTGTTTTAATAATTTACAAGGCACACAAAAGTATTCAATTTATAATGTTATAAAAGAAAACATTGTTTGGGGTGCGTTTTGATTATATTAAACTATTTCGCATTTTATGAAATTTATATACATTGCTGGGGTTTACTAATGGTTACTTCCTTTATAATAGAAAGCAGAGAGTATTTACAGAGACACACAAAATATTTCGGATACTTATACTGTGTCCGAATTACTGTATTACACGAAGATCTGAATATTTTAAAATTTTGGTTATATTACGAGCAAACCTCATTAGCTACGTTTGACGTGCAATTTCGGAATTGTTTACCATAAAAGTGATAATTACAAAAACGTTCAGAAAAAAAAACTCTGTTACTTCCATGTAAATTTCTAAATTAAAAAAAAGTTCAATTTCGAGAAAATTTGAAGTTCAAACCAAGAAATAAGTTTTGTGTTATGAATATGAGTGTAAATATATCTTACTTGCATTTATTGCACCAAAATCATATCAAAATGGCTAAGAATATATGAATAAGAGATTTTTCTACTTTTTTTAATTTTAAATGTGTGTTCCTGTTGAATATAAATTATTTTTCTAATGCAAATAACATAAAGTTTTCGTTATTGGAAATTCTCAATATTACAAATAGCACAATTAAAAAGACAACTGATGGTCTAGTAAATGTGCAAGTGAATCTCAGTAGGCTTGTTTTATATAATCATGGAATGCGTGGTAAAAATGTTGCCGTATGATTTGTCAATTCTTGATATTCTCTTATTTTTTTTTATATTCTATTCACACCCCTATTTCAAGAGATTTTTTGGTGTATTTCTCTTGCATATGTTCTCAAATGGTATATGAGGGATTTTTGTTTTGGGAAGGAGATACTAGATGAAATTTAAATAAAGAAAACGCCAGTGGTTGCCCTGAAACAAATATGTATTCAATGGGTTAAACGAGAGACATATCTAATTATTTATTGACTGTGTTATGTATCTAATTAGCAATGTACAACAGAACAATATAGGAGCCATTTTCCTATGCTTATCCAACTAGACCCTTTCTATAAAATATATAAAGCTATAGAATTTCCCATAAAGTTTTCAGTTTTGTATTTTTGATTCCTGGAATTTTCGTATTTTAAGATATTTAGAAAAATATTTTCGTAGTAACATTTCCCATTAAAATAATTCTTTAAAAGTAAAATTTTGAAAATAAATATTTTTGTAAATTTTTAAAACTGAACGTATTTTTCTTCATGTACTTAAAGATAAATAAGAAGCATGCAAAAAATATTCGCTGAGAAAATATCTCTAGTTTTAAAGATGGTTATTTTTTAAATTAAATTAAGTTTAAATTTAGTGGATTGAATTTATTGAATTATATTTAAGTTTTACGAAAGTTTTGAAATATACAAAAAATATGTATATAGTGGTAAAATGTATAGTGATAGATGTACGTAGATGTAAAAGATGTTTTAAAGAAAAATGTAACAATATATGTTTTAAACTAACAAATGTTTATAAGTAACATACAGTTTTGTGTTCCGGGCCACCTTAAAAAGTATTTATCTTAAATGGCGTTTTGTATGATCTAACAAAGAATTGTAATTCATTACGATGATGTGCACATTTTTAAGCTATCTAAAAGTACGTAATTTTAAAGAATAAATAGTATTTCACCCTCCCCCTCTCCCCCATGTACAAAAGATTATAGAAATATTTTAATTTTGCTCTTTTGAATATTTCTTTGAAAAAAAAAAACACAATTTATATATATTTTTAGTCATAAATAAAGATATTTTTCTTTTGCCCACATGAAGTTGTACCATTACTATTCTTTTAATAATTATCCAAATAGTGTCTACTTAAAATAAAACTAAATCGAAATAAAACTTTTATCTTTCAATAATAAAGAATAAATATTTCACTGAAGTAGAAAATTTGGAAGCATTTTGAAAAACATAATCATAATTTTATTAATGTTAAGCTGAGAACGCAAGCGCAGGCTATGACATACTCTGGGTGTGTGAGGTTCCTATATTTGTCACCTCTATTTTATGAAGAGTAATTTTCAACGTATTTTATCTGTTTGTTGTGACGCGGTAAATATTTGGAACTATTGGTGGTAGCAAGATAAAAAAAAATACGCTCATTGTTTTTTTTTTTTTTTTTATGAGACAATATTTTTCTTATGCGTGATATATTTATAGTTATCAGTGTTACGTTTAGACGTGGATATCTTAAATTATTTCTGAATAAAACGCGTTTTAAATTTTTTTGCATATGCGAATTAGTGCTGAAGCATCCGATAATGAACAATTTAACTATTCTTATTTTTCTATTAAAACAATGTACTTGCAATTTTATAGAAATGTAATGAGATTTTACATAAAGAAGCGATTGGCTAACTTTAAAAATAAAGATCTTTATTTTTGTTTCAAACACTAAAATTAAGAGAATCATTTATAATCGATAATTTTTCAAATATATTTTTAAACATCTTATTTTAGAAACGGTATTTCAGAGTAAACTTTACAGGGTACAATATGTTATATATCGCCGACTTTTAATTTGTCAACCGTTGGTCATAGACATATAGTTCCAGCTACAAAATCGTTTCAAATGAGGTAAATATTCGTGTTGTGGCATTGTTTAAAATAAAAATCAATTTTACTTACAATTACGAAATCTAAATTTTAATACGGTCTCCCAGTCCCTATAGTTACATTTAGTAAAAGTTTAACCCTATCATAGCAGATATAATACAAAAAGTTTGACTTCTGTTCAACAAATTTGACACAGTTACTAAATTTAAGTTTAAGATTGTTACACATGATTTTGTCTTTCATTCAACCATATTCTGCAACAATATGAATGTTTACCTCATTTGAATCATTTTTTTAAATGGAACTATGTGTCTACGAACAACGGTTGAGAATTTTAAAGGTCAGCGATAGGTAACATATTGCACCCTATATATTACACACGAACTGTACTGCATAAAGGAAATAATTTTTTTTAACTTTCTGTCCCTTGAAATATATTTTATGTATATCCATTAATATTTCAAAAACTATTCCTTTAATTATACTATCCTCATTGGTTTTAGAATTGTGAAAAGGTTTCATTTGCATAGTATAATCTGGTTATCTACATTTCTATTTTTCATAGGTTTCATTTACTGGCTATTTTTTCAGACCATAAAGTGAAAATATGTAATGAGTAATTGCACAATTTTTTTGTTAGACTATCCGGATTATCACCATTTATGGGAGATAGTGACATGGAGACAATGGCAAACGTCACAAGAGCAGAATGGGATTTTGAAGATGAAAGTTTCGATGAAATCTCGGACGATGCAAAAGAATTTATTTCCGCACTTTTAGTAAAAGATAGATTGTAAGTTAATTTTTTGTTTTTTGTCTTAATTGTTTTATAAAAATTTCATTTTTTTCAATGTGTTTTTCTTCCTTTTAGAAAACGTCTGAATGCTCAACAAGCCTTACAACATCCATGGTTAAGGGTGAGTTTAACAGTATTTTTCTAATATATTTTAGAAACAAATTTTTGATTATTCAACAGAATCAAATGTTTAAAGAATTTTCGTTGATTAATCTTTGTTATTAGCCGTCTCGTAGGTGCTGATACTTTTTCAGTTTAACTTAAATCTTTTAGTTTAATTACTTGCACAAGTGACATTTTGCTTCGTTTGGAGCTCTACTACTATTTCTAGAAACATATAAATAAACAAATTATGGTTATAAAAAGTCCATTACCTTAAGTTTAGTACCAAAAAAGCATAGGGTGAGTTAATAGAGCCTTTATCCTTTTCTTGGTCAAGCGATTTTAGAGACCGCTCATTTTAGCAATGTAAAAAAAAAAGTTTTGAGAGTAATTTGGGGAATCGCATCTATAGTAGACAAAGTCCATTCTGAAAAAGAAAATGATACTCCATTAGAATTTTCATAATATCTGTTTTATCCACTCTCACAGTAAACCAAGTCTACAATAAGATGACATATATAAGTTCTTTAAAGTAAAATGGACTTGGTCTACTACAGTTGTAAATCCCTTTATTAAGGGTTTAAAAGCTTTTTTTTCAGTATGTAGTAAAAAATACTTTCGGAGTTTCAATCAATAAATATTTCTCAATCGGCAAATTTGAAATCAAACTATTTAAAATGAAAAACTAAATTATACATAATAAATAATTCTTTATAATTATATGTAATTTAATAACCAATTTTGATTGCTCAATAAAATCGTATGTTTCTTATTAAAGAGTTTTCCCATACGAAAATTTTCTTTTTTTTTTCAATGTACAATTATGTTCTTAAATTTGTTATCCTTAACTTACCACACAACCAAGCAAACAGCTGAAGATGGAGATATTATAAAGAAAAAATTAAATGTTATTTTAAAAATTCTTTAAATGCCTGCAAAATATTATGGAACTCTTCTAAAAATATACCTTCATTCTTCATATAAAAATGCCTTTTTACTTCACACAGCTTAAATGATCAAAGATATAAAGATATAAGTCAAAGATACTTAAAATAAAAGGTTATCAATTTGATTAAATAATTGCAATTTTGAATGCAAAACTTTGCGAAATAAATGCATTTTACTCAGAAATGTGATTTTAGAGATAAACTGTTCAAATATTTAATGATTTTGTCTAAAAACAAAATACGCTAGTATGTACAAGCCAACTTCCGTAGGTATTAGCTGCTGAATGAGTAAGGAAGAGAAACTAATTGTTGAATGCCTTTTTTTTTTAATGTGTTGATTAACAATTTCCTTGATCTTTTTAAGCAAAAGTTTAAAATTTATTCTATTTGTTAAAATATTTTTCTCTGAATATAGATAAAAATGTCCGATTAAAGATTTTAAAATTCCTCTAATTGTGAATTCATTTACATCAAATGTTTCTTCGTCTTTTTTTATTATTGTAATGTTTCAGTTCACTGAAAATGCTGCAAATTAAACGTTAATTTAATGACAAAAATAGTTTTCAAAAGTTGATTGAAAAATAGCTTGACATTAATTGTTAACTCTTAAATGGGCGATTCTACGATAAGAGGTAATTTGTACGGCAATCCGTTTAAAACATATTTTTTATTCTATATATTGCTATTTTTTGCAATAAATCGCATCATCTTAGTATACTTTATTAAATAACATCACTATTGAATGTCTAATTAAAACAAGTTTTTCTGAAATTTCTTACAAAGTCTAAAAAAAGTCTCTACCCTGGCATATCCCCTTACTGATTTCAATGTAACTTTCAAACAATACATATATTTTTTCCATCAGATGCTTAACTAAAGTATGTTTAATTGGAATTTAAGTAATTATACTTGCGTATTATAAAATAAAAAATAATTGTTACTTTTAAATAATTTTTAAAATTAACTTTTGTCCCGCTTTTTTTGTGTATCTACCCTGTCAAATTTCGTTTCGCTGAAACAAATATAAATTCAAGGATGGCTATATTGGAAGTAGCGCTTAAGGACATCTATCAGTTTGAAGTTACCAATACTAAACGCGCAAGCCATTTAAGTTTCGCCATTTTTAGTTGTAGCGACGCGACCGTGAGGTGTAGTGGTTTCGCAAGGTGATCGTGTATCTCCCCTAGTAAGTCATAAAACTTATCACATACATTTAATTCAATTGCATTTACTGTCCTAATTAAACAATACAGTAAAAATTAAAGTGAAATGTACAATTAACCCAAAAATTAATTCAGTTAGTTAAAAAATTTGAATTTATCATGAAAATGTCTCTCTCCTGCCGTATTTCCCCTGTCAAGATAACTGAGAGGGGAGAGAGTCACTGACCAGAAAAAAGTTATAAAATATGTATAAAGTGACTTGCCCTTATATGAAAAGGTAAATAAACGGGTCAAAAATCATAATTTAAAGGTTTTTGATAAAACTCAAACTTTTCTTTTTGGCCGTATCCTCTATATACTTGAAACCTCTTTTCGTAGAATCACCCAAATAAAGGTGTTACTTTATGTTCTGATATTCACATCGCACCCTGAAGTAGCAAAGTTATCATAAATAGGCTATAACAGTAGATGTGCAATGAAAACTATATATCTGTGAATTATCTAATATTAAAAGAAATAAAGTTTTCAAGATTTATATAATCCTCTAGAATTTTTGAAGAATATACTATTTAACCAACAAGAGTAAATTTTATTTTTGTTATGATATCCCAATTTAACTTCAATACAATTGTTTTGAATCTTCTCTTCGAGTGTGATTTCATTGTTAAAAATTAAGATGAAAATCTGGTCTGGGATCTGCGATTTGTAATGGAGCGGGTAGATTGAAATAATTTAAATTCTTGATGTTAAAAAGTACATTAATCGATTACAAGATCATTTGTTTGAAAGATTTTATCGAATTTAAAAACAGAAGGCGACTTCTTATGGCAACAAGACAGCAAATTTCCTACAAACAAGGGAACGAGCATTTTTTGTATCAGCTTTTCTGAATGTTTCAAATGCCTTCCATTCACCTAGTTTTTAATTTCATTGAAAATGTAAAATAATTTTTAGATGAAGAAATTGGGAATTTTTTTAAACAAATGATTTTCAAACCATTGTTTTGAAGAAAAGAACTGCCAAGAAATATTTCGAATTCAAAAAATATTGTAGAATCAAATCCGAACGGACTTGACCGTTATAGACAATAACGGTTTCCAAAACTTTTAATAGGAAATATTTTATATTTTAACCTATTTATAGCTCGTTGATTTTCAAATATTTTCATTCGCATAAATATTACGCCGTCTGTATTGCATAGTTTTCATTGAATATTTGCCGATATCTTGTACACTATATTGCCATTGATTATGGGACACTTGCGATTTTAGACATTTTACGAAATATCTAGAAAAATACATGAGGAATCATCTCGAAACTCTTAGTGTATAAATATAATAGTATACGTCATACATCTCCGTGAAGAATTTTTACCGAAACGCCATAGGGGACCGTCAACAAATTAAAAAAGAATGAATATCTTTTGAATAACCCTGTCAAAAGTAATGTAGCAAAAGCGCTCAAACTCTAGATTATGATTGAATGCTTTATTGTAATACACTGTGTTCATTTTTATGCAAATAGCATGCACATTCGCAGAGTAATTAAGGTTTTTATAAAAATGGTCCCAAATTTTTCCAAGTTTTTCCATTATAATTTTCAGAGTTCTTAATATAAAATATTTTTTTCAGAAAATATGACAAACAACATTGCACATAGTACCCTGTAATCAGAATTAAAAAATAATAAAAATTGTATGAAAAATGAGTAGGTTTACTATATAATTTTTTACTCCACATGCGTCAAAGATATCAAAATTTCATTTGCATATTATGCTAGCTAAATGTATAGAGCAACTTTTGTAAAAGTCTCAAAATCATATCTTGAAAATTCTGAAAGTAATAGTCTATAGAAAAAGGACAAAATCCGTTGTTTCCAAAATGAAGCAAAAAAATGAGGGATTTTATCCAAATGCAGTAGTACATCCCTTATTGTGTATTCTATATTGACACTAATCAATGAATATATGGATACAACCCCTCTTGTTTTTGCTTCATTTTGAGAATAACGGATTTTCGACTTATTCAATTGACGATTATTGTCAGAATTTTCAAGTTATGATTTTGTGACTTTCACAAAAGTTGCTCTATACATTTAGCTAACATAATATGCAAATGAAATTTTGATATCGCTGACGCATGCGCAGTAAAAAATTATTTAGTAAACCAACTCATTTTTTATACAATTTTCATTATTTTTTAATTCTGATTACAGGGTACTGTGTGCAATGTTGTTTGTCATATTTTCTGAAAAAAATATTTTATATTAAGAACTCCTGAAAATTATAAGGAAAAAACTTGGGAAAATTTGGGATCATTTTTATAAAAACCTTAATTACTCTGCAAGTATGCATGCTATTTGCATAAAAATGGACAAGGCTTATTACAATAAGGCATTCAATCACAATCTAGAGTTTGAGCGCTTTTGCTACATTAGTTTTGACAGGGTTATTCAAAAGATATTCATTATTTTTTTAATTTGTTGACGGTCCCCTTTGGAGTTTCGGAAAAAAAATCTTCACGGAGATGTATGACTTATACTATTATATGTATACACTAAGAGTTTCGAGATGATTCCTCATGTATTTTTCTAGATATTTAGTAAAATGTCTAAAATCGCAAGTGTCCCATAATCAATGGCAATATAGTGTATATCAATCTTAAATATGTGAATCATTGTAAATTTGGGTGCTAAAGCAGCTCTAAAAAATGCAATATATAAATATTCCAAAATTTTCACGAAAGATATCTTAAAGCGCAGGTTTATAAAGTACGAATTTTTTTAAGAAAAAACATAAAGAATAAATTATTAATATACAACAACATATAAATGTCACTAGATAAACTATGACTTTACTCTTCAGCCGGCCGAAAGTCTTTATACAGCATGCAATGTGTTATCTAACGCCAATCTTTAATTTCTCAACCGTTGGAAGTAGGCATATAGTTCCAGTTATAAAAACGCTTTCAACTGAAGTAAATATTTCTGTTAGGGCGTTTTTAACAATAAAAAATCAATTTTGTAAAAATTACGAAACCTAACTTTATATATGGTCCCCCAGACCTCATAATTATATTTAGTAAAATTTTACACATATAACGGATACAACACGAAAAGTTTGACATCTGTACTACAATAAAATAAGCTTTTTTTTTAAAAAATATCAACCGACTTCAAAGAAAGAGCTAAAAAGAATTAAATAATTCTTTAAAATTCTCTAATGACAAAACTCTATCAAATAAGCACACATCGGATATCAGGTACCGGCATAAAAATGGTTAAATTTAATATAATATCCACCAAACATTGATTTTAGAGAGAATATTTTTTACAAGAGATGAATTTACATATTTATGATTTAATTTATGAATATGTACATATAAAAAGTAATGAATTACTTTTTGAAGTCTGTGCCAAACAGTCACAATTGATAATGATCATCACCATTTTCGTTATGGTACTAGGCACAATATATTCACAATTTTTATTATATTAAGAAAGTTTGGCACCAACTTCAAAAAGTAATTCATTACTTTTTATATGTACATATTCATAAATTAAATCATAAATATGTAAATTCATCTCTTGTAAAAAATATTCTCTCTAAAATCAATGTTTGGTGGATATTGTATTAAATTTAACCATTTTTATGCCGGTACCTGATATTCGATGTGTGCTTATTCGATAGAGTTTTGTCATTAGAGAATTTTAAAGAATTATTTAATTCTTTTTAGCGCTTTCTTTGAAGTCGGTTGATATTTTTTTTAAAAAAAGCTTATTTTATTTCCTACTTTTTAGTTATTCATGCTGTAATTCTCAATTATTCGTACTGGCATATGGTGTCTTTGCAATGCATTGACTAATTAATTTTCCTGGGCTTTGATGTATTCAATTTTCTGGTCAATTTTCTATTTCATTTTCAGCTATTCGAGAACAACTTACAATGTCTGCTAGTATCGTTATGGATCTTTTGGGTTTCTAGGATGTGATAACTCGTTTAGATAAGACCTCGCTCATCGAAAATTTACTGCATTCATCGATATTTAAAGTCCTCATCGATTCTTACGGACCTCGGAAATGGGTATCGAAAAGCTGACAATCCATCAAGTAAAGTGATCTTACGCATCACAAAGCGGCAAAGTGCTTTCTTACATACACTGTAAAAATATATTTTGCCACACCGTCACTCCCCCCTTTTACAGAGAACGTCTACTTCAGGCTATCATGGAACATTCTCATTGGCCAAAAGAGTGATAGTCTGTAAAATCATGGAAATGACAATGCAGCAAAATAGTCATATTTTTTTCAGTGTATATAAGCACAGCAAAATGACACCATATATCAATGCATAGTAAAGTGCTTTTCTAATATACTCAAAATTACTCATCCTTCAATCAGAAAAAGCAAAAAGAAATATTTTATGAAAAGTCGCGCTATTCTGCATCAAATATTACAATTTAATTACGATAAAAGCCTAGGAAAGGAACAGAAATGATTGAATGAGGAATCGGAAATTTATAACCTAAACTTAGCCACCTCTAGAGGAGAGTCGCAACATTCGATGCCCAGACACTTCTTCGACAGACGTTTTTATCCAAAGTATAGCAATGGTAGGCATTTTCTATGACAGATCTTAATGATAATTGCTTGAAAGAATTCAATTGTACGTGTTTAATAAGCTATCAATATTGACGATAATGGTCGACTAAACAAGATGCTTGGTGACTTTTTGTCCAGAATCATTTCACTTAAACGCCATATCCCGTGTACCGTCATTTGCATATCGAGGAATCCTATCTGAACAAATTTAAAATCATTCTGATATCTAATCCGGTAACCAAATCTGAATCTAAAGACAATGTCGCTACACATAGTCGCTTCACTCACTCCATAAGTGCGCAATATTGTGTGCGCACTTATGAAGGTACTTTTTCATCCGGAACAATACGTATAGTAGTGGATTTTTATCTTTTAGGCACTTACTTCCGATGTCGGTTGGTATCGATGTGGGTTTCCGGTTTACTGGATGTGAGAACTTGTTCAGTTAAGATTTAGCACTTTGGAATGATCTCGCACTTCGGAAATTTACTACATCCAACAAATCTTTGGGTCCAAATTGAAGTCTACGGACATAGATGAAGAGCGTCGAAAAACTGAAAATCCGTCAGTACACTGTTAAAAATTCGCCTCATTTACTGCAGCGTCACTCCACAGCTTTTATAGAATATCTATTTTATGACCAATGGAAATGCTCCATAACACAGTAAAGTAACAGTTTTCTATAAAAGCGGTGGAAGTGATGCTGCAGCAAATGGGTCAAATTTTTAACAGTGTAAAATTTTCTTGCACAATCAGAGCGCGTTAATGTGCTTAAATGAGTTAATGCAGAGCAAATTATTTCCATATGTTACTACATATTAAAATACTCTCCTTTCAGTCGTAAAAACTAAAAATTAAGATGTTTCCAAAAATGCACTTTGATTTAATAAATAATCTGTAGTCATCTAATTCATCAATAACGACATCGGAAATAAGCACTGGTGCTTGTACATTGTAAAAAATTTGATCCTTTTGCTGCATCATCACTCCACAGCTTTTATAGAAAGCGATTACTTCAGCCTATCCTGAAGCATTTTCATGGGTCAAAAGATAGATATTCTATAAAAGCGGAGAGTGACGATGCAGCAAAAGGGTCAAATTTTTTTACGCTGCACTGTTAAAAATGGAGTATATTCCATATACGTTATGATCACGTGATCAAGGCAAAAACTTCTAGCGTAAAGAAGAGATAACTTCCTTGGAAGCAATCTAAATCCCCACCAGCCAATGAAACCATCATACGGGAAAGCAGTAGCAGCTTCTCTGGTTATCAGTTAGAAGTTCTTTGCGTAAATTACCGGTATCACGTGACCTTTTACAATCTCGAACGCAGATTTGGAATATCCTCCATTTGTCCCATTTGCTGCAGCGGCCCTCCGCCTCTTTTATAGAAAACGGTCACTTGACAGTGTTATAGAGCATTCTCATTGGTCATGAAAGATATATTCTATAACTGTGGAGAGAAGTTTCAGCAAATATTTCAAATTTTTAACAGTGTGTACACTGTAAAACATTTGACTCATTTGCTGCATCGTCACTCCACCGCTTTTATAGAAAACGATTATTTCACCGTATTATGAAGCATTCTCATGGGTCAAAAGAGATATTCTATAAAAGCGGGAGAGTGACGATGCAGCAAAAGGGTCAAATTTTTTACAGTGTATGTTCAGTTCGAATCTGATAAGAGAAACTTGACTGCCTCCATATGAGAGTGGCAACATCCTACACTGTTTAAGAATTTTAAACTTTTGCTGCATGGTCACTCCACAGTTTTTATAAAATATATTTATTTTGACCAATGAAAATACTCCATAATACAATGAAGTAATAATTTTTTATAAAAGTGGTAGAGTGATGATGAAGTAAAAGTTTCAAATTTTTAATAGTGTATGTTCAGACTGTGATTTGACTGACAGTTTTCCAAACTACACAAAATGCGGAAATTTTCTATTCCAAAACTTGACGATAGTCGCTTGAACGATTAATTATACGAGTGTAGGAAGTGTAAAAAATATGACTATTTTGCTTCATCGTCACTCCCCCGCTTTTATAGAATGCCACTCTTTTGGCCAATGAGAATGCTCCATGATAGCCTGAAGTAGTCGTTTTCTATATAAGCGTTGGAGTGACGTTGCAGCAAAATATTCATATTTTTTACAGTGTACACTGTTAAAAATTTTAAAAGTTTGCTGTATCGTCACTCTACTGCTTTAATAGAATCTTTTTTTTGACCAATGAGAATGCTTCACAATACAGTGTAGTAATCTTTTTTATAAAAGCAATGGAGTGACAATGCAGCAAAATTTTCAAATTTTTAACAGTGTAATAGCCTGAAAAATGAACGCTTCTAATTGGATGATTGCTTCAAAAAGAATTTGAATTTTTAATGTTTTTGCCTTTTTAAAAAGTTCTAATCACAAGAATTTGATGAAATTCAAATGGGACCACCCGGTTATCTTACACTTTCAAACAAAAAAAGAATTATCAAAATCGGTTCATATTTAGGGAAGTTATGAGTGAACAACAAATACATACAGGTTGAAATCATAACCTCCTCCTTGAAGTCGGTTAAAAATTGAGTTATTAACTTTCAAATTTTCAGATTTTTTCACTTGATTTTGTTTTTTATTGAGGGATCTGTATAGAAATAAATAAAATTAGAGATTGAAATCAGCGGGTAATGACTTTTTTATGGCGAAACCCATTTTAGCCGGTATCGCTAAATCGGGGTATTACCACAGAGAATTATTTCATCTAAAATTTTTAGCTCACTTTTAGGTGTCGTTTACAAAGCAAAGAAAGAAATATTGAAATTAAACAGAAAGCAAAATATCAATTCATTATATCAGAAAAAGGTCAACACTAAAAATAATGCATCAAACGCCTAATCTCGTAAAAATACTGTTAGAGGTTGAACTACATTCAAAGGCCAAAACTAATAGTATCGGTATTCGAGGGTAAAAACATACTAAGAACTAGTTAAATGGCAGCGGAATGCAAACAACTAACTGAGCTATAATGAGCAAGATAATCGGTATTATGCAAGTAGTAATAGTAACGCAGCACCACAAGTTTTGGGTTAAACTCGAGCTATCTAACAGTGGACGCTGATTTCGTGATGACAGACTACACATACATGCAATATACTAAAATGATACTTATATGTGGTGAATGTCAAAGAAACGAAAGAGCGGCTGCGAAGATTTATTCAGAATGTTTCCCTATGGATAGACATTCAACGGATGAAACTATAACTGATGCATTTAACAGTCTTAGAGAGACCGACTCTCTTGCACCACGACCAAGAACATACTGACAGGCAAGGTGTAATGTTCGAGTGACACCAAAGGAGGTGCTGGCATTCGCCTTTTTTAAATCCACAACTGATCACGGTAAGAAAGATGATAGGTTTGTGGATACATACAGCATATCTGGTATTTATTGCATGCATATGAGCACATCCATACCATCCGACACTGCTACAAACGTTGATGCTGAGTGATCAAGTACGACGATTTAATTGTTGTAATGTAATGCTGTCCACTTTAAAGGAAAAACGTAGTTTCTTTGTGAAATTCTGTGCACAGAGAGCTCAACGTTTACACTGGCTATCATTACGAAAGCGTACAATGTGTATTACTGGTCTCTGGAAATCCCTCAAATCCCTCGCATAGTACGAGACTAGATAAGCTGATTAACGGACGAATGGTGCGGTACGTGGGGAATCTAGATTGTTGGACACATATTCTATGATGAAACCTTAACGAGCGATCGTACATTGCGCATTCTATAAAACACAGTACTTGACTGGTTTGAGGAACTAGCTATCCTAAATGCATGCCAGGTATTATCCCTGACTGACTGGGGTGTAATGATTGGAGTCAAATCTCATACAGCGTCAAATGTCCGTTTGTATCTAACCATCGAATTCAGTCAAAAGATTATTAGATATGATGATTCAGTAGTGGCCACGAGTTCGCTGGACTTGGATTTTACCTATGGAGTTGCATAAAGACATAGGATTATATCACAGAGACTATTTGACTGATTGATGTGAAGCAGCGCATCATCCTTTCTTGTTGCACAGGTTACGCCTGCTATGCTTCAACGTGTCCAGGACTTGGTACCGTCATGCGTTCATTTATGCATTGCCACAAATGGAGAACACGTTGAGCAGTATCTCTAGTAGATTGCAATGGCGGATCTAAGGAAGGGGGCGATGGGGCGATCGCCCCCCCCCCTTGAGCCCAGTAAAGGGTCTGAAAACGTTGCCCGCACGGGAAAAGGATTGGACTTAAACTCGAGACCGGCACGGGCCGCGCCATTTTTAAGTCACTGAACTGGGTCAGGTCTTTACACTTTCAGAGCCGGGGCGGATCGAGTCTTACTTTTTCCTGTAGAGCGGGATCGAGCCACACTTTTCTTTTCAGGGCGGGCCTGGCGTGGATTTCGTTCTTCCTTGAGGTAAACGCTCGGTCTAAGATCGAACCAGACCATAAGGGAGGAGAAGCAATGGCGGATCTAAGGCGGGGGGGGGCGAAAAGGCGATCGCACCCTTTAGAACCGCCATTGACGGATTCAAGGAAAATGCGCCTTGGCATTTTTCAAGGTGAAAGGGCAATCCCCTCCCCTTAGGCTAATAAAAGTTTCCTAAAAAGATATGCATCATCGCAGGAAATGAATTGAAACCTAACTCGAGTCCGGGGCGGGCCGCGTCTTTTTAATTTCGAGAGGCTCGGTTTGGGTCAAGTCTTCTCGCTTTCAGAACCGGGCAGTATCGTGATCATTATTTTTCTGCAGATTTGGGTCGGGCCCAACGGCGGGTCTGAGGGGGCGATCGTCTTCACTTATTGGGCAATAAACATTTCCCAAAAATACATGCATCCTTGCAAGAAATGAGTTAGATCCTAACTAGAATTTAGCGCCCCCCCCCCGGGCCGCACCTTTTTAAGTTCCCGGACTTCGGACTGTGTCTGGTCTTATCGCATTCAGAACTCGGCCGTCATTTATTTGATACTATCATGATCATAATTTTTCTGCTGATTTGGATTGGGCCTGACTTATTTTTCTTCCAGATCGAGTCTGGCCTGGAGTAATTCTTTTTAGATGTCTGCATTAGAGATGACACATGTTCAGACCTAGCCCGTGTCCGATACGAGATCGTGCTCTGTTTTTATGCTGGTCTACTGATTTGATTCGGACTCATTTTTTCTGAAATCTGAAAATGTTACGTATCGATGAATAGAAATGTCAAAAACTTTTTTTTTCCTCTTAAAAATTGGTACTTATTTCTTTTCCAATCAATGTCTTGCTATTTTGATAAAAATGAAAAAGAGGCACAATTTTTTTTTTTTTTTTTTTTTTTTTTTTTTTTTTAGTATTTGAATGCTATTAAAGAAACAAAACAAAACAAACAATTAGTCATATCTTCATCTATAGATTTACACTCCCTGGCCAAATTATTAGACGCACTCATATTTTCTTGTGCCGATTCATATTGGTAGCTTCATAGAGATATTACTGTGTCAATAGTTAAAATTGATTATATAATCATCTGTAGGATTGTAATAAATTATAAACATGCCAATGACTTTAAAATGATCTATTTTTATAAATTAAACTAACAATTGCTGAAATTGTAAAACTTAAAACATAAAACTAAAAAAATGTCAATATTTTTTGGAGCCTCCTTTGGCGGCAATCAGTGCCGCTATTCTTCGTGGCATGGTGTTAATACAAAATTGAAATGTTTCTTGCATGTGTGCGTGATGTTTCCAGACAAGGTTCAGTTTTTCTGTGAGCTGTGTTTTGTTCGTTATGAGCTCTTTGGCCAGTTTTTTCTTCATAAGCTCCCAAACATTTTCAATGGTATTCATGTCTGATGAATTACCGGAAACAGTTCATCACATGGATATTTTTTTATTAAAAGTAGGCCTTGACGGATCGTGCTTTGTAACAAGGAGCTTTACCTTGCAAAAATACAAAAGGTTCTTCATTTGAAAACCATCATTTTAGCTGTAGAATAAACTGATTTTACAAACCTCTTTATATTGGTCTTGTGAATTGGCTAAGAAGTCATAACAAACAAAACCCAGCTCATAGAAAATCTTATCCATGTCTGGAATCGTCGCCCACACATGCAAGAAACACCCCAATTTTGTATTAACAGCATGCCACGAAGAATAGAGGCACTGATTGCCGCCAAAGGAGGCCCCAAAAAAATATTGATATTTTTTTGAGTTTCAAGTTAAAATTTTTGCAATCTTAGCCATTTTTAATTTAATTTGCAAAAATAGACAATTTTAAAATCATAGGCATGTTTTTTATTTTTTATAACCCTATAAATGGTGTATATAATTATTTGCATATATTCACACAATAATATTTCTATGAAGCTAGTAATATGATTCTACACAAGGAAAAGGGAGTGCGTCTAATAATTTGGCCAGGGACTGTATGTTCAAGCATTGCCGACGACCGCCGATCTGGCACCTACGAAAAAAGTCGGGAATAATGAATTTGTGTTTAGTTCGATTTTTGTTTGTGGCAGAGATTGTTTTGCAATTGGATCTTTTATTATTATTATTTAGGTATGTAACGCGAAAAGAATATTTTCTTTTGATTTTATTTTGCGGTTACCGAATAATTTAAATTTCTGGTGTATGCAACGTATACAAGTCGTAATCGCTTTTCATATGGAAATAACTATAGTAATTATCATTTCTTTTGGGATCTCTGCTGATGCCGTAGCGGTAAGTAAATGTATTTACCATATTCTTGGGGCGATCGAGTAGTGTTTCCACTGTTCCTAAAAAAGTTTTGAACTTTAAAATTTTTAATTTGAGATTATTTTTTGGGTCATGCTATAACGAAGGCTTGTTATGAAGAATGAAATGGTTATAGTTAAAAATGTGCATTTTTTACAGAAAATTTAAAAATGTTGTTCGATTTGACAGATAATAGACAGTATTTTCTACAGGTTCCATGCATTTATTCATGAAACGCACTTCATTAATATGTCCATTGTCCATAATATTTTTTTACTAAAATAGAGACAACATATGAAAATCCTTTTATGCGTAAAGTATATTTTTATTTTACATCAAACTGTTCTTTTGATAATATTAAATTTAATGTTTCGTTTAACAGCCTTTTTTTAATATAAAAAATAGCTTTAAAATTATAATTACTTTTGGAACATTTTTATTAGTATTATGCAATTTTTTCTACTGTAAAATTTTATTATCGGGTTTTGCTCTTGATGCCGCAAAATGTTTTTGCCTCAGACGGGACCAGGCTGTGGAATAATAGAAATAATAAAGATAAATCCAAATTTATCTTTAGTCCACACTGACCAAAATTTCCCTGGTCGGGGTTCGGCTCGGAATGGAAGTTAAATTTCGGTCCGTGTCCGACCCAGCTTAGACGTATACATGTGCCCGTGCCTGTCCGAGTAGGCGAAATGGGTCCGAATTTTCTAACGGGCCAACAAAATTTGAATAATTTTTCCAACAGGCCGGGCCAATAAACAAAATAAACGGGGCGATCCGGCAAAAAAATTGAAGGGCCATATGGGCCGAACCCATAAAAAAAATTGCGGGCTCACTGGCCCTTTGTAAAGATTTAAGCAGCAACGTTAAAATATGAGCTATTTTCAATTATATGTATTTAATGAGAATAAATATGAATGTGCGTCATCAGTAGAAACTAGTTTGGCAACATCAATACAGAAATCTAACTTTTTACAGTGTAGAGATCAGCATCGGAGAATTATATTGTGTGTAACCCGGGTTTAATATTTGTTTAGCAGGCTCATACCGGCCCGAGAGCAGGCTTGCATTGCTTTTCTACATGTAGACGAGCTGGGCTGGAACTAGACTTAATTGTTCTCAAGATGTGTAGGACAGACAATATGCAGTGCCGTGCGAAAGGGGAGGCGAAGAATGCGGTCGGCCCGGGCTTGGAAGTTTAGGGGGCGCCAAATTTATGCTACCAGCGTAATTTTTAGCCTGTTACAAGAAAAAGTTGGGCCGGAGGGGGGGGCACCACATTTTGCTTTGCTCCGAGCGCAGTTTTCTCTTCGCACGTCAAATGAGTGCGGATTTTTCTACCTTCTCATGCTGTCGCTTCTAGAAATTCTATTCAAAACGATAATTTTCACAGTATTTTCTTAAACTGCTTATCAAAAAATGGATTACGTCATAGTTTTTGAATGAAAACTCCTGCTAATGTGATCCACAACATAAACATTAGTTAACCCGACCAGCAGCAAAAACTAGAAGTCAACCGGACCCAAACCCGACCCACAGCAAAAACTAGAAGTCAACCAGACCCAGACCCGACCCACAGCAAAAAATAAAAGCAATATGCGCCGCAGTGAAAATTAGCCCCGACCCACGCATTAAAGTTGAGTCTCCAAATTTCTAAAATCACCCCCCCCCCCCCTTGAGGACTCTCCAGATCCGCCCTTGGTAGATTGTTGCATTTGATGTATTCATTTTTTATAATAGACCCTTTTTACTTACCCATCATACGTAGTATAGGGTAAGTCTTGCAATCGTTTTGAAAATCGAAAAAAATTTTTTGACGGATTGACACGTTTTAGATAGTAGAGATTACGAAAAACATATTTTTAGAAAAAAATTTTTGCCTCTGTCTGTCTGTCTGTAAACGCTCTATCTCCCGAACAAATTGAGATAGAGACTTGAAATTTTGTATGTAGTTAGTATGTAAGAATGGGACGAACCCTATTTAATATCAGCAACCTCGATTATCCGGAACTATTTTTTTCGGACTCTCGAAAAATTCGTTCTGATGAAAGGTATATAAAAATTTTCGAATTTTTTTGTTCTAAGGAATGAAAGTAAAAGGCAATAAAATAGCACACATTTTGCATATAGAACGAAGTCGATCGGATTATTAGTTGCCGAGATATTTGTAATTTTGTTTTCCACATTCTTCGATTTTTCATGATCCTGTATTTCATTGAAATTTCAATTCAGAGGAGTATTTTAATTGAAAATGAGACGCTTAATCCGATGCAGTTAATTGTTAGTTAATAGAATTATTATTTTTGGAGTTATAAGGATGTTTCTTTTACGCAGTTCGGTACTACTTGAGTAGTTAGGCGTTTTATATAATTTGTCGAAATTGGTACATCAGCAGTTCTTTAATATAGCATTACTATGTATATTAACAATATATAAATTTTGTTTATGAATTGCAATGCATTGTATAAATAGTTTTCACATGTTTTATTTTCATATACATATCCATGATGGGTAAGTATTACGGTGGCCCCCAACGACTAGTTTATATAATAAATTGATGTTTAGTTTTCTGTTTAATTTCAATGTTTAATTCTTTAATTTGTATACAGCTACTAAAAATCACTAAAATCAGGTAAAATTTTTAGATGAAATAATCTTTTTTGGTGATACCCCGATTCAGCTATACAGACTAAGAATGGTTTCGCCGTAAAAAGGACATTACGCGCTGATTTTTATCTCCAATTACTTTAATTCATTTTTTAACTAATCCTTCAATGAAAGACAAAATCACCTGCAAAAATCTTAAAATTTAATAACTCTGTCACTTTTTCTAGTACAGAAGTTACACTTTATTGTATCTGTTATTATATGTGTAAACTTTTTACTGAATATAATTATAGACACTGGAGGACTGTATAAAAAGTTAGATTTTGAAATTTTTATAAAAATGATTTTTTATTTTAAATAATGCCACAACATGGATGTTTACTGCATTTGAAACGTTTTTGTAATTATATCTACAGTTGGCAAAAAAATTATTTGTACACTCTACTAAATAAAAACAGATATTTTGTCAAAAATAGTTTTAATACAGTCTGTTTACCGCACGCTTTAAATTACACAACAGAAAATTTCGATAAAGACGTAAAATAATTTTCTAATAGGAAAAGTTTAATAATTTCTTGCAAAAAAAGTATTTGTACATTTCTCCATCCTGATATGTACTGTGTTTTTTAGTGTTTATGGTTCAAAGGACTACTTATACAGAAGCTGTTAATATTTTTTAACTCCATATTATATTTTTCTGACATTTAATTTGATTTGCTCTTGAAGTAATTGAGAATAGAACCTAAAACTAGAGAGGTACCTCTAGATATATGAAATCCTATTATTGAGCATAATAAAAATTGAAACTCGCAACAAGAATTTGTAAAAGCTATTAAATTACCATCTACAACTATTGAATGCATAGTGAGAAACTATGAATAAATTAGATGCATCGAAATTCAATGAAAACCAGGACTTCTCAGCAAACTAACAATGAGGAAAAAAGGGAGTGTTGTTAAAAAAGCTTTAATTTTTTTCCTATGCGTTCGGTTCAAAAATTTGCTGGAGACCTTGCAACATCTTCTCGCATCAGAGTAATACCTCAAACAATAAGAAATATTCTTCTCAATGCAGACTTAAAAGGAAGAACCTCAAGGAAAAATCCATTCATCAGCGAAACAAATTAGGCGAAAACGCATTAGTATTCGCTTTCGTATACAGAAGTAAATCATTGGATTTTTGGAAAACAGTAATTTTTTCTGATGAGGGAAAATTCGGAATTTTCTTACTACCAAGCATTCGAAAAAAAAAATTGCCGTAAAAATAAAATTGTTCTAGATCCAAAACGTATACTTCAAACTATCAAGCATGGTGGGGGGGGGGGGGAATTATGGTTTTGGGGTGTATAGCTTCTAATGGAGCAGGACATTTAAAATTTATTGACAATGGAGGACAGGTTTAACATACATTTATGTGTCGCGACATAATTTATTAAACCGTGCTAAGAAATTAGGCGTAGAGGTAGCTTTTCACTTTCTGCAGGATATCGACCAAAGCATACTGCTGTGATCACCAGCACATGGTTACTACAATACTCGAAGACGACTGATAACTCCTCTAAAATCTCAAGACTGGAATCCAATAGAAAATTTGTGGATGCTATTGGATGCAAAAATCCGAAAAAAAAATATGTATCAGTAAAAAACAGTTTTAAAGAAGCTCTTATTGTGTCATGGAATAACATTAACCAGACCGCTACAAAAAAATTGGTGGAATCTATGTCACACCATCTAGAAGTAGTCATAAACGCTAAATGATTTCACACAAAATATTAATTTGTATCATTTTACTAAATTTTCCTTAATTATACTACATTAATATAGTGTACAAATACTATTTTTGAATTATATTTTTTATATTTGTTTATTATAATGTAAAAAATAGATTCGTTTAATTTTGTTTTTGCTTCTATAATATTATAATGCATTACATTAATGTACTACAATATTTTTTGCTCAAATATTTTGTTTAATTTCATTATAATTTAAAAAAATGAAGTGCACAAATACTTTTTTTGCCAACTGTATCTACGACTACGGTTGAGAAATTAAAGGTCCGCGATAATTAACATATATATGTATACTCCACCCATTATTTCTAATTCAATTTTGAAGTATTATAGGCATGTTTCCTATGTTGAGACATTGTCTTTATACGCAACAGTTATAAATGAAAACTAGTCGTTGGGGGCCACCGTAATACTTACCCATCATGGATATGTATATGAAAATAAAACATGTGAAACTATTTATACAATGCATTGAAATTAATAAACAAAATTTAAATATTGTTAATATACATAGTAATGCTATATTAAAGAACTGCTGATGTACCAATTTCGACAAATTATATAAAACGCCAAACTACTCAAGTAGTACCGAACTGCGTAAAAGAAACATCCTTATAACTCCAAAAATAATAATTCTATTAACTAACAATTAACTGCGTCCGATTAAGCGTCTCATTTCCAATTAAAATATACTTCTGAATTGAAATTTGAATGAAATACAGGGTCATGAAAAATCGAAGAATGTGGAAAACAAGATTACAAATATCTCGGCAACTAATAATCCGACTGACTTCGTTCTATATGCAAAATGTGTGTTATTTTATTACCTTTTTACGTCCATTCCTTAGAACAAAAAAATTCGAAAATTTTTATATACCTTTCATCAGAACGAATTTTTCGAGAGTCCGAAAAAAATAGTTCCGGATAATCGAGGTTGCTGATATTAAATAGGGTTCGTCCCATTCTTACATACTAACTACATACAAAATTTCAAGTCTCTATCTCAATTTGTTCGGAAGATAGAGCGTTTACAGACAGACAAACAGACGGACGGCAAAATTTTTTTTCTAAAAATGTTTTTCGGAATCTCCACTATCTAAAACGTGTAAATCCGTCAAAAAAAATTTTTCGATTTTCAAAACGATTGCAAGACTTACCCTATGCTACGTATGATGGGTAAGTAAAAATTGTCAAATAATTAAATTGCCAAAAACTTTAACAAATCAAAAACAAAATAAAATAAACATAGCAAACCAAATAAACATTTAAATATTATAAATATTTTAAGAAATACAAAAGAATTTAAGTTAAATGCATGAGAATGTCTCACCTCAGACCTTACCCAGTTTTTATAGCACACAAATAGCATTAACCACTTAATCGTCGCGCCCGAGACATTCACGGGCTGCAAGCTTTACGGCTTTTATTCAGAATTGTTTGACTCCCACCAGTTTTATAAAATAGTGTAATTGATTTTATTCTGGTATCATTTTACTTGTCATTAAATAAGATGAATATTTTTTTTTTCAAAAAAGTGGTGGAAATAATTAATTTGAATTTTTAAAGCGTAATTTAATGCGACCATTAAGGGGTTAAGAACTTACTGCATAAGTCATAGGCACTTACTGCAACTTACTCCTCAAGTCTTGCATTACATTATGCATGTAATGCTTGACGACTTGACGAACACTTGAAATAATTATTCCATTCCGTCAGTCAAATATAAAAATATCTGACTGATCTGACTGAAAAATCGAACACGTTCAGAAGTCTTTTTCTGCAAATTTCATTCTAGTAGAATCTTGTATTTTTATGAATTTTCGAAACATAAACCGACATATAGAATATCCGTGTAAAGTATTCCTCAAATATATTAAATTTTTCAATAAAGTTGTAGTATATGTAACTATGTCTAAGTGTTTATTCATATAATTATCTACAAAATCGAATATAGTGCTGGCGTTACCCTTCATGCACATTTTATGGTAAACTTAAATCTCCCGGAAAATATACCGAATCTTATCTAGACACCGCATTTAACTTTTAATTATCTAGTTGTGGTTTAGATAAATTTGAATTATGAATTATATGAAATAAAATGTTAAATGTAGCATCAGCAAAGTAAATATGGGAAAACAATTTCTTTTCTATTCTGTTATCATATTTAGAATTGACAAATTTAAATTATCTTTGTTATTTCAGCGAGACAAAAAGAAACAAGAAACTACCATTGACAAGAAGAAACTAAAGAGGTTTGTCATCAGAAGAAGGTGGCAGGTATGTAGATAACAAATGATATCTTATTTACAGAATTATATCCAAAGAGCATATTCTTAATTTGGGCTCAAAAATTGCGGGGGCAGTAATCTTCAGGATCTTTTGTTAAGTTTATCCCCCTCTCCCCCTATTATGATGTACGCACGAACACACTTAAATACTTATAAAATTCTTGACAGACCAGGAGGCCGCAGTATAGACAATCACCTCATTCATTTCACGGCTGAAATTCCAGTATTAGTTAAAACTCGATTCCCATATTAAAACGCAATCTGTCTGCCTTGGTAGAAAGCACCTAGAAACTCGATTTTAGCGATTGACTCGTGGGTTTATCCTTGTGTTTTCCTCCTCCCAGTTCTCCATATTTTCATAACTTTGGGTGCAGGAAAACATAATGGTAAACCTATGAGTCAACAGCTAATATCCGGTTTTCAAGTGCTTTCTTCGTAGATATGACTTGGCATACCAATTGTGTTTTAATATGTAAATGGGGTTTTAACCAATTCTGGGAATTTCAGCCGTGAAATCGATGAGATGAGTGTGTGTTGCCTCCTCCCGGTCTATAATGCTCAACGGAAAAATATGGAAAATTCATAAATTATACAATTCATGTTTTAAAAATATATATTTAAAAGTAATGAGAGCACAACGTTATATGTTATGTCTGATTGAATGTTCAATGGGAAAAAAGTTCAAACAAACTTAAAGTAGTTCTTAAGTTTCCTACTCAACAAACGCGGAACTTTCTGGCAATTTTTCTGATTCTTTTAAACGTAAAAGCATAATTGGCAGGCCTGCTATTGAAGTGATCTGAAATCGAATTCAATTTTCCTTTTTACAATAGATGAATTACCTATCGACCTATAAACGATTTGGTCTCGTGATAATAGGTTTCTCTCCTTTCGTATAGAAATTTGGCTAAAACGCCAACTTTGACGATATTTTCTGGACGAATCTTTGCGTTTACCAAACAATGAAAAAATATTCTCGAATACATGGTTTTTGAAAAACATCTGCTGATAATTTCCGGACAAAAATGAATTAAAAAAGGTATCGTAAAATTTCCCCTTCGAATTTAAGAACAACCTTATAATTAAAGTTTGTTAAAGCCTTGACCTTTGGACGATTTTTTTAAAATGATGGTTAAGATAAATATGTTTAAAGCCTTCATTAAGGTTTTAACAAATTATAGAAAATTTTAATAAAAACTCGAGCTAATGTTCTGATGGTAATGACTTAGAAATTTTGCTGCGATGCACTTACGACCATAACATATAATTTAACCTTAAAAATTAAAAAAAAAGTTATACTGTACTTCGAAAATTTTGAACTCAACTTCTTCACAATCTCACAAAAGAAGTAAGATAAAACCAAAATCTAGTGCATTGATTATAGATTATGAAATATTTCCCAACTTTATTATAAATCTCATTTTTCATACAATGAAATGGGATTGCCAAATAAATAGTATTAAAAAAACAATCTATTTTCAAAAATTCTTGCACATGTGGCAGATAGTGTATAAGAATTCTTTTGTGCTATCGTGTATACGATAGATAGTACTTTAAACATATCGCATGGTAAAGCTAAATTTTAAATAAACCGGAAAAGTTATAAAACAGTCGAAAGTGCTTTTTAAGAAGTGTTTTTTCTGCCTCTCTTTAGACATCAATACGTATTTTTTCTATTTAAGCTTGTATATATATGCTTGATAGTCATCACACAATATACAAAACTTTACTTTAGCTAGAAAATGTGCAACGTAACTAAAAAAATGTAATTACAGCTTCTTGGTGGTAAAGTATCTTTTTTGTGCATGGGGGAGATATGAATATGGGTTTTTTATGTTCTAAAAGTATCTTTTAGTATAATAAAACATAGTTCGGTTGCAAAATGCGAAAAATAGTTAAAAATACATTTTAGGAATTCATACCCATAAATTGAAATGTTTGATTTCTTTCGTGCAGCTCTGTATATGACCTTAAATTTTATACTGACCATCAAATACAGTGAACTTTTACTTAATGATGTTCTTAAATCCAAAAGGGATATTTTATGACATAAGTTTTTATTTATTTGTTTTCGGAAATGCATGAAACTAGCAGGTATTATTCAGAAACTATCTAATCGAAATCATTTTGACTTTTTTTACAAACGCTATGGATCTTTCAATAAATAATGTGCAGTAAGTGCTTTGAACCGAATTTCTGAACGAAAGAATAGTCACTCAAACAACAGTAAAAAAGTTTGTCACGTGATCAAAATAGCTTATAACTGAATAGGTAATTTATTGATTAAAAAACGGAAAACAGTGTTAAATCACCTCCATAAACTGGTGTTCCATTTTTTTTTCTTTCCGTTAAAAAATGATATCGTAATTATGTCAGCGCTTTGCGCTTGTTAAGGAGAGCAGTTAAGAACAGTCTTAAACTTAAAAATGCCCCAAACATCTGAAAATGTATTTTCAACAGTTATAGTTCATAGCCCCAGTCATGTAAACGAACTGTTTATATATGCTGCTTATAATTCATATTCTATAGAAAGCATGCTGTCCACCTCAGTGGCACACATCAATTTCAGAGTATTCGATATATAATTATTTTTTTATTAAAATACGAGGGCAGTATAATAAGTACCTCGCCTCGGACAGAGGTAATGCTTCTAGAATTTAACTCTTTGTGCACCGACGGTACTTTAAAATGCCATTCAAGAAAACGTTTTACAAAACTTATTTATTCAGTCTGTTAATAAGTTTTTTGTCCTTTCCACACAAAACACTCTCGATCAAATTTAGATAGAATAGAGAAACAGTTGAAACTAAATATTTTCAAAAAGTGGTACAGTAGAACCCCGTAAATTCGGATCGGTTTGGTCAAGCGATTGAGAAACGATTTGGTTAATTTCCATGGCATAAACTTGTTTCATCGTCATATTCTGAATAAAAAAAACTTTTTTCTGAAATCTTTTCGGAAGAATATCTTAAGCTTTCTTATTTAAACTCTTATTTAAACTACACCCAACAAACTACTAATGCTCAAGCAGATGCGTGACCGTACGGCTCACAAAAGGTATAGAAAACTGGCACAGTAAAAAATTACAATTTTTTATTACAAAGTAAACATGTTTACTGTCTGTAAATAATCAATAAGTTAAACATAAAAGGGATTTTCTGTACGTATGCTTTATTTTATTTCATTTTTTTACTCTCCGGATTTTCGATAATCCGGATTGGATCTGGTCCCAATTAATCCGAATTATCGGGGTTTTACTGTAGTTTTATTACTCATTTTTATAGGTATCTTTTCTTTCTATAAATAAAATTATATGAAACTTATTAAACTACAAAAGCGTTTCCATTTATAGAAGATCATGATACATTTAAACTCATTGCTTTTTTTTAAGAATTGTGAAATTTTCAAAAGAGCAATTTTGGTTGATTAATCTGATTATTGTTGTAAATATTTCACAAACAATTTAACAATCGTTATATTTAATCATTTTTAACAAAAAAAGTATCTAAATTCCATTGTAGTATTATCTAAAAATTCCAGTATACCTTCAGATATTAAAGAAAATATTTATTGAGGTAGACCAATTTCTAGATAAATAATTCGTCAGATAAAGGGTTAAAAAATGATTTATTCCGTAAAAATGACCTTTCGTATCAAACATGGTATTTGCCAAGTCACTTTGGGGCTTAGTTTTGAATAGAGCAACTTTAGTGATATTTCGACAATGGAAAAAATTTAATATTGAACAGTGATGTAAAACCTGTTTTTGAAAAAGAAAACAATTTATGAGATTAAAGGGAAGCTAAATAAAGTTTATGGGGACTCTACACCTTCATTATGAACCGTAAAATATTGAGCAGCTGAATTCAAACGCTGTTGTACAAGAATCTTTAATGAAGAACGTCCAGGTATCTTATGTTTCAAATTTGAAAAAGTAGCTCGGTGGAAAAAAAAACTTGGCTCTAACGATGAGGCTATTGCTGAGACAAATGCCCATTTTGAAGGGTTGGAGAAATCTTAATTTTTAAAGGGGATAAAAAAAATAGAAAAACGTTGGGCTAAGTGAAACAAACTCATAGGAGATTATGTTGAACAATAAAGTACATTTTTGACATAAAAATGTTTCTTGTCAAGGCCAGGTACATATCAAACTGCCATCATAGTTTAAATTTTGTGCAAAATAATTGCATTTATATGCTTTAATTTTGGACTAATTCAAATCTTATTTTCATAAACACATAAAAATGTATAATATACGCAGACATTACAAATGAAATTGCAATAAAAAAATTATTTTAAGGCTGTTGTAGACGCTGAAATTATTGATTTATTATTATTCAAAAGCTGTATATTAGCTGGCATGATATGTACCCCGTTTGCAATTAAAACTAATCTGATGTGGCAATCCCAAAACTTTCCTCTCTTTCATATTAATATTTCAAAAGTCACTACCACAGGGTCAAAATTAAATGTCAATCTATGCTCATCGTGAAGATTCTAAAAGCATGAAATTCCGTGCATTAGTTCTTAAAATAGGACTATTGCGGATATCGGGGAAAAATGGAACATAAAAGTGCCACTTGTCGGGCGATTTATTGAAGAATTTACATAAATGTACTCGAAAAGCTTGCTTACTTAATTTGGCTTTAAAAAGGACTTCTGCTTCAGAGGGGGGGGGGGGGGGGGGCTTAATTTTTTTTCTAATTGACTAATTTTTCGAATCGACTTCTACTGGGAATAAGACGGTAATATAATACTATAATATAAGGGCATCTTCAGGGGAAGTATCTTATAGGGAGAGGAGTTTGATTTTTACAAAGCTTCATTTTTTTTTTTTTTTTTTTTTTTTTTTCAATTCGACTTAGCGAAGGAATAGATATAGAACGATAAATTTACACTATAATGTAGAAGGATAGATGTTTTCAAAGGGAGTTTGAGGAGAGGAGAACTAAATTTTAAGGGGTGGGTTTAATTTTTAGGAGAGCTTAATTTTTTAAACTGATGGTGAGGTTAAGACTACCATTCCTTTTAGCGAAAAAATGTTTGTTGCCATTTTTAACAGTTTCCAACAAAATTGAAGTGTGTTTATAATTTCGGTTAGTCTGCCCATCTGTTTGCGGTCTAACCCCCACAAATATACTCGGATTGCCCTGAAATTTTTGGACGTTATTCACATGAAGTATTAATTTTCAAATGAAGTTTTTAGCACGATTAGTTGATTTACAGGTGCAATCAAAAGTTTACGTTACAACCTATTACGACCTATGGAAAAAATAGTTTCAAATGAATTTTAAAGATACCCTGTTAAACATATTAAAATTTATATGCATTTACGAAGTGCACCAAAATGTGCATTCTGCAAAATATGCGGTGAAAAAAATAGCTATTATTCAGTTTCAAGGCTTCACAAAAGAATTTTATTACATAATAAAGAGGAATATTCTGTGTCACATATTTTAACTATAACAAACAATTTTATGAATAATAAAATTGATATACGTCGCTGGTAGACGGTAGTTGAGGGGTTCGAACCCAATCGCGCCCCGTCGCTCTAACCATTCGGGGTTTTCTTCGAACCTAGCGTAAATTTCCCCTAGAGCCTACATCCCTGATGCTGATAATCGACCTTTATAAATAACACAATTAGTTTTTTTTTTCCCTCATAGATCGTAATGTATCGGATGAGCATCCTTGTAATTGAATCGTAAAGATAAAGACCACACAATCATTTTAGACACCGAACATGCCATAGTAAACGCCAATACAATACATAAATTTCATTGCAATCTGCCTATATTTACGCAAGTTAGAGGACGGAGAGACAAGCCAAATTCATAAACGCTTTTCAGTCACATTTAAAAGTATTAAAAAGAATACTTCGGTGTCTTGTTTTTTTCTTTTGTTAAAAATTACTTATACTGTTTAAAGTTATAGAATGTTTCCTCTTATTTACCAGCAACTTTGAACTCAAAAAATTTATAAAATATCAATTTGAATAAACTATTAAGTATTCTATTTTGAAACATTCGTTACTATTTTACCAAATATTTTCAGTTTCTATAGATGGCTAAATAGAACTACACAGATTTGGATACCTATTAAAATTTTATGAAAAATTAGCTTTATTATGTTAAAATACAGAGTTATAAAATTTTCAGATTCATTGAAATGATGAAAGTACACCTTTTCAGGATGAGATTTTCAGGACTTTGAGTTCTAATGTTTCCGTGTAGTATTCTTCGCCTTATTTAATCACAGAAATTCTGCAATAAAATACAAATGTTGCTATTTGAAACAGTGGAACTCGATAATGACTATGCATATACGTTGTATGTCGCTTGTCTTACACAGTTAAGGAAGACTAAACACACTTAAAAAAATACTTGAATAATTTATAATAAAGGTGGAACAAGGTCATAAGTTTCCTGAACTGAGTATTTCTTTGCAGGTAAACTTAAATGACGAACGTAAAGGAAATTTTTCTAATAATATTTAACATAAAATGATTGTTAAATATCATCAGGAAAACTTTATTCAATGGGTTATACGTTATTGACGCACTAAATTGTACGTCATTTAATACATATATATTTATCCTGCATCACTATAGTTAATTTGTTTGCCTTAAAATGATCAAGCTTATCTAGCTTTAGAATTTTTACTTTTTACTAAAAAGGAAGTTCGAAAGAGATTGATTCAATTCATTTGTTCTTTAATTGAAGTAATGTAAAAAGGCTTTTAAGGAAATCTGCAAAAAAACTTAAGCAGTTTAGAGAGGAAAATACCTCAATCATGTTTTCAAGGACTTTGAGATATAGCCTTATTTTAACTAAACAATTGTAACGATAAACAATCTGGAGTAACTACACGATTGAACTTTGTAGTTTTATGCAATATCTGGATTTCATGAGTTTACAAAGATATTTTTTTTCCGGCTACCAGTTGAAATATTCAGAGATAAGAGATAACAAATCTGAAAACAAAATAGTTTTTTTTGTTTCTCCCCCCCTCCCCAAAAAAGGCAATAAGTAAATGATAATGCGATGTTTCGTTTTAAAATTTTATATCGGGAATTTAAGCGATTTTTTTTGGTAATTTTCTTTTATTTAGTCATTATTAATAAAATTCTGTCCAATCCATTTAAAGCAATTATTTCTACAAATTCTCTAAAATGTATTAAAATAATACTTGGCAAAATGTTGTTTACAATGAATTTTTATAAAATGATTTTTTTTACTACTATAATATTCTTCTTTCTTTAAATATCTGTACTTCATAGAGAGGAGCGTGCTCACCTGTCACGCGGACAGCCCGAAATCAATTCGCTGTTACAACCAGTGGCGCCAACTTTTGAAAAATATTGTGTTGGCTCAAAAAGTATTATGTGGGCTCAAAAGTATTTTGTAAAATGGTGCGACCAGTTTGTTTTTCTTTTGAAAGGTTGACAGATGGTGAAATATGGCAATTTTAAGACAAGCTATCAGGTTTTAATAAAGCTGTAGTTTTATTAAATTATATTATCATATGTTTTTCCTTTCAAAGACACTTATATTTAATGTAATTTCATGATATCAAATTGAATTAGAAGAAAGTTAAACATAGTAGATAAACATTTAATTATTTGGGATTTATGGGTGTTAGTCGGAGAATTAAAACCCATAGTCATTGACAGAATGAATTTTATTCTAAGGAAAAAATGAATAATAAAATAATAACTGGAACAATAAAAATTGAGAATTATGAGAACTATGATTTAATATTACTGGATGAGTTTGGACCCACTGGTTCCAAATATGTGTATTTTCTAACATTTATTGCTTTAACCCTTTGTACTCAAGAGGTGACTCTCGCTCACCACTAGTGTTGTCAGGAGTCCCTCGTAAATCGGGACGCCAAATGCTGTGGACACCCCTAATATCTAACAGTTTATTTCGCCATTTTTTATCGGATTATTCGGCCATTAGATAAGGCGATGAAAATTAGTTTAAAATACAGAGCATTTCGAGCACCTATTTACCCGGGACATCTACATTGCATTTTTTATGAAATGAAACTGATTATAAGTATTATACAATTTTAATAAAATGAATAGAAAAAGTATTAGTTTATTAAAACCCGCAGATTACCAATTGCCTATTAAGATGTTATTTTTTACGAAAATTCTGTTTCGTATGGGATTTATTTTTCTTTCCCTTTTTTATTCTTTCCAGCATTATTCAAAAGTGTTATCACTTCGATTTATCTCTCTGTACTCTACCTCTCGCAAATATACTCTAATTACCATGCTAGTGTATATGTTCATTGGTAAAAAGGGAGTGTATAGAAATTATAGTTTGTTTACAGGGCTACTCAACAGAATCTTACTTATTACTTAATAAAAAATCATTGGAGGTATAATTTAATTATACTCCTGTGTTTCAATGAAAATGAAATTCTTATATATAATTGAAGCGAACTACAAGATGCTTATTCGAGGATATGACGTGTGTCAGGTTCTGAGGAAATATCTACTACAGGACTGGAATTTGTTATTTCTTTATCTTAATATTTTATGTATTATATGGGCTGTGTACCGATTTTAAGGTGACGTTCCTTCTTTGTTAAAGCGGGAATTGACAGGTGATCATGTGCAGGTGGTGAGGTGAGAAAAGGAAGATCGCTGAAAGGCGTGTTCATCCTTCAGTGAGGTATGTGAATGATGAGCAAATAAGGAACATCCCACGAATCAAGAAAACAACGTGGAATGCGTGCAGTGGAGGAACTACGCAGGGGGTTTACATTGGGGAAAAGCAGTGATTTGAGAAGGACAGGTTTTGTCTGAGATTTTGAGCAGTTCGTGTCTGGAGGTCGCACCTTCAGTGCAGGGTTGTACGGACGTCCCTGTATCTAGTGCTCTTGGCCGAATAGCGTAGGCTGAGAACCCATTTGTCGGGAGATTCGGAATTTATTTCCGGTAAAGTGAATCTAATGAGTGTAGAGTGAGGGGGAGAAGGTGTAATTTGAACAGTACACAGCCAACCTTTTACTGTATTTAATTTAATGTTGAACCGGATCACCTATATCCGAGTTGTAACTGTATATAGTGTACTATAGTGTGTACATAGAATATAAATAAACTGTTAATTTAGTTAATTGACATCGTTGGTGTTCATTTACACAATCCTCACAATGGGTGACCGATATCATCTAATAATATCGGTTGTGGCAGCTATAACTACTACGGACTTTCTTCAAAGTTGATATCCGTCCGACGTGATAGCACGTCCGACAACGTGCATAACAGTACATTTATAGTTTATTTATAAGGGACGCTCAATATAATTACAGTATTGTTTATGAGTGATAAAAACTCGAGATGAGTTTTTAGATAAGGTGTGCGTTTTTATGCTTAAATATATAAATATATTTTTATACAAAGAGATTTTTTTTTTATGAGAGAAAGAAAATCGCTTTTTACTGTGTTTAAAAATATTATTGCCCCTTAATATTCTTTAAGCAAAATATAAATGTCAATCAATTATATGCCTTAATTTATAGTGAACAAATTATATCTGGTAGGAAAGTAAAATGCTTTTGTTTTATTTATTTCTTAATTTCGTCTGAATAAAAAGAAAGTTTCGTTTAGATTATTTGTCTGTTGTCTTTAGTCAAAATTGTATTAATGCTCAAATTGATAATTTATAAAATGCTTATGTATAGACATATACACAAAATAAATATCATACTTGAACTTCAAGTATGTTTAAAATTGTTTAAACTGTTTTTGCACGAGAAAATAAATTTTTCTTCCGCTTTCAATCTTAAATATCATCTCTTGTTTATAAATAAATCTGAATAGTGCGTAAACAAGATTCGTCGGGGTTCTTTATAATTTTGATAACTTCTGTTTGTTTCTTACTTGATGTAAAATTTGTAAAATTTGCAATCTTTGATTTTTTATTATTAAAACAAATTTAATATTTTATTAGCTATGTTTGAATATATGTCTCACACAAGATTTTTTAAAATCTTAATATGACTTCTGTCTCAAAATATGCTAACATGAGGTTTTTTTCTTTTTCCATGGGAAAAAAGAAAATTTTCTAAGGTTTCAAATTTGTTCATGTAAAATAATTACTCTTAAAAATATAAAGCTCATAATTACACATTAAAATATGTGTAGTGGTGGTTAAAAGAATACGTTTAGACTCATAAATTTCCAAATACACGCCCTGGCATGACAATTTAAAAATACATAGTGTTGCGAATGGGCTATATATTTTTTTATTTAAAACTTCTTGATTCGTACCGCATTTCTAAAATGGTGAAATTTCCATTTCTTTCGCCTTAATGAATGCTTCATTAAATAATGCGAATTTTACTATTTAAATAACTGGTATCAATCAAGAAATCTGAATTTTAAAAAGTAGCCCACAATCAACACTGGATACAAATTTACTTGTGTAGTGCATTAAGTGTCTTAAGAATGTAAAATGTTGTCAGATATCTCAGAGATACAGTTTAACGTGTACAATGCAAATGAGCACACGCATATATCTTTGTAATATACAAACAAGAAATATTTTGTATGCGTAGCATATAACTTTATAGTTTGGGATATAAATTTTGAACTATTCTTATAGCCACAAAACAAATTTATATGAAAAACAAATATATATTTGTTTCTTTTACTTCCTTACTTTACTTCTTTTACTTTAAATGGGCAAACTTAAAAATATCTTGTGCATTTTATTGCTACAGAATCTTTTCCTTAACTTTTTTCAAATTTTTATGTATTCTTTGCAACTAAACTCCTCTAAGTTAATTTTTATTGATGGATCCTTAGAAATTGCAATTTTGTTTTGAAATTTTTGTTATTTTCAGCTTGATATTGAGAGTCTGAAATGCAGCATTGTGTATAAAATGGGATAGATTTTTGGCTGAATTTTCTCAATGGTTAATAGAACTTACTCTAAGAAAATCAAAAGAAATGTAATAAAACGAAAAGCTTTTTGATCGACAAATATTTAAATTAAAAATTAAAAAAAATCCAGAATTCTTATTTTATTTCCTAAAAACATCCAGAAGAAATTTTTTTTGAAAAATGACTATTATTTTAATATATTTATCTACACTAAGCCAATAATATTAACCGTAAAAGGCTCCAATTTGTTAAATATGTGAACTACAAAACTCCCTACTTCGTAAAATTGCAATTCTAGATTCATCTGGATTCTTTTTTCCCCTTCATTGAATCATCCCCTTGATAGAAGTCAAGTTATTGAAAAGCTCTATTTAAAAAAAAAGACTGTATGGGTAATTTTAATTTCAATCTTGTTGCTATTTTATGTGCAAAAAGTTAATCACATTTACATTTTTTTTCCTTTCAGAAAGCAGTAAATGCTTTGATTGCTCTCATTAGGATGGGTGCTACAATATAATCCAAATTGTTTGGGTTGAAGGTAAGTTTTTTAAGTAATAACTGTCTTAAATGTTAGTCTAAGAATATTGGATTGTCTAATACGAATGGTGTGTGCATGCATTCTTATTTTATAACTTCAGTACAAAAATTCCCATAAACATTTAAACAGACACAACTGTAAATTTTTGAAGTTAAACTAAAAAATATGTGTTTGTTGATCTTTTTTTAAAATGTATATAGTAAGTTCTACCATAATTTGGAAACAAAAAACATCATCTTCTAATATAACTTATGTAAACTGTTTTGACTATCATTATTTTTCAGTTTTTATATATAAATTTAATTTTTAATAAAAGAAAATGCATGAGAATTTTTTTATTCTAAACAGCAAAGTTGTCCAAGCAAAAACTCTAAACAATGAACATTATAATTCATGAAAAAAAAAACCATAAAATGAATATTGTATTACGTTAAATAGCTGTTATTACTAAAGTTTTGAATTTTTTATATCCTGTATTTACTGAGTATATGAAAAATTAGATTTCAAAGATTAAATGAATAAATGTGAATTTCGTATTCATAAAGCATTGTGTGGTAGCTTGAATGACTGCAATTCTTAGCATATGCCTAAATTTTATTTTATACACTCGTGATCTTCTTAAATGCTTTAAAATATCCCGAGAAAGGTGATACAGAAAGGCTATCTTTATCTTGAAAAATTGTAAATATCTCTTAACTTCATACTACAAATTAAAATTATATACTTTTTAAAGGGCAATGCGGTCTTGTATGACAAAATATTAAGACTACTCGACTATACTGTGTTTTTGGAAGCATAGTGTTTGATTTAATGAATTATACATGGGCTCATACATTTAAAGTAAAATTTGAAGTTAGTTAAACTTGATAAAGCAACATGAATTAAAATCAAAATAAATATGAAGTGGGTCCATCCCCCAAATATTAATGAAACTCTAAGATTCTGTGATAATCATTAATAATCTAAAAGTTTATCATTTTTATTTATGATTGCCTTATATTTTATATATAAGTTTCGCAACATTGAGAAATTAATTGGCGATTAAATTTGATGGTTTATTTACCAATAAAAATTCATAAGATTGCAAGCAACAGCCGATGGGAAATGGAACCGAAACAGTGAGAAATGCGTAAGGAAAAAGAGGTTTTTGTGGAATATTTCCAATAATCTGATAATGGGGGAGTGGCGAATTCACAATTAATAACATTGTAGAAATTTTTCCAACTATGAAAGGCTTCAAGAAAGTTAAGTTCGTGCATAGAAATAGATTATTAGATAGTACTAAAGTAGTGTTATTAGTAGTAGGTTAATAGTTATTTTAACCGAACTGAAGCCGAAAGTACAGTCCTTGCAGACATCTATATGTATTATTTTGAATATTCCATTTTGAATAAATTCTTTTCCTTTCTGAATTCGCTATGTTGATGACACATTCAACTTAATGCACACTTTTCTTCATAATATTGATAATACTCTTAACACTATGAATTCTATTGATAGCAATATTAAATTCAGTTATGAAACTGAAAATAATAGTTCTTTCGACTTTCTGGATACCCTTGTCATTCTCATTGTAAACGGTTTTTCTATATACATCTATCGTAAAAGCTTCGCTGTTTCTTTGCCTCCTCATGCTCGTTCTTGTCACTTAATAAATAAATAAGTCCAATTGTCACTTAATAAATAAATAGTCCAAATAATGACCGCCTTATATGTCTTCATAAATCATGCCATTAATATTTGCTCTGATTCTCATGTCGCTACAATTAGGCTAAAACAATCTGTAAACCTACTTCTATTCATGAACCGTAACTAACTTGAAGCGTTTCTTATTTATAAAAATTTTAACAAATATTGTTAATTGTGAATTCGCCATTCCTCTATTATCAAATTATTCGAAATATTGCATAAAACCTTTTTTTTTTTTTTTACTTATATATTTTTTACGCATGTCTCGCTATTTCGGTTTCACTTCACATCCATTTTCCTATTGGCTGTTACTTGCAATAATCTATTTTCTTTGGTCAATAAACTTTAATTCCTATCTCTCCTATATAGGTGAGCAAACTTCCGCCCTCCATAGCACTGAGGACTGTAAGCTATATACTACCAAAACCGGTATGCTTGAAATTTTAAGCAATTGGTGCTTTTAACGTTGATATTTTTACATTTCTAAAACATTCATAGAATTTTTTGAATTAATAGTGTTAAGTAGGCCCATAGTATACAGAAAGATGCATCTATAAAATGGGCCCAATCTGATTTTTTTCACATGCGTTATGTATTTAAATGAATACAAAATAATTATTTACTCAATAACGTTCAAACATGTAAAATTATGTATTACAAATATTTTAAATTAGATTACAGCACATTTATGAAATGTTAGTAAAAAAAAGTAATTGTTACCAGAAACATTTTTGTATGGCAGTGCCCAATGTCTTAAACAGCGACCAAAACTTTTTAACTTGAAGAATTTAAAATGGTTAGTTTTCTTTTATAATAATAACGAATCATTACTTAAGATTCAAATGTCTCGTAAACTGTTTAAAGAAAATTTTTCTTTCTTTCCAGATAACTTGGTGACAGCAGAGCCGCGAGTGCGTGCCACAGCTACCCATTCCTTTCCTTGATCCCCAGTCCTCTTGAATGTGATGCTGGAGTATCGTCAATCTGAAGTGGGTCTATCTCTCAAATATGGACGAGCCTAACATCCAATTAAAGCAGACTTTATAGGAAAGAGTCCATTTCATAAAAAATGATGCGCATGGAGTTTTAATCATACAGATGGGAAATATGTGTGTATTAATGTGCTCACCTGGAAAACATGTCATTGAAGTTGCAGCAAAACGTTACACGCACATGTAGATGTTAACCTTCAGGCCAAGGTTTAACTTCAAAGCACTAATCAAATGTTCTAGATGCAATTACACTACTTACATAAGCATATGCTTTCAAAATCAAAATTCCTTAATTACATATTCATTGACAAAGAAAAGTCAAGTCTTTAGATTCTAAGTGAATTTCTTGTGCCACTATTTTGCCTTTTTGCCAAAAAATAAATCATTTACATCAAATTTTTGTTATCATGAGATAGAAAGAATATTTTGATATTGTGAATCGTTACTTTATGGAATAATTTCAAAAAGTTTCGGCTCTTAGATCTCTCCAGCATGTTTAGATAGACGTTATGCTACTCATAGTCAGGCTTTAAATCTCCCCATGATTCAAGGTTGCAGCTCAAAATCTTTGCAGCTTAGTTTTTATTGCCTATACTAATGCTGAAAGACACGATTTAAAAAATACTTAATCCGTAACATTTTTTATATATTTCTTCGCCAAAATACTGGGAAGAAATCCCCTCGGAAAGTTTGAAACTAATGCGGCAGAAGTGAACTTTAGTAGAAACCTGAAGCGTCATCCGGATTTAACTTTTGCTATCAAATATATCAAAACTATCTTTGAGTCTTTTTGTAAAGGAGAGTCTTTCTTTCCTTTTTTTTTCAAAATTTATAATGTTCTTTGAAATCATTTTTATCACTGCATAAATTATGCTTTTAAATATCATGTTTTGTATCTCTGTTTTTGAAAATAAAGACTTTTCCTAAAAATACTTCTAGTGAATCATTGATTTTTAAAAACATTTTAATATATGTTGAATACAATTTAGTGATTCATGCAATTTTAAAATCTCTCCAGATATACACATTTAAACCTTTCCAATTTATGTCCAAAATAACAAAGTCTTGTAAATATTATTCCCCATGTTATGAACCACTTTTGCTGATATTCTTTTTTAACTCTTTTAGTGCGAAAGTCGACATAAGGGTCCGAGTGAAATTCTCTAAAATGAGATATAAGTCAATCGGATATAAGTCTGCCAGAGGTAAAACAATTCAATAAATCCTGTTATTTTGTGATTTTCATCAACTGTGAATAAAACAGAAACTTTTTCTGTTGTTTTTTATTAATTTCTTTTTTGGTCAAAATATACCGCACAGGGTATTAACCCTATAAAACAAATTCCGTTCTGAAAGGGTTAATCTTGCATATTGTTTTTTAAATGAATTTCCACAAAAAATATTATTCTAAATAAAACGGAAAGAAAATACCGTTTGATCTTATTTTAAAAATATATTTGATCTGTGGATCGTTTTATAGAATTTTGGAAACTAAAAGTATATTGTAAATACTGACTTCGTAATGATTAATAATTTTCTTTCAATAAGAAATATGGCGAACAGTGATTCGACAATCTATCTTTTTTACTCTAATATTTGTGTGCTCATACATAAATTTAAAAATAGGTCTGTTAGTACCACGCATATGCAAATAGATATACCTGTATATGGGTCATTCTCTGATAAAGGGAAATTTTATGTCCTTGGCTAAAAAATGTGAATTAATCAAGTCAGCTATGAATGTTTTCATTTTTTGTGAACATTTCTGTTTGAATACTACATTGTTCAGTAACTTAAATATGAAAATAAAAATAATTTCAATATCTGAAAACGCTGTAAAGTTGCAAGTGTCATTACCATAACTTGTCGCAAAATGAAAATTTTTGAATGCAAACCCTTATTGTTAAGATTTGGAAAGCTTTAGAAAAAAATGTAATGATTATATGGGTATATTTGATATTTCTCCTTTTTATACATTTAACACCTTACATAAAACAGAAAACATTTTCATTGATTATACTAGTGATGCACAACCTTTTTGACAGAAAATCGTTTGCCACCAGAATATTTGAAAAGCGATGTTTGTTTTACTTAATAGCAAAGTTTCTGACATTATTATAAGGAAAATTTTTCTGAATAAAAATAGTGGTATAATTGTGGCCCGCGGGCCACAGGTTGTGCATCCCTAGATTATACTTATTTAAAGTTTGTCCATAGTATTAACTGTCTTTACCATGCTCCACACTAATTCTTCATTTAATTTTCCCGTATGTGTTATTTTTATATGGAAATTCTCTTAAATTGTATAGTTCCACACCTTCTTACGAACTGTAGCATCTATTTTTAATTAATTATGCAAGAACTACTTCAATTTATGGATTTTGTTCCAAAATTATAGTCTGTGTACTTAACATGTGTCATTACCAAGCTCCTTATTGTTGAAATGCTTATTCAGTAATTTAACTTTACAGAATCAATTATAAAGACAGTTTGGGACTGCTTTCAGAATAAATACTCGATAAGTTTTAAATTGTTATAGTTTAGTTCTAAAATAGGGTTAACGTCAAGAATGTCATTACCAATAACTCATTTACGCTCATTATCATGGCGTATTATATTTATGATTTCAAGATCATATTAACGACAATTTTAGACATTTTTAAAAAGTCATTGCTATTCCTTAGCAAAAATTCCCATTTCTTAAATGTCTCGTATAATTTGAGTCAGAAATCAAGAGTTAAAATATTAGTCTAATCATTTTATCGAAGACAAAATTTCCCTTTATCTGAGAATGGCACATATAAAAGTACATTGGAAGCAGATATGGGATTATCGTGCATATTGCATAACTTCATCCTTATTAATGCCTCAATCTCTTTGTTTAAAAAAAAAAAAGTTTGAGAGATAACATTATTGAGCATATGTATTATAAACTTGCAAGTCATAAATAATTGACAAAAATTGTCAATTTTCATGTAAAAGTGTTTTACTTTTTAAAAAGATATCACTAACTTTTTCCTTTGCATATTTCATGGAAAAATAAAATAAAATACACAAGTCATTAAAATATGTTTGATTCGTATAATTAATAAAAAATATGAGAAATTATGTAAAATATTTTTTTAACTAATATTAATATTTGAGGTAAAATATTGTTACAGATGGCTAAAGAACCTCATCTGATAAAATCAGTGAAAGTAGTTCAAATGAATGTATCCCAAAATTACATGCCAATAATACTTTTGTAGGAAAAATGGGGGTAAAACCTACATTTAATACTTTTTTTAAATCATTTCAGGTGTGTGTAAAAAAAAATTTTCAATACACTTATTTTGACAGTTAATTACAGAAATCTTAATAAATATAAAGAATGAAGGTGGTACAATGTTTATCTAAATAATAAAGTTATTTAGGCCTGACATCTTCATCGTTGCACATGGTGAGAAAAGGGTATTTTTTCTCCTTCGCTTAGAACTTTACTATTACAGTGCGTCTCAAAAGCATATGGCAGGGATTGTTCTAAACACCATTTTCACAAAATTAGCCCATAATCAAGAAAAAAATAAACATGTCAAATTATATAAATTTATTACAACAAAGAATTGCAATATAGGTTTTACAGAATTTTTTGGTAAAAAATAAAATTCAAAACAAACTGTCCCAAAAATATATGAGCAATGATGCTAACTGCTTTTGGATTTTATTTGAATTATATATAGAGTGTTTATAAAGCCCCGGACCCATTTTGATGTTTAATCACTCATAAAATAATAAAGAGATTAAAATTAATAACATAAATGGTTAGACTCAAAGTTTCATGACCCTTGTGAATGAACTTCCATGTGTGCCCCCTTCGTCGCACGGAGAATATAAAGTCGATAGTCAATTTCACGCCAGGTAGCGGCAAGCAAGTCGGCATGAGATGCAAAGAAAATTTATAATAAATTTTAAGTTGATTTATATCTTGAGAATTGGCAAAGTTAGGAATTTTTCATTCTCCTAAAAACCCTATTTTTTCTCTCTTTGAGCCCAGTTTTGATTTTATCTACAATCTGTCATGCATAAACTGTTGTCAAATTTTTTAGAAGTAATATAAACTTTAAAGGTCATTCGATATCTGTTTTAATTAAGAAGTTATGGGGTATTTTCAGTTTTCACAAAAACCTTCCCTATTTCCACGCCCTTGGTCCGATTTTGCCCATTAATTAACTTGACTGAGATTTTATGCACCTTGATTTTATGTGTCAGTTTGGAAGAGATTTGAGCAGAATTATAGAAGTTATCGTGTCAATAAAAAAGTGATATATATTTTTTTTTACTGATAGTAGTTTTTGAGTTTAAGGGTCATGATCGATGTGGATCTATAAAACTTTTTCTGAAATTCTAACATATGAGCGGAAGCAATAGGTAATATTTCATACGAAATCTACCAAAAAAAAAAAGTCTCACACAGAAGAAAATATTACTATAATCAAGATTCCATTAAATATTTTTTCCATGAAAAACTTTATTCCCGATTTGGTGTTCGCACAGGTTAGTCTTGGACATATTGAATTAAACATTTTAATCATTTAACTTAAAAGGAGAGGGCCAACTTTGATAGTTACAGATTTTGATTATTTTAATATATGGCGTAGGGCATAGACACCTTAACCTCAGATTGAATTGATTTTATACAACGCTCCTAAGTTCTTGAGAAACAGGGGGGGGGGGTCTATTATAATGACAGAAGTGAAATACCTTACTTTAACACGAAAGGGTGTCCGTGGTCGTAGCTCAGTTGGATAAGAAGTACGCAATCATCTAGGAGGTCCGCGTTCGAAGTCGGTACGCATTCCTTTTGTTTTCCTCATTTTTTGTTTTACAAACATACTTGTAATTTTAATTTAATAATGTCATTGTCAATTAAAAATTGTAATGTATATCAATTCTAATTTTAGGCTATTTACTTTTTTCTGCAACTAAATAGTTGAATAAAACATCCTAAATAAATGTAAAATTTTTATTTAAAAAAATCATTTTTAAAATGTGTTTCATATATTCTTTATCAACGCAGATATTGAAGAATTGTATCAATTCGTGATTTTAAAGAAACATGATTCATGTATTGCTTTAACGAGGGAAGTCAAAACGATGATAAATTTACGCTGTTTTTAAATTAACAAACATTAATTCTTATGCTTATTTTTAATATAATAAATTACAACCTACTTTTTGCATATTAGATCTTAAATATTGTAAAACGTATGATTGCTCTTTGAAATATTTTGCTTATATTTCGCTGCTTTTTTATTTTGCTTAATATTTATTATATTTCTTCTTTTATTTCTACTTGAAAAAGATTTTTTTTAATTATAAGTAGAGGCACTACAACAAATTTTGAAATTTCTATTATTCAAAAACAGATTGAATTTTTTCCCCTTAACTGATGATAAATAACGGTTTTAAATCAAAAATGCTAAATTTATGTTTAAATATGCTTACATTGTAGTTAAGGTACGATACTAAGTTTTTTAATAAACATGATTAAATTATAAATTATGAAACGAAAAATGCAAAAAACACAGTGCAACTGAGCATCGATCTGGTCGATTGGTAAGCCGGTAACTCTATACCAGCTGAGCCACAATCAACCATGCCATTGTGTCATAATATTAGAACCCCCCTCCCCCCTGTTTCTCAAGAACTAAGGAGCGCTGTATAAAACCCATTGAACCTGAGGCTAAGAGGCCTCTGCCCTACAACATATATTAAAATATTTAAAATCTGTGATTATCAAAGTTGGTTCCCTCCTTTCCTTTTTAGAACAGGCGAGCTCAACTTTCAAAATATTTTTTTTATTACTTTTAAGTATATTCGCAAGCATTTTCATTACAGGGTCAATCCATGAGGTTTTGTAACGCGAGTCACGAAGATTATAACTGCGAAATTGTTGTCCACCGTTATTTTCAAAAAGTTTTCTTGGCTTTATTCAGTTAATGAGGTATACGCGTTAAAATAAGTCTCATTTTTCAAAACGAAAATATTGGTAGAAAAAATCTTAGTTCGTGACTCACGTTACAAGCATGCATGGAATTACCCTACATCATTTTAAAAGAAGAAATTTTATTTTAATTTTATCTAATCACAAAAAAATATATATTTACTGAAATTTGTAAAAATATTTCAGAAAGAGTAACATTTCTCAGAATTATAAAAATAAAAGATTATTACATATAATTTGGTTATAATTTTACCTTAGTCGTTTCTAATGTAGTATTAATTCTAGCTTTTCATTTATGTAATTGATGTTATTTATATGTTATTAGTATTACCAGCTGATATTCAGGGGAAAAAAAGTAACATTTTTTTTAAACTTTTATCGCGTTGAATTATTTATATTAATATTTCGCTCTTTAATTACAATTACATAAAATGCTCCAAAGACCTTTTATCTAGCATGCATATGTTAATATATTTCTCTGGATTTCGTTACGTGGTGTATAAATCTTTTTATCCAATTCTATCATTTAATCTTGTTTGCTATGTCAATACAAAGTCCCTGACAATTAGTTCTGAAAGAAAAACACTAGTTTGTAGTGATATATAAATGATGCATGCTTGGACACTGGGCAATAATAACGATGTTGCGAATCATCAATATCTTCTTTTGCTTGTTGTCTTTGGCACATGGTAAGTTTTATGAACAGCATTTTTTACCATTTTTCTGTTCTTTCAATATCAATATATCTTCAATAAAATCACATTTTATAATGTTGTACAATATGCAACAGAAACCATGGTTAAAATTAAAGTAGAATTGTATCTACAGGGTGAGTCATAAATATCGAAACAATAGGCTATCTCCTCAAATATTGCCCCTAGACCCATACTTCTAATTGAAAAAATTCATTAAAAAAGGTGAAATTTCTGAAAAGTTGCAACTCCATGGGGGGGGGGTCTATTTGAAAAAATACTAAAATTAAATTTTTATACGGCCTCCGTAGGGTAAAATTTCCAATTAGGAAATTATTCCTTATTCCTTCCTAAATTGAACAAAACAAATTTCATCTCCGTATCTAAAAATCCCACAGAGATATTAAATACCAAAATCCTCAAAAATTCCTGACTTACACCACTTTTCCCTGCTCTAAACTGTGATTTCTTGACTCAATTTCAACGCTTGTTAGGGAACATTCACAAATTGCAATTTAATAAAAATCGGTTTAAGATGGAGCTTTTTCTTTGGACATAAAATAGCAGCGTATAGTTTTTACGCTAAATTGGTATACCAGACGTCTGCCCGGGTCAAAATATCTAGGTCAGGTCCCAAACCAACCTATAGGGGAAAAAGTTCGGCGTGGCCTGAAAAAATATCAACATCATAACCCGGACCGGTCTGGAAAATAGTTTAAATCATAGCCCGGTTCAGTCGCAAATTTCTACATAGTTTTTTAATTCGGCGTGGGAAAAAAAAATTCATATGGAGGAGTTCTGACCAAAAAAATTCTTTTTATAGCTTTTCGTTTTTTATATTATTACTTTCTATTATTAAAGAAGCGCCAAAGGCTGTAATATATTTATTTTATCAATGAATCTCTATTTATATGTAAATGTTTCACTTATATTTTAATATCGTTAATCCATATCCCATGCGTTGGAGACTCTGAAAAATGATATACACTAAAACTTTTTAAGACGGAATCACATAGGAAAGAAAAAATACATTATAGACAGATGCTCTCCCTAGAAGATGTAATTGGAGCTTATTTTCTTTTCAGGTACTCTTGCATTTATTTTGCATGGATCAACATATTTTCCGTTTAAGACAGAATTCCGTCATAGGCAGATTTTTTTTCACTGGTTTTATTGTATTTAATTTTTTTAGCCTTTGAATATACTATTCTTTAAAAGAAATTAATTTTAAAGCTTTTATTTTACCCAAAAAAAAAATTTTTTAATCTGTTTTTCGTAAAAAAATTCGATTGAGCCGAATTTTATTTTATGCACGTATTAAGTCAGTCAGAGACAGTGATTTTAATACGGGTTTTGTCGAGACTGGGTTTGAAAATTTCATCCAGAGTGCACCTAAGTTGAAGGAAGTAGTCCCCTCCTTTATGAAAAGTACGCTAGGCCCGGCCTGGCGAGTCTTCAGAAAAAGGTAACATCTCGGTCCTGGCCCTACCTAGGCCCAGAATACAGATTTTTTAACATCCTCTGGAGGACGATAAAAAGCCTGAAGTTGTCAGAGGTAAATTTAAAAAGAAAAAAAGAAGACTTAATCTGCATCTTAGAAAAAGCATTCTTTAAAATAACTGACGGACATTTAAACAATACATTTCGTTTTTCTGCATAATGAATTTTTTATCCTCTATTTCTTGTCTTTAAATTATTAAATGTTAAGAATTTTTTAAAGAAAAAAGAACTTGAACACGTCATTTTTAATTTTTTTTTACATTAGTTTTGTTTCGGCAAATTTGAAAAAATGTTTACTTTTGAAAAGATGTTTGCTTTTGAAAATATGATTTTTTAAAAAGTTATATTATTTTTTCAATAAACATTTTTAATAGTTTTAAAATTAATATAAAAAAAACCTTGGAACAAAACTATAATCAGATTTTCATTTTTAATTAAATATAAAGAAATTGAAATCCGATAAATAATGTTACGAGTTATAACGATTTTTGATTGTCCCATTTAAACCAGTACTAACCACATGAAACTTTTATAAATTGTATGAGAAAATTCAGAATGTGATTTTCTTAGCAAATTATAAGGCTAACCATCACAAAAAAAGAAAAAAAATCAAAATTCTAACTCAAGAAATATATTTTTTACGCGTTTACTAGAACTGTTAAAGTAACATTGTTTTTTGAATTGCGCGTATTTCAATTTGTGTCTAATCCCTTTAAACCTGATGAATTTTTTAAACGGCTATAACTTTGCGAATTTTGAAGATATGAAGATGCAACTTTTTGTGTCTTATTTAGGACTGAATAAGGAAAGTTTTCCTAATTGGAATTTTTGTCCTACGGGGACCGTATAAAAATTTAATTTTCGTAACTTTTCAACTAGACCCCCCCATGGAGTCGCAATTTATCTTATCAAAAATTTCACATTTTTTTATGAATTTTTGCAATTGGAAGTATGGGTCTAAGGGCAATATTTAAGGAGATAGCCTATTGTTTCGATATTTATGACTCACCCTGTATATGTTAGAGAACTAACTGACAGGTAACATGTTGTATATAGTTGTCTAATATCTATACAATAGCTTTTGGTAAATAATTCTCAAACGTGTTACAAAATCTGCTAACTTCTATCATTAAATGCGTTGATTTTATAGAAAAAAATGTTCAGCCTATATTTTAAAGTAACTCCCCTACTTTTTCGGTGACATTTGATTAGCTTTCTTGACTTTAAGAAAAAGATTATTATATTTAATTATTTATTCAATTTTGGCAACAATATTGATAAAATTAAAAATTAGGTTTGGATATCTACTGTGTCTTTTCTATAGTCAGGCTGGGATCTGTTGGGGGTGCCTTCGTTTATTTTATTTTATTTTGAAACCAGTTTTTTGTGTTTCTTTATAGGGAAGATCGTTTTCAAGTTGAGATAGCTATCTTAAAAAACCCATAGGTCGGTATCGTCGACAATTCGAAACTCGAACCTTTTGTTATTGGAAAATCTTTAAATTACCGTATCAAAGTATCGAGACTAATTTTTCTTTACAATTTTTTACGGGAGTTTCTGTTACATTAAAACTGAGATTTGACATTCGAAAGTTTTTCAGCGTAATGGAGACATCTTTATATTTGGGTCCATTGAATTAAATCTAAAAGGGAAAATATATGATGAGAAATTGTTCAAGAAAAATAATATTTTAAAAAACCTATTCAAATTAATAAAAAATGAATTGCTTGAATGATGCTTTATGATGAATGATGATGCTTGATGGTTGAATTATTCGATTATTTTGCTTAGAATTTTTAGAAATTGAAATTTTGAAAATATCAAATACAATCGAATTCCGTTTATACGCACTGAGCGTTATTTCTTTCGATCGCTTGAAATATGACTATCTTATGCATATAAAAATCTATGATAATACACGAACTGTTAGTACGCGAACCCGTTTAATACGCAAAATTTTATCGCAAAGAAGAACCTACATTTAACCTTGGCAAGGTGTTCGGGTCTGTTTCCACCCAAAAGCTACATTCAGAGTTTTCGAGTCTGGTCTGCGGTTTTTTGCACACCACTACTTTTTGAGAAATTGTTTTCTTAAATCGATGAAATATCTCAATAAAATAAAAGAGCATTTTCTAGATTAAAATATTAGTAGGAAACTTAAAAGCTCCGCATATTTGAAATAATGTACATTCGAAATGAACATCGCATGAAGGTTAACACACAAATGCGCTTTGCTTGAAACAGACGATGTTTTAAACGGAATATTTTCCAATAATTTATGTGACATTTCTTTAAAGCATGAATGCTTCTTTCTGTCAAAAGGTAATGCAACCATGATTAGCTTTATTAAAAATATTAATTTCAACCTCTCCTGGTTAAGGAAAAATTCTTTGCTAGCCCCGAGAACTTCGAGCAGTCAAACAGGCCAGAAAAGAGAAGAGAAAATTTTACTGTTAAAAATATGCGACTCTCCATCCTAACTTAAAGTGATGGTAAACTGATGGACTGCTTCAATCGCAGACTAAATACGTGAGTCTTCCCATTCGATGTCCGGTAAGTTAATATCTTACAAAGAAAGAGAGTCGCCTGTCGCTCCCGGTAGTATCTAGTCGACGCGACGATACCCACCTGTGCTTTTAAAATTATATTCTAGTCTATACCATAGCGTAAAAAGTAAAAGATATTAAAAGAAAAGCTCTCTGCATCACTGAAAAGTTACAAATAATAAATCAGTACGATACCCAGGCTCTTTCAAATAAGAACCTGCGTTTTGCAAAAAAGGATATACTGCAAATAATTCTTAGAATATTGTTAAAGAATAAAGAATCCATTGTTAACGAAACATGTTGTTGGAGAAAAAAAACAAGAAAATAAAACCGACCCTCTAAGTTTGAAGTCATGGAGAAGGCCACCCACGGGTGATTTGTACAGACGAATATCCCAATACGCATCCTGCTAACCGAAGAAACAGCTTTTGAAGTCTCAACAAAAATGGAATTGCTAAACCTCAATGCCTGAAATGGATGGATGAATGGACTGTGAAGTAATAAAATATAAAGCAAGCGTGCGTGAGTTAACTGCTATCAATAATGAAGACATCGATTGTAGGAAAATAAATATACTTCCTCAGATTATAAAAACTACTCAAGCCGCGATATTTATAACATGGACGAATTAGGGTTTTTTTACAAGACGACACCGAAGAAAACAATGACTATGAAAAATAAACTTGTCATCGGGATAAACTAAACAAAAATCGTCTTACTTTTCTGCTCAATGCTAACTCTGACGGATCAAGCAAGTTACTGGTGATAAAGAAATCACGCTACCGCGATGGTTTAAAATTGTCAAGAATCTTTATTGGCTATACAGAAGTCCTCTCAAAGCATGGATGGCGGTCTATGGTTCTTAATTTAAACGGCCTATGGAAAAGAATCGAACCGTGTTACTGCTTGTGGAAAACTGTCCTGCTCATCTAAAAGATAACAAAGACTTGAAAAATGTTCATGTAGAATTTCTACCTCCGAATTCGACGAGTATTACTCAGTCAATGGATCAATGAATAATTAACATCGATAAAGTAACTTACAAGACTCGCGTAGTACGACCATACTTTCACCAAATGGAACACTGCAGCATCCTTTCTAGTCATTAGTGTCATCCTATTACAGTCCTTGATGCCATGCACATACTTACCTCAGTATGGGAGAGTATCAAATCCACGTGGATTGCAAATTGTTTTCGGGTTTCGGAAGTAGGGAGGACATAATTTCTAAAATACCAACTTCTCACCCTAATGTTGAAGAGTGGCTGGACTCACAAGAAACTCTAGAGGAAGATTTTGTCGATTTAGACAAATTCATTAATATCGACAAAGATCTAGCCACCTGCGATCTCAGAAGCAACGCCCCCTGAAGTCTATGCCTGTGCGCTCACACAAAAATGGTGGATGTCGAAGGTGGATTTTTTCGGGGGGCGTATGTATGGTCCCTTGAATATTAGTACCAGTTATATTTAAAAACTTTTCCGCTTTATTTACTTTTTTTGAGATTATACTAATCAAAGAAATCTTTCATAAAATACTGGTGTCTAAATTAAAGGGACCGTACATACGTTAAAAATAAATCAGCCTTCGGCAGCCCTCTATTTTGTCTCAGCACTCAGGCCTAATCTTCAGGGGCGATGTCAGAAGTCTGGAAGACATCATCGCAATTGCTGGTGATAAACCATGTAAAAAGGAATAAGATAGTGAGTTTTTACCTCCAGTCCCATCCTCATTCTCCAAAGTTACGGAGTCTTTCCATTTTCGCAGACCGTATGTATCATCACTAGACGAAGGGCCCTTGATGAGCGAACTTTATCATCCACTGAATAGGGCTAGAAACGTTATGCTGATGGCGCAATTGCATGTTAAACAGGCCAAAATTGATAGCTACGTCGCCAAAATGTAATTTTAAGCCATTATTGTCTTTATTACATTTTAACTTTATACATATGCAGGGTATCTGAAAAGTCTGGAAACGGTCGAATAACTCGAGAAATATGTATCAGATTGAAAAACAGAAAAATACGTATTACCGTAATTTCGGGTGTATAAGCCGCGGATCAAACAATTCTTTTTAGACCCAGAAATCTTATTTAGTGATAGAAGACAAATATTTACGGCTATCTAACTAGTTATATTTGTTTCTTAAAAAATTCTGGGTCGAAAAAGAATTGTTTGATCTGCGGCTTATACACCCGAAATTACGGTAAATATTTTTAAATTATCTACTCAGTGATAATAAATTTGACCCCCGCAACCGATCCCCTGGGGTTCAAAGGGGATACAACTCTGAAATCTTAAATTATAACCCCTCTCCCGAATTTTTATTGCTGATTCGGAATCTACAGACAAAAATACGTAACTCTTGTATTTAATATTTATCCCGTATCCTCCTTGATCTCAGCATAACCGAGCATATTCAATAGATACATATTTCGGTTTTCCTAACCATGTTTTGCCTTCTCGAAGCCTGGTTGGCCAGAACTTTTGACATCAAATTCCCCGTCTTTTGCAGGAATACCGTTTCTTGAAAACCGCGAGTGGCGATTATTTCGATGGTGCTATAGTTTTTTATGTGATTTTCTCAACAAAAAGTCATGGAAATATATTATATTAGTTTTCTATTCCGATTTTATTTTATCCTGGCAAACATTTCAAACTAAAAACTGGCATATTTCGAACCTTTAACGAATAAATAAGCACATCCCCTCCTGAATTGAAAAAGGATAATCTGGGTGCGGGATATGTGTATATTATGCGTTTCAATGGATTCTGCTGTTTAAAAAAATCATCTAATACGGCTGATAAGGGTGTATTTTTTAATTATTACTATAGAAAAATATAAGACAAAATATTAAAAAATAAACATATGAAATCTTTTTATGCTGGCTGTGCAACGAATGAAGGAGTATCTTAAATTCAGGGTACTTATTGGTCCCGTTATTTTCCAAGGGAAATATCAATCAAGGGAAATATAATGATTGATTAATTGCTGCAACTTCAAAATAACAACTATGGCAAAATGTTTCAATAATTGTTAGAGATATATCATAATTTTTAGTAAATTAATATATTCTTTTAAATTTTAAAGAAATTTCGGTTTTACAATGAAAGAGTAAATTTAGGAATTCTTAATTTCTATAAAAGTTGTTTTTAAACTCCGGTGTCAATCAATAATTTCTTATTTTATGAGTAGAATTTGCCTGCGCCGGAAAGGGTTAAAACATGAGATGGATTTCAGAGGAAATGAAATTCAAAGAAAAATGAATTGATGAGGACATTTTAAAACTTATTTTTAACGTCGAATTTCGACGGGTTTCTTCTCTTTATTTATTATTGGCTAATATTTATAATTGATCGATTAGATAAAATAAAAACACAAATAGAAATCTATTTAATATATTTCTATTAATTGGTGGTAATTTATTTGGTAATTAATTAATTGGTAATTTCTATGGCAGAAGCGTACTTTTGTTATCGAAACAACCGCTATAGATTATTTTCAACAAACATGATTCCCGCCAATACAACTGCTTTTGTGACGAAACTCTGGCTCATCATATTTCGTGATGCAAAATCTGGTTGGGAAAATAAAATATGTATTTGATGTATTTTGATCGATTACAACCGCAATCAGAAAATAAGAATAAAAGGATAAGAAAATAATGTAAAAAAAAATAATAAAAAAAAAAGAAAAAAAACGAAAAAATAAATATTTACGTATTTATGTTGGCGAGTGGTCAGGGAAAAACACATTCAAATAAAAAAAAGGACCAGTATTGAAGAAGATTAATTTATTCTTAACAAGATACCGGTATTTAACACTTTTTTTGATTTAGATTTTCCATAACCACTCGCCACCCTGGTATTTGCCCGTAGAGTCCAAATCTAAAATTAAAAATGGCGGTTATCATTTAAAATTTCAAGTTTGGAACGCCTCTGATATCCAGAGGTCAACTTCGGTATTTCTGAATAGCTTTTACAAACATAATTAAAATACTCATTTTTTCGTTTTTCAATTCGATGTGAGATTCACGAGTTATTCGAACATTTTCAACTTTTGGAGGCCGACTTTTGGATTCAACCTTTTGGACTCCCTGTATATAAACAAAAACATAATTTACAGAACAAATTAAAAACAAATGAGAGTGTGTGCAAAATGATTACGGAATTTCAAGACAAATATTTTAAAAAGTTTAAGATTTATTTAGATATAATTCGAAGAAGATCTAATGTTTTAGAGTGCTTTAAATATCGTATAGTTTTAAATTTTGTTTTTATTTGTAAATGTTCAATTGGTATAACTTATTTCTTACAAATATTTAACATTAAATGCAGAAAAAATTTAATTAAATTTATTAATAATGCCTCGTTTCGGGCTTCAAAAATATAAGTAACAAATCGATTTGTTTTGCAAATTACGTTTATGTTTATATATTTTGTCACGTTTGAAATTTTATTGCAAAAATAAATAAATAATTAAACATTTTTTTTTTTTTTTTTTACATTATCCATCCTCTAAGAAAATTAAAAAGTCATCTCTCTTTGACAATAATCAACAGATCCAATTATTTTTCAAAAGAAAAAAAAATAAAAGATCAAAAATTTCCAATTAATTCAAGTTATTAAATTTAAAATAATGAAAAAAAATGTAAAGTTAAAAAATAAATTGCAAAAAAATATTACATTTATTAGAATTGTTAAAAAATGTTTTGATGCCATGTTATTTTGTATTTGCAGTATTTAATCAGTCTCCAAAATCTGTAACCCCAACCTCACATGAAATTTTCAATATTTCGTCATCCTTTGCTCAATCTGCACAAAGTAACTTTATACTTACATTTTTTAAATAATTAATCTTACATGTTATTCTACACTGTAGTAATTCCCATCCGCTCGCCCCTTTGAATTTAAATGATTAAAAATCAAAGGCAGAACTCATCGAAATGAAGATTATAGACATACCCCACCCTCAAAAACTGAAGATATCCTTCTTATTCGGGAGGGGAGGTTCATATTTAAGCATCAAAACAAGTAGGTCATTATTTAGAAATGATTTACTAGATAAAATAAAAATCCAAATAGAAAACTAATTTAATGTATTTCAATTAATTTTTACATAGAAAATCATATAAAGTATAAAGCACCGTATAACGATTACTAATAGATTTATCGTTATTTCACAGAAATGTTTTTAACAGTGCATGATATTTTTAGCTATTCTTAATATTATGTGTTTTAAGAAGTATTTATTAAAAATAGAATTTCAAAGACGTTTGTTTTTAAAATAAACGCTTCTTGTAGTTTAATTTTTCAATATTACATAGATCAAACACCCTTATCTAATAACTACTATTATTAAATTCGATGCAATGTAATAGTTTCAGTAACAAAATCAGAGTTAGAAATCGAATTTTCCAAATACTTTACACTATTGATAAAAATACATATTTGAGTTTATTACACAAGAGTTGTAATTGAAATAATTTAATTTCAATAATTAGAAATTTTTCTGTAAAATACTTACACATTTCTATTCTAGGATAGTTTTATAATTTAAAATTCCATCACCTACGATATAAAAAAAATCTTACACAAATTTTAACAATTTTTATTCGTACAGTAATATATATCTGGGGCATATATGCATTAATTGACACATTTTGCCAAATATAACATCTTATCATTTTAATAAACTTATCTTTGACTGTAATTTTAATTTTTTAACAGTTTTTAATCTTTAAAAAATGTTTATAAATACTTCAGGGCGAAATATTCACTGCATTCTGAAATTAGTTCTGAGTTTATTGACCTTTTATAACAATATTCGAAAGGAGAAAAATTGCCTAAAAACAGGTATACCTAAACATGAATTGAAACAATCTTAACTTTAATGAATAAGGAACTAGCAGTGAGAAAAACTTGTAAAAATACTTTATTATTATTATCACTATTGTTCGCATGCATTATTCCTTCACATTCGTTAATGAGACCAGAGCAAAAATACATATATTCTTTTCCTTTCAAAAAGAAAATACAGTCGTGTGACATTTTCCCCCAAATCTCTGCGTGATGACGCTTTCCCTACTTACGGCTAAAAAATAGCTTATACTGAATAAAATCCTTTCTCCGCATAATTGCTTATACATTTTATTACCGACCGGTATATCCAAGTTCTTAACCTGTTCCACTCGCGGACTCTCTCTCTCTCTCTCTCTCACACACACACACACAATGAGAATGAAGGAAATATATACGCGTGGGCAGAGCGCATTTGCATAAACATCTAAAACTAGATATATAGCAGTATATTTCATATTTCTTTCAGTTTCCGAAGGGCAAAGCGCTAAATTCTGAAGTATTCCACTATGTATCGGCCAATAAATACTTATGGGGACTTATAAGATATTTTTTTAACTGAAGTAGTTGTGCAGATACCATTTATTTCAAATAAGTAAAATCGTTTCTTAGCATTTATCAAAAATTAGAGACTAGTGAATGCCAAAATCCTTTTTCTTTCATCATTTTTTCACACAGATATCACTTTAAACAAAACCTTACAGATTGGGAATCATTTTACATCTTTTCATCAACAATAATATTCATAATATGCTTTTTCATAGCTGAAAAATACGTAGCTATATATATAAAATTTTCTATAATGTAGACCTTTGTACTTAAAGGTGACACTTTTTACTTAAAGGTGAAAAATTGAGCTTCTAAACACTTTTAAAGCTATTAAATTACTGTGAATGCATATTTACAGTATTTAATTCTTATTGTAAGTATCATGCATCCTCTGAGAGCGAAAATACTTTAAAACTGGATTCTAACTCCGTTTAGAGACAGAAAAGCAGGTTGAAATACTTATTTCACATGCTCCAATCAGCCAAAATCGATCCTACTGGATCTCTTATACATAGATTAATATAAATATTACACTGCATAATAGTGTAATCTATAGAATATATGGATTACGCTGTTCATAATTTTCATAAAATGTCCAAATTATCATACTAAAAATTTATAGTATGAATATGTCACAGGAATCCATGTCACACTCTTTTTTCAAATATTCGATATTCACATTTTCTGTCCGTATTTAGAAAACTAGAGCAATTATATTCCCTAAGCTGTTGCAGATCGTTTGCATTTAAAATTTCATAGAAGTTATTATAAATAGGGTTTCTGGTAATTACCACTAAAATTCAAGTGAGTTTAACATACTTTTTTGTGTTGTTCAAATAGTCAGGTCAGCTTATGATGGATAAGTAATTGAAAATTGAATAATTCTGATGTATTATTTAAAGCATAAATCATTAAACGTATAGATAATCGAATTTCTTAGATGTAACCATTTCTTTTTTTTTATTTTAGCACTTGCAGATTTTCCAGACCTGTACATCTGTCCTAACAAGTTTGGCAATGAACCATCAGTGTTTCAGAGAGGAGAATATTGTATACTTGCTTATTCTGTAGAAAAACAGCAAGAAAAGAAAACTAATAATCGGATTAAAAAGTCACTGGAAGATTCTTTGAAGCTACTTGGAACAGAACAAGACCTCATGAAAACCATACAACTACCTTCTTCGTTTATACCACGTTTAGGCCGAAGACGTACCGATGGTCAAACGATGACGGATTTACCCGGAAATGTAGTAAATATGGGAGCGTTTACTCCGAGATTGGGGTGAATTCACTCATATATTTCGGATTTTCAGCTTACAAAATTTATTCTATGCCAATGTCTAGCTGACTAATTGTAAACTTCCTGAAAAGTTTGTTTCGCTGAAATTTAAAAATGTCAAATAAAAATTACAAAATTGATGCAAAGATTTTTAATTTTATTCTTTCTCTCAAGCATAGGATGCAATTACTTTTTGATGTTGAATACTATATAATTCATTGTTTATTACTGCGTAAATTTCTTCTTTAATACTAAACGACTTGCATGTATGAATAAAAGAAAAATATTTTATTATTATTTTTTTAATTACTTTACACAATACGTATAAAATATAAATAAATAACTACAGCTACCTAAGTGAACTGGGTTAATTGAACGTTTTAGAAAATAGATCACAATCAGGATTAAAATCTGTTTTTTTTTTAGAATTATTTTTGTGATTATTTGCATTTTAAACATATGTACACTAAATGGCTAAAGGTGACCGACCACTTGCAATTTTAGACACCTTTTTTAAATACCTAGAAAAATACAAGAGGAATTATCCTAATACTCTAAATGTGTAAACATAATAGTGCAGGTCATACATTTCCATGAAGATTTTTTTCTCGAAACTCCATAGCGGACCTTCAACAAATTGAAAAAGAACGGATATCTTTTGGATAACCCTGTAAACTAATGTATCAAAAGCGTTCAAACTCTAGATTATGCTTAAGTGGCTTATTGTAAAAAACTGTGTTCATTTTTATGGGGATAGCATGTATACTAGTAGAGGAATTAAGGGTTTTATTAAGAACAGTCCCAACATTTTCCATGGTTTTTGCTTATAATTCGCAGAGGTCTTAATATAAAATAATGTTCTTTTCTGAAGATATGACAAACAACATTGCACAAAATACCCTGTCATCAAGTTTAAAAAGTAATAAAAACTGTGTGAATAATGAACAGGTTTAGTAAATAATTTTTCATTGCGCATGCTTAACGATATCAAAATGTCATTTGCATATTGTGTAAGCAGAATGTATAGAGTAACTTCTGGAAAAGTTTCAAAAACATAGAAAATATGACAAACAACATTTTACATAATACCCTGCAGTCAGAATTAAAAATATTAATAATTGTATGAAAAATGAGCCCTTTTACTAGGTAATTTTTCGTTGCGCATGCGTAAACGCCATCAAAATTTTATTTGCATATTGAGATAACCAAATATATAGAGCAACTTTTGTGAAAGTCTCAAAAACATAGCTTGAAAATTCTGAAAGTGATCGTCGGAAGAAAACGCTCAAAATTCGTTGTTCCCAAAATGAAGAAAAAAGAATAAAGGATTGTATTCAAATACAGTTAGTATTGTGCAATCTATATTGGCACTAATCAATGAATAAATGGATACAGCCCTTCATATTTTTGCTTCATCCGGGATTAAAGGATTTTGTGCTTATTCTATACACGATCATTCTCAGAATTTTCAAGCTACCTGTTTAAGACTTTTACAAATGTTGCTCTATACATTTAGGTAACATAATATGCAAATGAAATTTTCATAGCATTTACGCATGCGAAATGAAAACTTATTTAGTAAATCTGCTCATTTTTCATACAATTATTTTTATACTTTAATTCTTATTAGAGGGTATTGTGTATAATGGTGTTTGTTATACTTTCGGAAAAGAACAACATTTTATATTAAGAACTCTACACATTATAAACAAAAACTTGGAAAAATTTGGATCTGATATTATAAATTCTTAATTTCTCTACGAGTATACATGCTATACGCTTAAAAATGAACACAGATTATTACAATAAGCCACTAAATCATAATCTACAGTTTGAACGTTTTTGCTACATTAGGTTTGACAGGGTTATCCAAAAGATATTCGTTATTTTTCAATTTATTGACGGTTCCCTATGGAGTTTCGGGGGAAAATATTCACGAAAATATAAGACCTGTACTGTTATGTTTACACTCTTAGAATTTCAGGATAACTCCTCATGTAATTTTCTAAAAATATAACAAAATATCTAAAATCCCAAGTGGCCGGTCACCCTTGGCTATATACTAAATATATATATATTTATATATGTGTGTTTGTTCCAAAATTACCATAGAAGATGGATCGCAAACCATTTATTTCATCAAAAGTCATTTTGGATTGATAGTAATAATTTTCAGAAAACTGAAGTATATTATGATAAAACATTTAAAAGACATTATCATTTTTTGTAAATGTAATAACGGCAAACAAAAGTAATATAAGTTTGTGTTAGCAGTATGTTCTTGACGCCTCAAATTTTGGACTGTGATTATCAATTAATACTGTATCATCGATTACTAGAGCAACATGTTTTTCAGATATTTTCGTGATATTATTAAATTTCACACAAAAAAGGTACATATCGTTGCATTTTCATTGGAATGCTTTTATTTTTATTTTACTCAAAATTATTACCGTCAACCCGAGTTCAGTTCAGAAAACCCTGTATTTGTGACTAAATATGGGGTTTTAGACCCCTTGTTCTATTCTTCATGCTTACTATGACACCTCTGAATTCAGGGGTCGAATTTTGGAGCCTCGTATATGTGTATACTGTTATCTATTATTAATGCCTTAACAGTACATTTTCCTGTTTGCCGGACAGGACTTGGGAGTGGGAAACAGAACAATCATTTGAACAGACATTTTATGGAAAAGCACAAAATTTTAATAATAGTGAATAGTAATAAATAAGTAGCAAGAGAAAGTATTATTGCTTTTATATTCAATGTAAATGGCATGGCCGCAAAAGTATGATTCATGACTGACTTACTTTTAAAATACCAGTGTTTTAAAGTACAACGGGGAGTCTGAAAATAAGATTATCCTGTCGACTGTAGTCACAGTTTTGTATGAAAGTCAAAAATAGAACGAAATATTACAGATAAGACATATCTTTATTTTTTAAATAGTTACCAAATGCATTGAGACATTTGTTATACTGCTTGATAAGCTTCGAAAAGCCCCCCAGGAAAAACTCAGGGCTTTGCACACGGAAGAAGCGTTTAACGGCTTGTCCGTATGCAAAGCCCTGATGTTTTCCTGGCGGCCTTTTTGCAGCTTATAAACCGGTATGACAAATGTCTCAACGTACTTGATACTTATATTGACAAATAAAGTTGTGTCTTATCTTTCATGTCTCATTATATTGTTTGACTTTCATATGCCCCTCTGTCTAAAGACACCAGCGGAAGCTTATTTTTAGGCGCTCCCTCGAAGCAATCTTCTTATTCAATGGCAAAAATCACTCAATCAGTAAGACAAGTGCTATATCTTGAAGTTAGGGGGTACGAACCTTGAAAATATATTATCCTGGCAAGAAATCCTGCTGAGCGGAATAAATGGATTAAATTTACAATTAATTTTTACGATGTGTATATTTTTATCATATCAATATAATACTTTTAGTAAAATTTCAGTAGTAATTAAATCTGTGTCTTTAATACAAAAACAAACAAATGTCTTTGTGATGAAAATTTTTTTTTAACGATCGTCTATTGTCTTTTAATTCAATATGAGGAAATATTTTATTTTCTTCAATAGTTACCTATTAACCCTTTGAGCTCTGATGGTTGAATTTTCTACCACTTAAAGGGGGTAGCGGGTTAAGGGGGGTCTGGCGGCCCCCACCGAATCTGGTAAAATTGTTCCAAAAATCTTAAAGAGGGTCGAAAAACAAGCAGTATAAGCTTTTTACCGATATTACAACCCCAAACGAAAACAGAGTAATGGCGAAAAATATGATTTTTTGTGATTTTTATTTTTTTCAACCAGTTTAATTTATTTTTAAATGGTTTAAACGCAATTAAAAATTTGTTTTGAATGTGTGGAAGTCCCCTGAATTTTTTCAGATTTTTTGGTCAAGTAAAAATATGTGAATTTTAGGTTTAAATGCAAAAAAATCGTGAAAAACGTGTCATTTTCAAGATTCAACCCTCTAATTTTTAGGGTTGTTTTCATTTTCCTGAAGGGTGCTGTATAGTATAGATAGCGGCAATCGTCCTCTTTCGAATGCAGGCAACGGGACTCAATTTCGTCAATTTTGGTGAGCGGGGCGATTTTTTGAAAAAAACTCGAATTTTCAACTTTCGGTAAATTACGGCGCGTACTTGGTATAATGCGTCTTTGCTATAAAAAATACATCTCTATAGGGGTTTTTGAGGTCTCTGATCACGAATTTGATGTCAAAAAATTTTTTTGATAACAAATTCACCCATAAGTATTTATTAACACAGGTTTGATAATGTAAAAAATATCATTGAATCACAGCATTTAAACAATTTTAATATCTTGTTCAAGTAATATAATCAATGAAACTAAATTTTCTGGTATAAATCATATTTTATTCAAGCTTACGTAATAGTCACACAGTAATATAAAATAGCATAATACTTTTTTACAGAGCTAGGTTAATAATTTTACAGTTTTAATCCTCGTCACTATCTTCTTCAATAACAGGTTCAACGCTTTGAACAGAGAAAAGATTTGTGAGAATCTGTGCTGGACGAATAATTCGCGACAAATATCTAGCATGCCCTAAGAAGTAAATGATAGTGGCCACATGTGCACAACAACCGACAGTTCCGAGGCCATTCGCACAATCGCATACGTATTCTTCTATACCACTTCTTCCAATAGCGTTAGGAACGTATTTTACGTAACACCTGTACTTTTTCCGACTTATGTGCCTCGATTGAACTTCGCATTTCAAAATTGATTTATCTTCCAACAAATAATGCATATTAAGAACTCCATCTTCAGTACATAATTCTGCTAAATAAGAAACGGTCTGTGATAACTGGTAAGACCCTGTAAAAAGTATCTTCAGACTCTTTCTGTCAACTCCGGAAAGTCTACAACATCATTTGACGTCAGAGGTCTGAAGATCCTTTTTTTTTCTGTTCCAGTTTTTCTCTTCTACCACTTTCGCTAAATCATTATTAACGTTTTTTCTGAGCAACATTTCGTTAGTGATCTCATCTTGTAATTCGCTATCTAAATTGAGTCTTTTTCGAACAAGTTAACCAGAAAATTCGCTATTTTGCAATAAGTTTTAGCTGATAGCAAACGTTTATTGTCAAACTCATGATGCAATGATGGTTAGCCTCTACTACCCATCTTAGTTTAGTTACAAATCGACTGTCATTCGCCTCTTGAGTCGTTAGTTATTTCCTTTTTCCTTATGTTAATATTATTATTAATATTATTAATACTATTAATATTACTATTAATATTATTAATTAACTTTTTCTGGAATAAAAACTAAAAAACAGTTAATTGAGAGAAATTAAAAAAATCTTTCCTTAATATTTTTACATTATCAAACCTGTGTTAATAAATATTTATAAGTGAATTTGTTGTAAATTTTTTTTTTGACATCAAATTCGTGATCAGCGACCTCAAAAACTCTTACAGAGATGCATTTTTTATAGCAAAGACGCATTATACCAAGTACGCGCCATAATTTACCGAAAGTTGAAAATTCGAGTTTTTTTCAAAAAATCGCCCCGCTCACCAAAATTGACCAAATTGAGTCCCGTTGCCTGCATTCGAAAGAGGACAATTGCCGCTATCTATACTATACAGCACCCCTCGGGAAAATGAAAACAACCCTAAAAATTAGAGGGTTGAAACTTGAAAATGACGCGTTTTTCACGATTTTTTCGCATTTAAACCTAAAATTCACATGTTTTTACATGACCAAAAAATCTGAAAAAATTCAGGGGACTTCCACACATCCAAAACAAATTTTTAATTGCGTTTAAACCATTTAAAAATAAATTAAACTGATTGAAAAAAATAAAAATCACAAAAATCATATTTTTCGCCATTACTGTGTTTTCGTTTGAGGTTGTAATGTCGGTAAAAAGCTTATACTGCTTGTTTTTCGACCCTCTTCAAGATTTTTGGAACGATTTTACCAGATTCGGTGGGGGCCGCCAGACCCCCCCTTAACCCGCTACCCCCTTTTATTCTGAAATGTCACATTGGCACCGGAAAATTCGATCAAATTTATTTGAAATAGGTTTAATGCATTTTTTCGCGTATATGGTAAAGAAAATTTTTTCTTTGCAAAATACTGGTGACAATGTAACATTTGGAATTCTGAAGAAATTTACCCGAGGGAGCTCAAAGGGTTAATAATTGAGTCCCATTTGACGGAGTGGAAATCTGTATCTTTTGGAGTGTTTAAATTCCATTCTGTAGTACCACTAGATTCTGAAACTGTTATTTATTTTTTTAGATTCAATAACTTTAATGTAATTATTTTAATTAAAATTTTGATTTCTTTCCAATTATGTTTGACTGTTTATACAGATTTTTATGTTTAATTTTCTATGAAAGTTTATAATAAAAATTAAAAATACTTCTTTGATTTTAAATTAATTAGTATTTAACTTTTTTGGGGGGAGGAGGGGACTTTTTCTCCTTAAATATCTTATATAACATTTTCTTCGTTCATGGTAATTCTCGAGGAAAAAGTAAAAATAGTATTTAACATTGATATTTAATACCTCATTTATCATATGGCTTAGTGAACGTGGAACCAACAGAATAAAAAATGTCCAAGCATGAAATCGAACTCAAAACCCTTAAAATATTGATCTAAGTGCTCTACAATTTAAGCTACTAGGACGATACCCAGCTTAGCAATTCCCACTCATATGTGTTGGTAAGTCTGCAACTGCAGCACAAGATGGAACTAATCAGATGTGGCAATCCCAAAATTGTCGTCTATATTATGCATGTTAATATTTCTTGAAAAATGTAGCATAGAAGCACCATCGGTTAGGTGGTTTAAACCAAAATCTAGTCAGCAACAACTTATGTCAACTTATAACTGTATCTGAAGTTTGATGAAAATCCGTGCATTAGTTTTTGAGTTAGAGCTATTGCAAAATCCCAAACAAATCTGCATAACAACGCCACATCTTGAGTGATGTACCAAAAACTAATAAGGATCAATTTTTTTATCAGGTACTAACTGAATCTGAAGTTTGATGAGAAACCATGCATTAGTACTTGAGATACATTTATTGCGAAATCGTGAAAATGCAACACAGCAGTGCCATTTGTAGCGCTATTTACACCTAAAACTAAAGAACACTATTGAGAGATAGAGTATTGCGATAATTAAGAATAAAGCACCATAACAGGGCCATCTATTGGGCGATTTGCACCAAAAGCTAATCAGCGTCATGTTATATCAAGTACTAACTAAAGTTTTATGAAAATCCATGAGTTAGTTCTTGAGATATGGCTATTGTGTAAATAGTAAATAATGCAGCATAGCAGCCCCCCTCCCCCTGTTGCGTGATGTACACCAAAATCTATTTAGATCTAGTTTATATCAAGGTCTCACGGAATCTAAATTTATGTGAAGTTCCGTGCATTATTTCTTGAGATAGAGCTATTGCAATAATCAAGAATAATGCATCATGGCAGCACCACTTCTTGGACGATTAGCATAAAACGTAATCAGCACCATATTATATCCTTGCACCAAAACGTAATCAGAACTATATCATATCAAGTAAAAACTAAATCTAAAGATTTATTAAAATCCATGCTCTAGTTCTTGAAGTATTTCTATTGTAGAAATTGTGAATGATGCAGCATAGCAGCGCCACTTGTTGAGCGACATGCACCAAAAACAAATCAGACCTAGTTTATATCAATGTTTAACAGAATCTGAAATTTTATGAAATTCCGTGCATGAGTTCTTAAGTTAGAGAGCCCATATAATTATTGTCACATACACACAGACAGATTGACTGACAGACTCACAGACAGACGTTTTATAAAAACATGTTTTTCGGATTCTCTGACCCCTTAAACGTGTAAACCCGTCGAAAACCAAATTTCAAAAAATTTCACGAATCCAATACTTTCTTGTAAAGATAGAAGAAAGAAATAATCTTCATGAGATTACAATTCTTTGACGAAACAGAGACACAAATATACCCAGTATCGTTAAATACCTATATAATTTTTACTAATTTTTCAATTAATGTGTAGAAATAGCATAGCTTAAATGGTCGAGCACTTGGGGCGCTAATTTCAGAGTTTTGGATTCCATTCCTGGCTTGCACATTTCCCACACTGTTAGTGCCATGCTTAACTAGCAATGTGATAAATCAAGTATTAAATATTCAATAATTTCGAGCCTAATTTCTCTGCTGAAAATTAATTTAAAAATTAATGAAAATTATGTATGTATTCACCAATGCTGGGTATTTTTGTATCTTATGTTTCGCCTCAGAATTGTGTTTTCATGAAGACTATTCCATCTTGATCTGCAGTTGTATCCTTACCAATGTATGTGACTGAAAGATGAGAAGCTATGCATCGTCTAAAAGTAGAGCACTTGGAACGCTATTCCAAGAATTTTTGGGTTCTATTCCTTACTTGGACATTTTTCACACAGTTAGTTCAATGATTAGTTCGCAATATGATAAATATTCAATATTTAATAATTTTGAGCTCAATTTCACTGCTAAGAATTAATTGAAAAATTAATTAAAAGTATTTGGCATTTAAATAAGAGAAAATTGTATTGTAGTCAAACAAATAAATAATGAAACACATCTAAAGATTTCCGTAATTTCCGGCGTATAATCCGCAGATCAAACAATTCTTTTTGGACCCAGAAATCTTATTTAGTGATTGGAAGCAAATATTTACTGCGATCTAGAAAGTTACATTTCTTTTAAAAAAATTTCTGGGCCGAAAAACAATTGTTTTATCCGCGGATTATACGCCGGAAATTACGGTACTTCTAAAAGCGGCATACACTACGTCAAGAAATTATAGGACCAATTTGATTTTGAAAATTTTGAAGTAAATATAATTATATTTTAAACGCATGAGGTATCAAAATACAACATATTTGTAAGTTTGCAATAATTTTGAATAATAGAATAAATAACTTTCTTGACAAAAATATAAGCAATGATTGAAAAATATGCTGTTAACAAATTAAAAGACCACTTGTCTAAAAAGAAAAATAATATGAAAATTAATATAATATCAGTCCTCCATTTTTCTTTATTATCTCAAACACTGTTTTTCATAGAGTGACAGGTGATTAACTGCAAATTCAGAAATATTGTTCCATTCTTTCATAATTTCTTCTTCTAGTATATTAGCAGATAAAAACTTCTTATTCTTCTTGGCCAAGGCAAAACATGATTTTTTTCTTTTTTAAACGATTGCTGGGTGAATATAGGCTCATGTCAAGAAGCAATGTCCTCCTGAAAGATCCAGTTATCACCAGCATAAAAAAGGTTTCAAATGATTATATAACATAGCTTGATATTTCTCAAAGTTCATCACAAAGTTAAATCATTCAAAGTTAACCATTTCAAAAACATTCAAAGTTAAATCACATAATCCATCATGACTAAAAATTTTCTAAACAATTATTGATCTTCCTCCCACTTGTCGACTGGAGCATTATTTCGATTCCTTCCTCAAATGACGCCAATAGTGTTTATAACCACCCGGACCGTCAAGATAAAATTATTTTTCATCTGAAAATATCACTTGTTTCAATTTCTTATCGCCTAATAAGTCATTTTTAGCCTAGTTCGGTCTTTCTTCTTTAATGATGTTTCATTAACCTCAGTTTTTTCAACAGTTTCATATTGAACAGTTTCATATTCAACATTGCTATTTGATTTCAAACTCTTCTAAATTCTTACATGTGAGGCTCTTTTGCTGAAACGGTTCGAAATTTCCAGAATTGAAAGACCTTTTTGAGTTGATAATCGAAATGGTTGTCGATTATCCCGTGCTGTCAAAATCCTTTTTCTTCTAAATCGTTTAATTTTATTTGAATCTTTTTTCTAATTATTTCATTGTGAATGGCAGTTTTAACATGCTTAATTAACTGAGCTATTTCTCGTTGAATTTTATCAGCACCCTTAACAAACCAATTTTTTTTCGTCGGTCGCAGGCACCTGTTTACTCCACGGCATCTTCAAATATATCGTAAATAACACTTTGTAAACCTGAACCTTTGCTTCTCGGGAATACTTTCATGATATACAAATGCGTAAATTTTATAACGATTCTAACATGACGTATAATATTCTAACCTCTTGAGGTGGTCCTATAATTTCTGAGCAGTCACTTTATTTACGTTTTAAAAAATTTGAAGATTTTAATAAAATGTAACTTAAATTTTGATGTAACAATTATAACAAAAACGTTCTACGATCAATTTTCAGTACACAAGCTAAAAATTTGCATTTTGTGTCTTCTTCTTCAGAAGTGCCCCAATTCATTTGTGGTCTTATAAATTTAATGCACTGTACTTGCGACCCATTGAACCTTTTAACAGTGTACCACCTCTCTCCCGTTCAATCCCAATTATAATGAAGATGATACGCAAACATTGAATTACATTTTTATGTTCATTTATGTCAATGTTTCACGAACTAGGCCTTCACGCTCGAACTGGCTTCGGACTTTCTGGTCATGCTGTCTGTTTCGATATTACTGTTAAAGGGTTAAAGAGGGATTACTGAGATTAAAGATTGCATTCTTTACTTCATAATCTTATAATTCAGCATCAGTTCAGTAACTTAAATGTCACCACAGATTTTCCCTTAAAATAATCTGCATAAAGTTAAATAAGCATTTTACACTTTTCATGTGCGGCTAAAATAGTTTGATATGACACAGCAATATTATAAACAATGTTAAAACTTTGGTTCAGAGCCATTACTTTCATTTCCGATGGGTCACCCTACGTTCAAAATGAGTATTTTCTTATGTTTTAAACACATTTTAAGATGAGAAAATAAGATAAAAACTCATTATTTTCACCCTGTTCAGTCTGAGATTGAAGGGGAAAATCATTGTTTTTTTTCTTCAGATGATTAAAGAGGCGATTACGGAATAAGGATGTTCTCAAATGAAAGTATTCAATGCCAAACATGTACTTTATTTCAGTTCGTATAAACTTAATGAATTCTGAATGTTCCCAGATTTAATAATAATTTTATTTGTCTTGTGTAATCTTTTCAAAGTGAAACAAATAACAACATATTAAAAAATTATGGATATAAATTGGAATAAATCTATTATTTTCACGTGTCATCAATCCTCATAAACCAACTACATATTTCTTTCTAATCCCGTCAGATAAAAAAATAGAATAAATTTCGTATTGAATCTGTAATTTTTGCTGTATTTTGTAAAAATTAAAATAAATATCAAAATGAAAATTAAGTGATAGATATAATAAAACTATATAAATTTTGCACACATACATTGACACCGTCCCCCCACAAGTCTACCTACATATAACACAGAATAATTGAGAAATCAAGCTTTTTGCAAACAGTCAGGCTTATTGTAGTATCGTCTACAATTTTACAACTAGCCTCAAACTTTTGAGGCTAATTTCAAAGAGCCTATTGCAGCTTAAACTAATTGGAAAATGACCACTTATGTACCAATCAGACTGATATTTTTCTGGTTTATTGCAATGAGCTTTGGCAATTTTAGGTGTGTTTGTGAAAAAACAATCGTTTGCCAAGAAATCAAGTTTCATTCTGGCTTATTGAAATAACTTCAAAGATTTTTAAGCGTAATTCTAGTATAAATATTCCTACCATCTCGTCCTACAGACGGAGGTAGATTTCGAAGATAAGAGCTAATTTCGCCAACAAAAGCTAAATGTAGGTTTGAGATAAACAATCAAGATTTTAAGGCTTTGGCCGCTTATGACGAATTTTTATTTTCATTTTTTTCTGTAAGAGTTGGTTTTATCTGAATCATCTTAAGACACTATTCATTTTTTTTCTTTTTGCCACGCTGAACAACTCGAAATATACTGATGCATTTTCAGACTCTTTTTAACACTTTCCGACAAAGTTTAAAAGTATTATGCTTTCGGTTTGCCTGGCCGCACTCTAACTCTCGAAAATGTACTCGAATTACCATGAAATTTTTAGCTGTTATTAAATTTTCCCCTAGCACGAACCCTATTGCAAATGAAGCTTCTCCATCATTAGTTTATTTACAGGGATAGTCAAAAGTTTTCCGTTACATTACGGCCAATGGCAAAAAAATCGTTTCAAATGAATTTTAAAGGTGTTATACCCTGTCAAACATACTCAAATTTGTATGAATTTGCGAAGAGCACTAAAATATGCATTCTGTAAAATATGCAGTGGAAAGAATAGTTATTATTCATTTACAGGACAACACGAAAGAATTCCTTTACATAATATTAAAGAAGCGAACTGTTTGGGATTTATTTTAATTATGTTAAACAATTTCATGCATAAAAAATTGATAAACTTGATATACGCCGCTGAGGCTTAATATTTCATGCATAATATGAAGTTCATACCATTTACAGGGACATAAAAAATATTTCTAACAGTATATTCTATCCGAAGTCCTGTATATTATGGAAGATGGCTGGTAGAGGGATGAAATCCATTTTTAATTATGATATACGCTTTCAAGCTTCACTAGATGTATGCATATTATATGGTGTGTATAAATGCTATAGCTGATAAATAGGGTTACACGAAAGAGCTCGCGGTGGTTACTGAATATGAGCATAATTTACTTAAAAGTGTTTTTTAAATGCGTTTTGCATTTTTACGTTGAACTGCAATCAGTTTAATAAGAAATGTTTTTGGAATATAAACATAATGATATACAAGGTCTCGCAAAGACTTGGATACATGGTCGTCTATGGATGATAATTTCTGGAAATGCGATTTAAGTAGTTTTAAGAGTGTTACTACAGAGCTGAACAAAATATTAAAGTACATTTCCATCTATTAGTATAAATTGCCGAAAGAGAAATTTTAACCAGTTAGGCGTTTTCTAGCTAAACTAAATTTTCCCATTATATATAGTATATATATCAACCGACAGATTAAATACAGGGCTGTTCAAAAGTATTGAGATACATATTTGGCTATGGACAGTAACATCATATTTCTCTAAAGAACGAAGTTTTGTTAGAGATTTTAGGACGTGTTGGAAAGTGTTACACAATCTATGCTTAACACGTGATTTTTCTTACTTGTTCAAAAGTGAAAAAGGTTAATCCTGCTGACATGGTTTTTTAAGAACGACCTGTATTTTTTATTTTTCGTTCAGTAAGAATTTTCTCATTGCGAGCATATTTTTTGTTTCCAGTGCTATCGCTACAGGAAATTCTGTTCAATATGTCCACTTTGACAACATTTTTTTAACATCTTCTGCCTTTATCAAAAATCGACCAATGCAGCACATTATATAATTTCGTAATAAGAGAGCCTCCCAAATGGATGCGTTTGAGTGTAAAAATGATTTTAAAAAGAAGTCAGAAAGTAAGCAGTTTGAGTACACGATTGTTTTTTCTTCAACCGCTATGTATTTTTAATTTAATTTTGCTTTAATAATTTGTTCTATTAAAAACTAGTCAATATTAAAAGAAGATTTATAATAAATTCAATATCTTGTGAATTGACGAAGTTATGAACTTTTTCTTCTTCACCCCTCCCCCTTTTTAGTAAGAGTTGGTCCTATCAAAAACTTGTCAATATAAAAGCTGAAGATAATATTAAGCAGATTTATAATAAATTTAATTGAATTTGATATCTTAAGAAATGGTAAAGTTATAAATTTTTTTCAGCCCTTGAGCCCATGTTTAATTTTATCAAAAACCTGTCATACGTATTTTTTTTTCCTTTGTCTAGAAGTATTGATAACTTTAAACTGATTTAATATCTATTATAGTTAAGAATTTACAGGTATTTTTTGGATTTTCACATAATCCCTCCCTATTTCCACACCCTTGATTTGATTTTGCCCATTAACGGATTTCACCAGCATTTTCTGCCTCTAGTTTTTATGTAACACTTTGCAAGATATTTGTGCAGAATTATGGAAATTATCGTGTCCGTCGTATAGATAGATAGGTAGATAAAGTTTTTACTGCGGGAGGCGGGTTTGGGTCTGTAAAATATTTTCAGAAATTTTAACATATGGGAGAATGTAATAGGTAGTATTTCTTACGAAATCTACCTAAAAACTAGCAGTAGGAACTAAAATGTTCATAAAAATATACATATTAGAAACTTTTTTCACTGACATATTTGAATGACGAACTTGTATATGAAACAACAATGAATGTTTTATTTTAAAAGCATATTTTCAGTAAACACACGTGCAGTTGCATCAAATCAATATGAAGATCAAGCAGATTTTAATTGTTTTCTGTTAATTACATAGGAAGTTAGACCACTGAATGAAATTAATTATTGAAATATATAAGGAAAGTGTATATTGATAAAATTTTCATACGAAGATTATTTTTATTGTTTCGCAGTACTTCGTAATGAATATGAGTTGGTAATGAAAATAATTATACAAAATATAAAATATATATTCTGGATAAAAATAATCTATAAATGAGGTAGTTTTTTAATTTTTTTACAGCTTTACAAGGAAAAGATTGTTTGGTGAATAAAAATGAGAACAATACATTTATCAAAAAACTACCTTATAAGTAGATATAATTTATGGTTCTGAGTATCTGAGATTAGTGAACACTTTAATTTTAAGTGTATATTTTACCCCTCACAGCACGCATAAGTATCAATAAAATCGTCTTATGAGAAATATTTCAGTATTTTTTATATTCAATCTTTTTATATTTTATCTTAGTTCGCTTGTATAATTAAAATATCTATGGATTTCTCCTGACTGGATTTCATTTTAATGCTATTTAAAAAATGAAAACAATATATTATCACTATATTAACTTTTTAAGCGACAATTCAAATAAAATCCAGTTAATCACTTAACTGATAAATATTTTTGAAAAAAATTTCAAATGATTCCAGTATTTTTAAGTCTTTTACAGAATTTTTAATCGTTTATCACCGGTTTTCAAAACACAATTTTTTGCCTAAATCAGAAAAATGCTCGGGTTAAATAATGCAAAATTTACAATAAAAATTTACTTTTGAGAATAATAAATAAGGACTGGAATATGGATGGCCGTACGTGGTACGGACAAAACATGAATGACAAAAACACGTTGTCCGTATGATGTACGGGCAAATAAAAAAAGTGATCAAACAAAAGGAAATTTTTAGTAATTGTAAATTTAACAATCGTCCATTTTTGATTTTTCTTTTAACTGTTTAGACTTTTGGCAATAAGTCTGAAAAAAATTGGCTAATAGAAAAATTCTATATCATATTATATTAGGACACATTGATTTAACTAAGAAGAGTCTTTAATTTAAGCCAGACTTCTAAATTAACTTACTGCATACGTCTTTTCCTGTATTAAATTAAAAATAATATTTTTACTTATTTTAATTTCAAAAATATATTTTGAATATCAATCCATTGAATGGAATGGAAATCCAGTTATAGAAAACGGACAGATATACCAATTATAAAAGGAGAAAAAAAGGTAGTTGAATATGTTAATCCTTGAGTGATATTTCTTAAATACTACACTAACTCTTATTGTCATCTAAAGTTTCTGTTTCATTTTATATCAGTATTAAAACGAATTAATCATAATATCGCTCACCCGCAAGAAAAGGAACACATTTCGACAAAGGTAAATTTCACTGAAGAGGCAAAAGAAAATTTGCTGAATTTTATTATAATATGAAATTATAGCCCTTAACTTTGCATGCAGGAGTGCATAAAAACATAAAACCCTTAAGAATGAAGACGTGGGATTTGGTTAGGATGGATTATGTAATTTTTTCCTCTTCACACAATCTCCCTTTCTTCTGTGGTCACAAATGACATATAACATAATAAAGGGATTTTCCGTATAACTACACTTATGATACTGTTTGTGCAACAAGATACACCTATGAGGGACCTATTACTAGAATAAACGCAAAAAGAATTTTTGCGAAATGTGTCACTTTTCTTGTGGATGAGCGATATTATCAATCCTAATATTTCACCAAATCAATATTTTTTGTTATTCTATTGTACATATGCTGCTTCAGAATTATGTAGTTATCTTAATTCGAATAGCCCGTCACTGCATATTCAACCTATGTAAAACAGGACTATAAATAATCGAGAAAAACCGTTATTGCAGTGCCACCTTCCGGCAGATTGTTACCAAATTCCCGTGGAACCTGCTTTCCACAGCCAAAAACAATCACATAAAATTTGATTCAAAATATGCATAACTTCATACACTTTTCGATGGTACAATAATAAAAATTGCACGAAAATTGTTATTACTGCACCCCATTCCAACAGAATATTTTCAAATTCAAGGAGGATTTGGTTGATCATATCCGAAAACATGCAAAATAATTGGTTCAATTCCATGTATAGCTTAATGCACTTTTGGATAATACACTGATGAAAATGACACGAATAATCGCTATTACACTGTCTCATTCCGGCAGATTTCTATCAAATTCACGTGAAACCTACTGGTCATAGCCAGAAACATTTAAAAAAAAAATTTTATTCAGTTCTATGTATAACTTCATGTACTTTTCTTTAATACAATAAATAAAGCGACACAAAAATCGCTGTTACAGTATTCTTCTGAGCAAAATGTTTCCAGATGCAAAGAACACTTGCTAGCCACAGTTTAAAAACACACAAAAAAATTTTGTTTAGTACTATGCACAACTTCTTGCACTTTTCGATGGTATGCTAATGAAAGTGATGCAAAAATCGCTGTTACCAAGGGTGGTGCCAGAGGGGGGTGTCCGGGGGCATACCCCCCCCCATCCCCGTCGGCCATACTTGGTCTCCCCGTTGGGGGTCAAAATTCAGTATCGTCGCGGAAAATATTTTGACTTTTGAATTTCGGCCCGATCAGCTTGGGACGAGATGGAGCAATTTTTTTTTACTTTGCAAGTCGGATTGACTATTCTAATTCTTCCGGGTATGAGTCTATTTCTGATTTAATTTTGACTCTTGCAATTAAATTCAGGTGAACCCGATTTTTTTTTTAAAGGTCCAAACTCCTTTAGATATCTATACATATAATAAAACAGTAGGACCCGGTGTGTCTGTACATTGAAGATAATTGACAAAAATGGAGTCAGGGCGATAAAAGAAAACCAATGAAACACAAAAAAAAATTTTTTGAATTTTTTGTCTGTCTGTCTGTCTGTCTGTCTGTTTGTTCGAGGTTATGTTCGTAACTACTGAATGGATTTTTATGCGGTTTTCACTAATGAAGAATGCACACTCCCGGGCAGTGTATAGGCTTTGTTTCATCAAAATCGGACAACAGACAAAAAAGTAACAAAAAGAAACAAAAGAAACTATTAGGTGCGCTGCTCACGTTTTTTAGTACATAACGTTTTTTAGTACATATAAAATCCAATAGATGTCACTGTGCGATTTTAAAACGCGCTATCGTTATGTTTTCGCCAGTCTACTTAAGTATGAGAAAGTTTCAAGCTGGCTGTCGTTCCATGTGGTTTAGTCGGTAGAACGTCAGTGCGCCATACTGATGGCCCGGGTTCGATTCCCAGCATGGAATTTTTTTTCACTATGTTGGCATTAACGCCTATAAGCAATTAAAAGAATTTAAATATTGTATTCAAGGCGAATTTTCTCTCTGGGAAAATTTCCTTGCATTAATATGTCAGTGTAATTTTTTTTTCGATTTAATTTTTTTTTCGAAACTTTGTTTTTCTTAAAAAATTACAGTAAATATTTGATATTTCCCAACGTTTTTTGAATGATCGACTTGCTTTTTTTTTTTTAATGTATGTCTGAACCTTATCTAACTACTTCTTCAAGATTTCTTTAGATAAACCGACCAGCGTAGCGGGCGAAGGCCGCTAGTAAATCTATATATTTTATGCATGGATGATTCTTTACATGTTTATTTTTCTACATAAAAGATAAAATTTATTCTGAAGTTATAATCATAAGCTATTTTTTATAATTACATTAAATTGTGGATCAATTTTCACTGATTATGGATTTACCGTTTGCTTGATTTGAAGTATTTCGGCCTCCGTTAAGAATACGGAGGAGGAAAATTAATTTATCGGGGTCGGATTGGATGGCAAGTAGAGTGCTGCAGGGGGTCGGGCAAACTGAACCTAATCCGACTCGCGGTCTGGACCAAATCGAGTTGGATCTAATTTTATGCCGTTGTGGATCGGGTTAACTTTAATTGTTTCATGATCGTGTTGGCTGATGACACTTACATTTCTTGATTCAAGAGGAAACGATTTCTCAAAAGAATTTACAAATCTCATTTTATGATGAATAACTATACATTTGAATATTAACGAAGACATGTATATTGAGCTTTTTACTTAAAAATCAAAATCGATATTAGAAGAGGTACAATTGTAGACTACTTTTAAACAGTTACATTACAATATGGATATATATATATATACATGTATTTTTTACATGATTTAGTGTCGTGAATTTAGTCGAAGTCTGCGTATATCGGATTCAGATTGAAGGTTAAATTTTTTGGAGGTTAAATTTTTTTTTCTCGGGCTCAGATCGTGTTTCGGGTTGGTCCAAATTAAACGTAACCCAACTGATGGTTTGTGTCGGATCCAGCTAAACTGAATCTTTTTTTTTTTTTTTTCTTTTTTTTTTCGGGGAGGTTTAAATTGGCTTCTATTTTTCGAGTTGGATTAATTTTAATTGTTTCTAACGAATGGAGCTCGATTCTACTCGATTTCTCAAAAGATTCTCCAAAATATATTATAAAATGAAAAATTATATTATTTGAGTATCAACGCGTTCATATATAGATATTTTGATTTTTCTACATAAAAAAATATATTTCATACTAGAGGTATTATTATAGGTTATTTTTTCTATTATTCCATTACAATGTGTTTTTTTTTTTTTTTTTGGGGGGGGGGGGGGGTGGAGGAGGGTTTGGATTGAAATATATCAGTTCAGGGTCAAAGATCGTAAAATTTAAGTCAATTAATTTTTTTAAACTAGTTTTGATTAAATGGATATTGAATTTCCAATTTCGAGTTGGGTATAAACCAAATTGCGTAGGGTTATATGCTCTGAAAATAATCTCGAATTACCCCCTCCACCCCACCCAAAAAAAAGAAAATAACAAAAACCCACAAACACATATATATACAGTAAGCTCCGACAAATGGTCTTCTAATAAAGGCATATTTAAAAGTAAATTTAAATTGTCGAAAAAAGGTAACAATTAATATTACTAAAATTTATTTTTCACACCAGGGAAAAACATAAAAGTTTAAGTATCAAAACAAAAGTTAATTATATCAATTTATTACTGCAGAGTTCAGAAATTGAAAACATTGACGTTTGTTTTGATTTTACGGTTTTATCTTTTATAATTTTTAATTCCAAGTACTTTCGAAGTTGAATAAATAATTCAGTGTTCACCGTTCATAGTTCACAGCTGATAATTAATTAAATGCAGTTTTTTTCGACGACGGGAACAAATGATGACAATTTCATTACGAGAATTTTCTGACAGAATAGGACACATTCATAATTTTTCATAAGAGTTAAATCCATTGCGTAAAAAGGCACAAAAGGGATTAAACACTTAAAAGTTACCGGATTAATAATAAAAAACTGAACTTAGTTTATAAATTTGATGAATAAGGCAGTCGCTGGAATCATTTTTCTAATAAAACCTTCTTCAAGTGACCAGGAAAAAAGGAATTTGTTTCATTTTCCTCAAAAAAATTGGTCGCTCATGGAGGGAATTCAAATAAGCTGATCTCTGAATGGAGGTAAAATTAGTATTGAGCCTATGGGAATCAATTTCGTTCCACAAAAAAATGGTCGTTCAGGGAGGTAGTCGCACAGAAAAGTTTTACTCTCTCAATATATATATATATATATATATATATATATATATATATATATATATATATATATATATATATATATATATATATATATATGTAACACTAATTACTTAAAATACCCACATATAAAGCAGCATGTTCATCAAATTACACGGCTGTTCCGGCAACTGTGCTGCCAAGCACTTTTTCGTATTAGAAATGGAACTTATAAATCCCTTCTAAAAATCTAAAAATAAGTAAAAACCGCGAACCTACGCCGAAAACGTCCTAAAATTCTTCGGTCAAAACATAGAAATGTCTTAAAATAAGAGAAAAATCTCCTAAAATCGCTAGGATATTCTGGTGTTCTTGACCTGGAAATGTCGGCCCATGCAAATCTTTGCTAAATTCCTGCATCAGATCGGGCTGTGCACTTTTACTTGCATCCTACACGACACTCGGTTCAAGTCGAATTAGCAAAATATTTTTGTTGCGGGTCGGGTTGGTATTCATTGTTTCGTGTTTGAGTTGGGTCTTAACCCTTGCGGTTCGGCTCTGATTGAATTGATAATTCAAAAGACTGTCCATAATATTTTTCAAGTTAAAAATCTATATACAATAAAACCTCTAAAGTAGACACTACCTAAAAACGGATATCTGTATTTTATGAACGCTTTTTGAATTCGTAACACATAAATATTTCTATATTTTACCTCTTTGAAAAGTGAATATCTCCCAATCTATACACATGTAGCGTATAGGCGTGCATAAAGTATTACAAATGTGATGCATGTGTTATTGTGTGCATTAAAAGTAAAAATTTGGTGATATTTTTCACATTTCGAAAGAATAAAAAATGGTTCTTAAAAAATGATAATATATTAGCATACTTTTACCATTTTATTTCTCATGCAGTAATGAAATATATAATCCATTCATATTCCAAATATGTATTTATTTTCATCTGATACATAATTGTGGTCAAACGTTTTGCGAAAATCTCAGCAACCCGAATTGTAAAAAACCTATAAAGCGTCTAAATTATTGGAGTGTGAACTTAATGATGCCAGGTGTTTTGATTTAAAACAAAATGTCTCAATTTTCAAGGATCTCGCGGAACACCTACACGGACGATAAATGTTCAGTTTTTTCACCATATCCAAATTACATACAATTTTTACTAAATTAAAAAATTATTCCTCAGTTTGAGTCGAGATAATTCAACCGCAAGTCTACCCCAGTAATTCCTCATGTTATCGAAGTCGTCATGTAAGCAGACTTCGAGTAATCGTAATCGTGTAATCGTAGTCGATTATAATCGATTACAAAAAGCGTGTAATCGCACTGTAGTCGTAATCATAGATTTTGGTTTTTGAAATAATCGCAACATAATCATAATCAAGAGATTTCATCTCGATTATAATCATAATCTAATCATAATCGAACCCTAATGTAACTGCAATGTAATCGTAATCTTAAATAAATATGCGATTACGTTAGGATTACGTCTTCTTTTTTCCCTTCCTTTCTCTTCCAAACCAAAATATACTTGGTTGGTTTGCTAAACATTGTACCATCGGAAAAGGAAGAGTTCGGTTCATGTTTTCAACTCATTAAATGGCCCTAAAGTAGGAGTGTGAAGGTCAGAGGTCATAAGAGATAGAGATAGCCTTTAATGGGGTAAAGTGAAACAGAATGTATACCGCACACTGTAATAGGATATAGGAATAGTATTTGACTTGAGTTTGTCAGTGATATGGGAAGTGAGAAAATAAAACAACATGTGGTCAATCCAGAGGTATGGGTCATTGATTGGAAGTAGTGAAGGATAAAAAGAAAAGAAAGAAAATAATTTTATTTATGGTTTTACTATTGAACATTATATCCTGCATTCCCACACCCCTTAAATTCTGTCCTACCAGAAGACAATGCATGCCCTTTTTCTTCCTTTAAATGTTCTTGTACAGAGTCATAGCCGGGGGGAGGGTTCAAATGCTCTTCATATCATTAAAATCGAAAAGTTTATTCCGCCTTGACTAATAGCTTCAAATTCTCTGATTAGATATGGCAAAGAAAACTTTATAAAATTAGTGATACCAGTGCATCTGTATTCCCCCCCCCCTATCTTCTACGCCGCTGTTCTTGTAATTGAAATTTATTTTAAAATTTATGAAATTTGAAAATCATTAATATCAGTATATATTTTTTAGTTTGTATCTCTTCAATTTTTCTCCGAAAGCAATGTAATTATTAAAGGGTTATTTTAGTAATCCCAAAACACTCCTTCGCTAATGTTAATTTTATGGGCAAAAAAATTATGATAACAAATTTACGATCACTTGCATTTCAATATTTTTAAATGTTTTCTCATTGAACAACTAAAGTCGATCTGTATGATAACGGATTTTTTTTACCCTTTCAATTTCCACTACGGTTTTTATTTATTTATTTATTTATTTTAATGAGTATATTTACATTTTCAAAACTTGTTCCTAAAGTAAAAGCATCTTAAGGGTGTTCTCAAGCGCAAGACATTTTGACACATTTACAAATTCATTTTTTAACGGAAAGATAAAAAATTGGAAGGCTGACTATGGAAGCGAATTTGAATCGAACTGAATTTTCCATTTTGTGACAATTAAATTACCAACAGAATTATGAGCTATTTTGATCACGTGATCTCACGATTGTTTCCCTTTCATTGACTGGTTTTTCTGCTTTCGCCGGAAAATGCGTTCGAAATATAAACTTTGATGGCTTGTTCTGAAATATCCATTGCGTTTGCCCCCCCCCCCCCCCAAAAAAAAAGATAAATGAGTGCAATTAGATAGTTTCTGAATAACAACACCTGCTATTTTCCTGCATTTTAGAACAAAAATAAATTAAAACTTATGGCGCAAAGTTTACCTTTTTGATTTAAAAACGCCTATAATAAAAAGAATGCATACAAAATCAAAAAAGTAGAAAATGGTCTTTATATACATCGATCTGAGCTAAACAATGCAGAAAAAAACGTTTAAAAGACTAAAATGCGAAGAAGATATTTAAAAAAATTTCTTCCAAAGGATTAACATTAGTTAATGGGTGTGTTTGCCTTACTGAAGTAGCTTCTGTATGCTATGCACTACATATTAAAAGGCACACATATAGAAATTTATAAAAAGAAGAAAATTTAATGTTTTATAATGTGAATGAGAAGGTTCAAAACAAAACCTCAGACTACTTTAAAGAGGTATTTTCCCAATATCGAATAATAATATGAAAAAAATATGATTTAGGCTGAATTTTTCTTACGAAATCCGTAAAGTTAAATGATCAAAATTCAATAAAAATAATAATAACCATAAAACATGGGAAATTTGAAATGGTTTTAAATTGTATTACAGAATGTGAATATTGCAAGTCAAACAATGAATTCGAAACAAGAGTTGTTCGTAACAGAACTCTGCACAACTCGGGTTAACCTCTTCAGACCTGATACATTTTAAGCCATCATAAAAATTATTTCACAGTTTGTTCCATCTATTTATACGTATAGAAACATAATTTTGTAATAAAAAGTAAAATAATTATTATTAGTTAATATTTACTAGCAGGTACACATATGTGCACCTCCGGTTCATACTGCAAAAAAAAACTTCATTTTTCAAAAGATCATTTAAATGAGGAATTTGGTGGACAATTGATACATATAAGCTTGTTTTAAGTACTATTTTAGAAAAAAAAATCATTTATATATATAGAAATATATATTCCATCTTGTACAAATAACTCTTTTTCTTGATTCAGCCTTTATACCCGCATTTTGAAGCAAAGTTATCATTTGTTAAATGAGGAAACTGTTCAATTTTGTCATATCTAATATAGTAAATTGGCTTCTAAATACTCTTACGTTGTTTTCGCTGTGGTTTATTTGCTGAATCGTCTTCAGAATTATTTTCCGATGAATAAATTTTACGTGGTCTCCATGGTTGTCGTTTTTTACTTACTTTGCTTTTATATTTCATCAGTATTTAAGCAATCTCTAAAAATATCGCAACAGAGACAATCTGTCTTTTCGAGGAACTTTATCTGTTTTGCAATTTCTAATATACACTATCCAACAAATGGAAGTAACCAAATCTATAAAGTGTACAAAAACTCTTGTTGACTATTTTTTGTGTGAGTAGAACAACGGTAGTAAGCTAAAAAACTTTCATTTAAATCTGTATTACTCATATACGTTTTGTATTCACAATTGCTGCTCATTACGTTTTGCATTGGTTGTGTTACATTAATTTTACAGTTTTGATCTTTAGACCTCCTAACGCAACTGCTCTTGGGATCGCTATCGATGCAAATCGAAAGCAAAGTTACACATTTGTTATCTTTCCAGTTTAGTATACACATATCCTTCCCTTAGTCATTCATCCCACTCTCCGTGTTACAAATCTCGATCATTCTTGATTTTTTTATCTGCTCCTCCTAGTCTTTTATTCATAATCTTTCCAGTTTGGTAGATATTGTTTCTCAATAAAAAATCGACACATTTTACAGTAGTAAAAAAACTGTCCTAGTAAATCACCCGTGTGTTGTCTTTTGGTATAAATTTAAAAACTATTTGACATTGCCTCCACCTTAACCTAATCATAATTACTTTGAATCATCAGCTGGTACAGTTCCTTCTCCATGATATATTTGGCATTCAAGTCTATTACATGGAAGATGAAATAAAGTTTTTTAATCCCAACGGATTAGGTTTTAACGGCACAAACTGTCTAGATCCACAACGTCCAGTAAATGGGATTCCACGATCTCTGTTCATCTAGTGATAAAGGTTTTGGCCGGAGCAGGGACAAACCTTTTTATTCTTACTGCATTAAAAATAAGATTTACTTTCCATAATTTGTCATCTGCTTAAAGATCATTTGATTTATCTGCAAAATGAAGAAATTTTCTAATCTCAAAAAATCGATCACTTGACATAGTAGCTGCAATTCTAAGTATTGACAAGTCTTTTTGTCAGTAGAACCTTGCTTGTAGATATTTTAAAGTTTCTACGAATTTGTGTACGTCTGCAACTTTTATAACTTCATATTTAGATGCGTTTATTCAGCGAGGGTTTCGTGTTTGAACGGAATATAGCGGAATTGGAATTGTTTGAATGGAATTGGTTTCATATGAAACTTTTTCCAAAAATCTTCATTTACCTATTCTAGAAATGGTTGAAAAGGATTTATGACGTTGTAAAATCTGCTTTTAGATAATCCTCATCAAGCAATGATCCTTGAAGTAGTATTAGAAGAAAAAAAGATTAAATAAATATTTGCGAAAAGGTAAGATTTTATTACTGTAGTGTGCTGTAACACAAGTTTTAAAAATTTACTTATTTTCAGCTTTCCATAACAAAGGCCTTTTAGGTTAAACTTTATTGTTACATGGATTAGGGATAGGTACTGGAGCAATATGCTTAGTTATATCTGTGTCATCTAAATTTTCATTGTCAGAAGACTCACCATCAGCGTTGGCCTCGCCAGTTTATTTACTCTTACAAAGATATAATAATTATGATTTTTAAAAATTAATTTTTAATTTAAAACATCAACAAAATGAATTCTTATCTATAATTAAGTATATTTTTTTAATACTTCAACAACTTTAGCACTGCACCAATTAGATACCATTCAGTACAAATTTTTTGTGTGAGATAACTTCTTTCCAAAAACACAGAATTGAAACCGGAGGTGCACACATGTGTACCTTACAAATTTCACCTAATTTAAATAGATATTATGATCTAACTAAAAAATTTAAATGAGTTATGCAATATAGAAGAGTTTATAAGTATTATTAAAAAATGTTATAAATAAATATTAATTTTCAAATTATAAAAATGTACTTATTTTTTCGAAGCTTTATATTTTTCTCAATTGCTCGTTTATTTTCTCCAAAATCATATGAATTAAGACAGCTAGCGCAATTTCTTGCTGAAACTAGAAAAGACTAACGTACACAAATAACATACTCTCGTCTCAATAAAAAATTTTCAAATATTATGTGAGATACACAGTTGAAATCAGAGGTACACATATGTGCACCTCAGGTCTGAAGAGGTTAAACCACATCAGAGTTCTGGAATTTTATTTTTAGTCAATCCGAAACCCGATTCAAATTCAACATACTTCCACTCGAAACTGATTCAGACTGACTTTTTAATTTAATGCAATTATGATATTAGCCTGTAAGAAACTAATAAGAAACTCTAATAAGAAATTACTATAATAAGATACTTGAATTCAGCGGTTTCCAATCTATGGGTCGCGACCCACTGGTGGGCCGCGGCAGTTGGTTTGGCGGCTCACGAAACAATCTAAGTTTGTCATAAAAATACTTTATTTCTGTTTAAAAAGATAAAACAATTTCGAAAGGAAATAATGGGAGTATCCTTATTTTCCTTTTAGATTAATATACGAACAGAATATCTAGAAATATGTAAATCAACTTTGAAATCCTTGATGAAATTCAACACTTTGTGCTAATGAGAACATGTTTTTTCTACTTTGCTGTTTTTGAAAGACAAGTACTGAGACAAACTGTGAGTTAATATATGTTCCCACATTGGTAAACAGCAATTAGAAATCTCATTCATTACAAAGTTATGTTTTCAAGATAATTAAACATACTTTTAACCATCTTTATAGTTTGTGTATTGTTTTAATTCATATTCATTTATACACATTGAGATTACCGATTCTGGTTTCTATTGATAAATTTATCTTCCGTACGAAATTTTGCGTTTTTCTTAGGATAGGATAGCGGAGCGTATAGAGATCGTACAGAAATTGCTATACTGACATACAACTTTATCTTGGGTGGGTCGAGAAATTTTTTTTTTACTGAAAAGTGGGTCACGAAAGTTTTTTCCCTGAAAGGTGGGTCGCGTACAAAGAAAGTTTGGGAACCGCTGCTCTAATTAATTATTCTAATAAGGAATTTATCTTTTTTATAATGGAAGAAATGTACGCGATATTGCGCATATACATAAATATAATATACCTTAATATTTAATAATACAATTTTTTCTCCGGAAAAATATTTTGTTTTGTGAAAAATTGGGTAAATCCTAATAAGAGTCACAAATGACTGAGACACAAGCCAACAGATTTAACACTTAACTGCTGTAACAAAAATTGTCGCATAACTACTGAGAGCGGTTTGTCAGACCGCTTAATATAAAGATGAATAAAAAGTTAAATTAAATCTCGGAATACTATTTTTGTATTAAACTTTATATATATGACAATTATAAATAAAATTCAGTTATTTAAAAGTCTCTAGAGATAGTAAAGGCTCCAAACGAAACAAAATTTGACCAGTATTTAAAGTTAAACTAAAAATTACGAGTTAAACTTCAAAACCTGAAAAACAGCGGTCTATAAGACCGCTAACAGTAGTTAAGGGTTAAAGTCAACATGACCTGCAAAAATGTCAACCGTAATCGTAATCTAAATGTAATCGTAATCCAACAAAAAAATTGTAATCGTAATCTAAACGTAATCGTAATCCAGCAAAAAATATTAATCGTAATCTAAACGTAATCGTAATCCAACTGGCATAAAAAGAGACATAATCGTAATCGGTTTTTAGAAATTGAAAATAATCGTAATCATAATCGATTACAGTCCTCTGTAATCGACTCGAAGTCTGCATGTAAGACAGAATGTTACTGACACATTTTGTCTAGAACGCGTATGCGCTTTTATTCAATGTTTATTCTACTGACCGTAATCCTTAGGTATATGAAATAAATTTTAAGAAGAGATAAGATATACAGAAACCCATCTGCTCACGAAATCGTTTTATTAAAAAAGTGCTTGGCGAGTGTTTTTTATATGGCAAACACATCATATAGCATTATGAATGGGCAAACAATGAGTGATTTTATGTTATTGTTCAAATTAACATAGCATCAAGATCAAGATAAAAACTTTTGTTCACCCGGCGAGTTATAAAAGCTAAACACCCATGCATTTCCTCTTATAAAGACAAACATACCATGATTGTCCGGTGTGGCTGTTTTTTTTTTTTTTTTTTTTTTTTTTTTTTTCGAAATTTTGGCAATCAGAGCTTTCATTTAAAAACATATTTCACTTTTTATTTAAAAAACACAAAAAAGAAAATGAAAGAAAAGGAAGAAAGAAATGGAGAAGAAAAATGAAGAAAGCAATAAAGATATATAGGAATAGGGCGTAGGAAAAGGAGACAGTAGTAAAATTAAAAAGTTCGAAGATGTCGCTATATCAATATTTAATTAACAGTTCTTGGATATGTATTTTAGTGCACACAAGTATACATATTTCTTGACTAATACACACACACATACATATAAGAAAAAACAAACATATATTAGTGATTATTCAAGCACGATACATCAATCGGTCCATTTAAAACCTTTTTAAGAGAACGGAACTTTGTCTCGGTAAAGCAAGAGCATACGGAAACCCAACTGCTCCCAACCGCAGCTCTAGGTCATCTATCCTCCACATATCTTCAAATATTCTTCACACCCTGCATATTGCACTTAGCTTTCAATAATTTATCTGGGCCTTTGGACTTCGTGCAGCTATTGAAATACAGTTACATTATGAGTATGCTTTTGTGGTTTTTGAGAATAATTCGTCGCTACAGATATGCTTCTTTCTCGTTAATATCTTGTAATATCTCTTTACTAATAAAGGAGGGACGTTACTAAAACATTACTTGTAGGAAAAAAATTCTCATCCAATTCGGCTCAGAATGAATAAAATACAATCCCGATCTGACCAGAATTCACAGAAAAAATGAAAGATCCATACCTGTCCCTGAGAGAATTAAATTCCTACCCGTCGCAACATTTCAGATAAAAATTGGGGCTTCAACAATTTTAATAAACAAATGTTCACTAAAATCGGGCTTCGAGACAGATCCAGGATCGTGGACACTTCTAATATTTCTTACGAATTCGGCTAGATCTCTGGCATCAGTCCTACACCCGACCCGAGCAAGTCGCGTCGGATTGAAACTGTATTTTTCGTTGCGGGTCAGATTGAGATCTATTTTTTTATTACAGATCGGGTTCGGGTTAACCTGATTTTTCAAAATAATATGCAAGATATTTTACCAGGCTATAAAGTTACATACAATATGATTTACACAGTGGACACTACAAAAGCGGACGTATCTATTTAGCGAACACTTTTTCAATTAATAACTTTCTTCATATATCTGTATGCTTATACTTTTGAATAGTGGGCATCTTCCAATCTACACACATATGACATGTGCAATGCATGTATGCATAAGCTATCATAAATACGATACATGTATATTTCTGTTTATCAGAAAGGAAATGCTGGTAATATTTTGCACATTCAGAAGCAAGGAAAAAAATGGTTCTTAAAGAAGGAATAATCTATGACAACGTTTATTTTATACATTTATATCTCATGCAGTAAATTGAATATTCATTCGTATTCAAATATATATTTATTTCGTTTAAAACAAGTTCTTCTCAAACTTTTTTTCGAAAATTCCAACAACCCGGCTAACAACAAAAAAAATAAATAAATAAATATGAACATTAAGAAATATTTTAAGGTGAACCCGAGCTATAGAAAGAAAGTTAGTGTCATTTTGACCCGCAGAAAGAAAGTTACTGTTATTCCGATCCGAAAAAAGGAAATTAAGAACAACTGGACCCTTGGAGAAATCTGTTCAATGAGGTGTCAGCTATTCAGAGGCTTTACTATATTCCATTATTAAAAATACACAGCTGTCCATTTTTCCATATAATACATAAAATTGGTATTAGATACATAATTGTAGATTACTTTTCATTATTGCATTAAAACCTTATTTACTTTATTTTCATTTTGGGTTCGGATTAGGCTACGAGTAAAAGTATTTTGTATTTGGTTCTGGTTGCAACTCACCGAAAATTATTCGGGACGGTTCAGGTCAATTTTTTTTCCTCTGGTGGATTCGGATCGAAGAAATTTTCGTTAGTCGGATCGGATTGCGGATTGATTCCAAATATAATTTTCACGGACGGGTGCCCAAACCCCCAACTCTACTTCGCCCCCCCCCCCTGTCGGGGATACCATGGCTCCTCCTCCCGTTGGGCAAGTTCTGGCGCCGCCCCTGCTGGCACCGACTAAAAAAAATCAAATTAATGTACATAAATATAATAATACGCATGGTAAATACTACGTTCTTAATTTATTTCTTATTGCTATTATGTAAAAAAATTATTTTTCACCTTGCAGTAGTTTTTGAAGTCGGTTCAGTTTTTGGTAGAAAAGTTTATTTTGATACCATTACTTTTGAAATCGATTCGATAGTTCCAGAGATTACTCCCTACAAAGAAACAAACTTTACTTCTTTATAATATTCGTATAGATTGCCATATTAACCCTTTCCGGCACACTGTGCCCAGTTCAAGATACCTAATTTTATTTCCAAATTTGCAAACGGCACCAATAATATTTTCATAAAATTTTGCTTTTACAGTGAAAGCTTAAAATAAGGGATTCTTAATTTCTCAACCATTTATTTCTAAATTCTGGTGTCAGTGTATAATTTCTCATTTTACTAACAGAATTTGCCCGTGCCAGAAAGAGTTAACAAACTTGAAAGTGCCTATTTTTATTAATTTGAATTACACAGTTTATGAAAAATGAATCAACTCATGTTAAAGATGAATGCAAATTACTTAGGCATAATTCGAGCTTTAATTTAGGACTTTTATGTATTTTTGTTTTTTATGCATTTAAATAAAACATCTTCAAAGTATCAGCATAGATACTTTGAACCAAACTCTTTTTGCAAACACAAAACATCTTCAAAGTATCGGCATAGATATTTTGAACCAAACTCTTTTTGAAGTATTAATTAATAATTAATTATTGTTAGAAATTCAGAAAAAGAAACATATTTTTTGGTTAATCTGAAAGTGTAAATCTCTCCAAAATTTTATTCATTTCGAACAATTTATTTGAAGTCGTGAGACAATATCTGAAATTGACATTTTTTTAGGAATAATATTTTTTATTAAAATAAGGAATACTTTTATTAGCATGTTAATATGCAAAATAGTAGTATGCCAGCAATATTCTATAGATTTTCAAAGGAATGTGTTTTCATCCAAAATCTCTCAAGAAACATATTTGCACAATTGAAAATTATTTCTTAGATTAATTTAAAGTATATCTTTCTCGCAAGAAAATATCACAAAAAAAGCCATATTCGTTTAGATTACTGCATCTTTTTAGAAATTCGATATAGAAAACGAGTGAAGAATGCAACGGTTGAAAATTACGATATAGATTATTATATATTTTTTAATGAAACAATCACATTGTGAGAATAGCTATGTATACAGAAAGAAAAATTCTGAATCCCTAGACTATAATAAATTTAATGTTCCAAATTACTAAAAAGTGACTATTTATACATCTTGCAGCTATTGTATTAATTAACGAATCTTAAAGATATGCATTTAATTAAATTATTTTTGCATATACTATTATGAGTATAATATTTGTATTATTTAACTTTTCATTAAAATTATTTCAATATTTTAAATTCCATTATACATTAAATCGAAACATTTAGTACAAATTTAAAATTACATACAAATATAGAATTATTTTAAAAGATATATTTCTGACTATTTCTAAGAGCAACTGCATTTTATTTACTTTTTAATTCAAATGCACATGTGCTATGACATGTAAACGCCTGATTCCTTCTAATAACGTTTCAGAATATTCTTAAAGAAATCTAGGGATACATACATACATCGAAAAGTATTTATTCCTTTATAAATCTCATAGAAACTTCTTCTTTACATGTAAGATTTCCTGTGAATCTGAAAATGGGGAGACAATCCAGATTGATATTCCTTGTAATCTTGTTTGCCATGACAATTTAAATGCGATGAGATTTAGATTTCAGTAGACACCCTAATACTTCGGTATATATAAGACTTTTACCCTAGCACAATAGCACCAGTCAAGTTCAAAATGTTGAACATAGCCAAGATTTTCTTTTGCATACTGTCTTTTGCTTATGGTAGGTTAATTTTTTTTATTTATTTATTTTTAAGATAAAATATTTATTCAGTTCCGAAAGTAAAAATATTATCACAAAATCTGTTTGTTGGTGTATTTATTGTAAGTTTTATAACTTTGGTACATCAATAAATTGTTTGATTTTTTTTTTTTTTTTAGAAAACTAATCTTTGATTAAATCTCAATATTAAAACATTATCTTAATCAAAATTATTTACTAGTTTTATGATTTTAAAAAGCTTGTTAACTAATAGTGTGCAGGTGATTTAATCGCATGTTTTATATCGCAAAGCTTTTTTGTTTGATAAAAACTATGAAACTTAAAGCACACTGATAAACAAAATAAAACTTTTTTTTGGCTTTTAAATAAATATTATAGTTTTATAATAATTTGGTAACATGAAGGTTAATTTTCGTGTAGTAAATATGCATAAAATTTTGAGAGATTTCTAATTTTAGTTCATGTTCTAATAACATATACTTGAGTCTCTTGATGAGAAATGAAATGCTAAAATTGTAACGCTCTCTTCCTTATTTTCCAAAATATGACAAAATATGGCCTGGCTTTCTTCAGCAGCAACTCTTTCAAACGTACAAAACAATGCACACAAAGTGTAATGCTGATACATCGGATAAAAAGGAAATAAATTTTATCGGCCATAATATTAACGTTCTCGGGATTTATTAATATTGTTGTTATTATAATTATTATTATTATTATCATATTATCTGTTAACTGCTGCTCTGTGTAAAAAATTAAATTATAATTTATTGATTGGGAGGGATATTATACATCGACTAATTTTAAATATGCTTTATTATCTTGGTGAAATTCTTAATGGAGAAGAATTGAAAGAAGTATAAATTTTGTTTTCGTTTTCGTGCAAAAAGCTTAAACTAACCTTTATAGCTCTATATTAAAAAAACAGAGGATAATACTTATAAACTTAGGCTTTTATCTTTTGATATTTGAGGTTATTTATTATGATTAGCGGGCTTCATTTAAAGGGATTTGAATGTTTTATTTTTTTAATATATAAGATAGAAAAATACATAACATATAACAAATCCTAACGCTCAGTGATTATACACTTCATTAAATGCTAAAATGTGTTAAAAAAATAGCCATAAAAATGTTACGCATGTTTTTATAAATAAATTGTCGCGATTATATTAAAACCGAAAGATTAAATAATTATTATATTGGCATGACTAGCAGTATTTTGATTTCAGAAAAAAAGAACATATATCTCATATAAAGTATAGTAAAGATATAACAGAACTTGAAAGATTATGCTGAGAAGAAGCCATCCAAAAAATTTCAATGAAAGTACTGCTTTATTTCAATCTATACTATCCGTCCATTACAAGTGAAATAATTGAAAATGCGAAGCCTAAAAATGAATACGACATACTTAAAGTGTCAATACGGCATAATTTAACTTTTAAAAATTATGAGTTGAGTTACTTAATGCCCTATATAGACAGAATATGTAAATAAGCATCAAAGTTAAAGCAAAATCAGTTGAGCAACCCTAGAGATAACGGAAATACATAAACAATGATATTTTTCCTTTATAGATCGTGGTTTACTTTATTTTTATGAAAATTACTGTAGTAATTTCTCATATGACTTGAAAAAGCTTCAGTGAAGCCGAAACTTGTGAACAATTTGTCTATAGAATTTGTTTACTGTTTTTATGGTTTTTATTAGCACTTTCCAACAAAGTTGAAAAGTGCTTATGCATTCGGTTTGTCTGGCCGTCTGTCCGTCTGTCCGTCTGTCCGCGCTCTAACTCCCGTAAATATACTCGGATTGCTATGAAATTTTTATACGTTATTGAGGTTTACCCTAGCACGAAACCTATTGAAAATGAAGTATCTACCATGATTAGTTTATCTACAGAGAGAATCAAAAGTTTCCCATTACATTACGGCCTATGGGGAAAAATCGTCAATATACTCGGATCGCCATGAAATTTTAGGACGTTATTGAGGTTTACCCTAGCACGAACCCTACTGAAAATGAAGTATCTACCGTGATTAGTTTATCTACAGAGAGAATCAAAAGTTTCCCATTACATTACGGCCTATGGGGAAAAATCGTCAGTATACTCGGATTGCCATGAAATTTTAGGACGTTATTGACGTTTACCCTAGCAGAAGTCCTATCGAAAATGAAGTTTCTACCATGATTATTTTATCTACAGGGCGAATCAAAAGTTTCCTATTACATTACGGCCTATGGAGAAAAATCGCTTCAAAGGAATTTTAAAGATGGTATACCCTGTCAAACATATTAAAATCTGCATTCTATAAAATATAAGGTGAAAATGTAGCTATTATTCATTTACAGGGGCACACAAAAGAATTCCATTAGATAATGGTAAAAGGGGGAATTGTGTGTGACATATTTTAAATATATTAAGCTTTTTCATGTATAATAAAATTGATATATGTCACTGAAGCTTAATATAAATTATACGCTACTGTCTTGCATAATATGAAGTACATAGCATTTACAGGGCCATACAAAAGATTTCAAATAGTACATTCTTTCCGAAGTACCGTATATCTGTCCGATGATGGCTGATGGAGGGATGAAATGCATTTTAATTATGATATTCGCGTTTATATTTCGCTAAATATATGCACATTATATGGTGTGTATAAATGTTATAGTTCATATACAGGGCTACCCAAAAGAGCTCATCAACGTTACTGAATATGAGCGTAAATTATTTAAACGTGGTTCTTAAATAAGCTATGCATTTTTACGCTGAGCTGCATTCAATTTACTGAGAAATGTTTGCAGAATATAGATAAAAGGATATACAGGGCCACGCAAAGAATTCGGTACATGGACGCCTATGAATGATGATTTATGAGAATGTGATTTCAGTTGTTTTAAAAGTGTTTTAGTTTACAATAACTTTTAGCCTAATGCTGACGTGTAATAAAGGTACAATGTAAACTACAGGGCTGAACAAAAGTATTCAAGTATGTTTCCATCTAATAGTATGAATTGCTGAAAAAGAAATGTCAAGCTACTGGGTATTTTCTTGCTAAGCTAAATTTTCCCATTATATGAACTGACATATGAAATACAGGGCTGTTCTAATGTACTGGAATACATATTTGGATATATTTGGCTATACACTATTATTTCCCTAAATAACAAAGTTTTGTTAAAGATTTCGTTAAGTGTTGGAAAGTGCTTCATAATCTATGCTTAACGCATGATTTTTCTTACTTGTTTAACACCTTTTAGAAATTAATGAAGTATAAAGTTAGGAATATTTCTAGCCAGTTTTGTCTTTGATGATAATGTATAAACTTCATAGCGTTGTTCATTTTGGTATGTTAAATGGCATAAAAATATTGTTATTAAAATCTTGAACAACAAATGTTATAAATTATAAAGAGTTGAATCAATAAATTAAAAATTAAAAATAAGTAAATGAAAATTAAATTGAAAAATAATTGTACAAATGTATTATATATTTGGACATAATACAAGCTGATCATTCAAAGCAAACGATTGCTTTGAATGAATGAATATTTCTTTTTTTTTTTTGGCGGGGGGGCTGTTCAGTTTTATTTTTAATGCGATATTTATTTAATAATTAAGTCTATCGTAAAAACTACAAATACTTTATTTTACAATTGTAATTTCTTGATTAAATAACTACAAAATTCATCTGCCTAAAAAGAATTTGTTTTTAACTTGAAAATTTTCGAGACAAACTCTTCTTCCTTAAATATATTTTCCTGCAAAAATATAAATTTTGACTGCCTCAATATTTGAAAAGGGTTATACTTTAAAATTCTGTTCTTTAAAATAAATTCATTAGAACAACATTTTTCAATCATAAATAATACTTCCCTTTTTCTGATACCAGCCGCTAAAAACCAACCACAGTAAACAGCGCATTTATTTCTTAAAATAATAATCCATTCAGTTGTTTTATATAATTTAATCACTTTAATATCACGCTTATTTATAAAGCATTTTAATGATTGTTACAACCTTAAACTATCTACAGTTAGATACAGATTCTTCTAATTTCTCAAATAAATTTAACCTACAATCAGAAAGCGTAAGTTACATCAATTTGTTAGTTTTTTTACTATATTATTATTGTTAAGGGTAATCGGCACCCTACCAAAATCAAAATTTCGTAAAAATTCATATTTTCAGATTCTTATCTTACCATTATACCGCACACTTTCGACTATATCTTGACAAAATCAGACTAATTAAACTACAGTTACGGCTGCTTTAACAAACATCTGTTATCTGAACTGTCCCTTTAATTCTCATGCCTACATTTTTATTTACACAAATCTCTCTGTCAATTATCTTTTCCATTTGTCCCTCAGACTGATTCGTATTTTTATAACTAAGCAAAGTAGAAGAGGAATTGTGATTGCATTCAGTTTGCTTGTATTTGAAACTAATTGTGTTGCTTATTTGTATTAAAAGCTACTTATTGATTTTTTTTTTTTTTTTTTTTTTTGTGCAAATTTCTTAATGTAATAGTTATTGCTTTTATTATTATTATTATTATTATCAATAAATTCGAAAATCTAATAAATCTGGTAAATCTTTATGTATCGTAGGCATTACTTTTACTTTCTAAAAGTGTTCCTTTTCACCAGGAATTTCTAAATTTTTGTGCTTAAATTCCCTGTTATTCCTTCTAAGTCGAAACCTATTTTTTCTCATTTGTAATAGGTTTTCTAATCAAAATGTGTGATTCCCTCTATAAAAATTCCGTCTTTTTAACGTAATATATTAAGATGTACATCTTTTTTAAATTCGCAAAATGTTAAACACTTGATATGCAAACCTATATTTCTTTGAGACATTTAAATCATATGCTATAAAGAGACTGTTGTTGGCATGCTGAGTCTTATATTAAATGCATATTTCTAAGAGTTCGGTTGGTACCATTCTTTTATACGTAGGCAAAATGAGTAAGTTAAATAGCTTGCTCAATTTTGCTTAACACTACACTGTAAAAAATAACGGACGATTTAACGGAAGTATTACTGGTAATCTAGATGCCAGTACTATTTACTGTTTTTTAACGGAAAAATTTCCGTGAATATTCCGGTTTTTTTCGACTTTTTCCCGTAATTTACGGAAAATTTTCCGTTAAAAAACAGTAAATAGTACTGGCGTCTAGATTACCAGTAATACTTCCGTTAAATTGTCCGATTTTTTTTACAGTGTAGAAACCGCGGTGACGGGTCATTTTGACCCGTATCATAAGGAGAGATGTCGATTCGAGCCAGAAAATCCTTTATAAAATATGTCAAATACATACTGATCAAAAATAATTTCAATAAATAATTTAAACAGTTTTAAATAAAAATCCCGGTGAGAAATATTTTTCTAAAATTTGAACCAATTTTCCCGCGGTTCTAGTGTTAAAGTTAAAACAGGAGAATTTCTTTTGAAATGTTTTTACCATACCAACGTGTTTTGTTCAAATCGTCGCCTCAGAGCTTAGTAGGACATCTAGTAATATATGAAAATGAGATTACTGACCTACTGCTATGAAAAACTATGTCTGCATCTTAATGGAACAGTAGGGAATTTTTATAAAACACATCTGAGTATAGTATCAAGTATAATTTAGTGTTTCGGAAGTTGTTCCACTAGATGCAAAACCTTTTTCTCATGTCAAAGTCAGGTATCTCATTTTTTATTATTATTAAATGTTCTACTGTTGTTCTGGGGCAACGATATGAACAAAACCCGTTGGTGTGGTAAAAACATTTTGAAAATATAATCCTCCTGTTTTAACTCCAAGTAATATACTGAGCAAGGTATTTATACGTATCTTAAATGTCAGAATACTGTAAATGAGCAATCTCTTCCAAAAGTTTACCTATGTATAAAAGAATGGTACCAACCGAATTCTTAGAAATATGCATTTAATATAAGACTCAGCATGCCAACGACAGTCTTTTTATAGTATATGATTTAAATGTCTCAAAGAAGTTTTTATTTGCATATAAAGTGTTTAACATTCTACGAATTTAAAAAGGGTGTAATATTTAATTATATCACGCTCAAAAATACCTGATTATTTATAGAAGGAATCACATATTTTGATTAGCATACCTATTATAAAAGAGAAAAAATAGGTTTCGACTTAGAAGAAATAATATGAAATTTAAGCACAAAAATTTGGAAAACTGTGGTGAAAAGAAACACTTTAGAAAATAAAAGGAATGCTTCACATATGCCTCAAATTGCTTCAAAAACTTTTGTGTAAAAGAAAATGATTTGATAGTTTGCCAATATGCATTCATACAAAGTTATTTTTATGTCCATCTTTCATTGTTTTATTTTCAGTTAAAAGTAAGAAACATTCTTGATATAAATTATCAACCCAATAACAATAAGCATAATATGTGTCATTTTGTATAATATTAACTCATTTTTTTAAGTCAATCTCTAAAAAAAGTACACATTTCTCTCATCATAACTTTTTGTTTACATTCGATTGAATGTTTATAATCAAATAGTAAAATAAGAATATGTACCCTCCTTAAAAAGTTTTGCAATTGTTTAAAGTTAATGAAATATACATAAAAATGATAAACAAAAAAAATGTTAATTTAAATAAATCATGAGCAAATAAAATCTTTTAACGATTCACTTCAGTTGAAGTATTTTCAGATTTTCAATGTCTACAAAATGCTCGATTTTTTTAAAAATATGAATGAAAGGACTTGAATTTTTTTCTAGTCGAACATCATACCATATATTATAATTCATTAAAAATAGGTTTTTCAATATTTTGATAACTTAAAAAAAACTTAGATGCAAAATTAGTGAACTTTTCATGTTTATATTTTTTAATTAGTTTTATGTTTATTTGAATATAATTTCTTTGATTTTAGAAGAATACTATAACATGTTTACGTTTAGTTTCAGCCGAATCCGATTGTTCAGACGACTGCCAATGCTTCAATGATGTAGAAAATGTTGAGGCTGCTCAGGCCTTAGATAAGTTTATAACATGCATGACATCCACTCTTGATTCCTACTTTCCTGGTGGGGAAAGATCTCATTATCTTAAAAAGAAATCAGCTGATGATGGTGATGATTTTTGGCGCTCTCGAGATCATCGAGGAGGTGGTGGCCCAGTTCATCTTCCTTCATCTTTCACTCCTCGATTGGGACGTCGGGATGAACAAAAGCCGATTGATACACGTTCACACCTTGTGAACCTGCATGCAAGCGCACCATTCACACCCCGACTTGGACGACGAGGAAAATCATACAATTGAAGCTTATAATTCATCATGTAATACTACAAAAAGCTGTCATGTTTTTCTTGTTTAATAACACAATTTAAACAGAATTTTTAAAATAAATGTATTGAACGTTTAAAATAAATGTATTGAACGTTTAAAATAAATGTATTTAACGTCTAATGCATGGTTCACAAAGTTTCATTCTATATTTTACTTGATCAATATTGGATCATATCGCACACCTGAAAGTTTGCTATAAAATTTATTCAAATCAAATTTATTTATCAAATTTACTTCAATCAAATTTGAAATTTGTATATAAATATTCAATATTTTAATTACAATGGAGTAGGTGACTTAATAAATATGACTTTATATGTAAAACTGTAACACTTCCAAACAGATGCACATTGCACAGGTATTTTTTCTGAACACATTTGGCTTGTTATTATAAAACACATAGTAATTATTAAATTTATTCAATTTATAATACAAAATAAGAAAAACAGAACACAAGAAAAAATTGCATTTAACGGAAATTTTAATTTGTCTAAATTCACATGATTTGTGTGTATGTGTAAATATGCGTATAGCCATGTGGGCAATCCAGAATAATTCATAGTTAAAGAAACTTGGAAAAAAATTCTTAGATCTATTTAATTTTTACAGTACAAATTTATTTATTAAAATCGTTTGTATAATACGTATAGAAATCTTAATTCTTTATAATTTGAGAATGATATTTATCATTCTTAATTTTGAAAATAAAAAGTTGCGCACACTATCGTTTAAGAAATGTTGTCTAATTATGGACTGATATGATTTACTTCAAAGATTAAAAATAAAAATTCACAAGAGTGAGAAAAATATAAAAAAAAATTTCAAATGTCATAATCATTCATCATTCATCTTTAAATATCAATGTTATAAAAATAATTTTATTTAAAGATCATCCATTTTTGTTTTTTAAGAAAATCCCTAAATGCCACACATGAAATGCCGTCTTTCATGGACAAGACATTATTTGTTTCTCAAACACCACTTTCTTCTAGTTTAACTAAAATAACCTTTATTTACTTTAAACAATTATTCAATAGCATAAAATCTTTTCAATCCATCTTATTGATAATAAAATAATGTTTTAAACGACAGTATATTGGGTATTCCTTGTTTAATGCAATTAAATAATGTTGTTTAAGGATGGTATATTGTCCTGAAATAAACTGAAAAACCATATTTAAAACAATTATTGACATCTTAATGTGTAAAACAAAAAGAAATTACACCGTTACGTTTCAAAGTTAATTATCATCTTATAAATTATATTTTATTATTAAGGTTTTCATCCTGTTTTCTATCCAGATGCATGTGTGAAAAACATTGGAAGTACAACGCATAAAAATTACTTTATTTATAACAGTATTAAGCAAAATTTTTCACATTGTAGAATACATTGAGATTCTTACACATTTCTAATTGGAATTCTTTGTAAAACATTGAATACTGTTTACATTGAATATTGACCGACAAATTAGGTTAAGAACTATTTCTCCATAATGTAATATTAATTATTTTAAAAAAATTAACTAGAATCACAAATCTATTGAAATAAGAAAAATCATATAAAAGAAATTGATTGCAGTTTTATTTTAATAAAAAATTTCATATTGTAAAATATACATAAAATAAAATTTATGACATTCTTCATGATGTATTCTTTAAATAGAGAACTTAGTTTAACTTCAACCCAAGCGAGGTATGTATGCTGCTTGAAGATGATAATTTTCTTTTGAATCTGCTCGATTAGATCTTGGAGGAAAGTCATGCGACTTTTCGACATTTCGTATGATTTGCCGAAGAAGTGTACGAGAAAGTTCTGCATTATTTCGAACGGATTCAAACCCTAAATCAGAGCTTAAAGGACCTTGCACTCTTTTAGCTTTGATCCGTTCCAAGGGACTGCTGAAGTTTTCATCATATTGGTTTTCTCTATGAGGAACGTGAAGCAATTGCCTCTTGAAATTGTTCGGATTATTCCACAATTGCCAGTCTGAATCGGTAATGAATTCATCACAATCTGTCTCTGCACACCCTAAAAATGACAAAAATTGATAAATAAAATAAATTAAAACTTTATTTTACATAATTTTATGGGATATCTTCCGGAATTAAACAGCTTAAGATAATTATAAGTAGAAGGCATACAATAACAAAAATGTTTCGATTTACCAAATCCAAATGCATTTATTTGATTTATACGAGTATTTAAAAGAACAAAATTAAGGACGTATTTTTTTAGATGTGATGGTCAACTTTTTATGCAAGATCTAAACAGATCGGTATTAACACAATAATGTGGATTTCACACTATTGCAAAATTATTCTCCCAAACAGGGATACGTATTTGCTATACCTATATAATTCGGCATCGGCAGTTATACGTATTACACGAAACAGCATATACGGTACATCGTATATACGGATTTTACCCAAGCGGTTAAACGTATAAACGTTTAAACGTTTTTCATTCAATGTATGAAATTTGATGTTTCAATATTTTTTTGCGGATTAGAGACATTGAGAAATATCCGGTAGAGTATCCCCATCGCGATTCTTTGTTCAAAGAACTACGATGTGTTTTCTTAACTACTACTTGTTATGCAGGTACTTAAAAAAATCTGAATATATCCTTAGTTTAGATTTTTTTTCCAAAAAACTAAGTTATTTATTTTAAAATGTCTTACATTAGTTGTGGGTAGAATCAAACTAATCTTTGGAAAATCTGCGACGCAGTACTTAGTTTTTTATATTTTCTTGTATCTTTAGAAGATGAAAGTATTGGATTCGGGAATACTTTCGACGGGTTTACACGTTTTAAGGGTAAGAGAGTCCGAAAAACATGTTTTTACAAAATATCTGCCTGTCAGTTTATGAGTCTGTGACTTTGTGTGTCTGTATGTGACATGGATTTTGTGTGTTTTCTATCTCAAGGCCTAATACACAAAATTAAGTAACATGTATGGGGGAGACTAGGGCACATGTGAAAATGGGGCATATGAGAACATTGCCATTTTTCACTAGTTATTACATGTTTTTTTATTTCAAAAAATTATCAAAGATGGGAGCACCTATAGACATATGGAATTTTTTTTAACTCTTCGACATTTTGTTCGTCCCCAGGAGCCAAAATACTGCTTACTGTACTCAAAAGTAAAATCTCCAGCTTGATAAAAGAACAATTTTATTTATTTATTTATTTTTTCTTTTTTTAACGTATACTATGGATACTAATAAATATTTATGATATTTTTTATTTTTAAAATTGAGAAATGCTAATGATTTGTCATTTTAACTCTTGTGGGAATGTGGGACACTTATGAAGAGCCTAGTTGGAGAAGATCTGAATATGTCATTAAATTTCCCAATAATCATTCAGTGATTCTATTCCTTTTAGTTAACTTCGTGAAAAAAATTCCAGCTCCATTATCTATATTTTTATAGAAATAGAAGACATTTCTATCATATAAAGTTGATTTTGTGTAATAGAAACTTCTACAAACACAACTGTCAGCAAATACATAAAAAGCAACAAGCTCTTTACGTTGAACTGTAATTTAAATAAATTTCATGTTTTCTAAATTGCAATAAATGCTTTACATTATTTTATTTAACAGTTTTCAATACTAATTTTTATGCATCATTAAGGCAAAAAATATTACGTTTAACAACTTTGCAAATTTTTCTGTTTCATTTGTTGCAAACGTGTAGTATTATTTTACTTCCATTTCTAAAACCGCTATCTTATTTGGTGTATTGAAAATAGATATATATATTAAGAAAATAAAATTTTTAATCTTATAACTACCGTGAAATCTCCATTATTGACTCCCCCCTTTCTTTTAAAAGCAAAAGAAATTAAATTTGGAAGAAACTTATAAATGTAAAACAATTTTTATCCTTAATTTACAGGCAAATAAGGCAAATATACGAATGAGAATCTTGCGCTTTTTCGTAATTTTCCTATAAATATTATCCAAATGCCCCTCCCTAAAATCTCCCTCAAACAAAAAGCCCTAAGCAAAATTTAAATTCTTTAATTATTTTCTCAAGTTTACTTCTTTATTTTTTTTTTTTGTTATATTGCAACAATATTTAATCAATTATCTAAGCCCCCCCCCCCCAAATCTACTTATTTTTATTTTATAATATTTTGCTTAAACATATAACTCAGGAACTAAATAAATATACATATATTTTTCTTTATGGTGAACTTAATAAATAATACAACTAATGATTAAGGTAACATATGAAAAAGATAATAAAAACATGTCCATTTTTTTCCTTGTATTCACATGTTTTCCTTATGTGTTTACAACTGCTCTTTCATTGCGGCTTATATGAAAATTTTTTTTATTCAATAAACTATTAAGAAAAGTAAGAAGAACTGTAAAGTTAATTTAAAAAAAAATACCATGCGTAAAAAAAAGTTCTGTTTACTATATAGAGTAGTTTTGCTTATAGAAATTAACCCAGGTATGACAAAAAGCTATGTTTATGTGAACTGTTCACATGCATCCCAGTCTTTCCTATGTATTCAAGTAGACTTGCTGACTAGTTTTGTATGTAAATCGTTCAACAGGTGGCTCTACTTTGCTGTATTTTATTTACGATTTCTGCAATAGCTCTATCTCTAGAATTAATGCACGGTTTTTCATCAAACTACAGATTCAGTTAATGCTTGATATAAAGTGATTCTATGTATGTTTTGGTGAGAATGTCATCAAGATTAAAAAATTGAAATTTCATTATACATTAACAGAGTTAGAAAATATTAGCTCCAGGAAAAGAATAGCATTTACGCTCGGGTGCAATCTTGAGTGTAAAACAATAAGTGAATAAAGAATTTTTAAATAATTAAAAAGAAAAAACTAAATTTAACAAGAATTCACAAAAAATCTGAAACATTTATACTCTCATTCTTTCCTCAAAAAGTGTTTAATTTTGCTGGTTATTTACAATGGATACAATTTGTATACATTACCTACACAAAATGTAAAATAACGGGGTTTCTGAGCTCATTACCTTGAGATGAACAAAAAACTCTAAATAAATTCAATGTACAATGTTGCAAAATACTTTCGCAATTCACGGTAATAACTCGCTATTTTGAAAATAGATATTTCACTGTTAGTGAAACGGGATTGGCCAATCAGGAGTCTGATATTTTGTGAAATTTTTGCAAACTGTTTTAAAAAATATACGCTTTTTATTGCTTGATCTTGTATATATAAGACATATGATACGGATTCCTGTCGTAACGCCACCGATTTCCAAATTATTCTTCCTTCAGTGACATAAGACTGAGGAAGTCTAATATTTAAATTAGATACGATACGTGGAATATACCTATACATTAAATATACGTATTCTAAAATGTACGTTTAACTGATACGCCTTATACGTATCCGGATACGTTTAAACGTATATTCTAAAGTATCCGTATAGGAGAAAAACGTATTATACGGATATACGTATATCGTTTAAACGTATAGCTGCTATACGTATCCTATCGCGAGCACTAGTTTAATAGCACTTTATGATGAGATACAGTGGCAAACTGTGTAGTTAGAGTTCTTATCTCTAAAACAGTACAAGATACGGAAGAAAGCCGGCTACAAAGCTTTAAAACCACCTCAATATCGATCAAGTTGTGTCTTTTGCGTAAAATTAACTTTATTAGAATTCTTGAAACGCATTTGTTTATATGCAATCGCTAACTTAAATACACACTTATTCCATGCAGATGTGTAGAATTATAAAACAGATGCAGATTTAAAAAAATAAGGAACAATATCTTTTAATAGAGGATTCGGTATAAACATGCTCATTTTTAAACCATTGGGACAATTGCTTTCGATTATCAACTTTTTTAGCTTACTTAAGGGGGGGGGGGGGAGAGAGAACTTAAAACTTATTAAAATTGTTGTCGTTGTCTATCATAAAAGAATGAAATGTTACCGAACTTAAAATAAGATATATGACTATACTCCAATTAAAACCGGTGTATGATAAAATATGTGAAGTGATACCCATCCAAATCAAGGTAAATTCTAATTTTAAAAACATTTTTCTGAAATCAGATATTTTGAAGTTGCACGCATCACATTTACAGAACTAAGTAAAGTTCATTTTATCCGCAAGCGAATTACTTCTAAACTATATATGAATATCACTAGATAAATTTGTTTGTAATTTAACCTTCCCACTGCCGCGACCGAATAAATCCGTTCACTAGACTGCAGGTTTCACTACAATTGAAGCTTTATTTAAATTAATATAATTCTACAAATATAATCCAGTTTTAAGAAATTTAGTTATGATTGATATTTTCACGGCTTATAAGCATATGCGTAACAAAAAATTATACCATGTTAGAAAATCCCTCTTTTATTAACATTAAAAATATATTAAGGAGAAAACAACATTACATTTTTGCTCTTTTGCTCGGCGTTCAGGGGGTTAAACAGAAGTATGCCTTAACCTTTAAATAAAACATTTACAGTGTTTTTTCAGTGTTTTTGTTTGCTTTTGAATTGAATTAGCTTCTTCAAAATTGGCTATATGTTTTCATCGTTTTTTGGGTAATTAAATCGCTTATTTCAGAAAGCGTAGAAGTGCAGAATCTCGAGTTTTGAGATATTTAAGAAAAATTTTCTAACCAGGTTAAAACTAGAATATGAGGCCATAAAAAATGGCCTTTTAGATCAATTTTTTAAGCAATTTATTGATTATAATTTAAGGGCAAGGCGAACAAAAATATTTCCTCCTTAGGAGTTTTGCGGTTTATGCAATAAAATACTTTCCGTCATTCTAGTTTTATATATTTTACCAGTTATATTAAATACATAATATGAGTTATGAATAAAAATTAACAAAACTTAAATTTTTAGCAAATCTGAACTTGAAATTTAGTTAGTTACAAAATTTGAGATAAAGTCAAATGTTGGGAAAAGAATTTAGTAGGGAGATGAGGGCACATGTGAACAGTTGACATAAATATAGCTCTTTCTCATAACTCGGTTAATTTCTATAACCAAAAATTACTCACTATAGTGAATAGAACATTGTTTACACAATATCACTTTTTTACATCATTTCTATAGCTTTTCTTAATTTTTTACTGTCTTATTAATTCAAAAAATGTGTCCTTCCAGCGGAGTAGTTGTAAACATACGTTGAGCGCATGTGGACACACAAAAAAACACTTTTGACATAATTTTTACTCTGTTATTCATTTGTCATCATGTTCATTAGTTATGTTATCTGTTAAATCCACCATAAAGAAATATATATATATAGTTTCTAGATGATATGTTTAAGCGAAAGATTATAAAATGAAAATTAGTAGACTGCTGGGGGAAAGGGATCTTAGATGACTGAATAAATATTGTTGCAGTAAAACCAAAAATAAAAAAAGCAAATTTGAGAAAGAAATTAAAGCTTTTAAATTTTGCTTAGAGACATTTGCTTTGGGGAGATTTTAGGGAGGGAGCATTTAGATAATATTTATTGGAAATCTGCCGAAATACGAAAGATTATCACCCCCGTATTTGCCTCATTTACTTCTAAGTTAATGATAAAGATTTTTAATTATTAAAAAAAACCTCGATTATAAGCCCTCCGAAATTTAACTGCTTTTGCTTTTAAAAGAGGGGAAGGTGTGTGTACTTACAATCAAGATTTTGAGGTAGTATTCAGTTTGAAAAATTTCCTTTTTTAAATATTATTGATGTCTATCTCTATTCAAAGCACCAATATACATAGCTGTTTTAGATGTTAAACCATCATTTCAAGTTTGAAAGAAATGAAATAGAACAGTTTGTAAAATTATTTAACATAATACGTTTTGTATTAACAATACATAAAAAATATTGTTGTAAACTCTTTAGTAAAATAATACATAACATTTATTGCATTTTAGAAAACATTGAATTCATTTAAATTACAATTGAACATAAATTAGCTTCTTGCTCTTTATGTACTTGCTGACAGATGTCTTTGCAGAAACTTCAATACAAATAAAAATTTGCATGACGAAAATGTCTTCTATTTCAGTAAAATTATAGATAATGAAGTTGACATTATTTCTTATAAAGTTAACTGAAAGGATCAGAATCACAGAATAATTATTGGGTCACTTATGAGATATTCATATCTGTCCCAACTAGACTATTTGCAAGTGCTCCACATGGCAGCTACAGTTGAATCGAAAAATCATTAGCATTTCTCAATTTGAGAAAAAACAAAAATTATAAAATTATTTATTAGTAATCATAGTATATGTTAAAACATTAAAATTGATAAAAATAATAAATACGTAAAGTTATTTTCTTATCAAGTTGAAATTGAGATTTTACTTTTGACATCGATAAATAGCGTTCGATAAAAAACAAAATTTCAAAGAGCTTCAAAAAAATTTTACGATATGTCTACAAGTAATACCATCTTTGGTATTTTTTTTTCGAATAAAAGGCATATAAAAATTATTGAAAAATTGTGATGTTTACACCTTCCCCATGTTCACATGTACACCTTTCTTCCTTACCTCTAAGAGGTAAACGGAGAAAAGTTTGATGAGATATTTTACCAGACATTCACTCTCTTCAGCGAGTGAGATATTTCACTCTCAACAACGGAGTGACATAGCTCTCAAAACAATGGAGTGAAATATTTCATTATTTCCTAGGGAGGGGGTAACTTACATTTTTTAGGAGTGAATTTTTGTAAAATTCACTCCAAAAAAGGGAAAAAAGGCTGTCATTTTTTCAAAGAGTGAGCTTTTCACTCCTCTATTTTTAGAGTGTAATGTAGTATATCAAAAACAAATCAGGACGAATTTTAATCAGGGGCTATCTGAATCTGAAGTTTGATGGAAATCCAAGCATTAGTCCTTGAGATATAGCAATCGCAAAATCTGAAAAATGCAGCTTAACAGCGCCATCTTTAGGGCTATTTACTCCAAAAATTAAGGAATGCTGTTCTATATCGGGAACTAACTAAATTTGAAGTTCGATGAAAATTTGCACATTGGTTTTCGAAATAGAGGCATTTCGACAATCATGACTAATGCAGGATAACAGCCCTGCCTATTGAGCGATTTGCACTAGCCTCCACGGGACGAGAGACAAATGCGTCAGAGCCGACCGGGGTCGACGGGGAGGACGGCCCGCGCGACGCGGATGCCCTGCTGATTTCCTCCCGAAGCCGGCCGACACGGACTGAATCCTCTCGCCATCAGCACGAAATTATATTAAGGAGTAACAGAATATAAAGATTTATGAAAATCCATGCATTAGTTCTTGAGATGGAGCTATTGTGGAAATCGTGAATAATGCAGCATAACAACGTCACCTGCTGAGCGATATACACCAAAACTTTATCAGCTCCAACTTATATTAAGGTTTAACATAATGTAAAGTTTTGTGAAACTCTATGTATTATTTGTTGAGATAGAGCACCCACAATTTTTGTCACATACAGAGTAACAGAATGACAGACAGACTCAGATACAGACATTTCCTAAAAAACATCAAATTGTGTTCAGGACCTTCTAAAACATATAAGCTCATCAAAAACAGGAAGTAGAAAAATTTCACGAATCCAATACTTTGATCTTGTAAAGATAGAAAAAATTAAAAAGAAACATTTCCATTAAGCGCCCACACAACGCCATGGAATCCCCCATTGCTCCTTCTATTTTCCTTGAAAAATATTTTCCTTCATAATTCATGACAACGAGTTCGAATTCTGAAAATAAACAGTAATGACTTTGTAAGCAAAGAAATTAAAGAATGTTCAACCAATGGCTACGCATGTTGGTAGCCAGTAGCTGATATACTGATCAATAACTAGAGTCCTCAAAAAAGTCGTAGACCAATAATTAGTCACGTCTGATCAACTTCTCGAATTTGTTTATTTAATGGATCCTGGAGTTGATCAGTCAAAAAGTCAGTCCCTAAAAAGAATTCAGTTGACAATCTAAAATTTAATATTTAAAATATCATCCTTGATCTGTGATTAACAAAAATTGTTATAAAAATATTAGTTAAAATAAGCAAGATGAGAGAAATTTATTGTAACTTACCGTAATTGTCTCCAACTGATCAAAAACTAAATTTTTACATTATCTAATAAAAAAAATTCATTATATGGTTTCTCTTACAGAAGACAGCTGAAAATTGTGTGACAACAGGTGCAACGACATTCCAAAAAGAAATATTACGTCTAACAAAATGTATAAAATTTCATTTCAATCGGAAATGGCGCAATATTTCAAAAAATTTATCAACTAATAGAGGGGTATGAACTGCTGGCACAGTCACCCTTTATAGAAATAAACTACTTCCTGAAATCCACTCATACTAGTCTCAAAAGGGATTTCTTATATAATTATTTTGTTTATAAAAAAATTAGATTCATTTTAAAATTTAACATATTCAAATTTATCTTTTAAATGTTTTTCCATGCAATAATATTTGAACTTTTAAATACTTTATTTTTCTTCTCTCTTGCTGAAATGTTTCTCGAGATTTGACTTTGATTTTATTATCCCAAATTTTAAACAAAAGAATGTTATTAACATAGTTATGAATTGTACAAACTCATTATTATCATTTTATAATTAAGTGAATGCCGAAATTCATTAAGATTTTTTCTTTTTTTTAATTTTCTTAGGTGATTTTTAATTAAAAATTCGTTTTAAAAGAAAGATTGATTCTTAACCCATTCGAGATTGGAGTCTTAATAATAGGAAATGTCTTTACATTAAATATTATTTTGCTTTACAATTTTTTTTTTGTTATTATTTGCATATGGTATATGTTTATACATGTATTATTATGCCTTCATTTATGTTCAAGTATTTAGTAAAAATACCAAGAAATAAAAATTCGTTTAATTTGCTACACCGTTGGTGATTCTTTTATTTCAAACATGTGTTATTAAATGAACCATTAGCTTATCTAGGCTGAACCATTAATTGATAATATCTTAATCTGTGACCTGGTAAAATTTTGAACCGAGAACTGATAAAAATGTAGAACTATAAAATAGATAAAGTTAGCCTTTAAAACAAGAAATAATCAGATAGAGGCCTCTTTTTAAATTAGGAGAGGATACACTACTCAAACCAAATCTTAACCGGGAATCAAACCTGGCACCATGGAGACTTTAGCCAACATTTTAGGCCAGTGGAAATCCTCGTGCTATAAGCAGCTTAATGAAAGTGCAATGAAAATTTTGTTTTGATTGGTGTTATACACTAATATAGGATGGCGAAAATTTTAACAATTGTATAAATTTCACCATAATCAGGAGTTTTGACAAATTAAGGGAAGAATGTTTTGTTGCTTCTACTTTTTCTTATTATTTTTATTTTACTTTATTTTGCACTATCAAACAGTTTAAAGTTGAATGTAAACTTTTACAGCATAAAATTTAATTTCATGTGTGAATGGAATGGGAAAATTTTGAAATAATCTATATATTTTTCGATGTGGGGATGGAATTTTTCTATCATTAACTCTCATCTTAAATTTAAAACATGTAAGAAAAATCATGCGTTAAGCATAGATTATGAAGCACTTTCCAACACTTCATGATATCCTTAACAAAACTTCGTCATTTAGGACAATAAGGTATATAGCCAAATATGTATTTCAATACTGTTGAACAGGTATTTGATTTGTCAGTCATTCAAAAGCGTTCATGTATTCAATTCTTTGCGTGGCCCTGTATATCGTTTTATCTATATTCTACAAACATTTCTTAGTAAAGTGAATGCAGTTCAGGATAAAAATGCTTAACTTATTTAAAAACTACCTTTATGTAATTTAAGCTCATATTCAGAAACCTTTGCGACCTCTTTTGGGTAGCCCTGTATATCAACTATAGTATGTATACACACCATATAATATGCATAGATTTAGTGAAACATTATTGAACACACCTATCTTAATTAAAATTCATTTTATTCACCCATCAGCCATCATCGGATACATGTACATTACTTCAGAAAGAATGTAAGGTACCCTGGGGTAATAACGCCACGTTAAGGTTCTACCAATTTTCACGGCTTAGTTTTAGATTGTATTTTTCAAACAAATATAGGATCTGATACAGCAACTCATTGACTATCTACATAAAATAAAATAATTTAACAGATATGTATTCATAAAATGTAATGGCGTTTTTTCTTGACCAATGCTATTTGGCGTTAATACCCACCTATATGGGTAATAACGCCATGCAAACAAAACTATAAAATAAGATGGAATAATGGCATGTAGATTGCCCAATTCTAAAAATACAAACTCTACAGCTCTAGAAATTGACAAATTGCAATCTATGCTATTGAAAATGTAAAATTTTTTTGTGACTCTGAAAGAAAAAGAAAGGTGTGGTGGTGGCGGGGGGAAGAGGCAAAAGAATATCAAATTCTAAGCTACGTTTTGCTTAAAAGTGATCATTTAAATAGAATTATTAGAAACATTGCACGGATTATTTGAATCAGTATTTATATTCCCATGTAGTATGCATTCTATGCCATAGAAAATATTGATTTTTTTGTGAAAGTGAAAGAAAAGGGAGTGAGGGGGAGCTTCAAGAGAATATAACACCCGTGTCTCTCTTTACTTAAAAAGTCTCGCTTAAATATGATTATAAGAAACATTGCATGGTTTTAACCATTCATAATGTAATATTTTAATCATGTGAAGTTTTATAATAACTAGAGTTATGTAATAAATATTTTTGTTAAACCTTAACTGCTGTTAGCGTCTCAGATACCGCTGAGTTTTTCAAGTTTCAGAGTTTAACTTGCAATTTTTAGTTTAACTATAGATACCGGGAAAATTTTGTTTCATTTGGAGTCCTATTACTGTCTCCAGAGACTTTTGAATAGCTGAATTTTATTTATAATAGTCCTGTATATAAAGTTCAATACAAAAATAATATTCTAAAAGTTAATTTAACATTTTATTCATCGTTAGATTAAGCGGTCTGACAGGCCGTTCACAGTAAGTTATACGACAATTTTTGTCACAGCAGTTAAGGGTTAATACTATTATAGTAATCTAGTAAATAGTTTTTAACCCATAACTCCACACTAATGCGGATTATCCAAACCTACAGTTAAATTGTCGACGTTTTAAAGAACATGCTTTAATGAATTTTTAATAAATTGAATAAACTTTTTGATTAAAAAATATTATCCCAAAGAGATCTCTTATTCAATTCTATACATAATTCATATGGTTACATATCATTATCTCTATATTAGCAACAAAATTAACCTTTAACTGCTGTTAGCAATCTGACTGAACACTGTACCCCCTCACCCCCCCCCCCCAAAAATAAATAGCGTTTAACTTGTATTTTCAAGTTTAACTATAGTTGCAAGTGAAATTCTCTTTTGTTTGGAGGTCTTGTATAATATTGTTAGAAATATTTGAATAGATTAAATTTAATTAGAATTAATTCTGTACAAAAAGTTTAGCGTAGGAACAGTATTCTATGATTTTTAATCATGGATCGCCTTTTAACCTTTAACTAATGTTACCGGTCTCGTAGACCACTATTTTTCTTTTAATTTTTTAGTTTAACTTGAAATTTTCAGTTTAACTGCAAACACTACCGAAATTTTGTTTCATTTGGAATTTTAGTACTATCACCAGAGACTAAATAGGTGAATATTAAGTATAATACTCTTGTATAAAAAGTTTAGTACAAAAACACAATCCTATGAGTTATTCCCGCCTTTTATTCATTTTTTCAATTTTGCGGTCTCACAAACCGCATCATATTCATACGTTACAATTTCTGTCACATCAGTTAAAGGTTAAATTTATAAAGTTTTGAAAAACCAAACGCTGAGAAAGAGGACAGTTAAAATTTCGAACTCAATTGAACAATCCAGTGGAAATTTAATAGAAACCTGATTTTGAAGATGTTCGAATTTGAATCTCGAAAACATTTTGATACAGATTTATTTACAAGAGTTAAAAATTATTTTTTACATTAGTAAAAAAAAATAATAATAATATAATAAAAAACAAAATAGAGAGATTATTTTTAAGTATTGGGCACCCCCCCCCCCTTAATGTTACCATTTCAACAATGATGATAATGCTGCCATATTAATATATAAACCCCCTTCGGATATAGTTCAGCCACTGTTGGGAATCAATCGGGGTAATAACGCCAATCCCTGGCGTTATTACCCCGGGATACTTATTGCGCAGTAAATTCTAAACTACAAATTATCTCGAGAAGATATCCAAAATCTTCTACATTAATTTGAAAGTACATGAAATACACTACAAATTTATGTAATAAACAAAGTATTTCCGGATAAAAAATATAGTCTTCAGATCAAAAACCTTATCTCGCAAATTTTAGATCAAGCGTTAATTTTAGTTGCTTGTAAAAACAATAAGACCTAAAAATTAAACAAATTAAGTTGAAGCTGTTTTTTGCGATTTATGTGACTCAAAACCCTTCTGCGCAGAGCACATGGGTGTCATTTACCTGATTATTTCATAATTATGCAAAATATAAGCACTTGGCGTTATTACCCCGCCTGGCGTTATTACCCCAGGGTACCTTACTATTTGAAAACTTTTGTGCGTCCCTGTAAATGCTATGTACTTCATATTATGCATGACGATATCGTATAATTTATACTAAGCCCCAGTTATACATACCAATTTTATTATATATGAAATTGTTTAATTTAATTAAAATATGCCGCATACAATTCCCCCTTTTACCACAATGTGATGGACTTCTTTTACGTGTCCCTGTAAATGAATAATTAATATTTTTCACCTCATTTTTTACAGAATGCATATTTCAATGCATTTTGTAAATGAATATAAATTTTAATAAGATTGACAGGGTGTAACATCTTAAAAATTCATTTGAAACGATTTTTCCCCCATAGGCCGTAATGTAACGGTAAACTTTTGACTACCCCTGTAAATAAACTAATCATGGTAGATACTTCATTTTCAATAGGGTTCATGCTAGGGGAAATGTCAATAACATATAAAAATTTCATGGCGATCCGAGTATATTTACGAGAGTTAGAGCGCGGACAGACGGACAGACAAACCCAATGCATAAGCACTTTTCAACTTTGTTGGAAAGTGCTAATAAAAAAGAATTGTTTGTTGTTGGTTTCTATTCTCCTCTACTGTGAAACATATAATCGTGTTTATTGTTATTTCTGATAAACTTCGAAATTATTGCAAGTTTCCTCCATTCTTTACAAAGAGAAATTGCACCGTCTAAACTATTCATTTTCATTTTCCTGTTTCTTCTACTAAAACCTTGAAGTTAAACATAAGCATGTAATTTTGAAGATTCTATAAGTTAATCTAAAAATAATTAGCTAAAAGCTTTGCTGTGATCTTTACAAACAAACTCAAGATTCCGAGAACAATTGTTACACTCAACATTTAGCGGAACAAATCCGAAGAAGCTGAATTTAATTAAATTAAGCATTCTTTAAATGCACGGCTTTTAAATATTAAGAGACTCAAGCTTTTAAAATACGCTGGTTGTTTTAATATTAACTTATAAAACTTACATTAGTGTAACAAAATGCAATAGAAAATGCATGAAATTTCAATGTAAGAGTTTACAAAATACCGAGATACTTCAACAATCAAAAATCATAATTTATGTCACAAACTGAGTGCGTAACCGTATTTTAAAGTGCACATGGAACATAAAAATATTTCAGATTTTTGAGTTTTTAATTATCGGCCTAGCTTAAAGATTACTGTGCTAAATTATTATGGACCTAAAAGATTATGGTGCTAGAAGCTTTTTAAGTAATATATTTTAAGCCCTCCTTGTGTGCTTATATATGTTCTTTTTATACATATTTACATTTCTTTTTATGCATACATTTTGTTCTTCTTCTTTTTCCGAAATCATTCTTTTTTTAATATTTTATAGCACTTTTCTAAAATTCTCCATTTTAGATATCTCTACTTTAGGTAAACAATTGAAACATTCCAAAATTCTGTAACTAAATAGTTTGTTTAAAAATATCTAACATTTTAAGTATGTGTGGAAAAAAATTTAAATAATGAAAAAAATAATGTTAAAATTTTTAGGATTTTAAAAAGATTTTTAATAAAAGATTTTTTATTTTATTTCTTTTAAGCCAAAATGAAAATTCCTTATTATTCTCGAATGGGATATTTTCTGGTACTACAACAAAATTTAAGGTGATATGTTCAACAGTTTTTTTTTAACGAACAGACATATTGCTAAAAAAATGCGAGAAGTTAATTAGTTCTTGAAAACTAATTTATGCATGAAATTAATTTCTTTTGATTTATATATAAGCTATAATGTGTATTTTTAAAATTAAAAAAAGTTTTCATTTCTATCTCTATTTCAAATTAAAATACATAATGTTAAATATTTCGCAAAATCTACTTTATTTTACTGGTCAAGATGTTCCATGTGTCCTTAATTCCAATACAAAAAATAGATAACAATCAATTGAAATAAGTATAAGTACTTTATAGAAGAAAAAAATGCATAATATTTTGAAGTAGCAAGATGAAATAACTATTGCAAGGTTCGCACTCTCTTAAGAATTTCTAAGATATATATCATTATTAATTATAAGAAAATTTCCATTTAACTGTTAAAACACAAATTTTGTAACGACCACATTTACTCACAGAATTTGGAATTTTTTCTTATAGTAAAATATGGCACAAAAAACTGTTAAACATTTGTGTTTGAACTGTGCACTTTCTGCAAATGAATATTTTGTAAAGGAAATAAGAAGAAATTAATCTTTTAACAGACAATATTTGTATAGGTATTTAAATATTAAAGTTTAAAATTTATTAAAAACTAATTAATTTAAATAAAATAAGCTGTTGGTATCTCAAATGTCATATATAATCTATGTATACTAAAAGGTTAAATTTAAATACAACATTTTAAAATTTTACAAAAAATACCGCACAATTTCTCAGAATCTTAAATCTCAGAAATCTCGTCATTAAATAAAACGAGAAATATTATTAAAATTCACTGGCGCCAATTGGTCATTTGTGGCGCATTGCCTGAATCCCTGACATGCTGAACGAAAAATAGGGAGCTTGGATCAGTTTTCACAGGCTAGATTACGCATTGGCTTGGTCTGGGTAGCCAGTGTAAAGTTTTGATGGTATTTCTTATATGAAAACAATAATTAGGGTCGGTTTCTCTCTCAACAGTTCTCTTTGAGCGCAATTATCCTGCAACAATGATCAAAAGCTCCCTCCCTTCCCACACACATACACACACATCATACCGCCTTTCTAAAAGAATAAATAATCCGTAATATTCCATTAAGTGAAAAAACAAAAATAACTGATAAAAAATCCGAAAACAAAAACATGATACTATTATTGAGTAAAATATTTTCAAAAAATGTTATTTTTATTATTTTTTAGAAAAAGTCGCTAGTTGTAACATTTTATTTGTAAATTGCGTAAATTTGTTTTTTCTACATTTTCTTTCATTTAACTAGGCGTTTATTTATATTTTATGAAATCAAAGTTTGTGTTGCGCAAAAAACATTAATTGGAATTTACGAAAAACATTCCAAACTACCCAGATTTCTTGTTTTATTTCTGGAGTAATTTTTTTTCTAGTGTAGCATAAGCCGAAGTATAAAACAAACATAAAATTAAAAAACAAAACTATTGAAAGTACACTAGTTAAAAACTGGTAAATTAGAAGCTAATAAAAAGGGAGAAACGGTAATTACTGTACGTCTGTCAATTTACTTTTAAAATAACGAACTTCTGAAAAACAATTTAACAACTTGAATTGGGTATAAAATTGCCGTTTTAAAAAATAAAAATTATTCTTCCCTTTCTAAGTATTTAAAATCAAATTAATTTTTTTACGTAATTTTCTGTTTTTAAAACATGCCTTTTCCAATGAGTATAAACTGCGTTTTTAATTTAATAAAGAGATTGTTTAAATAGATTTGTTTTAAGACTGTAACTTCCTTCAACAAACTACACATGTCTATGATTTTTATTATAACAACATATGTCAGTTACATATTATGTCTCTCCTTTTTTTGTATCGATTTATCATCACATAAAATAATATTTAAAAGCACATTTTCCTCAATAATGGGAAGAGTATTTTTTATCATAGTTAAAAATGAACTCAAATTCTTTCACAAAACTAGTGTGGCGATAATTAATGATTTTTAATATTGTCATAAAAACTATATAAAAGATGAACAAAAGACATGAGTTTCTTAATCTTTGAATTTAAAAATTTGTAACATATAGATTACGGTCAATGGGACAGGAAAGTTCCTGTGTCATAATTTACATTTCAAAATCCAGAGGGTTTATTTTCAATTGTTTTCGACTTCATTTAAACAAAGAATACTTGTATTGTATTTTTAATTATGTAATTTAGTAACTAAACCTTAAAAAACTAGTTTGCAACAACTGGTTTTGTCTCCTTTCACAATTGATTACTTAAAATCAGTATTTCTTTTAACTTTCCGCCTAAAGATGTGGAACGACTACACATATAAATTGATCTGAAACGAAACAGTTTTATATGAAGCTTTAATTAAATAATAACATTAAAATTCCTCATTAGCTCCAAGCAAATCTATTTTTTAAATATTCCTAGTTTTTTATGCATAAATTTAACAGTTACGGGTAAGCAATTACTGAAAATAATCTATCTGGATTGAGTAAAATAGAAACATTGAATTTATATATACTTCTGAAAATATACTTCTGTGGTTTTTGAAATAACCGATTCAATTATATTAAAACTGGAAATTACAAATTAAAGTACGAAAATTTAATAAAGAAGCGATCAGTTAGAGGTTAATTTTGTTCGTAATAGAAGTGATAATGAAATATAATTACATGAATCCCATTCAATAAGAAATCTAAGAGGGGTATTGTTTTTTATCAGAAACATTAATTTGTTGATTAAAAATACAAATTAATTAAACCATGTTTCAAATAATGCCAACATTTTCAAATTTGGTAGGTAAAAGTCGCTCTAATTCAGAGTTCATGGATGAAAAAGTACTCACAAGAAATATATAACATTGCTAAAGGAATCGTTAGTATATATGACTTTAGTTATTGTAAAACGTGAAATGAAAAAATGGCTGACTTAAAAATAGGTAAAATAGTACAATTTTTCTAATAAATATATTTAAGCGGATCTTGTTAAATAAAGATAAGCCAAAGGTCTGATATTATGTTGCACCCCCCCCACACACACACACACACACCCTTTCACAAAAAAATTAATAATTTCTATTCCTTAAAATACATATATGGAAATATACATACACATTTAGATACGCAGTTTTCGTTTTTGATCCTAATTTAATCTAAAAGTTGCAAATATTTATTTAAATTAATAAAAGATGTAAACATACTTAAAATATCAGATTTAAGGAGCGTGAAAAGAAAAATTTCGGACACGAACACCATTTAAACTACTGAATGTTTGTGAAATTAGCTTATTTAATCGCATTAAAATAAATATGATTTTAGCGTTTTCAACCTGTACAAGGTTTTTTCTGAATTTTCACCACATAAAAGCATTACGAAATAATAATCTTGTGTCTAGATTCCCTGTCTTAAAATACACAGACATTCTTATTCCATTTTTCTTAAATAAAAGATTTTAAAAACACATATTTTTTTTTTAGTTTGTGGATTTTAAAAACATATTTAAGTAACTAGTTAAAGAAAGCGTTATTTGAAAATTATGGTAGAATGCATACTTTGAATCAACAAAGCTTATATAAACACATTATCTGCTCTAAACATCATTTTAATACAATACATGAGAAATACCATATAACCTTAGTTCGTAAATCTCCTAAAAGTCTCTCCGCGTTTTAAGCATTTGCTTTGACGCTAATAAGTATGTGAAGTCATCTAGCCACAAAAATGCGTAGAATATTTTATAACATTAATTTGAAAACTGATCGCCTATTCTTAAGCATACACCTAAGGTAAATGAAACAGACATTGTAGTCCTTGACATTCGCATGGTTATTTAATCTCCAAAATTAAAAAAGAAAAAACTACTACCGCCTCGACCTACAGGAGGAGGTAGATTTCGAAGATACAGTATGTCTCACGGAAATAAAGCCACCGTGATTTTGTACCGTAATTGGACACGAAACAAATCTGTGAAAATGAAACAAATATATTAAGAAAGTTGATATAGTAATATATATATAAAAGGAGTAATTAATTCCCTGCGCCACTTGGTCAGGAAAAAAATTGAATGTATAAAAAAAGAAAGGGGGGAAGTGTCCCGCCGAAATAAACCCACTAAAGTTAATAGCCCATATATCCGCGATGCTTACATATGGGGGGACTTGAAATATACAATGTGACATATCAATCTCTGAAAGACAGACGCATCAGTAATATCCCAGGGCTCAACAATGGAGGCCTTCAATTCTGCCACAGATTTGAACTGTCTGACATTGGCATTTAAAGCTCTGCAGAACATACCCCACATATTTTCTTTGGGATTGAAATGGAGGTACAGAACAGACCTTCCATTACATATCCTCAACCTTTCCACTACATATCCAAAAACCTTTCCTATTAGGATTTTGCAAAGGTTATGAGGGAGTTTTACTGCTGTAAAATCCAACTTTGACACACCATTTCTCTCTGCAATTGGCAATAAATGTGTTTTTAGCAATTCTTGGTAATTGGTATCCTAAATGCGGTCTGAAGGGAAAGCCTGGATAAGTTTACGACCATAGCCAAAGCCTCCCAACACTGTTAATAAGTCTACACCACAGTGGCGCCGACGTCTGGGTCTGCGGGTCGATCTGCCGATGAAAATTTTCTGCAGACCTTGCAATATTTTGGCAGACCCTGAAAAATGCAGGTATGAGATTTTTCCGCAAATTCGTGATTTTACGTGTCCCCCCCCCCCCCCCCGCTATTTTTGACGTTTTACCCGGGAGTAATTTGTTCCGAAATTTAAGAAAGTAAGTCATCAATCCGAAAATTCGGAGGTAAGATCTTTCAGAAAAACCTCAAATTTGTCAAAAGATCGCAAAAGATTAAAAATACAAATTAATTAAACCATAATAAACATGAACAATGTAAAAAAAAAATAGCGGGGAAAAATTGTCAGGTTTGTCAAAAGATCGCGGAAAAACTCCAAATTTATCAAAGTGTCGCAAAAAAACATCAATTTTGTGAAAGAATCGTGTAAAAAACACGAAAATAGCCAAAAGATCGCGGAAAATTTCGTCAAAAAGTAGTGTGCAAAACACAGATTCTGTCAAAGAATCACAGCAAAAAATTGTGAAGTTCATTTTAAGAAAGTGGAGGAAAACTCAAATTCTGTCAAAGAATCGAGAGAAAATGTGGATTTTCGCAAAAGATCGCAGAAAAATACGAATTTCGCAAATATTAACGGGAGAAACCCTGATTCTTTCAAAGAATTGCAGAAAAAAGCATATTCTGTCGAAAAAATCGCGAGAAAATTGCGAATTTTGGCATAAAGTTTTAAAAAACGCTGTAAAGACACGAATTTTCTCAAAAAATTGTGATGAAAACGCAAATAATCGCGGAAAAAAGTTTAATTTCGTTTAAAGATAGCAGGAAAAAAGGAAATTCTGTCAGAGGACAGTTGGGAAAAACGCGAAATTTGGCAAAAGATTTCGGAGGAAAAACGCGAATTTCGGCAAAAGATTGCGAGAAAAAATGCAAATTTCCAAAAATCACGAATTTTAGCAAAATAGAGTAAAAAAATCTAATTTTTCTCAGATAGCAGCGAAAAAGCAGAAAATGAAAACATGATAAAACTTGAATAATTTCATTTACTGTAATTAATACTTCTATTTTCAATGTAATTTGTATTGCAATATTCTTTGACTTAAAAAAAAAAATTAAGATACTTTTATTTGATTTCATATTTATTCCTGAGATGATTGAGCAAACTGTTATTGTCACGTGTAATAAACTAAAATTTTTGTCTCATACCCATTTTTCTTCAATTTATGTGTTAAACTATCATGTAACCAAGAAAGTTCATGCGGTTTTTGAGAACAGTTACTTTTGTTGCGTGGGCGTGGTCATACTGATTCTGATGACGTCATTTCTACACATTGCATTTAAATTGCAACCAGTAGAGAGTTGTTTAACGTATCTCACGTTTCGCTATCAGTTTTGTAGGAAGTACAATCGTTGGCAAAGGATGTCGTTGACAAAGGAGATTTTGAGGCCGATTTTGCTCTACGAGTTCAAATTAGAAAACAAAGCTGCAGAGGCCGCTAGAAGAATATGCTCCGATTTGGAGAGACTTCAGTGAGTGAACGGACCGCTCAAAAGTGGTTCAGCAGATTTTTGTCCGGAGACGAGAGCCTCGAAGACAAGCCCCGTGTTTTCGTCCATCCATCTTAGACCAAGTCCACCTGGAAGAGGAAATCAAACAGAATCCTGATCTAACATGCCAGGAGCTTGCGCAAAGGTTTGGAGTATCTGACGAAACTATCCGATCGCATCGTCATAGCCTTCAGATGTCGTGGAAATTTGATAAGTGGGTACCTCATGTAATGACCGAGGAAAACAAGCTCCAACGTTTGAACATCTGCTTGTCATTGCTGTCGCGCCACAACAAAGCCTCTTTCCTGGATCATATATTGACATGTGGCGAGAAATGGGTAATGTATGATAACTGAAAGAGAAAACACCATTGGTCGACTTCTGGTTCCGTCTCATTGGTTGCTAAACCGGACATCCATCAAAAAAAGATAATGCTGTGTATTTGGTGGACTAGCGCTGGTATAGTTCACTATGAATTCTTAGAAAGCGGGAAACAATCACAGCCGAAGTCTACTCCTCGCAGTTGAAAAGAGTTTCAGCTGCTTTGCTCGAAAAGCAGCCAGCGCTGGTCAACAGGAGAGGAGTTCTTCTCCTCCACGATAACGCCAGCCTCATACGCCCAAAGCGACCAAGGACGTGATAAAAACATTGGGCTGGGAAGTTTTGTTTCACCCACCTTACTTCCCGGACATCACAACCATCGGACTATTATTTGGTTTTGGCCATGGATAATCACCTGTGGGAACAGCAGTTCCAAACCCAAGATGATACCACAAAAACTATAACCCAGTTTTTGGACTCTAAACCAAAAGATTTTTTCAAAAAAGGTATTTATAAGCTTGTATCTCGTTGGGAACACGTAATTGAAGTCAATGGTGATTATTTCAAAGAATAAAATAAATGTTTGAGATTTTTGTGGGTCGTTTTTTATGTCTGATGAAAACCGCACGAACTTTTTTGGTTACCTGATAGTAATGCGCATCCTGTGGCCCGCGATGGGTTAACGTACCACCCGCGAATTTCGTCAATTTACAACTGGGAAAAATTTGCAATTTTTGTGCATATGTTCTAGGAAAAAATCGTAAATTTCATCACTTTATCGGGGAAAATTTCTCCCCTTAAGAATAGCAAATTTCATTAATCATCAAGGAAAAATCGCAAAATTCGTTGATCATGAGATGAAAAGGTGAAATTTGCTCATATGGCTCGGAAAAATCGCAAGTTTCCCTCATCAGATATGGAAAAATCGCGAATTTTGTCCATGAGGCTCGGAAAAAAATAACAAAGTTCCCCGATCGGGCGCGGAAAATTCGCGAGTTTTGTAAATCAGGTACGGAAAATTTGCAAATTATGTCCGTCGGATGCGAAAAATCACACATTTCGTTGATCGGGCAACAGAAATGTTGTCGGTTGTTTATGATGCTCGAAAAAAATTTCAAATTAAATTCATCGGTTGCAAAGAAAAAAAAAGAAAAGAGAAAAACATGTTTCTCGGTTTAACGCGTGAAAAAATGCGAATTTCATTGATCGAACACAAAAAAATGTCAAATTTTGTCGATCAGAGACCAGAAAAATCGTAAATTTTGTTGATAAGGCACGAAAAATCGCGAATTTGACGATGTCGTTCAGAAAATTTTTAAATTCCAATGATCAGCTGCGAAACGATCGTGAATTTCGTTAATTTATCAAGAGAAAAAATCGTGAGTTTCATCTTGTCGCGTAAAAAAAATGCAGATTTCGTCACATTTAGCACAAAAATCGCGAATTTCGTTGATCGGGCGCAGAAAATTGCGTATTTCGTCAATTAAGGGTGGAAAAAGCGCGAATTTTATTGATTGGATTCCAAAAAACCGCAAATTTCGTCGGTCCAAGTCGAGAATATTGCGAGTTTTGTTGATCACACATGGAAAAATTGCTAAATACATCAATCAGGCTCTAAAAAATTCTAAATTTCGTCGATCGGGTGCGGAAAAATCGAGAAATTTGTCAATCATGCGAATAAAAATCGCGACTTTCGTCGATCCACTTCGTAACAATTATGAATTTTGTCCATTAGTCGTGGAAAAATAGGGAACTTCGCCGATCTGGAACGGACAAGTCTCAAATTTCGTCGATAAGCTTTGTAAAAATCGCAAATTTTCTCCATCAGCTTTGTAAAATACGTAAATTTCGTCTACCGGCTTTGTAAAGAAGGGAATTTCATGGATCGGGTGAGGGAAAATCGCAAATTTCGTCAATCAGCTTTGTAAAAATCGCGAATTTCGTCAATCAGATTTGTAAAAATCGCGAATATCGTCGATCAGATTTGTAAAAATTTCGAATTTTGCTGATTGGGAACGGAAAGATCCTAAATTTTTCCAGATTCGGAAAAATTGCAAATTTGTTCAATGAAGCACGAGAAATTGCAAATTTCGACGATCATGCGAAGGGAAATCTCGAATTTCGTCGATCATTTTGAAATAAATCGCAAATTTCGTCGATAAGGTGCTAAAAATCACAAATTTCGTCCATCAGCTTCGTAAAAATCGTGAATTCCGTCGATCAAGTGCGGAAAAATCGCAAATTCTGTCGATCAAGCGTAGATAAATCGCAATTTCGTCGATCAAGCGCGGAAAAATCACGAATTTCGTCGACCATAGGAAGAAAAATCGCGAATTTCGTCATAAGGTGCGCGAAAATCGCGAATTTCGTCAATCAGACGCGGAAAAAATGTGAATTTTATTGATTATGCGAGTAAAAATCGCAATTTTCGTCGATCAGCTTTGTAAAAACCGTGAATATCGTTGACCGGATTCGTAAAATTTTCAAAATTTGTTGATTGGGAGTAGAAAGATCCTGATTTCTTCAAGCTGGCTCGGAAAAATCGCGAATTCCGTCGATAAAGCACGGAAAAATCGCAAATTTGGTCAATGAAGCACGAGAAATTGCGAATTTCGTCGATCATTTTGAAAATATCGCAAATTTCGTCGACAAGGTGCTAAAAAATCACAAATTTCGTCAATCAGCTTCGTAAAAATTGTGAATTCCGTCGATCGAGCGCGGAAAAATCGCAAATTCTGTCGATCAAGCGCAGAAAAATTGCAATTTCGTCGATCAAGTGTGGAAAAATCACGAATTTTGTCGACCATGCGAAGAAAAATTGCGAATTTCGTCATAAGGTGCGGGAAAATCACGAATTTCGTCAATCAGACGCGGAAAAAATGTGTATTTTATTGATTATGCGAGTAAAAATCGCGATTTTCGTCGATCAGCTTTGTAAAAATTGCGAATATCGTCGACCGGATTCGTAAAATTTTCGAAATTTGTTGATTGTGAGCAGAAAGATCCTGTTTTTTTCAAGCTGAGTCGGAAAAATCGTGAGTTCCGTCGATCAAGCGTGGAAAAAATTGCGAATTTCGACGATCATGTGAAGGCAAATCACGAATTTGGTCGAACCTGAGAAGAAAAATCGCGAATTTCGTCGATAAGGCGCTGAAAAATCACAAATTTCGTCGATTGGCTTCGTAAAAATCGTAAATTTTTTGGTCAGGCGCGAAAAACATCGCAAATTTCGCCAATCAACTTAATAAAAATCGAGAATTCTGTCGATCAAGCGCGGTAAAATCGCAATTTCTGCCGATCAAGCGCAGAAAAATCACAAATTTCGTCGACCAAGCACGGAAAAATCGCAAATTTTGCCAATCATACGAAGAAAAATTGCGAATTTCGTCTTAAAGTGGTAAGAAGTCCAGAGTGCTCTGAATTTGCATTAAACTATACAAATTGTATCAGTTTCCGGGACTATGACCCATATCTCGTAGGTCATTCAGCTCGTTTTATAGCCTGGCAAATCGCGTGACCAACATCCCTTACCAACATCCCTTCATGTTTACCTTCATGTTTACCATCATATGAAGGGATGTTTACCAACATCCCTTCAAACAACTGACATTCTGGCAGACCCAACTTTGTGACCAAAGTTGGCTCCTATGCTACATCATGGTTTTTGGAGAAAATTCCTTCTTCTTTCCTCATGTCATGCCAATGGAAAGCATATCTGAGTCATCCAAACAAATTTTTTCTCATAAGGGAACATAAAAAGATGCCGCTGGTTCTTCCAGTTTTCTTTATATTTAGCCCCATCGACTCTGCTTTGCTTATAGATATCTTTCAGCATAGGCTGAAAGGTGGAACTTATTAATGGATATCTGCAGGTTTCGACAATGGTGAGAAACATAACTTCATTTTTCACTCAGAACGCATGCAGGTTGCCGATTTTCAAGAAATTTTAGAAACTTGTTTACTGTCCTTTGTAGATGGAATTGGTGGCCTAAGTTGGATTTTCCAGAGATCAACGATCGAATGAACTTTGCAAAATCCTCCTACGAATAGCTTTTGGACAATTGGGTGCATGTCATGAAATGGCCTGTCCTGTACGCTCATCTTAATATTCAAGAAAATGTGTCGGATATCCTCAGTAGACCTTCATATGCTAATGGCAGCACGTTGATTTGTGAGTTGACTAGGCCCACTGGCGCAATGAAAGCGAAGAACCGGATCACGTGGTCTAAGTGGGGATCATGTGGAGAGATCCATAGGCGCAGCCGCGACCCGTCCCATCCAGCTAGCCGGTGGGGCGGAGTCTGAGCGTATACGTTGGGACCCGAAAGATGGTGAACTATGCCCGTACAGGACGAGGCCAGAGGAAACTCTAGTGGAGGTCCACAGCGGTTCTGACGTGCAAATAGTGTATGGATTTGTGAATAAACTTTCTTATTATATTTGTTTCGTTCTCAGTGGTTTGTTTCCCGTCACATTATGATACAAAATCACAGTTGGAACACACTAAGAATTATTTTCACCAAAAAAAAAAATTAATTAACATTAGAGATAAACCCAGTTTAAAAATTTTATTTGGCCTTTTTGATGAGTTTTCAATTTCATTTTATGTAACAACTCGTTTTGTCAGAATCATTTCAAGGCGGTATTCAAAATGCTATTTTTCCACGCTCCTCAACTCGAAATATTCTGATACATTTTTAAACTCATTTTTAAAAGTAAAATCATGAACTTTGCTGACGTGATTTTTTGAAGAGATTTAAACCAACCCGTGATTTTATTTTTCTTTCAGTTAATTAGAACTAGATTTACAAACAATTATATTTTCAGTACGACTATTTTTCTTTTCAGCACTGTCGCTTCGGTATATTCAGTTCAAAATGACCATTTTGGAACATTTTTACAAATATATCATTCAAATTATATTTTCAAATGTATATAAATACATATAAATATTTACAAATATATTCTCACAAACAGTACCAACGTATAAAATGATCTTGCTGGGAGTTCCCCAGCACTACACTGATAATGAGGCCATTCTGACACATTTTAAAGCTTATGAGGTCAAGATAATGATTTTGGCAGCCCAGCAATCAAAGAGAAACCCAGAAACCAAAGATTGAATCTTAGTACTTCCCAGGGCTTTGGGGAAAATCATAGTCCGAGAAAATGGCCTAACGTTTGGTCTTATGTTCTGCAGGCTGAGGCCTCATACCTCGGTGCAGTGCTGCAGAAACTGCCAAGACTGAAGTCAACTATGTGGGGAGGCCTACCGTAAGGCTTTAGCTCAACAAGTCCCATATAAAACTGCCAGGACTTCAATCATTCCATCAAATTCTGCAAAAATAGCTCCTTCTGCCCAGTCTGTGCTCAAAAGCACGCGCCAAAGGTATACGAAGTCCGGCCGCAGTGCGTGAACTGCGTATATAGCAATAGGGATGATAGCACTACCCACAACACAGATCACAAAACCTCCGATCCCTCCTGCCCTGTTTTCAAACTGGCCCAACAGCACGAGAGAGATCAGCTTGATGCCATCTTTGCTCCGAAGAGAAGATCGTCAATCACCAAAGATCCCAACCCACAGGAGGATCCCCGCAACACGCAGCAAAAAAGGCCACATCCGCTTCCTATCCAGTATTGGGGAGTGCCCTAAAAAGGACCAGGTCTCCCACTTTTCAATCATTGGCCGCTGCCGCCCCAGGAGATAGCCTTCAAACACTTCCTACAATCCCATAAGGCAGACCGCAGAGGTAGGAATTATTAATTCTTATTTAAGTCTGCTGAAAATATTCTTATTTTTCCCTTCAATTTTAATTTAATATTTTTTTTCTTTTTATTTGTCTCTTTATCCTTGGTGATGGCTACTTTGAAAGGATCCCTTATTATTCCAATCACACACTCAGACAAGCAAAATACCAAAAAAACCATTTGATAATCTAAAATTTATTCATAATTTAAATCACTGTAAAGCAGCCAATGAATCGCTAGAGGACTTTCTGACAAGTGTCAATGCGGACGTAGCTTTACTGCAGGACGCTTATTACCAAGGAGGCAAAGTTCCGGGTATTCCGCTATCATGGCCAGTCTTCTCATCAAAAATGAGTACGGAACGCCTGGTCTTTCGGAACACTAACATAACGTATTTGCACATATACGCGGGAGATCACTGTGTCTTTATCACGGCAAAGGAGGGCCATCTGATTGTTGGCATGACTTATGCAGCTCCCAAACTAGACTTTGAGGAAACCATCTAGGAGGGGGAACACCTCTTCCACCACTCGGGGTTCCCCCGAGGAGGGCGTGCTGCATTCTGGATGCCAGGAATGCAGCATGGTGGAAGTCCTGCAGCAATCAGACAGATCCTCATGGCATAGCTCAGAAATTTTTCAAGGGAAAGATTTTTAAACCCGATGAGATCAGGCTTGAGCTATCCTCACATAAGCCAACCAAACAATTCAATCTCGAACACCTAACTAAAGAACTTTTTGGCCCGTCAACATACCCCAGCACAGATAATTCAGACCTCCTCTTTAATGCTCCCCCTGACTTCGTCTTCACCAAAGCAGAACTGCACTGCACAGTCTGGACGATTCTAAAGCACCGAGTCCAGAGTGTATAGATTCTAGAATCTTAAAAATACCTTTCAAAATTATCCATAAGATTTTCATTCGCTGGGCAAATCTTTGTTTAATTTTTAATTACGTCCCGCTCACTTTGAGGCAAGGGGAAGTAGTATACTTTCAGAAGCGAGGGAAGGATCCTTCTGAACCCACCTCCTATAGGCCAATCTGCCTCTTACCGACCTTAGGTAAATTGCTAGAGAAACTTTATTTAAGAGATTTGTTCATTTTCTGGAAACAAAGAATATCCTACATCACAGACAATATGGATTCAGAGAAGGCAAATCTTGCAAAAAAGCTTTGAATGATATTCTATTCTCCTGCGCCTTAAACATAGATGCTGGAAACTACACTTCCCTGGTCTCTCTAGAGATAAAGGGTGCTTTCGACAATGCAGAGTGGCGGGATATACTACTCCGATTAATTGAAATTAGCTGTTCGGGAAACATAGATGAAACCATAGCTCATATTTATCAGAACGAAGAATAGTTGTTAACTGCGGCTCTAATTCATCATACTACAATCTTCAAAAGTTCTTCCCGTAGGGATCCTGCTTAGGCCCTATTCTATGACTACTAATCGCTAATGTAATTCTAAAAGAGCTAGAAAAACATGGGTTCCTACTATATGTATAAAATTGAAACTGGTGTTATACACAATTGAAATGAAAAAAACTTCTTTAAACACCATAAAATAAGTTAACTGCGCAAGGCCTTTCGAAAGAACTTAGTCTTTCTTCGTCAGGCGCAAAAAAGACGTGCGTCCACAATGAATGTAGCGGCACGACTGAAGGGGAATGCGGGAGGGAGAGGGAGCAAGCAGAAGGAACAGCCAATAGGAAAGAAGAAGGCAACAGCCAATCACGGAAGAGCATAAACAAAACTAGATAGACAATGAAGGAGAGGAAAGGAAGAAGGGGGGAAGGGAAATGGGAAAAAAGCGGGGTAAATAAAAAAATTAACTAAAAGGAGAGATTAAAATGAAATAAAATGTACGCAAAAAATATATAAATTAGTAGTAATAAAAAAAAATAAAAAATAAAAAAAAATAAAAAAAAATAAATAAAAAAAAAAATAAAATAAAATACATAAAAATAAAAAATAGTTTACAATTATAAACACACATGAATATACCTGAAAAACAGAATGCATAATATATATATAAAAAAAAAATAATAATTAAATAATAAACTTAATTATGAAGCAGTGCTGAAAAGATTCTTCCAGGCAACGGAGAGGGTTTTAGAATCAGATTTATCATTAACAATAATATCACGATTAATATAAATAGCTAAGTTTTCAAGAAAGTCTAACTCAGAGGAACTATTGGCATTAAAAATAATTTTAGCAGTTTGAAAATTGAAACTATGGCCGGAATCCCAAGAGTGTTTAGCAACAGAAGATTTAGAAATTTCTTGATTAATGACATACCGAGAGTGTTCTTTTAGGCGTTTATCGAGATTTCTTTTAGTTTGACCAATATACGATAAATCACAGCCATTACAAGGAATATTATAAATACCCCATTTTTGGAGGTCAGGGACAGGACATTTCATGGAAGGAAATTTTAATTTATTGACTGGTTTAAAGATAACATTAAAATTGAAACGTCTTAAAACTTTAGCTAATTTAAAACATAAAGGAGGATAAAAAGGGAGGACGACCAAATTATCAGGTTTACTTTTATCAATATTAGAAAGAGTGGAATTGTTAGGGGGTCTATTGAATTTGCTCACAGCAGTATTAATGATAGAAGGATTGAATCCACGTTTTACAGCAACAGATTTTAAATAATTGAGTTCATTCTTAAGAGATGCAAAATCGGAACAAATTTTGAGAGCACGATAAACATAAGTATAAAAAACACCGATCTTTTGATTGACAGGATGATTTGAGAGAGCATGGGGTGGATTAGAGACAGAAAAAGGTTTTCTATAAACACAAGTTTTGAAAGAAGAATCACATTTGGTAACTAAAACATCAAGGAAAGGGAGTTTATTACAATTCTCTAACTCAAAAGTAAACTGAATATGAGGATCAATAGAATTGACAGTTTGAAGAATTGTAGAAATATCAAATGGATTATCCAATAGGACGAAAGTATCATCAACATAACGAATCCAACATTTAAAATTGATCAGATTTAATAATTTATCTTCAAAGTAATGCATATAAATATCACAAAGAATGGGAGATAAAGGATTACCCATACTTAAGCCTTCTAGCTGTTTGAAAAATTTATTATCGAATTGAAAAGTAGTAAGAGTTAAGCAAATTTTAGTTAAATTAACATAATCTTTGACCTCAATATCCGAGAAATGAAATTCACGTAATCTTTTTTCCAAGCAAGAAAGAGCGCCTTCAATCGGGACATTAGTAAATAAAGATTTGACATCAAGAGAAAGCATAGAACAATTCGATGGATTAATACTTTTTAATTTACTAACGAAATCATAAGAATTTTTAACAGTATGAGAATTAGCAATGCATAAAGGCGAGAATATGGAAGCTAAAAATTTGGCAAGAGGATAAGTAACAGTACCAATATTAGAGACAATAGGTCTTAAGGGAATATTGGTTTTGTGAACTTTGGGTAAAGCATAAAAACGAGCACAAATGGGTGCAGAAGGAATAACACAATGTTTAGTGTTGTCATTTAGAACAACAGAATTCTTAACAGCTTTAGTGAGAGCGGCAAGATGCGAATTAGTGGGATCTTTTTTAACCTCAATATAAGGACCTTCAGATAAGAGAGCATGAACTTTATCAGAATAATCATTTTTATCCATAAGAACAATTTGACCCCCCTTATCAGCTTTAGTAATAATAAGATTATCATTGGACTTAAGCTCATTCAGAGCAATATGCTGAGGACGTGAGAGATTAGGTTTATATTTAGAAACATTAGAAGAAATAGTATCAGCAAGAATGTGACGAAGGGTTTCTTTTTGAAAAGGAGAAACTTTACTATGTTTAAAGGAAGACTCAATAGGAGCAATCAATTTGGTGAGAGAAGGTTTGCAAGATTGAGAAAAATTTAAACCAAGATCTAAAATGCTTTTTTGCTCAGGAGTTAATGTATGAGAAGATAAATTTACAATATTGTTTTCATTAGAAAGATCCTTATACAAAAATTGATACTTGGAATTCTTATTACATAATAAAGAATTCCCCCTTCTTCCTTTCCTCTCCTTCATTGTCTATCTAGTTTTGTTTATGCTCTTCCGTGATTGGCTGTTGCCTTCTTCTTTCCTATTGGCTGTTCCTTCTGCTTGCTCCCTCTCCCTCCCGCATTCCCCTTCAGTCGTGCCGCTACATTCATTGTGGACGCACGTCTTTTTTGCGCCTGACGAAGAAAGACTAAGTTCTTTCGAAAGGCCTTGCGCAGTTAACTTATTTTATGGTGTTTAAAGAAGTTTTTTTCATTTCAATTGTGTATAACACCAGTTTCAATTTTATACATTGATTTGTGCTGATTCTGGCATTTCAACTGCCCATCTTTGCCCCCACTTTTGTCGTAAGTAATTTTTATCTTTATTCTTTATCTTAGTGTCTTATTTATTTGTTTTTCATTTTTTATTTTCATTTATGATCTTATTTATATATTTTTTATCTATCCTTTTATTTTTCACTTTTTTGTGTTATTCATATTTTATTTTTCTGTACTTGTATATTGTTTATTTTCTTGTCGTTATTATGTATACTGCTCAATTAAACCGGTTTACTAAACTTAGACGCAAACGTATTAAATTTCTCAATCACTTAAATTTTCTTCAAAATTGTAAGAAAAATAATGTTATCCCCAATTTTATTCAACTTAAGTGTTCTGTCAATAGTTCTTTTAGAATTTCTAAAGCTTTGTTTCGTTCACACCTTATAGTTTTAAGAGCTTGCATTCAGGATGTTCGGCATACTCTCTCCAAAATTGAAGAAGAACTTTATGATCTGCATTTGTTTCTCAGTAAAAATCTTGATAATTTTTGTAATATTGAAAACAAATTTTGGCCTTCTCTGCTTTCTTTCAAATCTGCTCATCAAAATAAACTTGATAAAAAGTTTTCTTTATTATGTAATAAGAATTCCAAGTATCAATTTTTGTATAAGGATCTTTCTAATGAAAACAATATTGTAAATTTATCTTCTCATACATTAACTCCTGAGCAAAAAAGCATTTTAGATCTTGGTTTAAATTTTTCTCAATCTTGCAAACCTTCTCTCACCAAATTGATTGCTCCTATTGAGTCTTCCTTTAAACATAGTAAAGTTTCTCCTTTTCAAAAAGAAACCCTTCGTCACATTCTTGCTGATACTATTTCTTCTAATGTTTCTAAATATAAACCTAATCTCTCACGTCCTCAGCATATTGCTCTGAATGAGCTTAAGTCCAATGATAATCTTATTATTACTAAAGCTGATAAGGGGGGTCAAATTGTTCTTATGGATAAAAATGATTATTCTGATAAAGTTCATGCTCTCTTATCTGAAGGTCCTTATATTGAGGTTAAAAAAGATCCCACTAATTCGCATCTTGCCGCTCTCACTAAAGCTGTTAAGAATTCTGTTGTTCTAAATGACAACACTAAACATTGTGTTATTCCTTCTGCACCCATTTGTGCTCGTTTTTATGCTTTACCCAAAGTTCACAAAACCAATATTCCCTTAAGACCTATTGTCTCTAATATTGGTACTGTTACTTATCCTCTTGCCAAATTTTTAGCTTCCATATTCTCGCCTTTATGCATTGCTAATTCTCATACTGTTAAAAATTCTTATGATTTCGTTAGTAAATTAAAAAGTATTAATCCATCGAATTGTTCTATGCTTTCTCTTGATGTCAAATCTTTATTTACTAATGTCCCGATTGAAGGCGCTCTTTCTTGCTTGGAAAAAAGATTACGTGAATTTCATTTCTCGGATATTGAGGTCAAAGATTATGTTAATTTAACTAAAATTTGCTTAACTCTTACTACTTTTCAATTCGATAATAAATTTTTCAAACAGCTAGAAGGCTTAAGTATGGGTAATCCTTTATCTCCCATTCTTTGTGATATTTATATGCATTACTTTGAAGATAAATTATTAAATCTGATCAATTTTAAATGTTGGATTCGTTATGTTGATGATACTTTCGTCCTATTGGATAATCCATTTGATATTTCTACAATTCTTCAAACTGTCAATTCTATTGATCCTCATATTCAGTTTACTTTTGAGTTAGAGAATTGTAATAAACTCCCTTTCCTTGATGTTTTAGTTACCAAATGTGATTCTTCTTTCAAAACTTGTGTTTATAGAAAACCTTTTTCTGTCTCTAATCCACCCCATGCTCTCTCAAATCATCCTGTCAATCAAAAGATCGGTGTTTTTTATACTTATGTTTATCGTGCTCTCAAAATTTGTTCCGATTTTGCATCTCTTAAGAATGAACTCAATTATTTAAAATCTGTTGCTGTAAAACGTGGATTCAATCCTTCTATCATTAATACTGCTGTGAGCAAATTCAATAGACCCCCTAACAATTCCACTCTTTCTAATATTGATAAAAGTAAACCTGATAATTTGGTCGTCCTCCCTTTTTATCCTCCTTTATGTTTTAAATTAGCTAAAGTTTTAAGACGTTTCAATTTTAATGTTATCTTTAAACCAGTCAATAAATTAAAATTTCCTTCCATGAAATGTCCTGTCCCTGACCTCCAAAAATGGGGTATTTATAATATTCCTTGTAATGGCTGTGATTTATCGTATATTGGTCAAACTGAAAGAAATCTCGATAAACGCCTAAAAGAACACTCTCGGTATGTCATTAATCAAGAAATTTCTAAATCTTCTGTTGCTAAACACTCTTGGGATTCCGGCCATAGTTTCAATTTTCAAACTGCTAAAATTATTTTTAATGCCAATAGTTCCTCTGAGTTAGACTTTCTTGAAAACTTAGCTATTTATATTAATCGTGATATTATTGTTAATGATAAATCTGATTCTAAAACCCTCTCCGTTGCCTGGAAGAATCTTTTCAGCACTGCTTCATAATTAAGTTTATTATTTAATTATTATTTTTTTTTTATATATATATTATGCATTCTATTTTTCAGGTATATTCATGTGTGTTTATAATTGTAAACTATTTTTTATTTTTATGTATTTTATTTTATTTTTTTTTTTATTTATTTTTTTTTTATTTTTTTTTTTTATTTTTTTTTATTACTACTAATTTATATATTTTTTGCGTACATTTTATTTCATTTTAATCTCTCCTTTTAGTTAATTTTTTTATTTACCCCGCTTTTTTCCCATTTCCCTTCCCCCCTTCTTCCTTTCCTCTCCTTCATTGTCTATCTAGTTTTGTTTATGCTCTTCCGTGATTGGCTGTTGCCTTCTTCTTTCCTATTGGCTGTTCCTTCTGCTTGCTCCCTCTCCCTCCCGCATTCCCCTTCAGTCGTGCCGCTACATTCATTGTGGACGCACGTCTTTTTTGCGCCTGACGAAGAAAGACTAAGTTCTTTCGAAAGGCCTTGCGCAGTTAACTTATTTTATGGTGTTTAAAGAAGTTTTTTTCATTTCAATTCCTACTATATGCCTATGCTGATGATTTCAGCTTTGTCTTCTCGGACCGTGTTCGTTTTAACATTGAAAGAGAAGCAGCTCGGGCTTTCCCCCTCTTACTCCAGCTGCTAACAAGTCTACAAATCCAGCTCTCTACTGGAAAATCACAAGAACTAACATTTGAAAACTACACGACCTTCAACGTCCATCCACGATGAGAATCGGCGGGAAATCGGTTAAACATGTACAGAAATTAACACTTCTAGGCCTCACAATAGATAAACATAAAAGCTGGACGGAACACATTAACAACATCAGAGAGAAACTCGCAAAAATCCATAACAATTCACGTAAATTAACAGCTAAAACTTGGAGCATTAAACTCCAAATGCTCAAAGTTTGGTACCTTCAATAGTGGAACGGGTCATCTTTTACTGCGTGGGTATCTGGGTAAGCACCCTCACCAAACAGGTGAAGGATAAACTAACCTCCATTTAAAGGATATTTCTATTCCAGATAAGTAAAGTATACAAAACGATTTCCTCGGAGGCCCTTGCAGTTATAACACGGATCCCTCCGATTACAATTACACTTTAATTTGAATATCTAAGAAGCAAGATCTTGCATCTACAACAACACACAACACAACAAGCCCATTTCCCAAACACAGAGATACAACGAAAACTCAGCAACTGGATCCTGCATCCTGCAAATGAGACGGCGCATTTGCAGGTAAACCTGAAAAAGCATTCTTACAAACCAACCATTGATCCAATTGTATACAAAAATGGATCCCGAACTGAATCAGGCGTGGCATCAGCGTTCTGTGTCATGAGCGACGGCGTGGTGACCCATCAGTGGGCCTGCAGGATTGGAGACTTTAACTCCGTATATCAAGCGGAGCTACTTGTAATCCTGCGGACATTTCTGGGCAACCCTACCCCTTCACCAGGATTTACAGTGATAGTTTGTCCAGCTTACAAGCCATTTTCCCATCGTACTGTACATCCCACAATCCTAAAAATCAAACAGCAATTAATGATTTTAGTCCATAAAACTTATCTTGGTCACGTCTCGTCCCACATTGACATTGAGGATAATGAACGAGCTGATGCTTTGGCTAAGGCAACAATAGAACATCCAACAATAGAAATTGAACTCCTAGTTCCTTTCTCCCAAGTCAAACGAGTCCTAAAAGAAAGAATCCTTCCCGCCTGGCAGACTAGATGGCACGAGTCCGAGAAGGGACGACATACCTACAATCTCATCCAAAAAGTATCTACAGAACTTTATTTCCTTTCCCCAGTCACTATAGCCTTCCTCACTGGTCACGGAGCCTTTAAACAATATCTAAAGAAATTCCGTTGCGCCTCTTCACAACTCTGTGAATGTGACGAAGTGGGAATCCCAGATCAATGTACTCTGACTAAAACTTGGCATCTCAGATATCAACTTCTTCCCCTAATTCCTGATTAAAGGGGGTGTTATCTCGGCCAGCGTTGCTTACTAAACTAAGGAGCATATAGTAATTATCTAATGTTTGTTTCCATCCTACTTACTTAGCGTTCTGTCTTTCTGCCGTATAGCAGGAGATCGAGAGTTCTCCATCCCATCTCACCAGTTGATTATCAGATATGATCTTTATTGTATAATCTGACAGATATGATCTTTATTTTCGGAATTTATTGACACGGAACATTTCCAAACATACCACTTTTTGTAGCGCATAGCCGTTTTAATATATGCAGACACCGCATAGATGACTGTAATGAACTTGGTTCACCAGTTATTTGAAACAAAATGAACGTAACATATCGCCCTACATAATTTTCCATGGTATTTATCTTTTACATTCATAATAATTATTAGAATCTAAACTTTTAAGGACATGTTTTAGTTTGGAGACAGCTCGTAAAATATGATCATTTAGATTCATAAGTACTAATTTTGGATTTAATTGGAGAAATGTTTGAAATTTTCTTTTTAAAATAATCAAAATATACCGATTTTCTTACAGTTTCAAATTTGTCTGGTAGTGTTTTATTTTATTATTATTATTATTATTTTGCACTACAGATACTCTCATAAATTTGTTTTATGCACGTCGGTTAATGAAAGATTTTTTCCCCCAAATCCCAGTGTTATATTTTATAGTTAAAAAGATGCTTTATTTATCTTCTGTATTTAAAGGACTATGAAACTTAATTTTTGAAGGAATAATTCATCAGAATGATTTTTGTTGTTATTGTTGTTCTTTTACTGATGTACGTGTAAAATTTTGTATTACACCAGAATAATTCAGTTTGTTGAAGTGAATGATTGTAAACCAATCATATAAACAAAATAAATTCTTAAATGCTGTTTTAATAGTAAAATTGTGTAAATTGATTCATTTTCCTATGCTTTTTCAGATCAGTTACGTTAGATTAGAAACCAATAATACCGTATTTACTCGCATAATTTAAGCGGCCACGTATTTTGCGCACCTTATGCTTTAGAAAGAAAATTTGCGTAAAAAACACATAATTTTTGCATCAAGGCTATAATCTTATTGTCTGATACTTACTGATAATCTGAGATTATAAAACTGAATGAATGATCATACTTTTACTTTTTCAATATTTCTTTCGGTTTAATTATTTTTCTTCCGCAGGATCTCTTTCTTTTATTCTTTTATCTCCAGCACACTTTGTGTGGTAATAGATAATATTATAAATGATCAAGCGCTATCAATACTCTGACATATAAGTGGTGATTTGTTTACAGTAAAAGTCCATGGCTGAGTATTATGTTTAATAAAAACTGTAAGCGGGCAGATGGAAGGGAATTAATTCATAGTGACTGAAACATTTTATATTAAAATAAACTATCGATGAAGAAAAGTAATTATTTAGTGGCCGCAAATCTAGAAAAATGCATTCCATAGAAGAGATTAAAGTGTTTTTCGTGTTTCAAAACATGAAAGAGTTTTTCAATATTTGTTGCAGAATGCAGAGAAAAAAAGCTATTATATTGTCACATTTTGAAAATTCCCAAAACCTATTTTTTTTTCAATTTTTTATGTAATAACACCTTTAGAGTTTTACGTTGTATCTAATGCGTGTAAATTATTTTTATTTATCTGACTGACAATCAGAATTCTATACATTAACGATATATATTGTAGCAATTTCGTTTTCAATTAAGGTGAATGTTTTAGTTGCAATATCAAAACATAAATTACATTATCACTGTAGAGATAACATTACATAAATTAAAATTTCATCATCAAGCTTATTCACAGTTTAAATGAAATTTTAATGGCTTAGTATTAGTAATGATTTTCGAAATACGGCATATGTATTTAGAATTGTTTAAACTTACTTTCGGTTTTGAATCCATTTAAATGTTTCAATACAAAGTTCGAAAGTTTATAAAGCATCCTGAATAATAAATAGGAAAATTCATAATGAAACTGGTTTAACCGAGTGTCAATTCAATGTGACATTTAATTGCAAGTACGATCTTTTTACGATACGACGATACGATTCTTTGTACGATCCCTCAGTAAACATTATATACAAATATTTTATTTTTTTTATGGACACGATAGCTTCCATAATTCGGCTCAAATATCTACCAAACTGATACATAAAATAAAAAAACATAAAATCTTGGTTAAAGTTAATGGGCAAAATAGATCCAAGGGAGTGCAAATAGGGAATGGTTTTGCAAAAACCCCATAACTTCTTAATCAAAATAGATATAGAATCAGTTTAAAGTTATTATTACTTCTAAGACAAGGGACAAAAATTTGTATGTGAAATAATTTTGATAAAATAAAAACTGAGCTCAAGAAGCGAAAAACATTGGGCGTTAGAAAGAAAAAAATGTAACTTTCAATTCTCAAGATATCAAATGCAATTAATTTTTTTTATAAATCTTCTACTATTACTACAAATCTACTACAAATTATCTACAACTTTTATATTGACAAGTTTTTCAACAACAAGTTTTTTTAATCAAATCTTAACACAAAAAAATTTAAAACTGAGAACAAAAAAAGGGGGTCGAAGAACAAAAAAAATCATAACTTCGTCTATTCACAACATATCAAACCCTCTTTAATTTATTATACATCTTCTCAATAATATCTACAACTGTGATAGAAACAAGTTTTTGACAGAACCTATTCTTATAGTATAAAAAATCAAACAAAAAGAGGAATAGAAGAAAAAATTATCTTATTATAGATGTACTTAATTCAACATTAATTTTCGACTAATTTTTAAATTCATTTTTGTTCTTTAACACATCCATTTGGCAGGTTCTCTTATTTAGAAACTATAAAATGTCCTATATTATTCTGTGTTTTGCTAACAGGTCATTCCATTTCAAGTGGTCCAGAAAATATTTTTTTGGTTGCTCGACCATTTTTTAAAAATCTGAATTTTTTTGTGCAACAACCCTAACATGATGGAAGTTCAAAATGACTATTATTTTATTTTTATTAATTTTTGTTTGCTCATGGCAACCATCTTTGTTTCATCGTGTGCAGAGATTTTCTCACATACTAGGGTATAGGAAATTGTAAATATCTCGTCTTTTATTTTCCCAATTGAAATGGGGTTTGCAGCCTTTTGTTCAGAACAAAATAGGCTAAAGATATTGTGGCATAATAGTTTCTAAAAATAAATTTTTACTAGTAAAATTTTAGAACAAAATGTAAGATTTTTTCCAAAATCTGTTCGTTTGCCAGAGGAAATTTTTCATGCAAGGAAAACTGTCAAAGTGACAAAAATTTTTTTACAAAGAGGTCAAAGATACATGTACTCACGCACCGAGTTCCAGATCTGGGAGTTGATTTCTTTTTGCGAAAAAAATTCAAAAATTTGTTAAAAATTCCAAAAATCGCACTTTTTAGGCTTTAATATCTCTGGTGGGGCACGAGATAAAAATCTGAAATTCCAGCCTTTCATAATATTGTATGAGAGTGTTATGTACAAAATATTTCAAGAAGGAGATTCGACTACAAGCTGAGATATGAGGTGGGCAATGTGTGAAAACAATACTGCCAAAATACTGTAACCTACTATGTGTTTATTCATACTTCGAAATGCTAAATTATAATTCATTGATGGTGCAAAGTTGAATGTTATTTACAAAAATCGTTTTCAAATGCATTCATGTGATTTAAACAATCGGGAATGTACGCTAAGCCAATGCACTATTTGTCCATATGAATAAAATCTACTAGATGATATTGGGTCAAGCCATTTCAAGTGGTGCGGAAAATATTTTTAATTGCTTGACCGTTTTTAAAAAATCTGAAATTTTTTCTACAGCAGTCCTAATATGATGGAAATTCAAAATGATTATTATTTTAATTTTACTATTTTTTGTTTGTGCATGGTGACTATCTTTGTTTCATCGTGTGAATTTTTTTCTAAAATCTGTCTAGTTACAACAGGAAATTTTTTATGCAAGGAAAACTGTCAACACAATTTATTATACAAATAGGTCAAAAGTACTTTTACTGAAACACCAAATCCCAGACGTGGAAACTGATTCATCTTTGCGAAAAAAAATCTAAAATTTGTTAAAAATTTCGAAAATTACACTTTTTAGACTTTGATATCTCTGGTGAGGTACAGGATACAAATCTGAAAATCTGGCCTTTGTTAGTATTTTATGGTCGTGCTATGCACAAAAAATTTCAAGAAGGAGATTTAAGGAAAAGCTGAGGTACGGAGGTCAGAAAATGTTAAAAAATGCGAGTACGTTAAGAGAAATGAGATTTCTCTCTTTTATTATAATATTTACACAGAAAATATTGTTTGTTGAAAATAGTTTAATAACAAAATGTTTAATTAATTAAGACATTGTATATAAGGTACCCTGGGGTAATAACGCCACGTTAAGGTTCTACCAATTTTCACGGCTCAGTTTTAGTTTGTATTTTTCAAACAAATATATGATTTGATACAGCAACTCATTGACTATCTATATAAAAAAAATAATTTAACAGATATGTATTCATAAAATGCAATGGCGTGATTTCTTGACCAATGTTATTTGGCGTTATTACCCACCTATATGGGTAATAACGCCATGCAAACGAAACTATGAAATAAGATGGAATAATTGCATGTAGATTGCCTAATTCTAAAAATACAAACTCTACAAACTTACAAATTGACAAATTGCATTCTAAACTATTGAAAATGTTCATTTTTTTATGAAAGTGTAAGAAAAATAAAGGTGTGGTGTTTGTCTGTGTGTGGGGGGGGGGGGGGGATATGAGGCAAAATAATATCAGACCGTGAGCTTCTTTTTGCTTAAAAAGGACGGCTTTAATACAATTATTAGAAACATTGCACAATTTTAACTGTGTTTATTTGAATCAGTATTTAGGATGCAGCTCGGCCACTGTAGGGAATCAACCGGGGTATTAATGCCAAGGATTGGCGTTATTACCCCGTTATAGTTATTGCGCTGTACATTTTAAATTACAAATTATCTCGAGAAGATATCCAAAATCTTCAACAACATTTTGAAAGTCCATGAAATGTACTACAAATTTATCTAATTAACAAAGTATTTCCGGATAAAAAAATAATCTTCACATCACAAAACGTGTCTCGCAAATTTTAGATCAAGCGTTAATTTTAGATGCTTGTAAAAACAACCCTAAAAATGAAACAAATTAACTTGAAGCTGTTTTTTGTGATTTATGTGACTCAAAACCCTTCTGCGCAGAGCAAATAGGTGTCATTTACCAGATTATTTCATAATTATGCAAAATATTAGCACTTGGCGTTATTACCCCGCCTGGCGTTATTACACCAGACCATCTAATTCAACAAAGAGCTGAGAAATATTTTTCACACTATTCACGGGAGATATTATGATGCTTCTGAGTCAAATTGTTGCAGTATGATTTCTAATAGGTTTTATTCATCTGGAAAAATAGTGAAGTGGCTTAGCATACAGTTTGAATTGTTTAAATAACACACACGCAATTGAAGAAGATATTTTTAATTAACATTTAACTTTGGACCATCAATAACATTTTGGAGGTATGAACAAACACATAGCAGGATACAATAGTTTGGCAACATTGTTTTCACATATTGCACATGTCATAGCTCAGCTTGTAGTCAAATCTCCTTCTTGAAATTTTTTGTACATAATACTCTCAAACAAGGAGGATCAAAGGCTGGAATTTCATATTTTTGTCTCGTACTCCACCAGAGATATCAAAGCCTAAAAAGCGCGATTTTTGGAATTTTTGACAAATTTTGGAATTTTTTTCGCAAAGAGAAATCAACTCCCAGATCTGGAACTCCGTGTGTGAGTACATGTACCTTTGACCTCTTTGTAAAAAAAATTGTGTCATATTGACAGTTTTCCTTGCATGAAATTTTCCTTTTGTAAACGGACAGATTTTGGAAAAAATCTCACATTTTGTGCTAACATTTTATCAGTAAAAATTTGTTTTTAAAAACTATTCTACCATTATATCTTTAGCCTATTTTATTCTGAACAAAATGCTGCAAATCCCATTGCAATTGGGAAAATAAAAGACGAGATATTTACAATTTCGCATACTCTAGTATGTGAGAACATCGCTGCACACGATGAAACAAAGATGGCTGCCATGCGTAAACAAAAATTAATAAAAATAAAATAATAGTCATTTTGAACTTCAATCATGTTAGGGTTGTTGCACAAAAAATTTCAGATTTTTTTTAAATGTTCGAGCGACCAGTGCTGGACCACTTGAAATGGATTGGACCCTAAAGGCAGAATGTATTTCAAAAAATGTTGTCAATGTAGGCATTTTGAAAAAAATTTTCCGGAGTGATCGTGCTAGAAGAGTTAAGAATGTACTCAAATAACAAATTGCATACTTTCTTATTCATTTTTAAATTCCTTTTTGCTCTCAAATGCTTGCACTTCGTTGGTTCACTTATTTAGAAACTGTATAATGTGCCTTATTAATCTATTTTTAAATGAAGGCAGAATATATTTCAGAAATGCTGTCAAAGTGGTCATTTTGAACAAAAATTTATAACACGATAGTGTTAGAAGAATTAAGAGTGTACTCAAATCCAAACTGCTTATTTTCTGACCTATTATTAAACTCACTTATGCTTTCAAACGCATCCATTAGAAAACATATATTGTGCCGTATTGATAAAGTCAGAATGTATTCAAAAAAGGTTGTCAAAGCTAGCATTTTAAACCGAATTATCTGAAAAGATAGAGTTGGAAACGAGAAATATGGTCGAGAAAATAACTGCTTATAAATCAAGTTCTAATAAATAGAACAAAAATTTAAAACAGAAAGTCGCTTATTAATATTTCCAAAAATCACGTCATCAAGTTTCACATTTTTTCTTTTAAATTAAAGTCTCAAACAGTGGTAAAAATTTTTAAGTTGTTTATCAAACAAAAATTAATAAAAATAAAATAATAGTCATTTTGAACTTCCATCATGTTAGGGTTGTTGCACAAAAAATTTCAGATATTTTAAAAATGGTGGACCACTTGAAATGGATTGTTGAGCGCCTAATTTTTATTTTATTTATTTATTTAATATTGCTTCAACATGATTCTGATAAAACCAATTCTTACAGAAAATAAAATTTAAATTCTCCACAGCGGTCAAATAAAACTATTAAACTGAGTTTATATCTAATCATAATTTACTTTTTGTTTGTGAAATTAGTACTTAACTTCGAAATCTACCTGCGCCTATAGACCGCGCCAGCAGGAATTTTTTTAATTATTTGAAACGGGAAAATGGAGAAAATATGAACATGGAGTAAATGCCGTTTAAAGTTTTTATTTGTGTGGGGAATTGCGCTGGTTGCATTAACCTAATTTACAATATCTCATGATATAATTACAGTCAGTAATAATGTTATAAGAGTAAAAATAAGGTGTCAAAATGTTGACAACTAAACAGATTTTCATTTAATATTTAAGGAAATAAATCGTTTTTTTAGTCAATTTTGAGGTAAACTGATCCTTTAAAAATATAAAATAATACAAACTTGATCTTCATTTATTATTATTATCTCGAGCCCGGACAACATCGGGCGGGTCTTCTAATATGAAATAAAACATAAAAACTGGCTTGTTAATAAAAGAAAAATCAATTTTTTAGAGTCAGATATTTATAGAATGCCTGAATGTCTGTCAAATTTCTCGTTGCATAAATAATGCGAGCATTTCAGTATTCTAATTTCATTATATTAAATAAGTCCAATATCGTGCAGAATTAATAAATTATTAGATGACGTGAGCCTATCAATTTTTCCCGCACTAGTTTTAACATCACTTCAAATATTTAAACGTATCTTTAACTCTCATGTAAGTGAAAAAAATTGCCAAGTTTTCGTTTACTTAAAAAACGGTGATGCCTTATTCTGTTTATTCATGAAAAACGGAGTTATACAAATGATTTTATTTTCAGAGCCACCACGCATGCTTGGGCTGAGTAACGCCCTCTGGACTGCTGTTGAAATCGCATAAATACATATATGATTCTAGCGAAACGTTGAGCATTATCTATGGTTATTTGATAATGACAAACGTTTGGTGAGTTATAACTATACCTTTTCGACGAAAGAAAGCAGCTTTTCAACAACTGACGAAGTTTGAATGAGGGAGAATGATCGGCCTTCGTGAAAAAAGATTTTCCAATCATGCAATAGGAGCTGGTGTGCAATATGACAACTGCAGAATGGTTTGAGTTTGGCAGCAGTGGACCAACGAGGACATTGAAAAAATAATTTAATTAAAATAATAATTTTTTTCAAAACTATTTTATTTGTCGTGTGACAAAAGATATTCAGCTGTAAGTACACAAATTTTGAAGTCTCTGACTAATACATTTTTTCTATACGGATTCTGTGACGGACAGACAAACAGAAGACACAGACGGATAGGGTTTCGTCAACTGAACATAACCCTAAAAATAACAATATTAATCAATGATGCTTATTAAATTTTCAAAATAATAAGCAACATTTAACTTGTCCATAAACGTACATAAAATTTAAAATATATAATTCTGAAGAAAAGGATAGATGAAAAAATACAACTTATAATTAATACATACATTTTTATTCGATTCTAATAAAGTAAGAATGTTCAAAGAAGTTACAAGAACACTATATATTTATAGTTTAACTGGTCTTAAAATTCAAACACATGTCTGAGCATTAAAATATATTTTCTACTCTATTTATGAAAATGTGTACGATAGACATCGTAATTTTTTTAATATTAATAATATTTTTTTAGAATTGAAATCTTCTAAATCTAATCCTATTTATTTCATTTACTTGGAAATTCAATAATTCTATATGTTAAAATAATTAAAAAGATAAAGTATGATTTATTTACAAAAGCTGTAGATTACGTATTTCAGAAAAATAAAATGATGCAAAATGCTGTGTATAATGATCATGTTAAACATACTTTTTTCGTTGTTAATGTTGTTTCTTAGTCTTAAAATATTAAACATTTAAAAAACCTCATGCACAAATCACTTTTGCTGTAAATTAATATCTAAACTAAGAATTCTTTTACAAGGATTTTCTCAAATTCTATCAATATTTAACCGCGCCCCTCTGATATCAAAAATTGGAGAAAAATGAAACATTGGATTTTCTAAAAAAAAATTGTACTATGAAAATTATTTTTTGAAATTGGTATTTATATTAATATTTTTCATATTAATTTTAATAATAATAATAATAATAATATGTAACTATGGTAAAAGATGCCACGCGTCTTTATCTCCTATATCTTCATATCATTTTTGTATTGTCTGCAAGCCAGGTATTTTTATACCATTTCTTTTTCATTATTTACCACATGGTAATAATATTTTTTTTTTTACCTTTCATCAATATAGAAATCACTGTGCAAATTACTAAAACTCGTTCGTTATGTTATGACCGGCTAAGCGGTGATTATCTTTCAATTAACCAATCAATGGACACGTGCTTGTGAAAATTGCAATACCATAAAGAAATAGGGGTAATTGAGTTGAAAATGCAGAATATAGTGTTTCAGAGAATGCAAAATGCAGTGTGTTATACAAATGATTCTATTTTCAGAGCCACCACGCATGTTTGGGCTGAGTAACGCCCTCTGGACTGCTGTTGAAATCGTATAAATACATATATGATTCTAGCGAAACGTTGAGCATTATCTATGGTTATTTGATAATGACAAACGTTTGGTGAGATATAACAACCTCTTCGACGAAAGAAGGTAGCTTTTCAACAACTGACGAAGTTTGAATGAAGGAGAATGATCGGCCTTCGTGAAAAAAGATTTTCCAATCATGCAATAGGAGCTCGTGTGCATCGTGACTACTGCAGAATGGTTCGAGTTTGGCAGCAGTGGACCAACGAGGACATTGAAAAAATAATTTAATTAAAATAATAATTTTTTTCAAAACTATTTTATTTGTCGTGTGACAAAAGATATTCAGCTGTAAGTACACAAATTTTGAAGTCTCTGACTAATACATTTTTTCTATACGGATTCTGTGACGGACAGACAAACAGAAGACACAGACGGATAGGGTTTCGTCAAATGAACATAACCCTAAAAATAACAATATTAATCAATGATGCTTATTAAATTTTCAAAATAATAAGTAACATTTAATGTGTCCACAAACGTACATAAAATTTAAAATATATAATTCTGAAGGAGAGGATAGATGAAAAAATACAACTTATAATTAATACATACATTTTTGTTCAATTGTAATATAATTTACAATATATGAGACATTAATATGTACACTCTGGGCATAAATCTAAATAAAAGTTTAACATTAACATTATTAATTAATAAAGAAAACATATACGTATTTAATTTAAATAAATAAATAACTAAATAGAACTATGCATTTAGATATTAAAATTTACCGAATCAACATCCATAATGAAACATGTATTATTGCATCATAATTAATAATAATACTCCTTTTTTTTAGGGTTCATTGTTTACAAGTGAAAACTGAATCATTATATGATCACTCATATGTCTGTCTGTCACAGCCAATTTACTCGCAAACTATGAAACGTAGAAAGCTCAAATTCGGATAAGTAATAAAGACTATTTACCCACATTTTTACAGATAAGTAAACATTCACAAAAATATTTAGGAAAAATGTTGAGAGGCTAATTAAACTACATCAGGCCTGTCCAACCTTTTAGTAACCAGGGGCGTATCTTGGCTCTTGGCACTCATTGAAGGGCGCCATTATTTACCTGACTGAAAACATGTGGCAATATTATCGCATAGTATTAGTATACACACACGTCTTAACATAATGCAAATGAATCGTACAATGGTAAACGAAAGACTTATACAATTCTGGAGTGACACGTATTAAATTTCAAATTATACATTTTTTTAATGAGAAGTCTATATCAAAAACGTTCGTAGGGTAAGAAGCCAGAAGCTTTAATTGCTTCTATAAAAATAATAATAACAAATAAATATGAAAATCTGAGATTGTGCTGGGTTTCTTTTAGGATGTGAAAATACGGTTTGATTTATTTTGAAGGCATGGATTAGTTGTATGAAAAATACAAAAACAGACAAGCATTTTAGTGACCAAACCATGTGGGTGGCTTCAGTGAGATAAAGTGCTTTCTAGAAGTGCTTTCATAGATGCAAATCATTCTGCACTGTTTATTATTTTTTCTAAACAAAATTATAGAAAAAAATAAAGAAAAGATAATGTCTCTAAAATTTTAAAAGTCAAAAAAGAAAAATTAAGCTCTTTTATCCTTCATATAAAATAGCCAATGGACCAGTGTGACGACAGTAAAAAAGAAAAAAGCTGAGGTTTCATGCACATGTATCTTCAAAGGAGAGGGGGGCAAATGAAAACGTTAATTTTCCTCTTACTTCTTAGGTATTAAAAGAGCAGTTTCCAACTAGAAATTTAGCTATCATAATTACACTACATAAACAATAACTAAAAATTTCAAAAAAGGCATGATTACATTTTCAAACTATGTGTCTAGTTTTTAATGTGCAACAGCATGCCAAACACAAGTTTTAAAAATATCGCTGATAAAATATTAATGATTTTTAAAAAACATTCTTTATAATAGAATTTTACTTTTAAAATATTTAATAACAGGAAATCTTAAAAAAGGCGCCAAGAAAATGTTCAAAGGGCGCCATGGCGCCCGCGGGTGCCGCATTGGACAGCCATGAACAATACGAAAAGAAAAAAAACTTTTCTTTGTGTATAGTGTGGAAGCTTTTGTAACGCTGAACTCAAAAATACATTTCTTTTAATTTTAGGTATTATATTTTCAGAGGTATCATCGAAAATGTAATATAAAAAAAAGTTCCCCTCCATCTATTTCCGAAAAAACTTAAACTAAAATTATGAAAAAATTAGAGATAGTAGAAGTTAATTAAAACATTGCAGGAAAACTATAGCAATTACCCTGGGTTACATGTTTTTTGAAGAAAACGCATTTTTATGTTATACACAAATTTCGATTTGCGGGTACTCAACAAAGGTGTTGCGGAACGCTGGGAGTACTATCATGGCAGAAGTATAAAACAGTTGTTGATAATGACTTTCGAAAAAATCGTCCGCAATTAACCCAGATATTAACCATTAAAGACACGGACGGTTTCAACATACATAATCACAGGGGAGTACGTACTCTGTGTACCATCGGTTTTTAAAGTCTTGATAACAACTTTTAATGACATATTTGTGTAATACAATGCCCAATACCAGTATAAAGCAATAAACATCAAATTGTTAAAAACAGATTCATTTAATTAGAATTAAACACATTAATACTATAGGAATCGCGGATAGTTTGCATTGAGTTTATCTCTCAATATGCTTCCCGTTTCCTTAAAAGTTGATTAAGAACATATCTGGAAAAACGCGGCACAGACTAAGGCGGCGATGCAACTTTGCGATCTCCTTTCAAAGCGCACTTAGCACAATGTCAAATTTTAACTGTGAGCAAAGATTTTCTTTTAGCTACACTATAAAAAGAAAAGATTGTTACTACGCTGAAGTTAGTTATATGAAATGCCAAATAAAGTTTAAATAAGGTACCCTGGGGTAATAACGCCACGTTAAGGTTCTACCAATTTTCACGGCTTAGTTTTAGATTGTATTTTTCAAACAAATATAGGATCTGATACAGCAACTCATTGACTATCTACATAAAATAAAATAATTTAACAGATATGTATTCATAAAATGTAATGGCGTTTTTTCTTGACCAATGCTATTTGGCGTTAATACCCACCTATATGGGTAATAACGCCATGCAAACAAAACTATAAAATAAGATGGAATAATGGCATGTAGATTGCCCAATTCTAAAAATACAAACTCTACAGCTCTAGAAATTGACAAATTGCAATCTATGCTATTGAAAATGTAAAATTTTTTTGTGACTCTGAAAGAAAAAGAAAGGTGTGGTGGTGGCGGGGGGAAGAGGCAAAAGAATATCAAATTCTAAGCTACGTTTTGCTTAAAAGTGATCATTTAAATAGAATTATTAGAAACATTGCACGGATTATTTGAATCAGTATTTATATTCCCATGTAGTATGCATTCTATGCCATAGAAAATATTGATTTTTTTGTGAAAGTGAAAGAAAAGGGAGTGAGGGGGAGCTTCAAGAGAATATAACACCCGTGTCTCTCTTTACTTAAAAAGTCTCGCTTAAATATGATTATAAGAAACATTGCATGGTTTTAACCATTCATAATGTAATATTTTAATCATGTGAAGTTTTATAATAACTAGAGTTATGTAATAAATATTTTTGTTAAACCTTAACTGCTGTTAGCGTCTCAGATACCGCTGAGTTTTTCAAGTTTCAGAGTTTAACTTGCAATTTTTAGTTTAACTATAGATACCGGGAAAATTTTGTTTCATTTGGAGTCCTATTACTGTCTCCAGAGACTTTTGAATAGCTGAATTTTATTTATAATAGTCCTGTATATAAAGTTCAATACAAAAATAATATTCTAAAAGTTAATTTAACATTTTATTCATCGTTAGATTAAGCGGTCTGACAGGCCGTTCACAGTAAGTTAGACGACAATTTTTGTCACAGCAGTTAAGGGTTAATACTATTATAGTAATCTAGTAAATAGTTTTTAACCCATAACTCCACACTAATGCGGATTATCCAAACCTACAGTTAAATTGTCGACGTTTTAAAGAACATGCTTTAATGAATTTTTAATAAATTGAATAAAATTTTTGATTAAAAAATATTATCCCAAAGACATCTCTTATTCAATTTTATACATAATTCATATGGTTATACAGTTGGCAAAAAAAGTATTTGTACACCCTAAATTTTTTTTATTTTTAACTAAATGAAAACAGATATTTTGTCAAAAAAAGTTTTAATACAGTCGGTTTACCGTGTGTTTTAAATTAAACAACAGGAAATTTCGATAAAGATGTAAAATAATTTTCTAATAGGAAAAGTTTAAAAATTTCTTGCAAAAAAAGTATTTGTACATTTCTCCATCCTGATATGTACTGTGTTTTATAGTGGTTATCGTTCAAAGGACTACTTTTACAGAAGCTGTTGGTAATTTTTAACTTCCTATTATATTTGTCTGACATTTAATTCAATTTGCTCTTGAAGTAATTGAGTATAGAACCTAAAACTAGAGAGGCACCTCTAGATATATGAAATCCTATGATTGAGCATAATAAAAATTTAAATTTGCAACAAGAATTTGTAAAAGCTATTAAATTACCATTTACAACTATTGGATGTATAGTGAGAAACTATGAATAAATTAAAAGCATCGAAATTCAATGAAAACCAGGACTTCTCAGCAAACTAACAATGAGAGAAAAAGGGAGTGTTGTTAAAAAAGCTTTAAAAAATCCTATGCGTTCGGTTCAAAAATTTGTTAGAGACCTTGCGACATCTTCTCGCATCAGAGTAATACCTCAAACAATAAAAAATATTCTTCTCAATGCAGATTTAAAAGGAAGAACCTCAAGGAAAAATCGATTCATCAACGAAACAAATAGGCGAAAACTCATAGTATTCGCTTTCGCATACAGAAGTAAATCGTTGGATTTTTGGAAAACAGTAATTTTTTCTGATGAGGGAAAATTCGGAATTTTCTTACCACCAAGCATTCGATAAAATTGGCGAAAAAATAAAACTGTTCTAGATCCAAAACGTATACTTCAAACTATCAAGCATGTTGGGGGGAATATTATAGTTTTGGGGTGTATAGCTTCTAATGGAGCAGGACATTTAAAATTTATTGACAATGGAAGGACAGGTTTAACATACATTGATGTGTCGCGGCATATTTTATTAAACCGTGGCAAGAAATTATGCGTAGAGAAAGCTTTTCACTTTCTACAGTATAACTACCAAAGCATACTGCTGTGATCACCAGCACATGGTTACGACAATACCTCGATGACGACTGGTAATTCCTCTAAAATCTTTAGACTTGAATCCAATGGAAAATTTGCAAATGCTATTGGAGGCAAAAATCCGAAAAAAAATATGTATCAGTAAAAAACAGTTTTAAAGAAGCTCTTATTGTGTCATGGAATTACATTAACCAGACCGCTATAAAAAAGTTGGTGGAATCTATGTCACACCATCTAGAAGTAATCATAAACGCTAAATGAATTCACACAAAATATTAATTTGTATCATTTTACTAAATTTTCCTTAATTATATTACATTAATATAGTGTACAAATACTTTTTTTGCATTATATTTTTGTATATTTGTTTATTATAATGTAAAAAATCGATTCGTTTAATTTTGTTTTTGCTTCTATAGTATTATAATGCATTAAATTAATGTATTACAGTATTTTTTGCTTAAATCTTTTGTTTAATTTCATTATAATTTTAAAAAATGAAGTGTACAAATACTTTTTTTGCCAACTGTATATCATTATCTCTATATTAGCAACAAAATTAACCTTTAACTGCTGTTAGCAATCTGACTGAACACTGTACCCCCTCACCCCCCCCCCCAAAAAAAAATAGCGTTTAACTTGTATTTTCAAGTTTAACTATAGTTGCAAGTGAAATTCTCTTTTGTTTGGAGGTCTTGTATAATATTGTTAGAAATATTTGAATAGATTAAATTTAATTAGAATTAATTCTGTACAAAAAGTTTAGCGTAGGAACAGTATTCTATGATTTTTAATCATGGATCGCCTTTTAACCTTTAACTAATGTTACCGGTCTCGTAGACCACTATTTTTCTTTTAATTTTTTAGTTTAACTTGAAATTTTCAGTTTAACTGCAAACACTACCGAAATTTTGTTTCATTTGGAATTTTAGTACTATCACCAGAGACTAAATAGGTGAATATTAAGTATAATACTCTTGTATAAAAAGTTTAGTACAAAAACACAATCCTATGAGTTATTCCCGCCTTTTATTCATTTTTTCAATTTTGCGGTCTCACAAACCGCATCATATTCATACGTTACAATTTCTGTCACATCAGTTAAAGGTTAAATTTATAAAGTTTTGAAAAACCGAACGCTGAGAAAGAGGACAGTTAAAATTTCGAACTCAATTGAACAATCCAGTGGAAATTTAATAGAAACCTGATTTTGAAGATGTTCGAATTTGAATCTCGAAAACATTTTGATACAGATTTATTTACAAGAGTTAAAAATTATTTTTTACATTAGTAAAAAAAAATAATAATAATATAATAAAAAACAAAATAGAGAGATTATTTTTAAGTATTGGGCACCCCCCCCCCTTAATCTTACCATTTCAACAATGATGATAATGCTGCCATATTAATATATAAACCCCCTTCGGATATAGTTCAGCCACTGTTGGGAATCAATCGGGGTAATAACGCCAATCCCTGGCGTTATTACCCCGGGATACTTATTGCGCAGTAAATTCTAAACTACAAATTATCTCGAGAAGATATCCAAAATCTTCTACATTAATTTGAAAGTACATGAAATACACTACAAATTTATGTAATAAACAAAGTATTTCCGGATAAAAAATATAGTCTTCAGATCAAAAACCTTATCTCGCAAATTTTAGATCAAGCGTTAATTTTAGTTGCTTGTAAAAACAATAAGACCTAAAAATTAAACAAATTAAGTTGAAGCTGTTTTTTGCGATTTATGTGACTCAAAACCCTTCTGCGCAGAGCACATGGGTGTCATTTACCTGATTATTTCATAATTATGCAAAATATAAGCACTTGGCGTTATTACCCCGCCTGGCGTTATTACCCCAGGGTACCTTATATATTATTTTTAGTATCAGTACTGAATTAAGTTCATCAAAAAAAAAAAAGTCTAGGATGAGATTAAAAAGAGTTGTACTTAACAGCAATATTTGATATTATTAAGGATTCATATCTCTTTGAACTTTAGTGGTATCCACATTCATACTTTTCTTCATACTTTTCTTCTATATACATCTATACCAACCCTACATCATATAGTTCCTTACAAAGTCTTATTATTCTTTTAGTAACGATTTTTTATAGTTAATAAATACAGTTTAAAAAACATATTTTTGCGTCCTAAACCCTCTGAGCGCGAGTTATACTTGAAGAACTTAATCGTTTACTTAAATTAACCATTGAGTATTACACACATGTATATATATATATATATACATACACTACTGGCCATTAAAATTGCTACACCATGAAGGCGACATGCTACAAACATGAAATTTAAACGACAGGAAGAAGATGCTGTGATATGCAAATGATTAGCTTTTCAGCGCATTCTCACAAAGCAGGTGCCGGTAGCGCCACCTACAATGTGTTTAAATGAGGAAATTGTTCAGCCGGTTTCTCACACAGAATTTGCATCTGAGCGTTGATGCTGGTGAAAAATTTTTGTGATGCCTTGTGTAAGAAGGAGAAATGTGTACCAGCATGTTTCTAACCTTGATAAAGGTCGAATTGTAGCCTATCGGGATTGCGGTTTATGGTATCGCAGTTTTGCTGCTCGTGTTGGTCGAGATCCAATGACTGTTCGCAGAATATGGAATCGATGAATTCAGAACGGTAATACGGAACACCGTACGGGGTCTCAACGGCTCCCTATCACTAGCAGCCGAGAAGACAGGCATGTTATCCGTATGGCCGTAATGGATCGTGCAATTACATCACGAGCCCTGAGTCAAGTAATGGGGTCATTTGCAAGACAAAAAGTGTCTGAACGAACAGTTCGACGACGTTTGCAGTAGCATGGACTCCAGGCTCGGAGACCATGGCTGCGATTTCCCTTGACGCTGCGTCATAGTCAGAAGCGCCTTCAATTTTGGGATCAAGGACGATCCTTGGCGAATGGTGAGGAGTCATTTTTTCAGATGAATCCAGGTTCCATTTACAACATCATGATGGTCGCATTCATGTTTGGCGGCATCGTGGTGAACGAGCATTGGCAACGTGCATTAGTCATTGTCATACTGGCACATCACCTTGCGTGATGGTATGGGATCACATTGGATACACGTCTGGGTCATCTCTTGTTCGCATTAACGGCACTTTGAACAGTGCACGTTACATTTCTGATATTTTACGACCCGTGGCTCTACCCTTTATTCGAGACCTGCGAAACCCTATGTTTGAGTAGGATAATGCCCGACCGCATGTTTCCGGAACTGTTCGGACCTTCCTTGATACGGAAAATGTTCGGCTGTTGCCCTGGCGAGCAAGTTTCCCAGATCTTTCACCAATAGAAAACGTCTGATCAATGGTCGCCGAGCGACTGGCTCATAACCATACGCCAATCACTACGGTTGATGAACTGTGGCATTGTGTTGAAGCTGCATGGGCATCTGTACCTGTATATGCCACCCAATCTCTGTTTGACTCAATGCACATGTGTATAAGTGCTTTTATTACTGCCCGAGATGATGGTTTTGGGTACTGATTTCTCAGGATCTATGCACCCAAATTTCTTGAAAAGTTAATCACTTGTTATTTCTATCATAATATATTTGTTCACTAAATATCATTTTGTTATCTGCATTTTTGCCTGGTGTAGCAATTTTAATGGCCAGTAGTGTATATATGTGTATATGTGTGTGTGTGCGCGCGCGTGTGTGTATATATATTGGAAAAATCTGGGGGAGACCTACATCCAGCAGTGGATTGAAAAAGGTTTATGATGATATATATATAGATATACAGGGGTTGGACAAAAATATGGAAACACCTTTTGAAATGCATGTTTGAAAAGAAAGATTGATTATAATGAACTATGTTGATGGCACTGGAGTTTTCGCTTACTGACGCCACCTATACAACTTCGTAAAATCGCTGCACCGTTCAGTTGTTGTTGGAGCACTGTTATGTGAGAATATCATTGCATTAGGTCAGAGTTAACAGACTTCGAACGTGGACAAATTGTTGGCGCGCGTATGGTGAGTGCTTCCGTAAGCAAGGTAGCCGAGGTTTTTAGTGTTTCAAGAGGTACTGTGTCGAAGATTTATTCCGCATATTTGAAATGCGGAAAAAACATCATCCGCTAAATCACAGCGCGGACGAAAGTGTGTGCTGAGTGATCGTGACAGACGATCATTAAGGAGGATTATCGCGAAAAATAAGCAGTCCACAGCTGCAAAAGTTACTGCTGAAATGAATGTCGTGTTACCAAATCCTGTGACTACCAAAACAATTAGAAGGGAGCTTCATAAATAGGGAATTGCTGGCCGTGTTGCAATTGAAAAGCCATCCATCAGTAATGCTAATGTTTGTAACAGGAAAAAGTGGTGTTTCAGTCATAAAGCCTGGACTATACAGCAGTGGAAGAGCGTAATATGGTCTGATGAGTCTTCTTTCACATTGTTTCCCACTTCTGGCCGAGTTTACGTCTGGAGAACGCCATCTCAAGCCTATAATACAGACTGCTTGTTGCCAAGAGTGAAACATGGCGGGGGTTTGGTGATGGTTTGGGCAGCCATATCGTGGTTCTCTTCTGGCCCTATGATAACTCTGCAAGGGCGCATTACTGCTCAGACTTATGTGAACATTTTGGCCGATCAAGTCCATCCAATGGTACAAGCTTTGTTCCCCAATGATGATGGTATCTTCCAAGACGACAACGTCTCCGTTCACACAGCTCACATTGTCCAGAACTGGTTTTTCTGAGCACGAGGATGAATTTTCGCATCTCCCCAGGCCACCAAAGTCCTCAGACTTGAATATTATCTAACCTTTGTGGTCTACATTGGAGCGGAAAGTGCGTTCTCGCTATCCACCGCCAACATCGTTATCTGAACTTGCCACTGTTTTGCAGGAATAATGGTACAATATTCCCTTGGCAAACATACAGAAGCTTTATTTAGTCATTCCGAGAAGACTGCAAGCTGTTTTGAATAACTACGGGTACCGTACACAATACTAGGCAAGGAAACGTGTTTTTTTTAAGGTGTTTCCATATTTTTGTCCAACCCCTGTATATATATATATACTTGCAGTTTTCAAAAATAAGAATTAAACAGAAAATTGACGAAAATGTTTTAAGGTAACAAATAAATATTAAAAATTCAAACGTTTGCATTTACTGGATTTTATCTTAGGAAAGAATGAAAACTTTCTTTTCTTTATTCTTTTTTTGCGGGGGGGGGGGGGGGGCAGCAGAGATTTAGAAAAAATAAAAAAAATAATTAAAACAGTTTTAAATACATATGCATGCAAAAAGAGAATTAAAAATTGTCTTTTCATATAATATATATATATATTCATGGAGTCAGATTCTCCTTGCCAAAAAATTTTTAGTTTCTTTTTCGCTTAATGTTAAAATTATTTTAAGCTGCTAGGAAAAAAAATAAATTTTTATTATTTTTTTTTCAAAATGATTAAATTTAAATAATATGTTGTTAATTAAATTCTAAAATGATGGAAGAACAAAACATCCTCCATGTTGATGTCCAGATGGTCATATGAACTGAAGTCATGTGAGCTTTTGAAACAATCTAAAAAATGACTGAAAGTGGCAAACAAAAGGATTGTCACAAATATAATTTTTCAATTACAGTTTGGTTGTAAAATACCAATCCTATGATCTAAAGACCAAACCTATCCCATAATCTGTTTAAAGGCCAAACTTGTCCGATTTTCTCTTTACTTAAGAAATTGATTAGAGTATGGCAGCTTCTCAGTAACAAGTAAATTGCTGTGTCATTTTATAATAGAAGCCTTCTAATTTAAATATGTAAATAATTAGTAATTGTGATTGTGCTTTAATTTCATTGTTATCTTTATGATATTATGTGCCTATAGATGGCTGCAGTTTGAATCATTTAACACTTAAACTAAAAATGTGTACAAAAATAAATACACATTACTAAATGGTACACTTATAAAAAGAATATATTTAAAACACACTTAAAAATTATGAACGTTTCATTCGTTTCTACGAACGTCGTCAGGATACAATATAAAGATTTTAAATGTAATTTAAAGTTTCAAAATGTAAACACATACGTCCACAAGCATAGTTGAGTTGAGATGAGAGTGTATAAACTGCTTAATTCATTATAGCATAATGTGCTAGATTTTATGAACAGAGTATGATAAATGATCGTTACAAGCTCGCGGCCCGAGCTTAATGATTTTAATGGATTCTAAAATTTTATTGAGATATGGATTTTTGCATGGAATTGTAATTTTAGCTTCATCAAAATTAATTTTGCTCCCTTCATTTGAAAAGTATAATCTTGCGAGGGCTGTACCCTGTTTTGACTGTGCAATATTTCTTTTGTGTTCTTTAAGTCTCTTTTAAAATTTTCATTTAATTTCACCAATTTATAATAATCTTTCGTTATTTTCGAGGGTAACTGGAATTTCATAAACTCCTGCCATTTGATGATTATGAATTTTATCAATATTGTTACTAAGAAGCTGTATTGGATATGGAGGGAGTATAGCTATTAATTTTATATTGAATTTTTGAAGAACCTTTTTTAATTTTTCATACATAACGGGAACATAATGCATACTTCTGTATTTAATATGTAAACTATTGACAAAACGCTGAGCTGAAGGAGGGCAAGTATTATACTGCCGAATAATCTTGTCAATATGTGAATCTTTGAAACCATGATCTAAGTCAACTTTTTTAATAAAATCAATTTCATTTTTAAGCTGATCATCTGAACAAATTCTATATGCACGTGGTATGAAAAACTGAAAAGCAGCAATTTTATATTTAAAAGGCATATTGGCACAAAAATGTACTACTGTATTTTCTTATAAAGGTTTTCTGTACACAGAAAACATCTAGAAAATGCAAAACTGAGTTTTGTTCAATTTCTAATGTAAGCTTAATACTATTACTTAACTTATTGACATTCTGAAGAAAATCTGTAAATCAGGTAATGTCTTAGTCCATAAGATGACAACGTCATCAACATATCTTAACCAACATACAGGTTTCTGTTTAAATGAATTCAAAATTCTCTCCTCCAAAGGTCTAAGTGCAAATTCCGCAAATAAACCAGATACAGGTGAGCCCTTGGTTCTCCATGAAGTTGTCTGTAAATAACACCTTTAAATATGGAAATATTACTGAAAACTATTAGATTCAGGCCTGCTTTCAACGAAGTTTTGATGCCACTGCGTCACCTGAGAATAATAAGGTTCTATCTGTGTTTTTGAAAAAATTGACTTACCGATATAGAAAGTTTCTATTTGTATCTAATAAGGCATCTCTGGATTAAAATAATGTCATATTATGATTGTAAGATCATATGTAAATTACATAAAACATCATTTTGATGCAAAAGTGCCTTGTTAAACTGAGATTACAATCTATCAATGAAAAATATAACTTATAACTTCATCCATATCTATTGAAGGAAATAATGAAACGACATCCAAGCTTGCCATAACTGTGTTAGCACTAAGAGGGCAATGTTTAATTTTATCCATGAAATTAGTAGTAGACTCAATAAACTGAAACTGGAAGAATTGATTTCAAGTAAAATTACGAAAGCTTTTTCTAAAAAATAAGTCGGAGCAATTCTTAGTAACAATATTGATAAAATTCATAATCATCAAATGGCAGGAGTTTATGAAATTCCAGTTATTCTAGCAAATAATGAAAGATTATTATGCATTGGTGAAACTAAACGGAAATTTTCAAAGAGATTTAAAGAGCACAAAAGAGATATTGCATAGTCAAAACAAAGTACAGCCGTCGCAAGATTATATTTTTCAAATGAAGGGAGCAAAATTAGTTTTGATGAAGCTAAAATTACAATTCTATGCAAAAATAAATACCTCAATAAAATTTTAGAATCCATTAAAATCATTAAGCTCCGGCCGCGATCTTGTAACGATCATTTACTATACTCCGTTCATAAAATCTGGCATAATAGGCTATAATGAATTAAATAGTTTACGCATTTTCATCTCAACTACAGTATGCTCATGGACGTAATGTGTTTACATTTTGAAACTTTAAATTACATTTCGCAGCTTTATATTGTATCCTGACGACGTTCGTAGAAACGAATGAAACGTTGATAATTTTTAAGTGTGTTTTAAGGTTTCTTGTGGCATATTCGTTATAGATAATGTGCATGTGACGTCACGCACCCGAAAAAAGGATGTACTTCTCAACTTGTGGTTGGCAAAAATAATAATTCTTGGAGAGTTAGTAATTTATAACGTATTATTTCCTGCGTATAATACAATAAAATGAAACTTATTATATCGACGTGAAAATTACATTTAGTTTAGAATTTTCTAATGCAGTTTAATTCGAATTTTGCCCAACAGCAAGTTGAGCTGTCGCGAAAAAAGCCAGATTGTTTACAAACATGCACATTATCTATTGAAACGATATTGTATACATATTAAAGAATTCGAGTATATAATGGTTTATGAGCGATAATTCTTTATCTAAACAAAGTTTAATGATTCTACATTACTTTAAACGTAATTAAACTGTTATGCCTTATTCAGATGGGTAACAATATATATTTTCCAAACAAATATTTGTGCTTAATACGAATTCATTCATTATTTAAGAATCATTTATAGAAGAGATACCCAAAATTATTTTCATATGTTTCTATCTAAGGGCAGACATTATTTTAAGTACCTTTTAGAAATCTGTACTATTTAAAACATAAAGAAAGTTATATAAGTTATTGGTGTGCATAATGCAATAATGCCTTCAATGATTAAATTGATGCATGTAATGTTTAATGCTATTTTTTAAAAATAACACAAAATTGTTTAATTGTCTTCTATGAGCAATAATTGTTTAACCCTTTCAGAGGTGCCGTTTGCAGTCTGCAAACGATTAATTTTATAGTTTCAATTGCAAACTGGCACCAGTAAATTTTTAGTACAATTTCGATCTGATAATATACGTGGAAAAGACTCTTGATTATTTTCAAATAAATCTGTTTTTAAATTGCGGTGTCATTCAATTTTTTGAACATTTTTGGAGCAGAAATACCTTGCCCCTGAAAGAGTGAAGCGCTTGTCCAGTTGGGTTATGTGTTTTCAGCTTTAACAAAATTTCAAAATATTACGAGCTGTGCATGCATATCATACCATAATACAGGACTGCTGAGCGAAAGAATTCACATAAATTACTGTTTATGGGCATAAATAACTGAGAGTGCGATTTCAATTGCGATACTTTTTTCAGCTGAACATATTTTAGTGGATTAATTTATGTGTATAGAATACAAATAAATTCCATGCATTGTCATCTATGTACATATATTACTAGTGCAAGCTCTTAACTCTTTCCGGCACACTATGCCCGGTCCTGAGATACCTAATTTTAATTCCAAACTTCCAAACGACACCAAGAATATTTTAGTGAAATTTGGCTTTTACAGTAAAAGCTTAAACTAAGGATTTCAAAATATCTATAAAATCCGTTTGTGAATTCCGGTGTAAGTCGATAATTTATCATTTTTCTGACAGATTTTGCACGTGACGGAAAGGGTTAAGAGCTTACACTTGTCGCGCGAAAAGATTGGCATGCTTGCTTGTTAAACTTATGGTAGTGCGTCTTTCATATTGCTCGAATCCATTTTAAAATTTCAATATTTCTATTTGTTTATTTATTATTTATTTTTTATAGCATAGCTGGGATCAATCTCTAACGTCGTTAATTTGTATTTTTGCGATTTTGACTGCAGCTTTTTTTTTTTTTTTTTTTTTTTTTTTTTTTTTTTTTTTTTTAAGAAGTCAATTTATATGTCAGAAACGGTTCCGAAAATTAAAGAAACTGTATAAAGCAAAATTCGAAAAAACTAAAAATTAAGAACGCTGGAGTCCACCTCAACTATCTTATACAAAAAATTCATTTAAAAATAATCAAACGCAATCGAGAAACTCGAAAAGAAAGCTGCAATAATTTTTACATTATCTTGTGATTTTTTTTCGTGTGACTCTCAGGCTCTTAAGAGCCTACTTCAGCACTTGAAAGCATAACTTCGCTCGCTAATGTTAAAACTGTGGAAGCGTTCTTTTAAAATATCTCGTCTGTCTCTTGATATTTTCATTTTTAATTATTTAATTTTGCATGGAATAGCATTGGTCGATCTCAAATCAGGTATTTTATATTTTTTATTTATTTATTTTTGTTGTTGTTGTTTTAATTGCAGTTTTTTTTTTTTTTTTTTTTTTTTTTTTTTTAAATGACATTACTTTTACATTTGGAATCGGTCCTGAAATATAATGATCTCTTTAAAAAATTCTACAAACAGAAACAAAAAAAGGTAAGTAATTATCTTTTTAGAGATAACTATCAACCATGCAGCGCAAAAGAAAATTTTTTAAACTATCGTAATTGAAACGATACACTTGAAAAGAACACTCCCATAAGTTTAACATTGTTTTTCGAGGGTTTTTGCGTGGTTGAAGAAAACTCTGAAGGGGAGGTACTGTAGTTGCGACTTTAGTTTTAAGGCAATTCCAGGATTATTTATTACTTACTTACTTTCTATGAACAATGCGCATAGGGAAAAAAAGTTTTCGGAAATTTAATTTATACTACTTTTATCTAATCAAATGCGGATACAAGGGGGAGGTCAACTCCCTACTTGGAGGAACAAAGTTTCTAAAATGCATATTAAAAATGAAATATAAATTAAATTCTCTCAATACTTGGTACGTATTTAAACAGAACTCCCATTTTCCAATAGTCTAATTTACCCCTTGAGATACTCTCTGATTCTTTAAAACTCTATTTAAATCCAAACAGGTAATTCCTGGCACATCCAGGAAGTCATTTCCAAACTTAGATGGAAGCCATATGGAAGACCACCTATTCAAAACAAATGTGATCGATTGGCGTTTTCTATTTCTCGATAAAATAAAAAAAAATATTTCGCAAAATCTACGTAAAATGTGACTGTTTAAATTGAGTTTCAGTTAGCGGCTGTCAATTTCTCCTATATGGATGGCCTTTTTTAATTTTTAAGTCCTAAAAATTGGCTTAAAATGTTCAATTTCTGCATGACTCTTTGTTTTTATAAGAAAATGGGAAATTCTTTAATTTTTTGGTACCTAATAAAATGTGTAAATCTTGTGCTTTTACGAGTTTTAATGCAATTTCTTTGAATTTCAAATAAAAACTACTTCCCAAAAGTATCACATAACTAGACATTTTGAATATGGGAATAGCCTTAAATATGAAAATTTCTTATTAAGCGATGTGACATGACCCCCCTCTAAAAAAGAAGGAGCCATTATCCCCCCCCCCATTCTAAACGGAGGGCTTGATCCGTCCTTCGGTCTAAGTATGTAAATATTTTCATATAAATATGATGACAGTTGAGTTGATTAGAACTCCGATCAAAGTTTACTAAGCAGGGCCGCCAGTGTAAGTCACAGTACGTGATTGCACTGTTAGTGATTTTTTGACACAAAATTTCTTACAATATATTAAATTGATTAAAGACAAAACCTAAAATTCACAAGATAAATCAAAAACTCACAAAATGGGGCTGTTTAGAGTTTGGGATCAATTTCTGACGCTATTTTTTAATTTTTCCAAACTTCAAAATTCGAAAATATTAAAAAAATTAATTTTATTTTTACTCATGTCATACGATTAAAAATGTCTGTTTCGTTTTTCGAAAAAACCAAACCTTGTTAGCTTGAACGGTTTAACGTGATAATCTCCTCAATACAAAACAGCTTGTTACCAGCAAAGGTCAACAGTTTTTAAGCTGTATCCAGTCACCAATGATACTGGTTCGTTAAACTGGTTGTTATGGGTTACATGTTGGGTGGAACAAAAAACTATTTTAAGAACATATTCTAAATGCTTCATGACCTTAAAAAATGCAAAAAGGAAAAAAAATGATCTTTTGAAAATTTGCTTCGAGAAGCTCCTCTTTGGCTTATACTTAATTAAATTTGGTACATTCCTGAATTCTTTTTTGTTCATAAGCGCATTAAATTGGTGGGTGTTCTTATTCAAAAACTATAAAATCGAATGGATTTCTCCGTTTTCCCAAAAGCAAATGAACTTTCAAGAATGCTGTCAAAGTTAGCGGCTTGAATCAGATTTTCGGACGCGATAGCCCCAGAAAATTTATCATGAAGCCGTAATCGTTCATAACTTAAGATGCAATATACTTATAGAAAATATGACAGACGCTACTCGATACTCATTCCAGTAAATTAATTGTTTCTAACTTTTAAAAAATGTCCATGAATGCATCAGATAATTTCAAGTATTTGAGAGGGAAAAATAGTTGTATCAGAATAATAATCTATATCTCGTACCTATAACGGGTGTTTTGCATGCAAGCTTGCTGTAACTCAAGTAAACATAAATTCTAGCTTTAAATACATTTAATTACTTTATATTATATGAATGTGAGTGTTTTCATATCATGATGTATAAATATCTATTATATTGGTTTCATACTTAAAAAATGACTGATAATAATTACTTCGTTAAAAAAATAATAAAAACCGAAACGTTAGTCAGCATTTACAATGGTACAGTTATTATGCCCCAAATTTAAGGTTAATAAATTACACAAAGTGATAAAAATAAAGAATAATGGTTTACTTTAGTTTTGAAAAAAAAGTTCTATGTAATTATTTCAATAAGAATTTTTAGAAAATTTTCCAATTTGTGATTTTCAACATCTAATTAACAATTTTGTATGTAGATTTGATATGTAGAATATTTAATCGATGATCACTTTTAATTCATTATTTATTTAGATTAATTATGAAATTAATCAATATGTCCTATGTGTATTTTCTTATGAAATTCATTTAAAAATGAGAGATTATAGAGGGACAAAAATCAACCTAAAACTGTGAAAGTTCAGAACTGTAATAATTACCTTTTAAATCACATACATTTATTTCTTTTATTTAACAAAAATCATTATTTACCATAAAATATATAAACGCTATTTTATTCATGAAAAAGTTACTTTTAAATGAAACTAACTTTTCTACTACCATTGACTCTGTTGAAAAAATTCTAAATTTTAAATTTAGAATTTTTAAGAAATTCTAAAAACATTTTAGACATTACTTATCACTGTCTTTTCGTACTTCAGCTATGAAATTGAGCCAATGACAGCATACATTTATTTTCTTTTAATAAATTTTATGGTGTGTTATTAAATACTTTTTTCTGCATCAGATTATTGTTATATATTACGATATACGAAGAAATAATCAACTATAAAAAAATAATTTCTTTGTATATAAAGTGCTTATTTTTATTTATGTACTTAAAATTTCCACCTAATGCTGTATTGGGACAATTTTTTTACATTTTAAAATTTAAAAACAGCCGAATAATTATATTTATGTAGAAAATATTTTAATCAATTTATGAGTGATGCATATAAACCAAGCATGTAGCCTAGGATATACTATAGTTCTTTATTATAAAAATCTGAAAAGCGTACATTCTTAATAATATAATTTGGAATATTATATTTTAACTCATCATAAAAAAAATAATAAATAATCTTAGCCAATTATAACTATCAAACATGATTAAAAAATTTTTTCAAATGTATAATTTTTTTTTCATTAAATAATTTTTAAAATGACAAAAATGTATCATCAATCTTGAATAAGTGAAATATTAAATATTCCCTGTCGATATAAATATATTTTACTCACCATGCACGGCAGAAATGAGAAAAATAATGGAAAGACTGCTTTTGAAAATCATTTTAGAATTTTATCAGATAGAAGTACGACTTATATGTACTCTAGTACTGAGGCATCAAGTCCAGCAAATGTTTTCGAATAGGAATGAAATTCACTCCAAGGATGTTTAGGATCTAGGGAAGTGGCAGCACTTAAAAATAAGGCGGGCCGATTTATACCCCTTTAGCGCCACGTGACATTTTTCTTCGCCTCCCTCCCTTTTCGGGAATGTTATTCGGCGGCCGGATGAAAATTGAAATTAATATGTACCAGGAGGGCACTAAGCCGAGCATGGCTCGCGGCAAACTACATGCGATTTCTTGTATCCATTTGTACAAGATTGCTCGCAAACTGAGTTTGCAAGTACCATAAATTATTATTTCTCATCACATCAGGGAGAGAGATTTACCCCATACAGCTATTTTATAGAATCAACTCGCTTTTCTATTCTACGACTGCTCGTTACCTAGCTGCTAAAATAAGTCACAGGTGGGACGGGGTATATATTCTTAGAAGGTAAAACAAAGCCTTCCAATATGTCTAAATTAAAGCTTTCAGACGTGGGTCATATTGCCACTTTTACTTTTTTATTGAATTAATTTTTGTGTATTTTGTTATGTAACTACAGTTTTAGAAGATCCAATTAAATGAAAAACTTTTTAGAAAAGATATTTTACTAAGCATCTTTATTTAAATCATAAAAATTGAAAAAGAGTTGGAGGAAAATTCGATTAAAAGTAAATTTCTTACTTTCAAGTAATATTTTCTTTGTGAGTAATTAATGGTAGTTGATAATTATAAGAGGTGAAACAACTTAAGGATAAGAAATAAATTAAACATGTTTATTTTTTAAGATAAAAAAAAAGTTTGGGATGATTGGTTGGATTTTTTACTGCATTCTAAAATAACATGTAACCGAATAATACATCTACAGAGTGTCCCATAAGTCCGTTCATATTTCAAAAATTCATTTTTTTAATAATAATAAAATATTGTCGTACTGGGGTGCTGTTTTCTTTCTTACTTTCAAGTAATATTTTCTTCGTGAATAATTAATATTAGTTGATAATAATAAGAGGTGAAACAACTTAAGGATAAGAAATAAATTAAACATGGTTATTCTTTAAGATAAAAAAGTTTAAGATGGTTGGTTGGATTTTTTACAGCATTCTGCACTGAGAAAAAAATACAGTTCTGGAATCTAGAATCTAAATTGTGGCTCTAGAAAAAATAGTTCCATGTCACCCTTATAAATTCTAGTTGCCATTATATGAGAGTTCTAGAATCTACTACAGGAATTCAAGAGAGCTTTCCTTTATTGTTGTTGTAATACTTATTTAAAAATCTCAGCAAATAGATGCGAACACAAAAGGTTTGATTTAGTAAGTATAATTCTACTTTTTGAAACTATTTACGAAATCAAGCTATAATTTCTCGTTACTGAGACGAGTCAAAATCGTTTCGTCCTCTTGAAAACAAGAGACTAGAAATGTTAGGTCATTTCGACTATTCAGCTTAGTCGTTTAACCTATTTGCATATTTCGGTCATCTATAATTCTAGTTTAGGTATTCAGACAGTGACTAACTATTCATTCTAGGTGAAAGCGGTATATTTTTTTTCTCAGTGTGAAATAACATATTTGCTAATAATATACATATGTCCCATAAGTTCATTCACATTTCAAATATTCATTTTTTAATAATAATAAAACATTGTCGTATTGGGATGCGGTTTCCTCCATAAATCTTCTCAAAATCGTATTTTTATGGCAAAAAAATAAAAAAATAAAATAAAATAAAGGGACATAAAAGCAAGTTCAGATCTCTAATATTCATAAAAATTTACCAAATTATTGTACTGAAGTTGCTTATACTGGAGTTTACAATAAATATACATGCCAACCTTCGGCTTTTTTTAAATAAAAAAAATATGCTTACAATCAGGAATTCATGTGAAGAATAGAATTATTTAGTTTTTAAATGCCAACCATATTACATGCAACACGCATTTAACCAAATAAATCTCATGGTTCAAAATACAATTTTTTCTTTTGAAAACAGCCGGATGATGGCAAGTATGCTGTAGGGCTTTTCAAAAAGTGGAATTTCTCGTGGAAAAGGAAAAAACATGTATTACATAATACCGTTCATAAAACTCATAAATTTTTCATATCGGAGTGCGATCTGATAAGACTTGGTTAGAATCCTTGTAATAAAAAAAAAAAAATCCTTGTCGGCTTGGCCTATAGGTGGAGGTAGATTTCGATGAGTGCTCATTTCAACAACAAAAAATAAAATATGATTAGATATAAACCAGTTTAACAACTTTTTTGGCCTCTTTTCTAAAAAAATTTAATTTCATTTTTCTGTAAGAACTGGTTTTATCAGAATCATCTTAAACGAAATTCGGCTCAAATGCCCGTTTTGACAGCATATTTTGAAATATATTCTGACTTTATCAAAAAAATTCGACCAATACGGCACATTATATAATTCCTAAATAACAAAAAACTGTGAATCGAATGCGTTTGAGAGCAAAATTGAATTTAAAAATCAGTCATAAAATAACCAATTTGTTATTGGAATACATCCTCAATTCTTTAATAATGATCGCTTCATGAAATTTTGTGCAAAGTGCCCACTTAGACAACTTTTTTTAAATATGTTCACCTTTAATTAAACAACTGACCAATACAGCACATTATACAGTTCCTGAGTAAGAGAGCCTGTTAATTGGATGCGTTTGAGAGCAAAACTGAATTTAAAAATGAGTCATAAAAAATGCAATTTGTTATTTGAACACCTCAAATTTTTACAATCACGATCGCTTCGGGGAATTCTGTCCAAAATACCCATTTTGACAGCCTTTTTTGCAATACGTCACATTATATAGTTCCTAAATAAAAGGACCTGTAAATTGGATATGTTTAAGACCAAAAATGGACTTAAAAATGTGTCCGAAAAAACGCATTTTTTTATTTTAATACTTCATCATTTTTTCAATCATGATTACTTCGGGAAATTCTGTTCAAAATACCTTTTTGGCAGCCTTTTTTGAAATATATTCTGACTTTATCAAAAAAATGGCCAATACGTCACATTATATAGTTAAAAAAAAAGAGAATCTGCCATTTGGACGCGTTTAAAATCAAAAATGAATTTAAAAATCAGTTAGAATATAAGCAATTTGGATTTGAGGTTTTTGTCTTTTTTCACCTCCCCCCCCCCTTTTTTTGTTTTCCTTTTTAATTTTTTTTTAATCGGTAAGAAATAGTCCTAACAAATCTTGTAAATACAAAAGTTTTGATAATTTTGAGAACATTTATAAAAAATTTACTTGGATTTGATATCTTGAGAATTGATGAAGTTATGCATTTTTTTCGGCCTTTGAGCCCATTTTTAACTTAATCAAAAATCTGTCATGCATAAACTTTCCGCCTCTTTTTTAGAAGTAATATAAACTTTAAACTGATTCGATATCTATTTTAACTAAGAAATTATGGCGTGTTTTTTTTTTTTTTTTTTCTTAGTATTTCCAGAAACCCTCCCTATTTCCACCAACTGTGTCCGATTTTACCCATTAACGAACTTGACCCCGCGATTTTATATCCTATGATTTTATGTATCACTTTGGAGGAGATTGGAGCAGAATTTTAGAAGTTATCATATCCAGAAGGAAATGATATATAAGGTACCCTGGGGTAATAACGCCACGTTAAGGTTCTACCAATTTTCACGGCTCCGTTTTATTTTTTATTTTTCAAACAAATATATGATTTGATACAGCAACTCATTGACTATCTATATAAAAAAATAATTTAACAGATATGTATTCATAAAATGTAATGGCGGGTTTTCTTGACCAAAGCTATTTGGCGTTATTACCCACCTATATGGGTAATAACGCCATGCAAACAAAACTATGAAATAAGATAGAATAATTGCATGTAGATTGCCCAATTCTAAAAATACAAACTCTACAAACTTAGAAATTGACAAATTGCATTCTAAGCTACTGAAAACGTTCAATTTTTTGTGAAAGTGTAAGAAAAATAAAGGTGTGGTGTGTGTGTGGGGGGGGGGGGGGGAGGATGAGGTAAAAGAATATCAGATCGTGACCTTCTTTTTGCTTAAAAAGAACCGCTTAAATAGAATTATTAGAAACATTGCACAGTTTTAACTCTGTTTATTTGAATCAGTATTTAGGATGTAGTTCGGCCACTGTAGGGAATCAACCGGGGTATTAATGCCAAGGATTGGCGTTATTACCCCGTTATAGTTATTGCGCTGTACATTTTAAATTAAAAATTATCTCGAGAAGATATCCAAAATCTTCGACAACATTTTGAAAGTCCACGAAATGTACTACAAATTTATGTAATTAACAAAGTATTTCCGGATAAAAAAAAAATAGTCTTCACATCACAAAACGTATGTCGCAAATTTTAGATCAAGCGTTAATTTTAGTTGCTTGTAAAAACAATAAGACCTAAAAATGAAACAAATTAACTTGATGCTGTTTTTTGCGATTTATATGACTCAAAACCCTTCTGCGCAGAGCACATGGGTGTCATTTACCAGATTATTTCATAATTATGCAAAATATTAGCACTTGGCGTTATTACCCCCAGACCACCTTATATAGACTAGCGGACCCGACAGACGTTGTCCTGGCACCGACTCCAAAATATCAAATAAATGTACATTAATATAATAATACGCGCGATAAATACTACGCTCTTAATTTAATTTCTTGTTACAATTATTTAAGGAAATTATTGTTCACTTTGCAATAGTTTTAAGTCGGTTCAATTTTTGATACAAAAGTTTATTTTTCTCTTTTTAGTTAAAAGTTAGCGATTTTCTGAAGTCTTTTAACTAAAATACAGAAAAAATTATTGCAACTCATACACGTATGTCAGGAGTAGGGTTCGAACACACGATCTCTTTCTTTAAGAACCAGAGCTTAAATCTGGTGCCTTAGACCGCACCACCATTCCGTCCTCACTCTCTTCAGCAAACTTATTCAACACTTTTAATTAGCGAACAATCATTAACTATTAGTTTTTGCCTAATTACTAAAAAAGTACTGAATCAATTTCGATGAAGTGTGAATCTAAACCATCCCGGAATCCACTGGAACACACACACAAAATTTCATTAAAATCGGTCCAGTCGTTTAGGAGGAGTTCAGTGACAAATACACGCACAGAAGATACATATATATATATTAGCGCACCCGACAGACGTTGTCCTGTCACCCACAGATGTTGTCCATCTTGGCACCGACTCCAGAAAATCAAATAAATGTACGTAAATATGGTAATACGCAGAATAAACACTACGCTCTTAATTTAATTTCTTATTACAATTATGTAAGGAAATTAATTTTTACTCTTCATTAGTTTTTGAAGTAGGTTCAATTTTTTATAGAAAAGTTTATTTTTCTCTCTTTAATTAAAAGTTAACGATTATCTGAAGTCGGTTAATCAAAATTATAACACAGGAAATATTATTGTAAAGCACACACGTTTGTCAGCCGTGGGGTTCGAGCACGCGATCTCTTTCTTCAAGAAGCTGAGCTTAAATCTGGCGCCTTAGACCGCTCCGACATTCCATCCGCACTCCATTCATCGAACTTATTCAACACTTTTAATTAGCGAAAAATCACTAACTATTAGTTTTGGCCTAATTACAAAAAAGTACTGCATCAAATTCGATTAAATGTGAATCTAAACCATTCTCAAATCCACTGGAACAAACACACACACACAATTTCATTAAAATCGGTCCAGTCGTTTAGGAGGAGTTCAGTGACATACACACGCACAGAAGATTTTTATATATAAAGATAAGCATTGAAAATTTGAGGTTTTTGCACCGAAGACATCGCCAAATTAGGAAAATGTGAATTATCTCACGAACTACTGGATTTAAACGAATTTGCTTAGTACCATTCGATTCAGAATGAAAAAATGCACAAAAATATGTTATCAGTTGAAAAAAAAACTACAAAAGCTGATTTTTAAGGAAATTTTTAAAAGTTCGTTCTTTTTTCTATTCATCTTAGGGGTGGAATTTTCGAAAATCCTTTCTTAGAGGCACTCGATGTTGTAAGAAATATTTTTACCCCAATTTTCAGGATTTTTGGTTAGGTAGATTTTTTTGCGCTGTGATTAATACGAAATCATGACTTTCTTTTATATATATGGCACTTTTATTTAGCGAAAAATCACTAACTATTAGTTTTTGCCTAATTACTAAAAAAGTACTGAATCAATTTCGACGAAATGTGAATCTAAACCATTCTCGAATCTACTGGAATGCACACACAAAATTTCATCAAAATCGGTATAGTCGTTTAGGAGGAATTCAATTACATACACACGCACAGAAGATTTTTATATATAAAGATATATGTCTGGATAAAAACGCAAAGGTTAATTATTTAAATATATATATATATATATATATATATATATATATATATTTATACCTTAACTGAGTGAAAAAAATTATTACTATCTTTATGCAACCGGCGTATAGCAGCTCTGTTTTTGCTTATAATAATAATAATTATAATAATTTTTTTCACTCAGTTAAGGTATATTTATTGGGCAATATTTAAGCTGCTTGGCGCTGTTGTTGCTGAAGGAATTTTTTAACTCACATTTATCATTAGTTGAAATGGGTGTGTTTTTTTGTTAAATTTTTATTGAAATTTTTGCAACTAAGCCTAAGTGCTTACAAAAATCTTTATAAAAACTTCGCTTTATAAAAATGATACATTATGAGATATTACAAATGAAAAGATACTAGATGAAAAACATGTGTGGTGAGTCGTGCCGATGCTGTTGCTGAAAATGTTCCTGCACGTTATACTACTTTTTGAAAATTTAATAATGTAGTCTATAAGATTACTTGCTTAACTTGCACACAGGCATATGTAAGTGAAACTTCTGGTTGTTTAAATATGCGCATTAATAACCATAGATCTAATGTTTATAAAGAAAATTCACAATACACTTCATTTGAAATTTTACATTTTAGATTGCATTCTTTTGAAAACATTCAAATAGAAATTTTGGCTCATGTTGAAAATAAGGATGATAGATTAAAAATGGAGAATGAGTTCACTTTGAAATTTAGAAGTTTATATCCGTATGGATTGAATACTAAAATAAATGGGTACAATGTTAAAAATATAGATAATATTTATAATTTTTGTAATTTATATGCTAATGTTAATGCTACTAAGAGATTCAAAAGGGGTTCTCATGTTAATTTAAAATTGTTAAATTGCTTGGTTCCTTCTGATTGGATAAAAGATAACGAAAAAAATTTCTAGCTGTTTATAATGTTAAAATTGTCAAAAATGCTGTTTTTAGTTTGAAATTAAAAACACTTGATAAAATTAAGAAGGCTGTTGGGGGGTACAAGTTTTTAAATACACAATATAAAGATTTGCTTTATGATCTTTTGGATTTTAGATTGAAGTCATTTTCTAGTTTTGAATATACAAAGGCTTTTTTTACTATAAATTTTCAACAGAAATCATTTGATGATTTCAAAATAATTTCATTAGGCAATGTCATTTTCTGTTTCCAATAAAAAAGATTGTAGTTGTTGCTTATAAATATGATATACCTCTAAGTAAGAAGCTTTTTAATTACAGATACATAGCTTTGACAGAGAATGATGCTGTTTCTTGAAATTGTAGGGTGGATTTTTCAGATTTTATAAATGATTTTCATGGGCATGTTGTAACTGGTAATTTAGAAATTATTGAGAATAAAAACTTAAAATTTTTGATGGGCTTCGGTACCAAATTCAGATTAAATAAAAAAGTTAATAACGAGAATGCTGTTTTGAAATTTAAAGGAGATTTGTCTGCTTTTGTTTTAAAAATGTGTTACAAATTCAATGTGCCTTTTGAGGCTTTTAATGAATGGAGGTGGAGTATTTTAAATAGTTTTGTTAATTTTGTTGACCAAAAATTAAATAATAATCAGTACACTTGTCATCGTTTAAATAAAGAGGACTGCAGCTATATACAATTTTTACATAAAAATTTTGTTATTGTTCCTGTTGATAAGGCTTCATCTAATTATGCAATCATTTGAAAATTATTTTACATAGAAAAAGTTACTAATGAATTGAATGATACTAAATATTATCAAAAATATAATCTGAATCACAATGCAATTATTAAGAAATTTAGTGCTTATTCAAGAAAGGTTAAAAATCTTTATGCATACAATTTTCCTATTAATAATTTTCACAGTCTTCCTTTTTTGTTTTTGACACCCAAGTTTCACAAAAATACTATAAAATTTAGATGTATGTGCTGCAATTCCAGAGGTATTGGTAAAAGTTTCAATGTTAAGTTACAGGATTTTTTGAAGAGAATTTATGGTTTTTTAAAATTTAAATTTAAAAATTCTAGTTATTTTTGGTGTATTGATAACAGTATTGAAGTTTTAAAGAAATTAAACACGCCTACAACGCCCACAAATCTGTTTACTTTTGATTTTGAAAATCTTTTTTTCAAATATTCCTATTGATCTGTTGTTTAAAACTCTGGAGGATTTGTTTGATACTTTTTATATCGAGGAAGAGCTGGGTATTAATAGAGATTTTTTCTGAGTTTATGTAATTTTTGTTTTTATAATAATTTTATAACTTTCAATGGTTCTATTTTTTATCAGATATGTGGAATAGGTATGGGTACAAATTTTTCAAGCACTGCAGCTAACCTTTTTTTATTTTTTTACGAATATAAATTTATTTTAAATTCTAACAAATCATTCAAAGTTTTGAGATATATCAATGACATAATTGTCTTCGATTACAATTTTTTGGAATCGATTGATCACATTTATCCACCTTGTTTAAAGTAGAATTGTGCTTCAGATGATAATTTACATGTTGTTTTTTTAGATCTTGACTTAAATATTAATAATGGTGAATTAGTTGTCAAATTATTTGATAAAAGGACTTTTTTTTAATTTTAAAACCCACTCCATGCCTCATTGGCACTCCAATTTAAGTAAAAGAGTTTTTGCAAATATTGTTTTAGGTCAAATAATTAGATATTATAATATATGTGGGTCGAGAAAAATTTTAGAAACACAAATTTTTTAATTTGCTGCAAACTTGTTTTACAATAATTTTTATCCTCATAATTTTATATTTTATTATGTAAATGAATTAAAAAAAGGTTTCTTGAAGTGGCAACAGCAGGGCCAAACGCCATAATGGAGGTTGCTTCTTGGGTGTTGAATTTATGAGGATCTGTGAATGAAAGTCCGACAAGGAAAGTTCACAGGGCGATGGTTGTCAACATTTCGGAAGTGACAGACCAGGTTTGAAAATGGAGAGTAATGAACAACGGAAGGACAATTCAAGGAATTTTAATCTTTGAAGCTGGCCTGCTACCATCCTAGGTCTAACAATTTTCCCGCTCATGCAAGTATGGAGATATAATGTGATAATTTTTTAACAGGTATCTTTTTTCTGTTTTCTTCGCAGGTAAAGGTGGGGGCATCGCATTGCTGCATGTCTATTTAGTTTAGTTTATTGCTTAGTTATTGAGATTTTTCATGTTATTTTTGGAAATTTCTAAATTTTTTATGTTATGTTACGAGTTGATTTATGTTATGGTTTTGTTGTTGGCTATTTAGTAAATTCAGTTTTTAATGTTAATTCATTTTATAGTTTTGGTTTATTAAAATTTTTTTTAAATTATTTTCAGTTATTTTTTTACATAATTGCAGTATGCAGTTTTGTGGTGCCTTGCGAAACCTGTGAGGATACACTTTTTAATAACTTTTTGATGCCTGTTGCTCCTCCCACCTTCTGAAGAGCAGGGAGTTTATTTTGTTTTGTTTTTTTTGGTGTTGTTCTTTTGTGGTTCATTGTTGTTTCACCCATTTTTACATTTTTTTCATCTTTTCATCATTTACATACTTTTCTCATAAAAGAATATATATATAGTTATATTTATATATATATATATAATTGAGAGTGGGTTATTTATTTTTACTTTATTTTTACATTTTTTTAACATAATTTTTAAACTGTTTAATTGACACCAATATATGGATATTTGTCTAGTTATATCTATAGTTAAATAGCTATATTTTAATTATCAAATTAATTTTAATGTTATTGATATAATTTTTGGTATTATTATTAATAATATTATTACTATTATTATTATTTATTTATTATTTTTTTTATTTATTTATTTATTTTATATTTATTTATTTTTATTTTATTTTATTTTTTTTTTTAATTTTTTTTTTATTTTTTTATTATTATCCTATATTAAGATAATGAACTTTACCATGTAAAGTCACAATAAATGTTACTGATTAAAGTAACAAAATGGTATTTTAAGTTATAAGTTAATATGAATGTTATCACTTAATTCTAATTTTAATTATTTTATTAATTTAATTTTATGTTAATATCGATCATTAATTATTTTCTCCGGTTCAATTATATTTCCATTCAGATTTATCTTTTTTGTATGTTATGGATACTACTTAATCTACATGTGGATTTAACTATTATTTTTACTTACTTTCAACTCCTTTTTGTAATATAACAATATATATACTGCTACTATTATTAAATTTCTTTATTGTTTTCCACATATTGTATCACTTTAAATCATAGCAAGTTTTTTTTTTTCAAATCATTTATCTCGCCATTTGGCGCGCATGGCATTCTTAATTTAAAAAGAGCAACCCTACTGATCTTGCGAAGATCCGTGGAGTGCATTTCTAACGAACTGGTTTTTCTACAGTGTTACTATTTCAACTTGTATAATTAACTATTGCTTCCTGCATTTATAATTTATTAATAATTTTATTGCGCTGCCCTCTACATTAATGGTGATAAACAGATAAGTTTTTTTTTCTCAATATTTTGTTTTCTTACTTTTTATCCAAATTATATATGAATGTAAAGTTTATCATTTCCACGTGCAAAAATAGGGTTAGTTTTTGCTCATGTTACTGACACTATATGCTGCACGCTATTGTTTTAATATATATATTTTTTCATTTTTTCAACTATTTATTTCTCTGTTCCTTGTTTAATAATTTGGTTTTTGTGTGCTGGTAGCCCCAAATACGTATTATTTTGCTATTTCTTGGCTAATACGTGGATGAAACCGCACACTTCATTTGTAGTTCCAGAGCATTTGGGGCCTGATGATTCTGCTCTTGGGACTACAAATTACATTTGTATTCATTTTATTAATTTATTTATTCAGATATACGCTTTCACTAATTTTTTTTTAAATTATAATTCAATTCAATTCAAATTCTTCGTTTTGGTTTAATGTTTTATTGATAAAATCCATTGGTGAATCAAGTCTACTTTTAATGGTATTATATATATATATATATATATATATATATATATATGTCGCATTTTCATAAAACGACAGACTTCAAGGGGATGAGTTTTAATTACGATTTATTTAATACATAGCAAAATCTTTTCGCAAGTCTTTACATCATGAGTTCTGGAGACCAAGTGCGTAGATGTATGGAAATTTCTCATCTCCCGAGGGGGGTTACCAGTTAAAAAGGCCATGTGTTTTACTTAAATTAATATGATAAACTTAGGTTTCTTGTTGCCCTGTAAAACCCGTGATTATTAGTCATGGGGCCCGTATCCACATTGAGGGGCGATTTATTAAAAAAGTAATAAATAGGTCTGATTTTTTGTATTTTCTTACAATTTCCCCCCCTTCCAGACAAGTCTCCGGGGATGGGCCGGCTTCCATCCATGATACTCACCTGAAAAGGGTAAACAATTTTTACATTAAGTGAGCTAATGGGAGATGAGTTATTTCTTTCGTATACTTAACAAATAATAGAATAACAATAATAAAAAATGTACAAATATCATATCTAAAAACAACACTGTTATAAAATGTACCATTATACGCCATTGAACATGATAAAAACAATTGTATTAATAAATGCAAAACACTCAGTAAATATTATACATAGAATAAGATAATCAAAATAAGAAATATGTTGCAGATGGATTCTGAAAATTCCAATGTTATTTACATTTTCAAATTTGTATGGAACTGTCCTGACATAGTTCAAGGAATAGTACTTTTACACATAACACAATGTTCACAATAATGCAAAAATAATTTAAATTTCAAATATTCATAATAAATCAAAAAGGTAATTAAAATTCCAAATATTCATAATAATGCAAACCGAGATCTGATATAATATAATATCAGTTCATATGATACCAACAATTTCAGTTTGTTGGTGTAAGTAGTTTAAATTGATTACTAGGAAAAAAGTATCTTAGTTTGGAAGCGTGTATTACTTCATAATCCTTTTTTGTAAGCCAGTTAGGCTTATTTATTTTGAAACTTACATTGGATAATTTTTCCATAATTTGATATGGACCAGAAAAAGGCGGACTTAACTTCCGAGTATTCGGATAGTGAAATTCTTCCACTATGACAAGGTCACCAGGTTTAAAAGGCGCTTCCACAAACTTTAAATCATACCTGACTTTATTTTTCAAGTGATGTTCACTTGTTCTTTGGAAAGCCTCTTTTCTGGCTTCCTCTACAGGGGGATAATAATTTTCATTGCCTAATACTGATGGATAAGGTAATTGGCCGAACATTAAATATGCAGGAGGGTACTTGGTTACTGAATGAGGTGTGTTATTGTACTCATTAATTACTTCCTGCAGAATTTTGGGCCATGGGACGTTTGAAGGGGTAGAATTTACTTTAAGTCTTAGTCGGGTGCAAATTGACTGATTCACACGCTCATTTTTCCCATTACACTGTGGTCTATGAGAAGAAGTAAGTAATTTTTTTACATTCTGTTTATGTACCCATTTACGAAGTTTAGACGCTGTAAACGCAGGATTTCTATCCGTTAAAATTTTCTTGGGAAGTTGAATATTAAAAATCTGTTTAAGAATATTAATGTAGACTTCAGTTGTAACATTTTTAGATGCAAACATAACGAGTAGCGTGATCAATAGCTATGTGCATATACCTTTTAGATGAATTATAGTAGTTAAAACCTCCTACTGGATCTAAGGATATTATATCGAAAGGTAGTTCTGCAGGTGGTAATGCCTCCAGAAGACCAAATTTTGGTTGGTGTGATTTTTTGTTCAGTTGGCAGACCTCACAATGCTTGACAAATTGTGCGATATCGTGCGTCATGCTGCTCCAGTAGTATTGTGGGGAAATTAAATTTAACATTTTTTGGATTCCGGGATGGCCAAATTCTGTATGGGTATTTATTAGTAATTTCTCTCTCAAGGAGAATGGTACAACAATTTTTTGAAAACCCTTTTTGCGAATTATTACAATGTCATTAACTTTTTGAAATTTAGGCCCTATTATATTATCTAATTGTTGGTGTTCTTTAATTTCATCTGACGTTAATAAATGAATATGGGGATTTACAGAAAAAGTGGGATTTCTTGAAAGCATGTCTGCTTCGAAATTGGTGGATCCTTTGTTATATTTTACAGTATAATCATACATACTTAATTTTAATGACCATCTGAATAACCTATCTGTTAAATGCTTCACCTTCTTAAGCCATACTAAGGAGGCATGGTCAGTATGTATTGTAAAAGGTTTTCCGTGAAGGTAATAATGGAATTTGTCAAGGGCATCGATTATTGCTAGACATTCCAGTTCTGTGATAGCGTAATTTTGCTCGTAGGGCCTTAATTGTCTCGAGTGGAACGCAATGGGATGCAAGTTCCCTTTTTCATCCATTTGTTTTAAGACAGCACCTACGGCTTCCTTTGAGGCATCAGTATAGACATGGCATGGAAGGTTAGGATTGAATAATTTTAAAATAGGCCTAGAAATTAATGCGTTTTTAAGCAATTCAAATGATTGTTGACAGGCATCTGACCATTCCCAAGGAGCATCTTTCTTTAACAATTTATTTAGAGGGGCTCTAATTTTAGCGTACTTGTCTATGAATTTGTGGTATACGTTTACAGAACCAAGGAACCTTTGCAATTCTTTAACGTTTTTTGGAGGGATTAATTTTTTAATAGCTTCGGTGTTAGCATTGTCTGGTTTTATTTGGCCGTTACTAATTTCATAACCGAGGAAGTCAATTTGAGATTTAGCAAAGTTACATTTGGAAAATTTTAATTTTAGATTTTCTTGACGGCAAATGTTAAATATTGTTTTAAGGTGATCCATATGCTCGGCATAGGAATCTGAATAAACTATAAAATCATCAAAATAATTGGTAGCAAAATTAACTTTGTGTTTATCTAGGATTCTTCGAAGAGCTCTTGCAAATTGAGCTGGGGCATTTTTATAGCCAAAAGGAAGAACCAACCACTCATAAAGACCTTGATTGGTTGCAAAGGCCAACATCTCTGTGTCTGAAGGATGAAGTGGGATATGCCAGTAGCCAGAGGCTAAATCTAGCGTGGAAAAATATTTGGCATTGACAAGTCTGTCCAAAAGCCAATCTATACGGGGCAATGGTTCCGAGTCAGTCTTACAAATGGCATTGATTTTTCTGTAATCAATACAGAGACGCGTTTTACCTTCTCCTTTTTTATATGCCAGAGTGACGGGAGAGGAATAAGGACTGCAGGATTCTTTAATAAGTTTAGCTTCTAGTAATTCTTGTATTTGTTTTTGAATTTCTTCATTGTCCCTAGGAGATGCACGGTAAGGTCGAAGCGAGATAGGAAGTTCCGAGGTGAGAGTTACCCGCTGAGGTTCCCATCTGACTCTACCTACGTCATATCTATTGCGCGCAAAAATATCCTTGAAGTCGCTTAGAAGCCCTTCCAACTGTGATTTCTCTTCAGTAGTACAATGACTAAAACTTTTGTCATCATAATCCGAGAGAATTTGAGTATCAAGATAACATTGTCCTTGTTGCGACAAACTTTCTTGATTTGATTTGGAAGGAGAACGAAGCGGCTTCTTGCAATTCATATCACTCGTTAAAGTTAATGTATGATTAAATGAGTTTTCCTGATAAATTTGATTGAAAATATTTTGATCATGCTTAAGAATGACTCCATCCTGAGTCAGAATATTCGAGTAAAAGTCCATCGATATATGGAATTTTTGTAATTCTGGAGTTCCCAGTATCGCATATGGCAAGAATGACCTAACTAGGTATAAGGTGCTATTTTGCCTGATATTTCCTATTTTGAGGGGTACGTTAAGTTTTTCAGAAATCTGAACTTGTCCTTGGGTTTGATTAACATTAAGAGGATGACAGCTTTGAATAGACGTCATATCCAAAGCTGCAACTAAGTTTTCTGGAATAAGGGAAAGGGTACTTCCGCTATCCAATAAAAATGGTATTTGAACCTCATGACAAGTTTTTGGATACGTATGATTATCGTAATTCCTATATGTGATGTACCCGGGACTATAAACCGTCATAAAGCATTATGGGGTATTCCTTGATCAGGGGAATACTCATGGACATTTTGCGATTGAAACTGATTACTATGGGTTGCCAAATCGGTATTCATTGTTGTCCCTGCATTGCCCTGAACATCATATTTATGCAGTAAAGTATGATGTCTTCGATGGCAATTTTTACAGTTCATCTTGGAGGGACATTTATTTGAAAAGTGGCCACCTCGCAGACAATTGATACATAGTTTGTTTAGTTGGACAGTTCTCCAACGGTTATCTATGGACATATTCGTTAATTTTCTGCAGGCATGGGTGGCATGCGACTCGAGGCAAACCCCGCATTTAGTATTTTCTTGACTTTTGGGGAATTTATATCTATCGGAAGAATTTCGGGAATAATTTATATTTCTTACCTCTATTTTAGTTGGATTCTCCAACGCTAGCATACTTTTGGCATGATTCTCTAAAAATTTTAAAAATTCCGTGAGACTAGGCATATCATTATGAGTAAGAGAGAGCTCCCATCGTTCTTTTAGGTTATCACTTAGTTTTTGAATTATAGTATAAATTATCATGTTATCCACCAAAGCATTTTGAGTCAAATTCAAAGACTCTAGAATTCGAAGTGACTCATTACAAGTATCTATTATGTCAAAAATAGCTTTAGAGGAAGAGGGGCAATTTTTCATGTTTTTTAAATTGTATAACTTACTTATTTGTGCTATTGCTAAATCCCTAGTTTTATCGTAGCGAGCGCAGAGAGTGTCCCATGCATTTTTATAATTGGCTTCCGAGAGAGGAAATCCAGAAATTAATTTATGAGCAGGACCCTTTACACTAGCCAGTAGATATTGCAATTTTGAGACGCCCCCCAACTCCAAATTTTGATCTATAGTTGTAAGAAAAATCTCTTTAAAAGAAAGCCATTGATCAGCTTCTCCGTGAAAAGGTTTTAATTCAAATTTTGGAAGATTAACAGTTTTTACACAAACATTACCTGTAGTTTTATTTAGACTTTCTGAACCACCCTCGTGAATGTTTAAACTTTTAGTTAACTTATTACGTGATGTATTTATTGCTATGGTTAAATTATCTAATTTAAGTGCAATCTCATTATATTCATCAATTATAGGATCAGTTTCCGATGCATCGCTCTGAAGAATGGCATTTTCATGGAGTTTATTTAATTCGGTTTCAATATCCTGAACCTGTTTAACATATAAATCTAACTCTTCAAGAGTTACAGTTTCATTATCAATTTTGGGATTTATAATATTTTTTATACGAGTGATTTTTCCCTTAAGAACAGTTTTTTGTTTTTTAATAGCTTCCATATTTAATTAATTTTATGACAACTTCCTAAAATCTAAATATAAACAAATTCTAAATGACCTTAAAAATAATAATAATAATATCAACATAATACAAGCATCTGCATAGAATTGTGAAATGAAATAAATAAAAAGAATTAATTATATAAAAGAATTAGACGTAAATATGGATATCCATTTTTTCTTTCAATTTAAAATATAATTACACCTTAAAACCATGGTTTGTAGAAGTAATAAAAACAATAACACTAGAGATATATTACTTACCTTAATCAATTAGTTTTATAATCAAGGAATTAGGGGAAAAACATGCGCACTAATATAAACAAATAAATAAATAAATAAATAAAATAGTGTACACTTGTGAGCTCACATATTATAAATTAAACATTCCTTTAATCATAAATCACTGTACCACCCCTTGAGTATACTCATGTAATAGATGTCGAATAAATTCACGCAACACGAGTTTTTCTTTCAATAAATAACGAAGCGATTACAGGAACACTATTTGAAGATTATTGATGAATCACTAGAAAGCGAACAGAACTGTTGAAATCGAAAAGATTTACGCGTTTCATGATGACTCGATGACTGCATTCAAACACTTTATTGGAAATAAAACACAAAGTACCCGACATTTTTGCTGATAACATTGCTCTCATTATCACCATAGAAGAATAAACACATACGGCACCACACCTCGATGAAACCAGATGAACACAAACATCTTGAGTATCAGTTTCACCCGGTCATCGGAGCGCTTTGACTGAAATGATTTATAGCACTACGGAGGATGAACTATCATCACACAACTGCATGCCCCGTTCAGGCAGAAAAATCGCTCTGGTAAGGTGTGAAGAATGGCAGAAAAATAGCATCCTAGTATTCCACGATACAACCCACTTTTTGGATGAAAATTCACGAATCCCGTGTTTCAAATCCGGCAAGGCTCGACGAATGGTAGAAAAATATCTCAGTATCCCAACATGGAATACGTTTGCTGGATGATAACTCATGACGAGACATTAGCTCCTTTTCAGGGCCTCTTTCGATGTTTCGAGTCAGAATGACCACTGTCTTTGCTTTCCTTCGTGGGTCCGGTATTTTTAATGATGTTTATATTTCGTAGATTATTTTCCCGCACTAGGTATCATCCTACCGACAATGAAGAACTGTCGCATTTTCATAAAACGACAGACTTCAAGGGGATGAGTTTTAATTACGATTTATTTAATACATAGCAAAATCTTTTCGCAAGTCTTTACATCATGAGTTCTGGAGACCAAGTGCGTAGATGTATAGAAATTTCTCATCTCCCGAGGGGGGTTACCAGTTAAAAAGGCCATGTGTTTTACTTAAATTAATACGATAAACTTAGGTTTCTTGTTGCCCTGTAAAACCCGTGATTATTAGTCATGGGGCCCGTATCCACATTGAGGGGCGATTTATTAAAAAAGTAATAAATAGGTCTGATTTTTTGTATTTTCTTACATATATATATTACAAATTTTAAATTTTTTTTTCTTTCGCCAAAACTAACTTTTATACTATCTTAATTTTCTTATAATAATATTCCGTGCTTACTTCAAATTATTAAATTAAAATCTTGTTTCTAGACCTAATCTGTTAATCTTTATGGAGACGATATAAATTCTTAATTCGCCTTAAAAAACATGATTTCCAGTATGCGTAAATTTGAAAGATGTCTCTAAATTTAAAATATTCTTAATTAAACTTTATTCCTTAATATTCCAAATAAAACTCTTTTTTCTATGTTTTTATCAACCCTTTTTAAGAAAGTCTTATTAAATTTATTCTAAAACCATACCTTTCAAAAAATATCATTATTTTATTTTGTCTATTTGTTTATTTTCCTTTAGTCAACATTTGATATTGTGCATATCAATCAATTCATTTCTTTTCTTTTTCGCTTAAAATGAATCGTCTATAAAAATCGTCTGCCTAAGATATTTAAAATTCTGAATCGATTATAAATTGGTTAAATAATATATTTTTTTAAATAAAGTTGTTTTCTGCCAAATATTAATCTCGACTCTGGGTATGAGTTATGTTTACATAAAAGAATGAGGGTTTGAGACTAAAGAATGTTCTAGAATTTTCTTTTTAGATTTAAAAGGAGGAGAACTCGAGAGGTGGTAAGAAGAATGATTATTGGGTGCTCTCTTCCATGAGTACGGCTGGATGTTGTAAATGATGGAATATTTTTTTGGATGTTTCGGTAAAAGATCGTCTGCAAAAGGAGCTTTTCTCTCTATTATAGCTACAGTTTAATAAAATGAACTTGCAGCAGCCAAGTAGTGATTATTTGGATCTTCTATATTTATTTATTTTGTTTTTTTTTTTCTCGCTGGCCATGACTTCTGTGCGGAGAAAGGGAAACCTGGCGATGATGTTTCTGCCCCCCTAACTTTAAAATGTCATATATATATATATATATAATTTTTTTTATTGATGGTAATTTAGGTGTCTAGAGATTATGATCGGCGTAGATCTGCAAAAAATTTTCTGAAATTCCAACGTAGGAGCCGACCGCAATAGGTAGTATTTCATACGAAATCTAAGTAATAAGTGACAGATAATTTTAACTATTCATTTCTTTTGCCATGGGAAATGAGACTCTTTGAAAAATACCAAGGAGACAAATTGCACTCCCTAATAATAATATTAATAATGATAATTTGTAACTTTTATGAATTTTTGAGATATGTATGGACGTATGGAACATTTTTATATATGTGTGTTTTATGCTAATTAAAAAATTAAGCTTTTCGCAGACCCAGGCTAATTGAAAAATCTTTTGCCTTTTTCCATACAGCCTGATATATTCAGGCTTATTCCAAAAAAGTTATGCAGCTGTAGCATAACCTATAGAAAATCCTACTTGCCAACTCTACTATTTTTAGCGGAAGATTCTCGTTCAAGATATATTTTAACCATACATTTTATTTACTGGATGTTGGATGAATGAATAGATTTCAAATGAATTGCATATGAAAGCTAGACGCTTTTTTTAACAGTTAGCTTGGTAATTTTCAGGTTTATTGCAAGAGATTAGCATCTTCAGGCTAATTTGAAAAGGACCAATTTTTTGCTAATTTGTTTAATATTTTTCAGGCTCATTGCTAAGGAATTTTGAGCTATTAGAAAATGATCATATGTTTGTGCAAACAGCCTTGTTAAATCCAGTCTTATTGAAATAAAGATAAGGTAGTGAATGTTTATTGCATAATTTTTTCTTAAAAAATAACAGCAATAACTTAAAATGTTACGGGAAAATGCATAAAAAATTGTCTCATTGACAGGTTTTTTAGCGTCTGAGTGTCTTAGATTACTTAATGCTTTATTTTTATGAGTATATTTTGTGCACGTGCAACATATCAACACAGAGCCTGATTACTAACGGGGCACTCTCCTACCAGTAAAATTTTATGGAAAGTTTCAACTTGTTTAAACGCCTTTTTCATTCGAAATTACTGTCATAAATAAGGGAAAAAATTCTATTTCTTTTTACTGGTAGGAGAGTGCCCCGTTGATAATCAGGCCCTGTATCAACATAATCAACATAATCAACGATTTATTTGAGCAAAATCGTCTCAAAAAAGGTCCATTTCTCTAGTATAATAGAACCAAAACGGTTTTTTCTTATTAAAATGTGTTTTTCTCAAAACTAATTTTTTATCATTTTTAGATACTTGAAATGTTTCTTGCGACGTAATTTTTTATCAATATTTATGAAATTGATAAGGAAGTATCCTGATATTGCTTAGAAAGAAATTGTGTAAACTTTTTAAAATTCGTCTTCATTAATATAGTCAAATTTGGTTTTTTACTTATTAAAAGGCAAAATTTTGATGAAAATCGATATGGAATTTAGAAAAAAATCTGTAAAATATTAATTATTCAAGAGATTAAGAAAATCTTACACAAATTTGTTTATAATAGAGTTTTAAGTGATAAAAATGCATAAGCAAGAAAATATCTCAAAAATTAAAACACGAGGAGCATTTTAAAATTTCGTTTAAAAGTTTAATTTTTTTAGTTAAAAATTTTAATAAGATTGGAATTTTTTTAAAGATGTTATGTATGCTTTTGGTGAAATATATAAGGTACCCTGGGGTAATAACGCCAGGCGGGGTAATAACGCCAAGTGCTTATATTTTGCATAATTATGAAATAATCAGGTAAATGACACCCATGTGCTCTGCGCAGAAGGGTTTTGAGTCACATAAATCGCAAAAAACAGCTTCAACTTAATTTGTTTAATTTTTAGGTCTTATTGTTTTTACAAGCAACTAAAATTAACGCTTGATCTAAAATTTGCGAGATAAGGTTTTTGATCTGAAGACTATATTTTTTATCCGGAAATACTTTGTTTATTACATAAATTTGTAGTGTATTTCATGTACTTTCAAATTAATGTAGAAGATTTTGGATATCTTCTCGAGATAATTTGTAGTTTAGAATTTACTGCGCAATAAGTATCCCGGGGTAATAACGCCAGGGATTGGCGTTATTACCCCGATTGATTCCCAACAGTGGCTGAACTATATCCGAAGGGGGTTTATATATTAATATGGCAGCATTATCATCATTGTTGAAATGGTAACATTAAGGGGGGGGGGGTGCCCAATACTTAAAAATAATCTCTCTATTTTGTTTTTTATTATATTATTATTATTTTTTTTTACTAATGTAAAAAATAATTTTTAACTCTTGTAAATAAATCTGTATCAAAATGTTTTCGAGATTCAAATTCGAACATCTTCAAAATCAGGTTTCTATTAAATTTCCACTGGATTGTTCAATTGAGTTCGAAATTTTAACTGTCCTCTTTCTCAGCGTTTGGTTTTTCAAAACTTTATAAATTTAACCTTTAACTGATGTGACAGAAATTGTAACGTATGAATATGATGCGGTTTGTGAGACCGCAAAATTGAAAAAATGAATAAAAGGCGGGAATAACTCATAGGATTGTGTTTTTGTACTAAACTTTTTATACAAGAGTATTATACTTAATATTCACCTATTTAGTCTCTGGTGATAGTACTAAAATTCCAAATGAAACAAAATTTCGGTAGTGTTTGCAGTTAAACTGAAAATTTCAAGTTAAACTAAAAAATTAAAAGAAAAATAGTGGTCTACGAGACCGGTAACATTAGTTAAAGGTTAAAAGGCGATCCATGATTAAAAATCATAGAATACTGTTCCTACGCTAAACTTTTTGTACAGAATTAATTCTAATTAAATTTAATCTATTCAAATATTTCTAACAATATTATACAAGACCTCCAAACAAAAGAGAATTTCACTTGCAACTATAGTTAAACTTGAAAATACAAGTTAAACGCTATTTTTTTTTTGGGGGGGGGGGGGGGGTGAGGGGGTACAGTGTTCAGTCAGATTGCTAACAGCAGTTAAAGGTTAATTTTGTTGCTAATATAGAGATAATGATATGTAACCATATGAATTATGTATAGAATTGAATAAGAGATCTCTTTGGGATAATATTTTTTAATCAAAAATTTTATTCAATTTATTAAAAATTCATTAAAGCATGTTCTTTAAAACGTCGACAATTTAACTGTAGGTTTGGATAATCCGCATTAGTGTGGAGTTATGGGTTAAAAACTATTTACTAGATTACTATAATAGTATTAACCCTTAACTGCTGTGACAAAAATTGTCGTATAACTTACTGTGAACGGCCTGTCAGACCGCTTAATCTAACGATGAATAAAATGTTAAATTAACTTTTAGAATATTATTTTTGTATTGAACTTTATATACAGGACTATTATAAATAAAATTCAGCTATTCAAAAGTCTCTGGAGACAGTAATAGGACTCCAAATGAAACAAAATTTTCCCGGTATCTATAGTTAAACTAAAAATTGCAAGTTAAACTCTGAAACTTGAAAAACTCAGCGGTATCTGAGACGCTAACAGCAGTTAAGGTTTAACAAAAATATTTATTACATAACTCTAGTTATTATAAAACTTCACATGATTAAAATATTACATTATGAATGGTTAAAACCATGCAATGTTTCTTATAATCATATTTAAGCGAGACTTTTTAAGTAAAGAGAGACACGGGTGTTATATTCTCTTGAAGCTCCCCCTCACTCCCTTTTCTTTCACTTTCACAAAAAAATCAATATTTTCTATGGCATAGAATGCATACTACATGGGAATATAAATACTGATTCAAATAATCCGTGCAATGTTTCTAATAATTCTATTTAAATGATCACTTTTAAGCAAAACGTAGCTTAGAATTTGATATTCTTTTGCCTCTTCCCCCCGCCACCACCACACCTTTCTTTTTCTTTCAGAGTCACAAAAAAATTTTACATTTTCAATAGCATAGATTGCAATTTGTCAATTTCTAGAGCTGTAGAGTTTGTATTTTTAGAATTGGGCAATCTACATGCCATTATTCCATCTTATTTTATAGTTTTGTTTGCATGGCGTTATTACCCATATAGGTGGGTATTAACGCCAAATAGCATTGGTCAAGAAAAAACGCCATTACATTTTATGAATACATATCTGTTAAATTATTTTATTTTATGTAGATAGTCAATGAGTTGCTGTATCAGATCCTATATTTGTTTGAAAAATACAATCTAAAACTAAGCCGTGAAAATTGGTAGAACCTTAACGTGGCGTTATTACCCCAGGGTACCTTATATGCACAAAATTTCATATTGTTATGATGAGATTAAAAAAAAAAAAATAACGCCCACCGTCATTTTAAATATTTCTCTTGATTACGCAGAGAAGATGGGTTTCGGAATGAAAATAACCATGCAAATATATAAGAAAGGTGTTTTATTGGCAAATTAAATCTAAGCATGTGAGATGTAACATTAGTAAATACTTAATTATTTTTTTAACTGTGTGTTTTCTCCAAACAAACTGCGAAGATGTACCAATAAAATATGCGGAAGAGGCATATATTTTTAATATTTTACCAGCTTTACGTAAAGGTGACAGATGACTGAATAAAAATACTTATAAAAACAGAAGAGAATTATGTCTTTTTATTTATAAATTTTTAATAAGCATTTATTACCTTGAAATTACTGCAAAAAGCCAAAGAACATGCAAATTTTCTTATGATAGCTTATTAATATAATTTTCATTTTAAAAGATGTATTTGGCATATTAATCCATTGACGGAAATGAAACCTAATCATAGAAATCGAACAGATATCCCAACTATGGAATGTAAAAGAAAAAAACATTAAAAATAATTATAAACTGAAAACTTTTAAAATCTGCCTTATCTGCGCATTTTGATATATATTGATACATATACAAGGAAGTGGTAAAAATATATCCTTAAACAAAAAATTAAGTATTCATTAATCTTAATTATTAATCAGATGCGAAAAAAGACGAAAAGATGTGTAAACAAATATGCCTCATCTGCAAATATTTATTTATCATTACTGGAAGTGGATTCAAAATATACCTATCATATACATATAAAGTTTTATTAATCTTACTATTAAACCTAGTCAGTAAATCAAATTTGACAACATATGGGTTTCTTATTCAGTTTTTAGTATAATTTTTAATTAGAAATTCATCTTTTCTAAATAATACTGAGAAATAATAAACATTTGTTTTGTATGTTTCATTGATACATTTTCCGGTGTGTTTGCAATTAAAAACAGAAAATAATAACAATTAGTAATAACTAAACTTATAGACACATAGGTGCATACGACTGTGGACAATACAACGAGTATTCACGAATCTGGATGAAGCTATGTAAAAGAAAAAATCCCTGTCGGTTTAGCCTATTGGCGGTAGATTTCATCTTGTGCTCATTTCAACAATAAAAAAATAAATGTAATTAGAGAAAAACCAGTTTAACAACTTTATTTGGTCGCTTTTGAAAAAATTTTAATTTTATTTTTCTGTAAGAGCCGGTTTTATCAGAATCATCTTAAGCTGAATTTGGCTCAAATGCCTACTTTGAAAAAAAAATTTGAAATACATTCTGACTTTTTGAAAAAAATGACCAATATGATAAATTATATAGTTCCTAAATAAGAAAAACTGAAAACTGAATGCATTTGAGAGCAAAAATGGTTTTAAAAATTAGTCATAAAATAAGCAATTTGTAATTTGAATACATCCTCAAATCTTTAATCACGATCGCTTCGGTAAATTTTTTTTCAAAATGACTACTTTCACAGCATTTTTTTAAAACATATTCGGCCTTTATCGAAAAACTGACCAATACGGCACATTATACAGTTTCTAAATAAGAGAACCTGTTAATTTGATGTGTTTGAGAGCATAAGGCATTTTAAAAATGAGCCATAAAATAAGCAATTTGTTATTTGAGGACTTACTCAATTTTTCAATCACAATCGTTTAGGGAAATTCAGTTCAAAGTGCCTTTTTGGCAGCTTTTTTTAAGTGCGTTCGTAATTATGTAAATACGTAGCACCTATTGTTGTCGCTCAGTCCGTCCGTCTGTCTGTCTTTCCGTCTGTCTGTCCGTCTGTCTGTCTGTCCGTCCGCATATAACAACGCAAAAACTACCCAACCGAATCGTTTGAAATTTAAAATACATAATTATTACATAATTTTGTCGAGTCATTTCAAATTTTATGAAAATCGGATGGATACATCAATTACAGGGATAATCAAAAGAATTCCGTTACATTACGGTCAATGGGGAAAAAAGTTTCAAATGCATTTTAATCGTTTGAAATTTAAAACGTATATTTATTGCATAATTTTGTCGAGTCATTTCAAATTTTATGAAAATCGTATGGATAGATCAATTACAGGGACAATCAAAAGGATTCCGTTACATTACGGTCAGTGGGGAAAAAAGTTTCAAATGCATTTTAATCGTTTGAAATTTAAAACGTATATTTATTGCATAATTTTGTCGAGACATTTCAAAATTTATGAAAATCGTATGGATAGATCAATTACAGGGACAATCAAAAGAATTCCGTCACATTACAGTCAATGGGGAAAAAAGTTTCAAATGCATTTTAATCGTTTGAAATTTAAAACGTATATTTATTACATAATTTTGTCGAGTCATTTCAAATTTTATGAAAATCGTATGGATAGATCAATTACATGGACAATCAAAAGGATTCCGTTGCATTACGGTCAGTGGGGAAAAAAGTTTCAAATGCATTTTAATCGTTTGAAATTTAAAACGTATATTTATTACATAATTTTGTCGAGTCATTTCAAATGTTATGAAAATCGGATGCATTGATCAATTACAGGGACAATCAAAAGGATTCCGTTACATTACAGACAATGGGGAAAAAAGTTTCAAATGCATTTTAATGGTGTTACACTCATTTGAATATAATAGAATCGACATGAATCTATGAAATATGTACTAAAAATACATTTTGTATAATCTTTGATGCAAACAATATTTATTATTAAATTACAGGGCCAGACAAATGTATTCCACTAAATAATGTTATACGGGGAAACATTGTTTGGGGGGGTGTTTTAATTATATTAAACTACTTCACATTTTATGAATAAGATATACGTTAATGAAGTATAATAAGAATTACTCCCTGCATATTTACAGGAACACAAAGATTTCGACTATACCGTATCCAAAGTACGCTCTACTATATCAGCAAGATCTGAATATTTTAAAACTTCGTTATCAACGAACGCACCTCATTTGCTACGCTTTACGTGCAATTTCCAACTTGTTTAAATATATTCTTATCGAAAAACCGGCCAATACGCCACATTATATAGTTTCTAAATATGAGAACCTCCCATTTGGATGCGCTTAAAATGAAAAATGAATTTAAAATGAGTCATGATATAAGCAGTTTGAATTTGCGGTTTTTTTCTTCAACTCCTACTTTTCTTTAATTTATTTTTGCTATAAGAATTTATCCTATAAAAACGTGTCACTATAAAAGTTTTACATATTATTAAGTAGATGTAAAATAAAGTTAATTTGATTAGATAGCTTAAGAATTGACGAAGTTATCGATTTTTTTCTTTTACCACCCCTCTTTTTCTTTTCGGTTTCAATTTCTTTTATCGGTAAATGTTGGTCCTATCAAAAACTTGTAAGTACAAAAGTTTTAGATAATTTTTAGAACATTTATAACAAATTTAGTTGGATTTGATATCTTGAGAATTGACGAAGTTATGAATTTTTTTGTCCCAAAAAACCCTGTTTTTTCGCCCATTGAGCTCATTTTTAATATTATGACATATCTGTCATGCATAAACTTTTGGCCAATTTCTTAGAAGTAGAACAAACTTTAAATTCATTTGATATCTTTTTTATTTAAGAAGTTATGGCGTTTTATTGGTTTTCACATAAACCCTCCCTATTTCAACCCCCTTCGTCCGATTTTGCCCATTAACGAATTTGACCGAGATTTTATGCCCCTTGATTTTATGTATCAGTTTGAAAGAGATTTGAGCAGAATTGGAGAACATATCGTGTCCATAAAAAAGTGATATAGACCGATAGATACATAGAGAGACAGATAAACTTTTTTACTGATCGTAGTTTTGGGTCTAGAGATCATGATCGGCGTAGGTCTGCAAAAAATTTTCATACATTCCAACATAGGAGCGACCGCAATAGGTAGCATTTCATATCTAAATCATATATCTCATCATTTCATATTAATTCTAAATAATATTTCATTGAAAATCTACCTGAAATTGAAGTATTCAAATAACAAAATTGCGTTTTTCTGACTCATTTTTAAATTCAGTTTTGCTCTCAAACGCAACCAATTGACAGGTTCTGTCATTTAGGAGCTGTATAATGCTGTATAATTGGTCAGGTTTTTGATAAAGGCTAAATATGTTTTTTTAAAAAGCTGTCAAAATGAGCACATTGCACAAAATTTCCCTAAGCGGTCATGATTAAAGAATTGAGGATGTATTGAAATAACAAATTGGTTACTTTATGACTCATTTTTAAATTCAATTTTGCTCTCAAACGCATTCTATTGACAGTTTTTTGTTATTCAGAAGCTATGTAATGTACGTATTGGTCGATTTCTTTAATAAAGTCAGAATATATTTCAAAATATGTTGTCAAATTGGGCATTGGAGCCGAATTTCGCTTAAGATGATCCTAAACAAACCAGTATTTACAGGAAAATGAATAAAAAATGCTTCAAAAGCTGCCAAATGAAGTTGTTAAACTGGGTTTATCTCTAATCATATTTTATTTTTAACACTTTCCAACAAAGTTGAAAAGCGTTTATGCATTCGGTTTGTCTGGCCGTCTGGCCGGATGACCGTCTGCCCGCGCTGTAACTCCCGTAAATATACTCGGATTGCTATGAAATTTTTATATGTTATTGATGTTTACTCTAGAACGAACCCTATTGAAAATGAAGTTTCTACTGTGATTATTTTATTTACAGGGATAGTCAAAAATTTTCCGATACATTACGGCCAATGGGAAAAAATCGTTTCAAATGAATTTTAAAGGTGTTAACCCTGTCAAACTTATTCAAATTTACATGGAATCGCAAAGTGCACTAAAATACGCATTCTGTCAAATAAGCTGTCAATATAATAGTTATTATTCATTTACAGTGCCACTCAAAAGAATTCCATTACACAATAATAAAGGGGGTGGGAATTGTTTGCGACATATTTAAATAATGTTAAACGATTTCAAGTATCATAAAATTGATATACGCCACTGAGACTTAATATTTAACACATAATATTAAGTGCATAGCCTTTACAGGGACACACAAAATATTTCAAATCTTATATTCTTATTCGAAGCACTGCATATTATCGATGATAGCTGATGGATGATTGAAATGCATTTTCAATTATGATATGCGCTTTTAAGTTTTACTAAATGTCTGCAAATTATATGGTGTATATAAATGTTATAGTTGATAGACAGGGTTACACAAAAGAGATCATAAAGGTTACTGAATATGAGAGTAATAAACTTAAAGGTGGTTTTTACGTAAGTTATGCGTTTTTACGTTGAACTGCTTTCAGTTTACTAAGAAATGCTTGTAGAATATAGATAAAATTATATGCAGGGTTACGCAAAGAATTAGCTCTTGGTCACCCATAGATGATAATTTCTGGAAATGTAAATTAAGTAGTTTTAAGAGTGTGTTTGTTTGGACTAAATTAAAAAAAAATACTGGTGTGTAATAAAGGTACTAGGTAAATTACAGGGTTGAACAAAAGTATTGAAAGTATTTTCCATCTATTAAAATAAAGTGCTGGAACGCTGAAAGAGAAATTAAAACCAGTTAGGCATTTCCTTGCTAAATTAAATTTTCCTATTATATAGTATATATATATATATATATATATACTTTTATAAATACATCCAAAGTTATTCAGACAATACCAATAAAAGAACCAATGAAACCAGTATTTTTACATTCATATTATTAAAAACAGTTGAAGTTTGAAGAGAAATAGAAGGCAGATTACCAAATTACTAAGAAATATGTGGATAAATGGACATTATATAACCAGAGTAATTCATATATTACCATACAATAAACCAATGAAACCAGTATTTTTACAATCATCTTATTGAAAACAGTTGAAGTTTGAAGTGAAATAAAAGGCAGATTACCAAAATAATGAAAGATAAATGGATAAAAAGGCAGTAGAAGGCTTTTTCATTAAACTACTTCATCAGGGGTGTATAGTTTAACAAAAAAGCAAAAACATCCAACCAGTTTCTGTTATGAGTCGTGCTGAAAGTTAAGAATTCGACTCACAATACACCCGACTGGCTGGAAGCTATTCAGATGACAAATTAGTAGAAAGATACACATAGAAGAAAATAAAATCAATATGACAAAATAACAATAATACATTATTCCATTAAAAAAAGGATATATATACTAAGATATTTACCATTACCCATATCCTAGCAAGATTTGTAGTGCAATCAGATACAAACTACATGTGACTTACTAACAGTCACGGTTATGGTCATAGTATAAATCATATAGATAATAAAATAAAGTTGTAACAATAATTATAAAAACTAGTAAAACATATATTATACTATATGATTCGTAATATATTTAGATAAAAATAGATGCTACTATTAGAAATATTATATTTTTATTTTTAATCAATTATTAATATTACTATATTAATTAATTAACTAGAATATATTACTACAATTTCTAGCGGAAAATTATTTTAGTGCTGCCATCTAAAGGATTAATATATTAATTAAATTATATGCTTATGGTGCTGCCATCTATTATTGGAAAAAAATAAATTATTTATTAGCTAAGAATTTCCAAGAATAATTTCTATTCTAATATTTTACAAATAAATTCTTTAAGACAAATACAATAGACAACCATAGCTTATCTCAATAACTTGATCATTTTTAAGTTATGCATATTAGTTTTTAGGTAAACATAAACTTTAATACTATGTGTAAAGTTTTATTTTTTTTATTATTAAATATATAGTAATTAACCATTGCGTATTATCCAGACAACACCGCCCTCCTCCGTAATCTAACATCTAACCCACCCAACCATCCTATTATTTATATTTTTTATTTTTTTGTATTTTTTATTTTTTTGTATTATTTTTATTTTTTATAATTTTTTTATAAACATTTTTTTTGCGCAATGTGTTAATTATTTTTAAGATCATGTAATAACTTATTATATATTAAAGACTATAGGAGTTTTTATCAATAACATCATATGGTAATATGGTAATATTGGTTGAAGAGAAAATAGACAGTTAATACTAAATAAATGTTTATGCAGATAATATTTTTTTAACCAAATGTAAAGGATAACCATATCTTATAGCAGTTTCTTGTACAGTTTTTAAATTGTGCATTTTAAAATTATGTGAACAAATATTTTTAATTCTATGGGCAAAATTAAGTAATATATTGACATATACAGATTTATGTAGGCAAGAATTACAATGAGTAAAGAGGTTTACTTTAAAAGGAAAGTCATTACGTTTGTCATAAATATCAAATAGAATTTTATTATCAGAAAGCGTAATATTAAGATCAAGAAAGTTAATTGTATTATTATGCATATCATTATAACTGTATTTTAAATTTTTGTGGTATTTTATTGGTAGCGAATAGTTAGATGACTTTTTAGAATATAAAATTATTATATCATCAAGATACCTGTATAGAAAACAATTAACAATAGAAGTATTACGTTCATAATAATGTAAGTAGAGATCAGCACAGATGGATGATACAATCCCACCTTGTGGAAGACCGACTATTTGTTTGAATATTGTATTATTAAATAATATATAATTATGATAAAGAATAAATTTGGATAAAGATTTGAAGTAAGATAAAGATACATGTATGTTTAGAGAATTCCTATATTCCTTGAATATATATATATACATATATATATACATCCACCGACGGATCAAATATAGGACTGCTCAAGAGTATTGGGATACATATTTGGCTATAGACAGTAGCATCTTATTTCGTTAAATAACCAAATTTTATTAAAGATTTCAGGAAGTGTTGGAAAGTGTTTTATAATCTATGCTTAACGCATGATTTTTCTTACTTGTTTGTTGGTGAAATGAGCTCTCTTCGGAATCTACCTCCGCCTATAGGCAGAACCGACAGGGATTTTTTTTTTTTTTTTTTTTTTTTTTTACCGGGATGTCATTATCTTCCCATCTGAAGGACTTTGGAACCTTACAAAGATGCAGATATACAGGGTGATTCTAAATTTTTTTACAATAAAAGAGGGGTGATAGTACACATAAAAACAAACAATAATAAATAAGAGACCAAGGGTCCAAAACGTTTTCCAAAGGAGATAGCCGCCATTAAATTTTAGGGACCAAAATTTCAAATAAACATAAAAAACGGAAAAATCGGTCGATTGATTTGCGGTTTCCACTAAAATTATTCTTTATGTCGGCATTTTCTTGAAATTAAATAATAAAGATAAATTTCAAAAAATGCTGATAGAGGGCGCTTTAGACTTTGGAATAACGAACAACTATTTTTTGCCGGTATTTTTTGCATCTCATTAAATGCTTTTGTAAGCTTAGAGTCAAACTTAAATTTTGAGCTCAAAATCTGAAAGTAGGAGTGGTTAAGTAGCACAAACTGAATTGTGTTCAGAGGGTTCAAATTTCAAATGATTAAAAAAAACGGAAAAATTGGTTTATTGATTTGCAGTTTTCACTAAAATTATTCTTTATGTCGGTATTTTCTTAAAAATAAATTATAAAGATAATTTTCAAAAAATGCCGATAGAGGGCGCTATAGACTTGGAGTAACGAACAACTCTTTTTTGGCGTTATTTTTTGCATCTTATTAAATGCTTTCGTAAGCTTACAATTAAACTTAAATTTTGAGCTCAAAATCTGAATAGTTGGGAGTGGTTAAGTAGACAAACTGAACTGTGTTCAGAGGGTTCAAATTTCAAATGATTATAAAAAACGGAAAAATTGGTCGATTCGTTTGCGGTTTTTGCTAAAACTAATTTTTAAATGAGCATTTTCTTGAAAATAAATTTTAAAGATAAATTTCACAAAATGCCGATAGAGGGCGCCTTAGACTCTGGAGTAGCGTACAACTATTTTTAACTGCTTTTTTTAATCTCATTAAATGTTTTCAAATGCACAAAATTAAATTATAGGCTCAAATTCTGAATTGTTGGGGGTATTTCAGTAGCGAAAAATTGAATTGTGTTCGTGGAGGGGGGAGGGTTAAATTTCAACTCCTGAAGACACTTCAATTTGTGCTACTTAATTATTCAGATTTTGAGCTCAAAATTTAAGTTTAAATCTAAGTTTCCGAAAACATTTAATAATTTTTTGTAAGCATTTAATTAGAACAAAAAAATAATGGTTAAAATAATTATTGGTTACTCTGAAGTTTAAGGCGCCCTCTAATGGATTTTTTTTTTTTAATTTAGCTTTAAAATTTATTTTCAAGGAAATACTGGCTTAAAGAATAGTTTCATTTTAAACCGCAAACAAATCGACAAATTTTTCCATTTTCTATAATTATTTTAAATTTGAACACCCCCCCCCCCCCCTTAAATACAGTTCATTTTGTGCTACTTAACTACTCCCTACTATTCAGATTTTGAGCTCAAAATTTAAGTCTAAGCTTCCGAAAACATTTAATGAGATGCAAAAAATAACGGCAAAAAATAGTTTTTCGTTACTCCAAAGTCTAAAGCGCCCTCTATCGACATTTTTTTAATTTTATCTTTATTATTTATTTTTAAGAAAATACCGACATAAAGAATAGTTTTAGTAAAAACCGCAAATCAATGAACCAATTTTTCCGTTTTTTATAATCATTTGAAATTTGAACCCTCTGAACACAGTTCAGTTTGTGCTACTTAACCACTCCCACTTTCAAATTTTGAGCTCAAAATTTAAGTTTGACTCTAAGCTTACGAAAACATTTAATGAGATGCATAAAATACCGGCAAAAAATAGTTGTTCGTTACATTAAAAAAGTCTAAAGCGCCCTCTATCGGCATTTTTTGAAATTTATCTTTATAATTTAATTTCAAGAAAATGCCGACATAAAGGTTAATTTTAGTGAAAACCGCAAATCAATCGAACGATTTTCCCATTTTTTATGTTTATTTGAAATTTTGGTCCCTAAACTTTAATGGCGGCTATCTCCTTTGGAAAACGTTTTGGACCCTTGGTCTCCTATTTAATATTGTTTGTCTTGATCTGTACTATCACCCCTCTTTTATTGTAAAAAAAATTTGGAATCACCCTGTATACGATTCCTTCTGAAAATACTTCAAAGAGTCTCAACCACGTATGATCATGGAGCTTTATGAGCACTATGGTGGTCACAAGAGATCAATTTTTGAATTTTTAGAAAGGACCCTTAGAAAGTTGCCAGTTGGCTAGAAAATGATATTGGCAAAGTTTCAAAACATTTGGATAGTGTTCACTCGTGCCTCATTCAGGTCAAATTTTTTGAAAAAAAAGTGATTTTTCGCAAAAAATGCTATTTTTTCTTTATGAAATGAATACAGCTGTAGCTAAAACGACAGCTGTGGCCGACAGGGATTTTCTTAAAAGTTAGTTTTATTCCCCTTTAAGATCATTCATTCAGCCATTGACAACCTTAAAAACATTTACTATTTTTTTTCTGCTTTAAAATAATGTTTATTTTCACTCCGTATATTAGAATCAAAATTCAAAAATTGCATATTAATATAAAATCTCTTCAAAAAATCACGGTTTGAGTGCTTGAGATGAAATAAAAACAGTGACTTCTTTGTTTATAAATGATCCACTTTTTTGAACCTTACATTTTTATCATCATCATCATTTTCATCTTTAAATGACAATAATTTTACAGTCATGCTAATTTTGACTTTTCTTTTTAAAGTACCATCTAAAAGTGAAAATTCTACTTGATCCGCGTTAAAATATTAAAAGTGGTTTATTTTTTTAGAGAGTGCTTTGTCTGCAACCTATTTATAAATTTTTCTTCAGTAAACAAATCAGTTTAATAATTACAGGTCTTGATCGGAGGCCAAAGTGTTAATGGGAGCATTGGACTACGCTTTTACAATAAATATTGATTATAAATAAGTAAATGTCTCTAATACCTCCTTTTTTTCTAAATTTGTTAATGAGAGCTAATCCCTGAAAAGACATATTGTGAGAGAATAAATACTATGTGATATCCATCTGCTATTATGAATAGCACCAAGGGCTCTGAAAAAATGTCTTTTGGAGGAAGACGTCTTGTGAAAATTACACAAAGTTGGATAAATCCTTTATAATCATCCCTAGCTTTTCTTTTTTAAATGTTGTGTAAGAAATTTTGTAATTTCCTCTCTAAATATTTTATAGCTAATATTCCAATTTCGATAGCACTGTTATACTTAGTCGTATCCAACTTGGACTACCGAATCTGAAAATTTTTAAAAATATCTGGCTGAGAGTTAGCAGTTGTGCGCAGTTTACAATCAAAAACAAATTTTTGATAATTTCTAAATTATAGTGGCAACGTAGTAAATAAAAAAAATATTTTCTGTAATAATTGCTATAGAAAAAATCCCTGTCGGCTTGGCCTATAGGCGGAGGAAGATTTCGAAAAGTGCTCATTTCAACAACAAAAATAAAATATGATTAGCTATAAACCCAGATTTTGGCCGCTTTTGAAAAGTATTTAATTTTGTTTTCTGTAAAATTGGTTTTATCAGAATCATATTAAGCAAAATTCGGCTGAAATGCCCATTTCGACAACACATTTTGAAATATATTCTGACTTTATTAAAAAGTCGACCAATGCTTCGCATTATATAGTTCAACTCAATAACCCCTGTTCAACTGAAAGCGTTTGAGAGCAAAATTGAATTTAACAAGTTGGAAATTGCACGTGAACGTAGCAAATGAGGTGTGTTCGTACGATAACTAAGTTTTAAAAATATTCAAATCTTGCTTATATAGTAGAGCATACTTCGGATACAGTATAGTAGTCGTAATCTTTTTTGTGTTCCTGTAAATACGCAGAAAGTAATTTTTATTACACCTCAGAAACGTATATCTTATTCATAAAATATGAAATAGTTGAATATAATTAAAACACGCCCCAAACAATGTTTTCCCGTATAGCATTATGTAGCGGAATACTTTTGTGTGGCCTGTAATTTAATAATAAAAATTCTTTGCATCACAGATTGTACAGAATGCATATTTTAATATATACTTCATAGATTCATGCCAATTCTATTATGTTCGAATGAGTGTAACATCATAAAAATGCATTTGAAACTTTTTTCCCCTTGACCGTAATGTAATGGAATACCTTTGACTGTCCCTGTAAATGATCTATGCATCCGACTTTCATAACATTTGAAATGACTCGACAAAATTACGCAATAATTATATGTTTTAAATTTTAAACGATTAAAATGCATTTGAAACTTTTTTCCCCATTGACCGTAATGTAACGGAATCCTTTTGATTGTCCTTGTAATTGATCTATCCATCCGATTTTCATAAAATTTGAAATGACTCGACAAAATTGTGTAATAATTATTTATTTCAAATTTCAAACGATTCGGTTGGGTAGTTTTTGCGTTGTTATATGCGGACGGACAGACAAACAGACAGACAGACGGACAGACAGACAGATAGACAGACAGACGGACGGACTGAGTGACAACAATAGGTGCTACATATTTACATAATTACGAACGCACCTAAAAATGAGTCATAAAAGAACCAAATGTGCTATTTCAATGCATCCTCAATTCATTGGTCATGATCGCTTCAAGAAATTTTGAGCGTGGTGCCCACTTTGATAGCTTTTTTTTAAAATATATTCAGCCTTTATCCAAAAACTGGCCAATACGTCATATTATATAGGTCTTTAAAAAGAGGATCTGTAAATTGGATGCGTTTGAGAGAAAAAATGGATTTAAAAAATGTGTCAGAAAAAACGTAATTTCTTATTTGAATACCTCAATTTTACAATCACGATCACTTCGGAAAATTCTGTTCAGAATACCGTTTTTGGCAACCTTTTTTATTAACACTTTCCAACAAAGTTGAAAAGTGTTTATGCATTCGGTTTGTCTTACCGTGTGGCCGTCTGGACGACTGTCCGCGCTCTAACACCCGTAAATAGGCTTGGATTGCTCTGAAATTTTTATATGTTGATGTTTACCTTAGCATGAACCCTATTGAAAATGAAGTTTCTACTATGATTAGTATATTTACAGGGATAGTCATAAGTTTTCCGATACATTACGGCCAATGGGAAACAATCGTTTCAAATGAATTTTAAAGGTGTTACACCTATTATACTTATTCAAATTTACATGCATTCGCAAAGTGCACTAAAATACGCTTTCTGTAAAATATGCTGCCAAAATAATAATTATTATTTATTTACATTTCCACTCAAAAGTATTCCATGACACAATAATAAAGAAGGGAATAGTTTGCGACATATTTGAATAATGTTAAACGGTTTCAAGTATCATAAAATTAAGATATACGCCACTGAGACTTAATATTTAACGCATAATATGAAGTGCATAGCTTTTACAGGGACACAAAATATTTCAAACCTTATATTTTTATCTGAAATATTGTGTATTATCGATGATAGCTGATGGATGGTTGAAATGCTTTTTCAATTATGATATGAGATTTTAAGTTTTACAAAATGTCTGCAAATTATATGGTGTGTATAAATGTTACAGTTGATATACAGGGTTACACAAAAGATCTCATAAAGGTTACTGAATATGACAGTAATTAACTTAAAGGTGGTAGTTATGCATTTTTACGTTGAACTGCTTTCAGTTTACTAAGAAATGCTTGTAGAATATAGATAAAATTATATACAGGGTCACGCAAAGAATTAGCTCTTGGTCACCCATAGATGGTAATTTCTGGAAATGTAAATTAAGTAGTTTTAAGAGTGTGTTTGTTTGGACTAAATTTTAACAAAATACTGGTGTGTAATAAAGGTATTAGGTAAATTACAGGGTTGAACAAAAGTATTGAAAGTATTTTCCATCTATTAAAATAAAGTGCTGGAACGCTGAAAGAGAAATTAAAACCAGTTAGTCATTTCCTTGCTAAATTAAATTTTCCTATTATATAGTATACAGATATATATACATATATATATATACATCCACCGACGGATCAAATATAGGACTGCTCAAGAGTATTGGAATACATATTTGGCTATAGACAGTAGCATCTTATTTCCTTAAATAACCAAATTTTATTAAAGATTTCAGGAAGAGTTGGAAAGTGTTTTATAATCTATGCTTAACGCATGATTTTTCTTACTTGTTTTTTGGTGAAATGAGCTCTCTTCGGAATCTACCTCCGCCTGTAGGCAGAGCCGACAGGGATTTTTTTTTTCTTTTACCGGGATGTCTTTACCTTCCCATCTGAAGGACTTTGGAACCTTACAAAAATGCAGATATATACGATTCCTTCTGAAAATACTTCAAAGAGTCTCAACCATGTATGATCATGGAGCTTTATGAGCACAATGGTGGTCAAAAGAGATCAATTTTTGAATTTTTAGAGAGGACCCTTAGAAAGTTGCCAGTTGGCTAGAAAATGATATTGGCAAAGTTTCAAAACATTTGGATAGTGTTCACTCGTGCCTCATTCAGGTCAAATTTTTGAAAAAAAAAGTAATTTTTCCCAAAAAATGCTGTTTTTTCTTTATGAAATGAATACAGCTGTAGCTAAAACCACAGCTGTGGCCGACAAGGATTTTCTAAAAGTTAGTTTTATTCCCCTTTAAGATCATTCATTCAGTCATTGACAACCTTAAAACCATTTACTATTTTTTTCTGCTTTAAAATAATGTTTATTTTCACTCCATATATTAGAATCAAAATTCAAAAATTGCATATTAATATAAAATCTCTTCAAAAAATCACGGTTTGAGTGCTTGAGATGAAATAAAAACAGTGACTTCTTTATTTATAAAGGATCCACTATGTTGAACCTTACATTTTTATCATCATCATCATTTTCATCTTTAAATGACAGTAATTTTACAGTCATGCTTATTTTGACTTTTCTTTTAAAAGTACCATCTAAAAGTGAAAATGCTACTTGATCCGCGTTAAAATATTAAAAGTGGTTTATCTTTTTAGAGAGTGCTTTGTCTGCAACCTATTTATCAATTTTTCTTCAGTAAACAAGTCAGTTTAATAATTACAGGTATTGATCGGAGGCCAAAGTGTTAATGGGAGCATTGGACTACGCTTTTACAATAAATATTGATTATAAATAAGTAAATGTCTCTAATACCTCCTTTTTTTCTAAATTTGTTAATGAGAGCTAATCCCTGAAAAGACATATTTTGAGAGAATAAATAGTATGTGATATCCATCTGCTATTATGAGTAGCACCAAGGGCTCTGAAAAAATGTCTTTTGGAGGAAGACGTCTTGTGAAAATTGCACAAAGTTGGATAAATCTTTTATAATCATCCCTAGCTGTTCTTTTTTAAATGTTGTGTAAGAAATTTTGTAATTTCCTCTCTAAATATTTTATAGCTAATATTTCAATTTCGATAGCACTTTTATAATTAGTCGTATCTAACTTGGAGTACCGAATCTGAAAAATTTTAAAAATATCTGGCTGAGAGTTAGCAGTTGTGCACAGTTTACAATCAAAAACAAATTTTTGATAATTTCTAAATTATAGTGGCAACGTAGTAGATAAAAAAATATATTTTCTGTAATAATTGCTATAGAAAAAAATCCCTGTCGGCTTGGCCTATAGGCGGAGGAAGATTTCGAAAAATGCTCATTTCAACAACAAAAATAAAATATGATTAGCTATAAACCCAGATTTTGGCCGCTTTTGAAAAGTATTTAATTTTGTTTTCTGTAAGAATTGGTTTTATTAGAATCATATTAAGCAAATTTCGGCTGAAATACCCATTTTGACAACATATTTTGAAATATATTCTGACTTTATTAAAAAATCGACCAATGCTTCACATTATATAGTTCAACTCAATAACCCCTGTTCAACTGAAAGCGTTTGAGAACAAAATTGAATTTAACAAGTTGGAAATTGCACGTGAACGTAGCAAATGAGGTGTGTTCGTACGATAACGAAGTTTTAAAAATATTCAAATCTTGCTTATATAGTAGAGCATACATCGGATACAGTATAGTAGTCGAAATCTTTTTTGTGTTCCTGTAAATATACAGAAAGTAATTTTTATTACACCTCAGAAACGTATATCTTATTCATAAAATATGAAATAGTTGAATATAATTAAAACACGCCCCAAACAATGTTTTCCCGTATAGCATTATGTACTGGAATACTTTTGTGTGGCCTGTAATTTAATAATAAAAATTCTTTGCATCACAGATTGTACAGAATGCATATTTTAATATATGCTTCATAGATTCATCCCAATTATGTTATGTTCGAATGAGTGTAACATCATAAAAATGTATTTGAAACTTTTTTCCCATTGACCGTAATGTAATGGAATACCTTTGACTGCCCCTGTAAATGATCTATGCATCCAACTTTCATAACATTTGAAATGACTCGTTAAAATTAGGTAATAATTATATGTTTTAAATTTCAAACGAGTAAAATGCATTTGAAATTTTTTTCCCGATTGACCGCAATGTAACGGAATCCTTTTGATTATCCCTGTAATTTATCTATGCATCCGATTTTCATAACATTTGAAATGACTCGACAAAATTACGCAATAATTATATGTTTTAAATTTTAAACGATTAAAATGCATTTGAAACTTTTTTCCCCATTGACCGTAATGTAACGGAATCTTTTGATTGTCCCTGTAATTGATCTATCCATCCGATTTTCATAAAATTTGAAATGACTCGACAAAATTATGTAATAATTATGTATTTCAAATTTCAAACGATTCGGTTGGGTGGTTTTTGCGTTGTTATATGCGGACGGACAGACGGACAGACAGACAGACGGACGGACTGAGTGACAACAATAGGTGCTACATATTAACTTGAAAACTCTGAACTGATGATAAGTTGTTTATTTACTTTCATTTTTTTTTCTTTTTTGAAATGATATTTGTTGTTTTGTTCTACAATTACTTTTTTATTCATTGTTAATTGCTGTTTAAAATGATAGAAAATAATAAAATATACATACATTTCTTTGGTATTCTAAAACGAGGATTTTGCCACATTGTACTTGCAAGATAATCGTGCTAAACCTATTGCGTATATGATGTCTGTGTAGGAATCTTTTGTGAAATATGAAAAGTGAAAATTGGCTACTACTTGATTATCACGTCAACCAATTTCGCCAAATTATACAAATTTAAGTAATTTTATCTTAAATAACTAAAGAGAAAATGCTTAAATACGAAAGAGCAAATAATTTTGTTTTCATTTTTCAGGAGGAAAATTTTCAATAATAAAGTAATTGTTGTAGTGACAATTTTAATGTGTGTGTGTGTTTTTTTTTTTATTGTTGGCAACTTGCTGTAACGAAAAATGTTTATTTTTTTCCTGCTATTGTTTTGTAAGAACTGGTTTTGTGAAAGCCATGTTAAGATGGTATTCAATTTTTGAACCCTTCCCAATTACCACACCCTTGGGCCGATTTTGCCCATTTGCAATTCCTACTGAGATATTAACCATCTCAATGTACTTGACGAGTTTGAAGATGATTCTTGCATAATTGTGCCTTTTATCACGCGGACAAAATTTAATATATATATAAACTTTTTAGGTGGGAGTAGCTTTGGGTTCCTGGCTTCACATAATGAAAAGGTGTGAAGAAATTTTTCAGAAGTTGTACCATGGTAACGACTGTAATAACTAATATTTTTTCAGATAAGGGAGTAACCTGAAAATGAGTCATAAAAGAACCAAATGTGCTATTTCAATACATCCTCAATTCATTGGTCATGATCGCTTCAGGAAATTTTGTGCGTAGTGCCCACTTTGATAGCTTTTTTTTTTATGTATAATCAGCCTTTATCCAAAAACTGGCCAATACGTCATATTATATAGGTCTTTAAAAAGAGTATCTGTAAATTGGATGCGTTTGAGAGAAAAAATGGATTTAAAAAATGTGTCAGAAAAAAACGGAATTTCTTTTTTTAATACCTCAATTTTACAATCACGATTACTTGGGATAATTCTGTTCAGAATATCGTTTTTGCAACCTTTTTTATTAACACTTTCCAACAAAGTTGAAAAGTGTTTATGCATTCGGTTTGTCTGGCCGTGTGCCGTCTAAACGTCTGTCCGCGCTCTAACACCCATAAATAGGCTTGGATTGCTCTGAAATTTTTATATGTTATTGATGTTTACCTTAGCATGAACCCTATTGAAAATGAAGTTTCTACTATGATTAGTATATTTACAGGGATAGTCATAAGTTTTCCGATACATTACGGCCAATGGGAAACAATCGTTTCAAATGAATTTTAAAGGTGTTACACCTATTATACTTATTCAAATTTACATGGATTCGCAAAGTGCACTAAAATACGCATTCTGTAAAATATGCTGCCAAAATAATAATTATTATTCATTTACAGGGCCACTCAAAAGAATTCCATTACACAATAATAAAGGAGGGAATAGTTTGCGACATATTTGAATAATGTTAAACGGTTTCAAGTATCATAAAATTAAGATATACGCCATTGAGACTTAATATTTAACGCATAATATGAAGTGCATAGCTTTTACAGGGACACAAAATATTTCAAACCTTATATTTTTATCTGAAATATTGTGTATTATCGATGATAGCTGATGGATCTTTGAAATGCTTTTTCAATTATGATATGAGATTTTAAGTTTTACAAAATGTCTGCAAATTATATGGTGTGTATAAATGTTACAGTTGATATACAGGGTTACACAAAAGATCTCATAAAGGTTACTGAATATGACAGTAATTAACTTAAAGGTGGTAATTATGCATTTTTACGTTGAACTGCTTTCAGTTTACTAAGAAATGTTTGTAGAATGTAGGTAAAATTATATACAGGGTCACGCAAAGAATTAGCAACATGATCATCCATATGTGTTAATTTCTGGAAATGTGATTTAAGTAACTTTAAGAATGTGTTTGTTTGAACTAAATTTTAATTAAATACTGGCGTGTAGCAAAGATACTGGATAAATTACAGGGCTGAACAAAAGTATTGAAGTATTTTCCATCTATTAGAATAAAGTGCTGCAAGAGAAATTTCAGCCAGTTAGGCATTTTCAAGCTAAACTAAATTTCCCCAGTATATTTTAAATATATATCAACCGACGGATCAAAAGCAGGGCTGTTCAAAAGTATTTCAATACATATTTTGCTATGGACAGTAGCATCTTATTTCCCTAAATAACAAAATTTTGTTAAAGATTTCAGGAAGCGTTGGAAAGTGTTTCATAATCTATGCTTAACGCATGATTTTTCTTACTTGGTTAAAATATATTCTGCCTATATCAAAAACTGGCCAATATGTCACATTATATAGTTCCTAAAGTAAAAGAGGTAAAAGAGGATTTGCCATTTGGATGCGTTTAAAATCCAAAATGAATTTAAAAGTGAGTCAGAATATAAGCAGCTTGGATTAGAGGTTTTTCTTTCATCTCCTATTTATGTTTAATTTATTTTTCTAAAAGAATTGGTCCTATGAAAATCTTGTCAATATAAAAGTTGTGGATATTACTGAGAAGATGTAAAATAATCTTAATTAGATTTGATAGTTTAAGAATTGGCGAAGTTATGGATTTTTGTCTTTTTTTATCACATTTTTAGTTTTCGTTTTTAATTTTTTTTTTTTCATCTTTAAGAAATAATCCTGTCAAAAACTTGTAACTACAAAAGTTTTAGATAATTTTAAGAACATTTTAAAAAAATTTAGTTGGATTTGATATCTAGTGAATTGACGAAGTTTTTTTTCTCCCATAAGCACTGTTTTTTTTCGCCCCTTGAGGCCATTTTTCATTTTATCAAAAATCTGTCATGCATAAACATTTGGCCCATTTTCGAGAAGTAATATAAACTTTAAACTGATTCGATATCTATTTTATTTAAGAAGTTATGGCGTTTTTTCAGTTTTCACAAAAACCTTCCCTATTTCCACCCCCCTTGATCCGATTTTGCCCATTAATGAACTCGACCGAGATTTTATGCCCCTTGATATTATGTATCAGTTTGGAGGCGATTGGAGCAGATTTAAAGAAGTTATCGTGTCGAGACGAAAATGATATATATGTATATTTTTTTTAGTTAAAAAATTAAAACCGTATTATTAATAATTGTTCTAAAATGTAATGCCTTTAACAGTAGCAATTACTTATTGTAATTGTAGAATGGGTAATATTATATAACATATGATCTACTAATTTTTAATATAATTATTGTTATTATTTTAATTTTATCAACATTAGTTGTTATAACTGTAACTTTTAAGATGATACTGAGTCACATGTAATTTTAATTCTGATATAGCTCATAACTGATCCAATTTGAATTATCGCTCATTCTAGATATATGTTTGGTAAATATTTTAGTATATATATATTTTTAATAAATATTTTATTAGTGTTATTATTTAATATTGTTATTTTCAGTAATTCCTCTTTTCCTAATTTGATATAGTAATTAAAATTCAAACCAGTCGGGTGCATTATGGGTCGAATTTCTTAACTTATAGCTCGACCTATAACAGAAACTGGTTGGATGTTTTTGCTTTTTTATTAAACCACGCACTCCTGATAAGTAGTTTAATAAAAAAGCCTTCTACTGTCTATTTATCCATTTGCCTTTCACTATTTTGGAAACTGTCTTTTATATCACTTCAAACTTCCAACGGTTTTAATAGGATGAATGTAAAAATACTGGTTTCATTGGTTTATTGTTATGGTAATATTTGAGCTACTTTGGTTATATTTGGAAAAGTTTATACATACTAATATATATATTGGTATTGTCTGAATAACTTTGGATGTATTTATAAAAGTATTTATATATATATATATATATATATATATATATAATATTTGAGTGTGGGAAATGCATTTGTTAAATTGAAAAACATGTTATAATGGATGTTTAATTGACACTAATGAATGGATAATTATACAGTTACATCATTTAATTCTATTAATTTAATTTAATTAATTTACATGATTAAATTATACCTAACTTTTAATAAATTGATGACCTATAATACTATTTCTAAATGTATAGGGTAAATATATTAATCATCTATTTTTAAATCTTAAATCATCTTATATTAAGGTATTGAGTTTAGCATATCATAGTCAAATTAAATTATTTTGTTTTAAATCTTAATAGGGTAAACTATGGTGTATGGTTTATTTTTTCTGTTATCATATTACTCGTTTTTAATTTATTTACTCTTATCAAGTTCAAGACAATTTTTATTTTCTTTCCCTTTTCATTTTGCTATCCAATTTGATAGTTTTGATGTGCCTTGTTTTTGATTTTTTTTTTTTTAATTTGGTTTTGATTTTGTGTGTGTTGGTAGTCCTAAATTCGTATTGTTTTGCTTTTTCATGGCAAATACGAAGATGAAACCACACACTTCATTTGTAGTTCCAAAGTATTTGGGACCTAAAAATTTTGCTTTGGTTCTACAAATTCCATTTGTATTCATTTTAATTTTTTATTATTTATTTTTTCCCTCCACTTTCAATGTGCTATATATATATATATATATATATATATATATATATATATATATATATATATATATATATATATATATATAAAATATATATATATATATAATATAAATATATATATATATATATATATATATATATATATATATAATATATATATATATATAATATAAATATATATATATATATATATATATATACAGGGTGTCCCAAAAGGTCGTTTACAAACTTAACATGCTGGTCTGTCATATCATGATGAACAATATTAAATAGGAAACTAAGGGTCCCAAACGTCTTCTAAAGGAGATATGTGCCATTAAAGTTTAGGGTCCAAAAATTCAAATGATTATAAAAAACAGAAAAATTGGTCGATTCGTTTGTGGTTTTCACTAAAACAATTCTTTATGTCAGTATTTTCTTGAAGATAAATTATAAAGATAACTTTCAAAAAATGTCGCTAGAGGGCGCTTTAGACTTTGGAGTAACGATAAACTAGTTTTTACCATTATTTTTTGCTTCTCATTAAACTTTTTTAGAAGCTTAGACATAAACTTAAATTTTGAGCTCAAAATCTATATCGTTGGAAATGGTTAAGTAGCGCAAACTGAATTGCGGGGGAAGGTTCAAATTTCAAATGATTGTAAAAAACGGAAAAATTGGTCAATTGATTTGCGATTTTCACTAAAATTATTCTTTATGTCAGTATTATCTTGAAAATAATTTATAAAAATAAAATTCAAAAAATGCCGATAGAGGGCGCTTTAGACTTTGGAGTAACGCACAACTGTTTTTTTTCCGTTATTTTTTGCATCTCATAAATGTTTTTTAGAAGCTTAGACATAGAGATGAAAATCTGAATCGTTGGGAGTGGTAAAGTAGCGCAAACTGCACTGTGTTCAATGGGGGTGGGGGAGGATCAAATTCCAAATGATTATGAAAAACGGAAAAATTGGCCGGTTTTCGCTAAAATTATTCTTTATGTCAATATTTCCTTGAAAATAAATTTTAAAGATAAATGTAAAAAAATCCGTTAGAGGGCGCCTTAAACTTTAGAATAACCAACAATTACTTTTTTAACCGCTTTTTTTTTTTTTTTTTTTTTTTTTTTTAAATCTAATTAAATGCTTGCAAAAGTTTAGACTTAAATTTTGTGTTCAAAATCTAAATCGAAAGGAGGGGTTAAGAAGCGCAAACTGAATTGTGTTCAGGATTTGAAATGTTACCTTCCCCACCCCTCGAACGCAGTTCAATTGTTGGCCGCTTAATTACTCACAACGATGCAGATTTTGAGCACAAAATTTAAGTTTGAACTTTTACAAGCATTTTATTAGATACAAAAAATAACGGTTAAAAATAGTTGTTGGTTATTATAAAGTTTAAGGCTCCCTCTGACGGAATTTTTTGAAAGATATCTGTAAAATTTATTTTCAAGAAAATATTGATATAAAGAATAGTTTTCGCGAAAACTGACCAATTTTTCCGTGTTTTATAATCATTTCAAATTTGAAACTCCCCACCCCCATTGAACACAGTTCAGTTTGCGCTACTTAACACTCCTAACGATTCAGATTTTCATCTCAAAATTTAAGTTTATGTCTGAGCTTCTAAAAAATTTTTATGAGATGCAGGAATTAACGGGAAAAAATAGTTGTACGTTACTCCAAAGTCTAAAGCGCCCTCTATCGGCATTTTTTGAACTTTATCTTTGTAAATTATTTTCAAGATAATACTGACATAAAGAATAATTTTAGTGAAAATCGCAAATCAATTGACCAATTTTTCCGTTTTTTATAATCATTTGAAATTTGAACCTTCCTCCGCAATTCAGTTTGAGCTACTCAACCACTTCCAATGATTTACATTTTGAGCTCAAAATTTAAGTTTATGTCTAAGCATCTAAAAAAATTTAATGAGAAGCAAAAAATAATGGTAAAAACTAGTTTATCGTTACTCCAAAGTCTAAAGCGCCCTCTATCGACATTTTTTGAAATTTATCTTTATAATTTATTTTCAAGAAAATACTGACATAAAGAAAAGTTTTAGTGAAAACCGCAAACAAATCGACTAATTTTTCTGTTTTTTATAATCACTTGAATTTTTGGACCCTAAACTTTAATGGCGCATATCTCCTTTGGAAGACGTTTGGGACCCTTAGTTTCCTATTTAATATTGCTCATCATGATATGACAGACTAGCATGTTAAGTTTGTAAACGACCTTTTGGGACACCCTGTATATACGGTGCGTGTAAAAACTATAAGGGCAGCAAAAAATATTAATTTTTCTTATAAATTTCAAAACAAATGAAACTTTTTTCCTCATAGTATGTATCATCTATCTGAAAAGCTAATGAAAACGTCAACAAACCTCAACTGCGAGTATTTTATTGCGAAAATAACAAAAAATCAGTATTTTTGCCTGTGTAAAAACTTTAAGAACAACGAAACAAATTCAATGCAGTAAACCAAGAAACAAAAATTTATTGTATTATACACCCACCTATGAGTTTAATGATTGCAAGTATTCGGTCATTCATCGATATCATTAATTTTTGGTACAGTTCGGATTGTTTTGTACAACGCATTTTCAATTTTAGATCTACGTTCCTATGCTGAAGAAAAAATGGCCTTCCATTTTTATAAACTCGTTTTGCTAGATCTCTTCATAAGCTATCGAGCATTTAAATCAGGATTTCTGAGCGACCATTGCAAAACTTCAATATTATTGAAGTTTTTTTCTCACGACTTTCGTGGGTTAGTGCATTATCTCGCTATTATATCTGTTTTTTCCTGTCAAAAGTGTTACACCAAATGAAAGGTGGTCATAAAAAGTCAGTATATGTGTCTTTGAATTTAATTTCCCAGAAAGGTATGCAAGTGACACTACGTAGTTTAAGGAAAAGCAGACCCGTATTGCAAGGAATCCGCTACCTAAATGATGCGTTCATAAAATCACTGTTTCTTTTCTCAAATCGCACCAAATATATTTCCAGTCATCAATACCATTTAAGTTACACTTCTTTTCACCAGAGAAATATTATTGGGAGGATTTGAGAAAAGAAAAAGAGATTTTATTAAAACATCACTTAGGTGGCGAATTCAATGCAAACATGGGGCTGCTTTTCATTAAACGACATGGTGTCAAGTGTATTCCTTCAGCAAAATTTAATTCATAGACACAAATACAAACTCTTTATGAATATTTTTTATTTGTTGCAAAATGTAAAACAAACAAACAAAAAAAAACAGATATAACAACGAGATAATGCACCTATCCTCACAAGTCGTGAGAAAAAAAACTAGTTATATAAGAAAAATATTAATGTTTTGCAATGTCCGCTCAGAACTCCTGATTTAAATCCTATCGACAGCTTATGGAGAGACCTATCAAAACGAATTTATAAAAATGGAAGGCATTTTTCATCTGCATAGAAACTCAGATTTACAATTGAAGATGAATAGTACAAAAACAATCTTGAATTGTGCCAAAAATTAATGATGTCGAGGTAGGATGGAACATTTCCAATCATTAAACTCATAGATTTTGGATGCAAAATGCATTAAATATTTGTTTCTTCTGTTACTATACTGAATTTATATTACTGCCCTTAAAGTTTTTACACAGGCAAAAATAGTGATTTTATCTACAATTACTTTATTTTCGTAATAAAATACTCACTGTTTAATTTTGTTGACGTTTTTATTAGCTTCTCAGCTTGATGATACATATAATAAGGCAAAAAGTTTCATTTGTTTTTAAATTTAACAAAAAAAAATAATATTTTTTGTTGTCCTTATAGTTTTAACTTAACACACACTGTTTATATATCGATATCTATATCTATATCTATATCTATATAAATATTTTGATGTAAAATTGTAGTATTGTATAATGGTTCTATATAAGCATTCAAATTACTATATGCAAAAGCTCAAGTAATTATAAATGTATGTTTTTTTATTTTTATTTCACTATGATTTGTAAAATTCATTCTGAAAATCCGATTCCTATTATAGGTATCTTATACATTATTAAGTTAATATATAAATATATATATATATATATATATATACAGGGTGTCCCTAAACAAATGGTATATACGCTAGGGGGTGATAGAACACATCAAAACAAGTAATAGTAAATAGGAAACCAAAGGTCCCAAACGTTTTCCAAAGGAGATAGCCGCCATTAAAGTTTGGGGTCCAAAATTTCAAATACACATAAAAAAGGAAAAATTGATCGATTGATTTGCGGTTTTCACTAAAATTACTCTTTATGTTGGTATTTTCTTGAAAATAAATTATAAAGATAAATTTCGAAAAATGCCGATAGAGGGCACTTTAGACTTTGAAGTAATAAAAAACTATTTTTTGCCGTGATTTTTTGCATCTCATTAAATGGTTTCGTACGCTTAGACTTAAACTTAAATTTTGAGCTCAAAATCTCAATAAGTTGGAAGTGGTTAAGTAGCACAAACAGACCTGTGTTCAGAGGGCTTAAATTTCAAATGATTATAAAAAACGGAAAAATTGGTCGATTGATTTGCGGTTTTCACTAACACTATTCTTTATGTCGGTATTTTATTGAAAATGAATTATAAAGATAAGTTTCAAAAAATGCCGATAGAAGGCGCTTTAGACTTTGGATTAACGAAATAATCCATCCTAATACTATTTTTTGCCATTATTTTTTGCATCTCATTAAATGGTTTCGTAGGCTTAGATTTAAACTTAAATTTTGAGCTCAAAATCTGAATAGTTGGGAGTGGTTAAGTAGCACAAACTGAACTGTGTTCAGAGGGTTTAAATTTCAAACGAAATGGAAAACTATAAAATAAAAAATAAAAAACAGAAAAATTAGTCGATTCGTTTGCGGTTTTTGCTAAAACTACTCTTTAAATCAGTGTTTTCTTGAAAATAAATTTTAAAGATAAATTTCACAAAATGCCGATAGAGGGTGCCTTAGACATTGAAGTAACGTGCAACTATTTTTAACCGTTATTTTTTTAAATCTCATTAAATGCTTTCAAATGCTTAGATTTAAATTTTGAGATCAAATTCTGAGTCGTTGCGAGTGTTTAAGTTGCGCAAAAGTGAACTGTGTTTTCTAGGGGGAGGGGGTTAAATTTCAACTCCTGGACACACTTCAGTTTGCGCTTTTTAACCCCTCCCAACGATTCAGAATTTGAGTTCAAAATTTAAGTTTAAATCTAAGATTTCGAAAACATTTAACAAGTTTTGGAAAGCATTTAATTAGATACAAAAAATGACGGTTAAAATTTGTTGTTGGTTACTATGAAGTTTAAGGCGCCCTCTAACGGAATTTTTTGAAATTTATATTTAAAATTCATTTTCAAGAAGATACTGACTTAAAGAATAGTTTTATTTTAAACCGCAAACGAATCGATCAATTTTTCCGTTTTTTATTATCATTTGAAATTTGAACCCTCTAAACACAGTTCATTTTGCGCTATTTAACCACTCCAACTATTCAGATTTTGAGCTCAAAATTAAAGTTTAAGTCTAAGTTTAAGAAAACATTTAATCAGATGCAAAAAATAACGTAAAAAGTAGTTGTTCGTTACTCCAAAGTTTAAAGCGCCCTCTATCGGCATTTTTTGAAATTTATCTTTATAATTCATTTTCAATAAAATGCCAACATAAAGAATGGTTTTAGTGAAAACCGCAAATCAATCGACCAATTTTTCCGTTTTTTATAATCATTTGAAATTTAAGCCCTCTGAACACAGTTAAGTTTGTGCTACTTAACCGCTTCCAACTAGTCAGATTTCGAGCTCAAAATTTAAGTTTAAGTCTAAACTTACGAAACCATTTAATGAGATGCAAAAAATCACGGCAAAAAACAGTTTTTCATAACTTTAAAGTCTAAAGCGCCCTCTATCGGCAATTTTCGAAAATTATCTCTATAATGTATTTTCAAGAAAATACCAACATAAAGAATAATTTTAGTGAAAACCGCAAATCAATCGACCAATTTTTCCGTTTTTTATGTGCATTTGAAAATTTGGACCCCAAACTTTAATGGCAGCTAACTCCTTTGGAAAATGTTTGGGACCCTTGGTCTCCTATTTACTGTTACTCGTCTTGATGTGTTCTATCACCCCCTAGCGTATATACCATTTGTTTATATATATATATATATATATATATATATATATATATATATATATATATATATATATATATATAAACTTTTTTACTGATGGTAGTTTTGGGGTCTAGAGTCTATGATCTGCAAAAATGTTTTAGAAATACCAAAATAGGAGCGACCGCAATACAGGGGCGTGCGAAGAGAAAATTGTGCCCAGGTCAAAGTGTCTATTTGGCGCCCCCTCCCCCAACTTTCTCTTCTAACAACCAAAAAATGGCGTTGATACTATAAATTTGGCGCCCCCTAAATTTCCGCGCTCGGGGCGGAGGCCCACTTCTCCCTTCCCTTTCGCACAGCGCTGCCGCAAAAGGTAGTATTTCATACGAAATCTATCTAAAATGCAGGTTCTTTTGAGGCCACCAGGATTTACTGCGGTGGTATAAAATCACATTGTCTAAATTTTATTAACTTCTTGCCACTCTTCAACTGCTCAAAATACAGCTTTTGTCTCAGTTATTCCTATGCTATTTTTAATTTGAGGAATTCCTATTAACTGCTCTAGATCTCCACAACTAATTGTAACTCAATGGCGGATCTAAGAGGGGGGAGATGGGGCGATCGCCCCCCCCCCCCTTGAGCCCAATAAAGGGTCTGAAAAACGATATTAGATGCCCGTACGGAAAAAAGAATGGATTTAAACTCGAGACCGGCGCGGCCCGGGTCGGGCCGCTCCATTTTTAAGTCGCCGAACTGGATCAGGTCTTTACACTTTCAGGACCGAGGCGGGTCGAGTCTTAATTTTTCCTGTAGAGCGGGATATAGCCACACTTTTCTTTTCAGGATGGGCCTGGCATGGATTTCGATCTTCCTTGAGGTAAACGCTCGGTTTAAGTTCGAACCAGACCATAAGGGGGAGAAGAAATGGCTGATCTAAGGGGGGGGGGCGAAAGGGCGATCGCCCCTCCCTTAGATCTGTCATTGGCGGATTCAAGGAAAATGCGCCTTGGCATTTTTCAAGGCGAAAGGGCGATCGCCCCCCCCCCCTTGGGCTAATAAAAGTTTCCTAAAAAGGCATGCATCCTAGCAGGAAATGAATTGAAGCCTAACTCGAGTCCGGTGCGGCCCGCGCCTTTTTAATTTCGCGAGGCTCGGGCTGGGTCAGGTCTTCTCGCTTTCAGAACTGGGCCGTATCGTGATCATTATTTTTCTGCAGATTTAGGTCGGGCCCAATGGCGGGTCGGAAGGGGCAATCGTCTTCACTTCTTGGGCTAATAAAAGTTTCCCAAAAATACATGCATCCTTGCAAGAAATGAGTTAGATCCCAACTAGAATCCGGCGCCCCCTCCCCAGGCCGCGCCTTTTTAAGTTCGCGAGGCTTGGGCTGTGTCTGGTCTTACCGCATTCAGAACTCGCCGTCATTTATTTGATACTATCATGAGCATTATTTTTCTGCAGATTTTTGTTGGACCTAACTTATTTTTCTTCCAGATCGAGTCTGGCCTGGAGTCATTCTTCTTAGATAACTACAATAGAGATGACACAGGTTCAGACTTAGCCCTTGTCCGATACGAGATCGTGCTCTGTTTTTATGCTGGTCTAATGATTCGGACTCATTTTTTCTGAAATCTGAAAATTTTATTTATCGATGATCGAAATATAAAAAACTTTTTTCCCCTTAAAAATTAGTACTTATTCCTTTTCAGATCAATGTCTTGCTATTTTGATAAAATTGGAAGTGAAACACAATTTTTTTTCTATGTTAGTATTTAAATGCTATTAAAAAAACAATTAGTCATATCTACATCTGTAGATTTACCTTCAAGCATTGCCGACGACCGACGATCCGGCGATTACGAAAAAAGGCGGGAATAATGAATTTGTCTTTAATTCGATTTTTGTTTGTGGCAGAGATTATTTTGCAATTGGATCGTTTATTATTATTATTATTTAGACATCTAACGCGAAAAGTATATTTTCTTTTGATTTTCTTTTGCGGTTACCGAATAATTTAAATTTCTAATGTATGCAACGTATACAAGTCGTAATCGCTTTTCATATAGAAATAACTGTAGTAATTATCATTTCTTTTGGGATCTCTGCTGATGCCTTAGCGGTAAGTAAATGTATTTACCATATTCTTGCGATCGAGTAGTATTTCCTCTGTTCCTAAAAAAGCGTTGAATTTTAAAAATTTTAATTTGAGGTTATTTTCTGGGTCATGCTATAACGAAGGCTTGTTATGAAGAATGAAATGGTTATAGTTAAAAATGTGCATATTTTACAGAAAATTTCAAAATGTTGTTCGATTTGACATATAATAGACAGTATTTTCTACAGATTCCATGCATTTATTCATGAAACACACTTCATTAACATGCCCATTGTCTATAATATTTTCTTACTAAATCAGACACAAAATATGAGAATCCTTTTATACGTAAAGTATATTTTTATTTTATACCAAACTGTTCTTTTGATAATATTAAATTTAATTTTTCGTTTAAGTCTTTTTTTAATATAAAAATTAGCTTTAAAATTATAATTACTTTTGGAACATTTTTATAGGTGTTATGCAATTTTTTCTACTGTATAATTTCATTATCGGGCTTTTGCTCTTGATGCCGCAAAATGTTTCTGGCTCAGGCGGGACCGGGTTGTGGAATAAGAGCCCGAATTTATCTCAAGTCCGCACTGACCAAAAGTTCCCTGGTCTGGGTTCGGCTCGGAATGAAAGTTAAATTTCGTTCCGCGTCCGACCCAGACTAGACGTATGCACGTGCCCGGCCTGGCCGAGTCAGCGAAATGGTTCCGAATTTTCTAACGGGCCAGGAAAATTAGAATAATTTTTCCAACAGGCCGAGCCAATAAACAAAATAAACGGGCCGAGCCGGCAAAAAAATTGAAGGGCCATATGGGCCGAGCCCATAAAAAAATTAGCCGGCCCACTGGCCCTTTATAAAGATTTAAGCAGAAACTTTAAAATATGAGCTATTTTCAATTATATGGGTTTAATGAGAATAAGTATAAATGTGAGTCACCAGCCGATACTAGTTTGGCAACATCAATACAGAAATGTAACTTTTACAGTATAGAGATCAGCATCGGAGAATTATATTGTGTGTAACCCGGGTTTAATATTTTTTTAGCTGGCTCGTACCGGCCCGAGATCAGGCTTGCATTGTTTTTCTACATATAGACGAGCCGGGCTGGAACTAGAGTTAATTGTTCTCAAGATGTGCAGGACAGACAATATGCAGCGCCGTGCGAAAGGGGGGGGGCGAAGGATGCGGTCGGCCCGGGGGCGGAAATTTGGGGGGCGCCAAATTTATGCTACCAGCATAATTTTTGGCCTGTTACAAGAAAAAGTTGGGTCGGGCACATTTTGCTTTGCCCCGGGCGCAGTTTTCTCTTCGCACGTCAAATGATAGCGGATTTTTCTACCTTCTCATGCTGTCTCTTCCAGAAATTATATTCAAAACGATAATTTTCACAGTATTTTCTTAAACTGCTTATCAAACTGCTTATAACGCCATAGTTTCTGAATAAAAACACCTGCTAATCCTGCTAATGTGATCCACAACATAAACATTAATTAACCCGACCAGCAGCAAAAAAAGGAAGTCAACCGGACCCAAACCCGACCCGCAACCAAAAATAAAAGCAACATGACCCGCAGTGAAAAAATTAGCCCCGACCCACGCATTAAAGTCGAGTCTCCAAATTTCTAAAATCGCCCCCCCCCCCCCCCCGTTGAGGACTCCCCAGATCCGCCCTTGAGACCGGGCCAGTAAACAAAATAAACGAGCCGATCCGGCAAAAAAAATTAAAGGGCCATATGGGCCGAGCCCATAAAAGAAAATTAGCGGTCCCACTGGCCCTTTATAAAGATTTAAGCAGGAACGTTACAATATGAGCTATTCTCAATTATATGGGTTTAATGAGAATAATTATAAATGTGCGTCACCAGCCGATACTAGTTTGGCAACATCAATACAGAAATGTAACTTTTATAGCGTAGAGATCAGCATCGGAGAATTATATTGTGTGTAACTCGGGTTTAATATTTTTTTAGCAAGCTCGTACCGGCTCGAGATCAGGCTTGAATTGTTTTTCTACATATTGATGAGCCGGGCTGGAACTAGGCTTAATTGTTCTCAAGATGTGTAGGACAGACAATATGCAGCGCCGTGTGAAAGGGGGAGGGCGAAGGATGCGGTCGGCCCAGGCGCGGAAATTTAGGGGGCGCCAAATTTATGCTACCAGCGTAATTTTTGGCCTGTTACAAGAAAAAGTTTGGTCGGGCACATTTTGCTTTGCCCCGGGCGCAGTTTTCTCTTCCTACGCAAATGATTGCAGATTTTTCTACCTTCTCATGCTGTCGCTTCTAGAAATTCTATTCAAAGCGATAATTTTCACAGTATTTCCTTAAACTGCTTATCAAAAAATGGATAACGCCATAGTTTCTGAATAAAAACACCTGCTAATCTTGCTAGTGCGATCCACAACATAAACATTAGTTAACCCGACCAGCAGCAAAAAAAGAAGTCAACCGGACCCTGACCCGACCCGCAGCAAAAAATAAAAGCGACATGACCCGCAGTGAAAAAATTAGCCCCAATCCACGCATTAAAGTCGAGTCTCCAAATTTCTAAAATCGCCCCGCCTTGAGGGCTCTCCAGATCCGCCCTTATTGTAATTGCTATTCTATCTACATTTTCTTTATTCAAAAAAATGAGGAAGCAGTTTATCATTCCAGTGAACAACAGTTCTAAATTGAATTTTTAAATCTATTTTTGATTATCTCAGTTTTTTGTTTTCCAAATAGTTGTATGCGGAATCGTATTACATTTCTACTTAAAATTAAAGTCTGTGGTTAACGGGAAAGTGTACTCTAAGTCTAGCCACTTCTCCCGTATTTTCATCGCCAAATGAGAATTCATTTGGCGATTATTATAAAATAAAATATGTAAAACTCAACACGACACAATTGCATTTCCGCCATCATACCAATAGGGGAGGAGAAGCTGGAATATTTCGTCAATTCTACAAATAGCTAATGATAGCATGTAACAAAAACAGCTTTGTAATAAAAAGAAAATTTCAGTTGTTTGTTTTAAATGCGCTTGAACTGCAATACAAATCGAGGAACTCATTCTTTCCAGACAAAAAATGGGTAACTAATAATTAACTGTAATTCATGAAATATTTTTAAAATCACAAAAAATGTTCATTTTTTTTGTCTTTTAATGCAAATAATACAAAAAAAGAAAATGTATCAAGAGTAATAAAAGTTATTCATTCGTCATTTGTCATTTATTTTTAGATCTGAAAAAGTACTAAATGTCATTTAGTATAAATTTTGGTGAGCTTAAAAACTCAATGTAACATCATTTTCTATGAAATAAAACAAGAACCAGATTTCTAAGAGAAGTAGTTTTCACTTAATGGAAGAAAAACAAAATTTTTTCGGCAAAAATCGCAAATTTTCAAGAATTTAACCTCAATGAGGCACGGATTAATGTTAACATTATCCCGAACTTTGCCAATCTCATTTTTTAACTAATTGCAATTAACTTTTAGGAGGGTCCCCCCTAAGATAAGAATAAGATAAAAATAAATTTTCTCCATTTATCTTGGAACCACTTTAATGAAGACTTTTATCTTATTTCTCGTCTAGGCTGAATTTCTTCCCCATCGTCACTAAAAGCGCTGTGATCGCATTCACGTTACGCTCTATGGAAGTGTCCCATCTTTTTAATCTATGCGTGACTATCTTTCTGCTTCTGGCTTTCGCAATTTCCGTCTAGACAGAATGGCGATGTTACAGGCCAAACCCGATTTTAGGCCAAATCGGTCTATCCTAATGCCCATCGGATAAACTAGCTTTTCCTAGGCCAAACCGGTTTATCCTAACGCCCATCGGATAAACTAGTTTTCCCTAGGCCAAACTAGTCTATCCTAAGGCCCATAGGACAAACTAGATTTTCCTAGGCCAAACTAGTTTGGCCTAACTCTTACAGGATGTACTAGTTTAGACTGCTGTTTATGGGTCTGAACTAGTTTATCCTAGGCCGATCTAGTTTATCCTAGGCCAATTCAATTTGGCGTGATTTTATGGAATTCAATGACCGCCTCAACGCCAACATTCTTGTTTGTCCTAGGCTGATCTAGTTTATCCTAGGCCAATGTAGTTTTACGTGCTTTTTGTTCACGGGCGTCAAAGCCAGAGAAATAATCGGCTCACAGCTTATATATGTACGCATGTATGTACGTATGTACGTAGGTATGTGCGTAACGCAATAACTCCTGATACAAATAATGTAATTTGACGTGTTCCTATCTCATCAGACTACCAAAGCCCGAGAACTAATGTGCCCGTAAGTTCTGTATCTATGTATGTACGTAAGTACGTAACGCAATAATTCTTGACAGAAACACTCGATTTGCATCAAACATTCAATATAGGTTTATTATTATGAGGGGGCTTTTCTGGTTAATTTGGGTGGTCATTGGAGAAGAATAAGTGGGGGGGGGGAGAGAGAACTAGAGGCTGATTCACCTCTTCCCTCTTAATTCAAATAAATGGATTTCCATGCATAATTAGCATATTTTATCCAAATTTTTGATAGAGGAGCATTTTTTTGAGGCGCCTCCATGATTAGTTGTGGGTGTTCATCGTTTAAATTTAAAGGGAGGGGATAATAGGGGTAACGTCCCATAACTTATATAAATGCTTTTTTCACGCAAAATTTACTAATTTGCTTCAAATTTTAGAAATAAATTCATTCTGGTAAAGCGCTTAACCTAATTAGTTTTGTGGGTCAATTGAATAATAACAATGGGAAGAACGGGGGGGGGGAATCCCGCCTAATTTTGACAAATGGGTTTTTCATGCAGAATTAACCTATTTGCTGCAAATCTGGCATTTGTTCAGTCTGATGAAGCACTTCACTGATTAATTTTGATGGTTTGTCGGTTAAATATAAGGGGAAAACTTACAATTTATTTCCTTCTTTAAATTAGATAAATTGGTTATAATACAGAATTATCCAATTTGCTTAATATTTTGGACTTGAATTTATTTGATCAGGCGCTTCTTTAATTAATTAATTTGGGTTTTTTCTTTTGATTAAATATAATGGGGTAGTGGACGTTTTATCCAAGGGCGGATCCAGCCCAACCACCAGGGGGGGGTCACAACTTTTGGCAGATGATTTAATGAAGCAATTTTAAAATACAGTAAATCTTGTGAAAACGGAATTACGATAAAAAAAATAGCAAATTTCACCGATCGGGCATGAAAAAATCGCTAATTTTGTCGATTACGCACGGAAAAATCACGAATTTTGTCGATCGGACGCGAAAAATCTCAGATTTCGTTTATCGGGAAAGGAAAAAAGTCTACATTTTTTTATAATACTTGAAAAAATTGCAAATTTTGTTCATATGTTGCAGAAAAGTCGCCTGTTTTGTCTGTTTACCGCGCGAAAAAAACGCGAATTTCGTTGACCGAGCGCGAAAAAATCGAATATCGTCAACTGTACATTGGAAAATCGCGAGTTTTGTCTATCGGCCTTCGAAAAATCTCGAATTTTGTCTGTATGTCTCAGAAAAATCGCGAATTTTGTCGATCTGGAACAAAAAATCGCAAATTTCTTTAATAAGGCACGAAAAAATCCCAATTTTGTCGATCGGCTTCGTAAAAAGCGCGAATTTATTCGATCGGGAACGGAAAAATCGCAAATTTTGTTGATTGGGAATAAAAAATCGCGAATTTCGAGTTGATATGGAACGCAAAAGTTGCCGATTTCGTGAATCGGGAAAGAAATTATCGCGAATGTAGTCGATTGTTTTCGTAAAAAGAGCGATACGGGCGATTGGGTACGAAAAACTCGCGAATTTTGTCGAATCGGTACAAAAAAATCGCTAATTTCGTTGATAGGGCAAAGAAAAATCGAAGATTTTGTCGATGATGCACGGAAAAATGGAAAATTTTTTGAGCGGCTCCAGAACAATAGCGAGTTTTATCAGTTTATCGCGAGAAAAAAATTACAGATTTCATCAATTTACGGCGGGGAAAAAATGCAGATTTCATCAGCCAGTTAAGAATCGCGAATTTTATTGTTCGGTGCGGTATTTCAGGGACCAAGAACGGATAAAGGCGCGAATCTCGTCAATTGGGCACGCAAAAATCCCGAATATGGTCGATGGCTTTCGTAAAAAGCCCGAATTTATTCGATCAGGAACAACAAAATCGCTTTTGGTAGGGCACGGAAAAATTGCGAATTTTGTCGATCGGGAACGAAAAAGTCGCAAATATGGTCGATCAGTTTCGTAAAAAGCCAAATACAGTCGATCGGCATGAAAAACTAGTCGTTGGGGGCCACCGTAATACTTACCCATCATGGATATGTATATTAAAATAAAACATGTGAAAACTATTTATACAATGCATTGCAGTTCATAAACAAAATTTAAATATTGTTAATATACATAGTAATGCTTTACTAAAGAACTGCTGATGTACTAATTTCGACAAATTATATAAAACGCCAACCTACTCAAGTAGTACCGAACTGCGTAAAAGAAACAGCCTTATAACTCCAAAATAATAATTCTATTAACTAACAATTAACTGTGTCGGATTAAGCGTCTCATTTCCAATTAAAATATACCTCTGAATTGAAATTTGAATGAAATACAGGGTCATGAAAAATCGAAGAATGTCAACAATGTCGAAGAGATGAAATCGAAAAAATGTCGAAGAATCGACAACTAATAATCCGATCGATTTCGTTCTATATGCAAAATGTGTGTTAATTTATTGCCTTTTACGTCCATTCCTTAAAACAAAAAAATTCGAAAATTTTTACATGCCTTTCATCAGAACGAATTTTTCGAGGGTCCGAAAAAAATAGTTCCGGATAATCGAGGTTGCTGATATTAAATAGACTTCGTCCCATTCTTACATACTAACTACATACAAAATTTCAAGTCTCTATCTCAATTTGTTCGGGAGATAGAGCGTTTACAGACAGACAGACTGACAGACGGACGGCAATTTTTTTTTCTAAAAATATGATTTTCTGAATCTCCATTATCTTAAACGTGTAAATCCGTCAAAAAAAAAATTTCGATTTTCAAAACGATTGCAAGACTTACCCTATACTACGTATGATGGGTAAGTAAAATCGAGAATTACATTGATATGGCGAACAAAAATTGACAATTCCATCGATCGGGAAAGAAATTATCGCGAATATGGTCGATCGGCTTCGTAAAAAGCACGGATTCGGGCGATCGAATACAAAAAAAAACTCGCGAACTTTCTCGATTCGGGACGAAAAAATCGCTAATTTTGTCGATGATGCGCGGAAAAATTAAAAAAATTTTTGAGCGGTTGAAGAAATTTCATCGAACAAGAACGGGAAAATGTGCTAGTTTCGTGGATTGGGCACGGAAAAATCATGAATTTTGTCAACCAAGTGAAAAAAAATCGCAAATTTCGCAGACCATTCGTGGAAAATTTTCAAATTTCGTCGATCACACCCAAAAAATCGTGAATTTCGTCGATTAGGCATGGAAAAATGGTGAATTTCGTGGATCGGCTTCGCAAAAATCGCGAATTTCACCGATCGAGTGCGAAAAAATCGTGAATTTTGCTAATCAAGTGAAGAAAAATCGCAAATTTCGCAGACCATTCGTGGAAAATTTTCAAATTTCGTCGATCACACCCAAAAAATTTTGCGTTCCTGTTTTAGCCCTTTTTACTTACACTGTACATCCCTCTTTGAAGAGCTCCAGGGGTGGGGTCATGACCCCCATGACCCACCCCTTGGATCCGCCACTGGTTTTATCGCCTTCCTTAAATTAGATAAATGGATTTTTATGCAGTTTTATCCGATTTGCCGTAAACTTTGAATATAGTTTTTTTTCTTTGATAAGGCGAATCCCTGAATTGTTTTGAGGGTTTAATGATTAAGTGTAAAGGGAGGAATGGGGATTGCCCTCCTTAAATCAGATGACTGTTTTTTGAGCAGAATTGTATAAAATTGAACTCTGATTTGCTTCAAAGTTTGGATAATTGTTTAATTTTATAAAGAGAATCTGTGATTAGTTTTGGGGGTTCAATGGTTAAGTAAATTGGGGAAAATGGGAAAAAGTAATCCAACTTACTTTATTTTTCGAGGGTGTTATTCTTTAAAAAAAAATAAGGCTGTAATGCACAATTAGTGTAAACAGCCTGTGAATGCAAAGCTATCAATTTAATTTGGCAATATTCTTTTTAATATTGATCCCGACTATTGCTCCATAGCTAACCTTGTGCAAAGTAGTTTTGTCATCACCCCTATATAATGTATTTTATTCGAAAGGTTGTAGAATACTGTCGGAGGTTTGCACGGGCCGGAATTTCGAGGCCCGGACCCCGCCTTCCCGAAAGAAAGTTATTTTGCCGTGACCCGGTGTAAAAATTAAAAGTTCAGCCCGAGTCCTGCCTGTACAAAAATCACTGAAGAGAGACTCAGTCCAGCTCAATCTGGCCCTACTCAATTTCTGCAAAAAATTCAGATTTTACTTAACATACAATTAAGATTCCTTTAAAAATTACTGCATACATATTTAAGGGATAAATTTACAATGTATTTTTAAATTACAGTGTGTTCACAGAATGGTAAATACACAATGTATTATTGATTTAGATTCTTAAACCTTTCACTATGCAAATAGGGATTCATTAAATATTTAATGTAGTTTAGAATAAAAGAAAAAAAGTAAAGTTATAAACATCATAACTATTGAATCTGTTCAGTAAAAAGTAGATTTATGAATATGTTCCTCTGCCATTCTTTAAGGCTTTTCTCAAATCCAAAATAGCTACAGCCTAACACATTTAAGAACTAATTCATTTTCGGAAATGCATAAGTTAACAGGAATTCTCACTCAGAAAATATGTAATCGAATGGCGTTAACCATTTTTTCATAAAAGCGATGTACCTTTGAGAAAATACTATTAAAGCCTACGTTTTGAATCGAATTTCCGCTTACGACTTAGCGGAAAAGAAAAACTTGACGCCGTGACAAAAATAGCTTATATCTTGACAGGTAATTAATTTCTCAAAAATGGAAAACGCTGTTCGATTCCAAATTATGTCCAGCTCCGATCTGGCTCAAATATGCAAAATAAATAAATAAATAAATAATAATAATAACAATAAAGGCAAGTCTGATCTCAGATGGCACGAGTCTGCAGAAAAAAAAAATAAGCAAACACCATGTCCAATGCATCATGTCTCTACGGTGGAAATGTTAAATTTCTATATTGATGTTATAAGCAATGACTCTTTACTCACATTTATACTTATTCTTGTGAAAGACGTGTTTTTACCTGCCAAACCCATTTTCAAGCCAAATTAGATTTTATCCTAACGCCAATTGGATAAACTAGTTTTTCCCACACCAAACTTGTTTATTTAAATGTCCATAGGATGAACTAGTTTTTCCTAGGTAAGAGGGTAATCCTTCATTTTTTCCTTCATGCTTAACTTTAAACACCCAAAACTATTCAGGGAATCATCTTATCAGAAAGAACCTGTATCCACAATTTGAAGCAAATTCGTCAATTCCGCGTAAAAAACCATTTATCTAAATTATGTTTTGTACCCTACATTGTCCTTTCTTTTAGACTTAAACAATAAAAATCCACAACTAATCACGGAGGCGCCTTTTCACAAAAATCCTATACCTAAAATTTTAAATGAAAATTGATAATTCTGCATTTAATAAATTAACGGTGGAGGATTACTAGCCTCCCGTTCGGCCCCCTTTATTCTTATCCAATGAATTCCCAAAATTAGTCAGAAAAGTACCTTATCAGAATGAACCTACATTCAAAATTTAAAGCAAATCGGATATCTCTATCAAGAGTTATCGCGTTACGTACATATGTATATACATACATGCATGCATATACAGAGCCTGTAAGCCCATTATATCTCTGGCTTTTACGACCGTGAGCTAAAAACATGTAAAACTACATTGGCCTAGGATAAACTAGATCAGCCTAGGACAAAGAAGAATGTTGGCGTTGACGCGGTTATTGAATTCAATAAAATCACGCCAAATTGAATTGGCCTAGGATAAACTAGTTCAGACCAATAAACAGCAGTCTAAACTAGTATATCCTTATAGGAGTTAGGCCAAACTAGTTTGGGTTAGGAAAATCTAGTTTGTCCTATGGACCTTAGGATAGACTAGTTTGGTCTAGGAAAAACTAGTTTATCCGATGGGCGTTAGGATAAACCGGTTTGGCCTAGGAAAAACTAGTTTATCCGATGGGTGTTAGGATGGACCGGTTTGGCCTAGGAAAAACTAGTTTATCCGATGGGCGTTAGGATAGACCGGTTTGGTCTAGGCCAATCTAGTTTGGCCTAAAATCGGGTTTGGCCTGCACAGCATGATTACACAATGATTATATGGATTACATGGGATTTTACGTGATTACACTAAGATTTCTTTGATTATCACTGATTACATGTGATGACAGGATTACGTATGATTAACCCAAGATTACAGTAAGATTTCACTGATTACAGGAACGGTTATACGAGATTATACTCCATTGAGAGACCCCTCGGTGACTCTTCCTTGGTAGGGCCAAGGATATCTTAGACTTTTTTTTAACATCAGTCTATTTCTGAATTTATTAATGGCACTTTAAAATGATAGATTTCTTCGAGGATTCTTTCTTTCCATCTTCTGACATTTCATTTTTTAGTATAATTTTATTCATTATTAAATTTAACAAGAATTATAATTTTATTGAAGTACATTTTAATCCCTTTTATTTCCTTATGCATAATGTTTTATTTAATGTATTTTTAATTTTCTATAAAAAAAAATTAAAAAAATTAGGAGCAAAAACATCGATTGTACTTGATGTGTCTAAACACAAACAAAGTAATCGTAATCGATAATTAAAGTTGCATGACATCCGTGTGTGACTGTTAGTATATTCCGAAAGTAGTTCTTAGATATGTAACACTTCTCTTCACATCTGTTACCTTATCATAATTTGACTTTTTTTTTTTTTAATTTGGCCATTTTATTCATTTATTTCATAATGACGAATTCATTCTCTAAGTTTGTGAGTAAAATTTCTGAAAAAACTACTATTCCCCCAGAAAAAGTTAGCTTATGTATGGTCAGTGCAGTTTGCGTATTATATGCTACCAGAGTTGGATTTCCTATGCTTGCAAAAACAATCAAAAGCTTAAAAAATCGAGCGACAGAAGCACAGCATCAAATATCTTCGACAAGTCCACAAAAAAGTGCTAATAGTTCTTCAGGCAGTGAAGATGAACTTGCTGAAGAAACAAACACTACTGAGGATGAAAAAAATGTGGACAACAAACGGGAATCAAAAGATAGTATTTACGATTTAAAAAACTTTCCAGCTTTCAATAAAACTTTTTTAAGCCAATTAATGAAGTTGATTAAAATCATGATACCCAGTGTTTGGAGCATTGAAGCAGGTTTATTGATGCTTCATACATTTTCATTGATTCTGAGAACATTTTTATCTGTGTACGTTGCTAAGTTAGAAGGTTGTGTAGTCAAATTTATTGTTCGGAAAGACATTCAAATGTTCACTGTTGAGTTAACTAAGTGGTTATTAATTGCACTTCCTGCTACTTTTATAAATAGTCTTATTCGATTTTTAGAAAGTCAACTCGCTCTTGCTTTCCGTACCAGATTAGTTCGTTATGCATATTCTTTATATTTTAAAAATCAGACTTATTATAGAGTCAGCAACTTGGATGGACGTTTAGAAAATGCTGATCATTGTTTAACTGAAGACATTACTTCTTTTGCTCAGTCTATTGCTCACTTGTACTCTCATATTACTAAACCTTTACTTGATCTCATTATAATTAATTTCACATTATTTAAAATGGCTAGCAATATGGGATCATATGGAATGTCAGGACAAGTATTTGCAGCTGCCGTAGTTACTGTTACTGCTCATATATTACGTAAAGTCACTCCTAAATTTGGCAAATTAGTTTCAGAGGAAGCTAAACGCAAAGGATACCTAAGATTTGTTCATTCACGTCTTATAACAAATGCCGAAGAAATTGCTTTTTATGGTGGTCATAAGGTATGTACCTTTTTAATTATTTACATTCTGCTTTCTATTTTTTTCTTTTTAATTTAAATGTATAACTAGCAAAAGCCATGCTTTGTTTGGATTTGCGAAGCATTATTTTATAAAGCATATATTTGAAAGTAACAACATATTTAATATTATTTTTGCATCTTTATTAAACAAAAACGTTATTTTATGTTTTTGCGCATTTTAATTCTACAAATGTAAATTCAGCCAAATAATTATCAATTTCCTAGGAATTTTTTATTTATGATGTAAGACTGGCATAAAAAAATATTTTCAAAGCAAACTTTTACAAATATTTTTAAATTTTCAACTAAAAAATCTTTTAAAGATTTTTTTACAATTTCTAGTAGCCACTGGTGTTTTTCAAAGTTGTTTGAAATATGCATGTTTACAATCTTTGTGATTAACATCAAATAATCTTTGATAGCTATTTTAGAATAATATATTTGAAGAGAGCTTGAAGAAAGTTACTTCTTCAAAATCCTATTTTCTGGAAAAACATTTGAAATCTGCTCTCGTCGATACTATGAATTTTTAACTGTAAAACTTTTTATTCTAATTTCTTCGTTTTTATACATGTTAGTGCATGAGAATTTTTGATATTGTAGAATTTTTCGTAAGGAAAATTTCTATTGAATGCTTAATTTTGAAGGATTTTCACTCTTGACAACGTTACGTACGTTATTAAGCCAACTGGTGCCTATATATCCTCAATATCTACAACTGCTTCATCTAATGTTAAACCTTGGGATTTATGAATTGCAACAGCAAAAGCTAACTGCAGAAGAAATTCTTTCCTTTAGCAATTTATGCTTCCATTTTTCCAGAATTCAATTATTGGGGGAATTGGTACGCACCAATTCTTATAAGTTATATTACTGTAGTATTCAAATTTATCCATGATTATTCGCGATATCTGGTCTGGTGGCTTGTGATTTTCTTTAATACGTGCAACAAAGTCTAAAGTCCCGTTCACTAAACCCTTTTCGGTCCACAAATAAGAACGTAACATTACTTTCGATACAAATGATAAAGTAAGAAATGGTTGAAGTCCATTTGTCATTTCTGAATCGGCCAACTTTTCCTTTAGTACATTTATAAAGAGCTTGAATCGAGGCAACAAGTTTACGCAATTCTTTTAGATTTTCATTTATATAACAAATTTAACAATTAATTTTATTTGTTTACAATTCTTTTGTTGCCACTTTACAAAAAAAAAAAAAAAAAATCCATAATACAATTTTTTTTTTTAAATGTTTAAGTGTCATCTGTGCAAACGATTTTGCTGAATAATGAAAACATATTTTATTTATTAAATTAATCATGATTCTATCTATAAATACTTACTCTATGATTTATATTTTTTTTCTGAAAATATGCGCGTTCCATTTTTTATTTATTTGCTAAAATGCGTCCGTATTGGAAATGCATGTAAAATAAATAAATGCATGTAAAATATTTTTTTAACGTTTTACTGTAAAAAAAATTATATTCTGCAAATCTACAGATCATATTTTATTTTTGTGTTTAATTTGAAGTCAAAATATTGAATAGTTTTTTTGTAAAGTGTACGACAAATTGTAATTTGAGTGGCCTAGTTGAGGATTCGCTTCGCTCATCCTAATGACTGAAATAATTATAGTGATACTGTATAAATTAATCTTCCGTAATGATTCAAAGGATATGTATCTCAAATTATGTATCATATGAGGAATGATGTTGGAACATTTGATGTTTGTGTGCAATGAATTTTGGGTCAGCAGTTGAAGTACATAATCAAAGCTACCAAATTTTCACTTTAAGTTATTTTTAGGGTTCCGTATTTATAAAGTGAAAACAGAATCATTATAAAATCATTCTTGTGTCTGTCTGACACAGACCTTATACATTATGAAACATACGACAGCTCAAATTAGGGGAAGAAATAAAGATTATTGATTCCCATATTTACAGATTATTAAACATTTACAAATATATTTAGAGGATGGGGGGGAAGGGTAGTTAAGTAAGTTACTTGAAAAAAAACAAAAAATCTTTCCTTTGTGTATCGTATGGGGTATTTTGTAAAAGCTTTTTTTATGCTAAACTCAAAAATATATGTCTTTTAATTTTAGGTGTTATATTTTCAGAGAGATTGAAGATATAGTGAAAAAATATGTTCCCCCATTTAATTCTGAATCTACTGAAACTAAAATTATGAAAAAATTAGAGGTTTTAGATGTTACTTTAAACCTTGCAGGAAAACTATAGGGATTATGCTAGGTCGCATAGTTGTTGAAAATAGCACATTTTTCTGTTACACACAAATTTCAATTTGTGTGCATTGAAAAATGATGTTGAGGTACGTTGGGAGTATCTATTGTAGAATTATAAAAGCATTGATGATAATCATTTTTTTAAAAATTCGTCAATAATTAACCAAGGTATTAACCTTTAAAGACAAAGACAATTTGGATATATATATAATGATGGGGGTGGCATACTCATGGGTGCAAGTTTTTCCGTCCTGAGACGAAATTCCGTCTTTAAAAAATTCCTGAAGATGGAAACGAGATGGAAAAATCTCTGAGGACAGAAGTAGATCGCGAAAAACACACATTTTTCTTCAAAGGATCGCGAAAAAAAAACATGATTTTCGTGAAATGATTGCGGAAAAAAGTGCTGTTTCTGTCAAAGGATTACAAAAATAGACACGTTTGTCGTCAAAGGCTTGCAAAAAAATGCTCTATTTCTGTCGAAGGATCGCGAAAAACACTATTTTTGTCAAAAGATCGCAAAAACAGCACTATTCCTGTTAAAAGATAGTGGAAAAGATGAGTTTTCAGTCAAAAGGTTATAGAAAAAAATGCAATTCCTGTCGAAGAATCCCGAAAAACATGCCATTTCCGGTCAAAGAATAGTACTGCTTGACCAGGTTCTAAAGATCTGTCTTGGCATACTGCCAAAATAATGGGCCTTTCTGAAGGTATGAAAGCATTAAGGGGAGACGAAATTTCTCTCCATTCCCAACAAAAGCAATTCTAGGGGAACTCCCTTTTCATTGCTCTCAGACCTATTATCAAGAATAGACTCGCCTCACTCAGACCTGTTTCTCACATGACCGGTCTTTAATGCTTGATTCAGCAGTAAACAATGCAATTTCTGTCAAATAATCGTGGAAAAAAATGTGAATTTAGTCAAAGAATCGTGGAAAAGACGTGAATTGTGCCAAAAGATCGAGAAAAAGACGCGATTTCCATCAAATGATAGAAAACAATTCCACTATTTTCATCAAATGGTTGCAGGAAAAACGTAATTTCTGTTCAAGGATCACAAAAAAAGACGTGATTTCTGTTCAAGGATCATGAAAAAGACTCTATTTCTGTTCAGGTATTGTGAAAAAAACTATTTCTGTCAAACCATTTTGAAAAAGATGCTATTTCCGGTCAAAGAATACAAAATAGCTACAATTTTTATCAAAAGATCTCAATAAAGATGTGAATTTAATCGAAGGATTGTGGAAAAGACGCAAATTTCACCAAAAGCTCAAGAAAAAAAAAGTGATTGCCGTAAAATGATTGGAAAAAAACCCTACGATTTATCACAAAGAAGATGCATTTTCTGTCCAAGGATCACAAGGAAAAATTTCGCCAAAAGATCGTATAAAATACTTAGATTTCATCGAAAAATTGCAGATTTCAGCTGAAAACCATAGAAAAATCACAAATTTTGCCTAAAAGCCATAGAAAAATTGCAAATTTCGACTAAAAATAGTAGAAAATTGCAAGTTTTGGTTTAAAATCATAGAAAAGTTGCAAATTTTATCAAGATTGAGGGGGGGGGGGGAAACTAATTTCATCTGATGGTCTTGGAAAAAACACAAGTTACATGTGTATGTACTCACTCAGTGGGGAGGGAGGAGGATCAAAACGTTTTCAGTCTTGGCAAAATTTCAAACTTGCACCCATGGGCATACTCTGCAACCATCATCTTTTAAAGCCTAGCTAATACCTTTTAATAATATAGTGTTGAATTTAGACACATTTTCTCGAGGAAGAACTTTTGTGGCTCCAGGGGGGGAAATTGCAATTTTGGACCATTAAAACACAAAATCTTAAATTTTCCTTGTGGAATGTCCCCCCCCCCTCCCTTTCCAAGGTCACCCCTGAATTCAAAACATTAGTGTAATGAAATAGATAGTAGCAGTAGAAAAACAGTAAACCTCATACTATTGCAAACATACTAATTTAATTAGAATTAATCACACAAATCAAGGTTCACACACATAAGAAATAAAAAAAAGAAAATTATCCACTTTAGTAGCAGGATTTCTTTTTAAGCAGAACCCATAAAATTTAAAAATTTTAAGGATCCCAAATGGGAACCTAAATGAAAAGCATATGAAAAATGTAGGTTCTGCAAAAAAATTATGTGAGTATTTTGGTGAAATTTGCCGTTTTATGGATATTTTTTGATGAAATTTTCCATTTCTACTCAAATCTTTTGGCAAAAGTTCTGTTTTATCAAAATCTTTTGGCAAAATTTGTTTTATTGTGATTTTTTGATGAAATTTGGCATTTAAAAAAATTTTTTTTAGTGAAATTTGTAGCTTTTTCATGAATTTTTGATAAAATTTTTGTTTGACGAAATTCAGGCTTTTTCTGTAATATTTTGATTAAATTATGCATCTCGCAAGCCACTTAAGAACTATTTTTTGTGTCCCGTCTTCGATTTTTTGGATAATTTACGCATTATAACGTGTCCATGGCATGGATGCCACAACGTATTGTTAGGTTCCCTTCTGGGAAACTGAGTAAAAAAAATATACATTCCCAGAAATGATTTCCGAGTTCCTTGGTATCCTAGCAACGCTAATTTTGAGCCCTGTTAAAGCATTATTTGCCTTATTTAAAGCAAAAGTTTATTTTGGATATAACGGGAGCGGCTACTATGTTACAAAATTTTTGGTATTAAAATGTCTAATTTCTTTTTTATTCCTTATGTTTATATACCTTTTATAAATACTATGGTGTTTGAACAGGACTCAAAAATTAAGAACATTTTAAAGTTTCCAGCTGGGAACCCACATGAAAAAATATAGGTTCCCAGAAAAATTTGTGTGAGTATTTTGATGAAATTTTCTGTTTTATCTCAATTTTTTGGTAAAAATTGCTATCTTTTTCATCAGAGTTCATTCTAGGATTAAGGGCAGGCAGGGTGCGTTTTCCCACAAAATGTCATTTTGGGGAAAAAAAGGACACATTAAAGCAAATATAAATAATCAACTAATTAATCTCTTCTCCCCTACCCCATCCCTCAAAAAGTATTTGCTACTTCCCCTTTAACCTTCCTAACATTTTGCAGTGACAATATAAAATAAACCTCTTAATTTCCCTTTCTAGAATTTTATATTTCCCCAGACCGTAATTTTTACACGTTTTGAAGTTATTTATTTTTTGCATTAAAGCTGCGGCGATTTTTTTTTTTTTCTGCAACTGAATGAATTTTCCACTAAATTTTACAATTCCTGTTACTAAAAATTAAAGTTGAAAGAATGTCTGATCGACCTCTATACAACGCATACGACAAGGGGAAGAAGACACAGAGAAAACTACGCTCGGCGTGAAGTATCAATTTGTCCCCCCCCCCCCCCTCGCTACTCAACTTTTTCTTATAACAAGCTAAAAAAGATCTTGGTACTACAAATGTGGCGCCCCCTAAATCCTCCCTCCTCCCACACGGCAATGCAGACTATTTGAATATAACCTGGATGGAAATAAAGGACAAATGTGTTCATCCGTAACGTTGACGTCGTTTGATGTCGGCAACAGCATGCAGTTAAATTTTGCTTTCACTGTATTTTTAAAATTTCTTTTCAATTTTCAATTTGTCCCCCCCCCCCTCGCTACTCAACTTTTTCTTATAACAAGCTAAAAAAGATCTTGGTACTACAAATGTGGCGCCCCCTAAATCCCCCCTCCTCCCGCCTTTCGCACGGCAATGCAGACTATTTGAATATAACCTGGATGGAAATAAAGGACAAATGTGTTCATCCGTAACGTTGACGTCGTTTGATGTCGGCAACAGCATGCAGTTAAATTTCGCTTTCACTGTATTTTTTAAATTTCTAAGCATAGCAAATTATCATTTTTTACCTCGACAAATAGAGAAAAAGATGCACTCACAAATACAATTATTTTCAAAACTGTACTGCAATTAAGTTGAAAATTATATCGCATTATTTTAAAAGAATTTTCAAGCATGAATTTTTAAAAATCATCTATCGTGCATAGAGATTATGAAAGATAAATCAGTTTGCATTTAAGTTAAGAGGCTATTTTAGTCAACCCAAATGACCTGTTGTCTAATGATAATCATATGTGACATCAATCTATACAAAGACTCTACTTTTACTTTTTTGATTGTGATTGCAGATTTTTTTTAATGAGGACACTTTCATTTTCATAATTGGTTTCGAAAAATGAAAGCATTCTCATAAAAAAATCTGCAATCAAAATTGAAAAAAGTAAAACATGGCCTTACAGATCGATATCAACTATCCAATGAAAAAAATAAATAAATACTACATAAATAAATAAGCATATTAAAATGCAAAAGAAATATCTTTATAAAGTTTTTTTATAGCATTAGGATTAGGGGCATTTTCCTGATTAAATGAGGCAAAAATTTCTGTTTTTAAAAACCAATGATAAAAGATTAAAAATTCTGTAAAAGACACTTGTCGCAAAAAGGTAAGTATATCCAGCTCAGCATTTGTTTCTGGCAGATATTTCATAATTATTTTTTAAATTCATGAGAAAATAAAACAAGTAAGACAGTAACATAACAGACATGTAATCAAATTACGCGTCCAAACAATTGAAAGAATCTGAATTAAAAAGTCTGCTGTAAATAACCAAATCTTTAGTGTTTTTATACATTAACTTATACGAAAGTATCACTTTTAATAAATTTCAAAACTTAATTTGAATGTGAAATTGATACTTCAGAAAAAAAAAAAAAAAATTTTTTGGTTTTGTTAATAGGCAATTAAATATATATTAACCCCTTCGCGACGAGAGTCTTTTACTTAAGTTTTTATGTTTTGACACTGGATTTTATAAACAGAAATTTGTGCCTTATTGAATCGAGAAAATGTTATGATTTAATAAGACAAAGTTTGCTGTAAAATTTTACTGGTGGGGATAAACAAGAATTCTTAAGCCTTTTTGCAGCACATACATGTGTCGCTCATCCCCAAGGGGTTAATATTAAAAATAGTTTACCTTTGTGTTCTAAAATCTGAGGTCCGGGTTCGATCCCTAGTAAGTAAAAGAGTAAAAATAGTTTAACACTTTTAACATTCAATGTTCATCTTTTCAAAATTACTCTTTTTTTTTTCCGTTTACTGGAATATTTATTTCTTTTTCTTTCTTCAAAAATTCAGTTCATTACATTAATTTCAATAACATTGCAACTTAAAAAGAAAACAAAACACTTACCTACGTTTTCCTGGGAGATAGGATGACTTTTTGATCTATGGCTTTATTTTTTTTTTCCAAATTGTCTCATGTTAATGTCCCTCATTTTTTTCCAAAAGCATTAGCGCTGAATAAGGTCTTAAAAAAACTTTTAAAAAATTAACACATTCAACTAATTTTGGAACGAACTCTACAATTCTGATACTGGAACTGTTTTTACTGAAGCTGGGGAAATTTCCACCAATCGCTTTTGCTCCAATGAAAAGTGGGTATGTCCCCTCCCATAAAATAAAGGGGAGCAATTCCTTCATGCCTTTAAATATCCTAAACAGGGTTGGGTTTTTGACGTCAAAAACTGCTTTTGACATGACAGTGGTAAAAAGTGTTTTTACTGGTTTATTCCATCAAAAACCTATCATTTTCGATTTTCTTCCAATTTATAGTATAAGTGTAGCATACAATGCACTTCTAAATTGATTTTTCCTTGTTGTTCTTGTTATTAGAATTATTCACTATTATATTTGTTAAATTTATTTTGAAGAAGAGTATTTCTTAAGTAAGAAAAATTTTAAAATATTGTGTAAAAGAAAAAAAACAGTATTTCTCATAATTTCCTTTAAAATAGATTCTACTAACTGCAATGGACAATAATATTAGATGGTAATAAAAAGTTATTATAATTATTAAATAAGATTGAATTTATATTTTTAATAAAATACATGAAAATCATTTTAGAGATGAAAAAATGCTGTTATATAGTATGAAAATAGCTGTAAAGCATGGACTGGTCATTAAATAAATTTGAATATTCTTAGATATAGTATTTTAAAATGTATATCTTATGCATTTTATAAATGGTGGTTTTCATTTTCACTTTAATAAGCAGAATCTTAAAAATTTTAAATTAATAATATTAACAGTAAAACCTGATATCAGATGAAAGCTCTTAGACTTAAAATTTAACACAACAAAACAATATTTAAAAAAAGGATCAAAATGTAATTATTTATTTATTTATGTACCGTAACTTTTATTTGTTAACTGTGACTCCTTGTAGACCATTGCATCACTTATATTTTTAGATGTAAATTTTTATTCAAATAATCATGAAATATTTTTTCAATCAAAATTTATTAAAGCTATCATAAAGTCAGTCTGTTTATATCTTGTGTACATTTTATTTTAAATTATTTAGGTATTATTCAAAGTGAATTGAAACAAATAACTCATGAGTTATAAACTTCTTCAAAAAATATTTTTTTTTTTTTTTAGACTATGCCAAATAGCTTAATATTATTGTATAGATCTTCTAACATAAACATATACATACTAGTATTCTAAAATGCAAATTATTTGTTTTTATTAGATGGAGAGTCTTTAATACTGTAGTTTTTTTTATACTGAATATTTCATGTAAAATAATTTAATGCTAAAGATAAAATGAAAATTAATAAGAATTATAATGTAAAAACAAATTTTAAAAAACACGGGTTTTTGACAAAGAGGTTTTTGACATGATGGTAAAAACCATCATGCGTCAAAAACTTGCCAACCCTGATTCTAAAATGACCGAAAACAAGCACATTTTTACTTTTTCTGTTGCCTCAAATTGGTCGTAAATCTCACTGACAAACAGACGTCATTTACCAGTGCAGAAAGTTTTCAACATCTCTCTCTCTTTCCTTTTAGTAGTTTTATCTCTGTGATTCAGAAAAAGCCTCACAGTGAGGTAGAGCAAGGGAGTGTCCTACAATTGTACAGTACCTATCTTCGAATAGCTATAAAATCAGAGGGACAGGGGCAACTGTAATTTACAAATTATTTGGTTTACACCGAAAAATCTTTCAAACACTTGAATTTGATCCTTTTTTCAAAGAATTTACTTAAAACCAACTGACAGACAGAAAAATCTCAATTTTATTATTTTCAAACGAATTTATTAAATAAAATATTTTGTGAAGCACTGTGTGCAGGACTTCAGGATCGTGCGGGCAAGTTCAATATTTTCAAATTACACCCCTTCAACCCATAGAATAAAGAATAGCAGCATATTCTAAGGCTATTACTTTCAGATATAGACTCTTTAAAAAATTAATATAGTTTAAAATAAAAGGAAAAATGCGGTTAGAATATTATAATTTTTGAAGCTGTATATTAAAATAGTTTATAAAATGTTTCTCTACTAGCTGATCCATCCATCATTGTCCGAGCGTGGAAAAGAGAAAAAAAATCATGATTCAAAAAGCCTTTAAAAAATGCTGTATAGTTTCTGAATAATTTTGAATATTTCCAAAATATACTATAATGGACTTAAAGACTGAAATGGGATTCCTTTTACTAATGTTTAAAAATTATGAAAAAAAATGATAAAAGGGAAAATTTATTTTAAAAGTTAAAGGAACAAAATTTATTATATTGGGGAGAAGGATTAAAGCAGTTGATTTTAATCACAATTATCTTTAAAATGTTAAAAAATAACTGCATACCACGCAAAAACTCTAAAAAGCAAAAAAAAAAAAAAAAAAAAAAAAAAAAAATATATTGCTACGAACTTTGAATAAACTTTTTTGAAAAGAGAACAAAATTTATGATATTGAGCTAAAAGATTAAATCTGGATTTTTCTTACTAACAGAGAAAAATCATTGCAGAATTCTAAAAAACGCTAAAAATCCCATTAGAAATTCAAAAAATGCAGAGGACAACATTTATTATAGAAAGCCTGGAATATCATTGACGCCGAATTTTTATTTTTTAAAGCAGGAAAAAAAAAAAAAAAAAAAAAAAAACGAAGAAAGCGAAAAGTCACAACAAAAGTCTTTAAAAGATCAAAAATCTAGAGAGTAAAATGTACTAAATTAGGCAAAAATTTGAAACCGAATTCCTTTTTTTTAACCTTATATTTCTTATTCCTTTATCGCCTGCCCCGGATCCTTTATTTTTTTACGGCCTTGCCTGTTTGAAAATTTACTTTCATTTTGCCATGCTGCCCTTTTCCTTAAAACTGTTCTCAAATTCAAACTAACTACTTTCTAATAAATAATACGGAATGATTTTCACCAAAAAGTAATAAGCGGCAATTTATACGAAAGTCTAATGGAATCTAAAGTTTCAACAGATTTCAAGCATTAGTTTTTGAGCTAGAGCACCCATAATACGGAGCTAGAGCACCCATAACCACCCCTGATAGGGAAGAAATATTATCATCGACATTGTTTATTTGAAAATTTTGTCACTTTTTTAAATAAAAATATCACAAGGCCCCACTTCTTTTCCATGTTTTTTACATTATATTCACCTACTGTGTGACATATTTTGTTTTATTTTACTGTTGCGCTTATTTAAAATAACATTAAATGTTGCAGATTTTGAAATTTTTGAATATTTAACAGGTTATATCTGCTAACAGCAACAATATCTCGGTACAATACTACATCATTTTGCTTGTCCTAGTAGTACACTTTCATATTCTATAAGAAAAAGTTTGGGGTACTGTTGCTTAAATAAGATATTAAGTGCAAAAAATGGACAAAAACGTCATTTTGACTGTATTTTGTGGCAACATAACAATGTAAATTAACAATGCCCCATGGAAACAAATAAATTTTAATAAGTAAGTATGGTTATACTAACAGTTTATGCCAAAATAATTTTGGGGATGTTGTTTCTTGCGAGAGATATAGTGCTCTAAATATACCAGCATTTCACTTTTCACGAAAAATGACATTCACAACCTTGAACTTTGATATTTTCTATAGAAAAGAGGAAATTTTTTCAAATGAATCAAATATGATCTAATTCAACATATAAAAAATCAAAAAATAAACTATCAAAACATCATTTCTTTGTCTGAATTTCAAAATAATGACTCTTAAAACAACCTGATTTTTGTCACATGATAACATACGTATTTATGAATCAATTTGGATGTAACTTGGTGTGTACATAGTACATAAGAAAGCATGGGCCGGGTTTGTTAGCCAGTTCCATCTGCCATCATGTTTCAAATGGCGGCCATTTAAAAATTAAAAAAAAATTAATTTAAAATTAGGCCCAAGAATTTGAGAAATCGAAAAAGATTTTTCTTTTATGCATTTAACCTTGATACAAAGATTCCAGAGCATTTTTTGTTTTGTTTGTATCTTAAAAAATGGCTGAGTTATAGTACAATTAATTTCTAGTGTTGCTCACATTTTGAAATGACCTGATTCGTCCTTGTGATAACACGCATATTTATAAACCAATTTGGATGAAACTTGGTGCATACATAGTACATACCGATGTTTGGACCTAGTTTGTTGGCCTGTTCCATCTGTCTAATTTAAAAAAAAAAAAATTTTAATTTGGTGCAAAAAAATAAGAAATTAAAAAAGATTTTTCTTTTGTGTGTTTGACCTTGATACAACAATTCCAGAGCATTTTTTGTTTCATCTATATCTTGAAAAATGGCTGAGTTATATCACTTTCAATTTCCAGTGTGGTTGACATTTTGAAATGGTCTGAAATTTGTCATGCAATCATAGGCGTAGCGTCGGGGGGGGCCAGGGGGGGCACGTGCCCCCCCAATCATCTGTACCCGGGCGCCAGAGCAGAAAGCGTAGGGGCGCCAAATGAAGGCTTTTTTTTGTCTTTATATGCAAAAATTTATGTATATATATCGAATTTGAATGTCTCACAGCCTGAAACCATGCGATTTCTCTAGGGGTTGCAGAGGGGGCGCCAAATGAAGATTTTGTTTGTCTTACATACAAAAATGTATATGTATGGAATTTGCATAAAAAGTCTCACAGCCTGAAACTAAGGGATTTTCCTAGGGTTTGCAGAGGGGGCGCCAAATGAAGAGTTTGTTTGTCTTTACATACAAAAATGTACACGTATGGAATTTGCATAAGAATGTCTCACAGCCTGAAACCAAGCGATTTCCCTAGGGGTTGCAGAGGGGGCGCCAAATGAAGATTTTGTTTGTCTCACATACAAAAATGTATATGTATGGAATTGGCATAAGAATGTCTCACAGCCTGAAATCAAGCGATTTCCCTACGAGTTGCAGAGGGGGCGCCAAATGAAGATTTTATTTGTCTTACATACAAAAATGTATATGTATGGAATTTGCATAAGAATGTCTCACAGCCTGAAACCAAGTGATTTCTTTGGGGGTTGCAGAGGGGCCGCCAAATGAAGATTTTGTTTGTCGTTAAATGCAAAAATGTATATGTATGGAATTTGCATAAAAATGTCTCAGTCTGAAACCAAGCGATTTCCCTAGGGTTTGAAGAGGGGGCGCCAAATAAAGATCTTGTTTGTGTTTACATACAAAAATTTATATGTATGTAATTTGCATAAGAATGTCTCACAGCCTGAAACCAAACGGTGTCCCTAGGGTTTGCAGAGGGGGCGCCAAATGAAGATATTTTTGTCTTACATAGAAAAATTTATATGTATGGAATTTGCATAAGAATGTCTCACAGCCTGAAATCAAGCGATTTCTCAAGGGTTTGCAGAGGGGGCGCCAAATGAAGATTTTTTTTTTGTCTTTACATACAAAAATGTATGTGTGTGGAATTTGCATAAGAATGTCTCAAGCCTGAAACCAAGCGATTTCCCTAGGGGTTGCAGATAGGGCGCCAAATTAAGATTTTGTTTGTCTTTGCATTAAAAAATGTATATGTATGAAATTTGCATAAGAATGTCTCACAGCCTGAAACCAAGTGATTTCTTTGGGGGTTGCAGAGGGGCCGCCAAATGAAGATTTTGTTTGTCGTTAAATGCAAAAATGTATATGTATGGAATTTGCATAAGAATGTCTCACAGTCTGAAACCAAGCGATTTCCCTAGGGTTTGAAGAGGGGGCGCCAAATAAAGATCTTGTTTGTGTTTACATACAAAAATTTATATGTATGTAATTTGCATAAGAGTGTCTCACAGCCTGAAACCAAGCGATTTCCCTAGAGTTTGCAGAGGGGGCGCCAAATGAAGATTTTGTTTGTCTTTACATACAAAAATGTATATGAATGGAATTTTCTTAAGAATGTCTCACAGCCTGAAATCAAGCGGTTTCCCTAGGGTTTGCAGAGCGGGCGCCAAATGAAGATTTTGTTTCTCCTTACATACAAAAATGTATATGTGTCAGCATACTCACTACCCTTAACACTCTATATGCATATATATACATATTGTAATAGGATAATATAGCATGACTTACAGGTTTTTATTTTATTCCAATCTTATCTTATTTCCAATCTCTTTATTTTGTTTTCCTGGTTCCATAGCATATTCCATTTTTAAATCGGTTATTTTTTTGTTTACTTTCGATTTGAACACTTACATGTGCGTTCATGATCGTTCTCTTCCGTCTGATCGCGATTTGCGATCTTTGCAAATCGCAACTTACGAGTAGCCGTATCTCCCTTTCGCAAAGCAGGAACGCATTCGTTCAACTCGGCAGAAGCAAAGGGGGCGTTGCACTCTGGCAATGTCTGGAATCGTGAGGGGTATTTAAATCAGTCGGTTTGTTTTGACTGCCGGTGGTCTGACGATGTTTTGGTCTAGTAAAGGCCGTACATTATTTTAAATTCCAGTTATGGAAGTTTATATTTGTAGTTTATGTTCTGAAAGATGTTGTTTTAAGGATGAATCCAGTCTATAGATAGTGAAAATATCTTTGCTGAACATCTGTTGTGATGAGTTGCTATGATATCCAAGGTTTTTATTTCTTTTGGACATTTGCTGGACTTTATTTTTTCGTCATCATCCGATTTGAAAAATCTGTTTTTCTTCAAGTTATGCTGTGGTGAGTAGTTCGTTTTGCAACCTGTACATGTCAATTTTTCTTTACCTTACGTCATGCTGTTGGTTTAATTAAGTATTCTTATTGTGTTAAAGTATGACTTTAATTTTATAGATAATATAATTTCAGAAATTACTTTTTTTGGTTGATTTTACCAGATATAATTTCTCTTTGTTTATTATTTCATATATACATATATTTTTATTTTGAATATGTTTTTTTGAAAAATAAACGTTAGTTTATCTTTTAATTAAATGCTTCTTTACTGACTTTATTACACTACCACAGATTGCCAATACTTATTTCAGGTCACCAATTTTAATTTCTCTATCTCTGCTTAAGTTTTATTTAATTTTAGAACGGTTCTGGCTTCAGAACTGATCACGGGTTATGGGCCGAAGCTACTACGCTTTTTAACCTGTTATGGTGGCCATAACCTTCGTTGGCAATATCGTAAACTGGTGGTAGCATGCGGTCAATTAGACCTCCAAGTGATTTCTAGTGGGGGGGGGGCCGCAATAGCATTTTTTGTTTTGCTAAACATTTTTAATTATTCTGGTATGAAATAGAAAGGTTTTTTTTGGTAAATTTTTTTTGTCGTACTATCTGACTGTTTTAGAGTACGTTTTTTTTTTGAAAAAAAAAAAAAAAAATTCTTTTCCTTTTTGTTTAAATTTAATAAAGTCTAGTTAAGAGCATGGCAATGACCAATGTACAGGTTAGCATAAACAAACTAAATTCTCACAACTATGCAACCTGGGCAGCAGACGTAAAATACCTGCTGCTCGATAAAAATGCTTGGGACATCGTGAATGGTACTGAAGAGGCTCCGAATACCAGTGATGCAGTGGCAACAAAAGAATATCAGGCACGGCTCAGGTCAGCACTGTCCATAGTATACTTAAACGTCGAAACTGAGTTCCGGAAAATCATAGAAAACATCGACGACCCTCATGAGGCATGGACAAAGCTTAAGACCCACTTTCAACCTGATAACCGTGCACGCCATATGCAGTTATTCGGCGAGATCCTATCCTGCAGAATACAGCCTGATGAGCCGGTCGACATGTTTGCTGCACGCCTACAGAGACTAGCTGATCAACTGGCTGCCATGAATGAGCCGATAAAGGAAATCTATCTGACATTCCAGTTGCTGAGATGGCTCCCTAACAAATTTGATAATCTCGTCCAGGGAATTTTGCGATGGCCCGAACAGCAGTTTAAGTTTCAAGATGTCCTGACCGAGTTGGTAGCAGAAGAATCCTGCATTAAATTACAAGAAGAGGACAGAGGTAATCTGTTCCAATCCCATTTTTCCCGAGCTCGCACACCCAAGAGGTCCGCATATAAGCCTAAGTTCAAGGGAAGATGCCACAGGTGTGGTCAAGCCGGCCATGTGCTTCGTCAGTGTAAATTGCCTCAACAAGCTTCCAGGCCTGAATCCTGCCTCCATACTACTTCGAGAGACTCCTCAGACTCCTCATTCCAGAACTCATCGGTGTCCAGTCCAGTTCGAGTCCAACCCAGTAATTCCAGACCTAGCAGAGATGTGCCTCGCAATAGAACCAGTAACCAACGTCAACGTAAGCCAACAAGCCAGGTAAATTACCTCATTCAATCTAATCTTAGTAATATTAAATGTGGTGGAGACGCCTGGGTCTTTGACACAGGTGCCTCCCACCACTTTTGCAAAGATAAAAACCTATATGTAAAATTTAAACCTTTGCAAAATGAGGAGTTGGCTGTTGCCGTTGACGGAGCAACTTTTCCTATTGAAGGAACTGGATTAGTGGACTTAAAAATAAATGGGGAGATGGTTCACTTCGGCGATGTTATGTATTGCCCAAGTTTAAGGCACAATTTGATATCTGGCCCTAGGCTTGATAAAACTGGTGCCAAGTTCAGAGGAGGTGAGGGTAGGGTTAGAGCATATCGTGACAGTGGTACCCTATTTCGAGCTTTTCTTAAAGATGGCATTTACTGCCTGTACCCAGATCCTAGCCCTAAAAATAAAAATAAAACTCAAAACAGTCAAAGTCCTAAAAAGGTGCGTTTTCAAGCTTCTACTGTCCAGAAAGACGACTTTAAGTTATGGCATAGACGTTTCGGACACATTAGTTCCACTTTAATCGAACATACCATAAAATGTAATGGTGTAAGGGGCTTACCACCTATTAAAAGTAAAGACTTTGAATGTGAGACATGTAAAATTAACAAACACAGGCGAACTTCCTTCCGTCCTATAAATCAAATAAGATCAAAACGACCCCTTGAATTACTTCATACTGACTTGTGGGGACCGACACAAATAACAGGTAGAAACGGCGAGAAGTACTTTTTAACTATAACTGACGACTTCTCATGAAAAGTATCCGTCTATCCCTTATGTAATAAATCACAAGTATTCAAGGTATTCACTAATCATGTAAAAAGAGCTGAAAGATTTTTAGGCACTAAGGTAAAAGAGGTCCGTAGTGATAATGGGCGGGAGTTTGACAACGAAGCCTTTACAAGATACTTTGAAGAGAACGAAATACACCATGAGTTTACTAACGTGTATTCTCCGGAACAGAATGGGGTCTCGGAACGTTTAAATCAGACTATAATGGACGGGGCACGCTCAATACTTAACGAAAGCAAACTCAGTTTAAAATTCTGGCCAGAAGCAGTTCTATACATCGCGTACACACTAAACAGGATATGTCATAAAACACAGAAAAAGACACCTTTCGAGTATTACTGTGGTAACAAACCCTCAATAAGACATTTACGACCTTTTGGTACTGTGGCTTACGTAGGGGTGCCCAAACAGTTAAGAAACTCAAAGTTTGATCCTAAAGCCAAAAAGGGGGTTTTAGTGGGTTACGCGATGTCAACTAAAGGCTACAGGGTATGGATCCCCGATACAAATAAAATAATAGAAACCATAAATGTTATATTTGGGGATGAATCTGTACCAAGAAATGTTCATAGACATAGTGAGCAAGGCCCAAGTTATTCAAAAGGCACAAACCCTTTTACAACTTCAGAGCAGCACAACGGAAGCGACCTGGGACCCACATACATTTTAAGTTCAGAACAACCAGAAATTGATCCTTTGACCGACCTTCAACCTGACAGATTTCCTTTATAAAGATCACCATCTCCATCACCTAAGCCAGGCACCTCAAAAACCGTTGAACCCGCCTCCGTTAACTCATCTGAAGATGAAAGTGACGAGGAGGGCGAGGAACTCTCGAGAACACTGAGGGATGCTGTATGGTTCCGTAAGGCCATAACTAGGCCTGATAAGTCGAGGACCGACATCTATTATTATGAGATGGGTGAAACGCAACGTTTAAGATCACTCAGAGAAGTGCGGGAATACTGTCAGTCTAATGGTATAAAATTTGATCCAACCATGTTCAGTTTCAAAGGGGAAAATAAATACCAGGGTATTGTAAAATCTACTTCCAGTGCTAGTTCAAGTCCTAGTTACACACCTCCACACACATCTTTATCAGAAACACGTAAAAACAATATATGACTAGAAGACTCCATACCTAACACATATAAGCAAGCCTTAAAATCCCCTCAGTGGGAACTCTGAAGACAGGCAATGCAGGAGGAAATAGACGTAATAAATAAAAGACATGTATGGGAATTAACATCACTACCACCCAACACTGAACCTCTAGGCTGCAGATGGGTCTTCACCATCAAACGAGACGATAAAGGGCATGTGGCAAGATACAAAGCGAGACTAGTAGCCCAAGGCTACAAACAGGTCAGGGGTGAAACTTATGACGAGACATTTTCACCAGTCGTAAATTTTAGTCTAATCCGCTTTTTCTTTGCCGCCCTTGTCTCATGTCTCGGATGGATTCACACGCAATGCGATGTGAAAGGAGACTATCTGTACGCCCCTCTCTTAGATAACATATACATGAAACAGCCTCCAGGTTTTGAAATAAAAGGGAAAGAGCATTTGGTCTGTAAACTCCAGAGGGCACTGTATGGCCTCCATCAGAGTGGCCGGGTGTGGTTTTATGAGTTACATAAAGTTTTAATTTCTCTTGGTTTTAACAAATTGGATTGGTGTAATTGCGTCTATACATTTTCTAACTATGTTGTTTTATTATTATATGTTGATGACTTTGTTGTTTTAAGTAACCATCAGAAACACATAAATGAAATTTTAAAATTACTAGCTGAACATTTTGACATCAAAATCCTGGGGAAAACACGTAAACTTCTTGGGGTTGAGTTTGAGGAGGATAGGGAAGGGGTAGTGTCAATTCATCAAATGCAATATATTGATGATATCTGCACACGTTTTAAGGAATTTAACTTTCCCATCACATCACTTCCCATAAGTAAAGGCGTAGTGTACTCCAAAGCACAGTGCCCTCAAACAGATACTGAAACCCAGGAGATGTCAAAATATCCGTACAGAAGTGTTTTGGGATGCTTATCTTTTCTTACAAGCAGGACTCGCCCCGACATATCCTATGCTGTAAACATCTTCAGTCAATTCCAGAGTAATCCAGGTATCATCCACTGGAATGGTCTCTTAAAATTACTAGGATATGTACAAAGCACTACACTACAAACTGAGGCTACCTTGTCATCACATAAATCTAATAACATACACTGATGCTGATTTCGCCGCCAATCGCGATGACAGGACGTCAATGGGGGGACAACTTTTAATGTTGGACAAATCTCCTATCATGTGGAGGGCTTTCAAACAAAAATCTGACTGCTTGTCTACCATGGAATCAGAGTTTGTGGCTTTAACAGAGGCAACTAAAGAGCTTCTTTGGTTCAGTAGAATCATAAATGAATGTTATGATAAACACATTTTTACAAGCCCACAAACTAAGCCAACCTTGTTAGTAGACAATATGGCCTCCATTGATTTCCTTAAGTCTCCCATAGAAAACTACAGAACAAAACACATTGACGTTAAATTATTTTTTGTTAGAGACCTTTTAAACCAAGAGATATTTAATGTAAAACACGTAACTAGTAAAGCTAATCTCTCAGACATCTTTACAAAACCCTTAACGAAGTTTGATCTTAAAAGGTTCATTGATGTGATCTTTAGTTATAAGTAATATATAATGTTAAGTATTATTTAAAGGTAAAACGTAAAATGTATAAAGTGAAAAAAAACTCCCTCCTTTGGACTTGGGTCAAGTATTAAAATACTTGTTTAGTTTTTTTTTTAAGTTAAACCTTGAAGTTTAACACGTTTCATTTTTCAAATCTGAAATTTTTGTATATTTCAGTGTTTTTTTTTTATAATGTTTGAATATGTGATTATACACTTGTTCTTCTTCTTATTTCATATTTTTGTCTCATATGCATATGTTCTAATGTCATAAATAAGCTTTTCAATACCCTCATTTCCAACATTGCGGACAATTTAACTCCCACTGGAATGTGATCAGACCTCAGGATGGTTCATCCTCCGGGACCCGAGCAGCCCCAGGAAGCGGCTCGCAGGGGTGCAATTGTAAATAGCCAGAGTGGCCTGCAGGGGGTAGTGGCCTTCTTGAGTGTTCTGATCACAGGAAGGCCTGTCGCGGGCATCGTTTCTTTTAAGTTTTGTAAGTCCCTATTTTTGAAAAATGGAAATGTCACATAGGTCCCGTCCGTGGTGTTGAAAATTGAGCTGTATTTTTTTTTTTGCATATATAAATATGAAAAAGGGTTGTTTTACTTTTAAGAAATTGCATAACAAGTGTCCTTCACATTTTAAATCTTTGTTGAAACATTTGCAAATGTGTATTATTTCAAAAGTTTAAGCATGCATGTTGTTGTTATTGTTGTTGTTTGTTTTTATGTGAGCGCTCACCGTCCTTATCATTATCATATTCACAGTCATTATCATGATCATGATCATTAGTGTTATTATCATTGTTTGTGTCTATTTTTGCATATCATGAATTTCCATACATTATCAAAGTGTTTTTGCATTGTAATTCATGTTTTGCTATTCTTCATATTCGTAATGTTTATGAATTTATCGTATGGTTATCATTTACTCTAGTGTAATTATGCAAATGTATGTAAATATAATCGTGTATTGTCAAGGCCAAGATCAAGAATCGACATACTAAAGAATATTACGGTATGTACTGGTAATCGTAGTCACTTGCATGTGACGAGGTAACATGTTAACGAATTTTCGTGAATTTTTGAAATATTTGTGTACCTGAAAGATTTTCAAATTTTTAAGTTACTATGGTAACTAAAGACTTTTGTGCTATGAAAAAAAAATAGTTAATCTTGTTGTTGTATAGTTATCAAATTGTTATTCATATTGTGTGGTTATTAACATTGTTAAAAAGTTGTTCATTTTTGGAAATTAACCTTGTTATAAGATATTGTGAATTGTTACATTTACGCACGATAATGTTGATTTATTCTTCACTAGTAACTGTCAAAGTATGATAGTAGGTATACTTATATCTTATGTTGTTCGATATGACCTTTGATATTATTTATATTATTTAGTAATACTTGGTAATTAGTTTCTTTGTAGTACGAGTGTTAAGGGGGGGGGCGATTGTCAGCATACTCACTACCCTTAACACTCTATATGCATATATATACATATTGTAATAGGATAATATAGCATGACTTACAGGTTTTTATTTTATTCCAATCTTATCTTATTTCCAATCTCTTTATTTTGTTTTCCTGGTTCCATAGCATATTCCATTTTTAAATCGGTTATTTTTTTTTTGTTTACTTTCGATTTGAACACTTACATGTGCGTTCATGATCGTTTTCTTCCGTCTGATCGCGATTTGCGATCTTCGCAAATCGCAACTTACGAGTAGCCGTATCTCCCTTTCGCAAAGCAGGAACGCATTCGCTCAACTCGGCAGAAGCAAAGGGGGCGTTGCACTCTGGCAATGTCTGGAATCGCGAGGGGTATTTAAATCAGTCGGTTTGTTTTGACTGCCGGTGGTCTGACGATGTTTTGGTCTAGTAAAGGCCGTACATTATTTTAAATTCCAGTTATGGAAGTTTATATTTATAGTTTGTTTATGTTCTGAAAGATGTTGTTTTAAGGATGAATCCAGTCTATAGATAGTGAAAATATCTTTGCTGAACATTTGTTGTGATGAGTTGCTATGATATCCAAGGTTTTTATTTCTTTTGGACATTTGCTGGACTTTATTTTTTCGTCATCATCCGATTTGAAAAATCTGTTTTTCCTCAAGTTATGCTGTGGTGAGTAGTTCGTTTTGCAACCTGTACATGTCAATTTTTCTTTACCTTACGTCATGCTGTTGGTTTAATTAAGTATTCTTATTGTGTTAAAGTATGACTTTAATTTTATAGATAATATAATTTCAGAAATTACTTTTTTTGGTTGATTTTACCAGATATAATTTCTCTTTGTTTATTATTTCATATATACATATATTTTTATTTTGAATGTTTTTTTGAAAAATAAACGTTAGTTTATCTTTTAATTAAATGCTTCTTTACTGACTTTATTACGCTACCACAGATTGCCAATACTTATTTCAGGTCACCAATTTTAATTTCTCTATCTCTGCTTAAGTTTTATTTAATTTTAGGACGGTTCTGGCTTCAGAACCGATCAATATGTATGGAATTTGCATAAAAATGTCTCAGCCTGAAACCAAGCGATTTCCCTAGGGTTTGCAGCGAGGGCGCCAAATGAAGATTTTGTTTGTCTTTACATACAAAAATGTATATGAATAGAATTTTCATAAGAATGTCTCACAGCCTGAAATCAAGCGGTTTCCCTAGGGTTTGCAGAGCGGGCGCCAAATGAAGATTTTGTTTGTCTTACATACAAAAATGTATATGTATGGAATTTGCATAAGAATGTCTCACAACCATAAAATTCGAAAGGAAAACTGTACCAAAGCATCTCTATGCCTTCTGTCTTTTAAATAGGGTAGTCTCTCTTCCAAAACCCCTATTTTATGTGGAGCTACACCTCATGGATAATTGCAAAAGCAAATCAATTCCCTGCGGTTTGCAGAGAGGATATGTGCCTCCTAAGCCAAAACAAAAGACAAAGGTGGCGCCAAATGAAGATTTTGTTTGTCTTTGCATATAAAAATGTATATGTAGAATATATATTGAATTTGCATAAAAAAGTCTCACAGCTTGAAAATTCTAATTAAAACTGAACCAAATGTATCTCTATGCCGTCTAACATTTAAATTGGTTAGTCTCTACCGTAATTTCCGGGAGATAAGCCGCGGCTTATACGTGTTTAAAAGTTAATTTTTTCCAAGTGCGGCTTATACGACGGTGCGGCCTATACAATGATTTTTTTTTAATTTCCAACCCAGTGTTGCAAGCAAAATATTGCATAAAGCTGCAAAATAGAAAAATTGTAAATTTTCCGAAATCAATAAGGAAAAAGTTAGTGCATTTTCAAAAACTTAGAAATAACGTTTGAATTTTAAAATGTGAATAGAAAAATGAAGCATTATTAATTTTTTTAAAGAAATTTCGACAAACAAACAATTTAGATAAGATTTTAAAGAAGAAAAAAGAAAAGGTATTTTTGTTTTTTATGGATTAATTCACAATTCATACTGTCAATTAATATCAATGATACTTATGGATAAAATTTAATTGATAACTTTTTAATAATTCTTTTACAATATCCAATATAATGCAGATGCAATTTCTCTTTTGTGCCTTTGTCAAAATAAATAAATCAATCAATAAATAAAATATTTTTATTAAAATTGTCGATGTATTTGCAGTCATATTTCAGTTACAGTATTATTTCTATATTAAATATTTATACATTCCTTTCTGTCAGTAAGAAATCTTTTCTCCTGTGACGTGCAATAAAAGAAGGAATCCCATTTCAATACACATCTGCGCGTTCATACGAAAAGAAAGATGTTTCTCTTGTGCATTGTTTAAAAAGAGATTTTCTCAGAATCATATCAATCCGAGTCATTACCCACATAATCTAGAAGAATCTAGATTATTTTCAGACTTCTAATGCTCTGTAACATTTACAAATGTAAGGCTTTCTTACACTGTATTGTATACTTTAATTATGCTTACAAAAAATGCATTCATCAGAATTGTGCAGTTAGGGCCATTTTTGTAGCAACATCTATAATAATAACGAAAAAGTTAAATGGTTTTCTTTTAACTTGCTTTTGACGCAATGAAATCACGTTTCGCGTATCCCTGCCACCAAATCTACGATATCATACTTCATCTTTTCAGCACTAAAACACATCTTTGGGAACTTCTTTAGGAAGATTCATTGTTTTTATGAGAAAACGAAAAAATGCCGTCCGATTTTTTTTGTATGTGAATTCTAACACTTGGAAGTTTTATGCATTTACGAATGAAAATATCTTTCGAATGTATCAGAAAATAAGAAACTTAAATTTTAGAACAGCCTTTAAAAACGGTGTTACAATAATATTCGGTGTTACAATAATATTCGGGGTTACAATAACAATACTTTTTTAGTCTTATTTTTAACCGACTTCAAAGAGGAGGTTATGATTTCGACCTGTATGTATTTGTTGTTCACGCATAACTTTTGCAAATATGAACCGATTTTGATAATTCTTTTTTTGTTTGAAAGCGTATGAGGCCATTGTGGTCCCATTCGAATTTCATAAAAATCTGATTATTAGAACTTAAAAAAAAAAAAAAAAAACTTTAAATTTCAAATTCATTTTGAAGCAATCGACCATTTAGAAGTGTTCATTTTGCATGCTTTTATGTTACACTTACATAGACACACGATCTTTTCATTGTTAAAAGTTTGAAGTTTTTGCTGCGTCGTCACTCCACCGCTTTTATGGAATATCTCTATTTTGACCAATGAGAATTCACCATAATATAATGAAGTAATCATTTTCTATAAAAGCGATGGATTGACGATAAAGTAAAAGTTTCAAATTTTTAACAGTATTCATAGTGCAAAATCTTAACTGGATGAGGGCCAGGATTCACATAAATTTTGCGCTGTTTGCGAAAGGAGATTTATTAACAAGAAAATTTATTTAAAACATTGAAAAATTTGCTAAAATTCAGACTTTTGATTCGTTAATCTGGTTTCGCTAACAGCGGAAATTCTACCTGGATTCCGGACAAGTTCTCTTATGCAAGAAACCGGAAATATAGCATCTAGGGGATATAGTGTGGAAATCGGCTATCTCAGGGCGTGTTCAGAGCGCGAAATTTTAAAATATAGGGCTAAAACCACAGTCCGGTGAAATCCAAGCGCATTATTGGCCATTGAGCCGCGTCCTTTTCAGAGAATAATCTCTTAGCGGTAGGGGAAATGTCGCCTTACTCCTTTTTCCGAGAAAAAATCGTAGCGGCAATTTCGAAGTAAATCTGATCTGTTTTCATTTATAACCAAAATTTTTCACTCTCGTTCTATAAAATGTCATCAAAATATCTTAACTGAGTTAATTTCGATGGTTTATCGTAAATAAGAACAGACGGTAACAATCGCTTGAAAATTACATTACCCCTCCTTCTTTTTCAAATGGAGAAACAAATTCGTGACACCCTTTCCACACGACCAATGAGGTGTCTGGATTTTACTACTTGACTGTGAATTTGGCCCTCCATTTCAAAATTTCGCGTTCAGAGCAACTTACAAAAGTAACCATTGTTACCGACCGATTGTAGGGCAGTACGAAAGCAAATTGTGGCATCAATGAAAACTATTCTGTTGAATTGTCGCTGACGTCACACTTCGCTTTGATTTTCATTTCGTACTTGTCTACAATCGGTAAGTGGTCGGTAAGTAACCGGTAAGTTGTGCTGAACACGCCCTCTGTAACACTTAAAAAAGCGCTAAAATGTTCTATTCTTTAAATTCTATTAAATTCGTTCTATTAAATGTGCAACAATGCTAATGAAATTTAAAGATAGAAGCGACATCTGCAGGACATTTTCTAAAAATGCAAGAATTATTGCTAGTCTAGATAATGTATCACACAAATGCCGCAGATGTCGCTGTGATCGACACTTTGGAATTCAATAGCATCGTTGCACATTTAAAGGATACAAATTTTTAGCACTGCTCGCATTGCAAAAAATTGAGCCCTTATGCTGCATCGTCACTCCATCGCTTTTATAGGAAACGATTACTTCGCGCTCTGTTATGGAGCATTCTCATTGGTCAAAACAAAGAAATTCTATAAAAGCGATGGAGTAACGATGCAGCAAAAGGGTCAAATTTTTTACAGTGTCGATAGCAGATTTTCACTCCATGTATCCCAGATTCTCTCCCTCGAACAATGAAAAGTTCTCCAAAATGAAGGCTTATGACTGGTCAATCTTGTTTTGCTTAACAGCGAAAAACCCTTCGGGATCCTAACCACTATTGCAGAGATGCTAGTTTTTTCCCAAAATACGAAATCTTAGCTGGAACAATTCTCGTATCCACCAAAGTGAAAGATCCACATCGATCCAGACATGAGAATTCGATATCGAAAAGCTGAAAATTCATCTCTAAAGAGCCTTACACGTTAAAGCAAGAGTGTCTGTGTATCAGGGTGCTTGTTATGCCGGATTCACAAAGTGATTAAAGTACATTGCTATGTGCTAGATTTACATTTGGACAAATTTAAATGATGAAAAATTTTGATAAGCTTACCATTAAAGTTAAGCTAGTTAATTTCTTTCACCCATAAAACAAACTCGTTCAGGCGACTACCGCCAAGTTCTGAAATAAAAATTCTTAAATTTTCTGTACTTTGGAAAACCGCGTTTATCAAAGAATATTCTTAACTTCAAATATTGCTACTTTCATATAGAAATATGTTGAATCATGGTGTGATTTTGATAATATCTTCCTTTTTAGTTTTTATGACTGAGAAGAGTATTTTAATACATACGAACATTTAGAATTCTTTGCTATACATTGAATCATAGAAGCAACTTGACGCGCTCTGATTGTGTACGCGTACTTTAAACTGTAAAAAATCTGACCCTTTTGCTGCATCGTCACTACCCTGCTTTTATAGAATATCTCACTTTTGATCCATGAGAATGCTCCATAATAGACTGAAGCAATTGTTTTTTATATTAGCAGTGGAGGGACGATGCAGCAAAAGGGTCAAATTTTTAACAGTGTACCCTGTTTAAAATGTCTTGAAAAATTACCTCTGTTTTTAAAGACTATCTATTTTCTGCCCAATGAAAACGCTTCATAGACGTTTTTAGATCGCTCTCATTAGTCAGAAAATAGATAGCTTTAAAAACAAAGGTAATTTTTCACAATAATTTTAACGTATACGGATGGATTGTCAGCTTTTCAACGCCCAATTACGAAGTCTGTAGATTTCAATGTGGACCTTAAGGCACTACACTAGTCTCAGAAAAAGACCCTAATGTTAATTTTAATATATTTACATGATTTTTTTTAGAATAGGATAGCCGAGAATGATCTACAACCGGCCTAGTTTTTACTTCTTCGATTTTGCTTATGTATGTTTTATATAATGATAGTTTCAGTTTCAGAACCGTTTAAACCGATTTTGAAATTTAAAGTATTTTTTTTTTTAAATCTGAAACCAAAATTGAAAAAGTAAAAACTAGGCCGGTTGTGGAATATTCTCAGCTATCCTATGCAAAAAAAATCACGTAAAATTTTTAAAATTTGAGCGAGATATGTGAAAAGAACGCCCCTATAGACTTCACATTATCATCCGGGTCAGTTTCTGTGCCTAGTGTGTGGCTTTAAAGTTTGCTGGATGCGATAAATTTCCGAAATGTTAAAGCTTAAATGGACAAGTTCTCGGATCCACTAAAGCAGAAATAGACATCGATACCAATCGACACCTTAAGTTGTTGAAAAGATGAAAATCCTTTAGTATATATTTTCCTCCGGAGGAAAAAAATTATCTCTACATATCAATGCAAAATAAGATATGTGTAACAAAATTATCTTTAGATTCAGATTAGGTTACCGGATTAGACACCAGAATGATTTCAGATTTTGTTCATGTAGGATTCCTCGATGTGAATATGGCGACACATGGAGCACAGTATACGATTGATTGAAAAGATTCTGGACAAAAATGAGTCATCAAGGGGGTTCTTGTGGCCGAGTGGTTAAGACACCACGCTACTAATCTCTTGAGAGCGTAGGAGATTGTAGGTTCGAATCCCACTGACTCCGTTGCACACACTCTTTATGTGTAGCTCCCGGTTGTACTTTTCTTGTGTCGTAATATTTCCAAGTGCTATCTTGTCCTTGTATGTCCATGAATTTGTAAAATAATATGGATTATGCATTTATGTCTGTGTAGAAATAAAGGATCATTCGGCGTACAATCGAATGCTACCAGGATATCATCATCAAATTTTATAATAGAAAATGCCTAGCATTGCGATACATTGTTAAAAATTTAACTTTTGCTGCATCATCACTCCATCCCTCTTATGGAATATCTCATGCATACACTGTAAAAAAATTACCCTTTTGCTGCATCTTCACACCCCCGCTTTTATAAAATATTTGTCTTTTGACCCATGAGAATGCTCCATGATAGGCTGAAATAATCGTTTTCCATAAAAGCGGTAGAGTGACGATGCAGCAAAAGGGTGAAATTTATAAATGTTTAGTTGGGACAAAAGCGTCCATGAAAAAGTATTTGGGCATCGAATGCTGTCACTCTCTTATAGATGCAGCCAAGTACAGGTTATGATTTTCGGATTCCTCGTCGAATCATTACCGCTCATTTCCGATGCCTTTACTGCATTTATAGGAATTAGATTGTTGTTGTTTATCTATTGAATCATAGAGCGATTTTTGTTAAAATCTTTCTTTTTGCTTTTTCTGACTGAAGGGGGAGTACTTTTGACTACACTAGAAAAGCATTTTACTATTCATTGATACGTGGAGTCATTTTGCTGTTTACTCATATATGGAAGCCCTTTGCCGCGCGCTTATGTGTAAGGACACTTTACTTGAGGCATTGTCACCTTTCGATAACCACTTCCGATGTCCGTACGATTAGATGTTGACTTTAAGATTTCATGAATGCGGTAGCTTTTCGTCGTGCCAGATCTGAAGAAGTTACCACATCCAGAAAACCTAAAGATTCACAACGATACTAACCGATATTGTAAGTGTCTTTTGAAAAGTTGACAATCAAACAGTGACAAGTAAAGCGAATACATGATAACTCAGCAAAGTGCGTTCATTAGTAATGCGTTGCAAAGAGCCATCATATATCAGTACACATAATTATGTATTACGGTATAAATAACTAAAAAGTAGGAAATAAATTTAACTTTTTCAAAAAAATGTATAACCGACTCCAAAGAAAAGCGCTAAAAAGAATTAAATAATTCTATAAAATTCTCTAATGACAAATCGTTATCCAATAACCACACATTGACTATCATGTACCGGTATAAAACGGTTAAATCTAATATATAGAATTTAATATCCACCAAACATAGATTTTCCAGAGAATATTTTTTACAAGAGATTAATTTACATATTTTTGATTTAATTTTTGAATATATACATATAAAAAGTAATGAATTACTTTTTGAAGTTGGTGCCAAACTATCTTAAGTATAGTAAGAATTCTGGATATATTATGTCTAGTACCGTAAATCAAATGGGGAAATCATTATCGATTATGATTGTTTGGCACCAATTTCAAAAAGTAATTCATTACTTTTTATATGTATATATTCAAAAATTAAATCAAAAATATGTAAATTAATCTCTTGTAAAAAATATTCTCTGGAAAATCTATGTTTGGTGGATATTAAATTCTATATATTAGATTTAACCGTTTTATACCGGTACATGATAGTCAATGTGTGGTTATTGGATAACGATTTGTCATTAGAGAATTTTATAGAATTATTTAATTCTTTTTAGCGCTTTTCTTTGGAGTCGGTTATACATTTTTTTGAAAAAGTTAAATTTATGGTATTTTGATATTCTGATTTTCAGTGTTTCACAATAATAGCAACATTTAACTTTATTTTCAGATATAAACTAGGTACATTTTTCATATTCATTTTTACTTTTAATTTCTTTTAATACATAAAAATTTTAGATATTCTTATAAAAGCAATTCTCAAATCTAGTACATAACAACGCAAAATTTTTTTCGCCATATTTTCCGATTAATTTTTGAATATAAAAGAATAAAATTGTCAGGTCTTTCTATTGAAGCGATTTGGAATCAAAATGATTATCATGTGAGGTGATAATGTTTTTTGTCTTTAAAGAAACACTGAAAAACGTTTTTCGGTTATATATAGTTTAAGAATACCAACGCGTGTTAATTTTGTATGTTTTTTATGTTTCAGAAAGTATATTTGAACTGTATTTCTGAACAGAAAATGTTTCACCTGCACGTTCATACTAAAGATAAACCTTTCATGTGTGGTGTGTAACAAAGCATTTTCTGAGCAATCTCATTTAAATACCGTCAGTTTCCTTCACATCTACAAGGAACCAGTGTCCTATGTGGTCTGTAACGAAAACTTTCTCCAAAATCTCATTTCAATATCCACCTCCGCATTCATACCGAAGAAAGAACTGAATTATGCAATAGGAGAAATTGTCAGAAATCTCATTTACATGACAAACTGCGCATCTATTCTAATGAGGAAAAAGAATGCTTTTAAAAAATTAGGAAAAGGAAAACACATGACTTTTTCTTAATCTATTTATTTTTCTCCAAAATGTACTAAAAAATTCGTTTTGTTTTTAAATCAATATAATTGTTTAATTTTCACCGGGAAACAGATAACAGGAATGGGAAATCTCTATGTGACTTTTCATCTGTCTCTTAAATGTTTTTAGCCTATCTGCCTTCGGATCAATGTCGCATGAGAAACGACAAATTTTCTACCGATTTCAACAACCATTGCTACAAAACGGCATTTTGGGAAAAGGGTTAAAAGTCTTTTTTCTGCTACACTATGTAAAATAGTGAAATAATTAGAGCGAAAGAAGGAATTTTAGAAACAGATATAAAATAGTTTTCTCTTTGTCATTCAGTCAAGTTCGCGTCGAGGTACAAAAGATAACTGTTGTTAATAAGTACAGTCTCTTTTGGCGTTTTATCGCATAACGCGCTGTTTAAGTTTTATTTTTTAATTTATTTTCTACATTCTTTTTTGTTGGAGGTCAGGATTATTGCTCCATGGAAAATTTATATTATTAATACTTTTCAGCTTGTTGCATTTCAGAAAGTTTGTTTAAATATACTTTTATTTCGTTTTTCAAATTTATACTGGGGCATATCTAGAAAGAAGGCGAATTAATTCAGCATTAATAAATAAATTACAATATAATTAAATATTTACAAGTTATATTTATTTATTATTTACTAAAAATATTTATTTTCGTTAAATATGTATAAAGAATGCATTTTCGTTTGTTTGGCCTTAAATGAATTAGAAAAATTGGTCTATTTAATAGACTTTCTTTGTTTGTGCCGCGTATAAGCCGCGGCTTACACGCCGGTGCGGCCTATCTGATGAAAATTGAACTTTTATTTCTGGTTTTTCACTAGTGCGGCCTATACAACGGTGCGGCTTATCTACCGGAAATTACGGTACTCAAAAATCCTCTTCTGTGTGAAACTGTACCTCACCGACAATTGCCAAAAACCAAGCGATTTCCCTAGGGGTTGCAGAGGGGGGCGGGGGGAATGTGTCTCGGACACCAAAACGAAAGGCGAAGAAGGCGTCAAATTAAGATTTTTTTTTGTATTTACATACAAAAATATATAAGTATGAAATTTGGTAAAAATGTCTCATAGCAAGAAAATTCGAAAGGAAAACTAAATCAAATGTATCTCTATGCCTTCTGTCATTTAAATAGGTTAGCTTTTGCTTAAAAATCTCTTCAGTGTGAAAATGTACCCTCACCGATAATTGTAAACGGCAACCGATTTCCCTAGGAATTGGTAAGGAGACATGTGCCTTGGACGCCAGAACGAAAGGCGAAGGGGCAGCAATTAAAATTTTATTTGTTTTAATATATACAACTCCGATTCAAAAAATTAGAATAATGTAAAAAAGAATGAGTTTGATGTTGCTAACGCGTCAATTTGCATACTGCGTCCAGGAAAAAATATATTAAAAGTATCTAATTATCTTCAGAGCATTTATAAATATAACATAAATATTTATTTTTATCTGATATATTAATAATTAACTATTTAAAAAATATTAGAATAATTCAAAGAAATAGAATACCTCGATAGCATGGTTCAAAAAATTAGAATATTCAAGTTTATGTGTATCACCTTTTCTAGGAGTAATTTCCTTGTAGCATATTTGTTACATTTTTCTTTTTGGGTTACAATTGATTTACAAGGGAATACTTATAGTCCTATTAAAATATTTCTAAAAGATTTTTTTTTTTTTTTGGGGGGGGGGGGAGGCAAAGTTTTTTTTAAATTGAAATTTTGCGAAAAATTTATGAGTGATAGGGCCCTTGAAAATAATCACAATGCAAACTTATGTATTTATTTTAATTAACATTAAATAATTAACCTATTTAGAGCGACGGTTATATTTAATTATTTTTTATCTCGCGATGCCTTATCACTAGAATTTCTTTTGATGTATGATCACAATGATTTGTCATTTTAAGTAAATTAAATTGTACCAAAGTTACTTTAGGTGCGGTTAGGAAATGTTTGGATAGAGTATGTAAAATTTTAACCAGTTATAAAGAGTGTATTTATATCTATCAGAGCAAACTGCAAAATTAAATGTATTTCGCTTATTTAAAAAAAAAAACTTTTGTGTTGTTATATGTTACAATGTCAGTATTAACTATTCAAAATGCATTAGGTCAATGTTTTGAGAATCTAAAGAAATTTTGTTCTATGATTTTCTTGTAGGGGAGGGTGTAAAATCCGAGAACACTGTTTCCCACAGGCACAAAATATCATTTTATAACTAGCGCATGAGGCAAAAATATGAAATAATATAAAATACAACTCATGATTACCTTATTATTTTATAAGAAGCCCAAAAATACCTTTTATTAAGCTGGTAATACTTTATTATTGATTTTATTTTAAAAAAAACTACAAACTAAAATTTTTTATCCTTGCTAAAAATTATAAGAATTTGTTTTTTTTCAATGTAACTCTCAGATCCAAACTGCATTTTTTCACACTTTTTTTTATCCGAACAGGTGCTCTTATTTTCAATTTTATAACTGAATAGTATTTTCACTTTTCGATAAACTCAGAAATACTTTTAGAAGAGTTGTCAATTTGGCATTTCGAACTGAATTTCCGGGCGGTGATAGTGAGAGTGAGGCAAAAAAAATAAAAATAAATAAATAAAATAAAATACCTTTTTGAGACAGTAACCTGCCTTAAAATTTAATTCGTTTATGGAAAATAGAAATAAAAACATTTGATCATAAATCTTTTCAATAATCAGGATTGCATTTGTCATGCTTTTAAGTTTAAAATTTAGTCAGAATATATGTTAGGAAGTTTTTTGTTGTTATGCAAGGAAAAAAAAATATATTTATTTTCGAGAATCGACTTAAATGTCTGTTTAAATTTTTTATTTTCTGCGTTTGGCAACATATATTTTCTTTATATATTTACAAATTTATTTCCATTAGTATATATAATACAATGAAGATTTGAAACTAAAAAAGTCCTCAAAATTTTGACCATGTTTTTCAATAATATATTCAACTGTCTTCGGGATTTTTTATTGTTATTATTCATCTTATTATTACTAGGGTTTTTTTGTTATTTCCAGTCCATATTTTCAATGAATCTTGTAGCAAAGAATATGAAAAATACTATTTTTTCTTTTAAAAGATATGTTTTCAAAAATAAATATTTTTGTAAATTACAAAGATGATTTAATTTTTTTTCTGTAAAATTTAAAACTTTTTAAAAAATTTAAAGAGAATTACATTTTTTAGAAAATATATCGTCTTCAAACATATTAATATTTAAAATTTTTAAATTAAAATTTATTTTTTTTAATCAAAATTGACTACTTTTTTTATATTATTTACCCATTATATGTAGCATAGGGTAAATCTTGCAATAGTTTTGAAAATCGAAAAAAAAATGTTGACGGATTTACATATTTTATTTAAAAATTCCGAAAAACATTTTTATTTCCAGAAAAAAAAATTGCCGTACGTCTGTGTGTTTGTAAATGCTCTATCTCCCAAACAAATTTAGATATAGACTTGAAACTTTGCATGTTCTTAGTATGTAAGGATGGAATGAAGCCTATTTAATATCAGTAACCTCGATTATTCGGAACTATTTTTTTCGGACTCTCGAACAATTCGTTCTGATGAAAGGTATATGAAGTTTTTCGAAATTTTGTATTTTAATGAGTGGATGTAAAAGGCAATAAAATAGCACAAATTTTGCATAAAGAATGAAGTCGATCGGATTATTAGTTGCCGAGATATTTGTAATACTATTTTCCACATTCTTCGGTTTTTCATGACCCTGTATTTCAATTTCAATTCAAAGATATATTTTAATTGAAAATGGGACCCTTAATCCGACGCAGTAAACTGTTAGTTAATATGATTATTATTTTTGGAGTTATAAGGATGTTTCGGTTACACAATTCGGTACAACTTTGAGTAGCTTAGCGTTTTATATAATTTGTCGAAATTGGTTCATCAGCAATTCATTAACTCCTTCGCGACGGAAGCCTTTTACGAAATTTTTAATGTTTGTCAACAATTTTTTAAAACAGAAATTTGTGCATTATTAAGTCAGGAAAATGCTCCAATTAAATAAGGCAAATTTTACAGTAAAATTTTGCTGGCGCATATAAACAAGGATTCTTAAGTCTTTTTGCGGCACGTATACATATCGCATTATATTTAATAGAGCATTACTATGTATATTAAAAATTTAAATATACGATTAAATTTTGTTTTGAAATTGCAATGCATTTTATAAATATTTCATACATGTTTTATTTTCATATATTATATTATACATATTCATGATGGGTAAGTATTACGGTGGCCCCCAATGGCTAGTTTTTTATTCATTTTATTTATTCATTCATTTCACATTTATTCATTCATTAACGGCTCTACATAAAAATTTAAGCGAAACAGATAAAATATGGACCATTTTCATTGGTTATGAAATTTCGCGAGAATAAAAATTATAAATGTGTTTTACGAACCGATACTAGTTTGATAAAATCACTATAGAAATTATAATATACCCAGATTAGAGATCATATAATCGGACAATCATATCGTATCTGATCACAAACTCAATTTCATAAGCTGAGTCGTGCTGGACTGAGTCTTATGTATAAATTACACGTTTTTTTCAGCATTGTCGAGTCAGAGTGAAACTGGATCTAGTTGTTTGCAGTGGGACAAGCAATTATGTTTTGAAAAAAATTAATAGATTAATCAGGCTTCTAAACAAATGTAAAGGACCTGGCCAGCAAAAAAATTGAACGAACCTGCCGTTCCGGATCGATAAAAAAAATTAAGCAGGCTTACCAGCCCGATATAAAGATCTCTACTGGGCCGATGAATCTGACTTTCGCAAGAATATGTATAATTGTGCGTCACGAGCCGATGATAGTTTGACAATATCAATAAAGAATTGTATGAAGTGTCCAGCATAGATATCGGCATCGGACAGTTATATGGCATCTGAATCAGGGCTTAATTTTTTTCAGCAGGCTTGTACCGGGCTAAGATCAGGCTTGCATTTTTTTGCACAGTCGAGACGGGACAAAACTAGGTTTAATTTTTCTCAAGGCAAGGAATACGTTCTGTAAAAATGTTATTAGCGATAATGAATGTATATTAATATAATCTTTGTAAGTACAACTTAAGGTTACTCTCAAATTCCCAGCTCAACAACATGAAATTTGGCACACTTTCTGACTCATTTTTCTTTATAAAGGAATAAAATTAACAGGCTGATAATTGAAATAATTTGTAATCGATTAGCATTTTCCATTTTTTAAAATAAATAAATAACTTTTTGATTTATAACCTATTCTAATCACTTGATGACGAGTTTTTCTTCTCCCTAGTACGATTGCGTCTGGAATTTCGATTCAAAATGACAACTTTGGCAGTATTTTCTCAAAGATTTTTTGTCTTTTACGAAAAATGGAAAATTCCATTCGATTACACAGATTCTAAATAAGAAAGTCTGCCGATTTTATGTGTTTTTGAAAAGAAATGAATTCAGAAATGTATCAGAAAGTAGCTAAATTGGATCAGAATAATAATTTACTGAAAAATTTGGGGGTCATCCATAAAATAATTTTTTTGTGACTAGAAAGAAACAAAATATAATTACCCAAAAAGAACTATTACAAAAGATACAGCTATGTTTTAACTACAAATCCACATTAGAACCAACGGAATTAAAACGTTTTTCACAACGTGGGATAAGTTTTTGAGTCCAGTGTCATAAGTCTGCCACCAGGGAATGGAGGCAGGAACTTGGTACAGTTGTCAACTCACGTCTCATCAATCGTTAAAATCTTGTTGAGGTATTCATTTCCTTCATCGTGATATCGCTACAGAAACATCAATGCTGCTTTCTCACATTTGTTTTGTTTTTGTGTTAAGGTGCAAGTTGATTAGGCACCCACCTGGCGCACGGTTTCCAGATAAACAGGTGTTTCAAGGTGGTTTCCTGCAATGAGAATCTTTTTCGCGCTATTTAGAGCAATACCACGCTAAGGGCAACGAGTACTTCAACAGGATCCAGTCCGGGTAGTTATGTTTTGTTTCTTTTTTAATTCCGTGGAAAACTCGTTTTTCGACAACCCTTGTATTTCAAAATCTACTTCTTTTATAGTTTCAAAGGTTAGGATTTTTTTTAACCAACTTTTTTTTTAAATTCTAACCTACATCAAGTTTTATGAATCTTTATTTGAATATTGAAAAGTCTTAAATGTCTAAGCAATTATTAATGCTGCTATTGAGTATTTTCAGGGTATTTTGTGAACACATAGTAATTTAAAGTATACTGCAAAATTATCCAATTAATACTTATGTTTTTTCACTGATTTTTTGTACGAGCAGGACCTGGCCCTAAACTATGACAATATAAACGGGCCGGGCTCGGATGAAACTTTTAATACCTACGCCGGGCCGTGCTGAGCCTGTGCATGAAAATTCCTGTAAATGTAGACCTCTAGCATGTTCCACTGGAAGGACATGCTAAAGAGACGGTCACCACATGTACGAAATTTATTCTGCGAGCCATTTTTTGACCGACAATCATTTTCAGGGAATTTCTTTATCTCTCTTGATCGTTTTCCTCCCTGTTTTAAAACACTGTGAACTCTTTGACAAAAAATGCAAATTTCTGTGTGTTTTAGTTCTGAATTTCTTAGTTAAAATTAAACTTTTTAAAGTTCCAAAATAAACACTAAATAATTATTTAATAGAATTAATTTACGTTTGTTAGTTTTATGAGGCCTACCAAAAGAAAAAGATTTTTTATTACTTTTTTGGGGCTAAGAAGGGGGGGCGCCAAATTGAAAATTTGCCAAGGGGCGCAGTTTTTACTTCGCTGGTGCCCCTCCAAAAGTTTTGGTCACGCTACGCCTATGCATGCAATAATACACATATTTATAAACTGATTTGGATGTAACTGTGTGTGTACATAGTACATAACAATGTCTTGACAGAGTTCACCTGCCAACTTCATCTGCCCTCTTGTTTCAAAATGGCTGCCATTTAAGTTTGGCAAAAATCTTTTAAATGTATAATAATGTACATAAAAAAATTAGAAATTGAAAAAAAAAGTTCTTTCTAAAGTATTTATCCTAATAATGAATTCCAGAGTATTTTTTGCTTTGTCTTTACCTTAAAAAAGGCCTGAGATATATAGCAGTTTGAATTTCTAATGTGACATTTTTTTAAAAATCAATTTGCCTATGACAGCACTGGTATATATTAATCGATTTCAACATGAGTGTACATGTACACATGAATTAAGATTTCGACCAAGCTCATTGTTTTGTTTTATCCATCATGTTGCTTTAAAATGACATACCCTTCGTGATATCGTGGAATTTGCTGACTCTCTAAATCGCTTAAAATAAAACCAGGTTGAATAAAAGATGACTAATTTCTAAAAATTCCTATTAATATTCAGCATTGACAAAAACTAGTATTCAATCTTATAAAATCAGGTTCCACTAATTTGAGCTTTGTATGTTTGAATAATGTAACTTAATTTAAAATAAATAAATAAAATAAGTATATGAAAGCTACCTCTTCCTCCCGGCACTGCCAGAAGGACTTTTTATTAGAATGAGCGCATTCTTCGCAAAAAGTTATCCAATATTGTGAAATTCCATATTGTTTCTCGTATTATTTTCAGTATCATTCAAAATATTTATTAAAAATGCAAGTAATTCTGCTTCATCAGTGTATTTTATATAGTAAGATCGTTCAAAATATGTGTGCAATTTTTTAAATGATTTCTTTAGCTTAATTTTATTATAATAATTTTTTTTTTTTTTTTTTTTGAAATCTTGTATAGATTAAATATATGGGTCATTCCATGTGAAATCAACCAATTTAAAGAAAACTTTTTGCATCATAGTCACAGATTTTTTTTAAATTTTTATCATAGACAGACATAGTAGTGAAACCCTCAAATCTGAAATTTAAAAGTAATATTCGCAATATTGGCTGAGATATAGCCATTTGAAAACTGAGTATTTTTACAAAATGGTGGCCATCTTGAAATTTTATCAACGTCTAAAAGGGGCCATAACGTGACAACTAAAGGTTCAAATTTTATATATCTGTTACCAATTTGAAGCTATTTCTACAAAGAATAAATATTTCATATCAAAACAATAATAAATTTTCATTTCTTTACTTTTTATTATGTGCAAATTGAAAATATCACCTAAAGAAGGGCAGATTGTAATGGCCCATAAAAAAAAAAAATGAATCATCATGAATTTTTCTAAAACTTGGTAAAAACATTGCTCCATCTGTGTGCTTTAAATAAAAAAAAAATGGAGAGGTAAAATTTGTTTTTTTTTTTTTTTTAATAAATGGTTTTTTACACATAAGGTGTCATTAACAAAATAATGATCATTTTAGAATCTGTAAACATTCCTGATTCAAAAAATAATGGTTAAAATAAAATTTTCTTACATCTTAATTAATGTAAAAGTATATTCAAAACCTCATTTGTATTAATTTTGTAGGAATCTTCCCTCCAACCCCCCCCCCAAAAAAAAATGTAGATAATTGAAAAAAATTTACATTGAAAAAGATAAGAAAGTAATTAAGGAATATAATGTATAATTATAAAATACCTATAAATGCAATACATATGTATGACGATTTACTTCACATATAGGGACGAGTGGGGTGCAGTAGGACAGTAGGTTTTTTCTCTTTAATGTATCATTCTAAATATTTCGTCAATCACACATTAGATGAAGTAATTGTACCTCAATCTTCAGTTGAAAAAAAGTAGCTGATTTGCATAAGCTTGCAATTATATAAAGAAAAAGATTTTTTCAAGAATCAAAAGTAAATTTAGTTCATATAATTTTTATGCTTTCTGTATATTAATGATTTGTTTTTGCATAGATGTAATAGTTTCTCTATTTTTGCATAGACTCCCTCAAATCTGCACTCCTAAAATCTGCAACTCTCTAAAATCCGCACACATTTTACGGATGTAAACAATGGAACATTCAGATTAGATGTAGGTGCAAAATTTGACTTTTTTAGTTTTATATCAATTCCATTTATTTTTTAATTTGTAATTTTTGTTAAGGTTATTGAATGCATATTTTTTCATGAATAAAGCATAATTTATTTCTGAAAAAATAAAGATATTGCTGATATCATTGGTAGTCGCAATCTTTTCAAATATATTTATGTATTAATCAAGCTTTTTTAGTTATTAAGTCTGGCTAAATCTGAAACAAAGCTTCATTATTTTATGATCTTGATGTGAATTAGTAATGTACCTTTATGAGGCAAGTTTCATTGAATAATTTAGGAAAATCACATTTCATCTTTATAATGAATATTTAGTTGTACATTATTGATTATTAATTTGACCTTTGCTTTTAGTATTTTTATCATTTTTAAAACTATCTAAATTTTTATTATTTTAGTTTATTACTTATTTTAATATTTTAGCATATTGTAAGCATTCATTATATTTTTGATTTCATTATAAATTAATTTCAAAGTACTGTTTAAAAAATATAAACAAAGCAATGACCAGAAATCCGCAAAATTCTAAAATTCGCAAAACCTCTGGTCCCAAGTTGTACGGATTTGAGGGAGTCTACTGTATTATACTATATTATACGATATTTTATCCATAATTTATACTATGCCTAGAAGCAATATGTCTTTTTATACAAGAAGTTTAACATAAAAGAAGGTTGAGATAGCAATGGGACATGCCGGCAAAAGGGGGGGGGCAGTACGTCTAATTCTTACTTTTTAATAAGATGAGCATAAATTGCTAATATGCAAATATTTTTAAAGGGTAGTATTTTAATTGTAACATTTAAAATATACATTGCTACTTTGGGAATAAATGAAATTGTCAGACCATTGACATTTAAAAGTGTACAATATGTTGCATGTGTATATGGGATCACTTCGTGGATTGGGAAAATTTTAGATTACTGTGAAGAACTCAACGACTATAAAATTATGTTCATTCATCCTCATGGCCCTAATTCTTCATATTCATGGCCAAAATCCTCAGATGTTTGTTGGTTTCCGTATGGTCAAATAATAAAAGAAGTGTCTATTTCTTAACTGCTACAGGAAGAACATATATTGTTGCACAAGAGGAAAATCGATCAATTCAAGCATTATTTTTAAACTTTAAAACTGATTAAATCCTTGGTAGCTTAAATCTGAAGAAAAAAAACTATTATATAATAAAGTTATATGCATGTAAGTAAATATTTTGTTCTTATTTTGTCTAGATTTGTTCCATGTGTAAGTTTAAACTTTGGCTTATTTCTCATCACATTCAATGTTTTGCCCTGGATTTGTATTATATTATTGTTATTATTTATTTTTTTGTCTCATTGTATCTAGATTTTTGTTCATATAAATTTTAACTTACAAGGGGACCACCAGACATGGTGCTCACAGATTTTGATGATTTCAAAGTACGTTGAAGGGGTCATATGACTAATTATTCTGGCGAAAGTGTTCCTTCAAATGGACCTTTTGGTTTTTGAGAAATTGGGGGGTCAAAGTTCAAATACTTTATATATTCCAAATACTTGTTAGTTGTATGTCAATTCATGCCGTCGTGCCAAAGCACATGTCTGTGAATCGAAAGGTTGTGAGTTCGAATCCATCCTCAGCTTCTATTCTCTTTTTTACTTATATTTATATTTTTTACACATTACAAATTTTAAGTATTTTTATAACTAGAGAAATTGCTACAACTTTTATATTTTCTTAATGAATTGCATTTACATTTTTGAATATTTTCATGAAAATTTATTTTTTTTCTGCAATTTTTAAACTAATATTCGAGTTCAATTGAGATTTGAATAATTGAGTTCTTCAATTTTTAAACTAATATTTGACTAGGTTGTGAGTTCGAATCCATCCTCGGCTTCTATTTTCTTTTTTACTTATATTTTTTACACATTACAAATTTTAAGTATTTTTATAACTAGAGAAATTGCTACAACTTTTATAATTTCTTAATAAATTGCATTTGCATTTTTGAATTTTTTCATGAAAATTTATTTTTTTCTGCAATTTTTTAAACTAATATTTCTTTTGATAACACAGCAAAACTAATTTAAGCCTAGAACTTTTTTTTTCTTAAACATTATCTATATTTTTTTACTTTATGCACAATTCTGAAACAATGATTTTACTTTTTTCTATTTTTTTTTTATTTTATAGCACTTTAAATGAAAATTTATCCTTTGTTGTATAAATAATACAAAATAATTTTTGCTTATCGTTTGCACAAATAAGAAATGACAGATTACATTTATTTTTATTGCAAATCAAAACACTCTTTCCGTAATTTTCCGTTCTTTTTCATCCGTACGACAATCGTATCTTGACATGTTGTAAATTTTGTTAATACACCTAACGCAATTCCCACACTAATGATAACTTTAAACTTTTTTTCCCTCTATGTTTATATTTACTTCGCTTTCATGTTTTAAAAATGTTAAGGCTTTTTTTTGTATTTGATACAGATATTTAAAATGTTTTGTACAATTTGATTGTTATATATGTGTTGAATAGGTGCATGAAATTAGACTTAACGTTATTATTATTATTATTGTTATTAATAAAAGTATATATAAAGATGTGTTAGAATTCACCACTTTGTGCAACTTATATCAAATAAAAATATATATTAAATGTAGCATTACATTATCTAAAAATCCATGCACAGTATTGTGTAATACACATTTGAAAAAAAAAAAAAATGATTGATTAATCTAAAAATATTATTTAAAATTGTGGAGATTTTAAAATATTAAAATTTTCTTATACTTTTTCAAAATTTTAATTAAATAAGCATTTTTATTTAATTATTTGTTGCAAAATGTACTTTTAGTTGAACCCTGAACTGCAGTCAATTCACCAATTCAGCCATATTTTTTGAGATAATAGTAATAATAAAACATTGAAAAAGTAAACTGTCTTCTTCAGAAAATATCAAAAGGTTCAAAGCTGCAGAATTCCCAATTCTGCTTAAAATTTGTAACATGTAAAAAATATAAATATAAGTAAAAAAAGAAAATAGAAGCCGAGGATGGATTTGAACTCACAACCTTTCGATTCACAGACACGTGCTTTGGCACGACGCCACAAATTGACATACAGCGTTGGTACTAACAAGTATTTGAAATATATGCTGAACTTTGACCCCCCCCCCCCCAATTTCTCAAAAACCAAGGTCCATTTGAAGGAAACCTTTCACCAGAATAATTAGTGGTATGACCCCTACAACATACTTTGAAATCATCAAAATCTGTGAGCACCATGTCTGGTGGTCCCCTTGTTAGTGTGAACAAAAAATAACAAATGTCAACTCAATTAACTTACTTTTTATATATTTTATTTAAATTACACAAATGAATAATTCAACTGTGATTTACAGCTAGTATTTGTCCAACATTTCTGGAGAAAATATTATGTGACCTTTTTTTTTTTTTCTTCCATGTATTCCACAGTAAGGTATTTAAAATATTTATGTAAATATGTTTTGAGAATTACATTCTCATATTTTGAATGAAATAAAAACTACTGTAAAAATGAAAATTTACTACTATTTTAATAAAATATATGAATATTTAGTGTAAATAACTGCAAATTGATATTTCTTTATTGAATTATATAATATACACATAATACTTTAATTTAGAGGCTAGAAAATTTCATTTTGACAAATATTTCTTAAATTAAGAATACTTACAGATTTTATAATAATCATTATTTGGTCAATGACGTCTTACGTGTAGAAAACCATTTATTTTAAAACAACAAATTTTATCTTTCTAATTTTACAATAATAATATACAGTATAATGTTCCATATATAGAGAAACTGTTACTTCTATGCATAATCAAATAATTAATATACAGAAAGTGTAAAAAGTATATTGAACTAAATTTACTTTTGATTTTTGAAATAATCTTTTTCTATATATAATTGCAAGCTTATGTAAATCAGCTACTTTTTTCAACTGAAGATTGGGGTACAATTACTTCATCTAATATGTCATTAATGAAATATTTAGAATGATACATAAAGAGAAAAACCTACTGTTCCACTGCACCCTACTCGTCCCTATATGTGAAGTAAATCGTCATATAAATGTATTGCATTTATAGGTATTTTATAATTATACATTATATTCCTTAATTATTTTCTTATCTTTTTCAATTGTCTACATTTTTTTTTGGGTGGGGGGCTGAGGGGCAGATTCCTACAAAATTAGTACAAATGAAGTTTTGAATATACTTTTACATTAATTTAGATGTTAGAAAATTTTATTTTAACCATTTTTTTTTAATCAGGAATGCTTACAGATTCTAAAATGATCATTATTTGGTTAATGACACCTTATGTGTAAAAAACCATTTATTTTAAAACAACAAATTTTACCTTTCCAATTTTTTTTATTTAAAGCATACAGATGGAGCAAAGTTTTTACCAAGTTTCAGAAAAATTCATGATGATTCATTTTTTTTATGGGCCATTACAATCTGTCCTTTTTTTGGGTGATATTTTCAGTTTGCACACAATAAAAAGTAAAGAAATGAAAATTTATTATTGTTTTGATGTAAAATATGCATTCTTTGTACAAATAGCTTCAAATTAATACCAGATATATAAAATTTGAGCCTTTAGTTGTCAAGTTATGGCCACTTTTAGATGTTGATAAAATTTCAAGATGGCCACCATTTTGTAAAAATGGTCAGTTTTCAAATGGCTATATCTCAGTCAATATTACAAATATTACTTTTAAATTTCAGATTTGAGGGTTTCACTTCTATGTCTGTCTATGATAAAAATGAAAAAAAAATCCATGACTTTGGTGCAACACCCATTGGTTGAATTCGTGTGGAATGACCCATATATTTAGTGTTACCAAATATTTTATGTCCTCGGTTACACACTGCCAGACCATTTGGGGGGAGGGGGGTTAGTTTTCCATTTATTCAAATATTTTCTTATTTGAACTAGGTTCACTTCAAAAAATCGACACTCTACTGTATTTTTAAACTTGTTTACCAGAAAGAAAACAATGATTGTTTGGGGGACTTTTTTGTTAACAGCTAAAAATTTGATGAACATTAAAAAAGAATGATTTTATAAACTAAATAAAAATTTGTTATAATTTAAAACTTAAAAATGATTTTAAAAATTAAAATCTTTATTATTAGACTCTAAAATCTGTAATAGCTTACTTCTGTGCCTCTCTAAATGGGGGCAAGGGATGAGAGGCACTAGTTATGGCCCTGCTGATTTGCTAAGTTTTCGGATTACAGTAGACTCCCTCAAATCCGCACAGCTTGGGACCAGAGGTTGGGCAGATTTCTGATCATTGCTTTGTTTACATTTTTTGAACAGTAATTTGAATATAATTAATAATGCAATCAAAATTATAGTGGATACTTACAATATTGTAAAATATTAAAATAATTAAGTAATAAATTAAAATAATAAAAATTTAATTTTTTTTTAAATGATTAAACTATTAAAGCAAACATCAAGTAAATAATCATTAATGTATAATTATTCATTATAAAGTTGAGACGTCATTATCCTAAATTATTCAATGAAATTTTTTTAAAGTTGGACAACTAATAATTCACATCAAAATCATAAAATAAGGAAGTTTTATTTCAGGTTCAGCCAGATTTAATAATAATAAAAGCTTGATTAATGCACAAATACATTTGTCAAAAAGATTGTGATTACCAGTAATATAAACAATATCTTGAATTTTTTTTTAATAAATTCATTCCTCTTTCATGAAAAGCTTGAATTCAGTAATAGTAAAGAAAATTACTGATTGATATTTGCATAGAATTCATATAAAAATAAAAAAGTCAAATTTTGTCTGTATATTTGAATTGAAAGTTTCATTGTTTACATTTGTAAATTATGTGTGGATTTTAGAGAGTTTTGGATTTTAAGATTGCAGATTTGAAGGAGTCTATTGTACTAATTTTGAGCTTATGTGGTTGAATCTGTGAATATAGATTCTAGAATTTAGAAATCAATTCTTATTATGATTGATGCAGTTTTATACAATGTCAATTTTAATTAAATCTCACAATTTCTAGAATCACCCATCACTAGTCTCCTCACAATGGAGAATTGTGAAGAGGAAAAAAATAATCACATCTTGGCCTGCCGTTAAGTAGTATGAACAATCCAAATAAGTTTCTCTACTATGTAGAAGATGCTATGGAATCTGCCTTGTAGCCATCGGTCTGATAAAATGAGGAAAACATTGTCTTCAAGCCTATGAGATAATTTGGATCACAAGCATTCATCTTGTTGGGCTCCTGATTTAACTTTCCCAAATGTGTGCAAACAAGTGAAAATCTCATAGAATATCATTTCTGGGCAAGTGATGAATTAATATAACTATGAAATTGCAGTCGAGAGCAGGGCTGTAGCTAGAAGTGAATAATAGAGGGGGGGGGGGCATTTTTTTTTCTCACTCTTTGGTGTAGAAAGATAAATTAGTGTATCATTAATTTTGTAGGTATACTATCAATTTAAAATTAAATTGAATTTATACTTATTAAATTTAACTAAATTGTTGCAGTTTAAAACATAACTTTGATTACAAAAAAATGTCAACACTTACTTAAATATTTACTTCAGATACAGAAAAAAAAACTATTAATCACTATACTTTCAAAATGGTACCAAAATATGGAACTCTTTTTTCACATGTTTAGAACTATATGCATGTATATGTTACCATGATGCTAATTTTAGAAAGAAAAATTAACGTACAATAGAGAAAATAAGGATTGCTCAAGTATCCCCATTTTCCCCTCCAGTAGAGATGCACCACCTTTTCCAAAGAATACCACTTACAGATCTCTGGGTAGTTGAGGGCCACATAAGTATCACAGAAATAATTCTATTTCGATAAGGTGATCTGTTCAGAACCCAATCAATAAAACTTGCAATTTTTCTTTGTCCGATTGTAGAAATTGGCACTTTTTCCACCCTTGATCAACGGGATATGCATTTTTCCGTGCTCAATCAAGAAAATTTGTGTTTCTTAACAAACTCTGACAAAATCTGCATTTTTTTTTTTTTCTTGCCGCAAGATGAAATTCGTGATTTTCTCTTGATAAACTGAAAAAATTCATTGTTTTGCAGCCGATCAATGAAATTATAAATTTTTCATGCATCATTGCAAAATTCGTAATTTTTTCCATGCCTTATCAATAAAATTAGTGTTTTTTTGTCCCTGATCGGCAAAATTTGCAATGTTTTTGTGCCTGATCAGCAAAATTAGTTTTTTTCATGCGATAAAATGAAAAAATGTTATTTTTTTCACAGGCAATAAATTTAATTCACAATTCATTCATTCAATATAAACAAAACTGTCGATTTTTTTCATCTGATTAAAAAATTTGATTTTTCGCATCTAACTGACAAAATTTGTGATTTTCTTACTTAATTGATAAAACTCACAATTTTTCCATGCCCTGTCACCAAAATTTGCTATTTTTTCCCCACTCCCCATGGGCAAAATTAATGATTTTTCTATACCTGATCAATGAAGTTTTCAAGCTTTCCAAGCTTTATCAACAAAATTTGCTATTTTTTTCTGCACTTGATCAATGAAATTCATGATTTTTCTGTGCCTGATCCTTTGAAGTCTATTTTATTTTTTTTCTAAAAACTACTTCTTGGTGTTTGATATTACAAATTAATATAAAAATATGAAGTTACAAAGAATTGCTTTTGAGGTCACATAAATCCTTGTTATCCATTGATGCAGCGTAAATCCTATCTGGGCTATACCACAAATCCAATGTCGGTTGTACAATTATTTATTGTGTTTTACAATATTTTGAAATGTGTCAAAGTATATTTTTGAAAAAAATCTATTATTGTAGGTAGGAAAAATTAAGTGGAACATTTTGTGAAAAATATCGAAATAGGTAAAGATATTTTCTTTAGAACTATGGAAATGGTATGTTTCAACAAGTTGTTTAATTAATATTTTTTCTTTCTCTAGGTTGAATTATCATTATTACAAAGAAGTTATCGCGCTTTAGCTATTCAAATGAACAGCATTTATAACCAGAAGCTTTGGTACATCATGCTAGAGCAATTCCTGATGAAATATTTCTGGTCTGCTTCCGGCATGATAATTATTGCAATACCAATTATGACTGGGTATACAAAGACCGATGCTGGTAAGTTCATAGTCCTTTCATTAAGATCATAATGTACAATTGTTTAGGTTTAGAGATGTGTCATTTGCTGAGGAATGATTCCAAAGGAATGATTCCGGCAGTTGGAACTGAAGGAACAATTCCTGTCTGAAAAAAGGATTCGTTCCTTTTCAGAATCATTCCAAAAAGGAACGACTCTGCGGAATCGGTCCTTGTTGGAACGATTCCGCAAAGGATCGAATCCTGGGACTCATTTTGAAACGAAATGACTCCAAAAAGGACCGATTCCTCAGACTCATTCCAAAATAAAACGACTCCGAAAAGGACCGAATCCTCGGATTCGTTCTGAAATGAAAGGACTCTGAAAAGGACAGATTCCTCGAACTCATTCCGAAATGAAACGACTTCGAAAAGGACCGATTCCTCGGACTCGTTCCGAAATGCATCGAATTCAAAAAGGACAGATTCATCGGATTCGGTCCAAAATGGAACGATTCATCAGATTCTGTCCGAAAAGGACCGATTTCTTGGATTTGGTCCAAAATGGAACAATTCCAAAAAAATCGGTCCTTTTTCTTGTAGATTGGCCAGTTTAAATAAATTAAAATATGCTATTTTATTTTAAAGTAAGAGATTTTATTTTATTAAAGCATAGTGTATTACCCAAATGCCCTTCGAATGTGTATGAAAAAAAATCGGGGGGGGGGGGGGGACAAAGAAAAATGAAAGAAAGAGGAAAGAAATTGAAGTTGTGAGAGGGGGGTGAACGTTTAAGAAAGAAAAGAAATTGAAGTTGTGAGAGGGGGTGAACGTTTAAGAAAGAGAAAAGAAATTGAAGTTGTGAGAGGAGATGAATGTTTAATAAACCTACAACTGCACATTATATCCTCTTAAATTTAATGTTTAGAAGAATAGAAATATATTATTTTACTTTATTTAAGATATTGTCTGTTACAAATTGTTTACTGTCATCTGTGACTTAATTACAGTACTATTTGACCATTTTATGCAAAATTAATCTAAAAGAAATAATTTATGAAGTTGATTTTTTCTATTTGAGTAAAAAAAATTCTCCACCTGGGGTTCGAATTGAGAAACTTGACGTGCTTTCTCGATTGAGTACCAGGATCCGAAGGTAATGGAACACCATATAGACTTAGATACATGCACTAATACTTTTTCTAATTGGTAAATATATCATAAGAAATGTTTTTTTTCTGAATGAATTTTCAAGAAAAATAAGATTAAACAAAAAACAAAAAAAAAAAAAAAAAAAAAAATGATTTGAAACGGTTTTAATTAACATAAGAAATACATCATCATGTCATAAAAATTGCACTTTAATGGCTTAATAACTGATTTTCGATTATTCTAATAGTTACGCACTTTTATATATATTTCAGTTTCATGTTATTTTTCCTCAAGCATAATTTGTATTTGAAAAATCTTTGTCAAAAGAAAAATAAGACAGCTAATAGTGCTCATGTACCACTTTATATCATAGTTTATCATCTTGTTTTTCTCTCCTGAAGAAGATGAATAAAAAAAAAACTTGAAACTCTTGAAGATTGTTTTAATCAACTTACATTGAGGTTTATTACATAGAGGAAAATCTGTTTGAACAATAGTTTAGGCAGTAGAGACCGTATTGGGTCTTACCTAGCAAAATTCATGGTAGCTCTGGAAAAAGGCTTTCTTTGTTTTTTTGATTTGCTGTATCCGAATTTTCAACTTCCCATCAAAATTTTCTTCGGCAACTTCCCCAAAATTTGGTAAAATGCCCCCTCCCTCTCCCAAAAATGTTGTTTAAGAAAAAATTCAATTATTTTATCGTTTTAGTTAAAAAGTATGTAGAAATTTTAAAAATATACAAATTTTGCAACAAATGCAATGCATGACTGTGACGTAAGATGAATGGGAAGAGGGGAGCCTGCCTCTCAACATGTGTTGCGGCGCTGCATGCACTAAGTTATGCAATTCCACTGAACCCTTTGAGCTTTGGCGGGTAAATTTCTTCAAAATTCCAAATGTCACATCGGCACCAGTATTTTGCAAAGAAAAAAATCGGTTAACGATATACACGTGAAAATGTGTTACATTTTTTTCAAATAAATTTAGTCGAATATTCTGGTGCTGCAGTGACATTTCAGAATTTAAAATTAAGTGGTAAAAAATTCAACCATCAGAGCTCAAAGGATTAAATTCCTCAAATCTGAGATAAATATTACGAAGGACCACACAAACTAGTTTAAAATTACTGTAAAACATATTCAAAGATGTATCAGTGTGTATGGATGCTTCTAATAAGCACTCATTTAGTAAAAAGCTCTAGAAGTAAGTAATTTTAACAGTTTTAGATTAAATTAAAAGATTTATTAAATTAGATTACATTAAATGAATTTAATGGATATTCTTTAGTGCCCACCTATAGGCAACATCAGAACTGAGGAGGTTAACCAATCGCATCATTTGTCTTCGCCCTCCCGTTACCCCTCTGAATTTTTCCTGTAAGACTTACTTTATGTTTTAAGATCGCTGAATCCGAATTTTTAACTTCTCACTAAAATCCTCCCTCAAGAAGGAAAAGAAAGAAAGAAAAGATAAAATAATGCCCAAAATATGTTTAATTTTGGGTATTATAATAAAAAATTATTAATTTTAATACATATATATATTTAATTAATAGTTTTTGGAAAAAAGGGAAATTCAGAAAGTAGGCAAAATTTGCAACAAAAAAGATATGCAACATCATGACGTAACATGAACTTGGAGGAGAGAGTCTGCCTCTCAACATGCGCTGCGGCACTGTGTCGTCTGCAGCCCCATATAAAAGGGGGTGCGACGGGGGCGACCCTGATTGCAGAAACTTAGGGGGTGCCAAAATTATACTACCAACGTTATTTTTGGCCTGTCATAAGAAAAAGTTGGGGGGGGAGGGAGGGGAGCACCAGATTGAGACTTTGCCCCGGGCACAGTTTTCTCTTCGCAAGACCCTGATCGCCTGAGTCAAGGCAATAGAGACTATATATAGGAGCTCCACCTAGCAAAATTCATGGTAGCTCTAGAAAATTCTTATTTTATGTTTTCTGGATCGCTGAATGAAAATTTTTTCCGGCAACTCCTCCCCCTCAAATACATGCACACAAATTTTGGTAAAAACGGAATTGCATAAATTAGAGCACGTAGCGCTGAGAGGCAGGCTCTCCCCCTTCACTCCATTCATCCTAAGTCATAATGTCATGTATCATACTTTTTTGAAAATTTCATCTACTTTAATTTTTAGATAATTTTTCTTCAAAAAAATATTAAAAAACCTATATTGGTAATTTTTTTACTTTTTTGGGGGGAGGGGGGGGATGAGAAGTAAAAAAATTTGGATTCAGTGACCCAAAAACATAAAATAAGAATTATTAAAAGTTCGGAGGAGAGAAAAAGTAAACAATGCGAGTGGTTAAACGGAATCGCGTAACTTAGTGTCCGCAGCGCCACGGTGCATGTTAAGGGTAGGTTCCCTCATCCCTGTTCATCCTATGTCATAATGTTATGCATTGTATTTTTGGAAATTTTGTTTACTTTCTAAATTTATTGGTACTTTTTCGCTAAAACAGTAAAAAATTGATTTTTAAAAATTTCTTTTAGGGTGCATTTTACTAAAAATTGGGGATGGGGTTGCCGAGAGAAATTTTTGGTGAGAAGTTGCAAATTCAGATTCAGCGACTCAAAAAAACACAAAATATGTCTATTTCTAAGAGCTAACATTAATTTTGCTTGGCAAAATCCTCGATTGACTGGACTACAAGGATTTTTTGTAAAACATTTCTTTATTAAAATATAGACTATTTCAGAGAACATAATGTCTAATAATAATAATGATAATAATAGTAATATAACAGCAACAGTGCATTCAAATAAATTAACCGCGGTTCGCTCCCTTAATGAGGTACCCCGTTTTGAGTATAGAAACAAGAAAAAAAATCACGAGCTACATATAGATTGTTTTTTTTTTCAACTCTGTGACATATATGTAAAGCTGCATACTTTATGCTTGTAATTAGATTTACAAATATAAAGTATATGCTTTGTTTCATTAGATCTTTCTTTAATAGATTTATGTTAATCTCCTGCCTACCAGATGGGTTCAAATTAGAGGTCTGCACGGGCCGAAATTTCCAGGCCCGGGCCCGGCCCGGCCCGAACGAAAGAAATATTGGCCCGACCCGGCCCGGCCCGAAAGTTAAAATTTCGGCCCCGGCCCGGCCCGAACGTAAAAAATATTGGCCCGACCCGGCCCGGCCCGAAAGTTAAAATTTCGGCCCGAGCTCGGCCCGCTCCGGAAAAAAGTTTAAAATTCGGCCCGAACCCGGCCCGGCTCAAGTGAATTTCTACAGAACATTGATCTTTAACCTTATGGAAGAGTTCTGACCAAAAAAAATTACATTGTTTTTTTTTTTTTTCATGTTTATAATCTCCATTTATGCAGAAGTGCCGTAGGCTGCGATATTTACGCTTTTAAATGAATCTTTGTTTGTTGTATGTAAATGTTTCAGTTATCACTAGTATTATTAATCCATATTTCCTGTAATGGAGAAAAAAAGTCGAAAAAGCGGTATATGGTAAAATTTCCAAAGAGGAAATCGCTTTGGAACGAAAAAAAAAAAAAAAAAATACATTCTCTTTTTAACAGATGTAAATGTTTAATATATTTTTTTTTTCTCCCGTATTGTTGTATTCATTTTGCATGGATGAACATTTTAAAAGAAACTGTCAGTTTTCAGTTTGAAAGAAAATTCCGTCATAATCACGTTTTTGTGTGTGTGTGTGTGTGTATGTGTGTGCTTAATTCTATTTTAAAACAGCTAGTAATCTACGATTCTTTAAAGGGAATAAATTCTAATGTTTAATTGTAGAATAATGACGGCTTAAACGAATATGCCATTTTTGCAAACATTTTTGGACAAAGCCAAATATTACTGATTTATAAAAAGTCGAGAAAAGGATTTTCATACAGGAAGATTCAATGGAACTGATTATTTTGGTCCATGAAAATTAGGAAGAATGGAATCAGTCTCGGCTACGTCCAACAAAAAAATTAAGGCCCGAGCCCGGCCCGGCCCGAAAGATTAGTGACTAGGCCCGGCCCGAGCCCGGCCCGGCCTGAATGCCATTATTGGAAATCGGCCCGAACCCGGCCCGCGGGCCGGGCTCGGGCTTCGGGCCGCCGCCCGGCCCGTGCAGACCTCTAGTTCAAATGTCCCGGCAGATACATCTGAACATTCACTTCGGTACATTTGAGTAATATGTCTCATTAAAAAAAAAAGGACAATTTTTTTTAAATATGTGGGATTTTTCTGGAATATTCTATTCTTTTGAGTTGAACATTCCAGAAAAAATCACATATTTGCAAAATTTTATCTTTTTATGTGAAAAATCAATTGCAATGTATCTATCGGGGTTGTTGTACACTCCTGGTAAGCAGAGGGTTTAAGATTGCATTAAACTAGTTTTACGATACACGAATATTGGCTTAGTAAAACAATCATAATTTACAGTAAAGACACTTATTTTGTATATGTTTTATTAATGATTTTATTGCTAATATTTTGAATGTGTGCACAGATTGGTAAACCTTTTTTATAATTGAAAAATAAAGAGCACTATTACGGCTATTTTTTCTTAAGCCGCGAGGATGCGTGCCGGGCCTAAAAGACCCAGAGAGAGTATTTTTTTAACAACTGTCACCATTTATTTTTTTTAAGTTATCTACAACTTATTTTATTGCAGAATTTTTAAAAATTGATTCCGGTAAAATAAGGTGACGATTATTCTTTGTGTTTATTGGTGACAAAGTAAAAACCAGTAAAAACCTGGAAATGTGCGTGTTTTCCCAGGTTAATTATTGATTTCCAAAGAATGAAAGTTGAGATTGATTTTGTATGTTTCTTCCCTTTGTCATTTTAGCTCAATTTCTTGCAAAATAATTATAAGTTAATTAACTATGAGTTTGCTTTAACTCAGTGTACAATGAAACGGGAAAAAAATCGTCTCTTGTAATAATTTATTATTAAAATTTCAATTACGCGATCAAGATTGATACTTGAAAATCCCAAAATCATACCATATTAATGTCTATTACTCTGAGGATGGATAATATATATCTGAGTTTGAATTTCGATCAAAGTGAGACTCCCTTCACCTCAAACTAAATATGGTGTTTCAAGCCTAATACCAAACTTATGTATTTTCATTGTGTATTATTATTTTTTTTCAACTACAACATTTATTTATCTCTTTTCTTCCTTTTTTCTAAAATTACGTAAAGTTTTCTAAAAAAGTTTGAATTTAATAAAATTTTTAATCTATTTCAATAGTTTTGAAAATAAAAAGTTTAGAACTCCAGATAAAAAAAAGTCAAATTCTCAAACAATAAGGTTGGTGCTATCTATAACAGGCTTAAAGCATATGCGTTTCATTCAGTCGCCAAACATTGTCCTCAAAAAAAAAAAAAAAAAAGGATTTTTTTTAAATATATAATATTATTACAGTCTGTAATAATAATGGATATTTTTTTAATTTGTTTAGTTTAATTAAACCAATCGATCGTTTTTCAGTTGAAAGTTAAAAAATTTCAAATTTAAAGAAATAGAACTTTGAAATTTAGTGAATCACTAATTTTTTTGACGGATATAATATTTACTATATATATATAATATCACATATGTTAGATGTATTATAATATTTATATATGTCTTTTAATAATCTTATATTTAATAATTATATTATTTATATAATAATATCTTGTATTTCAATAGCCAAGCTCTAATGACTCTATTTTCAAATCATTTGAAGGGGCATTGACCATTTCGTTTGAAATCATAGTAGAAAAGTTCAATGACTTCATGAGTTATAGCATTTCACAAACTTCAAGTCTAAACATGAACAAATATATTGGGCATCTGCGATACTCTGCACTGCATGCGAAATTCACTCACACCGACAAGAGGCGCAATCTATATTAATAAAAGAACAAAATGCTCTGTCTGTGTGTGTGTGTGTGTGTGTGTGTGTGTGTGTGTGTGGGTCTATGAGGGAAAGCGGGGACATTCGCATGTTTACACACCTTCCAACAGAGGACACACCGCCAACCGAGGACGTCCTCGGTTGGAATTTTTATGAAATATGTAATATTTCATGCCAAATATTATTCTAAACATTGTTTTTTTGAAAATTTATAAAGGTCCTCAGTTGTCCGTATTTGCTGCATGTTGTGTATGTAAAAACTGTGTAAACTTCTTTAAAGTGTGTATCGGTGCAAAAACGTAAGTCCTCGGTTTCACGTTTTAATTACATGTTCGATAGACGTCCTCGGTAGAGTGGTATAATCGCACTAAGTGTATCTTTTATTTTGGTATTTCTATTAATTTGTGTTTTAGTATATTTTCTACTAAATTGATGAGTTTATTAAGTTTTGATTAAGATGATTCCATGTTAAAAAAAAATATTTTATTTAAATATCAACAACTGCAATCATTTCTTAAGTAGTTCTAACTTTATTGCATATAAAGTAGAATTCAGATTTTAATGCAACCTGTTTTATTTCTATTAACCTTTAATCGAAAACTTAAGAGTCCTGAATTAGCAAAATCCCATATCTAAGAGTTAATACAGAATTGCAGCAAATAGGCGAATACTTATAACTACTTTTCTCTCCCCCCCCCCACCAATGCCCTTTTCCTTATTTCCTTTTGTTTTATAACTTTTAATACTTATATCCCTCTCCCCTTTAATTCATACATTTATGTCTTTTTTCCCTAAATATGGTATCCTGCTTGTATCTTTTCCTTCCATGGAAGGATAAAAATGATTTGTTTACTCGGGTCCTGAGAGTGAACTTATGAGTCAGTAATATTTAAAAAGTTACTTAGTGTTTTATCTAAATTTTAATTGACAATGTTTTAGTACTACCACTTACAATATCTAGTTAAAAACAAAATTTAAGTTTTTAAAATATTCTTACTTTAAATTTGCAAAATTGTTAAAAAATATCCTGAAAATTTCGTTACAAAAATTTCTAGGTTGCTCTTTAGGATAATAAATATCCTGTTTTGAAAAGGATAGCTCAATTTTTTTGTTTATGCTCGAACAAATTGTATATTACATACAATATTTAAAGACTCTGTATACACACAGGGAAAATGATGACCATGCGTATACACATACAAATCGTGGACTCAATAATTACACAGTGGAAACGAGGACCATGCTTATACACATTCAAACCGGGGACTCTGTATACACACAGTGGAAACGAGGACCATGCGTATACATATTCAAACCGTGGACTCTGTATACACACAGTGAAAACGAGTACCATGCGTACACACATTCAAACTGCGGACTCTGTATACACATAGTGAAAACGAGGACCATGCGTATACATATTCAAACCGGGGACTCTGTATACACACAGTGGAAATGAGGACCATGCGTATACACATTCAAACCGTGGACTTTGTATACACACGGTGGAAACGAGGACCATGCGTATACACATTCAAACCGTGGACTCTGCATGCATACAGTGGAAACGAGGACCATGCGTGTACACAAACAAATCGTAGACTTTGCATACTACTCACAGTGAAAACGAGGTCCATGTATGTACTGTTAAAAGAAAACTGTAAGTGGCCTAGATCGGCAGCAGGGATTTCAGCCATATCCTGTAATTTCACGTGCAACGTAAAAAACGGTCTGATATATTAAATAGACGGCTTTGTCTCTTAGATCTTAGAAAATGAAGAACATACTTTTACTGTTCTAGCCCACCACTTAGCTATTATGGACCATGCAAAATGATGGTGCATGAATGTACACTGTAAAAAAAAGGCGGGGGGGGGGAGGGACTGAGACCGGCAGCAGATATTCCAGCGATACCATGCAAAAATATGCGTCCAGTCGATCATTTTTTATGGTCTATAACAGGTAAAAATGGACAGTAAAAGTATGTGGACTGTCCATCATTTTTAAGAATCTAAGAGACAAAGACGTTTATTTAAAGGGATCACACCTTTTTCTTACGACGCTCGTAAAATTATGGGTATGGCTGGACATTCTACTGCCGGTCCTGCACATAAATTTACAGTTTTTTTAACTGTGTATTTTTTTAGGGGGTATCACTGGCAGGCATTTTTTTTTTACAGTCTACGCATACAAAATGTAGACTGTATATGCAAATAATTGAAATGAGGACTGTGCGTATACCTATGAATTAACTTACCCTCTCTCTCTCTATATATAACAGTAAAACCTTTGTGCAAACAAATCATAATAAAGATGTGAGTATGATTTTATTATTTTATTATTTATTTTATTTATTTTCATTTTAAGAGGCATCTTTCCAGCACTTAAAACAGTTCCTTTTTTCAGATGTGTAAACTGTGTAATTTAATATGATACAGAAATTATAAATTCGAAAATCCTGAAGATTATATTAAATTTTTCCCTTTAAAATTCAGTTATGCCGTAAATTACCTACTGATTTAACTTCCACTGTTCTCAATTTAACTCAGTTACTGCTGAATCGCACAATTGCAGCATCTTACTTAGCATTTTTTAAAAACAGTTTTAGACATACTTAAACAAGTAAGATAAATCATGCCGTGACGCATAGATTATGAAACACTTTCCAGCGACTCAGAAATGCAGTTTTCCATGTGGTCCTTATATTTAAATACTTTTGTGAGTCTCTGTATTTCGCTATAAATACTATACATTCTAAATTTAGACCTGAGTTATATAGCAATTTACCATTACACAAATATAGTGATATAATGATATACCGAGATATTGCGATAATCGCAATACAACGATATACCGCGTTATATCGTTAAGTAACGTTTTTTAATAACGTTATCACGATATGCATTTGATATCGATTACATCGTCCAACTCTAAAAAATGTGATGTAATTTTCCGTTCTGCTTGAAAACCTATGATATCTTCAAAGCGCAAAAAAATAAAAAAAAATTTATGTAATCAATCTATGATTTTTTTTTTTTTTGTTTTTCATTTTTTTCTATTTTTATTAACACACAATATACTCTGCTCGATCTAGTTTAAATATAGATTGGACGATTAGTCGAAGGTAAATATTTTTAAAGTGTGGTAATTTTCTTAATCATTTTCATAGGTATTATCTTTTGTTTCTTTAAAAAATGTTATATGAAACATTTTCTACTGAAAAAATCTATATATTACGGGACATATGCCCCGCTCTCAAAAACATTTTTCTACTCTCACCAGCTTGAAATTTTCTGATACATTTTCAGACTCATTTTTAAAAGTAAAAACATGAAACTTGCTGAGAGTGTATAAGATGTTGTGTGATTTCATTTTCCCGCTCAATTAATTAGAATTTTATTTAAAAACAATTATTTTCTGATTATGACCTTTTTTTTTTTTTTTTTTAGATCCCTCGCTTCGGAAAATTCGGTTCAAAACGCCCACTTTGACATCTTTATTTAGCAAAAATTTTTGCATTTATAAAAAAAATCGATAAGCACGACACACTGTGTAGTTTCTAAATAAAAAAAATTAGCAGCTTGATATGTTTGAAAGCAGAAATGAATTTAAAAATAAATCAGAAAATAAGCAGTTTGGATTGGAATACACCCTTAAGGGTGTTCTCATTTGCTCCGTTCAACAAGCGCAAAACGTTTTGACACATTTACAAATTCATGTTTTAACAGAAAAATATATAATTTGAATGCCTGACTATGAAAGCGATTTCGAATCGAACTTATTTTTTCATTTCATGATACTTAAATTACCTATCCAGTTCTAAGCTATTTCGATCGCGTGATCACCCGTTTTTATCCTGTTTTTCGACCGGTTTTTCTGCTATCGTCGGAAAATGTGCTCAAAAACGTCAACTTTATAGCTTGTTATGAAAGATCTATTGTGTTCTGGGGCCTCGCAAGGGGGGGGGCAAGGGGGAGCCTCCCCCCTAAACGTTTGCACATGCTGTTACAATTGGCAAATTTACAAATTGAACTGGCAGATTAGTTCAAATCTTTAATAAAAAACTATAATACTCTTTCTATTTCTGATAGATTTGACGAAAGTTACCAATATAATTAGAAATATTATTAAGCTTTTTACAAAAAAAAAAAAAAAAAAAAAAAACTATATTACTTTTTTAATTGTGATAACTTGGTAAAATTATAAAACTAGTTGGCAAACGTCGAGAACTATTTATGTTTGCTTTTCATTCAGTTGGCAAATACTGAATTTTGACTTGGCAATTTTAGGTTATCTCCCCCACCAATAAAAAGTTTTCGCGAACGACCTGATTATGTTTTTTAAAAAACTGAAAATTGAGTGCAATTAGACAGTTTCTGAATAACAACACCTGCTAGTTTCATGCATTTCCGATTAAAAATAAATTAAACCCTTAAGGGTAAACACCCTTAAGGGTGTTCTATCATCAAAAAGGGCAAATTTGTGACGCATGCTTTAATTTATTTTTGATCGGAAATACATGAAATTAGTAGGTGTTGTTGTTCAGAAACTACCTAATTGCACTCATAATTGTTTTTTTTTTTTTTTTTTTTTTTTTTTTCAAATGCAATAGATGTATCAGGACAAGCTGTCAAAATTATCGTTTTAAAGGGCATTTCCCGACGTAATCGAAATCGCTTATAACTCGATTGGTAATTTAATTATCATAAAGTGGAAAACAAAGTGCGATTCGAAATTGCTTCCATAGTCTAGCTTAGAGATGGGAATGCTCGGAAAAAAACCGGAAAAATTGGGAAAAAAACGGGTTTTTTTTCTTTTTTTTTCCGAAAGCTTATTTTTCAATTTTTCCGAACTGGAAAAATTTAAATTTCATTTATGAAATAATATAGTGAAAATTTTGTAATAGCTACATTCCCATACTTTTTATTTTATTTATTTTTATTTTGAGTGTCCCACATGAAAACTTCAATGTGGGTAATCTGATCTCTGAGCAGAAATCTGTTTGAGAAGACTTGAAAAGATCCTTCACATTTTTTTCTTGTTTGAAATACAAGACCCTTCGCAAAATTTTTCTTGAAAATAGACATTTCAGAAAAAAGTTTAATCTACAAATTGAATCTTTCGCAAATGCACTGATTGAAAAAAAAAAAATCATGCCACATAGCAGCTGAATCTTATCAAGTTGTATATATGCATAAATAACCTAATTAAAAATGTCTAAATAGGAACCTAAATATAGTAATAATTTCTTATTCACAAATTCTGAATATATTTTGTACAAGAAGTTCACAATTTCACAAAAACAGGATTACATGAAAAAAATCTAGATATATATTTAAATGCAACTTCTCTTTTTATAAATTAATTCATGCGCAAAATTATTTCAATAATATGCTGATTAATGGAAATGGTAAAATTAAAAATTTAACATAAAATTTGAAGCATGCAATTATTACTTTTTTCTATCTTTTCAAGAAGTAAGTATTGAATTCGTGAAAAATTTGACTTGCAGTTTTTGGTGTATTTAAACGTTTTAGAAGTTCCTGAACACAATTTGATGGTTTTTGGAAAATATCTGTAACTCTGCGAGTCTGTATGTGACAAAAATTTTATGGGTACTCTATCTCAAGAACTGATGCACATAATTTCACAAAACTTTAGATTGAGTTACACCTTGATATAAACTCGAGATGTTTAGTTATTAGTGTATATCGCCCAACCGATGGCGCTGCTATGCTGCATTATTTATAATTTCCACAATGGTTCTATCTCAAGAATTAATGTATAAAACTTCAGAGTAAGTTAATCTTTGATATAATTTTGTGCTCATTACTTTTTAGTGTAAATCGCTCAACAGACGACGCTGCTATGCTGCATTATTCATGATTATCGCAATAGCTCTATCTCAAGGAGTAAAGGATGATTTTTTATCAAACTACAACTTCTGTCAGTTCCTGATGTATATTAATGTCGTTCAGTTTTTGGGTGTAAATTGCCCTATAGGTGGCCCAACTATGCTGCATTTTTCAAGATTTCATTATAGCTGATTAATTGAATGTTTTTTCAAGGTATTGAATCTAAAATTGACCTCCATTTTACCTCCATAATGTACAGTAATGTTGCAAAAAACATGGGCAGTTTGCATTAGAAAAGTACAAATGCGAAGAAAAAAAAAAAAAAAAAAAAACATATTTTATTGCAAGTAACTATGTTCCAAAATATACTTTCCCTCTTGATTAAACTTTGAATTTTTGTAGTTTTCTAAACCACAGTAGAAGTTTATCTCTGTATGTAACTGCTTTTGTGAGCATTTTCTATTTGTAGTGTTCTGTTATAACTTTTGAGTTCCATTCTTAGAAATATGAAATTACCATATGGAAACATTATTGAATATGGTTTTTTACTCAAGAATAGAATACCAGATTTCAGGATTTAAAAAAAAAAAATACATTTAATTAAACTTTAAAAAATATATTTTTCTGGTTTTAGTGAGTAAAAATATAACAGTCAATAAATCCTATGCTATTTTTTAGTTGCAGACCTGAGTAAGCCAAACTAAAACTTAGTTTTGTTTGAATTTAGATTATAAAACTAAATCAAAACTTTGAGTTGAGATTGGAAAGCTATACCAAAATTAAACATATTTTATTTTTTAAAGGAAATAAAATTATAATAGTAAGAAAAAAATGTAACAATGTAAAAATAGACATTTTTTAAACAAACAATGGAACTTTTGAATACTGATATTGATAATAATGACAAAACTGCAACAATTTCTTTAAACTAGTATCATTTACTTAAAAACTATACTTATGTAAATGGAATGCTTAATTTATTTCTTCCAAACTGCAGACATATTGGCTCAGGTTTTTACATTAGGCCAATTGGTAGCTAAACACGTAACTGAAAAATCATTTCAACAGAGATGTGATATAACAAACAATAGCGTTTAATAAAAATTCTTAGGCTGTGGCTGTGGGAAAAAAAAACATTAAATTTTTAAAAGCAGGCTTTGCTACTTTCTTTTTATTTTGTAATATAAAGTGAAAATAATTTTCATTTAATACAAATAAATGGGAAAAAATGTTTATTATTTAATATTCTCTAGGAAAATATAATTTATTTGGGAGAAACAGTCATAAAAAATAAATTTTTCCAACTTTTCCGTTTTTTTCCGCAAAAACCCGGTAAAAAAACAGTTTTTTTTCCGCCACTTATATTTTTCCGGAAAATTTACATCTCTAGTCTAGCTTTCCAATTTTGTATAGTTGTGTTAAAAAATGAATTAGTAAATGTGACAAAACGTTTTGCGCTTGTTGAGCAAAGCAATTGAGAACAGAGAACAACCTCAAGAAAAATGAAAAAAGTTCACTATCTTATCGGAAGACAAACATACAAAGGCTTTTATCCACGTATTTTGCGGTGAGATGGTGCAATCAGGTTCTTTTGTTGTGTTTCGGGGAAATTCTTAGAGCCGGAGAGGGACAGTTGGCTGGGGAGTTAACCATGCCCATTGCAGAGATACTGAACAGGCGACTGACCAAAAAAATGCTTAGAAAATAGGTTTCGTTTGTCAAGTCAACAACTAAATTTTTTTTTTTTTCTTTACAACGGTAAATACAATACACATAAATGGGGAAAATACAACGTACTTCCCTCTTTAAAAAACAACAACAAACAAACAAATAACGCTCATAATAGTTTTATAAGCAAAACTTAAAATAAATAATGTCTATAATTTTTTAATAATATTAAAGTAATTTTTCATTTTTTCATTAAAGTATGACCTTTACAATTTTTGTTGGTGGTTCTAAACTTCTTTCCAGCACTGTACTTTCAATATAGGTAATTGTTCACTTCAGTAGTTTTTAAATAGAGATTATTCACTTTATAAAATTATATTACAGATCAAAGGGGATGTTTAAATTGTCTATCGCCATAATTGCTCGACTTTGATCTATAATGTAGTAAAACATATTGAATATTTGTAATAACATAACATAATAATATAACTTTAATACACACACAGAAATATACTTATACAAGTAATAATATATTAAATTTAAGTAGTTTTATTAAGTTATAAAAGTTGATCTAGCATTATGTTATAGAGCATTTTAGAATGCAAATTTATATTAGAGTATTTAAGTATTTTAAGTAAATAAAAAGAAATATTTTTTTAAAGAAATTATTTTTCTGTAATTAATACATGAACATTTATTATTGAAGAACTTTAATAAATTTGGAAACCTGTAAAAGTTGAAATACAAATAAGAATTACTAAAAAGTAAAAAGTCATTAAAATAGGAAAAATATATTTTTGATTTTATTGATAGATTATTATGTATTATTATTTATTATTAATTATTGAAAGGAAAATATATTATGGTATTTTATGAAATAAGAAATGGTTTATTAATTATTAACTTTAAGTGTTAACTCAGTTTACAATATTAATAATTTTAAGTATTTATCATAAACTATGTGTAATACATGAATTTTCGTTTCTTTTCTCATGCATACAATGAATATTAAAAATACATATTTGTATGAAATCCCATTTTACATGTAACTGAAATTGGTGATCTCAAAAGGGGATTTTTTCCCCCTTAAATAGATGTTCTACAGAAGATTATTTTTAAATGCTATTTCCATACATATTGTACATATTGTAAAGTATCATTTGGAATAAAATTAGGAATTTACCTGCAGTAAAATTTGTATCAAACTAACCAATATATAAAAGAAGCATTTTCACTGAAAACGCATATGTATTTTTTTTTAATTCATCCGTATAGCAAAAAATTTTGATTTAAGAATGAAATTATCATTATAAATGGAAAAATATGAAATGAAAAAATCAATACAAGATAGACATTTTTTCAAGAAAATTGAAATGCATTTCTGATGTATTTTTAGGTAAACGGAAAAAAAGTGACCGGAAAAAAAGTTATCGGAAAAAAGTGACCTAAACTACAAAAGCGAAAAAAAAGTGACACGGAAAAAAAGTGACACGGAAAAAAAATGACAAGGAAAAAAAGTGACAAGGATTGGTTTTGGGGATTTATTATTGATTTTTGGGGATTCATTGTTTATGTATGAAAGGGGGATCGAGGGGGGGGGGCTCATAATTTAGGTAAATGGGTTTTTCATGCTGAATTAACTGTTTTGGTTCAATTTTTGGATATACGTTCATACTAAAAAGACGCTTGCCTGATTAGTTTTGGGAAGGGACGATTACCCCCCCCCCCCTCCATCCGTCCTCAATGAGATGAATGGGTTTTTATGCAGAATTATCCAACTTGTGTCAAATTTGCATATAGGTTCTCTTCGATAAGGCTTATATATAGTATAAAATGCCTGAAGAGTTTTAGGAGTTTAATGGTTAAGTATAGAAGGGGAACGGGGGATAACCTTTCTTAAATTAAATTAATGGCTTTTTACGGATAATTATCCGATTTGCTTCGAATTTTGGACATGAGTTCATTATGATAACACCTATCTCTGATTAGTTATGGGGTTCTTTTGCTTATTATAAAGGGGGACGAGCAATTACCTCTCCCTCAAACTAGATAAATAGATTTTTATGCAGAATCATCTGATGCATTTCAATTTTTAAACATAGATTCTTTTTGATAAGGTGAATTCCGAAATAGTTTTAAGGCTTTAATGGCTAAGTATAAAGGGAAGATGGAGGAAACCCCTCTTAAATTAAATAAATGGCTTTTTATGCAGAATTATCCGATTTGCTTCGAATTTTGGACATGGGTTAGTTATGATAAGACGTATTTCTGATTAGTTATGGGGTTCTTTTGCTAATTAAAAAGGGGGGCGGGTGATTACTACCCCCGGCCTTAAATTAGATTAAAAAAAATTATACACACTTATCCGATTTATTTCATTATTTTGGATGTAGGATCTTTCTCATAAAGTAAATTCCTGAATAGTTTTAAGGGTTTAATGGCTATGTATAGAGGGAGAACGGGGAATAAACCCCCTTAAGGGTGTATTCGAAAAAACGCTTTTCCACCTTCAACAGCTCGAAATTTTCCGATACAATTTCAGACACATTTTTAAAAGTAGAAACATGAAATTTGCTGAGGATATTTTTGAAGAGATGTACAAGGTGCCGTGTGCTGTATTTTTAAGCTCAATTTATTAGAATTTGATTTATAAACAATTATCTTCTCAGTATGACCCTTTTTTTCGTTCACAGATCTCCCGCCAGGGGAAAATCTGTTCAAAATGCCGTTTTTGATTGCTTTTTTTGCAATATTTTCTGCATTTATCAAAGAATTGACAATTACGGCACCTTGTGTACTTTCTAAATAAGACAATTTGCCAGTTTGATGCATATGAGAGTAAAAATGAAGTCAAAAATAAATCGGAAAATAAGCAGTTTGAATCGAAATACACCCTTAAATAAAATAAATGGCTTTTTGCGCAGAATCATCCGATTTGCTTCACATTTTCGATGAATATTCATTATAAGAAGGCGTATCTCTGATTAATTATGGGTTTCTTTTGCTAATTAAATAGGGGAAGCGGGCGATTAATCTCCCACTCTTTAAATAAGTTTTTTTTTTTTTTCACAATTATCCAACGTATTTCAAATTTTGGATATAGTTTTTACCTGATAAAGTGAATCCCTGAATAGTTTTAAGGGTTTAATGGCTAAGTATAGAGGGATGAATGGGGGATAACCCACAATTAATCAGAAGTTCGCCTTATCATAATGAACACACATTCAAAATTTGAATCAAATAAGATAATTCTGCGTAAAAAGCCATTTATTAATTTAAGGGGGGTTATCCTCCGTTCCCCCACTGTATACTTATCCATTAAACCCTTAAAATTATTCTGGGATTCACTTTATGAGAAAAAACATATATCCAAAATTTGAAATATATCGGATAAGTGAACATAAAAAACAATTTATATAATTTAAGGGGGGGGGGGGATAATCACCCGCCTTAATTTTTAATTAGAAAAATAACCCCATATGTAATCAGGGATACGCCTTATCATAATGAATCTATAATCAAAAATTTGTAGCAAATCCTATAATTCTGCGTAAAAAGTAATTTAATTTAAGGTAGGTTATATTCTATTCCCCTTCAATACTTAGATATCAAATCCTTAAACCTATTCAGGGATCAACCTTATCAGTAAGAATCTACATTTAAAATTTGAAATACATGGGATAATTCTGCATAAAAACCTATTTATCTAGTTTAAGGGGGAGATAATTGCTCGCCCCCCCTTTATAATAAGCAGAAGAACCCCATAACTAATCAGAGATACGTCTTATCATAATGAACCTATGTCCAAAATTCTAAGCAAATCGGATAATTATGCGTAAAAAGTTATTAATTTAATTTAAGAAAGGTTATCCCCCGTTCTCCCTCTATATATAACCATTAAAATTCCTAAATCTCTTCATGCATTATATACTATATATATATACTATATATAAGCCTTATCGAAAAGAATCTATATTCACAGGGCCCGACTTAGACAGTGGGGGGCCCTGGGGCAAACATTATTAGAGTGGCCCCCTTCTATCTTAAAAATGTTTGTGAATTATACTCAAGTGACTAAAATTCAAATTCAAATCTATTGTATGTATGCATAAATTCCGTACCAAGTACTGATTTCAGTATTTATATTTCACACCTTTATACATAATAACAGAAGATAAATAATTTTAACTATTAATTTTTTTATGATGAAACTATTACTTTAAGGAAACGTGGGGCACGGAAGCAAAGGGAGTAGGAGAAAAGAATAGCCCTTAAAATTGAAAAAAAAGAATTTTGGTAATATTTTGCTATTTTATATCATTTGGCCCTCTTTTAACAAGAAACTTTTCTCTCCTTGGGGGGCCCCCTTCAAACCGGGGGGCCCGGGGCTATTGCCCCGCATGCCCCTGCCTTAGTCAGACCCTGTATATTCAAATTTGACGCACGTTTGATAATTCTGCATAAAAACCCATTCATCTAATTGAGGATGGATGGGGGGGGGGGGGTAATCGTCCCTTCCCAAAACTAATCAGGCAAGCGTCTTTTCAGTATGGACGTATATCCAAAAAATGAACCAAAACAGTTAATTCAGCATGAAAAACCCATTTACCTAAATTATGAGCCCCTCCCCCGATCCCCCTTTCATACTTAACCAATGAATCCCCAAAATCAATAATAATTCCCCAAAATCAACCCTTGTCACTTTTTTTCAGTGTCACTTTTTTTCCTTGTCACTTTTTTTCCATGTCACTTTTTTCCGTGTCACTTTTTTTCCGCTTTTGTAGTTCAGGTCACTTTTTTTCCGATAACTTTTTTTCCGGTCACTTTTTTTCCTAGATTCGTATTTTTATACTAGTTTTAGGAAAAATAAAATTTGAACATCGATACAAATATAAAATTTTTAATTGAATTGTATATTAAAAATTCCCATTATAATTTCTGAAAAAAAAAAAAAAAAAAAAAAAAAAAAAAAAGAGAGAGAGAGAGAGAGAGAGAGAGAGAAAGGGTGCTGGTTTGAAAAAAATTTCAACAACCGCACTTGCATTTTTGTAGTCATATTCTATAGTATTATAATGGACTTTCAATATATATACCAATTATTCGTGTGTAAATATTCAATTTAACAAATGTAACAAGTTATTGCTAAGTACTGGATTTGTCCGTTAAAACTAATAGATGAGATTCCAGAATTTGAAGTGGTACCACATGATCTTTGTTTGCAGTTTCAATATTCTAGTCCAGTATTGAGGTTATAAATAAGAAAATTTTTAAGGCAATTCATGCATTTTTCTAACACTTTATAGAATATTTTGGTTTAATTACTCAGTTAAACTTTAACAACAATGCACCCGACACCATTTAATGAAGCATACGATAATAAAATGAAATAATAATAAATGGTATAAATAGTTAAAAGATATGTTTTGAAATAATATCTTGAGAAAATAGAAACATTATTTCCATTGTTTAGGATTAGTTTATATATATTAGTTTATATAATACTTATTCGTTCTGTAGTTTTTATTAACCAGTAAATTTTCAAAAAAAGAAAAAAAATCTTTTAAAAAGGAAGCTATTTTTATTTATTCATTTTAAAATTAGATAGTTGCAAATTTCAGCATTCACCATGTTCCTATTTAAGGCTCCTGTTTCTAAAAGTGTGATAGCTAATGCTAATCCTATGGGGATATTATTTTCTAATATCTCGCTTGTATTTTGACACTTGTATTTGATTATTATTTATTATTATTATTTTGCATTGGATAACTGAGATCCATTTCTACATCGCTCCTTTTTTTTATTTTTTCAATTTCGATTACAGATATTTTTTAGAGAGGCACTTTCATTTTCGGAACCGGTTTTGAAAGCGTAAGTAGCTTTATAAAAAATAACAGCAACCGAATACGGAAAAGTAAAAAAGGAGCAATGTAGAGAGGGACCTCAGCTAAAAATTAATGTAGTGTTTCCGAAGCAAATATTAATTTCCCAGTTAAATTTATGCGTTTATTAAGTGGCAACTTTCCTCTTTTCACTATTTTCTGCCGGTTCTTCTGATCTAAAACTAATATTATCGGCTTTTCTGTCTATTACAACACTTGCGAACTTGAAATTTTTAATTCGTAAAGATTTTTTTTTTTTTTTAAATCCTGTAAGTGTAAAAGAACGGAGGAAATAAATGAATCTTTGCCAAATTTTTGGAAATGCTTGAATTTCGAATGTGGATTTTTGAGGTCATACTGTACATCGGATTTCATTTAAAAGACACTAAAGAAATTGAAATTTTTCAATGAATGCGAGCTCAATAATTTTTAAAAGAAGATTCTTTTTAAATTGTTATCAAATTTAATGTTTATAAGACTATAAAATGTATACTAAAATAGAAGGCTTTTTAAATGAAGAAAATCAAACACATATAATAACTTTAATTTTAAAAGACGGTGCATTTTTTAAAAATCAGTTTGCATTGAAATTAATTAAATTTATTTATTTATTTTCGGTTCATACTTTACAAAATATTTAATAACTTTTAAAGAAAAGTAAAATTATAGATGCTTGAAAGAGCAATATTAAATATTGAGTTTTTATTATAAATATATGTATTTATTAATTATTGATATATATTATTTTTGTTATTGATATAAACTCAATTATTATTATTATTATTATTATTATTAATTATTTTTACAAATTTACTTTAATAAGTTATTAGGGAAAAACTAAGCACTTGGTTGAGGAAAAACTCGAATAAAATATTTCTAAATAAGTAAATGGTTTATTTTGTCCCATAATCATTGAACTACATTTTATTCAGATTCTAACATATTTCCTTAAACTGGTGACTTGGTTAGCACTAGCAGCTTAGCTTAGAATTGTCAAGGACACGGAATAATCATCAACACGCTTTCTCCCCTCGTTATTGGGAGTATTTTAACGGAAGTGCCGGTATTGTACTGACAGACCGGACCATTGTAATCATTGTTCATCATTTCTGAGGATAAAGTTGGGACAGGTTTGTAAAACAAGACACAAAGAATTTCGAAGGGACCTCCTTACAATGTATATAAGAAAAAATATCTTTTTTTTTTTTGGTAATATTGCGTTTCAAGAATATATGACCTTAATTTATAAATTTATCCTAAAAAGTATGTAAAACAAGCGTAAACAAATTGAAAAAGTATTTCTGTTTAATCAAGAAATTCTTTCAAAACATGTTTTTTAAACTATTTATAACTATTTATATTCAGGGGCCTTGCTAAAGGGGGGGGGGGAGCCTCTCCTCCCTCCAAATTTTGCACTTGCTGTTACAGTTGGCAAATTTACAAGCTGAACTTTAATAAAAAAAAAACTATAATGCACTTTCTATTTCTCATAGGTTTAACAAAAGTTACCAATGTAATTATAAATATTATTAAGCTTTTTACAAATAAAAACTCTATTGCATTTTCTAATTGTGATAACTTGGTAAAATTATAAAACTAATTAGCAAACACCGAGAATTATTTATGTTTGCGTTTCACTGAGTTGGTAACTACTGAATCTCCCCCCTCCCCCTCTTATTCTTAAGGGTGTCAAAGAAATTTTTATTTCACATATATTTGCATTACTTCTGAAATGTGTCAGAAAAGTACATATTTAAATATCTTTTCTAGTGAAGATGCGCTTTTTTACGGTTGCGCTTTTTTCCGGGTACGCTTTTTTCCGTGATTCTAATTTAGAATATAGTTGTAATGAAAACGTTGTTATACCACATTCAAATTACCCTGAAGTAAAAAAAAAAGGAAAATCATAATATATTTTGTAAAAAAAAAAAAAAAAAAAAAAAAAATGAGGAGTTGTTTCCGTAAATCTAATAAAGTGCCCGAAATTACGCAATGGATAAAATAATGATATAGACTTTGCTTATTTCACAAAGATCTTTGGTTAAAACCCCTCCCAGAGTTAAGAGAGATTGCTATAATTACCGCTTATATGAATCAAAACCAAACTTAATATTTAAACTTTTTAGTGTACTTTGGAATCCGTCGCTTTATTGAATCAGATTTCATTTAATAAAATCATTCAATTGAATGGCAGAAATTCTACTTAAAATTGTGAAGGTGCATATTACATAGATTAGTTAAGTAAAAATTGGTTATTTGAACTAAATCTCTTTTCTGAGACGTATTATGCTAAAGGAATGATGATTTTCTGCCACACAGATGCTCTTTGAGTTTACGTATTATGCAGCAAATATTCTAAATTAGCACTGATTCTATTAACCAGCGATTCAAATAGCCGGTGAACACCTTTATCAGAAATTCACCCCCCCCCCCTTCCGTAGAACCAAATTCTGGCTGCGCCACTGCACAAAGCATAATGCAATACGCACATTTATAAACACAATGTAATCCATTAAATTTTACGAATGCTAGTATGCAAATAACAAATAGTTCCACACTGAATTCTACATAAAACATCATGAAATTATTATGTAAGGTGGGGTGCTTTATTAATTGTCAAACCGTAATCAGCATAGTACCCGACATCTCAAATAATTTTTATGGCGATGAATGTTTAATGGTGTTGAAAATTTTGAATTGTTAATTTTTAAATTAATTAATAATTTGTTTAATATATATATATGCTGTCGGAGGTAATTCATGTAAATAATAATAATAATAATAATAATAATAATAATAATAATAATAATAATAATAATAATAATAATAATAATAATAATAATGTCATTTAAGAAGTAAGAGTCAACGGCATTTATTTAAAATCTTGTGTGCATGGAATACAAATTCGAATTTATTTTTATGTACGAATAGTGTGGTATCCTAGAGTTAAAAACTAATGTTACTAGCATTAATAAAACTATGTTATATTTATGCATAAACATCCGCAATAAACATTATTATTCTAGAGGTAAAAAGCATTACTATTTCCTAAAATGTTATAAATCGTAATTGACAATGTTTGCCTTTTTGAAAAAATAATATTAATTGGATTATCAAGGTTCAATCCAAGTAAATTTTAGAGGCATTGCTTCAAAAAATTGCATTTCAATAAACTCCTTAAATAATTTCCTTAGAAACTTTATTATTTTTATTTTGTTAGGTCCCTTCCCTCTCCCAACCCGAAAAAAAAAGCCTGTGAAATGGAAACATTTTATTAGAAGGTAATGGTTGCTTTTATCGAATTTGACCCATTTGCGTAACTTGAGTTCATCTTGCATTACAAATTTTATTTTTTACAAAAATATATTATTTTTCATATTTTTTTTCTTCACAATACTGATGACAACAAAAATTGCATTGACTTAAGCATGTATAATTTAAAAATAGTTATAAAAAACCAATAAATCATAATACATAATTTCAGATTTGTTGAAAAAATACCTTTATCTAGATAATGCATAATTTTCATTAAATACTATGACAATTTTAAATTAAACAAAGAAACTCATTCAATGGAAAATTAAACTTATGCGTATCTGGAACTTCATAAAGAAAACCATATCGTACTTTACATAAAAGCATATATAAACTACATTAACGCATACAGATTTCTTTTTATCTATTAAATGCATAAATTTTATAAAGTTCGTCTAATAAAGAAAACAGTGAATATTTAATATATTATAATGCTTTACATGGGCGTGCCCAAAGGGGAGGGGGAGCTGCTGGTGCTACAGCCCCCCCCCCCGAAATTTTCCAAAGTGATATGAAAAAAATGCTGATTCTTTCTCTTCCTTTGGGGTGGGGGGGGGGGATTTATTTTTTTTCCAGCATACAGCAAAGATGACATTCCCATTAGTTCCATATTAGTCCATATTGGCCCCACCAGCAGCTGAGAGAATCTGCTCTCGAAAATAGTAGACGGCAGGTCTTGTGTTCGAACCCAATCGCGGCCGTCCTTCTAATTGTTCGGAATTTTCCATGGTTTTCATCAAACCTTGGATTTCCTTGTGCAAATACGGGTTAGGTTCCTTAGAAAACCCCCCACGGGGGGCACTCCCCCTCTTTGGGCCTATATCCTGCGTGTTGATAATCAGCCGTCTTTAAATAAACCAAACTAGTCCTACTCCACATTTACACCAAAGAAGAGAAAGGGGACTGATGTGATAACAACCCTCCCTCCTTTTGAAAATTAAATGAAAAAAAAAAGCATTTTTTCTTTACTTTTTTAGATAAATCTGTATTTTTTTTTTCTTGTCATATAGCGAAATCGGCATTCTCGTTAGCCTCATATAAGTACACAATGAATTCAATACATGCTTAAAGATGGGAAAGAGGCTGATGAAATTACAGCTCGAAATAGTTGATAATGAAACGAAAAAATAGTTCTGATTTTTTCTTTATGTTTGAAATAAATATGCATTTCCCCCCTATCATTTAACAGACTAGCCGTTTCTTTCGCTATAGTTCCATATTAGTACACGATAACACCATAATTTACCCTAAAATGTTGAAGGGGACTGATGGGGTACTATCCCCTTATAAAAATGATCAAAAATAAAATGAGAAAGTGCTTGTTTTCTTCTTTTAGTTTGCGATAAATGTCTTTTTTCCCCTATCATTCAAGAGAATATAGCCGATCTCGTCTCTTTAATTCCATATTAGTGCGCAATGACACCACATTATATCCAAAGAGCTAGCTGAAAGAGGTTTCCCTCCCAAAATTGCTAAAAATAATATGACATCATAGACAAACTAGCCACTCCCTTCGCTTTAGTTCCAGATTTCTACATAATGCCACCACATTATACCTCAAAAAGTAAAAGGAAGCTATTAGAGTTACAGGCCCTTCCGAAATAATTGAAAATGAAATGGGAAAAAAGTACTTATTTTTAATACTTTCCAACAAAGTTGTTAAGTGTTTATACATTCGGTTTCTCTGTCCGCGCTCTAATTCCCGCAAATATTGTCGGATTGCTATGATTTTTTTGTATACGTTATTGATGTTTACCCTAGCACGAACCCTATTGAAAATGAAGTTCCTACTATGATTAGTTTATTTACAGGGATGGTCAAAAGTTTCCCGATACATTATGGACAATGGGAAAAATTGTTTAAAATGAATTTTAAAGGGGTTACACCCTGTCAAACTTACTCAAATTTATATGAATTCGCAAAGTGCACTAAAATACGCATCCTGTAAAATATACAGTCAAAATAATAGTTATTATTCATTTACAGGGCCATTCAAAAGAAACCCATTACACAATAATAAATTGTGGAATTGTTTGCGACATATTTTAATAACGTTAAAATATTTCAAGTATAAAATTGATATACGCCGCTTTTTCAAAACTAGAATCTTTTACACACGCTTTGAGAAAATTTGCAAGAGAAATGTACTACAAAATGTATTTTTAAAAAGAATGGTCTGAATAAAACATAAAAATATTCGCCTATAAAGTGAAACTTTCTGATACCCCCGATGTATATATGACTTGCAAGGAAAGGGACAGAAAATTTAATCTATACTACATTTTCCTATATACGTTACTTAAACAAATGTTTGCTAGTTAAAAAAAAAAAAAAAAAAAAAAAAAAAAAAAATACAGATTTTAATGACAAGAAGAAATATTTTAAAATAAATATAGATATATTTTTTCTACGCGCATGCTGACAAAGTCTATGATTGCTACAGTAAAATTTACATTTTGATGGTGCAATCATAGATTTTGTTTTTAATTTTTTTTCTTTTTTTCAAGTAAACTACTATTAAAACAGCAATTATTTCTAAATTTAGGATATCCAAACTATGCCGGCTGAGAACCGATGCCTTATTTGCCAATATATAGAAATCGCATCATCTTTTCAAAAATTTTAGAAAATAATAATAATTAAAAGAAAGAAGAAGAAAAGCGCATTTCACATTACTGAAATAATTTTGATTGCAAACACTTTAAAACGATAAAATTTTCTATTAAAAAACTGTAAAATACCTTATTTATTTATTTATTTATTTATTTATTTATTTATTTAATGTTGCCAATGTTGAGCTTTTGCCAATTTCAGTTTGGGAAAGCCCGCTAAACTTCGTTATCGGCAAACGATCGTTTATAACTGAAAGTCTAATTCATGTGTCGAAACGTACATAAAGAAATGCATATACATATATAAATGTAAGAAAATAATGTATATGAGCTAAAATGTGTCAAAAAGATTCAAAATGGTAGATAAACACTTTTTTTTTTTTTTTTTTTTTTTTTTTTTTTTTTTTTTTTTTTTATCGATACCGTTGAATAAATTGTTATCCTAAATATTATGACAAACCACATTTTTTCGTAGACTAAAATCAGGAAAAAAAAAATCTTCCATGTTCTTATAGTTTTTGAATAATTGTAAATTTTTATTTTATTTTCTGTAAAAAAATATTATTTCCAGTTTTTAAAAGTTATAGCAGCGAAAGTTGCCTATCCAGTCTTTGCCTTCTTTTGTACACATATTTTATTCTTATCCTATTTCCACATGTTTTTACATGTTATGATCAATGAAGTAAAATATTATTTTTTAAAATAGTTTCGTTATAATTACTAAGTACTAGTAATTGTTATAATTACTATTATTATTTTTACGGTGCTTTTTTTTCTTTTGTTATTGATCTTTTTCACCGCGCACTTCGGTGAACGCAATATGTTATATTTTTTGGCATAATATTTATCAAAAACGCTACTCTGTCGTAAATCTTATCAAGGTTAATCTTTTAATTTTTAGTATTTCACACAGGTAAATTATTTTATGACTTTATGAGAGGGAGATTTTTTAAAGTGTAGGTTTAAAATAAATTTTAAATACAGTGAAAAGATTACGTGACCCGGCCATTCTGTTACACAGATACACTGTACATGTTTTGTGTCACTCAAAGGCATTTCAGTACCTGTTATAAAGAAGAAACAATTTCAAGAAACAAAAATATTGTCTTCTTTTTAAAATTTCTACAAAAGTCCAAATTTGTTTATAACTATCCAGTAAGTAACTTATGTTTCAAATACCAAAATAGCCGTGAAATTGGCATAAAGTGTAACACGAATTCTACTGCAAAGTAAAAGACTGGTTTGACAGTGACGTGAATAAAGAGTTTCGTACAGCTGTCTTTGAAAAGGGCTTGAAAAAAGTCACAAATGGATTGTCCCACCCAATGACCTAAGGTCAATGGTCCCACCTTTTGTCATTATCTTAGGAGAAAAAACGGAATCTATAAAAGAAGTTTAGTTGCTCTAACCGTAAACAGCATTGTAAAAATAGTGCAAGGTATCAATAGGCATTTGTAAACTACTCGATCAATTGCTTTTTCCAGATGTGTTAAAAAAAAAAAAAAAAAAAAAAAACTATACATGTAGAGATATTTTACAGGCTTAATTACGTGTTTAAGTTAGTTTTGTGATTATTTGACAAGAAAAGAAAAAGAACAAACAGAATAAATTGAGGAACAATTCTAAACTTATTTGTAAACTTTTTTGGCTTAATATTTTATCAATTCGACGAAAGGCTCAATTCTACTTTTTTTTTTCATCTTTTATTAAATTTGCTACTTTTTTTTTTTTTTTTTTTTTTTTTTTTTTTGTATTACTTTCTATAACCACATAGCTGCGGCTTCATGAAGTGTATCATAAAAATATTTCGATTTTGCTTTAGATATATACAATTAGATATATAAGTTGTGAGACAATAAGATACCTGAACAAATTAATTACTTAGTTCACCCCCACCCCATTTTCTTAGATAATTCATTGATACAACAAGGGAAAATATTAAAAGATTAAAACCTTCTCGTGAAAAGTAGATCAATGTAATGTCAAATACTCTTGTGTTACAATGAAATTAGAACCCATATAAAATGTTTGAATTCCGATAGTTTATTTTTGTAAGAATTTTGATAGTTTATTTGTTTAGAAAACTTGATATGTAGTCAATGTAATGAAAAGAATAAACAATACGCGAGAAAAAAATTTATTAAACATTTACATCTGCTAAGAAGGAAACGTATTTTTTTTCTTTTCAATGTCTTAGAAGATTTTACTTTTACCATATACCATTATTTAGATTTTTTTTTTTTAATAATACTAATGATAACTGAAACATTTACATACAACAAACAAAGGTTCGTTAAAAGCGTAAATATCGCAGCCTATGTCACTTCTGCATAAATAGAGATTATAAACATGAAAGCAAAACAAACAAACAAAAAAAAAAAAGATAAGGTTTTTTTTTTTTGGTCTGAACACTTTCGTTAGAGTAAAGATCAAACTGTTCTGTAGAAATTCACCCGAGCCGGGCCGGGTTCGGGCCGAATTTTTAACTTTTTTCCAGGCCAAGCCGAGCTCGGGCCGAAATTTTAACTTTCGGGCCTAGCCAGGTCGGGCCAATATTTCTTTCTTTCGGGCCGGGCCGTGCTCGGGCCAAAATTTTAAATTTCGGGCCTGGCTCAAGCCTGGAAATTTCGGCCCGTGCAGACCTCTAGTGCGCGTTATACACGAGATTGTAAGAAATCGCCATTTTTACTTGTAAAGTAGGAGTGCACCTTATACACGCGTGCGCCCTATACACGAGTAAATACGGTATTTAAAAGTATTTTTTAAAAGATTTTTTTACATAATGCATTCAACAGTAGTAAAATTTTGTTGCATGACTTGCCCCGAACAGAGGAGACATGGGGGATAGATAGAAATTCTTATCAACAAAGCAAATAAAAATCATTCTTCCCCCTTTTTAACCGACTTCAAAGAGGAGGTTATGATTTCGACCTGTATGTATTTGTTGTTCACCCATAACTTTTGCAAATATGAACCGATTTTGATAATTCTTTTTTTGTTTGAAAGCGTATGAGGCCCATGTGGTCCCATTCGAATTTCATAAAAATCCGATAATTAGAACTTTTTTAAAAATAAAAACTTTAAATTTCAAACTCATTTTGAAGCAATCGACCAATTAGAAGTGTTCCTTTTGCATGCTTTCATATTACACTTACATAGACACACAATATTTTCACTGTTAAAAGTTTGAAGTTTTTGCTGCATCATCACTCCACCGCTTTTATGGAATATCTCCATTTTGACCAATGAGAATTCACCATAATACAATGAAGTAATCATTTTCTATAAAAGCGATGGATAGACGATAAAGTAAAAGTTTCAAATTTTTAACAGTGTTCAAAGTGCAAAATCCTAACTGGACGAGGGCCAGGATTCACATAAATTTTGCGCTGTTTGCGAAACGAGATTTATTAACAAGAAAATTTATTTAAAACATTGAAAAATTTGCTAAAATTCAGGCTTCTGATTCGTTAATCTGGTTTCGCTAACAGCGCGAATTCTACCTGGATTCCGGACAAGTTCTCTTATGCAAGAAACCGGAAATATAGCATCTAGGGGATATAGTGTGGAAATCGGCTATCTCAGGGCGTGTTCAGAGCAACTTACAAAAGTAACCAATGTTACCGATCGATTGTAGGGCAGTACAAAAGCAAACTGTGGCAGCAATGAAAACTATTCTGTTGAATTGTAGCTGACGTCACACTTTGCTTTGATTTTCATTTCGTATTTGTCTACAATCGGTAAGTGGTCGGTAAGTAACCGGTAAGTTGTGGTGAACACGCCCTCTTTAATACTTAAAATAAGCGCTAAAATGTTCTGTTCGTTAAATGTGCAACAATGCTAATGAAATTTAAAGATAGAAACGACATCTGCAGGACATTTTTTAAAAATGCAAGAATTATTGCGAGTCTAGATAATGTATCACGAAAATGCCGCAGATGTCGCTGTGATCGACACTTTGGAATTCAGTAGTATCGTTGCACATTTAAAGGATACAAATTTTTAGCACTGCTTGCATTGTAAAAAATTGAACCCTTTTGCTGCATCGTCACTCCATCGCTTTTATAGGAAACGATTACTTCGCTCTATTATGGAGCATTCTCATTGGTCAAAACAAAGAAATTCTATAAAAGAGATGGAGTAACTATGCAGCAAAAGGGTCAAATTTTTTACAGTGTCGATAGCAAATTTTCACTCCATGTAATCCAGACTCTCTCCTTCGAACAATGAAAAGTTCTTAAAAATAAAGGCTTATGATTGGTCAATCTTGTTTTGCTTAACAGCGAACAATCCTTCTCGATCCTAACCACTGTTGCAGAGATGCTAGTTTTTTTTTCAAAGTACGAAATCTTAGCTGGAACAATTCTCGTATCCACCAAAGTGAAAGATCCACATCGATCCAGACATGAGAATTCGATATCGAAAAGCTGAAAATTCATCTCTAAAGAGCCTTACACGCTAAAGCAAGAGTGTCTGTAAATCAGGGTGCTTGTTATGCCGGATTCACAAAGTGATAAAAGTACATTGCTATGTGCTAGATTTACATTTGGACAAATATAAATGACGAAAAATTTTGATAAGCTTACCATTAAAGTTAAGCGAGTTAACTTCTTTCACCCATAAAACAAATTCGTTCAGGCGACTACCGCCAAGTTCTGGAATAAAAATTCTTAAATTTTCTGTACTTTGGAAAACCGCGTTTATCAAAGAACATTCTTAACTTCAAATATTACTACTTTCATATAGACGCATGTTGAATCATGGTGTGATTTTGATAATATCTTCCTTTTTATTTTTTAACCGACTTCAAGGAGGAGGTTATGATTTCGACCTGTATGTATTTGTTGTTCACGCATAACTTTCGTAAATATAAACCGATTTTGATAATTCTTTTTTTGTTTGAAAGCGTATGGGACTCATGTGGTCCCATTCAAATTTCATAAAAATCTGTTGATTAGAACTTTTTAAAAAATTAAAACATTAAAATTCAATATCTTTTAGAAGCAATCGACCAATTAGAAACGTTCATATTTCATGTTTTTAAGTTACACTTACATAGACACACGATCTTTTCAAAATGTGAAATCCTAACTGAACAAGGTTCACATTTATTAACAGTGTACACTGTAAAAAAATTGACCCTTTTGCTGCATAATCACTCCCCCGTTTTTAAAGAATATCTCTCTCTTGACCCATGAATATTCTGCACGATAGGCCGAAGTAATCGTTTTCTATAAAGGCGGTGGATTGACGATGCAGCAAAAGGGCCAAATTTTTTACAGTGTACACTGTAAAAATTTTGATCCTTTTGTTGTATCGTCACTCCCCCGCTTTTATAGAATATCTCTCCTTTGACGCATGAGAATGCTCCATGATACATTGTTAAAAATTTGACCCATTTGCTGCAGCGTCACACAACAACTTTTATTGAATATGTCTTTATGACCAATAAGAATGCTCCGTAACACAGTGAAGTAATCGTTTTCTATAAAAGCGGTGGACTGATGATGCAGCAAAAGGCTCAAAGTTTTTATAGTGTAATTGGGACCAAAGCGTTTGTAAAAAGAAATATTTCCGAATCAAATGCTGTCACTCTCTTATAGAGGCAGCCAGATGTAGGTAATGAGTTTCAGATTACTCATCGAATACGCCACCGCTCATTTCCGATTACAGTGTCACTGTAAAAAATGTGACCCTTTTGCTGCATCGTCACTGCCCTGCTTTTGTAGAATATCTCTCTTTTGACCCATGAGAATACTTCGTAATTGGGTGAAGTAATCGTTTTCTATAAAAGCAATAGAGTGATGATATAGCAAAAGTATCAAATTTTTTACAGTGTAGGTTTCCTCGATATGAATATGACACATGTAGCACAGTATATAATTGGTTGAAACGATTCTGGACAAAAACGAGTCACCAAGGGCACCCCCTGGGGTGCAGAGCGGAGGGGGACACACAGGACATCCATAATAGGAAAAGGCAGTTTCAAACCTTTCTAAAAATATGCAACACGAGTGCTGTGGATAAAAATTTTAAAAGTTCCCCTTTGGGGGGGGGGGGGGTCAAAGTGGGGTGCGGCGCCCCAAACATGAATAATTGGAATAAGCAGTTACAGTTCTTTTAAACTATAGGAAGGCTCCGCCCCCCTGCTCGCTACGCTTGCCAAACCTCCGCGTAATCGCTTCGCTATTCCAAGTTGTAGGCTACGCCTGCTTGCTGCGCTCGCCATTACCCCATGGCTTCCCGATTTAGAGGTGGGCAATATATCAGTTACTTGTATATAATATAGTATATTCAATATACATTTGTATATTGTATATTTTACAACAATTTGAAAAGTATTTGTATATTGTATATTTTACAAAACTTAATATACAATATACTTTGTTACCCATAAGCAATAATTTTAATTTTTGCGTTCTAAAGAATTACATTAAAAATCAAAAGATATAAGCTATAAAATGTCTCGGATACTATATGTTTATAAATAGTAGAATAAGGGGAAACAGGACACACACCTTTATGCAATTGAATGTACTACCATTATTATTAATTTTTTAAAAGTATTCTAAAAGTATATCGAATATACATTTTGGAAAAAGAGTATATTGTGTAATATATATCTTTCGAAATTCCTAAAATGTCTGTATATTGTATATTTTGGGCAAAAATGGGCGAGTATTTGTATATTGTATATAATGTACTTTTTTCATGTATACTGCCCATCTCTGCTTTTGTTCTTTCCTTGTATATTTTATTCTTCCATGCTTATTAAGGTCATGTAAGAATAAATATCCGGTAAGAATATAAAAATCAGATTATGTGACACTAATGTAGGCGAAATTTTGGGATTCATAGGCACCTAATGTTAGGATATAAATGGTCGGCTCGCCTAATATTTAAAAAAAAAAAAAAAAAAAAAAAAAAAAAAAAAAAAAAAGTTTTTAGCTTCACAGAGTCACATTAGGATGCTTGCAAGGAATTCTGATATTCATAGACACTTATTTTACCTAACGTTCTTGATGAAAAGTACCAACAAAAAGGTCTTGTACTACTTCCTGATAATTTATTCTTTCATATTTTTGACTAAATATGCTGTGCAATAGGACGTCCGGCCATTTTAACCTTTGGACGTGGCTTTTACTTTCAGTATCTATGTAGAAATATCATTGGAAAATTTCAATTAATGTTGTACTTAAAGTATGTAACTAAAGCAGAAATAATTTGGAAATTCGAATTTCACTCACATTTATACTAAAATCTTATATATAATATAAAATGTTTTCCTTTTAATAGTAAATTTGAAATCTAAAAATAATTGGCAAAAAAATAATTGCTAGACGAATCCATCAAAGAATTTTAATTTTAATTAAGTTTTCAGAAATAAAAAATGGCAATATTTCTTGAAAAAATTTGAGGTATTATACTTAGCGATTTATTGTTTGATTACAGATAGTAAAAAAAGTATAAAAAAAATCTATTGAAATTGCGAAATTGTAACCCTATTTTTGTTAAAATAACTTAGTTTTAAAACTTTTTGTTAATTTAAAATATTGGTTTTGCTGTGATTTTAATTAACTATTTTTCGTAGAAATTAGAAAAATTAGTAAAAATTTCGTAGAAAGTTTAAGGTACTAAAAAATTAGAAAAATGTTTCTCAATTATGATTCTTGCTTTTAAATTTCAAAATTTAAAATAATTAAAAAGATAATGGCTGAAATATAAACGTAGTCATCCATTGTGGTTTCAACAATGAAAGTAAGACAAATAAAGCTACTATCGCTAAACTTGGCGAAAAAATCGTAAAAATCTGGAAAATATCGAGTAACTACAAAACTAATGGGAATAAAAGAAAAAAAATTTCAGTAATAGCTAGCATTTCGTATGATAAATCAGTGTACCAACTTTCGTCACGCTAGGCCAAAAGGTTTGGAAGTTTTTTGGCGAACATCTCCACAAACAAGCTGTTTTATATACATAGATGAAATGATTATTCTATTCTTTGAACCAAATAAAATTTACAAAGGGTAAGGGATGGCTGTTTGCTGGATTCCTTAATCTTAAACATTCCATACTGACAAATTTTATTAAAAAAAATATATATATATAAATAATTTTTCGTGTTTTTTTTTTTTCAAATGCTTTCTTTTATTCCTGATCTTCTCATTTTACTTAATGCCGATAAACTTATATTTTCTGTTCTCGAATTTTGTAATGATTCAAGAGCACTTAATAGCATTTTCTACTTTCTAAAACCGGATTGTATGCACTCCCCCTTTTTTTTCCAAATAAAAGATTAAACAAACCAACAAATAAATAAAAACTCTTTGTAAGTGTGCGGCCGGTACTGTCTTTCATCTGAAAAGGGTAGAAGTAGATGTGATTTTTTTCACATGCTACTTGGTGGGTATCAGGCTAATGGTTTCTTGACCAGTAGGAGGTCAATTGAAGATTGGATGTGATGATGGCTAAACGCGTTATCACTAGTGCATCAACAGAGAATTTTCCTCTACCCCCTCCTCCCCCAGGTTAGACATTCAAACTGCTTTCTTTTCATCAATTGTACATATAAACAAGAAAGTAAAAGTCTTTTCCTTGGACGAAAGCAATTCTTTACAAAACCGGCTTTTTGACTCTACAAAGGAAACACCATGATCTGTGAAATTAATTCTTGAAAATAATTTTTTGGAGGTGTTATCTTTCACTTTCTTTTTACCCAAATTATACACTTTTCTTAGTTTGTTGGTTTTAATTCACTAAGTTATTAATAGCAATATTTTTTGCATACTTTCTTTAGTATTCTACAGCATCTTTTCTGGTGGACATTTATATTAGTGCAGAGGGGGTAGAGTTGCCCGGGCACACAGGGTTTCCCCCTACCGGATACGCCTGTAGTCTGTATTTATGGCCGTCAGCGTTTTATCTCACCTTAAAAGAATAGTATTATAACCACATTTAGATATGATGCTGATGGGGACCATAACATTCCTTGTCAAAAGATGGTGTCTGTGGCATTCATAGCCTTTTTTTTTTTTTTTTTTTTTTTTTTTTTTTACAGAATCTTGCAAAAGAATTCTTAAACATTGCGGTCTATAGGCGCAATAAATTCAAAAGGAATTTTAACAATGTTATAGTATTTAAAACACAACAATTAGATACATATCTTTTATATACATCGTAAAAAGCTTAAAAGAATGATGTTTGCGACATTAAGTCTTTTTATTTTACAGGGTGTGAAAAAAACCAGAGATACATTGTCGTTTATAGTCGATGATGCACAGAAAGACATTTTAATTTAACTATATAATTTTTTACTCGTACGTGAAACTTTTGTCTGCTTTTAATAAGCTATTTAATATGGGTGTTGCAAACGATGTACGCAAACATTCGTGTATACTACATACACAGTTGCTCAAAATAATTTGAAAACGTGACTCTTTATGTGTGCCTTAGCAAGTTCTTTGTATCATTGTTTTGAAAGAAATTTAGATCATTAATTTAATTAGAGAATTATCATCATTTATAATGTTAATAGCGATATACAGAGATGCATAAAAGTATTTAAATATAATGGTACATATAAGTCTTAATTTTTGAAAATTATTTTATATACTTCAGGGTATCGTTTTTCTTTCTTTCTTTCTTTTCTCATTACAAATAAAACTTTTGATTTTTATGTTAAGAAGCAAACAAGATTGTTAATATAGTGAAATTTTTCTGTATTGGACATCTACGGTTCCAAAAAAAAGATATCCAAGTTAGAGAAGTATCCAACTTATAGAGGTTAGACATAATGTTAAATATCCCAATAATCCGTTCTCAGAAAAGTGTCCAACTTGGGAAGTTTTCTTTCTAAAATTTCTTTAGTTATTTGCAATTACTATTTAAAGGGAAGAAATTAAAAAAAAAATTTTTTTTTAAATGTTTCATATTACAATAATGGGTAATGTTTGTATAAACTTCCGTGACTTAAGTACTTATTACTATTTATAATTTTAATTTTAGTAATTTATTTGTTAAATTAAACTTTCTTTAATTATTAAATCAATTATAAAATCCCTTACTTTAAATAAATGTGCTTTTCTAACGTCCATAACAATAATTAGAGCCCTTTACCTCACAATGCTCCTTTCCTAATAGAATATATATTTATAAAAACAATAATTAAATAAGAAAAATAAATCTTGCTATGACGCATGGATTATAAAACACTTTCCAACGACTCAGAAAAGTAGTTTCCCATATGGCCCTTATATTTGTGAGTCCCTGTATTTCGCTATAAATGTTATCCATTCTAAAATTTAGATCTGAGTTATATCGCTATTTATCGTTAGCGTTACACAAATATAGTGATGGTGTGATATATCGAGATATTACGATAGTCACAATACAACTATGTACGGCAATATATCGTTAAATAATAGTTATTTAATATCGCTATCCAAATATTAAAAAATAATACTTAACAAAAAATTTTGACATTTGCTTATTTTGACATTGCTTATTTTGACATTTATACTGTTTTAAAGTGTCGCACAAAATAATATGTACGACCCTGTAAAAATAGTCAGAAACGTTCATTTTTCATAGAGGATTTTTTTCTTGAGTCTATAAACAACATATATCATTTCATTAGTTTTTAAAATATTGAAACTGTTATAAAACAGGTTTAAAAACAATGCATGACACAGGCTCATTGGAATAATGAGAAAAAATTACATTCACAAAACATTTAATTAACACAGATAAATGCATAATTGCTGGATTGATTCGAGAAGAGATATGACGTCACATACGTAATACTTGTCACATGATCACTGCAAGTATGCGATAATTCTTTTTGATGTCCACAGAAAAATCGTCTAAATTTATTTTAAATTTCTTTCACCCATAGACCGTTATGTTAAATAATTCTTTTGCGATGACCTGTAAAAAAACTATAAGTGCCACATATACCATTTTCAATAGGGAACTTTCTGGAGTCCATATATACAACATATTCAAATTTCAAGATGATACGAGTATCTTTACGCGAGTTTTAACACTTTTCATCTTCGTTGGAAAGTGTTAATAATCGTCTGAATTTATTTTTAATTTTTTCCGTCCATAGACCATAATGTTAAAGAATTCTTTTGCGATGTCCTGTAAAAAAACTATAAGTACCACATACACCATTTTCAATAGGGAACATGCTGGAGTCCACATATACAACGTATCAGAATTTCATGATGATACGAGCATTTTTACGTGAGTTATCGCGCGGACAGACAGACAGACTGACGGACATACGGACAGACAAACTGAAGTTATAAACACTTTTCAACTTCGTTGGAAAGTGTTAAAAGCAATGTTTCCTTTCTAAAATAAGTGATTAATTTCTCTACTGTTACTCGATAAAATATTCATGAGTAAAACATTATTGATAAATACAAAAATAGAAAACTTATATAATCATCTATTCTGATAGTTAACATTTAAGGTTTAACCATTTCCGCCATTTTTGTTAAAATCATGTTTGTGAAGAAAATTTTTGCAGCAATAAATTTTCGAATTATACTTGTTACAATACTTTGTTTTGTACCAAATATTATGCATAAAAACGATAGTTTTTCGACAAATCGTTAATAAAATAGTTGATTTTGCCTTAATATGACTTTTTTTTAAAATTCAGACAAATAAAAAATCAATTTTTTAAAAAAATTATTATATTAAATAAAAATAGTTTCATGTAAAGGAAATTATAAGAAATATTATTTTTCATTAAATTCGTAAAAAAAATAAAATAAAATAAAATAAAAATAAAAAAGACTGTTCTCGTGTTGATAAGAACACGTATATCATATAAAATTTCCTCCAAAATAACACGTATCCCCCAAATTTGATCAAAATATGATATAACTGTGGATTGTTCTAATTGGTCACCATGGAGTTTCAAGACTTTTATGGAAAAAGTAAAATTAAAATGCTTAATTAAAATAATTATATGTAAATTTAAATATTTTATATCTTGAAAAGGTAATGTTTGCTTCAGGATGAGAATGCATTTTATCATTTTATACGTATAAAAAAAAATCAATTACTTCATAGAGATATAATTTAGATTCAAATACCACTTCATAGCCCAGCTTCAAACCTTCGCTCCCTTTCGCCCTCAGGTCTTTAACCTCCCAAACTGTTCTGTGATTCCCTCCCGCTGAAATATCATTTCATTGTGTACCTACTTGTAGGACGAACAAAACTTTCTCACTTTCATATTACCGGTCTGCCTAAGGACATTTGGGGACACTGTGGTGGCTAGTATTGTCTAGGAGGAGACACAATCTTTGCAGACAGAAACTGATGTTTCACTTGACCACCAATTGAGTAACATGATCTCAGGGTCTGCTCCGCTCCTTCCCCCTTCCCCCAAATAAGGAAATACAGTTAAATTATATTCGTAATTTTTTAAATATTCTTTACTAATTATTAAAAATATTATTTGTTTAAAGAGGTTTAAAAGGAAAATTTTTTCCTGTGATGATTTGTAAAATAAAATAAAAATAATCCAAAAAATCCCCCCCCCCCCCGTACCTTAAATAATAAAACATTAAAAAAAAACAAAAACATAGAATTAGAATAGATTTTAGTTAAATAATAATTATATAAGCTTTTAGTCAGACTTCTTCTACGAATTCCCACACTGGGCGAATAGTAACGTGTAATGTAAATATGCAATAAAACTATCTGGTACTCTTCGAAAGAGAACATTTTGAAATTCTTTTAGTGATAGTTAAAGATATAAAATCCCCCATTTTGAAATAAGCTATTATAACATTTTCATGATTACATCTCGTTTACTATAAAAAAATCTATAAAAAGTGTTCAACATAATATTTTTAATAACGGACAATTTCGCAATTTTAGAATTGAGTTATAAATTTTATTAATTTTTATGGAAATAATATTTGTATTTGGAAAAGGAACAAAACATTTTTAAAATTTAATGTATGAATTTGAGAGTCAGAAAAAGGAAAATAATGAAATAAAATAAAACTCTCAATGAGTATGAGTATATAGAGGGTGGACATAACGTTAAACCTATGGATCTGTTCTCAGAAAAAGTGAAGTGCCTAATTTAGGAAGGTGTTCAACTTAAGGGGATGTTCAACTTGGGAGGTTTTACTGTATATAAATTGTAACGATCAATATATATGTATATGCATTGTGCAGATTGTAAATGAATTGTGCTCGTTGAAATATGTTCATTATATGCATTGTGCAGTCATAAGTTTTTAACTAAAAGTGAGAGTAAAAATACTCGATACATTCAATCATTTAGTGAAAAGTATAGTAAACTTTCAGTAATTAAAAGTATAGTTAATTCACGCATCGAAAAGGTCTACGAGTTTCATTGACGGGCCTGAAATATTATCCAGGTGATGTGTTCTCCCATCACGAATGTATTATTATATGGTCAAACCTCATTAACGCGAACACGCTTAACATGAAATACTTTTAATCCGAAGTGGATACTCTTTCCCAATCAAATTAATAAAAGTTATAAACAGTTACCTTATTATAACTTTGACTGATAACATGAAATACTGCTAATACATAAACAAAATTTTATTATGTCCTCTTCAAGTTCACGTTAATGAGGTTTGGTTTCATCAAAGGGTGAGAAATAATAAATTTGTTAATTTTTAAATAGTAAAACATATATATGAAATAATGTTGCCTTGGTTAACATTTTCATTATTCCAAATAAAGTGAATTAAATATACGTTACTGTTACGTTCTTTATAAGATAAGAAAAAAAAAATCAATTTAAAAAGGAGTGTTAAAAGGTATCTTCTAAGTTCACCATATATTAATAATGATACTTCAGGATGCTAGCGATGGTTTATTTTCATTCCCACTTTTTCCTAATAATTATATGTGTCCACGGTTCGTATGTGTATACGCATGGTCCTCGCTTTCAAATTAGTGCAAAGCACTAATTTCTGAGAGACGTATGACGAAAATTAATATTAAAAAAAAATAAAAAAATCTTGGTAGATAAAATTAAATATCACTACGCACACTCTACGCCAGTTCTGCATGCATAAGCCTCGATTAGTACGCACGTTTACATGGTCCCCGTTCATACTGTATTCATACAGAGTCCACGGTTCGTAGGTGTGTATACTCATACACATGTACTCGCTTTCACTGTCTGTATACCGAGTCCACGGTTCGTATGTGTATACGCATGGTCCTCGCTTTCACTGTGTGTATACCAAGTCCACGGTCCGTATGTGTATACGCATGGTCCTCATTTCCACTGTGTGTATACCGTGTCCACGGGTTGCATGTGTATATGCATGGTCCTCGCTTTCACTGTGTGTATACCGTGTCCACGGTTCGTATGTGTATACGCATGGTCCTCGCTTTCACTGTGTGTATACCGTGTCCACGGTACGTATGTGTATACGCATGGTCCTCGTTTTCACTGTGTGTATACTGAGTAAGCGGTACATAGGTGTATAGACAATATAGTTAATTCTCTGAACTTATTAAATTTTCATCTATTTCAGTCAACATGTAGGACATTTACATTACTAAGAAAAAAATGTATACTTATCACAATCGTAATATTTTTAATTAAAATTTACTGGGTATATTAAAGAAGAAAAATTTTATAATACTGAAAAAGAGATTCAAGAAATTCTTCCACATATTCATATACTTATACATTCTTATTACTAATTTAATAATTATATAAATGCAACACATTTGTATTCCTGAATTTACATATTAGTTGTAATATACGTATAAATCAGAAATTCGTCTTTTCGCCTTTTAACAAATAAATAAATAAAAGAAACGAATATAATTATCGATTTGATGCATATTTCAAAAATATATATAAGTAAAATTTGAAATATACTGCGAAAATTTTGGTTTATATTTATTCAAGTTCAAAACTAAAGTTACATTTCAAATACTCTCTTAGAAGAATGAAAATGAAGCAATGTCTTGCTTTTTTCGTTTACGTTCCCATTTGAACAATTCACAAGTGGAAAGTCCTCTGTTGGACGGTTTATTCACCGTGTGTGTGAATGTCCTCGGTTGCCTTGCAAAAAAGCATATTTGAAAAAAGCCTATATTTAAAATTTTTGAACCGGTTATATAATATACGTTCATCTAGAATACTAAAAAGCTGAAAAAAAATAAAGAAAACACATTATTTCAATAGGTCCGCAGTTGGTCGGTTTGGTTACCGCGTCCTCGTTTCCCACCATATTCCGGACTGTGTGTGTGTGTATGTGTATGTGTCTGCGATGGCTAGCAAAATCTATAGCATGTACGAAACTCAAAATTTTTTTGAGAGTAGCCCCGAATCTCTCCTGATGCACCTGAGCTTCAGAATTTCGAAATTCTATTTATTAACTGAGTAATTAATTAAATTCCAAAGATCACTCTCATAAAAAATCGCCTTTTTTCTTCTTTTTTTTCCCCTTCATTTAGTTATGGTTGGTTGGTTGCATAAAATTTTCGCATAAATAATTAAAAAAGCTGGAACAGAAATTTAAAATTCATAGACTGGCAAACTGTCAGTTTAAATGATGATTTTTTATCACAGCGGTTGTAAACCATGGAGGAAAAAGATAGGTGGTGGTGAAGTAAACCGAAAAAAGGGTTGCAATATTAAACCATTTATCGCTCAAATTTTAATGTCCCAAACAAAAGCATGTGGAAGGGATTTTGTATTAATAAGACGAATTGAAAGAAATGAATTACAGCTGAAGCATATTTTACGAAGAAATAGTAATTTTTTAAAATGGTCTTTTTTCTATTATATTATTTATTTTTTTTAAATGTTTGCTTTTAAAATAATTGAAATTGATAAATTCGAAATAATTAAATGTCAAAATAAAACTAAATAAAATATTGAAAACATTTGATTTGAACTAAAAATTGTATTACTAAAAGTTTTTTTTTTTTTTTTTCAGAACTTTTTAATAGTTTATAACGTAGATGAAAAAATGTTTATAATTTAACAACATATTAATAACGCTATGTCAATATATAAAATATATTTATGAAAATATTCTTTAAAAATCATACGCAAAAACTTAAATAACAAATATTAGTCTAAAATCTAGACTTCAGAGTGCAGACGATTTTAAGACATTAACGAAAGAATGTTAACTTTTCAAGCAAAATCTTAAATGATGCTTCTATATAGATATTTCAAAGTGACGGCTAGGTTACATTTATGTTATATTTAAGTTACGGTAGGGTACTGTAAAGTCGCAGTTAGATTACAGACAGATTATGGTTATGGTACAAAAGTTTACGGTTAGGAATTTGTCCACAGAGTCAACATTACGCATGATTTGATTAAAAATGTACACTTTTGTTAAATGGCTCTGAAATTATAATACTATATACCAATCTTTTATCATCGCGTATCGATTTCATTCATGGTATAGTCGGATTTAAGAGTGATATAATTAGTTTGAAATTCAAAATATTTCACTTGGGATTTCTATGCGGAAAAAATAATTAGTTGCGTGATTTAACAGTGATTTTTACAGGTAAATATCAACACTTTAACACGAAACTAACGCAATCGTTGGATACATGTTCCCTCCCGTGTTTCTCATTGCTCATTTTAAGTATTTTTAGAGCTTAATATTAGTTGTTGTTTTTAAAACCGATTTTTCACAAAGTCAGCTGCAACGTATTTCAGACAATGCATTTCTGCATGCTTCCAGTTAATGATAAAATCATACAAATCTCAAGTTCGTTTAATATTGTTAATACGGACCCGGGCAATGCCGGGCGGGTCAGCTAGTAGTAATGATATAAGTGGAGAGAGGTGTGTGGGTGATGGAGGTGTGAAATAAGAGATTTAGCTATAAGTGGCTTTTTTGTTGTTTATTGAAATTTTACGAATTTTTTTTATTTTTTTTTTTAATTATCTGTTCAAAATATTAAGAAATTGAGGAGAACGGTAAGAAATACGATGAAGAAAGATGGATATGTAAGAAAATAAATTAGTAATATAATAAGCATTAGGGACTGCATGTCGTTCATTGAAATTGCAAGGGACCGAATCCGGAGGTCATCTCTGCCTTCGAATTCATTCTCTTTTTCTTAAAATCTTTCTTACGCGTTTCTTTCCCTGGAATCTGTATTTTTTTTTTTCAAAATCTAACCTTTTTTTTTATTGGATTTGTTCCTTTTTTCTCGGATTTGTTCCTTTTTTTCTGGGTTTCGTTCCTTTTTTTCGAAATCGTTGCTTTTTGTTCAGAATCATTCCTTTTTTTTTTTTTTTTTAATGATTTCAATCGGAACGAATCCGAAGAACTCGTTCCTTTTGGTGAACGAATCCGGCCAGAACGATTCCTTAAAAGGAACGATGTTGCCCATCTCTATTTAGTTTCATATATTGTGCTTGTATATGAATATAAAATACAACAGATAGTAAGATAAAGTGTCCGGATGTAGGCAATTTTTTTCAATAAAAAAGGGTGTCCTAATTCTGTCCTCCTCTTAAATTTACAATTTGTACTAGTGATGGGTGATTTCATTTTTTAATCAATACTATGGCCAACTCGATTTAATCAATACTATAAATTTTTTAATCAATTTCTCAGAAGATATCATTTTTATTTTACTTCAAAAGTTGAAGATAAAGTTGCTGAATGTGCCAATCCCAAAATTTCTTCTATCTCATACATGCTAAAACTTCTAAATGCACTATCACATTGTCAGTGTCAAATTTAAATAATTTATGCCCATCATGAAGATTCGAAAAGTATAGGTTGAAGTATGAGCATTTTAAAAGAAAATATAAGCATTGCATTTTCCAAACAAATCGCTGACATGGGTGCAAGACCTTCAGTCTTGAAAAGATTTTTGGAAAGTAGTATAATTCTTTCTACTTTATATACCTAAATAATAAAAATTTTACTGTCAAGAACTTTTAATCACTTTCTTTTATTGCAAAAGATCAGTTTTTAGCCATAATGCAAGGCATAAAAATCTTCTCATTTTCATTTGATTATTTCTAATGCTCAGAAAAGTTTTCAGTCTTAGCTTGGATGGACATCTTGCACCCATGGTCACTGAATTTCGGTCCACCTCCTCTTGGATGTCTGTTACCAAATTTTGCAATTTAAAGAGCATCAAAGCAACACGTGTTGTGCAATATACACTCAAGCCTAATAAGAATCTGTTTATGTGAAAGTTTAACAGAATATGAAGTTTGATTAAATTCCATGTATAATTTCTGAGATATAGGTATCTCTAATATCGTGAGAAAAGCAGTATAGCAGAGCAGTGTTATATAACTTACACGGAAACCTAATCAGGAATAACATATGACAATATCTAGTTCATTAGTTCTTCAGATAGTCTCGCTAACATCGTGTATGTCCTGAAAAATGGATTGAATTCAGGGGGTAGTACCGGAGGACATCTCTTGTCTGAAACATAGAATTGTATTTCAGGAAGATTTCAGATTTTATGCTTAATGAACAAAAGCCCATCCTCCTCCTCCCCCCACCCCGCCACACACACACACACACACACACACACACACACACACACACACACACACACACACAGACATCTAGACTGTTTCTCTCCAGAACAGTAGAAATTCTTCCTGGAGAAAAATGTCTGAATTCAACACTGCTGAAAAAAGCAGCATACCAACTTGATCTGTCACATGATTTACACGAAAACTCAATCAGGAACAACTTATGACAATGTCCAACAGAATAGTAAGTTTGATAAAATTCTTTTCATAATAGCCTGTAATCAAAATTAAAAAATATTAATAATTGTATGAAAAATGAGCAGGGATTAAATAAATTTTCACTGCACATGTAACTATACTCTATTAAAATTTCATTTGCATATTGTGTTAGCTAAATTTATAGAGCAACTTTTTTTAAAGTTTCAAAATCATAGCTTGAAAATTCTGAAAGTTATTGTCGATAGAAGATCAAAATCTCTTATTCTCAAAATGAAGCAAAAAGGATGAAGAGCTGTATCCAAATATAGTAGTATGTGTAATAATGTGTTTACTAATCAATGGAATATAGATACAGCCCCTCATTTTTTTGTTTCATTTTGGGAATATCGGATTTTGATCTTATTCTTTAGACGATAATTTTGAGACTTTTCAAGCTATGATTTTTAAACTTTAACAAAAGTTGCTCTATACTAGCACTGGGCCGATGTAGGAATTTCTTAAATCGATTTATCACCCATCTTACATCGCGATTTAGGGCTAAATCGCGATTTAACAATTTTACCTTTAGACTATGAAAACCTGTTTTTTTTTTAATTATACAGACAAAATACAGTATTTATTAACCCCTTTATCCTTTCTTGTGCTATATAGTATACAGTTATTTTTCTAAATTTTTTGAAAACAGTTATTTACATAATAAACACAAAAAAATTGAATTCCATCCTATTATAGACATGAGACTCAAATAGATACATTGATAAACATATTTTATAATAATTTCAATAAATAAATTTTTTTAATAGGAGGAGTATGTAATTTAATTTGTGTGTAAACATTAGGACTGGGCGATGTAGAGATTTCTTAAATTGATTTATCATCCATCTAAACATCGCGATTTAGCACTAATTTTACCCTCTATTATACGAAACCTATCATTTAATTTTTAGTAACAAAATATGGGCTTTATGCAACCCATATTAAATTTAGCTGTTCATTTACCATCAGAAGAATAGTAGTATAAAAAAGAGAGGGGGGGGGTAGGGAGAGATTTGAGAAAAAAGAGTGTAATTTTGTTTTTTTTTTTAACTTTTAGATTTAAAAAAATGTGTTTAACATAAATCAGGGTTGGGTTTCTTCCGGAAGAAACCTATTTCTTCCAGGACAGTGGAAGAAACTGGAAAAAACCGGAAGAAACGGAAAAAACTGGAAGAAATGGAAAAAACCACCAGAAACCAAAACAAATGCTCAAAGTTAAAGTATATTAACTATATAAAAGAAATAAAGTATTATTACATGAAATCTAAATTGTAAAATTTAATTATTAAAAAAATTTTTTGCAAAGATATGTTATTTTTTAATAACATACTTCAGGTTCAGCAGACATTTTCAGATAATGTATTCATCTACTCTAAAGGTAGAGGGATGTTTTTTCATTATTAATTACGCTATTTATGTAAAAAAGAGAGGAAAAAACACCTACAAATTGTTTATTTTTCATATAAAAGTATATTTTTACATAAAAATCTTTTATTTTAAACTGCGCAACACAGTAAATTAATAAATTTGTAATTATTTATACTAACAACTAGCATGAATATCTCAATGCTGATTTTAAAAGATTAGTGTTCTAAAAATATCTATGGGTATGTCAAAATGTTTTTAAACTATCCTGAAATGTAGGACTTGGAAAAAAAAAAAGATTTTTTTTTCTATATTATCTTGCATTGACCTAAGAAAAGTCAGAATTTTAATTTTTTTTTTTTTAACTAGAATTGACCAACACAGGTTTCTAAGACCAAAACCAATTTTCAGAAAATTCAAAAATTCGGCCAAAAATGAAAACATCCAGAAAAAATTTAAGTAATTAAATTGTATGTTTTAAAGTAATTAATACATACATAAATGTAAATTAATTATATGTATAGTATTTATTAATTATGCACAATTGTTAATTACCCCAAAACTTTATTTTCATATACAATAAAACATAATTAATTCATCAATGACACAGAAAGATTTTTTAAATATACGAATTTCATTTAACTAAAAAATATTTTAGTTTTAAGTATACATGTCATTTTTCTTTTATAATGATTTTTGTAAATGATCATTTATTATTCTAGGATTTTTTCAAAGAATATTTGAAAAACTAATGCAGTTTAAACTAAAAATTTTCTATAAGATGATTGCTAATTCATGACTGATAATTATAAACAATGAAGTTCATTGCAATATACTCATTAGAGCAGATACAATTTAGATCAATGACTAATGATGAAAATTTTCGAAGGAAGAAACAAGAATTTTGGAATACTGAGAGTTTCAGTCAAGCTGAATTTTCAGCAATGCTTTTGGCAAAACTTGGATTTTGGCCTGAAAATGAAACTATATTTTTGATCAATCGCTGTTTAATACAGTAATATTAAAAATTTAATATTAAGCTTTTAATATTACAGTAGTTATTGTATATTACATACATTAATAAAATTGGTAACATTAGTAAAGAATCCTTACTATTTACTACTAGTTTCAGAAATTTAAATAATTAAAAAAAACGTTGGTTAAATTGAAATGAATGATATTTAATTAATTTTGTGTATTTTAATTTTGGATAAATTTTCATTTAGCCAATGATTGAAGATCTTTAGACAGGATTGTGTGTGATCTTGGCTAAAAAACTGATGTAATTATTAATTTAGCATATATATTTAATTAAATTTGTTTTGGTCCAATGGAAATAACTTACAGTTTATAGGAAGAAGATATTTATTATATTCTACAAAATTGAAAGTATATGGTAAATTCTAGAAGAAAAACAGTTTCTTCCATTTCTTCCACTTGGAAGAAACCTATTTCTTCCGGCCGGATTTTTCCATGGTTTTTTCCGCGTTTTTTCCACTGCGGAAGAAACTTGCCAACCCTGATATAAATGTTGACATTCATATAGTGAATGGAGAAAGATTGAAAGGCCACATTACCAAAGTTGCTGTATTTTTTTAGATCGTTGGACCCTGTAAGATTAGTAATAAAACATAATCTTAAATATATATATCTTAATAAGTAAATGACAAAAACAGTAGAAAACCGCAAATCTACAGAAAAATCCATTGAATGCTCCCTCATTCTGCTGTAAAAAACAAATTACCTAAAACATTACAGAACCCTCTTAAAATATTTTTAATTAATTAAATAGTTAATTAAAACTAAAGTATTCTAATGCTACACAAACATATGAAAAATAATTTTTCATCAAAATAATGCATTAAAATATAAACTAAGAATGGGTTAATTTAGATTTTAACCTTAAGACTTTTTTTATTTTTCTCAGACGTTAATAGTGAATCAGTTACAAATAAAACACAATAAAATGTTATTTAGATTTTAATTAATAAATAAATGTGTTTTTAATGCACTACACAGATCAAATACAGTTGGCATCTATACTGGTGAGTGTATTTCGCATCATTAAACAGTATATCTTGGGCAGAAAATAATCCAAGAGCTGGGCATGCAACAGAAATTGAATATTGAAAATACTGAAATGTCCTTGAAATCCATTTGCATCCAGTGTGAAAAAAGAAATAAATTATTTGAAATGCATGTGGGATCAAAGCTGATGAATATATTTTCCAGAATAAAGCTATATTTCTTGAAAAAAAAAATCAAACTGAATATACTAAAAGCACATGGCAAAAAACTATCGCAATATTGAAAATACAAAAATGTCATCGAAATCTGCTTGCATCTAATAGAAAAAAGAATTAACCAGTTCTCTAATTCGATGTAATCAATGTAGATATGTATATTTTGATGAAAAAAACTGTATTTCACTTGGCGATCAATAATTATTATTTTAAGTCGTCACTTGGCAAGTGATGACTAGAGTGGCGATCGATGACCAGCAAATTACTTGAAATACATGTGGAATCAAAGCTGATAAATATATTTTGCCAAAATAAAACTGTATTTCTTAAAAAAAAATAATCTAACTGAACACAATGAAAGAACTCTGCAAAAAACCGAAATATTGAAAATACAGCCATGTCATTGAAATCTGTTTGCATCCAGTAGGAAAAAGAAATAACCACTTTTCTAATTAGATGTAATTAATGTAGAGATGCATATTTCCATGAAAAAAACTGCATTTCATTTGGCGATTGAAAATAGACCTATTAATCACCACTTGGCGAGTGACGACTAGGATGGCGATCGATAGCCAACAAATTACTTGAAATGCGTGTGGAATCAATGCTGATGAATACATTTTTGCAAAATGAAACTGCATTTCTCGAAAAAATAATCAAACTGAACACAGTAAAAGAACTTTGCAAAAAACCAAAATATTGAAAATACAGCTATGTCATTGAAATCTGTTTGCATCCAGTAGGAAAAAGAAGAAAATACTTTTCTAATTAGATGTAATCAATGTAGAGATGCATACTTCTATGAAAAAAAACTGCATTTCACTGGGCGACCGAAAATATTTTTTTAACCGCCACTTGGCGAATGATGACAAGGGTGGCAAACGAAGGAAATTTAATTGTCACTTTTACATTTTTAATAACCACATGGCAAGTGACCACTGCTAATTTTAAATCAAATCCTACTAAATCAATTTAACACCAGCTTGCAATGTTTTTCTTAAATAGTCTTTTTCTTAAATCGCCTTTTTCTTAAATCAAAAACACTGCGGTTTGTGATATGTGTTTAAATCGGATCCTCTAAATCGATTTAACATCAATTTGCTCTGTTTTTCCTAAATCATCTTTTTCTTACATCATCTTTTTCCTAAATCGGAAAGCATTGAGGCTTGCAAAGTTTGCTTAAATCGCTAAATCGATTTAACACTAGTTTGACATTCACGCGGTATATATACCAAAGTAGATAACTCAATTTTCTGATGTTAGCTCTGAATCATTATTTGAAATCGATTTAAAACCAATGGCTAAATCACGATTTAAGACTGACTAAATCGCGATGTAAGGCAATGGCTAAATTGCAATGTAAGGCAATGGCTAAATCGCGATGTAAGGCGATGGCTAAATCGCGATGTATGGCAATGTCTAAATCGCGATTTCAGATGTAGCAATTTAAGAAACTGACTAAATCGCGATTTCAGATGTAAGCTTTAAATCGATTTAAGGCCCAGGCCTACTCTATACATTTAGCTAGCACAATATGCAAATGAAATTTTTATAGAGTTGACGCATGCACAATGAAAATTTATTTAGTAAACCTGCTCATTTTTCATACAATTAATTAATGTTTTTTTTTAAATTTTGATTACAGGGTATTGTGTTGTCTCATTTCTCATGTTTTCTGAAAAGAACATTGTTTTTTTATTAAGAATTCTGCAAATTATAAACAAAAAAATTGGCAAAATTTGGGACTGTTATTATAAAAATCCTAATTTCTCTGAGTATACAAGCTATCCACATAAAAATGAACATAGTTTATTACCATAAGCCACTTGATTATAATCTGCAGTTTGAACGCTTTTGCTACATTAGTTTTGATAGGGCTATTCAAAAGATATTTGTTCTATTTCAATTTGTTGATGCTCCCCTATTGGATTTTGGAAAAAAATCTTCTTGAAAATATAGGACCTGTACCATTTTGTTTATGCATCTGGAGTTTCAGAGTTATTCCTCATGTATAGTTCTAGATATTTAACAAAACATCTGAAATCACAAATATCAAGATTTTTTTTTTTTTTTTTTTTTTTTTTTTTTTTTTTTGCTGTGACTGTACTTTTCAATTCGTAATTCATAAATTTATTAAAATTAATAACACTTTATTTATCATTCATATTAAGAAATTTTATACTTTTTTTTATATAATTACTAAACATTTTACAGCTATTTCTTCATAAAAAAGTGCTTTTTTTTTTGAACTAGCATCCTGCCCCTTTTTCTATCTAGAATGAATATTAAATTATTAATTACCATTTTATTAATTAATGCATAAAATTGTATATTGTGTTCCTAATTACAGAATTAATTATTTAATTATTAATTTTAAATAGTGTTAAACATTTTAATATTAAATGCAGCTATTAGTAATTTTAATGTAAATATCACTAATTTTTAAAGTAGTTTTACTTAATTATCAAATATTAATGTATGTAATGTTATTGTATGCTATTAACTAATGAAACTATTAATTTACAGTTTTTATAATTTATGTAATTACCAAATAATAATTTTATTAATTAAAGTGTAAAAACACAGATTATATTAGCAATTAGAGGTTTAATTATTTTGGAAACATTAAACTCTCCATAGCTATTCAGTATTTTAATGCTGAAAAAAAAAAACCTGCATGATTTTTTTTTTACATCCTGGTTGGGAACAAGAATTAGGGATTGTCTTGGTGTGTAACTCTGTATTTTTGACTAAACAATTGGATTGCCACCCTGATTTTTTATGCGAAAATTGTTTGCTTACTATGCTCTTCCATCTTATAAAGTTTGCCATCTAATTTTTAAAACTCTTTATATAAATAATACACAGTTTGTGTTATTTTATTATTGCCTTTTGTGTTTATGTAACTCTAAATTCTAAACACTGTATAATTGAAGCATAATCAACTTAAATGCTGTTCCAATATCAGAAAAAAAATCATTATGATTTCATTTATTTAATAATTGATTTAATTAATCAGTCATTCAAATATTCATTAACCACCATTATCAACAACTGACCTCCCATCCTACCAGACAATTTTCTTTGCCATGCAGTGTTTTTGAGTGTACATTTTTAGCTATGGTGACAAAATGAAAACATAATTTTGTGACCATGCAAAAAAAATAAATAAAAATAGAAGCAATGCATAGAATCGATAAAGGTGAACCCTTAAAAAAGATTGCTTATGAGTTAGGAATAAGGACCTTGACAGTGGAAACCAATTTCTAACTACAATTTGGATAATCAGAGGAATGTTTAAAAAAACTAAACTTGAAACACTCGATGAAGCATTATTTGCTTGGTTTTGCACATAAATACACTGCTCAAAACAATTAAAGGATATTTGAAGTTTTATATAAAATAAAGATATAAAAGAAATTTTTTTTGCCGAAAATAGAAGAAGAGAATCACAAATGCAAATTTTTCTGGTTTTCAAACTGTGCAAATTTTGAGTTCGACGTCAAAAACGTCGCTTCAGCGGCAGCGAATGAAATTTGACTTTCAACTGGATAAAAGAGAATGAAGACAAGGATGATCGGCATTCAGTGATTGCTTTGTTTGATGAGTACGAAGTCTCAGCGAAGTCATTTGACAGATTCAGAAGCTTGGAGAATTGTTGGTAGGTTAGAAGGGGGCCAAACTCAAGCCGAAGTAGCGTAAGCCATTGGAGTGTCACAAAGTGTCATTTCCAGGATCTGGAACCGTTTTTTGGAGAGTGGATGTGCAGGCCAAAGACCAGGGTAAGGTCGTAGACGGGCAACAATGCCCAATGAAGATCGGTATTTAGCGTTAACAGCTCGGAGACACCGAAACATAATTGCTACTCTTCTCCAACAACACCTTCGCTCGGCTACAGGCACCACGATTTCAACTCAGACTGTCCGAAACCGGCTCCATGCTGTAGGTCTATGCTCGCCGACCGATGGTATGTGTTAGATTAACATCAAGGCATCATTGTGACCGCAGGGAGTGGGCAACCAAGCATGCCAACTGGAGGAGAAATGAATGGAGCAATATTCTGTTTTCTGATGAGTCCCATTTTTCTGTGCATCCGGATAATAGGCATATTTTCATCTGAAGGGACCGTGGCAGTAGGAATAATCCTGCGTTCGTGCACGAAAGTGTCAGATTTGGCAGTGGAGGAGTGTTAGTGTATGGTGGCATCTCCATTGACAGGTGCACTGACCTCTACATCATTCGAGATGGAGCTCTGACTGGTCGCCGATATAGGGATGAGATCCTCAGACCTATTGTAGTCCCTTACACTGCAGCAATCGGAGATAACTTCATTTTAATGGATGATAACTGCAGGCCACATCGTGCAAACCTGGTGGAGGATTTCCTTTTCGAGGAAGGAATCGTTCGAATGGAATGGCCAGCGTGTTCTCCAGACATGAATCCAATCGAGCACATTTGGGACGCTCTAGGAAATCGAGTTTCTGGCTGCCAGTAACCCCCACAAACTCTCCAAGAACTGGAAAGAGCTCTTCTGGAAGAGTGGGGCAGAATACTCCAACTCGTCATTAATAGCCTCATTGAGTCCATGCCTCAAAGGTGTTCAATGTTGCTGAACGCCCGTGGAAACCATACCCCCTACTGAAAATGATTTTCTTTGAAGAAAACAACTTTTCTTATTCTTTTTTTTTTCATATGCACAAATTGTGTTTTTTTCCTTTTGTACACAAATGCGCAATAAAATGCATTTTTTTCTGCCAAACATGTGTAGTTTATTCTCATATAACCTACTATGTCTGTCGACCATGTATCAATCAGCTAAAAAGTTTCCCAGATACAAAATCCACCTAAAACTGCAATATCCTTTAATTGTTTTGAGCAGTGTAGATTATGATTTACCTATATCTGGTCCAATAATTCAACAGAAAACCTTAAAGTTAAAAGCAAAGTTGCCTCTTGGTGATCCAGATTTTAATGCCAGTCAAGGATGGTTAAATGGATGGAAAAACAGACATGGTATGTATCAAATTACTGTGAGGATGAGAGCTTGTCTAGTAACAAAAACACATCTGAAAAGTTTCAAAAGTTTTTTTGAAGAATTTATTTAAACAGAAGAATTAACAGCTGGTCATACATGCAATATCAATGAATTTGGACTATTCTGCTGCATGTTGCCAAATAAAATGTTAGCCTCAAAATTAGAAGAATCAGTTACAGGATATACACTCATTGCCATAAAAATTTGCACACCCCCCCCAAAAAAAAGATTTCCAAATGAAATCAAATTTTACATGCGTAAGTACTACTGTGATATAAGTAAGTGATTAGAAAACCTAAGAAAAAGGATCATTTATTGCAGGAAAAAAGTACAAATGAACAAAAATTTTAGTACTTTGTTGTACCTCTCTTGCAAATGCATGATGCGATACAAGTGGACATTGAGGCATAAAAGTTCTGTATGATATCCTGAGACATATCCTTCCGCAGTTGCTGTAAATACACCTTGAGTTCAATCAAACTTGTAGGGTGTCCAACTTGCCATTCCAAATTTTTTCAGATATGCTCAATTGGTGACAAATCTGCAGATTGAGCAGGCCAGCGAAAGGTGGTAATGTAGAGGAGGCAGGCTTCACATTCTTACTGTGTGTATCTGAGCATTGTGTTGCTGAAAAATGGCTCCTGGGAGCCTTTCCATGAGTGGAAACACATGTGGCTGAAGGATGTCCTTGACATACAGCTGGGCTGTCATTGTGCCTCGGATCAATATTGAGGGTGACCGTGTATTGTAAGCAATGACATCCTATACCATCACACCAGCTGTGGGAGCAGTGTGTCGCTGTAAAGCAAAGACAGGATTGAGGCGTTCACCATGGGAACACACAAACACAATTGTCATCGCTGCTGAAATTGAATCTGGACTCATCACTGAAGACAACCTGGTTCCATTCTGTTGTTGTCCAGTCCCATTATGGGCAACACCACTCCAAACTGGAGGCATCTGTGAGTGGGTGCCATTGGCAGCACATATGGGTACTGCAATATCAGATGTCCTTCAGCCAGGTGCCTTGCGATGGTTTGGGAAGACACAGGAGTCTGTCGTGAACGTGCTGCTTGTGTCTGGATAGTGACCAATGAGACAGTTGGTTCTATGCATGCGTTTCGTATGGTGGGACGGTCTTCTTGACGACTGGTCCATCGAGGGCATCCCAAGCCTGGTTGCCGTGTAAATGATGTCTCTTCAATCCACTGGTCCCAACACTTCCCCACAGTAAAATCAGAATGGCCTACTTGACGAACTACTCTCCGAACTGACCACCCAGCTTCCAGGTTCCTGATGATTCTTCCCTTCTCCAATTCTGACAGCTGCTCATATTGTCTTTGATGGCTGCGTAACGACAATTCTACCTCAGTGTTTCCTTTGCAAAAGAAAAGGTACACTCGGACAAGTTCTGCTTACCAGTTTTATACTCCAAGGAGGACGAAGTTCAATGCTCTCTAGTGGCATTAGACAATGCCAAATCGCGTTGCATTTCTAGTCATCTGCATATCTGCCTGATATGTACCTTCATAACTAGTTTTATTAAGATCCGACAGTTATCTCTTGGTGTGCAAATTTTTATGACAATGAGTGTAAAAAGAGCAAGGACTGCCTCACTATGATGGTTTGTAGCAACGTATCAGGAAAGCACAAATTTTCTCTTTCAATCAGAAAATACAAAAATCCTTGTGCACTAAACTGTGAGACTTTTCCTTTTACCAAAAAGTTCTTGGATAAAGAGCAAAATTTTAAAAAAATGGTGCTTTGTTGTCCATTTTGCTCAGATTGTTAGAAAATATTTAAAATTGTGCAAATTATCCATCAAAGCTGTCCTAATTGATAGTGCCCCGACACACTGTGCAGAAAGTAAGCAAAAGGAAACATAACAATAAAGTTTTCACTAACTAATGTGACAGTTGGACAAAGAACATTAAGAAAGTTTACAAATACTGAATGAACTTTTTGAAGATGATGGAGAGTATGGAATGTTAGAGATTATCAAATCAATCAATATCAAGAAAGTAATTCATATGATTGTTAAATCTTGAGATCAGGTTGCTGAGAGTATTCTTCAAAAGTCATTGAATAATTAATGCTCTGCAAATTATGATTTCTCAGATAATATGTTTGAAACAGAAGGAGGAATAAGCAAGAATGAAAGATAAAATACACCTGAAGATTTTGTGAGCATGTTTTTAAAAAATTGATGGTTGCTCAGGTGTTGTGATATCTGAGACATTAGCAATTAGTCAAAAACTGAAGATAATGAAGGTCATGCCTTACTTAGAGATGACAAAATAATCTCTTTGTGCACAACTGAAGAAAATGAAACAGATGAAAATACCATTATCAGTGGTGATCAACCAAACTTTATTAGCCATAATCAAGAAACGTCTCATTTAGAACAATTAAAGGTTTATTTTGAACGTCAAGTAGAGACTTCACCCATCGAACTACTTATGCTCAAGTGCATGCGTGAAAATGTGGTCCACAAAAGATTATACAAAACTGGCACAGCAGAAGATTACAAACTTTATAAAGTAAACATTTTTATTGCCTATAAATATTCAATATGTTTAATATAAAGCTGGTTGTCTGTAAGTATGTTTTATTTTATGTCATTTTTTCTCATTCTCTGGATAATCCAAATTCTCAATAATTCGGATTAGGTTTGGTCTCGATTCCCAATTAATCAGAAATATCAAGGCTTTACACTATTTTGATTTGTACATGCAGTATGCTTCTTGTTTATATACTTTTAAAAAAATTATAAGAGACATGCAGTTTGATAAGTTGAAGACAATGTATTATTTAACATAAATTATTGCTAATTTATTTAAAATATAAATATTCATTAGTGTTTCAAAATAATTTTATTTGAACTTTTAACATTATTTATCTATTTTTTAAATTGTTTTGTTTTAGATGACACTTATCGTGATGATGGTGTTAGCACTCGAACTCAATATATGACTACAGCAAAAAATATTTTAATTGCTGGTGGTGATGCCACAGAACGACTTGTTTCGAGTTACAAAGAAGTAAGTATTTTATTATTTTACATTGTTAAAATTTGTTTATAAAGACATTAGCTCTCATAATCCACCAACTTTAGTACTGACTTAATTCTGGTTTTGAATACTTCTGAATTTGAAAAAGCTACCATAATTTATGGATATATTTAAACCCTGGGGAATACATGGCAACAGAGAAAAACATTGCTTCTGAATAAAGAATTTTTTTATTGTTATGAAATTGATTTTTTTTTTTCTGAAAATTTCCAGTTTTAGGAGCATTTTTATTTTGGAAATGTTTGATACTGTATTAGTGCTGTCATTTTACAGGGTTTAAGTGTATCACAAAATAAAAAAATTGTGCTCAGATATACACATATTTAAATATATGTGTAAATATGCATGCAATTGTAAGTAGATTCCAGATTAAAAATATATTTATGGAATAAGACATTGACCTTGGACAGTGCAAAGATAGTTTGTCTCATTAAATGAAAGTAAATATAACCATAGAGGAATGTTTAAATTTATTTTTTTTTTACCTGAATAGTAATTAAATTAAAAAAATTTAATATGTATTTTTTTTCTTAAAAGATGATTAAATTTAAATGTATTAACTAATGTGTCAATCAATCATTTGTAACATATCTAAGATGAGTTATAATTATGTATGTGATTTTCATTTTCACTGTTATATGTAATATTTTGTTTAACTCTAGGCTTTAATTTCTTTGCTTAGATTACAGAATTGGCTGGATATACAGCTCGAGTATCAAAAATGCTTGTCGTGTTTGAAGATGTTAGTGCTGGAAAATATCAGCGTACGCTTACTGATAGTAGTTCTTCTTTAAAAAAAGCTACTGAATTAAAAGAACTGAAATTTAAAGATGGAATGCCTGAAATTTTAGGTATAAAAATTTATTTTTTAAATCTTTTATTTATTTACTAAATGTTCTTAACTGATTTATTAAATGTTACATTACATCCATATAATGCATGTGTGTAGGATCTCTGAATATTATGGTACCTGGACCCACAAAAACATTTTCAATTATGTCAAAAGAATCACTAAATATTTAAGAAAAGCTTTTCTGAAGCTAAACTCAGCATATGTAGCATTAATTAGATGTTATTGTTAATCAGTTGATACTGCTGTCATTTTTATGTGTCATTTTTATTTGTAGCAGGGTCAGTAGGGGTGATATAATTTTTTCTTCTATTGTATAATATAAATACATTACATTTTCAAATTTTATCTTCCTAATTTTAAGTACTGCCAAAAAAACAATGAATGTTGATTTTTTTTTAACTTAAATAACATTTTTAAATTTTAGTTTATTTTATATGCCTAACATTTGATAAGACCGTTTCTGAAATAAGATCTGTTTCAGATGCCAACTTACTTATGGTGAAAACCAAATTTTTGGGAAAATATATAAATGTTTTAAAAAATCCTTATAAATTAACATTGAATTTCACAATTAACAGAAATCATTTTGTTCTTCATTTGAAGGATTACAGCTGTTTTGTTTAGCACTCAATTACTTGTAAAGTACAGTGTTCTTTATTCTGACTGCAAACACATTTTTAAAAAGACCAATTTAGTACTTTAATTTATTTTATGATTAAAAACTAAAGAGCATACATTTTTAGTTAATTACTATTGTTCCTCAAAATATCATAGTGTAAAGTGTATAAATAGGGAAATTATATCATGTGATCTCTTATACAATGACAGCAATGATGCAAGTTTTTTTTAAGATAGTGAGTTTTAAGTAAAAAATGTCTGTAGTGTCCCCAAACCAAACCAAATCCTACAAGCTTATTGGATTCTGTTTTTTTTTCTTTTAAATAAAGTTTTTATTTGGCATTTGCATCATCAATGGCTTACCTCAGCATGTTATAAGTTGTAGATGACAGCTTTTCACTGTTTTTATATTTTTCCAACATCAAGAGAAAATAAAATAGTAAAGTATTTGTTTCTGTTGCTCTTATTTTTCTCCCTTTACATTAAATGTATAAAAATACATGCAAATTATAAAATGCATATAGATACCCTTGAAACACATTTTATACCTTTTATAGAGATTGCTCAAATTCTTCTCATAATAATCTTCTGAAGAAAATCTCCACCATCTCTAGCTGAAATGAGCTGCTACAATATTTTACTTGTTTGGCCACTATAACAATTTTTCTTGTGGTATATAACTCTAGTTTTGACCATTTTTAAGTGAAAAGTTATGAAATATTACTTAAGTTTTATTCAGAATATCAGCTGATAAATGCTTTTTTTATACGAATAATACTTTTAACTTTTTGACTGTCATGTAAAAAAAGAGTTTTATGTACCTTGTCATGCAAAATGAAATGATGCATAAATTGATTGGTAATAAATATATATGCATGCTTCTTTATTTATACAGGGTGCAGTATGTTATCTGTGACCGACTTTTATTTTTCCAACTGTTGGTCGTAGACATATTGTTCCAGTTACAAAAACGTTTTAATTCAGATAAATGTTCATATTGTGGCATTTTTTAAAGTAAAAAATCAGTTTTATGAAAATTAACTAAAAAAAAATTTAACTTTTTAAACAGTACCCCAGTCCCTATAGTTATATTTAGTAAAAGTACAGTAGACTCCCTCAAATCCGCAACTCTCTAAAATCTGCACATAATTTACGAATATAACAATGTGCATGAAACAATGAAATATTCAGTTCAGAAATAGGGACAAAATTTGATTTTTTTAGTTTTATATCAATTCCAAACACGTCATTCCATGTCAAATCACCCAGATTTTTACAAAAATAACACCCACCATCACCAATTTTCATAAAATTCAGTGAATTTGTAGAATTTCTAATGCTGATTCCAAAAATATCAATTATATTGAAATTGATCAAACAGTTTGTGAGTTATGAGCTTTTAAATAGCTCCCAAGATGGTTGAATTGCCGCTAGTTTGAATAGCACATGTGACAACATAAATGGCCATAACTTCTTTCAGGTTTAAGCTAGAGCTTTCAATTTTTTTTTGTTTTGTTCAGAATAAAGTAAACTTTCATTTAAACCAATTTTTCTGAAGCTAATTCCATTAAAATGCTGTCAAAAATGACTTTTGCCATTTTTTAACTATAAAAAGGTGCAACTTCAATGGCTAATTTCCCCCAATGAACCCTTTTCAATTTTCATCTAATTGCATAGATAGGCACCTCAAAGTGTGTTTTTATGACTGATAAAAAAATTTTAATAGGCGGTTCACAGGTTCTTAAAAAAAATAAACTCAATTTTACTGACTTTCTTGAGTGACAGAAAACACAAGATAATGTTGATATTTCTTTTATTACCAGAAATATCATATATATTTACATCTAAAAGTTTGATAAGGTTTTATGTTGCTTAAATACACATATTTAATGTGGCTAAAAAAAGGGGAATCCCATTGGAATAAGTAAGAATGCCAATAATGAATTTTTGTAAGAGATAGACGTATTTTCCTGACAAATCGAAATTTCTTGCAATGTCTCAGTAAATTATGAGTATTAAAAAAAAAAAAAAAAAAAAAAAAAAAAAAAAAAAAAAAAAAAAAAAATGATGGGAAAAGTTTTACAAATAGTCACATTTTATAGCAAAATTATATTTTTATTTTTATATAAAATACAATAAAATTGCAACTGTTAAATAAAAATTGATACTTTAAAAGAATATAAAATAAAATATATAACATGCACAGTAAACATTCTATTAAAAACCTATATACATCAATAACAATTTAAAGTACAGATAATTAATTTTTAAAAAAAATCCCTGTTGCTCAGGTTACAGGCAGAAGTAAATTTTGTTATTATATAACAGTAGACTCCCTCAAATCCGCACAGCTTGGAATCAGAGGTTATGTGGATTTTAGAATTTTGCCGATTTCTGGTCATTACTTTGTTTATATTTTTTTAAACAGTAATTTGAATGTAATTAATACTGTAATTAAAACTAAAATGAATACTTTACAATATAATAAAATATTAAAATAGGTATTAAATTAATATAATAAAAATTTAGATAATTTTTAAAGTGATTAAAAATATCAAAAGCAAAGGTCAAGTTAATAATGTACAATTAAATATTCATCATAAACATGAAATATTTTTCCTAAATTATTTAATGTAGCTTGCCTAAAGGTACATTACTAATTCACAACAAAATCATAAAATAAGGAAGTTTTGTTTCATGTTTATTCGGATTTAATAACAAAAAAAGCTTGATTAATATATAAATATATTTGATGTGAAGATTGTGATTATCAATGATATCAGCAATATCATGAATTTTTTCAGAAACAAATTTATTCTTCCTTTATATATATACAGTAGACTCCCTCAAATCCACAAAGCTTGGGACCAGGGTTGTGCAGGTTTTAGAATTTTGTTGATTTCTGGTCATTGATTTATTTACATTTATGAAACATTACTTTGATTGATAGTTAAGCATTGTAATCAATGCATATAATAAATTGAAACATTAAAATAATTTAGTAAAATATTCAAATAAATAAATAGTTAAAAAAACAAGTTAATAATACAAAAAAAATTAAAATAAAATTTTAGAAAATATTAAAATGAAGTAAATAATTAAGATGCAATACTAAATATAAATAATGATGAGGAAAAATCAATCTTTTTTATAAAGAAAAATATTTGCCTTGTTAATAATTTTAAAAAAGCTTGATTAATTAAGAAATATTCATTTTATACAGCAAAAATTACCCTGCCCCTCAAATTCTAAACATTACCAAATGGTCATTGAATGTTAGATTACGCTGCAACTATGATATGATAATGATTATTTCGAATAAATATCGATCATCATAATTAGTAAACCGGATGTAAGTCTCAATTCATTTCGTAACTAGCAGGGATACAAAAATAGTAATAGAACTATTAAAATAATAATTTTATTTAGCAAAAGAAAATCCTGCCACGCGAATTGCAAATACTACCAAACAGCCATTAAAAGTTATATTACATTGCAACTATGGTACGATAATGATTAAATCGATTAAATATCGATCATCGTACGTCTAAGAAACGTATTATTTAACACAGCAGAATTTAAATTGAAAGACACTTAAAAAAAAGAAGTTGAAAAGGATTTTAAAAATATATATTTAAAGAATTATTTGTATTGCGTTAGCCGTTGATTTCAACACCATCTTTAATTTCATTATTTACATCTGAAAAAATCCACAGATTTCTGGAGTTCGCGAAATTTAAAGAGACACAGATTTAAGGGAATCTACTATATAGGGTGCATCTAAACTACTGGGCAAAACTTTAAGGGGTGATGGTACAGATCAAGACAAATAATATTAAATGGGGAACTAAAGGTCCCAAACATTTTCCGAAGAAGATACGTGCCATCAAAGTTTAGGGTCCAAAATTTGAAATGATTATAAAAAACAGGAAAATTGGTCGATTCGTTTGCGGTTTTAACGAAAAATATTCTTTATGTCAGTACTGTCTTGAAAATATATTATAAAGATAAATTTCAAAAAAATGCCAGTAGAGTCCGCTTTAGACGTTGGAGTAACGAACAACTATTTTTTACCATTATTTTTTGTGTTTCATTAGATTTTTTTAAAAGTTTAGACATAAACTTAAATTTTGAGCTCAAAATCTGTGGTTAAATAGGGCAAACTGAACTGTGTTCAATGGGAGTGGGTAGGTTCAAATTTCAAATGATTATAAAAAACAGAAAAATATTTCAATTAATTTGCGGTTTTCACTAAAATTATTCTTTATGTCAGTATTGTCTTGAAAATAAATTATACAGATAAATTTCAAAAAATGTCGATAGAGGGCGCTTTAGACTTTGTACAACTATTTTTTACGTTTATTTTTTGCATTTTATTAACTTTCTTAGAAGCTTAGACATAAACTTAAATTTTGAGCTGAAAATCTGAATTGTTGAGAGTGGTTAAGTAGCGCGAACTGAACTGTGTTCAATGGGGGTGGGGAGGTTCAAATTTCAAATGATTATAAAAAATGGAAAAATTGGTCGATTCGTTTGCAGTTTTCTATAAAACCATTCTTTATGTCAGTATTTTCTTGAAAATAAATTTTAAAGATAAGTTTCAAAAAATTTCGTTAGAGGGTGCCTTAAACTTTAGAGTAACCAACAACTATTTTTAACCGTTATTATTTTTTTTAAATCTAAATAAGTGTTTTAAAAGCTTAGACTTAAATTTTGAGCACAAAGCCTGAATCGTTGTGAGTAATTAAGTAGCGAAAAATTGAACTGTGTTCGTAGGGTGCGCAGTTTAACATTTCAAATCCTGAACACAGTTCAGTTTGCGTTTCATAACCCCTCCCAAAGATTCAGAATTAGAGCTCAAAATTTAAGTCTAAGCATTTGCGAGCATTTAATTAGATACGAAAAGTAACAGTTAAAAATTGTTGTTGGCTACTCTAAGTTTAAAACGCTCTCTAACGGAATTTTTTGATTTTTTTAAAAAACTTGTTTTCAAGAAAATACTGACGTAAAGAATGGTTTTATAGAAAACCACAAACAAATCGACCAATTTTTCTGTTTTGTATAATCATTTGAAATTTGAACCTTCTTAACCCCATTGAACGCAGTTCAGTTAGCGCTACTTAACCACTCTCAACGATTCAGATTTTTAGCACAAAATTTAAGTTTATGTCTAAGCTTCAAAAAAATTCAATGAGATGCAATAAATAACGGTAAAAAATAGTTGTATGTTACTACAAAGTCTAAAGCGCCCTCTATCGACATTTTTTGATATTTATATTTATAATTTATTTTCAAGACAATACTGACATAAAGAATAGTTTTAGTCAAAACCGCAAATTAATTGAAATATTTTTCTGTTTTTTATAATCATTTGAAATTTGAGCCTACCCACTCCCATTGAACACAGTTCAGTTTGCCCTATTTAACCACAGATTTTGAGCTCAAAATTTAAGTTTATGTCTAAACTTCTAAAAAAAATTAATGAGATACAAAAAATTACGGTAAAAAACAGTTGTACATTAGTCCAAAGTCTAAAGCACCCTCTATCGGCCTTTTTTGAAATTTATCTTTATAATTTATTTTCAAGACAATACTGACATAAAGAATATTTTTCGTGAAAACCGCAAACGAATCAACCAATTTTTCCGTTTTTTATAATCATTTCAAATTTTGTACCCTAAATTTTCATGGCTCCTATCTCTTTCGGAAGACGTTTGGGACCTTTAGTTTCCCATTTAATATTATTTGTCTTGATGTGTACTATCACCCCTTAAAGTTTTGCCCAGTAGTTTAGATACACACTGCATATATATAAAAATCGGTACTATTAACAAAAATTACAAATTAAATTATATATGGAATTTATATAGAATTAAAAAACTCAAATTTTGTCCCTATGTATCTGAACTGAATGTTTCATTATTTACATCCATAAATTATATGTAGATTTTTTAGAGTGATAATTTATAATAAGTTTAACTTAATTTTGGTATTTTGAGCTATGAATTTTTTTCTTCCTTAAACCCTATTTTTTTCCCCCTTGATCCCATTTTAAATTTAATGGAAAATCTGTGATACATAAATTTTTGTACCTTTTCCTACAAGTAATAATAACTTTAACCTAATGTAATATAATTAAGAATTTTTTCAGTTTTCACAAATTCTTCCCTATTTCAACCCCATGATCTGATTCCGACCATTACAAATTTGATTGAGATTTTTGGTCCCTGGATTTTGTGTGTCAGTTTGTGAAAAATTATGGAAGTTATGCCCTTGAAAATAGTGATATTTAGATAAATAGATATTTTTTTTAACTCGAGGGTGATTTTGGTTTCTAGGGGTCATGATCAGCATAGATCTGCAAAAAATTTCTGAAATTCTAACACAAAGAAGAGTAATAGTTAAAATTTCTTATGAAATCTAATCTTTCTGATTGTAATATTGCTAAAAAAAATTATGAAGTTGTTTTATTTAAAATTTGTTCTCTCTGGCTTTCAATTTTATTTCCTTTTCATTTTATGTTTTGCCCCTTGTGCATATTAAAGACCTGGATATGTCATTAAGTTCTACTAGTACCTACAAGTATACATTTACATTATATGTGACTACTAGATGATGCTTGTTCTCAAAAAATGAATTTTCGAAAGCAACTTAGATTGATCGCAAACAAACTATGTGTGACAGAAGAAAACTAAGAACAGTTCTACAATTAGTATTTAAAAAAAAATGCATTAAGGGCAAATTGGTTTTTAATAATTTGATATCGTGCAGACTAGTGAACTTTTACTTACTGTATTTTTTATTTAAGAGCTTTAATTACATCATATTTTGTATATAATTTTGTTAGATAATGTACCTATTTGTAGAATTTCTTCTATCATTTCTTTTTTATTTGTAATTTATTTAAACTACAATAGATTTCAATTTGTCAGGAATCTTTATCTTTTTCCTTTTCTTTTCACGTCTATACCTTGCAAAAATTCATTATTGGCATTCTTACTTATTCCAATGGGATTCCCTTTTTTTAGCCACGTTAAATATATGAATTTATGCAACATAAAACCTTTTCAAATTTTTAAATGTAAATATGTATGATATTTCTGGTAATAAAAGAAATATCAACATGATCGTGTTTTCTGTTACTCGAGAAAGTCAGTAAAATTGAGTTTATTTTTTTAAGTAAGAAACTGTGAACCGCCCATTAAAATTTTTTTATCAATCATAAAAACACACTTTGAGGTGCCTATCTATGCAATTAGATGAAAATTGAAGGGGGTTCATTGGGGGAAATTAGCCATTGAAGTTGCACCTTTTTATAGTTAAAAAAATGTCAAAAGTCATTTTCTGACAGCATTTTAATGGAATTAGCTTCAGAAAAATTTATTTAAATGAAAGTTTACTTTATTCTGAACAACAACAACAACAAAAAATGAAAGCTCTAGCTTAAACCTGAAAGAAGTTATGGTCTTTTATGTTGTCACATGTGCTATTCAAAATTGCGGCAATTCGGCCATCTTGGGAGCTATTTAAAAGCTCATAACTCACAAACCATTTGATCAATTTCAATATAATTGATATTTTTGGAATCAGCATTAGAAATTCCATAAATTCATTGAATTTTATCAAAATTGGTGATGGTGGGTGCCAGGTTCTGGGTGATCTGACATGGAATGACCCAAACATATTTTAATTTGTAATTTCTGTTATTATTACAAACTTCATGTTTTTTCTTGAAGGAAGAATAAATTTATTTCTGAAAAAATTCAAGTTATTGCTGATATCAATGATAATAATAATCTTCTTACTGAATATATTTATGTATTAATCAAGCTTTTTTGGTTATTAAGTCTGACTAAACCTGGAATAAAACTTTCTTATTTTATTATTTTGATGTGAATTAGTATTGTACATAATTTATGAGGCAAGTTCCATTGAACAATTTAGGAAAAATAAATTTCACCTTTATAATGAACACTTAATCTTACATTATTAATTAGACCTTTGTTTTTAATATTGAAATCATTTTAGAAATTATCTAAATTTTTATAATTTTGGTTTATTACTTATTTTAATGTTTTAAAATATTGTAAGCATTCGTTATAATTTAGATTGCCTTATAAATTACATTCAAATTACTATAAAAAAATGTAAACAAAGCAATGACCAGAAATCCGCAAAATTCTAAAATCCGCATAACATCTTGTCCCAAGCTGTGCAGATTTGAGGGAGTCTACTGTATACCCATATCATAACAGATATAACATGAAATCTTTGATTTTTGTACTACAAAAATTGACAGAATTATTAAATTTCAAAGTTTGACATTTTTGCACATGATTTTGTTTTTCATTGAAGAACCAATTAAAAAATGAATTAAAGCACTGGGAGGTCAAAAGCTGAATGCAATGTCCTTTTTACAGCTAAGTCGGCTTTAGTCAGTATCGCCAAATTTGGGTATCACCAAAGAATGTTATTTCATCTAAAAATTTTAGCTAGCTTTTAGAAGTTGTATACAAAGCAAAAAATGAAATATTGAAATTAAACAGAAAAGTAAATATCAATTTATTAGCATATCAGAAAATGGTCTACTGTATTTTCGAGCGTATGCGTCGCACACACTGTAAGCGCCGCACCTCCGAAAATGCATTAAAATAAAACAAATACTCATCAGAAGCACCGCATCGCCGTATGCGCCGCACTTAGGATAATACATCAAAATATTAAAAATTGCATTATATTCAGTGTTTTCTCGCATTTTTTTAACAGTTGTAATATAAATCCAATTTTAAATTTAGTACAATTTCTATATTTTTTTATGAAAAAATTAAATTTGAATTTTTTTTTTGTGATTTTTTTAATAGGTTTTTATAGTTTGTAACGAGGTTTGCAGGGTTTTATCGCGATATTTGACGAAATTTGCAGGGTTTTATCGCAATATTTGACAAAATTGGCAGGGTTTTATCGCGATATTTGACGAATTTGCAGATTTTCTTCGCGATACTTGAAAAAATTTGCGTTATTTATGGGGATGAATGATGAATATTTGAATGAATAATGAATTTTGATACGTGAAGCAATACTTGAAAAAAATTGCGTTTTTTTTTTTTTTTTTTTTTTTTTTTTTTAACATAAATTCTGTAGAAAAAGCACAGAAAAAAGGAGAAATTTGTAAAAAAGCATAAAAAGAATGAAATCCATTAAAAAAAAATCTCGAAAAAACTCACATTTCATCAAACATTCATGATCCATTCATTTCATCATGATTCATTCCGTTCTCGATAAAATGTTTGTTTTTTCGAGATTTTTTAATAGATTTCATGCTTTTTTTTTTTCAAATTTCTCCTTTTTTCTGCATTTTTTCGCCTGAATTTGTTTTTTCTCTTTTTTTTTTTTTTTTTTTTTTTTTTACCGTTTATTTTACAGATACGACATATTTGCGTTTTTTCAAAAAAAAAATTTTTGACAATTCTTTTTGCCGTTCTTTTTGTCGATCCTTTGAGAAATTCTCGATTTTCCCGTGATTTTTGACATAATTTGTGTTTTTTAGAAATTTTCTGACATATTTCGCGTTTTTACTGCAATCTTTCGTCGAAATGTGGGTTTTTTAGCGATACTTCGGTGAAATTCATGATTTTTTTGCGATCCTTTCAATAAATTTGCAGTTATTTTTTGTGATTCTTTGGCGAAATTAGCGTTTTTTTTCAGCAATTTTTTTATAGTGGGGACTAGCGTTTGATTGGGAAAGGCGGATTAACAGGATTTTATGATAATAAATTGTAGTTTTTCAAGTGATCCTTTCATGAAATACACATATTTTTCTTTTTACATATCCATGCTTTCCCGTGAATCTTTGATAAAAGTCGTGTTTTTTTCTTCCGATCCTTTGATAAAATTCTTGCTTTTTCTGCGAATGATTGACAGAAATTAGGCTATCATTTGTCGAAATTTGCAATATTTCCTATGCTTCACATCTTCTTCCTGATGATTGACTTTTCACAATTTTCAGAAAAATTCCGATCAGAATCACCTCTATAATGAATATCGCTGCAAGGGAAAAAATATATATATATCGTATCTGCCGCCCCGGCAGAAGCACCGCAGAAAGCATAATTTTAACTTTTAAACTCCTAATGCGCCGCGGTGCTTACGCCCGAAAATACGGTACTATAAATAATGAATATGTTAAATGCTGAAATTTACTAGAGATACTTTTAGGACTCAACTTTCAAAAGTTAAAGTAAATAGTATTGGCCCCTGCAAAATTAAATACACTCACTAAAAACTAGATAAATGGTAATGGAATGCAAACAACCAGTTAAGCTATTATAATAGTATTGCAGCCTCACATATTGTAGGTAGAACATGAGCCATTTAGCAGTGGACATGCTAGTCAGTTCGGAGATTATGATAATAGACTACACATACACATAAGGGGCTGTGCATATATAAAGTTATCAACTTTTTGTGAATTTTGGACCCCCTCCCCCCCTTTCGATATCATACGTTATCATTTCACGAACCCCCCCCCCCTTCTTTTTTTTAGAATTTATTGGAGTGATATACACAGCTGGTTACATTTATTTTTAGCATACTCTATTGATTCAAATAAAGAGAAGTCAATAAAGTATCACTTTCTATCAAATAACGCTTAAAAGAAATAGTTACTATTTAAAAGTATTCTATAACAGCTTCTTATTACATAATGTATTCAACAGCAGTAGTGTCTTGTTGCACTTGCCCTGCATGGAAGAAGTGGAGGGGAGGATAGAAATTCTAATCAACAAAATAAGTGGAAAACATTCTTTTTCTTTTATTTATTAGTTAACACAAGCTTCAATACAAATATACTTCACATATACTTTCACAAACAATGATTAGATATGCATACATAGTGACAGAAGTATAGGGATGTCAAACATTAAGGTATTCCATATTTTAAAATTAGATAATTTTATAATAATTTAGTTATATTGATAATAACTTTGTAAATTTCATAATTAAAGATAACATACTATTTTGAAGCAAAGTCCATGTTGCAAATAAAGAGAAAATTTTGGTTGGATCAAAAATGATATCGATATCAAAAGACAAACCCCCCTCCCCCTAGAGATATCTTACGTTATCATGTGCCAGACCCCCTCTCCCCCCTAAAATGATAATGTTATATTTGCACAGCCCCTAATATGACAAAATGATATTAATTTATCCAGAATGTCAAATGAATGCCAGAGCTGCTGTGAAGGTTTATATAGAATGTTACCTCAGGGATAAACATCCAATGCAAGAAATTACAATTGCTGCATTGCATTGTCTTAGAGAGAACCTCTGTTATACCATGACCAAGAAAAAGAAGGGCAAGGTGTAACGTTCAAGTGATACTGGAGGAGGGGCTGGCTTTTGTCATAATTGAGCATGATGGAAATAAGTGAGGCAAGTGGATGCATGCACCAGCATGTCTGACATTTGTTACAAACACATGATGCACATCCATACTATCTGATACTGGTGCAAGCATTGATGCTGGGAACCACACACAAAGAGTCGATTATTGTAATTTCATGCTCAACCCCTTATAGGAAAAATAGTCATTACTTGGTGACCTATTATTGAAAGATGAGTCAACATTTACATTGGCTGACATTGTGAACATGTACAGTTGGTATTACTGATCTCTGGAAAAACCCCACACCACCTGCACAGTATGACACCACATATGCTGGTTGATAAATGTGTGGTGCAGTATATGGGGGACTCAGATTGTTGGACCCATCTTCTATGATGCTACTTTACTGTCAGTCTTTACCTACACATGCTTGAAAACACAGTACATGAATGGTAGAAAGAGGTGCCTCTCTGAAATGCATGCCGAGTGTGGTTTTAAAATTATGAAGTACCTCTGCATAAGGCACCAAATGCTCATGCATATCTAGTCACCAAATTCAGTCAACAGATCATGGAATATGGTGGTCCGATAGAGTGGCCACCACAATCACCAGACATGACTCCCACATCTACTTCTGTGGTTGCATCAAAGCACAGGTCTATGTGACTAAGCTCATCTCTTATTGATCTAAAGAAATGCATCATCCTTGCTTGTCGCACAGTTACACCTGCTGTGCTCAACATGTCAGGACTCAATACTGTCACACATTCAGTTGCACATTACCACTACTAGAGAACACTTTGAGCAGTATCTCTAGTAGTTTCCGGCATTTGATGTATTTTTTTATAGTATACAGACCATTTTCTGATATGATAATAAATTGATATTTAGTTTTTTTTTTTCAATATTTCATTCTTTGTTTTGTATGCAACCCCTAAAAGCCAGCTAAAATAATAGATGAAATAACAGCCTTTGATGATACCCTGATTTAGTGATACTGGATAAAGGTGGTTGCGCCAAAAAAAGGATATTGCACCCTGATTTTGATTTCCCATTACTTAATTCTTTTTTTTATCTGATACCTTAATGAAAGACAATTGTGCAGCAATGCAAAATTTTGAAATTTAATAACTTTGTCGATTTCTGTAGTATAAAAGTCAAACTTTTTCTTTTATATCTGTTATGATATGTATAAACTCTTACTATGTATAACTGTAGGGACAGAGAATCATATAAAAAGTTAGGTTTTGTAATTTTTATAAAATTGATTTTTGTTACTTTAAAGAATGCTGCAACATAAATATTTACTTCATTTGGAAAGTTTTTGTAATTGGAACTATATCTCTATGGCCAGCAGTTCAGAAATTAAAGGTCGGCAATAGGTAACACATTGCACCCTGTATAACCATGTTAGAGAAAATTGCTATATCAATTATTGTGTGTACCATTAACCATACATGTTATATCTATAGTTGCTCTTCTTCCTAATAGCTATAATTTATTAAAGAGCTGAAAACTGCAATTTATATGATTTTGAAATTTACCTGACTTATCTATGTATGTTATCTTTTTATATTTTCTGTTTAAAGTAAAATGAAACTTTATGTGCACAAAATATTCTTTAAATGAATATGCTTTGCAAGATTAAATTATTGAAATCTCCTGTACTGCATTGTCTGTTTCATTTTAGCAAATAAATATATCACCTAATTTAGGGATGCACAACCTGTGGCCCGCGGGCCAAAAGTGGCCCGCGATGGGTTAACGTGTGGCCCGCGAACTTCGCCAATTTACAGCTTGAAAAAATTGCAATTTTTGTGGAAAAGGCGCAGATAAAAATCGTAAATTTCGTCACTTTACCGCGAGAAAATATAAATTCGTCAGTCACTTAAGAATCGCAAATTTCGTAGATCGGGCACGGAAAAATCGCGAATTTCATTGATCAAGTGCGAAAAAATCGAACTTTTGGCTCATCAGGTATGAAAAAAATAGCAAATTTAACCGATCGGGCACGGAAAATACGCGAGTTTTGTCGATCAGGCACGGAAAAACAGCGAATTTTTCGGTCAGACGCGGAAAATCGTACATTTTATTGATCAGCCAAGAAAACAATCGTCAGATTTCTTGGTGATGCACGAAAAAATTGCAAATTAAACTCATCGGCTGCGGGAAAGTACGCATGTTTTCTCAGTTTGCCGCTTAAAAAAAATGCGAATTTCGTTGATCTGACACGAAAAAATCGCGAATTTTGTCGATAAGGGGCGAAAAAATTGCAAGTTCGTTGATAAGACACAGAAAAAGCACGAATTTTGAGATAATTCGCGAAAAAATTGAAAATTTCGTTGGTCGGCTGCGAAAAAATCGTGAGATTTGTAGGCTAAGAGAAAAAAATCGCGAATTTCATCTTGCCGCGTAAAAAAATGCAGGTTTCATCAGTTAAAGGCGGAAAAACGTGAATTTCGTCGATCAGACACGGAAAAATCGCGAGTTTTATTGATCGGGTTCCGAAAATGGCAAATTTGTCAGTCGGACACAGGAATTTTTCGAATTTGGTCGATCTCACGCGGAAAAATTGCAAATTGCGTCTATCAGGATCAAATAAAATCGCGAATTTCATCTATCCGGTGCGGAAAAGTCCAGAATTTTGTTGATCAGGCGAAGAAAAATCGCGAATTTCGTCGATCGGCGTTGTAAAAATCGCAAATTTCATCGATCAGTTTCGTAAAAATTGCGAATTTCGTCAATCGGCTTTATAAAAATCGCGAAATTTGTCGACCTGGTATGGAAGAATCGCGAATTTTAGCAATCATGCAATGAAAGTTGCAAATTTCGTCGAACAGCTTCGTAAAAATCGCAAATTTCGGCAATCGGATTCGTAAAAAACGATAATTTCTTCGATCAGCTTCGTGAAAATCGAAAATTTCGTCAATCGGCTTAGTAAAATTCGCGATTTTTGCCTATCGTCTTCGTAAAAATCGATAATTTCATCGATCAGCCGCAGCAAAGTCGCAAATTTCACCGATCAGCTTCACAAAAATCGCGATTTTCGCCGATCAGCTTCTTAAAAATCGCAAATTTCATCGATCGGCTTCGTAAAAATCGCAAATTTCGCCAATCAGCTTTTTAAAAATCGCAAATTTCGTCAATCGGCTTCGTAAAAATCGCGAGTTTCGCCGATCGGCTTCGTGAAAATTGATAATTTGTTGATCAGCCGCAGAAAAAGCTCGAATTTTATGGATCATGCTAAGAAAAATCGCGAGTTTCGCCGATCGGCTTTGTAAAAATTGATAATTTTGTCGATCAGTCGCAGAAAAGTCGCGAATTTCGCCGATCAGCTTTGTAAAAATCGCAAATTTCGTCAATCGGCTTCGTAAAAATCGCGAATTTTACCGATCATCTTCGTAAAAATCGATAATTTCGTCGATCGGCTTCGTAAAAATCGAGAATTTCGCCGATCTGCTTTGTAAAAATCGCAAATTTAGTCGATCAGCTTCGTAAAAATCGCGAATTTCGTCGTTGGGCTTTGTAAAAAATCATGTTTTTGTCGATCTGTTTCGTAAAAATTGTGATTTTTCTTGATATGTTTCGTAAGAATCGCAAATTTTGTTGATCATGCACAAAAAGATTGAATTTTCTCAATCAGTTTCGTAAAAATTGCGAATTTTTTTGATCACTTTCATAAAAATCCCTAATTTGGACGACATGCATGGGAAATTTTGTTGATCGGGCATTGAAAAATCAGGAATTTCAGTGATGAGACACGGAAAAATCTTATTGATCGACTCCTTCCCTCTCCTTCGTTCATAAAGATCACATTTTTTTCGGCACCAGCCACTTATCTTTGTTTTTTTAGCACTTATAATAAGACAAAATTTACTCTCCTTAATAAAGTCAAGGAATACTATCACATCTTGAGAATAATCCTTGCTATATCTGTTATATACAGAAACGTAAAAACTGCTGATATATCCTTACCAACTGAAAAAGGATATTTTGACTGGTTAAGCGAAACCTAAAGGGGTATTTTCCCACTTCCCTCTGAAAACATATTTTTATCAGATTATAAGCCACAGGTCACCTTCGAAATCGAATTATCTCCATGTTATTTATGCGGCCCTCGACTGCCCAGACATATTTGTAAGTGGCCCTTCTCTTGAAAAGGTTGTGCACCCCTAACCTAATTGCATTTAATAACTTAACAGAAATAAAACGTTCAAAAAATGTTTAAAAAATTACATTTAACAGACGATCTTACAAGAATTACTTTATTTTACCATTAAAAATAGTAATGCTTTTTTATAACATTTTATCTAAAAGAATCTGCCTTTAAATGTTAATGTGTTATTTCTAGTTACAGTTTGATGAAAAATTTCAATATGTATATATTTTTTTTTCAGGGGAAGTTATTGTGACCAATGACATTATTAAAATGGAGGGAGTTGCTATCATTACACCCAATTGTGACATTGTTGTTCCTAGGTTATCTTTTACGGTGAGTTAATTTTCCATTTCTTAAATGTTTATGAATTTGTAAAAGAATCCATCTATTTGTTAAACTTAGTTTTAATTATTTGAAAATATGAAATATTTTGGATTTAGTTTTTAGATTATCATATAAATATATTAACATTATCTGTCAACATTAAAAAAAGATATATTTTTTTCAAGCTAATTTATCTGCTTTGTTTAGCTTTTAAAAAGATTGTTTTCTTTACAATATTTTGTCTGCTTCCCTTTTTTTTTTTTTACAAAAAAAAAAAAAATTTATTTTATTTTTTTTAAAAAATATAACATTATAAACAAATGAATTTAGAACAAGGAGTGTAAAAGTTTTATTTTACAAATTAAATACAAGATTTTAGTTATAATTATCTGTATAAAGTGTTATTTATTAAATATAAAAAAAAAGTCTTTTAAAGACCTTTCCTTGCCTGAAGTAAGTTTGAGTGATTTACAGATTCAAATGCATTATTGTAATATAAAGTTTGAATTTCATTAACCAATGACATAAATGGTTTTTGTGACATGGCTATGTTTAAACAAACCGATTTCCTGGCGTTGTGTATCACACCCTTAATATAGTCTTTTATGTATTTTTGGTGTTTTTAATATAAGATTTAAGTGAAACCTGGTCTTATGAGTTGAAAATTAGATTTTTGATAAAAATAGAAGTTTTCTTTTATAAGTTTAAGTTTTCTTTACAGAATGAATAATATTATATATATATATTTGATCAGTTAAGATGATTTTTCATTTAATTAAGAATATATTTTTATAGTAAAAACTAAACTGATCTTTGACATTTTGCATGCCATTTTGGAATATTTTTATACTGAAATGTTGGCTTAGATATTAATGTGTATCCTGGGCATTTTGAAATACTTTTTTTAATTTTAGTACTAGCCATGGAAGAGATATCTAGTTTTAAAAGTTTTAGCAATTTCTTCAGGTTTAGCTTGGTATTTTTTTTTTTTTAAATCTTATGCCCTGTAGAATGTGCATGCACATGTCCCGTTATATATATTATGTATATTTCAGTTTTTATTTTTAAATATAATAAATGTGTAGTAAATTGTTTCTGTTTTAAATAAAGTTTAATTTGAATATAATTTTTTATGAATGTTATAAGTTACAGAAATAAGTATCAATATATACTTTCCATTTTGGGAGATGTGGAGGGCATGATCCTGAAATTAGGTGCTACACTGATAGCAAAATTGGAAAGATTGCATTTGTATAAGTATTAAATAATGTTTTTGAATTTTTATAGTTTTCAAGATAATTTGCAATTGTTATAGGATTTCCATTGTGGGCAGTATGATAGTCTTGTCTTTTAAGGATCAGTATGTTTCAGAATTAAATTGTCTACTTCTCTCTAATGGGCAGAAATGTTAAATCTTCTGTGTTGGAATTCTTAAACGAATAGTGTAAGACCACCCCATGAATGCTTGATATGAAAATCTGCTGAAGTTTTTCTGTTGGATGAGAGGTGTAGTTGTCATAATTAAGTATGGTTTATATAGTGCAATTTCCATCAGAATGTAGATATTACATAGTAAATTAGCGGGTAAAAAGGTTTCTTATAATGTCTATTTAATACCGATCTCACAAGGAATGTCTCCATATTGGGCATACTCAGAAATTTTTGTAAAAAAATGCTAATTAAACTATTTATGTATGTAACGAAGGATCAGTCAAATTTAGCGGCAGAATTACAATAGTAACTCAGTAAAAAAATAATATACTTTTGAATATTTGGCATGAAAAGATGAAAACATCACTTGATTTGGCGAGCAGTTTAATTTGGCGAGTTACCTCACCAAAAGCAAATGATTTTAATGTAATTGAAAATTCTTTATGATTAGATTTTAAAATGTGTGTAAATGGTATATGTATGAATTTAAAGTTAAACAATTGAGGAGTTTAATACATTTATTTTCTTTTTGTAGTACATATTTATGTTGCTTGTTTCTGCTGTTATTTAATTTTATCATTGTAAAAATAACTTCATATATAAAAAATATTTTCATATATTTAAGCATATTCCAAAATAAAGACCAGATGAGGGATGCTGCGCTAATACATTCCGATGTCGGAGAAGTTTTTGTTTCTATAGCAACAAAGTTGAATCGACTGTGCTCATTTGGACTTCATTTCGAGATTGAAACAATTTTAATTTTTTTTTAAATTCATAATATTTCATAGTTAACTTTCAGTATATATATGGTAAAACTATAGTTAAAATAAACTGAAACTGACAAAATTAAAGTTATTTAAATAATTTTTTTTAAATACAAGTTCAACATGAAACATTTTTACCTTAAAAAGTATTTGACATAAAAAAATATTTTTGAAATTTTATTTCATTGCCAACCGGTGATAAACCCCCAAAGAAACAAAATGTTCATTATTTTTTTATGAATGTTTTAAAGGGATTCTGCCAAATTTTTTTTTTATAAACATATATATCCACACTCTATAATTTTTTAGAATTTTCTGAGTCTGCCCATATTGAGACCTTCCTTGTCAGTGCTGAACTGAAAGGTGGCAATTTTGTAAAACTGATTTTTTCAATTGAAGGTTGGATTTTTTGGCATTTGTGTTTAAGCAGTTATGAAATATCAGAATGGGTTCAAATTAATGTTTTTTTATGTTAATATAATAGATTGAGTAAAGTAGCATTATGTTAAATATCAATTTACAGTTCTTTTTTTCTTTGCTGTGTTTGACTTTCTTTGAAGATTGCATTTTTTTAATTGTTAGGATTATGTCTCCTGAATGTAAAAGAAAATTTTTTCTGAGATGATTTGTCAAACTTATAAATGTCTTAGACTTGTTCAGATAAATTCAATATCCAGTGACAATAAAAATCAGTATAAGAACAATTGAACATAATGAGCTAAACTAGATTTAGTTAGAAGTACTTTGCATATAGTGGACCCTCATGGAGTTGAATATTCTCATTTCTAAGCTACTTTCTTGATATTAAATAGAAATTTTCAGTATGCGAATTCTTAATTTTAGTGTTAATTTACATTGGATTTTTGTGCTTAACAGGGGGATTGATTTTCAGTTGTTAATTTTGCTCCTTATTGAGTAACAGAAACAATCTTGTGTTGGTATATCTAGTTGACTGTACAAGTTTTTAATGCTCTTGTGGAGAGTCTGCTTTATGGGGAGAGTCTACTTCTGTATTTCTGGCCCATTTCTTAGGGATTTAGAGTTTGTGGTCTTGGTGTTTAGTATGATTGATTTGTCCTAACTTATCCTGTTTGTATAATAGTTAATCGATTGAGGTCTATTTATGATAATTTTCATTAGATCATAACTTATATCTGTGCTACAACTCTTGCCTATGTGCTTTTGTGTTTTTCAAGAAAATGGGGAATGAAGACCCAGGACCCCAGGCATATTTTGAGAGTGTGAAAGGGTAGACCGGTATACATGATATTGAAAGGTGTATGAATTTTATGTACCAATTTAGATATGTGTGTCCTTCAGTTTCTTAGGAAATATTCTAGCTAAAAGTTTTCTATTGAAGTTGACTATTGTGAAAAGTAGGATATTTTTGGAACAGAGATTTGTGCTGGTGCCAATCCCAGCAATCTGCAGAACTGAGAGATGGCTAATAAAAGTTAAATCATGTGGTTCCCATTTTCAAGCTGAGTTTCAAATTGAAACTGTTTTTCTTCTTTGTATCAGAGGGTTAGTCACCTAGTGATTAAGTTGTAAAAGAGTAAATACTTAAGCCTGTATTATCCAGAGATAATCTTTATTTTTCTTCAAACTGGGAGACTCCCGTAAAGATCATATGTGGGAAATGACTGTTTAAATATCTTTCTCATCATTTTTTTAAGAAGTGCTGTCATTGTTTAGTCTTCAAGTACTGCTAAAATTTAAGGTGATTTTATAAAGAAAAATCAGGATGTGATAGTTCATTTTTATTTATGATGCTGTCAGTCGTCTTTGGATATTAAAATAACAAGATGCTTTTTCAGAACAGATGTGGGAGGTTAGAGTTCATTTCAGTAGATCTTGTGAGTTTATTTCCAGTGCTCCATATCATTAATCTTTTTACTATTTTTTTTATTTTATTTTATTAAAGCAATAATCTTTTTACTGTTACGATGCACTGGAGATTAATTTTTTTATTTTACAATATCCATTTGAAGTTTATTCAGATGACTTTATTAAATATATTATATATTTACAATTTTTTGGTATAAAGTTTAAAGTTAACCTTCTATTAAAATGAAATATGTTATTGTATTGAGTAAATTTAGCTTTTTAATATGGTTAAATATAATTATTGTTTAAGGTAAGTTTAATCAAATTATTTAATGAAGCAAAAATTGAAATTAATTGCTAAAGTGACTAAAATTTAACTTTTTGTCTACCAAATTATGAATTCATGAAAATTTTACATTCTAAAGTTTTTTACCTAAATTGTTTAAACTAAATTAAAAGATTTATATAATCATTTAATAAATTTTTGAAAGATTTTAGAAGGATTAATTAAACAGGGATGCCACTTTTCCGCCTTTTGGCGGATTTCCGCTTTTTTTAATTTTTAAAAATTCGCGATTTTCGTTAAGCGATCACGCGATAAAATAACCATTTTCGTCGAACGATCACGAAATACAACAGCCTTTTCCATCAAACAATCGCGAAATACAACAGTTTTTTTTCGTCAAGCGATCGTGAAATATAACATCGATTTTCTTTGATCGAAAAAACGGCTATTTTCATCAAACGGTCACGATATAAAGCAGCAATTTTCATCAAACGATCGCGAAACGAAACGGTGATTTTCGTGAAACGATCGCAATGTGAAACGTTGATTTTCGTCAAACGATCGCTAAATAAAACGGCGATTTTCGTCAAGTAATCGCAATGTAAAACGGCGATTTTCGTCAAACGATCGCGATGTAAAACGGCGATTTTCGTCGAACGATCGCGAAACGTGTTTGAATACCCACAGTTCATTAATCAAGATTGCTTTGGGAAATTTTGTGCAAAGTGCCCATTTTGGCAGCCTTTTTTTAAATATATTCTGCCTTTATCAAAAAACTGGCCAATCCGTCACATTACATAGTTCCTAAATAAGAGGACCTGTAAATTGGAAGGGTTTGAGAACAAAAATGAATTAAAAAATGACTCAGAAAAAACGAAATTTGTTATACTTCCTCAATTTTTCAAAGACAATAACGTCGGGAAATTCTGTTCAAAATACCCTTTTTGGCAGCCTTTTAAAAAATATATTCTGCCTTTATCAAAAAACTGGCCAATACATCAAGTTATATAGTTCCTAAATAAGAGGACCTGTAAATTCGATGGGTTTGAGAACAAAAATGGATTTAAAAATGACTGAGAAAAAACGCAATTTGTTATACTTAATTTTTTAATGACTGTAACTTCAGGAAATCTAAGTGCCCTTTTTGGCAGCCTTTTTAAAAATATATTCTGCCTTTATAAAAAAACTGGCCAATAGGTCAAGTTATATAGTTCCTAAATAAGAGGATCTGTCATTTGGATGCATTTAAAATCAAAAATGAATTTAAAAATGAGTCAAAATATAAGCAGTTTGGATTTGAGGTTTTTTCTCCAACTCCTATTTTTGTTTAATTTATTTTTGCTTTAAGAATTGGTTCTATGAAAAACTTGTTAATATAAAAGTTGTAGGTATTATTGTGAAGATGTAAAATAAATTTAATTAGATTTGATTGCTTAAGAATTGAGTAAGTTATGGATTTTTTTCTTTTTAATCCCCCCTTTTTCTTTTCGTTTTAAATTTTTTTCACCGGTAAAAGTTGGTCCTATCAAAAACTTGTAACTACAAAAGTTTTAGATAATATTGAGTACATTTTTATAAAATTTAGTTGGATTTGATATCTTGAGAATTGACGAAGTTATGAATTTTTTTTCTCCCAAAAACCATGTTTTTTTCATCCCTTGAGCCCATTTTTAACTTTATCAAAAATCTGTCATGCATAAACTTTTTGCCCATTTCTTAGAAGTAATATAAACTTTAAACTGATTCGATATCTATTTTAATTAAGAAGTTATCGCGTTTTTTCGGTTTTCACAAAAACACTCCCTATTTCCACCCCCTTGGTCCGATTTTGCCCATTAACGAACACGACTGAGATTTTAAGCTCCTTAATTTTATGTAAAAGTTTGAAGAAGATCTGAGTATAATTATGGAAGTTATCGTGTCCAGAAGAAAGTGATATACACCGATAGATAGATAGAAACTTTTTTACTGGTGGTAGTTTTGGGGTCTAGGAGTCATGATTCGTGTAGATCAGCAAAAAATTTTCAGAAATTCCACCATTGGAGAGAATGCAATAGGTAGTATTTCATACGAAATCTACCTAAAAATCGAGCTGCAATTAAACATTTTTAGAAACACCAAACTAGTTGATTCTTGCAATTCACAGAAATTAGGACTTGATAATTTGAAGTTAACCTACATTTGTTGTGAAACAGAAGAAATGAATTGAGTTTCTATTCCAAACTTTGGACTTTGTTTAAAACTTGAATGCATAAAAGCCTGGCCAGTCTAAAAAAAAAAAAAAAAAAAAAAAAACTGGGAAGTCAGATTTTGACTATAATTCTATTAAGGATATGTGTCATCAAGTTGTAAAAAGAGCCATCTCCGAAAAATAAAATTCTTGGAGAAAGCTTATTTATTACCACACTTAGCCAAAATTAGGTTGGAATCTCTTTAGTTTTATAGTCATTAGGCCATTATATTTGAAAACACAAAATAAAGTGGCAGAGGCACATGAAGGGAGTGAGTTATTTATGTTTTTGTTTTGGATTTGGAAGCCTTTTCAACTTACATTGGGTTTGACCAGTTTTGCAACAAGCCATAAATTTTTGTTAAATTTCATGTGGCATTGGGTAAGAACAGTAAATACACAAATGTTTCCTTCAACTAAATTTTAAATCGTAAAAAGAAGCATTAAGAAAAAAGCATTGGTAAGCTTTTTAAGAGTGTCCACAGCTTGGATTTGTTTGATTACCGATAGGGCAATACCTTAAAAAAATAATGCCAGAAAATATGTCACAAATGGTCCCATATTCATGAATGAGCTGGTGAATGCTGGGAAATCACTGGAGCTGTAAACAAACAAACATAAATACATCTTAATCACATGCTGAATCATCATAGATATGTTATTACAGTAATAACACGATGGGTGTCATGATGATTAATTAATCAAAATATGTGAATTATAATGCTGTTATCAATCAAGTATTATATTGTCCCCAGGGGTAGATTACTCATTAGGACAACCTAGGCAATGGCCTAGGATCAGCACGTTAGGTAGGGTGGCAAAATTAAAAACATTATGCATTTAACTTTAAATAAATAAGGGCAAGATTAAATTTTAGCGAAAAGTGTTAGTTAAAAAATGAATTTGTAACAATTACATTTAGAATATTTTTTCTGTTTTTCAATACACTATTAATACAAAATTATATCTTACTTTAAATGTAACAAATACCGCTCATTCTGCATCCACAATTTGTCACAAGTTCACCTAGTGAAAAAAGATTCAGGACCCAATATTGAATAAAATATATTACAAATTCAGAAATTCATTTTACAACCTCATTTTCTAAGACCCAAGCCATATGGTTGAAAGTAGGCTGTATAAAAGTTTCACTTTCTTGTTTAACTAAATAAATAATAAAAAAAAATTGTATAATTATTCTGAATTGATTTAAATTGCTTTAGAGATATTTAGTCATGTCTGTATTAGTATAATTTTTCTGTATTAGTCTAAAATAATAGAGGGTTTAAAAAAAATTTCCCCATCCCAAACAGCTCAACTCCCCTCCTTTTATAAATGTTGGGAGGGAGGCTCCCCTCCTTGGAAAATTTTAATGTCAAGCCCTGACCATGTATGATTTATCTCACTCATTTCTAGCAACATTTATAGAACTTTTTAAAACATGATTGCCATAACCACACTATATTTTCTTATAATAATAATCCCTTGAAAACTTTCTTGAAGATGAATTTATGCACTTCAGTGAAATAACTATTCTTATGGCATACATTTATGATAACGCATGAAGATCCACTCTTTAATAATTTAATAAAGTTATTCCCAGATAATTAAACATTCTCCTTTCTTGGCACTTCTAATTACTAATTATGAAACTATTTTTTATAACCTCAGATTTTAAGATTTAACATTGAATTTATTTATTCAGTTGTTATTTATCAAATAAAATTTTGTTTTTAGCACTTTTGTAAATTTTATCTTCAGAACCAGGCTGAATAAGTATTAAAATACTTAGAAGAATTTTTATTTAAATTTTTTATATAACAACAGTTTGTAGAAAGTATTTATCACCAAAAATTTAAAAAATTAATTCTATGAGTGATGATAATTCCCAATTTTTATGCTAATATTCAGCACCAGCATTATGTATTTTATAATGCTTAAATATTCTTTATGTATTATTATAGATGACCAAAGATATGCATTTGCTGATTACTGGTCCAAATGGTTGTGGCAAGAGCTCGTTGTTCAGGATCCTTCGGGGACTGTGGCCTCTTTACATGGGTAAACTATACCGCCCACCAGATAATCAAATGTTCTATATTCCTCAAAGGTAATAATGCAATTAAAATAAAAATTATGTGCCTTACACTTTCATCTTAAAAAAAAGATTAATCTTTTTTTTCAATTAATATTCAAGTACATATGAAACTTTTTCATATTGCAGTTTCTTTAAGGCTATTCTCAAATCCAAAGGAGCTATTTTCTCATAAATTCCTAAAAACATTTTTGTTTAAAAATGTATGGATCATCAGGTGTTCTTATTCAGAAATACTGAATGATGTTTTTCATTTTTTTGGTGTAGGCAGAATGTCTTTGCAAAAATACTGTCAAAATTGGTGTTTTGACAAAATGTTGAACATAACAATAAAAGAAGGAAGAAAAACTTGGCATCACATGATAATGTGATAAACTACAACATCAGTAATTTATTTATCAAAAATTGTAAAACACAATTTGGTTTCAAATCGCTGCAATAGTCAGACCTGTGAATTTTTATGCCTTTTCAATTAGAAATGTAGAAGAAAGTTTAGTGTTGTTGATCTGAGCACAGAATAATAGCTTAAATATATATGAACTACTACTACGGTGTGAAATACTACTATTTAACATCTATAATGAATATAGAAAAGCACATAAAATAACAAACTAAAACAAATGAAGAGGGGGTTGGCAATATTTGAACAATTATGACGCATTCGAAATGTGGTATTTCGCTCGGTTTCAAAGGTTACACCAAATAGACACATTAAGTACGATAATTTCTGATTAGAAATCAGGATATACCTAAAAATGATTTCTAAATAACCTGATTAAGCATACATGCAAAATTTAATTCAACTAGACGTACATGAAAACCAATAATAATAGAATTAGCAAGGAGAAAAAACTTACATTATACAATCGCCAACATGTGGGAGGAAAAAAAAAATTCAAATTTGCTATCTCATTTTGCTACATTAAGAGATTACAGTTAACAGAATATTGTAAGGAGATTAATATTGTAAGGAAATTAATATCAGAAACCAGATATATTTAATTATTAATTTAATTAAAAATAACTATTATAAATATTAAATTATTAAAATAATATTAAACAATGTTATGAAATTAATGGAAATAATGTAATTATATTATAATGATAAAAAGATAAAAGGATTGTCAACAAGAGTTTACAAGAAGTACAATTTAATAAGAGACTGATAGCGCCATCTATGAATGAGTGTATAAAGTTTTTAATATAACATTTTAAAAAAGTGCTTTATATACTTTATATATAAAATAACAAGATAAATTGACAGTTAGATCTTAATCAAGAAAAGGAGAATTAATAATGCATTTTAAAATCTTGATAAATAGTGCTTTATTAATAAAGAGAGTTTAACTTGATAACATAAAAAGATAAATTGCAAATGTATTTACAATTGGGAAGCAATAATTTGAATTGCAAATGTGGCAAATAATCTTTATCAGGGAATGCAAATTTAACAGAACTTTATAAGCAAATAATTAAGCAGTTTATGTAAGTAAAAAGAAATACACAGAATTTTTTTAAGAACAAATTAGTCAAAATAAAGTAGTTTAATGGAATAATTTTATTATAAGGGAGTAAAAATGTATAATGGCGCCATCTCTAGTTTGTAAATAGGATTAAAATTGCTTTATGCAAAATATGTTCATTATATTTTTCAATCCATATGATTTCATTACATATCAATCTAATACAACTATGATTGAATTAATAATATATTAAGTAATTTAAAAATATACTAGCAGTGGATAGTTTATTTTGATAACATGTTAAATTAAAAAATATATAAAAAAGCAAAAATAATAATAATAAAGAATAAATTAATAACAATTATCCAGCCATAAACTACATTACAAATTAAAGCCAAAGGCATTAACAAGGAGTGCCTTGTCAACAGAATACCAAAAACAATCTATTGTTACTCTGCACCTTTTACTCCCCCCCTTTTTTTTATTAATAAATATATTAACTGTCGCAACGTTAACATTACGACATCGCTTAAATAAATATGTATGTATAAATAATGGTTCAGCACAACAAAAATAAAAATGTATATATAAATATACATGTAAAAAATTAAAGTTTTAAATTTATTTTATTCATTAACTATAAACAAGTAGTAATAAAAATTTTAGGTTTTAGAAAAAGATAAGTTAATTTTTTTAGCATTTAATTAAAGCTGCAAATTTTACGACTTTACAACGTTTTGGGATAATAATGAATGGATTTTTAAGAGGAACACACGCATCGAGTCTGAAGTTCTCACCATAAAAGCTTCAGACAGTTAACAATAGCAGGATGCTATAAAAAATGAGCCTGGCGCCAACTCTGATATAACAAGCAGGGGGCAACAATGCCAGAATTTACAACCCCAAGCCCCAAAAATTTACGACTCTCCATGTGTGGTCAAAAACATTTTAGCCAAGCATCCGTGGGAGGAAGGCTGGTCACACAGAAGAGAAAAAAGGGGATGGTCTTCCTACTATGGACAGGGGACCAATGAGATGCGGAAGTTCAATTGCCCCCAATGAAAACGTTTACAAGGAAACCAATAACAGAATAAAGAAAAGGGATTGCAGGGCTCAGCACAGGTCACTATTTTCACTAAAAGTCACTATTTTTTGCATTGGTCACTTTTTGTTACTATTTTTGATCTCAAGTCACTTTTTCCACTATTTTCGGAGAAAACTTCGAAAATCTCCGACCGATGAAAAAAATTTCACAACAAAATGGCAGCGAATCAGCTCTTGCAACAGATTCGCCGTTTTTGCACATCCATTTTATTGCGAAATCTTCTTCAGTCTCCTGTGAAAAGGAAGAACTAATTCTTCTGTCTACTTTCCACCCATTTCTCCCTAAATGAGACCGTCCCCATATGGGATTGCACGTGATTTGTTACTTATCAAGTGTGTTCAATCTTGCGCTTTCTTCCTCCGGGTTAAATGAAGTTTTTAAGGCAATGTTCCCAAATAACTTCCCTGAAGGATTTTGCATCAATCCCAGAAAAATTAAGTATCTAATTTCAGATGCATTAGCACCCTACTTTAGGCAAAAAAGAATTGATGACATGAAAGATGTCTATTATTGCTTGATGTTCGATGAAACAACCAATGCTAGAAATAAAAAAAGAGTTGCAAACAGTTGCAAGATATTGGTCGAAGAATCAAAATAAAGTTGTATCCCAACATCTGAAAACCTTCTTTATTGGAAGTTCAACTGCAGAAATTGCATTTGAAAAAATACTCGAGGCATTGGATGAAATACAACTTCCACGAAAATATTTATTGATGTTGGGGAGTGATGGACCTTACATCAATAAAAAAGTTCATAAACTAATGAATGAAGAAATTAAAGTTGTTGCGGAATGAAATCTTGTCAATATTGGGACATGTAATATACACATTGTACATAATGCTTTTTTGAAAGGTTTGTCTTTGTTAGGGGAAGACGCATGTGAACTGATTACTTCAATTTATTTTTATTTTTCTGGATGGCCTGCAAGATGGGAATCATTTTCCAATGTTCAAAGTAAAGAAAGACTTCCTAACAATAGATTCCTGAAACATTGTTCATCAAGGTGGCTGACAGTAGAGCCAGCTGCCAGACGACTTCTAGAGCAGTGGTCAGCCATAGAAAATTATTTTTTAAAACATGTTCCTAGTAAGGGTGAAGTGGGTAGTGTAAGTTGCAAGAATATTATCAACTTGATTAAAAAAAAGCACAATAAAGGCTGAGCTTCATTTTGTGATATCAAGTGCAAATCTGTTTATGAAATTCACAAAAACATTTCAGAAGGATGAACCTTTAGTCCATATTTTGTACAGTCAATTTTCCACTTTAATTCAAACTTTAATAAGTCGAGTTTGCAAGCAATCTGATTTAGATAAAAAATATACCGATGTAGACAGCCTCCTCCAAGAGGAAAACTATCTTCCTCTGAAACAAATTAATTGCAGTGAACCAGTTCTTGAAGCATTGGATCATGTGAGTGAAAATGATAAAATGTACTTTTTAAAAGACATTCAAAAGCATTACATAAGTGCCTGTAAAGTGCTTTTAAAAAATATAGCTATGTCCTCAGATTTACTCAAAAACTCATTTACTCAGATTTACTCGTTTTCTTCATCCTGTTCAGAGAAAATCTGTTCATAGTTGTTGAGATATAGTAGCAGTTGCAAAATATTTGCAGATTGATGTCCCACATGATATACTGCTAGACGAATATAAGCTTCTGCAGTTAGAAAAAGAGTGCGAACAAAACAGTGAAAGAATAGATTGCTATTGGAGTAACCTTCTTTCAATTAAAAATGATGGACAATTGAAGTATGCTACACTAGCTAAAGTTATAAAAGCTGCTTTAGTACTGTTGCATGGAAATTCGGATATAGAGAGATGCTTCATATGCAGTTTTTTTTTCTTTTTTTAAGTAAAATTTTTTAAATTTTTTTTTTTATTTTTTTTCAAGTACATTTAAAAAATTTGTCAGGCATCATTTATACTGTATTTAATTATCAAAATTGTTTGTTTAGTCACTATTTGGTCACTTTTTTGAAGGAACATCAGTCACTATTTTCACTATTTTTGAGGCTACAAGTTGCACTGAGCTCTGGGATCGAAGTAATCAAAGAAAAAAAAAAGAAGCTCTCTCAGAGAGAAAATTTAGCAGATTCGGAAGGTATTTTTGTTCTGCCCAGTATGTTGTCATGAGGAAAGGACTCCGGTAAGAAAATTATCTCACTCCGATGCGGATGTTTAAGGGATTTTTTAGGGCTTAAAAAAAAAAATATGGGTTTGTGAACAGATGGCAATCAGAGCTCACCAGACTGCATCCCCTCAGCTAATAGAAAAGGAGCAGTGCTTGACGGCGAAAATGATACGCTTTCTTATATGAATACTTTGTGAGTGCTAATGGACATCTATAATTAAAGCCTGACATTTCTGACAGACATTCACGATTAGTGCTCTGAATCTCCAACAAACATTTATAATTATTGCCCAGCATTCTGACGGACAGTTATGAATTGTGTGTCTTCAGTTGTGCTGTGTGAGAGTGCCGCAAACATTTATAATTATTGCCCGGCATTCTGACGGACAGTTATGAATTGTGTGTCCTTCAGTTGTGCTGTTTGGGAGCGCCACAATTTTTTTTTTTTTTTTTTGATGGACCCTTCCATGCCAACTGTCTTGTAACGGTGAGAGAAATTTAAACTTTCTTATGTGGTGTTCCAAATTTTTTAAAATAATTCTTTGGCTCATATTTCAGAGTAAAAATTTATTATTAAAATTTAATTATTATCTTAAAATTGAGTAAGGAATTTTCAAATAAAAAAAAATTAAAGAAAATTTAGGCTAGGCCTTGTGCTGTGAGCGATTGTATAGGTTTATGATAACATAAAATGCAAAAGAAAGAAAAAAATATTATTACGAAATTGATATTTTTGAATGGTATTATCTTATTGTGTTTCTAATTAAGACAGTTATTTTTAAGATTTTTATTATCTCCTTAAAATCCTAATTTGCAAATTTCAAACGTTAAATAAGCCGATCCTATGTTATTGAAAATTCATTTTATTTAGATTATTATTACAAGGTTCTAAATTTTATTGATTGGTAATATCCAGATCATTTTGTCACAATGCGGAATAGGGTATTATCATTATATTTCTTTTACTAATCACTATCTATCATGTACCCAGTATGTGGCAGCATTTTCCTCACCACATTACTAAAGTTCAATGGTGCCGTGACCAGGATGTTTAATTTGCATTTAGGATTCAGAATTTAATTTTTTTTCTGCATTTGATTATACACTGGTGTCCAAAAGTTAAGCATAATTGGTAATTAAGTAATTATTTTTAAGTAATGAAAGAAATATGAATCGGAATGTGCTGAAACTCCAGGTGTGTAAACAAAATAGTACGCGTCACATATTTTTGTGAAGCATTTTCCCCAAAATCGAACAGGGGACCGTCAACAACTTGAAAAAGAACGAAGATCTTTTGGATAACCCTGTCAAAACTAATGTAGCAAAAGCATTCAAACTGCACATTATGATTAATTGGCTTATTGTAATGTACTGTGTTAATTTTTACAAGGATAGCATGTATACTCATAGAAAAATTAAGGTTTTTATAAAAACAGTCCTAAAATTTTTCCAAGTTTTTTGCTTATAATTTGCAGAGTTCTTATTATAAAATAATGTTCTTTTCTGAAAATATGACAAACATCATTGTACACAATACCCTGTCATCAGAATTTTAAAATAATAAAAATTGTATAAAAAATGAGTATGTTTAGTAAATAATTTTTCATTGTGCATGCATCAACGATATCAAAATGTCATTTGCATATTGTGTTAGCTAAATGTATAGAGCAACTTCTGTAAAAGTTTCAAAAACATAGCTTGAAAATTCTGAAAATGGGAGCCTATAGAATCAGCTCAAAATCCTTTATTCCCTAAATGAAGCAAAAAGATGAGGGGTTTTACCTAAATATAGTTGTATGTGCAATATTGCGTAGGCACTAAACAATGGAATATGGATACAGCCCCTCATCTTTTTGCTTCATTTAGGGAATAAAGGATTTTGAGTTAATTCTATAGGCTCCCATTTTCGGAATTTTCAAGCTATGTTTTTGAAACTTTTACAGAAGTTGCTCTATACATTTAGCTAACACAATATGCAAATGACATTTTGATATCGTTGACGCATGCGCAATGAAAAATTATTTACTAAACATACTCATTTTTCATACAATTTTTATTATTTTTAAATTCTGATGACAGGGTATTGTGTACAATGATGTTTTTCATATTTTCAGAAAAGAACATTATTTTATAATAAGAACTATGCAAATTATAAGCAAAAAACTTGGAAAAATTTAGGACTGTTTTTATAAAAACCTTAATTTCTCTACTAGTATACATGCTATCCTTGTAAAAATTAACACAGTACATTACAATAAGCCAATTAATCATAATGTGCAGTTTGAAAGCTTTTGCTACATTAGTTTTGACAGGGTTATCCAAAAGATCTTCGTTCTTTTTCAATTTGTTGACAGTCCCCTGTTCGATTTCGGGGAAAACTCTTCGCGAAAATATGTGACGCGTGCTATTTTGTTTACACACCTGGAGTTTCAGCACATTCCGATTCATATTTCTTTCATTACTTAAAAATAATTACTTAATTACCAATTATGCTTAAATTTTGGATACCAGTGTATATATAAATATATTTTCAGTATCATAATTTTTCACCTTAATTACCTATTTTCTTTTTCTCTTCTTTTACTAACAAACATCACTTACCTATATTGTGTAAAAAAATATATACATATATTTTTGTGCGTATCTTTAATTTTTTTTTTTTTTTTTTTTTTTTTTTACAAAAGCGAAAATTTAATAATTATATGTATGAAACAAATATATGCAAAGAAGAACTGGTTTTGCTCACAGCACATTATTTAGAAAACCTTCATTACACTAGATTTGTTTATATATATATCTGTATTTTGGAAAATTTATTTTGTGATCATTTTTATGTGTGTCTATAGAAAATATTTAGGGGGATTTTTAAAATTTCTGAGATATTTATTTTTCTTTTTTCTTCATATGAGCGTAATTTTGATAACTAGATACAAAATTTATATTTTGAGAGATAGTACATTATAATTCACAGTGCGGAAAAGTTCAGAAAATAAAATAAGAGAAAAATGCATTAAACATTAATCTGTTATAGATTTTCAAAAAAAAAAAAATAATAATAAAATAAATAAATAAATATGACAGGAAGAAAAGGAAGACAGGTTTCTCCCGAAAAGGAAACATTCACAATCAGAGTGGATACTCTGATAAATTCATTAAAAAATTTTGAGGATAAACCGGATCAAAACATAACACATTTTTTGAAGAATTTGAGGAGTTAGCTGCAGCAGTACAATTTCCTGATGGTATAAAATTGGTGTTGGCGAAATCAAAATTCAAAGGGCAAGCAAGAGAAAATATGAGAAACACAACTTAACTACATAAAGCACAAGACTATAAAACCTTTAAAGAAAATTCAATAAAACAATTTCAAAAAGAAAGATCTTTTACAGATGCTCAGTTGCAATTTATAAATGCTAAACAAACAGCCAATCAAACTATTGAGGAATTCACAAAAAAATTCAATATAGAAGCACAGAAATATCTCACTTTATCAGGACACGAACAAAAGAATGGAGCTAAAGAACTCTTAGAAACGATGAAATTAACAAAATTTCTTGAGGCACTAAGACCAGACATTTCTTTCGAATTGAAAAAATATCCACCTACAAAATTTGAAGACAGGTTAATGACAGCTAAGAACATCGAAAGTGCATTAAACAGTAAATGTGCAGGTGAAATAAATAATTTAACGGAAACAAGCGAAAATAAATTATTTGAGGCACTTATTAGTATGTTACAAGACCAAAAATCAGAGATACAACAGCTGAAAGAACAAATAAAAGGTTTACAAATTGACAAAAATGAAAGCAAACAAAACAAAGCTGAAATAAATCATATAACACAAAATTTTTGTCATATCTGCAATAAGTCCAATCACCAGACACAAAATTGTTATTTTAATCAAAAAAGTGTGAATTTTTTTCAACCAAGGGGAGCACAAAACAATGTTAGGCCAAGATTTCAAAAGAATTACTATCAAAATAACAATTATAGAAGCTTTCAACGATTTCCACAAAATTATGCACAAAATTTTCAAGCACCACAAACATTTGATTTTCACCTCATCACAATCAAACTAGATTTAATGATATGCAAAATCAGATGCCAAATTGGCAAAGTTTGTACCAATCACAGATAGGACCTAATCAAATGTATCACGGAAATTATAATATGCAAAATATGGTTCCAATGCAAAACTTTGACCCAACACAGGGAAACAATACACAAATTGCATATACAGGGCCGCATCAGAGTTTCGCAAATATGCAAAATAGCCAAAATCTTTTGCCGCAAAATAATGAGAGAAACAGGGAACATCAGCCCGCAATTACCTTTCCAAACGAAAATAGACAGGAGGGAAGACAAAGTAATAACAGACATAGAGGGCAAAGTCATTTAAACCGGTAAGCGGACCTACAAAATTGAAATACAAGCCCGTAGGTCCCATAACATTGAAAAAAAAACAGGGTTATAATATAAAAAATAAATCAAACAAGGAATTAAAAATAATTAAACAAAAACAAAGAAGACAAAGATAAGAAAAAATGAGGATAAAAAAAAAATTAAAGAAAAACTGATAGCAAGTTGCAACTTGGGTAAAAACAGTGAATTACCAATATGGAACTTAAAAATAAAGAAAGATCTAATTATACCCAGCCTTATCGATACTGGGGCAAGTATAAGTTTAATATCCCCAGGGGTCTTCGAAAAAATAAAACAGACAGATATAAAGATTAAATATTTAGCCAATGCTATAAAAATTACAACTTTATCAAACAAATCTATTCCTTTTAAACACTGTGTAAAATTAAAGTTTAGATTTAACAACACTTTCTTAAATGGCACCTTTTATGTAACTAAAGAAGTTATTTGACCATAATTACAAGATCATTTTAGGATACGATTTTTTAAAAAGTAATAAAATAATTATGGATTTTGAAAATAATACTTTTAAACTCAATAACTCAATTATACAATTAAACCCCTACGAAAATCGAATTTCTGAGGTGAATGAAATTAAGTCTATACAACAAAATGATGAGTTTCAAACAACACCAAAACAAATCGACTCCTATCACTATAATAAAATTTCAAAAATTAATACACGAGTATTTGTAAAAAAAAGCATTATTCTAAGACCTATAGAATTGAAATTAGTAAACTTAATTTTCAATGGGAAATTAAAAAAAGGACAACAGTTTTTTTTCAACCAAAATATAACAACAGTAAATTAGTAATTCAAAATTCAGTTCATGAAAAAAGGAAACTGAAAATAATTTATTCACAATATTAGTACAAAATAAATCTAAGAAATATTTGAGACTTCATAAAGATCGGGAAATGGGAATAATTACCACTGATTTTTTTATTAAAAAACAAAATAAATCAAATAATGATAATATTTATGAAGTTAATAACTTAAATATCACACAAATTAGAGAATTACAAAAAAAAAACTTTCAGAGAAGGATTTTAAAGTTGATCACTTAACACGGAAGGTACAAAAAGAAGTACTGACAATTTTAATGAGACATGCTGCAGCTTTCAGCAAATCATATAAAATGCTAGGAGAAACAGATGTAATAAAACCGAACTTTAAATTAATACATGACTTTCCGATACAAACGAAACCCTTTAAATTAGCACACGACGTAAAAAAATTCGCGAAGAAAGAAATTCAAGACTTGTTGTATGCCAGTATCATAGAGCCCACAAACTCAAGTTATGCTTTCCCAGTAATTGTCATAAAAAAAATTCTACGTCAAAAACAAATGACAAAAATTGTAAAAAAATTAGGATGGCTATGGATTTTAGAGCTCTTAATGATATATTAGAAAGTGAACCATATCCAGTACCTAATACAAAAGATATTTTACAAAGCATGGCTGGAAAAAAATTATACACTGTCTTAGATTTACATTCTGCATTCTTTCAAATAAAATTAACTGAACAGGACAAGCATAAATTAGCATTTATCACAGAAGATAACCATTTTCAAATAACAAGGATGCCATTTGGAACAAAAATTTCAACGAATCAATTCACTCGTTCAATTGATATAGTTTTGGGGGACTTGGAAAAAAAAATACAACATTCAATACTTTATTGACAACATAATAATTGGTTCAAATGATATACAACAAATGCACACAATACTAGAGGAAGTATTAGAACAATTAGAAAAATTCAATCTTACAATTGAGCCGACTAAACTAAAATTATACATGGCGGAAATAGATTTTTTGGGATACAAAATTAGCGAAAAAGAATGCACCCTCACAAAAAATATCCACAAAATAACAAGCTTTGCAGTACCCACATCTCAAAAAACAGTTAGAGCATTTATTGGACTATGCACATATTTTAAAGCAACTATAAACAATTATGCGAAAATAATAGTGCCACTTACGGATCTCACTAAACCTAATACAAAATTCAAATGGAACGACAAAGCACAGGAATCATTTGAAAAAATACAAAAAATTATAATGGAACAACCTACTATACACCCTCTAGATTTTAGTAAAGAATTCTATATAATTACAGATGGGTCAAAAATAGCAACATCAGGTATATTAGTGCAAAAACAAGGAGATAAAATGATCCCAATCGAATTTACGGGAAGAAAATTAAGAGACTCTGAAAAAAATACCCAAGCATTCAGATAGAGCTTTTGGCAATCTATGAAACCATAACATATTTTAGAAACATTCTATTAGGATGAAAATTTTTTCTGACAGTTTCAAAGGCATTAACGTAACATTTACAGTTGGAAAAGCAGCCTAAGATCGTAGCGAGATGGTTACTTAAATTACAGGATTATGATTTTGAAGTGTCGCACATTGCAGGTATTCATAATCCTGCTGATTTCTGTAGTAGATCAGTACATGCCCTATCAATAGCAGACGACTTAAATAAACACCTTTTCTTAGTAAATAAAAAGCTAAATGTAGATAATATAAAAAAAGAACAATTAAATGACCCTAAATTAAAAGAAATTATTGAGGCCTTACAACAACAAAAAAAAGTAAAAATATACGAAAAGTACAGTTTAAATAAAGATGGGATATTAATTCTGAAAAATTCACATATTTCAAATAATGGGGAATTATATTTTGCACTGCAGAGCTTAAAAGAAAACATTCTAAACAGTGCACATGTCCCACATTTTGCTTTCTTAAAAACCTATGGTATTATAAAAGAAAGATTTTTCTGGTAAAGAGATAAAACAATTCTGCACAAAATGTGTAACATGCAACACATTTAAACAACATAGAACAATAAAAATTCCTTTTAAAACAATGGATAAAAATGATTTACCTGGGCAAAAATTGGTATGTGACATAATTGGACCTTTGACTACATCTTTAAATAGGAATAAATTTGTACTGACTGTGATAGATACAGCTTCACGTTTCCTACAAGCATTTTCACTTAAATCGACGGACACTAAGGTCATATTAATGCTCTAAATAGTTACTTTAGCGCATTCGGATTAGCGAGATATTTTTCCACTGATAATAGATCCTATTTCAAATCGAAGGATTTTAAAGATTACATGAAAAATTTAAATATTGAACTAATCCCCTCAAGTATTTATCACCAGAAAGTCAATCAATTTCGGAGTGTATTAATAGAGATTTAAAAGCTTCGATAGCATTTATGTGTAATAAAACTTATGAATGGGATATGAAGCTCTCATATTTTATCTTGATGCATAATTCAACTGTTTATAGAATAATAAAATTCTCTCCAAGCATGTTATTTTTTGGAAGAGAAATAAAAACGCCTTTCACAAACTTTGAAATACATGACATAGATTCTTACAGCACGTATGTTCAAAATAAATTAAAACATATGCATGAAATAAGAAAAGAAGTCATGAAAAATCAGGAAACAGCAGATCGGGAATTAAATAAAAATTCAAAGGCAACACACAAGGAGCTACAACTAGGTGATGAAGTATACTTAAAACTGCTGATAAAACCTAAGGCGTTACACCAAAAATTTTCAGGCCCATATTATATTGAGATAATTTTCAGGAATGACAACTATCTCATTAAAAACAGAAATAGACCAGATCTGAAGCCTATTAGAATTCATATTTCTAAATTATTTGCGCCTAATATGGCAAGCAAAAATAAAACAAATAACCATTCATTAGAAAACACAAATACGTAAATAAATAAATAAATAAATAAATAAAAATATATAATTCAAATAATTCGTTAAAATAGATTCATTTGTCTACTGAAACTGTCGAAATTTTCTTAAAAAATAATGCATTGAACACATCAGTTTGAATTATAAACTTTTACAATTAAATACTAAGTACCTCTAATAAAATAAATACAATTAATAATAATAATAAAAAAAAGGGGTAAGACAATTAAGATATTTCTAATATTAAAAAAATTCTCTAATACACAAGTAAATGTTAAAAGAATTTTTTTTTTCATTGTCTCACAAAATTAATAAATATAGAAAAAGGGTAAAATAAAACTGGATAATTCATGGTCGATTAAAATAAAAGATTTATTACAATCTATAAAAAAAAGACTATATTATAATCTTATAGGAGATATATTTTGTACTTCCCGGGATGTGAGTATTTATTGCTGGTCGATAGCTTGCATTGTACAAAAAAAAAAATTTTTTGAGATTGTACATAAATGAGATTGTAAACAAAACATATATTAATAATAAAGCTTTATATAAGCAATCATATCTCATTAATTAATATAGCAATAAAACCAGATTAGAACAAAATTTGAAATATATAAAGAAACTATTAATTACAGAACCTAAAATACTCATATGTTCTAAAAATAAATAAATAAATAAATAAATAAAATAATTAAATAAAATAAAATTTGATTAATTTTTCACAACTCAGTATTTGACGCAAAAATTAGCAATAAGTATAAAGGCAGTTTCATAACAAGACAGTAAAAATCTTATAAAAATAATAATAATAAAGACAATGAGGAATAAATAAATAGACAGTCAAATAAACACAGAAAAGAATTCAAGTGAGAGAATGTTTCAGTGACAAAAATTTAATATATGCCATAGATAAATAAATATATGTATAAAAAGAAAAAGTCAATTAAAAAGCAACAATCATTCAAAATGACTCAAATTTATAAAGGAGACATTTTAATTAAAAAAAAAGAAAGAAAGAAAGAAAAAAGAAATGAATTAGGATGAAGATTTTTTTTTTTTCCAAATATTGTAAATGGAAACAACAAAGAACACCCTTTATGATGCATGAAAAATATAAATAAAAAGCTTCGGAGGAAATTTTGCTCCCATTTCACAAATTAGAAAAATTTCAAAATTTTGCTATTTGGGGAAGTTTTTGTTTATAGGCATAAGTGCATGCAGAATATAGAACATGCCAAATAAAATACACACACATTTATGGAATGTTATAATACAGATGTATATATATATAAATAGATGGAATAATATAGTATTGTAATGGCGAATATGTTTATGTATGTATTTTGGTATTTTTTCAATGGCCACCACATTGGAAGGATTATTTTTCTCACCCATAATGCATTGTGTATAGTATTTTAGAATTTTGTATTATGTTGTTTAATTGTTATTACAGATACACACACACACACATATATATATATATTTAAAAAAAAAAGGTACAGTATTTTTATATCTCCTTTATTTTGATGTAATCATATGATACATCTATGTATATATTTTAGTTTCTTGTGTAGGGTGGGTTTTTTTTTTTAAACAAAGAGGAGATAAGAATGTCGCAACGATAACGTTACAACATCGCTTAAATAAATATGTATATATAAATAATGGTTCAGCACAACTAAAATAAATAAATATATATATAAATATACGTAGTTTTAAATTTATTTTATTCATTAACTATAAACAAGTAGTAATAATAATTTTAGGTTTTAGCAAAAGATAAAAGCTATTTTTTTAGCATTAATTAAAGCTGTAAACTTTATGACTTTACAACGTTTCGGGATAATAATGAATGGATTTTTAAGAGGAACACATGCATCGAGTCTGAAGTTCTCACCATAAAAGCTTCAGACAGTTAACAATAGCAGGACACTATAAAAAACGAGCTCGGCGCCAATTATGATATAACAAGCAGGGGGCACAATGCCAGAATTTACAACCCCGAGCCCCAAAAATTTACGACTCTCCATGTGTAGTCAAAAACATTTTAGCCAAGCATCCGTGGGAGGAAGGCTGGTCACACAGAAGAGAAAAAAGGGGATGGTCTTCCTACTATGGACAGGGGACCAATGAGATGCAGAAGTTCAATTGCCCCCAATGAAAACATTTACAAGGAAACCAATAACAGAATAAAGAAAAGGGATTGAAAGTAATCAAAGAAAAAAAAGAAGCTCTCTCAGAGAGAAAATTTAGCAGATTTGGAAGGTATTTTTGTTCTGCTCAGTATGTCGTCATTGGGAACGGCTCTGGGTCACAGAAAATTTTGTGGTGTTTATGGTGATCTGTGCTTAAGTAAATGCCAGTGTCAGAATTGGTTTGCTTGTTTTCGTTCCGAAAATTTTGTTGTTAAAGGTAAACTTCCCTCTGACCAGTCAATCGTTGAAAAAGTTGTTGAAATTAAAAAAAAAAAAAAAATCAAGGTGGACTGACATATTTCCTTCCCCGATATTTCTACAGAATTAAACATCAACCATCAAACAGTTTTGTACCATTTACATAAGATTGGATACCAAAAGAAACTCTAAACTTGGTTTCCCCATGAACTTACAGTGAAAAATTTAATAGACAGAGTTTCCATTTGGGAATTGCTACTAAAATGGAATGAAATTGAGCCATGTTTGAAATGAATGGTTATGGGTGATGAAAAGTGAATCACGTACGACAACAATGTGCTAAAAAGATCGTATTCGAAGCAAGGAGGAGCTTTACAAATGGTGGCAAAGCCCGGATTGACGCCAAGGAAGATGATACTGAGTGTTTGGTGGGACTGGAAAGGAATTGTTCATCATGAGCTTCTCGAATCTGGCCAAACCATTAATTCAACTATCTGTTGTGAACAACTCATGCAACTGAAGCAAAAGATAAAAAGAAACCCAGCCAGAACTTATCAATAGAAAAGGTGTTATCTTCCATCAGAACAATGCTAAACCACACACATCTTTAGTCACTTGGCAAAAATTGAGAGAACTTGGCTGGGAGGTTTTGTTGAACCCACCGTATAGTCCAGACCTGGCTCCGACCGATTACCTATTGTTCCACTCTCTTCAGAACTCTCTTAATGGTGTTAAGCTGGCTTCAAAAGAGGCTTGTAAAAATCACCTTGTTCAGTTTTTTGCCCAGAAATCTCAGAAGTTCTATAGTGACGAAATTATGGTTTTACCAAGAAAATGGCAAAAGTTCATCAAACAAAATAGTACATATGTTATTGATTAGTTTTTTTAATTTATATAAATAAATTCACTTTGAAAAATACAAAATTATTTTTCCCCAATCCAATAAAATGTTACATAAGAACTGGTAAAGTGTTTTTTCACACTCATTATTCCATTTTCTCATTGGAAAAAACATAGAAAGAGAAAAGAGAAATAGGATTTTTCATTTTCTGATAGGTAAAAAGTGTGATCATCAAAACTGTTTGTTTGAAGATTTTTTAATATCATGAGATCCCATTTCTTTTTCTTTTCCATGTTTTAGTACAAACGTTCAACTGCTGCATGATATATTTTGTTTCATTAAACTGTGACTCTTTTTTGAGATAGGAGTATTTGAAAATTTGAATATTTAACTGATTATATCTGCTAATAGCAACAATATCCTAGCATAGTACTATATTATTTAACTTGTCTTAGTAGTAGATTTTCATATTCTATAAGAAAAAGTTTGGGGTACTATTGCTTAAATAAGATGGGTGTTCTTAACTGATCTGCTCAACAAGCCAAAAATGTTTTGATACATTTACAAATTAATTTTTTAACAAAGTTATAAAATTTTAATTCCTGACTATGAAAGCGATTTCAAATTGAACTTATTTTTCCATTTTATGATAATTAAATTACTTATAGAGTTATAAGCTATTTCGATGATGCAATCGCCCATTTTTCTCCTCCTTTTTGATCGGTTTTTCTGCTTTCGTCGGGAAATATGCTCAAAAGTGTCAACTTTGAAGGCTTGTTATGAAAAATCTATTGTGTTTTTTAAAAAACAAAAGAATGATTGCAATTAGACAGTTTCTGAATAACAACACCTGCTATTTTCATGCATTTCCGAACAAAAATAAATTAATGCATGTGCACAAAGTTGCCCTTTTTGATTTAAGGGGTGTTCTTAAATCAAAAAGGGCAACTTTGTAACACATGCTTTATTTTTGTTTGGAAATGTATGAAAATAGCAGGTGTTATTATTCAGAAACTGTCTAATAGCACTCAGTTTTCTGTTTTTTTAAAAACACAATAGATTTTTCATAACGAGGCTACAAAGTTGACACATTTTAGCACATTTCCTGACGAAAACAGAAAAAAACGATCGAAAAGCAGGAGGAAAACGGGTGATCATGTGATCGAAATAGCTTAGAACAGGATAGGCAATTTAATTATCATAAAATGGAAAAATAAATTTGATTCAAAATCGCTTCCATAGTCATGCATCCCAATTTTATATACACTATATGGCCATTGATTATTGGACACTTGCGATTTTAGACATTTTACTAAATATCTAGAAAAATACATGAAGAATCATCTCTAAATTCTTAGTGTATAAATATAATAGTATACGTCATACATCTCCGTGAAGATTTTTTACCGAAACTCCATAGGGGACCGTCAACAAATTAAAAAAGAATGAATATCTTTTGAATAACCCTGTCAAAACTAATGTAGCAAAAGCGCTCAAACTCTAGATTATGATTGAGTGCCTTATTGTAATACGCCTTGTTCATTTTTATGCAAATAGCATGCATACTCACAGAGTAATTAAGATTTTTATAAAAATGGTCCCAAATTTTTCCAAGTTTTTCCCTTATAATTTTCAGAGTTCTTAATGTAAAATAATATTTTTTTCAGAAAATATGACAAACAGCATTGCACACAGTACCCTGTAATCAGAATTAAAAAATAATAAAAATTGTATGAAAAATGAGTAGGTTTACTAAATAATTTTTTACTGTGCATGCGTCAAAGATATCAAAATTTCATTTGCATATTATGTTAGCTAAATGTATAGAGCAACTTTTGTAAAAGTCTCAAAATCATAGCTTGAAAATTCTGAAAGTAATCGTCTATAGAAAAAGGACAAAATCCGTTGTTTCCAAAATGAAGCAAAAAAATGAGGGATTTTATCCAAATGTAGTAATACATCCCGTATTGTGTATTCTATATTGACACTAATCAATGAATATATGGATACAACCCCTCTTGTTTTTGCTTCATTTTGAGAATAACGGATTTTCGACTTATTCAATTGACGATTATTGTCAGAATTTTCAAGTTATGATTTTGTGACTTTCACAAAAGTTGCTCTATACATTTAGCTAACATAATATGCAAATGAAATTTTGATATCGTTGACGCATGCGCAGTAAAAAATTATTTAGTAAACAAACTCATTTTGTATACAATTTTAATTAATTTTTAATTCTGATTACAGGGTACTGTGTGCAATGTTATTTGTCATATTTTCTGAAAAAAATATTATTTTATATTAAGAACTCTGAATATTATAAGGAAAAAACTTGGAAAAATTTGGGACCATTTTTATAAAAACCTTAATTACTCTGCGAGTGTGCATGCTATTTGCATAAAAATGAACAAGGCGTATTACAATAAGGCATTCAATCATAATCTAGAGTTTGAGCGCTTTTGCTACATTAGTTTTGACAGGGTTATTCAAAAGATATTCATTCTTTTTTAATTAGTTGACGGTCCCCTATTGAGTTTCGGGGAAAAAATCTTCACGGAGATGTATGACTTATACTATATTTATACACTAAGAGTTTCGAGATGATTCCTCTTGTATTTTTCTAGATATTTAAAAAATGTCTAAAATCGCAAGTGTCCAATAATCAATGGCCATATAGTGTATTTCTATTAAAAAATGAATTTGTAAATGTGTCAAAACATTTTGCACTTGTTGAGCGGAGCAGTTAAAAACACCCTTAAGTGCAGAAAATGGACAAAAACATTATTTTGATAGTATTTTGTGGCAACATAACAATGTAAAATAACAATGCCCCATGGAAACAAATTTTGATAAGCAAGTAGTGTTATAGTTTATGCCAAAAGAATTTTGGGATATTGTTGCTTGCCAGAGATACAGCACTCCAAACATACTAGTATTTCTTTTTTCATGGAAAATGGCATTTGCAGCCTTGAAATTTGACATTTTCTGTTGGAAAGAGAAATTTTTATCAGTTCTTAAAAATTGCACATTATTCATTAAGTATGATCTACTTTAACATTAAAAAAAAAAATTAAGCAAATCAAAAAATAAAACTATCGTACTTTGGCTGATTTTCAAAATAAAGGTTCTTAACAGTGAAAAATTAAATGGATTGAGTTTCCATTTGTGAATCACAGCTGAAGTTAAACAAAATCAAGTCATTTTTGAAGCAAATGATTATGGGCAATGAAAAATTGATCATGTACAACAATAATGTGCAAAAATGATCTTAGTTGAAGAAGCTTCACAAATGTTGCAATGTCCAGATTGATACTAAGGAAGGTGATGTTAAGTGTTGGGTGGGATTGAAAAGGAATTGTTCATCATGAGCTACTCAAACCTGCTCAAACCATTAATTCGACTATATGTTAATAACAAATGCAAATAAAGCAGGTGATTAAAAAATGGCCAAAATTTGTGAATAAGAAAGAAACTTTCTTCTATCACAACAGCACTAGATTTCGCACATTTTTAGTGACTTGGCAGGCAGACTGGATCTTGCTCCACCTCACAGTTCTCTGTTTCAATCTATTAATGGTGTCTCTTAATGGAACTCTCTTAATGGTGTAAAGCTTCTTTTAAAACAGGTTTATGAAAATCGCTTGGTTCAGTTTTTAGCCCAGAAATTTTACAGTGATAGTTATGGCTTTACCAGAAATATGTCAAAAGGTCATTAATCAAAATGACACATATCATTGACTAGTGCTTTAAATTTATATGAATAAATTTGCTTTGAAAAAACATGGAAAAAAAAGAGAAATTACCTTTCCTCAACCCAATAAATCAACTAAAGAGCATTGTAAAAGAAACCTTTTCTATGGAAGTGTTTTAAACAAGTGGAGTAAGTGTGAATGAGATTGCACAGAGGGTTTTATTTAATATTCCTTTCAAAACACTTTACCCTTTAATTAAAAATTCTAAATTTGTAAATTCTTATTATTAAATCGTTAACTTTTTTCAACAAGAACATAGATGGTTGCACCATTAAATGTAATTTAAAAATAATTTATTGTTACAAATTATAAGCAATGAAATTACCATTTATAATAGCCCCAATTTTCTGTCAGAGGCTTACTGCTCATGCTAAATTTTGAGCAACAAAAAATTTATTTGCGTGAAATCACTTCTTTTCTCCAAGTAATTTAGAAACATAAACTAAAAAGTGCTTTTTTTTTTTTTTTTTTAAGATTCATTCATAAAAAAAAAAAAAGAAGAAAGAAAGGAGGGAAAAAATAATAAGACTTTATTATTGACTCAGTTAACAAAAACTTGGTTAATCGAGGTTCTACTGAAAATTTTGAAAACATTTTCAAATGAAAATACTGTGTGTTGTTCTTTCAAATAGCAATGAAAAAACGATGTTAAGATTTAGTGTGTTGTTATTTTTTACAATTTTAATTTCTTAAAGCTAAGGAAAGAAAAAAAAAGGTGTTTTATAATGAAATGTTTTATGTATCAATTCCTTTTTTTCTCACTCTTTTCATATAAAATTTTGAAGACATTGTTCTATATTTTTTTCACTTTTATATTTCTAGTTTTAGTACATTAATTTTATTTCTGTATAAAAATTTTATTCATTTTTTCTGTAGCATTAAAAAGTATTCCAATAATTAAAGGTAATAAGATATATATATATAAAGTATACTTTTAAAAAAAAATCTGTAATGTAACAATTATTTTACAATAAATTAATTGAAATATGTTGTATCTATTTTTTAATGGAAATTATTGTATTGTAGGCCTTATATGTCTGTTGGAACACTCCGTGATCAAGTAATTTATCCAAAGACTGTTGATGAAATGACAGCTGAAGGAGTTACTGATGATCATTTATTTCAGATTTTAAGTATAGTTCATCTTGAATATATTGTAATAAGAGAAGGAGGTAAATGTTCCCTTTTTTCTGTTTTTACATTTCTTTTAAGTATAAAAATTTAAAAAGTTTGTTGTAAAATAGCATCATTAAACAATTCGATGCATTAATTATTTTTAATACAATGATCTCATTCATAAATATTTTATATGAATAGCAATTTTTCCTATTTGATTGAAAATATGTCCAGGCTGGGACTCAAACCTAAAACCTTTTGCTTCAATTGCCAATGCTCTTTCAATTAAGTTATCTAGATGACATCCTAGCCAACATAATATTTGCTCAAGCAACCATTTGTTAATGACATCTAGTCTATTATTTGAAACAGTTCAACAGAATAAACTGCAGGTACACAAATTCCTATAGACTATGGATGAGTAATTATACATTATTTTAACATAATGAACCACTTGGTAAGTAATTTATGTGGATAGTAGTTTTTTCATTTACTAGGTGCGCAACTAAGTTTCTGGGGGGTTTTTTATTAATGAAAAATGGAAAATTTCAAGAAAAATACAAAAAAAAACGGTTTAGCAAAAGTATTGTCTGTCGTTTGCTGCACATTTTTGACATCTCTCTGATTATACATAAATACCATGATAAAACGATAAAACAATGCCTTTTTAAACCGAAACCTTTATCCAATCAGTTTTCTCTCTCTTCAAAATTAGCCAAGTGTATCTTGGCTAAGTGATGTACCACCGACCAGAACAAGTGATTATCAAAAGGGACTAGGTCCGGTAAATATAGCAGGTGTGGTAGCAAATCATGATGTAATACATGAATACCATAATGATAAAACAATGCCTTTTTGAACAGAAACCCTTTATCCAATCAATTGTCTCTCTCTTCGAAATTAGCCAAGTGTATCCCAGCTAAGTGATGTACCATCAACCAGAATAAGTGATAATCAAAAGGGAACAAGTCCCTTTTAATATGGATGTAGTAGCAAATCATATTTCAGCATTGGTGGTGTCCTGAGTGATGGAATTGTGATAGTATGGAACGTTGTCATGCTCCAATATCACTCATTTGTGTCTCGAGTCCCATTCTGACAGTTATTCAAGAAATGCATGGTTCAAATAATTTAGTTGCTGGTAGCAATAGCCACAGTCAGTTTTGCTCTGTTTCATAGTACATGATTCCTTTCTGATCCCACCAAACACTGGGCATTTTCTTCTTTTTGAAGTGATTTGGACATGCCGTTCAATATCGATGCTTAGTTAGGTGAAAGCCACGATTTTCTGCATTTGGAATTCTCAAAATATATCCACTTTTCATCGCCAATAATAATTTGATGCCAGAAACTCTTTCTTCTGTGCCGCCAAAGCAAAATTTCGATTATGGCTCTTTGATTTTTTATCTGTCTCTCAGTCAACACATGCAGCAGCCATTTTCCTTGCTTTTGAATTTTTTCTATGTGATGTAAGCATTTGCAAATACTTTGGTGAGTCATGTTCAAGAGCAGATTCATGAGCAAGATTAACTTGTCTTCTCAAGTTAATCTTGCTTTTTTGTTATCGTATTCCTCCAATGACTTACAGATCAGCATCCTGAATTGTTTTATTTTTTCAGAAAAATCGCCATTTCTAAAGCATCTAAACAAATCCTCACAGGTAATTTCCAATGGTGCATGTTCGCTGTAATCCTCCTTAACAAACGACATCCTTCAGCTGCAATTTTTTTCAGATTAAAGTAGAAAAGCCAAATTTTTTAGCAAACGCTGTTTATTTTGCACAAAACTCAACATCTTTGCGTTGCAACAACCTAGCGTTATATAATGGTATTATGACAGTTTATTATTAATAGATGTCCAATCTATTAAAAAACATAATATCAGTTATGTATATAATCTACATATGTCATTAGAGCCATCCATGTATGAAACCCAGAAACTTAGTTGTACACCTAGTAAATGAAAATGTGACCAGGCTGGGACTCGACCCAGAACCAAATCGGGGTTTGTGTTTCAGCCTGGACACAATTTTGCTCAGATAGAAAAATTACTTATTGTATGAATTATTTTTTCAGAAGCCTAAATTAGGCTAAATATTTTTTTTTTTTTTAATTAAGGATATTTTTCCTTGCCTTGTTAAAAGCCTTCCTAGGGATAAATTTTCTTTTCAGAGTGCGAAGTTTTTAATGCCAAGTTCAGCTATTAGAAATGAGAATTTCATTCATTGATTAAAAATTAAAGATATCAGCTCCTCTTAGAATCCATTTTTTCTGATAAGACAACTGTATTTTGTTGATTAACAATGGCTCAAGCTTAGAAATCTGATAAAATTTTACCACGGAGATTAAATCATATACTATTTCTATGAACAAGATTTATATCTAAAAAACGATACTTTGCTTAAATGTCTTGATGTATTTTATTTTTAAGGATGATAAAAATTTTATTTGTACAGTAGATTCCTTCAAATCCATGCAGCTTGGGACCAGTGATTCTGGGATTTTAGAATTTTATGAATTTCTGGCTTTGTTCACATTTTTAAAATAATATGAATATAATAATGCAATCAAAATTTTAATGAATCCTTGCAATGTCGTAAAATATTAAGACAGTTAAGTAATAAGCTGAAATCCTAAAAAGTATGATAATTAAAAAAATTATTAAATCATTTAAAACAAAGGTCAAATAAATAATGTATAATTTAATATGCATGGTAAAGATGATATACATCTGTTTTAATTTTTTTGTGAAATTTTCTTAAGTTATCCTTGTATTTTACATCAAAATCATAAACCAAGTTTTATTTCAGGTTTAGCCAGTCTCTTGAAACCAAGATAGTTTAACCCTTTAGATCCCATAACGGCCGAAAACACCTGAGTCGCTAAAAACCCATAACGTCCGGGAAACGGCCTGACTATTTCTCCCCTCTCTTTTGTGAAGAATAAGTTGTTGAACATGGATTGGGCGTGACTGCTTATTCCGCTTAATGGACAGTAGATAGGAACACAATGGGAATAGGAGCCGCTCAACATATACAAATACAATAGGTTTACTTTAGGTAGGAAGACTGTCAGACGAGTAGTCAAAACATGATTTCGAAAGTCATTACTTTGATATTTGTCAATTCTTTCCCATTTGTTTTTAGTGATTAGTTTTTATTTTGTCCTTATTTTATTTATTTATAAAAAACTAAATAATGAAAAATTTACAATAAAATATAAAAAAGCATTATAATGTTTTTTATTTTACAAAAAAGTAATTTCTTTTGCTTTGATAAAATGATATTTTTAAATATTACGATTAAATTCCAAAAATTTATTTAATTAGTATCATCAAGACATATGTCATGTACAGTGAAATCTCTGAGTAGCGGATACCTCAGGAGCGGTGAATTTGACCTCTATTTGGAGGTGTTAGCTATTGAGAGATAAAAATTACATATATATATAGATCGGAAAAGCGTTTGCTAAATAGAGGTTTCCGCTATTCGGGAGTGTCTATTATGGAAGTTTAAAAGTATCGTGAAAAAATATAAAGTAAAATCTTTGAATAGAGAACACTTGGAGAGCGCTGAATATGTCCACTATTCGAAGGTGTACGCTATTGACAGATAAAAATATAAAAACATATAGATATTAGAGATTAAAAAAAGGCTACCTCAAAATAGAGGTTTACGCTATAGGGAAGAATTCGTTATGGCTGCATCATATTTACTGCATCATATACAGTAAAATCTCTCAATAGCAGACACCTCAGAAGCACCAAGTGTGTCCGCTATTTGGAGGTGTATGCTATTGACAGAAAAAAATGTAAAAACATTTAGATATTAGAGATCGAAAAAGCGACCGCAAAATAGAGGTTTACGCTAGTAAAGTAATGATTTTATACTTATAATTTAATTTTGATGCACATTATTAGATAAATGAAATTATTTTTAAGAATAACGAAATTATATAAAAAAAAGTTTTAATCATTTTGATTATGGTTTTCCTTTTTTTTTTTTTTTTTAAGTAAAAGTATAGTTCAATTTTTATTAATCGGCTCCAAATATAAAAGTATTCATTTCTAATTACTGAAGTATTCGCTTCTAAGTAGTGAAAATATTTTCTTCCATGCTGTGCTTCTTATATAATCCCCCCCCCCTCTTTTTAATATTCAAGTAAGAAAGCATAAAATTATTAAAGTCTTATTATCAAATCAATTAATAACATCGAATCTCAGGAAGGAAAAAAACATTTAACAGTTTAATTCTTACAATTTTTTATTATTTAAATTTTTAACATTCCTTTTTTTTTCCCACAGAAATTTATTAAATGCAGCGATTAAATCATAAATGTTGTTATGGACACATAAAACTTTGATAATCTGTTTTAATACAACCATCTATAATCATTAGAAAACCTCTTTTAATTTTTATATATTTTGATGATTATATCTTATTATATTTTGAAATAGAAAACCTCTTTTAATTTTTATATATTTTGATGATTATATCTTATTATATTTTGAAATAGAAATTATCTAAATTCTTAAATTTATGAATTAGTCAAACGGCTTTTCAAGTATTGCATAAGCATTTTCAGTCCTTGTCCTTTTTATTCATTTTATATCTCTCCTCCTTAAAAGAATTACATTATTAATTCTAAAAAGTTTTATGAATAGCCATATCTTAGATTGTGATACTAAAAAAAAGTTTTAATGTATGGTAAATAAAGATTAATCAATGTAATTAAAACGCTGTTTTCCCAACAAGATTTGTTTGTTTACGATTGTTGCATTATAGTTGCTTCATTATCAAAAGCTTAAATAATAATTATTGTAACTCTCCCTCTCCCATTTCGGAAACAAGCAGATCATGAACCCCCCCCCCCTCCCGTTTTTCATATTCCCTACATAATACTTCAACGGTTCCCAACTGAAGAACGACCTTTTCAATTACCTCCACTAATAAAAATAATAAGCAGACGAATATTTTAAAATGATTGTTTTTTTACATTGCTTTTTTTAAAATTTACTTATTTAATTGAATGAAAAAAATATTAAATTTAGTGTATCCATTGTTATAGGAAGGAAAGTTACCTAGAAATAATTGCATCAATAAAGGGAAAAAATTCAAACGTATGAATATTTATACAATAATTTATCTCATAAATTAAATTAATGTAAAAATGTTTCTTTATTAAAAAAAATTCAGCATATAAATTTATTTAAAAAAAAAAAAGTTATTCTGTAAGAATATCTTGTAGAAATGATTTAATAATGCATTAAATACTTTTATTTTTCCAAAAAATGTAGCAAGGATAAATTTTAAATTTAATATATATATATATTTCTTTTTTTCATTAAATAAACAAATAGCTTTTAAGTATTAATACAAATATATATGTTTCATTTACAAGTATAAGTTTTGTTTTTAAAACAAAGAACTAAAAAAAAAAAAATTCTTATGATTATTCAGCAGAGATGTCATAAACATACTCTTAAGTGTAAAAATAAAATGTCATTTCACTTAGCCGAAGATAACGAAAAAGCAAAGCTATTGGATTTATGGTTATTGGGATTAAGGGGGACATCGATAACAAAATATATAACAATAGGTTCTTCTTTGGGCAGGTACTACACGAAAAGGGTTGAACCATACACGTTCGTATGAATAGCTAAAGCAAGCTGCCTCACCTTTCTTGGGGGGTGAAATGTCGGGCGTTTTCTGGGATTCTAAGGGAGATAAAAATTTCTCTGCTCTGGGACATAAAGAGTTAATTATTACATAATATATTTGGTAAAAAAGATTGTGATTACCTGTGACAGATATCAGCAATATCTTGATTTCTTTTTTTTCCAGTAATAAATTTATACTGCCTACGTGAAAAACCACGAGTTCAGTCATATTATTGAGAATTATATATTGAAAACCATACAGAATAATGTAAAACTAAAAATTTCTGTAATTTTGCCCCTATAGAAATTTTCATTTTTTACTTCTGTGTTGATGTGCATTTTCAGGCATTTGTACATTTTAAGTTTGAAAGTTTGAGAGAGTCTGCTATATTTTATTATTGCTAGTATTAAATTATTAAACATTTGTCAAAAATCTAATTTTTTTTATTTATTAATGTTACTAAGCAATAGCAGAGTTTGTTCTAGGCATTTTTCACATGGCAGGCTGTTCTCCCTGTCCTTTACCAAATTTCCTGCCCCATTAGCCCCAATATTATTAAAGTCTGTCCTGTGAGCCTTATTTCTTGTAAAATTAGCCAAGGAAAAAAAAAAAGACTTTATGTAAATTTTATTGCTTACTTCAAGTAAATTGTGAACTATTTGTAAACATTATATAACCTCTTAACCCCCACTTCACCCAATTTTTTGCTTTTCATACCTTTATCACGTCATACAGACACCAGTTATTTTCATTTGAACCTCAGCATCCACATAGTAATAATCTTGCTTTCTCTTTCTACCTCCTTTTCTGTCATGTCTTGGCTACACTGAAAATTTGGCAAAATGTTGAATATGAAACCTTATATATATCCCAATTTATTTCTGAGGAGTGGATGAGGTAACCCAGGGGAGGGGGAAAGGGGCATGGATTGACATGGTAAAAAGAAGACTCGTTTCGTCCATAGCAGTGACTTATAAAATGAAAGAAATGCATGTACAATATTGTTGGAATTAACAGAAATAGTACTTTAAAAAAAAATCTAGTTCTTGATATTATAGTTTGGCATCAGCTGCTAGTGAAAGTTATAAATCCACATAAAACTTATATATATATATGTGTGTGTGTGTGTATATATATATTGTTTACAGAAATCATATATGAAAATCATAAAGAAAACTATTGAAGTAATAATCAGACATGACAGGAATGGACATAAAATAATGTTGTGTTTTCAGCTAAGGTAAATGATTTTCTATTGGAATATTAAGGATAGAAAATATTTCTGATGCCCCAATCAGTTAACTCTGTAACATGAATAAACAAGCTGCATTAAGCCAGCCTTCTTGAACTTATACCAATGAAAAAAAACAATTTAAGACCTTACAATTTTTCTTTCAGTAAAATAAGTATGCATCATCAGGAGTACCTATACATCTAAAATCGTTTAGTTTCTTTTGAAGACTCCTCCATAATCGACATAGGGTTTAACTGCAGTATTATCTACATTGCACTTCAACTTTATTCCTAGTATTGGTCATAGATTATCCTATTTTAACTAAAAACTCTTTATTTTCTACTTTTCTAATTGTGATTCATCACAAATTCATTCTTGCTTGCTTCACTATAAAAATTTTAGTTTTACTCTACTATCTGAAATTATTGTTCCTTGTTACATTTCAGATTACTCGTGATTCTTCTTTGAGTCTTAAATGGTGATTTTATAATAAAAACACATCACAATAGAAATGCAAAACATCAAGTGTTGCATTGAAAGCTGATAGTTTTACAAATTTCATCCTTTATCTTCTTGCTTAATAAAAGGTCTTTGTGTTTTCCTAAATTAAATTAGCTGTATTAATCTTTGATTCAAAATAAGTTTAATTTTGGGGTTATTAATTGTGTTGCAATTTTAAAATGTTACCAATCATTTGGCTGTCATGAGAAGAGATGTTACAACCCACAAATTCTTTTTAGAATCAGACAACCTACAATTAGACATCAACCTGCAAAATTAAATCTAACCCACAATCCACACTGAATATGCCGCTTCAAAGGTTATGACTTTTTAACCATTATTTTTTTTTCTTTTATTTAAAATTACAGTTAAAAAAATCCTATTTAATTGTAACACATGTTGCTTTGTATTCTATGGTTTTCAAATACATAGTTTGAAATGTACTGGAAAATTTCCACATAAATATTTAGTATTCTTTTAAAGAATCTTAGTTGCATGTAGTAAAAAAAAATTGCAGTTTCTATAGAAATTGCATCAGATGAGACATCGTAACATTGATTTTTGCATTGACTGGGCCAGGTTGAATATTTACTTTTGAACTGATCTAGGTTAGTTCAACAGTATAGTAAATACATCCACATAAATACCAGGCCCTCTCTTAATTTTTTTAAGACTTGTGTACAGTATTATTTTTACAGAATTTGAACTTCTATTTCAAGTATAAGAGGGTGCTCAACCCCCACTAATTTCATAAGTTAGTGTATTCTATTATAATTTTTTTTATATATTTGTTTAAAAAAATAATAGACCTCCAAAATTAATTTCATAGAAATGACTAAAACAATATAGAAGTAAAAAATAGAAATTCAATCATATTTGGTCTTTAATAATACAAAATAATGTCTAAAACTGATTTTTTAAAATTGTTTCTGATGGAATGAATTTTCTGTTTACTTCTATGTCCTAAAGCAAAAATTGCTTTTCATCCTCATCATTTATTATGATTTCATTGAAATCTTCAATGGCAGGATCAAGGGATTGGGGGGGGGATGCAAATATCACAAAAGATACACAAGAAAAATGCAAATTTCACAGAGTTATTCTGAAAAATCCAATCATGAATAGAATGAAATCTCTAAAGGAACTGTTAAAATAATTGGTTACTCCTCATATGCAAAGCAGGGTTGAAACCCCTAGTATTCATCGCAAGTTGTGAATGATATTAAAGTGAATTTTTGGATGTAAAGAAAACGAGTCAAGACACATCAGTAGAATGTGAGGAAAAATTAAAGAAAAGGAAAACATGTTGTTTGTGCCCTCTAGCAAAGAGTAGAAAAACTGCATATTTATGCAGTTACTGTCAAAATCCTCTGTGCTTAGAATGCACCTGAAAATTGTGTCATGATTGTGTTAATAACTTCAGTATTGCATCACAAGTGAGTACTTTTTATTGTTGCACTAATTTCACACTGACTTGTTATTTCATTTTTTATGTAATTCACCCAACTATTAATGTTCTGCTATTAATTCATTCATAATATATTAGTTTAACAAGATGACTTATAAAAGTAAAGTGAAACATATTTTTTATTCATTACATACATGCTCATTTCAAGGTTTTTGATCAAAAATTTGTAATATTGATTTAAATTCCACTATACTGCATTTATATTTTTATGGACATTATAAATTATACTTGTACTAAAAATACACATTCTCAAAAGTATATAGATTGTATTTTATTGCAGATATTTCAATTATAACATTTAAACAAAATAATAAAGCACGGTCTGTGAAACTTCACCATACTTGTAATGTACCAAAAATTTCACTGCTCCTGTTATAGTTTAATATTTTAATAAATGATAAATGTATATATACTTAACCTACGATAAAACCCAAAAGAAATTTTATTCAAAAAATATCAATTTTGCATTCAAATAAGGTAATAAGGTTTTGAAAATCTGAAAAGCTATACTTTTGTATAAGTTAATAGCCAAAAAATCACAAAAATTTTGTTACTTGTAGCTTTCCTTTTTTATTTTGATCCTTTCAATTGTTTAAGCTCATAGTTCAATTAAATGTCTGTTACATTTTTTTTTATTTGTATTTTATTTTTTTCTGTGATTTTATACTTTGTTGTGGAATATCAGCTGGAAACAAACAAAATTTACTACAGCATAGAACCATTTATCCAGAATGGTTGAGGTCAGATGTATTCTGGATGATGGGTTTTTCTTTATAACTAGATGGGCATTAAATCAATATCTATTCGATCAGATCTATAGAATATACAGGGTGTTTCAAAAATGACCAGTATATTTGAAAAATCAATAAAATCTAAACGGGCAGTGACAGATTTTAGCACGTTTGTTGCAATATGCTTGGGACAAATGTAAATTTTCAGGCAGGCAAGCTTTTGAAATTAGTTAAAATTTTCAACAACAGATGGCGCTGCAGTCTGGAGAAATATAAAGTATGATACTTTCCACATATCCACCATGTGCAGCAATAATATGGCATAGTCTCTGAACAAAATTATCAGAAACCTTTGTAAACATGTCAGGTGGGAGGGCTTCACATGCAGAAGAGATGTACTGTTTCAGTTGTTTAATTGTTTCTGGATTGTGGTGGTACACTTGCTCTTTCAAGTCAAAAATCCTCTGTTCTAAAAAATAAATTATTTTTTCACAGCAATCTGTGAACAGCACGTACTTACAGGAGAAAGACTACTTACAGAATGACGAACTCACAAACTGCATTTTCTTCTATATCTTTCAAATCGCCCGCAGCACCATCTGTTGTTGAAAATTGTATCTAACTTCAAAAGTTTGTCTGCCTGAAAATTTACTGTTGTCCCAAGCATATTGCAACAAACGGTTGCCCGTTGCATATTGCTGCCCGTTCAATTTTTATTGATTTTTCAAATAATCCAGTCATTTTTGAAATACCCTGTATTTGCACATGACAGTGTTTTCATATCAAGGGAAACTGAAATCTGATTCTCTTGTTACTATATGTTGAATAATTACCACAAAATATGAAAAAACATAAAAAATCATATAAAAACTTTCTGAAAAATTAAATTACATAAGACAGAATTTACTATCTTGGACAAAAACATTAAAACTGGGTTCCTTTAACAAATATAAAAAATTACTGCAAAATACAAAATACCCATGAAAAAAAAAAACTGCTTTTTTCCATCAGCTCAAAAAGTTTAAACTTTTTAAAGGGGTTTTGTTTAGTTTTTTTCCCTGCTCTTTTTGTTTCTTTATTATTCATTAAATATTCTTCTCTCCTTGCCGATATTGATGAATTTCCTTAACCTCCCTTCTTGATAAGCACACAAAACTGTCTTTAAATTTCTTTAATTTTAATATTCTCTGATTTGTAAATCTTCAATAAGGTAAATAAATAAGACATCTAATAACCCTTAAGAAAATCTTTTCTCTCTTTGATCTCCACCTCAACAATTAAGAATCTTTTAAAGTTTTCTTTTTATAATTTTTCTGCTTTGTTACTTTACTCTAACAATGAATAATCAATCATATTTTTTTCACATCTGCACCCAAAATTGAATTCCCCCCCCCCCCAAATAAAACACACTAAATTTAAAGTGTTTAAAACTCTTATTTTTTGTCCGGTTTTTAAATCTTTAGTAAGGTAAAAAATCAGTCATCTAATAAATTTCCCCTCTAAAAATAATTACTCTTCTCTCCCTTTCCTCCACGTATTTAAAAAGTAATGTTTTTTTTTTTTTTTTTTTTTTTTTCTTTAAACAAGTATTTTAAGTCTAAAATCCACATTCAAAATTTCCACTTGCTCCTTAGACCCCGCCCCCCTCCCTTCCACATTTTTTTTCTTCACCCTAGCACACAAAATTTTAAATTTTTATTTAGAAAAATGAAATCCTGCATAGAAAAATGCATATTATAATTCAATAGTTCATTCTACTTGTAGGCTCATAATTTTTATTTAGTTTTGTTCTTTTTAAAGTCTTTGATTTTTAAAGACCAAAATATAATGTTACAGACCCTATATTACAGATAATTGACTAATAATTTGATTTAAGAATAAAATTTTTATGCTAATGATAAAAAATATCAGTTATATTGCAAATGCTGCTATTTAACCCTTTGCACTTATTTGCTGAGTGTTACTTTGCATTGAGATGGCCTTGTTACTACAGTGATCTTAGTGGTCACCTTTTTTGCTACTTCAATTTCTAAACAATAATCTCTGTGATAAATTTCTACTACATCTGCAGTGGAAACTACCATGAAAATCATTGGTAATAGTGGTAACTTGAAAGGTGGCAGCTGAGATGCTTATATAAAAAATGGCCATCAGTTTGTCTAATTACACTAAACATAGAGTAAAGGGTTAAATTATACCCCTAGTAAATTCAATATTTTTCATCTATGTACCTTTTTAGTAGTTAACACATCAACTGTGAACAACATATAAATACACTGTATGGCCAAACATGACCGGTCACTTTTTTTTTTTCAGATGTTTAGTTAAATATCAAGAAAAATACTTGAGGTATTATCCTAAAACACCAGGTGTGTGAACAGAATAGTACAGATCACATATTTCTGCAAAGATTTTTTCTCAAACCTCCTTAGGGGACCATCAACAAACTGAAAAAAATGAATATCTTTTGGATAACCATGTCAATCCTTATGTAGCAAAAATATTAAAACTGTAGATTATGATTCAGTGGCTTAGTGTAATAAACTGTATTTATTTTTATGAACATAGCATGTATACTCGTAGAAAAATTAAGGTTTTCTTAAAAACAGTCCCAAATATTGCCAAGTTCTTCACTTATAATTTGCAGAGTTCTGAATATTAAAAAAAATGTTCTTTAAAGAAAAGAAGGCAAACATTATACAAAATACCCTGTAATTAGAAATAAAAAATAATAAAAATTGTATGAAAAATGAGCAGGCTTATTAAATGTTTCACTGTGCATGCGTGAATGCCATAAAAATATAATGTACATAATGTGTTAGCTAAATGTATAGAGCAACTTTTCTGCAAGTCTCAAAAGCATAGCTTGAAAAGTCTGAAAATTAATATCAATAGAAAAAGCTCAAAATCTGTTGTTTCCAAAATGAAACAAAAAGTTGAGGGGCTGTATCCATATATCCATTGATTAGTATCAATATAGCATACACAATATTGTATGTCCTACTATATTTTGTTACAGCCCCTCATCATTTTGCTTTATTTTGAGAATAACAGATTTTGAGCTTATTCTATTCACAATATTTTTCAGAATTTTCAAGCTATGTTTTTGAGACTTTCACAAAAGTTGCTCTATACATTTAGCTAACACATTTACATTTTGATTACATTCATGTATGCACAGTGAAACATTATTTAGTAAACCTGCTTATTTTTCATCAAATTTATATTATTTTTTAATTTTGATTATATTTTATTGTGTATAATGTTTGTCATATTTTCTGAAAAGAACATTTTGATATATTAGATTTAGAACTCTGCAAATTATAAGCAAAAAATTTGGCAAAATTTGAGACTGTTTTTATGAAAACCATAATTTCTGTCAGTGGTGAAGTGGTCAGAGCATCTGACTGATGTGCCTCAGGTCGAGAATTCGACTCCCTCCTGGGAACGGTTAAGTCAGTCTTCTTTCCCTTTGGGGTCAATAAAATAAGCACCAAGTTTGCTTGGGAATGAAACAACAAGGGTCTCTTGCATTAGGCTGACCACCTGGCCAGGCCATATGCTGCATAGCACCCCAGGGTCTAGTAAACAGAGATGGGCACTGTTGACATTGATCCTTCATGGACTGTAATGCCACATTTTTTTTCTCTCTATTAGTATACATGCTATCCTTATTGAAATGAACACTGTTTATTACTATCAGCCAGTTAATCATAATTTTCTGTTTGAACACTTTTGCTACTTTAGTTTTGACAGGATTATCCAAAAGATATTTTTCTTTTTCAATTTGTTGACAGTCCCCTATGGAGTTTTTGAGAAAAAACCTTCATAGAAATATATGGCCTGTGCTATTTCATAAAACTGGAATTTCAGAATAATTCCTCATATATTTTTCTAGATATTTAACAGTGTGTCACAAACATAGATATTAGGCTCTTAGCAACTAAAAAATTATCTTGGATATTCTATTCTATTTTGAAACTCCATCTTGGCAAAGATCTGAAATTTTATTTCTTAATATTTTAGGCTGGAATACAAAAAGTGACTGGAAAGACCTGCTTTCTGGTGGTGAAAAACAAAGGATGGGCATGGCCAGATTATTTTATCATAAGTAAGGACTTTTACAATGTATATATTTGTCTTTTGAGCTGAAATGCCATGATTTTCCTTTAACTTCAAAAAATTTCAGAAGGGTTCTTGCTGACTTTTTACCAACATTAGCAATTTGACTAATCAGAAATAAGAAATTATTCACCAAATCAAGCATGATATTCTTCTGAAAATCTGCAATTTTTCACTTTTTTCTGTTTTCTGCAGAGGTGATTTGTTCTGAAATTTAAAAAAAACTTGTCGTCAGTCCAAAATTTCAGACGTGAAAAATATCAATTTTTGACAAGTGGACAATAAAAACACGATACTGCCAAACATTTGAGGAAAAAATACAATTTTTGTCCAATGATCTAGGAAAAAATCCTGATTTTTGTTAGAAGGTTGTGGGAAAATGACAACTTTTGTCAAATGTTTGCTGAAAAGACTAATTTTGACAAAGGATTGCAAGGAAAAATCAGTGAAAGGTCCTCACCCCCCCCCTTATAAATTTAATGAATTAACATTAATTTTAACATAATATTTAATTTACTGATGGAATCCCCCCACCCACCCCTCTAAAGTTAATCACTTACCTTAAACTGTAGTGTAATTTTTAATTTACAACTGTATTACATAAACTTATGTTGATGTCAAAACAAAACAATGAAACTGGTGGTAGTTGTGGTATAAGGAAATTTTTAGTTGTTTATAAAGTAACCATGCCATCCTAGAACTGCACTGCTCGAAAAAATTAGGAGAGCAAGCAAAAAAGTTAAGGAATTTGTGTGACAGCCATATATTGGCATAAAATGAATAATACACGTGTATCAATGCACAATACAGAAAAAAATTATACAAAAAAATTGTAATATGGTAAAAACATTAAAAGATGAACAAAACATGGATAGATGATTTAGGTGACAATTTGATTACATGTAAAGGATAAAAAAAGTATTGTTTAGAAATGATGCAAGATTTTTAATATGGCATGTGGTCTTCTCAGCTAAGACTACTGCACATCTGTCTTCCATGGATGCAATGATGCTATCGACAAGACTTTGGGGAGTACTGTTCCACTCCTCACAAAGTGCAATCTTTACATCTTGGACAGTAAAAGGAGGCCTTGGTCTCGCAGCAATGCATTGTCTCAGCATGTCCCAAACTTGCTCAATCAAATACAAATCAGGAGAGTATGCTAACAATTCCATACGCTGTATTGTTTCATCTTCAAGCATGTTCTCCACAAGACAAGCTGTATTTGGTCTAGCATTATCATGCTGGAAAACAAAGGAATCTCCAATTGCTTCAACATAAGATATGACATGAGGTCTCAGTATCTCATCTGCATACTTTTGGGCCATCAAAGTACCATTCTGAATGATTTGCAGGTCCATATGTCCACCTGTGTTGATTCCACCCCATATCATCAAACCACCTTATCTGTATTGTGACCTTTCATGAATGAATGTGGGGTTATTTAGAGTGCCTCTTTCCCTCCATACCAAAACATATTGGGTGCCAAATTCCAGACTGAATTGGGACTCGTCTGTAAACAACACTTGGCTCCAATCATGTTGCTCTCAATCTTGATGTTCAGCAGCCCATCTTTTTTGGGCTTCATGGTGGCTTGAGGTCAGTGGGATGCAAACCATTGGCCTACATGCATAAAGACCTCCCTGATGAAGCATATTACGAACTGTTTGACTGGACATCCTGTTTACTATCGCCAAGAGCAGCTGCCTTTGTTGCTGAGTAGCACTGTCTGTTCTGTTTTAGCGACTGTAATGTTGCTGTGGCTTTGCTTGATGCCATACTGGTATGATGTTGATTCAGTATCTCTAAAAATAGATTAATCTAAATAATACAGTACAATTGAAAATGATTAGCAGCATCAGTCATCCAATACTACCAAAATAAGAGTGTTACTTGAGCTGACATTCATGCAAAAAAGATGAGAAACAATTGAGCACTCACAGTTTGGCGTGTCTTAATTGCCCATTTATTTGCCAAATGAAGCATTTTATCATGATTTGACACAATGGCAAGTGGCAGCAAGAACCCTGGTTTTCAGCCACAGTAATAGTGAAATTCTATTGCAGAATATAATTAAATTGAACTAACTTGCATTATGAAAGTATTATCTTTTTATATGCCAAATGTCAAGTTTTGTATACAAGTGTCACATATGAATCATAATGCCTCATCAAGACTGCCCAAACACTGTTTTGCCAGATCACTAAACTCCATATATAATAGGATCAGTGGTCAGAAGCTTACAACGCAAAGGTTAAAAAATTTTTTGCTCCATTAATGTTTGCTATTAGTGTTCTCATTTATTATTCTACTAATTTATCCTTATCCAATTAAGTTATACTTATCAAGATTAGACATGATTCTCTAATCTTGTAAGGGAATACTATAAACAGCATTTTTTTGCTATGAATGATAATTAAAATTATCGTCACTCATATATGCCAATTTCCAGCTTTTTTTTTTCAATAAAAAATATTTGTACTTCAAACCAGAAATTTGTTTAATGGATAGCTTTAATTGCCTATCACATTTATTGAAACACATATTTAATCAAATTTTCTGGTTGAAAGTATATATTTTTTTCATTTTTAAAAAGCCAGAGGTTGGCAAGTATGCTCACTGTATCCTCCACATCTGATTGTTGGAAACTAAGTCAGGAAATAAGAAGACCGGTTTCCTGTTGTATATGGAGTTCAATGAGCCAGATTTCTTGTTTAGAATATATAAAATATGCTCAAAGAACTGTATCTCTGTGACCCATAGTTTTCAAGAAAAATGTGAAAGTAAAGTTTGTCATCTGATGCAAGGAAAAAAATGGAAACATGAACATCAGTATTTGCAGATGTTCAAAATGTCTTGTGCAAATATCAAGACAATGCATGTGTACATCATGAAATGACTGACTGCACACATTGCAGCAGCATGGTATCCACAAAAATACACACAGCATATGATTCTAGCATGGAGTAATAATATGAAGTATTTTTAAACTAATTGTTTTTTAGTTACAGGCTTTTTAAAAGTATTTATGAATGTGTTGGCTAAGTTTTTCCTTATCATACTGGTTTTAAATTATGATTAAATGATAATAGAATTAAATTTAAATAGTTTGAAATTTTGAATCTCTTTACATTAAAATATTCTTAAACTCAAATCATATTAAAGTTTACAGTTTAAGTAAAGTTAATTAATGAGATGAAATATAATTTTAAAATCCTTAATGTGATTTAATGTTAAAATTAAATAAATACATTTTTATAAATCTTTATTTTGTATTTAACTATTTTTTTCTTAAAATTCCTTTGGTGCTCCAAATATGTTCATTAATTTGTACATCAATATTGAGATAGAATGTTATGGTAAATGTGTTACTAGATAACCTTAAGCTAATGCTTGGAACTTCATGTTTCTGAAGTTTATGTAAAGCACATGTCACATATAACTATGAATATTGAAGATATGTTTTTTTTAAATTAGTTTTATTCTTTTATCTCTGTTAATAAAATCAAGAGTTAATTTTTATATCTATCTGTTATTTTTATTATTCACAACATACTTTTTCACAGTGCTGCAGAGTCTGTGGAAAAAATGACAGAATCAGACTCTGACTCCGGAAATTTTAACGACTCCAACTCCTAGCTTGCTAAAAAAAAACAATGTTGCTGTTGTAATAAACTATAAAAGAACGCAAGAAAAATGAGGCAAAAATTTCACTATTTCCCTTTTCTAACTTAGTTGTTAGAAGTTTAAAAGAAAAAAAAAACTTTTCATTTTACTAATTTTTTAACTTAACGTCTCACAAACCCAAAAAATTCAACTATCGAAATGTAAAAGAGGAAACAAATCAGACATTTACTTTTCAGATCTGTGGACTTGTTTGTGGAAATTGTTTTAATTTTCATGTTAATTTATGTAGTCTGGGGCATAAAACTTTCAATGGAAAGAAAACAAGAAAGAAAAAAATTCATGCATTAAGCATAATTCATGAAGCACTTTCCAGCACGTTCAAAATAGCATAACAAAACTGTACCGTTTAAAAAAATTAAAATATTGCGTCTCATTTCACCATATGGAAGTGGACATATAACACATTTCAAAACCAAATTTCTGCTGTTCCCATTTACAATCAGAAAATTATCCGAATATTTAGCAGCGCTGTATATGCTATAGAAATGATTTGCATCTATTAACAACATACATTCCAAAATTTAGTTCATTTAAGAGATACATATATTTCAGTTGGAAATTCCCCTTCATCAATTTCCTCTAATAAAGAGAATGGTATGTGAATATTTTTATACAGCCCTGTATATGAGGTATAGAATTTATATATAAAGAGTAATATGCAAAAAAGTAATTAAATTTAAAAGCGCACACTGTATTTTAAAATGTAATTTCCAGCAATTATTATGCAAAGATTGTACTGTAACCAATTTCTTTTGTGTGCACCTGTAAATTAATAAAAAATGCTAGAAATGCTCTGTTTTAACATGATCATAGTGAAATTCAGTGGTTTATATTAGTTTCAATACATTTGAAATAGCGTAATGTCATTAAAATTTTCTCCAAACGTCTTTTCCCCATATTCCATAATATAATCGAATTCTTAAATAAACCATTAATCATATATACTTCATATGCAATACCAAACATGCTTTGGTGAGCCTAAATAAGCTTTGTCAATTGCATGAAAATCTGAGTATATTTACTGGAGTTTGAGCATGTACAGGTGGACAGATGGCCAGAAGGACAGACAAACCGGATCTATAATCATTTTTTACGTTTGTTGGAAAGTGCTAAAAAATGAAGATGAATTATTTCAAAACTAGTAAAATTTTCAGGATCTACTAGAGATTTTAATTTAAAAAATTTTCATCCACAATCTATTTCAGGCAGTATATTGGGAATATTTAACTTGGGTAACCTGATAGTCCAAATAAACAGTCAAGTGCGAGTGTTACTCACCCAAAGTGGTTTCCATACAAAAACATGTGTATTATTAATGGCTTGGGAACGAGTGATTAGATGTGTGCCCTTTAAAATTCTCAGAATCCTTTACTATTCCTATGAACTATTTTTATTGTACAGTTTACCTTATTTAATTGGAGAATTTTCACGATTGAAATACAGAAAATTTTCTGTTTCAAAAAAACCAGTGGTTAAAGGCTAAAAAATAAGCAAAGTGCTCTCATCGTGAAGGCATTAACTGTATTATTAAAAGAAAATCATTGCTGAAAGAATAAGAAAACTTGGTAAAAACTTTACAAAGTAAGGTTGGTATTATTGTCTATACCAGAAAAGTATGAATGGGTATACCATAAAAGTTCAAAGAGATATGAAGTCTAAATAATATCAAATATTGCTATTCTGTATAACTCCTTTTTTTATCTTATCCTTATCTATTTATAATGTACTTAACTTGGTACTGAGAGCAAAACATTGTGCATATTTAAAATTTATTTAGCTCTTCATAAAACTAAATTCAGTGTAGTATCAGGGTGGCTACAGATTCTAGAAATCATGGAATCAGGGAAAAATCAAGGAAGTTTATCAATCTGGAAAAATCAGGGAAATATCAGGGAACTTTATGAAAAATACTCAAAAATCAGGGAAATTTTTCTCTACAAAAATATTTCTGTTTTCACCTTACCAACAAATTGATTCTTCACAATGAGAAGATTATGAAGAGCATCATTATGAAGAGCTTCATATTGAAGCTCTTCATAATCAATATGAAGCTCTTCATATTGATTTCCAGCAGCTCTTCATATTGATTTCCAGTAAATTTCCAGCATCTGTAGATTCTGGAAATCATGGAATTAGGGAAAAATCAGGGAAGTTTATCAATCTGGAAAAATCAGGGAAATATCATGGAATTTTATTTTTAAAAAAAACTCAAAAATCAGGGAAATTTTTCTCTCTACAAAAATATTTCTATTTTAATCTTACCAACAACATTGATTTGTTGTGAAACAGGCTATGTGTAAACCAATAATAAGATGTGATAAAGAGACATAAAGCCGTACTGCTGCGAAGCAATATCTGTCTACATGAAAGCTAAATTGTCCCATAAACTCAAATTTTCAAAAATTAATTCATTTGTGATCTTTCGGTGAAATTCATCAATTTTATCAATCTTTTGACAAAATTACCACATTTTTCACAATTTCTTGATGAAATGTACACTTTTTCACAAGTTCTTTACATAATTTGCATGTTTTTTTTTTTTTTTTTTTTTTTTTTTTTTTCCCACAAAATTGTGCGTTTTTAGTGATTTATTGACAAAATTTTAGCATTTTATCTTTAGTTGAGATTTGCACATTTTTTGTTATAGTAAGATGAAATTTTTGTTTTCATGATTTTTAGATAAAATTTGTGCATTTTTCATGATCTTTTGACTAAATTCTTGCTTTTACTCAAACTTCTTATGGTATTCACATTTTTTTTTTTTTTACACGAGCCTCAAATGAGATTTGCATTTTTTATGCAATCTTTAAGACTAATTTCATGCTTTTTAACGATCTTTTGACTAAATTTGCTCTTTTTTTCCATGAAACTTTGAAGATATGAACATATAAGATCTTTTAACAAAATTTCACGTTTTTCCTGTGATTCTATGTCAAAATTCACATTATTTCAAGTGATCCTTCGATGAAATTAGCAATTTTTATATCTGATGCCTGTTTGAAGTAACTTTTGTTGCATATCTGTAATAATTAGGAACAAATCGTAAAACTTGGCACCTCTGTTAATTAAATGCTGTACAATTTTTGTTTTTTCCATCCAAAAGAGATATTTGCAAGCTGGATAAGTATGTTATACAAGAAAGCAGCATACATTAAAAAAATACCGTATATATTCTTTAATAATAAAAATTGGGGAAATCTGATGCAGATAATCAGGGAACTTTTTTTCATAATTTCTGTAGCCACCCTGAGTAATAACCATTTCTTTTTCCAGTATAACTGACACAAAACCCTTGTCAAAGGTTAAACTTGGCATTGTGCTAAAGGAGCTGGTGTAGAAATGAGTTCACAAATTTGCAAATCTGCTTTGGTCTGTGATGCATTTTTCCAAATGGGTTTTTAATTAACTTTTAAATACACAAGAGTCGACCCAGGAGAGACCCATTCAATGCAAACTAGTCGCGAACCGCATAGTATTTATGAAGGGTTCACATGCATAAGGATTTATAAAAAAAAATAGACAGTTTAATACTAGAAATTTTGTAATGTAGTGGCAGTATATCTGAAGTAAGGGATGTTTTGCATTAAATAAGGAAAATAATACTTTAAAAAAGTCCCGGTATTAAAATGTATATATTGAATTATTTTGAGTGTTCCTGTCAATGAACCATTAATTGTACATATTTCATATGCAATACCAAACATACTTTAGTGAGTCTAAATAAGTTTTATCAATTGCATGAAATTTAGAGTATAAATACAGGAGTTAGAGCGTGGACAGACGGACCTACAAACCGGAAGCACTTTTCAAGTTTGTTGGAAAGTACTAAAAATAATAATTCTTTTATGGATTTAAAATTATGTATAATTGGTTTAATTTCACTTCAAACCATCTACCAAAAGAAGCCAGAGTCGAAGTCAGATTGTTTCACAGTGACTCTGACTCCGACTCTTTTACTCAAAAATAGACCAGGCTCAGATTCCACAGCCCTGCTTTTTCATTGGTATCTAGCCAAATTCTTAAATAATTTTTATACTACTATCTGTTTCCCAGAAAAGATATTCTATCTATTTACATTAATAATTTCATACATTTCATTTTATTAGGAATTACCTTTTGGTTATTTCCATGATTTAAGAGCCCATTTACATTTCATCATTCCACAAGATATGTTCAATGAAAACATTAGCTTCATGTTGTTCCAATAGCTATTCAAAAAAGTCAATACATTACTGACTATATTTTCCAACTGAACTAAAAAAATGTGTTCAATTGGGAAAATATTAAATTTGTGGATAATATTTATAAATCAGTTTGATTGTGTTAAAATAATCATACATTACTGAAAGTCGTCTGGATGTTGACCTTGCAAAGTTATGTAGCAAAATGAGTGTAGTGTCCCTGCTTTTAATAGCCTGTGCACAGTGCTGCTAATTATATTCAGCTCCCTGGTTATTGATTGCATGCTGTACTCGGAAGTTTTTTCCACATGCCGAAGTATAACATTTACCTGTACTGGCATATGCTACCATGTAGTTTCCCATCAACAGTGTGGAGATTTGTGTTGGGTCGACCACTTCCTATTTTTCTCAGTCTGTTGTTCAACTTGTAAATGACTTTGGCATTGGGGAATGCCATAATGGATAGTAACATTTATACTCCTTAGCAATTTGTAAGGCATTAGTTTATATTGATAAAAGATAAAGTATGTCACAATGTTCACAAATGGAATACATTATTACCATGCAAAGATTTACTGGTTGCTACCAGATGCAGCCTTTTAAATGTGATTCAAATGACATTCACATCATTCCACAGCACACATATACATGACTCAATATGCACGGTGAATATTTTATACACATTCAAACGTATGTAAATACAGATGTTCATGTTTATAACATTTTTTTCTTATACTTGACATATACTTTTCTTTTCCATTTTTCTCAAACACTGTGTGTCATAAAAGTAATTCTTTGGGCATTTTTTATGTTCTTTAAACTAATAAAGTAGGGTAGGTGATGATAGACACATACTTTTCATAAATTTTGATTTTGAATGAACACATTGGTCTAAATTTGTTTGATGGCATAATAAAATGTTATATTAGAACATCATTCTTCACGATCAGCCTAAATTCGGTCAAATTATAATTTCATGAAGAAATTGCAATTTTTTAAAAATATTGCTCTGTATATCTTTGCCCCATTGATTGAAGTCAAAACCGATAGTGAAGGGGCAATGCCTTGTTTTGTTTAATTGCCTTACTGGAAGTTTACAGAAATGCAATTGAGGCAAGCTAGATAGCATTTAAAAGTTAAAAAGTTTTTGTTCTTCACTGATTTTTAGATATTTCCAATATTGTCATCTCAACAATTGCATGTTTTTTCTGAAAAATATTACATCAAAAATGAAAAATTGAAACTTACCTAATTTTCTCTGTGCTAAATGCAACTTTTTCTGTATGCAATCTAGAAAAAACTGGTATGATTGAAGCTTAACTACTGTTACTGTCTGATTACTGTTTAACATTGGAAAAATGTTGTGTTCATATTAAGTGAGCTAGTGTGTGTGTTTGTCTCACCTACCCTATGGCTATACCAAGTTTTGGCAATCTTGATGGGACACTGTGTATATTTAGTGTATTTTTGTACTATTTGTAAATTTGTTTCAAATTCCAAAAGTATGCCATTATTATACATTAAAGAATTAAACTTGATTTATTACAAACATTTACACTGATGTATAAGTAAGTTAACTAAAACAGAAATAAAGATTTTCCTCAAATTTCTGCTGACCATACAAAAAACAGCATTCTGATTTTGGCTTTATCAGAATTTGTTTGTGCTTAGTATAATACTTTGTAGATAGAATTAAAGGTCTATATCTGATACTTGTCCAATTTATTTTAAATGTTGTGTGTATGTGCAAGTCTATGTCAATTCAGAACTATCTTATGTTTTTATTTTTTGCATGTCTTTTACCAAATTGTTGTAGCAGTTTTCATATTTAAGCTTGCTCTTATATAGTATACATTTTTAGGCCCCAGTTTGCTCTATTGGATGAATGTACATCTGCAGTATCAATTGATGTGGAAAGTCAAATTTATCAAGCAGCTAAAGATGCTGGAATTTCTCTCTTAACAATTACTCATCGTCCCTCACTATGGTAATATAAAGTTTCATTTCTAATTCTTCCTGTATATGAAAAAGTATTTAATAAAAGTTTCGTTTGTATTTTATTCAAAATCAAACTACTGGATATCTAAAACAAATCTATAATTAAAAAAATGATTTTTTTTTAAACTTTGGAAACATGTCTGGGAATCTTAATCATCTAAAGATTTTCAATTTGGCAGCAAATTCGAAATCTATTTGGGCTGTTAAATAGAAACATTTTCTCCTAAAACCTTATTACTGGGGGGAAATTATTTTTAATTATTTATTTGAGTCATTAATGCATTATAAACTTTCAAGAATGTTTGTTTTTTATTTTTTAAATTTCAGACATTTTTTATATTAATTTTGCAATTTCTTGGATATCTAGAGTAAAAAACTGATGCATTTCAGTGAAACGGGGGGGGGGGGGGGCGTGCAGTTTAAAAAATATATTAGTAAAAAAAATGATGCATTTCAGTGAAAGGGGGGGGGGTTGCAGTTTAAAAAATATATTAATATTTTTTTAACTTGTACTTAGAATTCTCATAGTTTTTCTTTTTCCCACATTTCTTTTGGTTATTTAGAATAAAATTATTTATTTTTTACCTAAAAATCTTTCTTTCAACTTCAGGTCATTTTTGGTCAGATAGTATTTATAAACAATAAATAATCATCAATACAGTGGTGATGTAGCTGAACTATATATAGCACATTATTAAGTTAAATTTTGGGAAGAGATTAATAAAAAAAATTAATGTGGATCCTCCAGGATACAGGATTTTTCTGTTTCAAGGAATAAAATATTTTATGGATAACTACAAAATATGCATATTTGTTATTAAATATATGAAATCTCAAAAATAAAAATAATAAAAATAATGTGTTTTGGAAAAATCTGAGTTTCACTTGCCCAGATTTCCAGAAGTCCAGAAACTTCACTGAAATGTGTTGATTTGTGTATTATTGAAAATTTCTTGAAGATTATGGAGTATTTTGTTGAAAAAATAGTAAAAAAGCAGATGGGAGAGAATTGTGCATAATTAAAGCACTTATTATACATTAGTTCAATGCCACTAACATACCATATGTATATCTGCTAAGAAAAAAAAGAATGAAACTGAATTTAGTGGTCATAACTCTGAGAAGTACATATCATGGATGCTAATTGCTTTCATGCTTCAAAGCATTTTTTTCCTTATTTTATAGTGGAATTCTCTAAAAACTAAATTATTATATTATCCCCAAAATTATCTATCAACTTTTGAATCTGCTTTATATTTTGTTCATTCTTAATTATTCATTTATTAAAATGTTATGCTCATTTTATTGAAGATAATTTCTCTTTTTTATTCAATGTTGGCTTTTGACAAAATTAATTCTATAGAAAACACGCATATTTTTCACCTCTACCTTTTAAAACCAAAGAGATGGTTAAAAAAATGTCCAAATATGTAAATATATATATGCACACTATATAGCTGTTAATGACTAGGCACTTGTGATTTTAGATGTTTTGTTAAATATGTAGAAAAATACATGAGGAATTATTCTAAAATTCCAGGTGTGAAAATGAAATAGTCAAGTCATTTATTTTTTGAAGATTTTTTTTTTCGAAAATTCCATAGCAGACCATCAACAAATTGAAAAAGAGAGAAGATCTTTTGGATAACCCTGTCAAAACTGGTGAAGTAAAATCATTCAAACTAGGATTATGATTAAGTGGCTTATTGTAATAAAGTATGTTCATTTTTATGAGGATAGCATGTATACTTGTGGAGCAATTAAGTTTTTATAAAAATAGTTTCAAATTTTGCCAAGTCTTTTGAAATACTGAATTGGCAGCCATGGGAGTACTTGATCATTTTTGACAGACAGTCATTTCAACTGCTTCAATTTTGGCTTGATGACATTTTTGGCAATCCTACCTGATCTCAGTTCTTCTTTTGCCTGGTGTCCGTACTAATAATAATGTATGTAGGAGAGGTATATTTTTAGTAATAAAATGATTCATGATGAACTTGTTCTCATGATGAATATTGCCTTCATGAAACTTGTACACACAGGTCTGCTGGACAGTCTCTTTCAAATCCATTCTTGGGAAACACAGATTACTTAATGAAATTTTAGCTATTGGGTGAGCCCTTATATACAATAACACATTTCATGCACAGGTTTCATCAGATTCGGATCCCTTTGCTAAATTTACATAACTGCAAAGTTTCTGTGGATTTCTATGAAGCACTCCTTGTGACTTAATATTAAATTAAAAAATCTAAATACAGTGACGTTCAAAAGTTTCCGGCCAGCAAAGAATTTTCAATTAATTTGTTTTTTTTTTTTTTTGTTCCAAAACTATTGCTTATCGAGGCTTCATACATTATTTATGTCGTTATCATGTTGCGAAAAATAGTTGAGACCAAATTTTTTTCTCTAATAAGGTAAAAAATGGTCTTGCAAGATATCTTTATACATTGTATCATTCATCTGGCTATGGATTTCAAATAACAGACCGACACTTTTTTAAGAAAATACTCCCCACGGCATAACGTGTCCTCTGTCATGCTTCATTGTAGGAATAACACAGGTCGAATCATACCTTTTGTTGTTAGGTCATCGTATGTAGTGTCTGCCATCACTACCAAAAAAATTTCAAATTCGATTAATGGAAAAATAGAATTTTTGTCCGGTTTTTACTTGACCAGACTTTGTGTTCCTTGGAAAATGAAAGTAGGGTACGTCGGTATTTTTTTTTTACCTCTGAAAATTTTTTAACACAGACTCTTCCATAAAGTTCTGTATCACGTCAGCATCATAACATGATAGACTAACTTATTTCAGCAATATTTTCATTCCATAAATCGCAGTATATTGCAATGGAATTTTCATGCAGATTATCATTGGTTTTTCTCCTGATAATTCTGTTCACAGAAATAGTAATTTTCCATTATCTCCCGGACCTCTGAAAGTCCTAAAAGCCATGGCCATCTTTATATAATTTTTAAATATCGTTTAAAGTCGATTTTACCAATCGATAACTTAGCCACAATATCTCGAAAAGATTGGCCTTTTAGCGACAAACTAATCACTCATTTATGAACAACAACTGTTGAACTTTTCAAATTTGAATTTAAACTATGCTATACATGTTGATTCATTCATAAACACAACCAAAACACATTACGGATAGAAAAAAACTAAAGAATGATAAGTGGCCGGAAACTTTTGAGAACATGCATTTTCTTTTATACTTAATTTTGTCAATTAAATTTATTGATATTTACACATTCTTCTATAAGTAAGTTCCTAACTAATATGTCAATAAAATGTATAAGTATCACTTTGAGATTCCTCTTCATATGGATATATTTACAAATTAACTGAAAAATTTTTGCTGGCCGAAAACTTTTGACCGCCACTGTACATAAATTATTAATGATATTTACATGCTGCAAATGAAACATAAAAATTAATAGTGCAGTATAAAGCAACTGCATTTAAAAACTTGTATTAATTGTACTGTAATTTTCTTACCTGAAATTAGATGAACATTTGAGAAATTATTTGCATTATTTATAATCACTATATAAAAAAAATAATCAATTGTTTGAATTTATATTCATTTTTGACTTTTTAGACAGTTTTTCAATTTTTAACAAAAGCTTAAGTTTTTTGTCCAATGATAACTGCTCAAGATAAATGTATGCAAACGCTCAATTGATATTGATTATGTATTTGACTTTTCTGTAGGTAAAAAAAAAACACTTGAGACATAGTAGCAGGCTAGACAAAATCTGATTCCATCTCTTTATTGCATATTTTGTGAATTCTTTCTGCAGTTAAGGATCCAGATACTAGATACTTCTAAATTATTGTCAACTGCTACATACTCTGCAAATGTAATAACTCTGGAACTTTTAGAAAAGTTTGGAAATTCTATTTCTTTGAAAGGTCTGTTTTTTTTTCATCATTTGCATTACAACTACTCTTTTTAGATGGATGGATAAATCTGGCATGTTGAAAGCATTTTTCTGTTTCAGGTTGTATCCTGCACTGCATATAAATTGTTGATGACCATGTTTAATGTTACGTTATGGCTTTTTTAAAGGTGGATTAAAAATTAAATTTGATCTGAAGCTTTTTTACAAAATTGAGTTTTTAAATTTTCTATTATACCTTAGTTCATTGATTGCACTTGTTCTGTAATATTAGGGAGTAAATATTCATTCTTTATAGAGCTCAGTGTTGGTAGTTTACAATGACTCTGCACATTATCTAGCAGCAACAGAATTTTTCTGCTTTGATAAGAAATTTTTTTATCCAATTCTTTTAACCAGTTGATGCAGATTTGGCACATTATTCATGTTTTAATATTTTCCACATAATCAATAGACAGTATTTTAACTCCTTTGAAGCAGTGTAGCTTAGCTGATTTACCAATAACTAACAATTTTAACTTCACATTTCCATCCATATTGGCACCTGCCATCACAGTTACCCTGCCTTTTCTAAATTTGTTACTTGTGCACATTTCACCTATTAAATGTTAGTCTTATTAGGAAGAAGTTTATAAAGCAACTCTGTTTCATTGGCATTAAACAGGTCTTTCATTGCATAGATAAAAATGAATTTAGGTAGCTTTTTGCAGAATTCATTGCAAACAGTGAGGTCTACAGCACTACCTTCACCATACAGTTTGTGTATGATGTTATTTTGGTGCTTAAAATGTCTCAGCCATCCTACTTTACAGTTGAAATTTTTAATATCCATGAGTAGTGGAAGTTTTTTTCCTTTAGTTGCTGATATAGGTCCACTCAAAAGTATATTTCTTGGCAATTCGTCATTTATCCATAATAGTAAAGATTCCTCTAAATCCTCATGGGTTATTGTTCTTATACATTATCATCCTTTAATAAATCTTTCCTTTTTTCCATAATTTCAGGATGAATTCTTTAATTTTCAAATAAATGGAGAGTATTCTTTTTTTATTTCATATTTTGCATCAGTTTCTGCCTTTCGTTGGCCACATTTTAACTTTTTAATAATTTCCACTTTAGCTTTTAGAGTTAAAAGATATCTAACTTTCAGGGTAAGTCATATTTTATAGAAACAAAATCTTTAACTTTCTCTAAATCACTTTAGCAATAAATAAAACCACTGACTGAAAAATTCGTTCCCTACACTTCAGATAGTGTAGTGATAAAACAGATTTCTCCCATCTTTAACCAGTTATCCACCCTGTGGATTTCTTAGAATGTCATTGGGTTAAATGCTAAAGAAAAAAAAAGATTTAGGAACAAGCACAATGAAAGAAGTGATGGAGGTGTCATTGATGTACAGATGGGGCTCTAAAAAAGCTATCAAATGCATGGGATTACATGTTTACTAGTTAAGAACAAATCTGAAAAAATAAAAGAAAGTTATTTCAAGTAACTCAAGTTTGTGAGAAAGTAAGGGAAAAGGAAAAAATCAAATTTTTGTTAGTTGGAATTAAACTAAGTCAAGAAAATGAGTACAAATAAATGAAAAAATTTGAGGTTATTCTGCTATTGGGAATTTCAGGACTTCGTGTTTAGTTCAAATTAAGTGAAGATTCAATTTATCCTATATATATATATATATATATATATGAAAGGATAAAAATTAACCTCTTTTTAAACTAAAATTTAAAATTCAAAAGTTTAAAATCCAAATTAATATTTTTAACTTTAATTCTGAAGCTTAACGCTATTTTGCCCCTGGTATCTTTCTTTCCCAACCTAACATTTATTACTTTCAGAGATCAATTTTGGAGGCTCCTTAAGATTAAAATTGATGATCTAAGGGCTTTTTTCATCCATTTGTGGCTAGGGCTTCATACGTCACCGACCCAGGAATTGTGCGGGCTCTGAACACATATCAATCAAAATCTAATGAACCAATTAAATTAAATGTTCCTTCCAAATTTACAACTCTGCCCTCTGCTGGAAAATATTACAATCCTCAACATGTTACCCAGAACGCATGCTAAAAACGAGAGACTTTGCAGTTTTGAGGTGCCTGCCTAACCTCCAGCCATGTAAACTTTCGTAATCACCGTAAACGGCTTGGGCAACCTCCGACCAGACTCGCGAATCCATCTGTAAGAAGAGCACCCTAAATAAAAGAGTTTGAACCAACAAGCGGCTCCCGAGTCCAACTTATTATGCCACGATTCATGACACCCCTGAGTCGATATATATATATATGTATAAAGTCATTATTTTAAAAGAAATTTATTCCCAGTTATTGTTTAAAGCTTTGTATATTTTTCTTTTATGTACCAAAAATATTTATATAATTTAAATTGACAAATTACCACATTAAATTTTTCTTTGATTAGGAAATTCCACACACATCTCTTGCAATTTGATGGTGAAGGTGGATGGAGCCTAAAACCTTTAGATACAAATGCTAGACTTTCACTTAGAGAAGAAAAAGAAAAATTGGAAGCCTCTTTGACTGGTGTACCTCAGATGGAGCGTAGATTAAAAGAATTATGCACTCTTTTAGGAGAAGATCCATCAGTGGTGTTAGATTCTGCTCTAATGTCTCCCCCACGTTCTTCTACACCTGTTCCTGATACCTTTTATTCTCCCAAAGGGCATTCTGAATCTACTGATGCATCTTTTGAATCGCCTCTTTCATCATCATCATCAAGTTAATCATCAGATTAATTTATCAATGAAGACATTAAATTTCAAAGGGTATGATTTTTTTTTTTTTTTTTTTTTCAGTGATTAGTCATTTTGCATCATGATACGTGAAGTTTGAATTTTAGTTTTTCATGTTAGAGGTCTGCACGGGCCAGAATTTTCAGGGACGAGCCCAACCCACTGTAGAACTCAAAAGTTCAGCTCTGTCTGTTCTGGCCCGGCAAAATTTCTACTATTTCTAAATAATTCAGAATTTTATCATATAATTAATATTCCTTTAACGAATACTGCATATATATGTATATGGGATGATTTTACAGTGTATTTTACAGGAAATACACATTAGCAACATTCATGATTATTTAGATTTCTAGACTTTTTCAGCATTCAAATAAAGATTCATTAAAAAATTAATATGGTTGAGAATAAAAGAAAAAATAATAAAGTTAAAAACATCATAACTTTTGAAGCTGTATAATAAAAGTAGATTTATGAAAATATTTCTATATCATTTTATTAAATTCCAAATCCAAATTTATTCTCAAATCTGAAGAAGGTACTTTCTGATACATTTTTTAATTCATTTCTTTTCGGAAATGTATAATATTAGCAGGTGTTTTTTATTCAGAAACTATGTAATCAAATGGTGTTATCCATTTTTTTGATACAAGAAATTTCAGAAAATACTGTCAAATTTAGCATTTTGAATAGAATTTCCAGAAGCAACAATATGGGTAGGAAGAAAAAACTGCAATCATTTGACAAGAATCTCTTATATCTGAACAAGATTATATGAGTACCTTATTTACCAAAAATGAAAAACTATTAAATTGCAAATCTCTTTAATAATCAAGCTTATCAATTTTATACTTTTACATTTAAAAATAACTCAAAAAACAGGTCAAATTCCACATTGTTGCAAAATGAATTTTAGAACACCCAAGTATATATCCAAAGATTACATTAACATAAGTTCTTTAATGCTATTAATAATTTTACAGATCAAGTTGTCTGCCCTGCTTCATTTTGAGAGTTAAGCATAGTTCTGACCCGGCTCATCTATATGTAGAAAAAGAATGCAAGCCTGATCTCTGCTTGGGGCGAGTCTGTGTGTAACCCGGGCTTAATATTTTTTTAACAATGTAACCATCCAATGCTGATCTCTACACTGCATGAATTACATTTCTGTATTGATGTTATCAAACTAGAATCGGCTCATCCATAATGCACATTTATACTTATACTCGTTAAAGCCATATTCATTGAAAACAGCTCATATTTTCTCATTTACATGCAAACCTTTATAACATGCTGGTAGGCCCTCTAAAATTTTTTATTGGTCTGGCCCAGCCTGTACACAAAAAAATTTTGCCGGCTTGGCCCTTTGAAAAATTATTCTAATTCTGCTGGCCTGTTAGAAAATTCAGAACCATTCTGCCAGCACTGGCTGGACCCATGCAGACCTCTAGTTGATGTATCCTAATTTTTAAAATGCAGAAATATACATAACTGATACATGTTGTACTCTTATGCATTTGAAACTTTTTAAACAACCACTATAAGCAACCTGATCAACTAAGTCTCTAGTTTTTTAGATATTTTTTTTTTTGAGCAAGTTTTGTTTTAGATATGTGTCGGACGTTCCTCTCAGCCCGCACAACTTTGAAGAAAGTCCGTGGTAGTTATAGCTGCCACCACCGATATTATTAGGTGATATCGGTCACCTACTGTGAGGATTGTGTAAATGAACACTGACGCTGTCAATTAACTGAATTAACAGTTTAGAATATATGTACACAATAAATATGCTATTTACAATTATATGCAGTTACAACTTGGATATAGGTGATCCGGTTCAACATTAAATTAAATACAGTAAAGTTTGGCTGTGTACTGTTCAAATTACACCTTCTCCCTCACACTCAATGCACATTAGATTCACTTTACTGGAGATCAATTTCGAATTTCCCAACACATGGATACTCGGTCTACGCTATCCAGCCCAGACCACTGCACACCAGGATGTCTGTGTCCCTTGCTCTCCAGATACGAACTCTACCCTAGGACCTCTGTCCTGCATTTCTCTAGGTACGAACCCCAGATACGAACTGCCCAAAATCTCAGACAAGACTTGCTCTTCTCAAATCACTGCTTTCCCCAATGTAAACCCCCCTTTGGAGCTTTTCCATGGCACGCATTCCATGTTGCTTTCTTGATTCGTGGAATGTTCCTTATTTGCTCATCATTCACATGCATCACCGACGGATGAACATGCCTCTCAGCAACATTCTTTCTCACCTCACCACCTGCTCATGATCACCTGTCAATTCTGACTTTACAATGAAAGAATGTCACCTTGAAAATTCCAGTACACAGCCGGTACAATACATAAAATATTAAGATAGAGAAATAACAGAAATTCCAATCTGTAGCAGATGTTGTCTCAGAACCTGACACTCCCCACCTTAGTGGAAAATATGCCTTTTAGGGGCTAATTTTCCCCCAAACATCTAGTAATATCACAGAAGAGTTCAATAGTCTCTTTGCAGATTTCTTCATTATGCTTATTACATAGGTATTTCCAGGTGTCTGAATATCCTCTACTGACATCTCTACTGAACCTTGTGCTAATATTATTATTACATAGACAATACACATGCTAATACACTATTATAATTACAAAATTAAAAAATAATTACACATACACAGAAAAAAAAATAAACAAGTGATGACATCCCTTTAAGGTTGTCCACTATTTGGTCATTGATGCTGATGGGCTAGCAACTGGCTGTTCTTCCCAGCTCTTTCTATGTAGCCTAGAAATTGCATCAGCATTCAAATGTGGAGCTCCTGGATGATGAGAAATACTCAGGTTCCAGCGTTGCAGGGCAAGAGCCCATCTAGTGAGTTTGGGGGACCTTGGGGTTGTTTCAGTGAGAAATTTTAATGGATTATGATCTGTTATGATCTCAATTTGAGATCCATAGGTCCACTTTTCAAACTTTCGCAACCCGAAGAGAACACTCAAGCCTCTTTCTCTATACTCAGCCAAGCACGCTGAGCCCCCGACAATTTCTGACTGGCAAAAGCTATCGGTTTAAACTGACCCTTTTCATCTTTTTGAGTAAGACAACATCCTACTGCCAGGTTGGAAGCATCAGCGTGGAGCTGATATTCCCGGCCTACGGTAGGTGTAGCCAAACTCATCACTTTACATAACTCATCTTTAAGAGTATTAAATGCTTCTTCTGCCCTTTTATCCCATGGTACAGTATTTTTAACCTTCCTTTTGGTTAATTTGGTTAACGGTATAGCTATTTCGGCATAATTTGGAATATAAGATCGGTAAAATCCCATTAATCCCAAAGCATATCTAACTTCCTTTTTAGTTTTTGGTCTCTTTAAATCCCTTATTGCTCCTATTTTCTCCTCATCAGGTGCATGCATTCCACCCCCAATTACATGACCTAAAAACTTAGTCAATTTCTCTCCAAATTTACATTTATCCAGCCTAATCATAAAATTTCTCTTTTTCAACTCTTCAATGACAGCCCTAACATGCTCACAATGCTCTTCCCAGGTGTCGGAGAAAATGATGACATCATCAATATATGCTTCCGCATACCTCCGATGACTTTGAAGAGCCTCATTCATATCTTTCTGAAACGTAGCAGCCGTCCCTGATAATCCAAAAGGCATAGTACACCACTGATAAGTTCCATTATGCATTGTAAAAGCTGTCAAATGTTTACACTCCTCAGCCATTTTAATCTACCAATAACCCCTCAATAAATCAATCGAAGATAAATATTTAGCCGCCCCTGCAGTATGCATGATTTCTTGTGAATCTTTCATCAGAAAGGTTAGAACCTGAGTTACCGAATTTAAAGCTCTATAATCTATACAAAGTCTAACAGTTGCATCTTTTTTTGCCATGCAAACAATTGGATGACTAATTTCAGCGTTTGATACTTCGATTAGATTTAATTGTAATAACTCCTGAATCTGCCTATCTACTTCCTCTTTGTAAGCTACCAGTACGCTATATAACTTTGGTTTTTTCCTTGCCACCCCCGGTTTCAGATCAATACGGTGCTCCCCTACTTCAGCTGGTCATACAGGACCCATAAACACCTCTTTATTCTCCCTCAAAATGTATTTTATATCTTCGACTTGACAATTAGACAACCCTTTTATTTTGACCCTCTATCTCGTTCTACTTCCTGATCCCGGTTCAAAATAGGAATTAATCCAACTACTCAAATTCCTCATCACCTTAAAAACCAATATTAACTATATTACATTTAGCAATAAATTCTCTTATTTTATTTTGGTGCACATGCTTCCTACTCTCATCGGCTAACTCAACTATAAACAAATGCTGGTTTCATTTTTCGACGATAGTTGCCGGCCCTTGCCACCTAGAATATAACTTATTAGTTGATTCGGGGATTAACAGTATTACTTTATCGCCTACTTCAAACGTTTTTTCTTTTGACCTTAGGTTATAATGATATGCCATTCTATTTTGTTGCACCTCCGATGATAATTTTTCCTCATTTGCAGCTCTTTCTAAGCATCCCCTAAGTTTATTCAAATACTCATGAATCGGCATAGTATCTAACTGTGCCCCCTTATTTTCTCCTGCCCAGGATGACTTGAGAATCGATAAAGGACCCTCCGGCACTCTACCATATAATAACTGGAAAGGTGCAATTCCCGTCGTAGAATTTGGGACTTCCCTATACGCCCATAATATAAATGGTATTTGTTCATGCTACTTTTTTCCTTCTTCTCTAATAGTGTGATGTAACATACATTTAAGAGTCTGATTAAAATGTTCCACAAGACCGTTAGACTGTGGATACTGTGGGGTCGAAAGTCGTGGACTAGCGCCTAACCTTTTCTTTCTCAAATTCTTTCATTAAGTCGGCAGTGAAATTGGTTCCATTATCACAGGCAATTATATTTGGCAATTATATTTGGGACACAGGCAATTATTATTCCTGTCCTCATAAATATTTGAAGCAACGCATCACATGCAGTTTTAGCAATTAAACTCTTTAGAGGGATCGCATCCGCCCACCTGGTATGTTGATCAATTAAATTTAGTATATACTGATGCCCTTGTGAACTTTTAGGATCAATAGGCCCTATTAAATCAACATTAACTACCTGAAATGGAAGTTCTGGCCACGATACTGGGGAAATAGGAGCTCTATCATTTACTTTAACCCCTCTAGTCAATTGGCACTCTAAACATGACTCACAAAATTGTTTAGTTTCTTTCGCCATCCCCTCCCAATAAAATGAATACCTGATTCTCTAACATTTTCTTGGCTGCATGATGCCCTCCAAATACCGAAGTATGCGCCAATTTTAGGATTTCTTCCCTTCTTATCTTGGGTACTACTAATTGCACTATAGTTTCACCTACCAATTTCTCTTTATGATATAATAAGCCATTTACAATATAATAATTCCCCTTATCCATTTTAGCTAATTCCCAAGCTTTCTCTAACTCTTTACATTCCATTTGGGACTTCTTAAATATATCTGAATTGCTAACAATAGCTTTATTATCTTTCTCCACTTATGTTTTTTCTGTATTCTGACTTTGTAAATTTTCCGATTTCTCTTCTATTGCATAAACATTACAACTATCGCTACTCATACCTTCCTTTTCATGCGAGTTATCAATAATAATTTCTGAATTTTCTAATTCTTGGGGCTCAAGCAATGGCTCCACGCAATTGACACCTGACAACTCACTAATCACCTCGGGATGTAAAATTACTTGCTCATTAATATTATCAGTCACTGCGCAAAGTACCTCCTGAATAATTATATTAGTTTGTCCGAATTGCAGAATAGCTAACGGTAATTTAACCAACGGTGATTTAACTGCTTCACCAAATAACCCTTGTAAATAAATACTACCCGCTCCTTTTAATTTCTCTTCCGGTACCAAATCTTTATGAATAACACTAATTTCACATCCAGAATCAACCAATCCCTTTGCTTTTTGCCCATTTACACTAACTTCAATTTTCTCAAGTTTATTTAATTTCTCACCAATAACATTAGTTCTCTGTTTGGCCTTTGCAGATATTCTCGCCACTATAGCTCCATTAGGTAACTCTTTGTCTCCTTTTGCAACAATCTTATGTACACCCGCCTTCTGGTCTCACACTTTATTACCATTATTATTTCCCTCATTACCCACTTTATTACAAAAATGTTGGTAATGACCTCTCAAACCACATTTAAAGCATTTGGGAGCTGAAGCATCACTAGGTTTCTTAAATCAATTTTCCTATCCGAAAAAGAATTAGTCTCTTTACTCCCGTTTTGCCTCCAATTACCACTAACTTTACTATCCTCCCTCTGTCTCATTTTTTCATTGTTTACATACCTGTCTTTACCTTTAAAACCTTTATACATAACTGCATAAGGCTTATTTTTATGGTCAAAATAATGGTCACATTCTTCAGCAATTTTAGAAGCTTCTAACCATTTACCCTAGTGAGTTAACCCAATACATGATGCAATATCCTTATCTAACGTACTTACTAACTTATCAGTAACTATTAACTGGTTGACCTTTTCACAAGAGTCAGCACCTCTAATCTTACAATAATTTTCCCATGTCGCTATTAAACGCGATACAAATAATACATGAGTTTCATTCTGGTTTCTCCTAGCCTTCTTAAAATTTTCCAAACACGCCTTCGGTGTCGGCTCATGTTCCCTTAGGACTAACTCCTTTAATTCCTCATAATTCTCCATTTGTTCCCTGGTCGTATAAATTAACAAATTATCCGCCTTATCTCCTAACATATTTAGTAGAATTTCGGCCTGCTGGTTTTCCGGTACATTTTTAGTTTTGAATGCCCTTTCTAAACTGTTAAAAAATAAATTCCATCCCTCAGTCCCTTCTGGTACTTTGATAGACAGAGTTTTAACACTTTTGATCAATTTTTCTATGTTACTTTCATTACTAGATTCCCTAGACCCATTAAAGTTATTGGTCGATCCTTAAACCCTTAGCCTCTCCATTTCTAATTCATGTTCCATCCTTAATCTTTCAACCCTCTCTTCTCTTTCTAACTTTTCACGTTCTAACATTTCCTGTTTTTCTAACCTTTTGCGTTCTAATTTTTCCTGTTTTTCTAATTTTTCGTGTTCTAAACGTTCCATAACAATAGCGGTAGATAATTCCATAATAATCCCTTCGTCATACTCATCACTGTCCATTATCTTTTTTGTAAGCTGAATTCTGGTATCATCTTCTGTGAATTCAACACCCAATTCTTTGACTATCACCTGAAGATCCACCTTTTTTAGTGTCAATAAGAAAGCCGTACTTTCTCCGATTGTTATGACCACCCTACAATATAATAATATTTACACCTACCAAATTAATATTTCCTAAATTTCTAACTTAGTACAGTAATATCTCCACTTATTATACTAATTAATACCCTTCAGCTGATCAATGTATTTCATTTCTAATTAACCTATTGTGTACTCTTATTTTCCTCAACCATTGATATCACACAATTTACTTCCAATAAAACAAAAGGTAAAACAGTAATTTCAATATGACTATTATGCAATATAGATTCCAATTTATACACTTAGATAATAACATACAATTTACATAATAATACTGATACGTTGAAATTGAATAAAAGTATTGATGTCAATCAAAAAATCCACATAAAGAAAAATGGTATAACTTGTATATATAAAATTCTACAATTATCCTCACTAAAATGTTTCCAAATTCAATACTGGTTCTCACACTTAATACAAATATACTCAAGATCTTCACTTTTATTTTTCCTCATTATGGCCCTCTTTTGAGCCTTTTTTTTTTCTCTGTGAGCCTTTTTTTCCCCACTAATTCTGGCCAATTAAAATTCTAAGCAAATGTTGTTATCACCTCTTCAAACTTAAACAATATTGCTTCATTTAAATATTACTTTAACAATAATTTAAATTTAAGTAAATTTAATTATTCCTTCCAACTACTATTGACACGATGCATTAATTTTGTTCACTACCATTATTAGAAAAAAAATATATATAGAAAATCAATATTAGCTCAAGTTGTTATGACCTTTCCTTAAAACAGTAGCAAATATGGTTATTAATACTTCCTACCTATCTGAACCTAATTATTTAATTGCACATAAATTATCTAGACAATTTACTTAAATTACTATTAATTATACTACAACACAAATTGGTTCGAGATGTCAGCAGAAGAAAATGATCAAAACTTCTTACTTTTTACTTTATCTGCTGGGGTACTCTTCTATTCACCGGTGGTTCCACAATTTGATGACAATATGGCACAACACTTAGTTCAGTTCTCTCTAATAAAGATATGGCACAACACTTTAGTTCCGCTCGACACTTGATTTTTATTTCTCTAAAATTCCACTCGACGATCCGGCATTACCACGCAAGAATTCCACTGGGTACTCCGGTACTAACACACTGCAACACGGTTCACTGGTAACTGGTCTCAGACGATTCTATCCCGACACTGCCATCAATTTGTCAGACGTTCCTCTCAGCCTGCACAACTTTGAAGAAAGTCCGTGGTAGTTATAGCTGCCACCACTGATATTATTAGGTGATATCGGTCACCCACTGTGAGGATTGTGTAAATGAACACTGACGCTGTCAATTAACTGAATTATCAGTTTATTTAAAATATATGTACACAATAAATATGCTATTTACAATTATATACAGTTACAACTCGGATATAGGTGATCCAGTTCAACATTAAATTAAATACAGTAAAAATTGGCTATGTACTGCTCAAATTACACCTTCTCCTTCACACTCAATGCACGTTAGATTCACTTTACCAGAGATCAATTTTGAATCTCCCAACACATGGATACTCGGTCTATGCTATCAGGCTCAGAGAACTACACACCAGGACGTCTGTGTCCCTTGCTCTCCAGATACGAACTCTACACTAGGACCTCTGTCCTGCATTTCTCTTGGTACGAACCCCAGATACGATCTGCCCAAAATCTCAGACAAGACTTGTCTTTCTCAAATCACTGCTTTCCCCAATGTAAACCCCCCTTTGGAAATTCTCCATGGCATGCATTCCACGTTGCTTTCTTGATTCGTGGAATGTTCCTTATTTGCTCATCATTCACACACATCACTGACAGATGAACACGCCTCTCAGCAATATTCTTTCTCTCACCTCACTGCCTGCACATGATCACCTGTCAATTCTGACTTTACAAAGAAAGAATGTCACCTTAAAAATTTCAGTACACAGCCGGTACAATACATAAAATATTAAGATAGAGAAATAACAGAAATTCCGATCTGTAGCAGATGTTGTCTTAGAACCTGACAATGTTTTTTAAAAGTTTATTTCATGAAACAAAATTTATTTTATAGTACATTTTGGAATAACCAAAATCATGATCCAAAGTTAAATTTACTATGAAATATTTTGTTAAAAAAATTCTTATTGCTATTTTTTACTTTATTTATATTGTCATAAACTTTTAATTATTCTTAAATGTTCATTCCCAAGACTTAAATTTGATTGTTGGTCAACTCCTTGGCCTCACATCTATCTAATGTTTGAGTAAAATATAGAAAAAATTAACATAAATATCCTTTATATGATTAAATTTATTGTATGTTCTGTATTATCCAAAAAAGTCCCTGTTAATTCTGAAGTATATTATAACATCTGTTCTATGTATGCTCCACTCTCGGAATACTTAAATATTTCATTAATTCATACATTAGAAGCTAGAAGAAAGAATGCACTAAAATAACAATATAAATCTTTCTATTTGTCTCTGGAGTGTGTTTTGTATCGATATATTTCATGACTACTAAGTATGAAAAAAAAATATGGTGACTCTTACACCATGGAAATGGTTTCACATGATCGGGTAAGTTTTATATTAGAGAAAATTGTCTCTTGAAGGAAAAGAGTGTCAATGTAAAATGATGTAGAAATGATGAAAATTATTTAAAAGTGGGGACTATCCATAAAAAACATCTATTTTACTGAAAAAAAAAGGGTCAAGCTCAGATATATCTTTAAAAGTGAATGTGTGAATTTTATCTCTTTTAATTAAAAAAATTTAATATATTATTTTGGTCCTTTTTTCAGCTCTGATATAGCATTTCATTTGTATTAGTAAATAAACTAGAGATATGTATTATTTTCATAATGTTTTGTCACTCTGTCCTGAAAGTTGAACATGGGTTTAAGTGTGCCGTGAAGTGAAAAGATCTCGCAACACTGACTTAAAGTTTCAAATCCTATTCATTGTCAATCTAACATTATTTGCAAATAACAAATAATCAACTCTCTCCCATTAATGTAGAATAAAAAGAATGCCAAATGATATTGATACAAAAAGTGTGCTTGTAATCTTTTGAAGGCTCATCATTTGTACCTTAACGTATTTTTTTAAATACAAATGCTTTAATAAAATCTAAATATTAATTTAAAACTTTGAAAATAAACAAAAATAATTTTCCTTTTTTCAAAAAGTTCCATGAGTTTTTGTTAAACTCAAGAAATCATTAGACATACATGAAGCAAATTGAATATGGATCAATTACAATTAACCATGCTATTTATAATTTTATATTTTTGTCAGTTACATATGTAAATGCTTTTTTTTTCTTTTTTATTTCTCAAAAATTAATTTTAAAAAGTTGTTTGTCATTAATTATTGTTGTTAATAAGGAAAAAAGGGCTGTTAGGAGGCTGTTAATAGGAAAAGTAAAAAAGAGCACCAGAATGATTATAAAAATTCTATATTACAATTTTTAATTATCACAAAAATGTATTATTTTTGTTTAAATTTGAATAACAGGGTTGAGATTCTCTGATACGGTTGTAAAGTTACTAAGGCAAGTGTACCAGTTTAAAAGTCCGACTTGCATCTGATCTCCTCTAGTTCTTGACATTACTGTAAACAGTTGAAAGATAATGTTTATTTTAAGTAGCTGTTTCAACAAATAAATGAAAAGGAATCTGTTTCAAACTTTCAGCCTAATATATAGTAAATTTTAGCCTCTACAATTTTTTAAGTGATTCTTAATGCAATATTGTATGTGAGTTTTAGAATTTTTTGTTATTTATGAAATGATTCTGATTACAATATTTTTCACCATTTTAGTGAACTTTGGTCCCAGCTATTTTCAAACATTTAGCAATTTTTACTGTTTTTTTAAAACTCTGTAGCTTCCCCCCCCCCTACTTTTGAGAAAAAGGGTTAAATTTCAAATTTTAGTCTAACATAATAAATTTTAACCTTCATAATTTTTTTATTTTAGATTTTATGCATATTTATTGCAATTTTTTAACTTTTTTTTTATATTTAAAGTAATTCAGTTTTAAACTATTAGCATAATTAAATTTTTTCCAATGCAATTTTTGAATATTAGCAATTTTTATACCACTCCTGAAAATTTTTTTATTGTTTTTATTCATTACAGTAAATTTTCGTCCCTGTGATTTTTGAATATTTAGCAATTTTTCAAAGTCCTTTGCCCGTTTCTTGACATTTAAAAAAGGAATTCTGTTTCATACTTTAGCCTATTGTATAGTAAATTTTGTAGTGTATGATTTTTTTATTTTATTTTAGAGATTTATAATGAAATATTCAATGCAATTTTTATTGATTTTCAGCAATTTATTGCATTTTGCATCCATTTTTGTCAGTTATGAAAGATTATCGGTTACAATGTTTTATCCCATTGTAGTAAATTTCTGTCTCATCAGTTTTTAATGAGATTTTTAAGCTATTTGTTAAGTTCTATGGGTTTTTTTTTTTTTTTTTTGACAATCATCTACAGAATTTAGTCTCAAACTTTTAGTAAATATTCTCCTTGATTTTTCATTTTCCGCAATTTTTTCCTATTTTACTATGATTTTCTGACATTTTTTAAAAGAATTTTGTTCCAAAGTTTTAACCTTTTTACAATTTTTCTTTCAAATTTTAACTTATTATAGTGAATTTTCTCTCCTCATTTACAGTTTTAGTTTATGAAACAGAATTTGGTTTCAAACTTTTAGCCTAAAATAATATATTTTTTCTGGTGCAATTTTTGATTATTCAGCATTTTCTATCATGATTTTTTTTTCATATTTCATGGAATAGGAATTTGATAAATTTCTTTCTGAATACAGTAAATTTTGTTCTTTATGATTTTTGAAGTTTTTGCAATTTTTACTGTCCACAAATTTTTTTTTTTTGACATTTGATTTTTTGACCTAATATGATAAATGCTGTCCTTTTCATTAAAGTTTATTCAATTTCGTACTGAATTTTTTTTAAAATGCAAATTTGTTAGGGAATTTTTAGAATTTTTTTCAAGTTCTGCTAGAGTTTTTCAGCAGGCAACAAAGAAATCATGTTTTAATCTTTTAGACTAATACAATAATTTTTATTCTTTGAAATTTTAGATATTTTAGTGCTTTTATCTCTGATTCACTGATTGTTTTTCTCACATTAGTAAAAGAAATCAGATTTTTAATATCCTAGTCAATTATAGCAATTTTTATTCTCTTTTCAATGAAATTTATTCAAAATTCAAACAATGATTTTTAATTTTTTTGTGATTTTAATTTTTTTTACATTTTTTATGAGCTCAGATATCCCTGGGTAGATCTTTCCTTGTTCTTTTATTTATTGAAAATTCTGTTAATAAACCTAAGTAGAATCTAATTTTCTTTTCTTTTCAGATTCACAGTATTATTCAAGATGTATCCTGCATTAGTAAAGAAAGCAACTTTTTTGTGTACTTTTTAAGTTTCTATCTGTGAAAACTTGTTTTTGTTCACAGCTGTGTTAAAAAATATTAAGTAAAATCCTAAGATGTCACTTTCAGTCTGTGCTGCGTAAAACTCTAAATTTGCTAATAATGAACATTTTATAATTTACTCTCTATAAATTTCTATAGACAGTTAGTATATTTTGTCAATTTTTGTACATTATATGCAGTATACAGAATGTAAGAAATTCACTATGCAGTTACAATAAACTGAAATAAGATGTTCATAAAAAAATAAGTAGAAGTTTTTTTGGCTATTGAAAATTATTTTTCTTTAAATAAAATGATATATCAAGTTTTAAAATAAGTTATTTTGACCTAAAGAGCTAATTTTTCAATTAATACAGTTCTTGAAGGGTATTTTTTATGGTTATTGATTCATATCATTTAAGTAAAATCACCATTATTTAGACTAATATTTCCTCATAATTTAGATATACAAAAATCTGGATAATTAGGTCGATTAAGAAAATAATAAATATTTCTCCAAAATATCTCTTTTTTAAAAAAGCTAGGCATTGTACTCAATATTAGGCTTACCTGTAATGTGATCTGTTTATTAAAACTCAATAACGATATATATATATATATATATATATATATACATATTTAGATATGTCCAATAAAGTTAATTGTTTTGCAATAGTAGTTGATAAAAGCCAACTTGTACAAATGTAGACTTTTAAATTCTAATTTAATGTAAATTTTAACATCGTTATAAGTAGGAAATTGAAGGAAATTATTTTTTTTTATTAAATGCAATTTTTTATCTCCTCCATAATAATCTAGGTAATGGGAATTTTATTGTCTTTGCTAAAAGCAAAATTCGTTATTGGAATTTGTGCTCTGTTATTAATTTTGCATAATTGAACTCAAATTTCATCCTTTAATGATATGAATTCATTGAATCTTTCTAATATTTTAAAATACTATTACTTAATAGTAATCTATTATGCATCTCAATTGCAAGTGAATTATTATAATTAGATTTATTTGCCACCCATATAATTTTTTAAAGATTTTTCAATAATGTGTAATTTAATCTGATAAAACAAAATAAATTTTGCTTCTAGAATGAAAAATAGCAGGGAGATATTTTTAAAACTTACAACTATATTTTTGTTTCTTTCCTGTGATACTGCTGCAGCATCCAACATAAGTCTGCATTAATAAAAATCTAGTTTTCATGTGTATGGACAATGATTAAAAGTTTTTAAATTTCTTGAATTTCTATGAACAATTTTATTAGAGTGGGAATGTTTCTGATTCCCCTATATCATATGAACTGTGAGGGACATTTTTATATTTAAACAAATTTTCAGCATGTGGATAATATTTTATACCATTACATAAAAATTTATTTTGTTTTGCAATATGTACTTAATGTTCAGTTACATGTGTGCAATATATATAATTTATGAGCCTTTATAATATATATTTCTAAAAATTTCTTTTTAAATATAAAGTGAGTTTTAAGTAATTCTTTCAACTTGAATGTTTGCCTGTATTCTTTGATGTTATTATATATCTCTTGCATGTTAAAAAAACACCTGGATATCTTGCTAAAACTTTGCTACTTCACTATTAAATTGCAGATTGTTTCTTTTTTTTAATGCATATGGTTTTAAGAAACATTTTTCTAAAGATAATGATTTATTTACAGAATAATAAAAAATAGGAAGATTATTTAAATTGCCTACAATAAATTTGTTCTCTTAGTTATTTAACAAAGTTTATTTCATATTCAACTTCTAATTCTGAAAATAATGATAGCTGCCATGAAATGGATAAATTAATTTTATAAAAAGTTGTTTCATAGACTCTTGTATAAGTATATCATATTTGAACTTTCATTGTCATTAGTTATTTTGTTGCAATTTGAATGTAATTATGAAATATACTTTGGAAAATTGTTCTGTGAGCTAATGTATTCTTATTCAATTTCAATGTAAAGTTCCATTGATAGAATTTTTGCAGCTATTTTTAAAATAATAATAATAATGTGGACTAATGCAGGATTGAAAAAATTATTTTGTGCCATACAAATTACTTTGCTTCTTTTTGTTTTATTAAAAGTTTCTTTTAATTATATATAAACACAAAATCACTAATATATTCTTCTGATATTTTATTGCCAACAGTAATGTACTTCTATCATTTAAATTTATATGGCATTGTTTATTATGTTTTATTTCTATCTACAGTAAGAAGTTAATAATTAATCTATGTTAATATAACTGTGAAAGAATATCTAGTTATGTGCAGACCAGACAATGCACTTTCTACCATAAACCATTCTGAAACTATAATTGTTGCTTTATTATAGTTTTTGTTCATTTTTATAAACATTCAAAACACCTTTTCACATTTAATTATTTATAATGTTTCCTGCCATATGTGCAACTTTTGAGCAGCTAAAATATTTAACAAACATTTATTTTCATTCTGGGACAGTGAAAGATTATTTTGTAACTCATTAGTATTTTAATAAATGCTTCTTATTAAATGTTTTAACTCTTTTGAGAATTTATTTAATAATGGAAGGAAATAGTCTCCATATTTCATACATTCCTTCCCTAAATATCTTATTTGTTTATTTTATTGTTTGTTCTTAATATATGAGACTGTGTAAAATAATGAGTATGTATTTTCTAAACACAGTAAACATATATTTCATTTTGTTGTTAAGTGCTTATGACTTATTGAACGAACTTATATTATTGCAAATTTTATTACTGTTATTGTTGTTTTAGATTCAATGTGCAAGCTTTCTTTTTATATATGTGTAAATTTTACACCAGAAAACTGTGAAAAAAAAAAAAAAAAAACAATACTTTGAAGTTTTAAAACCTTGTTTTGCTGTCATCTTAGTTTCAAAAAGAAATTACAACTAGGAATTGTGTATAGAAAAAACATTTATTGAATACAGCAATAAGTGTTTGTATTTTTCAATACATATATTTATTTTGTAATTTATATTTTGTCATTTTTATGAGCTGTACATTGTACTAAATAAACAACTCTTATTTATATACATATGTATGTATTGGTAGTCCTTTTTTCACTTGATCTGCTGAATTATTATTCCTGTTTCTAAGGTCAAATCCAAATTACTTAACCTTTAATTTTAAATGCCCATTTTCCAAAACAATATCTTTTCATATTTAAACATGAATTCCTGCTTATAATAAATATTTCTAGACATTAATACTTTCAAATGCTAAAAAATGTTATTTTCCATAATTTTGTTTTAATCAGTCAAATAGCAAAATCAATTTGTTTAAACATTTTGTATAAGAAATGGTTGAATTATTCTTCTAAAATCTATGATATTGCTGTCTATTTAACAAAATATAATTTTTTAAGAAAGATTGTTTTAATTGATGAAATAATGAGTCAAACCTTGACAAATACAGTTTATATTGCTAACTAAGTTTTTTCATCTAATGACTAGGTTATTTAATGTCTTTTTTGTGCAAATATTGATTTAAGAAATGAGTACAATCTCCATCCCTACCTCTGCTTGTGTATGTCAAGCAGATATTCCTCTTTTGTACTTTTGATGGAAGATTCAAGATTAAAAGGCATTTTCCATCTAATACACAGAAAATGCTTTCTTTCTTCTCTACCAGTTGATATGCATGACTCATGGTTAGTATAAGGAGAGAGGGGGGGAAGTTTCAGTAAAACAATAACTCATTTGGAGATAAGGGTTAGTCATTAAACTGTTTACAATTATTTTTCTTTAGAAAATTCAATTTCCAGTTTTTATAGAATTTCAGTGCATGGGTGATTCTGTTCCAAAATTCATAAAAAATTGACTGTCAATGTAAAAATCCAGACATAAAAAAAATTCATCAAAATTTCACTAATAAAAATCCATTTTCTCAGTCATTCATAGAAAAAAAAGTAGTCAAAGGATTGCAGAAAAATGTAAATTTCATCAAAATATTGCAAAAAAAAAAAAAAAAAAAACCCTGCACATTTTGTCAAAGGATGGTAGAAAAATTGCAAATTTTGTGAAAGGATAGTGAGAAAAACTTAATTTTTGTCGAATGATCTTGGAAAAAATTCTATTTTCCCAAAGAATTGCAGAACCCCCCCCCCCCCCCCCCCAAAAAAAAAAAAAGAAAATTGTCAAGGGATTACCCAAAAAAAAGGACTTTCATCATATAATTGCACAAAACATGCAATTTTTGCCAAATGATCACTAGAATTAAAGTACCTTAGAAAAATGTATTCAATTTTGTGATTTGGGAGAAGGGAGTAATTAGGATTTTTATTGAATAAAAACTAAAATGTTAAATTTGTGATATCATTTGAATGCTGTCATAATTCTTTTAAATGCACTCTTCAACTTCCATTTAATTTATTAGCAAATATTTTAACTGTGATTAATTGCAAGGACGCATTGTAGCAGTTGCAGAAAATTAAAGGAGTGGTCAGGGGGGTCATGACATCCTCCTGGATAAAAAAATTTTTCTAAAACATATTTTATAAATGAAATTCTTTCAAAGGAGGTGAGGTGATAAGTGCCATTTTTCGCTCATCAGCACCTAGATGCGACATATATTTTTTTCATTAGTATACCTCATAAGAAGTTAGAAAATAATAATAGTATATTGAATGAAAGTTTAATTATTGATGGTAAAATAAAATATAAATTTAAGTAAATATTATGTATATTAATGAACATAAACACTATTGTCATTAGTTTTAATCCATATAATCAATAGTACAACAACAAGTGCAAGTTTAAGATGAATGGAGCTTAAGAATATTATTTCAATATATGAAATATCGGAAATAATAATAGGAAAAATAATCATACAGTTTCAGACCCCTTGGACAATGTGTTTTAGATTATTTTCCTTATTGATTGCTTCACCAGAATCATTACTGGACCATCCAGCAGCCACGTCTTGTAGAATATGAACACATTCAATATTTGGTTTTTTAAAATTTTTGTTGAGTTATGGCACAAAAAAGCCAGAAACCAGAATATGAAAGATGCACCCAGCACTCTGTGACATTTGCGCTTACTGTTATACTGGCAGTACCATTATGTTATGTTGTTTCAATGTGTTTTTATCCAAATATTATAGATTTTAGAATTGTTTGCTGAACAATTAAATTTTGGTTACAAGAGGTACCTCTTAGCATCCTCTGTTGAAAACTGTTACACTGCTTATTTAAGAATCTTGGTATTTCATGTTCAATATCCATTTCACACAGAAGTTTCAAACAATTTCGGTAAAATCTATCAATACTCCCAACATCATTTGGCTTCAGCCACTCTCTGATATTACATGAATATTTTTTTAATGTATTTGTAAGTATGTTAGCGTAATTGTTCTTTGAATCTGCAAAGTATGGGCAGAAGACATCTAAAATGTAATTTGAAGTAGTGATGAACACCGTACACTTAACGAAAGGTCTTCCTTTGTGTAACCAGAAAGAATGTCACTGAAAGGTTTAGTTCACACTTTTCTGGATATAAATGTACGTGCTACCGAAAGCAATCATCGCTGTGTCATTTTCGTCATCCAGAATAAACAATCTTCCTGCTGAAGGCCTCATATTTTTTAATAACTTGTGTTCTGGTGATGTGCTCCATTCTAAGGTGTTTTGGAACAATGTTCTGAATCAAAGCCTGGTTTTCATATTTTACATAAGATATTATTTTTCTTATATTGAATAATGTGGGCAGAACACCATGAAAGAGACCAACTCTAAGTTTTACAAGTAAAGTACGAGAAAGCAAGTACGAGATGACCTCTTTTTTGAGGAATGTATTTTGGACTTTACTAGTTTTACTAGCTTTTGGAAAAGTGCCCCAGTGTAACAAAATCGAGGCCTTCTTTGCTACATTTTTAATATTGTTTAAAATACTTTCATGCATCGTATTTCATACATCGATGTATTCCCACTTACAGGATTTAAATCTCGCAGAGTCAATTTACCGATCAAGTAATATGAGTTTTACAGCATAGTTTTCCCGACAAAATATAGATTCTAGTTTCTACAAAGCCTTACTGCTTTGTAGTGTTAGAGCACTTGTTAGAACCACTCTGAAAATCTCAGTTTTTCGAACATCTAAGTATCAGTACAATATTTCTGTTAGAACAGATCTGAAAAGTTTTCTGCCATACTTTACAACAATGAAATTGACATCCAAGCATTATTTATTAGTAATTTCTTTAATAAATATTTACAAAAAAAATGTTAGAAAACAACATTAACATCTGAACAAGTTAAGACTTTTTGAGTCGGCAAAGCAAATTTGAATGTGCTACGTTAGTAGTGTATTTGATTCTCTCGCACAATACATTTTTTTCTTTAATAGGTAAAAGCGCATACTGAACCAAAATAAAATAATGCTCATATAAAAGCTTATAAATATAACCATTGCATGTCAAAATTAATTTGGTACATTGAGTACTTCTTAAAAAAAATTAATTCAAAGATGCAAAAAACATCAAACATGCAGAAAAAAGCCAAAACACTCTACTTTCGGGCTATAATCACCATGACTTACTATTTTATTTATCACATAAAACTTTTATTAAACAAAAATACATATTTTTAACTATACACAGTCTCTGAACAATCATCCGAGTTAAAAACTTTTTTCGGGTATATGATGGGTGAAAAATAGCCCTTATCAACCCCACTTCCTTTACCCCTTGCTTAGCAATGAGAAACTTTGACACTTTAAAGCTCTACTTAATTAAAAAGTAAGTAATTTTTGACACATCCAGGGAGTCATTTTCAATCTCAGATGCAAGACGTTTGCAAGTGCACTTATTCAGAACAAATATGTTTGATTAGCGTTTTTCATTTCTTGATAGAGGCAAAGAAACTTTTGGGAAATCTACGTAAAATATAGGGTTTTAAACTGAATTTCTCATTGCAACAGGAAATTGTTTGCTTATGATGGCATTTTGGAATTGGCACGTCATTAATCGACTTTAAATTTTTAATTTTTGATTGATTCTTTGTTTTTATAAGAAAATGGGAATTTCTTCAATTTTTTAGTATCTAATAAAATGTCTAAATTTTATATTTTTACAAATTTTAATATTTTTTTTATGAATGAAAATGAATTCTAAAAAGTATCAGAAAAGTAATTCTTTTGAATATGGAAACAGCCATCTATATAACAATTTCTCATTATGTGATGTGAAATCAACCCCCCTGTCCCTTAAAAAATGAACCATGACCCCCCCCCCTTCTAAATGGACAGATCCGCCCTTGCATTGCAGGTTAGAGTAGAGAGGGATGGGACATTGAGGGGGGGAGGTGTACGTATGCAATAATTCTTAAAATAATCTATTTTTTTAATTTACCACTCTTCCACCAGATGGAATAATCATTTTCTTATACTTGTTGCTATAAATCTTTTTGGTTCCAAGCAACTATGAGTTTGTGACTTAAAAAGACTATTTTACAATATCAAAAGTATGAATTACTCCAATTTTTAATATACATTTTCAGTCTCATTCTTTGTTGCTAACTTAATTGTTTTTAATATTTTGTAATAATATGCAATATGCAATAATATGCTTTTTATAAATGAAAAGTTAAGTTAAATTAAAAAACCCCACGCTTATTTTAATAACCAATTTATTTTTATATTCAAAGGCAGGGGTACACAAGCTTTTCAAGAGAAGGGCCACATCAATAATCGGGTAAAAAATATAGTTTCAGAGGGTAGTGGTCAGTTACCCCTTTAAGAACCTTACTTGAAACATATCAAGTGATAATTTAATTGAACTGTAGTAAAGGCTTTAAAGCTTTCAATGAAAATTAATCATTTTTACTTTCATATACATTGTTTTTCAGTTAGCTTTTAAAGTTATGTTGAATTACGCTTTCCTTTTCGTCTTTAATTTCACTCAGAATTTTACAAAACACAATGTTATTGTTAATTAAAATTATTATACTATAACCTACCTTTAAGTATTGAAAGTAAACCCCCCTTAAACACACAAGAAATTCTAAGGATTTTAAAAAGAGCTTATATGTGAGTGGTTCCACAATTATGTCCCTAGAGTATATACAATATTTGTACTGTGATGGTTGATATGGAATGTCGAAGTCCGAAGTCTTAGATGCCTATATTTTCATTTCAGGACCGTAGCTGCTATATTAACAAATTTTTGGAGGGAGAAGAGAAAGAGGGGGGGGAGGTGCAAAAGGCTGGTTTGGAGCTTATAGGGCTAGATTTGTGATAGTGGATGAGACATAGCTACTGTCGTTTGGATTCGGAATCATAGTGATGTAGGTATGTGTCATCCATTGTCCCAAATCTGGCCCCATATGCTCCAAACCAGCTTTTCCTTCTCGCCCCTTCCCTTTAAAAAATCCCTCAAAAAATAGGTCTTTAAAACTGCACTCATACCTCCAAAAAAATGTTAATATAGCAGATACGGTTTCTGAAATCGAGCATGTAGGCACCACAGTAACCATCGCAATACAAATATTTTATATACACTAGGGACAATAAATATTGAACCATCCATGTAATTGGGAGGATATTTTGAAGAGGAGGGCTTATAAATGACACTTTTCAAAAAAAAGGAAAACTGCAAATATAGTGGAGGCGGAAGTAGCATTTGAAGGGGGCTTACTTTTGGTACTTTATGGTATTTTATTTTTTAATGGATGTTTTGATCCCCATCTCGCGATATAGATGGTAAATTGTGGTAAAACATTTATGAGACTAGAGTAGAAAATTTTCGTACAATTTTCTTTTCAGATCCTAAAAAAGAGTTAAAAATTATTCCTGTTGAATAATATGTGTGTGCTTATAACAATATTGTGATAAAATTGTTTAGAAAGTAGTATGCTAAAAATAATAATTCATAAACATGTACTAGTACCGATTTTCATATATGGGGCATAATTGCTGAAACTCAGCAGAGCTTTTAAATAGGATAAAGTAAATCAACTAGCATATACATAGATAGAGTGTGTCTCCTCTTACACTTATCCTATAGCCAAATCCTAACGCGCCATCTTTAGAAGTACAATTTCAACATTAAAATTTTTTATAATGTTGTTTTTCAATATATCAAAAGTCATTTACATCAAAATATTTATTTATTTTTCTTACAAAGTTTAGACTTTTATGTAGCCTTTTGTTCTTATAAGTTAGTTTAAAAACAAGACCGTGCCTTTTTAGTGCTTGCGAGTTGGTAAAATTCTACGCAGCATATAAGTAGTTAAATTCTTGTTGTAGAAATATAGAATTTTTACTTTTTTATATCTTGATGAAGATATGATGAAGAAAGTTTTTGAAATGTAACTCTAATCCAAACGTTTTAGTAACTTCAAAACAAAACACAAACAAAAGAACTGTTTTGAAATAACTGATTTTTGATATATTGAAAACAACGTTTGAGATTTTTTTGCAGATGAGAATCATACGCTGTTATTAAAATGACAAATAAAACATACAAGCACACACACGCACATATATATATATATAACTGTGTGTGTGCGAATGTGTGCTTGTGTGTTTTATTTATCCTTTAATCTGATTGGGAGCCCATATAAGCACAGGGCCTGAGAGCATTGCATTTACCATACTCCTGTGACTGATCTACTTCAAAAAAGATCCATAAATGGAGGTGTACGTATATCTATTAACAATTTTTACCTGATGATGAAGAAATCAGTCAATTTTATTTATAGGTTTTATTGGTTTATCCTTGTTAAATTATAAATTACAATAGTTTATTCTTTTCACTCTTTTGAATGCAGTGGTGCAGCCAAGGGGGTGGTTTTGGGGTTAAAACCCCTCCCAGAGCTAAAAAAGATTGCTATAATTGCCACTTATATGAATGAAAACCAAACTTAATATTTAAACGCTTTAGTGTACTCTGGAATCTGCCGTTTTGTTGAATCAAATTTCATTTATAAACTGGTTCATTTAAACAGCAAAAATTCTACTTAAATTTGTGAAAGTGCATATTTTAATATTTTTTTTAGGATTAGTTAGGTAAAAATTGATTATTTGAACTAAATGACTTTTCTGAGACATTATGCTAAAAGAATAATGATTTCCTGCCATATAGATGCTCTTTGAGTTTAAGTATTATATATTGATTATTCTAATTAGTACTGATTCTATTAACCGGTGATTCAAATAACCGGCAAATACCTTTATCAGAAACTCAATCCCCCCCCCCCCCTAGAACTGAATTCTGGCTGTGCCACTGTTTGAATGAATTAATGATTTAAAAAGGGCAATTCAGCACAAAAAGATTTGAATTACGTTCTTTAAGAGCCCACAATAGTCACAGAAAAAGTACGCAAAAAGACCCGGATGATTATGTAAAGTCTATGGGAGCGTTCTTTTCTAATATCTCGCTCAAATTTTAATATTTTTACATGATTTTTTTTGCATAGGCTAGCTTAGAACGATCTACAACCGGGCTAGTTTTTACTTTTTCGATTTTGCTCATATATTTTTTATATTATGATAGTTTCAATTTCAGAACCGGTTTAAACCGGTTTTGAAAGTTAAAATATTTTTTAAAAAAAAATCTGAAACCAAAATCGAAAAAGTAAAAACTAGCCCGGTTGTAGATCGTCCTAAGCTAGCCTATGCAAAAAAATCATGTAAAAACATTAAAATTTGAGCGAGATATTAGAAAAGAATGCTCCCATAGACTTTACATAATCATCCGGGTCTTTTTGCGTACTTTTTCTGTGACTATTGTGGGCTCTTAATGGCAAAAAATTGACTGAGGTAATAAATGGTAATGAAGACATTTGTCTGTTTAGTTTATTTGCAGATTTTATTGGTTTTTCTCTGTCACACTATAAATTTATAATAATTTTTCCAGTATTTCGAAAAGTCAATAATCTGCCAAAGACCGATGTGTGAAAAAAAATATGAATTCTGTTCTTTGCTAACAAAAAATGGGGTTGTGTTTTTTAGCTTAACATTTGAATTATATAATGCAATGAAAAAACTGATGTTAGGTTTTTTAGTGACGCTCTCTGCTATGATTTTTGATGATATCTTATGTAGAAACAAAAGTAAGGTCCACATTACTTGAGAGGAGATCTGTAGTAACTGTGAATTTTGAACAAAATTGGTGCAATATTTTTTCATACATCCATGCTTAAATGATTCAGATATTTTAATTCGGTGCTCAAATATTTGATTTTTTTTCATTAAAAATAATATTTTTTATTTAAATTATATAAAGATTAATCTTCAAAATATTTTTGAGTCTAAAATTGCAAAAACATTAGGTGATAATAAAATGTATGCTATTTTTAGAGTTAAATATAAAAAAATATGTGTGCCACTCGGGGACTGCCGCGGTAAAGCTATTGCATAGCATTTTTTATCAACTTATGCAAAAATACCGCGTCAATGTCTGCTGAAGTCTATCGAAGGATACCTTCCCGAAGTCTGCCAAACTGAAACTTCGTTAGCCGGATTGTTAGGAATTTTTCTCGTTGCGGAATTCTTAAATTCGGTCGCCGCGCTCAAAGCCCGCGATAAAAGCTATGCAATAGCTTAATAAATTACCAAACAAAATTTGGTCGCGCTACGAAAATTAGATCGCGAGTTATAAGCATTTTAAATTTTTCGACCCTCACGGTGGGGGGGGTCTCCTGTCACCAAAAATTAACACTGTCTCATAAAAAATTACCAAACAAAATTTGGCCGCGCTAAGAAAATTAGATCGCGAGTTATAAGCATTTTAAATTTTTCGACCCTCAAGGTGGGGGGGTCTCCTGTCACCAAAAATTAACAATGTCTCATAATAAATTACCAAACAAAATTTGGCCGCGCTACGAAAATTAGATCGCGAGTTATGAGCATTTTAAGTTTTTCGATCCTCACCGTGGGGTGTCTCCTGTCACCAGAAATTAACAATGTCTCATAATAAATTACCAAACAAAATTTGGCCGCGCTACGAAAATTAGATCGCGAGTTATAAGAATTTTAAATTTTTCGACCCTCACCGTGGGGGGTCTCCTGTCACCAAAAATTAACAGTCTCAAAATAAATTACCAAACAAAATTTGACCGCGCTACGAAAATTAGATCGCGAGTTATAAGCATTTTAAATTTTTCGACCCTCACCGTGAGGGTCTCCTGTCACCAAAACTTAGCACTGACTCATAATAAATGAATAAACAAAATTTGGCCGCGCTACGAAAATTAGATCGTGAGTTATAAGCATTTTAAATTTTTCGACCCTCACCGTGGGGGGTCTCCTGTCACCAAAAATTAACAGTCTCAAAATAAATTACCAAACAAAATTTGGCCGCGCTACGAAATTTAGATCGCGAGTTATAAGCATTTTAAATTTTTCGACCCCCACCGTGAGGGTCTCCTGTCCCCAAAACTGAACACTGACTCATAATAAATGAATAAACAAAATTTGGCCGCGCTACGAAAATTAGATCGTGAGTTATAAGCATTTTAAATTTTTCGACCCTCACGGTGGGGGGGGTCTCCTGTCACCAAAACTTAACACTGTCTCATAATAAATTACCAAACAAAATTTGGTCGCGCTACGAAAATTAGATCGCGAGTTATAAGCATTTTAAATTTTTCGACCCTCACGGTGGGGGGGGTCTCCTGTCACCAAAAATTAACACTGTCTCATAAAAAATTACCAAACAAAATTTGGCCGCGCTAAGAAAATTAGATCGCGAGTTATAAGCATTTTAAATTTTTCGACCCTCAAGGTGGGGGGGTCTCCTGTCACCAAAAATTAACAATGTCTCATAATAAATTACCAAACAAAATTTGGCCGCGTTACGAAAATTAGATCGCGAGTTATGAGCATTTTAAGTTTTTCGATCCTCACCGTGGGGTGTCTCCTGTCACCAGAAATTAACAATGTCTCATAATAAATTACCAAACAAAATTTGGCCGCGCTACGAAAATTAGATCGCGAGTTATAAGCATTTCAAATTTTTCGACCCTCACCGTGGGGGTCTCCTGTCACCAAAAATTAACAGTCTCATATTAAATTACCAAACAAAATTTGGCCGCGCTACGAAAATTAGATCGTGAGTTATAAGAATTTTAAATTTTTCGACCCTCACCGTGGGGGGTCTCCTGTCACCAAAAATTAACAGTCTCAAAATAAATTACCAAACAAAATTTGACCGCGCTACGAAAATTAGATCGCGAGTTATAAGCATTTTAAATTTTTCGACCCTCACCGTGAGGGTCTCCTGTCACCAAAACTTAGCACTGACTCATAATAAATGAATAAACAAAATTTGGCCGCGCTACGAAAATTAGATCGTGAGTTATAAGCATTTTAAATTTTTCGACCCTCACCGTGGGGGGTCTCCTGTCACCAAAAATTAACAGTCTCAAAATAAATTACCAAACAAAATTTGGCCGCGCTACGAAATTTAGATCGCGAGTTATAAGCATTTTAAATTTTTCGACCCTCACCGTGAGGGTCTCCTGTCCCCAAAACTTAACACTGACTCATAATAAATGAATAAACAAAATTTGGCCGCGCTACGAAAATTAGATCGTGAGTTATAAGCATTTTAAATTTTTCGACCCTCACCGTGGGGGCTCCCCTGTCACCAAAAATTAACAGTCTCATATTAAATTACCAAACAAAATTTGGCCGCGCTACGAAAATTAGATCGTGAGTTATAAGCATTTAAAATTTTTCGACCCTCATCGTGGGGGGTCTAATGTCCCCAAAAATTAACACTGCCTCATAATAAATTACCAAACAAAATTTGGCCGCGCTACGAAAATTAGATCGTGAGTTATAAGCATTTTAAATTTTTCGACCCTCACCGTGGGGGTTCTCCTGTCACCAAAAATTAACAGTCTCAAAATAAATTTCCAAATAAAATTTGGCCGCGCTACGAAAATTAGATCGCGAGTTATAAGCATTTTAAATTTTTCGACCCTCACCGTGGGGGGTCTCCTGTCACCAAAAATTAACACTGCCTTATAATAAATTACCAAACAATATTTTGCCAAGCTACCAAAATTAGATCGCGAGTTATAAGCATTTTTAATTTTTCGACCCTCACCGTAGGGTGTCTTCTGTCACCAACAATCAACAATGTCTCATAATAAATTACCAAACAAAATTTGGCCGCGCTACGAAAATTAGATCGCGAGTTATGAGCATTTCAAATTTTTCGACCCTCACCGTGGGGTGTCTCCTGTCACTAGAAATTAACAATGTCTCATAATAAATTACCAAACAAAATTTGGCCGCGCTACGAAAATTAGATCGCGAGTTATAAGCATTTTAAATTTTTCGACCCTCACCATGGGGGGGGGGTCTTCTGTCACCAACAATTAACAATGTCTCATAAAAAATTACCAAACAAAATTTGCCCGCGCTACGAAAATTAGATCGCGAGTTATAAGCATTTTAAATTTTTCGACCCTCACCGTGAGGGTCTCCTGTCACCAAAACTTAACACTGACTCATAATAAATGAATAAACAAAATTTGGCCGCGCTACGAAAATTAGATCGTGAGTTATAAGCATTTTAAATTTTTCGACCCTCACCATGGGGGGTCTCCTGTCACCAAAAATTAACACTGTCTCATAATAAATTACCAAACAAAATTTGGCCGCACTACGAAAATTAGATCGTGAGTTACAAGCATTTTAAATTTTTCGACCCTCACCGTGGGGGCTCCCCTGTCACCAAAAATTAACAGTCTCATATTAAATTACCAAACAAAATTTGGCCGCGCTACGAAAATTAGATCGTGAGTTATAAGCATTTAAAATTTTTCGAGCCTCATCGTGGAGGATCTCCTGTCACCAAAAATCAAAACTGTCCCATAATAAATTACCAAACAAAATTTGGCCGCGCTACGAAAATTAGATCGCGAGTTATAAGCATTTTAAATTTTTCGACCCTCACCGTGGGGGGTCTCCTGTCTCCAAAAATTAACACTGTCTTATAATAAATTACCAAACAATATTTTGCCAAGCTACCAAAATTAGATCGCGAGTTATAAGCATTTTTAATTTTTCGACCCTCACCGTGGGGTGTCTTCTGTCAACAACAATCAACACTGTCTCCTAATAAATTACCAAACAAGTTTGGCCGCGCTACGAAGATTAGATCGCGAGTTATAAGCATTTTAAATTTTTCGACCCTCACCGTGGGGTGTATCCTGTCATCAGAAATTAACAATGTCTCATAATAAATTACCAAACAAAGTTTGGCCGCGCTACGAAAGTTAGATCGCGAGTTATAAGCATTTTAAATTTTTCGACCCTCACGGTAGGGGGGGGGGGGGTCCTCTTGTCACCAAAATAAACACTGTCTCATAATAAATTACCAAACAAAATTTGGCCGCGCTATGAAAATTAGATCATAAGAAACATAAGTTTGAGACTTGATATTCTAATATCTGAAAAATACCGCTTCAATGTCTGCCGAAGTCTACCGAAGGATACCGTTCCGAAGTTTTCCGAAAGGAAACGACGTTAGCCGAGTGTTAGGTTTTTTCGTTACCGATGTGTTAGGATTTTCGCGTTACGGAATTTTTGGATTCGGTCACCGCGCTCAAAGCCCGCGATAAAAGCTATGCAATAGCTTAATATATGTGTATATTGATGAATGTATTTGAATCTGAACTAAAATATCTGAAACTTTTCTGTATGTATAAATAAGAGTAATTTCGTGATTGTGGCACAGTACAAACTTCAAATTATATTCTGATTTAAGAATGTCATGGACTTCAAATTGATAATGGCGCACTTTTATATTTGGTATGATGTCATCATAATTTTTTTTTTTTTTTTCTTGATAAAAGAATAAATAACTTGCATAGGAAAAAGAACTAGACTATATTAGATTAGAGTATAGTGGATTTATTAATTTAACAAAAGATATTTATCAATAATATCTGAAATGTAACTCAGTTAACAAGTCGCCAAACAGTACAAAATAAATAATTTCAGAAAAAAATATTACTGTCATATTATTAGGGGATGTCCAAAAATGATGTCACACTTTTTTCACTATTTTTGACCCCTCCCCCTCCTCTCCTTTGTCACAATGCATCACACTTCATCTCCCCCCCCCCTTCCCACCCTTGTTACATGTCAAGCTATATTACATATACTTGCAGTTAAAAAAAGTACTATATTATAGATCACATTTCAAATTTTATTTTTAAACTTAAACTTTTTATTTTAATGACTTTTGTGAGCATAACATTACAAAATAATTTGTGTCCTTTTTTTGTATGAAAAAAGATTAAGGTTTACACATAAATAATGGTCATAAATTGCAATTAATATACAATAGTAATAAAATATGAAAGAGCAATTGAAAAGAGCAGTATTTTGGAATTTGAAATGGATTTTAATAGTATATTTGACTTTAAATTTTATCTTTACTTTATGTACACAAAATACTTTAATTTCAAAATAACTTCAAAATTTAATCTGTTATGTTAATTTTAATTAATGATTTTTTAATCAAAATGTGTGATGTCATATTTCTACTTATCCTCGCTCACCCCCTTGTCACAATTTCCGACCCCCCCTCACACTTCTAACTTAACTTCACCTTCTCAGCTTGACATCATTTATGGACGGGCCCTTAGACATAAGATGCAATTTTAGTCTGAGTATATATTTTTATCGATCGTATGTACGTTTATATTAGGTGAATATTCTATTATGGAAAAATTTCTTTTATAAGTTAGTGTAATTTACATAACAGATGTGGTAAAAATCATCCATTTTTTCAAAAGTGTACTATTTTTGTTATAACACTTTATAGTTTAGACTGTGGAACCAAAGTATTATTTAAACAAAATTTACCCAGAAAGCTTTTTTATTTATTTATTTTCAAAATGCCAGTAGAATAAACGGTTGTTGATTCAAAACATATTATTTGCTTTATGGTTTTGGAGTTTGCAACAGTTATAAGTAAGCAATCTTGTTCATACAAAAGTTGATATCATCAACAGACATTTTTTACAGACAAATCTTTATCATGCACCTGGTTCATTATTTTTGCAGGCATATTAGATTGCTTACAGAATCATTTAGCTTTTATGTCTTGGAAAAACTGAGAATACCTTTCTAGATCATTCTATCTATATAGATATCTTTCTTTCTTTTTTTAAACATGAATTTATTTTAAGAATGTAATAATCTTTTTAAATATATGTTTTTCTATGTTATCAATACTTGGAGATATCGATATATATTTTTTATTTTTATCGAAAATTATTATTAAGGTATTAATCCAAGTATTGACATATTAGTTTTGTTACTGAATATTAGAAATTATATGTGTTTAAAAGATAAATTGTCGCTTTGAAAAGATGAGAAGTTGATAATAACTATTGTAGCTGAAATAACAATAATATTTAGATTTTTTCTAGTTTTCTATCAGCTTATTTCATGCAATAAATAACAATAATAATAAAATAACGTGAAATTGGGGCATTGCATTCTACATAAGATTCAGTTGCATTCATAATTATTGTTCCGAGATGTGACATTACCTGAAAGTATGTTTAGCATTTTATATTTGTAACTGCCAAAAAAAAAAGTAGTATATTAAACTTAAAATGTACTTTTATCTAAACACCTATTTATTTTTCCAATTGTTTCACATTTTCTAATCTAAACTAAGTATAAGAAACTTGATTGACATATTAGTTTATTTATGTCATGTTCGACTTTATTAAAAACAATTATTGACACATTAGTTTTGTTACTGAATATTATAAATTATTAGTGTTTAAAAGATAATAGTCGGTTTGAAAAGATGAGAAGTTGATAATAACTATTATATAGCTGAAATAACAATAAATTTAGATTTTTTTTTCTAGTTTTCTGTTAACTTATTTTATGCAGCAAATAGCAATAATAATAAAAATAATAATAATAATGTGAAATTGGGGCATTGCATTCTACATAAGATTCAGTTGTATTCATAATTACTGTTCCGAAATGTGACATTACCTGAACGTATGTTTAGCATTTTATATTCGTAACTGCCAAAAAAAAAAAAAAATAGTATATTCAACTTAAAATATACTTTTATCTAAACACCTATTTATTTTTCCAATTGTTTCACATTTTCTAGCCTAAACTAAGTGTAAGAAACTTGATTCTTCACTTTTCAAAATGTTCTAAGTCATATTTTTTTTCTATTATCTACAGTATACCCACATAATACACCCAATAAGAAATATTCAGTATCACAAAACTCAAAGGAAAAAATAATCTTGATGCTCTGTCTATCATGATAGCTCGCCTCCGCCGTTTTTGAGCTGGTGATAGTCCGGGGAGTTTAGGTTGTAGATTAAAAATTCTCATACTGTCCTGAAAGAGAAAAATTCAAAATTTAATATAGAAACATACTATTTTATTTTTATATGGTTTAACCGAAACAAAGGAAGAGCAACAAAAAACATATACTTACGTTGCTAACATTATTAGGTTTCTTTTTTGTACTCTCTTCTTCTTCCAACACCACGTTCACAACAGCATATTCCATAAGAGAAAGAAATACAAAAACTGTGCAACTAGACATGAAGATATCAATAGCTTTAATATATGAAACAGGGGGTAAGGAAGCTTGACTCTTTGCATGCTGTGTTGATAGGGTCAGGAGGCTAGTCACTCCTAGAGTGACTCGGGCTGGTACTGCTTCCGGCTAGAAAATTTAATAAATTTTTGAATACCTAATTTTAATATCACTGCACAAAAAATAAACATTTCAATTTGGAGAATACACAGATTCTTCTTCAGTACAAGATAGAGCAAAGTAAAAAACCCCAGTCTTGATTTTCGTAGCACGATGTACCTTGCTCTATCTTGCACTGAAAATTATTTTCGCTTATAGATTCGAAATAGCTGTTTTCTGCTTTTTGGGTATTATTTGTGTAATTTTAGACGCAGGTTATTTGTCTTTTAATAAAAGTGGTCTACTCATACAGTTAAAGTAGGTTTAAATAAGCAATTACATACTATTTTAAAAAACACTCTTAAAAAAAAAATTATTTTCTTACTGTAAGGAAAATGGGAGGTAAAATTTTAACTTATATCCCCAGATGTGATGGGTGTGGAAAAAAACAAACAGGAAAATATTTTTTACCACTTGAAAATCCAGAAACTATTTCTTTAATTTAAATTTTGTAGTCATATATGCATGTAATCGACTTTAAGTTAGGTTATGTCAAAATTTTTGGCTTTAATAATTTGATGTAAAAGATTCCGTTAATTTTAGTTTTTCTTAAACAAATAGATACAGCTATACAGGGTAATTGAGCACCAGTGCGACAAACTTTAAGAGTGATAGCGCACACTGCAATAACAATGGTTTTTATTGTGAAGTTGGGTTGCAATATACTTTCTCAGTCATAAATACAGGATGTTTCACCCCAAGTCGAACCAAATTTTTCGTTTATGGCTTTTGCAGTAATGAACATATTTTTCGATATTATCATCATGTTTACGTTATTTTCATAGATATGTGACGATATTACGAGAACACTTATCGTATTACCTAATTACAGTGGTTCACTGTAATTAGGTAAGAGATTTATAGATTAACCGTGAGCAGCTTCGTATTACGCACTGTTCGATGAAATAGAAACGGAATTTCAGAAAGAAAACGATTCTGAACCAATTTTTTTTTTATTATCATAATGTCAAGCATTCCAAAGCTGTAAAACGTTCTTTTTCGTACAAATTACAGAACGAGAGAAAAATTGTTCTCTATTTCAAACTGAAAGAAAAAAAAGCGAATGAACTTAAATTTTAAAATTTTATTTGTAAAATAGAAGAAATATCCATTTTATACTAAATAAGTTTCTATTACAAAGAGAGGACCTGATGTCCAGGACACAGAATTCGGCAACATTTTGTTTATTGATACAGTATAGTCAGCAAAAAAACATACATTGAGAAAAATTACGCTTTCAAATCTGAGTAAATAAATGTTTTCCTTTTGATATGAAACTTTGTTTCAAATATGAAGACCCAATGCTTTCAATTTTGAAATACTAAAAATCATTAGGTATAAACAAAATTATATTCCATACTTTAAATGTAGTAAATTTTATCAAAGTAGTTGGATTTATTCATATTATTCTACTTGTTAGGATTTCGAACGAAATGTTCTTTTAAGTAATAATTTATATTACAAAATGTGGCGAACAACATTTTTATCGTGTTCGCGGAATGTTCGCATTAATCCGCCATAATATAATCTCGAAAGCGTAAATTTATAAAGTAAAGCTTCGCAGGTGGAATTAGGCAATATCAACAACATATAAATACAAACATCACACATAATCGTGAATAAATATAATGAATAAAGCGTCATGTGCTCATGTTTGAATGCTGTCGGAAAAAAGTATATACAAGTTTCGCACTTGAGTAATTTTGATTCTGAGTCATTTTAACTATGCGGCGTATTCAGATTTGAGTATTTTTTACTCAGTTTTGAAAATGTCATTTTTAGAGCGTATGCAAATGATAAAATGCAATATTAAGATACCCATAATTCATCCAATGTTCACTTATGATATATGTAAATTATACTTGTAGAACTCACTACTTAACAACATAACAAAGTTTATTGTAATTCTTGATTATATAATACTATTTACAGTATTTCAGAGTGGAAAAGGAGCGCTTCTGCTATTATAGTCATGTCCGGGACGTGTTTCGTCGTCCGGTGCGCCTAGCGATAAAACAGAGGGATTTTGGGCCGTCTGCCCTACTCTCCGGCCAGAACGAATCTGAACCTCTTCTAACTAACTACTTCTAGGAGATTTTTGATTGCGTTTGCAGTTTGCATGTTTCTCACGGTAACAGTTTGGAGTCAGCGATTATTACTAGTGCCAGGCTTCTGTTGTTCTGTATCCCGTGAGAAAAGAGATGATCTCATCCTCTGCTGGCGCGTACACGTGGGAACTGCGCATTACACACTCGGCCATCGACGACAGTGCGTCCTCGCACATGTATTTTAGGATAAAATAAAAATAAAAAAAAATAACCAAACAGAGAAAAAATAAAAACTAGAAAAAAAATAATTTAAAATTTGAATTATTAATGTCAAACTGAGAGAAAAAAACGGTGAATTTTTCAAAATTCGGCTATAGAGAATTAATTAAAGTTAAATTAACTTTAATTAACTTTAACGTTAACTTTAACGTTAACTAACGTTAACTAACTTTAACGTTAAATTAACTTTTAAAAAAAAAGCAATTTTCCTCCGTTGTACCGAGTTTAAAGTTATTCGTGCCACGACAATAAAATTTAGACTATAACTGAAAAAGAACTGAAAGCAAGGGAGAGAAAAAAAAGAAGAGAAAAAATTGGGGGCGGGGGGGCACAATATTACAATATACAGGAAAGAAATCACATAATAAAATACACAATAATCAAAAGAGAATAATATACATAACAATCAGATAATCAGATAATATACATTACAACAATATGATGAGGTAAAAGTATGGAGGTAATAACAGTAGTTCCTTTTCGAAAGGTCTTGGCAGTCCTGGTGAAAAATGTCTAAAATTGTCTATATCGATATTCCGTAACAAAAGTAATGTCAGCGAAAAGAGTGATAAAAAAATCAGATTTTCACAATCTTGGGTGAGACACAAAAGGAGAAAAAAAATGTGATGATAACATTGGCATATTCTCACGAACATTGTCGAGCAGGGAAAAAAAAGAAGGGTTTATAATCGTGGTGCATATTTCACAAACAAAAAAAAAGAAAGAAAAAAATTATACTTTAAAAAGAAATTGTGCCTCTAATAAAAATAATAGTAGTTTCAGAATAGCACTATCAGATGAGAAAATTGCGTAACTTGGCAATTCACTTTACACATATACGAACAGACACTGATTGATAGCACAGGAAATTCACAATTTACGTAGCTGAAGAACAACACAAAAAATAAAATTGGTGAACTTTGTAGAAAGCTGATGTTGCACTGAGTTAGTCATATTTACACAAGCTTGGAGAATGCTGGCTTTATTCACAAATAATAAAGAAAAAGAGAGAGAGAAAAAAATGACTTCTTGAATGAATACACAGTAATCTTCGTAAACAAGCGGTGAAAGGTAAAAAAAATGCATATCTCACAACAAATCTTGATAGTGTTCACCATAATAGGCAAGAGACTTGATATAGGAGAGAGAAAAAAAACGAGCTAGGGCTGTCTGTCAGCTGAGAAAATCCTAGCTCTCCGCAGCTGTCAAGAAGAAGGGGGTGTGGTTGATTGATAGCTTACCGGCGCTAGTCTCGAAAAACGAAACTAGCCGTATATGGGTGAATGAGAACATTGATCTTATTGAGTCATGCCTGTGACCACGGCTTAATATAATCGACTGACGTTTCTGTGATATTCGGGCCTTCATGATTTCCAATTTTCATGACGCTATATCGATCATTTGGTTTAATAGCCGAAATTTTGTATGGTCCAAGGAATTTGATTCGTAACTTTAATCCAGCGCCAAATTGAGTACGCTTAATTGCTACTAAATCGTTTACTTCATATTTAGTCGGAGTTTTGCGTCGCTTATTGAACTGTTTTCGGTTGATTTCCTGTTGCTTCAAAATATTAAATTTGGCATTCTCTCGTAACTGCTTTTTATGATTCATGATCATTTCTACATTTTCCAGCTCGAAGAGCTGTTTTATTCGTAAATCATCTTTGTTTTTCATAGTAACGCCCATTAGTAATTCAAATGGGGAATATTTAGTTACCGAGGAAGTTGTACTGTTTAAAATTCGTTGGACGGCAGGTACATGTTTATACCACTTTTTCGGATCGTCTAAAGAGAGTTTGGTGAGAACAGGAATAATAGATTGATTATATCTTTCAATTTGCCCGTTTCCGCGGCAAATGCCGGTTGTAATCAGGTGAAATTCTATACCTTCTATGTCGCAATAATTTTTAAAGTCAGTAGACGTGAATGCAGGACCTTTGTCCGTAATTATTCGTCTAGGATTTCCAAATGTGACCTGTTGCAACTTGAGTTTATCCAGAGCGTCTTTGGCAGACACTGATTTAAAGGGGCATAACCATAAAAATTTCGTAAAAGCATCGACGACGAGAAAAATGTGCTGATAGTTTTTATTTGTGGAAGGGAGTGGTCCTAAAAAATCGCAGTGGTAAGTATCTGATGCTTGGTCTCCCTTAGGAATCGGGTGTAAAAATCCTTCTTGTTTCCCTCATTTTTTTGTAGCTAAGATGCAAGGGATACAATTAGTTATTACTGTACGTGATAATTCCGATACATTAGGAATGAAAAAGTTTGAGACGCTATTTCTTCCGTTTTCTTAGCAGCTCTTACCCTTTGTGTGGATATCCCGAAGTACATTAATTTGCATAGCCTCGGGGACCACCAATAAATCACGATCATTTAGTATTTTATATAAAATATTATTGCGTACAACAAAATCAGTAATTGGTGTGTCCGTCGCTGCTGTTTTAAGACCAGCAAGAAATGGGTCTTGTTCCTGCGCTCTCATAATTTTAAGAGTTAATTCATCATAAGTTATATTTAATACTGGATAGCGGCTGAGAGCGTTTACATGCGGCATCTTAGTCGCTGGCCTATGCTTTATTTCAAAGTCAAATTCCTGGAGGAAGAGAGCCCAGCGAGCAATTTTCGGTGTCAAATCTTTTTTGTCCAGAGTTTTCTGAAACGCTTGACAGTCCGTAATAATTCGAAACTGTGTCCCATGGAGATAGACGCGGAATTTTTTAAGTGCCTCTATTACCGCTAGCAACTCTAGCTCATAACTACTGAGTTTTTCTTCTTGGGGGGATGTTTTTTTACTCATGTACTGAATGGGGTGATAATGACCGTCATCGGCTTTTTGTAAGAGAACGGCGCCGAATCCAAGCTTACTAGCATCCGTGTGTACCTCTAAGTCAGAGCCCGGAATGAAGATATGTAGCAGCGGGGCACTTGTGAGTATGTGCCGTAAGGTATGGAGTGCGTGTTTTTGCTCCTGTCCGAACTCGAAGTTCGATGTTTTGCGTAAGAGATCACTGAGGGATCCAGCGATAGAAGCATAGTTAGGAATAAATTTTCGGAAGTAACCTGTCAAACCAAGTAGTGACTGGAGTTGTCTGACATTTGTGGGTTCCGGAAAGTGTAGGACCGCTTTAATTTTTGACGGGGAAGGCGCAATAGTATTGTTTTGGATGATATGGCCTAAGAACTCAATTTTCCGCTGTAGAAACTGACACTTTAAAGTTGATTTCTAACCCATAGTCGGCTGCAGTCTGTAAGACTTGTCGAAGTTTTTGCAGGTTTTCGGCTTCGGTTTCGGAGGGGATTATAAAATCGTCCATATATTGAATCAAAGTACCGTCCGTTAATAGTGTGCGGAAAACACAAGCTAGGTGTCTCGAAAAAACGGCAGGGCTGGACGTGAGGCCAAAAGGGGCTTTGAGAAATTTGTAGAGACCGTCATGTGTAATAAAAGCTGTGTACTTGGTGCTATGAGGGTCGATATCCACATGGAAAAATCCATTTTTGAGGTCAAGTGTTGTGAAGACTTTTGCTTGTTGCAATTGATCGAGAACATCGTCAATGAGGGGGAGGGGAAAACGATCTTTAACAATTTTTTTATTGAGGGTACGATAATCGATACACAATCGTGTGGAATTATCTTTTTCTTAACTAACACGATAAGGCTGGCGTAATCACTGGTAGAGGGTCGGATTATTCCGTCGTGTAGCCACTCTTGAATCTGATTCCGGAGAATTTCTTTCTCAGCTAGGGACATTCGACGTGGTCGTTGACAGACTGGTTTATCATCGGTCAATACGATAGACATTTTTAAATTAGTAGATTTCGATTTGGTGAGGCGATAATATTTGATTAAATCAGCTACTTCCTGGCGAACTGCGCGATCAGTTATATGAACTAAGTCTACATCAGGGATACCATCACTGACATTAATGAGGTTAATAAAAATATCTGATTGGGGTTGTTTTGTCAGAGCTATACCACTCTCATTACATACAAGTGTACCTTGACTTATAACGTCTGTTCCTAAGATAAAAGGGTGGGAAGTGATAACGTAAACATTAGCGGAAAAAACAGAACTGTCTACCTCAATATCGGTAGAAAAAGAGCCATTGGGGCGAACGTCACCACTACCGAATCCGGAAATTTGACGGGTACTGGTGCCAGGGATGGTGGTCCTAATAACCGATAAATAAATAATCACGGGCGAGCGTAACTGGGCTGCCCGTGTCCACTAGGGAAGTAATGTCTAAATCTGAGATTTTGACCGATTTTTGCATACTGTGGGAAGAGCGAGTGAGTTCGACGGTATGAACCTGTCGGTTTTTTCCGGAAGTGACCGCGCGGGAAGGGGGGTTGGTCTCAGGCGGTTTCTGAGGCTTAGTAAAGCGCTCGTTGCATTTGGAAGAGACATGGCCAAAACGGGAGCAAGCATGGTACCTAGGGCCTAGATTTTTCTTATTGCATACTGAACTAACATGGCCAATTTGATTACAGTTAAAATAGACTAGTTAAGCGTTCTATCTTTCGAGGGGGTAAGGGTGGGAGGGAGAGGGACACGGTTATGTGTATTGTGATGATTTTTGGGTTTAGGATGCGAGTCGGAAGCAGAAATTTCGTCATAAATGAGAAGTTTTTGTTTAAAATCGGCTAAATGCGAGCATCCGTACAAAATAGATTTGTTAGCCGGTGGATCTGGAATACCTTGGTTGATGTAATGGATGACAGACATGTCATCAATATTTGCTCTTTGAGCCAACTCCTTCATTTTTAAGAAATATTCCATTAATGACTCGGAATTCTTATGTCGCACCGAGAGTAACCTATGAATTTCTGCGGGGGAAACGGATTTCGAAAATTCGCGCAAAAGCGCTTGTTTGAGTGAGGGATATGAGACAATGTTAGGTTCACCCCGAACGTATAGTAATGCGATCCCAGAAAGCGCACGTTCCGCGAACAAGAATTTTTGAAAATGGGAAAGTTTAAAAGAGTTCGCTAGCTTTTCAAAACGATCTATTCAAACTTGGATATCCTCGTGCTTTGCACCAATAAAGGGTGTTATAAGATGCTCTAAGTCATGAAAAGAAATTGAGTGTTGTTGTGTAGGGTGAAATGCTTCGGTTTGTGTATAAATGTCTTCGGATGCGAAGTTAACTGTCTCTGTACTAATATGAGAAATATTTTTGGGTTTATCTGAGTCAGAATTCGAGGCATTGTCAAATGAAGATTTCAATTTAGAGATGTCTATTAAAGAATCTACTATACGCTTAGCTAAATCGGGGATTTCTCCCGAAATATCGAGATTTAGCAGGTTCGCTACAGTAATTAATTGTAGCTTATCAAAAGTGTCGGAAATCTCCTTTAATTTCGCGTCATACTCTGAAGTTTGGGCTGCAAAAGGAAAACCCGAAAATAACCGTAAATTTCGTCTATTTTGGCGGTGTTCGTCAGATGAAAAAATTAGCTGGTGGAGCAGTTTAATTTTATCGGTTCTAGCCGATTTAATTTGGCTCCGAATAAACGATATGTCGGCTAACAGCATTTCGTATAAAATATATTAAATCAATTGCACCATAATAAAAAATAATCAAAATAGAGGTCGCTTACCTTGAATACATTGTATCCAATTAAAAAAAACCGCTCTTAATAAGAGCCGGAGGAACATTTATATTCAATGGAAATGAGAGGGAAAGAAAAAAAAAGAAAAATAGCGCACACACTGATACTGGCGAAGAAACACGGGTGAAAAAGCACATCTGTTGAACTAGAGCTGGGAGGGAAGCGATGTCCGCGACTTGCAGAGAACGGGTGTAGAGGCAGGTGGGGTCCGCCGTCGAAAGCACAAGAATGTCTTCAACAGGCGTAGAAAACAATCTGTTAAATTCCAGGAGCGTTGATATACGATGCAGAAAAAGCAGCAGAGTTTGCAATATCCGAGGAAGAAAATGGAGCACTGATCTTTTGGAAATAGAATAGAGTTCGCTTAAAACAGGCGGTTTGATGCTGGAAGATGCAGTTCAGCTTAATCGTGGTCTAGGGCCAGTTAATACAGGATTCATAGGCTCGAGCCCCCATATGATATATGTAAATTATACTTGTAGAACTCACTACTTAACAACATAACAAAGTTTATTGTGATTCTTGATTATATAATGCTATTTACAGTATTTCAGAGTGGAAAAGGGGAGCTTCTGCTATTATAATCATGTCCGGGACGCATTTCGTCGTCCGGTGCTCCAAGCGATAAAACAGAGGAATTTTGGGCCGTCTGCCCTACTCTCCGGCCAGAACGAATCTGAACATCTTCTAACTAACTACTTCTAGGAGATTTTTGATTGCGTTTGCATGTATGTCACGGTAACAGTTTCGAGTCAGCGATTATTACTAGTGCCAGGCTTCTGTTGTTCTGTATCCCGTGAGAAAAGAGATGATCTCATCCTCTGCTGGCGCTTACACGTGGGAACTGCGCATTACACATATAAATACAAACATCACACATAATCGTGAATAAACATAATGAATAAAGCGTCATGTGCTCATGTTTGAATGCTGTCAGAAAAAAGTATATACAAGTTTCGCACTTGAGTAATTTTGATTCTGAGTCATTTTAACTATGCGGCGTACTCAGATTTGAGTATTTTTTACTCAGTTTTGAAAATGTCATTTTTAGAGCGTATGCAAATGATAAAATGCAATATTAAGATACCCATAATTCATCCAATGTTCACTTATGATATATGTAAATTATACTTGTAGAACTCACTACTTAACAACATAACAAAGTTTATTGCAATTCTTGATTATATAATACTATTTACAGTATTTCAGAGTGGAAAAGTGGAGCTTCTGCTTTTATAGTCATGTCCGGGACGCGTTTCGTCGTCCGGTGCGCCTAGCGATAAAACAGAGGGATTTTGGGCCGTCTGCCCTACTCTCCGGCCAGAACGAATCTGAACCTCTTCTAACTAACTACTTCTAGGAGATTTTTGATTGCGTTTGCATGTTTCTCACGGTAACAGTTTCGAGTCAGGGATTATTACTAGTGCCAGGCTTCTGTTGTTCTGTATCCCTTGAGAAAAGAGATGATCTCATCCTCTGCTGGCGCTTACACGTGGGAACTGCGCATTACACACTCGGCCATCGACGACAGTGCGTCCTCGCACATGCATTTTAGGATAAAATAAAAATAAAAAAATAACCAAACAGAGAAAAAATAAAAACTAGAAAAAAAATAATTTAAAATTTGAATTATTAACGTCAAACTGAGAGAAAAAAACGGTGAATTTTTCAAAATTCGGCTATACAGAATTAATTAAAGTTAAATTAACATTAAGTGGTACACGGAAACAAAACAGGTTGCGAACAGAAGGAAAACGAAACCCAAAACAAACAGTGACAGAAAAGCGCAAGTAGCCATAGCACCGTCTGTGCATATCAAACCATCTGCTTGTATGTTACTCCAACAAGAGGCAACGAGAACCGTCTGTTCTTGTGATGTTCTGCGAAATTTCTGTCTGAAAAAACGCAGGCACACGACCCATATATCATTAAAAAAATCATTTTAACTATGCGGCTTATTCAGATTCGAGTATTTTTTACTCAGTTTTGAAAATGTCATTTTTAGAGCGTATGCAAATGATAAAATGCAATATTAAGATACTCATAATTCATCCAATGTTCACTTTAGTACATAATTTGATAAATTACTGTCATTACCGAGCGCTTTTATGTACAGTTGGCAGACTGCCGAACATATTTCCTCTCCCAGAACTTACTTTGTTCGATACCCGGTAAGATTTTTTTCGCCGACAAAATAATGATCAATTATTTTAGAGCCACAATTAAAAAATGTGTATCTAACTACTTAAACTTACAGTGGGTGACTAAATTATTTATTACGCTACAATTTTTCTTAGTGGCAGTCATGGTTTAATGCTTTTTGTTGACAATGCTGACAGGTGGCATTTGACAGATGTCGTTAATCGGTAAGGTACTCAGTGCATAACGTGCATCAGGGATGTTATGGGAACACTTGGTGATTTAAATATTTTCATTTGTTTATGGTGAATTCCAGTTTCTGCGAAATGTATCAAAAGAAAAGACGACAAACCAACGAAATGTGATAGAAGTTCTGAATATGGTTGGGCATCATAATAAGTTAAAAAAAAAGTGTAAAAAATGCATACAAAGCAAATCAAAAGGAGTAAAATTTGTAAAAAAGGTTCGACGAAATATTGAGGAATTTGTCTTGGAACACTCGTGTTGATTATTTTTTTCGCTATAAATTTCTACTTTATGAGCAAAAGTTTGTTTTTATTTATAAACCCATAAGTATTCAGTCCATGTATACCGAAAGTAGTTTAATAATCTATCAGTAAACAACAACAAAACAAAGATTCATGTTTTTCGCAATGTAAAGTTTAGGCGTGTAACTAATAATTTGGCCACCCACTGTAAGTTAAACATAAATAAAAACATTCTTCTGCACGCGCATTTATTTACAGAGAGATTGATATTTTATGGATCTAGTGAAAAAAAAAAAACCTTCATAATTTGAATATTTTTTTAATGCCTAACAATTTAAAAGGTTTATGATTTTTAAAAGTTTTTTCATTTTTTATTCTTTTTGCAATCAGGGACATATGTTTTTTGCTCTCTGTACCTGTATTTTGTAACACTATAACGTACACTAGGCATGCATCGAAACTTTCATGAAAAACGCGACAATTATGAATGTCAATGAAGTTTTCCAAATAATCTTGTTCCTGTAAAAAAACTTTTATTATTTGTGTACGCTGATGCAAATTTTGTGTTTCACATGTTTTTACGATAATTATTGCCCCAGTTTTATGCACATAATCAAAACTTTTTAATAGCACACATTTAATTTTTAAGTACATCGTACAGACGTAAAAATAAAATAATTGTACATAATTTACGTAATATAATTTTTCAATACAATAATTGTACCTAATTGTAAAATATACGTAAGTAATTGTAAAGTAAATATAAATAATTATAATTAAAACTAAATATTAAAATTACAAAAATGCAAAATGTTAAAGGTAAAAGGCATATGTATATGCTGTGTATATATATTTTCTCTTTTTCATATGTTGAAATATAGCTCTCTTTTCTCTAAATATATAAATATATTTGTGTGCACCCATAAACTCATTTTTATTTTTATTTGTCTTAATTGTAAATAATTAGATATATATTTTTGATTTGTGGTATGAAATTAGTTGATCATTATTTTGTTTGTGGAAAAAAAATCTTACCGTAGTATTTAACCCACAAAGTTTCAATAATGAAAATTTAAAAGTCTGGCGCTCTACCAACTGTGCCATTCAGGAGATCGCAACTGACAGTAATTTATCCAATTATGTACTAAATTATCAACATTAAGGGAACTTTGGAGCTTGTCATTTAAGGCTCCCCTGTGTATTGCACTTTATCAGTTGCATATGTTTATCGATTTACTATTCTCTATAAATACACAAGAGTGTTGCCGAATCCAACCTCGTTGTATCCCCAACCTCCAGTTCTCTCCTTGTAAGAAATAAAGAGTTTCCAAATTATATACTTTTATATCATGTTTTATGCACAGATGTGCACAAAGAAATGCAAAAAATTTAAATGAAAAATTTACTGTTAATGCCCAATAATAATAATAATAGTAAATAGTATTTTTTGCTAAAATTGCTTTTATCTGAAATGAAGTTTAGCGATGTAATTTTTTTTTCTAAAAGTTAATAAATGTGTAGTTTTCACATATACATAGAACATATTTTGTGCAGCCCTAAAGTTAGTAGGTAATGTAAAAGTTGTAACATTTGACCTTAATTATTTTTTTCTTTACTGTTTAGATTTTAAAACGAAACGTTTTGATTTTTTTTTTTTTTTTTTTTTTTTTTTTTTTTTTTTTTTTGTAAACATCAAAGCGCTATTATTACGATTTCAAGAACATATTACAGACATTTTAATGTGATAAGTATTGCTTAACATTTAGCTGTAACACATTCTCTGTCAGTTGAAATAAAGGTCCGCACAGACCAAGTCTTTGCTTACATTATTTGGCAGACTAAACAAACCTGCGATTACGTTTCTTCTACAGACTCAAACCAGTATGGGCTAGGATTTTAATCTATCCGGGACATGTCAGGCTAGCTGTATATTCAGTAGCGGCTGGTCAGGGGGTGCTGCATGAATTTATTCACACCACTAAAATTGTATGGTTATTTCAGTTTTATTTAATCAAAAAATTTGTCAAATAAATAATACAAAAAGTTCTGATAAATTTTTGTGGTGTGAAAAATCTGATGCAGCACTCCCTGACGAGCCGCTACTGTGTATATTTAAAAATAATAATAATGATATTTGTACAGGTGTTTAACAGAATTTTTTGAAATTTATTTTGCTTTACTAAATTACAGAGAAATAAATACTTTATTCCCCACTACTTATTTAAAATTAAAGTACTTCAATATTATGACTTTGTTTTTAAACTTTTTTTCTTTAATTTTAAACTATATATTTTTTATATATCTGAATTATTTTTGTGTTTATTTGGCTAAGTAATTTGTCTAAATATTTTTCTAATTTATTTGTATAAATGTTTTTGCCTTCTATTCTATGGCTGGTGGATCTATACGAAGAAAAATATGATACTTTAAAATTTTTGCTTAAATTTTTAAAGATAAAATATTTTTTTTTTTACAAGAATTTGATTTATAGGATAATGTTGGTTAGGCTATATGAGCTTTTCTTTTAAAAATTGAGTCGGACCTCATTTCGTTTATTTTAACCCAGGTGGGTAATATCAGTCTGACACTTTTGGCATTTGCAGATCTTCGTGGGGACATTCCGGAATGTGGAAATTTTAAACGTGTTAAGAAAAGTTATTACTAAAAAAAGAGAAAAAAAAATCGACATTAGTAATTTTTGGGAAATTTTGCTTATACAATCTCGTCTCACTAATTAACCACTCCGTTTATAATTTACATCATTAATAACAAATACTTCCTAAGAAATATATATATAAAACAAAAATGATATCACAAATTCATAAATAAGTTTGCAGAATGATAAATATATGCATACATATGCATATACAGGGTGTCCCAGAAATATTGAGATGAACATTAAGGGGAGGTAGAGTACATCACAAGGATTCAGTTTTTCATGACAACCCATGGTCGGAAACGTTTTTCTGGCGCAGTACTCACGACACAAAACACAAGAAAAAAAGGACACGAACAGGGAAAGTGTACTATAATTTTTTTATTACTGTATCTTGTAGGTTAAATATTGTCCATCATGATTAACTATTAATGCCGTGAAAGGGAGAGTGATGAAAACACAATAAGTAATTAAGGAGTCCAGATTCGTTTAACATGTAATTTTATTTTGCCCTTTCGAGAGATAATAGGCGCCCAACGTGGTACTGGCAAGGACAGCAGAGAAAGGTAAAGTGCCAGTCCTTAGAGTGAGAACCAAGATAACATCCGTTGTCAATTATCGCCAAATGGTTACAATGTTTGGCATGTATATGATATTTGGCAAAATATAAGTGCAATTTTTTTCTTTTGAGAGAGAGATTTTGTACTTAGCATATTAACAAGATAATCGCTAATTGGCGACAAAAGAGTTTAAACTTCGATATTGGAATTTGAAAAAGCAAAGGAATTTTTTGCGGTTAGACCTGGGGCTCTTGAAGTGGGCTAAAATTCGCGAATGGGTACCATATAAGGAAACGGTAGTATGGGAGAGGCGATCTACTCGAACATGTATGACGCGCAAAGCATCTTATGCAGCATTTTTATTATAGAGCAGCTGGTATTCAGAAAACCACACTCGGTTTTATGACCATATAAGATGTGGAAAGAGTGAAATACATGTGCCGGCATTTCGGTGTCCGTTATATTAAGGGGAGTCGTTTGAGTATTACAAAAATGAGAAAAGGGGCGATATATTTATAACTTCAACTGTAATGTAGATCTTGTTCTGATCATGATTTTTTAGTTACTTTAAAAGAAAGGATTTTTTTCCCCCTTTTTAATGGAGAAAAAGATAAGTTTATCAATTTGTTACCTTGCATCGTCATATTCAATGATATATGATATATTGATATCATATATCTCCCCCGGTGGTTTGGGTTTGAAAAAAAAAATTGGACCAGGTACGAAAATGTCTCTCTCACAATTACATACGAAAGTGTAAGATTATGCTGGTTAAATATTATGAATTGATTACATATATATATATATATATATTTGAATTTATACAGTTATACACTATGTCGTCATATGCTTATACATCTTCAGAGTCTCTCTTTCTCTCTCTCTTTTTTAAATGCTCATTTGTTTTGATGTTGTTCCGGAACATAAATTGGCATTTTATTGCTTAGAGTTCAGGCCTAATTTGTGCTTTCTGTAGCACTTTTCACACAACAAGACATTCTTCCTTTTTTTTTTAGGTATACCATATATATTGTTCCTTTATAATGGTTATCTTTTTTTTGAATCAAAGATAAGGCGCCAAATGCAATAGAAAGATGTTTAATATGTAAGACACTTATGAAGTTCGTACCATCAATTGTTTATAAAATATATGTTTATGAAGAATATTAGCTATGGGTTACGAATAATATAAAAACATAGGTTATGGATAAAATGAAATCTAGAATAAAATATGAAGAACAAATATGAAGTATATAATAAAAATATGCAATATATGGTAAAAATATGAAATATATAATAAAAAATATGAAATGGATAGTAAAAATATGAAATGGAGGTTGCAACCATATAAGTGTAGCATAATGATGTGAAAAATTAATGAAATGTTATGGATGAAGTGTATTTTGTGACAAATAAGTATGTTTCAAAATAGAAAAAAAAATGCAAAAATTTGTGTATCCACACAGGACAAGCAAAAAAAAAGGAAAGCGACACGCGATCCATAAAAAGGTGCTGCCCTTAATCTTGTCAAATGACAAGGTGATGGCATCAGCTTATGGCCTATCCCTATGGGAAGTGGGAATATTGGCGAGAGCCCACATTACATGAACCCTCTGCTCCTCCCGAAATCTTTTGCTTTCTCAGAGGAGCGCACGTCGCATTATATAAAAAACAGGGAGTTTAAGTAAAATTGGTGTGAACTGCACCAATCCGAAATTTGTTTCTCACCACAATGAAGTTACAGGTCCTTTGAGAGACTTTTGAACGGGCCTTCACTTCGAAGGGGCATAATTAAAAATAAAATAAAATCTGATACATATGGTATTTATATATATCTGAGAGGGAATGTCAATCCTAGAGTAGTGAGAAACAGCTTTGTCATAATCGGTTAGAGATTTATTGTGCATCATGATTATGTTTGATATGAATAAAATTTAATGTATGTGCAATGTGATATGTTATTATTATTACTACTATTATTATTATGTATGAACCATAAAACTATTGAAAGGGAAAAAGTGGGACAATCTTGGCAACACTCCTGCCCTTAAGAGACACAACTGTTATGTGGAAGCCTCCTGTGATGGAGAACCTGGACCAGCCATGAATTCCCTCAAAGGAAACTCCAACACAACATGCGTATACAGTGTGATGTACTGCATTTACTGTAAATCTATGTTAACCTAATATTGTGATGGGCTGTGTTAAAAACGAGATCTTAGGTTGTATTTTATGGAGCTGTTTCCTGGGTGACTTATATTTTCCTCATGACGCACAAATAAATGATCATTTCTAGGGGGGCGGCTATAATTAGCCTGTCAATGTGTACTCTGAATGCCGATTCATCGGGCGAGTGTAAACGCTTAATGGAAACAAAAACTGGCGAATATTTACGTACCACAATAAAAGGTCCGGTGTATTTTGGTTTAAACTTATCCACGGATTTGAGGTTCACTATATCCTTTTCTAAGATTATTCTTAGTTTCGCTCGTTTCTGGAAGTGTTGATTTCTCTTTTCTTGTGAATTTTTGATGTTAGTGTATGCTTTTTTGTAAATTGAATTCAAATCATTTAGAAACTTGTAAGTTTCTATGCCCTTGTCAAGGATTGGCTGATTAACAGTTTGATCAAAAGTATCAAATAATAAAGATAGTTCTCTTCCAAAGTGTAATAAGTTGGGAAAATATTTAGTGGATGAATGTGTGGAACCGTTGTATAGTGATTTATGTATACGTAATGCATTTTCAAAAGAATGGCCTTCTTGAAGTAAGGTGGTAATTGAATATTTTATTGATTTATTTACTCTCTCTGAAATTGCATTACTTTGGGGGTGACATACTGAGGAATGGAGTATTTTTATGCCCAATGTATCGTTGAATCTGTTGTACATGTCAGAAGTCAGTTGCTTACCTAAATCGCTGAGCACAGTGGCAGGTCTGCCAAAGGTAGTTATGTAATCAAATAAACATTTAGCAATTTTGTCAATTGTTGTTGTATGCAAAGCAAATAGTTCAAGGTGCCGGGAAAAATGATCTGTTACCGTTAAAACTGATTGTCCGTTCTTAAATGGTCCTAGCAAGTCAATCTCAATGGTGTGTCCTGGATGGGTTGGTGTGTAAGTGGGCTGAAGCGGAGCAGGTGGTGTTATGTGATGTTTTGTTTGAACACACTTAGTACAAGATGCCACAAAATTTAACGTGTCGGTATACATTCCTTTCCAAAAACATCTAGCTATTACAAATGCATATGTTTTAGTTAACCCAAAGTGTGACAGATGACAAATTGTTAAAACTTTTACCTTAAGTGAGTCTGGTACAATAATATGGTACGAAAATGTGTTATTATATACGTTTTCTTTTTTTTTTGTCATAAGAACCTTACTGTCCGGATGGATGAAGTACATCGGAAATTTTTTAGATGATCCATTTCTTAAAATATCATTGTAAATGTCGGCCAATTTTGGGTCCTTTCTTTGTTCACTGACAAACGTGTCATTTGATATTTCAAGTAATGGATCCTTGTTTGTATCACTGCCAGAAATTAAATAATTTACTGAGTTGGGTTTGTTGTTATTGGATTCTTCAATATTGTCCGAAATATCATTATCTACAATTGGTAAAGCATGAGGGTCATTAAGGAGTTCAGGATTTGATTTAAGATCTTGGGTATTGTTTTCAAATGTACACCTTGATAGATAATCAGCAAGTACATTAGATGATCCCGGTACATGTTCGAAGGAAAAAGTGTATTCAGAAAGTTCAGTTAACCAACGTGTGGTTAAATCCGCAGGGTTACATGTGTTCTTATATTTTTTTAAGGGGGCACTATCTGACAAAATTACAAATTTCCTGTTGTATAAATAGTACTTAAATGCGATTACTGATTTATAAATGGCCATTAATTCAAGTTTTAAAGCCGGGTAATGTTTCTCTGCATGTTTAAGAGATTTAGAAAAATATGCAATAGGAAGTAATTGTCCTTCATGTTCCTGTAATAATGCACCATCTATCGCTACCTCAGATGCGTCAGTGTTGACGTAAAAGGTTTTTTGACCAATCTGGTAAGCGAACCATAGGGGAACTAAAGAACACTTGTTGCATTTTTTTGAATAATTCTTGATGTTTTTGTGTCCATTTAAATGTAGCTTTAGGAGAGGTCAAATCAATGAGAGGTTGAATAATTTCCGAAAATGATGGAACCAATGATTTATAAAATGTTACTAAACCAATAAATTTTTTTAATTGTCTCTTAGTTTTTGGTGTGGGAAACGAGTTAATTTTAACAATGTTTGCATGAATAGGTGCAATAGAGTGATTTTCAATATGGAACCCTAAGTAGTCAACTGCTGATGTATGAAATGTACATTTGTTTGGAGTCAATGTTAAATTATACTTAGTTAAGATTTTAAGTATTTTATCTAACTTTGAACAAGTTTCCTCAAATGAGTTTGACCCAAATATTAGATCATCCTGATATGAATATATTCCATCAATTTGCAATTCATCAATTAAAGAATCCATTAAATTTTGAAAGAACGCACTTGATGACTTTAGACCAAATACTAGGCGTTTGTATTTAAAAGTCCCATAGATACATGTAAAGGTTAGTGGGTCTTGAAATTGTTCCGAAAGGTCTATTTGATGATACGCCATTTTGAAGTCTAGTGAAATGAAAAATTTGTAAGCGGATAAATTTGAAATTATGGTTTGTATTTTTGGTAGGGGGTATGATGAACCTTGTAACACGGAATTTAACATACGTAAGTCTAGAGCGAGTCTGTATTTCTGTTTTCCAGACTGATCAGTCTTCTTTTTTACAAGCAAAATGGGACATGCCCACTCAGAACAATTTCGTTCTATAATATCTGCTTCAAGAAGTTGATTAATTTGCTCTTTCATTTCGTTATGTAATGCTCGTGGGAGGGGAAACGGTAATGTTTTTATGGGATAATCATTTATAAATTTTAAATTTGGAACTACTTTGTCTGTGTGTCCTAGTGTTTTTATGGACTTGGAAAATGATGCATAATTATCAAGCAATAATTTTCCTAACTTCTTTGCATTATCTTCCTGTAAATGATTTAAATTAAAGTCACTAATTTTTAGTTCTTCTTTACGTTGGTTTAATATTCCATTTGATGCTTGAATATAATTACAAATGTAATCCTTTAAGTTATCCTGAGATTTAAGATTAAAATTCGAAACATTTTCACATGAATTCATAATTTGATGAAAATTTGTGTTTTGTGACGGGTCCATAATGTCCATTGTTTCAAATAAAATTCCTATTCGTGCATTTTTGTTTATGTGTACAGGTTTAGTAGATGAATTTTGTATAAAAACATAAAACTGGAATTTTTGTGATGATCTAGTTGTGTTTTGAGTTCCTTCCTTATCTGCTTCATAACTTTGACCACCTACAATACTATCGTAAGAAAGTATATTCTTTTTTGTTTCACATTGAAAATAGTAATGTTTTCTTGGGTCAATTGCATCAGTTTTTATGGAGATCCACCTCTTTTCCTGTGGTTCCAGTTTAAGTTTATTCTCCAGTCGAATTTCTTTTGGGAATTTTTCCGATTGATGTATTTTATGTGGTTCAAGATGATGTGTTTCATTCTCACAGGAGGCAGAATCAAGTAATGGTATGCTAAATTCATTTGTTGACATTTTATTCTTATGAATATCTATCACAATTCTGTTTTTGTGAATAAAATCAAAACCTAAAATTCCCTGGAAGTTAGCGGAATTCGATATGTTTACAATGTAGAAATTATGCGAGAATGACTTTTGGTGTATGCGAATAGAAGTTTTAATGCATGCAATAAACTGAACATCTGAATTAACTGTTTTAATAGTGACGGCTGTTCCTAATCTTTTATATTTTAGTTTGTCTTTAATTTTATCAAACAAATCTTGTGATATAATTGAAATGGATGAACCAGTATCGAGCAAAAAGTTAGTTTTATGTCTTGCAATGGAGACCTTTATGAGGGGGAGTGTTGGGGATGAATTATTTACATTGCAAATAACTGCAACTTTGTCATCACATATGTTAACAGTTTGTGAGGCTACTTCATTATGGTTTTCAACTGTCTGTGATGCAGAATTTTTGGACAATTTAACTTCGCATTTTGTTTGCGAAGCAACGGATTTAACCCTTCTGTCTGAACAGAGTGTATGCAGCGTTGGGTCATGAGTCCATGGAAATTCATCTGAAGTTGCTGATGTGTTAGACTTCTTTTCAGATGTAAAACAATCAACTGAAGTACATCTCAGTAGTAGTTTAAATTACCATTTCTGTTATCATTTCTTTTATAGTTATTGTCGTATTTATAATTTTGTTTATTTCTATTCGCATTTGCTCTCCGCCATTTAAAACAATGTTTTGCTGTGTGGCCACGTTTCGCACACAGCTAGCCAGCGGGCGGTGATGTAGATTTATTTTTACGTGTGTTATGTTTAGGTGAAACAGTATGCTTCCTTTTAAAGTCCTTGTTCGCACACTGTTCACGCTGTTTTGAATTTTGTGGGATTATACTGTGAATTGCGTCTATGTTTTGTTCATTTGGAATACTTGTTAGTGTTAACGCATTGACTCTTTCAGTTAAAATTTTTAACTGATTAGCAGTAGAGTCTGCTACAGGATTTGTTGTGTTACATGTTTGTAGCACATTTCCATTTTGCATTATATCCTGCAACATTTGTGCCCTATCATCAGCAGTGTCATAATCGAGAATGTTTTCCTCTTGCAATTTAATTCTCAGTGGAGGTGGAATGCACGAGATTAATTTCGTGTATTTAATATTGTCTAACGCTTCTTTATCTTTTATGTTATCGTGTACTCGAGTAGTTAGAATATTTATTCGGTGTGAAAGGTTTCTAATCGTTTCTTGAGGCAGCATTATTAAATTGTTAAATTCCACGAGCGCTGTTGTTTTACTAGGGGGGGGGGGAAGAATTTTTTGAATTCCTTTTCTACAAACTTTAATTTGTCAGCTTTATAAATGGATGGGTTCTGAGTAAAGAAAGTAAGCGCAGGTCCAGATAACTTACTACCTAGAAATTGGATGGTGTCCTGATCCTTCCATCCGTGCGCTTTGGCTAATGTTTTGATTTGGTTGAAGAAAAAGTCAACCAAAATAGCATCGCCATCAAAAGTGATGGTTTTGAAAGTAATCGTAAAATTAGCCATACCAGTTAAATATGTAGCTGATCTAATGAAACAAATACGTAAAAAAACTTAAAAATATTTGTAAATGTTAATTGGTAGGTGTAGGGGTACTATTTAATTGCATACGTATTCCTTTGACTAACTTGTAAAGATTCTAAAGGCACACAAAATCATTTAAAGTCAAATAAAATAATAAAAACACAAAATATCACTCAAATAATAAAAATAGATACCATAATAAAAATTGTTAAAGCACTTAGTTAAAAAAATCTGTCTCGTAAATGAGATACCATTAAATATGATTATAGACGTTTTGCTCTATTTTTTTTATCTACTACTGAAAACATCTATTTGTTATCTCATGACTGTCAACAAAAATATCAATATCAAATTACTTACTTGGCATCAATTTATTACATGAAAAATCACTTTTGTTTTTAAATTAAAGAGTAGGAAAATGTATGTATGCATAATAAAAATATAAAGAGAATATTATTAATGTTTGGATACAGGATTATAATTGAGATGTCTCAATACCCTAATGAAAAAGTTTAATCAAATAAATATTTAAGAAGCATTAAGTTTTTTTTTTTGAAATGGTTTGAACAAGGTGTTATTTAAATAATCATGTATCCAAATCAAATAATACTAATAATAATAATAATAGCAAAATTAAAATCACGGTGTCGTGGCATCATGTTGTTCTACAAAACTTTCACTATTTCTCATATCTTATACTGATTCTGCGTATCGTACTCAAAGAGCACTAAATTAACATTTTTTTGTGGTTGGTTGGTTGGTTGAATGGGGTTTTCTGGCGCAAGGTCCCCTGTGGGACATGCTGCGCCAAGAACATGGTAGGAATAAGACAAGGTTAAATTTTAAAATAAAATGTAAAAAGTGAAAGTTGCATTAAAAATCTGTTGTAGATATGAGTTAAGTTGATAAAGGCAATGCGGTGATACATGAAATTAAAAACCAATTAAAACGAGACAAACATATTTAAAATTGTAAAAAGATAAAATTCTAAAACTAGTTAAAATTCTAAAACAGTAAGATAATGACACGATAACCAAATTGGAAAAGTACTGCAGAAAACCCAAAATACAACTAAAACAAAGACCAATAAAAAAATTAATTTAACTAGGCACATACTCTTCAAACATAGTATTTTCCTCGGAATCCGAGCCACTGCCGTCAGACTCGGATTCCATAGCTTCTTAGACATAGTGCTGCAGTTGCCTGGGATCTTTAAAATTTCTTTTGCATGGGCTGAGCGACGAATTTTGCAATCTTTTAACGACAGTCTTCCGTCGTGGGGTTGCTGGAGTTGGGGTTTTTATGGTTTCTGTTTGTTTTTTAAACATATGTGATTTCTGTAATGTTTTTGATTTTGTAGCAGTTTGGATCCCAGCCTTGGTCCCTTCTTTCTGAACGCCAGTTTTCACTATTTGACTAGAGTTGGGTTTTTTAGAGTTTAATGCAGAAGAGTTCGGGTCATTTTTTGGTGAGGTAACGGCCTTAGTTTCATTTAGAGGTTTGGATAATCCCTTAGATTGAGCTTGAGATTTTAAGTTGAGCAGAAGATTTTTGTGTCTGAGTAGGTGTGTGTAAAATAGTAACAGGTTCTGACGAAGGTAAACAGATATCACGGGATTCTTTAATTGGGGTGTTTATTGATTGTGTTTTGGCTGACTTTTTTGATGACATAGACACGTCAGTCTGGGTGCTAATATGTCTTACAGATTTAGACTGCTGTTTCAATAGGCTTGAATAAGATACGCCGACATACGGGGTTCTGGCTTCTACAATTTTACGAGCTTCTGGGTAGGAAAGATTTTGCATTATTTTTACAGTTAGAATTTCTTTTTCACGGATCCAGTTTGGGCAAGAGCGAGAGAAAGCTGTATGATTACCCTTGCAATTTATGCAGCGTTCTGATTTTTCACATGAATTGCTGTCGTGGTCAACTTCTGCACAGCGTGCACAGGTAAGGGAACCGCGACAATTAGTTTTAGTGTGGCCGTATCGCTGACATTTAAAACAACGGAGAGGATTAGGAATGTATGGTCTGACAGGACAATTCAGGTAAGCAGCTTTAATTCTTGTAGGTAGAGTAGGGCTATTGAAAATGAGAATGACATGCTTTGTAGGAAGGACTTGGCCATTCCGACGGATCGTGATCGACGTGCATCTATAATATTTTGGTCTTTTTGGTTTTCTAAGAGTTCATCTTTCGTAGAGAATAAAAGGTCTGGATCAGAAATAACACCTCGGCTTGTATTTAGAGTTTTATTTGTTGCATAAAACAGAAAAAGGGCCTATTGTAGAGCTATTAGAAAGAAGCTGTGATTGTTTAGTTGTAGAAACCTCAACTAGTAAATCTCCAGATTTTAATTTTTTTTTTAGAGTATGACCATTCCCTAAGGCAGACTGGAAAGTTTTAGCTATGAGAAATGGTGACGTTTTACCAAAGGAACTATCAGAGTGGCTATCAGTACGTTTAACGATAAAAAAGCGTGTGAAGGAAGAAGTCTGTACAGTTTGTTGCTCTCCACTGGGGAGAGACATAGAAGGAAATGAAGTTTTCCCATTTATGTTAAAAGTAATAAAATTCAGACCTCGGTCGCACCACCCACTACCGAGCCCAACAAGGGGATGCACATTCGTGCACCAGTGCTAACCAGGGCCCATACGGTCACAAGACAACCCTATGTCAGTCTCCACCCTTAACGAGATGACTAGTAGTTGCTCGATCACTTGATCCCTAAAGCCAGTGACAAAAGTCAGCGGACCAGCCGATTGATGCACACGGGACCAATATGCACCTCCCATCTACCTGAAGCAGAGGCCAAAGCAGTGTGTTGGTTTCCCTCAACTGCCAGGATCCCCCTTTCCAGGGACACGGGTCGCCACGCACGGCCAACACGTGGGTGGTTTACAATTCTCCATGAGTCGACATACAGGATGATATCGGCTCATACAGAATTGCCCTCACCTCCGAAAAGGAAACCACAATGAGAGTGAAACAAAGATGAAAGGAAGACCAGAGGAGTAAGAGGAAAAGGAAAAGAGATAGATCACTCAGGTGCCCCTGGGTTGTGAAGCCCGTGAATACCTAAAGAAGGTCTCCCCCTGGGGTTTTTTTTTGTGTGTGTTGTTATACACTCCCGTCAACAGGGATCATGTAATGCATATTTCACCATATTTCAGATTGGATGCTTTATTTCTGACGGCACTCAGGACTGAGGATACTTTTTTTTTTAGTTACACTTGTTGAATCACATTAATCGCCACGCACTTTAGGATTTATTTTATTTTTTTTATAGGCAGAAAATTCTGCTGTATATGTCATGTAATTTTCAACTCTGCTGAGAAAAGAAGAAACAAAAAACACTTTTTACTTGTCTCATATTTTTTTTGCATATTTTCACAAAGAAGTATGGCAAGCATTGCAGCCGAGAAACACCGTCGAAGACACTGAGTTGACCGGAGTATAATTTCACAAATGAGTATGACGAGCACTGCAGCCGAGAAACACCGCCGAAGACACTGAGCCGACCGCAGCAAGTCTAACTACGACGCTATAACGAATGTTGACAGCAACGGAGCGACGATGGGCTATCAATCGGGGAGCTATCCTTTTGTCCTCACTTTTTCAGCTGGTGGATGCGGTGCGCCCTTTCGCCGTCTGCAACAGCTTGCGACACACACAGAAGATGACGTGACACATTCCAGATCTCGCGATGCATCGATGGAGCAACAATCCTTTGTCGCCGAAAACGCCGCACGCCGTGAAGAGAAGCTGGGTGGGAACCCGCGAGAGTCAGCTTCTTTTCCGGATTTTATGGGCACCCATACCCCTCTAATCGGGCTAAATATGGTCTTTTAAGCACCAAAATATGTAGTATAAATTTTTTGATTACTGTATCTTGTAGGTTAAATATTGTCCATCATGATTAACTATTAATACCGTGAAAGGGAGAGCGATGAAAACACGATAAGTAATTAAGGAGTCCAGATTCGTTTAACATGTAATTTTATTTTGCCCTTTCGAGAGATAATAGGCGCCCAACGTGGTACTGGCAAGGACAGCAGAGAGAGGTAAAGTGCCCCTCCTTAGAGTGAGAACCAAGATAACATCCGTTGTCAATTATCGCCAAATGGTTACAATGTTTGGCATGTATATGATATTTGGCAAAATATAAGTGCATTTTTTTTCTTTTGAGAGAGAGATTTTGTACTTAGCATATTAACAAGATAATCGCTAATTGGCGACAAAAGAGTTTAAACTTCGATATTGGAATTTGAAAAAGCAAAGGAATTTTTTGCGGTTAGACCTGGGGCTCTTGAAGTGGGCTAAAATTCGCGAATGGGTACCATATAAGGAAACGGTAGCATGGAAGAGGCGATCTACTCGAACATGTACGACGCGCAAAACATCTTATGCAGCATTTTTATTATAGAGCAGCTGGTATTCAGAAAACCACACTCGGTTTAATGACCATATAAGGTGTAGAAAGAGTGAAATACATGTGCCGGCATTTCGGTGTCCGTTATATTAAGGGGGGTCGTTTGAGTATTACAAAATTGAGAAAAAGGGCGATATATTTATAACTTCAACTGTAATGTAGATCTTGTTGTGATCATGATTTTTTAGTTACTTTAAAAGAAAGGATTTTTTCCCTTTTTTTAATGGAGAAAAAGATAAGTTTATCAATTTGTTACCTTGCATCGTCATATTCAATGATATATGATATATTGATTTCATAGAAAGAAAACATGTTTATTATTCTTAATACTGCAAAAATACTGAGGCAATGCTGGGAGGTACTGTGGAACTTGTTACACGCATCCAGTGTTTTCGCTGGCATTTGACTAACATTAGTAATTTGGCTAATTAAAAATAAAATACATTTGCCAAATGAAAAAAGTATTAGCCAAATAGATTCACCGCGTACCACTAAAATAATAATAATAATAATAATAATCATTTAATGTACCCACTTTTTTCAGTATGATCTAAAATAACCTATGTTTTTATAATTGCGAAACGATTATTATTAATCTAATTTAAATTATCCGCTGCAAATATATTAAAAATATTTATACATGCATATGTATGAAAAACGAAAAGGAAAAGAAGGAAAAAGCAAAAATTGAGCACTAGCAATTTGGCGAATCTAATCGCTTGTTTACTCGCCAAGTGAAGAATTTAGTCGCAATTTGGCGCGATGGCGAGCGACAGCGAGAACCCTGCACGCATCGTGGCAGCTGTTGAGGAAGTTCGGGACATTCAATGACTTTTCGAAATCATTAGATCATTCATGCGCCGGAGATGCTCTCCGTGCATCACGGCTCGGGATCGTAATTTTGAACACCTGTTTTGATGACGATCATTGTCTCTTTAATGTTCTTTTTCTTAGTTTTTCGAAGTATTAAGGATAATAAAAATCTTTTCTCCTCTTATTCGTGTCCGGTCTTTCTTGTGTTTTGTGTCGTCCCTACTGAATCCTTGTGATGTCCCTTACCCCCCCCCCCCTTAAAATTTGTCCCAATATTTCTTTGACACCTTGTATATTTATATATGTATACACTATCTACCAGTATGTATTTGGATACCTGTGATCGAAAATAAAAACAACATTTATTCACATTCAATAGTTAGTAGAGTCTCCACAAGATACAATTATCGCTGCAATCCTCTTGGACATGCTTTCATCAAGTTCTTGTATGACAGCTAGTGGTATTTTTCCCTTTCGGCTTGTAGAAAACAGGTAAGTTCGGTCACTGATTTTGGACAGTTGTCGCACCAATTAATTCGGCGATCTAACTCGTCCCAAAAATTTTCGATTGGGTTTAGGCTTAGGTTATGGGCAGGCCAGTAGATTAGATTTACCCCATTGTCAACACACCGTAGCTCGCACATCACAGCTGGAGTTGTCATCTTAGAAGTAACTTAGGTCTAACCAGAGGTGTAGCAGAGGGTATACGGAAGTATACGCCGTATATCCTCTGGATTTTTTTAAGAACATCGTACACCCTCTGTTTCTCAAGAAATTTATAGTATATGCACTCTAGGGTATACAATCTGTTTTCTGCGTATACCCTCTGCTAAGACAATATGCCCTCTTTTTTTTACGACTACACCACTGGGTCTAACCCATAGAACTGCCACAATGTAGGAAGCACACTGCCATCCCAAATAGTTTAATAGCCGTTGGCTTATCAGGAATTGGGACCAAGGTCTCACACCAAATAAGAAGAAACATCCCCAGACCATAACTGCCGAACTTAACTGTGGGCACAATGCATTCTGGGAAGAGGTGTTTTCAGGCAAGATACCTAATCCAGACTCTACCATCTGAATAATTGAGGGTGAACTTTTATTCCTCACTCCAGAGAACCCATTTCCACTGCTTTACGGTTCACTGTTGATATGCTTTGCACCACCTTAACTAAACAGTGCAGTCGAACTTTGTGATCAAAGGCTTATGGGCGGTCACACAACCATGATAAGTAAGCAGATGAGCTTCCTTACAGATGCTATTAATCGAAACAACTCACTCGGATGCCTGTTGAAACTCTTCTGGCGTATGTGTGCCATTGGTTTTTAGTGGTTATTCCGAATGTCTCTGGACATCACCCGTCGGTTATCACTCAGTTTCGTGAGTTTACTGACTCTGGTCATTTTTCTACAATCACCGCTCATCTTCCACTATTTTGGGTAGATGATTATATAAAATTAAATATGTAATATGTCCCTTACTAAATAATGTCCCTTACTAAATATGTCCCTTAAGAATCGACTATTTTTGTGGGGCCCGATGATTACACATTTCTCGAAATCAGATAACTCTGTACTTCGAGGCATCTTGGATACGACTGATGTCAATGTTGTTTCCGACAACATATTTAACGGTGGAAAGCGTGGTAAGGACTGCATGTATCGGAATTAGCATAGGTGTCCAAATGTCCAAGTACTTTGGTAAATAATGTATATGCATCTGTATCTCTCTCTATATATGTGTATGTATATATATTTATAAAACCATATATATATATATATATATATATATATATATATATATATATATATATATGTAACGACTTCGGGGTGTTGTAGTCGTGTCGTAAGAAGTGGGACTCGGGAGCCTCTTGTTGGATCGAACTCGTTTATTTAGCCGCACATCTTACAGATGGAGTTTGCGAGTCCGGTCGGAGATCGCCCGAGCCCTTTACGGTGATTACTAAAGTTTACATGGCCGGAGGTTAGGCAGGCACCTCAAAACTGCAAAGTCTCTCGTTTTTCGCGCGTGTTCTTGCTAATATGTTAAGGGTTGTCATATTTTCCAGCAGAGGGCAGAATTGTGAATTTGGGAGGAACATTTAATTTAATTGGTTCTTTAGCTTTTGATTGATATGTGGTCAAAGCCCGCACAATTCCCGGGTACATGACGTATGAGGCCCTAACCACAAATTGCTGCAAAAAGCGCTTAGATCATCAATTTTAATCTTAAGGAGCGTCCAAAAATGATCTCTGAAAGTAATAAATGTTAGGCTGGGAAAGAAAGTTACCAGGGGCAAAATAGCTTTAAGCTTAAGAATTAAAGTTAAAAATACTAATTGGAACTTTAAACTTTTAAATTTAAATTTTAAATTAAAGTTTTAGAAAGGGGTTAGCTTTTATCCTTTCATATATATATATATATATATATATATATATATATATATATATATATATATATAGAGAGAGAGAGAGAGAGAGAGAGAGAGAGAGAAAGAGAAAGAGAGAAAGAGAAAGAGAGATAAATCATGTTTGAAAATGATACGTACTTTTATCCAGAACGAAACCCATGACATGATTACAATGAGGCAAGTTGGAATGTAGGTATGAAATAAATAATAACCCAATCTTCTCTTAAGAGTAAAAATTACTTGGAGACAAGTGAAGTTCCCTGTAAAGAAAGACAAATATGCAGAAATCATTAAAGGGGTATTTTTTTATTCATTTGAATTATTTGAAAAAATAAAAATTAAATTCAATAGTAATCAGTACAAGGAGCACACAAATAAGAGTTGGCTTGATAATTTTATTTCACAGCAGTATCTAGTGTTGCTTTACATTATACACAAAATTCTATTAAGAAGTTATACCTACCAGCAAACTTTCTAAAAAAAAATGCCTTTTTATTGCATTTTCTGAAAGTACTATTAATAAAGAATATTCAGTCACACTTTCTAGTAAATCTCATACAAATTAAGAAAAATGTGTCGCTTAGAAAAGTGAGATTACCTCGAGCCAAAACCATGTTTTTAAAGTAGGTGATCATGATAACTCGAACAAATCTCAACCAATCTTCTTCCAATTTAGACCAATTTTTTAAAAAATATATTAGTTAGAGGGCACCATTCCTTTTGGCAAAGTGATCAGTTTTTCCATTACTATAAACAGTCAAAGTTAAATATTTTTGAGAAAAACGGTCACATAAATTTAAGCGCCCGTCATTTTGTCCAAATGCAAATTTTCCAAAATACCGAAAATTACTCTATATTTTTAAGTATTCGGAGTAAGGACATTTAATTTTTATAATTTGTGATAAATTTTGACAGAATTGCGGTGATTACCATGGACGGCTACAAGAATGACACAATCTCCGGGAATATACCAATTGGTTATACTAACTAATCCGCCTGACGATGTCCAGGCCCGTGATAATAAACGTGAACTTAAATCTAAACATAAATTTGTATGATTATATATATGTATGTAACGTCTTCACGGGTGTTGTAGTCGTGGCATAAGAACTTGAACTCGGGGGCCTCTTGTTGGTTCCAAACCCTTTTATTTGGCCGTTCATCATACAGAAGGGATTCGCGAGTCCGGTCGGAGGTGGCCCGAGCCGTTTACGTGTATTATGGAGGTTTACATTGCTGTAGGTTCTGCAGGCATCCTCAAATCTGCAAAATCTCTCGTTTTTCGCGCGCGTTCCGGGTAATATGTTGGAGATTGTCATATTTTCCAGCAGAGGGCAGAATTGTGAAATTGGGAGGAACATTTAATTTAATTGGTTCATTAGATTTTGATTGATATGTGGTCAGAGCCCGCACAATTCCCTGGTCGATGACGTATGAAGCCCTAACCACAAATTAATGCAAAAAGCGCTTAAATCATCAATTTTAATCTTAAGGAACGTTCAAAATTGATATCTGAAAGTAATAAATGTTAGGCTGGGAAAGAAAGTTACCAGGGGCAAAATAGCTTTAAGCTTAAGAATTAAGGTTTAAAATATTAATTGGGAACTTTAAACTTTTGAATTTTAATTTTAAATTAAATTTTCAGAAAGGGGTTAGTTTTTATCCTTTCATATCCCCCCCTCCAAGTTGAGGTCCACCAGATTTGCCTGCAAATCTGGGGGGACTCCCCAGGAAAATAGAGAAGACAAAATTGGATCAGAATTTACTTATGCAACTCTAGATTTTAAAGGTTAATATTAAAGTTAAGTTTGCTAAGATGTGAGGATTGAATTTTGCTGCTGGAAAATATATTTAGAATTTAAATTTGAAGTTTTAAACAAAGGAAAAATTTGAAGATTTTAAGTTTTTATGCTAAAAATTTGGGTTATGGCTCTCGAGACGACCTGACCGAACTTTACATAGGAATGTAAAGCATATTATATGACAGAAAATATAAAAATATAAACATAAAGAAAAGCTGGAAAGAAATAATAATTCTGGAAATGTCCTGGGAAAATACAATTATAACATTATACAATTTAAAATCGTGACCATATTTATTACTTGGAAGTCCTGTGGTCAACAAGTTTGTGCTTTTTAGTCAAAGTCTTTAAGCACATATTTCGTTAAACTGTCAAAATGTAAATTTATGCAAAAAAAATAATATTGGAAATTACACATAAACATAGGAAAACTTAAAAAAAGTCATTTTCTATAAAATTGGAAAATTATGTTATTATAAAAGGACATTGCGACAGATAATATAAAAAAAGTAATAAATATAAAAGTACACTGACATATGGTTACTGGGGACAACGTATGGTCTATGTAAAAAATATTCAAATTATAGAAATATTGGTAAATATGAAAAATGTGAAAAGTTCATTCACTTATTTTGGAAATGTGAAAAATGTTAAAAATATATTGGCATATAAAATTGATAAAAATAAAAGAATATATAAATATTAAATACAATAAAAAATATGAAAATAAATATGAAAATAACGAAAAAGTAAAATATAAAAGTCTATTTACATTGAAAACGACTTACAAGGTAAGTAGAATTTATCCTAACCATTGAAGGTTTTAGCAGATCCTAAACCTCAGTGAGGTTTTAGCAAAAATTGAAAAAAAAAAAAAAGAAAAATGAGCTTTGGTTTAATTTTTTTTGTGTGAAGATGCAAATGCAGTTTATCTATAAGTAAAGGTATTTATTATTTTGTAGACTGAGATATGTTTTTCTCAGTGGCATTAATAAATCCAAGTCAGAATGTAAACCACATCTACATCTCACTGTTAGCTCATAAAAATTTCCTAAGTAAAAAAATTTCAAAGAACATTTTTCCTTATAAAGGCCAGAATGCTTTTAGTTTTCCTTACAAATATTTATGCAAATAGCAAAATTCTTTCAATTTTAAGGGTTTTACTACTGCAAAGGGAAAAACTTAATGAAATAAGAAATAAAAAATAATTAAGTAAAACAAAACAAAAAAAATAATTAATAAACTCTTATTCAAAACAAACAGGTCAATGATCCAACATTTAAAGCACATGGGCAACTTATTGACATTCTTGTTGTTATTAATGGATCCTTCATAGGCGTAGCCAGCCTTTTGAACGGGGGGGTGCCCAAATTTTTTAACATGATCATGTTGGGTACAAACAGCATCTTATGTAATAAAACCTAATAAAACGAAACCCCATAAAAACCTATCAAATTTCTGTTTTAGACAGGTTTTTTGAGGAAGGTATAATTGTGTGGAAGTTCTTTTAAAAAAGATCCAAACGCAATTTTTCATAGCGTGAAGAAGGATGAGAAGTTGCTTAAAACTAAATCTAATGGATAGGAGCGTGCGAAGAGAGAGCTGCGCCCGGAGCAAAGTTACAATTTGGCGCCCTCTCCACCCAACTTCTTCTTGTAATAGGCCAAAAATGACGTTGGTAGTATAAATTTGGCGCCCCCTAAAGTTCCACGCCGGGGCAGCTGTCCCCTACGCTCTCCCTTTCGCACGACGCTGCTGATGGATAAGAAAAAGATATATAAACATAGATAAAACATGATAGATATAAAATAATGATATCCGTAAACATAAATCTGTAATTATCACAAATTATCATTTCAAACAGCAATGAAATACTAAAATAAATAAGCACAACTTTAGTTCCTCCCCGTCATTTTGATAAAAGTAGCATTAAAATAACTTGTAGTATGCAATTTAAAGTGAAAAATAGCTCTTATATTTTCTACTCATGAATAAATAAAATTTCCCCGAAAAAAAATGAGCCCGTACGAATGTCAAAATATGATCCCAAAAAATGAAATTTATCAAACCAACAAACCAACCTCTATATTAATTTGAATTTTGCGTAGCATCATTTCTTATTTTCAGAGGAAGCACAGATTTGTACTAGAGATGAGTTCGGGCTCGATTTTTGAAACCCGTGCCCGAAAGATTTTTAGTACATTGGAGCCCGAACCCGATACAAAAAGTATACAAAAATAAATAAATAAATAAAAGATTTAATGATATTTAAAAATTGTTTCAAATGTGATATCCCATTTAAAAAAAAAATTCTTATAAAATTTACTATTAAATAAAAATTTAAATTCAAGCTTATGAAAAGAGCAATTTGGTATCAAATAAAAATATCCTTCATACCTAAAATGATTCCCATATTTCTTGTCCTTTTAGAAGAAAATTAGATGGACATATTAAAGAAGTGTAATGAATAAATGGATAGTGTTTATAGAAATTACTATTTGTATGCTGAAGAATAAAAAAACGTTTCAATTTCCTATAAAAAGAGTACATCTTCAGGGGTGTAGTCGTAAAAAAACCACAGGTTACACGATCGACGCAGAGGGTAGATGCTCAAGGCACAGAGCATACTCTAGAGACTACATCCTATGGGTTTCATGAGAAACAGAAGGTTATACGGTGTTTCTTAAAAAAAATCCAGAAGGTATACGGCGTATACCCCAGTATACCCTCCAATACATCTTCTGTACATTTATCTATAATCAATTCATTTCTCTTAACAATTCCCCATGACTGACGAGAACTTTAAAATCAACGCAAATTAAAACATTGATACAGTTATCTTAAAGTTCCGTTGTTTTTATGGGAAAAGAAGAAACATTAATCGAATGTTTTCGATCGGAATAACATGTAAAATATGTTTACTTACGAAGGGAAATTCTCAGCATAAGCAAAATTCATGATGACAAACTCTATGCCCATCATGAGGTTCTAAAGCTATAGGTTTCTTGAATTTCCTGCATTTTAAAAGGTGAAATAAGTACCGCAATTAAAAAAAAAATCACCGAAATTCTGTACTCATCCTCTTAGATGTCAGCAAAATTCTTCATAACCCAAAGAACATAAAAGAGACACTTGTTGTGCGGAGTACACCCAAACCTATTAACGATTCATGTGAAAGCGTAAGAAAATGTGAAGTTTGATTAAATTCCGTACAATAGTTTTTTAGATACAACTGTCGCAAGAATCGTAAAAAATTCAGCATAGCAGTTACACCCATTATGTGATTTACACGGGAAAATAATCAGTACCAACCTATTAAAGGTCTAATAGATTATAAAGTTTGATAAAATTCCGTGCTTTAGTTCTTGTGACATTATTATCGCTTAAAACGTGTAAATGCTAAATAGAGCTGCACAGCACAGCAAACTGTTGGGCGAGTTACAGCAACACTTAATCAGCAACAATATATGTTAACGTTTAACTTAATCTGAATTTTGATGAAAATCAAACCATTAGGTGTTGAGGTAGAACTATTGCAGAAATAGTGACAAATTCAGCATAGGAGGGCCATCCGTTGGAAGATTTAAACCAAAATCATTTGACAATTCGGTATGAGAATATTTTATATTTTTAAGAGTACATATTTTCACGATTTATTGAAATCAGGACTTTGAATCGGAAAGGAATTGAAAGCCACAAAAAACTGCTATTTCTGATTAAAGAAAAAACTGTATCAAAAGCATTTATTTTTGAAGAAACAAAAGCCAAAATAGAACTAAAGTGTTTCATTTGAACTAATTCTTAAAATCGTTCTTAATTTTTTTGGCTTATTTAACACTAGAAACGCCGTAACCGATCTAGAACCGGTCATTGTGATCGCTAATAAATAAAAATATTTCGATTTCAACCAGTAATTAGTACCATTTCGCGAGCATAGGAGGTTGTGGTTTCGAATCCCGCTGGCTCCATTGCACACACTCTTTGTGTGTACCTCCTGGTTGTATTTCTCTCGTGATGTAAAATTTCCTTGTGCTATATCGTCCCTGTATATTGACGAGGACTTATAAGCAGTCTTTCATGTTGAGCACACAAGTCAGATATATGTTGTTCAATAAATAAATAAGTAAATAGTATCCCATCGAAATAAGTTAAATAATAATCTAAAAAGCTGTAAATAAAAATTCTGGTGTGTAATACTTTTAGAAGACTTGGGTAAATTTTCCAAAGGTTCTAGTGTTAATCATATAAGATTTCAAAGCCTTTCTGAATAATGGTTTTAGTCAGTGTTAACCATTTTTAAAATAAAACCGACGTAACATGCGATTGTTCTTACTTGTTAGTAATTTCCTGCGGTTATTGAAAGTGGTTTCGAAATTCCTAAGCAGTTCTTGTAAAAAATATATTTAATTTTACATTAATTCTGTCATTTTGAGTGCTACGAGATACTTTTTGTGAAAACAAACTGTCATATGAAAATAAAATTTTATATGCAATTATGTTTTAATAGAAGCTGTTTGCACTTCAAAGTTATTTTTTGCATTTAATCCATTGGTTCATTTTTTCTTAAGATTATTGTAATTTGAAATATTTTTACCTCATGATTTCAACCATATCTTTGAACAAATCAATGTCCATTTATTTTGGAATTTTGTGCAAGATTACTTCTAATTCATTCTATACAATTTTTCCGTTTTTAGTTTGTTCTGAACTGGAAAAAACCTGCCACATTGTTCCAAAACACATTATATTGTTCCAAAACACATTGCGGAGCGGGTAGTTCTTTAAAGCGTAACTTAAATAATACTCGCCAAAATGACCTGTAACTGTAGTTTTGGATGCGCATATTTGATGCTTCTAGAAATAGATTCTTAATTTGTTAGATGTTAGATTCTTAATTTTGTCATTTTAAGTATATTGCTGACAAAATTCGACGAAATAACATATCTTTTCTATGAACTAGCATGCATAGCACGTCTGATAAATCTGTATGCTACTCTTAGTTTTAAGATTTCTACATTTTTATTCATCATGTTTTTCAATTTATCAATTTATTATTTTACTAATTTATTTATATTTATGATTTAGATTTCCTTCTTTCGCAAAAAATGCACAAACTAATGCTCCATTCGGATGTTGCACAATTGATTGCATCTTCTAATTCTTAACATATGCTAAATGTTCATACTTTAATGCTAGATATCTCCAAAAACAGTTACAAGTATTTTTTAATTTCGAAATGGCTATAATTTTTTGACACATATCCCTTTTTAAGTGCGTTTGTAATTATATAAATACGGAGCTCATATAGTCGCCGTTCATATTGTCCACATATAACAGCGCAAAAACTACCCAACCGAATCATTTGAAATTTAAAAGATATAATTCTTGCTTAATTTCGTCAAGGCATTTTAAATTTCATGAAAATCGGATGCATAGTTTAATTACAGGGACAATAAAAAGTATGCCGTTACATTACGACCAATGGGGAAAAAATAGTTTCAAGTGCATTTTAATGAAGTTACAGTCTTTCAAACATAATGAAATTGATGTGCATCTGTGAAATAAACTAAAATATACATTCTGTACATTGTGTGGTGCAAAGAATATTTGTAATTAATTTACAGGGCCACACAAAACTAATCCATTACATAATGCTATAGGGGGAAACATGGTTTGCGGCGCATTTAAATTATATTAAACTATTTCACATTTTTTGAAATTGATATACATTACTGAGTTTTACTACAAGTTACTTTCTGTATAATAGAAAACAGATAGTATTTACAGGGGTGCACAAAAATTTCGGATACTCTACTGTATCCGAAGTACTGCATAGTTTTACATCGAGATCCGAATATTTTAAAACTTCTGTAGAGTACGAACGCACTTCATCTGCAACGGTTGACGTGCAATTTCTGACTCTTTTTTAAAATAAATTAGCATTGAATTGAAGGAAGACGCCTGAAATAATCCTTTAAAATATTTGAATTCTTATGAATCGAGTCGAACTTTATTATATTAGTTTTCGCGAATATATATAATACTATTTTATTTTTATCTTTTATATTGCTTTTATAACCATGCATACTTTCATTTTTTATTAATTAAATAATTTAAGTTTCGTTCTTACCTGTTGAATACACCTGAGTGCAGTCTCCCCTTTCTGTAGCAACTAAGTCAAGCTGTGGTAGCTCAATGTTATCATCTACAGCTAGGGGAACAGTTTCTTCCCAATCAAAGACCAAATCATCAGTCGTATAAGATACTATAATAAAAGAGGAACTTCGTGAAATTTTGTGTCAATCTGTTTAATCAATTCTAAATAACTGTTATACTGCTAAGAAAAAAAATATTTTGATGAAATGATAAAAGAAAGATTGTAACATGATACCTTAAAAGTGTTTAATTGTTACAAAGCTCATTGTAAAAAGGCTTAAGTATTTTGTAAAACGAGTTCAATAAAAAAGAAACATTTCATTAACCGAAATTTTTAGAACATAAGTCAATCAAACTAATTTAAGACACACATAAAAAAAAAAAACCACTGTAATTATCAAGATAATCTTTCAGTTGATGTTATATCAAGTAGGTTAAATTGTAATTTAATGTAATTGAATTTTGCGTAGTGTTTTTCCTTTATTATTTTGTACATCGTAATATTATCAAAATATTTTTGATGAAATATACAAGTTTTAACGATTTTTGTTCTCTTTTTATTTCACTTTGTAGGTCACTATCATTGTTATTTTTAAAAGAATTAGCAAATTTTTGAAAAATAAAATATCGTATTTATTCATACATTTTTTTTCTCATTCTTGAAGTGTTATTGGTGCAAAAATATTTAACTTTTCCACATTCTTTTTGCATGAAATTGATTTACTTAATATTGAAAATGATTGCTAAGTTTTTTTTAATCCGGTAATTTGATGTAAAAGTGTGGAAGAAAAAGCGATTGATAGAGAGAGAATAAATAAGACATCAAGAAACGTAATTGAAAAGGAGAGAATCCGATGTCGGAAACGGGAACGGTGATGAACATTTGTGGATAGATAGAGTATTGCTAATAGGTAACCATAAATACACTGCTGTCCAAAAGTTAAGCATAATTGGTAATTAAGTAAGTAATGAAAGAAATATAAATCGAAATGTGGTGAAACTCCAGGTGTGTAAACAAAATAGTACGCGTCATATATTTTCGCGAAGAGTTTTCCCCGAAATCGAACAAGGGGTCGTCAACAAATTGAAAAAGAACGAAGATCTTTTGGATAACCCTGTCAAAACTAATGTAGCAAAAGCGTTCAAACTGCACATTATGATTAAGTGGCTTATTGTAGTAAACTGTGTTTATTTTTATAAGGATGTCATGTGTACTCGTAGAGAAATTAAGGTTTTTATAAAAATAGTCCTACATTTTTTGCTTATAATTTGCAGAGTTCTTAATATAAAATAATGTTCTTTTCTGAAAATATGACAAACATCATTGTACACAATACCCTGTCATCAAAATTAAAAAATAATAAAAATTGTATGACAAATGAGCAGGTTTACTAAATAATTTTTTATTGCGCAGGCGTGAACGCTATTAAAATTTCATTTGCATATTATGTTGGTTAAATGTATAGAGCAACTTTTGTGAAAGTCTCAAAAACATAGCTTAAAAATTCTGAAAGTTATCGTTGATAGAATGAGATCAAAATCCTTTATTCCCTAAATGAAGCAAAAAGATGAGGGGCTGTATCCATATTCCATTGTTTAGTGCCTACACAATATTGCACGTACAACTATATTTGGATAAAACCCCTGATTTTTTTGCTTCCTTTTAGGAATAACGGATTTTGAGTTGATTCTATAGACGATCATTTTCAGAATTTTCAAGCTATGTTTTTGAAACTCTTACAGAAGTTGCTCTATATATCTAACCAACATAATATGCAAATGAAATTTTGATATCGTTGACGCATGTGCAATGAAAAATTATTTACTAAACCTACTCATTATTCATACAATTTTTATTATTTTTAAATTCTGATGACAGGGTATTGTGTACAATTATGTTTGTCATATTTTCAGAAAAGAACATTATTTTATATTAAGAACTCTGCAAATTATAAGCAAAAAATTTGGAAAAATTTAGGACTGTTTTTATAAAAAACCTTAATTTCTCTACGAGTATACATGCTATCCTTATAAAAATAAACGCAGTACATTACAATAAGTCACTTAATCATAATGTGCAGTTTGAACGCTTTTGCTACATTAGTTTTGACAGGGTTATCCAAAAGATCTTCGTTCTTTTTCAATTTGTTGGCGATCCTCTGTTCGATTTCGGGGAAAACTCTTCGCAAAAATATATGACGCGTACTATTTTGTTTACACACCTGGAGTCTCACCACATTTCGATTTATATTTCTTTCATTGCTTACTTAATTACCAATTATGCTTAACTTTTGGACACCAGTATACATGAAAGCCATAATATGCAAAATGCAAGAGTTTGCACATAAAAAGTTTATTTCAGTTTGTAATCAGAAAAATTCATATGTGGTACTGCAGCGTGATCAGTAGCCTGCTGGCTTGCTGAATTTGCCGTAACTGCAAAAAAAAAAAAAAAATGTATTGTTTAAATTTACGAAAAATATAAATAAAACATGTTTTTAGGTATATGGATAAAGTGTTCTATATAGAAACTTTTATTTTTATGAATTCAATGAAAAAAAAAAAGAAAAAACCTGCTCCATTTTTATTTATATTGACAGCAAAAGATTGCTATTTTTAATTATTCATAGTTATTTTACAGGAATAAACTCCCCTTTTTTTAACAACCGAATACAATGAAATATGTTATATAAAACTAAAAAACACTATTTTAGTATTTTTTTGTCCTATTATCCAAATATTTCAAACAATTTGACGAAAAATTGCTTTTAATTTTTTAATCCGATTCTTAAAAATCTGTCGTTTTTGATTTTGCTATTAGAATCACTGTTTATGTATTACTCTTTTCTTCAATTCAAAATCTTTTCAAAATAACCCTTTTCTGTTACTGAATTGCGTAGACAATTACATTAATTCAATCAAGGATTCAAAAACACAAGCATACAAAAATTTAATAAATTCATTATTCTAAATTTAAAAGCTAGTTTTCAAGAAATCATTTATTTTTTAGTTATTTGGCAAACAGAAAGATTCCCAAGATAACAAATTAAAAAAAAACGCTTTTACATAATTTTAATTTAAGGAGTTTTTTTTTAAATGATGCATAGTACTTAAAAATACTACAATAAACTGATTTTTAATCATACACTGTCAGAAAAATTCGTCAATATACACTAAGTTATCGTTATTTTTTCACAAATAATTTCTGTTCTCCCAGAAAACGTATTTGTTCTGTGAGTTCATTCCGAGCGTCGAAAAATGAGGAAAAGTTTCCGTTTCTATCCAGCACGCATGCGCATTGGGTCTGTTAGTAATAAGTTCGAATTTATTTTTAAAATGAAAAACAAAAATATTCTATTGATTAAAATGTCTAATTTAGTTTTAAAAGACAAAAATGTTTTCGAATTTAAAAATAAATAACAATTACTTTCTTTATTCGTTCAAAAATTCTCACAAATAGAACATCCATGTTTTTTCTCTAACATTCTACGTAATATATTTAAAATTCACATTTTTATACTATATTAATACTAAACGTAAAAAAAACCCAGCCACAGTTTCATTAAAGATGAAATCTTTCCGAGATTAACTGCATAATTAAAAGCTTTTTAACGAAATACACCAACCCACACCATATGAAATGAAGAGTTCTATTTTAACGCACAATCATCATGAGCAGCCGTAGCGCCGTGGATTAGCGTTGGTCTGGTAATCCTGGGGTCCTTGGTTCGATCCCCGCCTCTTCCGCATTGATTTTTTCCAAACTTTTTTCAAGTGACGGATATTTTTCCTCTTTTGACAGAGAAAAAAATAAACAGAAAATCGTCAATATACAGACAATTTCTGGCAGCAGTGCTGCCAGTGCATTTTCTGTGAAAAGACGGAAGTTTTTTTGAGAGTGTACACTTACCAGAACGAGTTGATGAATGAGCGAAATGATAGAAAACTCAAACATGATTACATTAACATGTTTTATTAACTGAGATATTTCTCGTTCAGATTTACCAGCACTGTTATAAAACGAAATTTTTTTTTACTCCATTACGACATCTTCAAATGTATTGTAAATAACATTATCTAAACCTGCACCTTTTCTTTTCGAGAATACTTTCACTATATACAAACGCGACGTTTTATAATGATTCTGTTGGGACGTATAATATGTTAATTTCTTCAAGTGGTCTAATAATTTCTTGTCAGTCGCCTTATTTACGTTTGTAAAAAATTAGAAGATTTTAATAAAATGTAACTTAAATTTTAATTTAGCAAATGTAATAGAAGATGTTCCACTATCAATTTTAAAGACTCACGCTAAAAATTTGCATATTGTGTCTTCTTCTACAGAAGTGCACCAATTCTTTTAGTAGTCTTATAATTTCTTAACGCACTGTAATATTGAACATTGTAAAAGAAAATATATAACAGGCATATTAATAAAAAAAACTATTAATTGTTAACATTTTCTGTATTTATTTACTATTTGAGTACATTCGTAATGGATATAAATAAAATGATGTATCGCTTATAAAATAACCATAAAATTTATTACTTTTATGTATGTCTCACATTACCCCCAGTTTATTGGCGTGTATCACATTTGCCCCCATCTGATCCGATACCTTTCTTAAATTTAAACATTTATACACATTTTTGAATTTTATTTATTAAATGTTTAATAAATATTTTCGCTGTTGAAAATATGTGTTTGTTTAAGGTTCAAAGTCAAACAAAAAAATCGACAAAACAGCATGCTGGCAGTCACGCTGCTGAGCCGCTTGTCCAGGGTATTATTTACCTCGATTACAAAGTGCAGGACAAAGTTTGGGAGTGTGGTAGATCTTTTGGCTGCTTCATTTACAATTTTAATATGTTTCTCTACATTCTATACTCTATCGATACACAAAGATTCACCGCTTTCTCTGTTTCCGATATCGAATCCATACCTTGTGAGTAAAGTTTAAAAGATTTCTAGACTAAAGCAGGTCGTGATTAAGCAGTTAGATATTAGCTCAGGGAACTTACAACTTTCCATCTGAAGAGAGCACGTCTGCGTATCATGTGGATAACTAGCAAAGTTCATAGCACAGGAAAGTGTTAGAGTGAGCCTAAAACATAGAAGGAAACCGAAATCATAAAAGTAAGTACAAGAGAAAAAGTATAGAAGATAACTACATAAAATGAAAGAAAATTTTTCAGCATAGAGATAAAAGAGAGAAATAAATTGTAACGCATATGCACAGAGAGTACGCATGTGCACAGATGCGCGCGCACATACATATACACATAAACGTACATGCCCTCGCACATATACATACACATGTATAATTCTAGGGAAAACAATTCCTGTTTAACCCTTTGAGGGGCGAAGCACTGCTATGCTTAAAATTCTAAAATGATTGATCAACACCATAGTTTAACCACTTAATCATCGCGCCCGATGGACTGCAAGTTTCACGGCTTTTATTCAGAATTGTTTGATTGCCACCAGTTTGATAAAATAGAGTAATTGAGTATATTCTGGTATCAATTTACTTGTCATTAAATAGAATGAATATTTTCTTTTCAAAAAAGTGGTGGCAATAATGAATTTGAATTTTTAAACGGTAATTTAATGCGACCATTAAGTGTTTAAAAACAAAATTGATTCAAAATAGATAAAAACTTCTCTTCACATATTTGATAAAATTAAAAATTTCATTTCAAAATTCTGGTGTCAATGTGGCATTTCGAAATTAAAATTAAGTGGGATGTATTTTATCCCGCCGCCCTTCAAGGGGTTAAGGGAAAACACGAATGGGACGACACGCCCACTCACATTAATTTTACTCTAACATTTTATACTCATTTATTATATGTTACTAATATTTATCCAAGTGTTTATATATATTTTAATTTATGTGTTTGATAAGACTGAGAAAGAATTTCATACAACAGAAGTTTTTAAAGTGTTTTAGCTCTGGGAAAAATTGTACTTTTCAGTTAAAAAACTCATTAGGTCCTAAAGTACTCGAGTAATTTCAATAAAAAAAATTTTTGGTGGTAGAGCATAAAATGTAAGATAATATGTGGCAAACAGTTTAAAAAAATTAACTATTTTCAGAAAAAAAACTCTAAAAATTGAAAAATTTTGAAAAATTGCCATTAATTTAAAACAAAAAGTTTTAATCACAGAAACAAACTGTACCATAAGTCTTGAACATAATATAATGAATATGGATTCAAAATTTCATCAAAATCGGTCGGGTAGTTTACGAGGAAACGAGTCTTATAACATATTTCCCATAGGATTGCACTTAGTCTTGTCTTCCTTTAAAAGTACAAATTTCAATAAAAGAATTTAAACCAAAATGTTTTACATTTATATTCCTAGTTCATTTTTTACCCCTTTGAGACGAATGATCCGTATATGAGCCATTTTAAGTTCTTTGAATGCTTCATTTTTCTTACAATTACTTTTTATTGTAAAGTTTGCCATTTTTAAGTGGTCTCAGGACTCTTAAAATCGGAAAAACTTTAAAAAGGAGTCCATCTTTAACATTTAATATCTTAAAATTTTTGTAATATTAAAACACGGTTTTTATTGAGATGAAAGATATTAGTACATTCTTTCATTTTATGCCTTTTAAAAATTGCAAGGTGCAGAATTAGCATTTACAGGGCGCTCCAAACTGTCAGATATTTGATGAGCAGAAAATTGGTAAAATAGCTTACGCGTATGATTACAAAATAAATATGGCAACTAGAATGGAAATTTTGGTGCAGACTTACACATGAGATTGTAATAGATACCTTGAACCTAAATAAATTTATATTTAAAATATTTTTCTATTTTGAATACAAAGTTGTATTTAACCCGGGAGAACGCGCACTTACCCAGGGTATGAATGGTTTTAACTTTGCCACCAATAAAATCGAATTATAACAGTCACTTTATTAAGACGGAGACAATTATTATAAATTTTGAGATAAAATAAGTTGAAGATTACTTTTAAAAAATTAGTGGTTACAATTGTAAAAGCCATACGCACTCCGGGTCTTTTAGACCCTGCGCGCGTTATCCCGGGTTAACTAATACAAATTTTCCAAAATTTCATCAACATAATCGCCTAAGAAATAAACTTTTTTGAACAATAAAAAGGAAATTTTAGGTTCAGTTTATACAGATTAACATGAAGCATATATTTTAAAATTTTTATGTGAAAATACTTACAAGATTTTGAGACATCGTGCGCGCTATGAAAAAAAAAAAAGTCATTTGGAAAAAAAAAATGATTTCAAAGTTTCGGAAACGCCGCTTCAGCTATTGAGCGGGTAAAATTCTAAAACCCATAACTTATGTTCTAATAAGAATTTCGTGAAAAATATACTAAACTGATCAGAAAAAATAGCAGTTTAACATATAAAAAAATCGAAATGTTGAAAATTTGGAAGCTTTAAGCGTCCTGAGACCGCTTAATTGGAGCATTTTTGTGATTCATTTGCCAAAAATTTTCTGTTTTGAAAAATCGGTGGTAAAATATTAAAAATTATACAAAAGACTCTTCTTGCGAATGGGTTAACCTGTTTTCAGTTTTATACAGAGTGCAATATGTTATCTATCGCCGACCTTTAATTTCTCAACCATTGGTCGTAGATGCAGGGGTTGGACAAAAATATGGAAACACCTTAAAAAAAACACGTTTCCTTGCCAGTATTGTGTACGGTACCCGTTGTTATTCAAAACAGCTTGTAGTCTTCTCGGAATGGATATATACAGTTTCTGTATGTTTTCCAAGGGAATATTGTACCATTATTCCTGCAAAACGGTGGCAAGTTCAGATAACGATGTTGGCAGTGGATAGCGAGAACGCACTTTCCGCTCCAATGTAGACCACAAAGGTTCGATAATATTCAGGTCTGATGACTTTGATGGCCTAGGGAGATGCGAAAATTCATCCTCGTGCTCAGAAAACCAGTCCTGGACAATATGAGCTGTGTGAACGGGGACGTTGTCTTCTTGGAAGATACCATCATCATTGGGGAACAAAGCTTGTACCATTGGATGGACTTGATCGGCCAAAATGTTCTCATATGTCTGAGCAGTAATACGCCCTTACAGAGTTATCATGGGGCCAGAAGAGAACCACGAAATGGCTGCCCAAGCCATCATCAAACCCCGCCATGTTTCACTCTTGGCAACAAGCAGTCTGTATTATAGGCTTGAGATGGCGTTCTCCAGACGTAAACTCGGCCAGAAGTGGGGAACAATGTGAAAGAAGACTCATCAGACCATATTACGCTCTTCCACTGCTCTATAGTCCAGGCTTTATGACTTAAACACCACTTTTTCCTGTTACAGGCATTAACATTACTGATGGATGGCTTTTCAATTGCAACACGGCCAGCTATTCCCTATTTATGAAGCTCCCTTCTAATTGTTTTGGTACTCACAGGATTTGGTAACACGACATTCATTTCAGCAGTAACTTTTGCAGCTGTGGACTACTTATTTTTCGCAATAATCCTCCTTAATGATCGTCTGTCACGATCACTCAGCACACACTTTTGTCCGCGCTGTGATTTAGCGGATGATGTTTTTTCCGCATTTCAAATATGTAGAATAAATCTTCGACACAGTACCTCTTGAAACACTAAAAACCTTGGCTACCTTGCTTACGGAAGCACCCACCATACGCGCGCCAACAATTTGTCCACGTTCGAAGTCTGTTAGCTCTGACATAATGCAATGATAATCTCACATAACAGTGCTCCAACAATGACTGAACAGTACGGCGATTTTACGAAGTTGTATAAGTGGCGTCAGTTGGCGAAAACTCCAGTGCCATCAACATAGTTCATTATAATCAATCTTTCTTTTCAAACATGCATTTCAAAAGGTGTTTCCATATTTTTGTCCAACCCCTGTATATGATTCCAATTACAAAAAAGTGCAAATGATGTAAATATTTATGTTGTGGCATTGTTTGAAGTAAAAAATCAATTTTATATAATTTACAAAATTCAGAGTTTATACTGTCCCCCAATCCCTATATTTATATTTAGAAAAAAATTACACATATCATAACAGATATAACACAAAACGTTTGACTTCTGTATTACAAAAATTGACGAAGTTATTAAATTTCAAAATTTGGTATTTTTGCACATAAATTCGTCTTTCATTGAGGAACCAGTTAAAAAATAAATTACATTAATTCGAGATCGAGATCAGGGTGCAATGTCTTTTTTACGGCGAAACCACCTTCAGACAGTGTTGCCAGATGGGCTACTTTTTTAAAATTCAGATTCTTGAATGGTACCACTTTTTACAAATGATAAAATATGACTTATTCAATGCCATGATAATTAAGGCAAAAACAAAAGGTAATTTACCGTTTCAAAAAAGTGGTGCCAATCGAAATATCTGAATTTTAAAAAAGTAGTCCACTGGCAACACTGCCTTCAGATAGTATTGCTAAATCGGGATATCACAAAGGAGATTATTTCATATAAAAAAATTAGCTGACTTTTAGGGGTTGTATACTAAGCGAAGAATGAAGTTTAGAAATTAAACAGAAAAATAAATATCAATGTATTACATCAGAAAACTCTCTACTATAAAAAAAATGAATACATCAAATGACGGAATCTACTAAAGATACTTTTAGGTGTCGAACAACATTCAAAAGTCAAGGTGTTTACAATCGGCATTCGGAAAATAAAATATACTCATTAAGAACTAGATAAATGGTACAGGATGGTGATGGCAGACTACACATCCATGAACTATACCGAAATGATACTTATTTATGGCGAATGCCAGCAGTGTTGCCAGTGGGCTACTTTTTTAAAATTAAGATATTTCGATTGGCACCACTTTTTTGAAACGGTAAATTACCTTTTGTTTTTGCCTTAATTATCATGACATTGAATAAGTCATATTTTATCATTTGTAAAAAGTGGTGCCATTCAAGAATCTGAATTTAAAAAAAGTAGCCCATCTGGCAACACAGAATGCCAGAGCGGATGGAGGGTTTATTCAGAACGTTTACCTAGGGAATTTTTTATAATTGGAACTATGTCTACAACGAATGATTGCGAAATTAAAGGTCGGCTATAGATAACATATTGCACCCTGTATATGTAGCCATGTACTATTCTTATTATTTCACGTTTCGTTTATTTCATAACGATTGAGAGAATATTTTTCTTTATAATATTGCAGCGCAGCGTACATCTACATGTAATCTTACAAGTAAAAAATGTTTTATTTTATAACGCCGTGTTTAATTAGGATAGAATATGAAACTTGTAGAAAGTGATAACAATAAAAACCTTTTTGTAAAGTTTTGTCAACCTTTGTAAACCTTTTTGTCATTGTGCCTAAATGAGACAAGATTCTCAATAGTTTTATCACATTTATGATATATTTGACATTTTATTAGATAAATGTTTTTTATTACGCAGAAAATTATTAAAAACTTTGATTTTCGTTCTAAACTAACTTGTTTTGTCGAGATAGATGACTCCCAAACTATACGATTCTCACATTTAGGGGATTTTTTGTCCTATTTACGGCAGTTAAAACCTAAATCAGACGTTCAAAATCCTAAAAGTGACGATACGTTTTGCACACGCCAATTCTTTTGAAAATATTTATTTAACAGTTAACTGCTGTGGCAAAATTGTCACATAGCTATTGTAAACGGTCTCCGAATACGCTTGATGAAAGATAAACAAAAAGCTTTACTAATACATAGAATACCGTTTCTATACTAAACTTAATGTAAAGGATTATTATAATTTGAAATCACTTATTCTGAAGTCTTCAACATTTCCAGTGTTGCCAGATGGGCTACTTTTTTAAAATTCAGATTCTTGAATGGCACCACTTTTTACAAATGATAAAATATGACTTACACAATGTCATGATAATTAAGGCAAAAACAAAAGGTAATTTACCGTTTCAAAAAAGTGGTGCCAATCGAAATATCTGAATTAAAAAAAAGTAGCCTACTGGCAACACTGAACACTTCAACATTAGTTCTAAGCTCCCATACAAAACGAAATTTCACAAGTATGAAAATTGAAAATTTTAAGTTAACCCATGACAATCTTAAAAGGAAGCTTCTATGAGACGGCTAGCAACAGTTAAGAAATAAACGTTTGGTATGGAAAACATCGTTTAAAATTCACGGAATTCGCGAATGAACATCAACCCGCAAACTGCACGACAGTGCGATTTTGAAATCCGTAATTTTAACTGCACATACCTTTGTTGGCTATATAGTGATAATGAAATGTGACACATGATTCCCATACATAGTTTAAAAAGTACCCGAAATTGGATATTGATTTTTATCAAAAATCTTATTTTGTTGATGAAAAATACCAATTAATTAAAACTTGCTTTAAATATCTCCGACATTTAAAATTTTAATACCGTAATTTCCGGCGTATAATCCACGGATCAAAGAATTCTTTTTCGACCAATAAATTTTATTTAGTAAATAAAAACAAATATTTACACTGCCATCTAAAAAATATTGGGTCAAAAAATTATTAAGTGCGAATTCATGATAGTGTGGGGATCACGAATTAAAAGCATATTTACAAGATATTTATAACTTTGTTAACTAGAGAATTTATTGAATATTTGTCGAGTTAATATAAAATGTCACATGATAAAAATATTATACTTATAAACAGATCAAATGTTGCAACGTTTCTAATAATTCGATTTAAACAGGCCTGAATAAGTCAAAGAGAGGCCAGAGTCTGATATTGTGTTGACTCCATTCCCCTCATTTTTTCAACACTTTCACAAAAAAGCAACATTTTCTATGATTTAGATTACATAAATGGAAACATAAATACTCATTTAGATAAACACAATCTTCTTTACTTATCTTATTCTAATCTAAAGGTATAAAATGTTTATTGCAATGAGTAAAAGTTGAAAACAAAATTAACCCGGCAGGATTGGTGCAGGGTGTTTTGACACCCCAAAAACGCGCAGTGTATTAATGGTTTTACTTTCTCATCAATAAATATAAATAATACTCGTCAACTTATTTAATCGGAGACAATTATTACAAATTCTATGATAAAATGAGTTGAAGATTATTTTTTTTAAAGTTGTGGTGACAGTTATAAAAAACATACGCACTCCGTGTCTAACAGGTTCAGCCCCCCCCCCCCCGTCCTCACGGATTAAAATATATTTAAAAAAAAATAAATAGAGACATCTAAACCAGGATACAGAGTTGGGCTGTATCTCAAAATACATGTATTTGAAATGCATTTTTTCAAAATACATTTGTATTTTGTATTTTAAACCAACAAAACGAAAGTATTTTGGTAACGTATTTTATAATGTTTTTTCCAAGTATTTTGTATTTTCAAAATTTTCAAAATACATTCTAGGTTTCAAGCTGTCGTGTAAACCGATAATTAGTGATTAACATGAAGGGCATAGAAGTATGTCTATTTTGTTTAGTTTTCGAATTCGCTTTTGGACATTAATATAAATACATTTTTTCAACTAATAGTAAAAAATTAATAAAAAAGAGTATAGCTTTTGCAAAAGTACTTATGCTGAATGATTACAAAAATAATTTTATAATAGCTCACAGGCTATCAAAGCCTGAGAGCTTATGGACTCACCCGTTCTATATGTATGTACCGGGTGTCCCAAAAATGACTGATGGATTTTAAAATTCAATAACTTGCAAACGGTGACAACTATTAAAAAAATTTTTGCAGCAGGGTTATGTACAATTTCAGGAGTTTTTTTACCGCAATTTTTTATTTTAGTTCGCATATCAAACAATAGGTGGCGCTGACGGCGATTGAAAGCCAGGTCGACGCTTCACTCAGCACTGATCACTTGGCTTTCAATCGCCGTCAGCGCCACCTATTGTTTTATATGGGAACTAAAATAAAAAATTACGGTAAAAAACTCCTGACATTATACATAACCCTCCTGCAAAACATTTTTAAATAGCTGTCACCGTTTGCAAGTTATTGAATTTTAAAATCCATCAGTCAATTTTGGGACACCTGATACATGTGTGTGTGGTTGCGGAACGCGATAACTCATGATAAAAATATCCGATTCACTTGAAATTTTGGAAATATGTATATTGTGGTAAGGTATTTCCCTCATTAGTTTTGAGAGTTCATTCGGTAAGCCTAGGAGAGGGAACGGCGGTTAATTCCCCTCCCCTTAATTTATATAAATGGCTTTTTCATGCAGAATTATCAGTTTTCAATCAAAATTTAGATTATAGGATCATTCTGATGAGGCGTCTCCGTGATTAGTATTATGTGTTCATTAGATAAGTATAAAGCAGGGGAACGGAGAGCTAATTCCCCACCCTTAATTTAGACAAATGTGTTTTTCATGTAGAATAATCAGATTTCATTTAATTTTAGCCATAGGATCATTCTGATGAGGGCACTTCCATGATTAGTTTTGAGAGTTCATTGGATAAGTCTAAGAGAGGGGAAATGTGAGGTAATCCCTCCCCCTTAATTTATGTTAATGGGTTTTTCATGCAGAATTTATCGATTTGCTTCAATTTTGGATATAGGTTCATTCTGATAAGGCGCTTCTTTGATTTGTCTTGGGAATTCATTGGATAAGTATGAATGGTGAATCGATGGTATTATTACCCTTGATTTTTCTTGTAGAATTAACCGATTTGCTTCAATTTTTGGATACAGGTTCATAGTAATAAGATGCTTCCCTAATTAGCTGTGAGGTTCTTTTGTTAACTTTCCTACCCTGTTCAAATTTTACTCAATCTTGATAAAAACATTTAACACCAGAATTGTTATTTAAAATATTTTAATGTATTTAATTGACTTATTTCTATGAATCTATCATTTAACTTTTTTTATGAAAAAAGTTCTGTGTAAAACAAATTATAGTTATGGGTCGATTAGACCCATTCAGGGTAGGAAGGTTAAGTATAGAGTGAGTACGGATGATCCCCCCCCCCCCCTTAATTTTGATAAATGGGTTTTTATGAAAAATTATCCGATTTGCTTTAAATTTTGGATGTAGGTTCTTTCTGATAAGGCAAATCTCTGAATAGTTTTAGAAGTTTGACAGCTAAGTTTGAAAGAGTTAGATAACTCCTCTTAAATTACATAAATGGGTTTTTTGAAGAATTACCCGATTTGCTCTAATTTTTGGGCAATACAGGGCAAATAAGGAAAATACAGGGGTGAAAATCTTTCTTATTTGAGCAGATTTATGTTAAATATTGTTTAAATGCCCTCTTTCTAAAATCTCTGAGAAACAAAAAGCCCTGTGACGCTTTACTTACGATTCTTCTTATTTGAAACTACATTAACTGGAAGGCAACATATCATACATAATTACCCCTCCATTAAAATACTGTGAACAGGTGGAATCCACAGTGTTCCAGATGCTTCTCGTAAAATACTTCTTCAAGAGTCCTCAAGTGGTTATAAACTTTCGCTTAACGCGTTTCCAGACATCATAAATCTCATAAACTTCAGATCTTTCAAATCCTACTCTTCATAACTCTTAGACACTTGAATCCACTTTAGATCTCTTGAAACCACAATAGAAAATATTCCCAACTGGCAAGAAACGAAAGGGGGATTTCAATGTTTGAGGGGCACCCGCCCCATTTTTTCAACTCCGGGGCTAGGCGTCTCGTTGGACTTTCGGGTGATGATCACTCAGCTTCGAAATTCTTCTCCGTATTGTTAAGTCTATAAACATTTGATAGATTCGTATATTTCAAATATCTTTCGGGGTAATTAATACATTTAACTTCGTTTTTCTGTGTACTCTTCTTAAAGGATGCAGTGTTGCCAGTGGGCTACTTTTTTAAAATTCAGATATTTCGATTGGCACCACTTTTTTGAAACGGTAAATTACCTTTTGTTTTTGCCTTAATTATCATGACATTGAATAAGTCATATTTTATCATTTGTAAAAAGTGGTGCCATACAAGAATCTGAATTTAAAAAAAGAAGTCCATCTGGCCACACTAAAAGGATGTCTCTCTTTTTCTTAGTTCGCAAAATATTTCTAAAGTCTGTGATGAATGTAATATTTTATGTGTTTAACCCTTTGAGCTCTGGTGGGTAATTTTCTTCAAAATTCCAAATGTCACATTGACACCAGTATTTTGAAAAGAAAAAATCCGGTTAACAATATACACGGAAAAAAATGCATTAAACCTTTTTTCAAAAAAAAATCTGGTCGAATTTTCTGGTGCCGTTGTGACATTTCGGAATTAAAATTATGTGGTAGAAAAGTCTACCATCAGAGCTCAAAGGGTTAAAGCTGACGAACTGTAATATTTTAACACTTCATATAAAATTAAGAATATACTTTAGAAATATTTTGGGAACTAAGAAAAACAGAGGCATATTTAGTGTATGCAAAAAACAGAAGTTAAAAATTAGATAAAAAGGAGAAAAATAGAATAAAAATAAAATAAGCAAAAGTTATTTTCCGAGGAGATATTTTATATATACGAATGCATTAAATGTCCATTGACTTCACATTAGTGAGGGTAAATCGGAAGCTGGGAAACCAATCCCCTTAAATTTTATCCGTGTAAAATTTCATTTTTTTTTTTTTTTTTTTTTTCGTGTATGTGTCTTCATGTCCGTGTTCTGTTTAACACTAGAACGCCCGAAAGGAATCGATTCGACTCTAGCCATATAATTAAATTTTGTTTCGAGCCAGAAATTTTTTCTTGAAACGTTAAATCAATCAACTAAATAATTTCGGATAGAAATTCTGGTGTGAAACATTATTATGAAACTTCAGTAAAATTTCTGGGCGCTCTAGTGTTAAGATGTATATATATATATATATATACAAATAAGCAAAATTTAACATATACACACATAAGCAAAATTTAAAAGTTTTATTCTTTTTTTCAAATTTGTTTTATTTTTTATTTTATTGCAACAACATTTAAAAAATCATTTAAGCCTCACTCCCAATCTCCTTATTTTCATTTTATAATCTTGTGCTTAAACATATCGCTCAGAAATTTATGTATATATCAGGGCTCGAAAAATCTACATGCCCGACATCAGTGTTGTTAGACGGCGACTTTTTAAAAATTCAGATTGGCACCACTTTTTTGGATTGGTAAAATTACGTTTCATTTAATGACATATTAATCAAGAGGAATTTTATCCTTTAATAAAAGTGGTGCCAATCAAATTTTTAAAAAGTCGCCGTCTAACAACACTGATGTCGGGCATGTAGATTTTTCGAGCCCTGGTATATATACAGGGTGTATCTAAACTACTGGGCAAAACTTTAAGGGGTGATAGTACACATCAAGACAAATAATATTAAATGGGAAACTAAGGGTCCCAAACGTCTTCCGAAAGAGATAGGAGCCATCAAAGTTTAGGATCCAAAATTTGAAATGATTATAAAAAATGAAAAAATTGGTCGATTCGTTTGCGGTTTTCACGAAAAATATTCTTTATGTCAGTATTGTCTTGAAAATAAATTATAAAGATAAATTTCAAAAAAGGCCGATAGAGGGCGCTTTAGACTTTGGAGTAACGTATAACTGTTTTTTACCGTTATTTTTTGTATCTCATTAAATTTTTTTAGAAGTTTAGACATAAACTTAAATTTTCAGCTCAAAGTCTGTGGTTAAGTAGCGCAAACTGAACAGTGTTCAATGGGAGTGGGTAGGTTCAAATTTCAAATGATTATAAAAAACAGAATAATTGGTCAATTTATTTGCGGTTTTCACTAAAACTATTCTTTATGTCAGTATTGTCTTGAAAATAAATTATAAATATAAATTTCAAAAAATGTCGATAGAGGGCGCTTTAGACTTTGTAGTAACGTACAACTATTTTTTACCGTTATTTATTGCATTTCATTAAATTTTTTTGAAGCTTAGACATAAACTTAAATTTTGTGCTGAAAATCTGAATCGTTGAGAGTGGTTAAGTAGCGCTAACTGAACTGCGTTCAATGGGGTTAAGAAGGTTCAAATTTCAAATGATTATACAAAACGGAAAAATTGATCGATTCGTTTGCGGTTTTCTATAAAACCATTCTTTATGTCAGTATTTCCTTGAAAACAAATTAAAAAAAAAATTCAAAAAATTCCGTTAGAGGGCGCCTTAAACTTAAAGTAGCCAACAACAATTTTTAACTGTTACTTTTTGTATCTAATTAAATGCTTGCAAACGCTTAGACTTAAATTTTGAGCTCAAATTCTGAATCTTTGGGAGGTGTTAAGAAACGCAAAATGAACTGTGTTCAGGATTTGAAATGTTAAACTGCGCACCCTACGAACATGGTTCAATTTTTCGCTACTTAATTACTCACAACGATTCAGGCTTTGAGCTCAAAATTTAAGTCTAAGCTTTTAAAACACTTATTTAGATAAAAAAAAATAATAACGGTTAAAAATAATAGTTGTTGGTTACTCTAAAGTTTAAGGCGCTCTCTAACGAAATTTTTTGAAACTTATCTTTAAAATTTATTTTCAAGAAAATACTGACATAAAGAATGGTTTTATAGAAAACCGCAAACGAATCGACCAATTTTTCCGTTTTTTATAATCATTTGAAATTTGAACCTCCCCACCCCCATTGAACACAGTTCAGTTCGCGCTACTTAACCACTCTCAAGGATTCAGATTTTCAGCTCAAAATTTAAGTTTATGTCTAAGCTTCTAAGAAAGTTAATGAAATGCAAAAAATAAAGGTAAAAAATAGTTTTACGTTACTACAAAGTCTAAAGCGCCCTCTATCGACATTTTTTGAAATTTATCTGTATAATTTATTTTCAAGACAATACTGACATAAAGAATAATTTTAGTGAAAACCGCAAATTAATTGACCAATTTTTCTGTTTTTTATAATCATTTGAAATTTGAACCTACCCACTCCCATTGAACACAGTTCAGTTTGTCCTATTTAACCACAGATTTTGAGCTCAAAATTTAAGTTTATATCTAAACTTTTAAAAAAATCTAATGAAATGCAAAAAATAACGGTAAAAAATAGTTGTTCGTTACTCCAAAGTCTAAAGCGCCCTCTACCGGCATTTTTTGAAATTTATCTTTATAATTTATTTTCAAGACAGTACTGACATAAAGAATATTTTTCGTGAAAACCGTAAACGAATCGACCAATTTTTCCGTTTTTTATAATCATTTCAAATTTTGGACCCTAAACTTTGATGGTGCCTATCTTCTTCGGAAAATGTTTGGGAACCTTAGTTTCCCATTTAATATTATTTGTCTTGATCTGTACCATTACCCTTTAAAGTTTTGCCCAGTAGTTTAGATACACCCTGTATATATATTTTTATATTGACTTTAACACATAATATAAATAATGGTTATGACGACAAATGAATAACAGAATAAAAAGTCCATTTTTTTCCCTAGTGTTCACATGTGTCCCACGAGTGTTCACAACTACATCGTTGGTTGGGCACATGTTAACAATTTTTTTGAATTTAAGAAACTATTAAAAAAGTGCGAAGAACTGTAATAAAGATTTAAAAAAAATTTCCGATGCCTAAAAAATGTTCTGTTTACTATACTGAATAGATTTTGTTTATAGAAATTAACCCAGTTATGCGAAAAGCTATATTTATGTGATCGTTTCACACGTATTCCAGTCTCTCCTAGAAAAAGGAATTTATTCAAATAAAAAAATAAACCACCATATAAATAAATCTATAAAACACTATAACACTTTAACATTTGCCACATGAATTTGAAAACTTAGTAAACATAAGGAAAATTGGAAATATATGTATATAAATAGAAAGGTAAATATATAAATAGATAGAAAAAGTATTGAACTGAAGGTGGTTTTGGGTTCTAGGAGTCATAATCGGAGTAGATCGGCATTATTTTTTGAAATTCCAACATGGGGAGAATGTAATAAATAGTGTTACTTGCGGAAATCTACCTAAAAATACAATCCATACTACACAATGGGGAGAATATCAAGAAAGAAAATAATTTTTTCAAAAAATATTGTGGTATTATTTTTATTGTAAATAGAGAAAGTAAAAAGTTTATTCATTTATTTATTTATTTTAATGGACTGTTTATTATTTTAGTGACAACGATTTTTATGAACTAAGTTAAGTACAAATTTTTAAACATCATGCCTTTCATGCTTTTTCTATTTTACACTTAAATAAGTACATAAACTTACTTAACCATATAAAGAATGTCTTTGTTGTGATACAGCCATACATAGTGATTGGGAATAGTCATTGTCTGAAAGGTTACTGCTTTCGCGTTCTTGAAATAGGAATCAGGCCGCCACATATTTTGCAACCACTGAACTTCCAACAATCGGTATTCGGACGTCATGTTTTCGGGCAATCGCAATCGATGATCTTTCCACGTTTGAGCAAAAAATATGTCTGCTGCGTATGTCTGAAAAGAAAGGAATATGTTGGAATTATATTCAGAACTTCATTCGTTACGTTCATAACTTTTATTTTATTTTTCTATATTCTCGATTTTTAATTTTGTTTATAGTTTTCAGATTAAAAGAAAAGGCCATTAACTTACTATAAACTTATTTTATAATTTATCCTTTTCACTGCTAAATATTAATGTAATATTATAGTTTATCACTGAACTAATTATGCTGAAATTTCATTTAAGATTAAGAGTTTCATATTATTTGTTTATTTCGAATTTTGTCATCGAGACATCATTTTGAGAATGGAATTACAATTGTGTTAGAGTATAAATTTTAAAACGGGAAATAATTAAAGTCCGCACACGTGAAAGTACGGAGTAAAAAGATTGAAATATTTCTCATACATCATTTTATTTTCAAGCTTTTGATTGCAAGAGAACTTCTATAAATATATGTTAAACAATTTACTGAATATGTATATATATATCAAACCATTAAAACTAATGAAAAATTATCACAAAGAAATATAGAATAAAATATTATAATGAAAATTTGTTGAACCACCGCGGAATCTCCAGATCCTAAATATTTTGACTTTACAAATAAAGTGTGTGGTTTCATCTTTGTATTAGCCACAAAAAAGCTAAACAACATGAATTTAAGGCTACCAACGCACAATAAAACCATGAAAAAATGGAAAAACAATCAAATTAAAAGATAAATACTGTTGTAAATGCGCAGAAAAATAATAATATATACACTGCTGGCCATTAAAATTGTAACATGAAAGAAAATGCAAAAAGATATTTATTGTACGAAAACAGTATGGCATGAAACCAAAAAGATTAAATGTGTAAGTAATTTGGGGGTTTACAGAGGTGTGAAATTACTAGGAACCGCAGCCCCTCTTGGGAGGCTAAAACAAACCTTTCCTGGTTATGTATAGAGTAGAATTGAGTTTGAATGACAGAGTCTGGAAACACATTCCATGCTGATTTAAGTCAATGACATACTTTGCCAAACATTTTAACTGCGAAGAGGCGGCGGGACAGTCTCTCAACAGTCCGTGACCAGATGTTTTCAATGGGTGAAAAATCTGGAGACCGTGCAGGTTAAGACAACAATCGAATACCCCATGTATCGAGGAAGCTCAGAACACGACGTGCAACACGTGGTCTTGCGTTATCTTGTTGGAAGATGGCGTTTGGCAGGCCTCGTAAACAGGGCACAACCACTGGGCGTAAGATGTCAGAATGTATCGATCTGCGTTCAAATTACTGTCGGTCCGAACTACACTGTAAAAAAACTAGTTGGATGTGTCAATCCCAAAACTTTCTTCTATCTCATAAGTACATTTTAATATTTAAAAAAAAAAAAAACCTGGTGACCCCAAAGTTACCCACTATCGAATTTCCACGAACATTTGACCTAGCCTAATGAGATTCTGGTATCCGAAAAGCCTAAAAAGCAAAATTTAATTAATATTCTGAGAAAATGATCTTAGTAGTTCCTCATGATAGGTAACTTATACTAAAACCTAATAAGCCTCTATTTATGTCAAGACCTCACAGAATCTGAAATTTCATGGAATTTCGTCCATTAGTTCTTGAGATATAGTTATAACAAAAAAATTGCAAAACGTAGCACAACAACACCATATCTTGGACAATTTATGCCAAAACGTAAAAAAGCGTCTAATTATGTTATGGTGTAAAAGAATCTGAAGTTTGATGAAATTCTGTGCATTAGTTCTTGAGATATAGCTAGTTAAAAAAAAAGTGTAAAATATAGCACAGCAGCACCATCAGTTGAAGGATTTATAACAAAATGTAATCATCGTGTAATTATTCTATATGTCATTTTGTAACAAAATCTGAAGTTTGATGAAATTCTGTGCGTTGGTTGTTGAGATGTAGCTATCGGAAAAATCGTGCAAAATGCAGCGTAGCTGCACCACCTGTTGCAAGGTTAATACCAAAATGTAATCAGTGTCTAATTATGTTATATATTCTAGTGTAACAGAATCTAAAATTTCATGAAATTCTCTGCATTAGTTCTTGAGACATAGCTATCGCAAAATTCGTGCACAATGTAGCATAGCAGCGCCACCTATAGGGAAGTTCACACCAAAACCTTATCAGCGGCTATGTATCTCAATGTATCTCGGAATCTGAAGTTTGGTGAAATTCTGTGCATTAGTTCTTGAGATATAGCTATCATGAAATTCATGAAAAACGTGGCATAGCAGCGCCACCTGCAGGCCAATTTACACCAAAACTTAATCAGCGTCTATGTATATCAAGGAATCACAGAATCTGAAGTTTGGTGAAATTCTGTGCATTAGTTCTTCAAATATAGCAATCTTGAAAATCATGAAAAACGTAGTATAGCAGCGCCACCTGCAGGCCAATTTTCACCAAAAACCAATAGGCACTAATTCATATCAAGGTCTAACTGAATATAAAATTTTATTAAATTTGGAGCATTAGTTCTTGAGATAGAGCGCCCACAAATTTTTTGTCACATACAGACAGACACACAGACAGACAGACAGACAGACAGACAGACAGACAGACGGACGGACAGACTCACAGACAGACATTTTCTAAAAATAGTCAAAACGTGTTCAGGACCTTCTAAAACGTATAAATCCGTCGAAAACCGGAAGTCGAAAATTTTCATGAATCCAATACTTTCTTCTTGTAAAGATAGAAGAAAGTAAAAAGGGTCGATCTACTAAAAAAACTTTAGTGATCCTTGTAATTACTAAAAAATTTTTAGCAATCTTAGTCGGTTACTAGAAAATCTGTAAGAATTACTAGAAAAAAGTTAGCAATGGATAGAGTTAATAGTTTTACATTTTTAATAGCTATTACTAAAACTCACTTGGTGTGGCCTTGATAGCATAGTGGTTATAGTAACGGATTCCAGGCTAAGAGGTTCCGGGTTCGACACCTTCAAATACGTCTCGAATGTATGTAGTGTAAGTACTCGTTAATAAAGGGATTATGAAAATCCTGTCAGAGCAGGTAGCATTTTTGGTGCTGCCATCTATTGCGGTTTTGCCGAAAATCTATCGTTTCAGAAGTTTGGATGCAGCTCCTGTCCTTCGGGCGCACGTAAAGGTTATTAAAAACAATTTTGGAGCTATTACTAAAATGTTCTTGGTGGCTCATACTAAAAAATTTTAAGTTAGTTATACAAAAAATTATTTTGTTCAGTTTACAAAAGAAATGCTTGTTTCACTTGCAAAAAAAAAGTTTGTAATGGTTACTAAAAAATACTGTGGAATACAAATTTACTAAAGAATTTTTAGTAACCTCTTGAATTTTTTTTTACAGAGTAGAGATGTTCATATCGTATACCCATCGTTCATACATATCGTTCATATCGCACGGTATAAGAAATATTGTTTTTAAAGGATTGGTTGGCTGAAATGCGATTTCCACCTGAGTATTGTACTATCAGAGATTCAATTCCCATTCATTATTTGAAATTCCGAAAGCTACGGAATTCACTAAATAGGAAAGTTTAAAAATTTTTCGTTGAGAGAAAGTTGAAATCGAAAGGTATCTGCCTTTATGGAAACTTTTATAAATTGAAACCGTTCAAAGCAATAATATCAAGTTCATTTTTTAAAAAAAATGTGGAGGATCTTCTGTAACAAGTGTTCAGACTCATCGATAAATTGTATAAATCGATTGCTGAAAAAATAAAATATGTCTTTAAGACAAATTAAAAATTATCTCTGTTTAAACTGTGTTGCAGGAAACATTACAGAGACGCATCAGTAAATGTTAGAACATTATTTTAATACCAGACTAAACGAGCTTAAAACACACTATAATCAGGCCGCACTGGATTAAGTTCAAAAGTACATGTTATATGGAGACAAGTAGATTACCGTAGGTTGCGTATAAACGCCTGTTTTGACATCATTCTACAGTTTTTCAGAAATTTTTTTATTCTAGACCCTTCTTTAATTTATTCATAAAAGAGAAAGGGGCATCAACAATGAGTAATAGTATAAGGAGTGCAACTCTACTTGGCGAAAAGGTTCTTCTTTTGCAGGACAGTCGTCTTTTTCCTTTTAAAGTCATTTAAGATTAAAAACACAGCATGGCCACAAGGAAAGACGCCGATACTGATAACAATTAGAAGGATGGTCTATTCGCAATTTAAGTCATCAATAAATAAATGAAATTCGGATGTCCCCGATATCTGGAATTAACCTTATCGCTTTACTCACTTGACGTACTACTTTGTTGACTGTTGAACACTGTGCACTAGGGTGGAGCGAAAAAAATTTTTTTTTGAAAATCATAAACGGGTAGGTGCCAAGAGATGACTTTATACTAGTACATCAACTGCGTGAAATTTTTTTGCTGAAAAAAAATGGCTTGAGTCTGCGCTTTTGCTCCAAAAATCGAAATTTTGGGTAAAATTTGTCATTTTTTGACATTTTTTCAAAAAAATAAAAAAATTCTACAGAGTTGGTTAGTATTTAAAAGCGTTTCTTAAACCTTTATATTTATCTGCTTAACATATTTAAACTATAAAACAATATGTTTATTCCCTATAGCTGGAGCAAAACAGACAACTTTTAGTAAGAAAACAGCTATTGGGTCATATAACGAAGTGTTGTTTTTAATACAGCTCTTGATTTCAAAACTACCTTGGACATGCGTCGTGGAGGTGGCTATATTTCCTATACCATCCGGCTCTACTATTCGATCATCTTAGTACAGTGTTTTATTTATACATTGATTTGTGATTTTCTTTATAAAAATTTGGCATGTTTCCGAAGCTTCCACCTTGTTCATCAGTTCTTTGCATCCACATGCTGCTGTAACTATCTTCATGTATATTTTTACAGTTTATACAAAAAAATGACAAGCAGAGTAATGCACGGGAATATTATTAAAGGGATCTATTCGGCCATCTATTATATTTATCAAACTTACATTCAGTTGATGAATAATGATTGGAAGTTCTGTTACCACAACATTTTTGCAGTCAATTGTACTTTTTTTACGTAATGATTTGCTTCAAAGATGATTTCAGGTATTTCAACTATAAGTATGTCATCATTTATTCTACTTTTGCATTTTTTATATGTTCAGAAGCGAGCTGTTTAATGTGATGGTGATCGTCAGCGAGAATTGCAATGAAAATTTGTTCTCCATGTGTAAAGCAACCGCTGTTGTAAATAACTTTTTTTGCATTAGTTTTATGCCGTTTTCTAAGTGTTTTCGTATACAGTTAATTTCCTATTAACTTGTATATCCCCTTTTTATGAGTGGACAACATTTGATGGTGAAATGTCCTGGGCATAAACTTATAATGCATTGTACTTTATGAGGGAGAAGACGGATATCGACTATAAGTGCTCATTTAAAATTAGGAGAATTTTATTTGTCACCTTGAACCATTTTGCATGAGGTAAGCTTAGAATTGTCTATATGATATTGAATCATTCGCTACTTCAACTCCAGTGAATTTCCTCTGCGTCAATTATTAGAGAAGTCGATATAAAACGTTCTAAGCTACATGGATTCACTGGATCAATAAGGAAAATCTTTGTCTACGTAATATTCACTTCCTATTGCAATTTTTGTTTATAAAATAGAGAAATTATTTTCTCAAACTGAGAAAAAGTTACTCAGAACAGACTAGAAATTTCTGTCGGAGATTGCAAAGCTAATTCATAAGGAAAGCTATTTCTCAGAGAATGGGGAATATAAATTTAGAAAACATCTCACAGAAAAGACAGCTCATAAAGTTAATAAAATTTTTCGCTTTATATAAGCACAGATTGGCAATCAGCGTCTATATGTTCCCTCACCAAATCTATAATCCAAGTTTATACCGCGGGATGTTTTATACCAAATGTACGACACACCTAAATAATAGATCTAAAATCTTATTAGAAATTACTAGACTACGGAACAACACAGGAAACGACATAAAGCATACTAAAACTTCTTTAGAAATATTGTTGTTTTACACGCAAATTTTGTTTGCAATCCTCTGTGACGATCGTCATAATATTAAACAGCTAGCTTCTCAGCATATATTCAATAGGTTCAATAAATGATGGCATACTAGAAACTGAATTCATACAATCAATTTTTAGACAAATCATTGCATATAAAATGTAATTGATTGAAAGAATGCTGTGATAACAGAACTTCCAATCATAATGTACTAATTGCATGAAATTTTAATGAAGATAATAGACTGCTGACTAGGTTCAATTAAGAATAAAACCCAATACATTACTCAGCTTCTCTTCTGTTATACATGGTATAAAAATATACGTGCTGCAGGTCACACCAGCATGACTCAAATCATCCAAAGTCTATGAATACATAGAAGAGATAAATTACTTTGATATATAGAAAACTTATACTCGTCTTCGGGGAAAAAATAACAATTCAATACATAAATAAAACACTGGGCCTAGATGATTGGGTGGTTGAGACGGGTGGGATAATGCAACCACCTCTATGAGTTATATACACAGTAGTTTTGAAAGCAGCTAGGTAAGAAATGCATTCAAAAGAACATTTCGTTGTATGCTCCAATGGAGAGATTAACGCTGATTTTTCACAAACATTTGTCAGAATTGCTCCAATTCTACAGACTACAGGTATTGTTTTATAGTTTAAATATGTTAAGCAGATAAATATAAAGGTCTAAGCAACACTTTTAAATACTAACCAGCTCTGTAGGATTTTTTTTAATTTTTTTGAAAACATGTCAAAAAATGACAAATTTTACCCAAAATTTCGATTTTTGGAGCAAAAGCGCAGACTCAAGCCATTTTTTTTCAGCGGTAAAATTTCACGCAGTTGATGTACTAGTATAAAGGCAACTTTTGGCACCTACCCGTTTTTGATTTTCAAAAAATTTTTTTTTTCGCTCCACCCTACACTGCTTCCTAAGGAAATGCAAATTGCAATTTCAGATATCAGGGACATCCGAATTCCACGTATTTTAAAATGACTAGCTTTAATAACCAAACCTCCTTGGGCTTTCCCGTGAAAAATAAATCTACAAAATATCAAGCAACACAGGAGAAGCATTTGCGCTCTATGGTTTGGCTGTTTGTTACTATAGGAATAGGTTCTCGTGTGGAAATTTCATGATGACAATGTTTCAAACTGTAACTCACATAATACGAAAGAGTGGTTTTTTCGTAAAAATAGGTTCTACAGCTTTAAGGAATGACTTAGCACTCAATATAGAATATTTTAGTTATATCAGTCCGCAAAATTTACAGAAATTTAATCTCCACTAGTGAACTCTAAGCCACCATAAAGAAGCATGGTATTCTTTGCTCCCCATAAAATTACAAAACTTATGTATTTAACAGAAAAATGCTTTTTTGATGTTACTGATATCGGGATATATAATTAATAAATATTATCATAAGTAAGTGTAAATGATATTTTTCTACTATGCATAAACTTTAATTTTATTTCAAAGTCATGTAATATAAATATTTATTCATTTTTATTGGATTTATTTAAATAATTTTACTGAATCTAATAAGTAAATTTAGTTATTTTGTTTAAATTAATAATTATTAAATTTTTATTTAATGAATGATATTTTTTGATAAAAATTAAATATTTAAAACAGGTTGTATATGATATGGTATACAATTTTTATCTTTAAGTGAATATTATTTAAATAATCTTTGTACCGTAATTTCAGGTGTATAAGCTGCGGATCAAACAATTCTTTTTGGACCCAGAAATCTTATTTAGTGATTGAAGGCAAATATTTACGGCGATCTAACTAGTTATATTTGTTTCTTAAAAAATTCTGGGTCAATAAACAATTATTTGGCCTGCGGCTTATACACCAGAAATTACGGTATATTAAAAAAAAATGCTTTTGAAATTGAACGCTTAAAATGTCTTATAACTAAAGTAATACGAGATTTCTTTCGATACTAGATCATTTTAATTAAACATTATTTGTCTAAATATTAAAAAGAATTGGCTTAAGCGGCTAAGTTATGTTTGTTTTAAACTGTGCAAAGTGAATCGATTTATGATTTTGAATTAAAAAAATAAATATAAATAATTTCTTAAACAGCAAAATTCAAAAGAATGAAGTTTTTTTCAGTTCTTTTTTTATTGTTGTTGTTGTTTCATACAAGCGGGTCATTGTGTACAATCCACAATTTTTCCTAAAAATAATTTTCTCCGTATTTAATCACATAATTTCTGGGATAAAATTAGGCAAAGATTTCTATTTGAATATCGTGATGCTAAAAGATTGAAATTTGTCTACGCGCCACTCATATCAAATAGGTTAAAAGATAAAGTACGCTAGGTTCCGTTTCCGAAAAATATATCCTTTTACTTCCTTTAATTTAAAGAACTACATCATATATATTTTTTAAAGATCAATGAATTTTGCTCTTTAGTGGATTATGAATTATAAGATTGGATGAGTAAGATAACAAACAGAAATGGCAAAAACGAAGGTTCGGAGCATTTTTAGAGGAAAGAGGCTTTCTTCTAAATTTAAGAAAAATTAAAAAATTCTGTAGAAATTACTAATTTTTATTAAGAAGAGGAGAAAAAATACTACATTAGGCTAAAAGACTGAAACCGGATTCCTTTAACGAATAAGAAAAAAAAAAAAAAAAAAAAACATAGCGGAAAGCTATAAAACGCATAATCAAAAATTCCAAAATCTTAGTCACAAGTGTATTGGACTCTGCCTTCTTCTATCGGGAACCAAAATTGCAGATATCTACGTGCGATTAGTCATCGCGTACTCACAAAAAACAACATCCGCCCAATTTTGCACTTATGTTTATTATTATATATCGATCAGTTGTAAATATCAATACCGAAATAATCCGATGTAAGTGTGCTCTGAGGACACAACAGACCCGAAAGTAGATAGAGTCAATGATCAGTATTTCATGATGCCCATTCAGATCATTGATTTTCGATAACAAAAAAACTACATTGTTTATCGTGGAAATTAAATTTGCGAATTTTCTACTAACTGTGCAACAAATTAACGTAGAAAAAATGTTAATGATATGAAAATTAATGAAATTTCAGAAAAAGCAAAGAACAAACACAAAATAAATCCAATGGTAAATGCATGGTATAGCTTCGACTTCAACAATTTTTACGTCAAATTTAAAGAGTTGTCACAGTATCCAGAATCATCTGTGCAGTGATAATTAGACGAACAAAAAATTTGAAATTTGAAACATTTCACCACACAAAATACAGCTTGATGATGACGTTGCGGTTAAAACCAAAAACCTTTATACAAAAGAAAAAAAAGAGTAACAACTAACCCATAATATCAAAAACTGCAGCAAAAAAAAAAAAAAAAAAAAAAAAAAAAAAATGCTGATAGGTCAATGGCTGCTCTGACATGTATAGAGATCCAATTTTATAGGATTGCATCGAGTGCATTTCTTATAGAAAATAGCGAAACGAAGAGTGTACAGACAATGCAGATCGTGGCCATTAAAAATAATGATGTTTGTACATAAAACACTTCATTTTTTATATTGTGCGTTCTTTTACACTCGACTGCGCACTCTTGCTCTCAGTGGTTGTACAGGAGTGTGCATTTAGGAAGATAATCTTTTTAAAAATCTTATCAAAAATGTTCTTATAAGTTGATGAATAATTTTTTTTTTGTTAGCTTGATAATCTAAGATTATAAATAAAATATAACATCATCACTTAAATCTGTTCATTTATAGTTATTTATTCAAATGACTTAAGTACGCACTCCTGCTTCACCTTACCTTATATAGATTTGTAGGGGGAGAAGCATTTATGAATAAAAAACCAACCGAAACTTTTTTTTTCAATAGCAACACAAAATTTTGACAAAATATTTTAAATCTTGGTTTCAAACTATGCCCAGATACGAAATTTCAAGTAATTTGTATAATAAGTTTTTTAATTATCATTATTCAAAATTTAGAGCTTCTAATATTAAAATACATTTTCACTTTTTTATTAATATCTCCTGAAATTATAATCCTAATTATATATATATATATATATATACAGGGTGATTCCAAATTTTTTTTACAATAAAAGAGGTGTGATAGTACACATCAAGACAAACAATATTAAATAGGAGACCAAGGGTCCAAAACGTTTTCCTAAGGAGATAGCCGCCATTAAAGTTTAGGGACCAAAATTTCAAAAAAACATAAAAAACGGAAAAATCGGTCGATTGATTTGCGGTTTTCACTAAAATTATTCTTTATGTCGGTATTTTCTTGAAATTAAATTATAAAGATAAATTTCAAAAAATGCCGATAGAGGGCACTTTAGACTTTGGAGTAACGAACAACTATTTTTTGCCGGTATTTTTTGCATCTCATTAAATGGTTTCGTAAGTTTACACTCAAACTTAAATTTTGAGCTCAAAATCTGTAGTTGGGAGTGGTTAAGTAATACAAACTGAGCTGTGTTCAGAGGGTTTAAATTTCAAATGATTAAAAAAAACCGGAAAAATTGGTGGATTAATTTGCGGTTTTCACTAAAACTATTCTTTATTTAGGTATTTTCTTTAAAATAAATTATAAAGATAAATTTCAAAAAAATGCCGATAGAGGGCGCTTTTGACTTTGGAGTAACGAACAACTATTTTTTGCCGTTATTGTTTGTATCCCTTTAAATGATTTAGGAACGTTAGACTTAAACTTAAATTTTGAGCTGAAAATCTGAATAGTAGGGAGTGGTTAAGTAGCACAACCTGAACTGTGTTCAAGGGGGGGGGGGGAGGTTCGAATTTAAAGTAATTATAGAAAATGGAAAAATTGGTCGATTCGTTTGCGGTTTAAAATAAAACTATTCTTTAAGTCAGTATCTTCTTGAAAATAATTTTTAAAGATAAATCTCAAAAAATTCCGTCAGAGGTCACCTTAAACTTCAGAGTAACCAACAATTCATTTTAACCGTTATTTTTTGGCTCTAATTAAAAGCTTGCAAAAGCATTTTAAATGTTCTCGGAAGCTTAGATTTAAACTTAAATTTTGAGCTCAAATCCTGAATCGTTATGAGGAGTTAAGAAGCGCAAACTGAAGTGTATTCAGGAATTAAAATTTAACCCTCTTTCCTCCTCGAGCACAATTCAATTTTTCGCTATTTAAACACTCCCAACGATTCAGAATTTCAGCCCAAAATTTAAGTCTATGCATTTGAAAGCATTTAATGAGATTAAAAAAGTAACAGTTAAAAATAGTTGTACGCTACTCCAAAGTCTAAGGCGCCCTCTATCGGCATTTTGTGAAATTTACCTTTAAAAAATATTTTCAAGAAAATACTGATTGATCAAGAAAACTGCTGATTTAAAAATTAGTTTTAGCAAAAACCGCAAACGAATCGACCAATTTTTCCGTTTTTTACAATTATTTGAAATTTGAACCCTCTAAACACAGCTAAGTTTGTCTACTTAACCACTCCCAGCTATTCAAATTTTGAGCTCAAAATTTAAATTCAAGTCTAAGCTTACGAAAGCATTTAATAAGATGCAAAAAATAACGCCAAAAAAGAGTGTTTCGTTACTCCAAAGTCTAAAGCGCCCTCTATCGGCATTTTTTGAAATTTATCTTGATAATTTATTTTCACGAAAATACCTAAATAAAGAATAGTTTTAGTGAAAACCGCAAATCAATCGACCAATTTTTCCGTTTTTTATGATCATTTGAAATTTGAACCCTCTGAACACAGCTCAGTTTGTGTTACTTGACCACTCCCAACTACAGATTTTGAGCTCAAAATTTAAGTTTGAGTCTAAGCTTACGAAAACATTTAATGAGATGCAAAAAATACCGGCAAAAAATAGTTGTTCGTTACTCCAAAGTCTAAAGCGCCCTCTATCGGCATTTTTTGAAATTTATCTTTATAATTTAATTTCAAGAAAATGCCGACATAAAGAATAATTTTAGTGAAAACCGCAAATCAATCGACCGATTTTTACGTTTTTTATGTTTATTTGAAATTTTGGCCCCTAAACTTTAATGGCGACTATTTCCTCAGGAAAACGTTTTGGACCCTTGGTCGCCTATTTAATATTGTTTATCTTGATGTGTACTATCACCCCTCTTTTATTGTAAAAAAAATTCGGAATCACCCTGTATATGTTTATAAATTTCAGTATTTTAAAAATGTGGTGGCATGTTGCTGACTCTGCTGATTTTATATGTCATTGTGGACCAGTTTATCTTTGTATACCGTGTTTGCGTTTGGCTGATGTTTAGTTTTGATGAAGAAACTATTGAAATCAGATTAACATGAAATTTCAGAGAACAAAGCTAATTTTTAGGCGTAAAATTATTCATTCCATTATATTCATCATAATTGAGGATTACATATAATGCTTTTTGCTCTTTATAAATAGATGCCGATTACGTATTTACGGCAAATGATTGATATAATTCTTATATTTTACATCTGGAAAATTTTACTCAAAGTGATTTTACGCCATTTAAACCATTATTATACACTATATTGCCATTGATTATGGGACACTTGCGATTTTAGACATTTTACTAAATATCTAGAAAAATACATGAGGAATCATCTCGAAACTCTTAGTGTATAAATATAATAGTATAAGTCATACATCTCCGTGAAGATTTTTTTCCCGAAACTCCAAAGGGGATCGTCAACAAATTAAAAAAGAATGAATATCTTTTGAATAACCCTGTCAAAACTAATGTAGCAAAAGCGCTCAAACTCTAGATTGTGATTGAATGCCTTATTGTAATAAGCCTTGTTCATTTTTATGCAAATAGCATGTATACTCGTAGAGTAATTAAGGTTTTTATAAAAATGATCCCAAATTTTTTCAAGTTTTTTCCTTATAATTTTCAGAGTTTTTAATATAAAATAATATTTTTTTCAGAAAATATGACAAACAACATTGCACACAGTACCCTGTAATCAGAATTAAAAAATAATGAAAATTGTATAAAAAATGAGTTAGTTTACTAAATAATTTTTTACTGCGCATGCGTCAACGATATCAAAATTTCATTTGCATATTCTGTTAGCTAAATGTATAGAGCAACTTTTGTGAAAGTCACAAAATCATAACTTGAAAATTCTGACAATAATCGTCAATTGAATAAGTCGAAAATCCGTTATTCTCAAAATGAAGCAAAAACAAGAGGGATTGTATCCATATATTCATTGATTAGTCTCAATATAGAATACACAATATGGGATGTACTACTGCATTTGGATAAAATCCCTCATTTTTTTGCTTCATTTTGGAAACAACGGATTTTGTCCTTTTTCTATAGACGATTACTTTCAGAATTTTCAAGCTATGATTTTGAGACTTTTACAAAAGTTGCTCTATACATTTAGCTAACATAATATGCAAATGAAATTTTGATATCTTTGACGCATGCGCAGTAAAAAATTATATAGTAAACCTACTCATTTTTCATACAATTTTTATTATTTTTTAATTCTGATTACAGGGTACTGTGTGCAATGTTGTTTGTCATATTTTCTGAAAAAAAATATTATTTTATATTAAGAACTCTGAAAATTATAATGGAAAAACTTGGAAAAATTTGGGACCATTTTTATAAAAACCTTAATTACTCTGCGAGTGTGCATGCTATTTGCATAAAAATGAACACAGTATATTACAATAAGGCATTCAATCATAATCTAGAGTTTGAGCGCTTTTGCTACATTAGTTTTGACAAGGTTATTCAAAAGATATTCATTCTTTTTTAATTTGTTGACGGTCCCCTATGGCGTTTCGGTAAAAAATCTTCACGGAGATGTATGACGTATACTATTATATTTATACACTAAGAGTTTCGAGATGATTCCTCATGTATTTTTCTAGATATTTAGTAAAATGTCTAAAATCGCAAGTGTCCCATAATCAATGGCAATATAGTGTATTCACAATATAGTCACTGAGATAATTATACATATTTATTCCAAATTTCGCTACTCAAATCTTGTTAAATTATTTACAACACTAGCTGACTTACCCGGCGTTGCCCGGGCCCGTGATATTATTCAGTTTTCAAATGTGTTATTTATTTTCTAAATGACCCTTAAATTAAACTCAAATTTCTATGATTTTATATCTTTAAGTCCATTTTGTCAAAATTTATATTTTTAAATGGAAAAATCGCGAAAAGTTATTGAATTTAAAGCACATACTGTTTGGTATTTTATTCTCTATGTAATTTGATTTTTTGAAAATTATGCTTACCGAAAGCGAATGAAACCGCGACGGAACACTCAGGTTTTTTTCTGAATTCATAAAAAATTTCACATATTTTATTTTGTAAAAAAAATAATTTTATCCATACGAAAGTTCCAAAATTTTTGTAAGTAATTTAAATTTGGTTTATTGAAAGCCTCTAAAAAGATTGTGCTAAAATACAGACATTTAGTTACTTTTAGCGTAGGAAAAATGTATTCTCCGTGAGCCGGGATGTGATTCGTGTTTGCGGTGTCTTTGAACGGGTTAAATCTCGTATTTTATTTAATCAAATTGCACAATAGATTATAAAAGTGTTTTAGCTTTAAGAAAATATTTTCGGTTTTTCAGGATGTATACAATTGCGCCATGCAAAGGCAAAACCTCAATGAAACGATCTGGTTTTTATTTATTTCGTCAAATTTTTCGCACTTTTTATTTTGTAAAAAATATTTCTACGCGCCCGTCCGTATGTTTTAAATTTGTTTAAGTGGGTGTAAATTTGGTCTATTGAGATGCTTTTAAAAAATTGTGCTGAAATATGTACGCTTAGATACTTTTAGCGTAGAAAAAATATTTTATTTGTGAGTTGAAAAGTGACCTCCTTTTGCCGGTGTATTTGAAAGGGTTAAATCTTACATTTTAAAAACCGATTGCATCATAGATTATAAGAATGTTTTTAAGCTTTAAGAATATGTTTTTTGTTTGCCGGTACCTATAGGACTGCGCTTTGCTAAGGCAAAACCGCAATGAAAACGATCAGTTTTTATTGATTTCATCAAATTTTTTGCACATTTTATTTTGTAAAAAATATTTCTATCGGTCCGAACGTTTCGAACTTTCTGTAGGGAGTATAAATTTGTTCTATTGAGAAGATTTTAAAAGATTGAGTTGAAATATGTACGTTAAAATGATTTTAGCATAGAAAAAAATATCCTCTCTGCGAGTCGCAAAATGACCTTCTTTTGCCAGTGTATTTGAAAGGGTTAAAATCCATATATTTTAAAAACAATTACACCATCGGTTAGAAGAAAGTTTCAACTTTAATATCTTTTATTTTGTTTGCTTACATTTTAAAAATTACATCCTGGAAGAGCATTGACAAAAGGGAGAAAAATGGTTTTGGAAAAAACGACTCTTTTTAAATATTTATTTTTAAATCGTTAACTGCAACATTATTTCAAATTGATTATAGCATTTGAGAGCTAAAAGTATGATCTTTCGAAATATTTGTTAAGTTTAACTGCGCTGAGCAGTTCGGTTGATTTAGATTTAAACAAAATGATCCAAAAACAGAAATAAACGCCGATAAATGCTTCTTCTTTCGTTTAGGTGCGTAAAAGAGTTTGTGCGCATGTGCAAACGATTTCTTTCCCCGAACATTAAAAAGATGACTTTTTGAAGAAAGTGAGTTCCACTTCGTAATTAATATATCTTAAATTAATCAAAATATTAAAATTCTGAGCTTCAGGTGCATCAGGAGAGATATTGGGCTACTCTCATAAAAATTTTGAGCTTAGTACGTCTCATAGATTTTGCTAGCTATCACAGACACACAGACAGAGCGATTTGTTCTTTTATTAGTATAGATTACACTCAATGTCTGTAAGGTAAAATATTTTCACGAAAGTATTTGATTATAAATTAAAAATACTAACTTAATCTTTTACTAACTTTTGCATATCAATAAAAAATTGTAATCTTGATACAAATAAGCATCAAAGTTTTGTTCTTAACTGTCTCTCTCATTTACAGTGCTCAGCAAAAGTTTAGACACTGGTGTTTTTTAACCTTTAAATAAAAAATACGAACACGGGAGTTTTAGAAATGGCTATACTTATTTTCAAATGTATTTTAAACAATGTACAATAAAAATAATGGTTATAATGTAAGATAACATATAATTTAACTGAAAAAAGTAAAATTTGCATATTGCAAAAGTTTAGACACTTTTTTGATTTTTAGCCAACTGTTCATGGATAAATGCAAATTTCCAAGTTATGATGTCACATGTCTGAAGTATTTAATTATACCTCGATATAGCATCAGTTAGTGAAGATGCCGCGAGCTAAAAATATTCAATTAGATGAGGTAATTCAAGTAGGGAAGCTGAAAGGGAAAAGGGAAGACAGTTGCAGAAATTTCAGCAGCACTGAATCGTTCAAAGTGGTTTGTCTATGAAGTATAGTCTAAGGATGACTCCTCCAAAAAAAAAAAAAAAAAAAAAAAAAAACATAATCTGAAAGACCTTGTGTGACAAGAAAATGCTATGACAAAAGGATCCAGAAAGTGACATTTACACAAATAATGATTGTTAATCACATTAAAAGTAAGTCAGGAATTTCTGTGTCGACGGACATGATGCTTAGATGATTAAAGAAACAGGTAAATCAATTTACATGAAAATAATAAAACAATCAGCTTTAAAATCTCGCTATAAATTGTCCAGAATTCAATTCACTTACAAACATACGTCATATGGACCCAAATGGTACGCTATGATATTCAGTAACGAAAAAAAAGTGGAATTTGAATGGCCCAAACACGTGGGCATACTATTGGAATGACTTAAGCAAAGATCCTGGGACTTTATTAAGTCGACAAAAAGAAGGTGAATTTTAAATAATTTGGTCCTCACTTAGCTTTAATGCTCGTGCAACTGTGGAGTTTTTCATTGGTTGCCAAGCAACACAAGACTACGTACATACGTTGGAGATTATTTTTTAGTCATTTGGGGAACTTTTGCTGATCTAAAGTATGGATTTTAGCATCTATTCATGTTGCATACAAAAGAAGAATTTCGTCTAACTCTGAAAATACTATTGATCTCAACTGGCCGGCGTGTAGTTCTGATCCGGACCCAATCGAAAACTTTTGTAACATCATATGTCGTAATGTTTATGCAAATTTTTGTTAGAGTTTTCTTTTAATGAGTTTCGAGCTGCTGTTGAACATGTTTGGTACGAAATAGACCCCTAAGTGACGCAGCATTTAGTTTTTTCGATGAAAAGTCACATTCTTGTACTAACTGCAAACAATGCGGGTGCAACTCGATTTTAATTTGTAGTTATTTTTTCTGTAAATACACAAATTGTCTATACTTTTGCCACAATGTTAATTTAATTTTTGTTCTCATTATATTTTATGTAAAAGGTAAAATTCAAAATTTATTGTGTGTGAATAAAGGATAAGTCACAACTAATATTTGACAGAGGATTTACAAACATTCGGTACATACTTCAGAAAATAGAAGCATAATCGATCATTGTCTAAACTTTTGCTGAGCGGTGTATGATAAGCTTTAAATAATTAAACACTTTCTTCTATAACTTGCTTATTTAGATCTATTCAAATACGCAAAATATTTTAAAAATGTACAGGTTATTTTAAAGATTTTCCGATAGGCTATTTTTCTTGCGATCGGCATTGATGAGTTTATTGCAAATAGCAGAACAAGCTTAATTATATATTTATTATCTCTATTTCAAACGATAGTAATGAAGATTAAGTTTTTTTTGACGTATTTTTAACATAGATTTAGCTTCAGTGCTTTAAACAGGGTTCGTACGGCTATCGTTATTTTCCAAGTGAAATAGTATTATTTTTATGTAAAAATAAATCTATAATTCAAACATGCGACATTTCGCCTTATCTGAGATTTTCTATAAGAAAATACTGGCACCGAAAAATTTCTTGATCATGAAATTCCAGGCCCCGTACGAACCCGTAAGTATACAAAAAATAATCAATGGGAACATAAACTTGTAAATACTGTAAAATGCATATTGAAAAGGATTTTACCATATATAAAATCAGCAGAAACATACGAAGCGAGTGAAATGGTCATATTGGCAAAAAACAATACATTAACAGAAGTGTCTTAGTCCTTCTATAACATTTCAACCAAATTATTATTTTAAAATAATTAATTTCTCAAAAATTAATCGTACTAATTTCATGAATGTTTGTATTTAGGCTAATTAACCCTTTTCGGCACGGGCAAAATCTGTACTAAATTGAAAAATTATCGACTGACACCGGAATTCACAAACGAATTTTTTAGATATTTTGAAATCCTTAATTTAAGTTTTTATTGTAAAAGCAAAATTTTCGTAAAATATTACTGGTGCCGTTTGCAAGTTTGGAATTAAAATTAGGTATCCCAGACCGGGCACAGTGTGCCGGAAAGGGTTTAAAGGATGTAGAATTAGTTTATGGTCTCGAAATCGGGTCTTGCATTGAAAAAAAAAGTTTGAGTTTGTTGTGATATGTTGATAGCCCCCTAAATAAATTTTATATGCATAGTTTAAAAGTACATTTTATTTCAACTCGTTTAGTACCAATGATTTCATTCTGTGATAATTTGTTGCGGAGTTAATAGGGGGTGTTTACTTCCCCCCCCCCTCGATTGTACGTTAAGAAAAATAGATAAAACGCATCATTCTGTGCCTGATTCCAGTTAGATTTAGAATATTATAACAAATAACTTTTTATTATAGTAAATATGAATAAAATACTAAAAACATTGAAGGTTATAATTTTTTTAATAATTTTTTTACCATTGAGCCTTCATTAATTGAATCAAGACCCATGACAGTTACGTGAAAGAAAACTTTGGTAGGCTTTCCTATAATGGAAAGAAGATATAAGTTAGATTAGAGAAATTCACACTAAAAATAATAAAAAAGTAACACAAAATTGATCAAAATATTTTGAAACTGCTCATGAAATAACCTACCAACAAAAGAATCGGCTATGTTTTATATAGAACAAATTTAAGAAAATATACATATATATATCACAAATGATTAGATTAACAAACACTAATACAGAACATTTTAACTAGAATTTTTAAACTATATATCATGCTTAAATTAAATTGAATGTTCGATGTTAATTATTTCACATATTTCGAAGACTATCAAAAAACATCATATATTAACATTTCATGCCACGAGTTGGGTAAAGGAACATGGATAAATAAGACGTATATTTTCCTCCAGTGATTTCATAAAAATTAAACGTTAAAGTCAAACGATCAGTAGTTTTTTTTTTTAAATTATTAAACTTATGGATGAATATTACAAAATATCAGACTTTGATCATCTGATATATTGAGGGTATCCATTGAAAACAATTCAAAATTTCAAGAGGTAAATTCATTTCATATTAGAGAATAAAGGTTTTTCCATGTAAAATTTCTAAATTTTGAAGAATTTAAATAAAAAGTTAATTTTTATATAATTATATGTCATTTATCGGCATATGTATGCCAGGATAATGACAGGGCTCCCAAACGGTCCGCGAACTGAACATCAGTATTTTTTAACAGAAAATTTCATGATACGTTTGAGGTAGAAACAACTTCCAAAGGTGGTTTCTTGACAATTTACAAGAAAAATTTAAAAAGAAAATTTCTCTAAAAAAATTCTGATGTTCAGTTCGCGGACCATTTGGGTGCCCTCTAATGACAATTTCATTTTAAAACACTTTTTACATTCTTGACCTTTTTTTTAGGTCTAACATTTAAATTTTGCTTGAAGGAACAAAATTTCTTTGTTTAAAGGAACTCAAATTCCATGCAATTTTCAGCTTTACATGTTAATTTATGAAAGCGAAGAAAATGACATAATGAAAGTTAACTAAGTTTTTGTAGACTTTAATCACATTTTTTTCAAAGAAATATTTAAAAGATCTTGCGGTAGCTATGATTTTACTACTCCTGATTATAGGTGCAGATTCTCAAAATTTATAAGGAGCAAGTGGCTCTTAAACCCAAATATTCCAGTCGCCACAGGGGCTTAATTTCTAAGAAACAATAGAAAATAATACGAATTTCGTTAAAAGATCGCAGAAGAAAAGCTAATTTCCGAAAAGGATTGCAAAAAACGCCGCAAATTTCGTCAAAGAAGTGCTGAAAAACGCTGAAATACGCCGAAGTAGCGATGAAAAACGCAATTTTTACCAAATAATCGTGGGAAAAATGCGATTTTAGTTAGAGGATCTCTAGAAAGCAAGCAATTTTCGCCAAAAGATCTCAAAAAAAAAAAAAAAAAAACGTGAGATTTTTGTCAGAGGATTACGAAAGAATGCAATTTTCGTTAAATGATTGCGAGACAAAACACAAAATTCACCAAAAGATGGCAACTTAGACACCGAAAATTAGTCGCCAATTAAAAAAAATTAGTCGCTACGTGGTGACTGACGAACGTGAAACTGCACCTATACTTTTGTTTTGAATTATGTCAAAAATAAGAAGAGCTACTTGTCAGCGCCATACTTGTACATGATAACGAACTAAAATACAGGTCAGGAAATTACCTTTATTTTTAGTGCCAATTATATTTTAATTATGAAAAATCATTTGTAAGTTACAGAGTTTGTTACCTTCTTCATATATTTGTTTTATAAGGTAAAAATATTAGTTAGAAATTTAAAAACAACTGTAAAAAGATATTTATATAGCATAAGAGAAAGCCCTTTACTTTGCACACATCACAATGTGACATGACAGGAAAATGACAATCTGAAATTCTAAGTCTTTTAATTGCTTTATTTATGTTATTAGAAATGCAATGTCGCTTGAAAATACTTCTAAGGATATTTTTTATTAGAATGTATCAAAAGAAATTGCATTATCTAACATTTAATAAGAATCTTATTGTGCTGACTACAATTTCCGAATTTTTTTATATTCACCCTTATAGCCTAACTTTTAATCTACCGTCATCATTTACCGTTTCATCTACTGATGACCGGGGTTCTATTCCCATCTTGGATACTTTATCGCTCTGATAGCTGTGCGCCTTTTAAGTAACTATAATTTAAAAATATTTTATATTCCAAAGCGTGAGAAATTTTCTACTAATTTCCAAGAATTATACAGATTTATTCATTTTCATCGATGCTAGATTTTTTATAGTTTAATGTTTGTCCCTGAGTAGGTGGCTTACGAAAAATATTCTATCTTATGCTACGGTTGTAGCCTTGCCAACATATGATAGTGAGAAGTGCCAGGCTGGGTATGTGGTTCATATGCGTTAAGTGGTTCATATGGTAGAACATCGGTGCGGTATACCGATGACCCGGCTTGGATACCTTTTTACTCGATTGGCTGTGCGTCTTTTAAGCAACTAAAATTTCAAATAATATCGAAATAATAAATGCGATCAGCCTGTAATATAAAATTATCTAAATAATCTGTAGCTGTAGCATATGACTATGTGGGCCCAGTAAAACATTTGTCATCATTTGCGTAAAAATAACATATATATGCATGATACATAAATTATTTCTTTTATTATTTCCAGAAAATTACGCAGCTTCTTTTTTCTAACATGGATTATTTTCAACGAAATTTGAAGCCTTTTTTCATAAAATTTTACGAAATACATAAGAGCCAATAGACCAACCAATCAGAATATAAATATATAAAAATAATCATAGAAACATGAGCAACTACATGATTTTTTTTTTTTTTTTTTTTTTTTTTTTTTTTTTGCGTATGCGCAAACGGTAACACATTATTATTATTTTTTTTTTGCATAACTTAGTAATCAACCATTTTGGTAGCTCCCCTAAAAAAGGATAATTGAATATCGTTAAAATTAAGAACAATGTCCGCGATATGGTCAGCTGGAATTTTAGTTTTTTTTTTTTTTTTTTTTTTTAAGTAGTTTTATGAAAATGAACTTTCAAGTGGTTATTTTGCAGATTTCATTTTTATTGTCATTTTTATTGATCTTTTTTTTCTTTGTAAGAGAGTCACAAGAACCAGCACGTCTGCACAACAAATAAAAAAATCATGCGTTAAGCATAAATGATCAAACACTTTCCAATACTTCCTAAAATCTTTATCAAAACTTTCTTTTTAGAGAAATAAGGTGTACTGTCCATAGTCAAATATGCATTCCAATACATTTGAATAGCCATCTGTCGTTTAATATGCATTATATGGCCATTAATGACCGGTTACTTTCAATTTTAGATATTTTGCCGAATATTTAAAAATATTTTTTTAGGTTTCTTCTGGAACTTTAGGATAATAAAAATGATGTTTGACCTCAGATATATCAACGTCTATTTGATAAAGTGGATAATTAGGAGACCGACAAAAATTTAAAGAAAAATAATAATATTTGGGGTTATCCTATACATTAAAATGCACGAAATGATCTATCGCTGTAGAATACAAATACATGGATACTGTGCAACATGTCTACTGACTTTTGTAAGAATACAATTATATTCATGGAGGTATAACGATTTGTTTGAAAAGTTGAAACGATTCTTTCATGTTTTTAGCTTATATCATGTGGGGTTTTCAATCAAATTTAACGCCAGTTTCAGAAAAATTGACAAAATGTAGTAAAAACAAAATAGTACAATGGGAATACAAATATATTAAATATTTTATGAATTATGAGTAATTGAATGAAACATTTTTATTAGTGCATGCGCGAACTATAACAACGATCTTTTTACACAATTTAATAGTCAATTCTATAGAGCAACTTTTAACAAAAAATCCAATCAAGTATCACGAAAATTCAAAAAGATATTGGCGATCGGAGTGAAATGATTTTTAGTTCTTTCTAAAATCAGCTGAAGATAGAGAATTTCCCACAAATTGTCAATTTATTTTTTATTTATTTTTTAATTTTAATTTTTTATTGATGCTTTAGTTCTTTTTGGATAATTACTAGAACAAAACAATTTCGTGATAAAATAGAAGTATCAAAATACAGGGTGTATCTAAACTCTTGGGCAAAACTTTAAGAGGTGATAATACACATCAAGACAAACAATATTAAATAGGAAACTAAGGGTCCCAAACGTTTTCCGAAGGAGATAGGCACTATTAAAGTTTAGGGTCCAAAATTTCAATTAAACATAAAAAATGGAAAAATTGGTTAACTGAGTTGCGGTTTTCACTAAAATTATTCTTCATGTCAGTATTTACTTGAAAATAAATTATAAATATAAATTTAAAAATTGCCGATAGAGGGCGATTTAGACTTTGGAGTAACGAACAACTATTTTTTGTCGTTATTTTCAGCATCTCATTAGAAGTTTTTGGAAGCTTAGAGTTAAACTTAAATTTTGAGCTCAAAATCTGAATAATTGGGAGAGGTTAACTAGCGCTAACTGAATTGTGTTCAGAGGGGGGGGGAGGAGGATCTTCAATTTTGAAATGATTATAAAAAATGGAAAAATTGGTCGATTCGTTTGCGGTTTTTGCTAAAACTACTCTTTAATTTTACAATATATTAATATTTAAAATAAATTTTAAAGATAAATTTAAAAAAATGGCGATAGAGGGCGCCTTAGACTTTGGAGTAACGTACAATTATTTTTAACCATTATTTTTTTAATCTTATTAAATGCTTGCCAAAGCTTAGATTTAAATTTTGATCTTAAAATCTGAATCGTTGGGCGTAATTAAGTAGTGCAAAATTGAACTGTGTTCGAAGGGGGCGGGGAGGGTTAAATTTTTAACTCCTGAACACAGTTCAATTTGCGCTTCTTAACCCCTCCCAACGATTCAGAATTGGAGCTCAAAATTTAAGTCTAAGCTTTTGCAAGCATTTAATTAGATACAAAAAATAACGGTTAAAAATAGTAGTTGGTTACTCTTCAGTTTAAAGCGCCTCCTAAAGAAATTTTTAGAAATTTATTTTTAAAAATTATTTTCAAGAAAATACTGACATAAAGAATAGTTTTAGCAAAAACCGCAAACGAATCGACTAATTTTTCCGTTTTTCATAATCATTTGAAATTTGAATCCCCCCCCCCCCCTTGAACACAGCTCAGTTTGCTCTACTTAACCAGGCCCAAAGGTTCAGAGTTTGAGCTCAAAATTTAAGTTTATGTCTAAGCTTCTAAAAAATTTAATGAGATGCAAAAAATAACCTTAAAAAATAGTTGTTCGTTACTCCAAAATCTAAAGCGCCCTCTATCGGCATTTTTAAAAATTTATCTTTAAAATTTATTTTCAGGAAAATACTGATTTAAAGAGTAGTTTTAGCGAAAACCACAAACGAATCGACCAATTTTTACATTTTTTATAATCATTTGAAATTTGAACCTCTGAACACAGTTCAGTTTGCGCTACTTAACCACTCCCATTTGTTTAGATTTTGAGCTCAAAATTTAAGTTAAATCTAAGATTCCGAAAACATTTAATGAGATGCAAAAAATAACGCCAAAAAATAGTTGTTCGTTACTCCAAAGTCTAAAGCGCCCTCTGTCGACATTTTTTAGAAATTTATCTTTATAATTTATTTTCATGAAAATACTGACATAAAGAATAGTTTTAGTGGAAACCGCAAATCAATTGACCAATTTCTCCGCTTTTTATGTTTATTTGAAATTTTGGACCCTAAACTCTAATGGCGCATATCTCCTTCGGAAGACGTTTGGGACCCTTAGTTTCTTATTTAATATTGTTTGTCTTGATGTGTACTATCACCCCTTAAAGTTTTACCCAAGAGTTCTGATACACCCTGTATAAGCATTGTTCCAAATCTTCTCATTGATATTCATTATATACTGACTTTTTCCTAAAACTCAGTTAATAAAAAATGAAAGTTTGTGGAAAATCTTTTATTAGTCAGCTGCTTTTAGAGAGCAACTTATAAACAGATCACTTTCTATGATGATATATTTCGGAATTTTCAGGATATTTGACTGGATTCTTTTTAAAAGTTGCCCTATATAATTGACTATTAAAGTATGCAAAAAGATTGCTGTTATCGTTCGCGCACGCGCAGATTAAAATTAATTCATGCAACTATTCATAATTTTAAAAAATATATAATATTTTTACATTCCAATTGTACTATATTATTTCTACGATATTTGTCAATTGTTCTGAAACTAGCGTTAAATTTGGTTGATAACCCTGTATGATATAAGCTAAAAACATGCAAGAATTTTTTGAATTTAAAAAATAAATCACTATATTTCCATGATTATACGTACTGTTCTTACAAAAATCAGTGAACATGTTGTACAGTATCCAGATATTTGTATTCTGCACCGATAAATCATTTCGTGCATTTTAATGTACATGGTGATCTTAAATATTAAAATTTATCTTTGATTTCTTGTCGCCCTCTTCTAATTGCCCTTATTATCAAATGGACGTTGATAAGTATAAGATCAAACATAATCTTTATAATCTTGAATTTCCAGAAGAATCCGACAAGTGCATTTTTAAATATTCGACAAAATGTCTAAAATTGATGTATCCGATCATTAATGGACATATAGTGTATATGCTATATAATGGGAAAATTTAGTTTAGCAAGAAAACGTCTAGCAGTTTGAAATTTCTCTTTCAGTCATTTATATTAACAGATGGAAATATACAATACTTTTGTTTAGACTGTAGTTAACCTAGTACCTTTATTACATCCAGTATTTAGTTAAAATTTAATTCAAACTAAAACACTCTTAAAACTACTGAAATCACCTTTCTAGAAAATATCATCCATACGCGACTACGTATGCAATTCTTTGCGTGACCTAGTATATCATTTTATCTATATTCTACAAACATATCTTAGTAAACTTAATGCAGTTCAGCTTAAAAATGCATACTTACTTAAAAATCACTTTTAAGTAAATTACGCTCATATTCAGTAACGTTTCCGAGCTCTTTTGTGTAGTCTTGTATATCAACTATAGCATTTATACACACCATATAAGAAGCATAGATTTAGTGAAACAAAAGCTCATATCAGAAGTAAAATGCATTTCATCAATCTATCAGCCATCATCGGATACATATACAGTACTTCGGAATTCGAAAAGAATATTCTATTCGAAATCTTTTGTGTGTCCCTGTAAATGCTTTGAACTTCGTGCGATACATGACTCTATCGTATAACTTATATTAAGGCTCAGCAACGTATATTAATTTTTATTATTCATAAAATAGTTTAATACAATTAAAATATGTCGCACACAATTCTACCCTTTGCTATTATGTAATGGAATTCTTTTCTATTAATTTTTCCATTCCCTGTAAATGAATAATAGCTATTTTTTTCTCCACATGTATTGCAGAATGCATATTTTAGAGCACTTCGTAAATGCATGTAAGCTTTAATATTATTAAGACAGGGTGTAACACCTTTAAAACTCATTTTAAATAGTTTTTTTCCCTTAGGCCGTACTGTAACGCTAAAATTTTGACTGTCCCTGTAAATAAACTAATCATGCTAGAAGCTTCATTTGAAATAGGGTTCGTGCTAGGCTAAACTTCAATAACTTACAAAAATTTCAGGACAATCCGAGTATATTTACGGGAGTTAGAGCGCGGTCAGACGGATAAATGGACAGACAGCCAGACGGACAGGGGGACAGACAAACTGAAATCATAAACACTTTACTACTTCATTGGAAAGTGTTAAAAAAAAAGGAATGATCAAAATCTAAGCATCCGTTCAAAAGCGACGCTTTGAAATCCTAATAAAGATATTCTCCTTTGTTGAAAAACAATTTAATAAAATTATGAGAATTTGTGAGAAATTAATTAACATCAAGGTACTGTTAAAAAGCAACTGAAATTTAGCTCACTATAGCATCTAAGTCTTTCTGAATTTTCACGATATTCAACTTTTATTTTTATATAAGTTTCCCTATGTATTTGACCACTGAATTGTGCAAAAAAGTAAAAAACGCAACCGCAGTTAAAAACAACTTTATACAAAGGATAAAATTTCGTTAAATACTTTATATATTCATATTCTAATGGCAGTATATTGTGCTTTGCGTAGTTTCCTTGAAGTGACGTTTAATCCGATTAAAAACCTTGCATTATTGAATTTTTTTATTCAATTTATCTTTGACCCCCCCTGTTTACTGTCCTGATCAAACCTCGTTTGAAAAATAAGAGGTTAAACATTTTCTTAATATTACTGAAGTTCCTGAAGAATTCATCAAGTTTTTCTCTAGTTATTCAACAAAACATCTAAATTCTAATGTGCCCGGAGACTTTTGTCCCTGTAGTATAGTATATTTTACTATATACTTATTTTATAAAGTGAGTTTAAATTGTTTTACAGAATAATAAAAGCGATAGTATGCATCTAGAGGAATAAAAATTGCTATAGAATAGAGATCTGCACGGGACAGGGCCTGGCTCGTGATCCATAACCGGCGCGGCCCGACCTGCCGACCTGCGACCCAGTCCGTATGGCTGGGTCGGGCCGATAAAATATTTAGCGGGCCTACCAGCCTGTTAAAAAGATTTAAGCAAAAACGATAAAATATTTGCTATTTTCATTGAATATGGCTTTAACGAGAATAAGTGTAAATGTGCGTCACGAGCCGATACTAGTTTGACAACATTAACACAGAAATGTAACTTATACAGTGTAGAGATCGGCATCGGACAGTTTCATTGCATGTTACCCGGCCTTAATACTTTTTAGCAGACTCGTGCGGGGCCGAGATCAAGCGTGTATTGTTTTCTACATACAGACGATCTGGGCTGGAACTACACTTAATTGATTTGTCATGATTTGTAAAATTATTAATAGCGATAAAATATTTATGGATATGTACTTCTTGGTGGTTCTTAAACTCACTTCTAAACAACGAAAAAGTTTGACACATTTTCTGATTAATTTTTAACTGTAAAAGTATAAAATTTACAAGACTGGTTATTGAAGGGATTTGGAAGCGTACAGCTTTTTCATTTTTCGTAAACAAGATAGTCGTATAACCTTGTTGAGGTATAAGATATTCTTGTCAAGTGGTTGTAGACTTTTTTCCCTCCCCATACTGTATCTTCCGGATTCTATTCAAAACGCTAACTTTGACAGTATTTTCTTAAATTGTTTGTATCAAAAAATGGATAACGCCATTTGATTACATAGTTTCTGAATAAAAATACCTGCTATTCTTATGCGTTTCCAAAAAAAAAAAAAAAAAAAAAAAATAATAATAATAATAATAATTGAGAAATGTATCAGAATATAGCTCCTTTAGATTTGAGAATGAATTTGTATTTGAAATCTTTAATAAAATGATAAAGAAATATTTTCATAAATCTATTTCTATTATACAGCTTCAAAAATTACGATGTTTTTCGCTTTCTTTTTTTTTATTGTTTTCTAAACCATATTAATTTTTTAATGAATCTGTATTTGAATCCTGAAAGTCTAAGAATCTAGCTAATCATTAATGTTGCTAATGTGTATTTCCTGTAAAATATACTGTAAAATCATCCCATAGATATGTATGCAGTATTCTTTATAAAAATCTTAATTATTTGATAAATTTTTTTTTTTAAATAGTAGATAATTGTGTTTACCAGAGTGGGCCTGTTTTCTGAGCGAGCCGGGCCAAGAAATGTAAAATATTAACGGGCCTGACCGGGCTTGGGCCGAATTTTTGAATTTTACAACGGGCCGGGCCAAAACAAATTTCTTTCGCACCGGCCCGGGCCTGGAAATTCCTGCCCGAATAGACCTTTACTATAGAATAATTAAGTTGTTAAAAAACTTTATTCTCTTATGAGAAATCGAACAAGCTTTTTCGCTGTTTTTGTTATGGAATCGACTAATCTGCGTTTTGCAAGATTTTAGAAAACTGCAAACAATTAGCAAAAGAATATTTGCTTCTGATTGGCCAGTATCATTTTGAAAATCTCGGAAAATCTGTCTGGATCTCTACAAAAGTTACTTTCTAATCTTGGAATAAAATTTTTCGAATCCGCGGAGTCAATGTACTTTCAAAAGCAGATGAAAGGGAAATTTAAATATGAAGATAAATTTCAGGAAACTTTAGAGTATTCTCACGATACAGGGCCAGTATTTATCTCACCAATGATACTAAGGTACCCTGGGGTAATAACGCCAGGCGGGGTAATAACGCCAAGTGCTTATATTTTGCATAATTATGAAATAATCAGATAAATGACACCCATGTGCTCTGCGCAGAAGGGTTTTGAGTCACATAAATCGCAAAAAACAGCTTCAACTTAATTTGTTTAATTTTTAGGTCTTATTGTTTTTACAAGCAACTAAAATTAACGCTTGATCTAAAATTTGCGAGATAAGGTTTTTGATCTGAAGACTATATTTTTTATCCGGAAATACTTTGTTTATTACATAAATTTGTAGTGTATTTCATGTACTTTCAAATTAATGTAGAAGATTTTGGATATCTTCTCGAGATAATTTGTAGTTTAGGATTTACTGCGCAATAAGTATCCCGGGGTAATAACGCCAGGGATTGGCGTTATTACCCCGATTGATTCCCAACAGTGGCTGAACTATATCCGAAGGGGGTTTATATATTAATATGGCAGCATTATCATCATTGTTGAAATGGTAAGATTAAGGGGGGGGGGGGTGCCCAATACTTAAAAATAATCTCTCTATTTTGTTTTTTATTATATTATTATTATTTTTTTTTACTAATGTAAAAAATAATTTTTAACTCTTGTAAATAAAACTGTATCAAAATGTTTTCGAGATTCAAATTCGAACATCTTCAAAATCAGGTTTCTATTAAATTTCCACTGGATTGTTCAATTGAGTTCGAAATTTTAACTGTCCTCTTTCTCAGCGTTCGGTTTTTCAAAACTTTATAAATTTAACCTTTAACTGATGTGACAGAAATTGTAACGTATGAATATGATGCGGTTTGTGAGACCGCAAAATTGAAAAAATGAATAAAAGGCGGGAATAACTCATAGGATTGTGTTTTTGTACTAAACTTTTTATACAAGAGTATTATACTTAATATTCACCTATTTAGTCTCTGGTGATAGTACTAAAATTCCAAATGAAACAAAATTTCGGTAGTGTTTGCAGTTAAACTGAAAATTTCAAGTTAAACTAAAAAATTAAAAGAAAAATAGTGGTCTACGAGACCGGTAACATTAGTTAAAGGTTAAAAGGCGATCCATGATTAAAAATCATAGAATACTGTTCCTACGCTAAACTTTTTGTACAGAATTAATTCTAATTAAATTTAATCTATTCAAATATTTCTAACAATATTATACAAGACCTCCAAACAAAAGAGAATTTCACTTGTAACTATAGTTAAACTTGAAAATACAAGTTAAACGCTATTTTTTTTTGGGGGGGGGTGAGGGGGTACAGTGTTCAGTCAGATTGCTAACAGCAGTTAAAGGTTAATTTTGTTGCTAATATAGAGATAATGATATATAACCATATGAATTATGTATAAAATTGAATAAGAGATGTCTTTGGGATAATATTTTTTAATCAAAAATTTTATTCAATTTATTAAAAATTTATTAAAGCATGTTCTTTAAAACGTCGACAATTTAACTGTAGGTTTGGAGAATCCGCATTAGTGTGGAGTTATGGGTTAAAAACTATTTACTAGATTACTATAATAGTATTAACCCTTAACTGCTGTGACAAAAATTGTCGTATAACTTACTGTGAACGGCCTGTCAGACCGCTTAATCTAACGATGAATAAAATGTTAAATTAACTTTTAGAATATTATTTTTGTATTGAACTTTATATACAGGACTATTATAAATAAAATTCTTTCACTTTCACAAAAAAATCAATATTTTCTATGGCATAGAATGCATACTACATGGGAATATAAATACTGATTCAAATAATCCGTGCAATGTTTCTAATAATTCTATTTAAATGATCACTTTTAAGCAAAACGTAGCTTAGAATTTGATATTCTTTTGCCTCTTCCCCCCGCCACCACCACACCTTTCTTTTTCTTTCAGAGTCACAAAAAAATTTTACATTTTCAATAGCATAGATTGCAATTTGTCAATTTCTAGAGCTGTAGAGTTTGTATTTTTAGAATTGGGCAATCTACATGCCATTATTCCATCTTATTTTATAGTTTTGTTTGCATGGCGTTATTACCCATATAGGTGGGTATTAACGCCAAATAGCATTGGTCAAGAAAAAACGCCATTACATTTTATGAATACATATCTGTTAAATTATTTTATTTTATGTAGATAGTCAATGAGTTGCTGTATCAGATCCTATATTTGTTTGAAAAATACAATCTAAAACTAAGCCGTGAAAATTGGTAGAACCTTAACGTGGCGTTATTACCCCAGGGTACCTTATTTAAAATTTTAATCTCACGACTCCTCTCATTTTAAACTACATGACACAGATATTGTTGTATTCTGCTATAGAAAATCTGTCAATCTTTTATATAAAACTTAGAGACAGATTAGCTAGTGGTAAGATGAAATTAGTTAACCTTTTTCAATGATGATAATAACTATCACTTTAAAGTATCTAAGAATGATGCTTCTTATATAATCAAGACAAATTTTTGACATTTTATCATAACTGAGGGATGTTATTTAGTCTTGAAAGAATAATTATAATATCAAAAGTAATGTTTTCACGGTCAGTGATGACAATTTTAGTTCACGATCTACATTTCCATTTTATCATTTTCTAATGGTTTTACAAATTTCTGTTTTTCTAACTTCCCTTTATTTTGATTTTTGCCATCTTAAACTGAATGAAAATTAAATGGTCGTGTGGGACACATCTTTGGGGACATTTGGCCACACATTGTTTAAAATATGCAACTTTGCTGCATAGTCACTCCACTGTTTTAATAGAATATCTCTATTGTGATTAATGAGAATATTCCATAATTTCGTCAAAAAATCGTTTTCTATAAAAGCAGTGGAGTGACTGCGCGTAAAAGCTACAGATTTTTAATAATGGAGAGCCATAAATCTGAAAAGAATCTACTTCCTTGATATCGTTGTTCGCTTATTTTTTTAAAGCAACAAATAATATATTTGTAAATTTAATAAAACCATGATAGTTTGTTAGTCTTATTCTCTAGCTGGTAAAATTTTGGGTGTAAATTTAAACTGCATACACATCAGGATATTTCTACAAAACTTGTTAAAATGTTTACATGCCCTCATCAGATTTTGAATGCTCTACTTTACTTAGTATATTAAAAATAAATAAATTGTTACGAAAAAGCTATTCTGACAAATTGGACTGGTAATGTAATAAATATACTTTACAATAAAATATATCCGGCATTCCATGGAATTTTTATTGATATAATAAATAACGTTTACCTTATTTCATCTAGCTTGTCAATGTCGTCAGAATTCTATCGTGTAAAATGTGAAATATACAAGATATATTTATCTATATTTTGAATATTCTTCTCACAATAATTTTTTAAATAAAATTCTGGGTGATATATTTTGAACTTTTTAAGAAAGATGATATATTTTGAACTTTTTTTCTTTTAGAATTTTACTACTTTCATAAAATTATAAAAACTAAGAAACACACAGGATCCAGGTAAAGACTCATGGGGGAAAGTATTTAAAAATCTTCTAAATCAAATTCTGAAGCGTTCTAACTAATAACAGCAAATAATAAAACTTTACTGTTAAAATGTAATTACCATCCTTTTTTGGTGGTTTCATCTTATCATAGCCTCTAGAGTCCTCTGGCAGAATATCTGTGAATCTTAACCCTCCTTGGCCGGCACACTGTATTCTATAAAGAGAGAAAGTTCTACCTTAGAGACAATAACAGAATCTATTAAAACTAAGAGTTCACTTTCTGTTCTTTCAAAGTCAAAGTAATAGTTTTTCCCTTTTACCCAAAACTACTGTTGCATCCTATTTTTTGAATGGTACTGCGGCAGATCGTAATCTCATCAAGCAAGATCTAGAAATTGGTCAAATGCTCTTCCCATATTATGTATTTTAAGTATACAGGGTGATTCAAAATAACGTGGACAAACTGATACGACAAATCACGCATACGACAAGGATCAAAAATCACATAGGAAGATAGGGTCGCAAACTACTTATTGCGTCACAAATACAGGGTGTTTCATTCTAGCTACAGAAAATAAAAATATTGTGATGAAAATGCAACGATATGTACCTTATTTTGTGGGAAATGTGATAACGTTACGAAAAGATCTGGAAAAACATATAGCTCAAGCAATCGACGATACCGTATAAACTGATTATCACAGTCCAAAATGTGAGGTGCCAAGTGCATATTGCTGGTGCGTATAATGCAAACTTCTACCACTTTTGTTTAGTGTTATCACATTTAAAACAAAGATGACGAAGTCTGTTAAATGTTTTATGATAATATACTTCAATTTTCTGAGATTTATTACCGTCATTCTAAATTGAGCTATGATGAAACACCCTGTATTTGTGACTCAATAAGTGGTTTGCTGCCCTATGTTCCTATGTGATTTTTATCCTTGTCGTATGACTGATTTGTCATATCAATTTGTCCACGTTATTTTGAATCACCCTGTATTATAAGTATGATATATCATCCCTGCATATAGTCTCATCATATTATAGCGTTTTTAAGCCAAAGCTTGGTTTACGTATAACCTAGACATACAATAACTTGAGGTTTTGGTTTTGCAAGGACCTCACAGATATATTTGATATTGAAATAGCTCTTCAAATTTTACTCTATCAATGGCATCTAAACATCGGAATTTTAAATGTTTTTTTTTTAGCGTGCATTTAAACATTTTTATACCTTAAAGGACTTCATTAAAAAAAACGCATAGTCCTACTTAGAACAATTAACATCCATCAGTGGCCTTTATTCGAATGTCCTTCTAATTGAACTGTTTATTGTTTGCTGGTTATGTTCTGTGCATTATTATGTAGAAAATGTTTACTGGTTACGAACTGAAGCAGCAAATTAAGATGATTCAATATACAAAAGTGCAAAATCTGTTTTTTCATCAATAGAACAGAATTCCCTGTTTCAATGTGAAAGAAGTAATAAGGAGTAGACACATTATGGGATTGCATTTTATACGTAGTAATATTATATAGCGAGGTGCAAAATGATAGGAACGCTATAAAAACAAAGAAATTAGTTTGCGTTTGCAATGCAAAAGTGTAAACTTTTGTACTAAAATTAAATTCATGGTATTCCAATTAATATTAAAGTAGTCGTTTACAAAAATTCTATACATTTTTCTACTACTTTTTAAAAATATGTTTTTTTGCTAAGTTTACGATGGAGCAAAATGATAAGAACGCAGTCGATATTTCAAAAAGGGTCGAACGTAATTGTAGGATATTTTCACATGTCATTTTAAAACGCATTTAAAAGGGATTCTGAAACGCGATTCTTAGTTCGCGAAACATTTAGATTACACGGTGAATCAAAATGCTTTGTGACTTCGAAAAGGGCAATTTCTAGCTTATAACAGCATCGGAATGTAATTTCAAAGAATTGCTGTTGAAATAAAAACTTCAAAGACCTGCCATTTTTAATTTCTTTCACAACCTTACTATTTATGTTAACATAAAGTCTAAAGGGAGGCCAAAAAGTTTTTCGAAACGATGAGTGAGTTTTAATATTCACACGGTTCCAAGTAAAATAATGACAGCAAAGGAATTTGAAAGACATATAAAGACGCCAGCATTAATATCGATCGTATGAAGGACAATAAAAATGTTGGGAGTTCTAAAAAATGTAAAACCACGTCGATGATGTTTAACATCTGACAGTAAAAAAGTCCGCTTTCTATTTGATGAAGCAGCAAAGGAATTGGTCTAAAATTATCTTTAGTTTTGAAAAGAAGTTTAATTTCAATTTTCCACATAGCATTCATTCACATTTTCATGGCTTTCAAAATGAAAAAGACGTATTTTCTAAGCATCAATTTGGTGGAGGATCCCTAATGATTAGGTCTACTTTTTCTTCGGTAGGTAAGCTTATGATTTCTTATCTAGATGAATAAACAAAATAGACATACCTTTATTCGCATGTTAGAACGCCATTTGTTGAACCCGAGTGAAATAATGACCGACGTTTACGAAATTTGCAACAATATAGTGCCTAAATTCACTCAGTAAAAAGGGTTTGAGGATAAAAAATATTTTCAAACTTGATTGCCTAACCAATAATCTAAACCCAAATCCCATGAAAAACATTTGGGATATTATAGGGCACAATATATAATAAAAGATCGCCAAACCCTGCACTATAACTCGAAAACAAAATTAAAACCTGAAATTTGGATAGTATTACAGGTTTTGTCACTTAAACTCATTCAAAATTATGTAAACTTTATGCTATAATGTTGCACTTAAATTATTAAACAGAAAAGAAGCCTAATTGACATGAAATATTTCTATAATTTAGAAAAATCTGTTTAGTTCTTATCATTTTGTTCCTCCTGCTTATCGAGTAAAAATGCAAAGTACTATATTATGTTTATAACAATTATTTTAAAATATTTTATTTATGTTTATAGTGAGTATTTTATATGATACAATAAATTTATACGGTTTATATGAAGATTAAAATAATTATATTTTTTATTTTGGCAATTACATGATCGTTCCTATCATTTTCCATCCCAGTATAGTTATGCTATTGATTTTTAGTCGCTACATAATCTATTAGAAAAACATATTTTATTTTAATAATGGCAAAGTTATAAGTTTCGTTATGACCAGGATGATGATTACTGAATTATTGGAATAGGCTTTATTGCAACTATATAAAACTTTTTATTTAAAATAATAATCTCATTTTTAATCGTCTTATGAATATGTACCGTAATTTTCGGCGTATAATCCGCAGATCAAAAAATTTTGTTTAGACTCAGAAATTTTATTCAATAATTGAAGACAAATACTTAACACGATCTTAAAAGCTGGATTTATTTTTTAAAAAATCTGTGTCGAAACATGATTGTTTGATCCGCGGTTTTTATGCCACATGAAACATAATTAATTATATTTTTTACATAATTAAATTTTCTGGTCTAATTACATATGTATCATCTATCTAAATATAGATCAACGAGGTGATGTTATAGCGTCAACAAAAATTTCAGTTTTACAGTATTGACGAAATGTTAGTAGACACATATTCTTATAAACATTTCTTCTCGTTATTTGTTTGTTAATGGCTGTACAACTTGAGTTCTACAAAGTGTACACTATGCATCATATTTCTTTTTTCTTTTATCATTACTTTTAGAAAATCGGTAAGAATCATTCTTGCCATTTTTAGAAATGCGAATCGTTTAACAGATTGCGGACCATTTGTGCTAATGCAGTTTTTACCATATGAACAGGTTTTTTAATACTAAAATTTATCCCGAGAATTCTCGTGTTAGATCACAAATGTTAGAACTAAAACCACGTGATTTCTTGTAATTCTTCAGCAATATGTTGCAAACAGATTTCTCTTTTTACTATTTTTCGTTAAACATTTTAAACTTGTGTGCACTTATTCAAACATTTTACTAATACAAATATTTCATAATGTCTAATTGAAAATTATCTATAAATTTTTTATAGTCTAATAAAAATTCTTGCGTAATCATCAATAAATGTTATATGAAAATTAGGATGAACACTGTTTAATAATCACGTTTTAATCAGGTCGTTAAAGATCTTCACGTATCCATATAATCGATGTAATTAATTTTGAAAAATTTACTTCTTGAAAAATATGCCACTTTCCTACCGTGAGAAAAGATAATAAACATTAAGTTAGAATTGAGATTATATCAACTGTACTTATATCGATGAGAATATCGTTAATAACTTTAGCTGTCTATTAAAGAACGTTTTGTATAGGTCTAATAGTGTATTTCAATGTTTTATTAATCTATTTACACGTGCTATTATGAAAATGATTAAATCTTCATTTTACAACTTAAGTAGAAGTGATAAATAATCTTATTATTTCATCTATAAATAATTTTTCTTTTTTGCACAACAATATCACAATAAAATGGTGTTTGTACATTTCACTCTATTTGTTAGTTCTAATACATGTTTATGAAAATATTGATGTTTCTTTTTAAAATCCAAAAATGCTTTTTTCTGTGTGTGAAAATACATTTTAGTGGAAAAATATGGCAATTTTTTTTCATAAATCATTAACATAAATGTATATAAAATCAAATAAAGAATTTTAAAAAAAATCAACAACTTCCAATATTTTAACAGTTTCAATTCAAATTTGTGTTGAAAATTAGAGCTTTTCTTCTCTTACGAGTAAAGAAAGACAAGCTAAATAGAAAGATGATATTATGGGAGATATTGAATTTGTGCTATTAAGAGAAATTTTAAATCTGAAATTAACTGGAAAATTTTCTCTGCAAAGCTTCCTAAACATTTTTAAATAAACAATAAAAATGATGAGATTTAATGAAAAAAAACAAAATTCTTATTTTTTTTTTTAAACGTTCTACACGATTAAAATTCAACTAAATTATTTTAGTAGATTCTCCATGCATCAGTAAAATCTACTCTATTGTGCTAAATTTCACAAGAAACTGTGATTTAAAATCTATGTAAAATTACAGCGTTTGACAACAACGTGCGGCTTCTGCATCTCACAGAACTTTCAACCTGATTTGATGTGTATAGTTAAATAGATATTGACACTGCGAAACATAACTTTTTTGTTTATGTCATGTACATTGTTTAAAGTCATTATGATAGTAGCGATGTTAAAGTTCAAAACTGAAAGAGGAGTTCTTTATTTAGATTTATCTGTTAATCCCTTAAGGCCCCTGTCCTCGCTCCAGGAAACGCTCGCGAGCTAATGCTATTCCTATGGAGAAGCATTTTTCTAATAACTCTTTCGCATTTTGACATTTTTTAATAATTTTTTTTGCATTGGATAGCTGAGGTGCCTGCCGATTGCGCGCCTTTTTTACTTTTTCAATTTTGGTTGCAGATATATTTTTTAAAAAACACTTTCATTTTCGAAACCGGTTTTAAAGTGAAACTAACTTTGTAAAAAATATCTGCAACCAAAATCGAAAAAGTAAAAAAGGTGCGCTGTCGACATGCACCTCAGCTATCCAATGCAAAAAAAATTATTCAAAAATGTCAAAATGCGAAAGAGTTATTAGAAAAATGCTTCCCCATAGGAATAGCATTAGCTCGAGAGCGTTTCCTCGAGCGAGGACAGGGGCCTTAAGGGAAGACACGACTAGGATGCCACTCTCACTTACATTAATTTGACTCTAATATTTTACACGAATGTGTTGTATGTAACTAAATATTATCCGGATTTTTTATATATTTTTTAATTCATATGATTAATAAAACTGTGGAAGAACTTGAAACAAGTAACATGGTGTCAAAGTTTTTTAGCTCTCTAAGTCTCTGTACTTGTCAGATAATCCTCCATTAATGCCTAAATACTAGAGCAATTTCAATAAAAGTATTTTTGGTGCTAGAATATAAATATAAAATCACATGCGGCAGAGAGTTAAAAAAAATGAATTAGTTAAAAAAAATTCGGGAAAATGGAAAATTTCTGAAAAATTGCCATTGTTCTGAAATAAAAAGTTTAGTCACAGGAAAAAACTGTCTGCCACAAGTCATGAGCATAATCCAATGAATATGAATTGAAACCTTCATTAAAATCGGTTGGGTAGTTTCCGAGAAAACGATTTTAAATCTAGCATATTTCCAGTAGTATTGCACCCAGTCTTAAAGAAAGATTGTATTTTTTTGGGCCGCTTAATTTTAATCTCTAAATGCCGTATTGGCAGTAGAATTCCGGAAGGAAAATTTTCCTTTCATTAAGTACTCAAGGAATTGATTTTATTTATTTTCAAATAAATTTGTTCTAAATTTTGGAGTCATTAGATCACGTATAAAAACATTTCATATTTATTTACTTAGAAGGTGTCACAAATAAAAATTAAATTAAAGAGTTGACATGTTTTGGTTCATTAATAAGAACCGTATTCATAACATATAAAATCAGTAGAAAATTAAATGACACTGGATATAAATATAATTTATAAAACATGTCAACCAAAACATGTCAACTCTTTAATTTAATTTTTATTTGTGACACCTTCTAAGTAAATAAATATGAAATGTTTTTATACGTGAATGAAAAAAAGGTGAAGTGATATTGTTTTAGTTTTTGAAAAAAGAAAGCTAACAACAGTTTTAACATTGTCATTAGATCATTTCAGCATTTTACGAATATAAGTACTTTGCCCCTAAAGGAGTTAACAGTATCACGTGTTTTAAATTTACATCCAGTGCACATTTTTAAATCTTTTAATACTTCCTATTCCAAATAAACATCTTTTCCCAATTGTATTGCAAAAGTTTTGTGAATAAATAAGACGAAATTTGCTATTAAATATGCTGGAGGGAAAAATTGAGGATTGTATACATCCTACGTCATGTTTATCGAACGCTCGTCGTTAAAGGGTTAAATAAACCTTACGCGCATAATCTGAATTGCCTGTTGCCTAAATTTCATATAAATATGGGGTGAAAAGTAAATTATGAAAGCTATATTTTTCTCCTTGAAAAATTTCTAAAATAAATAATTCATGGAATATTCCTTATTGAGACAATAGCCTTTAACACTTATTTCTACCGGTGTCAAATAATATATTTTTAAAAGTTTAGGATTTATGCGTTTTCATTTCTAATTTTTAGACCAAAACTATTACAAATTATTTCTAATACATTACAGATTTTTATGTTTATTATATTAAAAACTAAGAGCAAAATAAACATAAATAAAACAATTTGTAACGTTGTCGTTTGACACCTATAAAAATAGTGTTAAAAAAGTGTATTTTTTATTTATAAAATAAAAATACCATTATCTCCCCCAATATTAATCAGGCTGATAAACATTTTTACAATACATGTTGTTGAGAAGCAATTACTCTCGTGTATATCAAAAATAAATAAATAAAATAACCAGATGAACTTCGAAGTCGCAAAAACATACAGTCTCCTCACATACGCACACGTGTGATGCTCATTTTCCAATGTTTTGCCTATTTAAAAAATGGCTGACTACATCTACTTTTACCTAGATTGTGCAACTATAGTGCAATATATAGAAGATTTTAAGATAATACTTGGCATCTATCGGTCAGTTCGCAATGCAGCTGATTATGAATAGCCAGTTTGAAAATGTGTGTATAGGGTATGAGAACTGGAAATTGTGCAAAAACAAATGGAGAAATATTTTCGTACTAGTTTTGTATTACTGACAAGCGAATTGTTATGTCCAGAATGGGACTGTTTGACGCGGAATCATTTTTAAATAGCAATGTGATAGATGAAACATATTTCATAATTCCTAAACCGGTGCAATTATCCAAATTGAATCCCTAAACGAAGTACTATTGTTTCGCGTTTAATTATATCCATTTTCTGTATGAAATTTATTCTAATATAATCTTAGTGATCTTCCATGCAACTTATCGTTGTTTCAAGGGACTATGATTTTATGCCTTTTTTCGGTTATTCTTCAGTCTATAAACTGTTGAACGAAGAGATTGCAAAAATAAAATCTTAGGCAGCACTTTGTAGTGACATTCGATAAGGATTTCAGTGCTAATCTAATGAACTGCTAAATAAGAAAACGATCAACGACGATATATTTTCCACAAAAAATTCCTTTCAGATTATTAGAAAGTAAAAAGGCGCAAACGTAAAGAGCTTAAAATTTTTTTACGGAATGTTAAGAAATTTGATATCAGTAAGTGGTCATGAATAGCAAATTGCTTCTGTTAAAGGAGATAGTTGTTTACTGTATTACCTACGTACTAATGACCTTTTGATATATTGCATGATACTCACCTCAGCAATTCACACGGTGGGCGCACAAGAACAGAAAATGAACTGAAAGGAAAGTACAAAAATATCACAAAGGAGAAAAAAATGATGTACATTAATTTATGTAAGCAATGTCAATGTAAGAAAACAATGCTTTCTAAGGGTTTAGTAACCAAAACTATGCTACTTAAGAGCTTGTTTCAAGATGTCAGGTGCATCTAATTGATAAACGCAGATAGGGAGCATACGTATGTACTGAAATAGCAAGACCATCTAAAGAAAATTGTTTTCTTACGTCCACTAATGGGCAAACGAGCAGAAGAAGTTGCACGTGCATTGCTAGTTATTTTTACAAAAAAGGAATCCCGAGTATTCTGGAATCAGATAATGGTATAGAGTTTGCCAATAGCATTTTCATTGTATTTAAAGGAAAGTGGTCTGAGTAAAAATTGTCCATAGCAAGCTGCGTCATATTCAAAGTGAAGGATAAATAGAGAGAATAAAAGAAAATATTCAGAATATGCAGATTACAAGGATGCAGACTAATGAAACAAGGCTACTAGATTCAAGAGCTAAACTTTATCTAATTTAGAAAAATGTCCTATGAACCAAGGCATTTAGTTGTCTCCTTACGAAAGTATACTGGTTTTCAAAAATTAAAGACGAAATAGAAATATTAGTATAAAAGAGAAAAGAATTAGCAAAAACGATAGAAAACTTAGGAGATTGTTTTAAGATGCGAGGCTGAGGCTATGCACGTATACGTAACACCATGTACAGCAGCATAAAAGATGAGTGTGGTTAATTCTCAGAGTTGTTAAAGCTAATTTAAAACCGATTATCTATTCAACAGCGTGAAATTGTTTTAAATGTAAGTAAACACAAGCAGATTGTTGTCAAGACAACATCTGAATCACATTTACTGAGGTCTAGTGATTGAAAGATTATAGAAAACTGAAGTGTCGCTTGGATATTCGAAGAATTCTAAATCATTCATAGCAGTGCATGCACTGCCTTGCATGGCGTTTCTAATGATAAGAATAGCTTTCCAAAGAATATTAACGGTTGCCCATGAATAATGACGCTTATAAAAAAAGTATGTTTTCTTTTAGACTAGGACAGGTTTAAGGAAAACAGCGAATGAACTTACAAGTAACATGTAATACTCTATTAGACTTTAATATTGCGTTGCACTTTAAAGAGGGTGCAAGAATAGAATTTGTTTACCGGAAAATAAGTAAGTCTATATTATGCTCTAGAAATACGAAACCATCTGAGATGCGTTTTTACTGAACGGCAAAACTTTAGTATTCAACAATTTCGTTGACTGGTCCTTGCTGATGAAAATGAATGTAATCTTACTACTGATTTTGACCGTGTATGTATATGGCAAAAACAGTGACTCACAGCCACGTCCCCAAAAATATTGGGAGTAATCTGTTTGAAAGTAGCATTTAGACACGAATCTTCATGGTTGTATAGTTGCTCATCTTAACTGGTGATTTAGTTACTTCTAAACGTTAATGCATAAAGAATTTTATTCAGAAAGTTTGTTTTTAAAGATTACAAATTTTTTTTAACCATTTGAAAAAATATATTTCAGGTATTCTGAATAATTTACTCTGAGTAAAAAAATACCAGGAATTGTTAAATAAAACAAAAAAATAATTTATTAATCAAAATTTATTTTTTGTCTTCAAAGTAGGCCTCATTGAGTTCAATATAATTATACCAGTGCAGAACTCAATCTCCATTTTATATTTACTGTAGACAGATTGGATTATGGTCCATAGCTCCTTAAGCGAATTTTCTCTTATAGCCTCAATTGGTTCAAAACGCCTTTCTCAAAAGGGCAGTTTCTGCTTCCAGAAGGAGACAAGTAACACAGGATCATATTAGATGAATACGGTGATTAGTTGATGACATTTGTTACGTATTGGGGAAAAAAACTTGCACAACTATTGATCAAAATTAAAACCTTTCGATGCCAGTTGTGCGGCGACCCGTTTCATGCCCAAATTATAAGTAAAAAAGTTATGCATGGCTTTAAAAGATATGATACCATCTTCAGCCTGCCTATAAGACTCATTTGACGATTCTGACTACCAACTTCTTTATTTTACTGATGTTTTAGTCCATCTTAGATGTTGAAGGTCCGCCAGAATGGAGGGATATCAACTACTACTTCTCGACTCTTACTAAATGCTTTATATTTTTCTTATGTCTGTGTTTTTGACCTGCTCTATTTATAATAGGTCTTTTTCAACATTTCCAGAGATTCTGCAGACGAAATATTGTTTGACATAGAAAATTTAAGGCAAATATTTTGTTCTACTAATTTTTCCATTTTAAAAATCGCAGAGCACTCTAATGTATGCCTGAAAGAACATTTGATGCTGCACTTCACTGAATCACAGATGACGCGTAAACTAAATCAATAAAGTGGTCCGAAATTACAGAAAAAACAATTGTGATACCTTTTATGCGCCTATTTTAAATGACAAATGTATGCTTACAAAGAATAAACAGGTTAAAGCTTTACAGATTATTTCAAAGCCTCGTCCGGATATAACTAATTTAATGGAAAACACTAATCCTGGTATTCTGGTGCTAATTTAAGACTTTTAGTGTCAAGGAGCGCCGTCGCGCTACTCTGAAAAGTGCCAAGGAGCGCCGTCGAGCTGCTCTGTCGTCGTGCTGTATCTGAAAATTCACTTGTGTCCGACATTTTGAAATCAAAATTAGAAATATTAGAAAAATAATAATCACTATGTTTATGTAAAAAATATGCGATCGAAGATAGTGAATGCAATATAGAATATAGAATGCAATATAATGAATAAAAATGCGAACACGGTAACACGGCCGTCACTATGTTTATCCATTGTTCGAAATTATATCACAACAAGAAAAACAAGGATATTTTTTCTCACAGCCTAGAAAAAACTGCATAAATAAAATGATAATGTCTTTCATTCACAGTTTATCGTTTGCCATTAGGAAACTTCTTACATTTTGGATTTCTGTTGCTAGGTGACAATAAATTAAATAAATTTAAATAGCACTTTATCAAATGCGCGCGCCAAAAGTGAAAGCACATTGCGCGTGCCAAAAGTGAACTGTCAAAAGGAGCGCTATCGTGACGCTGGCATTTTTCACAACTAGCGAGAGCAGCGCGACGGCACTCCTTGGCACTAAAAGGATTAAAAAAAGCATGGAACATTATCAAAAGAAGTCTGATAAAATGTTTCCAGATACCATGAACTACTCGAGAGTTTTGAAAGGTACTATAAAGTGGAGATATTAGGATTACTCAAGAACTCCTAGATAATATCTTATTGAGGATAAGTAGGCTGGGAACATGGTGTTTAACATTTTTCAATCAACACCATAGCATTTTCCAGACTTGAATGGTTTCGAATAGATGTTTTTTGTCTTGCTGCGTTGGCATTTAGTATTTTAAATAAAGGTCTTTTTCATTCTTCCTTTTTTTTTCTTTTATATGAGGATCTTCATATCGTTCATTTTTATTAATATCAACGTATGCATTTTTTTTACTTATTTGCTACATGAATATGATAGTTTATAGATAAAGAAGCTTATCTAATCCTTAAATGTTGAAAACCAGTGGATGTTCACTAAATTAGATCTCAATTCTTCTCAATGTCTTACAGAAAATGTGAAGCCACATCGAAAAAAATAAACATTGAAAAAGTTTGGAAACTGCATTCCGTTCTGAACCTCCCGACAACATGTAGAAGGATGTTTATAAATAAAGATGCTTACACAAAGTGTATCCTTAGTGAGAGCAATGGGGAAATTTTATGATCTTCATTAAGAATAGAATAAGGATGCCTGCTCTGTCATTGTTAACAAAGAATTGTAATTTATATTTAGTTGTAGTGATCTACAAAAAGACGTATCTCATTAATGAAATTTCAACTAGTGAAAGTAGATGGAATCCAAATTGCAGAATATTATAATCTTCGGAATAATAGAAACTATGTAGAAAAGGTTTCAGATCATGATGTACAAAAAGACAAGCCTATAAAACGTAAAAAAATTCCGATTAAAGTTTTTTCTGGTAACAGATGGCGATCAGTTTTGAATTTTAGTATCTATTTTTTTGTGTGTAGTTGTGGAGCTATACTTATCTCTATATACGCTCTAAACAGACCAGAACGTTAGGGATTTTAAACAGCTATGAACATTCGTAATTGAGCCGGAAATTAAATCTGAAACTCTTGGTTAATAAACTACACTCTCACCCCAGGACAATGTGTTGAACAAGGAACTATGCACAACTGTACGCAAGAAATAAATTCACAACTCTAATATAAAAATTTGTTTAAATAAAACTAATTTTAGTGAACGATATATTGGTAAGAATAGTGTCAGTAAAAATAAATAAAGAAAAAATCTAAAGATCAAAAAATTTTTGAGTATTTCTGCAATACAAATTTTTCAAGTATGCCATGGAACTGTAAGAGACAACACGTTCGGAGAATTTTAAATGTCACAACAATTTTTGTTATAGAAACAATCTAATTTTCAATGATCTGGAAATCTACAGAGATTGCGTCCTAATTCTCAAAAGTGAATTTTAACTTTAATTATATAGCTTCTTTATTTGAAGATATATAATCTAGTTATAAGAGAACATATTTCTTTTCTTTCTATATATATATATTTTTTTGCTCCATTTAAAGAAATTTTACAATTAAATGTGATTTGTAGACAGTGGGAGAAGTCATGTTTTGTTGAGATCTAATTCATTTGCTTATCAAATAAATTTTCTTATGTTTTGTCAAGTATGCTGATTTTTTTTTTTTTTTTTTTTTTTTGCATCACTGTTTATGATATTGTCACTGTTTTCATAATGTTTCCTTCAATAACAAACATATTTCTTTCAATAAACAATTTTTAAAAGGTAATTTGAGTTCTTTTCACTAAGAAGCATTATTTTTGAATAAATTAATTTCTCTACTTTTGCTATGTTTTTTTTACCTTTGTACTGATACAGGGGAATTTTTAACAAGAACAATGTTGTGAAGTAAGCATCGAAATCTGGCTCCGAAAAACGTTCAGTTTCTGCCACTATTGGAAATTTCAAAAATTAACGGTCAGTTGCAGTTGGGGGCATTATTGCGAACTGACCGGCTAAATTCTGACGAAAGCCTTAGCGATTTCGTAATGTTTTCTTTTTAATCTCATAATTTGGCAAAAGCTAGAAGTAATCATATACTTCGTCAAGTAACCAAACTTTGAATGGATGGATGAAATAATTTAGGGAAAAAAAAGGTTCTTTGGACATACTGAATGAAATGCGATGTAAAAACACTAAGCCTTGCATTCAAAAATGAAATTACAAACAGACAACTACAAAAATTACCAAAAGTTTTTTACATACGTAGCTAGATTCTGGATTTTCACTAAAACATGCATAAATATACTGGCCACTGATTTCGTTAACTAGTATTTTTTCAACTATGTAGATATTTATATTCAGAAATAAAAAGATCTGATATGTGACCAAAATTATGCGGTAAAAGTAAAAAGATACATTTCTGGGAAAGAAAAAGAAATCTAATTTTTATGCAAACTTTAAGTTCTACACTTATGAAAGTGTTTTCATGCACTAATATGTGAAACAAACAAAGGGAAAATCATTCTTTCAAGAGCAAATCATACGTGCTTAAATTTGAAGCATATTTTTTCTGAGCAAACAAAGTTTAAACACAAGTCTCGTAAGAAAACAGATCCTTTAATAATCACATTGGATATATAAGTTATCAGCATAATTTCTGAATTTCAAAGACTTAACGAAGAACAATAGCCCAACATAATTCAAAATGGGTAACATAAAATTATTTATAGAAAAGTGCAGTGAACTTGTTTCACATGTGCCTGGAAGCTTTGAAAACAATAATACACATTCTTCATTTATTATTCAATGGTTTGAGTGACTCTTGTGCCTTTTATCACGTGAATGTAAGTTGTATTTAACGATTTACAGAATCTGTTTTTCGAACGACACATTTTGCTTGCATCTTGTTTGCACAAGATAAATTAAAACTCAAGTCGACAGTTGAATAATTTGCGTCATTTATTCCTGTGATTCCTCGTAAAGAAATATGATCAATAAAAAGAATATTGCTCGATAGGGTGGAGTGACAAGAATTTATTTTCTTTTATCCAAAAAAGGGTAGTTGCCAAACGTTGATTTTATACTATTACATAAAATGCGTGAAATTTCACCGCGGGAAAAATGGCTTAAATCTGCGCTTTTGGTCCAAAACTCGAAATTTTGGTTAAAATTTGACATTTTTTCCAAAAAATTAAAAAGATCCTATAGAGAGGATTATTATTTAAAAGTGTCATTTAAATCTTTATTATTAATTGCTTAACATTTTTAAACTATAAAACAATACCTTTATTCTGTATAACTGCAGCAAAACTGACAATTTTTGGCAAAAAACGGCCTTACCACTCTATTCTGGCGTACAAAGAATTGTTATTTTGAATACAGCTCTTACCTAGTCGATTTCAAAACGACCATGGACATACCGCATGGAGGTGGATGCATTTCCCACCCATCCCAATGTCCAACTATCTAGGCACAGTGTTTCAAATATACATTAAATTGTGATATATATATATGTATATATTCAGGGCCCGACTTAGACAGTGGGGGGCCCTGGGGAAAACATTATTAGGGGGCCCCCTTATATCTTAAAATTGTCAATTATACTCAAGTGACTAAAATTAAAATATAAACCTATTGTATGTATGCATAAATTTCGCACCAAGTACTGATTTCAGTATTCATATTTCACATCTTTATACATAATAACAGAAGATAGATAATTTTAACTATTAATTTTTTTATGATGTAACTATTACTTTAAGGGAACGTGGGGCTCAGAAAAAAAGGGGGTAAGAGAAAAAAAAGACCACTTAAAATTGAAAAAAAAAGAATTTTGGTAATATTTTGTTATTTTATATCATTTGGCCCTCTTTTAACAAGAAACTTTTCTCTCCTTGGGGGGCCCCCTCAAGCCGGGGGTTCCGGGGCAACTGCCCCGCATGCCCCTGCCTTAGTCAGGCCCTGTATATATTGTATCGAACACTGGCCTGAGTTTTCTATGTATCAACTTAATTCATCTTTGTTTGTATCCACAGACTTTGGATGATGCTACTATAATTTCCTTCATGTGGCTTTTTATAATTTGTATACAAAAAGACTAGTGAAATAATGTACGGGTATGTTATTAACGGGATATATTCAGCCATTTATTATCTTTACCAAAATAGCATTCAATTATTGAATAAATATTAGTGGTTGGAAGTTCTGCTACCATAACATTTTTTCAATGAATTATATTTTTATAATGATATGCTTGAAATGTGATTTTAGGTATTTCAACTTTGAATATGCTATAATTTGCACTTCCTTTTGCAATTATTATATAATAAGAAGTGAATTGTTTGTGCAAAACGATCATTGCCATAAATAAGTATTTTTAGTATTTGTTTTATGCCGTTTCCTGTGTGTTTTAGTGGCCAAGTAATTTCCCATTAAATTTTACATTTCTTTTTTAGAAGTGGATTACATTTGAGGGTAAACCATTCTAGCACACAAATTTGGAATACCTTGTACTTTGTGAGCGAATGTATAGACAATTAGTGCTCATTTAAAAGGAGGAGAATTCTATTCGCTGTTGTGAGGATGAAAGATGGTTCTGGGTTTCTATTTGTTCAGCTAAAAAGCAAATAGAAACCTAGCTATTCTACAGCTATTTCTCAGTTTTTCTGAGAAATAGCTTTACTGTTGAAATTGATTTGCAAATTTCCAGCGGGTATTTCTGGTCTGAGTTGAGTGTCTGTTTCTCAACTTGAGTCAATAATTTTTCAAAATTTCGCTAAGGGTTAAATATTGCAATAGGAAGTGAATGGCACGTAGACAAAGATTTTCCAATTTTTCCGGTGAATCCCCTTGGGTTAGAATTTTTCTCTTCGATTTTGAATGACGCAGAGGATGTTCCTTGGAGTGGAAGTAGTGTATGATCCATTATTATAGTCCATTCTAAGCTCGTTTCACGCAAAATGGTTCACAACGTAGTATAAAATTCTCCGATTTTTAAATGAACACTCATTACCCATTAAAGTCTGTACATCCATTCTCAAAGTACTATATATTATTCCAAGTTTGTGCCTCAGGATGGTTTACCATCAAATGTAATCCACGTCTAAAGCCGGGATATAAAATTTAACAGGGATTTAACTTTTGGCTACTAACTTCACTACTAAAGAAACATAAAAACGGACATAGAAAGCACATAAAACAGATACTAAAAAAAGTTATTTAGGACAATGTTTGTTTTGCACATGCAGAACAAATTTAGATTGAAATGCTTTCTGACAGTTGCCATCACATTAAACAGCTCGATTCTCAAAATGTAATAAATGCGAAATATAGAGTAAATGATGGTATACTCAAAGTTCATCATCTTTAAAGCAGATCGTTATGTAAAAGAATATAATTCGTTGAGAATTATTCCATATACATGGCTGCCAACCACTACGCCTATTTACAGTCAAATAAACATATTAGAAACAGAAATTTTAGTAAGTAATTAAGGATATGTACCTTAATGCATAACACTGAATATATTTTGTACACAATTTACTAGAACATTTTTTGTGGTTCCAAACATGTTTATACGATTTAAATAGGCGTAGAAGTTGGCAGCTCTGCAAATACTATGAATTAATTAGATGTAATTTTGGTAAAGGTAATAGTTGGCTGGATAGATTCCATTAATAACATCCCAGTGCATTACCCCATTCGTCTCCTTTTACACAAACTGTACAAATATAGGTGAAGGAGGTCATAGCAGCATCATTTAAAGTCTGTCATACTAAGAAAGGTTAAATAAGTTGATACATAGAAAACTTATGTCAGTCTTCGATAAAAAAAAAATTAAAAAATAAATAAATAAACATATCACAATTCAATCAATATTTAAAACATTGTGCCTTTATGATCGGGAAGGAAGGTTATATGGTTGGTGGAAGGTAAATATGGTTGTGAAGGGTGGGACATGAAATTCAACGACCTCTCTCTACGAGACATGCCCATGATCATTTTGAAAGCAATTAGGTAAGAGCTGTTTTCAAAACAACAGTTTTTTGTATGCCAGAATAGAATGGTAACGGCCATTTTCAACATAGTGCCAAGTCTGTTACCGCACGGTTTTTAATGATTATCATTTTTTCGCCATTCTGCTTTTATTTTTTATTCAACTAAGAAACAAATATGCAATTTTCTTAAAATTTAATAATTTACATGAATATATACAGTAATTATTAGAAAAAGTTCTTGTATAATTTCTATGTGATCAAAATCTTGTGGCTTAAACTGTCTCTCATTTCAATTTAATTTAAGTATTATTAAAAAATATAATGTTTTGAAATTTAGGGACATAAGTCACTTCAAAATAAGTTTATTTTAGGAAATTTAATAAATTTAAAGCTGAGTATTTTCAGTAATTTTGTATGGTAACGGACATGATAATTTGCCTTACAAGCCAACTTTAAATAGCATTTACATATGAGGAGCCCAGAAGCCAAGGGGTACAAGTGACAAAATTTAGATTTCGAGTAAATTGAGTTCAAAGTTAAACATCAATTGCAATTGAATGAATCGAGATATAAAACTTTTGCTTATTTCTTAATGATCTTTGAACTCTTATTTCAATAACTGTTTGGAAAAAAAGTGGAGTAAAATTTGTTTTATATTTTTAACTAAGCAATATTTATCATCATTCGGCACTTGTACCCTTTGGCTTCTAAGCAGAAATGAAAACTGCTTGGAAATTAAAGGGTACAAGTGCCGAATGAATACATAAAACAAAAAAATATGAAATAAAAAGATAAATTTCTAAAAAATTAAGAACAATGTTGACATAAGTAAATGAAAGGACAATGTTTTGTTTTAATAAAAGCTCTAAAAAGGAAAAATTATGAAATTAAAAAAATGAATATACGAAAAATTCAAGATCAATGTTGATACGAATGAATGAAAGAACAAACTTTTATTGCAACATAAGACTTAAAATTTAATTATAAGTTTTGAAACATTGAGATTTTCTAGCATTGTCCAACAAAGGTGAAAAGTGAATATAATTTCAGTTTGTCTATCCATCTGACCGTCTGTCTCTCTCTAACTCTCGTATATATACTCGGATTACCCTGATACATGAAATTTTAGGAGATTATTTACTCTTATCCCAGCACGAACCCCATTTGAAATAAAGTTTCAAGCATGATTAGTTTATTTACAGGGACAGTCAAAAGTTTCTCGTTTCATTACGGACTGTGGGAAAAAATCATTTCAGATGAATTTTAAAATTGTTACAATTTGTCAAACATATTAAAATTTATATGCATCTACGAAGCTCATTAAAATGTGCATTCTGTAAAATATGTGGTGAAAAGAAAAGCTAATATTCATTTACAGGGCCATGCAAAATATTTCAATTACATAATGGTAAAGTGGAAATTGTTTGCGACATATTTTAGTTATATTAAACTTTCCATGTATAATAGAATTTATATCCATCGATGAGATTTAATATAAATTATTTTGCGCATAGTATGAAGTGCACAGCATTTACAGGGACACACAAAAGATTTCAAATAGTATATTCTATCCAAAATACTGCATATTATCGATATGGTTGACAAATGGATAAAATGCCTTCTTTATTATCACATATGCTTTTTAAGTTTCACTAAATTTATGCATGGTATGTATAAATGCTATAGTTGATATACACAGCTACAGAAAAGATCTGATAAAGGATACTGGATATGAGTGTAATTTACTTAAATTTTTTTTTTAAATGACTTAAGTATTTTTATGCTGAATTGCATTCAGTTTACCCAGAAATGTTTGTAGAATATAGATAAAATGATATACAGGGCAACGCACAGAATGACATACGTGGTCATCTATGGATGGTAATTTGTTGAAATAGGATTTCAGTAGTCTTAAGACTGTTTTAGATTGAACTAAATTTTAGCTAAATACTGGCGTATAATAAAGGTTCCAGGTAAATTCCAGGGATGAAAAAAAGTGTACAAGTATGTTTCCATCTATTAGTATAAGCTGCTGAAAGAGAAATTTCCAACTGTTACGCGCTTTCTTCCTAAATTAATTTTCTTTCATTATACAGTACATATATCATCCGACAAATCAAATACAAGGTGTTCAAAAGTATTAAAATACATATTTGGCTATGGACAGTTACACTTTGTTATCCTAAATAGCGAAATTTTGTTAAAGATTTCAGGAAGTGTTCGGAAGTGTTTCACAATCTATGCTTAATGTTTGATTTTTCTTACTTGTTAACAGTTGGCATTTATTTAATGTAATATTAAATGAATTAAAAAACAAATTCTAAAAAGAAAAAAACACTGACGAAAAACATTTTGAAAAACGACATGCAACTCCATTTCATAACATATAAACGCCACACGGAGTAAATAATCTTTAAATTGTGATTGGTACAAATTGGCATGCAATCGTATTTTTGTACCAATCGCCGTTTAAAAATGATCAAATTTCTCGGGCGTTTTCAATGTCATGAACTGCGTTGTACGTCTTTGCTGCAGCTATATAGATGTCAACGGATACAACTGCACTTATACCCCTTAGCCTCCAACCGTTTCACAGTTTTGGGAAAGAGGTTAAGTAACAGACCCCTAAAACTCAGTAGATAATTAAAAAATCACTCTTAACTCTTTACCTACAAATAAATGGACTTATTTCCAGATAGCCTATGCACTTAACTCAATTTTTTCAATTTTGTCAACTTATACCCCTTGGCTTTTGGGGTCCTCATATTATATTATAGGGCAAAGTGCACAGCTAATTTTTTTATGTACCTTAAACATTTACTTTAACACCTGTCTATATTTTTAAAAGAAATTATTAAGTTTGAAAAATAAAAATAAAATTCTGAAATGTAAGCGAATGGTGAAAATGGCCCCCTCTGTAACTGTTTTTTTTCTTTAACCAAAAGTTGTCCGTATTGCTGAAATTATACAATCTTTATAGAACCATTTAAATTTTTTTTAAGTGTCAAATTTTATCCAAAAATTTCGGTATTGAACCAAAAGCGCAGATTTAAGCTTATTTTTTTTTCATCGGTAAAATTTCACGCAGTTGATAGACTAGTACAAAGGCAAATTTTGGCACCTACTCGTTTTGTTAAAAGAAAATTCATTTTTTTTCGCTCCACCCTATTGTCCAATTAAACCGATGGCACTAAGTTCATAGTCTATTCATACTAATTGTATATATTACAGTGTTTTTTTTTCAATGAATAACGCCCCTCGAAAAAAAATAAGGGGTGATTAGCTCTCCCTTTCCTTCCCTTTTTATAGCTTAATCATTGAACCCCCCCCTCCCCGAACACAAATGAGGAATACGCTGTATCAGATTGAACCTATATCGAAAATTCGAAACAAATCGGATAATTCTGCATAAAAATCCATTTATCTAAATTAGGGGTAAAGTGCTCCATTATCGTGCCCCAGTCACTTTTTAGGCACCTGAAAGATTTAATTTTCTGTGAACACCTACCAAATTGGGATTTTATATAGATTAAATACCCACGCACATATAAACATAGGCAAATGTCACAGAAAAAAATAACAATGAGTAAAATTGTGTTTTCAAAAGCACCTATATATGACAAAAGAAAAAAAATGTTTTAATTTCGCCCCCCTCAAAAATCCATTACGCGGAGGCTTAACATATAACTAAATCAAAATGTATTTCTAAATGAGTCAGTAATTTAATTTACATTAAATCAAGGCGCAAAGAAACTACTAATTACCAGTGGGAGAACAATATAATGAAACATTAGCCATCCAAACATGAGGAATATCGGGTGTTTCAAAAGTTTGGTTCGAAAGCAAAACGCAAATAAAAAAGATCTATAGGTTGGAGAAATACGTAGTTTGCAGATAAGTATTCAGCATGTAAGACACAATTAAAAATTAGTTCAAAATCTAGGTTATAAAGGGCGCTACTTTAAATAAAATTTATGGAATAATTCCAGAGGGATCCAGAGAACTAGAATACCACTTATTTCCATTCTAGAGTTCCAAATTCCCTGAACTACCAAGAGGATACACGTTGAAATTTACTGAGGTACGTAGACTTAATAAAAAAATTATAACAGTACTTACAATGTATTTAAACAAACATTAATCAAATTACACAAACAATTAACAAATAACAAAACAAGTTTTAATCATAACAGTTTGAGAACAATAAATATTTATAATCAGGGAAACAATTTTGTTTCACATTGTAGTTTCAGGAGTTGGATTGTGGCGGTCAAAGAATTTTAGCTCCCAGATACGAAATTGCAATTTAAAATTTTTCTTCTTTTTTTTTCACTGATCATCGTTTTGTGTTGTTTATTTCACATTGGTATGAAATATCAAAATGTTGTTTGCATTCATATTTTAATAACTGTTCATAACACTATTGAATTATCAATTATATACTAGTATAAGAAAAATATGGATTTTGTGCCAAATTATTTTAAACCCATTTAGTGCAGAACTATTTTGTAATGTGCAAAAAATTGCATTTTTCAATAAAAAAAAATTACTTTTACAGCATTTTGTATTGCAGTTTAAAAAAAAAAACTTTGGAAAACGTTTTATGTATCGAATAACTGTCGGAAATATAAGAAATTAGAGTTGACATTCTATTTCGAGGTTGTTGTTCAACATATATGAACCAGTCTCAGTTATTTTGATAACATTTATATGAAAAAAACCCCAAGTTATTTTACTGTAAAGAGACATGGAAAATAGTGTCGATATTTTTTGGTACAAAACTTTGCATAAAAATTATTTCTAATAAAATATTTTCTGTCTTTGAATCAAACGCGTTATGCAACAGGTTTATAAAATAACATGAAAATGCCTGTAAGTATTTTTTGAAAAATTAAAAAAGAAATCGTAGATTTAAATCTTAAGGTAAAATTATTTCATAATCGACGCAAGTTTTTGGCAAACCTAAAAAAATAATATTTAGATTGAATTGTAGTTTTCGATAGTCTGTTAAAAGTTGAATACTGGAGGAAGCATTTTAATGTTGTATAATGTACAAGCCAATTTTTTGCACATAGATTTGTTAAGGAAGTTATTTTCAATGTGTTGCTGCCATTCTTTTCTAAAAATCCCTGTCGGCTTGGCTTATACGCGGAGGTAGATTTTGTTGAGTGCTCATTTCAACACCAAACAATAATATATAATTAGAGAAAAACCCATTTGAACAATTTTATTTGACTGCTTTTGAAGAAATTTTAATTTAGTTTTTCTGTAAGAGCTGATTCTATCAAATCTCTTAAACGAAATTCGTCTCAAAATGCCCACTTTGGCAGCATTTTTTGAAATATATTCTAACTTTATTCAAAAATCGAGCAATACGGTGCTTTTTTTATAATTCCTAAGTTAGAGAAACTGTCAACTAAATGCGTTTGAGAGCAAAATTGAATTTAAAAACGAGTCAGAAAATAAACAATTTGTAATTTGAATACATCCTCAATTCTTCAATTACGTTCACTTCGAGAAATTCTACGAAAAAGGCCACTTAGACATAATTTTTTTAAAAATACATTCAGGCTTTATAAAAAAAAAAAAATGACCAGCATACTGGTCATTTTTTGACGACATTTTATACGATTTGACGCATACGTCAAATCGTATAGTTCCTAAATAAGAGAACCTGTCAATTAGATGCGTTTGAGAACAAAAAAGGATTTAAAAATGAGTCAAAAAATAAGCAATTTGTTATTTGAATACTTCCCAAATTTTTCAATCATGATCGCTTCGGTAAATTCTCTTCGAAATGCCTATTTTAACAGCAATTTTTGAAATATATTCTGCCTTTTTCAAAAAACTGCCCATTACATTACAGTTTATAGTTCCCCAATAAGAGAACCTGTCATTTGGATGAGTTTAAAATCAAAAATGAATTTAAAAGCGAGCCAGAATATAAGCAGTTTCGATTTGAGATGTTTTTCTTCAACTCCTATTTTTGTTTAATTTATTTTTGATATAAGGAATGGTCCTATAAAAAATTGTCACTCTAAAAGTTGTAGATATAATTGAGAAGATGTAAAATAAGTTTAATCGGATTTGATATCTTATGAATTGACGAAGTTATGGATTTTTTTCTTTTTCTACTCCCCTTTATGTTTTCATTTTTCATTTTTTTCTGTAAGATTTGGTTCTATCAAAAGCTTGTAAATATAAAAGTTTTTTGATTTTAAGTATGAGTTTGGAGGAGATTTGAGCAGAATTAAAAAGTTATCGTGTCCCTTAAGAAGTGATATAGATCGATATATATATATATATATATATATATATATATATTGATTAATCGATATATATATAGAGACTTTTACTTATGGTAGTTTTGGGATCTAGGAGACATGATCGGTGTAGATATGCAATTTTTTTTCAGAAATTCTAACATGGGAGCTACCGCAATAGGTGGTATTTCATACGAAATCTACCTAAAAACGATATGGGGAAATTTTAATTTATTCTGTGACTTTATATGTAGTATTAAAATAACGATCATCATTCTCTATGAACTAATTTTGAAAAATAAAATGACAGTGGAATGGAAGATAATCCAGTTATAATAATAATATATGAAATGGTTCCAAACATTGTTTAAACATTCAATTGAAAATGATCCGAACATTCCGATCTCTTAAAAAAAAAAAAAAAAAAAAAAAAAAAAAAAAAAACCCTTAAAATCCGAGAACTATTTCCGAATAAAACCTTTACCTCATCTATTTATCAGTGATCGGAATGTGCGAAAAGTTCATTTTTGAATACGTCCGAAGACAATTGTGTACTAAATCTAATAATTGGACTGTGTATTTAGGTTTTTAACTTTTTTATTACAAGCCAAAACTAGTGACTATTTTTAGATTCAGTCTTACTATTATTTACGAAAAAGTTTCTTTATTGCATATTTCTCTTTAAAATATTCCAAGGATTAACACGTTCATTATACATACTTATATTTCTTGACCATTCAATTAATTTAAATAAAACAAAAAAGTTATTTTTGATTTGATTCATAAACATAAATACACCGGAATCGTTAGAGAGAATAATTCATATGAATGAATCATGATCTATGCTTAATATTCATACAACTTTTACTGTACTAAAGTAAAGTAAAGCTTTGTTTTGGTATTTAATTTTTGATACTGGCATTTTTAGCGAAATTGATCTCCACGTGCCGTCAAATTTTACAAGTGGTTTTGAAAGAATAAAGATAAAACCGACTTCAAGGATCTTGCCTTTGAAGTTCAGTGCGAAAATCCTGCATTGTTATCCACATTAGTGCCTTGCACGAGTTGGATGATACCAACTGAAACGCGACAATTTTGATTAAAGTGAACCCGGAATGCGACTACAAATTGAAATGAAAAAAATCCACATTTTACTGCAATTATAAATATAAATCACTGTATTGTAATGCTAATATCAAGTATTATCTTTTGCATATATATAAAAACTTATCTACTATATATATTTATTTATAAATTCAGAATTATAATGATAAGAACACAAGACATTGAAATGAAATCATACAATAAAATAAATGTATTATATTCATATAATTTATATGAAACTACAAAGGAGTAACAAGTTCATAACCCATATTTATATTCCTTGACAATTCAATAAATTTAAATAAAAGAAAAAAAAAGATTTGATTCATAATTATAAATGCACCTTGATTTTTTAACAAAAAATTAAGAAATTATTGAGCCAGCATTCTTTGCAAGGGATTCTGCCCTTTTTCCTGGCAAACTTTCAACGAATATTTTCAAGTATTTCGAGTCAAGATTGCTTCCTTTATTGATTGCTTTTATTATTCTCCGTCGGTTCTGTCAATGAAGAAAATTTCTTCCATTTGTACATACCTTCCTCACTAAAATTCTCCAAGAATTTTTAATTATATTTAAGTCTGGTGAGTTTGATGGGCACTTCAAAAGTTTGATTTTGCGTATTTCAAAGCATCTTATTGTTAGATTGGACATGCAGCAGGATGCCCCATCTTGCTAAAGTTTGAAATTGTCTCCACCTAGAGACTAACAATATGCTAAAAAATTTTCATCTCAGATTCAAAAACAGGTATGATAGATTATCACCTTTAGAATGAGGAATAGATCAAAATTTCCACTAGCTGAAAATGCTTATATAAACATCTATAATCATCATTCAAAGCTCCTGATCCACATGAAGTTTTTTCTTTTCGTGAATCATACCAATATCTCTTTAATCCAGCAGGTGCATCTAAATTACATGTTTTCTTAATGGTAAATATTACATTTTTGCCAATTGCAATTGCTTTTTATCCAGCTGAAGTGCTATTTTCCCACTCATAGTTTGTTGTTGTTTGGATAAAAGTGTTTTCTTGTTCATTTTCACGTACTGTGTGATGATGAAGTTATTCAAAACACGTGTTACATTTGAGAATGAAGCGTTCTTGCTATAAACATGCACAATATCTTTATCAGACACCGCTTTTTAAGGTCCCCGTGCATACAATCAGATCGTTTTTGCCACGGTTTTCTTTTTCACAGAGTCACCAAGGTCTTGTGTCTTGTATCACAGTATTTTATACAGAACCTTTATATCTCTAAATAGATATAGGAATTTTTAGAATTGACATACCTCTTCCTCGTTAATACCATAATTTTCTCACTTCAAATTCATTGAGTTCTTTTCCGCGAGGGATCCTGAAAATAACGAGAGAAACCAGTTATTTTGCCACTGCCATCATCGGTTTAGATCGGCAGTTATGAGTGATGCATAAAACATTGAAACGACGAACATACGTAATCAATGAAACAAAAATAATGCAGGCGCCCTTATAATTATGAATCAATAAAGTCATATAAAACTTATCTTTACTGTATGATATTTAGTAGTTCAGTACTGTGTAAAATAGTCCGTTAACAGTTTACTTATAACTAGATGCTTGCATGTAATTAGCATAAGTTAATCACGAGTTAATGATCATACTTTCTAGTAAATTTTACAAAAATGTGACTGTTCTTATTATTCTGAATGGATTCAAATGAATAGCTTTTTATCTTAAACAATATACTGGACATTGTTTTAAAAAGCGGGGTACAAATCCGAGCTTGCGAGAACGAAATCGATCCGAATCCGAACTCTTTAGAAGCAACCGAATAAGCAGGAAAGCCTATGTATATAATACCTATATAACCTATAAATGCATAGCCAACCTAAGGCATGATTGTAATTCACTTTTATTTCAATCTCATTGTTGTCACAATTATCTATAAGAAAAGTGATGTCGACAACGATATAATAAAATTTTTGAAGTGTTCCTGTAACAAAAAAAAAAAAAAAAAAAAAAAAAAAAAAGATGCACGACACGACGATTTATTTTAAAATTTAAAGTAACTTCACGCTATTTTAAATTTAAACTCTAATTTGTCAATATTTTACGAATGTTCATATCTATAAAGTTAAAAATAAATAAATAATAATAATAAAAAGAACAAATATATAATTTTTAGGTCCCAATGATATTGCAACGACAACGAGGTTATCTGCAGATAGGGACATTTTATCAGAGACAATATATACACATACATATATATATATATATGTATTTCTTTTTCTAAATTCATCACGAAAAACTGTAGCATTACTGGCACTAAACAGAAGCTCATAAATAAATGCTACAAATTATATTTCATGTATACAAATGCAAACATAGAAATTCAAGGAATAGAGTGCATATCTATATGTTAAGCAATTAACTTTGAAAAATTCAATAAACAATTCAATAAACAAAAACAAGATACAAACAAGAAAAGGCGGTCTGTTCTTCATCAGAGGGAGGACCGACAAGTCTAACCAGTGGCGTAGTTAGAGCATTTTGTTTGGGGGGGGGGAGGGAGGATCAAATTTACCGAATCTTAGTTGAATATCACCGAATGATTGTGATTTAATTTTTTAACTTTCTATTCTTGTATATTTATGCCTTATTCTATTTTAGAATGAGCACTGGGAAAATAAATGTCCCTAGGGCAGGGATGCACAACCTTTTCAAGAGAAGAGTCACTTAACAAATATGTCTGTATGATCGAGGGCCACATCAATAACACGAAGAGAATGCTATTGTAAAAAAAATGATGTGTGGCCTATAATGAGATAAAATATTTGGTCTCAAAGAGGAGGGAGGGGGGGGGGTACTCCTCGAGGTTCACTTACCCATTCAAAATATCCAATTTAGTTGGTATTGATATATCAACAGTTTTTAGCTCACAGGCTATCAAAGCCTGGGAGCTTATGCCCCCGTCCGTTCTGTATGTGCGTGTGTGCGTAACGCGATAACTCATGATAAAAATATCGGATTTACTTGGAATTTTGGATATATGTATATTCTGATAAGGCGCTTCTCTAATTAGTTTTTGGAGATCATTCGATATGTATAAGAGGGGGAACGGGGGCTCATGCCCCTCCCTTAATCTATATAAAGGGATTTTTCATGCAAAATTATCAGTTTTCGTTTAAAATTTAGATATGGGATCATTCTGATGAGGCACCTTCGTGATTAGTATAAGTTGTTCATTGAATAATTATAAAGAGGGGGAACGAGGGACACATGCCCCTTCCCTTAATTGATATAAATGAGTTTTTTAATGCGGATTTATCAGTTTTCGATATGTAGGTTCTTTCTGATAAGGCGAATTTCTGAATAGTTTTGGAAGTTTAATGGTTAAATATAAAAGAGGGGATAACTCCTCTTAAATTATATTAATGGGTTTTTATTGAGAATTTTCCGATTTACTCTGAATTTTGGGTATAGATTTTTTAAACGATAAAGCATATCCCTGATTAATTCAAGGGGTTCAAGGATTAAGTATAAAACGAGAAAACAAAGGGAGCTGTCCCCCCTCCCCTTAATTTGTCTTTTGAACGGAAATAACCCTTGAAAATATAAGGCTGTAACATATAATTAGTATGCGTAGCCTGTGAGCTCAATGCCATCAGTATAACTGGGCAATATTCTTTTTATTACGTTTGTATCTATAACAGATATCGCAAGGATTATTTTCAAAATGCAATTATAATCTTTGACTTTTCTGGAAACTAAATTTTGTTTCGCTAAAAAACAAGCATACATGGCTAATGCTGAATAAAAAATGTGAGCTTTATGAAAGAAGGCAAGAGAGGAGCTGATCAACAAGATTTTCCTGTCCAACAAAATTCCCGACTTTTTCGCGCCCGATCAAAGAAATTTGAAATTTTTCCACGTTTAATCGAAAGAATTCACGATTTTTGCGAAGCCGATCAGTGAAAATCGCAATTTTTCCACGTCTAATCGACGAAATTCTCGATTTTTTCGAGATTTATTGACGAAGTTTGAGAGTTTTCCGCGATTGTTCGCAAAACATGCGATATTTCTTCGCGTGGTCGATAAAATTTGCGATTTTTCCGAGCCTAATCGACGAAATTAGCACCTTTTCTCGTCCTTGATCGATGAAATACGCATTTTTCCCGCACGAATAACGAAATTCGCGATTCTTAACTGACTGATGCAATCTGCTCTTTTTTCCCACCGCAAACTCAGCGATTTTTTCTCACGATAAGCTGCCAAAACTCACGATTATTCAGCAGCCGCTCAAATAGCTTAAATTATTTTTCCGAGCAGATTCGATAAAATCTGCGCTTTTTTCGTGCCCTATCAACAAGATTTGCAATTTTTTCGTTCCAAATAGACAAGATTCACGAATTTTTTGTACCCTACCGCTCGAAATCACGCTTTTTACGAAGCTGATCGACCATATTCGCGGTTGTTTCGTACCCAATCAATGAAATTGGCAATTTTTACGTGCCGTATCAACGAAATTCGCGATTGTTTCGTTCTCGATCGTCAAAATATGGGATTTTTTCGTTCCCGATCGACCATATTCGCTATTTTTCAGTGCTGAATCGATGAAATTAGCGCTTTTTTCCGTATTTGATCGATGAAATATGCATTTTTTCCGGGCACGAACAATGAAATTCGCGATTCTTAATTGACTGACGAAATCTTTATTTTTTTCCGCCGTAAATTGATGATATCCGTGATTTTTTTTCTCGTGATAAACTAACGAAACTCACGATTGTTCTGCCGCGCCTCAAAGAATTTTTCAATTTTTCCGCGCATCAACAAAATCTGTGACTTTCCGTGCCCTGTCAATGAAATTAGAAATTTTGTTTTGTTCAAAGACGATAATATTCGCGAATTTTTTCGTATCCGATCACCTGAATCTGCGCTTTTTACGAAGCTGATCGACCATACTCGGACCATATTCGGAACAACTTTTTTCTCGATCGCTCAAATTGGCAATTTTCGCCCACCATATCACGAAGTTTGCGATTTTTCCGTTCCCGATCGATTTAATTCGCGCTTTTTACTAAGCCACTCGACCATATTTGCAATTTTTTTCGCTCATGATCGGTAAAATTCGTGATTTTTCTGTGCCTAATTGACGAAATTGGCGATTTTTCCATGCCCTATCAATGAAATTCGCAATTTTTTCATTCCAGATCAACAAAATTAGCAATTTTTGTGCTCGATCAACAAAATTCGCAATTTTCCAGAGATCTATAGACAAAATCGAGATTTTTCGTGACCGATAGACAAAACTCGCGATTTTTTCATGTCCGATAGATGATATTTTTGAATTTCCCTCATTCGATCAAGGAAATTCGCGTTTTTTTTTGTGTGGTAAGCAGACAAAACAGGCGAGTTTTCCGCAACCTTTGAACAAAATTTGCAATTTTTTCATCCATCATCAAAAAATTTTGATATTTTTTTTTTCTTGTCCGATCAATGAAATCTGAAAATTTTCGCGGTCCGATCGAGAAAATTCATGACTTTTCTGTGCCTGATCAACAAAAATCGTGATTTTTACGTGCTCGATCGGCGAAATTTGCTTCTTTTTTGTCATTCGAACAATGAAATTTGGGATTTTTCCGTACCCGAACAACGAAATTCGCGATTTTTTCATGCTCTATCAACAAAATTCGTGAGTTTTCCGTTCCCGATCAACGAAATTTGCGATTCTTAAGTGTTTCAATTTTCCTACCGCAAATTGACAATATTTACAAGTTTTTTCCTGCGACCGATGCACAAAAATTGCAATTTTCTCCAGTTATAAATCGGCCAAATTCGCGGGCAGCATGTTAACTCATTGCAGTGCATAGAATGTGCATCCCTAATTTACAAGCATCTTTTTTTTTCTTTTTTAAGTTAAAAGATGGGAAAAGACGATTTTGGAGTGTGGAATTGGTCGTTATATTTGTAATAGCAAGACAAAGATTTGTTTCTGTCTTGTTGCATATTTACGAGGGAATGCCGGAAAAGCGGTAATCGATCCAGAGTTAATAAAAATAATAACAACATAATGTAAATAGTAGAGCGTTAATAATTAAGAAAAGTAGTTTTAAATATGTTTTGACATTGTTTTATGTTTTGTAATAAATTTTTAAATATATTTATAAAAATTCTCAGAAGGAAAAAAAAATACAGCACGAAATGGTGCAATTTTTCAACGAAAGTGAAATTACCGAATGTAATGAGTATTCCGAATTTGGGGGTATGAGTATTCCGAAAATGTTTAATAGTTTTAAATATTGACGATTTCTCTCCATCAGTTTTGACAATGTTTTATGTTTCGTATTGAACGTTTTAATAAATTTTTAAAAATTCTTAGAAGGGAAAAATATGGGCAAAATGATGCAATTTTTGAACGAAAGGGAAATTACTGAATGTAATGAGATTTTAGAATGTGGGTATGAGTATTCTGAAAAATTTTGATAGTTTTAAATGAGTTTTGAATAAAATGAAATTACCGAATGTAATGAGCATTCCGAATGTGAGTTATGAGTATTCAAAAAATATATAGTAGTTTTAAGTATGTTTTGACATTGTTCTATGTTTTTTTTTAATAAATGTTTTAGTAATTTTTTTCAAAATTCTTAAAAAGGAAAAATACTGCACAAAATAATGCAATTTTCAACTAAAGTGAAATTACCGAATGTAATGAGTATTGTGAATGTGGGTTATGAGCAGTGTTCTCGCTGACTTTTGACCAACGTTAGTAATTTGGCTAACTAAAAATAAAAAAAAACATTCACCAAATGAAAAAAGTATCAGCAAAATAAATTCGCCGTGTAGCACAAATATATATATATATATATATTATTAATCCTTTAATGTACCCCTTTTTTTTCAATATAGTTTTTATAACTGTGACAGCGATTGTTATTAATCTAATTTCACCTATCCGCTACAAATATAAAAAATATGCATTAATTAAATATATGTATATATCCATATGTATGAAAAATGAAAAAAAAATGAGCATTAGCAAATTGGCGAATCTAATCGCTTGTTTACTCGCCAAATGAAGAATTTAGTCGCAATTTGGCGCATTGGCGAGGGACAGCGAGAACACTGGTTATGAGCATCCCGAAAATATTTTTTAAATGTTTTGTCAATGTTTTATATTTTGTAACAACTTTTTAAATATATTTAAAAAAAATTCTTAGAAGGGGAAAATACAGCAAGAAATAATGCAGTTTTTGAACGAAAGTGAATTTACCGAATGTAATGAGTCTACCGAATGTGTGTATGTGTGTGTGTGGGGGGGGGGTGTCGCACCCCCTACACCCCTCTGTAGCTACGTCCCTGAGTCTAACCCCACCCCCTTTTTAAAAAACTTTAAATTGTTGCAGCTTTCTGCACACCTGCCAAACCTGCATTCAAGAATAATATTTTAAAAACAAAAATGCCAAATTTAATAAGAAAACAAACTAAAAACAATTTAATCAACACAAAACAATACATTTAATAATACATATAAACTCTTGAAAAACAAAAAAATCAACATAAATATAAAAAAGCCTTTATAATATAAAAATTATCAAGTAAAATAAATGCAGCGTTTCTCAGGCGTCCTCCCTTACCTGCAACAATAAAAGCAAAATTAAAAGCAATAATACCTGTTAAAAAATCCTTTGCCTGTAAAACATCAAAATAACAAAATTCTTGCTTCGTGTTTCCATTTGCATAGCATATCCAAAGCAAATCTGCATGCGTTCATCAATTCAAAACAGTCAACCATAATCGTTCTTGTATAAAAGTAGTTATCATATAGAATATTCAGGAAGCATATGGTCATTAAAAAAGTTACACCGACAAACCGCAACGTTGCCATTTATTTTTTTAAAAAGTTCTTAAACAGTATTTTAAAAATTAAAAGGATAATTATTATTGTAAAAATGATTAGCTATAAATTTAAAAACTTGCTTATGAAAATACCTTTCATAACTACAAATTTTACAAAAACGAATTAATTGATTAATCATAATATTTATATAATTTTTTATGCTAATTAGAATACCAATGTGCCATACTTCTGGTAAAAAAAAATAACTATTTCTTTTATCATATAATTATAAATTCAGTTTTCCCCCCAAAATATTGAAAGAAAAAAAATCTACATTATAATCATCACTGATTGCCATATTCACTTTTAAGCATTCCGGATAAACTTCCTCATATTCATTAGTAAAATCAAAATTGAAAATCAAAATATCATCAATATACATAAATATCTTTAAAGATTTATTATTATTTATTGTATATTTAAATTAAAAATGAAATAAAAATAGATTAGCTGCAGTACTAGAATAATTTGTCCCCATCCCTATTCCACAAATCTGATTATACGTATTACTATTGAAATTACCATAATTATTATTTAAAAAAAATCACATAGACTCAAAAACAAATCTCGATAAATTATCAACTCATCTTCTAAATAAAACAAATAAAATATATTCATTAAAACATTATTTAAATTATCAATAGGTATATTGGTGAAAAAGTTTTCAAAATCGAATACCTGTATTTTCTGAGCAGTGAAATTTAGACTGTCTAATACCTCAAAATTATTAACAGGGTTTGCACCGTTCCTAAAATTTTGTTATTATCCATTAACCAAAAATAACTAGAATTTTTAAATTTAACTTTCAAAAGACCGTATATTCTTTTCAATAACTTTTGTAAACAAATATGAAAAATTTTATTAACACTATTAGTAGTACTACAAATATACCTAAACTTGATAAGATTTTTGTGAAATGCAGGCGTTAAAAATATAAATGTCAAACAGTGATGATTAGAAACACCAAAATCATATGAAAACAGACTTTTACATTTTTTCTTATATGAAAAGAATTTTTTGGTAATAGGATTTTTTCAATGTTAATTTTAGCATACAAATTTATATTATTTAGTTCATAATTTATTTTCTCTATATAAAATTTCTTTCAAATTATAGCTTAATTATTAGCAGCTTTATCTACTGAAACTATTACAAAATTCCTATGAAAATTATTTATAAAATTCATATCATCTTTATTAAAAGTCGGATTTTCATATGTATACAAATTCAAAAAATTACTTAAAAAATCCTTGAAATTTCCAAACAGCTAAGATTTCCACTCAAAAAATGTCTCTAAGGGCATACTAAATTTGTAACTTTGCTTTTTAATAAAATTATTAACATCATTACTAAAAATTTTTAATGCTTTATCATAACTCATCTTACTATTAATTCTAAATTTAGTACCAAAATTCATCAAATATTTTATATTTTTATTTTATAAGCATTAAAAATTTTTAGTAATGATGTTAATAATTTTATTAAAAAGCAAAGTTACAAATTTAGTATGCCCTTACAGACATTTTTTGAGTGGAAATCTTAGCTGTTTGGACATTTCAAGGATTTTTTAAGTAGTTTTTTGAATTTGAATACATATGAAAATCAGACTTTTAATAAAGATGATATGAATTTTATAAATAATTTCCATAGGAATTTTGTAATAGTTACAGTAGATAAAGCTGCTAATAATTATGCTATAATTTGAAGAAAATTTTATATAGAGAAAGTAAATGATGTACTAAATAATATAAAACTTTAATATTGATTTACAAAAGTTACTGAAAAAAAACAACATTTTTTGAAAGTTAAATTTTAAAATTCTAGTTATTTTTGGTCTATAGATAATAGTTTTGAGGTAATAGGCAATCTGAATTTCACTACTGAGAAAATGCAGGCATTAGATTTTCGAAATTTTATTCACCAATATACCTATTGATAATTTATATAATATTTTAATGAATATATTTTATTTGTTTTATTTAGAAGATGAGTTGAAAATTAATTGAGATTTGCTTTTGAGTCTATGTCATTTTTGTTATTTATAATAATTATGCTAATTTCAATAGTAATACATATGATGAGATTTGTAGAATAGGGATGGGGACAAATTATTCAAGTACAGCAGCTAATCTATTTTTATTTTATTTTGAATATAAGTATACAATAAATTGTAATAAATCTTTAAAAACTTTTAGGTATATTGATCATATTTTGATTTTCAATTTTGATTTTACTAATAAATATGAGAAAGTTTATCTGGATTATTTAAAATTGAACAGCACAAGCAGTGATGATTATAATGTAGATTTTTTGGATATTTGAAACAAAATTGACTTCCAGGTTTCGACGGATTTATGTGTTTTAAAAAGTCCTCAACACGATTTGACTATTTTTAGAAAACGATTGTCTGTATATGACACAAATTTTGTAAGCGTCCTATCTTAAGAATTAATTCTGGAATTTAATAAAATTTTAGATTCCGTTATACCTCGTTATAAATTATTTTAAATTCCCCGGCAAGTAGTGCTGCTATTCTGCGTTTTTTACGATTTTCTACAATAATTATATCTCAAGAACTAATGCATCGATTTTTGTTAAATTTCAGATTCAGTTATACACTGAAAAAAATGAAGTACTCAAAAATGAGTAAATTGATGTACTCGTATCGAAATGAGTATGTTTGTAACAAAAATGAATACATTGTTTTCTCAATTTTGAAACGTCATTGTATATTTAACCCAAACAAACGATAATCTTGTAACCGGTGTTGGTTTATTTCAATCATGATAACATAAAAGATGCATATTAATGTAAATATTACATTATGCACAATATTATAAAATAATTTAAAAGTACTTGCAAATAATGCTCGTCATAAAAATATTCGAGTTTTGTATTTTGCTAATAATTTTGTTATTTTTCTTAATAAACAATCAATTAAACGTTTATTGTTAATAATTTTGAGCAAAAAATAAATGTCAGTATATTTTTACTTTAATTTGTATGTCCAGGGTGTAGTTCTTAACGATTTACATTTGAACACAACCATGGAATCAAAAATGAGTATATATGTTTCTCAGTTTTGAGTACATTTGGATCGGAGCTATTTTGAGTATATGAAGTACTTTAAATTGAGTACTTTTTACTCAATTTTGCGTATCCATTTTTTTCATTGTACCTTATAAATGGTTGTTGATTAAGTTTTGGTGTAACTCGCCAGATTGCGCTGCTATGTTGAGCTTTCACAATTTCCGCAAAAGCTCTGTATGAGGAACTAATACATGGATTGTCATCAAAATTTCAAATTCTGTTAGATGTTGATATAAGTTTTACCGTTTAGGGTTTGGTTTTTTTTATGCATAATAAGTAGTGCTGTTATGCTGCATTTTTCACAATTTCCGCTATAGAATTTTCTCAAGAAAAATCGCCTGGGTTTTTACAAAACATAGATTCAGTTAGATGTTAGATAACTTGCTGTTGATTAAATTTGGGTGTTAATCGCCCAATGCGTGGCGTTGCATTTTCTGCGATTTCTGCAATAACTCTTTCTGAAGAAATAACGAACAGATTTTCATCAAACTTCAGATTCGGTTAAATGTTGATATAATTTGTTGCTGATTAGGTTTTTGTGTTAATCGTAGAATAGGTGGCGCTGTTATGTTGCATTTTTCATGGTTTTCGCGATAGTTTTAACCCAAAAACTAATATACGGACTTTGATCAAAGAGCATAGTCTTACAGTTTCACATAAATATAATTCTTATATTGTCCGTATCGTGTATATTGTCCAACAAGTGTTGCTTTTATACTAGGAATTTTGGTTGCAGACATCTAATAGGGTTCGTGATATCTAATAGGATCCATTGGTTTGTTTGAAAGATGCGATGTTTATATTATTTTAAATTCATACAATTTAGTGAATCTATATCTTTAAAATGTTCATGCTAGGCATATATTGTATTTAATTTTAGCAGTGTGATAATGAATTTTGAAGTATTAACATGTATGAGATAGAAAAAAGTTTTGGGATTGACACATCCGACTAGTTTATTTTATCGTTTAATAATTTACATTTGTTTAGTTATATATAGTTTTTTATTGACCTATTTGACAAAAACTAAAAAGTAATCTTTAATAAAATATTGTATATTGTATATTGAAGTTATGCATATGTTATATATATATATATATATATATATATATATATATCCATTTAATAGCAATCATTTTATTACTTTATTCCGTTTCATAAGTTACTTGATATTTTATTACTTTGTCCATGTGTCGCAATATCGATGTATCGGAATATCATGATATAGTCTTGAAGTCGCCCAGTCCTATTAATAAGTGGCTCAACATGAATGAGCAATGCATGAGTTGAACAGGATATCCTTTGCACTCAGGCCCAAACAAACACAATTCCTGTTAAACCGTAAATAGTTAATTAGCAAATCACTTTACTAGATTGGTAGCCAATTTAAAAATTAATAAAAAAATCTATATAATGGGTATTTCTTACGTAAACATGAAAAAGCTTGGCATCTATGTAATAAGCTTGTTTCCATGGGAATAGTCATACTATAAGGATTTTATATGTAATAAATATTTTATTTATAGGCATAGATTATTTCATCATAGAAGATTTTTTTAACTTCAAATTTTTCTAAAAATGTTAATTATTTTGTAAATAGTATTAAATTATTCAAATTCAATAGTATATTAATGGAAATTAAAATGTACATTTTTAGTATAATCCTATTAATATAAAATATAGTATGATCTAGTCTCTGATTTGCTGAAAAAAATATAGGTGTAAATGATTTCTGATTTCTGATACTAATTCAAGCGCGCTGCAGTGTATATAGATCTAGCACATTTGTATAGCTTTGGAACGGATTCCGTTACAATAAAATGATTTTACATACATAGCTGCCAACTTTCAACTAATCTTCCGTAACACATGGATTAGTTTGATGCAGGTTAACGTCATTTCAAACCAGAAAATATATTTCATGAATTTTTATTTATTTAATTTCAGGATTGTTAGTGGAACATACTTAATCTCATTTCTTTGAAAAAATTCTGGTTTCAAACTCATTAAACCAGGGTCAAAATAACGCACGTATTACGGATAACCAATGTCAGTTTGGCACCTATGTACATATGATTTTTTTCTGAAGTCTTATTTAGGTTAAGCTATTCAGAAGTCTTCTTTTAGTACTGCTTAGCATTTCATGGTATTCTGAAGATGAAAAGTTCTTCAATTCTCTAAAGAATAATGTAGTACTTTTATTATATTTTTGTGATGACGGAGGTAATGCACATTAGATTTAGCTTTTGTATGATGTGGAATGATAGCCTGGCATATGCACAGTAAATGTTAATGTGAAAAAATAATTGTCAAGCTGAAATTCGGGCGGTCTTTCGTTATTTCAAGAGGCATATTGGGATAGTGTGCCTGGGAAATGGTTATTTAAAATATTGATGAATCTCAAAAATCCGAAATATAAGCGAATGACGCCAAAAGCTTATTATACAAAGCACTGTTTTGAGAGATATTAAAACAGACTTTTGATACAAATAAATTCGTAAATATGGAGTGTAAATTGATGCACTTATGATGATTGAAGAACAGTGTTTTATATTTAACCGACTTCAAAAAGAGAGAGGAGGTTATCAATTTGACGCGTATGTATTTTTTTATGTATGGTCACCGATTACTCCGTAACTATGCAACCGATATCTGTAATTTTTATTTTAAATGAAAGAGGATGCTCTCGAATTGGTGCCACTTCCGTTTCATCGAAATTGGTTCAGCACCATTTTAGTAATTAGGCGATAACTAATAAAACTAGTGATTTCTCGCAAATTAAAAGTAACATGCACTTTGAATAAGTTCGCCGAATGGAGTGCAGGCAAGATGGCCGAGCGGCCAAAGGCGCTAGGTTTAAGCGCTGATTTTCGAAAGACAGTATGGGTTCGATCCCCGCTACTGACATACGTGTACAATTTACAATAATATTTTCCGTATTATAATTTTTACATATATATTTTATAAATTAAATATTAATAATTATGCTATTAGGAATATTTTGTATTCAACCGTTAGAATAGAGTATGAGAGATCTTTTATCAACTCAGTGCTTAATCAATGAAAGAGTACTAAAAGAATAGGCTTGCGAAAATGTAACATGCACGTTGAATAAGTTCGCCGAAAGATGAGCAGTCAGGATGACCGAGCGGTTTAAGGCGCCAGATTTAAGCTCTGGTTCTCGAAAATGAGTGTCGGTTCGAATCCCACTCCTGACATGCGTGTATAATTACAATATTTTTTCTCCATTATAATTTTTAACCGACTTCAAAAAAGGTGGAGGAGGTTATTAATTCGACGCGTATGATTTTTTTTATGTATGTTCTCAAATTACTCCAACCGATTAATTTGGTTTTTGTGTTAAATGAAAGAGATTACTCTCGTATTGGTACCACTTCCGTTTCATCGAAATTGGTTTAGTACATTTTTAGTAATTAGGCAAAAACTAATAAAATTAGTGATTTATTGCAAATTGAAAGTAAAGCGGAAGATGAATAAGTTCGCCAAAGGGAGTGCAGTCAGGATGGCCGAAATGTGCAGCCGGATGAGCGAAAAATGCCCGCCAATTTCGCCCAGTTAGCTTAAAGGGTAAAGCATTGGCCTTTTAAGCCAAGTATTTGGGTTCATTGCCTGGGGTCGGTAGGGAAATTTTTCGCTTAGTTGAAAATATTCAATTCGTATGATAAATTTACCAATTAGTTTGATTGTGTTAAAGTAATAATATATTTACTATTTCAGATTTAGAACACAGAAAAAAAAGTGTTGCTCCTGTTAGTATTACCGACATTGTCGGTGCTATGTATTCACTTGGAAAGGATATTAAATGGCAGTAGACGTTAAGCATAGTTGTCAATAACGTGATATCGCAATTATAAAGCCTTCTGCATTGTATCCAGAAATAGGAGCAAAGAGAAAAAACATCAGTACTTAGACGAAAATCTTGAACTTTAATCAGATTACCCGACAAAAATGAAAAATGGGCGTTACTAACGTTTTAAGGAAAACGTTTTAAGGCTAATATGGTTTAAAGGAAATGAAAATATCATAATTTGCCTCCAAAACTTGTATATTTTGATGTACTATGATTTCTAAAATACGTCAGTTAGTAACATATAGATTGATTATGACGCATTAACCAATAATATTAGATGTGAATAAAGATGGATTTTCTAATCTTCCGTAATCAAGTACACGGAAAATTTTAGCGTGAAAAAAAAGGTATTAGCAACCATATGCTCTGACGTAAAATGTGGGTGTCATAAAAGGCTTATTTTATAAAAGCACTTCTATGCACAAAATCGCATTAACTAAGATGTGCCAATTGGTAGCGGACATAAAACGAAAAAATACTTCATAGTTTTCAAATCTCCACCTTACATAACATATTAAAAATGATAATACAATAAGAAACATAATATGTGCAAACGGAGTATATTAATGGCACTATGAAATATAATGCTGTTTTTAAATTATTGAAGCCACAAATACAAATGTACTCAAACTTGTATTTTGGCACTATAGAAGTTTCATTAATGACAAGATATTTGATGAAACGATTTTTGTGTCTTTTACACTCTAATCTTTTCCCGGTCAACTTTTGATACGTTATTGGGCCTCCCTTCTCTATTTCGTAGAATCATTTTCGTAAGAGGAAGCTCTTTTTATTGTCAATTCCCAAAGACTAATACTTTTTCATGCGAGAAAGTCAGAAATTTCCATCAACAAAATAATGTAAAAATCGTTAACTCTTAAATAAAAGGGAAAAATAATCTTTTCTACCAAAAAATTAGCCGACTTCAAAAACTACCGCAAAGTGAAAAATATCTTTTTTACATAACAGTAATAAGAAATTAAATTAAGAGCATACTATTTACCATGCGTATTATTATATTTATGCACATTAATTTGATTTTTTGGAGTCGGTGCCAGCCTAACCAGGTTCAAAATTAAAATTTATTATCCAATGTAAATCGTAAAATAATAAAGTTAAATTTTTAATTAAACATTGAATCGTAAAAAAAAAAAACTCATAGGTATGTGCATCTATTTGAAAATTACATGGAAGTTGACTTGGCTGGCACTGACTCCAAAAAATCAAATTAATGTGCATAAATATAACAATACGCATGGTAAATACTATGCTCTTAATTTAATTTCTTATTACTATTATGTAAATAAAAAAAAAAAAAAAAAAAAAAAAAACATTTTTCACTTTGCGGTTTTTGAAGTCGGTTTAATTTTTGGTAGAGAAGTTTATTAATAACTTAAAGTTTTAAGATAAAAAATTATGATATTATAAAATTATACTCCTGTCACAATGATTTCTTGCGATTTCATTTTTATTTATTTTGTTTTAAAGCAAAGAAAACACCTCTTAGATTTCATTAATATAACTTTCGTGCATTATTCAAGCAAAGAAAAAAGCATCGTAAATTGTGCTTTTTTTTTACATTATTTGCTTAAATAATTCAAAATTTCATTCTCTGAAGATCAAAGTTGCTAGTTAATAATACTAAAACACGTGATTTTTTTTAAGTAAACAAAAAACGTCTTTTATTTTATTAATTTAACTTTTGTACACTATTGAAGCACAAGAAAAATCATCGTAAATTGTGTTTTTTAAACATTATTTGTTTAAATAATTCAAAATTTCATTTGTTAAAGACCAGAGCTGCTAGTCAGTAATACTAAAATTCATGATTTATCCCAAATATATCAGATCTAAAAAAACTATAAATATAAAAATAAAGGTTTTTTTTTATGATCGTAACTTCGTAAATATAATTTTCATTACAAGTACGAATTGTGTAAATTACTCATCAAAAGTTTCTATAGATTCAAATTCCTATAGTTAATATAGGAATATAGAGAATGTCGTAAATATAAGAATATTTATTTTCAGAATAATTTAAGAATAATTTGAAATATAATTATTAAAAAACAGATAATTTAAAATAAATATTTTTTATTTAGAATTTGGAAATTTTGTGTACATTTTCAAAACCTGTCTCATCAATTTTTGTCTGATTGTTTCTAGTTATTTTATTCAGTTACTGTCACTTTTAATTTTACGTTTCTAGACTTTTGTTTAATGATGCACTCTGCTTGTTACACTCCTGATGTGTTCATATTGAATTTACTTTTAAGAGAATTATATATTTGTTAATACTTACTCGTTGAAAAATGAGAGAATAAGTATTGCCAGCCAAGTAGGATGTACAAATACTATTTTGGGACGGATATTCTGCATGTAGGACTGAACCGTATGTTGTCACGTATTTTGATATGATGACAAAAACATAAAGTTATCTAGAACAGATTTCTTCTTTAGTTTTGGAACCACCATTGAGAATGAAGTCCTTCAAGTTTAGCAGATCTACTCAACCACTAAATAAAAAAAAAATAAACACATTTAAATTTCAACATAATTTAATGTATTCACATTTAATATAAAATTTTCTTCATATGCATGACAAAGTAACATACAAGCATAAAATTACAGTGCATTCGAAAACTAACTACTTTTTGTGATGCACTAGTACGAAATTGCGTAACATTGAAATATCTGTACGACTCTCAGAATTTGTCTGCTTTATGATAAATTGTATGATAACTGATAAAAGTAGAGATTAGCAGTATTAGATAATATAGTACTAATTAAATAGTCTGGATTAAGAGTATAATTTATACTTTAAATTGTATGTCTCATCCGTTCTGTTATTTGATTTCTGTTCACGACTTTATTAAGAACATTCTTATTGAAATCAGGAATAGTAGTATGAAGTTCCTGGAGCGTGTAGGAATTTCTTCGATATATATATCTGTTGCATTAATTTCAAAAGTAATAATCAGCTAATTCTGGGAACAAAGTGTCAACTTTCTCTCAGGAATGATTTGATCTTCAAAAACCTGATGAAGTTCTTTTACGGAAAATTTAATTGTGTACACGGTCACACCGTCTTGTTAAATTCATTGAATTTTATTTTTTCCTTAGATTAGCTCTTCTATAAACTGGCTTTGCGCATCTTGCCTATAAAATGATAAATAATGTCCTTGACTGCACACAAAATATACTGGCATTTACAAGAACCATTCTCTCAAAACGTGAAATGCATGAAATCGTTAAACATCGTGTTTATATAGATAGATGGTTATTTTTCAAATGCACTACAAAACATAGTATTAAAATTAATTTCATAGTAATTCTATTAAAATATTGTATGGATTAAAAAGGATCCATTATAAGACTTATTTAGTGCTTTTCATTTAAAATATTTACAATTTAAAAACAAACATTGATTTTATATTAGAGGCATTTACCAAATTTTCTAAATTATGTTGGCTAATATATCATGTTAAAGATTGGCCGGAATCAGAAATTGTCATTAGATATTATCAATAAATTAGTCTTTCAGATTAATTACAAATATTTTGATTAGTGTTATACACTTTTAAAAACCTGCAGCTGTAGCTGCATTCCCCAAAATCTTATCGATAACATCATCATGTCCATGGAAAACAATTGTCGAGGAGACAACACGCCTTATTAAAAATCTTGCATCGTTTCTAAATAATACATTTTTAATCATTTACATGCAACCAAATTATTGGCATAAATCACCTTTTCATGTTTTTTTCATCTTTTCAAAGAATTAAAGCTTAATTACAAATTTCTTTGCATTTTTTTTCTGTATTGCGCATTGATACGCGTGTAATCCATTTTATGCCAATACATGGCTGTCTCGCACGGTTTTCTTAACTTATTTGCTTCTTCCCTTATTTTTTTGAGCAGTGTATATTACACGGTGCTTTTAAGATTACAGCACACCTCAAAAGACGATATACTAGCCCGCACCTCCACCGATTTCTTCGTTTGATTCTTTTTAATGGTATTTAGATGTTTATTATGTTTGCTATAATATATTTTTTCTTTTATTTTTTTTAGTTCCATGTTGAGGTGCGACAGCGAGATTGCCCGCAACCAGGACACTTATGTATCATGTAATCTGAGGGAGACGGGCTGGCGGTAGCATTCTCCCACGATTAGCGCTTAATGGCTTAGTAGTCTTGTTGTGGAGAAAAGACGTATCAGCAATTGAGGAATGAGGACAGTATAATGTTAGAGGTTGTGCAAGTAGTTACAGGCAAAATGTTGTTACGATATAATTCTATGATGGTTTGGTCAATGGGCTTTATATGTTTCTTTTAAAGTTATCTATAGATACTCAAGAAAATGTTAGTGTGTAACCAAGAAATCTATATTAAAGCCTATATTTAATCTTCAAATGATTCTTCACCATTCTACTATAAATATAGTTTATGTATATAATAATTTTTATTTTAAAAACAAGTTTAAAATATAAACTAGGTTGTAAATAAAATGTTAATCGTGACTTTAATGTTCTGTATTGTCTCCGTATTTTCCCATCATGCCATTTTAAGATTATAATACAGTTAACGATATATTTGACAAGTACTCTATTTAAAATGTTTGGATATTTTAGCCAGCACTTATATAACTATTATGTCCTATTTTGTCAAATTCAATACGACACAGTTTTTGATACTAATAACTGGTACTAACTAACTAGGAAAATCTATCGAAATTTTGAATTGCCGATTGAGTGACCTTCTGATCAAAAGGAATAAAAGGCACCATGCGAAAGAATATTTCTAATAATCTACGCAATTTCATATTGAAGCGGTTGTCTTTAATATGTTAGTAATAGTTGAGATTCAACCTAAATATTCGAATTTGAGAAAGACTATTTACTTTTAAAAAGCATAGCATCTAGTAAATAATATCTCATGAAATCAATGTATTTGCAAAGATTGTCCACGTCAAAAATTTATGCTTTACCTTAAATTTGTTATATTCCGAATTTTGCAATGACGATTTTTAAAATATGACACAAAAGTAAGCAAAAGAAAAGGCATCTTGTTCTTAAAGATAAAAAATTATGTTTCCTTTTGGGTCATTCCACGTAAAATGAGCAAAAATGGAAAAAAAAATGCCGTGTCCACATAGTGAACGATTTTAATGAAATTTTACACGCATGTTCAATTCATATTCAAATAGATCTCAGCAAAATATCTTGACAAAAAATAAATTATTTTAGCAATTTTGGACTTTTGTAAAACTTGTGATATAAAATGACATGTGTGAAATCGTCCAAGTTTGAAGTTCTGTATCTCGAAACTAATTAACAGAAATGAATTTTTTTACATAAAATTTTAACGTCTGAAAAATTATCCTCATATATTGAGTAATAAAAATATGGTAACATTTTGATTAATCTCACATTGGTTCTAAATACTGAAAATGCGTGAATTTGGAAAAAAAATTAGAAATGTTGTAAAAATAAAAGGAATTAAAAAACATCTGTAAAATTTATGCCTGATGTAGTATCTTATTCCCCAAGTTTGAAAGTTGTCATTTATTTCCTTTATCTTAAAAAAATAGAAACTTAAAAAAATGAAAAATCACATTTTATTCTCTAATGTATCCGCAAAAAATAAATAAAGGAAAGGTCCGACATTAACAATATTATACATTCATAAAGAGCAATATGTTTATAATATGCTAAAAAAAAAAAAAAAAAAAAAAAAAAAAAAAAAAAAAATCAAGATTGCCTTTTGATTTCTAACATAATAAAAAGAGGTTCAAATAGGTAATATTTATTACATCCCAATGGCTATTATACTTCGAATTTGCCCGCGTTTATTAAAATATTGAAATTTTTTCAAGAAAAAAAAGTAGTGCTACCATCTATTTTTAATATTTGAATTTAGGATTAACATTTAATTTTAAGTTCAACAGGAACATTTCTTCTACTCTAATTTAAAATATTCTTTAGGCAAAAATAAATTGAATACTAAAATCAAAGTTTTCAATTTTAAAATATCCACTTTCATCTATAATATCAAATTATTTAATTTTTTTTCAAAGCTTTATTTCACATTCAAACAATTGATAGAAATATTGAATTTTTCCTTCAACATTTTTTACCCTTTATTTTTTATCTCTTTAAGGAATAAAAAGGTAAGAATGAAACTTTCAATATGTAAAATATATACCTTTATCTATAACATCAAATAATTTTAACACTATAAAAGCTGTCCTTGATGTTCAAATGAATAATAGAAATATATCATTTTTCCCTCAAAATTCTATGTTACTTGTTTTTTTCTTTTTTCATTGCGGAATAAAAACACAATTATTAAATTACACTAATATGTTACTTATTGTTCATTTTTAATTGTAAATATTTTTTAATATAGTCTTTGCATTCCTAAGGCTAATAACTAAAATTGAAATTTCAAGCATGTGCCTCACTTCTTTACAAAATGATACATATTTTAAAATTTTATTAGATTACACTATACTGCAAAAGTTGGGTTATGTCATGTTTTTTAGCTTTGGATAATTGATTCTTACATATTCTGAACAACTGAATCTGAAATTTCACTTCATTTTTTTACCATGACGTAAAAATTTTTTGCAAATCGTAAAATTTAAAGTTTAAGAAAACAAAAATAGTAAAAATCTGTTGCTATAAAACTTACATGATTGTCGTGTTTTTAACGTTTGATAATTGATTTTTATGTATTTTTTACCACTAAATCCCAAAATGACCTTCATTTTTAAACGTCACGTCAGGATTTTTTGCAAATTGTAAATTTCAAAGCTAAAATTGCTAAAATTGATGCTCCTCTCCTACCTCATTGGACCACTCAGCTCTTTAGCTTTAAAAATACCAGTATAAGCAAAAACATTGAATGAATTAAAATTAAATTATATAAAAAAATTACATTTGTGTTACAGCATTGAATTTTCGCTAGAATTTAACTCCGACAATTACGATTTGCAAAAAAATTCTAAATTGATGGTTAAAAATGAAGATAATTTTCAGTTTCAATGCTTAAATGTACATAAAAATTAATTTTCAAAAGTGAAAAAAAACAGACTCTTCTTTACTTTATAGTATTCGATTTTTGTTATTTTTTTTTTTTTTTTGTCAGTTTATATTTTGTGAAATATTCTGACATTATCATTAAACATTAAGATAGGTTTTAGATTCAGTGATAAAAAATCCGTTATTTAAAAAACACAACCGTCGCAGACTTGTGTTTTCTAATCTAAAACTTTCTTAAACGTCTTGGTTGTAATTTGTCTATTTTTTGTGTTATTCTCTAAAATAAGTATTAACTCATGGTAATGACCGAAAATCATAGAAGTATTATACTATTATCATCGGATTTACGCCAGTATGTAAAATTTAATCTCGATATCTGATATCTGAAAGTGAGTTGAGATTTGAGTACAAATTTTGAATGGGAAAAACATACATACGATCGAAGTTAAATAAAAATTTATCAAAATAGCATTTTTTTGTTAAACTAAATCACGAAAAAAAGTCTCGAATTCATGTAAAACAAAATTTATGTTAAAATAATTAAAATATAATTAAGCCAACCTGAAAGTTAATAAAATTTTTCTCAATCGTAATACTTGTACATTTTTTCACAGGTTAGATACACATGAAATAAGGTCTTCGAATAATTTAAGCATTTGGTAAATGACCTCTCAAAGCATGACCGAGTTCATTTATGTTCAGATGCAGAAAAGTCGTATAAATCGTGCATTTTTAGTTTCATAACTCGGCAAATTTAAGTGTTACATGAATGGGACTCTTTTTTATCTTTTTAATCAGTATAATAGGAAAATTTTACTAAACTTAACTTATAAGACCGGGGACTCTATAAAATTTTTAATTTCATAAATGTTTATGAAAATTTTTATTCACCCAAATCGTTTTTAAAATATTACTTTGCCTCATTTAAAACATTTTTGTAATTAGAACAATACGTCTATGATAAACGGTTTAGGAATTATCCATTAGATACCGTTGAGAGTGGTACCCCGTACCGTGACTGGTGTCACTTACGATTTCAGACGTTTTGTTAAACATCTAGAAAAACATATGGATAAATATGTTGAAACTTCAAGCATATTTTCTTAATAACTTTTTATACTAATTAAAATGTAATAATATTTTCTTAACTTGCACTAAAAATATACTTTTCGTTGGAAATTTAGAATTATATAAATATAAAAATAGAGGAATTAATTTAAATTTTCATTGTTAAAAAAAATCATACGTAAAAATTTCATTTAATAAATCTAATAACCGATAATAAGGTACCCTGGGGTAATAACGCCAGGCGGGGTAATAACGCCAAGTGCTAATATTTTGCATAATTATGAAATAATCTGGTAAATGACACCCATGTGCTCTGCGCAGAAGGGTTTTGAGTCATATAAATTACAAAAAGCAGCTTCAAGTTAATTTGTTTCGTTTTTAGGTCTTATTGTTTTTACAAGCAACTAAAATTAACGCTTGATCTAAAATTTGCGAGATACGTTTTGTGATGTGAAGACTATTTTTTTTATCCGAAAATACTTTGTTAATTACATAAATTTGTAGTACATTTCATGGACTTTCAAAATGTTGTTGAAGATTTTGGATGTCTTCTCGAGATAATATGTAATTTAAAATGTACAGCGCAATAACTATAACGGGGTAATAACGCCAATCCTTGGCATTAATATCCCGGTTGATTCCCTACAGTGGCCGAACTGCATCCTAAATACTGATTCAAATAAACACAGTTAAAACTGTACAATGTTTCTAATAATTCTATTTAAGCGGTCCTATTTAAGCAAAAAGAAGCTCACGGTCTGGTATTCTTTTGCCTCATCACCCCCCCCCCCCACCACCACAAGTTTATTTTTCTTACACTTTCACAAAAAATTTAACATTTTCAATATCTTAGAATGCAATTTGTCAATTTCTAAGTTTCTAGAGTGCGTATTTTTAGAGTTGGGCAATCTACATGCAATTATTCCATCTTATTTCATAGTTTTGTTTACATGGCGTTATTACCCATATAGGTGGGTAATAACGCCAGGTGGGTCACTGAGCCGTGAAAATTGGTAGAACCTTAACGTGGCGTTATTACCCCAGGGTACCTTAAATTTAATATCGGGTCTTTTTATTACAAATATAGTACTGTAATCAAATTATTATTAACATAACAAATTCACATGACTTATAAAGTATTTTTAATACGTAAATTTCTTTTAAAATTAAAATGTAATAATAATATCTGATTCACTTGCATTAAAAATATTTTCATTGTAACTTTAGTAACAAAGATATGTATGTATATATAATTAGCAGAAGTAAGTTATTAAAGAGTTCATCTTTTAAAATTAAGCATTATCTTTCATACCTAAAAATACTTTTTTTTTTACCAGCTGCTTTACATTTTTTTTTTGGTAAATTTAATATTATTAATGAAATAATAATTTTAAATTCTTATCAATAATAAGTAATTAAAAAAATAATTATGATGCATATTTATTAAAATTTAATTGTAATATATTCTATACTTTCATTAAAGTACTTTTATGTTAGAATTTTGATAACATATAAATAGTAATAAGCAGAATTAATTAATTAAAATGTTCATCTTTGAAAATTAATTATTATCGTTTATTTATAAATTACTTTCATAATACACCGTTGCTTTGGTAATTTGCATACATTAAATTACCATACTTTAAGTAATTTAATATTTAGTAAAAATTCAACAAAGACAATAAATATACATATCGGTAATTTAAGGGTTTTTTTTAAAAAAAAGTTTCATTTTATGTTTGTTGCAATAAAAGTGTAATATGCATCATACAATCATGAAAAATGAAAAATAATATATTAACTGCAATATACATGCATAAAACAGTGATTATTATTGTGACGGAGATTTTTTTAAAAATATTTTTTATTAATTTCTTTTTAGTCGCCTTATAATTTTTATTCAAAATCAAATAATGTTATTGAAATTTTACTACATAATACCACTTGCGAGCTAATGTTTTGTAAATAAAATATAAACTTAAACGCAGCAATAGTATATTTTAAACTGACGCAGAAAAATAATTATATATTAGAATTTATTTTTAGTTAAGTTTCTAGAACTTTAATATTGATTGCACACGTCTGAAGAAATAATAAAAATGTTATATGCAATCATGGCAATTTTATTATACAGCTCATATTTAAAATATTAGAATAATTACCTTTTTTTTCGAAATTGGAAATATCGTTTGGTAATTTAATGTCTTTTAATGAAAATATGCAAACGATATTTTTATTAAGAACTTATTGTTGATTAAACTTACTTGTTATCTTAAATTTAATATCATTTTTGAAAAGATTAATTGCAAAAAAAATTATTTTGAAAAGTCAAAATGTTAGAATATTTATTCAAGTGGTTCAAAATATTAGAATATTTCACATTAATTCTCCTTTAATTATTACCAATTCTTAACTGGTGGCATCAATGATTAAATTCAGACTATTTTATTTAAAATCAGTATTCTTTTTTGCAGTTTGTATCTTTTTCGTCTTAAAATGGGCCGTGTGAGTGATATTCCTGAATCTACGAAACTTCGTATGGTTGATTTGTATCGGCACGGTAAAAATCAATGTTTTATAGCGAATTATTTACATTGTTCGCAATCGAGCGTTAGTAAAATGCTAACACAATATTCAAAAATTGGAAAATTTCAAAATAATCGCCGAAATGGTGGCCGAAAACCAAAAACATCTGCTAGAGATGACAGGAAACTGAAGCGTATAGTTAAGAAAAACCGTTTTAAAAGTGTGCGATTCTTGCACCGAAAATGGAAAGAAGAAAGAGTTGAAGTTTCTACATCGACAACATTAAGACGTCTCCATAAATTTAAATTTGAATCTCGTGTACCGAAAACAAAACCTCTCATGACTGCAAGACAAAAGCGTATAAGATTGAATTGGTGTAAATCAAGACGTTTATGGAGCAATGAAGATTGGAAAAATATATTATTTAGTGATGAAAGTATGTTTTGTGTTTCATATGGTAATCAAGGTATTCGAGCTTGGAGAATGAAGCAAGAAGCATTTGATAAAGAATGCCTTAAACGTTCCGTAAAATTTGCTGCTAGTGTCATGGTTTGGGGTTGTATGAGTGCAGAAGGACCTGGAAAGTTATGCATCGTCTACGAAAAGGTTAACTCTCTGATATATCAAGAAATTTTAGAATATTACACGATTCCATCATCAGAAGATTTATTTGAAGATGATTTCATCTTTCAGCAAGATTTAGCGTCCCCGCATACCTCGGTGTCAACTAAGAATTGGTTCCGCCAACGCAACATTAAGGTACTTCCTTGGCCACCAAATTCACCAGATCTTAATCCCATCGAAAACTTATGGTGTATAATGAAGAAAAAACTTCAAGAAAATCCTCCTTCAAGTAAAACTGAGTTAGTGGCACGTATAAAGTCTATTTGGGCTAATATTGATAGAAATGTTTGTAAACACCTTGTATATAGTATGCAAGATCGATTGTACGCTGTTATGAAAGCCAAAGGGGATGCTACAAAATATTAACTACCATTTACTTCATATTCATAAGGTAATTTTGTTGCGTAAAATAAAATATTCTAATATTTTGAACCAATCTAAATTTTATTCTAATATTCTGGTGTGTTTAAGGAAGCTGTATACCTAATTTATTGTGCTGTATTTTATATTTTATAAATGTTAAAATCTTATCTAAACATTCCAGATTTAATTTATAAGAAATTTAATTGCATTTACTTAGTATAAAAAATAAATAAATGACAAATAATTTTTTCTTATTACTTTTTCTCAATTATTCTAATATTTTGAATAGGAGCTGTATTTCGATAATTCAACTGATAAATAATAATTACTTTTTTATTATTATATAATTATTAATAAATAGTAACTAACAATTAACATGATTTAACTATAAGTTAACATTATTATTGAGTTGTTGATAATTATTTGTCAAAAAAATTAAGTTAAATTTATTAATGAATAACATATTGTTATCAATTCTATAACAGTTGATTTTGTGATAAGTACACGAAATATTTACGATTTTTTAAATATAGATGCTCATCAATTTATTATTATCTAGAAATACAATTGATAAAATGAGTTGCAGTGCTGTAACTCATGAAATAGATTTTTTTCTAGGCAAAGAAATTCACTTCACCGATAACCGATAAAATTGCAGGATTTTGCATTAATGCTAAAAGTCTTATGGAAAGTCAAATTTCGTGCCCTGCAGCAGGCCCCAAGAGGCCTTGCGCTTAACTGACATGAAGATAAGTATAAATATATTTTTCAATTGTTTTTAAAGTAATCAGAGGATCCTAGAACTAAGTTAAAGAAAATTACAAGCAATTCGGATCATTTTAAAGAAGCTGCAGCAAGAGCCCATTATTATATAGCTGCAGCAAGAGCCCATTATTATATAGTTGCAGCACGATCCCAGATTAATATTCAAAGTTACTTAACCACTTAATCGTCGCGCCCGAAACATTCACGGGCTGCAAGTTTTCTGTCTTTTATACAAAATTGTTTACCAGTTTTATAAAATAGTACTAGCGAGCTACGCCCGCTAGCTGGGCCACTTTTTCCAAACGAACCTCGATATTAAGCAGTATATAATAAGCAAAAAAATTCATTTGATAAGCAAGTCTTGGAGTTCGAATCCTCAAGCACAAAAAAGTAAATTAAAGAGCTATGGATGTTATGCGAACATTATCCCGTTAAAAATATGTGATTTCGCACAGTGGGCGCTACGCGCCCACCGGCGCGTACCACCCACCGGCGTACCACCCACCGGCGCTACGCGCCATGGTCGCCATCGTCCCGTTAAAAATATTTGGTTTTGCATAGTTGGCGCTGCGCGCCCATAAGACATTTTCTCGTATTTTTTGGTTCATCAGAAGCAGACTTTTACGGCCTACCACCCACCGGCCTACCACCCACCGGCGCTACGCGCCATGGTCGCCATCGTCCCGTTAAAAATATTTGGTTTTGCATAGTTGGCGCTGCGCGCCCATAAGACATTTTCTCGTATTTTTTGGTTCATCAGAAGCAGACTTTTACGCAGATTCTGAATATGTAATCAGTTTTATCTACTTTAAAAACTGTCTGTATTATGGTTTAAGAAAAAAAGCGCAAAAAAAGTTTCGGCATTAAAAAATGCAAAAGACTGCTATTAAAAAAAATAAGTAATTTCATTAATATCACAAACAACATAACTAACAAATAATTTTGGCAGCTCGTTTTCCGTTTGTACTAACAAAAATTAGTATTAATCGCGTAAATCTTAGGTTACACAATATTCGTGTATGCTACCAAAAAGAAAAAGTATGAAAATAAACCGTGTTTAACATTTTTTACTAATTAGTTCTTTTTCAAAGAACGGAAACGAAAGAAAAAGTCGTTTTCCCGGGAGAAAAAAGAGGTTTTCGCCTGCTTCTTCTTTTAGCCAAAGGGGAAAAGTTCAGGTTCTTCACCGCAAGGTGGCGCAGTGTTCTGCCTCAGAGCTCCGTTTGGGATATTAGACGTTTTCCGTTCCGATTCCCGACCCGTTTTTAATTCATAACTTTTTTAATTTTGGTCCCACGGTCTCGAAAATGCCTGAAATGACTTCCCCGGAATTTTTCCAATCGAAAGACACCTCTCGCGACTTCCAACTCGCCCGCGTTTCGAACTGTAATCGGCTTCAAGCAGACAGACAGACAGAGGCGCACGGATTTTATTAGTATAGACTAGCGAGCTACGCCCGCTAGCTGGGCCACTTTTTCCAAACGAACCTCGATATTAAGCAGTATATAATAAGCAAAAAAATTCATTTAATAAGCAAGTCTTGGTGTTCGAATCCTCAAGCACAAAAAAAATAAATAAATAAAAGAGCTATGGTTGTTATTCGCCCATTATCCCGTTAAAAATATGTGATTTCGCACACATATTTTTCACACACATGTGATTGCACATGTGATTGCACACACATATTTCGCGCGTGCGAAGCCGGCCCACCGGCGCTACGCACCATGGTCGCCATCGTCCCGTTAAAAATATTTGGTTTTGCACGGTTGGCGCTGCATTTTCTCGTATTTTTTGGTTTATCAGAAGCAGACTTTTACGCAGATTCTGAATATGTAATCAGTTTTTTTCTACTTTAAAAACTGTCTGCACGATGGTTTAAGAAAAAACGCGCAAAAAAGGGAGAAAAAGAGGTTTTCGACTGCTTCTTCTTTCAGACAAAGGGGAAAAGTTCTTGTTCTTCACCGCAAGGTGGCGCACTGTTCTGCCTGAGAGCCCCGCTTGGGAAATTAGACGTTTTCCGTTCCGATTCCCGACCGGTTTTTAATTCATAATTTTTTTAATTTTGGTCCCACGGTCTCGAAAATGCCCGAAATGATTTTCCCGGAATTTTTCGAATCGAAAGACACCTCTCGCGACTTCCAACTCGCCCGCGTTGCGAACTGTAATCGGCTTCAAGCAGACAGACAGACAGAGGCGCACGGATTTTATTAGTATAGATAATTGGTTTTATTTTGGTATCAATTTATTTGTCATTAAATGGATGAATTTTTTTCCAAAAAAGTGGTGGCAATAATGAATTTGAATTTTTAAATCGTAATTTAATGCGACCATTTAGTGGTTAAGCCTATATTTTTGCATGGCGAATAGTCTTTGATACTCTGATCATTCTGATCTGATGCTATGTGAGTTTTGGCTTCGGGGTTACTTAAAATCCGTTGTGTACCGTGGAGGTGACACAAGCCTCAATGATTTAAAAATTCGCATATCACAACATGTGCGAAACATCATTCTGTATGCTTTACATTCCGCAATTGAGCACGTCGGGCAGCCCCTGAATTGTATCCTCTAGATATTGTCCATATGAAACCTGAACTCGTTCAGTACCACCATGCGAATGCATAACTACATTCAATCTGACGTTTTTCAATAAATCAAGTGTGACATCCAATTTTGTGACTTAATTGTTTTTCCTTGTTTTATACATTACATTTCAAGCTTAAAATTGCCTCTACCGGCGATTATTGCCATTATTTTTTATATTTTTCTATTCTTCTTGCCTCTTCTCGAATAGTACGGGCATCGATTTTGCTTTCATTTGGGTTACTCTTTCAAGTTACAGATAACTCAAATAGAAATGCTAAAAAATTAAAACCCCCATATTTCCATAATATTTCCAACAATAGAGTTGATTAATTTATTTGTCCTAAATTTCAAAAATATGTCTAATTTCTAAACCATCGGGAAGAGATAGAATCCATCGGAACCTTTCAATCTTTCCATAGGAGGTATGTTGCGACATACCTCCTTTAACCTTAGATCTTTAACCTCAGACTCTTTAATCTTAGATATTACGCCTATCCCAATGCATAATGTAACTAGGTTGTTCTTTGGAATTATTGTCAGGTGTATTAGAATCGACAGCTTAGCATATATTCTGCTGGTCATAATAACAGCGGGGGAAAATTGGCACAGAGGTGGACCTTTTAACAGCCATATTATTGTATAGCATCTTTCACTTTAATAAAAACTCAGAAATTCTATCATTAAATAAGTCGTAAAATACTGCTAAAACTTAGTGGTGTCCATAGGCTCCACCACCGTGTCAATTTTTCACCACCATAATAATCAAGCCAAATATACTTTTTTAATCATTAACAATATACAGACATGGAACCTATTAACAGCACTATTTTTATAGTATCCTTCACTTTAATAAAAACACAGAAATTATGCTATTAAATACGTCGTAAAATACTACTAAAATTTAGTGGTGTCCACAGGCTCCATCTCCATGCCAATTTTCCACCACCTTAATAATGAAGCCAAATATACCCTTTCTAATCTTTAAACTTTACCTGATGTGGCAGAAATTGGCACATGACTAGTGTGAAGCGGTCTGTCAGATAGCTCTATCGAAAGATGAATAAAAGGCAAGATTAACTTTTAAGATAGTGTTTTGTACAGGGATACTATAATTAAAATGCACCTATTCAAATGTCTATGATGATAGTACCATAGGTGCCAACCTGACATTGGTTATCCGTAATACGTGCTTTAATTTGACCCTGGTTTAATGAGTTTCGAACCAGAAATTTTTCAAAGAAATAAAATTAAGTATGTTCCACTAATAATCTTGAAATTAAACAATTAAAGATTCATGAAATATACAGGGTGTATCTAAACTACTGGGCAAAACTTTAAGGGGTGATAGTATACAACAAGACAAATAATATTAAATGGGAAACTAAGGGTCCCAAACGTCTTCCGAAGGAGATAAGCGCCATCAAAGTTTAGGGTCCAAAATTTGAAATGATTATAAAAAACGGAAAAATTGGTCGATTCGTTTGCGGTTTTCACGAAAACTATTCTTTATGTCAGTATTGTCTTGAAAATAAATTATAAAGATAAATTTCAAAAAATGCCGATAGAGGGCGCTTTAGACTTTGGAATAACGAACAACTATTTTTTAACGTTATTTTTTTAATCTCATTAAATATTTGTGGAAGTTTAGACATAAACTTAAATTTTGAGCTCAAAATCTGTGGTTAAGTAGCGCAAACAGAACTGTGTTCAATGGAAGTGTGTAGGTTCAAATTTCAAATGATTATAAAAAACAGAATAAATAGTCAATTTATTTGCGGTTTTCACTAAAACTATTCTTTATGTCAGTATTGTCTTGAAAATAAATTATAAACACAAATTTAAAAAAATGTCGATAGAGGGCGCTTTAGACTTTGGAGTAACGTACAACTATTTTTTACCGTTACTTCTTGCATCTCATAAAATTTTTTTCAAGCTTAGACATAAACTTAAATTTTGTGCTGAAAATTTGAATCGTTGAGAGTGGTTAAGTAGCGCTAACTGAACTGTGTTCAATGGGGGTGGGAAGATTCAAATTTCAAATAATTATACAAAACGGAAAACTTGGTCGATTCGTTTGCGGTTTTCTCTAAAACCATTCTTTATGTCAGTATTTCCTTGAAAATAAATTTTTAAGATAAATTTCAAAAAATTCCGTTAGAGGGCGACTTATACTTTAGAGTAACCAACAACAATTTTTAACTGTTATTTTTTGTATCTAATTAAATGCTTGCAAAAGCTTACACTTAAATTTTGAGCTGAAATTCTGAATCGTTGGGAGGGGTTAAGAAGCGCAAACTGAACTGTATTCAGGAGTTGAAGTGTTACCCTGCCCACACTATGAACACAGTTCAATTTTTAACTACTTAATTACTCACAACTATTCTATTTTGAGATCAAAACTTAAGTCTAAACTTTTAAAACATTTATTTAGATAAAAAAAATAATAACGGTTAAAAATAGTTATTGGTTACTCGAAATTTTAAGGCGCCCTCTAACGGAATTTTTTGAATTTTATCTTTAAAATTTATTTTCAAGGAAATACTGACAGAAAGAATGGTTTTACAGAAAACCGCAAACGAATCGACAAATTTTTCTGTTTTTTATAATCATTTGAAATTTGAACCTCCCCACCCCCATTGAACACAGTTCAGTTTTCTCTACTTAACCACTCTCAACTATTTAGATTTTCAGCTCAAAATTTAAGTATATGTCTAAGCTTCTAAAACAATTTAATGGCATGCAAAAAATAACGGTAAAAAATAGTTTTACGTTACTCCAAAGTCTAAAGCGCCCTCTATCGACATTGTTTTAAATTTATCTGTATAATTTATTTTCAAGACAATACTGACATAAAGAATAATTTTAGTGAAAACCGCAAAAAAAATGACCAATTTTTCTGTTTTTTATAATTATTTGAAATTTGAACCTACCCACTCCCATTGAACACATTTCAGTTTGCGCTAATTAACCACAGATTTTGTGGTCAAAATTTAAGTTTATGTTTAAACTTCTAAAAATATTTAATGAAATGCAAAAAATAACGGTAAAAAATAGTTGTTCGTTATTCCAAAGTCTAAAGCGCCCTCTATCAGCATTTTTTTAAATTTATCTTTATAATTTATTTTCAAGACAATACTGAAATAAAGAATAGTTTTCGTGAAAACCGCAAACGAATTGACCAATTTTTCCGTTTTTTATAATCATTTCAAATTTTGGACCCTAAACTTTGATGGCGCCTATCTCCTTCGGAAGACGTTTGGGACCCTTAGTTTCCCATTTAATATTATTTGTATTGATGTGTACTATCACCTCTTAAAGTTTTGCCCAGTAGTTTAGATACACCCTGTATTTTCTGGTTTGAAATGACGTTAACCTGGATCAAACTAATCCAGGTATTACAGAAGATTAGTTGAAAGTTGGCATCTATGTAGTACTAAAATTCCAAATGAAACAAAATTTCGGTAGTGATTGTAGTTAAACTGAAAGTTAGAAGTTAAACTATGAAATTCAAAACAAGCTACTGTCTGTAAGACCGGTAACATCAGTTAAAGGCTAACAATATATCTATATTCATTAGTAGCTCCTAATATGTTTAATTCCCGGTTAAACAATTTTTTAATCGAGAGAAGTTATAGTAAAAAGATGTATACAGTTAGCTTCCCAATAATCATGTTTTAATGTTCTAAAATTCTTAAAGGCATCAGCAAGCAGTGGAACATTGGTTTTCACGTACAACCCATAGTATATCCCGAAATATTGCAGATAAAATAATTTTCATACATGCTATACATACAGATAATCTTTATTTGTGATGTGTTTTCTACGACAGTACTATGAAATGACGATGGTTAATGAAGATCTATATCTTTAAAATTTCAAAAGTTGAAAAGTATTCGTAAGAGTAATTACTCGTAACTTTTTTCGTAAGAGTACCCCTTTACTTGTAAGCATTGATAACTCAATAAGTGGAAAATTTTCTTTAATTATGTTAAACTGGGTTGATTCAAGGCTTTCAAATAGTTTTTTAAGAGATGTTTGTGATAACCGAGATAAATTTAGAACAATCATCTGTATAGTCTATGCGCAATTTCTCAATTTAAACATCATATATTTCTCCATAGCAATAACATTTACTTCATAATAAAATCTTTTTCCGTCAGTAGATGATGTTCATCATGTTATAAATAAAAGTGGATATTGATTAAGAATGTTTAAAATATTAGTAGTCATAGACATATGCTGCTCTTCTATAAATACTCGTAATATAATCATAGTCACAAAAGTATTCACATGTAATGGTTTTCTTTTGCAATTAGAGCAAAAGTTGCTTCCTTAACCTACACGGTCCTGATGTGGCCTTGAGAGACACTAAAGAACATCCCTTACATTAAGTTAAGTGTTTCTAGGATTGTTAAAATTACTTTTAGACTTTTAAAATAAATTTTTTCATATCATAAGCATTCATTTATAGATTGATAAACCTCTGGAAATGCTTTACAGTAATTTTAAACTAGTTTTTGTTGTTCCACGTGATATTTGTCTCAGGACTGAGGAGGTTAAAAGCTTTGTCTTCCGCAAAAGAAAGTGTCACAATTTTAATATTCAAAAACATCAGTGGAAATATTTCCTTCTCATTCTTCATTTGCTCTAAAAAACGTTCAACTAAGTTTTTACTAATGATATACTTGTTCAGGTTTAACACATCTGCTTTTGGGTCAACAACATTTGTGTATCTACACGGAATGCTATAGATCGTCTTCCCACTATGAAAAGTCTTACGAACGAGTGTAGCTGATGCAGTAAGCATGAAGGCGCGATCACATTGGGAAATAGGTGAAGCTTTAAGCACAACACACAACTTTTTCTGATGCAAAAGAGGTGGGGTCAGCCGCGAAAGGGTTACTGGATGATGCGTAGAAAGTTTCGTCTAGGTAAACAAAACTCAGCAAGAAGTTTACAACAGAAAATTGTTTATCGCCCACACGGCATCTAAAGTTATGAGTAAAATAAAAAGTTTGAGTTCCTCTAATAGCGGCAATAATTAAAAATGAATTATTATTATTTTTTAAGGGGGACGAGGGGGGAACTAGGATGTCACAACATTTTGCTCGAAAAAACTGGAAATTGAGATATCGTTACATTAAATCATTAAGAGACTACTTCATTCAAGCAAAAAAACTCATTCGCTAATGCTAATCTTATGGAAGAGATTTATAAAGATATCTTGGTTGCATTTCAATATCTATTTTTATTTTATTTATTATTATTATTTTGCATTGAATAGCTCAAAACGATGTGTACAAGGATCGTTTTTTAATTTTGTTTTACAAATATTTTCAATGGGCACACTTACATTTTCAGAACCGGTTTCGAAAATGAAAATATTCTCATAAAATATACATTATATAATATATATACTTATATATCTGCAATCAAAATTGAAAAAGCGGCCTTTTGTACAAATTGAACTCAGCTAGACAATAAAAAAATTTAAATGCAACCATATTATTTTCATAAATTATATAGATACTTTAAAGATATAATTACAGATATTTTTGTAAATTTCTCCCATGTAATTAGTACTAGAAATTGAGTCTTTTCATGTGATTAAGTAGCCCTTTAATTATACTTAGATTTTTTTTTTTTTTTTTTTACACCGCAAATACTCAATAAGTTTTAGCACCCCCCTCCCCCATATTTTGGCGTTCTATTCTTAATTTAACTCCAAAAGTTCGTAAAAATTCGTTCAGGAAAAGAAAAATAAATGGTATAAATGGTTAAAATTGTTTTTTAAGGATAAAATATGTACTTAAATTTACTTTAAAAAAATGCGAGTGTATATGTTGATTTTTAAGTCAATATATAATTTTTCAATGTTTTTCTTTAAATGTAATAAATTTTGGATGGATTTTATTAAATTTAAAGAAATTTCATGCTTTTTACATTGATATATATTTTAATATACTATATATTTATATAGGAATAAGTTTAGGAAAATTTTAGGTCCTTTAAAAGACTCTTCACAAAATAATTTATCCTCAAACTGCACCCTTCATAATTTTTTTTAATCTCCAAATAGGACCCTTCACAAAATATTTTATCTTGAAATAGTACATTTCACAAAATTATTTCTTTATTAAATAGAGCTTTTACAGAATTTTTTCACCTTCAAACTGAACTTTTCACAAATTTAATCATTTAAAAATAAAAACTGGCCTGTAAATAAACAGTTGAACTCATCAAAGATCACATTACTTAGCTTTTTCATACATGAAGGATAGAACCTGAAGATTTTGATAATTTAAAATTCACAAAATTATGACTGAATTTTCACAAATATAAGAAAAACTTCACAATTTCACAAAAACAGAACCCTGTGAATAAAGTCTGGTCAGACCCTTGTTATATATATATATCAGGCATAAAAGTGGGAAATGAGAAAAAATGTGGAATTTTTTTTCCATCAATACAGTGTGCGAAACTTTTTTAATTTAAGTATCATTTTAATAGCTACCTATGCAATAAAATTAAATATAATTGCGCATATGATTGTTTTTTTAATCTATGAAGTATTAACAATGCTAAAGGGATAAATCCAAATAAATCTGACCAACTTATGTGAAGTACAGTCTTTAATGGTCTGTTAAATCTCCCCCGTCCCCCCCCCCCTTTCTTTAAAAAAATTCTCTTCACTAAATTGATCTTTGCTTCAGAAATACATCTCGAAAAAGGTATCACAGAAATTATTCAGAAGTGTTTATAATTAGCACAAAATGTTCTATTCCAAGAAAAGCTTCCTTTCACTTTGAATTGTTATGATATAAAAAAAAAATAAAAAAATCCATGAAAGATATTTAGAGTAGTTACTCTAAGCATCTTTCCTGAATGATTTTTTTTTTACACGACTTTCAGATGCTTATATGATATAAGCTCACCTTTCATGTTATATCTCTTTTGCACAATAACTCAAGAACAAACTCCAAGCATTTAAATAGACAAAATGTCAAATTACTAAATTTTCCAGGCATTCCCCCCCCCCCCTCCCTTATTATCCTTCCAAAGTTTTTCTTTGCATTTTTCCATCAATCTAGAGAAAGCCCAAAATTTCTTTAGGAAAAGTGGAATTCCACCTTTAGGAGGAATAATAAAATATATTTATATTTTATTAAAATATATTTATATTTTTTCCTTTCTTTCTGCCAAGCGTCTCGCTTTTTTTCTGAGATTTTTAATTACAAATTTAATTAATTTTCATGTGTTGAATTACATCATATTATGACAGCATAACCCTTTTTCTTGAAAGTAGTTTGCTCCATGATTTAGGAAAGATATTTTTCGCCTTTTAAGTACTAAGTTTCTGCCATTAAATAAGGAAAATTATTTTTTACCAAACTAGTAATAGCTTGAAGGTTATCAGATAAAATGTTATGCACTGTTAATAATATAAATTAATAAATAATTTATAAATGTTGAAATAGTTTCAAATAATATATATATTTGAAACATTAGTTTATATTATATTAGTGTTTACAGATGTTTAAAATCAATTGTGTAAGTAAATATTTTTTTATAAAATTTAAAAGTTTTATAATTATTAATCTTGCATTTTATTTAACAATAAGATTAAATGCAATGTTAAGAGGTTTTTGTATTTTTACTTTTTATGTACTTTGATGGTGTTTTGTTGGTTTTCATATTTCTAAAAATAATAAATGTGTTATTTGCATTCCATCACAGACAAAAATCTGCTAAACATAATTCTTATCATTTTAAAATATTATTGTATAATTAGGAAAAGCCACCAGATATAATTCCATTATTTTTGAAAAAGGACTTAAAACAGGAAACAAGGAATGACAAGGGATATCCCACGGCATCTTCATGTTATTAAATGATTAAAATTTAAAAGAATTAAATATTATCGCCATATTATGTAGACGCCCTTTTCTTTTCATTATTTTTCATTTTTAATGTTTTACAATAATCCATATGAAAATAACTTTATCGATATGCATAATAAAGAAATAAAGTCAATGTTTACACAAGTAATTCATCAAATAAAATTTCAAAACGCTGTTTAACAAGAGATTTAAGCAGTATAGCTGATAAATGTTTCCAGTTAATTAATTTGTTGGTATTACGATTAGTCAACCAATATAATTTAACACGACATACGACGTGCATAAAAGGTAAAAAGATAATTAGTACAATGTTTTTAAAAATAGGGTACACCAAAAAATGAATAATCGGATGTATTGTTTGATTTATAAAGCTGACAGAAGCATTCAACTAATATTTTTGCATAATTATATAATCAAGATGAAAGAAAATAATTTGTTTACTAAACATTGGCGAATTTGGCGACAAGTATGGACAAAACACAATCAAATTTCATAAACAGTAAAAATATATTCAAAACTCCTTAACATTGCAATTAAATTTATTGTTAAACAAACTGTAAGAATAATAGTTAAAAATACTTCTAAATTTTATAAATATTTACTTACTACTTAGAACATTCGCAGCTTGTAATCATCGAAAATTCATGGCGACGGTATTTGGATTTTGCTATTTTTAAGTGCCGAAGGATCCTTATTTCATTGTCCCGCAATGAATTCGATTAAATATTTTTTTAATGTGAAGTCTTTTTGACGCATAAAAAACCGTTTATTGCGTTTAGATCTTAAATACTTTATTTGTTTTCTATACAAACGAGCGTCCATATACACTGACAGCCGCCATCTTGATTTAGACGGCCATTCAAAGGAGTGACGCAGACAATCTGCTTCTACGCTATTGGTCAGATTACGCGCTGCACGCAGCATTTTCCACTTGGAATGGAAAAAGTTTCAGCTAATGTTGCGCATATGAAATCTCAATTGCACGGCGTTTTTCGCGAAGCAGCTGCAGCCAATGCTGCATGTTGAGCTTAAAGTTTCATTTACACAGTGTGTGTGATCGCACTTTGAGAAGACTTTCAAAGTCTGCATAACTAGTAAATGCAACAGTATGTGGAACAATAGGTATGAATTCCGGAAAACATTAGATGCTTATCTTTTTCTGAAGGAATTTTTATAATTTGTACTACATTCTGGCGACAATATTCACCATGGTTGCTCAATAAGTCAGTTCTTTAACTTTTTGGGCGTCTGAGAGTTTGTCTGAATTTTCATAAAATGATTATAAATCACAATGAATATCACAATGAATATATAATAATATAATCAACATATATTAAACACGGTTTGATACTATAACGTCTTTCAATTAGTATTCATATAGAGCTTGGTGCAATGCAATGGAATACAAAACTAGCAACGTTAAAAAGCACCAAATATTGTGTATAAATAGCAGACCGGTTTCAGTAGCATTTAAAGCTTAATTTACTCACAACGATTCAGATTTTGAGCTCAAAATTTAAGTGTAAGTTCAAAAGTCTAAAAGCTTTTAAAACATTTATTTTGATAAAAAAAAGTAACGGTTAGAAAAAGTTGTCGGTTACTCTAAAGATTAAGGCGCCCTCTAACGGAATTTTTTGAAAATTATCTTTAAAATTTATTTTCAAGGAAATACTGACATAAAGGATGGTTTTAGAGAAAACCGCAAACGAATCGACCAATTTTTCCGTTTTTTATAATCATTTGAATTTGAACCTCCCCACCCCCATTGAATGCAGTTCAGTTTGCGCTACTTAATCACTCTCAACGATTCAGATTTTCAGCTCAAAATTTAAGTTTATGTCTAAGCTTCTAAAAAAATTAATGAGATGCAAATAATAACGGTAAAAAATAGTTGTACGTTACTCCAAAGTCTAAAGCGCCCTCTATCGGCATTTTTTGAAATTTATCTGTATAATTTATTTTCAAGACAATGCTGACATAAAGAATAATTTTAGTGAAAACCGCAAATCAATTGACCAATTTTTTCGCTTTTTATAATCATTTCAAATTTTGGATCCTAATATTTGATGGTGCCTATCTCCTTCGGAAGACGTTTGGGACCCTTAGTTTCCCATTTAATATTATTTGTCTTGATGTGTACTATCACTCCTTAAAGTTTTGCCCAGTAGTTTAGATACACCCTGTACACACCTTTCACATATTTCATTAAAAATACAAAAGAATAAGGGAAGAGTTCCGTATCCTGTTCTGGTTGGCGGGAATGGCGAAGGAAACCAAGATCGGGACCTAATGCCGTTTAAATATCGTCTCAATTTTTTCAAGGTGTCGGCAAAACATCTTTTTTAATTTTTATAAACACACATTTTTATATTTTAAACATTATATTTGTATTTTATAAAAGAATAAAATAAAAGTAGATAAAAAATTAATAATTAATTAATAACAATATCCAGGTTACCATGTCAAGTCAAAAAAACGCCATTTTGGCAACAATTAGGTACCTCAATGCGTATATGATATGTGCTCCCATAAATCTTGATGTGAATAATCGTAAGTTTTCTTATTTCTTTTAATTGCATATTTATTTAAAGAAAATTACTGATAGTTTTTTTCTCTCTGTTCATATTTCCCCCCAATTATTATATAGCTGTTTCAATTGTTTAATCAGCATAATATACCGTATTTACTCGTGTATGACGCGCACTTTTTAAAAAAAAAATAGGGCAAAACTCGTAGGTGCACGTTATACACGGAATAATTTTTTACTCCTGGATGTTATCACACGATCTACATTTGAATCACGAAATGTATTCAAAGAAGACATAATCACTTGGAAATTCTTACTTAATTGAAATAATACTGCATCTTTTTTTCACTCCTTGCACTTTTTTTATACTAGAGATAGAGCTAGTATCATTATTAAAACGCTAATTATCAATTCTCACTGCCGTCATTCAGTCCTTAAACGAGGTCTAAAAATGTATTTTCGCCTGATGTAATGTTTGTTTGACTTTCTTTACTGAAATTCATTTAGTTATTTATTCATTTGCATATCAAATTTACGGTGCGCGTTATATACGAGATTTTAAAAAAATCACGATTTTTTTCTTGTAAAGTACGGGTGCGCGTTATACACGAGTAAATACGGTATATAGTTGCGCAGCTGATAAATATTTAGAAAACAAATCTTTGCGACCGAAAACAAAGAATAAAATCTCAATTTGTTTAAAAGAAAAAAATAGGTGTATCATTATGTTATAAATACACCGCAAACCTATTCAATGATATAAGTAATTTTCAAAACTGCATCCAGCAGTTCTTATAATTAGTCCTGTCATACTTACAAAATTCTGTTTAAAAAAATCGCGTCATTTATATGCTATTTAATTTTAATTTCAGTTAATTTTTTTGTTATTCTGGAGCCAAATATAATAGCAAAAAAGTGATAAACTGCCAGATACTGATTCAATGGATTGACTTTGACAATGAATATTTCTTTTAAGCAGTATAAAGAATGTTTTCATATTTAAATTAAATAGTTTTATTTTACATTATTTCTATTTTTTTCCTCTTCTTATTTGTATTTTAAATAAAATCAGTAATAATTTTTTAATCTTATTTTTAGGGATGTTTGTATTTTTTCATTTCTAATCAATATAAACATTTCAACTCTTTAACAAAGATAGCTTAATATACCGCGCCAAATAAAAAAAAAAATATGCCAAATGTTAAAATTTCAACAAAATAAAAGAACTTTTCGTCATAACTTTATAACTAATATACACAGAATGATGTACTATATACGAAAATCTTCCTTTAAACACTATCTGTCATTAAAATTCCTTCAGTAGAACTCGTGAAATAAGCGGTAAATACGAAATTTCCGTTTGTATTATACATATATAAGTAGATATGAAACACACACCTAACAAGTTTTCTTAGCAAAACGTGACAAAAAATCACTAATATTGACATATGTTTTATTTAACCTTCCGTCTACCAGACAAAACACCCATTTATCTACGGCAACACCTAATTTTAATTCCAAACTTGCAAACGGTACCAGTAATATTTTAATATAATTTTGCTTTTACAATGAAAGCTTAAATTAAGGAATTCGTAATATCTAGACAAGTCCTTTATAAATTCCGGTGTCAATCGACAATTTCTCATTTTACCATCGACACCAGAAATATTGCTGTCGGGTCCAATGGACCCGTCTGGTAGACGGAAGGTTAAGCATAGAATACCTAATATAAAATAAAAAACTAATATTTTCGAACCATAAAGTGGCCGAAACTCCAAATTTACTGGTGGCAAATAATAACTCACGGCAGAATTATCAAAAATTCTAAATTTTAATAATAAATGAAATTTAGATATCAAATGGAGAAAGAAATTTAAGAAACCAAAGCGACAGGTGGATATATATCGTCAGTTAGCAGTACACCACATGTCGCCATTAACTAATAATTAATAGTAATAATAAATATTAGTAAATAATGTTATTTTAAATTGTAAATAAAATCAATGGCTAATTCCCTGAAAACTTGTCATGTCTATCACATACAACGACTTTTGGCTACCAGTATTTTAGAATGGAAAAATGTGACTCGTTTCATATCGGAGATATCAGTTGAATAGGCCGAAGCAAACTTTTAGAAAATAACGGTGGCCAACAAGCAAAACGATTTTTAGCTGTGCGTGACAGAGCCGACAAGTTCGTATAGAAATGACCCAATATGAGTAAAAAAAACAATGTATTATAAATTAGTTTTTATAATACACTAGATTTTAATTTTTAAGTAACACAATTAGTTTTGAAAAAGGCATTTATTTACACTCGGGACTATGGGTTAACACCCAGCTCCCCAACAAGAAGCTCATTTTTAATAGAGTCATGCACTTACACATGTTATTTTTAAGTACTGCCAAGCGAAACCGCGACAAAACACTTAAGATTTTATTATTTCGCCGAGCTGTACCTAATTTTATTTTGTGAAAAATATTTCTACCAGTCCGGACGTTTCAAAATTTTTGTAGATTATGTAACTCTAGTCTACTTACATGCTATCAGGGCCTGATTATCAACGGGGCACACTCACACCAGGAAAAACGAATAAAAATCTTTTTCTTATTCATGTCAGTAATTTTGAATGAAAAGGGCGTTTTATGAAGACGAAAATTTCTATAACATTTTGCTGGTGAGAAAGTGCCCCGTTAGTAATCAGGCCCTGCATGCTATAAAAAGATTGTGTTTAAATAAGGATGTATAATTACTTTTATTATAGAAAAAATGTCGTCTTCGCGAAGCCCGAAGTCACCTCCTTATGCCGGTGTATTTGAAAATGCTTAAATTCATATTTTAAAAATCCGATTAGATCATAGATTAGGAGGCGGCTTCAGATTTAAGAGCATATTATTGATCTGTCGCTATTGCGTCCTAGAGAAACTGTGATGAGATACTCAGATTTTCCCTGATTTAATATTTTTTTTTTTACAAATTTTAAATTGTAAAAAATATTTCTATTCGTCCGAATGTTTCAAAATTTTGTAGGTGATGTACATCTGGTTTACTGAGATGCTCTAAAAAATTGTGTTAAAATGTGAATGTTTAGTTAATTGTAGCATAGAAAAGTTACTTTCTCCGTCAGGCGCGAAGTGACCTATGTTCGCTCGTTTATATGAAAGTGTTAATATTCATATTTTTTAAAAAACATTTGCATCAATCATTAGAAGAAAGTTTTATCTTTATAAACTCATATTTGGTTTGTCGGTACCTCTAAAATTGCGTCTTCGAGGTCGTTAAGTAGGAAATACTGTTTCAGAAAAATGTCCTTTTTGAAAAACTTTTTTAAAGGAATAACTTCGTCAATTTTTTGAATTGATTGCGGAATTTGAGGCGTAAGAGTACAATATTTTGAAATATGTTTTTCACTTTTACCAGTATGTAGGGTTATGATCGATTTTGATTTAAATAAAATAATTTAAAATCCGAAATATGCGATAAAATCCGATATAGAATAAATTCTAAAAACGTTTTTTCGTTAGCTCCCGATGCATAAATGAGTTTGTGCGCATGCACAAATGTTTCCTTGTCCGGGGATCATACAGATGACTTTTGATGAGAGTGTGTTGGAATGTTTAATTAATACCTTAACTAATTATTAAAAATTTAAAATTCTGAGTCTCAGGAGCATTTGGAGACACTTTGGGCTAGCTTCACAAAAGTTGTAAGCCTCGTCCTTTCCATAGATTTTGCTAACTGTTACACACAGAGCGACTTTTTTTTTTTTTTTTAATCAGTGCAGAATTTTGTGGCTTCCCAAATTTTATGCACATGCGTAGTTGCAGGGGAGTAAAGGATACAATGATTGAGCGATACATTATCAATTATTGATGGGACAAATAATATAAATAAAGATGAAAAATATGATTTGTGTCATTGATAAATTGGTTTTGTAGTGAATGGAAGCATCCAAAATAGCTCTTACTTTTTACCTTTTGTTAAAGGATTAATTCATTTTTTTAAATTCTTGTTTAGATTTTAGAGTAATAGTTTGTTTCAGCTATTTTGTTCACATATCATAGATTTCGGCATGCTTCGTGAAGAAATATTTCCATTGGAGGGCTCATCACTTATAAAAAAGATTTATACCTGCTCTTCTGTCAGAAGGTTTTCTCCTTTTAAACGTTCTTAAAACAGCATAAGAGGATTGGAGTGCCCATTTGAGTTTTTCTGATCCATACTGCCCCCGCCACGTAGGATCAGGGTGAAAAAATACTCTTAAATTCTGGTAGTATTGCTTTCGAATTAAAATTGAAGGCTATATTTTTCTAGTTCTGAACTCGTGTTATTACATTTATGCATTTTGATTTTAAGCAAATGATACAATTTCCTGATTATAGCTAAATATTAATCTGCATTAAAATTATTTGATCTTATGCTGTTTGATTAGTGTGAAATAACCTTTTAACCCTTTCCGGCGCACTACTCTTTAAAGTTGGAATTTAAAGAAAAAAAATAAGCAATCTATTTAGGCTTAGAGGAGTACACAGGTATTGTTTTGTAAAGATTGCACTAACCATTTTAATTATACAGCTGTTGCCAAAGTGGTAACCTCCCATAAGTAAAGCATTGATAAGCGCAGTGAGAAGAGCATTGCTGTGAAGCGCGTATTACAGTAAAACATTTTACCTATTATTTAAAAACAGTAGAGTTTGATCTCTGTGGTGCTGCCATCTAGAACTCATAAGAAATATTTAAAGTAGCCATTAGAGTAGTTTTTGAAATATTCACGGAGTTTTTGTGTCTCTAAACAGGGGGAAATTTAGGTGTTGACGACCCGGCAACACTGCGCGTTAAGGGGTTAAATGATATATGTTTGAAAACGTTAGGTCATGTAGGTTATATGCTAGGCCACAGTTTTTGTAATTAACTCAATCCTGACAAAGTGGTCACAAAAAGATTGGGAAACATGGCCAAATAGCTACTGTGTCGGAAACGAATGTTTTATTCATTATTCATCACAAAAAACTACTCAGAAGTATTTTGTTTGAAAGGCTGAAGACAGATCTGGATAATAACTTTTGCAGAGAAAGGCTTAGTTTCGAAATTTTCAGTCTACATCTTTGCTTGGGGCATTTGTATTCATCCATTCATCATATTGAAACTCATCACAGTGTTTACTTTATCTTATCACGATTTAATACTTAAAATATTACAAAACATAATACTTATACTTATGTATTGCTTTAGCTTCTATTGATTATATATACATCTTGAATTAATATAATTTGTTCGTTTGGCTATGCTGGCCATTTTACATAGCCTAGACGTGCAATATGCTCTTTTTGCAGTTTATCTTTTAATGTAACGTGTACATTTTAAAGTTATAAAAAAAAGCAAAATAGTACTTTGAAGTAATTTAATTATAGTTACTATTAGTGTTTGTTTCTCGAACTTTATTGATTAAAAAATTAAAAATTTTTATCATATCTTAGAATGGTCACATTACATTTCCGTTTAAAAATGCCACAAATGTCATGACGCCAGCAGTATTTTGAAATGAAGTTTTGTCTCTTAGATTTTATCTTAAAAAAAGCATTACTTAGTTTTAGATAAATTTGCTCGCAAATCCCGGTGCTATTAACTTCAACATTTTTGAAACAGAAGTACTGTGAGTTGAAAAGAGTTAAGACATAAGTTAACACATACTAGAGATGAACATTCTACATTTGAGTGTGATAAATAAACTCGAGAATTTATACAGAAGGAAAATGGATATCGGTATATCACTTTAAGAAGCTGTTGTCGTAACGAATACTATAATTGAAGATGTTAAAAAGAAAATTACTATTTGTTCTACCTGTGGAAAGGGCTTTAACTGCTATTATAAACTGAAGCAACGTAGAAGATACACTTAACGTCTTTGAGACGAACTTCCTTTACAGAATTCTTAATAATTTATCTCTAATTTTGAAAAAGAGAAACTATTGTCCAATTTAACTCCAAAAGCTATCAGATTAAATAAGTCATCAATCACAAATAAAAATAACTGGTAAGAATAATAAAGGATTTGGAGTACCTTATACGTTAAGTATACTCAACGTTTGTTCGGAAGTGGTTAACCCTTTCATTCCCAGTGAGTCCAAATGGCATCAGGGCATTATTTATTTTCTTTCTAAATTTAATTTGGATATTTCGAATTCATACCAGAAAATTAAAATAGAAATACTTGTTTTATGTAATAGCAAAAATTCCATAATTAAATAAAGAGGAATTTATTAGTGAACTTTTCTGGTGTAAATTCAGATTCTTTGAACTACGGATTTTCTAGAACGTATTTTACCATGGGAATGAAAAGGTTAAATAAAAAGTTATACATCTGGGACAAATATTAAAAGGTTTCAGAATGAATTCCAAATTTAATAAGATGGCTGGAAACCTAAATATTGGGGAAAAGTCTACATTCAAGGTTGATGAATAGGGGCAAGTATTCATTTGAATGAATAAGTTGAAACAGCACTTAAGATTTCACAGGCATTCAAGTCTTTATTGAAGTGATTGTGATAAAGTATTTGATGAAAATTTCATGTGAGAAAGCATATATGTTACCAAAATATTCGTGTGCATCTTGTGAAAGTGAAATGGGAAATGGATTTACCTAATGTAATGTCAAAAAGTCTCAATCAATGTGATGCCTTTAATATTTTTTTTTAAACTTTAATGTTTTACTGTAATGAAAATGATGAAAGTGACTCAGAAGGGCTTTATACTCGCTTATGACCTTAATTACACGAAAGTGTTTTGACTGAAATTCAATAAAAACGTGCTAAGTGACATATGCAATTGATGATATCACCCAAACAAGTGCTAATGAGCAGATTGAAGAAATTCAGTCTTATTTTCGATACCAATGCTTTTCAGATCTTATTTTTCATATCATTCAGGGGCATATAAATGACAGGTTTTGAATGATTATTGAATGATTTAAATAGATTTTTTGAAGGAGGTCCTGGATAGCTACTTAAATTAATTTAATATTTAGAGCAAAGGTTTTCCAATTAGCACCTTCTCTCAGAAAATTGATTCATCCGCGTTTCGAAAAACTAAACGATATAAAAACAGTGTTTTATATAAAAAAATGAAGTCAACAAATGTTTTCTATGGTGCTTTTTGTCATTTAAACTAAAATTAGATAGAAAAGAGCTTTATTGTAAGCATTGTAAGTATTGTAACCAAACTTGTTGCAAAATTACATCTATTATGAAATATGTATTAAACTGGATAATATAAAATACGCTGCCCTCCTTCAAAACTTATCTATTATTGAAGAGCACAATATTTTAAGAATTAATGCGTTTGATTATGAAGAAGATGAAGGTTGCATTCTGTATATATACTGTGAGAAAAGCTACGAGATGATTAATTTATCAATGACAGATGATGGTGAAAATCAGCATTATTGTCTTATTAGGAATGTTTCAAATCTTTTGAGGTTATTAAAAAATCATAATGCTGATTCATACTATCGCTATCGACGTCTAAATCAATTTTCAAAAGAACATTTATTGAAAAACCACAGTAAATATTGTCGCCATATTTAAAAAAAGTTGTGAAAGTTCCTTAGAAAACTGATAGATGTTTGAAGTTTCCGGTATTCGCCATCAACATTATGTTTTTTGTACTATTTATGCAGATTGTGGAAATTTTTCTGTGCCTATTAAATCATCTACATCTTTTTCTTGCATTGAGAAAATAACTTAACACTTATCTTGAAATTAAACCTACGCTTTAGTTGTACCTGTATACGGGCATGTAAATTGTGATAATGACTCTGTTGAACATTTAATATAGATAATATATGAAATGAAAACATACAGAGTTAAGTTATTATATATTAAATCAATGAGATTGTCATCGGAGAAATAAAAGCTTTTAAAGAAGCATAACTTTGCCTTTATTGAAGAAACATATTACACGAGAAAAGCATTCGTGACCATGATCATATGATAGATGCTTATCGTGGTTCAGAAAATGCCTCTTGCAAGCTAAATTTTAAGCAAATATGTACCAATAACCGTTGTTTTTACTAACCTAAAGAAATATAATAGATATTATCTAAAGAAGAAACCTGGAAAATTTAAAGATAATGAAGTACATGTTACAGCTTCAAGTATGGAGATTTATATTATGTTTAAATTGAGAAATATCGAATACACTATACAGGTGGTTTTGTTGGGATTCATTTAAGTTTTCACCAACTTTTATAGACAATCAAGATTTAAAAAAAAAAAAAACCTTCAAAAAACTTAATTCATCATACATAAAGAAAACTTTTCATCAAATATCAACTGATCAATGTTTACACCAATATTTATGCCGATATTTATGTTTCTTACGAATATTTTCCATCTTTTCCAAAAAAAAAAAAAAAAATCGAATATAACTTCCTCCACCCTCTGCATTTTATAATAGCTTTATAAAGAACTAATCGAAAAGGAAGACTATCTTCATGCACGAAATGTCCAGTAATTATCTAATATGCAATCTCTCAGTGAGTACCATAACTTATACGTTAAAATAGGTGCTATACGACTTATTGATGATTTTCAACATTTTTTGTAAATTACGTCATTAGTATTATAAAGATTACTGTATTGAACTTTTACTAATTTTTTTCTTCATTGGGAAGCTTGTTTAAAGAGTAGGGGACATCTTTGAATGTATTAATGTGTCATCGAGGATTTACAATTGTAAACTTCGCAAATTTAGTATGAACAAAAAAGTTTTTCTAATGCTGACGTTTTAATGCACATGAGTATAATAAAAGTAGCTGCATTATGTATTGGATTTGAATAACGTATACGTCTGGGTTATGTCTCAACTTCTTTCTATACAATTTTCAATGGTATACTTCAAATCATATAACAGTAGGATGGATTCTATTCCTTTCAAATGTTTCAAAAATTGCTTATATTTTAGAAGTTTAGAAGAAGATTATTAAAAACTCAGTTTTTGTAAGGAACATGGAGGTATTTTGGAGAAGAAGTAATATTGTATTTTACAACAGTGAAGCCGGTAAAATATAAGTATACAGTGAAGCCTCCAAATAAGGGACACTCCTAATAAGGGACACCTCTATTTAAGGGACAAAAGTTCCGGTCCCATAGCTGTTCCTTATTTGGAAGTTTCACTGTAATAAAAACTCCGAATAAGGGACACCTCTATTAAAGGGATAAAATTTCAGGTCCCATAGGTGTATCTTATTCGTAGGTTTTTCTGTATTATCTCAGCCAATTTTTAAATCACTTTACCACTTTAATACCCAGTCCGCACGATTGTGCGAGATAGACATTTATTTATATTTTGCTTCTCAGTCACAAGTAGTAAAAACCCGAATCAAACGATTGTTCTGGTTTGCAAAAAGAAGCAAGGCATGATTTTTTAAACAAAATAGCGGTTATAGTACATGTTTTACTTTCAGCCGGCATGATTAGCTTTATTTACATATACAAAAGATACATCTCATCGGATTTTAAAGGATTAAACGTATAACAAAGATCTGACTGCCATGGAAAGACTTACAATTAATTTTTTTACCTACAAGGTAACTTTTTTATCTACAAGGAATTTGGCATTTTGAAGTTATCTAAATTAGTCATGTAAGATTTTCACAATTTTCTGTAAGAAGAACAAGAATCAAGCAATGTTTCTCTTTATTGACACCGACAAAATTGCAACTCAGGATATATTTAATGATGTGAAAATTTATGCATCAATTTTTTGTTATTCCAGTTATCCCCAAAATAATAGAAAATAGTGTGAGGTTAAAAAAAGGGTTATTAGGAAATCTAAAATAGAGCTGCATGGTGACTGAGTTTGAAAGACTAATTAAAAATGTCTTCTATAAAATCTTCTAAAGGCAAGGTGAAACGTGCAAAATGTTTTTCTACTCAATGCACTTAATTTATGTACATTAACTAAAATTAATATTAGCCTACTCCGTTCTAAATATGTATTTCCTGTAAATTATTCTGGTTTAATACTCTACTTCCCATTGTGGAATATGTTCTAAAAATCCTGTAGGTCAGAGAATCTGAGTACACACGAGAAAAATTCATTAGTAAATTTAGCTTTTGAATGTGCGTTATAAAATGTGTTTATATTTCAAATTTCTGGTATGAATTTTGAATATCCGAATAAAAAAATCCGCTAAATTTGAATATCTGTTTGTATCACATATGCAACCATGAAAATTAGAGTTAAAGAATTAATTGCTAATTTTTGTACGTTTATTCATTTTAAAAATCTTTTTATAAGAAACCCTATAGTTAAAACATTTCACATAACACCAAAATTAAGTAAAAAATAATAAATTCGAAAAAAAAAATGAGACCAAAAAAACTTTATTTGTAAAGAGAAGATTACATGGAGTATTTGATCTTTGTTTGTGAGGGTTTATCATATTTATAGTGCTGGTGAAAGGATATTTCATGCCATTTCACCATTTAACATGATTCATCCTTTTACCTTCGAACGCAGAAGCCCCTCCTCATAGTCCATCGTTTATATCACATATGCAAGTGAAATTTTTAAAAAGGTCGTTTTTTTAGTAAAATCCTCCGTTTTTTGCCTTTGGCCACATAATTGATCGTCTACCAACGTCTATGATAAATGCAATCAAGTAATCTTTTTTAATTCTTCCGCAGAATTCTGAATGTTAATGTGTGAAAATACAGCTTTTGCAAATGTAACATTGATGGATATTTAAGTTTTATTTGTGAGTTTACTTTCTAAAATTTATGTCGCTAGCTGAATTTAGTTATTATTTTTAATATAAAAATATTTATCTGATAATAAATATGTAATAGTCGAAATTTTCAGTACTTTATTGAAAAATAAAGCACAGAAAAATCCTTTACAAATTGCATAACATAAGTTCAAACTTTAATGATTGCCTTTTAATTTTGGAACAAGCTTTTGCAACTTGTATTAATATTTTATAAAAAATACTTCTGGAAGGAATTTTGAAAGTTGTAGACATCTATAATAATAAAAAAGTGGTTATTTTTTTTAATTTTCCGTATAAATCTTACATGCCAGACCTTTTGAAAATTTTGAGAATTTAAATAATTAATATTTGGTAGTTAGTGATTTGTTATTTTTCCGTTCTTTTGTAGAAAGCAACTTCATAAGGTATATGATGATGATCCTTTTTAAATAAAATTAAATACATCTTTCTTGTTTGTTAAACAATATAATTTGGAAATTTTAGGGAATGGTCGCCGGTATACATTGGTGCTCTTGTACTCAGGACTATCCACATTGTTTCTGGAAAATGATTATATTTGCTATAATTTAAAAAGTCTAGAAGATATACAATATCAAATAAGTACTATACGGATACGTTCTCATTAGTTTATTAGTTAAAACAGTGGTTAATATCTGAGATTTTTTATTATTAAACGAATTAATACCCTCGGACGTTTATAAATCTCTCCTTTTTTTCACACCTGCTTTATACATCTAACTATATGTGCAATTAGTACAATTTTTAAAAATAAATTGCACTTGAAATGTTTATATAAATTAAAAATGAATACGAATAAAAGTGAATAAAAAGCATACATATGAATAATAAAAGTAACTATTTTTATATAGCCATAATATAGTATACTTACTGATATCATGAACCCTTCTACTATGCCCATATCAGTTAACAGTTCTGTAATTAAAATAAATATGTAATTATTAATGATAATGATAATATAAATAAATATAAATACATAAACCTACATTGAAAAATATAACAGATAAAAACTCATATATCTATAGTTAAAAATTTAACTCATTCATATTTGTATTAGCAGAATTTTTGTCAATGGATATGGTATTTGAAAAATAATAACACAAATAAATAAAACGAAATTTTATAAAAAAGACACATTACCTGTCCTTTAAAATAGATTAAGCATGTTGCTAGTGATTTCATTTCTGTTAATTGATTTGTGAGAATCCGGGTTGCATATTTCAGATGTGTATATTGCTGGGACGATTACTGTTTCTAAACCAATAGGAGACCGTCATTATCACGGTCAAGTACACGCCCACACAGTTTGATTGACAGGAACTCGTGGACAATTGATCGTGTGTATTTATTATTTATTTGTACTCGGATTGTTTGAATTTGTACTCGGTAATTAAAAATTAAAGGTACGAAAGAATTTTTTTTTTTTTCAAAATGACTGAATTTTATTTACTTCAATTAGAAATTATACTTCCTCTGATCCTGAAATAAATAAATAAATAAAAATTAAAGTAAGAATTTTGCTTATACGGATATTTTCGCAGAATAATTTTTTTCCCATTTGTTTAATATATATATATAAATCATTTTGGAACGATATTTAGAATATTAAAAGGGTTTGAAATATTTTTTTTAAATGTCTTATTTATTAATAAAAGACAGCCTCCAATAATTAAAAAAAAAATCACCAACGGACTCTCGGCCCGCGATAAGCTTGAACCCATACCCTCCGGTTTCAAGCTCGACGCTCTAACCATTCAGCCAGTCAGCTCACTTTCATCCGCAACAGATTATCGTTATAATTAGCACCGTCAATTGTCCACGAGTTCCTGTCAATCAAACTGTGTGGGCGTGTACTTGACCGTGATAATGACGCTCTCCTATTGGTTTAGAAACAGTAATCGTCCCAGCAATAGGGAACTTGCAATCAGCTGATAGCCATTGTATTTCAAGTGGAGGTGAGGGTAGTTCCACCAATCAGAACTGTCTATTTCTAGAGCGTAACCTCCAGTATGACGTCAATTGCAACTGCCCTATATACACATCTGAAATATGCATCCGGGTTTAAATCATCAATATTTTTCTGCGTACAGCACATAAAACATATTAATTTTCGAAAGTTGGTCACATTTATAAAATTCCTATAAAATTACATCAAATTGATATTATAGGAAACTTTACCAAATACAGTAAACATCTCCAAATACAGGACATCAATTCAAATATAGGATTGTAACCTCGCATGTTACAATCGTTACTTAGCAAATTATAAAATTCCTTCGTTTTCAGTTTCAGTTAAACTTTTGAGCTCTGGTGGGGGAATTTCTTTGAAATACTCAAATATCTCATTGTCATCAGCAAACAAAAGATTCCGTTTATAATATACACGAAAAAATTAATTTATTTTAAAATAAATTAGGTCGAATATTCGAGTGCAATTGTGACACTTGAACATTAAAATTATGTGAGAAGAAATTCAGCCATCGGAGTTCAAACGGTTAACAAATTTTAACTTCTGAAAGACAAAATTGATACTCACCAGCTTTTCCCATATATTTCATGTATTCAAAGCTACATATACCCATAAGTTTTAATTATTTTGTTAATGGTTTATTTCTTTATAACTTTTCCTAGAAAAAAAATTTCAGAGTTTTATTTTCCATGTATTTTGCTTTTTCATTCGACTTTATATTCATATTTATAATTTTATTTTATTAATTTACTCATTAGTTGGAATATTTATTATAATTCTGTTTAAATAATAACTATTTATTTCCTATTTTGTGAGTTTCACATTCTTGTGTCATTGTATCTTTTAATAATGATAATTTTGTTGTATTTTTGCTTTTTATTTGATGTTATTTTCTATTTTCTTCATACTCCCATCTTTATCTTTCTATCTTCCCTGTTCGAACTAAATTTATTATCTATTCTTGACTCACTGTTTTCACGCTTCTTTTTATGTAGTACCGCTGTATTATTCTTGCTTTCTTGCATCATAACGCATTTTTAGCACAATTAATCTTTTTGGGACCAAGTTATTCTATTGTAAAAAATGTTTAAATTATTAACTGCCATCATAGTTTTTTAACTAATTTATTAGCAAATAAATAATTCCTTCTCGAACGTCACCGTAAAAGGGCAATTTTATTTAAAAATTCGTGTTTCTACTTAGCAGCTGGGATTTAAGATATAGTAGCTATTCTTTGAAACTATCGCGTTTGAAAATGTCAAGGGCTTGATAATTTTACTTTCTTTTTTAAAAACTATTTTGGGATCCTTAATACTAAATTAGTTATCTTTACATTGTAATGGCTTAAAGATTGTCTAATTATAATAAAAAGTACACAACTCTTTTTGTGCAAAAACAATTGTAATAAAGCAATCTTACAAGCAATAAAGAAATATTCAGTACTTAGAATATAACATTGACTATTGCTTTTTTAACTTGCATTTAAAAATGTTGGCGCAGTATCTAACCACAACAAGATTCGATTAACCTCTAAAAGAAATATTGTATCATTTCGCGGCAACCTCTCATTCCAAGATTTTTCCTGAATGCACAACTGAAACTTGTCACTGCGGCTAAATATTCTTTTTGGGAGGGTGTATCAGAAGTTACATTCTATAAAATGTATATTTTTAACACTTTGAGAACCATATTAGTCACCAGTGACTGTCATTGAACTTCCCAATTTTGGCCGCTTTAGTTTCCTGTGACTGGCAGTCAAAAATATGATAAAAAATCTAAATGTTTATATTGTTTTAAGTAATTACTCAAAATTTATTTAAAATTTATATAATATCGTATTTAACAGTGTCATTCACTGGTGACTGACACAACCTAAACGAAAAATTCAGTGTCTGTCATCATGGCACTCAACGTGTTGACACACACCATTTAAAAATATTTATGTTTGTCCACTGACGAATTGGCGTAGAGTAGAAGAAGACGCAATACTAAAGTTTTTACCGTGTGTATTTATAATTGGTCGTAGAATGTTTTTTGTTATAAATGCTACATTAAAATTAAAATTACATTTTATTAAACCTTTTAATTACTTTAAAACGCAAATAAGGTGACTGTTAAGAAATTAAAAGACCACTTAGGATGTATAAAAACATGTATAAAAACAGATGTCCGTAAATCGATGACAGCAAATTTGAAGACCTGATTTTGAGCTTTGTGCAAAAATATTCCAGATGCTGGTCGCACAGGAAATTCATACATTTGCATCGTGCATCCAAGTTGACCTCTGTTTGAATCGAGAATTATTCGTGGAATATGTACTTCGATACTTGAATATTCTCCTGTTATTATTTTTGTTTTGATTAAATTATTGCAAAAATCTTTTTAAATAATCCTGTTATATTTCAGAGACCTTCTGAAACACCTAAATTGCGCTGTAATATGATTATTGTATTATTTTTAAGCTTTAACTCGTGAGGTGGCAAATGAGCTATGACGATGGAATTGAGAAATTCCGTTGTAAAATGTGCCATCTGAATGGTCACCTGAAGTGCTTCTTCAAGTTGATTTTTAACGGAATCGTAGCTCTGGTAAATTTTATATTCTCCAGGAAGTTTCTGAATAATTTCGGCATTAATCTTGTAGACATATTTATTTTATGACGCAAGGATAGCTTGATCTCTCATTTCTTCATAACTTCCTTTCTTTAAGCAGTTCCGAAAGACTCCATCGATTAGATGACTGTTTAAAAGTATGTTTACAATCAGATCGATTTCCCTCATCGCGTTCTCAGGTAACTCTCCATTTCTAAGTTTAAAAAGAGATTTGGCAAATTCTCTTTGTTATGGATCAACGCTCATTCTATCTATTAATGAAATTGAATTGAAGTGGTGCCACAGTTCACTTTTTTTATTAAGAAATATAATAGTTAACTTCTGTTTGCTCGTAGCTAGATGGGCAGACATTGAGAAAGTCCACTCCTGGGAACACAATCTTTCCAACTAACGGCAAATTTGGATTTTTTATAGAACGCAGCAATTGATCTACGTTGTGGCCGTATTTTTGGCAGCATAGGCGCTTCACCCATCAAAAATACATTAACTTTGCTGATTTAGGCAGCTTTGGCGGATCTAGGTTTGATGTTGGGAATTAAATCTGAAGTCAGTGGAACTTTTAAGTCCAAAAGTGTTGTGTGTAATACTTACATCAGGTAGCAGAACGGCTAGTCACTCAGCTGCTGAATTCCTCTATGTAATGATAAGTCTATGGGCATTTGATACATTCTTATATTTAAAATATCTCCTCAGGCTATTAACATTTTTAATTTCTTTTTTCAGTGTTCTCTTAAAGAATGCATCTTTTTTTCTTTCTTGTCAAAATATTTCTAAAATTTATGCTGAATTTAATATTTTATGTTTTAAAAACTGACGAGCTGGAAGTAAAATTTTAACACTTCATATAAAATTATGCATAGATTTTAGAAATATTTTGAAAAGTAAGAAAAAAAGATGCATTCTTTAAGAGAACACTGAAAAAAGAAGTTAAAAATATTAACTTCCCGAGGAGCTATTTTGAATATAAAAATGTATCAAACGCTTATAAATTTGACATTACGGAGGGAAATTTGGCTGCTGAGTGACCAGCCGCCTTATGCGCTTCTTCAACAGAATTATCCACCCATCCTGTTTCTTGAAAGAAATCTTCAGCCAAACCTGTCTTGAAAATTTCCCATAGCCATCTTGGATTTTCACGATAGCCAAAAATGATAATTTGTAAAAAAAGCGTTCTCATGACTTCAGGCATCTTTGATATAGCATATTCTCGCAGACTTTCAATTTATTCTTGGTCATCGTAAATAATCACCACGAACTAAACAAATATATTGCTTATATGTTACAGATGTAATGCCATCGAATGTTAACATATTTTCGAAGCTTGTTGCATTCTTAACATGGTGCAGCGACAGTTGTAAGTGGTAGAGTTCCTATTGGGAGATGAAATTTACATTACTTATCCGCAAAACGGCGATTTCTCTGAATCCATTTGCAAGATTTTCCAATCCACCCATATGCACCAATAATAGCTGATTCTGGCGAAAGGTAATTAGCAAGCTCAAGTCGAAAAGAAAATCTATGTTTTGCTTTTTTTAGTCAGGTAAGATGCTGATGACTTGTTTAATTCTAGAACCACAGAATAGCTAAATGTTCCTTTGGTGTAAAACAGTGGATACGAGAATGATTCTATCGGTTTATCAATATTATATAAATAAATGATATTTTTTCCACTTTGATTACCAATATTTCGTTATCTGAAAAACTTTGATCGGCGTTGAATGTAAGCATAGCGGATACATCATTGGTCATAGGGACATTTAATCTTCTGTAATCGGCATTTTCTTCCATTGTAAACAGAAGTTTGACACATGGAGCATTTATTCATTCTGTTTTAGCACATAGGTTTTTCTCTTCTTCAACTTGTCGCAATATCATAAATGATTGTGCAAATATATTTTGAGATCGAATAATATGCTGTGAAAGTTTCATTGAATTTCGTATGATTTCATGGTTGAGAGAACGTTAGAGTCTTTCGTTAACAGCCGCTTCTGAACTTAAAAACTCATCTGACCGTATTGCGGCCGGCGTTTCGAATTCACTTTCGTTGTTTTGTGTTGGAGGAGCTGCCATATTCATCTTATGATAGACTTGTCACCGGCGACAAAGCTGTGAATATCATGGCTGTTAATTATTTGATCATTATGTACTATAGATGAAGTCAAAGCAAAAAATGAGTTTAAATTTCAAATTTTTTCGTGAAAATTTTCAGCAAATGGATGGTTTTTTAAAATGACTCATACCAATTCATTTGGAAATATGGGGAATTCAAGCTTAATCCATCCATGCAAGCACCAGTCTCCAAATGAATTCTGGTTAATTTGATTAGACACGCGTTCTTCCGGAAAAGGAATTGCTTTGCAATGAATACATTCAATGTGAAAAGAACCCAGTTTTTGATAGGTTGCCTCTCTGTTAACTACGAACATCCATATTCGCATTTGGTTCTTTGCTAAAACTTGGAGAAATTTGATGTTATGGCGTCTTTGTTAGGGTTTATTTCATCTGAAAAAACCCTATTTGTCTTTGTCCTCTGTCTGCCAGTCCGTCACAGAATCCATACACAAAAATTGTAATCAGTCAGAAACTTCAAATTTTATGTACTTACAGCTGAATATCTTGTGTCACAAGGCAAATCATAAAATTTTGAAAAAGTCTATTAATTTTATCCAATCAATTTTATAAATATAACTCGTTCATTTTTGCGATTTAAATTTTAACAGAGAATTTAACGTTTTAACTTAATTTCAACGTTTTTCGTTTTGACATGTTAGCTTGGAGGTAAATCATCTCGCCAATGAAAAGAACGTTCTTAGTTCCAAAACCGGTGCTGGAACTTGAAAATTTCATACTAAGATGGATTTAATTGAAAGAAATTTCATATTTTTTCAAATGTAATGGTTTATATACGTACATTTTTTTTCACTGATATTCATAATATTTTTAGAATTCAAATTTATTTTCATTTTAAAAACCATTGCACTTTATTAATGATTCAGCATTTTAAATTTCGCTTAAACATTTTTTTTTTAATTTAAAATTCTCTTACATATTCTTATTATGAAATTTTTTATAATTTTGGATTTTCAAAATTTTATAATTTTGGGTTTTATTTAAATATTTTAATTTAAACATTTTTAATTTGATTAAAATAAAAAATCCTTTTATAATTATTTTAAAATTAAATTCATTGATGCATGTTTGTATTAATTTAATAATTATAAATCAAAAATTTGGATTTATTATTTCAAGATTAAGTTATTTTGAAAGAAAATTTAAACGAAAACCCTTTGTGCGATCTGCGATCACACTTTCCCACTCATTTTTCTAAAACTCGATTATGTCTCTTAGCCATTTTATTTGTTATATCCTGATTGGAACAATGCTGTATTTCAATTCGTCTTCGTTTTTGTCGTTTTCGATTAGTTTTCCAGTTGTCGAGCAAAACATTCATGTAACCGATTCCGTTACATGAATTTTTGCTGTTTCTGTTCATGAATTCCAGTTTCGATAAAATGTTTAGTAATTTTGCAGATTTTTTCTTACAGTGTAATGAACGAACTTAGTATGTAGACTTAAACTTTACTCCAGTATTGTAAATTTTCTTTAATTTTAATTGTTCAGTTATTGAAATGATGTACAATTCTTATAAAAGATAATTAACTTTTTATTGTAAGTTGCACTAAGACAATCATTAATACTACAATGAAAAGGAAAGGTAAAACTCGCGTATTTTTCGTAATCACTAACTTTACAGTCAAAGAAAGGGGAGGGGTGTAGAAAATACGCGAAAATATGATCCTATAGTATATGCATATACTGTAGTTTATATATATATAAAACTCCTATACTGCGTGAGCCAGAATTTTACTTCTGCACAATCATAAATTACTAATTATCTTAATGCATTTATTATGTTGTGTCAGTACATTAAATTGTATGAAATCAAATTTTCGGCATTGCCTATCTCTCCTAAGGATATTTTTTTAAACTAATCAACATTTTTTACACAGAAACTTTAATTTACAAAAAATTTGCAGCAGTCTTTCTTTGTAAACTTGCAAAATTTCAGCAAGTTCAACATGACAAGACTAAAAGTTTATAACAGACTGCAGCAGGATAATGTAAACGCAGAAGTCACCACACTTTGAACTTACAGCTAACTTGTCATGCTAGTTAACTTCCTGCTGTATCAAATTTATCGCAAATTAACGGCAACGAAGTAGAAAATTTAGTTATGTTATTACGAAAGTACTGCAAATTCTTTGCAAGCTAGTAGATAATTTAGTTTTATTTTGTCAAAAATACAGCAAATATAGAACAAAGTAGTAAACTTGTGATGCCATACTATCTGTTTACAACTGACACACTATAAATGTAATCCCTTCTATTAAAATAGCAAATAAATCCTTTGTGGACAAATGTTTAAAGATAGAAAACCAACGATTATAAATGCACAAATAAAGTATGAGAAAGTAGCAAATAGCTATTTCGAATCTACTAACGAGATTCTTCATCAGTGCAAAACTCAGCGAGCTAAAAAATAGCAAAACTGAACAAAGAGACAGAGAGACGCAGACTTAATTATCTAAAAGCTATTCCTGTTGATCGTGGTTATTCTCCTAATAGTATAGATTCAATTCATAGAAAATTGACAAAATCCACCCAATCTGAAAGAAAAAACTCCAATGCTTTGGTTGTTTTGCCTTTTTTCCCCAAAATCAGTTAGCAAGTTGCTAAAATTTTAAAAAGGTTCGATTTCAATGGTTTTTTTTCACCTGTTAATAAAATTGCTTTTTCAAATCTTAAGAACCCCATTGATGGCTTAGATAACTGGGGTATTTACCAAATTTCTTGCCAATGTGGTCTTTCTTATATTGGTCAGACTAAACGTGCTCTCGGATTTCGTTTAATGGAACATAAAAGGTATGTCAAAAATCAAGAGCTTAAACGTTCCTCTATTGCTCAACATTGTTGGTCTTCACAACATACGTTTAACTTTTCTTCAGCCACCATCATCCATAAATGTCCTTCCATTCTTGATCTTGATTTTTGGGAAGCTTATCACATCATAAAAAAATTCTCACTCCTTAGTCAATGACTTATCTAGTACTCCTTATTTTCCAAGTATTTGGAAATCTTTAATTTAATACTATTTTTTCACTCGCTTTTTAGTTTTTGTTTTGCTTGTTCTCCGATAGTTGCCGCTACTTGTCCACCGAGTTGTTTTGACTGCTTTCTTCTCATTGGTTGCTTTTAGGCTGGATTGTTCCCATTGCGGGTATATAAGCCTGCGTCTCTCTGTATCTTTGTTCAGTTTTGCTATTTTTAGCTCGCTGAGTTTTGCACTGATGAAGAATCTCGCTAGTAGATTCGAAATAACTATTTGCTACTTTCTCATACTTTATTTGTGCATTTATAATAGTTGGTTTTCTATCTTTAATCCCTTCTAGTCTTTTGATGCACACGTGCCGTCAGGAAGTGAATGCAACCTTTTTACCACTATAATCAGATAAAAATGATATTCGTACTTTTGAATTACAGTCTTAATTTTTTCATTTGATAAGTGAAGTTTTTATAAAAAGTTGTGCCAACTGAATAAAATTTGTGTAAGGTATGTAGTTCTGAAAATTGTCTATTCTCTGAACAGAGGGCTTTTCTGCTGTCGTCACTTTCGTGAATTAAAGACAGTTTTGAATCAATATCATAACAAATTACTCATGCAAGTGGGTGATAGTCTGCCTTGCGAGAGATTCGCTGTCAAGTCAAATTTGTCAAAGCAAGGTAATATCAGAAAAAAAACTTGCTGCTAATGTGCATGCTATCTGGGTTCACGCAAATAATACTTCAAAGAATTTTTTTATTATTATTATTACTGGAAATAATTTCTGCTAGTAATTGATATAAAATTACATCGCGGATTTAGTGAAATAGATTATATTTCTAAGAATTTTAATTATGTACAAATAATAAAATAGGGTTGATTTAAAAACTACAATATTTACTTTATGTTTGAATTTAAAAAAACCAAAAGTTTTAATTTTTAAACACCCTAAAAAATTTTACTATTCATACAATTCAGTATATAAATTTTATATGAAACTGTTTTAATGTGAATTAAAATTCAGAATGTACTAAAATAATTTTTACAACTTTATCACGCTATAAAATCTGAAAAAGAAAAGAAAATCAAGTTTTAATGCTTGTGTACGAAATATCAATATAAAGAAAGTCGTAATATAAAGTTTTTCTGTAAACAAATGTTTTTTTAAGAAAGCAATGATTTGTAAATTAGTAACCAAAAGAGGAATTTACAGCATTGCGTGGAAAAACACTGGATAGCGAACGTACTTCTATTTCATCACATCTCACATCCTAGATGTTTCTACGCGATGGTGAAATAGTTCTCATCTCATTCAATCCATGTACGAGTTATCAGTGCTGTTCTTTGAACTTTTTATCCTTGTAAAAAAGTATCCTTATACCTCCTTATATATATTGCTGTATGAATATCATATATGTAGAGGTAAATTAGCCTCAGAAACCACAAGACTTCGACTGACAATGCATGTGCATAGTTTCAATAGCTGAGCAGAGTTCAAAAGCCCATCCCAGAAAAATATTTGCAAGCTAAGTGCAATAAGAAATGTGTGAGAGCTGGAAGATTTTGCAGGGAGAGAGGGCCTTGATCTGCGGTGCAGAGCAGATGGGTTTTCTGCACGCCCGTGTTTTTAACGGAACGAGATTCCGTTTCAGAACCGTGTGAAAGGAATCGATTGATACCCATATTAACTTTTTAATCAGTTATTATGTCCTTTTTATTTTATACTGTATTTAGTCCAGAATTGTGTATTTATGTGTAATAGTCATCTAAACAAGAAACTTATTTTTAATTAAATATTCACTCAGTGAAATATTGGAACTGTGATTTATTTCTAACACCCGTTTTTCATCCGCCCCACTTCTACAAATTTTGGGGGCTCATAGCCGGGATGGACCGCACGGAGAAAGCTGATTTCACGGAGTTTTCACGCTGTTTTCACGGAGCTGCTTCAACTGTTCAAGAAGAAAAACAGTGCTGTTGCGGTGCCATAAGAAAAAACAACTCGTAGTGCGTTTTTTTTTACGAGTTGTAAAGTTAACGAGTGCGCGAGTGCAACGAATTTGTGGTTTTTTTGTGTGCAACGAATGGTTTATGCTGTTCAAGAACCCTCGCTGTGATTTTTTTTTTGCGAGGCGATTTTTACGCGTGTGAAATATTTTCGAAGCCAGTGATATAGGCTAAAGTCTCTAAATAAGTTTTCCAAGCCCAGTGTATTTTTTTAGGGCTTATATTTTTTAATATATACAGATATGTATTGAGATATTGATCAATCTATATCGAGTGTTTTCATAATTATCATATCTATATTGTTTGAAGTTATTAATATATTTTGTATTATTTTTTGTATGTCAGAACAGAGGATATCCACAATGAAGTAAGTGGTTTTTCCCCATAAATGGTAATTAAATATAAAACTTATAGCATCTTGCTTTTATTTTAAACATTAAAGAATTTTGTTTTGTAATGTAAGTTTATGAATAGAAAATAATTTTGCTTATATATATATAATATTTTTATAAGATATTTTAGTATATTTGATAGAGTTTTTGTAGGAATAATGGCATATTTGGTAAGGGCAAAGAAAATAGACTTATTGTCAGTGTTAAATGAATTGGGGCTGAGTGCTGAGGAAAGCTCGACAAAAGTTCAGTTAGCCGACATAATAACCAAATCGGACGGTTATAATGAAGACTTAGTCAAAAACTTATTAGACGGTCTCGTTAGCGAACGGTTGGAACAAGAAAAAAATAAAGAAATCGAGGAAAACGAAAAAAAAGCATATGAATTAAAAAAATTAGAGCTAGAACTCAGTGCAAAAAATAGAGCTGAAATGTCGACGTTTAACGCCGGAATGAAAACTCCTGATGTTTTAAAATTAATCGCGAGATATGATACCAATGAAGAAATAAGTATATATCTCACGTTGTTCGAAAGACAAATAAAACGATTAGGGGTAGAAAAGGAGAATTGGGTGACTTATTTGCTAGGTCTGTTACCATTAGAAATAGTTAACTTAATAGGTCACGAAAATGAGGAACTCTCGAATGATTATGATTATGTTAAACAGTTATTATTGAAAAGATTCAAGCTTAGTGCGGAACAGTTTCGACAGAAATTCTTTGGCCACAGAAAAGAAAGTTCAGCGTCGGGGCGCGATTACTCATTTGAACTTACGAAATTTTTAGAACAATGGTTGATAGGTCTGAACATTTCGTCTTTTGAAGATTTAAAAAACCTTCTAGTTATTGACCAAATAAGGAAAAAATTACCATTGGAAGTAAGGGATCATTTTATTGATGACTTGCCTAAGTTTACAAAGGTCTCAGATTTTATAAGTAAACTTGATGATTATGAGGCGGCCCGTAATATCGTTAAGAAGAATTCGGAAGTAAAAAATAGCGATAGTAAAAGGCGTTTTTCGCAGAACATGGAAAACAAAAGTTTTCACCGGAACAACAATTTTTCCCAAAACAACAAGAACGGAGTAAGGAATAATTATAACCCTTTCAAAACTAAATGTTTTTATTGCAATGAATTTGTCTCTCATAAATCGAATCAGTGTCCTCGCACAATGGAGGGAAATAAAAGTAATCACTACGGTTTAAATAACACGAAAGCGGTGAACGCCATGAGTAATAAATTTTGTCCGTCTGATAAAATTGTTAAAAGTATTGAAATTAAAGGGAAACGCGTAAATTGTTTTGTTGATAGCGGATCGGATGTGACAATGATAAACAATGAACTTTATAGAATTTTGGGAAGGCCTAATTTAAGTAAGAATGATGTGAAATTGACAGGTATTAGTGGTGATGGAGTAATTCCTTCAGGTTTTTTCAATACTAATATAAAAATTGATGATGTTAGTGTAAATTGCGATGGGTACGTTTTGCAGGATTTAAAATATGAAATGCTTCTCGGAAATAACTGTTTGAATGAATTAAATTTCGAAATATCAAACATTGGCTTAAAAGTAACAGGTAAGCGGAACGATGAAAAAAGTTACAGTGTAAATGTTGTTACAAAGATGCCCTTAGAAATTCCAGAGATAGGCGCGGTCAAAGATGTTAAAAACATTCTCACGGTTAAATCTGACTTGCGGTTAGATGTTGAAGAGGTTCCCAGGCCCGACCCAGACTTGCGGTTGAATTCTTCAAACACACCCATGACTGAAAATTCTTTAGCTGATTCTCATGAACCCGAATCTGTTTGCTTAGCAGAAATGGCTAATGCGGTTAATGTAAATGAAATCGATATGACGCATATTGCCGACTGCGGTTTAAGGGAAGAATTAATTAATTTGATTACGAATTATAAGCATGAGAAAACGAAACGTGTTGACTTGAAAGTTAAGATAGTGTTAAGCGATGACATACCAGTAGTACAAAGGCCAAGGCGATTAGCGATTGCTGAACAAGAATTTGTTGATACACAAATAGGAGATTGGCTTGATAAGGGTATTATAAGAGAAAGTTGTTCAAATTATGCTGCGCCAGTTGTTTTAGCGAAAAAGAAAAATGGAGATTACCGGTTATGCGTAGATTATAGAAAACTTAACAAAAAGATAATTAGAGATAATTATCCCCTTCCAGTGATTGACGATATTTTAGATGAGATTGGACAGAGTAAAGTGTTCAGTACATTAGATTTGAAAAATGGATTTTTTCACGTAGAGGTTGATGAGGATAGTAAAAAGTTTACTTCGTTTGTTACGAATAATCAACAATTCGAGTATAATGTAATGCCATTCGGTTTAAATGTCGCTCCACAATTTTTCCAACGTTACATATATGCATGCCTTAAAGAATTAATAAGAGATAAAACGATTTCCGTGTACTTAGACGATATAATCGTCCCTGCGCAGACTGAAGAAGAGGCGCTTTCTAAATTGAAACGTGTGTTTCAGGTAGCATCAGAGTATGGCCTCGAGTTTAATTTTCCTAAATGTCAGTTTTTGAAGAGAAAAATCGAATTCTTAGGATACGTAATTGAGAATGGAACAATTCGACCTTCCGAAACACATGTTATAGCTGTTACAAAATTTCCTGAACCAAAAGATAAAAAGCAACTCCAGAGTTTTTTGGGACTTACCGGATATTTCAGGAAGTATATCGCCGATTATGCTAGAATTGCTAGACCTTTGAGTGATCTTTTAAAAATGGAAAATGAATTCAATTTCGGGCCAAGTCAAAAAGAAGCTTTCCAAATTTTAAAAGATAAACTGTCTAGTAAACCAGTATTACACATATTTAGAAAGGGGGCGGAAACGGAATTACATACGGATGCGAGTAGTTTAGGTTTTGGAGCAATCTTGTTACAAAAAGATGATTACGGAAATTTACATCCAGTTCATTTCACGAGCAAGAAAACAACGCCCGCTCAAACGAAATATAGTAGTTATGAGCTCAAAGCACTTGCTGTCATCGAAGCGTTAAAGAAATTTCGAACTTATTTGTTAGGAAATAAATTTAAAATAATAACCGATTGTTCTGCTTTTCAAAAAACCTTAGAGAAAAAAGATCTTACACCTAAAGTTGCGGGGTGGGCATTATTTCTTCAAGAATTTGACTACCAAATTGTTCACAGAGCCGGAAATCAAATGAAACATGTCGATGCATTGAGTCGTAACACGGTTTTAACTTTAACGCGTTCACAGGATGAACTTACTGCAAAATTGACTAAAGCGCAAAACGAAGATGATTACATTCAAAATATGAAAACATTAGTTGAAAAAAACGGAAGTAATGATTATTTTGTTAGGCGAAATATTGTGTATAAATATGAAAACGGTAGAGAATTAATTATGGTGCCAGAAATCATGCAAAGGGAAATTATTCGTGAAATTCACAATAAGGGACATTATGCTGTTGCTAAAACTGAAGCGATCGTGAAACAGGATTATTATATCCCTAACCTTCGAAAACAGATCGAAAGCGTGATAGGAAATTGTGTTGAGTGCATACTATGTAACAGGAAACAAGGTAAAGGAGAAGGATTGCTAAATCCCATCCCTAAACAAGATTCGCCACTTCAAACTTACCATATCGATCATTTAGGTCCGCTACCTTCGACAAACAAAAATTATAATTTTATTTTCTCTGTAGTGGACGCTTTCACAAAATTTGTGTGGTTTTATCCTGTCAAAACAACATCCGCTAAGGAGGTGATTTTGAAATTAAAAATTCAACAAGCCGTATTTGGAAATCCAGAACGCATAATTAATGATCGTGGAGCCGCTTTTACTTCAAATGAATTTAAGGAGTATCTCGAAGATGAAAAGATAGAACACGTCTTAATTACGACAGGTATACCGGGGGGAAACGGCCAAGTAGAGCGATCACAGAAAATACTCATAAATATCCTAAGTAAATTATCCATCGATGATCCGACGAAATGGTATAAATATGTGCCAACCGTACAACGAATAATGAACAGTACGATTTCGCGTAGCACTCAGTATACCCCTTTTGAGTTATTAACAGGAGTAAAATTAAGGGATAAGGAGGATTTAAATATTAAACGAATTATTGATGAGGAACATGAAAACGCGTTCATGGAAGAAAGACTTAACAATAGAAATATTGCTAAGCAAAACATTCTAAAAATCCAGGAAGAAAATAGTAAAAGTTTTAATCGTAAGCGGAAAAAAGCAACGTGTTATAAAATTGGTGATCTAGTTGCCATAAAAAGAACCCAATTTGGGGTCGGCATGAAATTACGAATTAAATATTTTGGTCCTTACAAAGTGATCAAAATCAAAAGCAATGACAGATACGATGTCGAAAAAGTGGGCTTCCAAGAGGGTCCAAGAGTGACATCGACTGCAGCTGACTGCATGAAACCATGGGTTTCTACACCCTAAAATATGATGTTTTTCAAGTATTTCTTTTATGTGTTTTTTGTTGTTGTTTATTTGTTTATGTATCGCCATATAGTGTTTTATGACTCCAAGTACATCCGTTTAACGTTATTTTTTTAGACATTATTTTATGCAAGAAAAAAAAACTGAACTGTGACTGAAGAAAAAAAAAACTTTTAATAGTTTATGAACACTTGGACTAGCACCAGACTTTTTATTATTATTATTAGTTTTTCAGTGATTTAATATGGAATTTTAGTGTGTGTTTTGTGATTCCACTATTTTTATGAAAGTCGTATGGAGTCTGATCTGGAGCTTATAGTTGGTATTAAGCTCTGTGAGGGCACAGATAGGTCAGGATGGACGAGATGTAGAGGTAAATTAGCCTCAGAAACCACAAGACTTCGACTGACAATGCATGTGCATAGTTTCAATAGCTGAGCAGAGTTCAAAAGCCCATCCCAGAAAAATATTTGCAAGCTAAGTGCAATAAGAAATGTGTGAGAGCTGGAAGATTTTGCAGGGAGAGAGGGCCTTGATCTGCGGTGCAGAGCAGATGGGTTTTCTGCACGCCCGTGTTTTTAACGGAACGAGATTCCGATTCAGAACCGTGTGAAAGGGATCGATTGATACCCATATTAACTTTTTAATCAGTTATTATGTCCTTTTTACTTTATACTGTATTTAGTCCAGAATTGTGTATTTATGTGTAATAGTCATCTAACCAAGAAACTTATTTTTAATTAAATATTCACTCAGTGAAATATTGGAACTGTGATTTATTTCTAACACCCGTTTTTCATCCGCCCCACTTCTACATATATATTTTTTTTAATATAAATGCATTAAATTTAACAAATGAAGAAAAGTGTTTTATTAATTTTCACTGCATAATTATTTAAAACACATTAATTTTTAAATCATACAGAAATGTATTCCCTTTTACTGTATTTATATTCAAAGGTACTGTAATAGGAAGTTTCAAATAGAGTTTTATATTTGACAAACTTTATTGTTAAAAATAATGAAATATGTGAAGGTCATTTGTTGTGAAAAAAAATAAATAGAAGAAACCCAAAACTAAATTTGAATTATATGCTCATATTAAACATTGATTTTAAATATAAAAATGAAAAAGAATTTCCTTTAAATCAACTCCCTTTTATAACAAAAGCAGCACAAAACTTAAATAATAAAATAATAATTTTCTAATGACTTTCCATAATTATCTTTTAATAAGCAAATACATTTTTATCTATCAAAGCGCAAATTTTCCTCAAAATATTTCAGTTATTTCCCCAGAAATGTCCAATCGATGAAAGAGAAATTAAAGCTACTTCGATCATCATTTTTCTAATAATAAAAAAGGTGTCTGATGTAAGCCTGGCAGTGTCTGATTAAACATATTCGAACGTAATTTATTTCATTCCTAGTTAAATGGCTCGCAACGAGAGAAGAACACGTCGATTGCTGAGAAAAGGGTGTGGAATGAAGCAGCATGAAAGGAATAAACTGCTGACAACTCAAAAATTCGAGAGGTTCGTTAGTTGCGTTGGATCGCGATAATGCACGATTTTTGCCAACATTTTTAAGCTATTGTAGTGTCAGGATTTACCCACGCACAAAGCTCCCTCTAAGACAGTGGTTATTTCTAGACACTATTATCTAAAAGCGAAAGTAACTTTTCACATTCTTATGAAAAGATCTGAGATTTTATACGGAATACACTTAATTTAACAGCTTTGGATTAAACGGATGTTTCGATCAAGGGAAATTTTATGATCATTTTGACTAAACAAGAACTGGATTTCACATTTAACGTACAAATAACCGGCCATTTGTCCAGTACCAAACAAAAATATTTCGACAAGAAATTTCTTTCTAAAGTAAATAAAATAAAAATCACGCAGATATAATTTAAATAAAAATGTTAAATAGATGTAAATAAAAATTCTGGTATGAAATATTTTTATGAAATTAAAATAAAATCCCTGGTATTTAGTTTTAAACAATCAGGACTCCCAAATAGTCTGTCAACTGTATACTGTTAAATATTTGAAGCTTTTGCTGCATCGTCACTCAACCGCGTTTATAGAATATCTGTATTTTGACCAATGAGAATGCTTCATTATACAGTGAAGTAATCATTTTCTAAAAAAGCGATGTAGTAACGATGCAGCAAAAGTTTCAAATTTTTAATAGTGTACGCCAATATTTTCGTAAAAATTTTTTCTTTTTAGAATTTTTTTTTTTTTTTTTTTTTGAAAATTATGAAGGAACCAGCTTTGGAGGTTAATTTCTTGAAATTTTTAAGAAAATTTCATAGTACGTTTAAAAACGTACTATGAAATTTTCTTAAAAATATATATTGGCATTCAGTTCGTGGACCATTTGGGAGCCCTAAACAATATATATTTTTAGGATAAATATATTGAAATTTGATATAGTATTTCCCTAGACTGATTCAGAAAATTTCGTTTGAATTCTCAATGTGATTTAAAGAAAAATTATCCATTAAGGCATTGTTAGAAGTAAATCAGTATTTATTATATTGGGCTCTTATAAATATGCTAATCGTACATTCATCAGAAATACTTCCAATCAAATGCCTGTATTGGATACATAGTGGTTTTACATTGGAATTATTTCCATCGAAATGTTACTATTGCAGAAATATTGGCAACAAAATGGCGAAATATTTCCTGTCAATATTGGGAAAGTATTGGCAAAATAAAAACACGCTAATGTTTGTGTAATATTTCATGCAAATATTACCAATACTGATCCAGTTATAGCAACTATAAACAGTACTTGACCAATAAATTTTGCTGCTGAAAATTTATCACAAAAAGTATTGCGTGATTATTTATTATTACATTCGTGTTGTAAAATACTGTTAGTAATATGTATATATATAGACAGATAGAAAGATAGATATACATATATGATAGATAATAAATAATAACTAGGATTTATGGGAAATAACAGTCTAATGAATATAGATTATATAAGATAAATACAATATTTACACTTTAATATTAAGGAGGACTTGGGGGGATATAGCGGATATTAGCCAATGCTAAGGCCGTTATTGTCAAAAATTTCGAACAGGACATCCTTTATGTCCCTAAAGTTAAAGCAAATATCTACTCTCTCATCTCAAATTGTTCCAAGGCCAGATTTGTTAAGTTATACATCAGACCACTTGTTGAGTTGGGGCTCTAAATCATCAGATTTCCCATGGGAACCACCGATGCATTCTGTTTTTAGCATTAGTGTGTTTTGAGAAGTCCATCAAATAAGCTTTTTTTTAAATATTAGCCGACTAAAAAAAAACACTAAATACAATTAAACAATTCTTTAAATTTATCTAATGACAAAACGTTATCCAATAAGCACACATCAGATATCAGGTACCGGCATAAAAACGGTTAAATTCAATATATATAATTTAATATCCACCAAACATGGATTTTAGAGAGAATATTTTTTACAAGAGATAAATTTACATATTTATGATTTAATTTATGAATATATACATGTAAAAAGTAATGAATTACATTTTGAAGTCGGTACCAAACAATCATTATATATATAAAATCCCTCCGTGTATAACGATTCCGGGGTCAACCCATCCACGAGAAAAACACTTATTGTGACCAATGACAAATTCCATTGTGAAAAGTTATCTCCGATTTTAAAGGCTATCAATTTTTTGTCCAATGCAAACGTTCCAGAGTCGAAATGGAGCGTTCTCATTTGTCAGATTTACAGTTTGAGCTGTAAATGACGTCACTACATTTTACTGTGCTTTGAAATATTTTCCCTATTTCAAACACAATATTCACACTGTTAAAAATTTGACTCATTTGCTGCAGCATCACTCCACCGCTTTTATAGAGACCGACTACTTTGCTATGTTATGGAGCATTCTCATTGGTCATAAAAGAGACATTCTATAAAAGCTGTGGAGTGAAACTGAAGTAAATGGGTCAAATTTTTAGCAGTACACTGTTAAAAATTTGACGCTTTTGCTGCATCATCACTCCCCAGCTTTTATAGAATACACTGTAAGTAACACACACAAAGTAACCGTTTTCTATAAAAGCGTTGGAGTGATGTTGCAGCAACTGTTAAAAATTTGACCCATTTGCTGCAGCATCACTCCACCGCTTTTATATAAAGCGGTTACTTTACTGTGATATGGATCATTCTCATTGGTCATAAAAGAGATATTCTATAAAAATTGTGGAGTGACGCTGCAACAAATAAGTCAAATTTTTAACAGTGTAATATGGTAAAGTAATCATTTTCTGTAAAAGCTGTGTAATGACGATGCAGCAAAACAGACAAAATTTTAATAGAGTTTAATTAAAACTTTTTATTTAAGAAAAACGAAGGTGCGTTTTAAATACAATATTGTTAGAATTTTTATATTCGTGTTGCTTTATTTATTTATTTATTCATTTTATTTATTTATTTTTTACAGCCGTGAATGACTTCATTGTCACATAACGAATCATGATTGTTTACTCTTTATTGTTGACATTTGTTTTCGATCTTATAAAGTATTTTCTTTTTAGTATTAGCTAATGGTATAAATAGTTAATTCACAAATGTTTTAAAATAGCATTATTAGTGCATGTTTTGCATTATTAATGCATGTTAATTTGCATGTTATTTGTGAAATAATTACTGTAATTTTGTGAGTGAAATTCATTAGCTGCATATTCTATGCCATTATTTTACCCATTCAATTAATAATTTGGCTACCCTCTAATATTCGTCTGAAAATGGCCAAAATGGGAAAATTTTTTATACATTTTGGATATTTTTATTATTTCCTCTCAGTATTTTAAAATAGTTTTTGGCTGTAGTTTCACAATGTATTCTTTTATAATTGATATTTTACCTTAGTTTATTCTTTTAAAATTTATGCATTTACCATTTGTTCATTACAATCCCTCCCCATCCACCAGATAGTTTTGTTATAATTTTAAATACAGATTTCTATTGAATTTTTACATTTTCCCCTCATGTTCAATCTTTGTATTTTTCAAAATTGTTTAAGCCTAAAGTGGCTATGATTGACCAAAGTTGTTGTAATGTGTTATCATCCTTTTAAAAATGGAAACACGTCATTTTGACGGGCTATCTTCTAGTTATTGATATTGATCATCACAATTTCCGTTATGATACTAGGCACAATATATTCACAATTTTTATTATATTTAAGGCAGTTTCTCTTTAGTTATTCATACATAATACTCAATTATGTGTACTGACATATGGTGTCTCTTTGCATTGCATTGGCTAATTGATGTACTTTCCTGGGCTTTGATATATTAAATTTTCCGGTCAATTTCCTATTTCATTTTAAACTATTCGAGAGCAACTTACAATGTCGGTTAGTATCGTTGTGGATCTTTAGGATAATCGGATTTTAGAATGTGTTAACTCGTTTAGATAAGATCTCGCTCTTCGAATAGTTACCAAATTCATGGAGCTTTAAAGTCCACATCGATTCTTACGGACTTCGGAAATGGATAGGGAAAAGCTGACAATCCATCAAGTAAAACGACTTTATGCACCACAGAGCGGCAAAGTGGTTGTTTACATACATAAGCACAGCAAAATGACTCCATATATCAATGCATACTAAAGTGTTTTTCTAGTATAGTCAAAATTGTCCACCCTTCAGTCAGGAAAAGCACAAAGAAATATTTTATAAAAAATCGCGCTCTTCTTCATCAGAAAAACAGTACAATTTAGGCATGGGAAAGGAAAGGTGATGATTGTAAGAGGAATCAGAAACTGATAACCTAAACTTAGCTGCCTCTATGTGAGAGTGACAACATTCGTTTCTCACACACTTCTTCGACAGATGTTTTTGTCCAAAACTATAGCAATGCTAAACATTTTCTATTCCATATCTTAATGATAATTGGCTGAAAGAATTCGATTGTACGTGTGTCAGAAGTTATCAAGTTTGACGATAATGGCCGACTCAATAAGATGCTTAGTGACTCGCTTTTGTCCAGAATCGTTTCACTCAAACACTATATCCCATGTATAGTCATTTGCATATCGAGGAATCATACCTGAACAAATTTTAAAATCATTCTGATATCTAATCCGGTAACCAAATCTGAAACTAACGACATTGTCGCTACACATGGCAATGCGCATTATTGCACGTTGACTTATGGAGATACATTTTTCATACGGAACAACACGTATAATAGTGGATTTTTATCTTTTTGGCAACTACTTCCGATGTCGATTGGTATCGATGTGGGTTTCCGGTTTGTTGGATGTGAGAACTTGTCCAGTTAAGATTTAGCACTTTGGAATGATCTCGCACTTTGGAAATTTACTACATCCAACAAACCTTAAGGTCTACATTCAAATCTTCGAACATCGAAAAAAGGCGTCGGAAAGCTGAAAATCCGTCGGTAAAGTGTCCGACAGAGTCCGAAATCAGAGTGCGTCAAAGTGCTTCAATGAGTTAATGCAAAGCAAAGTATTTCCATATGTTGATACATATTAAAATACCCTCTTTTCAGTCGTAAAAACTAATAATTAAGGTGTTACAAAAACGCACATGATTTAATAAATATCTCCAGTCATCTAATTCATCAATAATGTCATCGGAAATGAGTTCTAGTTCTTATATGTTGAGCTTGAATCTGATAACAGGAGTTTAACTGCCTCAATATGAGAGTGGCAACATTCTACTCTGTTAAAAATTTGAAACTTTTTTTTGCATCATCACTCCACCGTTTTTATAAAATATATCTCTTTTTACCAATGAGAATGTTCCGTAATACATTGAATTAATCCTTTTTTATAAAATTGGTGATGTGATGATGCAGTAAAAGTTTAAAATTTTTAACAGTGTATGTTCAGACTGTGATTTGACAGACACGGTTTTCCAAAATACACAAAATGTAGGAATTTTCTATTCCGAAACTTGACGATAGTCGTCTGAACGAGTACTATTATACGATTGCAAGAAGTTAACTAGCTTCAATTTAATGGCAAGCTCATCAAAATATTTCGCCATTTTCTTTTCTCTGCACTCGTCTTAACCTATCAAATATCCCAGTATATTACTACATTTTGATATCGAGGAATTCCGTCAGAAGAAAATCTGAAAATATTCCGATATTTAATTCTATATGTGAGCCTGGAATCTCAAGACAGTGTCAATACACATTACAATGCACTTTATTTTCTTTGTGCATACGGCAGAGAAAGGACCCTGATAATATAAGGGTACTTTAAAGGTGGATTTTCAGTTTCTTGACACCTATTCCCGATGTCGGTAAGCATCGATGCAGATTTTCCATTTTGGTGTATATGAAAATTGATCCAGTTAAGATTTCCCACTTTGAGAAAAACTCGCATCTCTGCAACTGTGGCTATGATTCATATTTTTCCACTATTTAGCGAAAGGAGATTGATCAATCAGAAGGGCTTCCATAGCCGAGTGGTTAAGACGCCTCTCTGCTATGCTGGAGGTTGTAGGTTCGATTCCCGCTGGCTCCATTGCACATACACTTTGTGTGATTGTATTTGTCTTGTGATGTAAATTTCCTTGTGCTATCTTGTCCTTGTATATTGACGATGACTTATAAGCAGGCTTTCATATCGAGTACACAAGTCAGATGTATTTTGTTCAAATAAATAAATCAATCAGAAGTCTGTATTTTGCAAACTTTTCACTGTTTGATGTAAACTGTGAAAAGTTCGCAAAAATGCAGGCTTCTAATTGGTCAATATCATTTCCCTAACAGCAAAAGAGAACTTGGGTGGGATCTAGTAGATTTTGCACTATTAGCGAAAACAGACTGGCTAATTAGAAGCCTACATTTTTTGTGAAGTTGTCGTTGCTTAAAGTAAATTTTCTTATTGGTCAGTGTCGTTTCGCAACAGCACAAAATCTATGTGAATCCAGTCCAGTCAAAATTTCGCAAGATCATCTGTCTGCGTAAGAGTAACAGCATGAAAAATGAATGCTTCTAACTTAACGACTGCTTGAAAAAAAATCTGAATTTTAATTTTTTTTATTTTTAAAAAGTTCTAATCAATGGGTGGGCCATTGTCATTGGTCAAAATAGAGATCTATATAAAAGGTGGAGTGATTATGCAGCTACATCTGCAGATTTCTAACAGTATAAATTTTCATATTGATCAATCTCCTTTCGCTAAGAGCACAAAATCTAGCCTCCCTAACGGGTAGTAGCATACGTCTCAGTATTTGCCAACCAACCAACCAACCAACCAAGAACAAAATCTATCTGGATCCCGATCGTTGTTCAGTGAAAATTTTGCACTTTGAAATAAAAAGATCCAGATCGGTATAAAAGTAATAGCCGGAAAAATGAACGCTTCTAATTGGACGACTGCTTCAAAAAGAATTTGAATTTTTAATGTTTTAATTTTTTTTAAAGTTCTAATCACCAGAATTTGGTAAAATTGAAATAGGACCACACGGGCATCTTACACTTTCAAACAAAAAATGAATTATCAAAATTGGTTCATATTTAGGGAAGTTATGAGTGAACAAGAAATGCATACAAGTCGAATTCATAACCTCCGTCTTGAAGTCGGTTAAAAATTAGAACTCATTCTTGGTCATTCGACTAAGAACGACCTCATTTCCCTTCAGTCATTTCACTTCGTCTAGTTATACTTGCGTCAGATTTTTAAGGGAAAACAAATAGTGTTACCTTGTTTATCCCAGCTAATTTTGATCGGTAGTACCTCGGATATCGGAAACCTCGATTGATTGAAATTGAATATGAAAACTCGCCATTCTAGTGAATTTAACATCTCTTAGAATATAACGTTTTTCAAGTGATAAATACAAACATAATCAAAAGTGTGTTTCGCAGCTCAACAAATAAAAGCAATTTCCAAAGATTCCGTTAACAGGAGTTTATTACGCTGTTAATATTTTTGTAAAACCTTACACATAACACATCCTGAGAACAATTAAATCCAGTTCCGGCCCGATTCGACTATATAGAAAAAAAATTAAGGCTGATCTCGGTTCGGCATTAACGGCTAGAAACGTGTGAAAATATAAAAATAAATAAATTAAAATCCCAACAAGGAATCGAAAACAAAACCTCTCATTATGTAAGCTCGCACGCTACCACAGCGCTACGGATATACAACGTGAATTTATACTAATAAGTATTTAAAATGTATGCTGAACGCTACCCCCCCCCCCAATTTCTCAAATACTAAGGCCCATTTGAAAACAACCCTTTAACCAGAATAATTATTGGTGTGATCCTTACAATGTACTGTGAAATCATCAAAATCTGTATGTACCAAGTTTGGTGGTCTCCTTGTGCAGAAAAATTGTTTATAAATCATGTTCTAATTAACAGAACAAACAAACAAACAACAACAAAACGCTTATAAATCTCTTAAATAATCACGTCAGGTAGCTTCATGTTTTTATCTTATAATCCCTTGCGGCGCGGTGGTATATCTATGAAACCACTTAATTTTAATTCCCAAACTCCACATTGGCACCGGAATTTTGGTAAAAAAAATTTTGGTTTATTGAATGTGTGAAACATGGCTTTTTCTTATTTAGAAATAAAGTTGTTTCCAAATTCCGATGTCAGTAATTAATTTCAACACTTAAGCAATGAATTATCTCTGCGCCGCAAAGGGTTAAAAAGGAATCTGAAAATGCGTCAAAAAATTCCGCATAGAAGAAATTCACATGATCCTGATAAAACAAGCTCTTATATAGAAATGAAATTAAAAACTTGGCAAAAGCTGCAAGATAAAATTATTAAACTGGATTTATCTCTATTTTATTGATCATATTGGTATTTAACTTCGAAATCTATCTGCGCCTGTAGACCGAACGGCAGGGACATTTTTAAATATTTAAATCATAAAATTCGGAACCGTTTCGTTTAATTGCAGAATTTGTAATATTTTTTTATCTGATTAACAACGTGGTTAAACATGGCTACGTACAATACTTAAAAGAAAAAAAGAAAGAAAAAGATAAAAACGAAGGAAAAGGAAAATAAAAATGGCTGCTAATCAGACGTTTGAAGTATCGTCATGAAAAATACACTGTTAAAAATCTTGTCCTAGTTTGAACCAAATTTTGGTGCTCAATGGCTGCCACTGTAAGATGGTGAAATCTTGAACCAATATCTGGGGCTCCTGTTAAAGCATAGTTCCAATAGTTGGAACGAGATTGAAGTAGTAAACTCCAAATGCTGGTATAAGATTTCATCATCTTATGGTGACAGCTACAGTGCACAAAGTTCGGTTCATGGCAGAATAAAATTTTTAACAGTATAGTAGAAGGAAAATAGAGAGGATAGGCTTTCCCCCAATTGCGCTTAGCCCCGAAATTAATGCTCGGTTCGTAGCTCTAGTGCTCCCGTTCTGCAAATCACATAACCTGTTGTCTGCTAGTAACTGGTTTACTCGAAGTTTCGACATCGAAACAGGATGTAGGAGGCGTCATATTTTCCGTTCTTCATTCATGAGCAGCCAGAAACGGCAGCCATACTAGGAAGGACTTTAGGGTCAAAGTGGAAGCATAGTCCTTGTTAGGTGCGTTCGTAATTATATAAATACGTAGCACCTATAGTCGTCGTTCAGTCCGTAAGACTATCCGTCTGTTTGCCCACATATAACAGAGAAAAATTAACCAACCGAATGCTTTGAAATTTTAAATACATTTCTATTGCAAAATTTTATCAAGTCATTTCAGATTTTATGAAAATTGGATGTATAGTTTAAATACAAAGATGGTATAAAGTTTTCCGTTGAATTACAGCCAATGGGAAAATTTTTCAAGTGCATTTTAATGGTGTTACAGCCTTTAAAACAGATTGAAATTTATATTATGCATTTACTGAAGCGTTTACTGAAACATACTAAAATATACACACTGTTACAATATGCTGTGCAAAAAATGTTTATTATGTTTTCATTTACAGGGCTACACAAAAGAATTTCGTTACATAATGGTATAGGGTGAAACTTTGTTTTCGGAGTATTTGAATCATCTCAAATTATTTCACATATAATGAAACTGATAAACGATACTGAGGTTTACTATGAGTTGATTTCTCTTTCATAGAAAGTCCATAGCATTTACACCGAAAAGATTTCGGATACTATACTGCAACCGATTTACTGTATATTAGATGATTGTTAGAAATGCAGTTTTAATTGTGATATGAATTTTTAGGTTTAACTATTTTTTTAATGTTGCGTTGTGTGCATAAATGCTGTAGATCATATACAGGGTAACACAACAGAAAGAGCACAGGTTACCGTATATGAACGAAAGTAACTTAGAGGTGGTTTTAAAATAAAGTCTGCTTTTTACGCTAAAATACATTTAGTAAATCAACATATGTTTATAGATTGTAAAAAATATATATATACACAGAGCTACGCAAAGAATTAGATACATAGCTGTGTATGGAAGATAATTTCTGGAATTATGATTTCACTAGGTTTAAGCGTGTTTTTGTCTCAATTAAAATTTAGGTAAATAGTGAAAAATAAGTATGTAACGATAGTAGGCAAAATACAGGGCTGTACAAAAGAATCATAATATGTTACGTCTTTTGTGTATAAATTTCTGAAAGTCAAGTTTTAACCTATTAGTCGTTTTAACATTTTACAATATAGTAGGTAATGTTAAAAAGTTCAGTTTGTCTGCAACTTGTCTGTAACTCTAACTTGCATTAATATAGTTGGATTGTTCTGTAATTGATATATATTATTGAAATTTACTGTACTATGATCGGTTTTAAAAATAAAGTACGTAACGTTCATAGTTTATTTAAAATGCCTCTCAAAAATATTCCATTACATTATAGTCTGTGGAAAATGTCGTATTTATATAAATATCTTGCACTTATAGTCGTCACCTGGTCTGTTCGTCTGTCCAATCTACTAAATAAATGGTTTTAAATTTCATTTATGTAATTATTGGAGAATTTTTTGAGTCTTTTCAAATTTTATGAAAATCGGATAAGAAGTTAAGGGGGCCCGGGGCCCAAAAAAAATTTTTTTTTGCTATTGAAGGTAGGAATTTGAAATTTCTTTTGGAAATCAGGCATGTACTGAGTACACCAAAACACATCATAAAAATTTTCTAAAATTTAAAAAAAATTTAAATAAAAAAATTTTTTTTTTTAAAGTGGGGTAGTTTAAAATTGATATAACTCAAAATATTACTGATGGAATTTCAAATTTTTTTCACCTAATTAAACAGAATTATATTTCTTTTAATTTGTCTTCGGCGTTTAAAAAAATAATTATTTAAAAAAAAATAAAAATTTTTATAGTGAAAATTAACATTTTTTCAATGTAATTTTTTTTTAAATTTTCATATTTTAAAAAATATTCATTTTTTTAAAATTTGCCGAAGACAAATTAAAGTAAAATGTTTGAAAATATCACGTTTGAAATTTCAAATCTCTATCTTCATTGGTTTTTGAGTTATATCAATTTGAAGATGACAAATCGTCAAAAAACACATCATGGAGAAAAATGCGTTTAAAGGTGAAAAGAAAGAATTACTGTTTATAAAATGTTCAAATACCTCTCAGAAGCTTTCAGATGCATGACTGATTTATTATCTCACTTTACACTTTTGATTTAATAGAATTTTAGCAAATTTACATTTATTTTTAAAGCATTTGAAAGCCTCTGTGGACGTAATACTTTTTGGAGATGACAAGCCGTCAGTGAAGAATAAACAAAGTTTTTCCATATTCTTTCACAATTTGCATAGACAAAGTACTACAATATTTGAAAATATTATGTTTATGCTTTAAATTCTCTATAATTATTAGTTTTTAGTTGTTATATCAATTTTAACCCTTAAAATACAGAAAAAAAAAAAAAAAAAAAGAAAAAAAAACATGAATAATAAACAATGTTTACAAAAAGTGCATATACCTGCTAGAAGTATCCAGGTGCATAACTAACACCTTGTTTTACTTTGTATTTTTGATTTATTTTAATTTTAGCAAGTTCTACTTTTTTTCTGTAGTTTTTAAATGCTTCTGTAGATTTAAATAATGCTTTTCTCACATGTCGAGTTCTTATGCGCTTCAGTGCAATTAACGAAGTATTAGCAGGTGATAGAAAGAATGTTTGCAGTGCGTTTACAGATGATACCCTAACACCATGATTAAAATCAGATATGCCTCTAGCTGCAGCAATATCTACTCGCATTTTTGATGCATTAGAAACTTTGGGGCAACGTCCCCAAATCACATTGTGCAAAGATTCATTACGGTTTTGTGTTTGACCTTTTGTACACTTTTCTAATAAAGCGTCTGAAGCTAATCTTTGGAAAATCGGCATCATTTTAGCTACAACATCTTCTCGTAGAGGTGTTCTAATAGAAATTTTATGAGCAGGAGGCTTTTGATTTAGAAAAATTGCACGATTATAGAAACACCATGAATCTTCTGCTAGAGGACACTTTGAGTGTTTTGGTTTTTTATCGGTTGAGCTACAGTGCTGCAAAATTGCATATATATCTTTTTTCATATCGGAAATATTTCCCCTATTACGTATTATTGCATTTCTATAGTATCGAGTAACTTTTTTAATTGTTGCTTCTGAAAGGCTTCCATGTTTTTTTCCTCCGAGTGTAACACCTCTCGATTTTTCCGTCTCTACAAGTTTCCGTAATGCAGTCCCCATTCTTTTTCCAACATGATTGATGCACTCTGTTTTTGTTAGAATAGTTTCCTCGCCGTAAACTTTTAAAGCTTGAAGATCATGAAATGCTTTTGCATCTCCATCTGAAACGATTTCTGTATAACGAAAACCAAGATTCTCTGAACGACGCCACAATCTCACTGCCATTTCGCTTTCCATTCCACCAGATGTTCCTTCATAGTTTTTATCACAATATGGAGCATGACCTTCGTACCATGCCATAAATTCTGCAGAATCTTTTCCAAGAGCATTTGCAGTTTGTGTGCAGTTATAGCAGATTTTTGATAACACTTCGTAATCTATCACAAATCCAGTTAGAACGTCTATTATGCAACCAACCGAATAGTTTGAAGTATGTCCTCTCTTATGCCAGCTTGCATCGTAACTCACTGCAATATCTGCAACAGCTTCACTCGAAACAAAGTGAGATTGTTTTACTTTAGTGCGAACATTTTCTAAGAGCTCACATGTACTCTTTACACATGAAGAATGAACCAGTTTTAAATGTCGTGTAAAAACTTTCGAATCCATGCAATTCAAATTCATATTGTATGAAAACTTTTCCAATGCTGCATGACCTTTACCGATTTCTGTTATTGCAACTACAGCTCTTCGATTAATATCGAAAGCATTTTCTTTATCTGATACTTTATTTGAGGTGCTATTTGTAAATCTAAATCTACAATTGTTACAAATAACTTTAATGTTTTGTGCAAACCCATTAGGTTTACTAAATTCAACTTCTAAAGATGATTCTGAGCATTCTTTACAACTAACATTTGATATAATAGATTGTAAAACAGTTTGTTTTATAATGATATAATTTTCTTCTTGGGCTTCAATATAGTTTTTTTTTTGTAGGCGATGGCACTTTTCTCTCATCTAACCTCTTTACTACAGTCATTGCAGGTTCTGCATTAAAACAAACTGATTTATTTCTCTTTTTTTGCATAGCTTCAGATTTCTGAGCAGTAGATTTTCGTTTTCTACCCATTGCTATAAATATTGTTTTAAATTTTCTAAGAAATGAATAAAAATGTTCAATTTTATGAAAACATATGAAAGTTTGCTTCTGTAATCAACACATAAACAATGTCATTATTTCAGGCATAATTTCAGTTATCAAAGTCTTATATTCATTCCATATTTACAATATATTTCTCCTATAATTTCTAGGAATATATTGACATATTTATAAAATTAAAACATCTGCATTTTAAAATAATTTAAAAAACAAACACGATAAGATGGAAGTCACCAGAGTCAGCGTAATAAAAGTTACCATGAGGAAGTTAACATTAGCAATTTGCTTCCTTTTTTGGCGTTGATTCAGTCTTTATAATAAACTATTTTTACTTATTATCTTATGCTACAAATATATTTCTTAACATCCAATATAAATCATTTAAAAATCTTGACAATATTCCAATTAATTTCCGTCCAAACAACACATAAAAAATGAAAAGCATGCGGAACCGCGGAACAGAAAATATTGTTTACATTTCTCCCTCCTTTACATCTCATAGAAGTAGAAGTAGAAGTTTATGTGAATGAATGAATCAATGAATGAATCAAGATAAATAATTTAAAATTTGATTCATAAAATAAATAAATTTAATTTTAAAATGCTTGTTTACATTTTACGGATTATTTGTTTACGAAACCAAAGAAGCTCCATAGCAACCGCGCAGGCGCTATGGCGATAAACCACATCCATCGCAGTGAATCAGCTGAATTTGCAAAACAGTACTTAACAAAAACTACTATATCTTCGGTTCTAATTAAGATAGAAACATAATTCAAACGGCATTTTATGCAGAAATAACCAGAGAATTTTTTAATAAAATAAAAAAAAATCAAAAATTTGAAGATTTTTGGGCCCTGGACCCCCTTAAAAAGGTAACAATAAAATCTTTATTCATTCTGCTAAATCTTATCATAAGTATTCAAATCAATGATATCCCGTAATAGGTAATAATTCTAGATTTGCCATATTGATTGCGTATTATTTAAGATAAAATCGTATTTTTTTTTTCGTATTACTGAATTTAAGACATATAATCGTATCATATTTTGTATTCCTACGTTTTTGCACAAGATTTTAAAACGATTCTTTCAAAATCTGAATATTTATAAAAATAGTCATTGTACGAATGTATCCCATTTGCCACTTTTGACGAGCAGTTTCCAACTTGTTCTTCTTTTACTATTCTACCTTCACGACTTTCAAAAGAGTGTTTGAATAAAATGCATCATTAATACAACAACAAAACTTAAGACATTTTAAAACGCAGTTATAGATATTTCTATTTAAAATGTTTTAAATATTTTAACGTTTACTGGTTGTATTTCACTGGTTGTAATAGCGATGGATGAAATATTGTTGCACTACTGTGCTTCAATTTAATTAGGGTAACTAATATTGGTTTGCTGCAAGATCTATATTACAGTGCTGAAAAAACGTTTAGGACCAACACTGTAAAGCACTTACTTTAATGGAAAATTAATATCATTACAAAATTATAGACATAAATTTGTGGATGTTTTGTCATTTGTTTTAAGTTAAAATGATATGTTTTGAAAAATAAGCAAAAAATTAATTTTCACAGAACACAACTTGATAAAAAAAAGTTTAGGACCAATATATGAAATATTTGTATAATTAGGAATACATGTAATTTATATATTCTTTTTAGTACCTTGTTTGCTTCCTTTTTACAAGGATTACTTTCAAATGATGCTTTGGAAAAGATTTGGCTAATAGATTTCTGTATGTGGAAACGGTTATTTGATTCCATGATTCCAAAATGGCTGCTTTTAATTAAACAATCGAATCAAACTGCTATCCAATAGCATAAACTTGACGAACCAAGGTTCCCCATAAATTTTTTATTGAATTTAGATCAGGACTTTTAGCTAGAGTGTCCAAAGTTTTAATGCTGTTCGCAGATAACCAATCTGAAGTTGGCACGGACTTGTGAATATAAGAGTTGTCTTGAGACAGCACTAAATTCTGATCCTTAAGTTCATCTTTAAGAGGAAAAAAATATTACCAAGAATATCTTGATAGTCAAAGAAGTTCATTTTTGTCTTGATAAAAGCGAAACTTGTTTTTCCTTTCACATCAAAGCCGGCCCAAACCATTACTTATCACCTTGTACACGTCTTGAAAGTAGATGCGGCTCATTTCATAAATTATGCCAGTAACATCATAAATCAGTCAGCTTATCAAGGTTAAACTTTTTTTAATCAGTAAAAACCAGTTTTCGCCGTAGATTGCATTTTAATATATTGGATGAGGCGAATTTTAGCCTTGCATCAATGTGATGTTTTTTAACTTTGGCTTAGCTTCAGAACATTTTAGCACATTTCTAACCGTTCTCTACATTACTGAGAGTTTTAGCCCTCCAAGCGTCTTGCAAAAGGGTAAAATTGTAATGTTGTTTTCTCTGCATTTTGTTTTAAATGCTAAGAAAATATGATTTTTTCAACATTATAAAAAAATTTAATTACAAACATGAATGTAATCCTTGAAAGTATTCATCATTCTAAAATGCATTAAAAATTCATTAAATCCATAGAGTTATATTAGCTTAAATATTACTTATATTGCAGTGAAACCTGGAGCTCAGTGTACGGAATATTACGTTCCAGAAGCTTAGAGGGTTAAAAGAGATTTTATAGTAGAAGAATAGCCACAATCTTCAACAGATATTCTAATTATGTTCTGTTTACACCCGACTGAGAGTTTTGATGGCCGTACGCTTCTTTTGCTTTTTCTATAAGTCACTGGATTAGCAAGAAAATTGTGCACAACAGTTTTAGATTTATTTGTTTTTAGGGCAATTTTTCTTCACACAGCCCGCAATTGAAAAAGACCGTGATTTTGCCCTTTTCTTCTTTTGTCAATGTTTTCCCACGACCCATAAGGAAAGAACATGTTTACAAACAAACACTTCCGTCAACAAATCCGCCACTATTTTTTTGTCGTTACTATCATTATATGATTCATCTAGACGACGTAGGCCAATCATATCATATACCTATCGAACGCAGACCAATCAAATCGCTCTAACTCATGTGCGCATTAGGAGTCGTAAAGAACTGACAGGTGTTTCTTGCTTATCCACAGTTTTTCGATCCACAATAAAGTCATCTGCACTTTCCTTATCCTCAAAGCAGCAACGACATATCCCAAAACGTCAAATCTAGTGACTACTAACCTCTAAGTATCATCGCAGATCAGTCCCGCATAAAATATTGCCTTCATGTCGTCATATCATTATGGTAGATTTAGAAGAAGCTACTAGTTCTAAACTTATTTCCACTTAATAATGTTACATAATTTTAACACTGGCTGATAAAAATACATTTTTAAATTTACAATTGAATTTGCTCGAGATATTATATCAGATATAAGTGTCTAAATTCGAGATATATACCTCTTTTCGAAATTTTACTCTAAACAACAAAATTAGCATGTGGTCTTTAATTTTTTTCTAGTGCTCTATAAGCTATAGATAATGTGCATGTTTGTCAACAAACTGGCTTTTTGCTTGACAACTCAACTTGCTGTGGACAAAAATTCGAATAAAAGTACATGAAAAAATTCTAAACTAAACGTAATTTTCACGTAACCATAATAAATTGTATTGTATTATATGTAGTATTTAATATGTTATAAATTACTAACTGTGCGAGAATTATAATTTTCTGACCACATCAAGTTGAGAAGAGTATCTTTTTTTCGGGTGTGTGACGTCATAAGCCCATTATCTATTTCACAATCGATTTATCTTTGTAAGAAATAAAATTTGTAAGAAATTGCTAAGCAAGAGATTAATGAAAAAAAGAATACCCAGAAAACTTTAATAAAAACAAACAAAAGAAACACATCGGAAAACGTAGAGACAGAAGAGAGAGGGTAGAAAGCAGAATTGCATTAAAAATTGTCACTTTTAAAGTCCTTTATTTCAAGTTATAATACACTTAGATTGTGATCAATGACCTGAAAACAACCCAAAAGCTAATAACTGCATGATAAAATGAACACAACACTACTGCCGTGCTTTATTAGTACTTTCAATAATGTTTTAAAAACTTTGTGAGTTCTATTAGCAATTTCAATAGCATTTTAAGAATAATAGAGTCATGTAAAGTAGCCATCTAAAACAGCCTTTAAAAAGTGACACTTTGTGATTTTAAAGCAGCGTTTCCCAACCTCTCATTGGCCATACTCCATCAAAGCAACTGTCAGATCACGATTGCCTCTATCTTTTTTTCCCACACACAAATTCTGTAACAGATTGCTCTTATCACTTTAAAATGGAGTCTGTTGACCTAAAGGTAGCGTAAAAACTATTCATTTCTCATTTTTTTTAACTTATAAAATGAAGAATTTTTTGTCATTGTGTTTTTAACATGCTTCTATAAATGCGGCGATACATCTTCAATTTTATGCCCAAAAGAATCTTGTTGTGCTTTTCGAGCGTACCTAAATATTTAATAAAAGTTTTATATTGGCTGCATTTTTATCTTCACAAAATGTTGGAGAGACTCTCATTTAGCATTAAAATTAAAAATAAAGAATGTACAATTTTTTCTATGAATAACAAAATACACAAGAAGCATTAAAATTTATAAAGATTATAGTACCACGTTTAGATATAAGGTACCCTGGGGTAATAACGCCAGGCGGGGTAATAACGCCAAGTGCTTATATTTTGCATATTTATGAAATAATCAGGTAAATGACACCCATGTGCTCTGCGCAGAAGGGTTTTGTGTCATATAAATCGCAAAAAACAGCTTCAAGTTAATTTGTTTCATTTTTAGGTCTTATTGTTTTTACAAACAACTAAAATTAACGCTTGATCTAAAATTTGCGAGATACGTTTTGCATATGTGGTGACTAACTTTTTATCCGAAAATACTTTGTTGATTACATAAATTTGTAGTGCATTTCATGTACTTTTAAAATGTTGTTGAAGATTTTGGATATCTTCTCGAGATAATTTGTAATTTAAAATGTACTGCGCAATAACTATACCGGGGTAATAACGCCAATCCTTAACATTAATACCCCGGTTGATTGCCTACAGTGGCCGAGCTACATCCTAAATACTGATTCAAATAAACACAGTTAAAACTGTGCAATGTTTCTCATATTTCTATTTAAACGGTCCTTTTTAAGCAAAAAGAAACTCACTGTCTGATATTCATTTGCCTCATTCCCCCCTCCCACACCACACCTTTATATTTCTTACACTTTCACAAAAATTGAACATTTTCAATATCTTAGAATGCAATTTGTCAATTTCTAAGTTTGTAGAGTTTGTATTTTTAGAATTGGGCTATCTACATGCAATTATTCCATCTTATTTCATAGTTTTGTTTGCATGGCGTTATTACCCATATAGGTGGGTAATAACGCCAAATAGCATGGGTCAAGAAAAAACGCCATTACATTTTATGAATACATATCTGTTAAATTATTTTATTTTATATAGATAGTCAATGAGTTGCTGTATCAGATCCTATATTTGTTTGAAAAATACAATCTAAAACTAAGCCGTGAAAATTGGTAGAACCTTAACGTGGCGTTATTACCCCAGGGTACCTTATTCCAAATAGTTTATTAATAGTTTCACTGAGAGAAAAAATCTAACAGGCTCCGTTTTGGAAAAGCCTTTTCTTCTTCATTTTGTCTTTTCTAAAACGAATAGATTCATTCTGAGAATGAAAAATTTTAATTTAATACAGATAATAGCAGAAAATACGGATAGTAGTGGAAAGATTTTAAATTGTTTTTGAGGTGTTCCTTATTCAAAACGGAATAAAATTAAACCTGAAAAATAGGCTATGCTTATTTTCAGAAATAGAGCGTTTAACTTCAGATGTGAAACGTTCCTAGAATATTTTACAATGCTCAAGACAGTAAAATTTAGATATTCTTTTAAATAATTTTGTGCATAAAAGTTTTTTCGTGCTGCATACAGCAGAGCAAATACGTATTTAAAGCTCATTTCATAAATAATCGAAAAAGTTGGAAAAAAATGTAAATTAGATAATAAACCAGAAAAATTAGGAATAAATTATGTATATACATAGAAAATTGATAGGAAATAATAAAAAAAAAAGATGTGAATAATGAAATGAGATTTCATCATCCTGCAATATCTATGGTCGGAAATGTAATTTAAAATTTAGTTTGGCATGATAGAGAAAAATCAAGGCGCGTGTGTAACTCGAAAAATATTCTCTTCTTTGCATGTTGAAGTCACATCAGAAAAATTTGTGCATTTAAACTTTTAAAATAAATTTTAAATTTACCATGGAGTTTAACGTTGGAAAAAGCTTTCTTCGAGAAATTGCAAGCGCTGTCGTTTCTTTACTTTTGAATTTTACTATGTACAACATTATAGCTATATTATAACGGACAAATATATCCACGCATAGCGCTGACTTCATTTGCGAATGGCAACAATTGACGATTAAATTTCAATTTTGAAATTTTCGTTATTGAAATTTTTTAATTTTCCAAACATTACACATTTTCGAATTTTTTACCTTTGTACAAGATAGGAAATCTTCTTTCAAATGCAATTTGATTAGAAGCTGTATCTCATTTGACTCACTTATTACGGCTATACAATTTTCAAGCTTTTTTTAATCTCCATTGTTTATCTCCGTTAAGAAATAATAAAAAACAATTCACACACGAATCTATAAATATTGTTCCCAATAACTTTTCATAACGAAATAAGAGCTGCATTTATATGTAAATATAAAAATGATTTAAAAAAAAAAACATAAAATTAACATGTAATAAAACAATTTAAATTTTTGCTCTGACAAATAGAATAAAATTGCTGTCTGGAGTTTGTTGTCTATTTAAAAAGCATATTATACATGAAAAAATTATTAGACTTTTGAATAAAAAAAGTTAATAGAAAGGTTTTCACCTTTACCCTGGAACCCTGGATTCGATGTACTACTTGATAAAAAAAGTCAAGACAATGAGATTTTATATCTATAGAAACCATGGTTGAAATTCAAGTGAAATCATGTTAATAAAAAAAATATGCGATAATATCGGTAAAAAATATTGATAATTTGCTTTTAGTATGTTTCTGCTTTAAAAATATTAATATTGAAGACAGTTATTAGAACGAATCAGAAAAATTCAGAATAAGTTTATTTTAGTAATAATAAGTAATGTTCACACAGTAAATATAAGTTTTGAGGTTTTATGTAATTTTATTTTGTTACCGTTATGAGAAATATCTTCAGAGAGATTTCTTCGAAAGGAAAGCTTTGATTTTTCATTTTCACAATAGGTATTTAAAATAAACCTAGGTAAAAGTATAAATTGAAAAAGCAATAGTTTCCAATAGAATGGCTATTCTGTTTTTCATTGGGATATGTTGACGATTATAATGTATGGGTTCTATTTTCTTTTGTGTTTCACGTCGATTGTACAAAAGGATGTTTTCGTTCACTTAGTTTTAAAATTATCTGATTTTTTATGCTATATTCCATACATTAATGACTGATAAGTGTTTATATGCATATATAGATAAATAAGTAACGCACGCTACTATTAAAATTAATTGATTTTTTTACCCTCTACCATGTGCCATATTTGGCACATACCTAAAAACATTATAATTTTCATTTTTTACCATGATTTTTTCTAATGTGATATCTGTACATGATAAGGAACAATCCAAAGAATGGAATAACACTTATTTGGTCAATGTGAAAATTTGAAATTGAGTTTTTTTCTATTTATACCATTATTAGACCAATATATAAATTTGAAATAGTTTATTGAGCGAAATAGAAAAAATCGTGCATTAAAGGTTAATTATCAATAAATAACAATTGTAATTAAATTATAAAAATGCAAAGCATATATTAAAAGAAAGAAAGTATGCTGGCTATCCAAGAATTTAGAATAATACTTAGCGTTACCGTAAATTGCGAAAAAGTTGATGCTTCACAGAGCAGTTTACAAAAGTGTATAATGTCAATAAAAGGACTAATTTGAGTAAAACTATAGTCCGTTTAATCTTCGATCCCATACTCATATCAAATTTATAAATTTAAATAACAGATACAAAAACAAAAAAGCGTTAATAAAATAAATATAATATTTTATAAAATATATATTTAAACAGAATAAGGGAACCATTTTACAGAATTAAATTAAATTAATTAATTTAATCCAATATTTCATAATTTCAAGAAATATTTAATTAATAAAATAGCTGTACTGTACGAACAAAAGTTGCATTGTAAATTACAGTGCAGAAAAAAGCGAGAAAGAGAATGATAACAAAAATATAAATAAGTCAAGTAAACTTATCTGCTGTAGAATCTTTTATTAAAAAGAAAAAAAAATCACTTTCTTCTTTTGTCGTCCAAAATATAAAAATATGTTCTTTTCTAGATAAAAGAAGATACACACGCACAAGCAGCATTAAAAAAATATTGTTTCTTTATCCATAGAGGGAAAAAAAGCCTTATCTAAGAAGCACTTTTAAATTATATTTAAAAATTTAAGAAACCAATGTGATTTTTTTCCAAACCGTTAAAAATACTATTTTATATAATAACATAGAAAATATCTTACTTACAATCTTACTATGGAAACTATAAAGAAGGAAATTTTTGAAGAATCCCTTTTTACAAGAATTCTTAAGCCGTTTCTTAACTACATCTTTTTATGGATATTCCATAAAGGGCGATTCATAAATATAAAAAAAAGTAGGCTATTTCCTTAAATATTTCTCCTAGACCTATACTTCCAATAGCAAAGATTAAAAGAAAAAAAAAGGTGACATAAATTGCAACTCTATGAGGGTCTGTTTGAAAAAAAAAAAAAAAAATACAAAAATTAAATTTTTATACGGCTCTCGTAGGGGTAAAAATTCCAAATGGGAAAACTTTACTTATCCATTCCTGAATGATACACAAAAAAAAAAAAAAAAAAAAAAAATGCATCTTCATATCTGTAAAACTCACAGAGTTATAGCAGCTTAAATGATTCATCAGATTTTAAGGCATTAGACACAAATTGAAGTGTGCGCAATTCAAGAAAAAAATGCTACTTTAACAGCTCTAGGAAACATGTAAAAAATATATCGATTAAATTAGAATTTTATTTTGTTTGTTTATTTTTTTGTGATGGTTAGCCGAATAATTTGCAAAAAAATCACATCCTAAAATTTCTCATAAATTTTATAAAAATTTCAAAATGATTAGTAATGTTTTAAATGGGATAATTTAAAATCATTTTAACTAGACACATTATTCATTGCATTAAAATTTCTTTTCATTTAATTAAAGAGGAAAACATAACTTTAGTTTTGATTCAGTTTTTTTTTTCAATATTAATTTAAAAAAATTAAAAATATTTATTTGAATAAGTGGGTAAGTGTGATCGCGGATCGCACAAAGAGTTTCATTTAATATTTCTTTCAAAACAACTTATCCTTTAATTAATAAATCCAAATTGTTAATTTATAATTATTAAATTCTTACATCGATGGTGTCACCAATAAATTTAATTAAAAAATAATTATAAAAGGAAAGTATTTATTTTAATCAAATTAAAAAGTTTCAAATCAATTTAAAAAAAAAAATCCAAAATTTCACATTTTTTGAAAATCCGAAATTAAAAAAAAAATAGCAGAGATATAAATAAAGTTTTAAATTTCTCAAAACGGAAAAAATTGTTTGAACGAAATTAAAAATATTGAATCATTAATAAATCACACTAATTTTTAAAATTGCAGGAAAATTGAATCCGAAAACTATTATGAATGTCAGTGATAAAAAAAAATAATACAAATCCTTAAATTGGCAAAAAATACGAAATTTATTTTAATTAAATTAAACTTAGCATGAAAATTTCAAGTTCCAGCATCATGGATCGAACTAACAACTTTCTATTTACTAGCGAAACGCTTTAACTTCACCTAGACCTAAAAAATGCCGACCCAGTGGCGTGGATGGTAGCGGCAGCTGGTCCCTGTTCGAGTCCAGCTAGCGGCATGGGTGTCTGTGTTGTCCCTGTGATAATGTATATACTGGATATTCTGTAATAAAGTGTTCTGTATGGTTTCTTGTGATCATTGGAGGTTATGCCGGCGAATAGCTGTAACGCCTACCTCAATGAAAATAAATAAAATAAAATAAATAAACCTAAAAAAAAGAGAAAATTAGGCCTCCGAAACAATACTTTTTTCAACGTTCCTGATGTATTTGCTATTCAGAGATTTTAGATATTTAAATGATAAAGAATATAGATATGTTCATTTTTTATAAAAAAGATAGAATTGATATTAAATAGATATAATTGTGGATTACTTTCATAATTTCATCAAATCATGAATTAATTTTATTCATAGTGGGTTGGGTAGTGCTGTGTTTTGAAATATTTCGGCTTGGTTTAGAATACGTTAGGCTTCAGGTTGACTTAAAATGAAATTTTCAGGTTGCGATCAGACACAATGAGACCTATGCAGGACTCTATACAAAAGTTTTCATTTAAACCGTGTGTTTATGTTGAATTTTAATATTTTCACACATATTTGGTATCTGTTTTTAAAATGTCATAAAGTTTGATGTTTACTTTTCCGAACTATTGTGAATGATAATTTCGATATTTTCAGCCATGTTGCAAATGCATTTTAAAACTATTATTGACTGTGTTGTTCTGTTTATAAAGAACTAACTTTTGCCCTGGCGGTGGCGTTTTTAGTTTACCCCCCCCCCCCTTATTTCTCCCACCACCACTACCACTAATAAAAATATTTCCTTACTTTACATATAAAGATAAATTTTTAAATGTACAGCAATGAATTATGGGAGATAATATTAAGTTAGAATAGCTATTGAAAGTTAAACAGTTTAATTTAGGTAATAATTTATTTACAGCTATATTTGACTAATTATTTTTAGTTTTGTTCCATTTAAACTCCACAACATGTTAGGAAATGAAAAAGCCAACAAACTCACATTTATGTTCAATTCTATTGATGAGCCGAAGAATTCTGAAATTTTGTTGCAATAATATTTTTATTGTAAGACATAAAATTTTCTTAATAGCTTATATTATATCCTGTAGTTAGTTTTTTGCGAGTGTAAAAAGAAAATTGTGTCTGTTTTCAATTAACTTATCTTAAATGTTACTAAAGAGAAATAATAAAAGGGATTTTTAACATTGGTTATTATGTTTTTATGTTAAGTGCAATGTGTTTTAAATTCAAGTTCATATTAGATCTGTGAATACTTATATTACTAATAAGTTTACTGTTTTGAAAATATCGTATTAAAAAATATAGGATATACACAGTAGTGGGATTAAAACACATTAAAAACTGGTTCCCTATCCCAGGAATTCCAACGTATTTTTATACCTTCCACCCCTCCAAAAAATGAGGAGGGACATTCTTTTACTGAAAAAGATTTGTAGAGAGGGCATTTATCCTTTAAAAGGAGGCTAAAAAAGGATAATATTGTAAAAATACTGTACCCATCAATTTTCCTAATTATACTAGCAAATTTTTAATTACTCTCTACTACATTTGCATAATACATATAAATTATCCGGTCATTAATGACCAGACACTTTCGATTTTAGATATTTTGTCAAATATTTAAAAATATACTTGTCAGATTCTTGTGGAATTTCAGCAATAAAAATAATATGTTTGACCTCGTATTTATCAACGTCGACTTGATAAAGAGAACAATTAGGGGCCCAACAAATTACTGCTATTTGGAGGAGAGAAATTATTATAGCATATAAAAAATAATGAAACGATGATTTATGCACTAGCAATGCCCAAGAGGTCTCTGTCATCTTAATCCAAACAATTTTAAAAAAATGAGAATTAGCTATGCTTTAGAAATCAGAAGGGGAATGAGATTTTTATTTGCATAAAAATAAAACAAAATGAATTCGGCAACAGGAATCTACTGCTTAATTTGTAATCACAATGTAAACTTTGATATGCATTATGATAACTAGAATACCAAAACAACAACTTGCTTTTGAAATCAAATGAACATGTAATAATGATTTTTCTTATTTTCACACGTTTGCAAACAAAAATTATTCTGTTTAATTACTGAAGCGATATAGAAATGATATATATTCCTTTTAAAATTGATTCTTTAACCTGTTTCAAAGCATTTCCTTTACTAAACTAATTTATAACAGCACAAAACATCGCTTTTTTTTTGTAGTTTTTAATATTTACAATTTTATAATTTCTGACAATAAAGTGTTTACATCGAAAAGAACTATCAGATGATGTTCGTATCGACATATTGTCATACAGCATCATTGGAGATTCATGGGATACAGCTTTTTAGCACTTTTTAAAGCATTACACGGATAGCCAATTTCTACGCTATATTTTCTTGGCGCTGTACTAGAATATAATACACGACTACCAGAGCATTCAACTGGATATAGTCTGCCCCAAAAAGATGTATATCTTCTGCGTCCAAAACTTCTATGGACTAGGCACCTTCTTTCTTTATCTGGTTGATACTAAAGCGTTGCCCACTTAAAACTTTGATGCAGAGTTAGAGCTGCCCAGGGTATAAATCTACGTAATGACCGAAGCTCAAAGCATTCCAATGCCCCTTACGTTGACGAAGCTCACACTAAAAGCTGTCAGACTCACTACCGCACACATATATAGAAGGATACTCGCACCACCTCGCAATGCAAAATTCCTAAAATCTATCTTTTAATTTATTTTTCAGAAGTTTTAATTTAAAGTCATTTTTATAGTAAGCTATCCATTTTTAGCAAACCGATTAGTAATTTTGTCACCATGCATAACATTAGTACAGAGCGCTGGAGGCGGCCGAATGGTACATTGGCAAAAAGAAGATGTCACGTGATGATCATTACTGGTCATCTTATTAAAAAATTAAATCTAAAGTTACGAAAAAGTGATTATATGTATTAATACTGGTATTTTTTCGAATATGCATGTATAATAAGGCAAAAGACTAATAATTAATATGTAATAAAATCACGTTATATCAAGAAATTATTTTTTCTACTTTAACAATTAACAGTCTTAAACTATTAAAAACAATAAAAATATTTTGCACAAAATTTCACGTTTATATTTTATGGCTTTTTGTAATAGTCTGCCTGCAAATTTTTACCTAAATTATTTTTCAGAAATAAGTCTAGTCCATCGTTTTTCACCTTCAATCGAGAGACAGATGTAATACTTAGTAGGGGGAAAGTTGGATAAAACCGGGTAGATGGATAAACCAGGCTTTATGGCTTTATTTATGGTTGTATAAAAGTGATCGTTGAGGTTAATTGGGTGAAATAGTCCTCCAGTGTCCGGGATAGCTCAGTTGGTAGAGCATTGGCGGCTTCAGCCAATACATCCCTGGTTCGAATCCTGGCCCGGACTTCTTTCACCCAATAATGAAAAATGGAAAAATTACATCTGTTATAATGAATTTACCGATTGAATAATCGTATTTCAAAATTAATGTAATAGAATTAACTTGTTTATGCATTGTTTGACGATCTATAGATATTTAAAAAATATACCAAAAATATTATTTATATTAAATTCTTATATAGCAGAATGTTTTAGTCATTTGTATTCCAAATTAAGTTCCATGGAAGTGGAAAGTAATCCTTTGTATGAATCTGTAAAACTAAACAAAAACAAGATCCTGATATAGATCTGCTTTTAGGACCCTATAAGCCTCAGTCTGAGAAAGAGAATGAGTATATGAGAAGAAGTTGACGCCAACATAAAAGGCTCCAGTTCTGCACATCAAGACGACGACGTCGGCTTACAAATTCCTGTGCAGCCTTCTACGTTTTTTAAGTTCTGAGCAGATATATCAAAAGTCCTTTTGCAGTCTCACCACAAGATATAAAGCCTATTCCAATAGAAACGGGCCCAAAGGCCACCCGAAGACCTGCGTCTGAATCTGAAAGGCCGCGAGAGAAAACAGCTATTCTTATTTCAACCCCCTACAAATTAGAAATCGAACAAAAATCAAAAGAATAGGTGGAAAAGCAAGACAAGAAGAACTTAATCCTGAAACAAAAATTTCCCGTGATGACAGAAAAGAAAAGTAGAAAAAGAAGAATCCAATGAAAAAAAACCCTTGCCATCAAACGAACAGGAAGATGAAAGTAAAGCATGCACCTTTTGCAACGGTTTACATGAACAAGATAAATCTAAGGAGAGTTGGATACAGTGACTTCACTGCAGAGGGTGGGGGCATGAAGCATGTAGCAATGCAAATGAACAAGATCGAACTTTCATTTTTGATTTTTGTGCCTAACAATTTCAACTCTTAAAGCATATCTTAACTCATTTTTATTTTATGTAGATTTGATATAGATTCTCATTCTATGATATTTCAATTTTCCTTTAATAAATAGTATTATTGCAAAATTACAACGTGCTTTTAATTATTTTTTTCCAGTTCCTGCTTTTGTCCTACAGGTCGCACAGAACTGGGACATTGAACACTTCTAAAAAAATGTGTTCTTATAATCTCAATTGCTGTTGCTCGCGACTAGATGAATACTTTTTATCTTCGCAAGGAATCAATTTATCGTTTTAATACAAATTTTGACTGTTTTGTTCATATAGTGCAGAATAATAAAAAGAAAAGCATTAGAGTCCCGGTTTTATCCGACTTTCCCCTATAAGAGTGTTTAATACTGAATAAAGAAGAAAACCTTGATAATAATTTTTTTTTAAACGTCTATACTTGTTTTATAAATCTTCTATAATGTACATAAATTAAAATACAAAGTAGGCCATTTCTATTTGGAGGGTAGACTGGAGCACATGTGAAAATGGGTAAATGTGAACGTCTCAATTTTTCACTAGATATTATATCTTTTTTAATTTGAAAAAATTACCAGCAAGAATAAATTGGCAGCAACTGTATACATACACTCTCAAAAAATCTTCCGTCTTTTCACAGAAAATGTACTGGCAGCACTGCTGCCAATATTTGTCTGTATATTGACGAATATCCGTTTATCTGTATCTCCGTCAAAAGAGAGAATTTGTCATTTGAAAAAAGAACTCCGTCATTTGAAAAGAAAGAACTCCGTCAAAAAAAGAACTCCGTCATTTGAAAAAAGATAAACGCGGCCGGCGTGAGGATCGAACTCAAGTTCCCAGCATTGCAAGGCGAGCGCTCTTCCTCAGCGCCACAGTTGTACAAGAGAAAAGTGCTTTTAAGTAGAAGCATTCATTTCATATGAGTGTGGTTTGGTCTATTTCGTTAAAAAGTTTTTAATTTTCAAGTTAATTTCGGGAAGATTTCATCTTGAATTAAACTGTGGCTGGGGTTTTTATACGTTTATATTAATATAGTATAAAAATGTGAATTTTAAATATATTTACGTAGATTGCTAGAAAAAAATATGGATGTTCTATTTTTATTCGATAAGATTTTTTTTGTATAATATCATTTTTTTCGCATTTTATTTTTTAATTAAAATATCTTTTAAATGTGTTCAGTTAAAGTATATTTTAAATGCGAAAATTTATTATATAAATAACTTAGTAAATTCAACTTTATTCAACTTATCCAACTTTAAATAACAAATCGTGAGAATTTTTGGATGAATGAAGAAGGTAATTGTTATTTATTTTTAAATTCGAAAACATATTTTTCTTTTTAAACTAAATTAGGCATTTTAATCTATAGAATAACTTTGTTTTTTATTTTAAAAATAAATTCGAATTTATTACTAACAGACCCAATACGCATGCGTGCTAAATATAAACGGAATCTCTTCCTCATTTTTTGACGTTCGGAATGAATTCCCAGATCAAATACGTTTTCTGGGAGAACAGAAATTATTTGTGAAAAAATAACGATAGCATATTGTATATTGACGAATTTTTCTGACAGTGTATTGAAATATTTTTTTAAGTTTTTTGTCATTTTTTTTGTCCTCAGCAGCGAAAACACTGTTTATATCTTCAAAGTAAAAATTCAGTTCCAACTTATAAGCGAACAATGTTATTTATTTATTCATTTATTTGAATCTTAATGTTTTAACATATACTACGAATACTAATAAATATTTTTGATAAAAAAAAATTCTATGATAATTGATATATGTTAATGATACGTAAATTTAACTCAAGTGACCAACTAAACAGACTAGTTGGGGGCATATATGAACAGTTAATAAGTGCCCTTATGATCATTCAGTGTTTCTGTTCCTTTCAGTTAACTTCATAAGAAATAATATGAGATCCAATATCTATAATTTTCCTGATATTGAAGAATTTTCATCATACAACATTTGATTTACACTGGTCATCAAAATTAAATGATAATGAGAAAAATATGTTCAGTTAGTTACTGTTGCAACCAATGCCCAATGCTCTAATTATTTATGTTATTTAAATTCTATTGAATACCAAATTACACTTCAGCGTACACGTTAGCGTCGGAAATTGGCAAATTAAGTGATTCACTATGTGATGCACGATGGACCTAAGTTGGAGTTCTAGTTGGAAATGTTACTTAAAGGGAATGTAGTGTCTGAAAGTGGTCAGTATTCATTAGTTATGGCTCAAAGGCATCATTTAAGTAAAGGTCAAAATTGGCGAATAATTGGTAGAATCGAAGATGTTTAAACACAAATGGTAGTCACCCAAGAATTGAATATTCCTCAAAGTGTCATATCAAGAGCTTCGACTCGCTTTTTAAGCACTTGATATTTGATAGATAGAATGGTTAAGGGAGACCCAGATCAACAACTGCATCCGAAGACGTTTTCTGTCATATTCGGCTCGAAGAAATCGCGAAGAAATTACAAGAGATTTATTTCCAGATCTTCACCTTGTCATAGGAATTCAAATTATCTGTTCTTCTTCTGCACAAGGCTTTAAAATGGTGGACTGTATGCTAGAAGACTAATATTTTGTGTCAGACACACTCCAACTTCCAAAGGGGTCCGTTTAAACTGTTGCTGTCATCATGTTGAATGGAGCCAAGAAGACAGGGCTGCAGAATTATTTACTGAAGAGCCCAGTTTTAATCATAACACTCTGTCTATACGTAATTTGATCTAGAGAGAGGAAGGGACATACAACTTGACTTCCGTTGGCCGTGAAGTATCCCGTTCGAGCACAATCTTTTTGGCTCCATTAAGCATGACCGATGTTAACAGATTAAACAGGCCCCTTTTGAAGATGGAATGAGTGGAACACAAACTAATTTTTTTTTCGCATACAGTCCATCCTGTTTAAGCCTTCTTGCAGCAGTAGGATGGCTAATTATACTTTCTTTGGCAGCCTGAAGATCTGAAACTCCTGTAGTCACTTCGTGGTTTCATCGAGGCAAAAATGACAGAAAACTGTCTTCAGATGCAGTTGTTGCTCTTGGTCTTGATTAGGCGGTCTATCAACGCATCTAGTGCTTAAAAAGCAACTCGAAGCTCTTGATATGACACTTTCAGGGATATTCAATTCTTCGGTGACAACAACTGCATCCGAAGACCGCTCTCTGTGATTTTCGGCCGAAGAAACCGAGAAGTGACTACAAGAGATTTGGTTGAACAGGTTGCCACAGTAACTCTAATTAACCATTCTACGGCTGCTTGAAAGCTTTAAAATGGTGGATTATATGATAAAAAAACTATTAGTTAGTGTCCCACACATTCCAGCTTTCAGAGAGGCCGTTTAAATTGTTAGCATCATCATGTTCAATGAAGCCAAGGAAGACTGCGCTCGATTGGAATATTTAACGGACAAGGGGAGGCAAGTTGCATGTTCCTTCCTCCCTTCAGATCAAAACACGTCCATAGTAAGTGTTCAGACTATATCTGGACTCGTCTGTAAACAATTCTCGAGCCCAGTCTTCTTGACTTCATTAAACTTGCAGCAGTTTAAACGGGCCACTTTGGAATTTGGATTAAAGTGGGGGAAAAAACTACATGTCTTCTCGCATATAGTTCACTCTTGTTAAGCTTGTGCAGCAGTAGAACGGCTAACTCGAGTTCATGTACCATCCTGAAGGTCTAAAGACAAACCTCTTGTAGTCGCTTCGCAGTTTCTAAGAGCCGAAACTGACAGAAAACGGTTTTCGAATGTAGTTGTTGCTCTTCCTCTCCTAACCAGGCGGTCTATCCAGGTATCCAGAGCTTAAAATGCTACTCGAACCTCTTGTTATGACACTTCGAAAGATATCCAAATCTTGGACGACCTCCATTTTTGTATCACCTTCCTCGACTCTACCAATTATTCGCCACTCTTGAGCTTCGCTTAAACGATGCCTTTGATCCGTAACTAATGAATGCTGTTTACTCTCAGACAAACTATTCACTTTAAACAACTTTAAAGTCAAGAATTTCAACACGCGTCTATTGCGCACTACATTAACAATCACCTAATTTGCCTATTTCCGATTCTATCGTACATGAAGAAGTGTAATTTTGTATCCAATAATATTTAATTAACATAAATAATTGATGCATTATTCATTAGTTGCAACTTTAACTGAATGAGCGTAATTTTACTCATTATCTTTCAATTTTTATCATCAGTGTATATTGAAATTTCCACAAAATCAGAAAGTACATGAAGAGCAACAAGCTCGTTTGCGTTTAATTGCAATTTAAATAAGTTTAATGTTTTTTTAAAATGCGATAATAATGTTATGTAATATTTTACTTACCGATTTACAACAATATTTTTCTGCATTGTTAGTAGAAAAAGTATTACATTAAAAAACTGCAAATTATCCTATTTCATTTATTCCAAACTATAATAGCTTACTTTCCTCTCTAAAATAGCTATATAAATGATGCTTTAAATGGAGATAGAAATCAGTGATGTCTTAAGAAATAAAAAAATTTATACTGATAATTACTGTAAAATCCCAATTGTAAACCTCCCTGTATCACTCAAAAACAAAAGGAGTTAATTTTTTTTTTTTTTTTTTTGGGGGGGGGGGGGAGAAGCTTATAATAAATGTTTTTTAAATCATTAAAAAACCCTTTTTTATCATTAATCTGTAATCTTATGATCATCTGTATGCGATCTGGCATTATCGTGTATGAAAAAAAAAGGAATCGCCAATTGTTGCAACGTAAAATGTGACAAAAATTCTCAGTACCTCCTCTGTATAAGTTCAAGCCGTCATAGTGCCATTCCAAATGATTTTGAGGCTCATACATCCAGCTAAGCCAAAATGCATTGGATGTCACATCCAAACTGAATCGGAGCCCATCTATAAACAGAATTTGACCCAACAACGTTGACTCCAAACTAGATGTTTAGTAGCCCATCTTCCTTGGACCGCACAAATTCTTGAGATCAACAAAATATAGACAAATAGCTTACGTACATAGAGACCACCCTGATGAAGTCTATTTCGAGGTGTTTGGTTGAACACCTTTCGTCCTGTGTCCAAGAACAACTGTGCTTTCAGTTGAGTATCATTGTCAGTTCCTCCCGACGAGCTGTTAACAGGATATATCAATCATTCGTTTTTGTGGTAGCATGTGTCCGACCTTGCCCTTGTCACTGTCTACCGTTCCATGTGCCTTCGAATGAATTCCACAGCTTTGCATTGACACTTTTTGTGACTCCAACAGCGTCTGCTACACTTCGTTGTGATTCCTTAGATTCAGCTGTGTCGATAACACGACAAGCCACGGATATCGGTAAATCACATTGTATTGTATCACTAATATTTCCAAGTCACATTTTTCAAAATACAAGCTCAACAATTGAATTTGCAAGTAAGACAGTGAAACAGATTTTTTTGCAAAATCCGGATTTCTGCACTTTTGTACTTTTTCTTGTTTTTGACGTTGTAAACTTAGCTATTCATTTGAAGTTTCCTTCATCTGTTTTCTACTACGCTTTAAAATATGGATATTTTATTTTAAGGGATTTATCGGTGTAAATATTTGAGTAATTTTCTTTAAAACACGTGCTCTCCTAATTGTTTTGAGCAATGTACATAAATTTTAAATACTTTTATTTAAAGAATTTGTTGTGAAAAATCTTTATTTTAGATTAGAAAGGTGCAGCCATTGAGTGTTCTGTTTAGTGAGTACCAGAATATTTTGTTTTTTTCAATCTGGAAATGACCGTTTGGGAAATAATTTTGCACATGCAGGCAATCGAAACGAATATTTTTAATGATTCTTCAGGAGTGATATGATGAGGATTATTTATTTTTTTAATATAAATTCTTAGCTTGATAGATTCATGCGATTTATTCATAGTGGATTTATCTATTTTCCTGCATTATTTGGAGTTCCGTACTTAAAAAGTAAAAATGGGAAAAATAAGATCACTCCTGTGTCTGTCTGTCATCACGTAAACTATGAAACGTGGAAAGTTCAAATTGGAAGAAGTAATAAAGATTAATGACCCGCATATTTACAGATTATTAAACATTCAGAAATATATTTAGGGAAAATGTAGAGGGGCTTATTAAATTACTAGAAAAAAAAATATATATATTTACTTTGTATATAAGGTAGGGTATTGTGTGAAAGATTTTTTTGCGCAGAACTCAAAAATATTTTTTTTTTAATTTTAGGTATTATAATTTCAGAGATATCATCGAAAATATAGTGTAAAAATATGCTCCCTCATCTGATTCCGAATCTGAAAATCGCATTTTCCGTTACACACAAATTTCGATGTACGGGCATTGATAGCAGGAGTAAGAGATTATTGTTGATAACGATTTTCGAAAAAATCACCTGTAATTAGCTGAGATATTAAAGTCATGGACAGTTTGGACATACATAACGATACGGGCAGCGTAATCTACGTATCATTGGCTATTAACGCTTAGATAAAAAAAATTTTAAGATATATTTGTGTAACGCAAAAACCTAGTTGCAGTATAAAAACAATAAACGTTTAATTGTTGAAAACAGACTAATTTAATTAGAATTAATCGCTTAGATACTATTGATTTCGCATCGAGTTGGCATTGAGTGGGTCGCTCAATCGCCTCCCGTTTCTTTAAAAGTTAATTAAAAACCTTTCTGGAAAAGCGGGGCACAGACCAAGAGGGCGTTTGCGACCTTCTTTCTAAGCGCGCTTAGATTAATGCCAGGTTTAAATTTTAAACAAAGGTTTTGTGTTCGCTACACTTTAAAAAGTATAGATTAGTTACAACGCTGAATTTAGTTTTATGAAATGCACAATGGAGTTTAAATATGTACAACTTTCATTCTCCATACCGAATTAACCCGTTAACGCCTAACTTTCTTTCCTTTTTTTTAATCATTTGACACTAGTTTTCTTTATATAGTAATTTTGAGTTATTTAATCGCTCAAAATATGATATTAGAAAATGAGAAAATGTCCGTACTTAAATACTGGTATTGAAATTTAAAATTTCAGTTCGGTTGTGGGTGATCTATAAATAGAGTGCGGGGCGGTAGCGGGTTAATTTCATTATAAATAGATAAGGATAAGGTAAAAAAAAATAGTCAGGTGTGGCCATCCTAAAACTTTCTTCTATCGTATGGATGTTAATACTTCCTGGAAAATGCAGCATAGCAACGCCTTCGGTGTGTGGTTTAAACCAAAATATAGTCAGCAACAACTTGTATCAACTTATAACTTAATCTGAAGTTTGATGAAAATCCGTGCATGAGTTTTCGAGATAGAGTTATGGCAAAATCTTAAAAAAAATCTGAATAACAGTGCCACATATAGGGTGATGTACACCAAAAACTAATCAGGATAAATTTTTTTATCAGGTACTAACTGAATCTGAAGTTTCTTGAAAATCCATGCATTAGTTCTTGAGATACATTTATTGCGAAATCGTGAAAAATGCAGCATGGCAGCACCATCTATAGTGTGATTTACACCAAAATATAAACAACATTAATCTATATCAGGGACTAACTGAATCTGAAGTTTTAGAAAACTTCGTGCATTAGTTCTTGAGACAAAGCTATTGCAATAATCACGATTAACGCACCATGGCAGCGCCATCTATTGAACGATTTGCACCAAAACGTAATCAGCACTATGCTATATCAAATACTAACTAAATCTAATGTTTTGGAAAAATCCACGCACTAGTTCTTGAGATATGGCTACTGGGAAAATTGTTAATAATGCAGCATAACAGTGCCACCTGTTGAGTAATATACACTAAAAGCTAATCAGATCTAATTCATGTCAAGTTCTAACAGAATCTACAGTTTTGTGAAATTCCGTGCATTAGTTCTTGAGATAGACTGCACACCAAATATTTGTCACGGACAGACAGACTGACAGACATGTTGTAAAAACATGTTTTTGAGTTCTTTGACCCCCTAAAACATGTAAATCCACCGAAAACCGGATTTCGAAAAATTTCATAAATCCAATACTTTTTTCTTGCAAAGATAGAAGAAAGTAAAAATAGCGATACACTCGTACCTATTCACCGATCGTTTACAATAAAAACAAAACAAATATTTCCTTATTCTTAAAATAATATATTCATTCAGAGTATAAAGACAATTGCAAAGAGATTAAAAGATGTATTAAAAGATGTATTAAAAGATGTATTAAATCGTATCTTTTAAATAATAATACCTATTTTAGACCCCACATTTGTATTCCTTGGATAAAGTAGTACAGGAAAACGTACAATTTCTATATTTTTTCTTGGAGTTATAAAAGAAAATGTGTTACCAGTTTACCCATAAAGTTAGAAAAACAAACTTAAGATCAGATAGTAAATCCTTCCAGAATCATACGTTTATTTATAAGAGAAATTATAGAACAAATTTAAGCATAAAGTAAATTTTTATTACTGAAAATTTCTTACAGGTTTATTTCTGATTGTTATGTTTTTTACTTTCTTCTAATTTTACAAGAAAATTAGATTCGTGAAAATTTTCGAAATCCAGTGTTCTACGGATTTACACGTTTTAGAGCTCAGAGAATCCGAAAAACATTTCTTACAAAATGCCTATCTGTGAGTCTGTCTGTTTCTATGTAACAAAAATTTTGTGGGCGTTCTATCTCAAGAACTAATGGGCGGAATTTCACAAAATTTTAGATTCTATTAGACCTGGATATAAACTAGCTCTAATTACTTTTTGATGTATATTGCACAGCAGATGGTACTGATATGCTAGATTATTAACAATTTCCAGAATAGTTATTACTCAAGAACTAGTGCATGAATTTTCCTAAAACTTTAGTTTAGTTAGTACTTCGTATAAAATTGTGCTGTTTACATATTAACGCAAATCGCTCAACAGATGGCGCCGCCATCGTGCATTATTCGGGATTATTGCAAAAGCTCTATCTCAAGAACTCATGCACGGAATTTCACAAAACTTTAAATTCTGTGAGACTTTGATAAAAACTATATTTTATAAGCTTTTAGTGTATATCGTTCTACAAGTGTCGCTGCTATGCTGCATTATTTATAATTTCCACAATAGCCATATCTCAAGAAGTAGTGCAGTGCATGGATTTTTATAAAACTATATATTTAATTAATACATGATATGACGTGACGCCGATTACATTTTGGTGCAAATCAATCGACATATGGCGCTGCATGGTACATCATTACTGATTATCTCAATAGCTCTATCTCAAGAACTAATGCAGGAAATTTTTAAAACTTCATATTTCTTTAGTCCCTTATATGGTTTAGTGTTGATTAGTTTTTGGTGTAATTGCCCAACAGATAACGCTGCTATGCTGCATTTTTCACGATTTCGCAATAAATGTATCTCAATAACTAATGCATGGATTTTTATTAAACTTCCGATTCAGTTAGTACCTGATGAAAAGTTAATCCTGATTAGTTTTTGGTATACATCACCCAATATGTGACGCTGTTATGCAGAATTTTTTTTTTAGATTTTGCTATAGCTCTATCTCAAAAACTAATGCACGGATTTTCATTAAACTTTTGATTCTTTAATAAGTTGACATAAGTTGTTGCAGACGAGATTTTGTTTAAACCACCTAACCGGTGGTGCTGTTATGCTGCATTTCTCAGGACGAATTAACATGTATAAGATAGAAGAAAGTTTTAGAATTGCAAATCTGGTTGGTTTACACATTGTCATATGATACAGAATACCCTACATTTAGATGTCCAAAAAGTAAACTTTCTGTGTAATTCGATAAATAATGATTTAAGCAAGAAATTTACATATGTTTTGGACGATGGTAGCTCTTTTTATGGAGAAAGTTGAATTTGGTCATAGTTAATAAATTTTTATAATCGGATTTAATTAACAGATTTCATGATTAAATCTTTATTGAATAGAAAAAACAACATGGATTATATTTGGATCTATTCAGTTTATCTTATTAAGGGAAACCCCTAAGAAAACCCCCCATTTTTTTATTGATTTTAAAGTAATGAATTTTGGTGTACTATTTAAGAATCTTTTTGTAAGAATTAATTAGCAAAAAAATTCACTTTTTATTGAAAAGTATATTTTTATGGAAATTTTTATTTTATTTTTATTTATTTATTTATTTATTTATTTTTATTTTATTTTATTTTATTTTTTTTTTTTTTTTGAAAAATACATTTTTTAAAATTACTACTCCTCATTCAATTTTCAATATTTTGGTATTACTAAAATTTCTTAAATAGAGTTATAGTATATGAAAAAGACCTAGGGAGAGATATTTTTAATTTTCTATTTTAATCAGCTAAAAAGAAAAAAAAAAGAAATTACGCATGGTAAATTTCTTTAAATTCGTTATAATTTTCATGTTTACCAATTTATGTAAAATTTTCAGAAATAGTTAAAAAAAATATCTCGCTTTACTTTTGTTGCAAATTTTTTTAAGATTCTAAAAACATAAACACTTTGTTTCTAAATCATTTTACCACTATGAGCCTTAGTACTTTGAACTTAGGCAAAATATAAAAAAAGTTATTTTCAGGAAAACACATTTTAAATAGCCGCTAGTCCTTTAAACTCTAGTGATTACAATTAAAAAATCTCATTTACTACCTGTTCCAAGTGTCTCCGAGTTCTGAAATTTTGCATGGATATTCGCAAATATGTATTTTATCGTTTTCTGAGATAATTTTTTTTTTTAACTTTGGATGATTTTTGGCCGAAAATGGAGTTCGGGTCCCCCTTAAAATCATATGGATAAGTGTGATCGCAGATCACACAGAGGGTTTTGTTTAATATTTCTTTCAAAACAACTTATCCTTTAATTTCTAAATCAAAATTGTTAATTTACAATTATCAAATTCTTACATAGATGGTAACACCAATAAACTTAACTTTAAAATAATTATACAAGAAGTTATTTATTTTAATCAAATTAAAAATATTCAAATAAAACTATTTAAATAAAATACAAATCTCCATTTTTTTTTAATCCTAAATTAAAAAATAGAGGAAATATAAATACAATTTTAAATTTCTAAAAACGGAAAAATAATTGTTTAAACGAAATTTAAAATGCTGAATCATTAATAAATCTCTTTAGTTTTTAAAATAGAAAGAAAATTTAATTTCAAAAAATATTATGAATGTCACTGATTATTTACCATAGCATAATAAATTCTTAAATTGGCTAAAAATATGATTTAAAAAAAAATTAAATCTATCGTAATATGACAATTGAAACTTTCAGAATAGGGATTTGAACTAACAAGGAAGGTCTTCATACTGTACATACTCAGAATTTAAAAAATAATAATAATAATTAAACTACTTATGCATATAATAAATGGTCTGTCAAAATTATCGGCGAAATTACACTGGAAAGTCTGTAAAGAAATAAAATACTTTCGAATATTTGACGTGAAAAGACGATAGCGTTATGCAATTTTTCGCACTTTTCGTCGCCAAAAGCAAACGCTTTAATGCAACTGAACACTTTTGGATTTTTAGAAGGCGTGTAAATGGTATTTAATGAATTTAAACATGAAGAATGAGAGAGTTTAACATATTACACACACATGTATATACATAGAGAAAAATTATTTTGATACATTTAAGCGTATTCCAAAATAAAAGCCAGATGATTTCATAGCAACAAACTCGAATCGACAGTGCCCAATTCGACCTCGAGCTTGAAACAATGTTAATTAATTTAAATTGTGAATATCGTTTTAAATCGCAAATTTTGATGCTTAAATTTGGATATAAATGCATATGGATACCGATATAATAAAATTGTACTTAAAACAAACTAAAACGGACAAAACTAAAGTTATTTAAATTAATCTAAACAAGTTCATCAAGAAGCTTTTTCCTCTTAAAGTGTATTTGACTTACAAAAGTATTTTGTAAAATTGCATTCTATTGTCAGCCGGTAAAAAATCGCCAAACAATGAAATTTTCATTATTTTTTACGGACACTGTATGAAGGTTCCGCCATTTTTTTATATAAATGTATATATCCTCTTCAGAAGAACATTCTATAATTCTTTCAGATTTTTTGGAGTTTCCCCGTTTGGAGACCTTCCTTGTAAGAACTTTCTGTTTGCCAGCGAGTTGCTTCACATCCAAGCTATGATATCAACACGAAAAACGCTGACGTTAAGATTCTCTTCTAAAATGCTAATAGCAAAAATGAACGGATGACTATTGAAAAAATTAATTTAATTAAAAAAAATAGATTTTTTCACAATCTTATTATTTGTCATGTGACACGAGGTATTCGTATCACATGACAAATCCGTAGAGCTGTAAGTATACACAATTGACGTCTCTAACTTAAACAGTTTTTGTGCACGGACTCTGTGAATAACAGGCAGACAGAGGAGTGGAACGAACAGGATTTCGTGATATTAACGAATTCCTAAAAAATTTTCGGGAAAATAAACTGCATGCGGAGTTTTCAACCAAATGTGACGCCATTTTCTGGAAACTTGGAAAAATACAATAGAAACATAATATCACATTTAGAAATTCACTTTAAATATTTGATAAAATGTAAAAATTTGTACAAGAGAACTTTTAATTGCACATGTGCGATCGATGACAACTTTTTAAATAATTTTATAATGAATTATGTAGGAAAACATATATAATAGCTAGTCGAATTCGTGAATATTCAGAAAGATAGTCGCGATACAGTAAGCTGAATTTCAGTTGTTTTCTAAAAGTAGCTGGATTATAACGGATTTTTCCGGAAATGTTTTTGTATATTAATTGACTTTCAGTAAAAATATTTAACGAATGTCCACGCTCAGTTTTAAAACGGATGGTTCGGTTTTAATTTTACTCTTTTGGTTTGAATGCGCAATATCTGATTATTATTTCAAATTGAACTATAGCATCAACAAAAAACTGAAAAAAAAAAACATAATTTGTGTAAAATTCTTTTTTATCTAAATACTTTTAGAATGCAACTAAACTACGACTCTATCATCCATATTTTTCTTCATTTTCTTGATATTCGTTTGGCCGTTTTTATGAGACTAAATACAACTGACTGCTAAATTATGCAAAAATTAAATAAATAAATATTATGAATATTACATGCGCATCTAAAACATATTTCATACAAATGCTCATATTTGATGAAAAAAAGGTATATTTATAACAAAATATGTTCTGTGGTTTCTGCTTTTTTATGTTCTTGAAGCAGTGTTAAAAGGAATTTAAAGTCTTGCGTAAAATAAACAACAACAAAAAATGCAAGAATTTCTTGATTTATTAGAAGAAACCTTTATATATTCATGAATATACCTGCTATTTTTACACAAATGCTCACAAGATCCACATATTCATGTGTTACAGCTGCAAATCATTTCGAGCAATTTTATTTACAGGGGTAATCGGAATATTAATTTTTTTATTCAATTTGGTGTTGGTCCCTTGAATTACTACTGTGATTTTTTTTAATGTAATTTAACAAATTACAACGACCATTTGGAAAATGATATTTTCAAAGACTAAAATTTTAGACTTACAAATAAATTCTTTATTTTAAAAAATAACAAGATACATCATTTTTATGATGATCAAAACGTGGCTTACGTAATAACAGAGTCATATATTACGTACGCCATAGATAAAACATTAATATCCATGGCCAATCATTAACAAATTTTGAATAAAATTTCAGTTTTAAAATTTTCGGTACTGCGAATTTTTAAACTTCGAAACATCCCACATTTTCAATTTTTACACCTTTGTTTAAGGGAAAAAATATACTTTTAAATGCAATTTGTTTGAAAGATGTATCTCAATTTATTTTTCAGTTATTATTTTTTTAATACTTTTTAATACTTTTTTGTAATCCTGACAAAAGAAGTATACCATTTCTGAACATTAAACATGGACCAATCAGGAAACGAATAAAATCCGGACATCACAAGATTTCATATATGCATCAGCTATCTCCATTCTTAACCGACAGAAGTAACCATTTCCAAAAGGTTAAAAAATATACTTTATTGGAAGGCAAACAAACATGGACATTAATTGGAAACCTGCAGATATTTTGTTTTATTTCACATTGAAGTACTACATAAAAAAGTACCTATAACCATTATTTAAAATAATTCTTACACATTTTTTTTATAAAATGAGGTACATATTATATTGTCTCGAGGAGTGTCTCTAACTAAACTACGCAATAAAAGCTAAAACAAACTTTAAAATATTCAAGAAAGTAGGAAAATGTTTAATTTAAAAGGTTATTTTTATAATTTATTTGTGGTTTTCGGAATTAAAACTCATACAAGCTGTTAAGTTATATGTTAAATGATAAAACAAAAATACTGATTTTGAGGAGAACATTTAATTTTCAGAAAATAACGGGAAGAAAATATATGGCTTACCTACGTATGTCCTTTTAAGTTCTGTTTTCATAACTTTCAAAATTACTCGTCATGTATTTTATAAATTTCTCCAGGGATTCACAGAGGGTAGAACAACTGCCATTTATTATTGACTCAACATACTCTCTTGTTTGTAAAAATTGTATCACCATGAAGGAATCATCAGAATTAGATGAAATATAATACACAAACGACTGGTACTGAACAAAAAATGGTTACATTTCGAAGCAAAAAAACAATTTTAAGTGTCCGAAATCAGAATATGGTTTAGCAACCACACACTACCATAAGTGCTACTATACGGCGTGACATGAAGTCAAAGAGGTTTTAAATCTCTGCCTGGCGAAGAACATTCTATATTCTTTGTATGCGTACCCAAAGTTTATCTGTAGAAGCTGTTGGAGGATGATCACGAGCGATACGTTGATCAATGAAATCCCATACATTTTCAGCAGGCAATATATCCGGTAAATACACAGGCCACGGAAGAAGCTGCATATGGTCTGCTGATAAGAAGTTTTAAAAAATTCCTTGCAACATGGGGGCGTGCATTATTCTGATGAAATATTGTTCAAGGAATGCCTTGAAGGAAAGTAATGACTCTTGGTTCCAGCAGTTCATTGATGTGCCTGTTCCCACATAGCATGCATGGTCACAGTGACGTCACAGTGACGTCACTGTGAGTCACTGTGGTCACATCACATATGTGACCAAAATGCCACCGCTCAGTGACGTCACATTGTGACTGAAATGTGACGTCGCAACTGTGACCAAAATGCCACCCCTCAGTGACGTCACATTGTGACTGAAATGTGACGTCACATCTGTGACCAAAATGCCACCCCTCAGTGACGTCACATTGTGACTGAAATGTGACCTTCTTAGAAAATTAAAAAATATATACAAAAATTCTTCAAAAGATCCCTCATAGCATGCATGGTCACAAAGACGTCACTGCGAGTTACTGTGGTCACATCACATCTGTGACCAAATTACCACCACTCAGTGACGTCACATTGTGACTCAGATGTGACTTTCTTAGAAAACTTTAGAAAATTACAAAAATTCTTCAAACCATGTTATTTACTGGCAAAAAACTTGTTTTCTGGTATTTCAGAAGAATATTTTGCAATCGCTGTTATGTCACACGTTACATGCACTGCGTGTAACGTGTACGTCATATCACATATGTGAGATAAACCTCCCATCATATGAAACTAAGCACCCAGCAATGAACCTATCAGTGAAACTTCCATTTAAGGAAATTTCTCGTTACACTTAAATGCTTCGTTATGAAAAAAATATCGTTGAATAGAAATCCACGAAAACTCATGAAATTAGTATAGTAAGCTACAAATAAAAATGGAAGTATTATAAATGTTATAAAACTGTGTTTTAATTTGGATAGTAATTTTTGTTATGCAATATAGCCACATAAAAAAAATTCATTAGTATAATATCTAAAAAACCACGTAATAAAGGAAGGAAAACAAAAACTGAATCGCAGCGTTCTATTTCTCGTTTTCTCGTGTATTTCAAATCGAAAAATTAAAAAAAAAATTGGAATATTACTTTGTGTGCGATCTCTTATGAAAGATACAATCATAAAAACTTTCGCATCTTTTTTAAGTATTCAGAGAATGGACCTATAATATTTTCATGGAATTAGAATCCCTTTCTTAGCATATCGAAAAATTTTCGCATTTTTCCCTTTTTATTTAAAAGATAAAATAAATACATAATTTCAATTCATACAATCCGCTGAAATATATTCACCAATCAATCTTAACAGCAATCTATCCTTTTAAATATTTTGCACTCACGGAAGTGCAACAAATTTTGCTAAGTAGAATTTTTTTTAATATGAATATTAATTTAAATGTTAATTGTGTTCTAAATGAAGGTTCAACAGAAAATTAAAAAAGTAGATAATTTCATTAAATATGGGCTTCGTTAAATGAAAGTTCCACTGTATTTCGAAACTAATTGAAAGTAAAATAGAAATGCGTGAAAAAAAATTTTTAACTCAAAATTTTAATTAGGGATACCCTCATAAAACTAATGCGCATGCGCATTCAACTTATAAATCTTCGAAGCTCAAACAACCAATAATAACAAAAAATCACCTGCTTAAAAAATATCGTTTGGCAACGACCAGAATAGTTGACACTAATGTATTTATTCTTTAGAATATTAGGCAGCTGCTCTAGTAACTTTGTTATGATGTTATGTGTGTATATTTAGTACGTAAGTTGAAAATTTTTAAAAAGTTATGCAGAAATGCTATCAGGTGACATTTTATATTAAATGTCGGTCCGAAAAAATACAATTTCAGTGGCGTTTCGTTAATATGAGCGCGCCAATGTCATTGTACTTCATTCGGACATTCCGACTTCGAAATTATCTTCCCTATTTGGATTATGAAACTGGAATTAGAGGATAATGCCGATAAGAAAGAGGTAAGAAAATGTTATTTTCCCTGTTTTTTTATAATGATTTCTGTTAATTTCGTAAAAAACATGTTATAAAAGGAATAAATATCATATTAATTTAACTTTTTTGAAGTCACTTACCTTAGTAAATTCAATAAATTTAACATTTATTTTGTTGAAATACGGAACAGCATGTCAACGATTTGAAAATAGTTAATAATATTATTTTTAAAATGCACTTTAATCACATTTTTTAATTACATGGTTAAAATCACATTTTAATAAATTAAAAAATATACACATAATCAAAAGTTAACGTTATAATTAACATATAAAGGAGTTTGGGGTTGTTTAATTGTTGAAAATAGTGATAAATATAATACTTTATGCACTAATATTGCAAAAATACTTTTGTAAAACTTTTTTATTACCTTTCTGAATTTCTCATAATCCCAAATATTTGATAACTGTAATTCCATGACATTTATTATTTTAAACCATGTATCTAAAATAATTAAGATATTGATTTTGTGGTAATAACAATTATTGATTTTAAAAAATGAGTAATTATCGCATTATTTTATTAATTTTTGATATCTTAATTGTTAAATTGTGTTGAAAATAACAATTTTGTTTCATTAGTATGTGTTCATTAAATCCTGGTTCTAAATAGTCATAAAAACAATTACATGTACACTTTTGTGGGATGTACATTGCTGAAATTTTTAGTGTTTGATGTATTTCTATTATTTTCAATAAAATTTTGTCTGATATTGGGAAGTGAGACTGAGAATACTTAAATATTATTAATAGATTCATCTAATACAAAAAAATGAAATCTAACAATTATAACTATTAATAAGGAAACTTAAAAAAAATTCCTTAAGGATGTCCTTTACCGGCACATCTATACTATATGACATATACAATATGTATGAGTTTAACTACGAATTTAAACCGTGGTGTAATCATACATGCGCACAGGCCACTATAGTAAGAAAATAACTAAGCGTAATACTAGAACTAATTGCCTCATCTTCATTTGTACTCGATTTTCAAATAAAATCTGTATATTACGAATATTGCGCATAAACTTCACGTAGTTTTATCAAAAGATAATTTTATATTATATTTAACAGAATGATTTTAATTGGTAAATTAATCAAACGAATATTAATTTTCCAAAATGAGTAAAAAAGTGTTTAGGTTAGGATTCGAACTAGAGACCCTCGATGTATGCTGGCAATGCTCTTCCAACAGAGCAACTTAGCACGCACAATTAACCCGGAGAAATATCATTATATACTCATACGAATAGTATGCATTTATCATACATGTAGTTTGAAAAAAAATTAAAGTATTATTACATAGGGTTATATATAATAATGATAAGTATGCGTTCGTATTCACTGTATGAATTGTGTGCGTCAGATTCTTCCAGGATAGTTCTGTCGACAAAGTATTGACAATTTGCGCGAAAGACTGCTTAGTTCGAATCCTGACCTGGACACTTTTTCAATCAGCTGGAAAATTACAACAAAAGATAATTAAAAGATATAGGGTGGATGCTCCAGTTTTGGCCACATTGGAATGATTTACCCTCTATTTAGGCTGTAAATTGATTTTAACAAATTATATGCATTCTTACTCCTTAATCTAACACTCTTTTATCATTTCCAATCCCATTTGTTTATTTTTTGATAAAAAATGACTTGCAAAAAAATAAATGTGTAAAACTATAGTGTGCACTCACATATATTAAGGTTTTTGCTTAACTAACAAGTTTTCATAATCTTTCAATATTAGGCATTTATCGAACTTTATTTGTTCTGAAACAAATTGCTATGAAGCTTTATGAAGTAGGCTTTCTCTCTGTTGCAATTTCATATTTAAATTAATTATTTTTACAGCTTAAAGTAGGGGTGGCCAAAACTGGTACTTTAAATTTGCTATGTGTACCAGTTATAGCCATGGTGTGGCCAAAAAGGACACAACATTATGCTCCACTTTTGGCCACAAGACTAATTATAGTGAAAATTTCAGCAATATATTTAGAAATGTTTTATGACTTATAAATTTAAAAGTTCAATAAAATTACAGCATGATTTAGTGATTTCTTGTATTTTTTCAAAACAAAATGAGGAAGTTGCATAACTTTTGCAAAATTTCAAGCACATGAATTTAGAAATAACAAATAATGTGAAAATCTTTACACTATAAATAGGACTCATTTTAACAAGTTTAAAAAAGACAATTCTGTACGCTTAAAAATGGTCTAGATTAAACACTGTTATAAGATAGCAAGTAAAATTATGGCTTTTCAAAATTCATTGTCAGCTTTTCAAGATGGTTAAGTTTTGTAGTATCTCGTTCTACCTTGCAACACAAGTTTACAGAATGGAGACCAGTTTTTACTATTTTTGAATCTCAAGTAATAGGGTTGTGCTATTTATGATGGCCAATTATCTATATGAGAGATATGGGCCGAAGAGAAGGGGGATGCCCTCTGTGAAGGTCTTTCAAAGATCCTAGTCCATATTTACACAAGGAAATCTAAGGTTTGAAGAAAACTAACTCCAAATGATTAGGCTGACAGGCAGCTAAGTACGAGGAATTAAAGTTAAAAATCAGTTGAAAAAAAATGGATTTTAGAGATTGTCAAAATACTATTTCATGAAAAAATGGAATAATTTCAAGATTCTAGTCATATAACTGTAAATATTGGTATAGTATATGCAAAATGTTTAAATAAGCTTTTTATGTCCTATAAGTCTTTTTTATGAATTAAATATATTTTTTGTTTTTAAATTTAAATGTTCAGTTAAAATCAGCTTAAGTATATTTTATTTGATGTTTTTATGATTTCATTTAAAAAATTGCAAATCTTTTTTATACAGCAAACAAATATGTGTGTGGTAAAACAGACTTTGCACAAAAATGCTTTATTTTTACTTATTATCAGTTAAAATGTTTGCAAAATTACAAGATATTAGGGTGGCCAAAACTGGTGCAAATTGAAAGAAATTACTTAACGAGTTATTACTCACAATCTAAAATATTTGATAGAAAGTTATTATAATTAACAGAAAGCAACTAAATTTACTAAAGAATACTGTTATTGCGATTTAATATGCTTTATTCAGTCTAAAACTATAAAATTTCCATTTCAACTTTTCTCTTAATGTGGCCAAAATTGGAACATCCACCCTATATATTTATAGACATCAGGATTATTGGCCAGAAATATTGGCAAGCTGTACAGTTTTAGATATGTGCTGGGATTTGTAGATATTAAAGCGAGTAAAAGTTTTTAAAAAAAAGTTCAAAAAGATTAAACAGTTTGAGCAACATACTACAAAATGTGTGTCAGTTATAAATAAAATTGAAGCTATGCAATTTTCAGCATGTGGGGAAAAATGTATAAATATTTTTGAAAGGTAATATTTTTCAAATTTTGAAAACAACACCAGAGTCGTAAGGCATGTGAAATAAATCGAATTTTTAACTTTAATTTGGAAGAAAGTCTCCTTACTGCAGGTAACTATTTTTATATATTATACAGTATTTGTTCATAAATTGTCAATATATGATTTTAGGACTCAAACCCTATTTTAACAGGAACATGGCATGGAGTTATAGTTTCAGCAGATCCTGTTTCTTTTAAATTGTTAGAGAATCGTTAAGAAATGTTAAATCGTCACAGAATCATCACAGTGTTAACGAAAGTTTTGTCACAAATGATCTGCAGCGTGAGTCTAAAATAATGGGACAAACTTTAAGGGAGGTGGTAGAGCTCACTATAATAAATAATTACGGCATAGAAATGTATGACTGGAAGTGACGCGTTAAAACGCCACACTAGTCACTGCAAAAGACACGGATTATAATGTTAAGCGTATGGGAGCGCTATTTTCAAATATCTCGCTAAAATTTTAATATTTTCACATATTTTTTTTTCCATAGGATAGCTGAGGACGACCTGCAACTGGGCTGGTTTTTACTTTTTTGATTTTGGTTACAGATTAAAAGAATAATACTTTAACTTTCAGAACCAGTTTAAACCGGTTCTAAAACTAAAACTATTGTAATATAAAAAAAATATAACCAAAATCGAAAAAGTAAAAATTAGCCCGGTTGTGGATCGTCCTCAGCTATCCTATGGAAATAATATCATGTAAAATATTGAAATTTGAGCAAGATATTTGAAAACAACGCCCCCCCCCCCCCATACACTTAACATTATCATCCGGGTCTTTTTTGGTGACTGGTGTAGCGTCTTGACGGGTCACTTCCGGTCATATATTTCTGTGCCATCATTATTTGTTATATAGTGAGACCTACCGCTCCCGCAAAGTTTGTTCCATGATTTTGGACTCACCCTGTATTTCACAATTTGGTCACAATGTGACTTGAAAGCATTGTCACTTTCGTCACAATTTCGTCACAATGTTAATGACAAAATCGTCACAAATGACACACTTTTCACAAATTGGTCACATTGTGACGTCACAAAGTGGTCATAATGTGACGTCACAAACAAGCTCTAAAACGGCCATAACGACTTCACATTTTAGTCACTGTGACTTCACATCGACGGTCACAAAGTCACAGTGTGACTTCACAACGACGTCACCGTGACATCACCATGTCTTACGGGTTGCTGCTCAGACTGCCTCACATTTCGTAGCAGGTGCGAGCGTCCATGATGCGCAATCACACCCCAGACCATAATTCTGAGTGCACGCCCACCATGACGTTCGATAATGCATTCCAAAAGGTAGGGTTCACAAGCATAGCGTCTAACACGAATGCAGCCTCCATAGTACAACAAATAAAAGTCAGATTAAACAACTGGTTACAAATTTGAATGCCAGAGTCTTTGTTCGTAAGCACATTGTAGCCGCAGGCGTCAATGGTTTTGCGTGAAGGGATCCTCTATAAAGAAGTTCTTGCACGCAGTCCACTGCGGAATAGAAATCAACAAATTGGTGAAGCAGACAGTGATATAGTACGCTTATTGCAGTTAACCAATATGCTGCCAGCTGTCTAGATGAAGCTCCACGGTTCGTCAGTGCTATGCGAACCATTTGCCTATCACCGCGCGTTGACGTCATTGTCCGGGGTCCGCTCCCTTATCTCCGAGTTGTCCAATTCTTGTCGGTCCACTGTTTCTAAACTCGGATCATTCTATTGCTGTTACGCTGCCCACGATCTACTGTTGCACAATAAGAAAATCCTTCTACACGTAGATCGATGATTCTTTCCCGTTCAAACCCCGTCAGTTATTGAAATATCGTCCTCCTTCGTCGAAGATGCATAGTTACCTCTCCCTTAATGTTCACCACAAACAGATAATCATAGACGAATTTTAACGGTCCGGTAAAGCCCTCTATTTATACGGTTTCAGCAGCAGTGCAGAGTGCGCTGCTCAGTTCAAACATACGTGGTGACTGAGATTGGAATCATTTGCAAAACACGCTATATATTGCATTCTCTGGAATTTTCAGCTCAATAACGTCTTTCTCCATGGTGTTGCAATTTTCAAAAGCATGACTGTAATTAAGTACTAGAGTAAGTGATAGTATAACTTTCACCAGGAGCAGAGACTATTTTAAGTACAAAGTACTTAGCTTGTTTCGTTTACGATAATATTTCATCATGCACTATTCTGGACATTAATTAAATAAATTCTAAAACAGTTATTAATAAAAAATAACTGATAATACATTTTTTGTTATTTTTAAAAGCAATTATAAGGCTTGCCAGAGAACCTTAAAAATGTTTAGATATTCTAAAATGTCAAGGCATTTTTCAGTTTGAATTAATTCGAATGCTTCATTAGTTACAAAAAAAGGAAGCCTACTTTGTTAACCACTTGGGGACGAAAAATGCGTATAAGTGCCTCAAACAGACTTAAGAAGCCCTGTTTATCCGCACCAGTAAAATTATACTGCGAAATTTTCCTTATATAATCGTAGCATGTTCTCGATTTAATGAGGCACAAATTTCTGTCTTTTCGAATTTATAATGAATCAAAACCGGTGATACAGCACTAAAAATTTCGTAAAAGGTACCAGTCGCGAAAGGGTTAAAGTAATAGAATCAAAGTTTCCAAAAGATTACAATCAACGTAACATTGATGAACGTTTTGAGAAAGAATGCACAGTATCCCTATGAAAAGAAGACTTTTTATGTAAAGAGAGCTTTTCAGACATACTTCAGAAAACAAAGAAAGCTTTTTGAAAAAGTGCCTGGTCAGTTGAACAGTACAGCTTACAAATGTTGCAAAATGGAGTATAACTAATTGATGAGTACATTAATCAATATCTGGATTTTTTTCGTTCCTTTTTCACACGGAAAAAATCATTCACGAAAAACATTCTTTCCTTTCCGAGATTTCTGAATTATCAATATATTGAAAAAGTTAATTATTTAGAGTAAAATATTCTGTTAAATTATTAGTCATAAAAACACCAGGAGTGCGAAAACCAGGAAATAGGATCGACCAAATATACAAGAATAAACAAGTTCTCTGATAATTATGAATATAGGTTTAGTTAATTCACCAAAAGTGGTTAAACCATTAAACATAGTAACCTTGATCTTCCAAAGTATATGTGACACGTTCAAAAGAAAAGCAATATAAGAGTCTCATTATAGGTGAATATTATCTTTCATCGAATTCTTCTTTGTTGACGTTATTAGAGTGATTAAAGAAAGAGTGAGTTTTCTAGTTTAGATAAAAGTATCATAAAACAAAACACAAATGAGCAACAAAACTAAAGCCAAAGGAAAATTATCCCCAACAAAATTAATGCCCATGATCGTGTATGTGCTACCTTCCGTGTTACCAATTTAGTAGATTTTTTAATTCAGATATTCCAAATTCATACCACAAATTAAATTAGCAATATTTTCTTTATGTAGTAACAGACATTCAGTCATTAACACGTTCGCTGCCGCTTACGTGAAGATGTGATCATAGTTAATACCGCACTGTAGAAGTGGGTTTTTCCCAGAAGCCGATTTAATTTTTATAACAAAGAATCAGTGAAAGATTTTTCCGCGCCAGCGCGTGACTGGCTATTAGGACATCACCCAACATAACGCGCTGGCGCGTGAGTGGCCCCTTAACGTTGGCGCCATATCACGCGTTGGCTCGTGATCGGCAGCGAATGTGTTAAATAAAGCTAAATTTATTATTGAATTACTCTGCTTTGAATTAATATTCTCGGAATTACAAAACTTCTAGAACATAATCTACAATGGGAATTAGATAGATAAAGCAACAACATTTAAAGGGCAAGAAAACTGTGACTTATAGAATCGTAGAAATGTTACTTCTTATTACAGAAGATACGTAGAAAAAAATCACAATACAATCTATTGGCAATATGATTGACAGCACATTGCACTTTTAAAAAATGTAACAGTTTTAGCAATTTTCACTCTAGACTTTAAATGCATTTTACAGTTTTAACGTACATTTTGTTGTTTAATATGCGTCGGTAAACTAAATTGCCAATAGATTGTAATAAGATTTTCTCCGCTTTTACTTATAGTGTATAAGGTATTTCTTAACCATTTGAGCTCTGGTGGGTAAATTTCTTAAAAATTCCAAATGTCACATTAGCACCAGTATTTCTCAAAGAAAAAAAAACGGTTAAAGATATACGCGAAAAAAATGCATTAAACCTTTTTCAAATAAATTTGGTCGAATTTTCTGGTATCGTTGTGACATTTCGGAATTAAAGTTATGTGGTAGAAAATTCTACCATCAGAGCTCAACGGGTTAAAGCTTTGCACTGCACATGGGTGATTCTGTCGCAAAGCTTTTTAGGTAGCTTTCATTACAAAAAGTAAAAAGCTACCTATTGCAGCCGTCCGGAGGAAAGCACTTCCGGAAAATTTTGGTATATTTTCACCGATCATGACCCCCAGACCCCAAAAACACCCTCCGTTCATATGTTGACATATATATATATATATATATATATAACCATATATATATATATATATATATATATGATTTTTGTCATGCGATAACTAACGTATTTATGAACCGATTTGAATGAAACTTGGTATGTAGATAGTGCATACAAATGTCTCGACCGAGTTCGTTGGTCAGCATCATCCGCCATTTTGTTTCAAAATGGCGGCCATTTTAAATTTTTAAAAAAATTTAAAATTTAAAATTAAATGCGAAAAAATTAAAAGTTGAAAAATATTTTTCTTTTACGTGTTAGAACTTAAAACAAAGATTCCAGAACACTTTTTATTTTGTCTATATCTTAAAAAATGATTGAGTTATAGCACTTTGAATTTTTCTTATGGCTGACATTTTGAAACGATCTGATTTTTGTCACGTGATAACACGCGTACATATAAACCGATTTGGATGTAACTTGGTGTGTACATAGTACATACAAATGTCTCGACCGAGTTCGTTGGCCAGCATCATCCGCCATTTTGTTTCAAAATGGTGGCCATTTTAAATTTTTAAAAAAATTTAAAATTTAAAATTAAATGCGAAAAAATCAAAATTTGAAAAATATTTTTCTTTTACGTGTTAAAAATTGAAACAACGATTATAGAACACTTTTTATTATGTCTATATCTTAAAAAATGATTGAGTTATAGCACTTTGAATTTTTCTTATGGCTGACATTTTGAAATGATCTGATTTTTGTCACGTGATAACACGCGTATTTATGAACCGATTTCAATGAAACTTGGTATGTACATAGTACATACAAATGTCTCGATCGAGTTCGTTGGCCAGCATCATCCACCATCTTGTTTCAAAATGGTGGCCATTTTAAATTTTTAAAAAATTTTAAAATTTAAAATTAAATGCGAAAAATTTAAAAGTTGAAAAATATTTTTCTTTTACGTGTTAAAACTTGAAACAATGATTCTAGAACACTTTTTATTATGTCTATATCTTAAAAAATGATTGAGTTATAGCACTTTGAATTTTGCTTATGGCTGACATTTTGAAACGGTCTGATCTGAACGATCCATCATGTTGCTTTAAAGTGGCATACACTTTATGATATCGTGGGATTTGGTGACTCTCTAAATCGCTTAAAATAAAACCAGGTTGAATAAAAGATGACTAATTTCTAAAAATTCCTATTAATATTCAGTCTTGACAAAAACTAGTATTCAAACTTATAAAATCACTAATTTTATAAGATTATTTCCACTAATTTGAGCTTAGTATTTTTGAACAATGTAACTTACTTTAAAATAAATAAATATATATATAAGTACATGAAAGCTACCTCTTCCTCCCGGCATTGCCGGAAGGACTTTCAATTATGTGTGCCGAGATACTTTACTGTTCCCTATGAAGACGTCCTACACGCCGGAAACATTTTCAATGGAATTCTATTGACATTTATCAAGAGAAGTATCGATACTTTAATTTACAACATTCTAAAATACATTATCTATATTGAAGGTTAGTGTATAAAAGTTGCATTTTTGGAAGTATATATGTAGGGGAAGCTTGTGTACTTAGAGTCACCATGTACCTATTCTAGTAACCTTTATTTAAATAATGTTTGGTGTAGGATTTATTATTCAACTAGATGAATGGCAACGTCAGCTGTTCTCATTATAGTATTTTGAATTTCAGGAGAAAGAAATTAATAGAAATTAAATAATACTGGCAGTTGGTCTGCCAGTATTATACTGTAGAATTAACAGTTATAAACCGTAAATAAACAATAGTGTACTGTTTTATAAATTTAAAAGCAGAAATATACCGTATATTATTATTTAGCTGTTTATTTTACGATTTATCATTGTTATTTAACGGTATAACTGTTGATTTTACAGTATTATACTGTCACCCCAACTGCCAGTGTAGTGCTATAAAACAGACAATTTATTTTTTGCAATATACCATGATGCATTTTTGTAATTTTTATATAATATACTTATATTTAAGTTGCGATATTTAAGAAAAAATTAAATATTTTTCATTACAATATAAGCTGTTATAGAAAATTGCGCATTAAAAATGAATATGTATAAATAGAGTGTTTTTCTTTAATTACTTTAAGCAATTATTTATTCGTTTTTCTTTGAAAAATGTTTATGAGGGAAGTAGTTATAGATCTAACAACATTATGCAGTCTAATTAATAAATATTCTTTACGTCTAATGTATTGAGTCTTTATTTAACCCCTTCAAAGTCGGTGGTTCATATTTGAAACCAATTAATTTTAGTTCCTTAATGCCAAATTAGCACCAGAAATTTGAAATGAAAATTTTCCTTTTGTCAAGTATGCTAACAAAAGACCTTGTTTGTTTAAAAATAAATTTGTTTCAAAATTCTGGTGTCATTTACTCATTTTAGCATTTTACGAATAGAAGTGCCTTGCCCCTAAATCGGTCAACAAATACTTCTTCAAAATCTACTCTAAGATTTCTTGTTCATTCTCAAATTTTCATTCTAAAGTTTGTTTAAGGAGCTCAACTTTAATATAACTATACATGCTTCGCAGAAAATTGTTAAATGATTATTGAAGAATTGCAAGCTTTTTGTAGACACAAACAACATTCTCCAAGGAAATGAATAGGTTTGTAATGAAGTAATATTACTAAAGATATTTACATATAACTGACATATCAAAAATGCGCCTGTGGTGAAAGTAAATTCAAACATAACACGTGGTAGTTGAAGAGCTTCTGCCATACACAGAGTTGCCAAGTCTCCGGATTTTTGAGCACCATACTGTTAAAAGTGAAGGTGACAAACCGGTGCCATTTGGGACCCGAAGGTGAAAAGGCCCTAGGGTCTATCGAAACCCGGGGCATTTGGAACCCTAGGGTGCCATAGGGGCTTGGATATGTGGTTGCAGTGCCAACAGGTCTCTTACTGGGTGATTGGCGCAAAATAAGGTGCCATGCACTTCGTATTGGCAGCAATGTGGCACCTCATCGGGTGACTGGAACCATGCGTATGCGCTGTGACGTGTGTCTTTCTGTTTTCTGGGACGGCAAGTAAAATCTTTGCCTATGAGTGAATGAAGGTGAGCTCGATGGCCGAGCGGTTAGAACGCTGAGCTTGTAATCAGACGTTGTGAGTTCGAATCCTTCGAGGGCCAAAAGTCGATTTGTATATTTTTTAATTTTTTATTATTGGACACTCTGGATTAAGGGTGCCATCTTTTCACCCTAATTAAAGTTGTTATTCTGGCTCCTTTAGGGTGTCATAAGTGAGACAAGCCTTTCACCCCTAAAAGGTGCAATATGTCACCATTAGTTTTAACAGTGCACTATTATCTTAGAGAAAATGGTGTTCTTTTAAATCGTCCAAATGTTCCAGCTAAATAAAAGAACATTTTCTGTGTTAAAATGCTGGTATCCAAAAAACTGAAGACTTGGCAAAACTGGAGACTGCTTTTAAAAAGTTGGCAGCTCTGCATACAAACTTTCTTGTGCAATTTATTATTTTATGAACAAGACAACATTTCAAAAGAGGCTACATTATAAAAATGAGTTTGCTTACAATTATTAGTATGAAATTGTTTCTGTGTATACTTTATTGTTTCCAAGCGTACCTTAGTTTGATTTCTGGTATAGCTAATCGGTAATATAAACGGATGCGCTACAATAGTTTTTTATATAAGTTTACTGCATTTTTAAGAAGATATTCAGTAGGTTTGTATTTTCAAAATTAACACATAGGCTCTTTTTTAAAATATCAAGGGTATTTTTTTATTCAAAATAATTGATTTATCAAAAAAATACCCTGATTATTTCATGATTTTGCTTTCAAAAATTGAATTATTAATTGAATTTTTATTATATATTATTTATATTCCCTTGATATTTAAGCGATAATATATATTTTTTATTTTTTTATCTGTTTTCACCGCATTTTTTAAAGAAACGTTCATTTTTTTTTTCTTTTACGTGTTCTTATCGATAAATTTAAATACTCATTATTAAAAATTCCAACACCATTTTCCCCCATGAGGATCCATCGGGATAAATATTATCTTACAGCATTAAAGTCAGCAAAAAGATGTCATATATTTTCTATTTATTTATTTATTATTACTTTACATTGTTCTGTTTTCAGAGAATTTCAAGCCTTCTGGGCTCAAGACATAAGTCGCACTACCTAACCGACAAAAAAAAGTATTTAAATTCTCTGAATGAAATTTAGAACGTTGCTTTCAAAAGACCTGTCAAAAATTTTTATTCTACTTCATCCGAACGAAGTCTAAGGTGATTCGAGTTGAACTTATGAATCTATGCATTCATTGTCTTGTTATACTAGGCATTGTCTTTTTGACAAAATTGCTTATGAAGCAAAAATAATTCCAAATATAGAATAAAACGAATTCGCGATACACTTTGGCATACTCCGTGTTATTCAATACTAATGCCCTAAAGGTTTTTCTACGGGAAATGAAATGTGCTCAAATCATCACCAATCCTTTTTCTCTTTGAGAGTACTTTACTTATGTAGTTTTTGAGTATGTCATGCTATTAGTACAGACATCAACCTGGTTCATTATTTTTTCTTGAAAAGATTATTTTTAACTGCTCATCTTATTTTTATATTTTCTACACTATTCAGCCACTCGAAAATGTACCTATTGTAAAAATTCTGGTATGTTTAAATATTATTCCTTTCCTTCTTATCTTATTATAGATTGAGAAATTTAAAGTGAATTTTTCTTCTACTCTTGTGTATAAAAATACTTCAACATAAAATATGAAAAATGTATAGTTTCTATACTATGCTTCAGATACACACTACTTTTTTATTACTATTCATTTTACAATTCTCTTTACTCCTCTTTGTAATTATTTTTATTCATTTTATCAATGTTTCCTTTCAAATTTTACAATATTTGTAAGTAAAATCTGGCAAAACTCATTACCTAATTCGTATAATTGCAATTTATTTTCCCAGAGATTTCATTGTAAGAATCCTAAGTGAAGTTAAATATTTTCTTTCATCAAATAACACCATATCTGGTCTAAGTTTTACAATCTTAAAAAGAAAATGTAACAACTTTGAAAAGATCAAGATAAAATTTAATATTATATTACACAGCAAATTTAAATAATTTTTCCTTTTTAAAATTTATCCGAGAGATTTTATGAAAACATTACATACTGAATTAAACTTATATAATCATATTTTTTCGATTACATGTAATTTTTACCAAATGATTACTCAAATTACAAACGGTATTCATTTATTAAAATAGCAAGAATGTCGAATGCTGATACATCTTTGCTACATGCATGTTCATATGTTTATACCGGGTTCGTACACAAAGAGATTAAAGCATCTTTTATCAAAATTTGCGTAATGTAATATTTGCCTTATTTAATAGAAAAAAAATCCTATCTTCATATGTAGTACGAATATTTTATGAAATTTCTGGTACTAAGACAGCTAAATCCTCTGAATCACTTCATGCGTACGAACCCAGTTATGATAGACACAAAACTTCCAACCTTTCGTTTTTTCAAAGTCAAATAAACGTATTTTAAACCAGAAAAAATATTCAGTAAACGTGTCTTCTTTCGATGTGGCATTTTATTTATTTCGTTTATTTACAAAATCACTGTCGAGCAGAGGTGCAAGCGCTGCGCCCGAAATGACTGAATGGCACCACTAAATTATTAAAGTATTTCCGGCCTTATTTCGTGACAAGATTTCTAAGATTTAATAAAGTAAAGAACGCTGCTGAATTTTAGCGGTTAAAATCAGCCATTTCTGGCACAGTGTTTGCTTTCCTGGCGCCAAGTCTATTTTATCTGTCTTTCCATTTTGGGCCGCGAAATAGGATTCCCATTACACATCCCCAATGCTGTCATTCACCGGTGACTGACGCAGCCTAAACGTAAAGCACTGTTGTCAGTGCCAGTCACCAACTGACGTGGCACTCAATGTGTTAAATAAAATATGTGACTCAAATAAGTTTATTTGATTTGGGGGGAAAAAGCGGCCAAAATGTTGGCAGCTACACTGATGGACAAAATGAAGAGATGGAAGGCGTTTTCCCAAATATCTCGAGAAATACTGGATACAAATAAATGAAAATTGGCATGGATATAACTTATAGTATGACAATAATATGTGCAAAGTAAAAATTAAAGTGCCATTCATTGGCAAGAGTTATTGGCAACAGTCCAATGTGAACTAATATTCATGATGAAAGATGGCAATGAAAGTGAGGCTTGAATGGTATGTGGTCGCCTCTAGTATGGTGTGTGATCACCTCTGACAGATAGACAACATGCACAACGAGTATGCATGCTGTTAATAAGAGAGTTAATGATTGCTTGTGGAAGACTCTCCCACTCTTCCACCAGAGCAGTTTTTAATTCCGGAATGGTTCTGGGTGGAGGTTGGCGTCTCGCAATAGCCCTTCCAAGAGCATCCCAAGCATGTTCAATGGGGTTAAGATCAAGTGATTCGGCTGGCCAATCCATTCGATGAATATCCTCGCTTTCCAGATACTCCTCAACCAGGCGAGCTATATGTGGTCAGGCATTGTCGTCCATAAAAACGAATTCAGGGCCGAAAAGACGCACGTTGGATTGTAGGATCTCCTGCCTGTACCTCTGGGCATTCACGGAACCAGTTTGAAACACATAGAGCGGTGTGCGAATATTTTGCATGATCCCTGCCCAAACTATCTCCTCCACCAGCATAATGGTCCCTTTCAATGATGTTACTGGGATAGTATCGGATCCCAGGTTCCCTACATATGAATATTCGCCGAGAATCAGGTTGAAGATTGAATCTGAACTCATCTGTGAACAGAACATTAGCCCATTGGAGCTGTGTCCAGTGTTGGTGCTGTCTGCACCACTGTGCATGCTCTCTTTTGTGGAAGGGAGTGAGTGGGATGCAAATGGCGGGCTTCCTGGCATACAATCCTCTTTCACCAAGCCACCTGGTAACAGTCTTCCTTGAAACTATTGTTCCTGTGGCAGAAGCAAGGTCCCTAGACAGTTGTGTCGCTGTAGACGTTCGTTGAGGAGTATCTGGAAAGCGAGGATATTCATCGGATTTAGCCAAATCTCCTGACCTTAACCCCATTGAACATGCTTGGGATGCTCTTGAAAGGGCTATTGCGAGACGTCACCCCTCACCCAGAACCATTCAGGAGTTAATAACTGCTCTGGTGGAATAGTGGGAGAGTTTTCTACAAGCAATCCTTAACTCTCTTATTAACAACATGCATACTCGTTGTGCATGCTGTCTATCTGTCAGAGGTGACCACACACCATACTAGAGGCGAACACACAACATACAAGCCTCACTTTCATTGCCATCTTTCATCATGAATTTCAGTCCACATTGGACTGTTGCCAATAACTCTTGTCAATGAATGGTACTTTAATTTTTACTTTGCACATATTATTGTCATACTATAAGTTATATTCATACCAATTTTCATTTATTTGTATCCAGTATTTCTCGAGATATTTGGGAAATTACCTTCCATCTCTTAATTTTGTCCACCAGTGTATGTAAATGCATTAAAACCTATATTTAAAAAAATCTGAGAGCGCTAGAAGGAAAACTGGGGTCCTATTAGTGAACTTCAGTCGGAAATACTTTAAAAACTTCTAGTTTTATTCCGAGGACCAAATGCGTATTGTGATATGTTATTTATTTATTTATGCATAAGTTCATAAACCTGACGCAATTTATTAATGGTAAAAGTTGATATGAAATTACTTAAATTCCAATTTTATGCACGGTAACTGTAGTAGAGATGCCCATAATTTTGAAAGATTTGCATAAAAATTCTTAGGATGCAAATACAAGAAATATTTATGCATATTTAAAATTCTTACACATATACGCATTATATTCTGGACAAAAAATAATTAAGTATTGAGTGGGAAATAAAGTTGAAATTAAAATGGCAGATGGTCATTCACTACAAGAAAGAAAAAATGAAGTTAAAATAGCGAAAAATAGCATATTTCATGTAGTTAATCATTAAAAAACACACAACAATTTTTAAAGAAGAAATTCTATCACGGAAAATCAGTGAATGATACTCGAATAAACATAACTTGAAGCATATTTTCACTTCTTCACTTCTATCACAATTTCAGCAAAAATCTTGAAGGATTATGCATGTTTCGTGGAACTACTTCTGGTACCTTATATACTGTATCCAGTAATATTTTTTGGTTGTGGTATTATGTTCTTCTACACAACCAACACAGTTATCCTAATCCAATTCTATTCCTTCGAAATTTGCATAGAATCTGATCGTTTCAAATCTTCGCTGTTGCAAATGTCGTGTTTTTTTTTTTTTTTTTTTTTTTCAAGTGTTTATTTTAGTCAGTCAAAAATGTAAGCATTTTTTCTCTTTATAGGACCTTGTTATTTTCAAATTTTATGTTAGATATTAGTTAAATAATTAATTAAAATCACGTGTATGGTCTTCGAAGATAGGCGAAATTTAATAATAATTATAATAATAAGAAGAAGAAGACAAATCTTCTTAGGAGGATATGAAAAATCTTCATTTACAAAAAATGGAATTTAGGCGTTATTTTATCTATTTTGCAAAAAATACCTAAAAAACATACAAATATTAAGATATTTTTACATATAATGAGATGCATAATGCAGTATCTGAAGTAAAGTATAGAGGTTAACTAAATAAGATATATTCTTTGTCCAGAAGTTAAATACGCAAAAATATTTTTATCGTCTTTCTTAATAATTCCTACGCTACTGTTTCTTTTATTTCAACACAAAAAGTGACATAAGTGAACTAGTTAAAGACGGATAATGTACTGAAATAGATTAAAAACCCATTTTTTAAGTTAAGTAGTTCCCAGAAACCCACAAGACAAACGACGTGTTTAATCGTTTCATCAGTAATATTAGTTTTTCTTCCAGTATAGAGACATGCATGAATTAATTTTAGTTTGAATCTGTTTCATACTCTGCACTACTTTTTAACTGTAGAATATTAAAAATGAATTGGTGGTAATTTTGTTATACTGTATTACATTATTCCGTAACGATATGTAAAAAAACATAAAAGGCTAAAAGTGTATCAGAATTTCACACCTAATTCCAGAGAATGCGGCGTTATCCATTACTTCCAAAATGATTTCTTCTCTTTTCTTTTTAGCCCAACTCCTTTCGCAAATGTTGCGTATGTAAATTTCGCATTTTCCAAGTCAGTACAAAAAGTTTTTCATTTCTTTTTTCCCTTAACCCTTTCCGGTGCAGTGGTGCAACGTCGAGACCACCTAATTTTAGTTCTAAACTTAGAAACGACGCCAAGAAGATTTTAATAAAATGTTGCATTTACATTGAAAGATTAAAGTAACAAGCTTTAATTTCTAAAGACTTCGTTTGTAAATTCCAAGAAGTCAATCATTTCATCATTTTACTGGTATATTTTTGCTGTGCCGGAAAGGGTTATGTTATATTGAGATAATTAGTATGAAGCAAAAAATAATCAAAATGTTGTAGAAAGTGCCAGTAATATTTGAATCAATTATAGTTGTTTTTAAAAAAATAGTGATAATTCAAATTAAATTACTCAAACTGCGCCACAATTAGCTGTTTATACGAAACATAGGAATATAAGTGAATAGGGCCTATAAATCCAAATAACAAAACATTAACCACGCCATTCCTACACTATAAACTTTTCTAGTTCTTTTCTACAAATAGCTACTCTAATTTAACCGCTCCAAATTTTTCTTTTCATATAATAGTACATAAACGGAAAGTTTTAAGTTTTCTATTTGTGAAAAGATAAATGACATGAAAAGCCATGAAAATGCTGCAGAAATAGATGTATTTCTATTTCTTATTTCAAGTGAATGGTAGAAAAAAAAAGTTACAAACTTATTTAATTATATATTCATTCAATTATTCATTAAAAAAAAACACTGCAAAACTGAAAGTAAATCGACCTCAATTTATAAATCTAGAGATTGATCCACTACTTCCAATCACTGTAAGAATATTTTTCTTCTTTGGAATCAGCTACAAAATTTCCCCATATCCACAATTCTCGTATAGAGTAGTATCAGCAAAAACCTGCAGAGATATATATATCTCGTTTATAAATATATTTATTTCTTTTACTTTTATTACCTTAAACTTTGACTTTTAAATAAAGATCAAAACTTAAAAGTACTAAAATTCATGAAAAGATGCAAAATATGCCACATTTCTATCCTTTTACTCCATGCTATTTGTAAGAAAAATTTTACAAAATTAATTAGAGATATTAATAGTTAAAATTTTAAATGTGCTTGAAATCCAATGATGCAAGCGTGAAAGTTATAAACTCAGATTCGAAACCTAGAGGTTGAACTTGGGGGAGGGAGATGTTAAGTTTACGTAAATATTCGGACCTGTGCTTTAAGAATTTGTTTTAAGTCGCGTCATATAAAAGATAGACAGAGCAAATCAATTTTTTAGTATCGAAAATATGTAGAATATACAAGAAAGAAAGACATATAATGTGTACGAATGGAACTACACCTCCATAAATGATACACAAATGAAGTAGCGTAGAGAATTAATTCTTTATTTTAAATGGTCGGTTATTTCCTCGTTTGAGAAGGGGACCGTAGAGCTCAAACTAATACTAATAAATCACTGGTTCCACTCACTGTAAATTTATTTTCGAATCAGCTGTGAAAATTCCGAATCCTTATAAAGGTCTCACTATATAACGTACCTAATTTCAAGATTGAAATTAAATTCCTACAAAATCAGTTATTGTTACATTTAACGTTATTAAAACGATGGTCTAAAACTGAAACTAACTTGAATTGCATTTCTAAATCTAGAACATGATCCACTGCATCTAACAGCATTGGCGATTGGGTGATTATTTTTAGGGTTCCGTACTTAAACAGTGAAAACTGAACGATTATAACATCGCCTCTGTGTCTGTCTGTCACAGCCATTTTACTCGTTAACTATGGATTTATTTATTTATTGAACACATGCATCTGACTTGTGTACTCGGCATGAAAGCCTGCTTTTAAGTCATTGTCGATATACAGGGATGAGATAGCAAAAGGAGATTTTACAACACGAAGGAAATCCCCTGTAAACTATGGAAGGCAGAAAGTTCAAATTGTTGGAAATAACAAGAATATTCACCCAAATACACAATATAACCAAAGGTGACTGGCCACTTGCGATTTTAGAGATTTGTCAAATATCTAGAAAGATACATGAGGAATTATCCTGAAAATCTAATTGTATAAACAAAATAGCAAAGTTCAAACATTTCTGTGAAGATTTTTTACCGAAACTCCATAGGGGACCGCCAAAAATTTAAAAAGAACGAAATTCTTTTGGATAATCGTGTTAAAACTAATGTAGCAAAAGCTTTCAAACAATAAATTAAGATTAATTGGCTTATTTTAATAAACTGTGTTCATTTTTATGCGGATAGCATGCATACTCGTCGAGAAATTAAGGTTTTTATAAAAACAGTCCGAAGTTTTTTCCTTATAATTTGCAGAATTCTTAATATGAAATAATGTTCTTTTCCGAAAATATGACAAACAACATTGTACATAATACCCTGCAATCGGAATTAAAAAATAATAAAAGTTGTATGAAAAATGAGCAGGTTTACTAAATAATTTTTCACCTCACATACATAAACACTATCAAAATTTTATTTGCATATTGTGTTAGCTAAATTTATAGCGTAATTTTTGTAAAAGTATCAAAAACACATCTTGAAAGTGATCGTCGGTAGAATAAGCTCAAAATCCTTTGAGTGAAAGAACACCGTGAACACTGGTGACAATTAATAAATCAAGTAAAAGGCACAGAATCGAGATGACGACTCTGTGCCTTTACGGAACATGTGTCGGTTTAGCTGATGACGAGCTGTTATTGTTGTAGCTCGAAACGCGTCTTACTTTATTTTCATTTTATGGTGATTTTACAAAGTGTTTTACTTGATTTATCAAAATCCTTTGTTCCAAAAATGAAGCAAAAAAATGAGGGGTTGTATCCACATATAGTTGTACTTGCCATATACAGGGTGTTTTGTTACCAGACCCACAAACTTTGAGGGGTGATAGTAGACATGAAGACAAACATTATTAAATAGGAAACAATGGGACGCAAACGTCTTCCGTAGGATCTAGGGGCCATTAAAGTTTAAGGTCCAAAACTTTAAACGATTATAAAAAACGAAAAAAAAGGTGGATTCGTTTGCGGTTTTCGCTAAAATCATTCTTTATATCACGATTTGTTTGTAAAAAATTTTTAAAGGTTACATTCAAAAATTGTCGATAGAGGGCGCTTTAGACTTTAGAGTAACAAACAACTACTTTTTACCCTTATTTTGTGCACGGGGTTGAAGTTATTCTAAAGTTTAGACTTTAACTTAAATTTTAAGCCCGAAATCGGAAACATTGGGATCAGGTAACTAGCGGAAATTGAACTGTGAACAGAAGAGGGGATTTTGAATGCTCATAAACATTTGAAAAACTAATCGATTTTGTTGCGGTTTGCGTGTAGGTCATTCCCTTGGTAATTATTTTATTCAAAATGACGTCCAGCATTGGTGTCCCCATTTTTTGATAGAGAGCGCTTTCGACACATCTCCGAAATTTCAATGGCATTACTCCTGTATGTTTTACTACCAGACCAAGATACTTCCAGGAAGTGTTAGGGTTGCAAAGACGATTCGGAATCATATTATAATGTAACGTCGAAGATGCCTTTTTTACGAGTTAGGGTTAAAACAAGCAGAGAAAAAAAGCAACTTGATAATTCTACAACACGTTCTGTCGGAACTTCTGGTAAAAGCACATGTTCCTCTTTCTTTGCGCCACTCTATAACACGATAGGGCTCCTCCACATTTTATCAGTGATGTTCCCAGGCACCTCAACGTAACATATGGACAGTGGTCGATAGGTAGTGGTGGCCCAGTTCGTTGGCCTGCCAGATCGTCGCACCAACTTCATTATATCAATTACTTTTTGTTGCCTATCTTTATTTTATTAGTGTATAATTGTTCCGTATTTTTTTTAAATAAACATTGCTGTGTGGGGCTAGTTGAGCCCAAACACTAGTAGGCTCCCCCACCTGGCTCAATCTGAATCTGAATCTGTTTGGACTTATTCTGCTGGGGTCAAATGAAAAGTTGAATGTATGAGACTCCCGTACCGTCAGTGGAAGACCTCTCAGCTCGAATTTCTGTAGCTGCCAGAAAGCTATCCGAGATGTCAGGAATCTTTCAAAGCGTGAGGAATTGCATGCATCGCTGCTGTCAAGCATGCCCGACTACTTCTGGTCGTAATTTCGGATACCTTTTGTAGTAAAACCCTTAACTAAATTGTTTTCTGCCACATTAACGTGTTGCTATTTCACAACGTGTTTCTGTTGCTTTTTTCTCTACTTCTTTTAACCACAACTCGCTAAAAAGGCATTTTCAATGTTACATTCCTATGTGATTCCGAGTCGCTTTGCATCCCTAACACTTCCTGGAAGTATGTTGGTCTGGTAGTAAAACACCCAGGAGTAATGCCATTGAAATGTCAGAGATGTGTCGAAAGCTCCCTCTATCAAAAAATGGAGACACAAGAGCTGTTAGTCATTTTGAATAAAATAATTACCAAGGGAATGACCTACACGCAAACCGCAACAAAATCGATCAGTTTGTATAATGTTTATGAATGTTTAAAATCCGACCCTCTGTTCACAGTTAAATTTTCACCAGTTACCCGATCCCAATATTTCCGATTTTGGGATTAAAATTTAAATTAAAGTCTAAACTTTAAAATAATTTCAACCCCATGCAAAAAATAACGGTAAAAAGTAGTTGTTCTTTCTCTAAAGTCTAAAGCGTCCTCTATCGACAATTTTTGAACGTAACCTTTAAATTTTTTTGAGAAACAAATCGCGATATAAAGAATGATTTTAGCGAAAACCGCAAACGAATCCACCCTTTTTTCCGTTTTTTATAATCGTTTGAAGTTTTGGACCTTAAACTTTAATGGCCCCTAGCACCTACGAAAGACGTTTGCGCCCCACGGTTTCCCATTTAATAATGTTTGTCTTCATGTCTACTATCACCCCTCAAAGTTTGTCGGTCTGGTAGCGAAACACCCTGTATGTATTCTATATTAACACGAATCAATGAATAAATGGATACAGTCCCTCATATTTTTGCTTCATTTTGGGAATAAAGTATTTTAAGCTTATTCTACCAACGATCACTTTCAAGCTATGTTTTTGAGACTTTTACAAAAGTTGCTCTATACATTTAGCTAACACAATATGCAAATGAAATTTTGATATCTCTTAGCATGCGCAAAGAAAAATTATTTACTAAATCTGCTCATTTTTCATACATTTATTTTTGATTACAGAGTATTGTGTACAATGTTGTTTGTCATATTTTCAGAAAAGAATATTATTTTATATTAAGAACTCTGCAAATTATAAGAAAAAAAACTTGGAAAAATTTGGGACTGTTTTTATACAAACCTTAATTTCTCTATGAGAACTAATTTCTCTATGCTAACCGCATAAAAATGAATACAGTTTATTATAATAAACCACTTAATCACAATCTACATTTTGAACGCTTTTGTTACATTAGTTTTGACAGGGTTATCCAAAAGATTTTCGTTCATTTTCAATTTGTTGGCTGTCCCCTATGGAGTTTCTGTGAAAAATCTTCACGAAAATGTTTGACCTGTTTAATTATGTTTATACAGTTAGAGTTTCAGTATAATTCCTCATGTATTTTTCTAGATATTTAACAAATGTCTAAAATCACAAGTGGCCGGTCACCTTTGGCTATATAGTATGTTTACGGATTATTCACAAATATATTTAGAACTTACGGGTAGAGGGGCTAATTTAACTTTTTTTCTTTGTAATTATCTTTCTTGTTTTGTTAATTTGTCTTTCTTGTTTTGTTAATTTGTCGTTCTTGTTGTTTGCTTGTTCTTGTTAATTTTCTTTATAATTTCTTGTCTTATCGCGTGAAAGGTCTTGTGAAGTTGAATTCAAAAATACATTTCTTTTAATTTGAGGTAGTATATTCTCGGAGATATCATCAAAAATGTAGTGTAAAATAAGTTTGCCTCCCTTCTATTTCTGAATCTACTGAAATTAAAATTATGAAAAAATTAGATGTTCGTAAATGTTAATTTGAACCTTACAAGAAAACTGTAGCGATTACTCTAGTCACACAGTTTTTGAATAAAGTGCATTTTCCCGTTACACAAAAATTTAAATTTTCGGGCATTAAACAAAGATGTTTAGATGGTTACGGTGTGGAGGTGGCTATCATAGAAGAAGTGTAAAAGCATTGTTGATGAGGAATTTAAAAAAAATTGTCGGTTATTAGCCTAATTATTGACCCTGAAAAATGCGAACTATTTGGACAGACATAATAACATGAATGGCACACTCCATGTGCAATCGGCTTTTAAAACCTAGATAACAACATGAAAGACACACTCTATGTGCAATCGACTTTTAAAACCTAGATAACAACTTTTAATGATATATTTGTGCAATTAAATATCTAGTACAGTATAAAAGCAATAAACATCAAATTGTTAAAAATAGACTAATTTAATTAGAAATAATTACATGAATATTATGAGATTCGCGACTTGTTAGCATTGATTGAACTTCTCAATATACCTACCGTGTCTCTAAAAGTTCATTAAAAGCTACGTGGAAAAACGCGGCAAATTTGCGATCTCCTTTCGAAGCACGCTCAGCGCAATGTCAAGTTTAAGCTTTGAATAAAGATTTTGTTTTAGCTGCACTGTAAAAAGTAAAGATTATTACAGCGCTGAATTTAGTTATATGAAGCGACAAGAGAAATTTAAATATGCATTATTCTTATTGTCAATACCGAAACAAGGTTATAAAACTAACAAATTCAGATAAAATTAAAAAAAGTTATACAGATAGTAGTATTTGATATTATTTAGGTTTCATATCTCTTTGAACTTTTATGACATGCTCATTCGTGCATTTGCTGTACATACAGCTATTCACTACGCTGTATAGTTTTTTTACAAAGTCTTATTATTCTTTTAGCAACGCTTATTTTCAATAATACAATTAATAATTCATATATTTATTGTACGTAACCCTCTAAGAACGTGTGATACTCGTACTTGACAGTTTATTTGTTCAGAAATCTACCATTTTTTTTTTTTTTTTTTTTTTTTTTTTTTTTTTTTTACATACACGTCATATCTAATTGGGCATTACACAAGAAGAATTTTATTATTCGAAAAATATTAGTCTGGAAATGTTTTTTCAATTAAGAAAAAATATTAAACAACTTTAGAATGACTTTTTTTAATACTTTTTTTTGATACAGCTACTCAAATTCGTCATACATAAGTGATAGTTCTATAGTGTAGTATGAGATATAAGTTTAAGTTTGTAAGCAAACTTTTGAAAACTAATTTCTGATGTATTTATGTTATATTATTAAAATAAAAGTCTAAAACACAGCATTGCTAAATTAATAGTAACTTAAGTTCAGTTTTAGGTGAATTTCGTATGAAATACTACATATGACATACTATATGACATACTATTGACATACTAGACTACCATTTTTATGTTAGAATTTATGATACATTTTTGCAGATCTACACCAATCATGACACCTAGAACCTATAAACACCCTCATTAAAAACTTTATACATATATCTATCTATTTCACTTTCTTGTGGACATGATAACTTCCATTTCTCAAATCTCTTCCAAAATGATCCATAAAAACCAGGAAAATAAAATCTCCACTAAGTTTATTAATGGGCAAAATTGAACTAAGGGAGTGGAAACAGGGAGGGTTTTTGTGAAAAACAAAAACACCCCACAACTTCTTAATTAAAATAGATATTGAATCAGTTTAAAATTATTATTACTTCTAAAAGGGCCACAACCGGCATATTTTTGATAAAATTAAAAATAGGCTCAAGAGGCGAAAAAAAATAGGGTTTTAGGGAAAAAAAAAAAATCACAACTTCGTCAATTCTCAAGAAATCAAATCTATTTTTTTTCTGACACGTTTTTGATAGGATCAACATTTAACACAAATAAATAAATAAATAAATACGGAAACAAAAAATGGTGTGTGTGTGTGTGGGGGGGGGGGGGGGACTTGAAGAAAACAAAAATACATAACTTCGTCAATTCACAAGATAGCAGACATCTTCGCATCTTCTTTCAAACAGATGGACGTACTTGTTCTCAATAATATCTTAGCCTTTTATTATGACAAGTTTTTGCCAAGACTCATTCCTATAGTATGAAAAATTAAACGAGAATAGGCGTAGAAGAAAAAAATATCTTATTAATGGTGTACTCAAATCCAAACTGCTTACTTTACGACACATTATTCAGTTAATTTTGGCTCTCAAATGCGTACTTGGCTGGTTCTCTTATTTAAAATCTGTTTAATATGCCGTATTGGTCGAATTTTTAATAAATGCAGAATATATTTCAAAAAATGATGTTAAAATGGACGTTATAAACCCAAGCTATAGTGCATGATGAGTTAAAAATGTATTCAAATCCGGAACTTCTTATTTTCTGACTTATTTTTAAATTATTTTCTTCTTTCAAAAATATACAATTGGAAGGTTCTCTCATTTACAATTTATATTATGTGCCGTATTGGTCGATTTTTTTGATAAAAGCAGAATATATTTCAAATAATGCTGTCAAAGTTGGCGTTTGGAGCCGAAATTCCCGAAGAGATAGTTGGTAACGAAAAATATAATGGAGAAAATAACTGTTTATAAATCAAGTTCTATTTAATAGACTGAAAAATAAAAGCACCAGGAAGCATATAAATATCTTCAAAAATCACGTCAGTAGATTTCACATTTTTTCTTTTAAAAATGAGTCTGATACAGTGTTAGAAAAATTTCTGTTATTGAGCTCGGAAAAATATATTTTTTATAATACTTTAACATGATTATTGTAAAACCAGCTCTTACAGTTAAATGAAATTAAAACCTGTCCATAAGTGGCCAAATAAAATTGTTAAACTAGGTTTATCTCTAATCATAATTTAATTTTCGTTGGTGAAATAAGCGCTTAACTTCGAAATCTACCTGCGCCAGGCTGAACGAGTCGGGATTTTATAAATCTAGTTATTTGTTTAAGGTTTCTAATCACTGCAAGATAATTTGTCTTTTTTTAAAATAGCTGCACAAATTCCACATACATAAAATTCTCCCTTTACAAAGAAGGATAAGGTTGCACAATATATAAAAACAAGGTTGTAAGAAATTTTTTATCATATTAATTACTGTAATATACAATTATATTATTAAAGTAAATCTTTTAAATCCAGCATTCAGAAACCAAAAGAGAGGTATACTCAGTTTCTAACTCTCCGATTGATCCACTAGTTCCAAAAAATTGATGAAAAAATGCAAGATTATTTGTCCTTCTTCTGAATCAGCTCAACAAATTCTATAGCACGGAATTCTCTTTTTATAATGCAATGCGAGGCATAATACAGTTTAAAGTATAAGGTAGCGTAAGGTATGGCAGTATAAGGTATGTGGTAGTAGAATGCATAAGGTAACATAAATTATATAAGAGTTCTTTATTTTCTTCTGTTTACTTAAATGTCAAATTGTATTGAACAAAAACTCATGAAAATTCTGCAGAAAGAGCGAAACCTCTATCCTTTTATTTTAAAAGTTCAACTAAGGAAAGTGAGGAATACTTTCCTTCTATTCTTATTAAATTTATCCCCATTTCTCCACCCTCGCGCTTACCTGGAAAAGTCACAAATGCTTACTCAGATTTTTGTTCGCTATTCGAGGATCTTTATCAGAAATCGATTGCAACTGATATTTTTTAAATGTGATATTTCTAGCTTAAATTTTTAACAATTCTTATTCCCTATTAATACGTCTGACACCATTATTTTTTACATGTATACACGATTAATATTTTTTTAAGTTTCAATTTTTCTTTTCCACGAAGTTAGATTCAATGAGATATAAATAGGATATAGCTCGATTTAAAGTTTATTTATAACAAGATCACTCTGTAGATAGATATCTGTCTATTTTTAGATATACAGTAGAAGAATTTTTAGAATTACCTTTCATGGCGACGTCTTATGAAGCGAAAACATGCAATAAAATATTTTTCTGGTATTTTATCTGACCTTTGAATTGTTACTCAAATTTTATTGCTGTAGCTTATTAATTTTAACGTTAACAATGAACCTGAAATTAACTAATTCACATATTCTTTTAAATTCTTATTTTTGTATTTTATATTTTGAACCGATTATCATATAGTAAAAAAAAAAATAATAATGTTATTTGATTGTCGCTGGATTTTTTATATTAGTTACTCAGACATTTTACAGCTGTGGCTGTGGGCTAGCACAACTTTATTCCTTAATTATGAGATATAAACTTCTAAATAAAGTCACGTAAAGTAAAATAATATTTGTTTTCAATAATTTATAGTTTAATTCATTATCAACATACAAAAATCTTCTTCTAAACCTTCTTCTAGCATTAAAAATAGAAACATTTTATTAATTTGCTTAATCTAAAGTACTTTTTGATTCAGTTAACTTTAATTCTACTTAAACGAAAGTAAATACACTTAAAATGCAGGGTGAATCTAAACTCTTGGTCAAAACTTTAAGTGGTGATATTGCACATCAAGCAAACAGTATTAACCAAATAACTTATAAATATTTGCAAAAAAATAATGCCTATATTTTTTTGCCTCTTTAACAGAATTTTTAATTTTTTATCATCGGTTTTTCAAAACAGAAATTAGTGTCTAATCGAATCAGAAAAATGCTCGGATTAAGTAATGCAAAATTTATAATAAACATTTTCTGGTGAGAATAATAAATCATAATTTAAAATCATTTGTCTATACGCCGTACCAACAAATCATGATTGACAAAAACACGATGTCTGTACGAAGCGATTAAATAGGAAACTAAGGGTACCAAACGTCTTCCGAAAGAGATAGGCACCATTAAGGTTTAGGGTCAAGATTTCGAACGATTACAAAAAACGGAAATATTTGTGGATTCATTTGCAGCTTTCGCTAAAACTATTCTTTATATCATTATATTCTTGAAAATAAATTTTAAAGATAAAATTCACAAAATGTCTATAGAGGATGCTTTCGACTTTCGAATAATGAACAACTCTTTTTTATCATCTCATTAAATACTTTCAAAAGCTTAAACTTAAATTTTAAGCTCAAAATCCGAATTGTTGGTAATGGTTAAGTCGTACAAACTGAACCGTGTTCAGGAGTTGAAATTTGAACTCCCCACTCCCTGAACACAGACTAGTTTGCGCTACTTAACCAATTCTAACGACTCAGATTTTGAGCTCAATGTTTAAGTCTGAGCTTTTGAAAGCTTTTAATGCAATACAAAAAATAATCGTAAAAAATAGTTGTTCGTTGCTCCAAAGTCTAAAGTGCTCTCTATCGGCATTTTTAAAAATTTATTTTAAAAATTTATTTTCAAGAATATACTGAAATAAATAATAGCTTTAGTGAAAATCGAAAATGAATCGAGCAATTTTTCCGTTTTTTAAAATCACTTGAAATGTTGGACCCTAAACTTTAATAGAGCTTATCTCCTTCAGAACACGTCTGGGACCCTTAGTTTCCCATTTAATATTGTTTCTCTTGATGTGTACTATCACTCCTTAAAAATTTTCCCAAGAGTTTAGATTCACCCTGTAGTATTCTGTCAAAAATACGATAAAACGTTTTGTTATGTGTTAACCTTTTCTGTAGGAAGGAAGATGAAAAAATGATGTCAGCCAGTTGTACATGGTGGCCATAAAAAGCTTCGATGATAAAGAAACCATTAATGGATATATTGGTCAAGGAAACAAAATACCATCATTTACTAAATGAATATTTTAAGATATGGGCTCTAAAATCATTGTTATAACAAACAGTCGAGCTTTTACAATTTTGGTTACAGTTTAAAAAATTCGATACTTTTAAGTGACAATACCCATATTTTTATCACAAAATGATCTTTACTAAGCTAAACCAAAAATTGGGTTCAATCGGTTTCCGAAGTGCTAGAAATGATGGCTTAAAACAAACACAAAGAGGAGCAGTTACAACAAATGAGCCCATACAAGATACAAATTAATCTAATCAAATGACAAAATTTTCAAGTGTTTGCTTCACAGACAAGGACACATTGTAACACTTAATGAATTCGACATGAAAATATTAACTTTTAAATTCCCTAAGTGGCAGAAACCGATTGGGGTTTCTGCCGCTTGGCTACAACTAAATGAGTGAGTCATAAATATAGAAACAATAGACTATCTCTGTAAATATTCGCCCTAGACCCATACTTCCAATTGCAAAAATTCATAAAAAGGTGGATTTTTTCATAAGTTGCAACTCCATGGGGGATGTATTTAAAAAAATACGAAAATTAAATTTTTATATAGTCCCCGTAGGGCAAAATTCCCAATTAGGAAATGACTCCTTATCCATTCCTAAATTGAGCAAAAATAATTTTATCTCCATATCTAAAAACTTCGCAGAAATATTAAAATCCAAAATTCTCCAAAAATCGTGACTTACACCACTTTACCATGCATGTAAATGAAGAGTATTTGACTTATTTTGAAAGCAAGTGAAGAATCGTCCGTTATTAAATGTCGATTTAAGACAGTGCCTGTTATTTGGACATAAAAAAGCAGCGTATTCCGTATTGATTTAAAGCTAAACTTGTTTCAAAATATACTAGTAGTCAGAAATGAAGATCTGCATGGGTCAAAATATCTAAGTTTGCTCCCAAACCGACCCATCGAGAAAAAAAGTTCAGCCCGTCTTGAAAAATGTTAAAATCATAACCCAGACCGGTCTGAAAAAAAGTTTAAATTTCTTCCGGTTCAGACGTGAATTTCTACATGGCTTTTTACTTCGGTATGGTTAAAAATTTTACGTATGGAGGAGTTCTAATCAAAAATACTTATTATAGCTTCGTATTTTCATATTTATACTTTTTATTATTAAAGAAGCACCAAAGGCTGTGATATATTTATTGAAGTGGAAACATCTTTAGGCCCATTGGGCATTTTTGAGATGGGAAAAAACCATTCAACTTGCGAGTACCTTAACTACCGTAACCGACACCTCTGTATATAAGTATCTATATTTTTAAAGGCCTCTTCCAGGGGGCGGGCTTTCACCCCCCCCCCCCCAACATACACCTTAGAATTTCGCTCATTTATTTCTCAACCACTTTTAACTTAAAAATTTAAGCTAATTTGCACCCCCGGGGCTGTGGACCCCCTTGTTTTTTACTCGCCTAATTTTGCTCATTTCTTCCCTTCATTTCATATTTAAAAGGCTATAATTTTTCTTGTATGCAGCTATAGCGGGGGAAAATATTTTAGCATAGCTAACTTTTCCTCGCCTTTTTTTTAGTTTTCCGGTTTTTCCCGTGGAACCGTTTTTGGTGCGACAGGAGCGGGGGGGGGGGGGGGGGGTTCTCATTTTTTGATGTAATGTGTCTATTGAAAGATTATGCTTCATACATTACAAATATAGAATAAAAAGGTTTCTCCCGTCATTATGGGTCACGTATAGACCCATATTGGATTAAAATAAAATTTTCTCAAACTTTTTCGTAATAATTCAAGTACTGAATAATAACAAGTACTAAGTAAGTTTAAGTAATTCGGTACTCCTGGAGTGCCACTATTTATTTTTATAAATGAAGCTCTATTTATATGTAAATTTTTCCCTTAAATTTTAATATCGTTAATCCATATTCCATGCGTTGTAGACTTTGAAAAATGTTATACAGTAAAACCTTTTAAGAGGGAATCATACAGGAAAGAAAAAATACGTTATAAACAAATGCCCTACTTAGGAGGTGTAAATGGAGTTAATTTTTTTTCTAAGGTCTTTATTATATTTATTTTGCATGATCAACACATTTTTTGTTTAAGACAGGATTCCGTCATAGGCAGATTTTTTTCGCTGGTTTTATTGTATTTAATTTTTTAGCCTTTGAATATACTTTTCTTTTTTAAAAAATGAATTTTAATGTTTTTTTTTTTTTTTTTTTTTTTTTGTAAAAAAAATGTTTTTTGTAAAAATTTCCATTGAGCCAAATGTTAAACTATAACTGTTAAACATTTTATTAGGAGCCAAACTTCATTTAAAACTTTAAACTCGTTTTTAGTGCGAATGTCCTTGGGAATGCCAAGGATATGTTTGACTTTTTATATGTATATATTCAAAAATTAAATCAAAAATATGTAAATTAATCTCTTGTAAAAAATATTCTCTGGAAAATCTATGTTTGGTGGATATTAAATTCTATATATTAAATACCGTTTTATACCGGTACATGATAGTCAATGCGTGGTTATTGGATAACGATTTGTCATTAGAGAATTTTATAGAATTATTTAATTCTTTTTAGCGCTTTTTTTGGAGTCGGTTATACATTTTTTTGAAAAAGTTAAATTTATTAAAGTATTCTTTAAATAAATGTTGTATTGCGATATTTCAATTGAAACTGTGTGTATAATTACTTATTAATATATAATGTGATGTATAAATTCAAAAAAGAGTTTTACGATTCAGAACAAGTTATTGATACTATGATTACATAAATTCTAAATATCTATATTTTATGCATAATATATGAAAGCTTATGCTAAAGCTTTCTAGGCATCTAGACAAAGATCTCTAGAAAAAATCATCCAATATTCGGGCCTTATAGATTTATCTTATAGAGCAGTAATAAATCCATTCTAATATCGACAGGGTATCGAAGGGACACATTTTTGAATAAACTGTAGACTTCCTTTTGATTTATAATACCCAATATTTACAATGTTCAAAAATACACACGCAAGAAACCTTCAATGTTTCTTTTAACTTGTGATCTAAAACTAAATTGTAGAATGAACTATAGTATTTCGTGACCTCCTAATAAAAATCTGTAACAATATACAACATGGAAGACTATAAATATCATACTTTGAGAAAAAAATACATATTTGGCGTATAAAAACATAAAGACAAGGAAATATTAACGTATTTTATTTTTATTTGGGGTAGATGATTCAATCCCTATTCAGACTATTATAGCCTCAAGGACTATCTCATTTTATCACCATACGCTGTTTCAGATTAATCCCCTAAGTTTGATTGTTTATAACGCAAAAAATATTAAACATGTTCCAAAATTTCAAAACCCAAGGGACTCACAATTTCTTAATAAATATAGATCTGTTAGACTAATTTTTCGTATTTTTTTTATTTATTTAAGTGTTGCAAATCGAAAGTTACGTTTAGCGGAAAACATTTTCTCCTCAAAAACGTAAAGCTATGTAACCTGTATATTTCGGAATTTTTATTTAACATTTTTAGTTTATATTAGGTATAAATAAAAAACATATTTCTTTAAAAGTCAATTTAATTGTTGTAAAAACTACAGGTTGGTTACTAAATATTGTTACAAATATTTATTCATTTTATTTTATAAATATAAAATATAAAATGATAAAATCACTAACATGATGAACGCCACAGATGAGAGCTTACCAAAAAATAATTTTACTTTAATCGACCGTCATCTTTACCGATTATTAAAGATAATCTCTTATGCAATTGTCTGACTGCGGCACGAATCATTTTAAGAGCTAATCTGTCCAATTCAAGCAATATGGAAGCTTTGTGAGAATCCAAACTTCTGTGTTATTTGTCATTTACTTTAACATCTAAAATACCACAGACGCAATAATATAAAAGACTTAGGTCTGGTGAAAAAGGCGGTCAGTCATCTTGCATGTTAAAATTCGGACACCTGACATGGAGCCAAGTCTGCGTTGATTTAGCTCGGCGCCAAGGTGCAGAATCTCGATGAATTATCCAATTCATATTGGGATACAACCTGTCAGTATGTGGCAATAAATAAGTAACCAATATGCCTTTTGTGATATTCCGCGCTGATTTTTTATCCCTATATCGGTGTATTTAAAAGGCAATTTTCCATTGTTTGGAACTTCAACCCAAACCGTAACAGAATTCTCGTTCTGACAACGTTTAACTGTTTGAAGTGTTCCAGGCATATCCTCGAAGGATGTTAATATGCCGCATCATTTTAAGCATTATAACACTGTTCAATGCAAAATAGTTTTTCGGTCAAAATATAACATTCTGTCAACACTTTTTTTACCGTGTCACATCAACAATTCTTTGCATTCCTTGCATTGTAATCCTTTTATTCTTTGTGCAGCTATCAAACCCTGAATTTTTCTTTTGCAGCAAGGGTGAAAACTCAGGTCTTCATTTATAATAACTTTCATTGTTCTGTGACTCATGTTCTGTTTTGACGCTTCATGACGTCACATTTTTCTGCTTGATAATTATGCTCATTGAAAAAAAATATTATATTTGCAGAGACCGTTATATTTGCAGAACGTTGTGGATTTCTTTGTAATTTTTCATAAATTCTTTTGATGTGTACTTTTGTGCAAATTGAGTGTGGACTACCAGACCTAGATCGACTTTTACAGTTATTAATGTGCAATTATCTATTTATAGTTCTATATATAAATGTTCTTTTAAAATCAAGGCACTTTAATTACTTAAAAATTTTACCTGAGGAAAATCCGCGATCAAAGAGCTTTTTAATTATACAAAAATTGTCTACACTAATAGAAAATTTCCAGATGCAGAAATAAGAACTAAATTATTTTACTAAATGTTTAAAATTAATTCTTATTTTTTTGTAGTGTCACAGTATTTAGAAGACAAGCCTGTAGTGCATTTTTTTTAGCGTGTGTCACACATTCGGCCAATTTCTTTTAATGTCTCATGTTTGCCCGGACTTTCCCGACCTGATACTTTCCCCTAATGTTTTATTATGGGTATAACTTTAATCTAGGCTATTAATTTATAAGCGGTGATCTGTTGAAAACCAAATAAACGATGTTTCACGTTTGTAAAATATATTTCATGTGATAATAAAGATTAAAAACTAGTAAACAAAATCAAGAATATGCATCCCACTAACTGAGCTACAGTTCTATGAAATCAAAATATTTAAAATTATTTTTCTTTGATGCCTTTGCAAATGCTTCAATTATGTACAAAAAACATACGAGAAAAAGATGCAATGAAGATTAGATAATCATAAAAATATTGCATTTTAAGGATGAAAACGCGCTTCATGACGTCACATTTTTCTGCTTGATAATTGTGCTCATTGAAAAAAAATGCTGTGGTGGTCATTTATAAGAACCCTACAATGATAAAAAGATAAAGAGGTTCTCTAAACGAATTTTTCTTTCAGCTAGTATCTTTCGTACATCCATATTTAGATCTTCTTCAGAAGCTGCATTACTTCGAACGAAGTACAGAATGGACCGAAAAGAATGCTATTTTTTCAAAATGATGATTCAGTGAATGAACTAAATTTATCCATTATTGAAAATATTCTGTGTATAAAAAATAGAGTTCAACATTTTGCTGGCTCGTCGTCTTTCATAGATAAATAGATTTAGTATACGTCATAGTATATACAAAGTATACCAAAAAGATTCAAAGGCGTTTTAATGCAATAGTTGTAGGAAATACATAGGCAATGCAAGAATTTAAAGTCTTAAAATAAGATAGATTACTCACCTACTTAAAACTATTTGATTTTTACGAAATTTTGGAACTTTCCATCACTAAAAATGGACACAATATTTTTTATTGTCGAAAATCTCCGAAGTTATTATTAGGTTTATCAATAGGATGACGATGAGTCAATTTTATGCGCATAAACTCAATGGCGCCTAGAATTTTAATAGAATTATTTCATTTTCCTGGTGCAATTTCACAATTAATGTTAAAAATAAATAAATAAATAAACAAAAAATAAAAATAAAATATTTGACATAGGTAAAAAAAAAATCGTTTTGAGCTTTTTTATTTTTAAATTAAATGACAATTGGTTTAAAAGCATATTTTACGCAGTACCTAACTGGACGAAAAATAAATGGAAAAATAGAAAAACACACAAAAATCCTTCCATATCCATATATTAAATAAAATACAGTTAAAAAGTTTTAGAAAAACATATACTGCTTAAATACACGTAGGGTGCATGCGGCTCGTGTAATTTCAAGGACATGAAATTTTTTAGTAAAAGTAATTTCTTATAGAAAATGTTCCTTTAAATATAGCGAAATTTCACGCGTTTGAACTAGATTTATTTTTTTATAAGACAAAATGCTGGTACTTGACCTGAAAAACTAACGCTACCCGTACGAACCCTGATGTAACACATTTTGATTATTTTTTGTTCTTATGTGAGAACTATGTAGCACAATTATTGAAATTGAATAAACATACAATGACAAAAGCGATTTAGGGAACAGTCTTCTGATTAAATTTATTCTCTCATCTTCTACCCTCTGAAGTATCTACATGGTGGATAGATAAAAATCTATATTAAGAGTTTTTTAAAAATTCTAATGAAATTTTTTTTAAATAAAAATAATCCCCCTTCTTCAGAAAAAAGAATAACCGAGAAGCACGTGTAAGGATTTCATTTTGAATAGACACTGAAATAAATTTACTGCGAATTATACTTTTAGAGTGCTTTTCTTGGGAATACTTTTGTATGTTCTTTATGTATGGTTATTTGATTCAATAAATTTTGACGTGCCTTTGCTATCACGCAAGTTCAATGGCCGGTTTTCGTATTTGTTTTTTTAAATCATTTTTCCGTTGATGTAGACAATTTTTAGTTAGTTTGAGAATGACCTTCAGATGACCTTTTCATCATTTCAGCTTGTCCCAAGCAATGCTTTACTTAGAAACACTCAATTACTGTATATTTTTGGAATCATTTTCAGTATTAAATTAGCATTATATAGAATGTTTTGTTGTTGACCTTCATATGATATTCAGATACTCCCACTTTGTTTTAGCCATACTTAAATTGTCAATATTTGCATATTAATGAAAGTCATATTCCCTTTTCATTTAATTTACTTCCATGTAATTCCACAACTCCCTCTCTCATTATTTTACTTTTTAACTATGTGGCATTTTTAGGTATATTCCGTATGAAATACTATCTAATACATTTTTTCCTATGTTGGAATTTCTAAAAAGATCTACCCCGATCATGACTCCTAGGACCCAAAACCACCCTCAGTAAAAAGCTTTATCTGTCTATCTATGTATTTCACGTTTTTGTGAACACGATAGCTTATATGATTCTGCTCAAATCTCTTCCAAACTGATACATAAAATCAAGGAGAGTAAAATTCATAACCGGGCAGAATCGGGCCAAGGGGGTGGAAATGGGGAAAGTTTGTGTGAAAACCGAAAAAACCCATTACCTCTTAGTTAAAATATATTTCGAAACATTTTAACATTATTTCTTTTAAAAAAGGACCGAAAATTTGGGTATGATAGATTTTTGATAAAATTAGAAATGGTCTCAAGGAGTGAAAAAAATAGGGTTTCAGGGAGCAAAAAATAATGACTTCGTCAATTCTCAAGGTATCAAATCCAATTGAATTTATTATAAATCTTCTTTATATTACCTACAACTTTTATATTAACAAATTTTTGATCGGACTAACTGTTGCCGCAAAAATAAATAAATAAATAAAACGAAAGCAAAAAAAAGGGGGAGGGGTGAAGAAGAAAATTATCATATCTTCGGCAGATATCAAACCCGCTTACATTTATTATACATCTTCTTAATAATATCTATAACTTTCTTAGTGACAAGTTTTTGACAAGACTAATTCTTGTAGTATATAAAATCAAACAAAAATAGGAGTAGAAGAAAAAATTATCATATTAAAGGTGTACTCAAATCCAAACTGCTTACTTTACTACTCATTTTTAAATACTTTTTTTTTTCAAAAGCATGCATTTGGCAGGTTCGCATATGTAATGCATCGTATTAGTCGATTTTTTAATAAAGGCAGAATATATTTCAAAAAATGCTGACAAAGGGGCATTTTGAACCGAACTTCCCGAAGCAACAGTGCTGGAAGAATTAAGAATGTACCCAAATCCAAACTGCTTATTTTCTGACTCATTTTTAAATTAATTTCTACTCTCAAATACATTAAATTGGAAAGTTCTCTAATTTAGAAACTTTATAATGTGCCCTATTGGTCGATTTTTTTTTTTTATAAAGGCAGAATATATTTCAAAAAATGTTAAGTAGACATTTTGAACCGAATTTCCCGAAGAGATGGTGTTGGAAATGAAAAATATTGTCCCGAAAATAATTATTTATAAATCAAGTTTTAATTAATAGAATGGAAAATAAAAACACCAGGTCGCTTATCTTCAAAACTCACATCAGCAAGTTTCAGATTTTTTTCTTTTAAAAATGAATCTGAAACAGGGTTATTAAATTCTGAGTTGCTAAGCACGGAAAAATATATTTTTTAATTATTGCGTTAAGAAGATTTTGATAAAAACAACTCTTACAGGAATATGAAATTAAAAACTCTACATAAGTGGCCAAATAAAATTTTTAAACTGGGTTTATCTCTAATCATAATTTTCTTTTAGTTGTTGAAATTAGCACTTAACTTCAAAATCTACCTGCACCTGTAGGCCGAGCCGACAGGGATTGTCATATAACTATTCCTCTCTATTTCCTTCTCCCAATAACATCTTGAAAAAAATAGGTATATTATTTAATAATTATTAGCATTAACTTCATAAACTGAATAATATTTTACGATGATGACAAATAGCTTATAACTCATTTTTTACGTTTTAATGATGCCTTGCATGTTGTTATTTAGTGTTTTGCTAGAATAAACTATTATTGAGAATAAAATAATATTAATTTCTCTGTTTCTAAACTTTTTTCGGACAAAGTTAAATTTAAAGAGTAACTGTAGAAATAATTTATATCATTCATCTCATACCGACATGCAATGCAGCATTTTTTACGTTCATTTTAAGAGTTGTATGTATTTGAATCATTACATGTATATTAATAAAATTAATGGGTTATATAGCAAGTAAAATTTACATAGGAAAGGAAGTAATATTAAAGTTATTTTCAACCATAATTTAATTTTTGTCTTGTTTTACGGGTGCTAATATTCTAGATAACTGTCGGATTTGTATTTTCAGTCTTTCTCATGGTGGGATGTTCGTGAGTGTTCCGTTTTGTCGGCAGTTTACTTGTGCATCTTTATACAGTCGATTACTGGAGGTGAGAAATTCTTTACTCCTTAACGCGCAGTGTTGCCGGATCGGCAACACCTAAAGTTCCCCCTGTTTGGAGACATAAAAACTCCATGAATATTTCAAAAACTACTCTAATGGCTACTTTAAATCTTTCTTATGAGTTCTAGATGGCAGCACTACAGAGATCAAACTCTACTGTTTTTAAATAATAGGTGAAAGGTTTTATTGTAATACGCGCTTCACAGCAATGCTCTTCTCACTGCGCCTATCAATGCTTTACTTATGGGAGATTACCACTTCGGCAACAGCTGTATAATTAAAATGGTTAGTGCAATCTTTACAAAACAATACATGTGTACTCCTCTAAGCCTAAATAGATTGCCTAATTTTTTTCTTCTTTAAATTCCAACTTTAAAGAGTAGTGCGCCGGAAAGGGTTAACATAATTTTTGGCTGCTAAATATTAATAAATTCTAAAGATAAAGACTTGACATTAGTAAATCACTGCCACATGGCTTGTGTATCAGTAAACTTAGCAATGAATGTCTAGAATATTCCAATGGAATATTGTAGTTAAAAAGTCATCGTTGCTTAAATATTATACTTGTACCACTGATTCAGAGGGGGGGGGGGGAAGGCAAACGTGATTTTGAACAGATTAGCCCTTAGGAAAACTCTTTGGTTTTAGATGCCTCTGCTCGTAACAAAAAATTTGGACAATAAAATAATAAAGAGAGTTCGGGAAAAAGTTATTTAAGAGAGATTCATTCATTGTTTTATAAAAAGCTGACTTGTATGCTTGAAAATTGAAGCCCGTATCCCGAAATGCTAGAAAGGGAGAGTCTCTCTCTTAACTCTAGGCTGAGTTCTGTTTCTTCTTGTTGAGCAGCCGTTGATTCTCAGTGATGAACCATACGCTTAAAAATCGGAGAGGAGGGGGGGGGGCTTTTACACAAATGACAGTAGAGATACAGTAGACTCCCTCAAATCCGCACAGCTTGGGACCAGAGGTTGTGCGGATTTTAGAATTTTGTGGATTTCTGGTCGTTGCTTTGTTTACATTTTTTAAACAGGAATTTGAGTACAATTAATAGTGCAATCGGAACTATAACGAATGCTTACAATATAATAAAATATTAAAATAAGAAATAAACTAACTAATGAAATAAAAATTTAGATAATTTTTAAAATGATTAAAATACTAATAGCAAAGGTCAAGTTAATAATCAATAGTGTATGATTAAATATTCAATATAAAGATTAAATGTAATTTTCTAAAATTAGCAACAAAGTTGCTTCATAAAAGTGCATTACTAATTCACATCAAAATCATAAAATAAGGATTTTTTTTTTCAAGTTTAGCCTGGCTTAATAACCAAAAAATCTTCATTAATGCATAAACATATTTGGTAAGAAGACTGATTATCAGTGATATCAGCAATATCTTGAATTTTTTCCAAAAAAATTTATTCTTCCTTCATGAAAAAAACATGAATAGAGTATTATTAAGAAAATTACAAATTAAAAAATATATTGAATTGATACAAAACTAAAAAAATCATTTTTTGTCCCAATATCTGAACTGAAAGTTTCATTGTTTACATCCATAAAATATGTGCGGATTTTAGAGAGTTGCGGGTTTCTGGTTTGCGGATTTGAGGGAGTCTACTGTATTCGATAATTTCGAATGGTCTTCCTTTCGCCTTTCTAAGCAAAAATCGCAGATAGTGCGTAGCTGACTTAAGAGGCCACTCAACTCTCTCAAAAAGACAAGGATTAAATGCTAAGTCTCTGGGGGCGTTATTTTCAAATATCTTGCCCAAATTTTAATATTTTTACATGATTTTTTTTTCGATAGGATAGCTGAGGACAATCTACAACCGGGCTAAATTTTACTTTTCCCGATTTTGGCTTCGGATTTTTTTTAAAAATTACTTTAAGTTACGGAACCGGTTGAAACCGGTTCTGAAATTAAAACTAATCATAATATTGAAAAAAAATATAACCTCATCCTCGAATTCTACCTCCTCCTCTAAGCCAAGCCAGCAGAATTTTTTTTTTTTTTTTTTTTTTTTTTAATCCTAATCAAATCCCCATGTTTTGAAACCTATACACTTCAAATTTGATACGATTAGTCTGCAATAGGCTATAATGATAGTACTCTAAACATTTTCGAATTACTTATAACCATCTCTTACTTGTGTAAAGGATTCCATTTTCGTAAATAATTTTTTGTTAAATTTTAAACAATAAATTTACGTTTTTTGTTCTTGATAAAACGTATATTTAAAATGGCATTTTTTATTTTAAATTAAATTATTTTCCAATTTGTATGCTTACTTGGATTTGAATACGTATTTTCGATTACCATGTTTTCCTATTCTTCATTAAAGTTTATATTCTTATTTTTACAATAAGCAATTTCCTTAATCCATTAGACTCGCTCAAAAAGCCCCGAATGATAATGTTAAGTCTCTGGGGGCGTTATTTTCAAATATCTCGCTAAAATTTTAATATTTTTACATGGTTTTTTGCATAAGATAGTCGAGTACTAATTTTATTAATAAAAACTGAATCAATATTAGAGATAAACCCAGTTTCTTCAAAAAGAATAAAGTTTTAGGGACCTAAACATTTTGTGATAATTCTTATAAAAACGCATACACAGACGCATCTAAATGGAATAAATTAAAAAATATAGATAAACAAATTCAGAGAAACTCAAAATGTTAAAATATGCCAATATTTCCTTAATCGGGTTTTTATCATGTTTCATTATGTTTTTTGAGACTTAATCACGTTATGTATTCACCATGTGATATCATTATATTTTCAATATGACATCCTATTCAATTTTTTTAAATTTGTTAACTTTTTATTGCAGTTTCAGTTTTCAAATGAAAATCTTACTATACAAAAATTATGGCGAAATATTCAATTTTTGTTTCTGAATTCATCAAACTATTTATTTGATTTTGATTTTTCACGTGGAAATTTTGCAATAAAAAAGTAATTCTCGTGGTAAGAATTTTATTGTTTTTTTTTATTGTTGGCAACTACTATAACGAAAAACGTTTGTTTTTCCTGCTATTTTCTGTAAGAGCTGGTTTTATCAGAGCCATGTTAAGGTGACTATCAAAATTTTTAATCCTCCCTATTTCCCACCCCTTGGGACGATTTTGCTCATTTGCAATCTCCGCCGAGATGTTAACCATATCAATGTTTTTGGCAAGTTTGAAGACGATATGTACATAATTGCGACTTTTATCGTACTGATAAAATTTAGTACATACATACAGATGTACATATAGATGTGTGTGTATAAACTTTTTAGCTGGTCGTGGTTCCTGGGGTCATCTAATGAAAAGTTATGAAGAATAATTACAAAAATCGACCATGGTAACAACTACAATAGATAATATTTCTTAAGAAATCTAGCTAAAATAGTTTCGACAGTGTCCAGCAAAAAAATAGAGAAACAGACACTTAATAATACTTAACAAAAACTGAAAACTAAGTTTGCAAGTAGATATTTTATAAAGCTATTTATGGGTATCAGTGCATTATTTAGTTCATCTAAAGACATTTTCAGTTTCCACCTATACAGCACACAACCATCTATAAGTCATCTACAGTGCTCAGCAAAAGTTTACACAATGATCAATTATGCTTCTATATTCAGAAGTATGTGCCGGATTTTTGTAATTCAATTGTCATACATTACTTGTGACTTATCCTTTATTCACAAACAATAAATTTTAAATCTTGCATTTTACATAATATATAATGACAAAAAAACGAAATTAACATTGTGGCAAAAGTATAGACAATTTGTATATTTACAGAAAAATAATTACAAATTAAAATCGAAGCTGTACCCACATTGTTTGCAATTAATGCAAGAATGTGACTTTTCATCGAAGAAACTAAATGCTGCGTCACTTGGGGGTCCATTTTGTACCAAACATGTTCAACAGCAGCTCGAAGCTCTTTAACAGAGAAGTATAGCAAAAATTTGCATAAACCTTACAACATGTGATGTTAAAAAGGTTTTCTATAGGGCCCAGATCAGAGCTATACGCCGGCCACTTGAGAAAAGTAGCATTTTCAGAATCAAACGAAGTTTTTGTCTTGTATGCAACATGAATAAATGCATTGTCTTGCTAAAATCCATATTTTGGACCAGCTAAAAGTTCGTCAAATGACTAAAAATTGATCTCAAACGCATGTATGCAGTCTTGTGTCGCTTGGCAACCTAGAGAATAACTCCAGAGATACTTGAGCATTAAAGAAAAATGAGGACCAAGTCATTAAAAGGTCGCCTCCTTGTTGTCGACTTAAAAAAGTCCCAGGCTCTTTACGCAAGTCTGGCTTATAGCATACCTACCCGTTTGGGCCATTCAAATTCCACTTTTTTTCGTTACTGAATATCATAGCGTACCATTGGGGTTCCATGTGACGTATGTTTGGAAGTTCATTGCATCCTCGCCAATTTGTAGCGAGATTTTAAAGCTAATTTCTTTATCATTGCCAAGTAAATTGATTTACCTGTTTCTTTAATTCATCTACGATTCATGTCCGTCGACACAGAAAGTTCTGACTAACTTTTAATGTGATTAGCAGTCATTATTTGTGTAAATTTCAGTTTCTGGATCCTTTTGTCATCTCATTTTCTAGTCACACAAGGTCTTCCAGATTATGTTTTGTTTTGAAGGAGTCATCCTTAGACTATACTTTATAGACAGATCACTTTGGGCGATTCAATGCTGCTGAAATTTCTGCAACAGTCTTCCCTTTTCATTTCAGCTTTCCTTCTTCAATTACCTCATCTAACTGAATATTTTTAGCCCGCGGCATGTTCACTAATTGATACTATATCTAGGTATAATTAAATACTTCAGGCATGTGACGTCCTAACTTGGAAATTTGCATTTTTCCCTGAACAGTTGGCTAAAAATCAAAAACTAAACTGTGTCTAAACTTTTGCAATATGCAAATTTTACTTTTTTCAGTTGAATTAAATATTATCTTATATTATAACCATTATTTTTATTCTACATTGTTTAAAATATATTTGAAAATAACTATAACCATTTCTAAAACTCACGTGTTTGTATTTTTTATTTAAACGTTAAAAAACATCAGTGTCTAAACTTTTGCTGAGCACTGTACAATAGGGTGGGCCGAAAAAAACTTTTTTTCGATTTTCGATTATGGCGGGTGCGGAAAAGTGGCCACTGGTGGCACACAGTTCATACAAAAAATTTGAGATTTTTTGGACATTTCTTTACCCTGCCGCAAACGGCTTGAAGTTTTGCAAAAATGTTCATTTTTGAACTTTTTTCGAAAAAAATTAAAAAATGTTAAATTAAATTTATTTTGGTTGTATTTACTTGAAAAGGCATATTTAATGTACCAAATGTTTAAATAGTATCTGATCATGCATTATTTAATATCTATGTGTATTATAACTTAGGCTATTTTTATAGCTTTTTCGCGTATAATAGGCAAAAGTTGTATTTGTTTGAATCGATCGCTAGTTTTTATATTATTTATGTCCCTTGGTCTTCTTTATATTTTTTCTATGTGTCAAACGTCATGTATTTGGGGAAAAAAACAGCAGTATACTTCAAAAACAAATCTGGAAGGTGAGAAAGTGGTAAAGCAGGACTCTAAGCGAGCGCAATGACTCGTCGTAATACTCAGGGAGTGGAGGACGAAATAGCTGAGATCCAAAATGCGATAAAGGATTCTTATTATTTATTCTTGCTCAGTAACCTGCAACATTTGTTCAGTGTTAACGTGAAACCTTTTTGTAGTGATTATACATTGCTTTTTGGGTCGTTTAATGTGCCATTATAGTGTTTTGTGCGTTTTATTACAACGAGCTTAGAAATGGCTAGTATAAAGGGCCATGACAATGCAAAGACACGATATAGTGTGAAAAGTAACTTTTTGGGGGCGTCATGCACATTGAAAGAATTGCAATTGCCAACTTATGCTGATAATAATGCGCCACTACTACTGGTTGCTTCACCATGTAAAAGTTGTGACAGAAGAGGATACGAATCTCGTCATCGATAAAAACAAAGTCAGAAGAGAGAAATAGAAACTTGGAAAGAAGATACAGGCAGAAGAAGTTATTGAAAGAAGGAAAATTAAAAGCATATTTTTTGATGGTAGAAAGCATAAAATTATATTAAGAGGAAGAAAAATAACAAGCGGTACCGTCGAGAGAAAGGCGAGGAACACATCACCCCGTTCCGGTCACGGAAAAGAAATAGCAAAATCATTATACAATCTTCCAAGTCACCACAAGTTAGACTTTTCTGAACTGACGAGGTATCAAGGTAACGGAACGAGATATCAAGTGACCCGAGTATTCCTAACGAGGTTCAAACAACACGGTGATGTGATCCTCGCCTTTCTCTCGACGGTGCCGCTTGTTATTTTTCTTGCTCTTAATATACTTATTCCTTTCTACCATCAAAAAATATGCTTTTAATTTTCCTTTTTTCAATAACTTCTGCCTGTAACTTCTTTCCAAGTTTCTATTTCTGTCTTCTGACTTTGTTTTTAACGATGACGAGATTCGTATCCTCTGCTGTCACAACTTCTACATGGTGAAGCAACCAGTAGTAGTGGCGCATGGTTATCAGCATAAGTTGGCAATTGCAAATCTTTCAATATGCATGATGCCCCCCAAAAGTTACTTTTTACGGTATCGCGTGTCTTTGCATTGTCGTGGCCCTTTATACTAGCCATTTCTACGCTCGTCGTAATGAAACGCACAAAACACTATAATGGCACATTAAACGATCCAAAAAGTACTGTATAATCACTACAAAAGGGTTTCACCTCAACACTGAACAAATGTCGCAGGTAACTAAGCAAAGATAAATAATAAGAATCCTTTATCGCATTTTGGCTCTCAACTATTTCGTCCTTCACTCCCTGAGTATTACGCCGAGTCATTGCGATTTCTTAGAGTCCTGCTTCACCACTTTCTCACCTTCCAGATTTGTTTTTGAAGTATACTGCTGTCTTTCCCCCAAATATATGACGTTTGACACATAGAAAAAATATAAAGAAGACCAAGTGACATAAATAACATAGAAACTAACGACTGATTCAAACAAATACAACTTTTGCCTATTATACGCGAAAAAGCTATAAAAATAGCCTAAGTTATAATACGCATAGATATTAAATAATGCATGATCAGATCTTATTTAAACATTTGGTACATTAAATATGCCTTTTCAAGTAAATACAACCAAAATAAATTTAATTTAATATTTTTTAATTTTTTTCGAAAAAAGTTCAAAAATGAACATTTTTGCAAAATTTCAAGCCGTTTGCGGCAGGGTAAGGGAATGTCCAAAAAATCTCAAATTTTTTGTATGAACTGAGTGCCACCAGTGGCCACTTTTCCGCACCCGCCATAATCGAAAATCGAAAAAAAGTTTTTTTCGGCCCACCCTACTGTACAAGTAGTAAACACAAGACAGCCGACACATCTATAAGTAATCTAAAAATATCTACGATACACTATTTTCACATCTAATAGAAATAACATGTGTGATCTCTGTGAGTTTTTTTTCACGTTGTATTTGTCCAGATAGTCTATAAGACCTCCAAGCATAGATCGCTTTTCGACATGGGGTACTTCTTATAGATGCTCTTAAGACTTTCATTGTAGCTACCCACATACATCTGATACGCATCCATAAGACCTCTAAATGTCGGTCGTTTTTTATATTCAGTACTGCTTATAGATATACTTAAGATGGTTTAGAAACAGATGTTATTTCATGGGAAATACAAGCCTTGGACAAAAGTAATGAGTAACCATGTACTTTTAATATATTAGTAAAAATAATGGTTATACAGAAATATTTAGACGCATATATCTATGAATTTTCTTTTTGAGTTATTATTTAAAAAATTACAAATGAACAACTACTCTTTTAATGAAGCCATTACACATACATGTGTGAATTATTTACTTTGTTTTCTGGAAATTTAATGTTGTGTTATATTGTGTTGGGGAAAAAATAACTTCGTTTTTTCTCAATGGATGGCTTTGATGTCGCATATCTCAAGTAACACTTACTCAATAAAGCCATATTATACAGCATTTGAAAGGTAATAGTCTCTAAAAAATTTTAGATATAAAGGTAGCGTCACCTGTTTAATCAGTCAAAAGTTACTGCGTTTTAAATATGGAGATTCCAGAAGATCATTTTCGTCACATTTTGCTGTTTTAATTCCGAAAAGGAAAAAATGTTGCGCAGGATCTTCGAAAATTATGTGGTGTTTATGGTGATCCGTGCCTATGTAAACGTCTGTGCCAGAATTGGTTTGCTTGATTTCGTTCCGGAAATTTAGATGTTAAAGATGAACCTCACCCTGGCTAGCCAATTATTGAAAAGTCGATGAAATAAAAAAATCGAGGTATACCGACATATTTCTTGCAACGAGATTGATACGACACTAAACATCGACCATAAAACAGTTTTGAATCAATTACATAAGATTGGTTACCAAAAGAACCTCGATACTTGAGTTCCCCATGAACTTACAGTGAAAAATTTAATGGACAGAATTTCCCTTTATTGAAACGGAATGAAATTGAGCCATTTTTGAAACGAATGATTACGGTTTAGCAAAAGTATATCACGTACGACAACAATATGTGAAAAAAATCGTGGTCGAAGCCCGGAGAAGCTTCACAAACGGTAGCAAAGTCCGGATTGTCACCAAGGAAGGTGTTGCTGAATGTTTGGTGAGATTGGAAAGGAATTGTCCATCATGAGCTGCTCGAACCTGGCTAAACCATTAATTCAACTCTCTACTGTGAAAAACTAATGTGATTAAAGTAAGCGGTTAAAAAGACCCGGCCAGATTTGACCAATCGGAAATGCGTTGTCTTCCATCACGACAACTCTAAACCATACACATCTTTAATCATTCGGCAAAAACTGAGAGAGCTTGTGTGGAAAATTTTGATGCACCCACAGTATTGTACGGACCATGCACCGATCGTTTACAATTTGTTCCACTCCCTGCAGAACTCTCTTAAAGCAGTATCACACGTACTCTTTTCGCAGAACTTTTCCCCCAACACAACGTTACAGCGAGCAAAAAGTTGCCTGACCTTGATATAGGGGAGAATTTGTTGGCTATTTTTGCTTATCGAACGTTTCCCAAATTGCATGGAAAATGGTGGTCATTCATTCAGCACTGATAAACTGACCAATAGGAGCGGAGCGAGAAATTAAATAACCCCGCGAGAAGTTTGAAAAACCTGTTCACCGAGCACGCAGCAAAATGAACGATCGTGTTTTGTAAAATGCTTGCCGAAAAATCTTTCTCCGTGTGATACAACTCTTTATGGTGTTAAGCTGGTTTCAAAAGAGGCTTGTGAAAATCACCTTGTTCAGTTTTTCTTCAAGAAATCTGAGAAGTTCTACTGTGACGGAATTATGGTTTTACCAAAAAAATGGCAAAAATCATTGAGCAAAACGGCACATATATTGTTGATTAGTTTTTCTAACTTAAAGAAATAAATATACTTTGAAAAATACGAAAAAAAGCGAAATTACTTTTTCCCCAACCCAATACATGCCAATTAATAGAACTTAAGAAAATAAGAATAATTATTGCTGAAAGAGTCAAAATATAAAGAACTTGATCAACAAAAATGAAAATAAAGCAATCTTACGTTAAAAATACTTTAAATTTGCATTTAAATTTTAATGTGTTAATAAAATTTATTTTCACTGATAAAGCGTTTTATATTTTGGCTTTTTTTTTAATATCTAGAATTATTTTCATGAATATCTAGTAGCGTGCATGACATAGCAATAAAACTCCCAGAAAACAAAGTAATTTAATAGTGTAAAAAAAAGTTTTTTAAGGAAAACAATTTCATTAAAAGATGAGTTCATTGGCTTTTTTTAAACCGTGATGACTTGAAAACTAAAAGAAAATTTCTAATTCTGTGTACTTAATGATTTGTATATAACTATTACTCTTACAAAGATATTAGAAATATTGAGCGGGGGGGGGTGCTCAGTACTTTCGGCCAAGACTGTATTTCTTATGAAATGACATTTATTTTCTTTTTATATAAGTATACTTATATGAAAATCAGTATAATTCTTAGGGGAAATTTCTTAATTATAAATAACGTTCTTCATGAATTAAAAAAAAATAGGAAATATTATCATTAAAAAATATTTAAATTCATAACCTTTTTTATTAAAATTAAATATACATTTTTTGGATGCCAAAATGACACTGTTTATTACAGGTTATGCATAATATCAGTTATTATCAACTGTTTTATAACTACAAGTTTACATTCACTAATCAACTTTAAATTCTTTTAGTTCCAATATAAATGATTTGGGAAAAACTAACTTCTTTCTATTAAGGCCCCACAATAGTCACTCAAAAAGACCCGGATGATAATGTAAAGTCTATGGAAGCGTTCTTTTCAAATATCTCGCTCAAATTTTGATATTTTTACATGATTTTTTTTTTTTTTTTTTTTTTTTTTTTTTTTTTTTTTTTTTTTTTTGCATAGGATAGCTAAAGACGATCTACAACCGGCCTAGTTTTTACTTTTTCGATTTTGATTAGATATTTTTTTTATATTATTATAGTTGTAATTTCAGAATCGGTTTAAATCGGTTTTGAAATTTAAAGTAATTTAAAAAAAAAAAAAATCTGAAACCAAAATCGAAAAAAAAAGGCCAGTTGTAGATCGTGTTCAGATATCCTATGCAAAAAAAAATCATGTAAAAATATTAAAATTTGAGCGAGATATTTGAAAAGAACGTCCCCATAGACTTTACATTATCATCCGGGTCTTTTTCTGTGACTAGTATTGCACCTTAATCGACTTCAAAATTTAAGCTACCATCTTCCTTTACCATACTCGCCATCTAGGTCCGTTTTTTATACTATATTCTGCTCCCAAATTCCTCGAAAATAGCTAAGCAACATGGCTGGTACGAGAGGTATATTGAAGCAATTTTCATAAATTACTTTTATTATTTTTCATTATTTGCTATTAAGCTCAACAGGTTCCGTGTTTTTTCTGCTCAAGTTACTTAGAATTTTAATAGATTGGAGAAACAATTTTTTCCTCGTTTTTTAACGTTAACTTTCTCGAAATTGTGTAATTTTGTAAGCAAGCAATGGTTACCAATGCTCTAAATTTTCAATGATAATTTTGAAATTAAAAAGGGCTTAAGCCACAATGGATACTTAAAGAATTTCATTAAGTCAAAATACGAATTATGACATATTTCTGCTGAAGCAATTGTCAGATGTTACTTCACTAATTGTATATCTGTGTAGGTCGTCGAAACTAATAAAAAGCATGTTAAAATATGAAAATTATTCTCTGAGTAATAAATATCTCATGCCACACTAAAAATAAAGCGACAAGGTTGTATGCCACAGAGCTAATTATCATTACATCCTCAGAAAGAATCAGAACTACAAACAGTTGGAGAATAATATCTGCCCTTTATACTATTGTATGAATCAAAAGCATTTTCATTTTAACTACTATTTGTATCCCTTTTAAACACTCTTCGTTTATACGACATCTGTTGCCTGTTCATCATTTTGGATTTTCTGTGGCTCGTGCCAATGTTGGCTGAAAGAAAACTAAATATTTTATTTTGAGAACAACTTTGAGGCACAATGGCGCAATCTCCTGTTGTTTATTAGTCATTTCTGTTGAGTGGATAGAAACCTTCATGGAACTTGTTATTATGAATATATCTACATTTTTATGAAAATAGGAGTGATTATGTATTTTGTTCCCCCGAATGCTTTAATTAATCGAGCTTTTTATTCATCTTCCGATAAATTGGTCTCAGAAACTGCTCACAGTAGGTATGCGGGGATTTCTTAAGTAAAACCTTCCACTGCTGGCTTGTAAACTATAACTCATTGCAGACTTGGATCGCAACAGTCGACACCAGTCTCACACGATAAAACACGACAACTATTGTCGCGGACATGCATTGTTACCAATTAACAGTTGAATATTACAACATATAATACACTTATATCTAATATTAATCAGCTAAAAATAGCGACTTTTAACAGATTAATACGAAGGAATAACATTAACACTATTCTATATCTTAATTGATACCATATTTATGTTTCCTTAATTTTGCTGCACCTAAATATTTTCTGCCATTTTTCTGAATCTGACACTGCTTAGCATTATTTTACATAAATCTTCAAATATTTGAATCGAAGTTCACAAACATAAAAGTAAATATCCTTAACTAGTGTCACAGAAAGTGTTGTATAGATGCTTTGCGCAGTTTCTGAAACCGCTTCCTCGATAGATGAATCAATAAAATTTTATAATTAAAATTCATTTACTGAAAAAAAACTAAGTGACAGTGAAGTTGTCCAAAATGAAACAAACTTTCAATGGAGAACTGAAAGTTATAGGTTAAATTCTAAATATTGAACAAAAGTCGTAGTCTGTGAGACTACTAACAGCAATTAATATGATGGCCCTAGGTATAAAAATGTCGCATTAATTTTCCATCTGTTTCCCTTAAATAATAATTTTTCACCACCCTTTCTAATATTTTTCTTTGTTTTTACAGAAAACTGCTTTTTTGAATTGTGACAGTTTTGAAATTATTGCAGAAATAAAATGCTTCTTAAAGTGAGTCTAAATGTTTACAATAAACGTATGACTATCAGATAAAGTAGGTATGGTAAAGTACACTCAAAATCTATTTTGGACAAATCGTTATGTTGAATTATATTACTGGGGAATTCTTTGTCATTTACCGAGAAAAGAATATCCTCATATCTTGGGAGAAAATGAAATGTATTCACCTTGTCTTTGATGCGGACAAAGGAGCTGCTAATCGATTTGTTCTGTACTTTTAAACCGGACTCATGTGTTATCAGTAACAGATCAGCTAACTTTGCAAAGACTACGGCATGTGTATATTTAAATTCCTGGGAATTACTTGCGCAAGTATTTAATGAAATTCTCGAAAATAATGCAAATTAGTTTTTAATATTTTTAAATAAATTTACTAAAAAGGTTAAAATATGGTTCGAACAAAATCTAAAATTTGACAGTGAAGTGTCTGAAAGGATACATTTTAAAACTTTTTTCCACTATTTGTAACTTTAATTTAAATAACGAAAACATTTTATTTAATAACTTTAATATAGTGCTTTCTGGAATTATAAACTAGGAGTGCTATACTTACAGTAAAGTCTTTACATGCTATTTAAAAAAAATTCCTGAATCTAGAGTAAACTAATTTTTTTTAGGTTTAAAGTATAAGTTAATGCACCAATAAACTATAACCGAAATTCATCCACACGTGCCAAGCTTAATCATGATTTCTTGACACTAAAATACCAGGGAATGTCATTTCAAAACCATGATTTAGCCAAAGGAGTATTGTCGATACAAGTATTTTATTTCTAAAATTTTAGTCTTATTTAATTTTGAAACTCTTAGAAATTGCTTCTATCCGTAATCACTCTCAAGTTATACCACGGTGTCGAAATGACACTGTCCAGTGTTCCAGTATTAACCCTTTGAGGGGCGGTGGTTTCATAGATATACCACTTAATTTTAATTCCCAAACGCCAGATTCGCACCAGAATTTTGTTAAAGAAAATTACGGTTTATTGAATGCGTGAAGTATAGCGTTTTCTTATTTACAAATAAAGTTGTTTTCAAATTCCGGTGTCAGTCATTAATTTCAATACTTAAGCAATGAATTTGCCCTGCCCCTCAAAGGGTTAAAGTGTTGTACATAAGTTGGACACTAATTTATTGTTTCGGACAACAATAACAAACTACATTAATAAATTAAAATAAGTTGACGTTCTTAGAATTTACTCAAAGCCAGTAATTCCCAAACTTCTGGACTCGGGGAGCCCTTTTTTGGGAAGAATTTCTAAGGTGGAGCTCCTTAACCCCACGGTACTGTATGGTTCACAAATTAATGCTTTTTTATGCCTATGAAAAAGAGAAATATGTGCTGGATAAGAATCCAAACCAGTAGTTTCCTACATGGGCCAAGGTCCTCAGTTTGGCTCTTTTCTTATTACAGCAATTCTGAATTCATACTAAAAATTTTGAAAATCGAATTTTCTAATATTTAACTCCTTAACAGTTTTATTTAATAATACTGCTATTGGATACAATAAATTAAAAATAAGGGGTAGAAACAACTTTTCTTGTATTAATGTATCCGCCTTGTATAACCGAGATATGTCCATGAAGTACGGTAAAAATTATAGTTGAAAATTTACAGTTCCTGAAAACTTTTATTAACGATAAAAAAAAAACTCTTCTTACCCGAGTGACATTCGATCAATACCGTTAATGGTTAATTGTTGGTTGTATTTACGACATTAAATTATCAACACGAAGGATGTAGGCTGTAAGGGGTAGTGCCCCCCATTGGCGGTCTTTCAATGGTACTTAACCCGTATTTACACAAGGATATCCAAAATTATTGTTAATAATTATATTAGGATATCCAAAATTATTGTATAATTGGGTATCCAAAAGAATACCCAAAAAGGATCTCCGGATATCGAAGAAAACCACGGAAAACTCCACACAATTAGGCCGACGGGCGCGATTGAGTTTGAATCCGGCACCTACCGTATACTGTGTATACAGCTTCGAGAGCAGAACCTCTCGGCCACTGGTTGGGCAGTTAAGGGGTTAATGACATCCATTTTTGAAAAAAAAAGTATTTTGGGGGAATTTCCATATGAACTCGGAGTTAACGATCTAAATGATACCCTGTCTGGGTCATGCATTGATTGGGGATTACGTGAAACTATCATTATTTATGTCAAAAACCACACACATACACAAAAAAAGGTGAGTTGTACAGTTTTCTTTTACAAAGAGAGACTTCTGTATAATCCAACAAAGCTACCCAAGAAAAGAAAGAAAATGAGAGGGCGTAGTCCCTGTGAGACATTATATAACATGTCTTCGCTAGTCCCGTCTATCCGTAACACAATCATGTGATTACGGATCCTTTTTTCGTACTTCTTTACGTTTCGTACTGATAAACGTAACGAAAACGAGTCGCCTCTGAGATTTTTTTTTGTTTTTGTTTTTTGTTTTTGAACGACATTATAAAAATAATCTAGAAGCAGATCATCATTTTAGTATTTAAGTATCTAGAGCAAGATAGATAACCTGTATTGTTAGGTGACACATCGTTTATTTTTTGGAAATTTTACTTGAAGTATTTAGCTATTAATTATAATTGTGAAGGAAATTTTTTCACCATTGTTTTTGCCTCAAAGTAGATATACAGTTAAAAATTACACATGTTAAAAAAATTGCAAGTACTAAATAAACTTTACTAACAAAACCTGATATATGAGTGGGGTTAAATTTATATCAGGGGGGTACTCATTGACGAAAGCTCTTAGCAAGGGCTGGAACTGAGCAAAAGTTTAGATTGTTCGTGTGAAGACAAATGTAAATAATATATATACATATATTAAATTGCTACATCCTTATTTTTAAAAAGAAATTGTGGCATGATAACATAAGAATTTTAGCTAGTGCCGAAACCAGTTAAAACAAAATTTTAAAGAAAGTATTTTAAGTGATACAAGATGTAAAAGAAAATGCGTTTTCTGCAACATACATCGCTTTAAAAATGAAGTACAATTACGTAAAACAGCGTAAACATTTTAAATAACTAAGAATTAATAAAAATAAAATCAACTGATTATAGAAATTAAAGTTAAAAAGAGAAAAAAGAAATATATATACACAACGTATGTAAATATTAAATGAATCGAATGGCGGGATTATTAAATTGTACAACGCGTTACAAAAAAAAAAGGGCGTTTTAATCCACAAACATTGTTTTAGTGTGAAAAATAGTATAGAAAATTCGAATATAAAAATAACATAAACCGATTAAAATAATTAAAGTTATAACAAATTATGTATATGAAATATATATACTATATACGCAAATGTAAAATGAATCTAATGAGAGGCTTTAAATGATAACAAAATGCTTTAAAAAATACGATTTAAGCGACAAGCGTTATTTTAAAAATTAAATACACTTATGAAAAATAGGATAGAAGATGTAAATAACTAAAATTTAATAAAAATAAAATAAACAGTTTAAGGAAATTAAAATTCCAAAAATAAAAATATGATTCGGAATACTATTTCTTGTAGCTTATTTTGATTCGAATTTTTAAAACACATTAAATGCAGGAACATAAAATAAAGCAGTTCAAACCAAAAATATTCTATAGAAAATAGATATATGCTTAATGCAAATTTTTGTATGATTAAAAAAAAAATTACGGGGAACTGGGGCACATTGATACATTCTTTCTACTGCTCACAAGGTCATTATAGGAAGTTTCAGAACAGCTCCAAAAGATGGTGCTAGTGTTCACAACTACATACAAAATGTATTGGCATGATTCAGAAATTTGATGAAATGGGACGTATGATTTATTGTTTTTGTAGGTCAAAAGTAAAGGGACACTCGTCTCGAACACATTTCACGCCTTCTTTTCAAGTCTCACATATTAATTCTCACGGTATTTTTAAAAGAAGGCGTGAAATTTGTTTGAGACACACCCCACATTTTCGCCGGAATATGATTTTGTTTAATATGATGCACCATACGTAGAAAGTTGAAATTGATAGTGAATATGCATCATGTCTCCCAGTATTTCATGCAAAAAAATTAAGGTGTCACTCAGAAATTTCAATTTATTTTTAATTAAAATGTACATTTAAAAACAGGAAAAATGTTAGAAAACTTGTTCTTTTGTTTAAAAAAATCTGAAAAAAATTGTCAAACATTCGTATGGTGGTTTTTTACATCCCTTATTTTTTTCGTTGAAATCTGCTTAGCAGTTTCGTCACAATGCGATCTTTTCCAAAACAGGCATTTAGGGCCATTACCCTCCATGGTCTTGAGACACAAACTTAAAACTGTTGAGAAATGAATTTCTTTTTATGGGCTATCGATCCATGTAAGACTTGATGTGGTTGACTCAAGGGTATATTTTACTAAGAAACCCAGCTATACACTTTGAGTAGTACAATTGCAATCGTATTATATAACTGTTCCAGTATTTTTAACGAAAAAGAATACTCTCCCTGGTAAGTAAAGCTACTGTTTATCAGTTCCTCGTTCTTTATTGTTAGGTAAATTATGAAGTGTTGGATTTGAGATTTATGTTGTGCAAAATGGCTGCATGGGGCACATTGATACAGTCTACGTCGTGGCACATTGATACTGCAGTCAACCTAAATTCTTTTCTAGTTCATTTTTTCATTACCTTTTATTATTTTTTTTTACCATACACTCCTCAACCCAACCATTTTCCGCCAAAAATTTCTAATATTAGTTTTTATTGAAGTGAAATAGCTCCATTTTTTATATTGGAAAAATGTAAAATGTAAATGCAAACAGAAGATGCACGAATTTACCCAACAGCTAGTGATAGTAGAACTAACAAAAGTAAAGGACGACAGCCTGGCAAAACTCAAATTTATATCCATTCTTCAGAGAAAAAAGTTTTTTTGATGAGAAATGATGAAATATAATTAACATGAGAAATGTTATATGAGAAAAACAAGCTGCAACACAACAAAATATAATTATATTACAAAAAAAATTTTAATATAATTATCTTTTATTGTCTGTTTATAAACCGATTTATAGACAGAAAACATGGTAATTTTTTCATCTTTCCTAGGAAAGAAAATAATGCAGGGGTTCAAGTGCCAGACATGACAAAGTTACTACTGCCAACAATCGGACAAGGAACAGCCAGAACATCGGGTCATTACACATTTAATTTTGATTGCTTTAATATTGCTTACAAATAAGTTGTGGGTGATTTGAATTTCTATAAATAAATATAAAATGCTCTAAAACTCATTTTCTATGAAAAATATGCATTGGTGTTATTTTATCTCCATTTTTCCCAAACGTATCTAAGTGCCCCATGAGGTGTATCAATCTGCTCCGGCAATGGGGCACATTGATACAAATGACTTTTTTTAGATTTTTTTTTTTAATTAATTGCAAAAATACTGTATAAAACAACGATTGTACATTTCAATATCACACTACACAAGCTTTGCTGTCATTACATGGAAAAATAACTTGAAGTTTCTATTGTCTGGATACCAATAAAATTCTTAGAAAAAACCGTATCATTGTGCTCCAGTTCTCCCTTCAGTAAAACCTTCATAATGGACAGACCCCTATTTAACGGACAGTTTTCAAAACTCCACCCCAAAAACCTAAATTTTTGTACGTTTAACGTCTGAATAACAGACATTACGAATAGTTTTGGTGATAAAATATGAAAAAATAAATTTCAAAAAGAAAAAATAATAAAAATACACAGTAAAATGTCTCTACGTTTATCAGAGCAATGTGTCACAAATTTTGTATGTAGGGGGTGGGCTTTGGAAATTTCCCTCTTGCATGTCCATGGTAGAAATCAGGGGGATGGCTCGGGAGGGGCGTTCATACCCCGGAACATTGAAATACTTCCCCGGAATATTTGAGATTTTCTGCTTTTAATGAACAAAAATTGCAATTCCCCCTCCCCCGCTCCCGGAACCACAAAAATCCCTCCTGGAGAAAAATGTCCTCGGAAATGAGAGATGTCACATGGTATCGTATGATCTAAGAAAAAAATAATCGCTGAAAAACTAACGTACGATTGTATTTATTTGTTTTTACTCTTTTATAAAACAAAAAAAAAAGAGTGAGTTACTTTATTTTATTTAATTTTTTATATGGAAATTGCGTACTGATTTTTTAAGATAGAGAAATAAAGGCGCCAAGAATGCGACGAGAGCAGTGGAAAAAACTATTTCGTAATGTCGGTAACTGTTCATTCTTCTTTGTGATTAATATTTCGGGAATGACCTCAAAAAGAAAACATTTAACTTTAAAAAGAAAAGAAAAGAAGTTGAAACTGGTATGAATTAATATGATGAGATAAAAACTTCTTAAACGCACCATAAAAAACTTGAATTCAGCCTTTCGAAAGAATTGAGTCTTTCTTCATCAGGCGCAAATAAGGCGTGCGTCTAATATGAAAGTAGCGGCAGATTAAAATTAAAAAATAGGAAAGGGAACAGACTAGAGGAACAGTCGATAGGAAAGCAGACGACAACAGCCAAACATGGAAGATTACAATTAAAACGGACAACGGACACAGTAAATAAGGGGAAGGGAGAAGCAAAATGGTAAGAAGGAAAAAAGGGAAAATAAAAAGAAATTATAATAAAATGAAAATACACACATATATAATGGCTCAATTTAATATATATACACTGAGGTGACAAAAGTCATGGGATAGCACTACGCAAATATATAGATGGCTGTAGTATCGCTTACAAATTGTTTGAATTGTCAGTACCTGGACAGAATTCTTGTTTTTGTTCAGTTGCTTAGTGAGAAAAGGTCGATTATGTGATTATGGCTACACGACGAGAATTAACGGATTTCGAACGTGTTATGCTAGTTGGGGCTACACGCAGGGGACATTTTATTTCGGAAATCGTTACAGAATTCAACAATCTGAGATCCACAGTGTCAAGATTGTGCCGAGAATACCTAAATTCAGTCATAACCTCCCAACATGCACAACGCAGTGGTCGGCCGGGGGCACTTAATGACCACGATTAGCGGCGTCTGCTTAGACTCGTCAGTTTGAACAGACAAGCAATACTGCGTGAAATAACCACAGGAATGAATGTGGAATGTCCGATAGGCGTATCCGTTAGGACAGTCAGGGAAAATTTGGCTTTCATGGGCTGCAGCAGCAGAAAACCGACTCCGATGCCATTGCTAAAAGCATGATATCACCAACAGCGGCACCCCTGGACTCGAGACCGTATCAGTTGGACCGTAGACGAATGGAAAAAAGTAGCCTGGTCAGATGAGTCTCGATTTCAATTGGAAACAGCTGATGGAAGTGTACGAGTGTGGCGCAGACCCCATTAAGCCATGGACTCAATTTGTCAACAAGGGACTGTGCAAGCTGGTTGTGGCTCCATAACGTTGTGGGTTGTGTTTACATGGAATGGACTGGGTCCACTGGTAAAACTGAACTGAGAGTTAACTGAAAATGATTACGTTCAGCTACTGGGAGACCATTTGCAACTATTCATGGACTCCATGTACCGAAATAACGATGGAATTTTCCAGGCTGACAATGCGCCATGTCATCGGGCCATAACTGCTCGCGATTGGTTTGAAGAATATTCTGAACAATTCTAGCGGATGATTTGGCCACCGTGATCGTTCTAAATGAATGCCATCGTACATTTATAGGACATAACCGAGAAATCAGTTCGCGTACAAAATCCTCCGCCGGCAGCACTTTCGGAATTATGGACGCTTATTGAAGTGCATGGCTCAATATTCTCCAGAAGACTTCCTACGACCCGTGTGGAGACCATACCACGCCGTGTTGCTGCACTTCCCTGGGCAAACAGAGGACCGACACGCTATTAGCAGGGTATCCCATGACTTTTGTCATCTCAGTGTATATCTGAATATGTATAAATATAATTAATACAAAAAGTTATTTATATGGTATTGCTAAAAAGGTTTTAACAGGCTACTGAAAGCGCTTTAGAATCAGATTTATCATTCACAATAACTTCATGATTAAGATAAACAGCTAAATTTTCAAGAATATCTAATTTGGAGGTACTATTGATATGTTAATTTTATCAGAAACTGCTAAAATCTAAAAAAAAAAAGAAGGAAATGGTTTATCAATCATAAAACTGACATTGAAAAAAGATCAAGTTTTTCTCAAAATCAGGTTCGCCTCAAACTTATAAATAATTACAGAAAATACCGCGTTTAACTTATAAAAATTTAATAGGATATCTTTCTTTCACAACAAATGAAAGATACTCGACATCACATCACGTTGCATTAAACAGTTTTTCATAATTTCAAGTGAATCCTTTTAAAACACTGGTATGTATTCTGGTAAGTAAAAGCTTTTAGGCAATTTGCAGCATGCTTAAAATTATCTTTTGAATTTCAAAAATGAAATTTTTTAATTTTAAATGTTTATCACATTTTGTTTTTGCTGTTAGTCGTAACGGCAGTTTCGATCGGAGGATATGTTACATTTTTAGATGAAGAACCAATTTCATGGCACACATTTAAACATAAACCAGTGAGTTTATCCATATGGAAGTTGAATATCTTATCTTTCAGGAGAAGTAAAAGACTTAATTTAATTACAAAATAATATTTTAAAATGAATGTCTCAATTTAAAATTAGAGTGCTTATCATAGTGTGAGAATGAAACGGAAATCGTTTTTTCCATTGTCTTATATAAAAATCAAGAACAGAGCTCATCGATATTAAGTAACATTTTCTTCAAGACTTGGATTATAATAAGTTATTTAAATTTCAATATACAAAGAGTCCACTCTCAAGAATTTCCAATGCCTAATTCCTAAGTAGTTAGACTTAAACATATAGTTCCAATAATAAAATTTTCTAATTGGGTAACGAAGTATTTTAAAGTGATTTGGGTCAAGGAAAACATTTATTAAAAAAATATGATATTTAAATTTTTATAAATCCCCCGATCCTTAAATTTATATTTAGTGAGAATTTCTTATTACACTAATGAATATTTTTCTTGCTTTTCTTTTTAATAAGTAATTTTCTTGACCAAAATCGCTTCAAAAATATTCTTTAGATCATTTAAAACATTTATTAAAAGAAAAGCATTTATTAAAAAATTACGAAAATTTAAATTTTTATACGATAATTCCGATCCATAAATTTACATTTAGTAAAAAAAAATTCTTACATTAACAAGAACGACAAAAAAGTCACTTTAATGTAACATTAAAATTGATCGAGTAATAGAACTTTCAATTTCATAACTTAAACCAGTTTTCTGCAACTGAACACAGATGAGTTGGACATAAAGTGTGAAGGGTCGGAACCAAAGTGCATAAAGTATTAGAAGGATTTATTGCACGTGTACATTTCTAAATTAAAGCCCTAATTACTTTGTGCAAGTTTTAAGATAACTGTAATTTTTATTACTAATATGTTTTTGATTGAATAATTCAAAACAATTTTGTAATATGTATCATTTTGTAAAGAATTGCGATTGTTTTTTGTTTTTTTTCATCATTTTATTTAATAAACATTCTGTTACTTTTCATTTATATTTTTAATACAACTTGTATGCTATTTTTCTTTAATATGTCAGATTGAAAACAGATTTCAAGTTTATATAGTACTGATAATTTGACTATCAACAGTTATAATTTGTCTTTTTTTTAATAACTGATGATTATTTGTATTTCTAGTAAATTTGCGAATGATTCCTATTCCGCGTCAAAAAAGATGCTTTAAAGTTAAACAGCTATTACTCAATTTACATAATAGAAGAATTAGACTGTATTTTTTGTCTTGCTTAACAGTGTAATAAGATATTTTTTACTAAAAATCACTTATAAGACTGGAGGACCGTATAAAAATTTGAATTCCTTATTTTTTTAATAAGTATTTTTCTTGATCCAAATGGCTTTAAAAATACTTCTTTACCTCATTTAAAACATTTTTGTAAAACGAACCATATTTAGGAATTAGCCATTGACAGTGGACAACTTGTATTAGAAGTAATGCTAACCTTTCAAATATTTATACTAAACCTCTCACAAGAGGCAGACTTTCAAAATTTTACAGAGAATCTTTTTAAAATAATAATTTAATAGGGCTTAAGTTAAAAATTTTGGGAGTAGAATATTGTTTTTAATTTTTATAATTAATTCTTTAATAGTCTTTGCAGCTTTCTAGTGCTAAACGTCAGGTTTGCCTATTTTTAGTGAATTACCTATTTTTTTAAATAGTTGTCAATTTTAAAAACAGCTCAGAGAATAACATTTTCTTCAAATTAAATATTTATTTACGCGTGCCTATTATAAACAGAAAAAATCTTTACAAATTGAATTAAATGATTATGTGTTAAAACAGGAAACTATATAAAATACGTCAAAAAAATCTACATTTACAAGTAAATTTTAAAAGAGAAAGAAAATTTTTAAATATTAAATTCATCCTTATGCGTCAAAAATCTTAAATGAAGGAAAATACGTCCTAGTTATAATGGCCAGGCAATTAACAGTTATTAAACAGTTTAAATTAAAAAATATATTTGCACGAGTCATTTATTTCGTATTTTAAGATAATCTTTTATACTATTATCATGAATTATAAAGCAGCGCAAGTAATATTCCCTTTTGAAGAACAAAAGTACTTTCGCGTAAATATTAAAAAAGAGAAAAAACTTTCGTGAAAATTACGTCAGTTTTAAAACGATATAACAGTTTAAAAATATATTTACATGAGATATTTCACATTTCTAGATGACATTTTAAACTATTGTTGCCAATCCTAAAGCAGCGCAAATAAAAGCATAGCAGTGAATAGGAGAAATTACCTTAGTTAATAGAGTTTGTCTCCAAACAAAAACAATGCAAAACATTTTAAATTTAAAAATAGATTTGCGTGAGACGTTTATTTCATATTTTGATACATTCTCTTCAACTGTTGTTGCGAATTTTACGATAGCACAAATAATATTTCCTTTCTAACTACAAAAATATTTTCATGTGGATATTAAAAAGATAAAGAAAACGTTGGTGAAAATTACGTCATATTTAAAATAATATTTTTAAAAGTCTTATTTAAAAGAACGTTCTTATTACGTTGCTATAAAACACAGAGCGACAAAGACTTTGTTTAATTAATTTTACTTTAAGTTATTTTCAAATTTTTAACTAATTATTCTTTTTTAATCAAAGACAAAAAACACCATTGTATCTCTTAAAAGTGCAGCAATTGATTTGGCCGTAAAAATCTCCAATGAAATTAAATGAATGTAAACGTGTTTACATGGAGACTGCCACTGTTTTATTTTTAAATTGTAGTTAGGTCTTTTTAAAATCGATGAAATTAACGTTCTCTTAGAATCTGGGTTGTCTGAACGTGAACTGGCGAGCATAGTTCGTATGGGGGGGAGAAGAACCTCCTAGTATTTAACCAATATTAATACCCAATGCTTAGTCTAATATAGAATAGGAATTGCTAATCGGACTTTCTAACATTAGAAAGATAAGTCAAATATCGTCGTAAATTATGCATGTCAACTAGGCATCTAATGTCTGTTTCTAGGTCCAGGCATTTAATGCATGTACTTCGAGCAAGTTAACGGAATAATTACAAAGTGATTATTAATACTGGGCAATCTTTGATGAAGATCTGCCACACCCTCTTCAGACTTGATTACTTAAGCCACCTTAACTGTAATGTTTAAAATGGTAGCACCAAATCAAAACTGTTAATTTACGCAATACAAAAACAAGTCAGCTTAACGTTCTTAGAATGAGATGAAATTTGACATCTCGGCATGCGCATTACTGAATCAACAAGTTGCTTATACATTTTTGAGTTAACACATACGTTGGATTGACAAGAGTGCACGAAATATCCCTACGGTATAACAACCAAACAGAGCACTGGCCCCCAGCGGTTATATCAATTATGATGAGGCTTAAAATCCACTAGGATCATTTCTAAAACCAGATCAGAACACATTTGGGGATTTGAACATAATCGTTTGGTTGATTTTATTGAAACGTATCAAATCAAGGGGTTAACTATTCTGAAAACTGTTTCTGGATTACTCAAATGTTTGAAGAAGATTCCTGATCAACATCTTTGTAGGCAATGTTTTTTTTTTCTTTTCTTATTATTTTTTTTTCACTTTACAATTACCGTCTTAATACAAACTCCTGTTTAAAAATAATTCCATTTTTCAAACCATTTTAATTCCATTTTTTTCAATTTTTTTTTTTTTTTTCATTTGAGCAGAACTTCTATTCAATTTACAATTGCAGTCTGAAAACTGATAGCTTATTACTGAATAATTTCTGTTATTTTAATCATGATTGTTTGGTATTCCTTAATGTAAAGTTTTTAAAAGTAGCCGCATATCTTAAATTTTAATTGTTAGCGTGGAAATATATTTTATTATGATGTTAAAAGATTTATGAAATTATGATTAATACGATATCAAGTAATATAATATTCCTTCCTGAAAATTGTTAGAAGACACTATAAAAATTTTTGTCGTTAAACGAAAAAAAACGATGTTTTATAGTCTTTTTATCGTGTGAGGTATTTCAATGCCTCGACACATTTCGTGATTGGTTCAATTACTATCGAATTTTGCCATTAATCGAATTGTGACGAATATAACTATATCGCTTTTGCAAGGAGTGAGGGGTTTCCAGACAAGGTCGTAGAACGAAATATCACATTATCTCCAGATGAAAGAAGATGGCAGATATCCTTAAGGCGAATCAATACTGGTTGCAAGATGCCCCGGAGGCCATTTGTATAAAGGAACAATTATACAGACAGATCAGAATCCATGAGTACTTGTAAGCGTTGCGTCAGTAGAAAAATGTTATTAACAAACTTTTGAAATTATGAGTGAGCCAAATATCAATTACCAAATAAATGTTAGTTGTATTTTATATTTTTGTTGACTTTGATACGCAAAGTTTGTGTTTAGTAATTAATATTACTAATTTTAGGGTTCAGTACTTAAAAAGTGAAAACGGAATCATTATCATATCACTCTTGTGTTTTTCTGTCAGAGCCATATTCCTCGTAAAATATGGTACGTGGAAAGTTCAAATTGGGGAAGAAATAAAGACTACTCACCCATATATTTACAGATTATTAAACATAAAGCTTTCGTAAAGCTGAACTCAAAAATACATTGCTTTTAATTTTAAATATAGGGTTATTCTAAATGATGGATCCATTTTCAAAAAATTGTATTTATTAAAGTACAAGACATTATAAATATTCAGTGTATCCACCGTTTACTGCACGGCAAACATCTACAAAATTAGAGGTAATATACATTAATTTAAACCTTGCAAGAAAATTATAGCGGTCATTACCTTAGGTCAGATAGTTTTTGAGAAAAGCGCATTTTTCTGTTACACACAAACTTTAATTTGCGGGCCTTCAGCAAAGGTATTGAGGAGCGCTGGAGAAACCTATCGTAGCAGAAGTATAAAAGCAATGTTGATAAGGAATTTCGAAAAAAATCGTCGGTAATTAGCCGAGATATTAATCCTTAAACACATGGATGGTTTGGACAAACATAATGATGGGTCAGGCATACTTAGTTCACTTAGCTCCAAGTTTCACTGCAGCATAAGCAATATTTAAAGTAATATAATTCAATTCATTTAATAGATTTTTAATACAATTAACAATGGTTAATACTTTCAAGGATTACATTCATATTCGTAATTATTATATATGCATGTGTGTGTACCGCTCAAAGAATCATCTTTTTTTTTAGAATTTATAAACAAAATGCAGAAAAAAGAACATTACAATTTTGCCTTTCTGCAAGCTCTCAGAAGGTTAATGATGGCAAAAAAAGAACTTCTGTTTTGTGGGAAACAGGGAGAGAAAAGTAAAACTATTGAGATATTTAAATTCATTTTCATCCTATCATTTTTAAATTGAAAATAAAATTATCTTTTATTTCAATCAACAATGAAGACAATATTTTGAGGAAATCATGTTTTTCAAAAATATGTGTATAAATAAAATCTTATTTTCACATACTCAATCTGCAGGATTCGATTTATTTTAGAAAACCAGAAATTGTCTGGCATTTTAATCGTTGACATTGATTCCATTGATTTAAAACTAATAATTATACAAGTTTTGTTTTGTTTTGTTTTGCTTTTTGTTTTGTTTTGTTTACAAATGAGCATAAAGACGAAATGTTTTAGATTGAAAAATACAAACTTATAAATATTTATTTTAATTCATATATTGAAAATATTTTGAATTAATTCTTTCAAATGAAGTCATTTATGTATACGGTAAAGAAAAAGCGAAAAGAGATTAAGACGGATTACTACATATTGATATCCTTTTGTCATTTTTTATAGTTCTCTATAAAATAAATTTATAAACGTACTAATTTGAATATGTGAAAAGAAAGTGTGAAACAGTAATTTTTCAGTTGAATTAAAGGAGGATAAAATTTTCTACCTGTTTTCTTTTCAATTTTAAAAAGAAAATGGCATCAATAATACAAAGATGAAAATTGCTGGTATCCCGATAGATTTTAAGCTATTGCATAGCTTTTATCGCGGGCTTTGAGCGAAGCGACCGAATCTAGAAATTCCGTAACGAGAAAACCTAACACTTCCGTAACGAAAAAACCTAACACTTCGGCTAACGTCGTTTCAGTTCGGCAAACTTCGGCACGGTATCCTTCGGTAGATTTCGGCAGACAGTGACGCGGTATTTTTCAGATATTAGGATATCAAGTCTCAAACTTATGTTTCTTATGATCTAATTTTCATAGCGCGGCCAAATTTTGTTTGGTAATTTATTATGAGACAGTGATAATTTTTGGTGACAGGAGACCCCCCACCGTGAGGGTCGAAAAAATTTAAAATGCTTATAACTCGCCATCTAATTTTCGTAGCGCGGCCAAATTTTGTTTGGTAATTTATTATGAGACAGTGTTAATTTTTGTTGAAAGGAGACCTCCCCCCCCCCCCCAAGGTAAGGGTCGAAAAATTTAAAGTGCTTAACTCGTGATCTAATTTTCGTAGCGCGGCCAAATTTTGTTTGGTAATTTATTATGAGACTGTTAATTTTTGGTGACAGGAGACCCCCACGGTGAGGGTCGAAAAATTTAAAATGCTTATAACTCGCGATCTAATTTTCGTAGCGCGACCAAATTTTGTTTGGTAATTTATTAAGCTATTGCATAGCTTTTATCGTAGGCTTTAAGCGCGGCGACCGAATCTAGGTATTCCGTAAGGAGAAAAATCCTAACACTCCGGCTAACGACGTTTCAGTTCGGCAGACTTCGGCACGGTATTCTTCGATAGACTTTGGCAGACATTGACGCGGTATTTTTGCATAAGTTGATAAAAAATGCTATGCAATAGCTTTACCGCGGCAGTCCCCGAGTGCCACACACATTTTTTATTTTTTAGCTATTAGCGAGACAAAATTGATCAAGCAGAAGCCTGCAAAATTGCTGCCTTCTGATTAGTCTATCTCATTTAGCTAACAGCGAAAAATCTAATTAGTTCCCGATTATTATTAGCAATAAAATCTCTTTTTCCAGCTATTAGAGAAATGCAATTACAATTTTAAACAAATATTTCAATAATATTATTTTTTAATATTTTGAATTTAGAAATTTTAAGAATTATTAAATTTCCTTTTTAACCCTTAAATGCATGGGATAGAACGCGTTCCAAAAAATGAGCAATTCAAAGAATCAGAATTCATACCAGAAAAATCTAAATAGTAATTTTTTCTTTATTTAATTACGAATGGTCTGCCATTAGTAAAGTAAAAGTGAAAATAAGTAAAGTAAAAGTGAAGTAAAGTGAAAATTGCGCTTTTAAATTTCTGTGATAATACGGAATATGTGAATAAAACCCCCCAATAAATCGGGAACACTTATGGTATCGAAAATGATACAATATGCATTTAAGGGTTAATTATTCAGGTATGTAAAATGAATATAAGAAATAATAATTGCCAAATTCAATGAATATAAATGGGGAAAAAATCGCCCTTTTGTTTTCTATTCAATTTTAATAAAAAATGAAATGTTGTTCACTATGGGAGAAACGCTAATAAAATTTAAAACAATTTATTACTTCAATAGCATTATTGAATTATATATTTACAAGTAAATCTAAAAGAGAAAGCTACTTTAAAATAATTAAATTATTACATTCGAAAAAAATCGTGGTGAAAAATATGCCATATATTAAAACTATACATTTAAAACGATTTATTTACGATAATATACATTGTCATCACACTGAAAATCACATGGTGTGAAAGTAGCACGGCAAAAAAAAATTTATTAAGTATTTCACCACTTGATGCAACATAAATGTAGGTTGCCTGCAAAACACACTTTTGATTTATGCTGTGCAAATTACTATTCGATAAATACTTAATAGAAAATATGTATCTAACTTAATAAATAAAATAAACAATTTAAATTTTAAAAATAAAGTTAAAATATGCGTAATGGTGCATTAAAATGGAGAAAAGAATTAAAACCTGTTAGTGATAATGTATAAAAGCTGATCAAATCATAAAATATAAACATCAAATTTCAATACACTGTACATTTCCATGGTTTTGAATGTTTTCTCAAGCAAATGGAATTTTTTTCCCTCGAACCTAATGGAAGAATATTTTCTTAAGTATCATAAGGAAAGTATAACTGGTAGCGATATTTTAAATGTAACTATTTTATAGAAACGAATTTTCAAATTTGTAACTGATTTTATTTATCAAATCAGCCAATCGTCAGCTGTTCGCGACAGCAGTGGATGAAATTATGGTTATCCAAAAGCACCCCCATTCAAAAAGAAAAGCTTAAGAGCCTCTTTACAGAAAATAGTCGTTGTTCGATAATATCATTCAATCTTCCGTAACCTGGCATTATTTTTAAAGAAAAGACGCATTATCATGTTTTCAAAGTCTGAACGGTAGTTAGCGGGCGTAAATCGCAGATGAAGATATATATATATTACAAAAATTTAATTTTTTTTCGCCAAGATTAACCTTTATACTATATTAATTTCCTTATAACAATATTCCGTACTTAGTTCAACTTAATAAATTAAAATCTTGTTTCTAGATCTAATCTATTAATCTTTATGGAAACGATATAAATTCTTAATTCGCCTTAAAAATCATTTATTCCAATATGCGTAAATTAAAAAAGATGGCTCTAAATTAAAAATATTCTTAATTAAACTTTATTTCTTAATATTCTAAATAAAACTCATTTTTTCTATGTTTTTATCAACCCTTTTTAAGAAAGCCTTATTAGATTTATTCCAAAACGATACCTTTCAAAAAATATCATTATTTTTATTTATCTATTTATTTTTTTTCCCTCCATCAACATTTGATATGTGTGCATATCGATAAACTCTTTTCTTTTCTTTTTCTCTTAAAATTAATCGTCTGCAAAAATATCCTCTGTCTAATATATTCGAAATTTTGAGTCGATTATAAATTAGTTAAATAATATTTTTCAAAAATAAATTTATCGTCTGAATAAATAAAAATCTTGACTCTGGACATGAATTATGTTTACATGGAAAATGATGGTTCGAGAGTAGAGAATTTTTTAGAACTTTATTTTTAGATTTAAGAAGGAAGCCTGGAGGTGAATAGAGAGATTTATTTTCTTTTTCTTTTTCTTTTTCTTTTTTTTTCCGCTTTTCTTTGGTGAGTACATTAAGGACGGCTTGCTGAGTAATGATGGAATATTCTTTTTGATGTTCCGGTTCAAGACGGCTTTGCAAAGGGATCATTTTCCTCTCTTATGACTACAGTTTAATAAACTAACTTGCAGCAGCCAATGTGTAATTTAATGAATCTTCTACATTTATTTATTTTTTTCCCTCGCTTGCCACGACTGTGTGTTTTAAAAAGGGGAACCAGTGAAGATTTTTCGAGTTTCTCCCTAAAAAGTCACACATATATACAGGGTGAGTCATAAATATCGAAACAATAGGCTAACTCCTTAAATATTGCCCCTAGACCCATACTTCCAATTGGAAAGTTTCATAAAAAAAGATGAATTTTTTTTATAAGATATGTTGAAGCTCCATGGGGGGGGGGGGTCTATTTTAAAAATTACTAAAATTAAATTTTTATACGGCCCCCAGAGGAAAAAACTTCCAATTAGAAAAATTTTCCTTATCCATTCCTGAATTGAGCAAAAAAAATTCATCTCGATATCTTCAAAACTCAGAGAGTTATGGCAATTTTAATAAATCGTGAGATTTCAAAGGATCAGACACAAATTGAAATGCGTGTAATTGAAGAAACAATGTTGCTGTAATGTGTCAAGGAAACATTTATTTTATTTATTTATTTATAGAGTAAGAATTTTGAAAGTTTTCTGATGGTTAACCATATAATTTTTAAGCATTATAACATCAGACTTCTTTAAAAAATATTTTTTTTTCAAAAAATTTAGTGAAAATTTAAATTGTTATAACTCAAAATATTATTTGTCGCGTTGAATTTTTTTCTTTTGATTAAATGATAATGTCTAATTTTCAATTTTAATTCAGCATTTTAAATAATATTTATTTATTTATTTAAAATAAAAGTATTTAAAATAGCAATATAAAAGCGATGCAATTTTTTTTTGTATACAAATCATATTTTTAAAAGTAAATTTTCTCAGGTGAAAACTTCTTTCAGCGCGTTGGGTATTTTTTTTTTTTGGGGGGGGGGGGGGGGGCGAGGAATGTTAAAAAACTATTGAAGTGGCTGGAATGTTACCATAACCGACGGTTATTGACTTATGTCAGTTTAAAAATGAGAAATACTGAAACAAAAACATTTGATGCAGAAAAGTGCATTTAGTTTTAAACAAAGATGGACTCCTAATGTTTACATGCTTTTAAAAAGTTTCCAGGTGATTAACTCCGTCCTGGATATTTTCGATTTCAGATTTTGTTTAAGTTTTGCCATTCCCACCTTCTTTAATTACTGTTTAAATGCGTCAGTTGATTTAAACCTCATTTTTTTATCACGTCGATTTCAATTTTTTTCATTGTTTTGGCCCTGTCAACTTCATATTTTTCTTGTTAAAATTGCTATTGCACGATGCGTAAAAGGTGCCTTTAATTACGGGAGACACTAGGCGTATAATTCTGGAGATGCAGCTATTGCGGAAATCGCACAAAAGCAGGGCCACCTGTACAGTAGGGCTAAACAGTAGGGCCACCTGTTTAGCGATTCACACCAAAAACTAATCAGTACCATTTTATATCAAGGACTAAGTAAATATAATTTTTTATTAAATTCCGTGGATTAGTTCTTGAGATAGAGCGTTCACAAAATTTATGTCATATATAGAGATACAGGAGCAGTGACTCACAGACAGATATTTTGTAAAAACATGTTTTTCGGTATCTCTGAGCCCTAAAACGTTTGAATCCGTCGAAACCGGATTTCAAAATTTTCATGAATCCAAAACTTTCTTCTTGTAAAGATAGAAGAAAATAAAAATAGGTTTAAAACCATCATAAATTTTGAAGCTGAATAGTAAAAAGTAGATTTTTGAAAATATTTCGGTGTAATTTATTAAAATATATTTCCAATGATTCCGTTAATAGAAGTATCATTATCGCTATCACTATTTTTACTAAACTTACTGCCTGCAGCATAAGTTTTTAAGACACTTTTAATGAGAGTTTAATTAATATCACTTAATTTAATAACACTTTTAATAAGTGTTTAATCAGATGGTCCGGCCAATGGGTCGTGCCAGTTACGAGGCTGCGCCAAGCTCGAGATATTGCAGACATCTACCATATTTCAAAGAAGTTTAAAGGAAAAACCTATACGCTTTTATTTTATATCTAAAAGTTAAAATATTGTGTTTGATCGACATTTAATAATGCGTCAATTTATGGTCGATCCCTAAATTGTATTTCAAATGAACTGATATTGCTACGCTCAGAAGTATGCTTAAGTGGTGTAAGTAACGAATTTTGGAAAATTTTGGATTTTAGTATCTTTCAGGGATTTGTAAATATCAAGATGATTTTTTTTTGTTCAATTTAGGAATGGATAAGGAAAAATTTTCTGATTGGAAGTTTTATCCTCTGGGGGCCGTATAAAAATTTAATTTTCGTAATTTTTAAAATAGACCCCCCCCATGGAGTTGCAACTTATCCTATTAAAAAATTCACCTTTTTTATGAAACCGTACAATTGGAAGTATGGGTCTAGGGGCAATATTTAAGGAGATAGCCTATTGTTTCGATATTTATGACTCACCCTTTATATATATATATATATATATATATATGGGTGATTCTCAAAATAGGGGACAATTTATGTCTTTCAGCATACAAAAAAAAATTGAGAGGCTTTCTGTCATGTTTTTATACTTAGATATGTTTTTCTTAATATTATTCATTATTTGCACTCAAGAATTACTCACTTTTTAGTTAAAAACACCTTAAAATAACAGAATAAATGTTCAAAATGTCATTAGCATGGATGTCCATAGCAGCTGTGCCTTGTATATACTAGCTTTTTAGAGAGTTAATATCATGTTTATAAAATAAAACAAATGTTATTCTTTCTTTAAATTAATCAAGGAGAGAATTCATCCAATAAATTTCTTTTTAAAAAATAAAATTATAGCATATAAAAAAAAAAAATTAAAGTTTGTCCTCCATATTCTATTTTCAAAACAAGGTCACACTATAACAGCTGGTTATTAATCAAAATTTCATTTTCACATATGACAATAATTTGAAAATATAAAGCTTCTCCATGGAAACAAGTAGCCATTTTATTCCAGCCTGAAAATAGAAGCATGTATTGTATTTTAAGAATAGAAGTTGAATATTAGGGGCGTACATCAATTGTATGTCATTAGAATGGATAATAATTTTCATGTTTATTTTATAATTAAAATTTTTATTTTACTTATTTGCATAGGACTTTTGTGTTTTAAAAAGCCCCAGAAAGGACTATTGCATTGTGATTATATTATGGCTCATAATCTTATTTAAATTAAAAGTTGTCATTAGCATGGACAAATATCAGTGTCATTAGCATGGTTTTTCTGTCCATGTTAAAGACTCCTATGTGCATAAATGTAACCATTGCTTATATTGTATCTTTTATAAAGTTTAATTTTACATATAAATTTAGGTATTACATTTATTATCCCTAAAATATGCATTAAATCTGTCAGAAAATCACTAAGACAGCTTCTTACATTGTTAGTGTCAGAATGTTGCTCATGTAAACAAAGTTTGCTCTTTGGTAATGTTTTTATTCTCCTTATATGTATATATGTAAAAATGGAAGCCATTTGCTGAAAAGGAAGGCTAATAAATATAGAAAAAAAATATTTAAACAGGAAGAAAATAAAAATTTCTTAATATATTTATTCCATGCAATTTGTTTTGTCATTAGCATGGCTCAAAAAATACTAATTATTTTTTTAAGTTAATTTTTAAATATTTAGCTCTGCTGACTACATGTAAAGTATACCTAATACTATATTAACAACACCTATTTTTTTCAGAAATTTTGCTAACAGTAATTTTTTTGAGATTTCACTTTTGAAATTGTCCCCTATTTTAAGAATCACCCATATATATATATTATAGAGTTCTTTTTATGTTTATGTTATGGTTTATTGACGGCAATTTGTTTTCTTTTATGCTGTTAATACTAAATATCCCTTTAGATAAACGTTTGCAAAATATGCATTTCCCGTTTTAATTTTTTTTACTAAATCTTAATACTCCTGAAAGATATTTTTTAAATATTTTAATCAAACCCATCACTACGTTAAACGGAGCAAACTATTTTCTAACTGTAGACAACTGTTTTAAAAATATAATATAAAATGTAATAATTATAATATGTAATATACTTTGGTTACTAAAGTTTCTAACCTGACCACGAAATATTTTGGTTCAGGTAGTATCTCTAAACCAGATGTAGTATCATTGCTAGATGAAGTTAAACACGTAAAATTTTTGGAAGGTAAAAAACCTTCTTGAAAAAAATATTCATAAATCGAAATCCCAAGATTTTCCACGAAAGTCAACATGATGAAATTAATTAGCAATTTACAGCTTTCGAAGCAGTTCCTGTAAATTTTACTTCAGGGTCGCTTTGTTAATATTGAAGATAAACTAGATAAAATTTTTGACAAGCACAATAAAAATACGGAATGTCTGGTTAATTCACTTCCGAAGCACATACACAGCTTTCAGATCTAACGCCCACACTTATCAACACTTACCTACATAAAGCTACTGGAAGAATTTGTAATGTTACTGTTTACCATCTATATCCCTGATGGAATTCCGTGCTTTTCTGTTGTGTTAAAAATCAATATTTATTTATCTTATGAATTTCCATTACATGATATTAAATGGATGACAATTAAGTTAAACATTTATTTATTGGGGTTTTTTTCTTTTTTTTAGAAAGGTGTATTAATATTTTATAGTGTATTATAGTTTATTTAAAGAATTATCAAATCTTATAATTTCAAATTTTAACAAACACGCATTAGTAAAAAAAAAAGTAAATAAATATTTTGATAGAGATTTTTACTTACACTGTGCAAATCACATTGATTAATGTTTAAAAATAATCAATAAAACATTAATGCATTGAATAATCGTTAGAAAATATTCTATCTCAAAGGTGCTTTAAAAAATCAATTTCCAAAATAATACATTTTTTGGCGAAAATAATTCACATTTCCAACTTTTTTTATTTCAAAATTGTTAAAAGTTTATTTATTTTAATAAGATTGTTTATTCATGTTAAAATTTAATTCTTTATTCATTTCTGAAAAATATAATTAAACCTCTTTCTGAAAATGACAAGTTGTTTTATTTTTTGAATGAAAATAATTTATGTTTTCAACATTTATTTATTTATATTTTATTTATGAAACTTACAAAATGCTATCATATATATTAAAACAGTAGGCTAAACCTTTAAGATCAACTTAATATTTCAGGCATTTGCATATGCGTGAAGTTGGATTTATTAGCCTTTCCATAGAGGAATTTTGAAACAAAAGTCTGTTTAGCTCAGTGGTTTAAAGCACGAATTTAAAGCTCTGAACTTTTGTAGAGGACTCGGGATCGATCCCAGCGCTCGGCAAAATAATTATTTATTTGAATAATGATTCATTTTACTACGTTGGAAAGTTATGTAATTTTTATTCTTTTGTTATCAGTATTATTTTGTTGCTTTATGATTAAATAAAATTTAACACTCAACAATATTTTTTAAATAACAATTTATTTTAAAAATATTTCAAGTAATTAAAATATAGTAATTATTAGATATAAACAGCCAATTTCCAGTTCAGGGTTTTAGAGGTATATTTGTAAGAATAAAATTATTAAAAATCCTTACAAATCGCATTCTTAAAAAAATAAAAAAACAACAACACACACAAATAAAAATTGTATCCGTTGAATTAATTTTAGTTATCCTTCTGCTAAAAAGAAGGCACGATTACTTGAGTAGGTTAGACTGATAGAACCATGAAACGCTTTGAATCTGTTGAAATCATATAGATAACATAGAAATAAATCAAGTTTTCAAAACTTTATTTACAGGTATCTAATTAAGAAAATCTAACATTATTCTAATTAATCATTTAACATGTTTATCGTCAAATCTTGACGGGTACCATCTATTTAATAATAATAATAATAATAATAAAAGTTTACTTAATTTTCTTTGCACCGTTGCCGATTCCTTTATTTAAATAGTACATATTTCCCTCTTTAAATTAAAAATAAAACTTACTTTTCTAAACGAATCATGTGTAATAAAACGTAAAAAACATTAAAAAGTTGTAACATACCTTAAATCTTAACAGAAAATAATTGCATTCCTTTGATTTCAGGCAATGAGACAATCTTTGAACTTCAGTAAATCTAGGGATAGCTATAATTAACATTATTAAAGTCAGGGGCGAACGAAGAGAAAACTGCGCCCGGGGCAAAATTTCAATTTACCACCCACCCCAACAACTTTTTCTTGTTTTTATTATATAGAAAGATGTTTATTGTTCCAAAAGTGAATTAAATGCGATTAAGATTAGTACTTTAATTATTCCTAAATGTTTCTCTATATTTATGTACATCATTCTTTTCTACATATTTTGACTTTGATACTTTTGAACTTGAACGTAAGTTAGCTTTAAATGCGCAAGACATACAGGAATATTTATCTTGTTTTTATCCTTAATTCTATAAACACAATAATTTTTTAAAGAATATAATATATTGGTAATATATTTTTCTTTTAACAACCGAAAAAATCTTTAAACTACATTAAATATTACACAATTAAAAACTACATTAATTTTGTCTACATAATATGGCTGCATAATTTCTTATATTTTGCTCAAAATTATATTCACCTTTATATTAAAAAATTAAACTACTTTTAGGAGTAAATAATGAATATTTTATAATCTGATTAAGACAGGTTTTATGTATATAAGAGTAATCATTGTAAATTATTTTCGTAAAATGTTTAAACTTGTTCAGATTTTATAAAATGTTAACTGAAAGACACATTTTTCTTGTTCGAAATTTAATATAATTAAAATCAAATGAAATCAGATAATTGAATTTACAATAGTGAAATTATACAACATTAATGTAGTTCAAAGTTTAATTTTGTGATAAAATATATATGAAAGGGACATCATGTATACATTTACAAAAAAAAAAAAAAAATTATATTTATTCTATAACAAAATAAAAATAATATGCCGAAAAATATATAATCGTAAAAAATTATATCGTTAAAGATATAATAAAATTGAAAAGTAATAAAAATAAAGGATAATAATAAATGTATGCGTTATTTAACATAGTTTAATTCAAAGGGAAAAAAAAAGGAATGAAAAAAAATTACAGCAAACGGCAAATTATTTGTTAAAAACCTTGTTTTTTAAAAGCAATGTTATGTACATATACATATTTGAATCTAATACATGCAATGTCTTTTAACATAATAACAAAGTATCTTCGCTTTCCTTCTCTTTCTACCTTTTATTTATTTATTTATTTTAGAAATTAATATCGCAGCATAAATGTTTAGAATGCGAAAATTCAGTGCTTTATGAGATATCACCAAAGATTAATTAATAATTAAAAATCCCTGCCGGCTCAGCCAACAGTCCAAGGTAGATTTCAAAGTGCTAAATTCACCAAAAATAGTAAATTAAGATTAAAAATAAATCCAATTTAACAGTTTATTTGACCGCTTTTGATGGGTTTTTTAATTTATTTTCTATAAGAGCCGGTTTTATCAGAATCATGTTAAGGTAATATTTAAAACATATTTTTCGCGCTTAACAACTCAACATTTTCTAACACCTATTTTTAAAAGAAAAAAATTTAAACTTGCTCATGAGATTTTAGAAAATATTTGTAAGTGACCTGGTGTTTTTATTGTTCGTTCTAATTAGAACGTGATTAATAAACAATTATTTTCTCGACCATATTTTTCGTTTCGAACTCTATCTCTTCCGAAAATTTGATTCAAAATGCCCAATTTCATAGCCTTTTGTGATATATATTTTGCTTTAAAAAAAAAAAAATTTATCTGAATGCACATAATATATTTTCTAAAGAAGAGAAACTTCCAATCGGATGCATTTAGGAGCAAAAATGAATTTAAAAATAAACTTTTCTACCAAAAATTGAACCGACTTCAAAAACTACTGCAAAGTGAAAAATAATTTTTGCACATAATAGTAATAGAACATTAAATTAAGAGTGTGGTATTTACGATGCGTATTATTATATTTATGTACATTAATTTGATTTTTTGGAGTCGGTGCCAGCCAAGCCAAGTTACATGTACTTTTCTAATATACACACATCGAACTATTTATGAGTTTTTTACGATTTAATATTTGATTAATTATGTAACTTTATTCTTGTACGATTTGGATTGGATATTTAATTTTAATTTTGAAATTGGCTTGGCTGGCACCGACTCCAAAAAATCAAATTAAGGTACATAAATTTAATAATACGCATGGTAAATACTACACTCTTAATTTAATATTCTATTACTATTATGTGCAAAAATTATTTTTCACTTTGCAGTACACTGTAAAAAAAAATCGGCAAACATACAAAATTATTTTTTGTAAAGCCACAGAAATCTCCAAGTTTACTAAAATTGCATCTGTAACCAGGGTATTATATTTACCAGCGCATAGCACAAATACATGAAATATCTTAGTTTCACCTGTCAGCCAATCAGAAAGGGCTTCAGTAGTGACGTGATCATTGTTTACGCGGCCACAAGGGCGTAAAAGTCTTCCATCTTGAATCCGTTGTTGAGAAGGATTTCTAGTTAAAAAGTAAGTAAATATTTATTCTTAATGTGTTAAAGTTTGTTTTAACCTCTTCAGTCCTGACTTCGCCCCTAGGAGACACTTATGAATACTCTTTATTTTTTAAAAAATGCTTCTAGAATTGTTAAGATTGCTTTTAGACCTCTTTTAATGAATGCGTGCATATTATAAGCATCGATAACTCAGATAAGGGTATTTGATTTTTTGTTATAATGTAGCATGATCTAGCTAGTAAACCTTTCTGTTATTTCCTGTTAATTACATATATTTTTGTCAGATAACTATTCTTTACGTAGGTATTTATTACAAATGCGAAATTTCTAATGTTTAATGTAACAAATAAAACTTCCCTTCTATTTTTCTCAAATTTCCCTTCTGCTTTTTTGCCTCCTTCTCCAAAGTACAAAAGATTAAAGTGTTTAAACTTATTTCTACACTTTTTGTTACTTTATAGTGAATAATCAATCCTAAATTTCATTAGCAATTGATAACATCACTTTCATTTCATTAAAAATTTCATCTGAATTTCACCCTCAAAATATTCGTTTCCGAATTTTGTCAATCCCACACATTAACAGCATTTAAAGTTTAAAAAAATCTGTAAAACTTTTTAATTTAAAATAAATAAAATCTGCTCTATGCGTTACTTTATTTTCACAATCAATTGCCAAATAAGATTTTTCTTACCGCTGGAAATTTTCCTTTTCCTTTTGCTCCCTCATCCCTTCATTTTGCGCTCTATGCTATATATTCTATGCGCTCCTCATAAAAAAAGCATAGAATTTTAAACTATTTAAAATTCTTTAGAGCCCGGTGGTGGGGGGAGGCGAAATCTGAATTAATTAGAGGAAAGTTGAAAATTGTTTAAATCCTTGTAGGTCTAGAATGAATATACTAAGTTTTCCCGTTTCTTACTAGGGTAGCGTTACAAAATGTGTATTGATTTATAATCGAAATAAAAACTTTTATTAATTACCATAAAAATACCTATAAAAACTATTTTTATCAAAATCATTGTCAGTTCATTATTTTTGATATTTGAAATATGTGTACATAGTTACATACACTATTGTGTATATATTAAGTGGATATCTATTAGAATTAAGGAAATTGAAAAAAAAAATGCGAGAATTTGGGGGGGGGGGGGGACAAATGAGTGTGCAGAAACCTTTTCGCTAGAGGAAATTTAAAGTCAACAAGTAGCATGGTTCTAAACTTCGATATTTTACATAAAGGACAAAAATGGTTTTAAAAAAAAAGGATTTTCGATTAGTACGAACATCTTAACCCGGGAGAACGCGCGCTTTTCAAGGTATGAATGATTTTAACTTTGCCACCAATAAAATCTAATTATAACAGTCACTTTATTAAGACGGAGACAATTCTTACAAATTTTGCGATAAAATAAATTGACGATCACTTTTAAAAAATTAGTGGTTACAATTGTAAAAACCACACGCACACAGGGTCTTTTAGGCCCTGCGCGCGTCCTCGCGGGTTAAATTAACCTTTAACTAATGTTACTGATTTCACAGACCGCTGCTCCCCCCCCCCCCATTTTTACACTTTAGCTACACACACTATCGAAGTTTTCATTCATTTGAAACTTTTGTACTATCATCAGAGACTTTTGAATAGGTGAATTTTAATTATAAGAGATTTAAACAAAACGTTTAGTACAAAAAATCTTTCCTATGAGTTAATCGGGCCTCTTATTAATCTTTCGGCAGAAACTGCTTCAGAGTAGTTATATGATAATTTCTGTCAGGTTAAATTTATAAAAGTGTAAAGTCTTCGGAATAATAAAAAATGTAGTCTTAACATAAAAAAAATTATCTTTAAACTATGGTTTAAGATTAGCGGTATCAGTTGCGACATGTAAAACAGCTATCATTCATGCACCTCTTTTAACGATAACTACAAAATTATATTTCTCAAAATTCATAAAATAAATCCCTAGCATAGTTACATAAACATCGTGAAGGCTTCAACAACTTAAAACATGTAAAACAAATGGAGGCTGGGCAGATTGATAACTTGGTCTCTTCTTGCATCAATATTCTGTTAGAGATTAAGGAAAAATTTTGAAATAGAATACGACAAAAATATACCCGTTTTATTTTTAATTTCAAATTATAAAACATTTGTCTTGACAATGTTTTCGATAGAATCAGTTCTTTTGAGATATTGCTCAGATAAATAAAAAAGTGGTTTTTCGACTATAAATGTGTACTTACTTTTTATAACGTTGACCACAAACGAGGGGGGGAAGGGACTCAGTACTTTCATTCTAGATCTAAACTGAAGGGTTTAAAACAATATAATTTTTTCCTAATTAATTTTGAGTTATACCTCTGACCTCTGATTTATTTAGACATTAATGTTCAACAAAAAATTTAAGTGTAGATGCTCATTTTACTCAGAATTTTAAGCCATACATCATTTGTTTTAACAATGTTTTTGACAATTGTTTTGAGATATTATTATGTCATTAAAAAGGTGGGTTTTATTTTATTTATTTTTATTGTAAATCTATATATATTTTCTAATGCTCGTCTTGTACGAGAAAGAAAATTTAATATATTCATTGTAGACATAAACTGATGGGATTAAACCAATTTCCTGTTTCCCTCTAATAATGAATTCTACCAGCTAACCACTGGCCTATTAGTATTTTACTTATTTGTAAATTTTTTGTAATGTAAGTCAGTCATCTAATAAATCTCCCCTCTTCTAAAAAAATTGCTTATATTTTTGGCCCTTTAATATATAAAGTTTAAAACTTTAAAAATCCTTTGCTTTTTAAAAACCTTTTCCTGATCTATTTGCGACTTTATTATAACAAAAAATAAATAATAAAAAAGTCTTAACTTGTTTACTTTTCATTTTTTGCGTATTTGTAAAACTTTAATAAGGTAGATTATAAATTGTTTCATAAGCCCTTCCCCCTTCAATAATTAATAAAATATGATTCTTTTTGTCTCCTATTTCTACTCATAAAATTAAAATTTTTAAAATGCCTTCATATTTTTTTCACCTGTATTTATTACTTTATTATAACAGCAGTTAACTTCCTGAAAACTTCCCTCAACCCAAGATTTTTATACTTAGTTCATCTTTTATATTTTGATAATTTGAAAGATTTAAGCGCGTAGCTCAATTAAATATCTGTTAAATTTGTGTTTTAGATATATAATTTAATTATTTTTAGAGGACGTTTTATCTCTTTTTATGGAATATTAACTGTAAGAAAATGATGATGAAACCTTTGTTTTAAGAGTAAGATATAACATGAAATATTTTTTTATTCATTTCTTCAAGTTTTTCTTCAAATCATGCACAATCAGTGAACTCAAATGTACTTTGCAAATAAATTCCATTAAGGATTTAAAAGGGGGGGGGGTGGTAGAAGAGAAAAATCACAGCTTCGTCAATTCTCAAGTTATCGCATGCAATTATTTATTTATTTATTTATTGGATAGAAGTTTATTATCTAAAACTTTTATATTTACAAGTTTTAATAGAATCAACTTATACTGAAAAAAAAAAAAAATAAAACGATAACTGAAAGAGGGGGAGGAAATATCCATACTTCGTCAATTCTTAATATATCAAATCCAATTAAATTTATTTTACATATTCTCAGTAATATCTATATTTTTTATACTGAGGAGTTTTAGGGCCAATTCTTATAGTAAAAATAAAATTAACAAAAATATGAGTTGAAGAAAAGAATCTCAAATCCAAACTGCTTATATTCTGACTCGTTTTAAATTCATTTTTGCTTTTAAACGCATCCAAATGATAAGCTCTCTTATATAGGAACTGCATAATGTGCCACGTTGGTCAATTTTTTGATAAAGATAGAATATACATATATATTTTAAATGCTGTCAAATTGGGCATTTATAACTGCATTTCTCATGATTGAAAAATTGAAGGTGTATTCAAATAACAAACCCCTTATTTTCTGACTCGTTTTTATATTAATTTTTGCTCTTAGTTGTGTGCAATTGGCATTTTCTTTTATTTATAATGTGCCATATTGGCCAAATTTTTGATGTTGTATGTAATTAAATATAATTATTTGAGTAGAGATACAATTTGGGGACGATAGAACAGGTCCCAATCTTTTTTGAATCATTGTGTCCCATTCCTCCCTTGCAGTAGCACTAAAAGAAATATGTTTCCAAAAGAAACATTGCCTTTTAGATTTTACTTAACTGTTCATTTATAAAAAACATATTGTTGAGTTTATAAAGTGTTAAAATCAATTAAATTTGCAACAAAAAATGAGATGGAAAATTTACATTAAAAATCTGAATAGTTAGTTACTTTTTCTATTGTGAAATGGACTTTTTAAGTGACAAACTCATAATTACTTGCAACTCCAAATATTTATAACAATAAGTATAATACATTGATTATTTCATCTGATGGAAATTTCATAAATTAAAAATAAAGCATATTTTAAGAATTATTGCAAATGTCCCATCCCTCCCAGTGTTCCACTCTTCCTTCATCCCCCCATCATTTTTAATCAATATGTATGTAATGTGAAACCTCAATAAAATACGCAGATAAAAAAGAAAAAGTGACTTTGGACAATGAATTTTTTAAACGATATTTTTTGTATTTTTACTTTATCAATCTTTATAAGAAGAAAGTATTAGATTCGTAAAACGTTTAGACAGATTTACACGCTTTAGGGGGCAGAGACCCCGCTTTTTCGAAAAGGGGAATCTGTGATTTTATTTGTATATGACACGCATTTTCTAGATACTCTATCTCAGGAACCAATGCACAGAGTTTAATATTTTAAATATATAGGTTTAATACAGAAATTATGTTCAATCAGTCACTGATGTAAATTAGTGATGGGTACTTTTCGATGTAAATTCCAGTTTTCGACGGAGTTAAGTTTTGAGTCAGATATACTAAAACCATGTTTTTACAAAATGTCTGTCTGTAACTTTGTCTTTGTGTGTTATGAGACACAAATTTTAAGTTGCACTCTATCTCGAGAACTAATGCACTCCATATAATAAAAGATCATATTCAGTTAATTCGTAATGTAAATTTGTGCCGATTAACTTATTGTTTAAATTGCTCAACATGCGGTGTTCCTTCGCTATTTTCTCAGATTTCTGCAATAACTCTACCTTAATGCTTATTAATCGGATTTTCATCAAACTTGAGATTCTGTTAGATACTGTCCTGTTACATATTCGGTTCCGGCCCAACTCACCAAACAAGAGGCGCTGTTTTCTTGAATTTTGCAAAATTTAGGTGATTTTAGCGATGTTCATACCTCAAAAAATAATGCATAACATTTCGTATCCTTAGAAATCCCAAGATGGGCATATATTTTTCGTATTGGGACGGCAAATTTTAAAGTATTAACATGTATATAGATAGATGAAAGTTTCGGTATTGCCACATTCAATTAGTTTGAAACGTTTTACAGTATTTCAAAGGGTAATTTTAAGTGCTGTCGAAAAGGGGAGGGGGGAGGGAACAAAGCTCTTCCGGTATTTAACATGTACTAAAAAAAAAACATGTCATCATTCAAACTCTGAACTTTTTTGCCGTTAAAACATAAAGTTTGCGTATCCTGGGTGAAGAAGTGATATTTAGTAATTATTTTCAATAATTATTAATTTTTAGCAGAGGTAAACAATTTAACGATAAAAGAAATTCCTAATTGTAATACATCTAAATATCAGGGTTATTTAATGATTTTACAATTATGTCAAATATTAATGTATATAACATCGTATACATCTAACTAAAGAAAATGATCGCAATATTTGTAATTCCTATAATTAATATTAATTAATAAAAGTTTAAAAACATTCATTATATTACAAATTAATGTTTTAGAAAAATTAAATTATTGGTTGTTATCCCGCATTTTAACTCTGGGGGAGGGGGGGGGGTAAATAATAAAAATTTGATTTTTTAAAAACTATAGTTTTCATCAAGAAAAGATGGAAAGTTAATTTTATACTATCTGAAAGGTTTTTAATATTTTTTTTTAAATTTAAAAATAACTTTGACTTAAAAACTGTTAGTATTTTTTTTTAGTGCATAAAGATAGAATTGAATTACACACAATTCAAATGAAGCACTTAGCAATTATGAAAACTTTTAAGTACCAAATTCACAAAGAGATGGATATATCAATTTGTATTTTTTTATACATATTGAAAGCTTAAGCATTTGTATTACAATGCAAATTTACTACCAATATTTATTGGAAATGAAGATGGATTGTGTCTGAGTATTAGTTATTTATCTAGACATTCCGGCACAGGAAAATTGCTCCATGTAACGTTGACGATTTTTTTAATCCACAACTTCAACATTGTAGATACCTTCAGGACATCATTGTTACACCAGTTGAACTGTTTTAGTGCTATATATTTAACATTTATAAAGCATATTCAATGTTTTTAGTGTTATTGGTGCTACCTTATGACGGATATTTGTATTTTTATTTCATAAAGCATGTCAATCCTTAAAAAAGGGAACTTTTCAGTTTCATATGGTTTTACTAATGTATTTTACATGAAAACTTACATATAGTATATAACTTACTGTCATCATTTTAATAAATAATGACAGCAATTTACGATTTATTGATGTTCTGTCAGTAAATGAAAAACCTCAGATATGAAAACTCCTAGGACTACATGAATGAATGTATCACTGACAATTACTAATCATTGATTTAAAATTAAATTGCATGGTTTTTCAAATTATTTATAATTCTTATTGTTTTATTTTTCAACATTTATTCATTTAAATAAACTTTTATTTCTTTGATACCATTAAGATATTTACCGTCATATTTTGACGGTTCAATAGAAATAATTTTGAAGTAGTTGTAAAGTTCATTTATTCAATACGAAGATGAATATAGATTTTTTTATTACATAATATTCATTATAATTTTTAAAAATGTTTCTTTACTTTTTATGTTAACATATAACTTTCTTCTATAGATGCGTAAGAAAACTGAAGTCAGATTTAAAAACAGTGTGAGCTTCCCGGATGATGAAAGTTTGATAAAGTCAGACGAGGAAAAAGAACTATTATCTATAAGAAAAATCCCTCCTCATACCTCAGTTGGGCTTTCTAATATATTCTACAGCACTGAAGTTTTCAAATATTTTACCATAATATTTTATCAATCATTTTCCAATAGTATCTTAATAGGTATATAAGCTTAATTATTCAAATTTGGAGAAAACATGTTTCCAAATATACTATTGATGAAGCATGAATTTAATAGATATTTGTATGAACTCTAGTTATGTAATATTTATAAAATATGAGTCATATTAAAAATATATATGTAAATTATTTTTATTGTATAGAATATAATAAATCATTATTTAGAAATAAACTTCATTCATATTTTCATTGTATTTTGTCATTTAATCACATTACATTTATTGGTTGTACAGGTATGTACATTGCATTTATAATAAAAATGACTACTCATAATATTTTTCAAAGTATTATACCTTTCTATTTGTTTCAATTGTTGTTTTCATACATTTTCTGTTTTTAGAAATTCTTCTTAGTCACGTCTGGTGATTATAACATACTAATAAGCATTAAAACGTGTGAAATAATGACTGTTGATATATCCAATATGCATTTTTGAGTACATATGTTAAGGTGTGTATATCATCTGTCTTATATGCAACTTTTTGAAATGGAATTTCTAATTCCAGAGCTGATTCAACAACAGTTCAGTCTTACTAAATCCATGAATGTTAGATCCATTCTTCTGGAACTTTAAGCCAGTTTAGAGTTTGAAAATTGTGGTTCTATGACTAATTAAATTTTCCTCTTAAATATTTCAATTTGAAATATAACTCTCAAGCAAATAAAATATAAATAATGTCAGGTGTATTTAATGTAGACAGTGCAACAAATTTGTGAAGAGAAAGTCGAGGAAAGAGACAAGAAAATAAATAAAAGGAAGAAAGTTTCTAGTGATCAGTGACAACTATACGGAATATTCAGCAGAAATAAGAATAACAGATATTAAAAAAACACATTTTCTTATATATGGCATTCATGTAAAGACGTTAATTTTATTATATATATTACAGATGGTCACATTTTTTTTTTTTTTTTTGCAGTATTTTGAACCGCGTATTGTATAGTCTTTAAAATATATGTACCATAATACACTTATGACTGAAATTCTGATAATCTTGGAATTGTACAAAACTCCATTTAAAAAAAATCGCAAGACTACTTTTTTCCATTTCTAGTTCAGATGCATATTTACATAAGATAAACCGATGGTGTTTCTCATAATATGCAGGTTTTCAAATCGTATATTGGATTAGATGATGCACAGTGCTTACTCATACAAATAGAATTGTCTTTAAAAATTGTAAATTTAATTTGTCTCAATAATAACCATATATATATATTTTTTATAATAGGCATAATTTATAAACTTACTAATGATACATTTTTTTTTTACATTACTGTTTTTATTGACCCTTTTTTAGCTTAACTGAAAACCGTAAGATCTCCTTCAGTTTCTCTGCTCAGTTATTGTTGTTGTTACAATGCTCATTTAATATCAAGCATGGTTTAGTACCTATTTAATTATCTATAGTGAAGCTTCAGTCAGTATTCTCATGCGTAGCATACAAATATTTATGGTAATTGCTGTGACTATATTGAAACACATGTCAAGCTAATATTACTTATTTTTTAAAGAAATATATTGATACATAAGAAAAACTCCACTGTGGATATTTAAAATTGTTAAAATTCAAATTCATATTGAAAGAATACTATAAGTATTACTATACAAAAAAAAAAATAATAATAAAATCTTTTTGGAATACTGCTGAAAAACCATTGGTAATTTCACTGCAAAAGTTTTGTACAGTTAGAAATATTTTTTGGTAAGTGTAAATATTTTAGATACAATACTAAGAAATCATAGCTCTTGCACTGTTAGAAAAAATTTTCTGGTGATAATGCAAAAACTATTTTAAATACAATATTAAATTATTATTTGTAATTTTTCTCACTATATCTTAATAAAGTTACATTTCTAATGATTTTTATACAGTTACAAGGTTTTTTTAGCATATTTGCTAAGAAATTTTTGTGGATTTGTGAAGGACTTTATAATACAGTTACTCTTATTTTTAGGAATGCGCACTAAGTATTTTATCTACTTTATCAAAATATTTAACTTTTTTTAAGGGTATTCGATAAAGTGCATAAAATACTTAGTGTGCATTACTAATGAAAATTAGTAAATATACTTAAAGTCCTTCACAAATCTACAAAAAATTCTTCAGCAAATGTACAAAAAAATCCCTTGTAAGTGTACTAAAAATCATAAAAAAATTTACAGAATATTTTTTAGGAAACACCCTAAAAGTTTGTTTGCACGTTTACTACGTAATCCTTAGTAAATTTACCAAGAAGTGTTTAGAAAACTCCCTAAGAAATCCCTAGTAAGTATACTAAACAATATTTAGTTCATTTACAAAAACTAATTTGAGAAATTCCCTTAAAAATCATAAGTAAATTTACTGAACAATCCGTAGTAATTTTACAAAGAGATTTTTGGAAAACTCCCTACAAAATCTTTACTACGTTCACAACGTAATTATTAGTAATTTTTCTCGATATTCTTTACTGAAATCCCTAAACGATCGTTAGTAACGTTACAAAAAAATATTTAGTAAACTTACAGAAGTTTCTTTGGAAACCTCCCTAAGAAATCGTTAGTACGTTTACTAAACAAAATTTAGTCACAGTTACTAAAGAAACTTTTATTTTATGTGATTTTCTTTTGTTGCGGTTACATAAAAAGTACTAGGCATCCCAGTTTCCTAGAAAATTCTTAGTAACCTTACAGAATTTTTTTTACAGTGTAGTTTTTGAAGTCGGTTCAATTTTTGTTAGAAAAGTTTATTTTTCTCTTTTTAGTTAAAAATTAACGATTTTTAGTGGGTTAATAAGAATCATAATACGGAAAAAAAATATTGTAAATTATACATGGATGTAAATTTGTCAGGAACGGGGTTCGAACGCACGCTCTCTTTCCAGAACCAGAGCTTAAATCTGGATCCTTAGACCGCTTGGTTATCCTGACTGCGCTCCAGTCGGCGAACTTATTCAAAGCCGATGTTACTTTTAATTTACAAAAAACCACCAATTTTATTAGTTTCTGCCTAATTACTAAAAATGTACTGAACCAATTTCAATTAAATGGAAGTGGTACCAATTAGAGAATAGCCTCTTTTATTTAAATCAAAAACCAAATGAATCGGTTGGATACTTTCGGAGTAATCGGTGAACATACATAGAAAAAAATACACACGCGTCGAATTGCTAACTTCCTCTTCCTTTTCTGAAGCGGATTAATAATAAAAATTGTAACACGGAAAAAAAGATTGTAAATTACACATTGATGTAAATTATGGCAGGAGAGGGGTTCGAACACAAGCTCTCTTTTTCGAAAACCAGAGTTTAAATCGGCGACTTAGACCGCTCGGCCATTCTGTCTGCACGCCGCTCGGCGAACTTATTCAACACTTTTAATTACCGAAAAATCACTAATGTCATTAGTTTTTGCATAATTAATAAAAAAGTACTGAACCAATTTCAATGATACGGAAAGGAACCAATTCGAGAGCATCGTCTTTCATTTAAAACAAAAAATAACAGAAATCGGTTTCATAGTTTCGGAGTAATCGGTGAACATACATAAAAAAAAATACATACGCGTTGAATTAATAACCTCCTCTCCTTTTTTGAAGTTGGTTAAAAATCACCAATTTTATTAGTTTTTCCTTAATTACTAAAAATGCACTAAACCAATTTCAATGAAATGGAAGTGGTACCAATTAGAGAGTAGCCTTTTGTATTTAACACAAAAACCAAATTAATAGGTTGGATAGTTTCAGAGTAATCGGTGAACATACATAGAAAAAATACATACGCGTCGAATTGATAACTCCCTCTTCCTTTTCTGAAGCGGGTTAATAATAAAAATTGTAATACGGAAAAAAGATTGTAAATTATACATTTATGTAAATAATGGCAGGAGTAGGGTTCGAACCCATGCTCTCTTTTTCGAGAGCCAGAATATAAATCCGGCGCCTTAGACCACTCGGCCATGCTGTCTGCACTCAGTTCGGCGAACTTATTCAACACTTTTAATTAGCAAAAAATCACTAATTTCATTAGTTTTTGCCTAATTACTAAAAAAGTACTGAACTAATTTCGATGAAACGGAAGTGGTACCAATTCGAGAGCATTCTCTTTCATTTAAAACAAAAATAACAGAAATTGGTTGCATAGTTTCGGAGTAATCGGTGAACATACATAAAAAAAATACATACGCGTTGAATTGATAACCTCCTCTCCTTTTTTTGAAGTCGATTAATGAATCGTAAAGTAAGCAGTTTGTATTTGAGAACGTCTTTAATACGGTAATTATTGCTTTTACTCCAATGTTGTTGATTTTTTTATACAAAATACTTAGTCTTGTGAAAAACTTGTCAGTATAAAAGGAATAGGTATTATTTAGAAGATATATAATAAATCAAAGTGAATTTGACATCTTGTGAATTAACCAAGTTATGTTTTTTTCTTCTTCTCCACCCTTACCCCGTTTTTTTTCCGTTTTTAACTTTTTTTTTTCTTTTTGCGTTAAGAGTTGGTCAGATTAAAATCTTGCCAAGACAAAAGTTGTAGATAATATTAAGAAGATTTATAATAAATTTAATTGGATTTAATAACTTGAAAATTGACGAAGTTATAATTTTTTCTCCCTAAAACACTACTTTTTTCGCCCTTTCAGTCCATTTCTAATTTTTTTTTTCTAATCAAAAATCTCTCATACCCAAATTTTTGGCCCCTTTTTTAGAGGTAATAACTTTCATTTTAGTTGATATCTATTTTAATTAAGAAATTTTTTGGGTTTTTTTTCGCTTTCCACATTCCTCCTCCTTCTTTCCACCCGGTTGGTCCGAATTTGTCCATTAACGAACTTAGTCGAAATTTCATGTATCAGTTTGGTAGCGATTTGAGCAGAATTATGGAAATTATCGTATACATAAAAAAAATGAAATAGATAGACAGATAAAATTTTCTACTGAGTGTGCTTTTGGGTTCTAGAACTCTTGATCCTTGCAGATCTGTAAAAATATTTCAGAAATTCCAACATAAGAGAGAATGTAATAAGCAGTATATTTCATACGAAATCTACCTAAATGCATTGAAAAAATATGCTTTGTTTTTATTTAAAATGTTTTAATAATAATTATTATTATTGTTATTTATAATAATAAAAATAATAATTATTATTGTCATTTATAATAATTGTTATCATTTCTTTTATATTTCTGTCATGTTTACATATAAAAATATCGAAATTTTTTAAAAAATTGAACCGATAACAGACACTTTAAAAAGCATAAATGTATTTCGAAGCAATAATGAGGTTTAAAAAGTATAATTGAATCAGTTGTTGTTGAAAGAAACTAACAAGGAAGGTCTCCATATAGCATACTCAGAAATTTTTGAAAAAAATAGAGAATGATCTCATGAGGATATATACGTTTATATATAAAAAAAATTCGGTGGAATTTCCATATAGCATTCGTAAAAAAATAATGAAAGTTTCGTTATTTGGCGATTTTTCGTCGGTTGGTGATGGAATGCAATTTAAAAAAATGCGTTTTTATGTCAAACACACTTTAAGAAAAAAAAGTTTCATGTTTAACATGTTTAGATTAATTTAATTTAAATAACTTTAGTTTTGTCAGTTTTATTTTGTTTTAAAAATAATTTTTCTACATCGATATTTATGTGTATTTATATTCAAATTGAACCATCAAAATTTGCGATTCAAAACGAAATTCATAATTTAAATGAATTAAAATTGTTTTAAGCTCAAAGTCCATTTGAGCATTCGGTTTGTTTTTGTTGCTATGGAAACATCAAGCTTTTAATTTTAAATATGCTTAAATGTATGATTTTTTTTTTTCTGTTTGAATTTTTTATGTATGAAAATATTTTTTCCAGAGATAAATAACTCCGGCAGCAAGCAATATATCTATTTAATAAAATACATATATGTAAGTATATAATATATTAAACTCTCTAATTGTTTATGTTAAAAATCGTAAAATACCATTTACACGGAATTCTGAAAATCCATCAGTTATCAGTTGCATTAAAATCATTTGCTTTTAACGAAGTTTGCTTTTGAAAGTGCTGCTCGCCGAATCGCATGACGCTTTCATCTTTTCATGCCAAATGTTCAAAAGTATTTTTATTTTTTTACAGCCTTACTATTATAGTTCCGCCACTAATTTTGACTGATCCTTTATTACATACATAAATAGTTTAATTAGTTTTTAAAAAATTAGTTAATTAAATAGTTTAATTAGTTAAATTAGTTAATTAGTTAAATAGTTTAATTAGTTTTTAATTAGTTTTTTAAAATTCTGAGAATAACCATTCTGGAGAGTTAGAGATCTGCACGGGCCGGGCCGTGGACCGAAGCCCGAGCCCGGCCTGGCCACGGGTCGGTTTCGGGCCGATTTTCATTAACAACATTCGGACCGGGCCCGGGCTTTACTTTTTTCACTTGGGCCGGGCCTAGCTACTAATCTTTCCGGGCCAGGTCGGGCTCGGGCCTTACTTTTTCCGGAAGAATCGGGCTGAGCCGGGCCTAACTTATTTTTTCTGTACGAAAAAGCGAGCGAATTCATTCTTCCTAGTTTTCACGGACCAAAATATTTAATCTGGTTGAATCTTCCCTGTATGAAAATCATTTTCTCGACGTGGCCAAGTCTGTTCAAAAATCAGTAAAATGTGGCTTGATCCAAAAATTTCTGCAAAAAAAAAGCATATACTTTTAAATCGCCATTATTTTACATTTAATCATTAAAATTTATTCTTTTTAAAGAATCGTAGATTTCTAGGCTTATTAAAATAGAGATAAACGTATGAAAAAAGAACCTGCCTGTTCATCCATGCAAAATTAATACAATAATACGTGAAACAAATATATATATGTAGAAGAAGAGAACTTGTCTATGACATATTTTTTTATTTCCAATGCGATTCTGTCTTAGAAGATTTTACTTTTACCATATGTCATTTTTGTAAGTTTTATGTCTCCATTGCATGCAATATGGATTAATAATATTGATGATAACTGAAACAGTTACATACAACAAGCAGAAGTTCATTAAAAACATAAATATCTCAGTCTATGGCACTTTCGCATAAATGAAGATTATACATACGGAAAAAAAAGAGTAAGATAAGTTTTTTTGGTCAGAACTCTCCCGTAAGGATAAATATCAATGTTCTGTAGAAATTCACTCGAGGCGGGTTCGGGCCGTGTGTTTAGATATCATATCGGCCCGGGTCGAGCTCGGGCTAAATATTTTCTTTCGGGTCGGGCAGGGCTCGAGCCGAATATTTTCCATTCTGATCGGGCCTGGCCGAATTTATTTTTATGTGTTTCGGGCTGGGCCCGGGCCTCTAAATTTCGGCCCATGCAGACCTCTATGGAGACCTTCCTTGTAAGTTGACAGTTCTTTTTTTCAAATGCTTTCAATGTTTTTCCATGTTTCGTGATAAAAGGATCTCACTCCGAGTAGTATCTATGTATGTTTTAGAGAAAGAATTAAAAGTTGAGTGTTGAAAGGCTCCATGTCCATGACTTCAAAACGAGGACTTAATACCTTAAAGCAATCACCCATTCATTTATATTAAACTATTAATAAAACAAATATTTCATTACTTTCAGGTTAAATTATAAAACGTGTTAAATTGTACTGATGAAAATGATTTGATAAAAATAGAATATTCACTCAAAATGTATCCTGTTCAGTTCTTTACTAACATGCAAATTTCCTAAAACATCATAGTTCTTCTATTAGTTGCACTACACTGAAATAAAAGTGAATGCAATTCCTAATACAAATGAAATTAATTATTCTATTTTTTTTTTACTTGGAGCTGTACATAGTACTCGTAGTTGACACATCATCCGCACAAACATATGTGCTTTAAAGTTACACAGAATTAATGACAATGTGCGGAACTCTGAAAGTAAGAGTTTAAATAAACTTGAAGTTTATACAGGATGCAATGTGTTATTTATCGCCGACCTTTAATTTCTCAACCGTTAGTCATTAGATATAAGCTCCAATTATAAAAACATTTTAAATGATGTTAATTTTCATGTTGTAGGATTGTTTAAAGTAATAAAGCAATTTTATAAAAAATTTTAAATCGAACATTTTACATGGGTTTCCCAGTCCCTACAGTTGGATTTAGTATATGTTTAAGCATATCATAACAGATATAACACAAAAAGTTTGACATCTGTACAACAAAAATTGACACAGTTATTACATTTCAAAGTTTCAGAATTTTACACACGATTTTATCTTCTATTTAGAGATCAGTTAAAACATGAATTAAAGTAATAGGAGATCGAAATCAGAGTGTAATGTCCTTTTTACAGCGAAACAACCACCTTTACCATGTATCGCCAAGTCGGTGTATCACCAAAAAGGGTTATTTCATCTAAAAAATTTTGCTGTCTTTTAGGGATCGTATACAAATGAAATCAAAATCGTATCAAAAAAGAAATATGGAAATTAAACAGAAAAGTAAATAAAAAATTTTTATCAAAAAAAAAATGGTTTACTTAAAAGATGAATGCATCAAATGCTGAAATCTACTAGAGAAACTGCTGATTTTTTCCTCCATTAGTAGTAATACACAACTGAATGCGTGACAGTACAAAGTCAGCTAAATTTTTTTGATTAAATAACCTCCTTTGGTGATACCGGATAAAAGTCGTTTCGCTGCAAAAATCTCAAATTTTGAAATTTAATAACTGCGCCAAATTTTGTTGTACAGAAGTCATACTTTTATGTTATATTTGTTATGATATGTGTAAACCTAGATTACAGGTACCTGTAAGTATAACTATAGGGACTAGGGGACGGTATAAAAAATTAGATTTCGCAATTTTTATAAAATTGATTTTTTTACTTTAAATAATGCCACAATATGAATATTAACCTCATTTGAAACGTTTTTGTATTTGGAACTATGTATCTACAACCAACGGTTGAGAAATTAAAGGTCGGCGATAGAAAACATACAGCACTCTGTATATGCTTTCAATTATTTAATAATTTTTATACGACATTATAAGTAATAATGATTCAAAAAACTAACCAAACAATGTTTTGGATACACTTATTGAAATGGCTCAGCGGTTTAAATTTATCCGAGGGACTTATGCGGTCATTTTTCAACTCATTTTAACAATTAGGACTATCAAAATTAATAAAATATTTATGAGACTAAATAGTTATTCAAATGTATTATCAATGTCACTATCATAAAACCATGGTGTTGACAGCTTTGATAAACGATTTAAGATATTGGTTGCAATAGAGTTACAACTATCAAATTATGGGGGGAGGGGGTGCAGTCGTCAGATGCAAACACACCTGATACAATAAAAAGTTTACTGAGAAAATTATATGTCCTGGAGTTTCAATATATGTTTCGTATTTCGTATCATAAGTCACACGAATTAAACTACTTCGTAATGCTAATATGAAAGACATGAAAATGTAAGTTAATTGCTTATAATATTAACCATTTGTACTCGAGATGTCATTCTCACTGACCACTAATGTCCCGCGTAAATGGGTGCTCCAAATGCTCGGCACACCAATATTTTAAACTAATTTTCTTCGTTTTATCTAATGGTCGAATAATGTGTGATAAAAGGTGGCGAAATAAACTCTAAGATATTAGTTGTGTCCAAGAAATTTGTTGTCCCGATTTTCCGAGGGACACCTCATAACAGTAGTGGTGAGTGAGAGTTACCTTTTGATTGCAAAGGGTTAAATACGAGGGCCGTTTTTTTTCAACCTCCAATGGGCCATAAAAAAAAGACAAGCATATATAGAAAGATCATTTTATTACTAAAAGTTATGTACACTTATGGTTATTTTTCAACATAATCACCTTGCAAATTGAGGCACTTGTCGTACCTGTGGACAAGCTTTTCAATACCCTCTTCATAAAAAGTGTCCGCCAATGAATTCAAATGATTCTTGACGCTGTCTTGAAGCTCCACGTTACTTTGAAAACGCTTCCCTCCTAGCCACTTTTTAAGTTCAGGGAAAAGATGGTAGTCACTCGGAGCTAGGTCGGGACTGTATGCCGTTTGATCGAAAATTTCCCACTGAAAATGCTGAAGTAGACGTTGGGTTACAGCAGCAGTGTGAGGACGGGCGTTGTCATGGATCAGAACAATTCCAGAAGTCAGCATGCCTCTTCTTTTGTTCTGAATGGCTCTGCGTAACCGTCGTAAAGTTTCACAATAAACAGCTGAAGTAATCGTCGTCCCTGGCTGCATGAACTCAACAAGCAACACACATTTTTGATCCCAGAACACTGTAGCCATAATCTTTCTGTTGTTGAAGGTTTGTTTGAACTTTTTTGGTCTGTTTGGCGAGTTCGTATGCATCCATTGTTGAGACTGACGTTTTGTTTCAGGTGTGTCATACTGAACCCAGGTCTCATCACCTGTCACAATTGATTTCAAAAAGTCTTCTCCTTCAGCGTCATAATGGGTGAGGAATGTCAAGGCTGAGCCCATTCGTCGTGTTTTGTGGTTGTCCGTCAACATCTTTGGGACCCAGCGAGCACAAATTTTTCTGTAGCCTAAATGTTCCTTCACAATAGTGTACAGAGAAGACCTCGAGACTTCTGGAAATTTTATGGACAAATCATTTATAGTGAACCTTCGGTTTCCTCTAACTTCTTCGTCCACTCGTTGAACAAGGTTGTCTGTGGCTACAGACTTGCGTCCTTGACCTCCTTCATCATGCACATCGGTTCGGCCATCTTTAAATTTTCGGCACCATTCACGCACAACACCATCGCTTATAAAGCTTTCTCCATACACTCGGCTCATTCTTCGATGAATTTCAGCTGCACTATTCCCTTCAGCTTGCAGGAATCGAATAACACTTCGCAATTCGCACTTGGCGGGAGAATCAATTAAGGCAGCCATGTTTACGTGGCTACAGCTCGTCTCACAATGGCGTCAATGAAAAGGCAGTCAAAGAGGGTGATAAGGGGAACATGCGCCGTCGCTCTATGCGCATACCGACTTCCTGCCGCTCGTCTAACGTTGATGCTTGCTGTGCAATCGGAGGTTGAAAAAAAAACGGCCCTCGTAAAAGTAGTTTAGAATACGACTTTTAGGATAGACAGCTATACCGGAAAATAGAGAAGGGCGAGTGCTCGATAACACTGCAATCGAGAACAATTTCCATCTTAAAAAATAACATGGATAGTCATGAATTAGTTTCCAAATTCTACAATTGAGATGCTTTTTTAATCAGTTGTTTCATTGAAATTTCTAAAATCTTCAATTACAAAACTTGCGATTCTTGCCTGAAGAAATGCCGTCGCTGCGAATGGTGATTCTCAGTTACTTTGCAATCGGAACAATTTACTGCTGTTAGAAGGGAAAACAAGATCAGGGGCATATTTGTATTTATTGAAACTGTTTATTTTTCTACGGGAGATAATATACAATGCACTTATGACGTCACATTTTTAATGCTGTTTTTTTTTGAGGGGGGAAAGAGGGGGTATGACTTTTTTTTAAGCTGTTTATTATCTTCTTAACGCCAATGAGGTTAAATTTTGGACTGGCAAATCTTTTAAAACGTCTGTTCTTTTTAGTCTTTCGTTTTTAGGAGGGAAAGTGGTCAATATTTACCCGGCTCAGACAGTGTCCTACATATTATATTGGATAGTAATTGATGGTAATTAGTTATCATTCAGTTTGATTATGTTAAATTAATAGTTTACCTACGTACCCATCGTTTATATGGAGTTCCTTTACCTGCGATTTAATCTTTTGAAATGGCTACATGACAGACAAAATGTTATTACCAATAAGTTTACCTAAGGGGAAAATGTTGTATGGCTGCTGGACCTGTTAGCTACGGTAGAGCATTATCCCTGGAAGTCAAAGATCTGGGTATGATTTCCAGCCTGGACATTTTTTCGATCAGTTGAAAATATTCAATTAGTTATATCCAAGTTGTCTTAATTTAGAGCGAATTTTGTTTGGTCGCCAAATTCGGCGTTATCTTCAAGTACCGCCATTTTTAAATAATATGGTAGGTGGAGATAACTAATGAATCTTGGTAATGTCAATGCACATGTTCAATCAAATCTAAATCTATTAATAAATACACGTACTATCGCCGACAGAAAAAATCCCTATCGGCTTGGCCTATAGGTAGAGGTAGATTTCATTAAGTGTTCATTTCAACAACAAAAAATAAAATGTAATTAGAGAAAAACCCACTTTAACATTTCTATTCTGCCGCTTTTGAATAAATTTTAATTTCATTTTTATGTAAGAGCCGGTTTTATCAGAATCATCTTAAGAGCACACACTAGTCACGCGGTAAAAGCCGATCACTAATGGTAAGTCTATGGGCGCAATCTTTTCGAATATCTCGCTTAATTTTCAATATTTTTAAATGATTTTTTTTTCTCAGAATAGCTGAGGACATTCTATTACCGGGCTAGTTTGTACTTTTCTGATTTTCGTTGTAGTTTAATTCTGAGGACCCTTTAAATTTTGGATTCAGTGAAATTCGAGGTGTTGTGCCCTTTTTACTCTTATAAATTCTATTTCAGCAAAATTCAGAAAAAATTAAAAACGCTTCACGGAATATTAGTGTTTAAGCTTTCCAATGATATGCTTTCCATATTTCTACTGCAATTAGGCTGAGCAAAATTCGAAAAGATTTTGATCAGAAATGGTACAAAAAAAAAACGTTTTAATTATATGCGCTCCGCCTCAGCCAGTCTCCGCCTCTCCTGCCCTTTTGAAAATTACAATTGGTTAACACCAATCCATTTTAGCAAATGAAAGTAACTTTTTTCCTTTCCTTGTATTTTCCTTTCTGTTATTGGTTTATAATAACGTGTTAATATAACCTCCCTTATTTCAAGGTTTGGATTTATTTTTTCTACAATTATAGATAAATTTTAACTAAAATAGTCTTGAAAAAAATCAACGACATCTATTTTTTTGTTTTTATAAAACTAACGCTATTTTTAAGTTATAACTAACTTCCAAATAAAAAAATTATACATTTCTTTGTATATATATATTTTTTTCAAGTCCATACAAAACAAGGTAGATTTGATACAAATTACAGTAAGCTCCTTTTTAGCAAAAAGGAAATTCTGATAATTTTAAAATATAATTGGAACTTTTGTGAAATACATAGGTAGAATTAAAAGGACAAGGAGCTATATTTGGAATTTATAAATTTCCTTATACAGCTTGCAAAATACATGAAACAAGGGGGGGGGGCAGGGGTGTGCAAAGAGAAAACTGCGCCCGGAGTAAAGTTCAGTTTGGCGCCCCATTCCCTGAACTTTTTCTTGTGACAGACTAAAAATTACGTTAGTAGTAAAAATTTGGCGCCCCCTAAATCTCGATCCCGGGGCAACCACCCCCTTCGTCCCTCTCTTTTTTGCACGGCGCTGCAAGAACTACATTTTGAGGAGGCTTATTCAACACCGCGCCGTCCGAAAGGGGAGGGGTGGCGCCACATTTATACTATCAACATCGTTCTTGGGCTGTTACAAGAAAAAGTTGGGAAAGGGGGCGCCAAATTGAAACTTTGCCCCGGGCGCAGTTTTCTCTTCCCTGTGTTTGTTTTTGGTACTATACGATACTAGGCAGCCCAATTTCAGTCCAGTATTATTAAGTAAAACAGTAAAAAAAAATAAGCATTATCAGTTCGAAAAACAGTTTTATCAAAAATAAGCAGAAATTAAAGTTAGAAAGTTTTAAAGATTGGTAATTTTAAAATTGTTGATCAACTTGTTTCAAACTTTAAAGAAATATTTTTTAATATTCATTACATTTGAGGGAAACGATACACTTTTAATAGTCGTTAAAAATGGGGAATTTATCCTGCGTAATACATTTTATTTTAATATAACATAAAGGTTTATTTGCAAAGACAACGAATTGCAAATATTTATCATTATTTATCTATACTAATATTATAAAGAGGAAAGATTTGATTGTTTGTTTGTTTGCATTGAATAGGCTCCGAAACTACTTGACGGATTTGACAAATTATTTCGCCGTTAGAGGCCCCACCAGTGGCCGAGAGGTTCGGACCTCTCAACTGGTAGACGGCAGGTGCTGGGTTCGAACCCAATCGCGGCTGTCGGCCTAACCGTTCGGAGTTTTCGTGTTTTTCTTCGAACCTTGCGTAAATACGGGTTAGGTTCCCTTAGAAAGACCCCCCACGAAGGGCAAATCCCCCCTGGTCCTATATCCCTAGCGTAGATAATCGGACGTCAAAAATCAACCAACCAACCAACCTTTCGCCGTTAGAAAGCTACACTATTTCCGGTGAACATAGGCTATAGTCGCCGCTTAAAAGGATAAAAATAAAACGCCGGATAAACGAATCAAAAGCAATTTGAGAAACTAAAGGTTACCTGACCCACTAGACATATGACAATCACTGAAACACATATGAAAATCGTAACTATGCAACCCCCTCCCCCCCCCCCCCCAAAAAAAAAAAAAAAAACATTTTAAACTTTTTACCCCGACGTGATATAAAACCGTGTTTTTTAATTTTTAAAACTATTTAGCAATTACTAAAAAAAGGAAAAGAAATGCTGAAACGCAAATTAATTAAAGTTAAAAATAAATCACGAAACGATTGTTTTGGAGTTGTCAAAAAAGTTATAACAGATAGTAAATATTTTAAAGGGTAGTAAGCATCAAATATGGGGAGGGAGGATTTTTTTTTTAGGAGGAGCAGTCAAATATTTAAAATTGTAACGTTTTCTACAATTTCAAATGCGGACTGTTTCAATAAGCCTAGGGATAAATATTACTTATTTAATTTAATATAAAATTATAAAGAGGAAAGATTTGTTTGTTTGTTTGTTTGAATTGAATTAAATAGGCTCCAAAACTACTTGACGGATTTAAAAAATTCTTTCACCGTATGAAAGCTACACTATTTCCGGTGAACATAGGCTGTATTATATTTTCAAAAAAATTATTTCAAATCCTTATTAAAATGCCAATATTGTAACCCAAGGTGTAGAAAAATGAACTTAAAAAATCTTTACATCGCGTGCGTTGCGAATACTATTGATTATAGAACAAAATAATGTACTACGACTTTGTTAACATGTAATTATCTACAAAAAATGTCGCAACAGCATATGTCTAACTGTTATAGTTATGTCACAATAAGTGTTTTTTATTTAAAAAAATAATTAAAATGCCGTTTCTGTAAAAGCTCTTTATTGTTACTTTGGTTTTGATTCTTATCAAAATAAATTACTTCAAAATCAAGACTGATTTAATAATTGCCGTTTACCCCGCTCGACTAGGCTGCATCATAATGTGTGATATAGGCGTCACTGGACACGGGAGGGGAGTCAATGTCAGAGACGGCATTTTAATTATTAGGTTATGAGTGTGTGTGTAAAAATTTATAACTTGAAATTTTTCTTAAATATCCGTGAGAAGTCGGGGCGGGCTGCTATAATCTATATACATAAAGCAAAATCGTGTTAGTTACACCATTTATAACTCAAGAACGGATGGATCGATTTTTATGAAATTTTGTATGGAGGTATCTGACACCTTAGATTAACATATAAGCTATTTTTTATCGGACTATCTAAAATGAGGATAATGTTTTTAGTAGTTGAATTTAATGAGGTGAAGTGGTAGAAACAATTTGCGGTGTCAGTGGTGGCGGGGGACTGGGCGACTTGCTCTACCCGAAGAAAAGCGAGGGCGGGCCGCTAGTTATAGTATAAAAGTAAAAATAATGAAACTGTAAGGAAAATTTTGCAATTTTTTTAAAGTCTGCTATTCAGCAAATTTTACTCTCTAATAGTTTTCAGAACTGTTTCTTCTTTGAAGTTTTTTGTCGACGTTCAACTAATGCAGCTTCTATCGAGCAGAAGGCTTTTGCATGTTCCAAAACATCATAGTACAAAGTATCGTGAACAAGATTTGTCGAGATATTTACAAACTTTACAAGTTCGTATACATTTAATGGGTGACAATTCAATATAATATTGAAAAACTTTTAGACGATTTTGCAGTTTTTAGCAGTTTTTGTTTGTCCTTGTACAAGGGCAGATCTGGAGACTCCTCAAAAAAGAGGGGGGGGGACTTTTCAGAAATTTGGAGATTCCAATCGCACCTGCAGCTCGTGTTGGGACAATTTTTTTTCATCATGAGTAGGATCGGGGCTAATTTTTTTCGTTGCAGGTCGAGATTCGGTCCGGTTTACTTTCATTTTTTGCCGTCGTACTGGTTAAATACTTTTTTTTTGCGAGTCGTGTTTGGGTAAGGTTCAATTCTACTTTGCCGCTGCGGGTTGGGTTGGAGTCCGGTTCTCTTTCTTTATTGCTGCTGGTTGGTATTGGGTCTGGTTGATTTCTATTTTGTGTGTTTGTGGGGAGGGGGAGGGCCGTAGCTAGAAGTGAACAATAGGGGGGGGGCTCAAGTGAATGTAGGGGGGCTCAAGAGAATGTAAGGGGGGCTCAAGAGAATGTAAGGGGGACTCATAATTTTTTTCTCTCGCATTGCCACAGAAAGATAAAGTAATGCATATTCATATTGTAGGTACTATGTTTCTTATTAAAAAGTGTTCTAATAACTTCATTTTATACTAAGAAAATTATAGGATGATGAAAATTTTGAGTGTATAGCTGATCAAAATTAAACATCATGCTAGCTTCTTATGTGCCAATAGGATGAGGGAGGTGTTGAACACACTTATTTTAGATACAATTTAGTAATCCTGCAAAATTGTGAAAGGTTTTCAAGTTAGATTTTTGAACAGAATTTCATTTGAATTTTCGGAACAGAAATTCATTGAGTGACCTTGGAATCTTTTCCAGAGGGGCTCAAAATATTTTAGGAGGGGGGGGGACTAAGCCGCCCATAACGCCCCCTTAGCTACGACCCTGGGGGGGGGGTTGAGTTGAGTACTATTTTATTGACGCTGGTTTGGTTTCGGTCAAGTTGACTTTTTACTTTTTTGCTACTGGTCGAGTGGATTTTTACGTTTTTCTTGCGGACAGAGTGGAATTCTACTTTTTATCTGCTTTTCTTTGCATTCTTTTTTGTTGCTGTAGTTGTTTTGGGGTGAAATTAATTTACACTATTTTGGGTTCTGATCTGATTCATAGTGAATTTTCAATCTCGCAAGAAGGATTCGATTCGACCCCATATTTCAAATGAAAGTCTAAATATTTTCTCCGTTATGGAAGAAAATAGTTTAAAGGAGTATTATAAAAGAAAATATCGAAGATACTATGAAATGAAACTATATAAACGCCATAACAGACATTTCCAAATAGTTAATTATGAATATTTAAGATTTTACATTTCAATTTACATGTTAAAACTGCTATTCACAAGTGTTAACATGTACATTAAAATATCCATACGGAATGTCTCGAATAGAAGATACCTCTATTTAACAAACACTTTTCAACAATTTAGCCATCTCTCTTTGGTTGATTCCGTTATGAGTATATATTAGATATTTATTTTCTATATAAAAGATAAAATTGATATTAGAAATATAAATGTTGACATTTTATAATTCCATTAAAACATGAATTGTTTTTCTTTCATTTCGATTCTAAATTGACAAAAAATTTTTTGGTCGGGTTTTGATTTGATTTCCAATGGTATTTTCGGGTTCGGATCGGAAGCAGGGCAATACTATACGCTCAGGGGTCAAATAAATTTTTTTGTCGAATATTTGAAAAATGAAGTTATTTTAAGTGCAATTCTTAGAGGAACGCTCTTTTCTGATTCAAGGGGGAAACACGAGAATCCTCAAGGGGGAGCGATTTCAAAATTTGGAGGTTCGGGCAGGAGGTGATGTTTTCATTGCTGGTGGAGATTATTTCTAAATTTTGCAGTGAGTTGTGTTCGAATCGGCTTGACATTTTTGCTGTGGGTCGGATTTGGGTCAGTTTGACTTACATTTTTTCAAATTCGGTTCTGTTCAGGATAAAATTTCACTTCTGAGAGTAGCACTCAGGTTGATTGATTGGTTGGTTGAATGGGGTTTTATGGCACAAAGTTACATCAGGATATACTGCGCAAAGAACAAGGTGGGAATTCGAGTTAATTAGAAAGTTTGGTTAGGGATTTTTTTTTTTTTTTTTTTTTAGTTTGTTTTTTGTAGTAGGCCGGATAGATTTATACTTTTTTGCTACGGACCAAGTTTGAGCAGGCTGACTTAGGAATAGGTTTTGCACTAAAGAGCAAATAATAGATTTTTTTCTCTATAAATTATAACATTCAAGTTGAAGATGTAAAACACATTTTTTAATTCTATTAAAATACATGAACTCATTTTCTTTCATTTCAGTTTCAGGTGTTCGAGTAAGGGCTCGATTTGACATAATTTGTAATTTTTGGGTTCGGATTGATATATTATGGGTCGGGTTGACTTTAAACATTTCGGATTCGGAACATTTCTTCTTTTGGATTTTGACAAATTCGGATCTAGTATAAACTGGTTGATGACTGGATTTTTCAATAGATCAGACAATATTTTATATGAAAAACTATATGTTTGAATATTGACGAGTACATTGTATATATATTCATTTTTCTACTTAAACCACAACAAAAAAAAATATTGATATAATTATATGCGATACCTTTCCCAATTTCCTTCAAATATTAGATTGATTTTGTTTCATTTTGGATTTGTTGATCTGTTTTTTATCATGCTATTCGGTACTGAATCAGATTTTTTTCTTTTATTTATTTATGTATTTTTTTTTTTTTTAGCGAGCTTGGGTTGGGTTAAAACTGAATTGCTTTTTGAGCCTGGGCATGGAAATTTAGGTTCGGGCAGACCTCTAAAAGAACGAAGTCCACGCCAGGCCCGAAGTGGAAGAAAAAATATAGTGTGGTTAAGTTTTGCAGAAAAAAAGTAAGATCCGAACTCGGAATGGTTTCCGAAAGAGTGAAGACTTGAGTAGAGGTCTGGACGGGCTGGAGTTTTCAGTCTCGCCCCGGCCCGGACCGAATGAATGTTATTTTGGCCCGGCCCGGTATAAAATAAAATATTCGGCCCGAGCCTGGCCCGCTCGTTTACACTTTTACATTTCTAGGCCAGGCCAGGCCCGGCCCGTACAGAAATCAGTGAAAACAGTCCAGGCCGAAAACCGCCTGCATCTTTATTTCGAAACAAAATCAGATTTTTATCATACAATTAAGATTTTTTAAAGATTACTGCATTCATATTTATTGGATGATTTTATAGAAAATTTTTACTGACAATACACAGTAAGAACATTAATGATTACTTAGGTTCTTAGACTTTCAACATTCAAATAAAGATGCACTGAAAAATTAATATGGTTTAGAATAAAAGAAAAAAAAAGGAAGTTAAAATTATCACAACTTTTGAAGCTGTGTAATAAAAAGTACATTTGTGAAAATACTTCTTTATCATTTTATCAAAGATTTTCTCAAATTTAGAGGAGCTATTTTTTATGCATTTCTGATTTCATTTCTTTTTGGAAACACATGAGTTTAACAGGTGTTTTTATTCAGAAACAATGTAATGGAATGGCGTTGTCCATTTCTTGATACAAGCAAATACAATGCGCAACACGCTATATAAAAAGCTAATTTTCATGATATTTATGAAAATATTGTGAAAATTAGAGTTTTGAATCGAATTTCCGGAAGCGACAACATGCAAAAGGAGAAAAATCTGAAACCACGTGACAAGAATCTCTTATACCTTAACAAGTATATACAAAAATCTTATTTACCAAAAACGAAATATGCTGTTCGATTCCAAATCCCTTCAATAGTCAGGCTTGTCACTTTTGTACCTTTATAGTTAAAAATTAGTCAGAAAATGTGTCAAACTTTCGTGTTGTTCAGAAATGAATTTAAGAAACACCAAAGAGTATATTTCCAAAAAGTACGTTAACAGTACGTTAATAGTTTTTATCCCTGTTACAAATAATGTTGTCTGCCCTATACGTCTTACGAATAATTAAGTCTAGTTCTGACCCCGACTATATGTAGAAAAACAGTGCAAACCTGATCTTGGCCAGGCTCCAGTTTGCCAAAAAATTATTATACCCGTATAGACACAAAGCAACTGTCCGATGCTGATTTCTACGCTGTACACGTTACATTTATGTATTGATGTTGTTAAACTAGTATCTACTCGTGACGCACATTTATACTTATGGTCGTTAAACCCATATTCATTGAAAATAGACCTCATTTTAGCGTTTTTACCGAAATCTTTATAACACGCCGGCAGGCCAGTTAAACTTTTTTATCGGACTGGCCCATACGGCCTGTTTATTTTTTTGCCAGTCTGATACAGGCCGATGCAGATCTCTAGACCTAAGCAAGCCCTAGTCTCATGAGTTAAAACTGGCCGGCTCAACCCGGGCAGTGACAGCTTTGTCGAGTCCGATCAGGTCGCACCGTTCTCAATCTTAAACACGATTCATTTATCCTATGGACATCTAATATCATTTTTCAGACCCTTCATTGGGCTCAAAGGGGGAGGGAGCGATCGCCCCATCACTTCTGGTATTCATCATATTGAAATCTTGCTATTGAATCGCATCTTTTTATATGTCGACAGATGGTTCGTGGGAATTATTACATTGTTCTGCAATGAATAATAAATTTTGAAAGAAAACTTAATTGTAAAACACTGTAACATTAATAAAGCTAGACTGAGTGTGCGGTATCTTCCTTAAAAAAAGAAAAAAAAAAAAGGACGGCGGGAAACAGATGACTAATCTCAACAGGTTTAATTTGATTATATATATAAATGGAATGTTTTTATGGAAATTCTTTTTAACAGAGAGTATACGCGAAACAGCATTTCATTGTATTTCATGTTCAAAGTAGTGAACATAATTTAAATACGCTAGGAGCAGTTTTTCTCCGAAGAGCTTTTTACAACCGAATTATTTTGTGTAACTCTGTAATTGAATGGCAAATGTTTTTCTCCAAATATTATACCGCAAGCATTCTTAAGTCCATTTTAGAAGTTCGTATAAATTTCATTGTTTGTAAAAGAGTAACATTATTACAACAATACATCGCGAAATTATTTTTAGACCAGAATATAATAGATTACTATGGAGATCCTCTGTGTGTATACTGTAAGTGCTATACATGACATATTTTTTTATAATTGTCTTCCAGAGTACCTCAGTAATGTATATGAATTCCATTACTTTTAAATTAGTATGGCGCTCCTTGAAACACCGCAAATGATTTATCTACATAGACCATAATGTAGCGGAATAATTTTAAGTGATCCTACACATTTCTTATGTTTCTTCAATTTTTTTAAAAGTGTTTAATTTTTTAAAAGTAATTTTTGCTCCTTAAAAAACTTTGTTAGTGTTATGCAGAATTTGCAAAAAGTCCTTAAAAATATTTAAGTTTTTTGTTATTTATTAATTGGAGGTGAAAATCTGAGTTCTCTGAAATTCTGATTTAGAAAAATTTATATCACCCTTGCCCCCCCCCCCCCCCCCTCTTGTATCAAAATTTCGTTCCCGCCTTTTGCTCTCATCACAGCCATCAATATTATCCCTTCCAGAAGTATCACTTCGCTGTTTTGCTGTCTATCTCACTGTATCCATGTTTACACAATATAGCCACTTTGTTGTAACAATAAAAAATCTATCACAAAAACTCCTCCCCACTACTAAAAATGAGATTTTTCCCTCTCATCCTATTAGTAAATGCCTAGAATTTATTCATTGAAACTTTTCCACATTTTATTATTTTTTAAGCCCATTTGTTAATGTTTTAAAAGGCAAATAAAAGTAAGTCATTTAAAAAACTTCTCCATCCCACATACACACCAAAATAAATAATTAGTAAATTGTTTCCCCCCCCCCTCACCTCACAAATTTTAAACTTTTAAAGTCATCGATTTTTCGAAAACTTTTACTGTAGTAATAAATAATCAATCATAGTTTTACTCTTAACCCCACAAAAATTGATGTTTTCGCCCTATTTCTCCTTACCAAGTACATAAAATTTAGTCTTTAAATCTCTTTATTTTGTGTTTAGCCATATTTATTAATCTTTAGTCATATAGAGTAAGTCATCTAACAAATTCCCTTCATCCCCCTCCAAAATAAATAAATAAATACTTTTCATTTTTTCCTTCTCAGAAATCTCCAACAATTATATAAAGGAAATTTTAAACCAATTATTTATATGATTTATGATATTCGAACGAAATGTGGTAACTCAGCATAAAAACCTTTTTCTAAATTTAAAGGGGGGGGGGTAGCTACCCTTTCTCCCCCTATACTTATTCAATGAATTCTTAAAACTAATCGCCCCCAGGAGGATACCTTCTTTAAATATTCACGGGCTTCCTAACCCAAGCCACCTGAATGATCTTTCTCTTTTCTTTTTCCTCTGATTTCTATTGTCTTCCTTTTTTCTTTGTTTTACTCTCGTTGTTGTTTTTTTCCCGGAGGTGAGAGCAATTTGTATGAGCCGATATCACTCTGTATATCGATGGAGAATTGTAAACCACCCACGTGTTTGCTATGTGTAACGTCACGTGTTTGTAGGAAAGAGTAGAAGTTAACCGGATTCAAACGCAACCCACAACAAAAAGTAAAAAAATAAACCCGACCAGCAGCAAAAAATAGAAGCGAACCGGACAACAAATTTTGTAAAATGATCACGGAGAAAACACGAATATCTTCAAAATATCGTGAAACAGACGCACATTTTGCACAAAAATTGCAAAAAAGAACGAACATTTTACCAAAGAATTCACTCCAATAAATTCGGGTCAACCCGAACCTTTCTCGATAAAGTAACAAGTAAGAAAAATCATGCGTTAAGCATTGATTATGAAGCACTTTCCAACACATAATGAAATCTTTAACAAAACTTTGTTATTTTGGGAAATAATAGTGTATAGCCAAATATACCCAAATATGTATTCCAGTACTTTTGAACAACTCTGTATTTCATATGTCACTTGATATAATGGGAAAAATTATTTTAGCAAGAAAATAGCTTAAAAGATAGCTTGAAATTTATTTTTCAGCATTTCATACTATCAGATGGAAACATACTTGAATACTTTTGTTCAGCCCTGTAGTTTACATTGTACCTTTATTACGCGTCAGCATTAGGTTAAAATTTATTGTAAACTAAAACACTTTTAAAACAACTGAAATCACATTCTCATAAATTATCATTCATAGGCGTCCATGTACCGAATTCTTTGCGTGGCCGTGGCCCTGTATATCCTTTTATCTATATTCTTCAAACATTTCTCAGTAAATTCAATGAAGCTCAAAATGCATAGCTTATTTAAGAACCACGTTTAAATAATTTATGCTCATATTCAGAAACGTTAATGAGCTCTTTTGGGTAGCCCTGTATATCAACTATAACATTTATACACACCATATAATGTGCATATTTTTAGCGAAATATAAACGCGCATATCATAATTAAAATGCATTTCATCCCTCCATCAGCCATCATTGGACACATATACGGTACTTCGGAAAGAATATGCTATTTGAAATCTTTTGTATGGCCCTGTAAATGCTACGTACTTCATATTGTGCAAGACAGGAGCGTATAATTTATATTAAGCTTCAGTGACATATATCAATTTTATTATACATGAAACAGCTTAATATATTTAAAATATGCCACACACAATTCCCCCTTTTACCATTATCTAATGGAATTCTTTTGTGTGGCCATGTAAATGAATAATAGCTAAATTTTCACCTTATATTTTATAGAATGCATATTTTAATATGTTTGACTGGGTATAATATCTTTAAAATTCCTTTGAAACGATTTTTCCATATAGGCCGTAATGTAATGGGAAACTTTTGATTCGTCCTGTAGATAAACTAATCATGGTAGAAACTTCATTTTCAATAGGGTTCGTGCTAGGGTAAACGTCAATAACGTCCTAAAATTTCATGGCAATTCGAGTATATAAACGATTTTTCCCCATGGGCCGTAATGTAAAGGAAAACTTTTGATTCTCCCTGTAGATAAACTAATCATGGTAGAAACTTAAATTTCAATAGCGTTCGTGCTAGGGTAAACGTCAATAACGTCCTAAAATTTCATGGCAATCCGAGTATATTAACGATTTTTTTCCCATAGGCCGTAATGTAATGGAAAACTTTTGATTCGCCCTGTAGATAAACTAGTCATGGTAGAAACTTCATTTTCAATAGCATTCGTGCTAGGGTAAACGTCAATAACGTCCTAAAATTTCATGGCAATCCGAGTATATTAACGATTTTCCCCATACGCCGTAATGTAATGGGAAACTTTTGATTCTCTCTGTAGATAAACTAATTATGGTAGATACTTCATTTTTAATAGGTGTCGTGCTAGGGTAAACATCAATAACGTATAAAAATTTCATAGCAATCCGAGTATATTTACGGGAGTTAGAGCGCGGACAGACGGACAGACGGCCATCCGACCAGACGGACAGACAAACCGAATGCATAAGCACTTTTCAACTTTGTTGGAAAGTGCTAAAAACCAAATCCTAAAGTGTCCCAAATGCGCTAAGCACTGCTAAAAAGTAAAAGTTAACCAGATTAAAAACAAAATGAACAACAAGACCCAAATCTGACAAAAAAAAAAAAAAAAAAAAAAAAAAAAAAAATCAGAAATTAACTTGAACAGCAGCAAAGAGTCGAAGTCAACCCGACCCAATCTCGACCCAAGTAGGAATTAACCCAGACAGGAGCAAAAAATGGAAGCCAACCGGATCCAAACCCGACCCACAGCAAAAAAGTAAAAAAAAAAAAAAAAAAAAAAAAAAAACACGACCCACATAAAAAAATGAGCTCCGACCCATGCATTACACTGGAGTATCCAAATTTCTAAAATCCTCCCCCCCCCCCTTGAGGACTCTCAAGATCAGCCCTTGGTCTTCGCCTCCCTTTATATCAAAATTTTGCTTCGCCTTTTGTATCTGTCACAATCTTCTAAATTGCACCTTACAAAAATATCACTTCGTTTTGTAGTCTACTCCACAATACACATATTTGTAGCATATAAGTCACTTTAGTATATCAATAAACAATCAATCACAAAATTTCCTCCCCCCCCTCCCACGACTGAAATTAGGATTTATCATTTTGTTCCTTTAAGTGCAGAAAATTTAGTTCTTTAAACAATTCCCACTTTTATTATTTTTTTAAACCGATTTATAAATATTTTGAAAGGCAAATAAATAATAAGTCATCTAATAAACATCTCCCCCCTACACACACACACGAAAATAAATAAACAAGTTGGAAATTGCACGTGAAGCGTAGCAAATTAGATGCGTTCGTACGATAACGAAGTTTTAAAAATATTATTTTCATATATCAATCTCATAAAATTATAAACAGTGAATTACAATTAAAACGCTCATCAAACAATGTTCTCCCTATACCATTATGTCATGGAATACTTTTGTGTGGCCTTGTAAATCAATAACAAATGTTCTTTGCACCACAAATTATGTATGATGTATATTATAATATGTACTTTATAGTTGCATATAAATTTTATTAAGTTCGCATGAGTGTAACACGATTAAAATGCATCTGAAACTTTTTTCCCCATTAACCGTAATGTAATGGAATACTTTTGATTGCCCCTGTAATTGATCTATGCATCCGATTTTCATAAAATTTGAAATAACTCGACAAAATTATGTAATAATTATGTATTTTAAATTTCAAACGTATAGAATATATTTGAAACTTTTTCCCCATTGACCATAATGTAATTGAATACTTTTGATTGCTCCTGTAATTGATCTATGCACACGATTATCAAAATATTTGAAATAACTCGACAGAATTATGTAATAATTGTGTATTTTAAATTTCAAACGATTAAAATGCATTTGAAACTTTTTTCCCCATCCACCGTAATGTAATGGAATACTTTTGATTGCCCCTGTAATTGACCTATGCATCTGAGTTTCATAAAATTTGAAATGACTCGACAAAATTATGTAATAATTATGTATTTTAAATTTCAAACGATTTGGTTAGGTAGTTTTTGCGTTGTTATATGCGGACAGACAGACGGACGGACAGACGGACGGACTGAACGACCACTATAGGTGCTACGTATTATATAATTACGAACACACCTAATAATGTGCTTATTTCTTATTTTTTTCCTCAGCTCACAAATTTGAAACAAACACAAATTCCACCATTTTTTGAGGGGGGGGGATTGCACTATTTTCTCCCCTACCCATATGTCACTAAATTTAAAATCTTTGAAAGTTTTTTTTTTTTTTTCCATAGGTTTATACATATTTTATTCTAAAAATAAATAATTAATCGTAAACAACCCATAAATATCGTTGTATACCCCCTCGTTCTTTTCAAGTACACAAAATTAAAAATCTTTACAACACTTTTAAGTTACATTTTTCGTCCTATTAATAAATATTCAAGAAGGTAAATAAGCTGTCATCTATAAAACTGTCTTACTATCTCTCCCCTCCCCCCCCCCAAAAAAATCCGTTTTTTCCCTCTACCTCCCCCCTCCTTCTCAACTTACAAAATTAAATTCTTTTTTCTCTCCGTATTTTAATAAAAAAAATAATTAAAACCTGAAATCCTCCTTCTGCACAAATAATTAAGTCTTTAAATATGTTTAATTTTTTTTTAAGTGCTAATTATAAATCTCTGTTAACTATAATATTAACAAAGTCTTTTTAACTATGTAGGAAAGTGTTAAAAATAAAGCGATAGATATGCATTAAATTCTACACAAAACACATTTTTACATTTTTTGCGTATTGTGTTTCTGCATTTCATACAGTAAAATATCTTTAGAGAGATATTTAAATAAAATATTGTGATTTTCCATTAATGCGCAAGTAACTTTTCACAACTTTTCGCAGTTATTTCGTTTCTATTAGCTCAGAATTGAACCACTAAACATAAATACCAAAATTACCCGAATTTTCGGCTGAGTTGAGTAAATCCATAAAAAAATGAATCACTACAATATATTGTATCAAAACAAAAACCATTCTTAACTGACTGTATCACTTAAAAAACAGTTTTCAGAACCCCCCCCCCTCCCTCCTATAGACTTTACTGCTATGTCAGTGCTCAAAATTAAAAATTGTTAGAGCTCCTTGCGGTTTTTATATAATGCTTGTAAAAATAATCAAGAATCTAAATTTTCTTCCACCTGAAATATTGACAAAATATTTTGCTTTATTGACTTAACATCACACAAAGTTTTTAAAATTTGCTACACTTTTTCTGTCACATTTGTCACTACAAACAATAATAAATTATGTATTATGTCTATAAACGACTAGGCTGGGATTAACACCTATTTATCCTTTCTTCAAAATTTCTATTTCCTTTTCGCCCTTGCTTGCTTGCCTCTCCGCAAAAAATAAACAATGTTTAAATATTTAAATTTGTCTAAATATTTTTCTCATAATTTTATGAAGTATTTATGACTTTAACCTTCAGTGCTATTTATCTTGATAAGTTTCGTATTCTAAAAAGAATCCCTCCCCCTTACCCCCCCCCAAAAAATAGTTATTTAAACTACTTGTACCTGATATCCCCCCCTCATACAATATTAATTTTTTATTTATTTATTTATTTATTTATTTTTTTTTGTGAATGCGTTAAGTAAATAAAATAGTTTTTATTTTATAGCAATCTCTCTAAATTAATTATTCGTTTATTTTCTGAAAATCAAACCATTTTAATTTTGGAACGCTAATCGTAAAGAGATTGAAATTCTTTTGAAGCTCGACATCATTGCATTTACCCAAAGTAATGGGAAATCAGTTGAAAAAAAATCCTTTAAACATGAAATCGGCTGGAATTGCACACCTTTGAAGAGAAAAATCGTCGCAGATAATTGGTTAAGAGCATTCTATTTCCTAATTGGATGATTGCATGTCAATCAAAGTAATTTTAGCCCATCCTCCGAATCCGCTGAAAAAGCGCGTCGCCATCTTGATTTGCCTTGGCGTGTGACTAGTGTGTGCTCTTAAGCTAAATTTGGCTCAAATGAGCACTTTGACAGCATTTTTAAAAAAATACATTCTGACTTTATGAAAAAAATTGACCAATATGATAAATTATACAGTTTCTAAATAAGAAAAACTGCCAACTGAATGCATTTGAGAGCAAAAAGGGTTTAAAAAATGAGTCATAAAATAAGCAATTTGTTATTTGAATACATCCTCAAATCTTCAATCCCGATCGCTTAGGGAAAATTTGTTAACAATGGTTACTTTGACATTTTTTTAAATATATTCTGCCTTTATCGAAAAACTAACCAATACGGCACATTATACAGTTTCTAAATAAAATAACCTGTCAATTGGATGCGTTTGAGAGAAAAAATGGTTTTAAAAATGATTCATAAAAAAGTAGTTTGTTATTTGAATACATCCTCAAATCTTCATCCACGATCTCTTCGAGAAATTTTGTTCAAAATGGTTAAGTTGACAGCGTTTTTTAAATATATTCGGCCTTTATCGTAAAACGGACCAATATGGCACATTATACAATTTCTAAATAAGAGAACCTGTCAATTGGATGCGTTTGAGAGGAAAAATGAGTCATAAAATAAGCAATTTGTTGTTTTAGTACTTCCTCAATTTTTCAATCACAATCGCTTAGGGAAATTCAGTTCAAAGTGCCTTTTTTGGCAGCTCTTTTCGAAATATATTCTGCTTTTATCGAGAAACTGGCCAATACGTCACATTATATAGTTCCTATATAAGAGAACCTCCCATTTGGAAGCATCTAAAATCAAAAATGAATTTAAAAATGAGTCATGATAAAAGCAGTTTGGATTTGCGATTTTTTCTTCAACTCCTACTTTTCTTTATTTTTGCTACAAGAATTGGTCCTATAAAAAACTTGTCAATATAAAAGTTGTTGATATTATTGAGTAGATATAAAATAAATTTAATCGGATTTGATAGCTTAAAAATTAACGAAGTTGTGGAATTCTTTCTTTTACCACCCCCTTTTTCTTTTCGTTTTTAATTTTTTTCATTGGTAAAAGTTGGTCCTATCAAAAACTTGTAAATACAAAAGTTTTAGATAATTTTTAGAACATTTATAAAAAATTTAGTTGGATTTTATATCTGGAGAATTGACGAAGTTATGATTTTTTTCTCCCAAAAACCCTGTTTTTTTCGCCTCTTGAGCCCATATTTTAATTTTATAACATATCTATCATGCATAAACTTTTGGACTATTTCTTAGAAATAGAATAAACTTTAAACTGATTCGATATCTATTTTATTTAAGAAGTTATGGCGTTTTATCGATTTTCACAAAAACCCTCCCTGTTGGTCCAATCTTGGTCCGATTTTGCCTATTAACGAACTTGACCGAGATGTTATGCCCCTTGATTTTATGTATGAGTTTGAAAAAAAAATGAGCAGAATTGGAGAAGTTATCGTGTCCATAAAAAAGTGATATAGACCGCTAGATAGATAGATAGATAGATAGATAGATAGATAGATAGATAAACTTTTTTACTGATGGTAGTTTTGGGGTCTAGAGGTCGTGATCGGCGTAGATCTGCAAAAATGTTTCAGAAATTCCAACATATAGGAGCGACCGCAATAGGTAGTATTTCATACGAAATCTACCTAATAGAAATTTTTGTTTCAAAATGTTAGTCACATTAGAAATTCATATTGCTATATCTCAGACATTTTTTAGGATAAAGATTAAACAAAAAGTGTTGCGGAATCCTTGTATCAAGGTCAAACACTTAAAAACTATATTTTTTTTCAATTTCTAATTTTTTTGTACTTTTTTAAAAATTTTAATATTTTTAAAACTTTTTAAATGGTAGCCATTTTGAAAAAATATGGTGTATGAAGCTTGTTAACGAACTCGTTGAGGCATTGTCACCAAACTAATCGGAACATTATTTATGATAGTGGAATTGGCGAAAATGCTCTTCATTAACCCTTAGATGGAGGGGCTTGCGTACAGTGCAATTTTGGAAAAGGGCGTATGGAGTACGTCAGGTTATTTTTCCATCCAAATTCCAGATCAAAATTTAGATACATTGCCTAGTTTATATTATTAATCACATCAGGAACCATATTAAAATAAATTAAGGAAAGAAATTAAATAAAAAATAGAAAAAGAAGAAGAATACTTAGGAAGCTTGTGGACGTTCTAGAATATCGCCATCAATTTTTTAGTCCGTTTCATGGTCAGAAAGTTCACTGAACTCACATTCATCAATATCAGATGCACTGCTAAAGGAATCTTCATTTGAAAGTTCTTTTAAAATACCGAAATAATCTTCAGGAGCCACAAATGCTTTTTTTGACATACTTGGAGGAGTAGCTGAGTTCGTCAACGTGAAGCGTTCACAAGAACAGGTTTAAAGGGCAAAGCAGAAGTCTGACGAAACGGATTGGCTAAGCGCATTGAATACGAAATATACAAGGTGGTCACAAAAAAACTTTGCCGATATATGGAGATCTAGCGGCCAGTCCGTTCAACTGATCGACATGAAATTTCAGATATAGCTATTCAGAGGTATAAGCTCGAGATTTTGTGAATGGCAACACACATTTTTTTTCATCGCAAAATGCTCAGCGCATACAAAAATCCTAAAAAGCGTTGAAACCGTACGCGTATTGCAAGAAACAGACACGTTATGCACGCACAAAAACTGTTCTGCGAATCCCCCCCCCCTCCCTCCGTAAAAAAAACACGATTGGGGCGCAAGGAGTACATTTGCATATGACACAGAGTCCGTACACTAATCTCTGATTACAACACAGATCGGAGAAAAGAAAACTTTTATTTTGATTACACATTTTCCACATGGGTGACATCACAGGCAATTGCACATTGCATGGTGGCGACTGTGGACAAGACAGCCGAACGTTACATCGCATGAGGGATGTTTGCAATCTCACGTTTGATAGAATCTTTCAAATCCGGCAAAGTTTCCGGATTGCACATGTACACTCTAAATTTTAGATATCCCCAGAATCTGAAATCCATAGGAGTGAGGTCGGGGGATCGCAGAGGTCATTGACATTTCCATTTAAGGTGAAATGTGCCTCGTCCGTTCATAATATGCGAAGAGGTCGATCGTTTTCTCCATCATATTGGATAAGAAATTCATTAACAAAGTCTATATGTCGTTGATGGTCTCTCACTTCCAACACCTGGACGTGCTGGTACCGGTTAAGAAACATGCGGATTACAGAGCGCAGTGACTTTAAGACCATTGATTTTGGTATATCAAATACGCGAGATGCACTTTTTATAGTTTGCATGCGTCCTCTGGTCACTATGTAATGCACTTCCATAACGGTTTCCTCAGGAACAGTTGGTCGTCCGGATCGCAGACTATCACAGGTGCAGCCAATTTCTTTGAATTTCATTATTAAATCACGAAGAGCTTGTGAAATGCATAGGCCATGTATTTGGCAATGGTTTCGACGGTAAACGCGCCAGGTTTTCGCGGCATTCATCTCATTTTTATAATAGTCTTACCAACTCACCACGAACGAAGTCATTTTGTTGGCATCTGCGAGCTCCAATTGAAGAACTAACATTCCCACCCTACTTTTTATCCGTTTTCTACGCTGACTATCTGGCAAACGATGTTCCGTGAATGGTATTTTGTCTCTGTCATATTCAAATTTTTTTCGTGCTCCTTGGTCGTGTTTTTTTGGGCCGTTCGTAGAGCTGATTTTGTGCGAGGATAACACGTCCGTTTATTGCAATAACCATACCGTTCGCATGCGCTGAGCATTTTACGATTAAAAAAATGGGTGTTGCCATTGGAAAATTTCGAGTTTCTGTAACTATAACCGTAACCGTGAGTGACATTTTCTTGCCGTTCAAAGAATCTCGAGCTCATATCTCTGAATAGCTATATCTGAAATTTCACCTCGATCGGTTGAACGGACTGGCCGCTAGAGCTCCATATATCGGCAAAGTTTTTTTATGACCACCCTGTATTTCTAGGAGGGTAGAGCAAGGGTGAAGGCTTATAATTGGCTAGTCTGTTATCTACACCCAGAAAGAACTAATTGGCTTACTCCATGCCAACCCCTCCAATTGAGGGTTCTACAAATCTACAAATAATCGACTCTTCACAGTTTCTTTTTTCTGCTAACTCCTTTGCGTCTGAAGCGAAATCTCGTCAGCTTGAATTATACACAGTGTACTCTAGTGTCACTCTGTTATCTACACACAAAAAAAACTAATTGGCTTACTCCATGCCAGCCCCTCCAATTGAGGGTTCAACAAATCTACAAATAATTGACTTTTCACAGTTTCTTTTTTCAGCTAACTCCTTTGCGTCTGAAGCGAAATCTCGCCAGCTTGAATTATACACAATGTACTCTAGTGTCCTTTATTATTTTCATCGGGATCCAAAAATTGCACGTTTCTCTATATCCTTGTCTTTGGTACAGCAGCACTGCTTACCTGTGTTTTTTAAAGCTTATTTTCTATCTTAGTAATAAACATTTTTGTCTTGGAAATTTGCAAAATAAAAACTGCATATCAATTCAACATTTTTTTTTGTAGCAGTAGTAGTCGTAGCAGTTTTTCTGGTTTTTAGGTGCGTTCGTAATTATATAATACGTAGCACCTATAGTGGTCGTTCAGTCCGTCCGTCTGTCCGTCCGCATATAACAACGCAAAAACTACCCAACCGAATCGTTTGAAATTTAAAATACATAATTATTACATAATTTTGTCGAGTCATTTCAAATTTTATGAAACTCCGATGCGTAGATCAATTACAGGGGCAATCAAAAGTATTCCATTACATTACGGTCAATGGGGGAAAAAGTTTCAAATAATGCATTTTAATCGTTTGAAATTTAAAATACGTAATTATTACATAATTCTGTCGAGTTATTTCAAATTTTTTGATAATCGTGTGCATAGATCAGTTACAGGGGCAATCAAAAGTATTCAATTACATTATGGTCAATGGGGGAAAAGTTTCAAATATATTCTATACGTTTGAAATTTAAAATACATAATTGTTACATAATTTTATCGAGTTATTTCAAATTTTATGAAAATCGGATACATAGATCAATTACAGGGACAATCAAAAGTATTCCATTACATTACGGTCAATGGCAAAAAATGTTTCAAATGCATTTTAATCGTGTTACACTCATGCGAACTTAATAAAATTTATATGCAACTATAAAGTACATATTATAATATACATCTTACATAATTTGTGGTGCAAAGAACATTTGTTATTGATTTACAAGGCCACACAGAAGTATTCCATTACATAATGGTATAGGGAGAATATTGTTTGATGAGCGTTTTAATTGTAATTCACTATTTACAATTTTATGAGATTGATATATGAAAGTAATATTTTTAAAACTTCGTTATCGTACGAACGCACCTAATTTGCTACGCTTCACGTGCAATTTCCAACTTGTTGTAATTTATATGCGGTCTCTACCCACTTTAAAGTTAGACATTGTGGGCGCTGTTGTTTGAATAATTATTACAATATCTAAACTCACTAAAACAGAATATAATGTACTATATTAAATTAAGCCTCTTTTGTTTTAAAGTCTCTAACTGTCGTAAAAATTGGGAAATTATTAGGAAATTTGAATATGTTGTTAAGCTAGACATTAATATTTTATGGGGGGGGGGGTTAAATAAAAGTCATCTGGTGCAGTTCTTTTTTTACAAGGCCACATCAAAATTTTTGATACTATTGTGTGTCAAAATAAATCATATCGGCAACCATGGGTTTTAAAGCGACTATTTATAACAATAAATGGTTGATACAAAGCATAATGTTGTGCAAAACTACTTTTATTAAAACATGCCAACTGGTGTGATTTAGGATGGGCCAAAACAAGCAATAATTTTCAAATCAACTTCTAATAATGCAAAAAGTTGCCTATTGTAAGTAGAAGAATACCGCAAAATAGATTTTTGAAATCGGTAAACTTTAGGTCATATTTGAATTATGGAAAATATGAAAATTGACGATGATAAGAATTTAAATTATTCAGACCTACTTCTAATAGTGCTTAAATGTCACCTTTTGTAATTAGAAGAGTAAAACAGAAACTATTTAAAGTCGGTTACTATCGTTAGGTGGCTTCATTGCACTTGAAATTTGGAAAATATTAGCAAAAAGAACACATTTCTATAATTCAGAAGCTAGATTCAAAATATTTTGGCCACACTACAGTCGGAACAAGTAAAGATAGCTTTATAAGTGTTGTTTTATATATGTCTGAGAAGAAAATTTAATTAGATGAGATCGTCGTAGTTAGATGTTACTGAATTTATGTCAGTACAAGAATGAAAAAAAAACGGGTTATTGGAAATATAGAAATTCTAATAGGGGGGCTCTTTCAATTAGTGTATTTCCTTTTGCATTTCAATGAAGTGCCTTTCAGGCACTTGTTCTAAAATATTGATGAAAAAAGCGCAGAACAGGCATTATTTCCTACTCCTGTAGGTATACTGTTAGAAATTGGCAGCGAAGTTTCCAGTCATTCGATCATGTTTTTTTACAAATAACTGTTCCTAGCATATTTTTATGTGATTCTAACGACAATGTGATCATAACAGCAAAGTTGCCACAGGCGACTATTTTTATATTCTGTCCTCACCAGTATTTTTCTAATTTAAGTTTTGAAGACTATTTCTCTCGCAAATGTTGTCATAGAGTGTGTTAAGGATTTCTGTTTTGAGAAAGTGGTGCCAGTTAGAATTTAAAAAAAAATAGTAGACTGTGGCAGCTCTGTTATAGCTTCATCGCATGGTCACGCACGCACACACAAGTACCATTATTTAGAAAAACACTCAAACAACTAATATGTTTGCTGCTGATTTTTAACAGTGCTAGCAGCTAAACCTGCTTGTGTAGCCCTATATGTTTTCAAATTTCTATTAATCAATTCAATATCCCAATAATGACCATTAAAACCAAATTATTTCAGTTAAAATTTATAAAAAATACCCTTTTGAAGTATTCAATGCTCTGCGATCATATTCTGTTCTTGAGATCTTGCTGTCCGTAATCAAGAAAGCTTACTATGAATTATTAGATGAGCGCTGATTTCTCACTAACGAGCACAAGCAGAACTCGTTGACTGTATGTATCCATTGAAAATCCCACCACTGAACAATTAGTTTTATTCGTCATGAAGATATGTACATCTTTATTGTTTGGCATTACGAGGTAACAATCTATTATTGTAAAAAAAAACGCATGTGTTCAGGTCCATAACCGTATCGCGTTACTTACCAAAAAAAAAAAAAAAAAAAAAACTTGCAGGAGATCATAGACTCTGTTACTCAGCGTAACATTTACTTTGCTACTCCCTAAAGCCTGATATAAATGATAACAGAAAAAAGAGAACTTATAAGGGAACTGGAATTTAGGCAGATTTGATGAGTAACGTGATCAGTGACCGAAAGAGCGAGAACTATGAAAAAATTGTGACATCAAGATCAATTATAGTGCTCAAGATTACACATAATTTAATGACGGATCTACTTGCAAGGTTACTTCACCTCGCATATTTCATAGAATCAGCTCAGAGAACATTTTGTCTCTCATTTATAAAAATGTTCCCTCTGATTTGGAACTAAAAATCATAAAAATGTTTCCGTGGTGCACACAAGCTATGGAACGATGTGGTGCAACCTGTGACTGAACCTTTTAAAAATCTTTATATTCAGAGTAATAACAGAGACTGCTATATTATATTAGCTTTTCTGTTGAAATCACTAATGCCAAAGTTTGATAATAGATCGCAGCGCAATTACTTAGTACAAAACATAGATAAGAGAGAATATCAGGGCCTGATTACTAACGGGGCACTTTCTCGCCAGCAAAATGTTATAGAAATTTTCGTCTTCATAAAACGCCCTTTTCATTCAAAATTACTGACATGAATAAGAAAAAGATTTTTATTCGTTTTTCCTGGTGTGAGTGTGCCCCGTTGATAATCAGGCCCTGGAGAATATAACAATTTTATAAAATTGCTTTAATGTTGCTTTAGTGTTTCCTACAAATACTATTTAAAAATACTTTAATAAGCAGTGTTTTAACTTTTTCAATAAAATTGTTTAAATTTATATAAAGGAAATAATTGAAAAATATTGTTTTATAAAAATTTTCGTAGTTGAAAGCATTGCACAACCAAGAGATATTAACCTAATTTGAAATAATTTTGACCTAATTTTCTTTTAGTTTCTATATACATGAAGCAATGCTTAACACTATTAGAAGTTAATGGGAAAATAAATTAATTTTCAAGAATTTTTTGTTTTGCTTTTTTTGTTTGTTAGTCTTCTCGTTACAAAAGACACGTCTTCCGTACTATTGAAACTTATCTGAAATATTGCGATTTTTTGCTCCACTCGAGCGTACAATAAAGTATGGAACAATCTGTTGAAGTCAGTTTCACTTTTTTTCCTTTCCTTTTGTTTAATTTTTTTATTTCCTTTTGCTTAAGGCCCAGGAATTGTGCAGGTTTATGTATTCTCAAACCACATTTTACAATTTATTTTCCGCAGATTTCTCTTAAAAACAGCCTACTATGAGTTGTGACAGAGATATTTAAAAAAAATTGGTACCAATGGAATTTTTTAAAAAATAGTTTCTATGACATATATGTCTCGATCTGTAATCAAAGAGTTAAAAATTATTTGTGTCTTACATTTTCGTATTGGATTTATAAGAGTTTTACTATGCAGAGATATATTGCATGCATTCCACTGACTCCAAGTCATTGCCGTTTGCGACACCAATGATGTCAAGCCAGAGCTCATTGGAGGATGGAGTAGAGATCTGTTGTGTTTTCTGATGAAAGCAGGTCCTGTCTTGGTGCCTGTGATGGCCGTGTGCTGGTCAGAAGGAGGCCAGGGGAATGCCTGCAACCAAACTGTCTGCGACCTAAACACACTGGACCTACAATCTGGAGTCATGGTCTGGGGAGCAATTTCCTTTGACATCAGAAGCACTCTCTTGATTATTTCAAACACATTTACTGCAAATTTGTACATCAGTCTAGTAATTCAACCTGTAGGGCAGTCATTCATGAACAGCATTCAAGGGGGAGTTTTCCAACAGGATAACTCTCACCCTCATTCCGCTGTTGTAATGCAACATGCTCTACAGAGTATCGACATGTCACCTTGGCCAGCGAGATCACCAGTTCTGTCTCCCATTGAGCACATATAGGATATCATTGGGCGACAACTCCAGCATCATCCCCAGCCACCACTGACCGTCATAATATTGACATAACAAGTACAAGAAGCATGGAACACCATACCACAAAGTGACATTCGGCACTTGCATGACTCAATGCATGCACATGTGCAGGCTGGCATTCAAAATTCTGGAGGTTGTAGCGTCTATTAATGTAACAGCGTTTAACATTCGAAATGCATTTTATTGAGCTTAACCTTCCGTCTACCAGACGGGTCCATTGGACCCGAAAGCAATATTTCTGGTGTCAATGGTAAAATGAGAAATTGTCGATTGACACCGGAATTTATAAAGGACTTGTCTAGATATTACGAATTCCTTAATTTAAGCTTTCATTGTAAAATCAAAATTATATTAAAATATTACTGGTGCCGTTTGCAAGTTTGGAATTAAAATTAGGTGTTGCCGTAGATAAATGGGTGTTTTGTCTGGTAGACGGAAGGTTAAATTAACCTGTGATCTTGAAAATCTAATCAATTAAACATGTTAACTAGACAAATGCACTGTCCAAATTTCCTTACCCTACAGTAAGTTTTTCTTGGTGTTGGGATTTCTTTTCCGTTAGTGTATTAAATTTCGCCTCAATATTTAATTTCACAATTCCTGCCATTAAATAAGGCGACCATTATTATTCAAACACTGTGGAGAAAACTGGACGGCTGGTTTGCAGGTTCGCCACACCTGGTATAGAAGTTTTATTTCGAATTTAAAACTTAACTATCAAGAAAGTTCGCGCGGTGTTTGAGAACAGTTACATTTGTCGCATAACTGTAGTCGAATGAATTCTGATGATGTCATATCTGCACATTCACATAAAGCTGCATTCATTCAAGATTTGTTTATCCCATCACGCGTTTTACTATTAGTTTTGAAGGAAGTGCAATCTATAAAATAACATATTGCTGTCAAAATAGATTTTGTGGCCTATTTTACGCTTCGAGTTCAAATTTGTAAACAAAGCCGCAGTGGCTGCTAGAATAGTATGCTCGCGTTTAGAAGGACTTTGACGAATGAACGGAACACTCAAAAGCGGTTCAGTCTATTTTAGTTTGTCGACGAGAGCCTCGAAGATAAGCCCCATATTGAAGTCGAGCTGTAGGAGGAAATCAATCAGAATTTTCATTAAACTTGCCAGGAGCTATCATGTAAGCTTAAAATATATAGGGAAATCATCAAATCGCATCTGCATAACCTTGGGAGATATGGAAACTCAACAAGTGGATTCCTATTGTTCTGTCCGACGGAAACAAGCTCCAAGTGTAGGACATCTGCTTGTCATTGCTGTCATGGATCAACAAAGCCTCGTTCCTAGACAGCATTGTTTGATTTTTGGTTCTATTTCATTGGTCACCAAACCGCACATTTATCAAAAAAAGGTAATTAAGTGTGCTTGGGGGACCAGCACTGTTATGGTTCGCTATAAATTCTTAGAAAGTGGGACAACCATTACGACCCATACCTGTTCGTTACATTTCAAAAGGTTTCAATTGCTGTGTTCCAAAAGCAGCCAGCGCTGGTCAGCAGGAGAAGAGTTCTCTTCCTTCGCAATAACGCCAACCATCATACAGAGAAGGCGACCAAGAACGTTGTCAAAATACTGGGTTGGTAAGTTTCGCATCATCCACCTTACTCCCGGGATGTCGGTCTATTGAACTATTATCTATTTTTGGCCATCGATAACTAACCGTGGTAACAGCAATTTCGAAACCGAGACATAGCCACAAAGGCTGTTACACAATTTTTTTCACTCAAAACAATAATATTAACAATAAAAATAAAAAGATTTTTTACAAAAAGAGCATTTGTAAGCTTCTGACTCAATCGAAACATATAATTGAAGCCAATGGTGATTATACTGAATCATAAAAAAAATATTTAAGAGCTTTTTTGGTTCGCATTTTATGTCTGATGAAAACCGCACGAACTTTCTTGGTTATCTGATAATTTGAAACTAATCAGAAAGTCAAATAAAGTGTCATAAATTAGGATTTTTTCTCTGCTTAAATAACAACTTAAACTGTTGAGTTTTGTTTAACATCCGTAAACCGAAAAATGTTTTTTTTTTTTTTTTTTTTTTTTTTTTTTTTTTTTTTGCCGTTGTTAAAAAAACTTCGTTTATTCGTTAAATTTGTTCAACGATTTAGTTCTTGGCGTCCACGTAACAATATTTTTCTGAAAGTGCTGTGTCAGCTGGCCGCTCGCATCAATCATGCCTCAAACATTAAAAAAAACTGCAATGCAACTGAACTTTTATCAATGATTTTCTAAGTTTAAATATTTGTGGAAATGACAATAAAAAAAATCTTTTTAGCTCCGTAAAAATGCCTTCCTTAAAATGCTTGTAAGAAATCTAAAACTGAAAAAAAGAATCTTACATAATGCCATAGAGAATTCAATCCTGAACTTTTGCGTTATAATTTAAAGGAAATCCGTAAAGCAGTTTTCGAATATCTAATACTGAAACCGAGACTTATGTTCTCAAATTTGTGGCCATCAAGCTAAGCTGATAATAAAGCCAACACTGAGCTGAGGTATCTGTACAGCAGAAAAATTCCTTCCGGATCGGTCTACAGGAGCAAGCAGATTTCAGAGTTAAGTGCTGATTTCACAAACAAAAAGTAAATTTCGATTAGAGATAAACATAATTTAACAATTTAATTTTTTCACTTTCGGAGAATTCTCAATTTTATTTTCAACTGCTTTTATCAGAATCATGTTAAGACAGTATTAAAAATATTTTTTCCCCGCTCTCAATGACTCAAAATTTTTCAACTCTGTTTCAGACTCATTTTTTAATTAAAAAAAAAAAAAAAAAAGAAAAAAAAAAAAAATGTGAAACTTGCTGACGTAAATTTTGAAGATATTTATAAGCGACCTGGTGTTTTTATTTATCGTTCTATTAATTAGAACTTGATTTATAAACTATTATTTTCTCGATCATATTTTTTTTTATCCCCAACGTCATCTCTTTAGGATAATCGGTTCAAAATGCCCAATTTGACAGCATTGTTTGAGATATATTCTGCTTTTATCAAAAAAAATCGACCAATGCTGTGTAGTGAAAAAACGTAGCAAACACTGGCGATAATTAATAAATAAAGTAAAACACTTTGTAAAATCACTATAAAATGAAAAATAAAGTAGGACGCATTTCGAGTAACAACAATAACAGCTCGTCATCAGCTAAACCAACACTTGTCCTTAAGGGCACAGAGTCGAGATAAAGTGAAACAAAGAGGGAGGAGATTACAAATAGTGTGACAGGTGGCGCTAGCTGAAAGAGCACAGGTGGAAGAGAAAAGTGATTCCAAAATAATAAAAGAGAGAGAAAGAGGTGGAAAAACAATAAAAATAATAACGAAAATAAATAAAATAAAATAAAATAAAATATAAATAAATAAATAAGTAAAATAAAAAAAAAATGCTGTATATGATGTACATATGCTGCATATACTGAACAATGCTCTATATTAAATAGTTTCTAAATAAGAGAACGTGCCAATTGCATGCATTCGGGAGCAAAAAATTATTTTAAAATGATTCAGAAAATAAGAAATTCGTTACTTGAATACATCCTTCATTCTACTATCATGATCGCTTCGAGAAATTTGAGTCAAAATTCTTACTTTGACAGAATTTTTTTTTATATATTCTGCCTTTTTCAAAAAATCGACATATATGACACATTATATAGTTTTTAAATAAGATAACCTGTCAAATGGATGCGTTTGAGAGAAAAAAAGAATTTAAAAATGAGTCGTCAAGCTATCAGTTTGTATTTGAACATACCTTTTATAAGACAATTTTTTCTTCTACTCCCATTTTTGTTTGATTTTTTATACTAGAAGAATTGATCCTGTCATAAACTTGTCACTATAAAAGCTTTAGATATTATTGAGAACATGTATAATAAATTTAAGTGGACTTGATATCTTGTGAATTGACGAAGTTCTAGATTTGTTTCTTCTTCAACCCCCTTTTTGTTTTAGTTTTTCTTTAGTTATTTTTTGCGTTAAATGTTGGTCTTATCAAAAACTTGTCAGTATAAAAGTTGTAAATAATATTAAGATTAATAATAAATTTAATTGTATTTGATACCTTGAGAATTAACGAAGTTGTGACCTTTTTTCTCCCTATAATCCTATTTATTATTTTTATTTTATTTTATTTTATTTATTTATTTATTTATTTATTTATTTATTTATTTATTTACTTATTATTATTATTATTATTATTATTATTATTATTATTATTTTTGCCTTTTGAGCCTTTTTTTGATTTATCAAAAATATGTCATACCCAAACTTTTAGCCCTTACTTTAGAAGTTATAATAACTTTACACTGATTCAATACCTATTTTAATTAAAATGTTATGGGATTTTTTTTCGGTTTTCACAAAAACCCTCCCTATTTCCATCCACTTGGACCAATTTTGTCTATTAACTAACTTAACCGAGATTTTATGTTCCTTGATTTTATGTATCAGATTGGAAGAGATTTGAGCAAAATTATGGAAGTTACCACAAAAAATGAAATAGATAGATAGATAAATAGATAAACGTTTTTTACTGAGGGTGATTTTGGGTTCTAGGTGTCATAATCGGTATAGATCTGCAAAAAATCTTCAGAAATTCGAACATAAGAGCGAATGTAATACGTAGATTTCATACGAAATATACATAATATATGTGTATGTTTACTTCTAGGAGCTCAACTTGTATTAAAGTAATAATTGACTTTGAATAATTTAGAAATCTCAGGAGCATTTTTTAAATATGTTTTATGCATTATTTTTTTAAAGAAGCTGTTTTTCGGAAAATCATTGTAGTTTATTTTAGAACATGGTATATTCAAATAAACAATTCTTTGTTCAAAAGTTTCATAGTCATAGAGCTTTTAAATGAAAATTTTTTTAATTTGAATGACCTACAATTGTCTATATAACTGCACGTCCGCATCTATCATATTCTTGAACATTTATAAAAAGGCAAACAATTTAGATCAATTTTGTATTAAATGTAGTTATTTTATAAGTTATTTTCGAAGTATACTTTAATAAAACTTTTTCTCTCAGATATCTTTACGAACGCGAAATAATCGATGGATAGATGATGGAGGGGGAAAAAGGAGCATTTCTCCTCCAGGAAGAGAAATCAAAATAAAGTAAAGTTGCATAAAAAAAAAGAGAATATCTTGCTGATACAGATAGCTTCAAATATAATTTTCCAAGTATGTCCTATCACGTACTTTCCGTTCACAATGCCTTCTTCAGTAAAGAAGGAAGTACTTGGCTTGTATCTTGGATTTATCCCTCTCCAAAATTTCATGTTTATTCTTTCCCTTTGAAAAAGCTAATAGCTGATCATCAGTACTTTAAAATTATTCGATGACAACAGAAAATTATGCACGTTAGCACTATTCATTATCAGTGAAGAAAAATACAGAAGTTTCTAACTTTCGCAACTAAATCTCAAAGAATACTAGCTCAGAAATTTCATAATTTAAACTGATGGTGATTACCAACCTATGATCAGTATATGAAGATCAAATTAAGTTTTTATACTTAGAAAATAACTACATTCTTAATATGGGTACGTTTAAAATGCCAAAAGTTTGTGAAAGTATGAAAGCCTACATATTAAAGGTTATGAGACTCATTTTAATAAATGTTTAATAATTTGAGAGTACCACGTTAGTCTCCGGTGAGTGACACTGAACTTTCCGTTTTGGCTGCGTCAATCACCGATGACAGACAGCCTAATATATGATGTAAAACTAAAAAATATAGTTTTAAATAATTACTGAAAATTTATTTAAAATTTACTTAACTTTTACTTATTACAGGATTGTGTTTTCTTATTAATTACTTTAAAAATGTACTTTTTTTAAATTTTACATTGTCAGTTGCCGGTTACTGACGCGGCCTAAACGAAAAGTTCAGTGTCAGTCACTGTGGCACTCAATGTGTTAAAGAAGGGTTTAACCTTCCTACCCTGTTTAAATTTCACTCAATCTTGATAAAAATACTTCACACCAGAATTGTTATTTAAAACATTTTGATGTATTTAATTGACTTATTTCTCTGAATCTGTTATTTAACTTTCTTTATGAAAAAGGTTTTGGTTCAAATCGTATAAAACAAATTATAGTTATGGGTCGATTAGACCCATTCAGGGTAGGAAGGTTAAGCAACTTAATTTTTCTTTTCTGAAAAATTAAATGAATTACAAATTTTATAATTGTAAGGCATAAATAGATCAAGACATTTTTAGTAAGAACTAATGCACTGCGCGCAGCAGAAAAAAGTCTTGTAACGGAGCTGTATGGGTTATTTTTTTTTTTTTTCATTTTTAGACAAATAATGAATAATTAAAATAACGCACTTTCAGAATAAAATTTGAATTTTCAGCAAGAAAAACGAATTTTTCATGAACGTTAAATATATATATATATGTCAAATAAATGAATAAATATAGTTAGAACTTAAATACACTTAAAATTAATTTATCAACATGAATTTGAAAGCTTTTACAATCAAAGTGTACACCTTATGCCTGCATAAGGAGCCCAGTTTAACCCCAAAAACTCCCAAAAACAAGTATTATTCTTGTTTAAGAACACATCCAATAATGACGGGCAAATTATTCAGCGATCCACAGTTTTTATTATCACTTCGTTCCATAGCAAGTTTCTTTAAAAACCGAAAAAGGCAGCACAGGCATTAGCGATCCTGTCGGCTCTTGAATTGATTGTGACATTTTAAACTTAGGGGGACAGAAACATCATCGCCAGGTTTCCCTTTCTCCGCACAGAAGTCATGGCCAGCGAGAAAAAAACAAAATAAATAAATGTAGAAAATTCAATAAGTCACTCCTTGGCTGCTGCAAGTTCATTTTATTAAACTGTAGCTATAATAGAGAGAAAAGCTCCTTTTGCAGACGATCTTTTACCGAAACATCCAAAAAAATATTCCATTATTTACTACATCCAGCCGTACTCATGGAAGAGAGTACCCAAGAATCCTTCTTCTTACCACCTCTTGAGGCTTCCTCCCTTTTTAAATCTAAAATGAAAATTCTAGAACATTCTTTAGTCTCAAACCATCATTCTTTTATGTAAACATAACTCTTACCCAGAGTCGAGGTTACTGTTTGACAGACAACAATTTTATTTTAAAAAAATATTATTTAACCAATTTATAATCGACTCAAAATTTTAAATATCTTAGGCAGACGATTTTTATAGACGATTAATTTTAGGAGAAAAAGAAAAGAAATGAATTTATTGATATGCACAATATCAAATGTTGACTGAGGGAAAATAAATAAATAGATAAAATAATGATATTTTTTGAAAGGTATGGTTTTGGAATAAATTTAATAAGACTTTCTTAAAAAAAGTTCATAAAAACATAGAAAAATGAGTTTTATTTGGAATATTAAGAAATAAAGTTTAATTAAGAATATTTTTAATTTAGAGCCATCTTTTTAAATTTACGCATACTGGAATAAATGTTTTTTAAGGCGAATTAAGAATTTATATCGTTTCCATAAAGATTAATAGATTAGATCTAGAAACAAGATTTTAAATTAATAAGTTGAACTAAGTACGGAATATAGTTAAAATGAAATTAATATAGTATAAAGGTTAGTTTTGGCGAAAAAAAAATACATGTGGCACTCGGGGACTGCCGCGGTAAAGCTATTGCATAGCATTTTTTATCACCTTATGCAATTATAATTATTTATTTATATTTTATTTATGCAGTTTTTTTTTTTTTTTTTTTTTTTTTTTTTTTTTTTTTTTTTTTGATATTAATTCAAGTTACACTTTTTGAGCGTGATGACCGATAGCAAATTTTTCTTTTCGTTTATTGAATAAATGACAAGTTAATATCGTTTAAAATATTTTTATTATCTTACAATACATGTAGGTTAATCAGGAATTTTTATCATTGAAACTATACGTTTATGGTAGCTGAAATAAAAAACATAAGTTTGAGACTTGATATTCTCAAAATATCTGAAAAATACCGCGTCAATATCTGCCGAAGTCTACCGAAGACTGCCAAACTGAAGCGACGTAGCCGGAGTGTTAGGTTTTTTTCTCGTTACGGAATTTCTGGATTCTTTCGCCGCGCTCAAAGCCCGCGATAAAAGCTATGCAATACCTCAATAAATTACCAAACAAAATTTGGCCGCGCTACGAAAATTAGATCGCGAGTTATAAGCATTTTAATTTTTCCGAACCTCACAGGGGGGATCTCCTGTCACCAACAATTAACACTGTCTCATAATAAATTACCAAAAAAATTTGGCCGCGCGACGAAAATTGATCGCGAGTTTTAAACATTTTAAAATTTTCGACCGTCACCGTGGGGGGTCTCCTGTCACCAAAAATTAACACTCTCTCATAATAAATTACCAAACAAAATTTGGCCACGATACGAAAATTAGATTGCGAGTATAAGCATTTTAAATTTTTCGACCCTCACCGTGGGGGGTCTCCTGTCACCAAAAATTAACACTCTCTCATAATAAATTACCAACCAAAATTTGGCCACGATACGAAAATTAGATTGCGAGTTATAAGCATTTTAAATTTTTCGACCCTCAACGTGGGGGGTCACCTGTCACCAAAAGTAGCACTGTCTCATAATAAATTACCAAACAAAATTTGGCCGCGCTACGAAAATTAGATCGCGAGTTATAAGTATTTTAAAATTTTCGACCGTCACCGTGGGGGGGTCTCCTGTCACCAAAAACTAACACTCTCTCATAATAAATTACCAAACAAAATTTGGCCACGATACGAAAAATCCTGTCACCAAAAAATAACACTGTCTCATAATAAATTACCAAACAAAATTTGGCCGCGCTACGAAAATTAGATTGCGAGTTATAAGCATTTTAATTTTTTCGACCCTCGCCATGGGTGGGGGGGGTCTCCTGTCACCAAAAATTAACACTGTCTCATAATAAATTAACAAACAAAATTTGGCCGTGCTACGAAAATTAGATCGCGAGTTATAAGCATTTTAAATTTTTCGACCCTCACCATGGGGGGGGGGGTCTCCTGTCACCAAAAATTAACACTCTCTCATAATAAATTACCAAACAAAATTTGGCCACGATACGAAAAATCCTGTCACCAAAAAATAACACTGTCTCATAATAAATTACCAAACAAAATTTGGCCGCGCTACGAAAATTAGATTGCGAGTTATAAGCATTTTAATTTTTTCGACCCTCGCCATGGGTGGGGGGGGCTCCTGTCACCAAAAATTAACACTGTCTCATAATAAATTAACAAACAAAATTTGGCCGTGCTACGAAAATTAGATCGCGAGTTATAAGCATTTTAAATTTTTCGACCCTCACCATGGGGGGGGGGGTCTCCTGTCACCAAAAAATAACACTGTCTCATAATAAATTACCAAACAAAATTTGGCCGCGCTACGAAAATTAGATCGCGAGTTATAAGCATTTTAAATTTTTCGACCCTCACCATGGGGGGGGGGTCTCCTGTCACCAAAAAATAACACTGTCTCATAATAAATTAACGAACAAAATTTGGCCGTGCTACGAAAATTAGATTGCGAGTTATAAGCATTTTAATTTTTTCGACCCTCGCCATGGGTGGGGGGGGGGTCTCCTGTCACCAAAAATTAACACTGTCTCATAATAAATTAACAAACAAAATTTGGCCGTGCTACGAAAATTAGATCGCGAGTTATAAGCATTTTAAATTTTTCGACCCTCACCATGGGGGTGGGGGGGTCTCCTGTCACCAAAAAATAACACTGTCTCATAATAAATTACCAAACAAAATTTGGCCGCGCTACGAAAATTAGATCGCGAGTTATAAGCATTTTAAAATTTTCGACCGTCACTGTGGGAGGTCTCCTGTCACCAAAAATTAACACTCTCTCATAATAAATTACTAAACAAAATTTGGCCACGATACGAAAATTAGATTGCGAGTTATAAGCATTTTAAATTTTTCGACCCTCACCGTGGGGGCTCTCCTGTCACCAAAAATTAACAGTCTCATATTAAATTACCAAACAAAATTTGGCCGCGCTACGAAAATTAGATCGCGAGTTATAAGCATTTTAAATTTTTCGACCCTTTTCATGGGGGGGGGGGGATCTCCAGTCACCAAAAATTAACACTGTCTCATAATAAATTACCAAAAAAATTTGGCCGCGCTACGAAAATTAGACCGCGAGTTATAAGCATTTTAATGTTTTCGACCCTCAACGTGGGGGTCTTCTGTCACTAAAAATTAACACTGTTTTATAATAAATTACCAAACAAAATTTTGCCGCGCTACGAAAATTAGATCGCGAGTTATAAGTATTTTAATTTTTTCGATCCTCACCATAAGACGGGTCTCCAATCACCAAAAGCTACATTATCCTACCTTATTTTATCTTAAGACGATTCTTTTCTATACACATTCTATCAGGAATTTTTATTATTGAAACTATAGATTTATAGTATCTGAAATAAGAAATTTATATGTTTGAGATTTGATATCCTCTAAATATCTGAAAAATACCGCGTCATTGTCTGCCGAAGTCTACCGAAGGATACCATGCCGAAGTCTGCCGAATTGAAACGACGTTAGCCGAGTGTTAAGTTTTTTCGTTACGGATGTGTTAGGATTTTTCGCGTTACGGAATTTTTGGATTCGGCCGCCGCGCTCAAAGCCCGTGATAAAAGCTATGCAATAGCTTAAAAATTAAAATTTGTAATATTAATATATATATATATATATATATTTATATTTATATAATGAAATAAAAATCAATGTGTTTGAACTACAGTTGCAAAGAATGGGAAAAACCGGCTTTATACCCAAAAATAAACCGTGTATTTTGGGAGAGAAATCTTGAAAATTCCAAGGAGTTTTGAAAAAGTTTTAGACGTGTAAATTTTAATTTAGTATATTTAATTTGTTCAATTGTTCCTCTAATGGTTTCAGTTTTTGTTAATGTGAGCAAAACATTTTTTTTTTCATTACCATGTGAATAAAACCAATAACGTAAATATAAAAAAAATCCCTGTCGGCTGGGCCTATAGGCGGAGGTAGATTTCGAAGAGTGCTCATTTCAACAACAAAAAATATATATATGATTAGAGATAAACCCAGTTTAATAACTTCATTTGGCCGTTTATGAAAAATTTTTAATTTCATTTTTCTGCAAAAACTGGTTTTATCAGAATCATCTTAAGAAAAATTCAGCTCAAATGCCCATTTTGACAACATATTTTGAAATAGATTCTGAATTTATTAAAAAATCGACCAAAACAGTACATTATACAGTTCCTAAATAACAAAAAACTGTCAGTTGAATGCATTTGAGAAAAAAATTGAATTTAAAAATGAGTCATAAAATAACCGATTTGTTGTTTGAATACATCCTTAATTCTTTAATCATGATTGCTTCGGAAAATTTTTTGCGAAATACTCACTTTGACAGCATTTTAAAAAATATATTCTATCTTTATCAAAAAACTGGCCAATGCGTCACAGTATATAGTTCCTAAACAAGAGGATCTGTAAATTGGATGCGTTTGAGAGCGAAAATGGATTTTAAAACGAGTCATAAAAAACGCAATTTGCTATGTGAAAACTTCCTTAAATTTTCAAATCACGAAGACTTCGGGAAATTCTGTTCAAAATACCCTTTTTGGTAGCCTTTTTCAAAATATATTCTGTCTTTATCAATAAACCGATCAATGCATCACATTATACAGTTCCTAAATAAGAGGTTCTGTAAATTGGATGCATTTGAGAGCAAAAATGGATTTAAAAACGAGTCAGAAAAAAACGCAATTTCTTATTTGAACACTTCCTTAAATTTTCAGTCACGATGATTTCTGAAAATTCTGTTCAAAATACCCTTTTTGGTAGCCTTTTTTGAAATATATTCTGTCTTTATCAAAAAACCGATCAATGCATCACATTATATAGTTCCTAAATAAGAGGATCTGTAAATTGGATGCATTTGAGAGCAAAAATGGATTTAAAAACGAGTCAGAAAAAAACGCAATTTCTTATTTGAACACTTCCTTAAATTTTCAGTCACGATGATTTCTGAAAATTCTGTTCAAAATACCCTTTTTGGTAGCCTTTTTTGAAATATATTCCGTCTTTATCAAAAAACTGACCAATGCATCACATTATATATTTCCTAAATAAGAGGATCTGTAAATTGGATGCGTTTGAGAACAAAAATGGATTTAAAAACGAGTCAGAAAAAAACGCAATTTCTTATTTGAATACTTTCTTCAATTTTCAGTCCCGATGACTTTCGGAAATTCTGTTCAAAATACCCTTTTTGGTAGCCTTTTTTGAAATATATTCTGTCTTTATCAGAAAATTGTCCAATGCGTCACTTTATACAGTTTCTAAATAAGAGGATCTACCATTTGGATGTGTTCAAAATCAAAAATGAATTTAAAAATGAGTCAGAATATAAGCACTTTGGATTTGAGGCTTTTTTTCTCCAACTCCTATTTTTTTTTTTTTTTTTTTTTGCTATACGAATTGGTCCTATGAAAAACTTGTCAATATAAAAGTTATAGATATTTTTGAGAAGATGTAAAATAAATTTAATCAGATTTGATATCTTAAAAATTGACGGAGTTATGGATTTTTCTCTTTTTCCAACGCCCTTTTTCTTTTCGTTTTTAATTTTTTTCATCGGTAAAAGTTGGTCCTATCAAAAACGTGTAAGTACAAAAGTTTTACATAATTTTAAGAACATTTACAAAAAATTTAGTTGGACTTGATATCTTGAAAATTGACGAAGTTATAAATTTTTTTCTCTCAAAATCCCTGTTTTTTTCGCCCCTTGAGCCCACTTCTAAATTTATCAAAAATCTGTCATGCATATACTTTTGGCCCATTTTTAAGAAGTAATATAAACTTTAAACCGATTCGATATCTACTTTAATTAAGAAGTTATGGCGTTTTTTCGGTTTTCAGAAAAACGCCCCCTATTCCGACCCCCTTGGTCCGATTTTGCCCATAAACGAACTTACAAGGAAGGTCTCCATACGGGCATACTCAAAAAAATCTGAAAAAATTACAAAATGTTTCTCTCATATAGTTATATATGTTTATAAAAAAAATTTCGGCGGAATAAAAAAAGGAATTTCGGCGGAATTTATAAAAAAAATTTCGGCTCCTTATAACGTCCGTAAAAAAATAATAAAAATTTCGTTTTTTTGGCGATTTATCTCCGGTTGGCAAAAAACCGAAATTTTGAAAAATACGCTTTTACGCTTCGAATACTTTTTAAAGAAAAAAACTTTCTATGTTCAATTTATTTAAATAAGTTTAGTTTAAGTAATTTTAGTTTTGCATTTTTACTTTACTTTAAGTGTAATTTTGTCATATACGTTTATATGTACTTATAACAAAATGAAATTAATATATTTTATCATTTAAAACACAATTTAAATTGATTAAAATTGTTCCAAATTGAAAAATACACTGTTAAAAATCTGCTGCATTTTGTTGCAACGCACTCTTTTGCTTGTATAGAAAACGGTTACTTGGTCGTGAAATGGAGCTTTCTCATTGGCTGGAATACAGATATTATATACAAGCGGTGGAGTGCGTTGCAACAAAATGCATCAGATTTTTAACAGTGTATGACACGGTCAATTCACCATGCTACGGAGCATTCTCATTGGTCAGAAGAGAGACATTCTATAAAAGTAGTGGAGTGAAGTTGCAGTAAATGCTGCAGATTTTTAACAGTGAAGTCAATTAAAATCAATTTTCAGATTCGTTAAAATCGTCTGCTTTTGGCGAAGAAATGCACTGCTCGCCAAATCCCGCGTCGCTTTCAGCTTTTCACGCCAATTATTCCAAATTATTTTATTTTTTTTACATATCTAATAATGTAATTCCACTGCTAATTTTCACTGATCCTTTATTACCTACATGAGTAGTTTAATTCGTATTTTTTTCAAAAAATTCTGAGTATGCCCCCAATGGAGCCCTTCCTTGTTAGCCAAGATTTTATCCCCTTCGATTTTATGTACCAGTTTGGTGGAGATTGGTGAAGAATTATAGAAGTTATCGTGTCCATAAAAAAGTGAGATATATATATAGATAGATAGATAGATATATAAACTGGTGCGATTGCAATAGGTAGTATTTCTTACGAAATCTACCTAAAATGTACAGTTTATATGCAAATTAAAGAAATAGATACTTCAGTTGCAGAAATATTAAGCAAGATTAATTAAAATGTCATAAGTAATTTAACACTATTTCTACCGTTGTAGAATGACACGTTTTAAAAGATTTCGATTTATGACTTTTAATTAAAAATTTTTAGATTAAAACAATCACCAAATAACTTTGATACACTGAACACATTTTTATGCTTATTACATTAAAAAGCTATCAGCGAAACAAACATAAATCAAAACTTTAAGGTGTCATTTTACAACGGGAAAAATAGTGTTAATATTTTAATAATCGATAAGTAGAAACAAATTCATTTACCCTGACATGAAATTAAACATAATTCCTGTTCGGCAAATTATCTAATATTAACGAAAGAAAATTAAGAAAACTTAAAGAAATCAATGTAAAGATACAACTTAATTCGTAAAAAAGCAAACATATATGTATATCTAAATGTTAAGTATGCCAACTAATAGAAATTAAGGGGATCCGGGACACATTTTAAAATAATTTTAATTTATTGAGTTAAAATTTTGAATTTTTTAGTGATGGTTAGCCATTTTATTTGTAAACAAATTCACATGATAAAACTTCTCAGAATTGTTTTAAAAAATAATTTTAAAAAATTATTTAAAAAGCGAGATATTTTAAAATCGTTATAACTCGAAATATTATTTAAAGAAATTCATTTTTGCCATTTAAATAAACAGAATTATCTTTTAAATCATATTTTTACAAGTAAATATATTTTTCAAATATGTCGAATCAAAATTAAAGTAAAACAATTGAAAGACATTTTCTAATTTGAACCATTTATCTTTAACGGTTTTTGACTTATAACAATTTAAATACGGAAAATGTTTTTTTAAAAAACTTGAAGAAAAACACATTTTCATACGAAACTAGTTTTCAAGACAACCATTGCTTGGAGTCTAGATTTTGAAAACAAACCAAAAAAAAAAATAATAATAATAATAATATTTCCGGTTCAAATTACGGTAGAAACATCATCTGAACATCATTTTAACTCTTTCCGGCACACTGTGCCCAGTCCGGAATACCTAATTTTAATTCCAAATTTTCAATTGGCACCAATAATATTTCAACAAAATTTTGCCTTTACAATAAAAGCTTAAATTAAGGAATTCTTAATTCTTAAAAAAGTCGTTTGTAAATTCCAGAGACAGTCGATAATTTCTCATTTTACTAATATAATTTGCCCATGTCGGAAAGGGTTAAACAGAAAAAAGCAAAGGAATTTAATGCAATAAATTATTTTTAGGAAAAATGCCGATTTTTGTGTCTCGGACGCTATTAAATAAATTAATTTTTAAAAATATATTAAAATTCTCAGCAATTCCCAACTGCCATTGAAGTATTGCCGCTTCTTAAAATATATTTTTTAAATATTACTCTAAGAAAGCAAAAAAAGATTACTGAAAGAAGTGTACCGGGAAATTGAAAATAGTCTAAACAAGTAAGAAAAAAGACATGCGTTAAGTATAGCTTATGAAACACTTTCCAACACTTCCTGAAATCTTTAACAAAATTTCGTTATGTAGGGAAACAAGGTTACTGTCAACAACAAAAAGTGTATTCCAATACTTTTAAACAGCCTTTATCTGTCGGTTGATATATATACTATGTAATGGGAAAATTTAGTTTAGCAAGAAAATTCCTAGCAAGTTGAAATTTCCTTTTCAGTAATTTACACTAATAAATGGAAACATACTTGATTATTTTTATTCAGCCCTGTACTTTACCTAGTACCTTATTTGCATGCCAGTATTTAGCTAAAATCTATTTTAAAATAAAACACTTTTAAAACTACTGAAATCACATTCGCAGAAATTATCATTCATAGGCACCCATGTATCCAATTCTTTGCTTGGCCCTATATATCATTTTATCTATATTCTACAAACATTTCTTAGTAAACTGAATGCCGTTCAGCATAAAAATGCATAACTTATTTTTAAATCCTCTTTAAGTAATGTACGCTCATATTCGGTAATGTTTGAGAGCTCTTTTGTGTAGCCCTGTATATCAACTATAGCATTTATAAAAAATAAGTTGAAACTGGTGTAAATTAATATGAAGAGATAAAACTTCTTAAACACACCATAAAAAAACTTGAATTTGCTAGGCCTTTTGAAAGAACTGAGTCTTTCTTCATCAAGCACGGCGAAGACGTGCGTCTACTCTGAAAATAGCGGCACGACCTAGATAATTCAAGGTGTTTTTTATGGTGTGTTTAAGAAATATTTATCTCTTTCCATAGCATTTATTCACACCATATAATGTACACAGATTTAGTTAAACTTAAAAGCTCATGTCATAGTTAAAATTAATTTTATCCACACATCAGCCATCATCGGATACATATACAATACTTCGGAAAGAGAAATCCTATTTGTAATCTTTTATGTGTCCCCCCACTTCGTATTATGAATGACTTGATTGTATAACTTATATTAAGCCTCAACGACGTATATCAATTTTATTATACATAAAATAATTTAATGTAATTAAAATATGTCGCACACAATTCCCCCTTTACCATTATGTAATGGAATTCTTTTGTATGGCCCTGTAAATGAATAATAGCTATTTTTTTGCCCCATATTCTAGAGAATGCATATTTTAATGCACTTCGTAAATGCATGTAACTTTTAATATGTTTGGCAGGGTGCAGCATCTTTAAAATTCATTTGAAACGATTTTTCCCCATAGGCCGTAATGTAACGGTAAACTATCGACTTTCTCTGTACATAAACAAATCATGCTAGAAACTTTATTTGAAATAGAGTTCGTGCTAGGATAAACGTCAATAACGTATAAAAATTTCAAGGCAAACCGAGTATATTTACGGGAGTTAGAGTGCGGACAGACGGACAGAAAAACCGAATGAATTAACACTTTTCAACTTTGTTGGAAAGTGTCAACATCCCAACATTGTCTCAACAATGTTGAGATGTTGTCACTTTAATCAATTATAATTATCTCAACATTGGTATTTGAAAATCGTCTTAATAAAATATTAAAACACATATACTTTTAAGAAATAATGCTTACCAGACTAATATATGATGATAGATCTTAAATACAAATATGAAGAATTCATATATCATAATACGAGGGTCGGATGAACAGTCCCGATCTCGACACAGAAATGGTGCCACTAGGGCAGTTATACGATAGCATTGCATAATACTATCCCTGACTAGCTTATACCCACAGTTTCAGGTCGGTAGCTTTGTTATTGTTTGATTGGCAGCACTTAAATCAAGACTATTTTATAGTTTTTTTTTTTTTTTTGAGAAAATGGAAGATTCAGAAAAATGGGTGGTAATCTGAAGCTTCCATTTGAAGTGATTAACGCCTAAAGAAATCAAGAAGGGAATAGATAGAACGCTGAATGACGATGCCCCAACATATTCAATGGTTAAACGAAGGGTTGCAGCTATTAAAATGGAGCGAACGAATACTAGTGATGAACCTCGTTTTCGGCGTGGCACAGTGGGGCAAGAAGCCTCCAAAATTGGCAAAAAATAAAATTTACTTTGAACAAAAAAAGTATATCATGGATTCTTTTGCAGACTAAAAGTAGTAAATCTTTAAACTTTTACTTAAGCTATAGAGTAATTTATTAATTAATTTACGAACCTTTTTCAATATTTTTTGTTTAAAAATGAGGTAAAAACAAGAATTTAAGATAGTTTTATACAAAATAAATATTTAAAATCCACACAAATCCACACCAAATCATACACAAGATCGCATTTAAAATTTAAAAAACATTAAAGACAATTAATAATTTTAATGATTCTTAAACAAACCTGAAAGTGAATATTAGCGACTCGTTTTGAAGTAATGAATTAACCTTTCTCAGGCAAAATGCACTCATTATTATAAAGACAGCAGAAGCAAAACTGTTTTTGATGTCTTGATGCTAACACACAGTTTTTCGTTTCCTGTCTTTCAGATCTTAAACTCATACATGTCACGTACACTAACGAAGATGTAGAACTAGAATCGTGTAACCGTTTTGCTCTTGATCTTTTTGATCATCCAGAACAAAATCAGACGGAATATGGAGACGAATACGTTTGCTTTTCATTGACGCTTCTGTTTACTTTTCAAATCGTGGAAATGAAAGCGATTTGCCAAGCCACTCTTAATTAATCCTAAAGCATTCCCCTTGTCTCGCCAGGCTTTTGTCCATCGGAATTTATATTAAAATGTAAAACATTTAATTTTATTTTCATTTAAACGACTTGTTCGTAGTTTTTCCAATTATGAAGCTCTTATACCAAAAAATGATATTACTTTTCAAAAGTTTTTTTTTTTTTTTTTTTTTTTGTTAAACCGTTTCATGATAGTCAGTTTCATTTAAATACATTATTTTGTAATAAAAAATGTATTTAAATTCGTCTTTAACAAAGAAACAATATATATTCTATTTGGCACAAACACACTAACTTTTACACTAACAAAAATTTAAGGATGATTAACTATAAAAATGTCCATGCAATTAAAAAAATAGCAAAAAGTAGCAAGATTTTCTAACATATTTACCCTTCTAAAACTCATACTTAGTAGACAAAATTATAGGTAACACTTAATTCGCCTTAATTCATAACTAAAAACTTCAATGTTTGTAGACACTGTTATTTTTTTTTTATATATAAATTTCACAACTATATATTTTAAGTATCTGTATATCTATAAAAATCGTATTAAAACAAATTGAAAGGTAATGAATTATTGTTACATACTTATAGTTAAAGGTTCCATAATATAAAAAAAATTATTATTAAATTATTATAGCGAAATTAACAAACTAATGTTGAAACAAAATTATTGATTATTTTTTTCATTTATTATGAAAGTACAATATGCAGTTTAACTTCCTTCTTTAGTGACGACCAAAATAACTCAACTAAGTAAATTTTAATACTGGGCAAATGTGTGCTGACATCTACTCTATTAAAGTGACGTATGCAGGTAGTTCAAAATAAAATTTCATTTTTTCGAGTTTTTGCCAGATTTGAAGGCTTTTTGCCCCACTGTGGCATCGTGTGGAAGTCACAACGCCTGAAATTGTTGAAAAAATTCATAGAATAACCTTTTAAGGCCACAGATTAAACTTGTTCGAGATAGCAGGATCTGTAAACCTATCAAAAGAAAAGCATGTATTATTTAAACGTATATTTTGGGCTTCCACAAGGTCTGTGCAATGTGGGTGCCGCGTTTGTTGACACTGAACCAAATGTTGCATCGGAAAATCATTTCAAGTAAGAATTTGGAGCTATATCGTAGAAATTCCAAAGAATATTTGAGATGGCTTATAAGTATGGATAAATCTTGGATTTATCGCTACACTTCTGACAGCAAATTACAGTCAAAACAGTGGATTGTGCCAGATGTAACAGCTCCAAAAATAACGAAGTCAACTTTGTGAGAAAAAATGGTTATGGCAGGTATTTTCCGGATTCAAAAGGAATTAATTATTCTTATTGATTGCATAGAAAAGGGCAAAAGTATCAGAGGTGAGTACTACGCAAGTCTTCTGCAACATTTGAATGAAGAGATAGAGAAATAAACGGTCAAGTGCGATTATTACTCACGCTCAGAAGGTCCCGTACAATAAAGGTATGAATTATTAACTGCATATAATAGAACTTTGTTAAAAAGTATACAACTTAAGGTTGAGTATAGCTGTCTGTACTAGAAAAGTATAAATGTCTATATAATTAAATGCCATATTACAAAATCCTTGTTCAAAGTTTAAATTTGGCATTGTATTAAACGCGCTTCGAAAGCAGTTCGCAAATTTGCAACGTCGCCTTGATAAATTCCGCGTTACTCCAAATAGGTTTATAAATAATTTATCAGGACACCGGAGACGTATTAAGAGATCCACTCAATGCAAAGTAGTCACTAATACCATGGTATTTATGTAATTAATTATTAAATTAGCCTGTTTTTGAATAATTTGACGTATATTGCTTTTTTACTCCTATTGGGCATTGTATTACACAGAGGTTCACAACGAGGGGAAGACGCCCTACAAGGGGGCAGTTTCAAATTTCTTACTCAATTATTCACGGTAACGTTTTTTTAATGTAACATTTTAGACTAAAAATAAAAGTAATGCATGCAAAATTAAAATAATATCTTTAAAAAAAACGTTGAATTTCAAAAGAGATCCAACTCGAAGACCGATTTAAAATCGACACCAAAATAATTATTTGAACAATTATATCAACACCAAAAAAATAATAATATGATATAAATAATTATATCAACCTTTTAAAAATATTTTAATATCTTTACTTAAATTTATAATTTGTCTGGTTATTAATCAATTTTACAATTTTTCTAAACATTTTCGATTTCTTATTAATGGAGCTTTATATTGCTATTTTCTTTACTGTATATTGTATGTATGATAGAAAAAAAAACTTTTATTTAAACTACTTAAGCGTATATCTAAATTATACTATCTTGAACATTCTTAACTTAAAATATATTTGTAATACCTAAATATAGTACTACACACTTTTTAAGTTTTATAAATGCTAAAGAGCATTATAAAAGGAAACGTGTAATAATAAATATCTGTGGTTTTAATGCAGGCCTTCTTACGCAGAAAATGAATATAAAACTTTTGCAACTTAAATTTTTAAATCTGTATTAAATGACACTTACTGAGGGATAATTCAAAAAGAAAAAAAAAGATCAATATGTTACGATTGGGAATAATGACAACTTACAATTGATAAAGATCAGAATCTTCAAATTCGTCTAGTGTACCTTGTTATTCATACAAACAAAAAATTACACCAACTTTTAATAAGTTACTTATAATAATAGAAAAATCTTGTTATAAATTTTAAAGCTAAATATGGAAACCTCTTAAATCATATTGCGAAAATAAAAATGCGAACATACGATGTTTTTCTTAAACATTCAGGTAATTTTAAATGCACAATGAAACTCTTTTTGAAATAAAAATGAAAATGTAAATTATGTTAAAAACACATTTCTGAGATAATACATCTCTTTGAAAGTTTTAAAAAATGTGAAATTAATAGTAAATATAAAGGCTTTGTCAATTTTCTTTCATTGAATAGATTTCACTTTTTAAATAATAAGAGATATACCATATGGCCAAAGATGACCCGCCACTTGTGGTTTTATACATTTGGTTAAATATCTTGAAGTATACTTGAGGAATTATCCTGAAACACCAGGTGTGTAATCATAATAGTACAGGTCATATATTACTATGAAGATTTTTTCTCGAAACTAAACAGGGGACCGTCAGCAAATTGAAAAAGAACGAACATATTTTGGAAGTATAAAATTAAATGTAGCAAAAGCGTTTATACTGTGCATTCTGATAAAGTGGCTTATAGTAATAAACCGTGTTCATTTTTACGTGGCTAGCATGTACACTCGTATAGAAATTAGGGTTTTTATAAAAACAGTCCCAAATCTTTCTAAGGTTTTTGCTTATAATTTACAGAGACATTATCTATTCTTCATATAAAAAAAATGTTCTTTTCAGAAAATAAGAAAAACAACATTATACATAATACCCTGTTATCAGAATTAAAAAATAATAAAAAATGTATGAAAAGTGAGCAGGTTTATCAAATATTTTTTTACTGCGCATGCGTGAACGCTATCACTATTTCATTTGCATATTGTGTTAAGTAAATGTATAGAGCAATTTTTATGAAAGTCTCAAAAACATCAGTGAGCAAAAAAAGCATTTGCACGCAGACGAATTTTTGCATATGTAAACATTGAAAGCAAATTTGATACTATTCTCTTAATTATTCATTTATTTAAATAAGAAGAAAATAAAAATAACTACCCATTTTCCTAAAACAGTAATATTACACATTTTAAAAAATAAATTAATATTATCTCATACCTAAAAAGTATTTGCACACGAAACATTGACTGTTAAAAAAGGCATTAAATGTGAACATTATGCAAATGTTTTGCATAGCAGTCCCGCAGTGCATTAGCCCCGCACTTTAAAGTCACGTAATATATTATAACTGGAGCAGGGATTATGGAGAGTTTTTGTTCTAATGGCGCCGAAAACGTGTGAAATGTCTGTTACTACCCATGAGAAGATTCTTAATTAATCTTACCCGTAACTTAATCCAAATTCTTTCTTAACAATTCTGGATTAAGTTACCGAGGAATAAGTAAAAAATTAAATCTAAGCTTTTCTAGTGTTTGTTATGGAATTAAGAAAAAAAAGAAACTGGTTCGACAATAAAAAAGCCGCGAACTGGGCGTCCAAGAAAGCTAAATGCCAGGCAAAGGAGTGCCATCATAAAAAAAAATCTTCAAAAAACCCTTTTCTAAGTGCTCGAGAATTGGCTGTTGATGTCGCTTCAACATCGGGAACAATAGTTACAGCACAATCAATTAGAAATATTTTTCACGATGCAAATATTCGAGGAAGAGCCCATCGAAAGAAACCATTTATTAGTGAAGCAAATAGGGTGAAAAGACTTGAATTTGAAAAAGCTTATGTCAGCAAACCACTAGAGTTTTTGAAAACTTATTTTTTATCGATGAAAGTAAGTTCAATATTTTTTGTTCAGATGGTAAGAAAACTCTATGGCGAAAGCCAAATACTTCTCTTCAAATTAAAAACTTTAAACCAACTGTAAAACATGGCGGTGGTCATGTAATGATTTGGAGTTGCATGTATTTTAACGGAGTTGGTGAAATGACCTTTATTGAAGGCAATATGAATGCTAAACAATATATTAACATATTGCGAGATCATTTATCTAATAGTGCCCTGAAATTAGGAATCCCTAATTCACATTATTTCCAACAGGATAACGATCCGAAACACACTGCATATATTACGAGGTTATGGTTGCTTTATAATGTAAAAGATTAATTGAAAACGCCACCAGAATCACCAGACCTCAATCCGATTGAAAATTTATGGCATATTTTGGAAGTGAAAATAAGATAAAAGAAAATTTCTAACAAATGAGAATTTAAGGAAGCTCTTAGGGAAGAATGGCTACAAATCAGCAGTGAAACATGTCAAAAATTAATAGAATCACCAACGCCCAGACGATTACAAGCTGTAATTGAAGCAAAGGGCATGCATACTAAATATTAGCTCTGTTTTTGACTTATAAGTAATTCCTCTAGTTCTATTTTTATTGCTAGTGTACAAATATTTTTTTGGAAGTACAAATGCTACATTTTTATGTTTTCATATTTTAAATATACCGTAATTTCGGGTGTATAAGCCGCGGATCAAACAATTCTTTTTGGACCCAGAAATCTTATTTAGTGATTGAAAACAAATATTTACGTCGATCTAAGAAGTTACATTTGTCTCTTAAAAAATTCTGGGTCGAAAAGGAATTGTTTTATCCGCGGCTTATACACCCGAAATTACGGTAATTATTAAGTCAGATATTAAGTATGTTTATTTGTTTTGTAAAAATGTTGGTATTTTTAATTCTTTGTTGCTTTTTATTTATTTCTACATATGCTACAACAAATTTACCTGGAGTGCAAATACTTTTTTTCTCACTGTAGCTTGGAATTCCTGAAAATTATCATCGATAGATTAAGCTCAAAATCTATTGTTCCCAAAATGATGCAGAAAAAATCAGAGGCTATATCCAAACAACATGCAATATTGTACTTTTTATATTTACACAAACTAATCGATACATAGATACAGTCCCCCATCTTTTTGCTTCATTTTGTAAACAACGGATTTGGAGTTTAATTTTAGAATTTTCAGAATTGAAACTGCTCTTGTAGACTTTCACAAAAGTTGCTCTATACATTTAGCAAACACATTATGCAAATTATATTTTGATTGCATTCACGCATGTGCAGTGAAAAATTATTTAAAAAACCTTTTTTAATACAATTTCTATTATTTTTTTAATTCTGATCACAAAATATTGTGTACAATGTTGTTTGACATATTTCCTAAAAAAAAATTTTTTATATTAAGAATTCTACAAATTATAAGCAAAAAACTTCGCAAAATTTGGGACCGTTTTTATAAAAACCTTTAATTCTTTACGCATGCATTATCTCTACGACTATGCATTTTATCCACATAAAAATGAACACATTTTATTACAATAAGCCACTTAATCATATCCTACAGTCTGAAGGCTTTTCCTTCATTAGTTTTGATAGGATTATCCAAAAGATACTCATTTTTATCAATTTGTTGGCGGTCCTCTATGGGGTTTTCAAAAAAAAAATCTTCACAAAAATATATAACCTGTTTTTTTTTTTTTTTTTTTTTTTTTTTTTTTTTTTTTTTTACATTTTTTGAGTTTTAGGGTAATTTATAATGTATTTTTCTAGATGTTTAACAAAACGTCTAAAATCGTAAGTGGCCGGTCACCTTTCGCCATATAGTGTATATGTTACACATGGTGTACGTGGGAAGAAGAAGGTGTGTAGGGGCTCGAATCGTGATTTTACGTATGCTTCGGTGGGGCGTGGCCAATAAAAGGTTGGGAACCACTGCATTTTACAAATATATCATTGAAAACTGTTATCTAGACTTTAAAATTCGATGGTACATAAAGTACGCGTTCACTGTTATTATATAAATCCAAACCGTCCTTGTCTTTCAGTGTTACTATTAGGGCTAATACAGACAATATTTTGTTTTTCGAAAATCATTATCTGCAAAGTTTTTATACTTCTGATACAATGGTACCCTTCAGCGATTCTCAGCATCTTTATGGTAGGCCGAAAATGCGTGTAAAGGAAAAAATTCACTTTTCTGAAAAACTATGTGGTCTAGGGCCATCGCTATAGTTTTCCTGTAAGGTTTAAATTAATGGCTACTATCCCTATTTTCTTCATTATTTTAGTTTCCGTGGATTGATAAATACTTGGGAGTGGAACATATTTTGATATTAAATTTCCGATGATATATCTGAATATATAGTACCTAAAATTAAATGAATTGTATTTTGAATTAAGCGTTATGAAAACTTAAATAGGATATTTCCCACGATATACAAAGAAAGCATTTTTTTCACTCAACTTAGTTAGCCCCTCTACAGTTTTATATATTTATATTTGTGAATGTTTAATAATGTGCAAATATGAAAGTCAATAGTGTTTATTATTTCTCCCATTTTAACTTTTCTTTTTCCATGGTTTACGAGTAAAATGGCTGTGACAGACAGCCAGACAGACACAGGAGTGGTTTGATAATGGTTCCGCTTTTTACTTTTTTAGTACGGATTCCTAAAAAGACCTCATTTGGTGGGGGGGAAATCTTCTTTCACCCTGACAATGTTCCGGCACATCGGTGTTATCGCAATGAGCAAAAATCTACGAATCAAGGTTGAAATTCCTTGAATATGCACCTTATTCGCCAGATTTCACATCCAGTGATTACCACCTATTCCATAACTTTAAAAAATTCCTTGGTGGAGGAGCGATGGGGATAATTGATGTTGTAAACAACTGTTTTGAAGAGAATCTCATTATTGAGATGGATTTTTAAATTAGAACACAGATATGATAAATTTAATAGCCTTTCTTAAGATTATGTTGATAAATAAATTAAAAAAATGAAAAAAAATGCTTTTTTTTAAACCGGGACTTTTCAGTTTACCCTAGTATTTCTATTTCACGAAATTAACGAGCAAATTTTGCTATGATTTAATATAAAATGAAAATTTTCATTTTAACACTTTCGAGCCCCATTTTGTTTTGCAATTTTTAGAAAAATAACAGTTTTAACTTTAATAACATTGACATTAGCTATCCAAATAGATTATTTAGATTTTATGAATATTTTATTGTCTGAAACATAACGAATGTTGTTGTTTTGCATAAAATACAATTTATTTTCCTATAACAATAGGCTGAGGAAGAGTTTTTGGAGATGTTTAGAAATTATTATATTACAACAAAATTTCTCTGATATTACAACTTTCTAACACTTTAGCGCTTTATTATACATAATTCTTTCAAGAGATTAATCTTTATTTTAAATTTAAAGAGTGAAATATATGTTTAGAATAAAAGCAGCACAAATGGTGCAAAGAGAATTAAGCAAACGTGTATTATTATTAATATTATTAAATGCCTAAACGTTAAAAAAGTCATGAAGCAAACACATAGGCACACACTAACATTACTACATGAAAACAGTAGCATAAGTCTTTGTTAAAACAAAATAATACTCATTTTCCAGACAAATTAAGACGTAACCTTTTAAGGCATCTCAAGAGTCTTACTTTTAATCTGACGGTGTAATTTAGCAATAAGTTACATTTAATCTTTCTTTTCTGAGTTCCTATAAACTTTAAACGCATAATTTTTTTTAATAAAGACAACTTAATGTCTCTTCTATTTAAAATAATTTTTTAAAATATTCTATATTGAAATTTTACTTTATTTCTTTTATGTTTAATTTTGATTTAAAAAAATTGTTTTTTGATTTGCATCTACTGCGCGCAAGATTGTAGCAAAACTATTGATTCAAGAGCACCAAAAAATATTGATAATGATGTAAAGCTAATGTATCTTAAACGTATACTTTCAAGACTTTATATATTTCATTTCTAAGCAACTCATTTATTTATTTATTTTAAATTGGCAATTTTTTAGATAAAAATATTTTTTTTAATTTTAAATTTTAAATAAATAAATAAATAAATTGCTTACAAAGGAAGTATACGTTCAAGATACATTAGTTTTACAACATTATCAATATTTTTGTGGACCTTTGAACCAGAAGTTTTGCTACAGTCTTGCGTGCAGTGAATACAAGTCAAAAAACAATTTTAAATTTTTGATCAATATTAAACATAAAAGAAATAAAGTAAAATTTCAATGTTGAAAATTAAAAAAAAATAATTTAAATAAAAGAGATATTAAGTTGTCTGTAATGCAAATTTTATGAATTTATCTTTTATAGGAACTGAGAAAAAAAATTAAATGTGACATGTTGCTAAATCGCACCGCTAGTTGAAAAGCAAGACTCCCGGGACCCCTAAATAGTGCACCAGACACAAAAGGGTTAATTTTAATAAATTCTCGGCCTAAGAACAAAGTTTGCATGCCAAAACTTACAATACAGTTAAACGCATTTCTGTTGGCGGAGGGAGGATGATGGTGTTGTCAATAAAAGAAAGTTTTCATCGATCGAAAATACAAAAACAATAAAAATGCATTCAAGCTTTCGGTAATTAGTCAAATCATATTTTATTTAAGGGAAGACAAAACAGGGTCCGGTTTGAAATATGCGAGCTTTAAGGCTCTGCTGCAATGAAACTCCCCGATCGCGAAATCCCATTTTAACCTATAGGAAAACTTTGAAGTGCAATGGCTCATTACCTGATATAGTTATTAGAATACCGTTTTCACACTCAGAAAGTAGATGGCAATGATATGCGTTTTTTTTTTTAATTGTTCCTGTAAATTTTAAGTTTATAAAAAATCCATGTAAACTTTGAAATTTCTATTTGATTAAATTTTATCATCTTCTTAAAAGTACTTAAAATTTACGTAGACAATTTTGAAAAATGCACATCATCGGCATCTCACGTCTACTTTATGTTGGCAAAAACTGTATTTTAATAAATAAATTAAGTAATGAATCATCGGGCTTCAAAGTTTTCCCATAGATTAACATGAAATTTCGCAAACAGGGAGTTTCATTGCAGCGGCCCTTTAAAACCCACTTTCTCGGAAACTACCTGACTTATTTGGATGAAATTTGAACCCATATTCACTGGATTATGCTCAAAACTTTTGGCAGCCTTTTTTTCGACTAAAGCATTTTATTTAGAAGCAATTGAAAATTTTCAGAAATTTTCCCTTTTCGAAAATAATTTTTTTAACCCGTTATCTACGGAATTATTTATTGAGAAATTGCTTCACCCAAATAATTATCTTCTTTTATATCTGAAAATATACTGGAATATTTAAATAATAATAATGTGAAATTTTATATGTTTTATTTTCATTAAAATGGATTATAAATCGGAAATTATAACTTTAAAAAATTATAAAAATAATCAGATTTATTAACAAAAAATACTCTTATGGAAATAGTGGAATTCTTATAAAAGGAATGTATTTAAATTTATTACGATCCTTTTCGGTATGTAGAACAGTTTTTGCAATCGAAAAGATTTCATATTTATTATCTTCATATTTCGTTGTTAAAAAAGAAAAACGATGCCTATGCAAATGATTAAGAGAATTACCACTTTTTGTAACTATTTAGCTTCAATTGTTTCTCTACAATTTCCAAATTTGATCGAGCAGAGTATTTTGTGTGGGAAAAAAATTATTAATTGACGGAATAAATGAATTTTAAATTAAATTTTCTTCAATAGTACTTAAAAGTACCGCCAGTGCATAAAGAGTTAAACTAATTATTACTTTTTAATTGCTTGTCACATATGATTCCATATTTATGCTCTACAGCCAAAGAAAATTTTACTGTACTTCAGGAATGAATGGGTTTTTTAGCTGAAAAGTACAATTTTTTCGGAGAGCTAAAAAACTTAGACGCTTCTGACCTGTGTGAAGTACTTGAATAGTTTTAACAAACACATGAATTAAAGTACATATAAACGCTTGGATAAAATGTATCTACTTATCCCTTTAAGACCCGTGAGGGAAATTTACGGAACGAAAGAAATGTGAATTTTAAGCAAGGTAAAAAAAAATTTATGTGTTCAACCAGTCATTCTAGACTATCTTTTATTATATTTTGTATTTCTAAATGTTTCAGCCCTTTAGTATTGAATAAATTCCTAGAAAGTAATCAATTTTGATAAAATCGAACCCGCACGATCATACGTATTGGGTCTTAAAGGGATATAATAAATGCGTATAAAATGTTGGAGTAAAATTAATATGAGTGGGCGTGGCGTCCTAGTCGTGTCATCCCTTAAAAGATAGCTTGGATGTGCTGTATAATATCAAAGGGTTGAAAATTAAAAGCTAAATATTTTTAATTTTAGGTCGATGTCTGTATAAGAAAGTATATTAAAAATGCGTGTTTCACTGAAGCCATGCTTTTCATTTAGCTTAGAAATTTGAAAGTAAATATTCGGTAACTTTCCCCGACTGTCACAGAAATTATCGTATAGCTAGTGGTACAAGACAAGGTGATTGAAAGTAGAATAAAGCACGCGTTATCTTACAAGATACTGTTTCTGTACCAATATTTATGTGCATAATTATTTTTAATAATATTTAACTGCTATTAGCGGTCTCAAAAAACGCTGTTTTTGTAAATTTTCACAGTTTATTTTATAGCTTTAATTAAAACTAGACTCACTTGATTTTGTTTCTTTCTCAACTTTGGTACAATCGGTTAAAATTTTTGAATAAATGAATTTTGATTATAAAAATTCTGTACATAATGTTTAGAAGAGAAACCGTATCCTATGAGTTAAATTAGCTATTTATTTACTTTTCGATAAAGCGGTCTCAGAGACCGCTCATAGTAGCTATGCAAAAATTTCCTTCACAATAACTATACACATTAAGTGGCGTAGCCAGAGGGGGGGGGGGGTCAGATATACTTGACAACACTAATTTTAAAAGTTCCTTCGTATTCTTTAAACTTAGAATTTTCAGCTATTAATCAAGAAGATAAAACGTTACAGTTTTAGCGATGTGAATTGCATCTGAACTCCTCCTAAGGCTACACCATTTTAAACATTCAACTATTTAAAAATCTGTTGCGGTTGAAAAGGGGGTCTAAACGGAACAAATTTACTAGTGTGTATAATTAAACTGATACTTTTAAATTAAATTACGAACGCTGAAAAAACATCACTCTGCTGGACCACTGAAATCAATTAAGTGTTAAAAATTGTTCTTTGCAATATGCTCATATATTAAAAATTGCTCATATATTTCCCCCACTTTAGATGTATGTTCCCTTAACCATTTAACTTATTTGCCCGTACGTCGTACGAGCAAGAAGAGTTTGTTTGATCCATTATTTAAAGCTTTTTGATACCACTTTTTTTTTCATTACAATTTCATACTATTTAAGGGCAGAAATGTTAAGACTAAATATTACGAATATTATAACTAAAAAAGTGGTGTTTACCCCATATTTTCAAATCATTGTATGTAAAATAATGAATCAGTTAAGTGATTAAGATGGTCACAAAAAATCGATGTCCGAATTTCGTTGCTGTGTTTTAATTTTATTCGATTGAACTCAAACTTAAAAAATGTCATTTTTACACCAATTGTCACGTTTTTAGAGATTCACGTCAAAGATATACGACGAAGAACAATTTTCTCTCTTTGTCGACCACACTAATATACCATTTCTCCAGCTCTTGAAGGAGGAGTGGAGCAAAATTTTTACAATTTTCAAGTGTTGTTTTCAATTAACGCTAATCTTTTTAGTTTCAGATAACTTTAGAGATTAATGTGCCCAACTGTATACAAAATTGAGATGACTGTACTGAGTAAGAAATATTGTATGAAAACTTTCCTATTCCTGTCTCCACTTCCCTAATAATGTTTTATTGAAGTATTGAAACAGGGTTCATATTGGTCCCGTTATTTTCCAGGTAGAAATAAGTATATTTTTATAAAAAATTATACCCACTTAAAACTCGCGAAATATTGATTTATATACAAAGATATTTTCTATAAGAAAATACTGATGGCAAAGAATTTCATGGTCTGGAAATTCCAGGAGCCGTAAAAACACTGTCAAATTATTATTTTAAAGACTTTTAAATTTTAATCAGAACTCAAATTTTTGAAAGTCATACAAAAATATCGCTTATGTCGATTTACTTTAAAATAATTCTACGATTCATTTTAAAGTTGTTTTCGATGAAACCAACGTTCTAGAAAATCTGTAACTTAAAAACCAACAAAATCGCTCTGATACTTCATTCCATTTTTTGACGAAAATAACTGTCGACGAAGCGTTGTTTTTGAAAAACTCCGTGATCAGACGCGATCCAGTTTATTTACGTATTTAATAAAATACTGTTTTTGATCATTTTCTATTTTTTTTTAGAGGTCAGATTTTTATCTGTTAGTCGGAATTCAAATAACTTAATTATTTTAAAGGTTCTTTATCCCCATCTACGTATACAAAGTTTTATTAAAATCCTGTTAACAAGTGGTACGTGCTCTAGAGTGTGATCTTAATGAGTTAGGTTAACGACCTACATTATTAGAGTAGAGATCTGCCATTATTTTTATGGCCTTATTATTTTATATTATTATCATATATTAGTTATTTCATTGCCATACCTTTATTATCACACTAAATAAGCCTTTACAACACAACTTTCCAACTGCATGAAATATTTTTTTAATAAAAAATGTCGCATGTTTTATTTTAGAAATGAACAAAAATCCGACTTTCAGTTATTCAATCATTAAAAGTACGATATAAATAAATTTAATACATTTTTTACTCAATAAATCATACGAATTCGAAACAATTAGGAGCAGAAAATTCCAGTAGTGTTGCTGTTTTGTGTTTTCCAAAAATACTTGAATACGTTAACCAGAAACTTAGTCGAAATTACAAACCCTTTGGAGATTTTATTTTGTAAAATCAAATAATGGGATTTTACCCATTTTTTAAACACAAAACTTTAAAAAAATCTTTTCACATTTTTCTTGAAAATTTTGTAAAACATGCTTCAAAGACTGTTTTTATTTAAAATGTTGTAAAACCCTAACAGTAAAATTATTCTTAGGTTCTGGTACTTAAAAAAACGGACCAGTTGTATCCCTGCTATAAGTACATAAAAAATTAAGAAATTTTGAAAGAATTTTAATTTCACATCTGAGTGTCTTGCGTAAGTGAGTAGTTATTAATTACTTCTATTTCATTTAAACGAATGTAAATTCTTTCATTTGTATTTGTACATTTTTATAATGCGCACATCTTATTACATTTTGTAATTATACGGTTTTTCATGTATGTTTTTGAGTTGAGATCCTAATCTTATATAATTATATTTATATATATTTGCTCAATCGAAATTTGAAATTTTAGAGTAAAATATTTCTGACTCAAGTTACTACGCGTGCCTTTATCATTTTCTGCTTAATATATCATAATTATTGGTATATTAAACGGATATATATATATTTATTACATCAAGATTTAAAAGCAACAAAATAAAATGCAAATCTGTCACTGGCAACTATATTTTTTATTTGCTTCCTACCATTTTCTATAGGGAAGACCAGAGAGGATTCACGTCAGGGGAGGACTGACTTATCCTTCAATTTTCATATGTAAAAGAATTTCAGATTTTTACTAGTAGATGGCAACCAAAACTACTAGAAGGCTAGATAATTGTTTAACCCTTTGCGGCGCAGGGAAATTCATTGCATAAGAGTTTAAATTAATGACTGACACCGGAATTTGAAAACAACTTTATTTGTAAATAAGAAAACGCTATATTTCACGCATTCAATAAACCGTAATTTTTTTAAACAAAATTCCGGTGCCAATGTGACGTTTCGGAATTAAAATTAAGTGGTATATCTATGAAACCACCGCGCCGCAAAGGATTAACCACCTGATCGCTAAGCAAAGGGGCAAAATTGTAATGTTGTTTTCACTGTAAATTATTTTAAATGTTAATAAAACAGGAATTTTCAAACATAATATAATTTTTTTTTGCTACGTATATCTTTATAAGTCTTGAAAATATCAAACATAGCTTAATTTCTTAAAACTCGTTTATATTTGTAGTATTATATTCATGTCTCGTTTATATTCATTTAAATAAAGCAAAAGTTAAGTAACACTGGAATATGGATCTTTCACTCCCGGCATGAAGTTCGCATGTTGAAAATTAGACTTAACACAACTATGTGCCATTCTTCACTATATGGTTGCATGGGGAAGATTGACCCAATCAATGTGAGGAAGATAGATATATAATGAAGGATTAATGGTTATATTTGTAAAGGAATGTAAATTTATTCTTTAAAGCTACATTAAAATAGAGTAATAAAAAAGAAATTAATTAACATTAATTAAAAGAAGGATGTAAAAAATTGCTATAGAATCTGCTGCAAGAAAGAATTTAATAAAAAAGAATGGTAAATTGATGGAAATATTTATTTCATTTTAATATTACCTGGAGTTGGTAAACAGAAAGAATGCAAAAGTCTAGAAAGGAATAGAAAAGATGATAGCAGCAGACGTGAAAATCATTAATGATAAGTTAAGTGTTCAAGCAAAATCAACAAAACATAGTTTTACTAAAAAAAAAAAAAAAAAAAAAAAAAAAAAAATTTTAAAGGGTGCGAACACTAATTTCGTAAACTATGTGACTTAAGTGTTGCCAGATCAAGTGTCAAAAAACGGGACAACGACTTCTAAATCTAAAGATGTAAAAATACATTAACACCTTCGGGACGAGTGCCTTTTACGGTATTTTTAACCCCTTCACGACGGGAGCCTTTTACGCAAATTTTAATGTTTAGTCACCAGTCTTAAAAAACTGAAATTTGTTCCTTCTTAAATCGAGAAAATGCTCTGATTGAATAAGGCAAATTTTACAGTATAATTTTACCGGTGGGAATAAACGAGGATTCTTAAGCCTTTTTGCGGCACGTATACGTGTCGCTCGTCCCCAAGGGGTTAATCTTGTGTCACCGGTTTTTATACAGAAATATTTGTCTAATTGAATCGGGAAAAATCGTGGATTAAATAAGGCAATATTTACAATAAATATTTACTGGTGAGAATTATCAAGGATTCTGAGCTCCCTATCTGGCGCGTATACCGCTCGCACGCTCCTAAGAGGTTAACCCTTTGCGGCTCGGTGGTTTCATAGATATACCACTTAATTTTAATTCCGAAATGCCACATTGGCACCGGAATTTTGTTTAAAAAAATCACGGTTTATTGAATGTGTGAAATATAGCGTTTTCTTATTTACAAATAAATTTGTTTGCAAATTCCGGTGTCAGTCATTAATTTGAACACTTAAGCAATGAATTTGCCCTGCACCGCAAAGTGTTAAGCCATATGAAAACAATCTATCTATTAGGTGTAGTAAGAAGTTTTAAAGCATTTTTCAGGGAAATGAATATGCAATTAAGTGCTGAGAATAACATCTTTATTCATCAAAATAGTCTCCATCATTATCTAACACCTTTTGCCATCGGTCGGGGCAATTGACGGATGCCGGCAGTGTAGAATAATTCGTCTTTTGACGCGATGAAGTCATCAACCCAATTTCGCACGTCGTCCACTGTACAACTGTAACAAAACGTCCACTGTAAACAAATGATAGTCCGAAGGGGCTACGTCCGGACTATACGCCGGGTGTTCCAAAACTTCCCAGCCAAGAGTTACTAACGTGTCCTTGACTGGTTTTGCAACATGATGCCTGGCATTGTCATGGAGCAATTTCACGGGTCGCAAACCTTTTCCAGTAAATGGACGTTTTTGACCGATTTCCAGGTTCAGTTGTAGCAATTGTTGCTTGTAGCGTTCAGCTGTTACACTTATACCAGGTTCCAACAGTTCGTAATAGAGCACACCCTTCATATTCCACCAGAAGCAGAGGAGAACTTTTTTGCAGTGAATGGATCGTTTCGGCGTTGATGTTGCTGCTTCGCTAGGATTCAACCAATATTTTTTGCGTTTCGGATTGTCATAACATATCCATTTTCCATCTCCCGTCACAATTTTCCGCAAGAAAAGTTTTCTCTGTTGCCTGTTTAGCAGATTCATGCACTTGAAGACACGCTCATCCTTGTTTTTCTGGCTCAATGCATGTGGCACCACTCTTCCTACCTTCTGAATCTTTCCCTTGCCTGTAAACGATTACAAATCGTTTTTTGGGATACCCCTAATTGTTCGGCAAGTTCTTTTTGCTTCTGAGATGCATCTTCATCAAGTAGAGATTGCAAATCCTCATGACTAGCCTTCAGTGGAGCGCCGCTACGTTCTCGATCGCTAATATCAAAATCACCGTATTTAAAACACCGAAACCAAAATTCGCATGTGCTTTTCGATACGATTTCCTCTCCAAGAACAGAAGAGATTGATTGATATGCTTTTGAAGGACCTTTTCCTTGCTGAAATTCATAACGAATGCAGTGACGAATAAATGATTTATCATATGACATCTTTGACCTTCAAAATTTACATTTTACTTTCACTTTTTTCCCAGCTTTTGCGTCGATTTGAAAACGCTGAAATAGTTCTTATCACGTGACACAAATGCGGTCTGCTGATTGTTGCGTTATTTCGCGTTAAACTCCAGACAAAATACGCTTTAAAACTTCTTACTACACCTAATATATCAGAATACCGTCTTAAATGTTAAAATTTCATGCACACTGCTGTATAATCATACCAGAGGAGACGAAAGCCTTTCTAAACGGAATTTTTCTCCTATACCCTGCCACTCCTTCTTAGCAGCTTTGTTTTAGCACCATATTTTCACAAATAATTTTTTATAATAACAAAACCATGTAGAATAAAATAATTCCACTTTTTGTTTAACTGATTTTATAAAATAAAGTAGACTGTGTCAAACCTCATATATGAAACAAATTAGTTTTGAACTAAAAATCCAGTATTAGTAAATTTCTCCTTAATAAAATATATATTTATTTAATAAATTACCAAATATAAAAAGCGTTAAGACGCCACACTATTGGCTGAAAAAGACCCGGTTGATAAAGTCTATGGTAGCGTTCTTTTCAAATATCTCGCTCAAATTTTAATATTTTGGCATGATTTTTTTTTTCATAGGATACACACTTCAAGAAACATAGTATTGTTTCAATCCTCAACATACAAAACGATTCTACGAACTTCTTTTTTAAGAATCGGCCTGTATCAAAGACTACATTACACTCTGTCCATATGAACTAAACCAACTTTCTGACAATAAACCTCTCTTAGTTATATGCTACAATATTAAATAATTTCAATTACAATTCATTCTATGCACCACTTAATCACAACTTATACAAACTACACGTGCACACTGAGTTCATTCATCTACATCTAAAAAGTTACCTTTCAAATTAACTAATGCACAAATTTAAAAATATTTAAATATTTCATAATTTTTTTTACAGTAATCATAGCTGAATGTCTCTTCGAAAATTCATCTTTGGAATTGAGAACGCTTATATTAATATATTTTTTATCAATTTACCACCAAGTTCATTAGAACATTTTTTATCAACTTCACAGTGTTTAGAATAGAGGTCTGTACGGGGCAATATTTCCATTCCCGAGCACGGCCGATAAATAAAAAAAAAATTCGGCCTAGCCCGGCCCGTTATTAAAGTTAGAATTTCGCCTGAGCTCAGCCCGGCCCGTAGAGAAAAATTTAGCGGCCCGATATAATAGCTACAAACAAGGCTCGAAAGAAAAGTAAAATTTCGGCACGAACCTGGCCCGGTCCGAGTGAATTTCTACAGAACATTGATCCCTAACTCTTACGGAAGAGTTCCGGCCAAAAAACTTATCTTAGTCTTTGTTTTTATATTTATAATCTTCATTTATGCAGAAGTGCCGTAGGCTGCGATATTTATGCTTTTAACGACCTTTATTTGTTATATGTAAATGTTTCAGTTATCATTAGTAATGTCTCCCCAGTGGCGTGATCAGTAGCGGCAGCTACTGCTACATAGAGGGGTCCGGGCTCGAATCCAGGGTAAGACATCGATGGTGTGTTTGTCCCTTTGTAGTGTATTAAATATGTAAGGGATAATATGTAATGGTTATGTATTGTCATTATCTCTGTGTAATGGATCATTCGAGGCGAAAGCCATAGCTGCTACAGGCATCTAAGCACAACCACATCAAACCAAACATCATTAGTATTATTAATCCATTTTCCATGTAATGGAGACATAAAAATCTAAAATATGGTATATGGTAAAAGCAAAATCTTCTAAAGACGGATTTGCATTGAAAGAAAAAAGTACGTTCCCTTCTTAGCATGTGTAAATATTTAAATTTTTTTTCTCGAGTATTATTGTCATTTTGCATGGATGAACAGTTTAAAAGAATTTTGAAAGAAATTTCTACTTTTCAGTGTAAAAGAAAATTCCATCATAGGCAGGTTCTTTTTTATGCGTTTAACTCTATCTTAATAAGCATAGAAATCTATTATTCTTTAAAAAGAATAAATTCTAATGTTTAATTTCAGAATAATGGCAAGTTAAAAGTATATGCCTTTTTTTGCAAAAGTTATTGGACCAAGCCAAATTTTACTGATTTTTAAACAGATTTGGCCACGTCGAGAAAATGATTTTCACGCGGGATGATTCAATCGAAATTGATTGTTTTGCTCCGTGAAGACTAAAAAGAATGAAATCAGTCCCGGCTTCCTATGAAAAAAATAAGTTAGGCCCGGTCCGGCTCGATACTCCAGGAAAAAAGTAAGGGCCGAGCCAGGCCCAAGAAGATTAGTGACTAAGCCCAGCCCGAGTCTTCATAAAAAAGTAAGGCCCGAGCCCAGCCCGAATGTCATTAATGGAAATCGGCCCAAACCCGGCCCGTGATATTTCTAGTTCACAATATTAACACTAATAAAAAAACTAAGAACTTAAAGAAATCCCATCTAATCATTACATTTACCAAGCCTGATTTTGTTAAAATAAATCTTAATCATCTATTTAACAATTTAAAATGCGGTTAAAACACGTACTTGTTTTTTCGTAATTTCCTTCAATGTGACGTCATGAAACTTGAATGGAAGGAGAAATGATTATCTTTCGGACAAACGGTGAATCCAAATGTGCATAGTAGCTGAAGGTGAGAAGTTTGAAAGTCTCAAATAAAGGTATAGTGTTATAACTAGTAGTTTACTCTTTCTAAGATCGTTTTGTCACTGTATAGTATTCTAAATCACGAAAAAACAAATGCGCGTTTCGACCGTTTTATTCTTTATATTAATGTCCACAATGTGTCATTTCGTACTAAATTGATGATGCTCTCCATCTTTGTAAATCCTTTCTCCCCACTTCTTTGCGTTTTCGAAATAGTTGGAATAAGAAAGCTAACTCTCCAGCTTTACACCAAGTGGCGCCGTAGGATGTTTCATTCAATAGCACATGGATATTTTATTACAGCAAAACCCCACTTTTATGACTATAGCTCTTGCCGTTCAGAAATTATTCGTGTGACAACGAACTTCAGCGAGCGCACTCTATAATGATATATTTTACGATTTAACTAGTAAATCCGCAGATCAGAAACCTCAGTGTCAGCTCTCAAAGTCACTGTCTTTTTATTTCATCACACTTTACATAATATTCAACATCCTACAATCCGCATTTCATTTATTTTCTAATTTATTTAGCAACATATGAAATTCTAAAGGAGCCGAAAATTAGAAGCGTTAAATTACACGTAGACCTCCTCCCTCAATCCCCGTAGTCTTATTAATTTAAAATTAGAAATTTTGTATTTAATGTGTGAATTGTTATGGTATATCTTGAATTTCATTTTACATTGGAATTTTATTAGGGTAAGCAACATTTTGGACATGGATTTTATGTTATCTTGATATACAAATAGAAATATTTATACAAAATATCTAATATTTGTTTCGGTATAATACTAAAATAAACCCAAACGCAAATACATTGAATTTGTAAATTTAAAATTTTTATAATTTGAATTATGAAACATGAAATAAATATTCAAAAGAAAGATGAATCGCAACCTACAATTCTTTTATATATTTATATTTATCATGTTCTGCATTATGCGAATTTTACAATTTCAATTTTTCTTCCAAATAGTTTTTGAATTATGAGTAAAAAAGTCAAAATGGTAGTTTTAGGAGCCGTGTAAGATGTTCAGAAAAGCATACAGTATGTCTCACCGAAGTAAAGCCACAGTTATTTTGTACCGTAATTGGACACGAAACGAACCCATGAGTACTTAACAAATATATTAAGAAAGTCTATATAGAAATGCATATTTACAATGAGTAACTCACTCCCACTTGGTCAAAAAAAAAAAATGAATAGATAAAAAATGAGGGAAAAAAGTGTCCCACCAAAATAGAGCCACTACTGTTAACCCGGGAGGACGCGCGCTTTTCAAGGCATGAATGATTTTAACTTTGCCACCAATAAAATCTAATGATAACAGTCACTTTATTAAGACGGAGACAATTCTTACAAATTTTGCGGTAAAATAAATTGACGATCACTTTTAAAAAATTAGTGGTTACAATTGTAAAAACCACACGCACTCAGGGTCTTTTAGGCCCTGCGCGCGTCCTCGCGGGTTAATAGCCAATTTATCCGCCATTATTATATATGATGTGGCATACCATTTACTAATTAATGGAAAAGAGTAGAATCATATTATCACAGGCTTCAATGATGACACTGTCTGACACTGGCATTTAAAGCTCTACTGAGAACACCCCACATATTTTCTTGGAGGTTGAGATAAAAGTACAGGGCAGGCCATTCAAGGACACGTCTTCAGTTAACTAAAAACCATTCCTAAGAGGATTTTACAAAAGTTATTGTTGTGTTTTCCTACTATAAAATCCAACTTAGGCCACCAATTCTCCCTACAATTAGCAATAAATGGGATTCTAGCAGTTCTCGGTGATCGGTAGACTACATGCGGTCTGAGGAAAAAACAGATTAAGTTTACTCCCATAACCGAAGCCTCCCATCACTATTGATAAGCCTCCACCGTGCTGCCTTTTGGAGACAATTTCTTCTTTTCCTTATGTCATGCCAAAAGAAAGCAAGTCTGTCTGAGCAATCCAAACTATTTTTTTTTCATCTGACAATGTAACAAGATGCCACTGGTCCTTCCATGTTTGATGATATTCGGTCTCACCAACTCTGCTTTGCTTGATGATAGCTTTTAACATGGGCCGATATGTGGAGACTTACTAATGGTGCTTAGAGGCTTTGACTATGTTGATGAACTTAACCTGGCTTTTCACTCTGAAAGCATGTAAGCTACCGATTACCAGGAAATGCGAGAAATCCTTTACTGCCATTAGCAGAAAGAATTGGTGGCCTAAGTTAGAATTTCCAGCAGAACAACACCCCCATAACTTTAAAAAAATTCTCCTAAGAACAGTGTTTGGATAATTGGGTATTTCATGGAATGGCCTACTCTGTACTCTAATCTCAACCCTCAAGAAAACATGTCGTGTCTCCTCAGTAGACCTGTACATTCCAATGGCAGGCAGTTTAAGTCTATGCCATAAATGAAAGCAGCCATCATTGAAGCCTGGTATAATATTCATCCGATTGTCTTCCAGAGATTGGTAAAGCCACATCGTATATTCCATGCCATATATAAACATGGAAGATAAATTGGCTATTAATAGCAGTGACTTTATTTCGTTGGGACACTCCCCCCCCCTCTTTTTTATGCATTCATTTTTTTCCAGACCAAGCCGGGTAGGGAGTGAGTTACTCGCTTTAAACATGTATCTGTATATAAGTTTTCTTATTATATTTGTTTCGTTCTCGTTGGTTTATTTCCGGTCCAGTTATGTTAAAAAATCACGATGGCTTTCTTTCGGTAGGACACACTATGAAAAAATTATAATTTACTGATTTTATTGACACATTTTGACTAGCAACAGTCGAAATATATTAAACGAGTGAAACGCTCAAATCGATAAGAAGTAATACATTAATAAAAGCGACTTAGTCATTCTGTTGCCTAAGAGACATATGTGCACAAGTGAACCACCATTTCTGTTATCAAGTAACGAACTTCGATTTGGATGCAGCACCTAAAATATGCTCATTTTAAAATAATTAATTTCTCAAAAACTAATCATATGAATTTCATGAAATTTTGTATTTAGGGCAATTGAAGGGTGTAGAATATAATTATCGTGTCAAAATTGGGTATTGCTATTGAAAAAAAAAACAAATGTCGAGTTCGTTTTGGTATTTTTGATGGCCTTCTAAGCAAATTTTATATGAGTCATTTAAAAGTAAATTTTATTTCCAGTCGTTTGGTACCAATAGTTTTCTTCTACAATAATTTGTTTTAGAGCTAGTAGGAGGTGTTTATTTATTTATTTATTTTTTTTTTTCGTACGACTCTATCGTTCAAGACATTTTTGTTTTTTTAACTATTTTCAGTTTTTCTTGGAAGGCAAAAATTTTGAATGAAGTACCTATATATATTACAAGTTACCCACTGGGACTATGTTCTTTAAAATTCTCTGAATATAAAAGAATATCTTGGCATTTAGGATAGTTTTCCGCTATCCTAAATGAAGACTATATTTTTGCACATACTCTAGTTTTACAACAAATATTTAAGATAAGTTATAACACGGAGTAGTATTTTAGAAACACTTAACGTTAAATTGAAGAAGGAATTATTAAGTATTTACATTTCCCTCCCTCCAAAATATAATAGGGGGGAAATGCATATTAGACATATGGGCACAATGGAACACCACTTCAAACTGTGTTTATTATACAATGTTAAAATTTCATATTTGTAATATAAATGACAGTATAATAGGTTTTTTTTCAGCTGTATTAAATTAAACAATCAAAGTGCAGTCAAAGTTTGTTGTTTTTATAAAACTATGAACGTTCTAAAGAAGTAAAATATTTGCTACTTTAGACTTTTAGATTTTGACTAATAATGTTTAGAAATATAGAAACGTGTTTATATATAAAACAATGCACATTTTGCAGCTTTAAGCCAAATAAAACATTTTGGCACATTCTATTATTTCATGTTTTTATGGGGTACGCTGGAAAAAAAAAAAAAAAAAAAAAAAAAAAACAGTGTAAAATATTGTTATATTGTTTCATAAAGAAATTTTCAGTCAATAGTTACAACAACGTTTCATTGTTTCATTTAACATTACAATTGCAGTTGGAACATCTGTTTATATTTTGTTGTGAAATATTTTTAAAAAATCATTTTTGTGTTCTGAGCAATTACATTATCATGAAAAATATGGGTACAAATTCATATTACAATTAGATTTTTTTAAGATTATTTATTTTCCTCATTTATGTTTTATTTTTTAAGAAAATATCGTTCATATGATTTAAACTATAACAAGCATGTTTAACTGCGTATTTTTTTTTCGTTATTTGTTGTAGCTTAAGTTATCAGGATGTTCTAGAAAATATTCTTAAAATATTTTATTTTACATATTCTTAAATACAATGTAAATAATTTTTATTTAAAATTAAATATCTAATTAAAAATTTGTTAGAACTCTAATGCTATATACTAATATTTATAATGTCATTCTGAACACACACACAAAATAGAAATAAATAAAAAAAATTTCTGCATTAAAAATCAATAAATTGTTTTTCTACGCAATGAAAAATATGGCTAAAGATTGCTAATAATGTACCTTGCGCTTTAAATATGTATTAAATTTATAGTGCATATGACATAAGCTTTCACTGTGCCTTATGTGAAGCCTCATTGTACCCCAGACATGGAGCATAATGGGTCACATTTTTAAGCTTTAAAAATATTTTTTTTTTCTTTAGAAAACTATTAAAAGTTATGATTTGAGAAAATTTGTAAATAAAAGTAAATAACTAAGATATATTCATGCATTTTTTCATCTAAAATTTTGTAAATTAAAATAATTCAATCTCATAAAATACATCTGTAAATTTCAGAAGAGAAAAGAAAATGTTCAAAAGCGGTCCATTGTGCCCCGTCTCTCTAAGTTATGTTTTCGGGGTCTATTTTCGCCTTTATTACCTTTTTTTCTTTAGAAAACTATTAAAGGTTATGATTTGAGGAAATTTGTAAATAAAAGTAAATGACTTAGATATATTCATACTTTTTTCATCTAAAATTTTGTAAATTAAAATAATTCAATCTCATAAAATACATATGTAAATTTCAGAAGAGAAAAGAAAATGTTCAAAAGCGGTCTATTGTGCCCCATCTCCCTAAGTTATGTTTTCGGAGTCTATTTTGCCTTTATTGACTTTTTAACCGACTTCAAAGAGGAGGTTATGATTTCGACCTGTATGTATTTGTTGTTCACTCATAACTTTTGCAAATATGAACCGATTTTGATAATTCTTTTTTTGTTTGAAAGCGTAAGGAGCCCATGTGGTCCCATTCGAATTTCATAAAAATCGGATGATTAGAACTTATAAAAAAATAAAAACTTTAAATTTCTAATATATTTTGAAGCAATCGATCAATTAGAAACATTCATTTTTCATACGTTTCTGTTACACTTACTTGGGGCGTGTTCAGCCACTGCCCCCTCTACAATGCCAATTCACTGAGCAGACGACAAACTTGAAACGTCATGAAGTGGAGGCGAAATCACTAACCCTACTGGTTCCACAATCGCCACGAAGCTCAGAACGCCATCGTTGTCAGGGAAACCGCCTCCACTACGTCACAAGCGAGAAGGCATTGTAGAGGAGGCAGTGGTTCAGCGCAACTTACCAAAGTAACCAATGTTACTGACCGATTGTAGGGCATCTCTATCCACCAAACCGGAAGTATAGCATCTAGGGTATATAGAGTGCACTGTTAAAAATCTGCTTCATTTTGTTGCATACGCACTCCACCGCTTGTATAGAAAACATTTACTTTACTGTATTATGGAGCATTCCCTTTGGTCGGAATAGAGATATTATATACAAGCGGAGGAGTGCGTATGCAACAAAATGTAGCAGATTTTTAACAGTGTGGAAATCGGCTATCTCAGGGCGTGTTCAGCGCAACTTACCAAAGTAACCAATGTTACCGACCGATTATAGGGCAGTACGAAAGCGAATTATGGCACCAATGATAACTATTCTGTTGAATTGTAGCTGAAGTCACACTTCGTCTTGATTTTCATTTCGTACTTGTCTGCAATCGGTAAGTGACCGGTAAGTTGTGCTGAACACGCCCTATGTAACACTTTAAAAAAAACGTTAAAATGTTGTATCACTGCCTCCTCTACAATGCCTTCTCGCTTGTGACGTAGTGGAGGCGGTTTCCCTGACAACGATGGCGTTCTGAGCTTCGTGGCGATTGTGGAACCAGTGGGGTTAGTGATTTCGCCTCCACTTCATGACGTTTCACGTTTGTCGTCTGCTCAGTGAATTGGCATTGTAGAGGGGGCAGTGGTTGTATTCCGTAAGTGGCAAAGATGCTGATGAAATCTAAAGATATAGCAGCGACATATGCAGGACATTTTCTAAAATTTGCAAAAAATATTGCTACACTGTCAAAAAATTTACCCTTTAGCTGCATCGTCACTCCCTCGCTTTTATAGGATATCTCTCTTTTAATCCATGAGAATGCTCCATAATTGGCTGAATTAATCATTTTCTTTAAAAGCGGTGGAATTACGATGCAGCAAACGGCTCAAAATTTTTAACATTATAGTCTAGACAATGTAATAAGAAATTCTCGCAGATGTTGCTGTGATCGACACTCTGGAATTCCGTAGCATCGTTGCACATTAAAAGGATACAGATTTTTAGCACTGTTTGGATAGCAGATTTTTACTCCATGTATTCTAGACACTGTCCTTCAAACAAAGAAAAGTTCTCAAAAATGAAGGCTTATGATTGGTCAATCTTGTTTTGCTAAACAGCGAATAATCCTTCTGGATCCTAACCACTGTTGCAGAGATGCGAGTTTCTTCCAAAGTACGAAATCTTAGCTGGAAAAATTCTCGTATCCACCAAAATGAAAGATCCATATCGATACCTACACTCACTGTAAAAAATATGACTGTTTTGCTGCATCATCACTCCCCCACTTTTATAGAATATCACTCTTTCGGTCATTGAGAATGCTCCGTGATAGCCTGAAGTAGTCGTTTTCTATAAAAGCGGTGGAGTGACGATGCAGCAAAATAGTCATATTTTTTACTGTGTATCAGGGTGCTTGTTATGCCTGATTCATAAAGTAATTGAAGTGCATTTCTACACTGTTAAAAATTTCACCCATTTACTGCAGCGTCACTCCATCGCTTTTATAGAAAACGGTTACTTTACTATCTTATGAAGCATTCTCATTGGTCATAAAAGAGATATTCTATAAAAGCTGTCAATTGACGCTGCAGCAAATGGGTTAAATTATTAACAGTGTATGTGTATGTCTTTAGATTTGTATGAACACTGTCTTTAGATTTACATTTAGACTAATATAAATGACGAAAAAATTTTTAAGCTTACCATTAAAGTTAAGCTAGTATCTTCTTGCACTCATAAAATAAACTCGTTCAAGCGACTACCGCAAAGTTCTGGAATAAAAATTCTTAAATTTTCTATACTTTGGAAAACCGCATCTATCAAAGAACAATTTTAACTTCAAATGTTCATATAGAAGCATGTTAAAACGTGGTGTGATTTTAATATCTTCCTTTTTAGTTTTTGTGACTGAAAGAGGTATTTTAATACGTACGAAAATACCGAAATACTTTGCTGTGCATTGAATCATGGAAGCAACTTGACGCGCTCTGACTGTGTGAGGAATTTTACCCTGTTAAAAATATCGTGAAAAGTTGTCTCTGTTTTTAAAGGCTATCTATTTTATGACCAATGAAAACGATCCATAGGCGTTTTTAGGTTATTTTCGTTAGTCAGAAAATAGACAGTTTTAAAAACAAAGGTAATTTTTCACAATATTTTTAACGGTGTACTGATGGATTGTCAGCTTTTCAACGCACATTTCCGAAGTCTATAGATTTCAATGTGGACCTTAAAGTTTGCTGAATGCAGTAAATTTCCGAAATGTTAAATCTTAACTGGACACGTTCTTACATCCACTAAAGCGAAAATAGACATCGATACCAATCGACATCCGAAATTGTTGTTGAAAAGATGAAAATCCTTTGTATATATTTTGTTCTAGAGAAAAAAAAATAATCTCTACTTATCAATGCACAATAAAGCGCATAACTATGTGTAACAAAACTACCTTTAGATTCATATTTGGTTACCGGATTAGACACCAGAAGGATTTCATATTTTGTTCATGTAGAACTATTCGATGTGAATATGACGACACATGGAGCACAGTATATGATTGATTAAAGTGATTCTGGACAAAAATGAGTCACCAAGCATCTTGTTGAGCGGGCTTAGTTTCGTCAATCTTGTTAATGTCTCACACGCGTACAATCGAATTCTTCCAGGAAATCATCATCAAATTTTATAATATAAAATGCCTAGCATTGCGATACGTTGTTAAAAATTTTAAACTTTTGCTGCATCGTCACTCCATCTCTTTTATAGAATATCTCTATTTCGACCAATGAGAATCCTCCATAATATATTTAAGTAATTGTTTTCTATATAGGCGGTGGAGTGACGATGCAACTAAAATTTAAAATTTTTAATAGTGTACACTGTTAATTATTCTAAACTTTTGCTACATCGTTAGGCCACAGCGTTTATAGAAAACGATTACTTTACTGTATTATGGAGCATTCTCATTCGTCAAAATAGAGATATTCTATAAAAGCGATGGAGAAACGATGCAGCAAAAGTTTCAAATTTTTAACAGTGTAGTTGGGACAAAAGCATTTGTGAAAAAAATATTTTGGCATCGAATGCTGTCACTCTCTTATAGATGCAGCCAAGTAGAGGTTATGAGTTCCGGATTCCTTGTCGAATCCTCACCGCTCATTTACGATGTCATTACTGCGTTTCGAATTATTACTATATTAGATTACTGCGTGCGAATGGAGGATATTCCATTTACGTTTTGATCACGTGGTCAAGGCAAAGAAGAGAAAGCTTCGTTAGATGCAATGTAAATCCCCACCAGCCAATGAAACAGTTCATAGGGAAAGCATTAGCAGCCTCCCTGCTGTGGGTAAATTACCGGTACCACGTGACCTTTTATAGCCTCGAACGCAGATTTGGAATATCCTCCATTAGATTGTTGCAGTTCATCTATTGAATCATAGTGCGATTTTTGCTCACATCTTTCTTTTTGCTTTTTCTGACTGAAGGGGGAGTAATTTTAACTACATTAGAAAACAGTTTTACGATACATTGATAAATGGAGTCATTTTGCAGTGTATTATTAAATGGAAGCACTTTGCAGCGCTTATGTATAAGGACTTTACTTGATGCATTGTCACCTTTCGACATCCACTTCCGATGTCCGTACGATTCGATGTAGTCTTTAAGATTTCATGAATAGCTTTTCGTCGTGCTAGATCTGAAGAATTTACCACATCCAGAAAACCTAAAGATTCACAACGATACTAACCGATATTGTAAGTGTCTTTTGAAAAGTTGCTAATCAAACAGTGACAAGTAAAGCGAATACATCAGAACTCAGCAAAGTCCGTCCATTAGTAATGCATTCAAAGAGCCATCATATGTGAGTACACATAATTGAGTATTGCGATATGAATAACTAAAAAGTAGGAAATAATTATAACTTTTTCAAAAAAAAAATATAACCGACTTCAAAAAACGCCCTAAAAAGAATTAAATAATTCTTTAAAATTCTCTAGTGACAAATCATTATCCAATAACCACCATTCGAATATCATGTACCGGCATTTAAAACAGTTAAATTTAATATATAGAATTTAATATCCACAAAACATAGGTTTTCCAGAGAATATTTTTTACAAGAGATTAATTTACATATTTTTGATTTAATTTATGAATATATACATATAAAAAGTAATGAATTACTTTTTGAAGTTGGTGCCAAACTATCTTAAGTATAGTAAAAATTGTGGATACATTATGCCTAGTACCATAAATAAAATGGGAATAATCATTATCGATTGGGATTGTTTGGCACCTACTTCAAAAAGTAATTCATTATTTTTTATATGTATATATTCATAAATTAAATCAAAAATATGTAAATTAATCTCTTGTAAAAAATATTCTCTGAAAAACCTATGTTTTGTGGATATTAAATTCTATATATTAAATTTAACTGTTTTAAATGCCGGTACATGATATCCGATGTGTGGTTATTGGATAATGATTTGTCACTAGAGAATTTTAAAGAATTATTTAATTCTTTTTAGGGCGTTTTTTGAAGTCGGTTATATATTTTTTTTTTTTTGAAAAAGTTATAATTATATTTGAAGTATTTATTCTAGATTTGTTTAAAGTTTAGTTTAACACGTTGAGCGCCACGTCAGTCACCGGTGATTGGCACTGAACTTTCAGTTTAAGCCGCATCTTATTTAAGGATATAATCCTTTAATAAATAAAAGTTAAGTAAATTTTAAATGAAATTTCAATAATTACTTAAAACAATATATATATTTCTGGTTTCATATCACATTTTACACTGTCAGACACTGCGCACTGACGCATCCTGAATGGAAAGTTCAGTGTTAGTCGCCGGTGTCTCACGCATTCTAAACGGAAAATCCAGTGCCATTCACCGGTGACTGACGTGGCGCTCAACGTGTTAAGCAAAATATTTAAAATATACTTTTTCTATAAAATATACAAATTATTTCTGATATTTTCTTTTACGTATTTATTTTTTATTTCATCCATTCAAGAGACCCTATATTTGTGTTTTTCTGATATTTTTAATACGTAATTAGTGTTTAAGAAAACATTAGCCGAACTTAAACTTGGATTTTTAAAAAATGCTATTGATAACAATTCAATTTAATTGAAATGTCAGTTTAAATGGTTTGTCTGATCTTCGGAAATTTTGAAATGTATAAAGCAAGGAGCGGAATTTATTTGTGTCAAAGGTAACTCTTTAAATTCAATACTTAAGAATTTTTCTGATAGCTTTCATTTATTTCAATAATATGAACAGGCTATTGTGCAAAAAATGTTGATATTTACTTTTGATACCAAATAATGTAATGCGTTTCATTTTTGTAACTTATATATTGTGGTTTACCTTAAAACCCAGTAACTTTTGTGGCATAATTCTATACTCGTTTCAAACAAATTAGTAATTTTGCAGCTTAAATCTAGTTCTGTTTTGAAAAAATGCAATACATATAACATTGAGAAATTTGAGTAATGTTTTCGGAACAAAAAAAAATCATTTTTTATGTTTAAACCATTTCTTTCTGAGATACGTTTTTTATATTTTCTTTTCCAGGTATTACACTTTTATTACTCAATAACTTTACAGAAAGTCAGAAATTCAATAAGTTCTAATCAGTGGGATCATGAATAAGGCATAAAAAAGGAGATAAGAACGACTTATTAATAATGGCTACATTATTATAAATTATTTATATTGCTTTTAAATTATTCAATAATTTTAGATTTTCTCAATTTTAGCTCACTTTTTTGGCTTACACATAAGAGATTTCATTTTAGTTGCTCATTGCTCTATTTCATATGAAATAGTTCAAAATTAACACATGGATATACCGGGTGATCCAGAAGTTCCGGGAGTTTTGAAATGCTAATAATTAGCAAACTATAAAAAATTAGAAGTATTTGGTTTTCACAGAACTGTTTAGAAACTCATGGGATTTGTTTTTCAATGAAACAAACATATTATGTTAGTTACAATTTTTGCCAATAGGTGGCACTAAAATTAATAGTACTATATTTTATGGTATGATACAGCTCTCTAAAGGGAAAGAATTAGTGTCCAAGGGCTACGAATTCTCATTATGACCCCCATAGCTTATAAGTATCGCTGTGAGCCGATGCAAAACAGCGTTCACAGTATCCTCAGAGAAGAAAGAAATTCCTGAAGAAATTTCAGCTCATCATAATTTTATAAGTGTACTGCACTCACAATGAGCTTATAATTTCCACTGAGTAATGGCATCGAATTCTGCCTCATTTACGATTGCAGCAGACATTAGGGATCTCCTGCTTCTATTACGATCTTCCAATGAGCCCTTTTCTCAAACCTTGCTTACCATAGCATTTCACATTTGTAATGGCCATCGAATCTTTTGCAGTTTTAACTCCAAGTATTGTACGATAAGAACACAACTCGATATATGCAAAGAAATCATGAATAAACATAGCAGTTTATTTAACAAAATTAACGTAAAATAATTAAAAAGACATGTTTCAAGTTAGCACTTTTTTTCTTTAACGATTCTTGAAATTTAATAATTTAAAAACGAAAAATGGAGGGGGGAAAGCCACCAAGCAGAAAAATGCATTTAAAGTTTTAAACAAAGTTTGACTCCTAATAAAATTCTTAAATGCCTTTTTTTAAAAATTGAAAGTGAAAAATAACTCCTTTTTGTAGCTTAAACATCCGATGCATTTTAAATTTTGCCATTTTTCATCTTATTTCTGTAATATTTAAGAGCCATTATTTTAAAATTCAGACAAAAAAGCGATATTTTGATGGTTGAATTTTTTAACTCGCTTGATATTTTTTTTATGTTGAAGTAAATCATATTTAATGAATAATGTGCAATTTTGATGCCCTGAAAAAAAATTCCTCTTTCCTATAGAAAATGTCTAAATTCAAAGTTGTGAATTCTATTTTTCATGAAAATTGAAATGCCAGTATGTTTGGAGTGCTAAATCTCTGGAAAGCAGCAATACCGCAAAATTATTTTGGCATAAACTATTAAAATAAAATTACCTGCTTAATAAAATTTGCTTCCATGTGACATTGTTACTTTACATTGTTATGTTGCTAAAAAGTACAATCAAAATGACGTTTTTGTCCATTTTCCCCACTTATTACCTTATTTAAGAAATAGTATCCCAAACTTTTTCTTATAGAATATGAATGTGTACTACTGGGATAAGCTAAATAATGCGATATCTCATGACATATTTAGGGGGGAAAATATAACAGATACAAAAAATTATTATCAATGATGACAATTTTCCCCTATCAGAAAATGAAAATCAAATTTCTCTTTCGGAATGGGAAAGAAAAAAAGGATATTCCATTTTCTCATAGGGAAAAAATATAGAAAGAGAAAAAAGAAATTGGATTTTTCATTTTCTGATAGAGAAGAAGTGTGATCATCGACATTGCTTGCTTGCAAATTTTGTTATTTTTTTCTATAAACATCAAGGGACCCCACTTATTTTACTTTACCATGTTTTTATACATATGTTCAACTACTGCGTGATATATTTTGTTTTATTCAACTGTGACGCTTTTTTGAGAACACTAATTTAAATGTTGCAGATTTTGAAAATTTGAATCTTTAACAGATTATATCTGCTAACAGAAACAATACCCCGGTACTGTACTATACAATTTAGCTTGTTATACAATAAAATTACTTTTGGCTATGACTAGCAGATCTTCCTTGAATTTGGATATATTCCGTGCGAAAGGAGCCTTGTGATTGCGTAGTGCTATTTGTATCATTTTCTCGATTCTTCTTCGTTCTATTGTCCATCGGCTCGTGCATAGACGTGAACTCACGTCCTATTTAGCCGGCTATTTGCAAACAGTTTATTCCTATATGGTGCATCCTTGATTAGATTTGGAGGTTCATTGATTAAGTGTAAAAGGGGAAAAGGATGGCAACCCCTCCCTTAATTTAAAAACAATTGTTTTCAGGCAGAATTATCTAATTTGCTTCATTTTTTTTCTACGTTTATTAAGATGAAAAGCTTTTCAGTTTAGATTTGTAGTTTCATTGGTTCAGTTAAAAAGGGAAGTGGACGAGCAAATAGCCCTCTTAATTTAGAGAATGCAAATTTTCAATGCAGAATTATCTGATTTGGTATACATCTTTATTTTGATAAGGCGCATCTTTGATTAGATTTGGACGTTCATTAAGTATAAAGGAGGGAGATGGGGGCTGATTCCCTTTAGTTTATTTTTTAAGGGCATTATTCTTTGAAATAAGAGTATAATACACAATTAGTGTGAATAAGCTGTGAGCTCAATGCCACCAATTTAATTGGGCATTCTCTTTTTATTTAAATATTGATATTTTTGCACTGTCATCATTTCATTTTAAAATTTTCTCGTGTGTATAACAAAAGACTGCGCATAGATTTTTCGATACATCTAATATTACATTTAATGTGTCTTTTTTACTGATATACGCATATATATAGTGAAAAACAATGAAACTAACACATCTTCATACATAGTTTTATATTTAAAAAAATATTAAAAACCTGAAGGCTAATTCTGTTTGTAACTTTGTAACCACATGTATAATAAAGAATATACACAAAAAATTTTAAATCTCTAATTGAAATACAAGAAATGCCTTAGTATTTTAAAACAGGAGAGTCACGAAAGTATGAATGTGGAGAAAAGACATTTCAGTTTTATTTGAATGATTAATTGCGTAGGGTATATTGACAAAATTTACAATATCTCGATATAGTGCTGTCATATGGGTTTAAAAGTGGAATCAAAATATTCACAATTAAACAAATTTTCATTTAATGTTTTAAAAAACGAAAATCGACTTTATGACAAATTTTGAGGTAAACTGTCCCTTAAATACTGATAATCTCAACTGCAATTTGTTTTAATTCTAAGCATCACACATTGGCAATTTTTTACATCTGCTTATAGAGTGGATGGGCGGGGGGTACTTTTAACTGCTATTTATTCGAAAACTGCATCTATATTTATCATAGTTTTCTATAGATGGGGCTTATGACTGGATTGTAAACGTGTAATTCCTGAGTGAACGCAAATAACGTAATTTTGTGTGAAATAAAAGCGTGCATTTCGTCTAAAAACTTAAATATGTATTGTAACAGTAAGTACATCATTTTTACTCCAGAGGATTTGTAATTCTTCACATGTGGAAATGCTTCAATTTTAATGATAATGCAATTTAAATTATACTGAGTTGTTCAGAAAGTCCTTTCAGTTTGGGAAAATTAATTCGTACCGGAAAATTCTATTACTTAATTATTAGACATTGTTTCCGATGTCTAATACTTAGATATAAATGGACAAATTTTTCCGGTACGAATTGATTTTCCCAAACGAAAACGACTTTCCGAACGACCCAATACGTTGATAAAACGCAAAGTTTTACAAAATTTTGAGTGTCTTTATAAAGCAGAAGGGAAGTTTAAGTTAAAATAATATATATATTATTTTTAGAGTCACACTAACCAATGTTTTTTTTATTGTAACTCATTTTGAACAGTTACATCTTAAACATTTTCATTCGTCGAAATTTGATGGATTAATAATAATCAGGGCCTGATTATCAACGGGGCACACTCACACCAGGAAAAACGAATAAAAATCTTTCTTATTCATGTCAGTAATTTTGAATGAAAAGGGCGTTTTATGAAGACGAAAATTTCTATAACATTTTGCTGGTGAGAAAGTGCCCCGTTAGTAATCAGGCCCTGATAATAATCATTTATTCACTTCAGCGGGGACGACACTAAATTCTGAAAAATCAGAATACCTGCTGCCTCCTTGTTTATTCATTTATTTTAAGAATACATTGATAACTTGGAAAAAGATTGAGAAACATTTCTCTTGTAGCATTAATGTAATCTAATGTAATGCGGGCCATCTAATTGATATGTATATTAGTATGACATATGACATTAAATCTATTCCTTTTTTCCTTTGATTTTCATTTGTTTTAATAATTTATATATACATATTACGTTAACGTATGTGGCACAAAAATCACGGTTATTTGTTAACCTCTTAATGGTCGCATTAAATTACGGTTTAAAAATTCAAATTCATTATTGCCACCACTTTTTTTTTTAAAAAATATTCATTGTATTTAATGAGACGTAAAATGATACGAGAATAAAACTAATTACACTATTTGATAAAACTGGTGGGAATCAAAAAATACTGAATAAAAGTCGTGAAGCTTGCAGCCCGTGAATGTCTCGGGCGAGACGATTAAGTGGTTAATTGTTTAATGGCAACGTTCAAATGAAACGCATCTAGGGCCGTGGTTAATAAGGTTTATTTACATTATGTTTTTTTGCTGCAATTATGGAGCTTCAAGATATCGTTATTTTTGTTTTATCTTTATATTATTCTATTGGCTTAAAAAATAAATAAAAACCATAAATTTCAAACGTCTCAGTTTCAAATTAAAGCTATGTTGCTATAAATGCAATGAGCCAAATGATTAATATTATTAAATATATTTTTAATGAAATACAAAAAATGCCACGTGTACAATATTTGGCGATGCGCCAAGTTAGCATAAAAATACCCACTGCTTGATTAATTGGCACAAATGTCATATACTACACAGATGTCATATACATCCCACATTGGTGCGATTTTTTTATGCCAATTTGGTGAAAACTTCGTTTTCAATACCAGTTACATATATATTTTAACTCTTTTCTATTATTTAAAAAAATAATAATAAATAAATAAAAAGTTTAATTAATAATCATAGAACAAAATTTATGTAATTTAAAAAAGAAAATAAAAGTAATTAAACAGTTTATTAAAGAATAAATATTAATTGTCGGATTATCTGGGGAGGTATATATTTTCCTTTTGTTGCAATTGCGCCAATGTGGTGCTTATATGACATCTGCGTCTAATTATTTAGCAGAATCTTCTAATTTGAAAAAAAATTGAGCAATTAAAATAAGTTATGAATACAAGCAATATGGTTTAATGCTTAGTATGCATTTAAGGGAGCCCAAACTGGTCGCAATATATTCTTAAAACGGAAGAATGGATTTGGCTTCTCAGGAAAGAGCTGTAATTTATTGGATCGTAAATGAGTTGTTTTTCAACTTTTCGCATCTTGATTTAAATCGCTTATTGAAGATACTCATCTTGATTTATATTGTTTAAGAGCAACTCTTTCATTCTTGTTGCTTCAACTCTTAACGAGATGCTGACTTTCAAATCGTGAGATGGGTGGATTTCGGCTCGACTTGAGTTATTGTGTGGCTGATGTTTTAAGATGGTACACAACATCCTTAAGAATATTTTATTTTAATTTATTTTTCATAATATTCCCAGTCATTCATGATGAAATTAATCATTTATAATATTATTAATGAATAGTGCATAAAATAGGAAGTATGGGAAATGTACTATTGTTAAAGAATAATGCTATGCAATCAATGGTATAAGTGCAAACATATATCGAACATTGTTTTCTTTTTCTAAAATATTTCCATTTGTACATGTGCTTTTAAAAGATGTTGTATGAGCAAATTGGTATAAAATAGTTATTCGTTGCTTTTTTTTTACACAAATTGATGCTAGCTACCTTTTATATTTCGAAATTGCGCATTTTATCTATTTCAATACATTTTGCGGTAGTTATCGCAATATATCACCAAAATCAATATTAACTCATTGATATAATGTGATATTAAATTTCTGATATCATCCAACTTTAACCTATATTAAAGTCCATTGTACTTATTTAATTTTTATACTTATTGTATAATAAATCTAATAATTTCACATTAGAAATCTGCACAGGCCCGGGCTTGGCCCTGGGCCCGTACCTCGTCGGGTGAAAAAAATGAATTTCCGAATGGGCCGTGCCGGAAGAATTAAGACAATTTTTTAAACGGACCAGGCCGGCAAAAAAAATTGAACGGGCCAGCCTGCCCAGCCCGGCTCATTTAATTTTAGGCTTTTTTCAAAAAGAAACGATTTCAGAAATGTGTCAGAAATTAGCTCTTTTGGATTTGAAAAGAGAAAGAGAAATATTTTCACAAATTTACTTTTACAAAATAGTTTCAAAAATTGTGATCTTTTAACCTTCCTTTTTTTCTTTTATTCTAAGCTACAGTAATTTTTTAACGAATCCTTATTTGAATCTTGAATTGTCTAAGAATCTAAGTAATTGCTAACGTTTTTAATGTGTATTTTATGTCTCGCAAACGCATCGTAATTTAAAAATAAACTGTAAATTTTTCTTATGAATATTTATGCAGTATTCTTTAGAAGAATCTTAATTGTATGTTAAGTATAATTTGAACTTTTACAGAAATTGAATAGGTCCGGGCCTGTTTCCACTCATTTCTGCATGGTCCGTGCCGTACTGTGAAAATATGAACAAGTCTGGCCGGGTCTGGGACTGGAAATTCCGGCCCGTTCAGACCTCTATTTTAGATTTGGTGTTTCTTTGACACCTTGTTAGAAAAGGTTTCCCTTACAACGCTCTTTATTTGGTATATAATTTACATGATCTGCCTGGTTTAAATTTTTAAGTTATTTACATTTTTTCAAACAGAACCTGATACCCCCATGTTAAAAAAAGAACTAAGGCATGTGGAAGATAAAGCTGCCTTTAAATATTAGGCAACTGAACCTAAGGAAAAAAAAGATGAAATATTTATATATTTCACTTTTAGACATTAAAATGTAATTTTGAAAACCTCTGTCTGTTAGAGTGAACCTAACAGTTTAACATTTATAGAGGTTCCGACTTTAAATCAAGTGAATAATACCTTTTGGAAGTTGAATTGTCAGAATATCCAGAGTCACATTGTAAAATCATGGCCCAGTTGTCCCACATAATCTTATATTAGTTCAACATAAGCTTCAAATTCTCTATATAAATACATCCGAATAACTTTTTAAGTATATAATGAGTGTATTGAATTATACTTCTTTTCATATTTATATTATCTTTGAATGATGATAAACATTATTTTTCAAAAATGACAAAATAAAATAAAACAAAAGTTTCAGAAGGACAATTTTGTAGGTTTTATTTTATTATGTCTTATTATTCTTATTTTATTGTTATAGACTAGATGGTACCCGTCAAGATTTGACGATAAACATGTTAAAAGATTAATTAGAATAATGTTTGATTTTCTTAGTTACCTGTAAATAAAATTTTTAAAAGTTGATTTATTTGTATATTATCTATCATCTATGTGATTCCAACATTTTCAAAGCGTTTCATGGTTCTGTCAGTATAACCTACTCAAGTAATCATCTAAAAGAATTTTAAGAATTTTAACAGCGCTTGCTTTTTAGCAGAAGGATAACTAAAATTAATTGAACTGATATTTATTTTGGTGAATTTTCTCAGTGTTTTCAAAAAATAACAATGTTTAGTATTTTCTATTTTTTTTAATTATATTGAAAAGTTTTTATTAATTTTATTTTTATCAGTCTCATTTTAAATACCTAAACTTAAAATTTCATGCTACCAAGTAGCTATTTATAATATACTTGAATTATTTGAATTTTTCATAACGTTTTCATATATTATTTAATTATTAAACCATGAGTACCACAAAGTAGTTCAATTAAAATTCTTACATGACTATTTCTCTTTCCCCCTGTTTTCTCTTTTTTATTTTAATTTTTTTCCCCGGAAAATAATTAATATTTTTCCTTATATGCACACAAACATAAATCTTCCTTGTAATACTCATAAAAATGTAAAAAAAAATTGTAGATTAGTTTAGTTTAAATTAAATGAAAAATACTTTAGCTTAAATATTTTAAGTTAAAATTGTTAAACTATTTCTAAAATATTTTAGCAGACTTCACAATTTTGAAGATTCAGACATTACTTCAAAACGGCACTTGGGGATTTAGTTAAGAATCATTTAATATATGGTCTAAATGATGTATAACATTTATTTATTTATGTAATTCACGTATATTACAGTTTACAAATGGATTACTTTTTCTAAGCTTCCACGCACATGACAGGAAAGTGGAAAATCGCTGCTACTACCAACCGACAAAATAATGTTTAAACATTTACATTTTTTAGAAAATTAAAATGCATTTTTTTTAAATATTGATAGATGTTAAATTAAATTTTATGACATTTTTACAATTTTTATTTGTGTGTGTTGTATTTATTGTTGTTTATTTATTTATTTAAGAATGCGATTTGTAAAGATTTTATATTTTATTCTTACAAATATATCGCTAAAACCCTGAACGGGATATTGGCTGTTTATATCTAATAATTACTATGTTTTAATTACTTGAAATATTTTAAAAATAAAATTGTTACTTAAAAAAAACATTGTTGAGTGTTAAATTTTATTTAATTATAAAGCATCAAAATAATAATAACAAAAGAAAAAAATCATGTAACTTTTCCACGAAGTAAAATGTATAATTATTCAAATAAATTATTTTGCCGAGCTTTAGGATCGAATCCTAGTCTTCTACAAAAAAGCAGAGCTTTAAATTCGTGCCTTAAACCACTGAGCTAACCAGACTTGCTTCGACTTTCCTCTAACTGGAAGCGCTAATAAATTCAATCATGCGCAAATGCCTGAATTTTTTACTCTTAAAGAATTAGCCTACCGTTTTAATATATATGATTAAATTCTTCAATGTTGATAAGGAACTTCTACATAATAATGTTATTTAAGAAATTGATTTTTATAGTTAGATTTAATAAGGAATAAATGATTACTACTTCATAAATTCTGTATTATATTTAGTTATATGTGTTTATTTTTAGGTTTCCGTACTTAAAAAGTGAAAACGGAACCATTATAAGACCTTCTTTAAAGCAATGCCTGATAGAAGTCTAATAATGAAAGGTGACACTTCCAAAGAGGAAAACTTCAAAACAGCATTTTACTGTTCTTCTATGTGCTAATATGACAAGGGAAAAATTGAATCCTACGGTGATCGGCAAATCCGCAAAACCTCATGCATTTAACAATGTAAAATCTGAAGACCTTTCCTGCTTTTTGGAGAACAAATAGATCCGCCTTGATGACCAGTGCTTTGTTCGAAGAGTGGGTTAGAGGAATTGGCGCAATAATGAGAAAAAAAGAAGCGGTTTATTTTATTTATTGTAAACAACTGCCGCTGCCACCCGAAAGTGAGAAATCTGACAAATGTGAAGCTAAAATTTTTGCCTCCAAACACGACTTCAAAAACACAACCTTTATATCAAGGTATTATTCAGTCCTTCAAAGTGCACTACAGAGCTCAACTTCTGGAATGGATGCTCATGAAAGCACAAATCTGTGGCCCTTCTGCATTAGCATCGTAAACAGCTGCGTCAGTAAACGCTTTGAATGCTGTTCATTAGATTAATTCTGCTTGAAATAAAGTTACGAAAATCACGATTAAGAACTTTTTCAAGAAAGATGGATTTGTTACAGTTACAATTTCGAAACATGAGGATGAGCTTCCTCTATCTCATTTGCCAGTTTTTTGGAGTTGATTTTGAAGAATGTTAGCATGTACGATGAGTTAGTAATATCTGTTGAACCAGTCTCGGAGGCAATGTTCAATGACATACTCTGCGTAACTAAGTATAGCGAGGACTCTAAGGTACAAGTAATGGACTGCGACGAGGATGATGATCCAAGTGAAGACGAAACTGAAAAGCATACTTCATGGTCTTTTAAACTGTGAAAAAGCTTTTTGTAGTTACCTAATAAACAAAAAGAGGACTCAAACAAAAATTAAATTATTCTTTCAAAAATTGTAAAAATGTGCTGTATCTTCAATAAAAATAAAAATGAATAAGTCATATTTTTTTTCAAAATTTTTCCTCAAAAAAAAGTTTACTAAATGCTTCTAATATTTTACTAAATATTCTCTAAAAATTCCCTAAGTTTACCACCTCCTTATTTTGACCACTTAGTTACAGTCCCTTGGGAGGTCAACTTATTAGTCGAGATAATTACCCTTAAATACACGGACGATTTGGACATGCATAATAATAGGGGTGACATACTCTATGTATCATATACTTTTAAAGCCGAAATAAAACTTTTAAAGTTATATTTGTGTAATGCAATATCAAGTGTATGTATAAAAGCAAAACACGTCAAATTGTTAAAAACAGACTAATTTAATTAGAATTAATCACATGAAGACTATGCGACTCCCATCGCGATTGCATTTAGTGGGTCTCTCAATACACCTCCGTTTCTTTAAAAGCTAATTAAAAAGCTATTTTGGAAAAACGCTGCACGGACCAAGGCGATATTGCAATATTGCGACCTCATTTCGAAGCGGCCTTAGCACAATGCTAAAATAAAACTTTGACTAAGTGTTTTATGTTATAACGCTGCAAAAAGAAAAGATTATTATTACGCTTAATTAAGTTTTATGAAATGCTAAATAAAGTTTAAACATGCACTAGTTTTATTGTCTATTTACAATTAAGGTCATAGTAAATAGACAAGGAAAATATTTTAAAAATAAGTTATACAGAATATCAATATTCCATATTATTTACGTTTCATATCTTTTTGAACTTTTATAGTATATCCATTCATATTTTTGCAGTATATAGAGTTACATCCAAATCAACGTAGTATAGTATACTACATAGTCTTACTATTCATTTAGCAACGATTTTTTTCAATAATATAGTTAATTTCTTTACGACGAGAGCACTTTGCTAAATTTTAAATATTTTACAATTGGTTTTACAAAACAGAAAATTTGCTTTGATTAAATCGCGAAAATGCCCCGATTAAATAAGACAATCTTTACAGTAAAAAATAACTGGTGGGAATAATGGAGGATTTTGTGAGCCTTCAGTGGAGCGAATACCAGTCGCTCGTTCCCAAGAGGTTAATAGTTCATATATTTACCGTACGGAACCCTCTGAGCGCGAGTAATACTCGCACTTGACCGTTTCTTACACCTTATTTTCTTCACTATGTACATATCACAGACTTCATAACTTTGATTCACGGATTTCACAAGCCAACAGTGAAAATGCTTCTTACACGAAGGTAGTTATTTCTATATTCTTTATAATTCGGCCATGGGAAAAACGAACATGACATTTAAAATGCTGAGTTAGCTAAGTATTATCAAATGGTTGAAATGTCAATGGAAAACGATTGATCTTTACATATTTTGATAACATGAGATATATTATAGTTATAACTGTATATTTAGTGGATTAAAAGTAATGCTAATTTGGACTATATGCTACATTAATACTATACAGGATTTCACTACGTAAGTTCATATATCAATGGTACTATATTTTACAAAAGTTATGCTAATAACAAAATTCTAAGGTAATATTCGATTTTATCGAGACTGATTGTAGACTACAGAGAAAAATGATTTAGAGATTTAATAATACTATATAGGTTAGAACTTTACAAGTTCGTGCAGCAGTAGTACTGTAATTTAAAATACAGAACTAATAAAAATTAAATGAGGTCAAATTCAATTTTCTCGATCTCAAATTATTAAAAAATGATTATTTTCATTAAAAAAGCAAACATTATTATTATTATTGGTTAGTGATCTTAGTATATTAGCAACGCACGCCCAAAATTAAGCAATAATTTTTGTTTCAGGTCTTTGGAAATACTTCAAACACATTATTTATGATGCATAATGTAAAAAGAAAATCAAGTTAAAACACACGTCACACTTTTAAGGGGAAGAACCGATGTTGGAGTCGCCGAACGTAATGAACATTTGTGTATCGATAGAGTATATTTAGTATATAAATACATGATTCTATAAAACGCAACTCCCAGGGGGAATTCATAAAATAAGTTAGAAAAATTACCTTACAGTTTATTGTTGGATAAATCTCCTTCTTCGGCAAGCGGATCTGTAACTGGATTTGAGATTTTAGTTTCTGATACTAAATACCGCTTGGACTTATATATATATATACGAAAATTTCCGCCACTCACTTATTTTTCAGTAGTAATTGAAAATATATGTATGACTAGCTGACCTGCCCGGTGTTGCCCGGGCAGGTGATGTTATTCAGTTTTCAAATGTGTTATTTATTTTCTAAATGACCCTTAAACTAAACTCAAATTTCTATGGTTTGATATCTTTAAGTCTATTTTGTCAAAATTTATATTTTTAAATGGAAAAATCGCGAAAAGTTATTGAATTTAAAGCACATGCTGTTTGGTATTTTATTCTCTATGTAATTTGATTTTTTGGAAAATATGCTTACCGAAAGCGAACGAAACCGCGACGGAACACTCAGGTTTTTACTGAATTCATAAAAAATTTCACATATTTTATTTTGTAAAATAATTTTATTCATACGAAAGTTCCAAAATTTTTGTAAGTAATGTAAATCTGGTTTATTGAAAGCCTCTAAAAAGATTGTACTAAAATAAAGACATTTAGTTACTTTTAGCGTAGGAAAAATGTATTCTCCATGAGCCGGGATATGATTCGTGTGTGCGGTGTCTTTGAACGGGTTAAATCTCGTATTTTATTTAAAACAATTGCACCATACATTATAAAAGTGTTTTAGCTTTAAGAAAATATTTTCGGTTTTTCAGGACGTATACAATTGCGCCATGCAAATGCAAAACCGCAATGAAACGATCTGGTTTTTATTGATTTCGTCAAATTTTTCGCACTTTTTATTTTGTAAAAAATATTTCTACTTGTCCGTATGTTTTAAATTTTTTTAAAAGGGTGTAAATTTGGTCTATTGAGATGCTTTTAAAAGATTGTGCTGAAATATGTACGCTTAGATACTTTTAGCGTAGAAAAAATATTCTATCCGTGAATTGCAAAGTGACCTCATTTTGCCGGTGTATTTGAAAGGGTTAAATCTTATATTTTAAAAACCAATTGCATCATACATTGTAAGAATGTTTTTAAGTATTAAGAATATGTTTTTTGTTTACCGGTACCTATAGGATTGCGCTTTGCTAAGGCAAAACCGCAATGAAGACGATGGGTTTTTATTGATTTCATCAAATTTTTCGCACATTTTATTTTGTAAAAAATATTTCTATCGGTCCGAACGTTTCGAATTTTCTGTAGGGAGTATAAATTTGTTCTATTGAGAAGATTTCAAAAGATCGAGTTGAAATATGTAAGTTAAGATAATTTTAGCATAGAAAAAATACCCTCTCTGCGAGTCGCAAAGTGACCTTCTTTTGCCAGTATATTTGTAAGGATTAAAATCCAAATATTTTAAAACCAATTGCACCATCAGTTAGAAGAAAGTTTTAACTTTAATATCTTCTTTTTGGTTTGTTTATATCTTAAAAATTACGCCCTGGAGAGGCATTGACAAAAGGGAGGAAAATAGTTTTGGAGAAAACGACCGTTTTTGAATATTTGTTTTCAAAGGGTTAATTGTAACATTTTTTCGAATTGATTATTGCATTTGAGACCTAAAAATATGATCTTTCGAAATATGTCTATTAAATTTAACTGCGTCATGCAGTTTGGTTGATTTGAATTTAAACAAAATGATCCAAAATCAGAAATAAACGCCGATAAATGGTTCTTCTTTCGTTTAGGTGCGTAAAAGGGTTTGTGCGCATGTGCAAACGATTTCTTTCCCCGAACATTAAAAAAATGACTTTTTGAAGAGAGTGAGTTCCGCTTCATAATTAATATCTATGAAACCTATTCAAAAAATTAAAATTCTGAGCCTCAGGTGCATCAGGAGAGTTATTGGGCTACTCTCATAAAAATTTTGAACCTTGTACGTACCATAGATTTCGCTAGCCATCGCAGATACACACACACACACACACACACAGACAGACAGAGCGATTTATTATTTTATTAGTATAGATAATTGAAATTTACGAAAAATATTAATTAAATGCTTGTTTTGTAGTATGTAAGTGAATTTTTAAGTACGAAATTTTGCATATTTAAACGTTTAAATAAGTAAAAAAATGAAAAATACATTTAGCATATTTATGTTATAGATCAGAAATTTTTTGTTGTTATTTAAAATTATTTATAGTTATTTCTATGATTACCTACAATTTTTAATAGAGAATAAATTAAAATATGTAAACAAATATATATTTTCGTTTTCTTTCCTCGTGCAAATGCTTCAAATAATTAGAGGCTTATTAGAAATATGGTTTTATATTTTAATGTTTTTCAAATCTTCGATTATTTTATTTTTAATTAGAATAAGCGCCTATTTAGTAATATGTTTCGGATTTTTTTCCTTGTTTAATATGTTTATATAACATAGTTTAATTATAATAAATGAAAATTTAACTCAAAATCTATGCATGTTTATACGTTTAATGAAAAGTAAAGTTACAAATAAATAATAATAGCAATGAACCTTAAAGAAATGACATTTGAAACTGTTATAGACCATCAAAATTAGCTAATTTTTAAATTTATTTACAGTTGTTTACATAAATAAGCTATTATTTTTCACAGTGAAATGAATTAAAATACATTAAATAAAATTATAGCATGACTCTTTTTTTTATTGTAATTTTTCGATTATCTTAATACCGTATAAATGTGTCGCTTTTTAACAATTTACATTTTAACGTTTGGATTTTTTAAATCTTGTATTCTTATTCTTATAGTTATGATAACTGTCTATGTGCTTAAAAATAAAGTTCTAAAAAGATATTGAATTGCTGAAAATAGTTATTACTTAGGCAATAATTACAAAACCAAAAACTAGAAATCAAAAAGTGTCTTATTAAGAATTAAAAAATAATCGAAATATTTTCATAATGAAACAAATTAAAATAATATAAGTATTAACGCATTTACAGCATGTATTTTAATTGATTTCTCGATGATAACTAGTAGAGTATTCATTGACAAAACTGTAAATATTTTTAAGTAGCAACAAAAATTTGTGGTCTATCGACATATAAATTAAACTACTATTTTTTTACTTTTCATAAAATATTTAAACATGCAAAATTTCATAGTTAAAATGCACTTATATGGTATAAAACGTACGTTAATTACATATTTTACGTAAATTTCAATTATTATAAATATTGTTTAAATTGCGGTTCGAAAATAATCGATAAAAATTTTCGTTGCGAAAAATAAACCCGATCAGGATTTGATTTTACAAAAAACGCTATCCATGGTTATGTGCCGCTTGCCATAGAAAAAAATTTATTCGTTTACAAACTGTAGCTTAAAATTTCTAACTTATTTTCTCAAAACCCCCTGTTACTTGCGCTTTATGGGTGCCATATATTTATATACTAACTATACACTGTCGATACGTTAACGTTCATACCATTCGGTGACCCCAACTTCCGGCCCTCCCCTTGTTAAAAGCACAAATACAAAATGCAGTCACAATGTAGGAAGAAAAAATAAGGGTTACTGTAATTTTTGTATAATTAAGTTGTTTGCGCCGTGTACCTGATAAGCCACAATTATTCTTCAATCATAAACACGCACACAAACATATAGATACATATAGGAAAGACTATAGAGGATTGACCATTGGAGAAACTTGACCAACACCTCCGTTTTTATATTCAATAGAAACTCTTATAAGCTTTATTCAGATAAAACATAGCATAGAAATTTAACTAAGCAGGTTTTAAGTAATGCCGAAATATCGAGTTTCATAACAGGCATGAAAATTGTACAGTAAATTAGGCTTAATATAACAATGTGCTATTCTTTAGAAAAGGCCTATGCGAGGACGCTTGACCCACTCAATGTGAGGGAGGTTTGACCAGATGTTCATGACTCCCTTAATTAAGTGATTTGGGAAATTTCTTTATTATGCGCTGCGCATAGTGAAAGTTAATTGTTACATATAATAAGAATGTAAATTTGTTCTGTAAAGACTACAGCAAAATGGGGTGATGGAAAAGAAAATGTTTAAAACTGAGTAAAGAAAGATTTCCTAAGTTGCAATATTATCCACTGCAAGAAAAAGTTTAATGAGACATAAATCGGAAAGTTGATAGGAACTTTTTTCCATTTAAATATTATTTGCAACAGGTAAATAAAAAAAGGGAAAAGGGCTTGAAATGACTAAAAAGTATAAAAGCTGTAGTCTTATGAAGTTGATGATAAGTTACATGCTCATGGGATTGCAAAAGAATGTAGCATTAATTTAAAAAAAAACCTTTAGGATGATATGTAGACAAACTTCACCTGGAAGAATACAGTGAGACGAAGCCAAACTATATGACATCTAGAGTTCTCAGATGGAGCGTCACAAAAAGTAGGACAACGACAAAAAATCCGGGACAGTGGCTCCTAAATTCGCACGTAATAATACATGAAACCCTGTGAAGACGGAACCTCTAAGTAACAGAATACTGTCTTAAATGTTAAAATTTCGTTTTCCATCCTGTACAATTATACCTGCTCAAAGTCCTCTTTAAAACAAAATTTTTTCTCACCTGGCTTACGATTGCGTCTAAACTTATTGGTTTAAGCATCATACTTTTGAAAATAATTTTTATAATAATTAAAGCATGTAACATGAAGTTATTTTCCTTTTTATTTTAATTGGTTTTATTTCTCTTCACATAAGTTTCAATATGAAATAAAGTGGGTCAAGTCTCCCATAAGTAAAGAGCCTTGAACCATTATTTTCTTATAATTAATGTCAATCTTTTTTCAAATTTCTTAAATATTATACTTATGTAGCACTTTTATTTTGATAAATTATTGTATAACGAATAATATGGGATGTGAATCTTAATTCTAAATTTGATATTTAAAAAAATAAAAAATCATTTTGTAAAAAGCGAGTCAGCCGTTCTAGTCTCCCCTATGTATACATATATATCTATATGTGTGTGTATGTGTACATGTATGTATGGCTGTATTATTTACTTTTCTTATTTTTTTATCTCTTTAATGGCGGTCAGCGTAGATAATCGGACGACAAAAATAAACCAAACCAAACCTTTAATGGCGGTATTTCAAAAAAGTGTAACTGACGAGTCGTTTAACCTATAAACGTGATATGAAGGATAGTTTGACAAATTATTGTATAACGAATAATATGAAATGTTAATCTTAATTCTAAATTTGATATTTAAAAAAATAAAAAAATCATTTTGTAAAAAGCGGGTCAGCCCTTCTAGTCCCCCCTATGTATACATATATATCTATATATGTGTGTGTGTATGTGTGCATGTATGTATGGCTGTATTATTTACTTTTCTTATTTTTTTATCTCTTTAATGGCGGTATTTCAAAAAAGTGTAACTGACGAGTCGTTTAACCAATAAACGTGATATGAAGGATATTTTACATTTAAACAGATTCCGTAAATTATTTACATTAAAATAAACATACCACTAATAACCACATACATAATAAAGGAAATGCATGTTTTATTTTTGAAGGATTGTCATAGACGACTATTTTTACTTTCCATAGTTTTCAACTATTACGCTTTTCTAATAACATTAAAATTTAATAATTTTTTCTTTTAATGTCAGATTTCGGTGATGAAGTAAAGCCATTTTTTTATTATATATTAATGTGAAAAAAAGTGTAAAATTTGGCAGATATAATATTCTCTTCGCATCACTATTTAGACAATTTTTTTATAGATTTCACTTGTAGTTACTGTAGAAGTATGTGACAAAAATTACAGTTTTAAAAATGGTACAAACTATTTGAAATAAAATAAATGTGTTAATCATGCGTTTGGTAAAAATTTATATTTGTTTGTATAAATTAGATTTGTGAGCACCGACTCATTTTTAGTAGTGCCAAATATCATTGTTTAAAAAATTTTTTGAAAGAAGTATACGGTATAAATTGCCGTATTGTTTACTTTAGTAAATGTACTTGAATTCTCATATGATATTGATGTTCAGAATTTAAAATGAAATGCCTAACATTTATAAACCTGTTACAGGGACTCAGAAAAGTTACATCATGATTAATGGAAGGAAAATATTTTCAGTGAATTTTAATAATGTAACGATACTTCAAACATAATGAAATTCATATGCATCACTGGTGTAGGCTAAAACATGTTCTTTTGTAGACCATGAAATCATCACCATTTATATTTCTTTTAGAGAGATGCACAAAAGAATTCCATTGCAGCATAATCTGGGAGAGAAATCCTTTACAGCGCTTGTTAATGCATGGTTCGTATGTATCAGAGCATTAATGAGGTTTTACATATTTAATACCAGAAATTTCGTAAAGTATTCGAAAATTCTTTTCACACGAAAACAGTTCTTTTTATATTCTATATAATTCGGCAATGGGAAAAACGAACATAACATTTAAAATGATGAGTTAGCTAAGTATTGATGAAACAGTGGAAATGTCAATGGAAGACGGTCGATCTTTGCATATTTTGATTAGACGATATATATTATAACTGTATATTTAGTGGATTAAAAGTAATGCTAATTCGGACTATATCCTACATTAATGCTGTACAGGTTTTTTATTACATAAGTTGGTACCCACTAATGGTACTATATTTTACGAAATTAAAGCTAATAACAAAATTCTAAGGTCATATTCGATTTTATCAAGACTGGTTACAGATTACAAAAAAAAAACTGATTTAGAGATATCATAATAACACTGTACAGGTTTTCACTATATAAGTTCGTACAGCAGTAGTACTGTATTTAAAAATGCAGAACTCAGAACTAATAAACATAACATGAATTTTCTCTATCCCAAATTATTAAAAAATGACTATTTTCATTAAAGAAGCAAACGATTTTTTTTTTTGTTATTGTTGTCTAGTTTTTTTAGTATATTAGCAACACACACCCAGAAATAAACAATAGTTTCTGTTTCAGGTCTTTAGAAATACTTCAGACACATTATTTATAATACACAATGTAAAAAGAAAATTAAGTTTATATACATGTCACAATTTTAAAGGGAGTATTCGAGATTGGAATCGCCGAACGTGATGAACTTTTGTATATAGATATAGTTCGTATATAAATACATGACAGCTATAAAGCGCAACCACAAGGGGGTCTTCAGAAAAAAAATTAGAAAGTTCATTTTCATCAGTTATTTTTGAATCACAACTTAAAAGATATGCATAATAATTTAAATTTATGAAAGATATAAATGAAATGTATGTTTTGTTGCTTATAAGTGCATTTTTAACTATGAAATTTTGCATGTTTAAATGTTTAAATAAAAGTAGAAAATAAAAAATAAAAAATAATTGGCATATTTATACGTTTATATATCAGAATATTTTTGTTGTTATTTAAAATTATTTGCAATTTTTTTCTATGATTATCTACTATTTTTAGCAAAGAAATAAATTACAATATGTGAACAATATGTGTATATGTCATACAATTTTAATTAATTTTACAAAATGAAATTACGCTTGAAATTATTGAATATTTATTTCGTGATTTATCTCTTGCTAACTAAGCGTAGAAATTAACAATATGAAAAATGTCCAAGCCGGGAATCGAACCCGGAACCCTTGGAAAAGCGCTCTAAATGCTCTACCTTTTAAGATACGAGGACGATACCCAGGTTACCCTTTTTCACTCCATATGTTGGTAAGGCTGCATTACAGCACAAGATGGAATAGTTTTCAGAGCACACAATCATGAGGCGTACATGAGATACAAAAAAAACCAGCATCCGTGAATACATATACAATTTTAATTAATCTCGGTTTGGACATTTTTCCCATTGTTGATTTCTGGGCTTAATTAGCAAGTGATAAATCGCATATTAAATATTCAAATATGTAATTATTATTTTGTTTCCTTATGCAAATACTTCATATATTTACGTTTTATTAGAAATAAGGATTTATATTTTAATATGATTTCTTTTAAATCTTGTATTTTCTTATTTTTAATTAGAATAAATGTCTACGTAGTAACTTGTTTTTCTTCGTTAATATGTTTATATAATGCTGCTTATAAATGCAACTTTAAGTCCGAATCTTTGCATTTTTATATATTTAGTGAAAAGTAAAGATTTAAATAAAAGTCATTTGGAATTTTTATAGACCTTAACATTTAGCTAATTTTAAAATTTATTTACTGTTATTTGCATAAAGAAGCTATTATTTTTCACAGTGAAATAAATTAAAATATCTTAAATAAAATTATATCATGATGTTTTATTTTTTTATTGTATTTATTTATTATTGTAATAACATAATATAAATGTACCGCTTGTTAAATACTAGCATTTATTTTTTTTTTCTTGCATTCTTATACATATCCTCTTCGCCCCTGAAATATATTATGTATCTATAAAGAATAAATAAGTGTTTCATTCAGCTATTTTTATATCACATTTATATGTATTAAGTGGATTATAATTTATGCTACACATATATATACCTGAGTTTGCAATCGGTCAAAATAACATAATGTTCTCAATTGACAAAATGCATATAAAATAATTTATTTATATATATTGTCATTTTTTATATATTTAAATGAATTCTGATATTAATTAAGTAAATAAAGAAACATAAATAGAATTTTTTTAATATTTATTTTTACAATTGTAGATATTTACTGTAATAATACTTGTTTTAGGTAAAAAGTCTCATAATAATTATCTTTAAGATACCTAAGTAGATTTTACATTTGTACACGTTACTCGGGTTTTGGATTCACATCCCAATAAACGGTATTTCGAAGCTTTTTTTTTTCATCCATATTGCCAGATAAATATATACATTAAAATGTGGTGCTTCTTTTTTAGGCCGGTTAGCAAGGGGATAACTCTTTATCATTTTTAAGGGGAATACACAAAGGTCTCCCCCTACAAGAAATTATAGATAAAGAGTCTTTATATAGATACTTTAAAATTGATAAATCAATACTCATTTTATATTCCATAAGGGACATATATTTCTTCAAAACATATGGTTTGTGATAACGCACATAATAAATCCAACAATTCAAAATTACAAGATAGACAAAATGTGTAAACATGCTCACAATTTGTTTTTTTCCCTGAACAATGATAATAAGATCACAATACTTGTAATATCCACAGAAATATTATAATTCAAAATACATCAGACTGAGGAATGCTAATATATTTCTATTCTTTTTTAACACCACTCTATGCAAGATACAAGTAGTTTCCCTCCTACTCAAGAAATAACAACTCTTATTGGCCTTTCTTTATTAAACAGATATTTTGTAATTGCCTAGTATGAGTATACTCATTCTATTTGCCTCTGTTCAGTTCTTTTTCGCTTTTAAGTTTCTGTGGGGCCAAATCATTTCTATTACTATTTACTGATTCAACCAAGAAATTATTTTGTTTGATTCGGTTGTTTTTGAACAACTATAAGGGTAGATGTGACATTTGAATCTGACGTAGATTCATATATGCTTTTATCGTTTTACTTTAGAACAAATCATTCGTTATCACTATCACTTTATCTGTCAAATAAGTTACTTCATTGTAAAATTGCATCAGTCTGTTATTGAGTCATTATGCCTACAAAACTTTTTTATAAAAGTTTGAGAATTATAATATCAATAAATATATACTCTAAAATTATTAAAGAAATTTAAACCATGAAATAAAAAAATGTTTGAAAAGTTTGCTAAAAAGTTTCATACTTTGACTTATACTTTTTATATATGTTATGTGTTTTGGAATTAATCATAAAATTTATTTCATGTATTTCTGTTTTGGAAGGGTACTGAGTTTCTGTATTCTTTTCCCGAGTATTTTGTATAATAATGAATAATAGACTAAGATATTCTATCATGATTTTTCCCTTTTTTTAGTATTTCAAATTGAATATAACTTTAAAAAAATTACATGATATTTTTAAGTTACATTCAAGTTCCAAATACTGTTAAATAATAAAGGCCATAACCGTATTTTATTTTACACAGGTTTCTGTAAAGACAAACTTAGAGCACTGCTTTATTTGAAATTAAGAAAAAAAAAAATTTGAAAAATCTACATTCAACATTGCTTTTATTTTAGCTATATTGGATGACTATTAACCTCTTATTCAATCACTAACTATTCATAATACATTTGTAGTTAATTCCCCAATGACACATAATAAAATGTAAGGTAACACCTCTAAGACTAGCTAAATTTAGTTGAAATCGGTGCATTATTGTTTAACTAGTGTACTTAGTACATGTCTTTTCATCGAGTATAATTTTTTTAACAATTACTTAATTACTTTCGACATGCAGAAATGATAGTATATGGCTATGCCTCTCTTATTTTGACTTCATTTATGTTTTAACATTTGGTAATAATAATAATAAAATTTTACTCAATTCTCTTTGTCCCGTTTGTGATTCCTTTATTTTTTACATAATATTTCAATCTTTAAATTTAAAATATAAATTATTTTCTGAACCAGTCTTGTGTTATAAAACGTAAAAAACATTAGAAAGGTGTAATACCCTCTCAAATGCTGATGTAATACTTCATTTTCCAACCGTCTTTAGAAACTCTTCCTTAGCCAATTATCACATAAATATGAATTGAATAGTGCACAAAATAAGTACTTTTTTTTATATTTCAGACAATGAGATAATCATTAAACTTCAGTAAGTCTATTTGAATAGCTACAATTAAGGTTATTAAAACAATCTAATTTTGTTCAAGAAATGAAAAATATTCGGACCCAAAAGGGGATGCCATCACGAAAATTAGGAGATGAAAACATAAACTGAAGAAGAGATTTTAAGATAAACATTTGGATAATCACATAGAATTAAGAACAAATTCGTTTTAATTTAAGATTTTGAAGAAAAGCTGAAAATTTAAGAATTTAAATTCGAGAATGCATATCCGTGACAAGGGGAAAAAACTCATACTTTTATTTACATAATCGCTTACAATAAAATCGCATCAAAAGTTTCTTTAGACAAGAAATAATTTCTTCTTTTTTAATATGAAAATATCTTCTGAAATAGGGGTCGTCTACATATTAAAAATTTTGTCAACTTTCATTTTTCAAATGGTAATGTCTACTTTTGACACCAAATTTGAATGTCATGGATCAAATCAGCGAAATAATAGATTTTGTACTTTTTCTTAACTCTGTATAGTGTCAGAAGAGATCAAAGTTTGAGGATGCTAATTTTAAATCCACGTGACAACATTCATATCTTCTCAAAAAGATGTTTTTTTTCTGGGCACACTAAAAAATGAATCCAAACATATTCCAGGTATTTTTCAATTTAAAAACATACTTTCTATAAACAAAATTATTACTTTATTCATATTCGAAATATTTAAGAATTGTGACCTAATTATGTAATGTTTACATTACATTAGAAGAAATTAATGCCGTCCAAAATATGGCTATGTTCTTTTACAACTTTTCCCATTCACTATTTTTAGATATATAAAGAAATAGAATTTTATTTTCAGAATTTACAAGGGAACCATCTCTTGCTATCATTAGCATATGGGCAACAAAAAAAATTTTAATAGTAACCGGAAAAATTTATCGAATTTTCTTTCATATAAAATGAGTTTATTTTAGAATTTCTATATAAATTTCTGTTTACTAATTGAATGCTCACGATACTTTCCTTTGCAATATCTTGATATTATTTTTCGAAATTTGTGGATAAACCTCTGATATATTTAGTGAACCTTTAGATTCCTCATACATTTTCTTTTCTGTGAATATTTAAGAAAAGTACATAGATTATTCTCTCCCCCCCCCCCCCCCCGAACTGATTTGATCTAAGAAACTCAACTTAGTTGCCGACGTAGGATGTTATCATTTGAAAAATAAAATTTCCTTGCAGTTTCTAATAAGTAGAAAACTCCTGTCTCAAAAATTGTATTCATTCTCTGAAAGAAGATATTATTCTGATTCTAATGACATATTTGTTGTGACTTTATAATAAACTATCTTAAAGAAAAGACGATTCTGTAATTTTGTTTTCATTTTGCAACAAATTTTGCAACATTTTGTTTTCAAAATATACATGTATAACTATGAATAGCCCAATGATAAAATATGGGATTTTATATCGGGAAAAAGTAAATTAAACTAAATGCTCTGAAAATGAAGATTGTAGTGTATTATTCGAGTTTCATTAAACAAAATTTCAAAAATTAAATTAAATTAGAATGGAAATTGTAAAAAAAATACATATATTGCTATTGATATATCTGCATGAATCCATTTTAGCAGAGTTTGTAATGAAAAACTTTGTGGACAAAAGTTTAGAAACTCTTCTTTTTAACAAGATAAAATATTTTTATTTATAATAATTATTTCAAAGTATTTATCATCAGAAAATTTTTGAAAACTAATTAATAACCCTTTAAAAAATAATCAATTAATTTTAAATAAACCGAAAACGTAAAACTGTTTCTAGTTGATTTTGGCGCTCAAAAGCATTCAAAACAATTGAAGGCGCCATTATTTTTTTATCTATTTACATAAGGCTAGTTCCTTGATTTGTACGATTTTTGGCTACCAATATTTTAGAACAGAAAAGTGTGACTCATTTTATCGGGGATATCTTATTAATTGAATAAGGTGAAGCAAACTTTTCGAAAATAAGGGTGACCAACAAGCAACGTAGTTATCAGCTATGTGACTTAAACTCTGTAACGGCTCGTCAGGGAGTGCTGCATCCAATTTTTCACACCCCTTAAATTTAACAGAATCTTTCATGTTATTTATTCGGCAAATTTTGTTGATTAAATAAAACTGAAAAACCATGCAATTTTAGTGGTGTAAATAAATTGATGTAGCACCCCCTGACCAGCCGCTACTGCTTAAACTACAGAAATCTTTGGAACTAACTCATGATTAAAGTCTTTTAGTGTAATTCTTGAATGATGTTAAAGACTTTTAATTTAACCTTTTCGGGTCCGAAATTTTTTCAGTTTTTAGAAAAAGTTACTTTTACGCTAATAATATTAACACTAGTTATCCAAATGGATTAATTAGTGTTAACGAATATTTCATTGTCAGAAAGATAACGAATGCTGTTGTTTTGCGCATTCTTTAATTCATACTCATATGACTAAAGAAGAATTTTTGGAGATGTTTAGAAAATATTGTACTGCAACAACATTTAACTTTTATTACAACTTTTTAATGCTTTTTGCACTTTATTACACATAATTCTCTCAGGAAAGTAACTTTTATTTTAAATTTAGAGAGTAAAATATTTGTTTAAAATAAAAAAATCGCAAACGGCGCAAAGAGAATTAAGTAAATAATAAAAATAATTATTATTAAATGCCTAAACATAAATGAAGTCATATAGTAAATACATATATACATATACTAACATTACTACAGTGTGTGTAAAAATTATAAAGACAGCAAAAAATATTATTTTTAAAAATAAATTTCGAAACAAATAAAACTTTTTTCCATAGAATATGTATCATCATGCTGAAAAGCTAATAAAAAGTCAACAAAATTCGATTGTGATTATTTTATTACGAAAATAAAGTTAATTGTACAAAAAACCACTATTTTTGCCTCTGTAAAAACTATAAGGACAGCAAAATAAATTCAATGTAGTAACCGAAGAAACAAATATTTAATATGTTATGCCCCCACCTCTGAGTTTAATGATTTCAAATATTCCATCATTCCTAGAAATCATTAATTTTTGAACATCATTAATTTTTTATACTGTTTGGGATTGATTTGTGTTATTCATCATCAATCATAGATCTGAGCTCTGATGCTGACGAAAAATGCCTTCCATTTTTATAAACTCATATTGCTGGATCTCCCCATAAGTTATTGGTGAGGTCTTAACCAGAACTTCTTTGCAACCATTGCAAAACTTCAATATTTTTCTCATGGAACAAAAGTTTTGTCTCGCAGCTTGTGTGGATAGGCGCATTACCTCGCTGTTATATCCGTTTTTTTTCTTGCCAGAAGTGTTGCAACAAATGAAAGCTGATCAAAAACAGTTTGTTTATGTGTCTTTGAATTCAATTTTCCTGTAAGATATAAAAGTGACACCACATCTTTGAACAAGAAGCAGCCCCATGTCGCAACGAATCCGCCATCTAACAGTTCCAGCCATACAAGTGATGACTTGGGATGACTAATCGCTGCATGTTATTTTCTCTGATGAGATAAGTGAAACTTAAATGATCCTGATGGCTAAAATATTATTGGTGATAATTTGAAAAAAGAAAAACATATCTTCTCAAAATGTCAATTAATTCACGGATTCATTGCGACATGGAGCTGCTTTTCGTTCAGTGACACGGAGTCACTTGTATATCATTCCGGAAAATTTAATTCAAAGACCTATATATAAACTCTGGAACTGTTAGATGGCGGATTCATTGCGACATGGGGCTGCTTCTTGTTCAAAGATGTGGTGTCACTTTTATATCTTACAGGAAGATTGAATTCAGAGACACATAAACAAACTCTTTCTGATCATCTTTCATTTGTTGCAACACTTCTGGCAGGAGAAAAACAGATATAACAGCAAGGTATTGCGCCTATCCACACAAGCTGTGAGACAAAACTTTAGTTCACAAGAAAAATATTGAAGTTTTGCAATGACTGTTAAGAAGTCCTGATCTAAACCTCACCGATAACTTATGGGGAGATCTAGCAAGACGAGTTTATAAAAATGGAAGGCATTTTTCCTCAGCATCAGAACTAAGATCTATGATTCAAAATGAATAGCACAAAAACAATCCCGAACATTTCCAAAAATTAATGAGTCAAGAAATAATAGAATATTTGTAATCATTAAACTCAGAGGTGGGTGCATAATATATTAAATATATGTTTATTCGGTTACTATATTGTATATATTTTGCTGTCCTTATAGTTTTTACGCAGGCAAAAATAGTGAGTTTTTTGTGCAATTACTTTATTTTCGTAATAAAATTTTCACAGTTGATTTTTTTAATTTGTCTATTAGCTTTTCAGCATGCTTAAACATATTACAAGGAAAAAAGTTTTATTTGTTTTGAAATTTATCAAAAGATTAATATTTTTTACTGTCCTTATAGTTTTTACACGCACTGTACATGTAAATAATAATAAAAGTATTTCTTGAAATAAAATAATTTAATTTTAAAAGACATTTACTATTAATAGTACACCAGACCCGAAAGGGTTAAAACATTCCTTTTTCTCATTTCTGAAGTAATGAATATCAACCGGAAAAGATATAAATCTTCTGTTATGCATATTTTCAAGTCAATTCATTTTTAAAATGATGTTTTATAAACGTTGTTAAATTGTGAAAATATTCCGCACCGAAATCTTAATGAAATGAAATGTTCCACCTGAATACATTAAAAAGATTGGCAATCATTATACTCACAGATTAATCGTCTAAATTATTCCTACAAGACATAAGCTACAAACTTGAATTTTTGTTAATTTTTTTAAAATGATAAATTGGTCCTGAATATGTACATTGTAAAAAAGACAAATATTTCTTAATCTAGGAAAATATAATCTAACTACTTATGAAAATGTACAATAACCACTTCCGAGTTATCCACGATTCCAGAAAGTGTTCTGTTACCTTTAGAAATCCCATAAACTAATATATTTTCGGTATTTTAAGAAACATACATTTAAAAGTCTCTTTGGCTGCCAGTGATTTTCGTAAACATTTCCAATAATTTTTGTAGTGTATTAATCAGTTTTCTGAACTCGAAACTTTGGTTTTTAGGAGGCTATCATTCATTAACTAAACATTTTCATCTGCGTAACATTTATGCATGCAATAATAATAAAATAATATTAATGTTGTTAATTTATAATGTTGGTCTGTAAAACATGTTTTTTGAACATGAAAATATTTGTTTGAAAATTTATAGCATCTCAAATCTTATATTCCAACTTGAAAAAAAAAAACTGATTAATGCACCACAAAATTGCACGGTGAAATTTACGAAATTCAGTGACACTAAAAGTAATTGTTTTATAACTGCTTCTTTAAATTTCAAAATTATATTACTTTCTAAGGATTCAAAACATATAAAGCGCTTTTCGGAATCCCGTGTAACTCAGATGTTTGTGTATATTTATTTTCGTTTGTGGTTTTATTACATTTTCTAAATTAAAAGAAGCATTTTTTTGTCTATAGTATTGAATGAAAATTCAAAAAACAATTTTCTTTCAGTTATAATAATATAGCAAAATAATTTTCAGCCTAATAAATCTTTTAAAAATAGAAAGAACTTGGAAGGCTTGAATCTGAAAGTGCGAATTTAAATAATTCTGATTAAAATCAAGTATATTTTGTTTTGTTAATGTATTTTTTCATATAGAATCTTTATTTAATTATAATTATTTTGCCGTTTATTTAAATGTGAAATATGAAACAGGGAATGTGTTTTTAAATGTTTATGTATATATTTATTTTTTATGTAATTTTTTAGCAAAATGTATGAAAACAAGTAAATATATTGGTTTGATTTATTAATTTTTTAATTGAAGTTGACTGAACTTTGAAAGCTCAAATTGTGTAAGACTGAGCCTTACTTCAAAATTTTCAAAATCTGCGATCGAATTTGTAAACTGAATTTAAAATAGCGCTGCATAAATTACTAATACTTATTTTTAGTCTCAGAAATTATCAGATAAAAGAATTTCATTTAATTAATGATAAAATTGTTAATCTATTTTTAAGCGCACATTTTTTGAATATTTTCAAATCTAAGCAATTTGTATGATTATGAGGTAAAATTATTTATTTACCTTTTAATTATTATTACTCTACTTCTATTATTATTATTATTATTATTATTATTATTATTAAAGTTATACAAACGAGCAACATGAGAATTTCAGATAATTTAACTGTGCGCTGTATTTCAAATTTAAGTTTTAAAGACTATAAAACATTTTTTCATTTAAACGATTTCTTTTATTTTTATTATTTTTACTGGAACTATATCAACCGGACCTTCAGAAAATTTGAGGATGAATTACATTTAAAACATCGGTATTAAAATAAAAATTAATTTTAAAACTTTGACTTAAAAAAATGCGAGGTTTTTTTTTTGTACTGCGTTTGTTCTTGCAAAAAATAACTACTAAACTAGATAAAAAATAAATTAATAATACATTTAAGATATACTTTTTATCTATTTTATATTTTTTATAGTTTTAATTTATATAATTCTTTTTAAATTTAATGATCGCAAATATTAATTCAAGAATAAATATAAAAATTGTACTGTATGCTGTATTTAAAATTTAAGTTTTAAAGCCTATAAGACATTTTTTCTTTTCTTTTAATTATTTTTACTGAAACTATATGAACTGTAATCATTAGAATTTCAGAAAATTTAACTGTGCGCTGTATTTAAAATATAAGTTTTAAAGCCTATAAAACATTTTTTTCATTTAAACGACTTCTTTTATTTTTATTATTTTTACTGGAACTATATCAACCGGACCTTCAGAAAATATGAGGATGAATTACATTTAAAACATTGGTATTAAAATAAAAATAAATTTTAAAACTTTGACTTTAAAAAATACGAGGTTTTTTTTGTACTACTTTGTTCTTGAAAAAATAATTACTAGACTGGATAAAAAATAAATTAATAATGCATTTAAGATACACTTTTTATCATTTTTTCTATTTTTTATTCTTTTAATTTATATTACTCTTTTTAAATTTAATGTTCGCAAATATTAATTCAAGAATAAATATAAAAATTGTACTGTACGTTGTATTTAAAATTTAAGTTTTAAAACCTATAAGACATTTTTTTCTGTTATTTTAATTATTTTTACTGAAACTACATTAACTAGAATCATTAGAACTTCAGAAAATTTGAGTAACTATATTTAAGTCATCGGTATTAAAGTGAAGATAAATTTTAAAACTTTAAAAAATGCGAGGCCTTTTTTTTTTTTTTTTTTTTTTGGTACTACTTTTGTTTTTGCAAAAAATAATTACTAGACTGGATAAAAAATAATTTAATAATACATTTAAGTGCACTTTTTATATTATTCTTTTTAAATTTAATGATCGCAAATATTAATTCAAGAATAACTCTAAAAATCGTAGTGTAAGCTGTATTTAAAATTTACTTTTAAAGTCTATAAGACATTTTTTTCTTTTCTTTTTATTATTTTTACTGAAACTATATTAACTGGAATCGTTAGAACTTCAGAAAATTTGAGGGTGAACTGCATTTAAAACATCAGTACTGAAATAAAAATAAATTTTAAAACTTTGTCTTTAAAAGATGTGAGGAATTTTTGTACTACTTTTGTTTTTGCAAAAAATAATTACTAGACTGGATAAAAAATAAATTAAAAATACATTTAAGATAAACTTTTTTATATTTTCTTTTTTTATAGCTTTAACTTATATTCTTCTTCTTAAATTTAATGATCGCAAATATTAATTCAAGAATAAATATAAAAATTGTACTGTGCGCTGCATTTTAAATTTAAGTTTTAAAGCCTGTAATACATTTTTTCTTTTGTTTTTATTAATTTTACTGAAACTATATTAACTGTAATCATTTGAATTTCAGAAAATTTGAAGATGAACTACATTTAAAAGGTATGTATTAAAATAAAAATAATTTTTTTAATTTTTTCTTTAAAAGATGTGAGGGTTTTTTTTTTTTTTTTTTTTTTTTTTTTTTTTTTTTGTATTATTTTTATTTTTGCAAAAAATAATTAAAACACTGGATAAAAAATAAGTTAATAATACATTTAAGATACACTTTTTTATATTTTCCATTTTTGTAGTTTTATATTATTCGTGTTCAATTTAATGATCGCAAATATTAATTCAAGAATAAATATAAAAATCGTACCCCCAGGAAAAAATATAAAACAATTACAAGAAATCTTACCGCATCAAATTGGTGTTCCCTCTTTCATTCTTGCATCCAGTTCATACGGGCGCTGTAACATATCCGGCGCCCTCAAAGAAGTTTGAACAAAGTCAGCAAGTTTTAGATCCATCCATAGGAAGAGTGCGAATGGTGTTTCCATGGAAACATGCGAAAAGTCACGGGATATCTTCTGACCAATGAGATCAAACTGATCTTGAACAAGAATACAAAAGAATTTAGAAGTTTTTGCTCCGAACTTGCAGAGCCATCAGTCCTTATTTATTTTGAAGTAGTTGAAAAGTGTACAGACATTCTAAAAATAGAAGTTCTTCTGTCTATTATACTTATTCGATGTACTTACTGTAGCACATTTCTACATATGTTAAAAGTCATGATAAAACTTTCCCATTAATGAAATATATAATTTAATATTCACCGGAAAATATGAATGATATAATTTAATCTAATGCAATGAATTCAAATTAAAAAAAGGAAGTGAACATTTCAATCAAGATTTAACTGTAAGAGATATTACGAAATTCAAGGATTAAGGAGGTGAATTTCCTCATTGGTACACATTGATAACATTTGCAACTTGAAATTTCAATAGCAAATCACATTTAGCAATAAAGAATAAGGCTTCAGTAAAATTCAACTGTTAAAAATTTACCGATGACAATAGGCAATAAATAAACTACTTCACCGTAAAATGAATAAATTCTCGTATCTTCCCCACTAGAAAAAATCTGAAGAAAATCTTGAGAAAATTTCTGTAGGAAATCTTAAGAAAATTCCTGTAAAAAATCTGCAGGGAATTGGCCCATTTTTATCTGTCTATAAAAAAATCTGCAGTTATTTCTAAGGTTATCTTTAAAAAATCTTCAGGTAGTTTTGAGGTAAAATTGCATCTTCAAAATTTCTTCAGATTTCTGTAGAATTTCTAATGAAAGTGCATATTTGTTCCGATAATCTTAAGATTATTTTTAGTGGGATTATACAAGTCGCCTTGCGTAGCATCTCAGAAACTTTTTTTCCGGTGTTAACTCTCTTTACATTATTTTTTATCTACTGTCTATTAACATGTTCTGTGACAATACTCCTAAACATCATTAACTTCTAAGTACTGTGACTATTGTGGGCTCTTAAGAGCACACACTAGTCACACGGTAAAGCCGAACGCTAATGGTAAGTCTATGGGCGCAATCTTTTCGAATATCTCGCTTAATTTTCAATATTTTTAAATGATTTTTTTTTCACATGATAGTTGAGGACATTCTATTACCGGGCTAGTTTGTACTTTTCTGATTTTCGTTGTAGTTTAATTCTGAGGACCCTCTAAATTTTGGATTCAGTGAAATTCGAGGTGTTGTGCCCTTTTTACTCTTATAAAATCTATTTCAGCAAAATTCAGAAAAAATTAAAAACGCTTCACGGAATATTAGTGTTTAAGCTTTCCAATGATATGCTTTCCATATTTCTACTGCAATTAGGCTGAGCAAAATTTGGAAATATTTTGATCAGAAAATGGTACAAAAAAAGCGTTTTAATTATATGCGCTCCGCCTCAGCCAGTCTCCGCCTCTCCTGCCCTTTTGAAAATTTTATTGGTTGACACCAATCCATTTTCGCAAATGAAAGTAACTTTTTTCCTTTCCTTGCATTTCCTTTCTGTTATTGGTTTATAGTAACGTGTTAAAATAACCTCCATTATTTCAAAGTTTGAATTTATTTTTTCTACAATTATTGATAAATTTTAACTAAAATAGTCTTGAAAAAAATCAACGACTTCTAATTTTTTTGTTTTTATAAAACTACGCTATTTTTAAGTTATAACTAACTTCCAAAGAAGACAATTATATATTTCTTTGTATATATATATATTTTTCAAGCCCATACAAAACAAGGTAGATTTGATACAAATTACAGTAAGCTCCTTTTTAGCAAAAAGGAAATTCTGATAATTTTAAAATATAATTGGAACTTTTGTGAAATACATAGGTAGCATTAAAAGGACAAGGAGCTATATTTGGAATTTATAAATTTCCTTATACAGCTTGCAAAATACATGAAACGGGGGGGGGGGGGGCAGGGGTGTGCAAAGAGAAAACTGCGCCCGGAGTAAAGTTCAGTTTGGCGCCCCATTCCCTGAACTTTTTCTTGTGACAGACTAAAAATTACTTTAGTAGTAAAAATTTGGCGCCCCCTAAATTTCGCACCCGGGGCAACCACCCCCTTCGTCTCCCTCTTTTTCGCACGGCGCTGCAAGGAGTACATTTTGAGGAGGCTTTTTCAACACCGCGCCGTCCGAAGGGGGGGGGGGGTGGCGGCACATTTATACTATCAACATCATTCTTGGGCTGTTACAAGAAAAAGTTGGGAAAGGGGGCGCCAAATTGAAACTTTGCCCCGGGCGCAGTTTTCTCTTCCCTGTGTTTGTTTTTGGTATTATACGATACTAGGCAGCCCAATTTCAGTCCAGTATTATTAAGTAAAACAGTAAAAAAAATAAGCATTTTCAGTTCGAAAAACAGTTTTATCAAAAATAAGCAGAAATTAAAGTTAGAAAGTCTTAAAGATTGGTAATTTTAAAATTGTTGATCAACTTGTTTCAAACTTTAAAGAAATATTTTTTTATATTTATTACTTTTGAGGAAATCGATACACTTTTAACAGTCGTTAAAAATGGGGAATTTATCCTGAGTAATACATTTTATTTTAATATAACATAAAGTTATATTTGCAAAGCCAACGAATTGCAAATATTTATCATTATTTATCTATACTAATATTATAAAGAGGAAAGATTTGATTGTTTGTTTGTTTGCATTGAATAGGCTCCGAAACTACTTGACGGATTTGAAAAATTCTTTCGCCGTTGGAAAGCTACACTATTTCCGGTGAACATAGGCTATAGTCGGTGCTTAAAAGGATAAAAATAAAACGCCGGATAAACGAATCAAAAGCAATTTGAGAAACTAAAGGTTACCTGACCCACTAGACACATGACAATCACTGAAACACATATGAAAATCGTAACTATGCAATCCCCTCCTCCCCCCCCCCAAAAAAAAAACATTTTAAACTTTTTAGCCCGACTTTATATAAAACCGTGTTTTTTAATCTTTAAAACTATTTAGCAATTACTAAAAAAAGGAAAAGAAATGCTGAAACGCAAATTAATTAAAGTTAAAAACAAATCACGAAACGATTGTTTTTGAGTTTTCAAAAAAGTTATAACAGATAGTAAATATTTTAAAGAGTAGTGAGCATCAAATATGGGGAGGGAGGATTTTTTTTTAGGAGGAGCAGTCAAATATTTAAAATTGTAACGTTTTCTACAATTTCAAATGCGGACTTTTTCAATAAGCCTAGGGATAAATATTACTTATTTAATTTAATATAAAATTATAAAGAGGAAAGATTTGTTTGTTTGTTTGTTTGAGTTGAATTGAATAGGCTCCGAAACTACTTGACGGATTTGAAAAATTCTTTCACCGTATGAAAGCTACACTATTTCCGGTGAACATAGGCTATATTATATTTTCGAAAAAATTGGGGATCCTTATTAAAATGCCAATATTGTAACCCAAGGTGTAGAAAAATGAACTTAAAAAATCTTTACATCGCGTGCGTTGCGAATACTATTGATTATAGAACAAAATAATGTACTACGACTTTGTTAACATGTAATTATCTACAAAAAATGTCGCAACAGCATATGTCTAACTGTTATAGTTATGTCACAATAAGTGTTTTTTATTAAAAAAAATAATTAAAATGCCGTTTCTGTAAAAGCTCTTTATTGTTACTTTGGTATTGATTCTTATCAAAATAAATTACTTCAAAATCAGACTGATTTAATGGTTGCCGTTTACCCCGCTCAACTAGGCTGCATCATAATGTGTGATGTAGGCGTCACTGGGGCACGGGAGGGGAGTCAATGTCGGAGACGGCATTTTAATTATTAGGTTATGAGTGTGTGTGTAAAAATTTATAACTTGAAATATCCATGAGAAGTCGGGGCGGGCTGCTATAATCTATATACATAAAGCAAAATCGTGTTAGTTACACCATTTATAACTCAAGAACGGATGGATCGATTTTTATGAAATTTTGTATGGAGGTATCTGACACCTTAGATTAACATATAAGCTATTTTTTATCCGACTACCTAAAATGAGGGTAATGTTTTTAGCAGTTGAATTTAATGAGATGAAGTGGTAGAAACAATTTGCGGTGTCAGTAGTGGCGGGGGACTGGGAGACTTGCTCTACCCGAAGAAAAGTGAGGGCGGGCCGCTAGTTATAGTATAAAAGTAAAAATAATGAAACTGTAAGGCAAAATATAGCTATTTTTTTAAGTCTGCTATTCAGCAAATTTTACTCTCTAATACTTTTCAGAATTGTTTCTTCTTTGGAGTTTTTTGTCGACGTTCAACTAATGCAGCTTCTATCGAGCAGAAGGCTTTTACATGCTCCAAAACATCATAGTACAAAGTATCGTGGACAAGATTTATCGAGATATTTACGAACTTTACAAGTTCGTATATATTTAATGGGTGACAATTCAATATAACATTGTAAAACTTTTAGACGATTTTGCAGTTTTTAGCAGTTTTTGTTTGGTACAAGGGCAGATCTTGAGACTCCTCAAAAAAAAGGGGGGGGGGACTTTTCAGAAATTTGGAGATTCCAATCGCACCTGCAGCTCGTGTCGGGACAATTTTTTTCATCGTGAGTAGGATCGGGGCTAATTTTTTTCGTTGCAGGTCGGGTTTCGGTCCAGTTTACTTTCATTTTTTGCCGTTGTTCTGGTTAAATACTTTTTTTTGCGAATCGTGTTTGGGTAAGGTTCAATTCTACTTTGCCGCTGCGGGTTGGGTTGGGGTCCGGTCCTCTTTCTTTATTGCTGCTGGTTGGTATTGGGTCCGGTTGATTTCTATTTTGTATGTGTGTGTGTGGGGGGGGGTTGAGTTGAGTACTATTTTATTAACGCTGGTTTGGTTTCGGTCAAGTTGACTTCTTATTTTTTGCTACTGGTCGAGTGGATTTTTACGTTTTTCTTGCGGACCGAGTGGAATTCTACTTTTTATCTGCTTTTCTCTGCATTCTTTTTTGTTGCTGTAGTTGTTTTGGGGTGAAATTAATTTACACTATTTTGGGTTCTGATCTGATTCATAGTGGATTTTCAATCTCGCAAGAAGGATACGATTCGACCCCATATTTCAAATGAAAGTGTAAATATTTTCACCGTTATGGAAGAAAATAGTTTAAAGGAGTATTTTAAAAGAAAATATCGAAGACACTATATATAAATGCCATAACAGACATTTCCAAATAGTTAATTATGAATATTTAAGATTTTACATTTCAATTTACATGTTGACACTGCTATTCGCAAGTGTTAACATGTAAATTAAAATATCCATACGGAATGTCTCGAATGGAAGATACTTATATTTAACGAACACTTTTCAACAATTTAGCCATCTCTCTTTGGTTGATTCCGTTATGAGTATATATTAGATATTTATTTTCTATATAAAAGATAAAATTGATATTAGAAATATAAATGTCGACATTTAATAATTCCATTAAAACATGGATTGTTTTTCTTTCATTTCGATTCTAAATTGACAAAAAAAAATTTGGTCGGGTTTTGATTTGATTTCCAATGGTATTTTCGGGTTCGGATCGGAAGCAGGGCAATACTATACGCTCAGGGGTCAAATAAATTTTTTTGTCGAATATTTGAAAAATGAAATTATTTTAAGTGGAATTCTTAGAGGAACGCTCTTTTCTGATTCAAGGGGGGGAACACGAAAATCCTCAAGGGGAGCGATTTCAAGATTTGGAGGTTCGGGCAGGAGGTGATGTTTTTCATTGCTGGTGGAGATTATTTCTAAATTTTGCAGTGAGTCGTGTTCGAATCGGCTTGACATTTTTGCTGTGTGTCGGATTTGGGTCAGTTTGACTTACATTTTGTCAAATTCGGTTCTGTTCTGGATAAAATTTCACTTCTGAGAGTAGAATTCAGGTTGATTGGTTGGTTGAATGGGGTTTTATGGCGCAAAGTTACATCAGGATATGCTGCGCAAAGAACAAGGTGGGGATTCGAGTTAATTAAAAAGTTTGGTTAGTTTTTTTTTTTTTTTTTTGTAGTAGGCCGGATAGATTTATACTTTTTTGCTACGGACCAAGTTTGAGCAGGCTGACTTAGGAATAGGTTTTGCACTAAAGAGCAAATACTAGATTTTTTTTTCTCTATAAATTATAACATTCAAGTTGAAGATGTAAAACATATTTTTTAATTCTATTAAAATACATGAACTCATTTTCTTTCATTTCAGTTTCAGGTGTTCGGGTAAGGGCTCGATTTGACATAATTTGTAATTTTTGGGTTCGGATTGATATATTATGGGTCGGGTTGATTTTAAACGTTTCGGATTCGGGACATTTCTTCTTTTGGATTTTGACAAATTCGGATCTAGTATAAACTGGTTGATGACTGGATTTTTTAATAGATCAGACAATTTTTTATATGAAAAACTATATGTTTGAATATTGACGAGTACATTATATATATATTCATTTTTCTACTTAAACAAAAATAAAAATTATTGATATAATTATATGGGATACCTTTCCCAATTTCCTTCAAATATTAGATTGATTTTGTTTCATTTTGGATTTGTTGATCTGTTTTGTTTCAGGCTATTCGGTACTGAATCAGATTTTTTTTCTTTTATTCATTTTTTTTTTTTTTTTTTTTTTTTTTAGCGAGTTTCGGTTGGGTTAAAATTGAATTGCTTTTTGAGCCTGGTCATGGAAATTTAGGTTCGGGTAGACCTCTAAAAGAACGAAGTCCACGCCAGGCCCGAAGTGGAAGAAAAAATATAGTGTGGTCACGTTTTGCAGAAAAAAAGTAAGATCCGAACTCGGAACGGTTTCCGAAAGAGTGAAGACTTGACTAGAAGTCTGGACGGGCTGGATTTTCCAGTCTCGCCCCGACCCGGACCGAATGAATGTTATTTTGGCCCGGCCCGGTATAAAACAAAATATTCGGCCCGAGCCTGGCCCGCTCGTTTATAATTTTACATTTCTAGGCCAGGCCCGGCCCGTACAGAAATCAGTGAAAACAGTCCAGGCCGAAATCGGCCTGCATCTTTATTTCGAAACAAAATCAGATTTTTATCATACAATTAAGATTTTTTAAAGATTATTGCATTCATATTTATTAGATGATTTTATAGAAAAGTTTTACTGACAATACACAATAAGAACATTAATGATTACTTAGGTTCTTAGACTTTCAACATTCAAATAAAGCTGCACTGAAAAATTAATATGGTTTAGATTAAAAGAAAAAAAAAGGAAGTTAAAATTATCATAACTTTTGAAGCTGTGTAATAAAAAGTACATTTATGGAAATACTTCTTTATCATTTCATGAAATATTTTCTCAAATTTAGAGGAGCTATTTTTTTATGCATTTCTGATTTCATTTCTTTTTGGAAACACATCAGTTTAACAGGTGTTTTTATTCTGAAACAATGTAATGGAATGGCGTTGTCCATTTTTTGATACAAGCAAATACAATGGAAATAATAATATAGTATAATAAAATAATAAGATATAATACAATGCGCAACACACTATATAAAACGCTAATTTTCAGGATATTTATGAAAATATTGTGAAAATTAGCGTTTTGAATCAAATTTCCGGAAGCGACAACATGCAAAAGGAGAAAAATCAGAAACCACGTGACATGAATCTCTTATACCTCGACAAGTATATACAAATATCTTATTTACCAAAAATGAAATATGCTATTCGATTCCAAATCCCTTCAATAGTCAGGCTTGTCAATTTTGTGCTTTTATAGTTAAAAATTAGTCAGAAAATGTGTCAAACTTTCGTGTTGTTCAGAAATGAATTTAAGAAACACCAAGGAGTATATTTCCAAAAAGTACGTTAACAGTACGTTAATAGTTTTTATCCCTTTTACAAATGATGTTGTCTGCCCTACACGTCTGACGAATAATTAAGTCTAGTTCTGACCCCGACTATATGTAGAAAAACAGTGCAAACCTGATCTTGGCCCGGCTCCAGTTTGCCAAAAAATTATTAAACCTGTATAGACACAAAGCAAATGTCCGATGCTGATTTCTACGCTGTACACGTTACATTTATGTATTGATGTTGTTAAACTAGTATCTACTCTTGACGCACATTTATACTTATGGTCGTTAAGCCCATATTCATTGAAAATAGATCTCATTTTAGCGTTTTTGCTGAAATCTTTATAACACGCCGGCAGGCCCGTTAAATTTTTTTATCGGATTGGCCCATACGGCCTGTTTATTTTTTTTTTTTTTTGCCAGTCTGATACAGGCCGATGCAGATCTCTAGACCTAACCAAGCCCTAGTCTCATGAGTTAAAACTGGCCCGGCCCAACCCGGACAGTGACAGCTTCGTCGAGTCCGATCAGGTCGCACCGTTCTCAATCTTAAACACGATTCATTTATCCTGTGGACATCTAATATCATTTTGCAGACCCTTCATTGGGCTCAAAGGGGGAGGGGGCGATCGCCCCATCACTTCTGGTATTCATCATATTGAAATCTTGCTATTGAATCGCATCTTTTTATATGTCGACAGATGGTTCGTGGGAATTATTACATTGTTCTGCAATGAATAATAAATTTTGAAAGAAAACTTAATTGTAAAACACTATAACATTAATAAAGCTAGACTGAGTGTGCGGTATCTTCCTTAAAGAAAAAAAAAAGAAAAAAAATGAATAATGAAAAAGAAGAGACTTTAAGTGATAAAAAATGCAAGGACGGCGGGAAACAGATGACCAATTTCAGCAGGTTTAATTTGATTATATATATATAAATGGAATGTTTTTATGGAAATTCTTTTTAACAGAGAGTATACACGAAACAGCATTTCATTGCATTTCATATTCAAAGTAGTGAACATAATTTGAATGCGCTAGGAACAGTTTTTCTCCGAAGAGCTTTTTACAACCGCATTCTTTTGTGTAACTCTGTAATTGAATGGCAAATGTTTTTCGCCAAATATTATACCGCAAGCAAGTCCATTTAAGAAGGTCGTTTAAATTACATTGTTTGTAAAAGAGTAATATTATTACAACAACACATAGCGAAAGATTTTTAGACCATAATATAATAGATTACTATGGAGATCCTCTGTGTGTATACTGTAAGTGCTATACATGATATATTTTTTTATAATTGTCTTCCAGAGTACCTCAGTAATGTATATGAATTTCATTACTTTTAAATTAGCATGGCGCTCCTTGAAACACCGCAAATGATTTATCCACATAGACCATAATGTAGCGGAATAATTTTAAGTGATCCTACACATTTCTTATGTTTCTTCAATTTTTTAAAAAGTGTTTAATTTTTTAAAAGTAATTTTTGCTCCTTGAAAAAACTTTGTTAGTGTTATGCAGAATTTTCAAAAAGTCCTTAAAAATATTTAAGTTTTTTGTTATTTATTAATTGGAGGTGAAAATCTGAGTTCTCTGAAATTCTGATTTAGAAAAATAATTTATATCACTCTTGCCCCCCCCCCCTTGTATCAAAATTTCGTTCCCGTCTTTTGCTCTCATCACAGCCTTCAATATTATCCCTTCCAGAAGTATCACTTCGCTGTTTTGCTGCCTATCTCACTGTATCCATGTTTACACAATATAGCCACTTTGTTGTAACAATAAAAAATCTATCACAAAAACTCCTCCCCACTAACTAAAAATGTGATTTTTCCCTCTCATCCTATTAGTAAATGCCTAGAATTTATTCATTCAAACTTTCCCACATTTTATTATTTTGAAGCCCATTTGTTAATGTTTTAAAAGGCAAATAAAAGTAAGTCATTTAAAAAACTTCTCCATCCCACATACACACCAAAATAAATAATTAATAAATTGTTTCTCCCCCCCCCCAGCTCACAAATTTTAAACTTTTAAAGTCACCGATTTTTCTAAAACTTTTACTGTAATAATAAATAATCAATCACAGTTTTACTCTTAACCCCACAAAAATTGATGTTTTCCCCCTATTTCTCCTTACCAAGTATATAAAATTTAGTCTTTAAATCTCTTTATTTTGTGTTTAGCCATATTTGTTAATCTTTAGTCATATAAAGTAAATCATCTAACAAATTCCCTTCATCCCCCTCCAAAATAAATATATAAATACTTTTCATTTTTTCCTTCTCAGAAATCTCCAACAATTATATAAATGAAATTTTGAACCAATTATTTATATGATTTACGATATTCGAACGAAATGTGGTAATTCAGCATAAAAACCTTTTTCTAAATTTAAAGGGGGGGGAAGTAGCTATCCTTTCTCCCCCTATACTTATTCAATGAATTCTTAAAACTAATCGCCCCCAGGAGGATACCTTCTTTAAATATTCACGGCCTTCCTAACCCAAGCCACCTGAATGATCTTTCGCTTTTCTTTTTCCTCTGATTTCTATTATTTTCCTTTTTTCTTTGTTTCACTCTCATTGTGGTTTTTTTTCCCGGAGGTGAGGGCAATTTGTATGAGCCGATATCACTCTGTATATCGATGGAGAATTGTAAACCACCCACGTGTTTGCTGTGTGTAACGTTACGTGTTTGTAGGAAACAGTAGAAGCTAACCGGATTCAAACGCAACCCACAACAAAAAGTTAAAAAAAAAACCGACCAGCAGCAAAAAATAGAAGCGAACCGGACAACAAATTTTGTAAAATGATCGCGGAGAAAACACGAATTTCTTCAAAATATCGTGAAACAGACGCACATTTTGTACAAAAATTGCAAAAAAGAACGAACATTTTACCAAAGAATTCACCCCAATAAATTCGGATCAACCCGAACCCTCCTCGATAAAGTAACAAGCAAGAAAAATCACGCGTTAAGCATTGATTATGAAGCACTTTCCAACACCTAATGAAATCTTTAACAAAACTTTGTTATTTAGGGAAATAATGGTGTATAGCCAAATATACCCAAATATGTATTCCAGTACTTTTGAACAGCTCTGTATTTCATATGTCACTTGATATAAATGGAAAATTTAGTTTAGCAAGAAAATACCCAGTAGCTTGAAATTTCTTTTTTAGCATTTCATACTATCAGATGGAAACATACTTGAATACTTTTGTTCAGCCCTGTAGTTTATATTGTACCTTTATTACACGTCAGCATTAGGCTAAAATTTATTGTAAACTAAAACACTTTTAAAACAACTGAAATCACATTCTCATAAATTATCATTCATAGGCGTCTATGTACCGAATTATTTGTGTGGCCCTGTATATCCTTTTATCTATATTCTGCAAACATTTCTCAGTAAATTGAATGAAGCTCAGCGTAAAAATGCATAGCTTTTTTAAGAACCACGTTTAGATAATTTATGCTCATATTCAGTAACGTTGGTGAGCTCTTTTGGGTAACCCTGTATATCAACTATAACATTTATACACACCATATAATGTGCATATTTTTAGCGAAATATAAACGCGCATATCATAATTAAAATGCATTTCATCCCTCTATCAGCCATCATCGGACACATATACGGTACTTCGAAAAGAATATACTATTTGAAATCTTTTGTATGGCCCTGTAAATGCTATGTACTTCATATTATGCAAGACAGTAGCGTATAATTTATATTAAGCTTCAGTGACATATATCAATTTTATTATACATGAAACAGCTTAATATATTTAAAATATGCCACACGCAATTCCCCCTTTTACCATTATCTAATGGAATTCTTTTGTGTGGCCATGTAAATGAATAACAACTACATTTTCACCTTATATTTTATAGAATGCATATTTTAATATGTTTGACAGGGTATAGCATCTTTAAAATTCCTTTGAAACGATTTTTCCATATAGACCGTAATGTAATGGGAAACTTTTGATTCGCCCTGTAGATAAACTAATCATGGAAGAAACTTCATTTTCGATAGGACTTGCGCTAGGGTAAACATCAATAACGTCCTAAAATTTCATGGCAATCCGAGTATATAAACGATTTTTCCCCATGGGCCGTAATGTAATGGAAAACTTTTGATTCTCCCTGTAGATAAACTAATCATCGTAGAAACTTCATTTTCAATAGCGTTCGTGCTAGGGTAAACGTCAATAACGTCCTAAAATTTCATGGCAATCCGAGTATATTAACGATTTTTCCCCATAGGCGTAATGTAATGGAAAATTTTGATGCGCCCTGTAGATAAACTAATCATGGTAGAAACTTCATTTTCAATAGCGTTCGTGCTAGGGTAAACGTCAATAACGTCCTAAAATTGCATGGCAATCCGAGTATATTAACGATTTTTCCCCATAGGCGTAATGTAACGGGAAACTTTTGATTCTCTCTGTAGATAAACTAATCATGGTAGATACTTCATTTTTAATAGGTGTCGTGCTAGGGTAAACATCGATAAAGTATAAAAATTTCATAGCAATCCGAGTATATTTATGGGAGTTAGAGCGCGGACAGACGGACAGACAAACCGAATGGACAAGCATTTTTCAACTTTGTTAGAAAGTGCTAAAGACCAAATCCTAAAGTGTCCCAAATGCACTAAGCACTGCTAAAAAGTAAAAGTCAACCAGATTAAAACCAAAATGTAGCAGTCAACGAGGCCCAAATCTGACAAAAAAAAAAAAAAAAAAATTAGAAATTAACTTGAACAGCAGCAAAGAGTTGAAGTCAACCCGACCCAATCTCGACCCAAGTAGGAATTAACCCAGACAGGAGCAAAAAATGGAAGCCAACCGGACCCAAACCCGACCCACAGCAAAAAAGTAAAAAAAAAAGAAAAAAAACACGACCCACATAAAAAAGTGTAACGTCTTGATGACTCCTCTTTGAAATGCAACACATGGCCACTCAAACATTTCATAGACAGTATTTACTAATTGGCCACCTCGGTTGAAATCGAACTTATCCACTGAAAGACTCCAGATGGCTATAACTCTGTTAAATAAAACACTAAATTTCAGAGAGAAGTGCCAGGACTGACATTTCGGTAAATATGAACTAATGAGGGCTAAGATGGTCATGTGACCAAAGTTTTGGAGTTGAACGCGGCCAGAAGGTAGACGCTCGAGAAAGGCGATGGAAAGCGGTCGCGTAGGCCATTTCCTACTTGTTTAACTATTTTCCCTTTTATTTCAGTGTGTGTTCTGTCATTATATGTCTGTGTTTTTTACGTAACGTGATTGTTGTTAATAAAAAGTAAAAAGACCAAGTTTGCAGTAGGGTCTTATTTAAATCCGTTACAAAAGTGAGCTCCGACCCGTGCATTACACTGGAGTATCCAAATTTCTAAAATCCCCCCCCCCTTGAGAACTCTCAAGATCAGCCCCTTGTCTTCGCCTCCCTTTATATCAAAATTTCGCTTCGCCTTTTGAATCTGTCACAATCTTCTAAATTGCACCTTACAAAAATATCACTTCGTATTGTAGTCTACTCCACAATACCCATATTTGTAGCATATAAGTCACTTTAGTATATCAATAAACAATCAATCACAAAATTTCCTCCCCCCTTCCCACGACTGAAATTAGGATTTATCATTCTGTTCCTTTAAGTGCAGAAAATTTAGTTCTTTAATTAATTCCCACTTTTATTATTTTTTAAACCGATTTATAAATATTTTGAAAGGCAAATAAATTATAAGTCATCTAATAAACATCTCCCCCTACACACACACACGAAAATAAATAAATAAATAAATAAATAATGTGCTTATTTCTTTTTTTTCCCCTCAGCTCACAAATTTTAAACAAACACAAATTCCACCATTTTTTGAGGGGGGTGGGGGGCATTGCACTATTTTCTCCCCTACCCATATCTCACTAAATTTAAAATTTTTGAACTTTTTTTTTGTTTTTTTTTTTCCATAGATTTATACATATTTTATTCTAAAAATAAATAATTAATCGTAAACAACCCATAAATATCGTTGTATACCCCCTCCTCGTTCTTTTGAGGTACACAAAATTAAAAATTTTTAAAACACTTTTAAGTTACATTTTTCATCCTATTAATAAATATTCAAGAAGGTAAATAAGCTGTCATCTATAAAGCTGTCCTACTATCTCTCCCCCCCCCCAAAAAAAAAAATCCGTTTTTTCCCTCTACTCCCCCCCCCCCTTCTCAACTTACAAAATTAAATTGTTTCTTTTTTTCTCTACGTATTTTAATAAAAAAAAATAATTAAAACCTGAAATCCTCCTTCTGCACAAATAATTAAGTCTTTAAATATGTTTATTTTTTTTTAAGTGCTAATTATAAATCTCTGCTAACTATAATATTAACAAAATCTTTTTAACTATGTAGGAAAGTGTTAAAAATAAAGCGATAGATATGCATTAAATTCTAGACAAAACACATGTTTACATTTTTTGCGTATTGTGTTTGTGCATTTCTTACAGTAAAATATCTTAAGAGAGATATTTAAATAAAATATTGTGATTTTCCATTAATGTGCAAGTAAATTTTCACAACTTTTCGCAATTATTTCCTTTCTATTAGCTCAGAATTGAACCACTAAACATAAATACCAAAATTACCCGAGTTTTCGGCTGAGTTGAGTAAATCCATAAAAAAAATGAATCAGTACAATATATCGGATCAAAACAAAAACCATTCTTAACTGACTGTATCATTTAAAAAACAGTTTCCAGAACCTCCCTCCTCCCTCCTATAGACTTTACTGCTATGTCAGTGCTCAAATTTAAAAATTGTTAGAGCTTCTTGAGGTATTTATATAATGCTTGTAAAAATCATCAAGAATCTAAATTTTCTTCCACCTGAAATATTGACAAAATATTTTTTGCTTTATTGACTTAACATCACACAAAGTTTTTAAAATTTGCTACACTTTTTCTGTCACATTTGTCACTACAAACAATAATAAATTATGTATTATGTCTATAAATGACTAGATTGGGATTAACACCTATTTCTCCTTTCTTCAAATTTTCTATTTCCTTTTCGCCCTTGCTTGCTTGCCTCTCCGCAAAAAATAAACAATGTTTAAATATTTAAATTTGTCTAAATATTTTTCACATAATTTTATGAAGTATTTATGACTTTAACCTTCAGTGCTATTTATCTTGATAAGTTTCGTATTCTAAAAAGAATCCCTCCCCCTTACCCCCCCCCAAAAAAAATAGTTATTTAAACTACTTGTACCTGATATCCCCCCCCCCCTCCATTCAATATTATTTTTTTATTTTTTTATTTTATTTTTTTATTTTTTTGTGATTGCGTTAAGTAAATAAAATAGTTTTTATTTTATAGTAATCTATCTAAATTAATTATTCGTTTATTTTCTGAAAATCAAACCATTTTAATTTTGGAACGCTAATCATAAAGAGATTGAAATTCTTTTGAAGCTCGACATCATTGCATTTACCCAAAGTAATGGGAAATCAGTTGAAAAAATCCTTTAAACATGAAATCGGCTAGAATTGCGCACCTTTGAAGAGAAAAATCGTCGCAGATAATTGGTCTAGAGCATTCTATTTCCTAATTGGATGATTGCATGTCAATCAAAGTAATTTTAGCCCATCCTTCGAATCCGCTGAAAAATCCAATCGCCATCTTGAATTGTCTTGGCTTGTGACTAGCGTGTCCTCTTAAGAGCACACACTAGTCACACGCCAAGGCAAATCAAGATGGCGACGCGCTTTTTCAGCGGATTCGGAGGATGGGCTAAAATTACTTTGATTGACATGCAATCATCCAATTAGGAAATAGAATGCTCTTAACCAATTATCTGCGACGATTTTTCTCTTCAAAGGTGTGCAATTCCAGCCGATTTCATGTTTAAAGGATTTTTTTCAACTGATTTCCCATTACTTTGGGTAAATGCAATGATGTCGAGCTTCAAAAGAATTTCAATCTCTTTACGATTAGCGTTCCAAAATTAAAATGGTTTGATTTTCAGAAAATAAACGAATAATTAATTTAGAGAGATTGCTATAAAATAAAAACTATTTTATTTACTTAACGCATTCACAAAAAAAAAAATAAATAAATAAATAAATAAAAAATTAATATTGTACGAGGGGGGGATATCAGGTACAAGTAGTTTAAATAACTATTTTTTTGGGGGGGGGTAAGGGGGAGGGATTCTTTTTAGAATACGAAACTTATCAAGATAAATAGCACTGAAGGTTAAAGTCATAAATACTTCATAAAATTATGAGAAAAATATTTAGACAAATTTAAATATTTAAACATTGTTTATTTTTTGCGGAGAGGCAAGCAAGCAAGGGCGAAAAGGAAATAGAAATTTTGAAGAAAGGATAAATAGGTGTTAATCCCAGCCTAGTCGTTTATAGACATAATACATAATTTATTATTGTTTGTAGTGACAAATGTGACAGAAAAAGTGTAGCAAATTTTAAAAACTTTGTGTGATGTTAAGTCAATAAAGCAAAATATTTTGTCAATATTTCAGGTGGAAGAAAATTTAGATTCTTGATTATTTTTACAAGCATTATATAAAAACCGCAAGGAGCTCTAACAATTTTTAATTTTGAGCACTGACATAGCAGTAAAGTCTATAGGAGGGAGGGGGGGGGGGTTCTGAAAACTGTTTTTTAAGTGATACAGTCAGTTAAGAATGGTTTTTGTTTTGATACAATATATTGTAGTGATTCATTTTTTTATGGATTTACTCAACTCAGCCGAAAATTCGGGTAATTTTGGTATTTATGTTTAGTGGTTCAATTCTGAGCTAATAGAAACGAAATAACTGCGAAAAGTTGTGAAAAGTTACTTGCGCATTAATGGAAAATCACAATATTTTATTTAAATATCTCTCTAAAGATATTTTACTGTATGAAATGCAGAAACACAATACGCAAAAAATGTAAAAATGTGTTTTGTGTAGAATTTAATGCATATCTATCGCTTTATTTTTAACACTTTCCTACATAGTTAAAAAGACTTTGTTAATATTATAGTTAACAGAGATTTATAATTAGCACTTAAAAAAAAAATTAAACATATTTAAAGACTTAATTATTTGTGCAGAAGGAGGATTTCAGGTTTTAATTATTTTTTTTATTAAAATACGGAGAGAAAAAAGAATTTAATTTTGTAAGTTGAGAAGGAGGGGGGAGGTAGAGGGAAAAAACGGATTTTTTTGGGGGGGGGAGGGGAGAGATAGTAAGACAGTTTTATAGATGACAGCTTATTTACCTTCTTGAATATTTATTAATAGGACGAAAAATGTAACTTAAAAGTGTTGTAAAGATTTTTAATTTTGTGTACTTGAAAAGAACGAGGGGGTATACAACGATATTTATGGGTTGTTTACGATTAATTATTTATTTTTAGAATAAAATATGTATAAACCTATGGAAAAAAAAAAAAAAAACTTTCAAAGATTTTAAATTTAGTGACATATGGGTAGGGGAGAAAATAGTGCAATCCCCCCCCCTCAAAAAATGGTGGAATTTGTGTTTGTTTCAAATTTGTGAGCTGAGGAAAAAATAAGAAATAAGCACATTATTAGGTGTGTTCGTAATTATATAATACGTAGCACCTATAGTGGTCGTTCAGTCCGTCCGTCTGTCCGTCCGTCTGTCTGTCCGCATATAACAACGCAAAAACTACCTAACCAAATCGTTTGAAATTTAAAATACATAATTATTACATAATTTTGTCGAGTCATTTCTAATTTTATGAAACTCAGATGCATAGGTCAATTACAGGGGCAATCAAAAGTATTCCATTACATTACGGTGGATGGGGAAAAAAGTTTCAAATGCATTTTAATCGTTTGAAATTTAAAATACACAATTATTACATAATTCTGTCGAGTTATTTCAAATATTTTGATAATCGTGTGCATAGATCAATTACAGGAGCAATCAAAAGTATTCAATTACATTATGGTCAATGGGGAAAAAGTTTCAAATATATTCTATACGTTTGAAATTTAAAATACATAATTATTACATAATTTTGTCGAGTTATTTCAAATTTTATGAAAATCGGATGCATAGATCAATTACAGGGGCAATCAAAAGTATTCCATTACATTACGGTTAATGGGGAAAAAAGTTTCAGATGCATTTTAATCGTGTTACACTCATGCGAACTTAATAAAATTTATATGCAACTATAAAGTACATATTATAATATACATCATACATAATTTGTGGTGCAAAGAACATTTGTTATTGATTTACAAGGCCACACAAAAGTATTCCATGACATAATGGTATAGGGAGAACATTGTTTGATGAGCGTTTTAATTGTAATTCACTGTTTATAATTTTATGAGATTGATATATGAAAATAATATTTTTAAAACTTCGTTATCGTACGAACGCATCTAATTTGCTACGCTTCACGTGCAATTTCCAACTTGTTTATTTATTTTCGAGTGTGTGTGTAGGGGGGAGATGTTTATTAGATGACTTATTATTTATTTGCCTTTCAAAATATTTATAAATCGGTTTAAAAAAATAATAAAAGTGGGAATTGTTTAAAGAACTAAATTTTCTGCACTTAAAGGAACAAAATGATAAATCCTAATTTCAGTCGTGGGAGGGGGGGGAGGAAATTTTGTGATTGATTGTTTATTGATATACTAAAGTGACTTATATGCTACAAATATGGGTATTGTGGAGTAGACTACAAAACGAAGTGATATTTTTGTAAGGTGCAATTTAGAAGATTGTGACAGATACAAAAGGCGAAGCAAAATTTTGATATAAAGGGAGGCGAAGACCAAGGGCTGATCTTGAGAGTCCTCAAGGGGGGGGGGAGGATTTTAGAAATTTGGATACTCCAGTGTAATGCATGGGTCGGAGCTCATTTTTTTATGTGGGTCGTGTTTTTTTTTTTTTTTACTTTTTTGCTGTGGGTCGGGTTTGGATCCGGTTGGCTTCCATTTTTTGCTCCTGTCTGGGTTAATTCCTACTTGGGTCGAGATTGGGTCGGGTTGACTTCGACTCTTTGCTGCTGTTCAAGTTAATTTCTGATTTTTTTTTTTTTTTTTTTTTTTTTTTTTTTGTCAGATTTGGGTCTTGTTGTTCATTTTGTTTTTAATCTGGTTAACTTTTACTTTTTAGCAGTGCTTAGCGCATTTGGGACACTTTAGGATTTGGTTTTTAGCACTTTCCAACAAAGTTGAAAAGTGCTTATGCATTCGGTTTGTCTGTCCGTCTGGTCGGATGGCCGTCTGTCCGTCTGTCCGCGCTCTAACTCCCGTAAATATACTCGGATTGCTATGAAATTTTTATACGTTATTGATGTTTACCCTAGCACGACACCTATTAAAAATGAAGTATCTACCATAATTAGTTTATCTACAGAGAGAATCAAAAGTTTCCCATTACATTACGGCGTATGGGGAAAATCGTTAATATACTCGGATTGCCATGAAATTTTAGGACGTTATTGACGTTTACCCTAGCACGAATGCTATTGAAAATGAAGTTTCTACCATGACTAGTTTATCTACAGGGCGAATCAAAAGTTTTCCATTACATTACGGCCTATGGGAAAAAAATCGTTAATATACTCGGATTGCCATGAAATTTTAGGACGTTATTGACGTTTACCCTAGCACGAACGCTATTGAAATTTAAGTTTCTACCATGATTAGTTTATCTACAGGGAGAATCAAAAGTTTTCCTTTACATTACGGCCCATGGGGAAAAATCGTTTATATACTCGAATTGCCATGAAATTTTAGGACGTTATTGACGTTTACCCTAGCACGAACCCTATTGAAAATGAAGTTTCTACCATGATTAGTTTATCTACAGGACGAATCAAAAGTTTCCCATTACATTACGGCCTATATGGAAAAATCGTTTCAAAGGAATTTTAAAGATATTATACCCAGTCAAACATATTAAAATATGCATTCTATAAAATATAAGGTGAAAATTTAGCTATTATTCATTTACATGGCCACACAAAAGAATTCCATTAGATAATGGTAAAAGGGGGAATTGTGTGTGGCATATTTTAAATATATTAAGCTGTTTCATGTATAATAAAATTGATATATGTCACTGAAGCTTAATATAAATTATACGCTCCTATCTTGCACAATATGAAGTACGTAGCATTTACAGGGCCATACAAAAGATTTCAAATAGCATATTCTTTCCGAAGTACCGTATATGTGTCCAATGATGGCTGATGGAGGGATGAAATGCATTTTAATTATGATATGCGCGTTTATATTTCGCTAAAAATATGCACATTATATGGTGTGTATAAATGTTATAGTTGATATACAGGGCTACCCAAAAGAGCTCATTAACGTTTCTGAATATGAGCATAAATTATTTAAACGTGGTTCTTAAATAAGCTATGCATTTTGAGCTTCATTGAATTTACTGAGAAATGTTTGAAGAATATAGATAAAAGGATATACAGGGCCACGGCCACGCAAAGAATTCGGTACATGGACGCCTATGAATGATAATTTATGAGAATGTGATTTCAGTTGTTTTAAAAGTGTTTTAGTTTACAATAAATTTTAACCTAATGCTGACGTGTAATAAAGGTACAATGTAAACTACAGGGCTGAACAAAAGTATTCAAGTATGTTTCCATCTGATAGTATGAAATGCTGAAAAATAAATTTCAAGCTATCTTTTAAGCTATTTTCTTGCTAAAATAATTTTTCCCATTATATCAAGTGACATATGAAATACAGAGTTGTTCAAAAGTACTGGAATACATATTTGGGTATATTTGGCTATACACTATTATTTCCCAAAATAACAAAGTTTTGTTAAAGATTTCATTATGTGTTGGAAAGTGCTTCATAATCAATGCTTAACGCATGATTTTTCTTACTTGTTACTTTATCGAGAAGGGTTCGGGTTGACCCGAATTTATTGGAGTGAATTCTTTGGTAAAATGTTCGTTCTTTTTTGCAATTTTTGTGCAAAATGTGCGTCTGTTTCACGATATTTTGAAGATATTCGTGTTTTCTCCGTGATCATTTTACAAAATTTGTTGTCCGGTTCGCTTCTATTTTTTGCTGCTGGTCGGGTTTATTTTTTTACTTTTTGTTGTGGGTTGCGTTTGAATCCGGTTAACTTCTACTCTTTCCTACAAACACGTGACGTTACACATAGCAAACACGTGGGTGGTTTACAATTCTCCATCGATATACAGAGTGATATCGGCTCATACAAATTGCTCTCACCTCCGGGAAAAAAACAACAACGAGAGTAAAACAAAGAAAAAAGGAAGACAATAGAAATCAGAGGAAAAAGAAAAGAGAAAGATCATTCAGGTGGCTTGGGTTAGGAAGCCCGTGAATATTTAAAGAAGGTATCCTCCTGGGGGCGATTAGTTTTAAGAATTCATTGAATAAGTATAGGGGGAGAAAGGGTAGCTACCCCCCCCTTTAAATTTAGAAAAAGGTTTTTATGCTGAGTTACCACATTTCGTTCGAATATCATAAATCATATAAATAATTGGTTTAAAATTTCCTTTATATAATTGTTGGAAATTTCTGAGAAGGAAAAAATGAAAAGTATTTATATATTTATTTTGGAGGGGGATGAAGGGAATTTGTTAGATGATTTACTTTATATGACTAAAGATTAACAAATATGGCTAAACACAAAATAAAGAGATTTAAAGACTAAATTTTATGTACTTGGTAAGGAGAAATAGGGCGAAAACATCAATTTTTGTGGGGTTAAGAGTAAAACTATGATTGATTATTTATTACTACAGTAAAAGTTTTCGAAAAATCGATGACTTTAAAAGTTTAAAATTTGTGAGGTGAGGGGGGGGAAACAATTTATTAATTATTTATTTTGGTGTGTATGTGGGATGGAGAAGTTTTTTAAATGACTTACTTTTATTTGCCTTTTAAAACATTAACAAATGGGCTTAAAAAATAATAAAATGTGGAAAAGTTTCAATGAATAAATTCTAGGCATTTACTAATAGGATGAGAGGGAAAAATCTCATTTTTAGTAGTGGGGAGGAGTTTTTGTGATAGATTTTTTATTGTTACAACAAAGTGGCTATATTGTGTAAACATGGATACAGTGAGATAGACAGCAAAACAGCGAAGTGATACTTCTGGAAGGGATAATATTGATGGCTGTGATGAGAGCAAAAGGCGGGAACGAAATTTTGATACAAGAGGGGGGGGGGGCAAGGGTGATATAAATTTTTCTAAATCAGAATTTCAGAGAACTCAGATTTTCACCTCCAATTAATAAATAACAAAAAACTTAAATATTTTTAAGGACTTTTTGCAAATTCTGCATAACACTAACAAAGTTTTTTAAGGAGCAAAAATTACTTTTAAAAAATTAAACACTTTTAAAAAAATTGAAGAAACATAAGAAATGTGTAGGATCACTTAAAATTATTCCGCTACATTATGGTCTATGTAGATAAATCATTTGCGGTGTTTCAAGGAGCGCCATACTAATTTAAAAGTAATGGAATTCATATACATTACTGAGGTACTCTGGAAGACAATTATAAAAAAATATGTCATGTATAGCACTTACAGTATACACACAGAGGATCTCCATAGTAATCTATTATATTCTGGTCTAAAAATAATTTCGCGATGTATTGTTGTAATAATGTTACTCTTTTACAAACAATGAAATTTATACGAACTTCTAAAATGGACTTAAGAATGCTTGCGGTATAATATTTGGAGAAAAACATTTGCCATTCAATTACAGAGTTACACAAAATAATTCGGTTGTAAAAAGCTCTTCGGAGGAAAACTGCTCCTAGCGTATTTAAATTATGTTCACTACTTTGAACATGAAATGCAATGAAATGCTGTTTCGCGTATACTCTCTGTTAAAAAGAATTTCCATAAAAACATTCCATTTATATATATAATCAAATTAAACCTGTTGAGATTAGTCATCTGTTTCCCGCCGTCCTTTTTTTTTCTTTTTTTAAGGAAGATACCGCACACTCAGTCTAGCTTTATTAATGTTACAGTGTTTTACAATTAAGTTTTCTTTTGTTATGTTTTTTTTTAGTAATATTTCTTTTTGTATAAATTATTTTAATATTCCTAAGTTAAAAAGAACTCTTGTTAAGATATTTTTAATACGGCTTTTTATAATGCTTTGTGTATCTCATATTTAAAATTAGTCTTCCTTTTTTTTTCTTAGTAGCGAAAACCCTGGACATTTCCTTTTTTTTTTTCTATTTATTTTATGATCGTTCTCGTTCTCACGAGAATAAAGGCATTGTTGTGAATGAAAGTGAAAGTTTCCCATCCCCTTATCTAGCGTAAATAACACCCGTTCGTACGAATGCTTTTACTGCCCTGGAATAATTATACTATTTGAGTAAAGTGATCCTTTGTTGATTTTTTCGAAGAAGAGTAGCTTCTGGCTTGTTTGTAAAGGACATATATTCAGCCTTGTTAAAAATTGGCCCACACGCATAGTTTATTGCTTGCGTACGTGAATGAATAGTACCCTAAAATTTTATAACCCATGACAAACGTTGACTGTCATTTGAGGCGGAGTAGTTTTTTCCCAGGCCCTTAAAATTTTTTTATGACTGATCTAAGATAAGAGTGCCTATTCACGATTTTCGGCGAGCACTGGTTTGCAAGCAGGTGCAAAACTTAGAGACAGCTGTCCCTGCTTTCTGACCACGTGATTGAGAGTAAGGGATATTAGCGATGACCATATTTGGTCATGAGAGAGGGTGCCTGTGGCTTTGGCCAATGAGATAGACCCTGGTCGAAGAGAGAAAGGGGGAGGCAGTAAGCCTTCCTAGTATTGTGATGCCCCTTTTTCTGTTTAGAGAAGTGTGGAATTCGGTTTTAGAGATGATATAGTTCCCTGCTGGCAGTCTTACGAAGAGGAGGTAAAAAGAAGTAGTCCCGTCCTTCACTCCCTCCCCCATTTTTAATTTTCAATCGGGGTGAGGGAGGTTTTCGGCAGAAAAAGGCAGAATTAGAGAAGAGCATGCAACTCGGTGGAGAGATGAGATAGATCCGTGCTAGCAGTCTTACGTGGAGGAGGTGTAAGAATAATTCGTTTAAGATTCATCATTCTACATTTTGATTCTGCAGAAGAAGGTTCTGGCACCGAGATAGTTGGCGATGAAATTGTTATCAACTAGTGTCTGTCAAGCTGAAGTGAATCTGTGCATTTTTTGATTGATGCAAATCAGTCGAAATTTAGAGAGCACCTTTTGATGTGAGAAAACATTGGAGTGTCGCTCCTGTTGACTTGACATGGAATTCGTGCGTTTTTGTGCCTCATTTCTCGACGAAAACCCCGAATGATTTTAGGAGAACATAGTTTTTCTCCCGGGATTTTTACCCTTCTTCGACCCCCTGTATGCGGAAGTTTGAGAAATAGTGGAAGTTTGAGAACAAGGAAGTTTGCGGAAGTTTGAGAATAAGTGACCTTCCCAAGAGGACTTCGTGCGTTTCACATGAGATAATGCACACGCATTAGCAGAATTCGAGAAGACGTGAAACTGCGGGTACTCCAGAGACACAGTAGAATGTATACAGAAATCATTAATCACTTGTACGCTTGGAACTGGAATTGAGTGCTAAGCCTGTGTCGCCTTTTTTTGAAAAGAGACTAGAATGGTAGTTTTAATGAACTGGGAGGCGGTAATGTCGACTAATCTCAGGATCATCTAAAATATTGTGATACAAAAAAAAAAAAAGATATATACTACTTGGAGCTTGAAGGTAAGCCACTCACAATATGTTGTTATAAGTTGTTATAAATAAGTGTACATATTATCGGATGTTTTACATCCCTAAGAATCTTACTAATTTATAAATGCTCTTGCCCATTATTTAATGTACGCAATTTAACTACTGTCGACCTAATATTGAGTAGAAATAGTTATTAGTAAGTCTCATTTCAACATATGTGGTATTTTCATCGAAGTGAGAGTGATTATTATTTGATTAAATAAAAGAGATTTTTTTTTATGTGAAAACAAGTTGTTTTTGATACATACTATTTCAACATGTCTTATACTCTCATTCTGTTTAGTAAAAGTTAAAAAAAAAAAAAAAAAAAAAAAAAAAAAGAGAGGAAGAGAATGTGTACTTCATATTGTTTTATTTAGAAATTAATGTTAGACTTGACTAGAGATGATGAATACATACCTTATTATTAGTTTTCTTTTCACTATTAAAATGTTGTGGTGAAGTTTAGTTTTTTTAGTGATCATTTAACTCATAGTTAAAGTCCTAGTTGCATTTAGTCTTGACTAAAATAGTTTTTTTTTATTTAAAGTTTTAAATTTTTAAATGCAGGATTGATTTAGTATAATTAAGTGATAATTTTTGAAATTGTAGAGATTCTTCTAAATGTTTATAAGAAAAGTAAATATTTCATTTGATTTCTTACTCATAAATTTAAAGTAATTTTATAGGGATTATATCCATCTCTACATAAACTAATTTACAAGACTATAATTTTTTAATACTAATCACTATACGAAATTGGCCAAAATATCATTGTTGATTTCTGGGGTGTTTATCTTTATTACTCCTAGTGTTTTAATTTATTCAAAATTATATCTTTCTTTGCCTTCTTGAAAATAAGAAGGATTTCAGGGTCTTTCTTCTCTCTTTTGTAATGTTAGATTGGATCTTGTATTTTTAAATTATCAGTATGAGTTTAATATCTCAGGAATCAACATTGATAAATGTTGGGTTCTACTGCAGATCTAGGTTTAGTACTTGAGACTGGGTCAGATTGAGAATCTTGCTGTGTTTTTTCTTATTTACTTGTATTCATTAAATTTTAAAGAATTTTAAATAATATTTGTGTTTATCCTTTTTATCGTTTTAATTTGTCTTTTAGTTTATTTATTTTAGTGATTTCTTAATGTTAACTGGTGTAATCTGAACTTAATTCTTTTTTTATATATAAGCATCTAATTTATTTAATTAAATCTACAACAGGATTCATGTGATTGGAAATTTGACCCGGTTCTCACTTTAATTCTTTAATAAAGCTGAAGAATATTTATTGATCTATATTAACTAAGTATAATTTGCTGAGCAGAAGTTGCAATTAGCTAGAAAATTAGACAAAAATATAGATATAGCACCTAAATACATGAAGTTTTTTTTTAGAGATGATATTCTCGTATGTGAAGATACCAGAGATTCAAGTGTAATAAATAATCCTATTAAGTTAGTAGTTCCTAGGGATATGATTGAGCAAGTGTTCGCTCTAACACACGATTCTCTAGCGGCTTGTCATCAAGGGTTTAAGAAAACGATTGACCGCATCCGGGAGCACTTTTACTGGCCCGGAATGTCGGCCGATGTCAAGCATCTAGTAGAATCATGTATTAGTTGCCAGCAGAAGAGAGCGTATAAACCAGATCAACAGGCACCCCTTCAACGGATGCCTACACCTGAATTTCCCATGAACAAAGTTCATCTAGACCTAATTGGCCCATTACCGGTCACGTTTTCTGGTAACACCCATATTGTTACATATATAGACTCGTTTACTAAATGGCCAGAGGCCTATGCTGTTAGCTCTACCACGTCTGATGTTATCGCAGATACACTTGCCGATTTCATTTCACGTTATGGCGCTCCGGTGTATATTGCGACAGATAATGGAAGAAATTTAGTATCGGAAGCGATTGAGCATGTATATAAAATGTTCGGTATTAAACATATAACTACATCTGCCTTTCACCCAGCCTCGAATGGACAGATTGAGCGGCAGAATAAAACTTTAAAAAACGCACTCAGTCACATTGTAAATGAGAACCAGTCAGACTGGGATACTAAGCTAAAATTTGCCCTATTAGCGATGCGTTCGGCTGTGCATTCTTCGACTAAATTAACCCCCGCAGCAGTTTTATATGGCAGAAACTTAAATCTACCATATAATCTATTTTCGCAAGCGCCGAGGTTTAGCTATAACGACGCCCCATCTTTTTGTGAATTATTAATACCCGCACTCCAAAAGGTATATGCTGAGGTGTATGATAGTTTAGTTAAGGTGTCTGAAAGCCAGGAAAGGTACAGAGAAAAATCTGCAGTCGTTAAGGATTTAAAAGTAGGCGATAGAGTATGGTTATTTAACCCATCCATCACTGCTGGCAATACGAAAAAATTGTCGAAATTAAATAACGGACCATTTACTATAATTGAGAAGCTCAGTGAAGTTAATTTTAAGATAGCATTAATTGCTAATCCGTCTAAAACTCAAATTGTCCATGTAGACCGCCTCACTTTATTTAAAGACAGGCATATTTCAGGTGTAAATGAGCAAAGTGGAGACGATATTGTAGACCAAAACAAACGCCAACCTCTGATATCAACTACGAATGATTCAAATCATTCTCAATTCGAGTTCACCACGCGAAGGAAAAGGAATCGATTCATAAATAGATTTCCCCCTCCCATTCCATGTCAAGGAACCAGCCAACCTGCAGTGCAATCTACGAGCAGACGACAAGAGGGTTGCGAGGAAACGGTTGGTGGGTTGCTCTCAGAAGCACGGGAAAATACGGTAGTAGCGAGCGCTGATAACTGTGAGGGAGTAAGGCAGGTAGGAACGCCTAATGATTCGGGGCGCGTGAGTCGTTCGCGAGATCGTAATGGCGTCTGTTTATCTAGGCGAAACAAATCTTATTCAAGTCCGAGAACTGAGTATGCGTTTCGAAAAAGGGATTCGCGACCGAATTATAAATTTTAGGGCGGTTTAACTTTATTTTTTTTAGATTGTATATAAATACTTGTGATTTTAGTTATTCTAGGAAGGTTTTATGCGCGAGTTAGCTAAAATTTAAGTAATTTTCGAGCCTCGATATCGTTTGTTTTGATTTGGTTCCACTGTTATTTAATGTGGATTTCCGCCAGTTCCGTATTTTCTCTCGGTGATTTATGGATTATTTCGATAAATTAGGATCATGTAAGTGCTCCGCCCCCTATATGTGTTCTTTTTTTTGTTATTTTTTAGCGGGTTTTAGCGCTAATTTAGGGGACTTAGAGAGATTTCAGGTCAGGAAATTGTGGAGTAGAGATTTGGTAGCAGTACATGTGATACTTGCGTATTCCTATTGCCCCTTTTTGTATATAGTATAGGTACTGTTAGGAATGTAGTTCATCTTTTATTTTTATTTTTATTTTTTTTTGCATTTCTTTTAACTTTGTATTTTTTCTTGGGTATTTTTGATATTAGTTCTCTATTTGGGAGGTGGGGATTTAAGATACAGGTAGTGTACACCCCACAGCCCACAGATATATTATCTGGTTTATGTGTATTATATATGTATATATCTTGTTTATATAGTCTGTTTTGTTATTTCATGTGATTTTTCTAACAATATACCCATTGTTTGTGTAAATTGGGTATTTTAAAAAAAATTAGTGGTACTTGTCAATGAAATTGGCGAACTCTATTGTGAAATTATCAGTTCATTTTAAGTATTATGTGTAGCATTTTATGAATTTTTTTTTAGTTACTATTAGTTTATGGAATATTTACCCATTGATAATAACTAAGGCAAATAATTATCAGTCTAGGCTACACAAGGTAACCTATATAATTATAATGCTGTGATATAAAATGCCCATACACTTATGTAATACTGTGTCACCGTTACAAGTCATTGAACTGTTTTTTTTTGTTTATATGCACATGTTATGCCACTGAATATAAACAGGTATTAGTACTGTTTTTTTTTATGTGTACCCTATAGATGTACTGAAAGGTTATTGCTATTTTTGTTTTGTGTATGTGTATACAAAATGTTATCGTGCTATTATATGTATATATTTGTGATACCTACAGCTGGCAAGTAGTATATCTATTGTATTTTTTCAGAAATTGATTGTTTCGGTCCTTTGGCTCTATCCTGCTCACAGGATTCAAAATTTTTAAAAAAAAAAAAAAAATTTTTAATTTTTTTTAGTCACTGGACAACTCTTCCTTGCATTCTACTTGTGGAATTTTTTTTTAGGGATATTTTTTTTCTCTTTTTACAGAGGTGTTAGCAGATAGGGATATCCCAGTGGGGTGGTATTCTTGACGGTATAGCAGATGTGGAGATTTAATTAAGTATGCCAGGTATATAATATAGATTTTAATAGCATCTTAGGCCCTAGTATATGTTTAACTTCTAGATGTTTTGCCCAAGCTTCAACTTAGCATTTCCGGTGTGCAGAGTTGGTGTGGTAGCTTAGTAGGGTGATAGGTTATCAACTTTTCGGGTCGTCGTCTGATCTGTTCTAGGCGATTATCTTTATCCTACTTTTCAACCGGGGTACTGCATTGTTTTTTTAATTTAATCTTTTCTTTCATTTTGGATTTAATTTTAAATATTTTTTTAGGACTTTCTTTAACTGACCTTATGTGGTCATTTAGCTAAAAAAATAAAATTCTTGTTTTTGTTCAAAACTAATAATGTTTATTTTTTTTTCAACGAGGGGGAGCTCTTGTTATGTTTTTTTTTAGTAATATTTCTTTTTGTATAAATTATTTTAATATTCCTAAGTTAAAAAGAACTCTTGTTAAGATATTTTTAATACGGCTTTTTATAATGCTTTGTGTATCTCATATTTAAAATTAGTCTTCCTTTTTTTTTCTTAGTAGCGAAAACCCTGGACATTTCCTTTTTTTTTTTCTATTTATTTTATGATCGTTCTCGTTCTCACGAGAATAAAGGCATTGTTGTGAATGAAAGTGAAAGTTTCCCATCCCCTTATCTAGCGTAAATAACACCCGTTCGTACGAATGCTTTTACTGCCCTGGAATAATTATACTATTTGAGTAAAGTGATCCTTTGTTGATTTTTTCGAAGAAGAGTAGCTTCTGGCTTGTTTGTAAAGGACATATATTCAGCCTTGTTAAAAATTGGCCCACACGCATAGTTTATTGCTTGCGTACGTGAATGAATAGTACCCTAAAATTTTATAACCCATGACAAACGTTGACTGTCATTTGAGGCGGAGTAGTTTTTTCCCAGGCCCTTAAAATTTTTTTATGACTGATCTAAGATAAGAGTGCCTATTCACGATTTTCGGCGAGCACTGGTTTGCAAGCAGGTGCAAAACTTAGAGACAGCTGTCCCTGCTTTCTGACCACGTGATTGAGAGTAAGGGATATTAGCGATGACCATATTTGGTCATGAGAGAGGGTGCCTGTGGCTTTGGCCAATGAGATAGACCCTGGTCGAAGAGAGAAAGGGGGAGGCAGTAAGCCTTCCTAGTATTGTGATGCCCCTTTTTCTGTTTAGAGAAGTGTGGAATTCGGTTTTAGAGATGATATAGTTCCCTGCTGGCAGTCTTACGAAGAGGAGGTAAAAAGAAGTAGTCCCGTCCTTCACTCCCTCCCCCATTTTTAATTTTCAATCGGGGTGAGGGAGGTTTTCGGCAGAAAAAGGCAGAATTAGAGAAGAGCATGCAACTCGGTGGAGAGATGAGATAGATCCGTGCTAGCAGTCTTACGTGGAGGAGGTGTAAGAATAATTCGTTTAAGATTCATCATTCTACATTTTGATTCTGCAGAAGAAGGTTCTGGCACCGAGATAGTTGGCGATGAAATTGTTATCAACTAGTGTCTGTCAAGCTGAAGTGAATCTGTGCATTTTTTGATTGATGCAAATCAGTCGAAATTTAGAGAGCACCTTTTGATGTGAGAAAACATTGGAGTGTCGCTCCTGTTGACTTGACATGGAATTCGTGCGTTTTTGTGCCTCATTTCTCGACGAAAACCCCGAATGATTTTAGGAGAACATAGTTTTTCTCCCGGGATTTTTACCCTTCTTCGACCCCCTGTATGCGGAAGTTTGAGAAATAGTGGAAGTTTGAGAACAAGGAAGTTTGCGGAAGTTTGAGAATAAGTGACCTTCCCAAGAGGACTTCGTGCGTTTCACATGAGATAATGCACACGCATTAGCAGAATTCGAGAAGACGTGAAACTGCGGGTACTCCAGAGACACAGTAGAATGTATACAGAAATCATTAATCACTTGTACGCTTGGAACTGGAATTGAGTGCTAAGCCTGTGTCGCCTTTTTTTGAAAAGAGACTAGAATGGTAGTTTTAATGAACTGGGAGGCGGTAATGTCGACTAATCTCAGGATCATCTAAAATATTGTGATACAAAAAAAAAAAAAGATATATACTACTTGGAGCTTGAAGGTAAGCCACTCACAATATGTTGTTATAAGTTGTTATAAATAAGTGTACATATTATCGGATGTTTTACATCCCTAAGAATCTTACTAATTTATAAATGCTCTTGCCCATTATTTAATGTACGCAATTTAACTACTGTCGACCTAATATTGAGTAGAAATAGTTATTAGTAAGTCTCATTTCAACATATGTGGTATTTTCATCGAAGTGAGAGTGATTATTATTTGATTAAATAAAAGAGATTTTTTTTTATGTGAAAACAAGTTGTTTTTGATACATACTATTTCAACATGTCTTATACTCTCATTCTGTTTAGTAAAAGTTAAAAAAAAAAAAAAAAAAAAAAAAAAAAAAGAGAGGAAGAGAATGTGTACTTCATATTGTTTTATTTAGAAATTAATGTTAGACTTGACTAGAGATGATGAATACATACCTTATTATTAGTTTTCTTTTCACTATTAAAATGTTGTGGTGAAGTTTAGTTTTTTTAGTGATCATTTAACTCATAGTTAAAGTCCTAGTTGCATTTAGTCTTGACTAAAATAGTTTTTTTTTATTTAAAGTTTTAAATTTTTAAATGCAGGATTGATTTAGTATAATTAAGTGATAATTTTTGAAATTGTAGAGATTCTTCTAAATGTTTATAAGAAAAGTAAATATTTCATTTGATTTCTTACTCATAAATTTAAAGTAATTTTATAGGGATTATATCCATCTCTACATAAACTAATTTACAAGACTATAATTTTTTAATACTAATCACTATACGAAATTGGCCAAAATATCATTGTTGATTTCTGGGGTGTTTATCTTTATTACTCCTAGTGTTTTAATTTATTCAAAATTATATCTTTCTTTGCCTTCTTGAAAATAAGAAGGATTTCAGGGTGTTTCTTCTCTCTTTTGTAATGTTAGATTGGATCTTGTATTTTTAAATTATCAGTATGAGTTTAATATCTCAGGAATCAACATTGATAAATGTTGGGTTCTACTGCAGATCTAGGTTTAGTACTTGAGACTGGGTCAGATTGAGAATCTTGCTGTGTTTTTTCTTATTTACTTGTATTCATTAAATTTTAAAGAATTTTAAATAATATTTGTGTTTATCCTTTTTATCGTTTTAATTTGTCTTTTAGTTTATTTATTTTAGTGATTTCTTAATGTTAACTGGTGTAATCTGAACTTAATTCTTTTTTTTTATATAAGCATCTAATTTATTTAATTAAATCTACAACAGGATTCATGTGATTGGAAATTTGACCCGGTTCTCACTTTAATTCTTTAATAAAGCTGAAGAATATTTATTGATCTATATTAACTAAGTATAATTTGCTGAGCAGAAGTTGCAATTAATTAAAGTAATGATCTGTTGCAGAAGTTTAATAAAAAGAACTCCAACACAACACTTTCAAAATTTATTATTCATTGCAGAACAATGTAATAATTCCCACGAACCATCTGTCGACATATAAAAAGATGCGATTCAATAGCAAGATTTCAATATGATGAATACCAGAAGTGATGGGGCGATCGCTCCCTCCCCCTTTGAGCCCAATGAAGGGTCTGAAAAATGATATTAGATGTCCATAGGATAAATGAATCGTGTTTAAGATTGAGAACGGTGCGACCTGATCGGACTCGACAAAGCTGTCACTGCCCGGGTTGAGCCGGCCAGTTTTAACTCATGAGACTAGGGCTTGCTTAGGTCTAGAGATCTGCATCGGCCTGTATCAGACTGGCAAAAAAATAAACAGGCCGTATGGGCCAGTCCGATAAAAAAGTTTAACTGGCCTGCCGGCGTGTTATAAAGATTTCGGTAAAAACGCTAAAATGAGGTCTATTTTCAATGAATATGGGTTTAACGACCATAAGTATAAATGTGCGTCACGAGTAGATACTAGTTTAACAACATCAATACATAAATGTAACGTGTATAGCGTAGAAATCAGCATCGGACAGTTGCTTTGTGTCTATACGGGTATAATAATTTTTTGGCAAACTGGAGCCGGGCCAAGATCAGGTTTGCACTGTTTTTCTACATATAGTCGGGGTCAGAACTAGACTTAATTATTCGTAAAACGTATAGGGCAGACAACATTATTTGTAACAGGGATAAAAACTATTAAAGTACTGTTAACGTACTTTTTGGAAATATACTCTTTGGTGTTTCTTAAATTCATTTCTGAACAACACGAAAGTTTGACACATTTTCTGACTAATTTTTAACTATAAAGGTACAAAAGTGACAAGCCTGACTATTGAAGGGATTTGGAATCGAACAGCATATTTCGTTTTTGGTAAATAAGATTTTTGTATATACTTGTTAAGGTATAAGAGATTCTTGTCACGTGGTTTCAGATTTTTCTCCTTTTGCATGTTGTCGCCTCCGGAAATTCGATTCAAAACTCTAATTTTCACAATATTTTCATAAATATCATGAAAATTAGCTTTTTATATAGCGTGTTGCGCATTGTATTTGCTTGTATCAAGAAATGGACAACGCCATTCCATTACATTGTTTCTGAATAAAAACACCTGTTAAACTCATGTGTTTCCAAAAAGAAATGAAATCAGAAATGCATAAAAAATAGCTCCTCTAAATTTGAGAAAATCTTTGATAAAATGATAAAGAAGTATTTTCACAAATGTACTTTTTATTACACAGCTTCAAAAGTTGTGATAATTTTAACTTCCTTTTTTTTTCTTTTATTCTAAACCATATTAATTTTTCAGTGCATCTTTATTTGAATGTTGAAAGTCTAAGAACCTAAGTAATCATTAATGTTCTTACTGTGTATTGTCAGTAAAAATTTTCTATAAAATCATCCAATAAATATGAATGCAGTAATCTTTAAAAAATCTTAATTGTATGATAAAAATCTGATTTTGTTTCGAAATAAAGATGCAGGCGGTTTTCGGCCTGGACTGTTTTCACTGATTTCTGTACGGGCCGGGCCTGGCCTGGCCTAGAAATGTAAAAGTGTAAACGAGCGGGCCAGGCTCGGGCCGAATATTTTATTTTATACCGGGCCGGGCCAAAATAACATTCATTCGGTCCGGGCCGGGGCGAGACTGAAAACTCCAGCCCGTCCAGACCTCTACTCAAGTCTTCACTCTTTCGGAAACCATTCCGAGTTCGGATCTTACTTTTTTTCTGCAAAACTTAACCACACTATATTTTTTCTTCCACTTCGGGCCTGGCGTGGACTTCGTTCTTTTAGAGGTCTGCCCGAACCTAAATTTCCATGCCCAGGCTCAAAAAGCAATTCAGTTTTAACCCAACCCAAGCTCGCTAAAAAAAAAAAAAAAAATACATAAATAAATAAAAGAAAAAAATCTGATTCAGTACCGAATAGCATGATAAAAAACAGATCAACAAATCCAAAATGAAACAAAATCAATCTAATATTTGAAGGAAATTGGGAAAGGTATCGCATATAATTATATCAATATTTTTTTTTGTTGTGGTTTAAGTAGAAAAATGAATATATATACAATGTACTCGTCAATATTCAAACATATAGTTTTTCATATAAAATATTGTCTGATCTATTGAAAAATCCAGTCATCAACCAGTTTATACTAGATCCGAATTTGTCAAAATCCAAAAGAAGAAATGTTCCGAATCCGAAATGTTTAAAGTCAACCCGACCCATAATATATCAATCCGAACCCAAAAATTACAAATTATGTCAAATCGAGCCCTTACTCGAACACCTGAAACTGAAATGAAAGAAAATGAGTTCATGTATTTTAATAGAATTAAAAAATGTGTTTTACATCTTCAACTTGAATGTTATAATTTATAGAGAAAAAAATCTATTATTTGCTCTTTAGTGCAAAACCTATTCCTAAGTCAGCCTGCTCAAACTTGGTCCGTAGCAAAAAAGTATAAATCTATCCGGCCTACTACAAAAAACAAACTAAAAAAAAAAAAAAAAAAAAATCCCTAACCAAACTTTCTAATTAACTCGAATTCCCACCTTGTTCTTTGCGCAGTATATCCTGATGTAACTTTGTGCCATAAAACCCCATTCAACCAACCAATCAATCAACCTGAGTGCTACTCTCAGAAGTGAAATTTTATCCTGAACAGAACCGAATTTGAAAAAATGTAAGTCAAACTGACCCAAATCCGACCCACAGCAAAAATGTCAAGCCGATTCGAACACAACTCACTGCAAAATTTAGAAATAATCTCCACCAGCAATGAAAACATCACCTCCTGCCCGAACCTCCAAATTTTGAAATCGCTCCCCCTTGAGGATTCTCGTGTTTCCCCCTTGAATCAGAAAAGAGCGTTCCTCTAAGAATTGCACTTAAAATAACTTCATTTTTCAAATATTCGACAAAAAAATTTATTTGACCCCTGAGCGTATAGTATTGCCCTGCTTCCGATCCGAACCCGAAAATACCATTGGAAATCAAATCAAAACCCGACCAAAAAATTTTTTGTCAATTTAGAATCGAAATGAAAGAAAAACAATTCATGTTTTAATGGAATTATAAAATGTCAACATTTATATTTCTAATATCAATTTTATCTTTTATATAGAAAATAAATATCTAATATATACTCATAACGGAATCAACCAAAGAGAGATGGCTAAATTGTTGAAAAGTGTTTGTTAAATAGAGGTATCTTCTATTCGAGACATTCCGTATGGATATTTTAATGTACATGTTAACACTTGTGAATAGCAGTTTTAACATGTAAATTGAAATGTAAAATCTTAAATATTCATAATTAACTATTTGGAAATGTCTGTTATGGCGTTTATATAGTTTCATTTCATAGTATCTTCGATATTTTCTTTTATAATACTCCTTTAAACTATTTTCTTCCATAACGGAGAAAATATTTAGACTTTCATTTGAAATATGGGGTCGAATCGAATCCTTCTTGCGAGATTGAAAATTCACTATGAATCAGATCAGAACCCAAAATAGTGTAAATTAATTTCACCCCAAAACAACTACAGCAACAAAAAAGAATGCAAAGAAAAGCAGATAAAAAGTAGAATTCCACTCTGTCCGCAAGAAAAACGTAAAAATCCACTCGACCAGTAGCAAAAAAGTAAAAAGTCAACTTGACCGAAACCAAACCAGCGTCAATAAAATAGTACTCAACTCAACCCCCCCCCCAGGGTCGTAGCTAAGGGGGCGTTATGGGCGGCTTAGTCCCCCCCCCCTCCTAAAATATTTTGAGCCCCTCTGGAAAAGATTCCAAGGTCACTCAATGAATTTCTGTTCCGAAAATTCAAATGAAATTCTGTTCAAAAATCTAACTTGAAAACCTTTCACAATTTTGCAGGATTACTAAATTGTATCTAAAATAAGTGTGTTCAACACCTCCCTCATCCTATTGGCACATAAGAAGCTAGCATGATGTTTAATTTTGATCAGCTATACACTCAAAATTTTCATCATCCTATAATTTTCTTAGTATAAAATGAAGTTATTAGAACACTTTTTAATAAGAAACATAGTACCTACAATATGAATATGCATTACTTTATCTTTCTGTGGCAATGCGAGAGAAAAAAATTATGAGTCCCCCTTACATTCTCTTGAGCCCCCCTTACATTCTCTTGAGCCCCCCTACATTCACTTGAGCCCCCCCCCCTATTGTTCACTTCTAGCTACGGCCCTCCCCCTCCCCACAAACACACAAAATAGAAATCAACCAGACCCAATACCAACCAGCAGCAATAAAGAAAGAGAACCGGACTCCAACCCAACCCGCAGCGGCAAAGTAGAATTGAACCTTACCCAAACACGACTCGCAAAAAAAAAGTATTTAACCAGTACGACGGCAAAAAATGAAAGTAAACCGGACCGAATCTCGACCTGCAACGAAAAAAATTAGCCCCGATCCTACTCATGATGAAAAAAAATTGTCCCAACACGAGCTGCAGGTGCGATTGGAATCTCCAAATTTCTGAAAAGTCCCCCCCCCTCTTTTTTGAGGAGTCTCCAGATCTGCCCTTGTACAAGGACAAACAAAAACTGCTAAAAACTGCAAAATCGTCTAAAAGTTTTTCAATATTATATTGAATTGTCACCCATTAAATGTATACGAACTTGTAAAGTTTGTAAATATCTCGACAAATCTTGTTCACGATACTTTGTACTATGATGTTTTGGAACATGCAAAAGCCTTCTGCTCGATAGAAGCTGCATTAGTTGAACGTCGACAAAAAACTTCAAAGAAGAAACAGTTCTGAAAACTATTAGAGAGTAAAATTTGCTGAATAGCAGACTTTAAAAAAATTGCAAAATTTTCCTTACAGTTTCATTATTTTTACTTTTATACTATAACTAGCGGCCCGCCCTCGCTTTTCTTCGGGTAGAGCAAGTCGCCCAGTCCCCCGCCACCACTGACACCGCAAATTGTTTCTACCACTTCACCTCATTAAATTCAACTACTAAAAACATTATCCTCATTTTAGATAGTCCGATAAAAAATAGCTTATATGTTAATCTAAGGTGTCAGATACCTCCATACAAAATTTCATAAAAATCGATCCATCCGTTCTTGAGTTATAAATGGTGTAACTAACACGATTTTGCTTTATGTATATAGATTATAGCAGCCCGCCCCGACTTCTCACGGATATTTAAGAAAAATTTCAAGTTATAAATTTTTACACACACACTCATAACCTAATAATTAAAATGCCGTCTCTGACATTGACTCCCCTCCCGTGTCCAGTGACGCCTATATCACACATTATGATGCAGCCTAGTCGAGCGGGGTAAACGGCAATTATTAAATCAGTCTTGATTTTGAAGTAATTTATTTTGATAAGAATCAAAACCAAAGTAACAATAAAGAGCTTTTACAGAAACGGCATTTTAATTATTTTTTTAAATAAAAAACACTTATTGTGACATAACTATAACAGTTAGACATATGCTGTTGCGACATTTTTTGTAGATAATTACATGTTAACAAAGTCGTAGTACATTATTTTGTTCTATAATCAATAGTATTCGCAACGCACGCGATGTAAAGATTTTTTAAGTTCATTTTTCTACACCTTGGGTTACAATATTGGCATTTTAATAAGGATTTGAAATAATTTTTTTGAAAATATAATACAGCCTATGTTCACCGGAAATAGTGTAGCTTTCATACGGTGAAAGAATTTTTTAAATCCGTCAAGTAGTTTTGGAGCCTATTTAATTCAATTCAAACAAACAAACAAACAAATCTTTCCTCTTTATAATTTTATATTAAATTAAATAAGTAATATTTATCCCTAGGCTTATTGAAACAGTCCGCATTTGAAATTGTAGAAAACGTTACAATTTTAAATATTTGACTGCTCCTCCTAAAAAAAAAATCCTCCCTCCCCATATTTGATGCTTACTACCCTTTAAAATATTTACTATCTGTTATAACTTTTTTGACAACTCCAAAACAATCGTTTCGTGATTTATTTTTAACTTTAATTAATTTGCGTTTCAGCATTTCTTTTCCTTTTTTTAGTAATTGCTAAATAGTTTTAAAAATTAAAAAACACGGTTTTATATCACGTCGGGGTAAAAAGTTTAAAATGTTTTTTTTTTTTTTTTTGGGGGGGGGGAGGGGGTTGCATAGTTACGATTTTCATATGTGTTTCAGTGATTGTCATATGTCTAGTGGGTCAGGTAACCTTTAGTTTCTCAAATTGCTTTTGATTCGTTTATCCGGCGTTTTATTTTTATCCTTTTAAGCGGCGACTATAGCCTATGTTCACCGGAAATAGTGTAGCTTTCTAACGGCGAAAGGTTGGTTGGTTGGTTGATTTTTGACGTCCGATTATCTACGCTAGGGATATAGGACCAGGGGGGATTTGCCCTTCGTGGGGGGTCTTTCTAAGGGAACCTAACCCGTATTTACGCAAGGTTCGAAGAAAAACACGAAAACTCCGAACGGTTAGGCCGACAGCCGCGATTGGGTTCGAACCCAGCACCTGCCGTCTACCAGTTGAGAGGTCCGAACCTCTCGGCCACTGGTGGGGCCTCTAACGGCGAAATAATTTGTCAAATCCGTCAAGTAGTTTCGGAGCCTATTCAATGCAAACAAACAAACAATCAAATCTTTCCTCTTTATAATATTAGTATAGATAAATAATGATAAATATTTGCAATTCGTTGTCTTTGCAAATAAACCTTTATGTTATATTAAAATAAAATGTATTACGCAGGATAAATTCCCCATTTTTAACGACTATTAAAAGTGTATCGTTTCCCTCAAATGTAATGAATATTAAAAAATATTTCTTTAAAGTTTGAAACAAGTTGATCAACAATTTTAAAATTACCAATCTTTAAAACTTTCTAACTTTAATTTCTGCTTATTTTTGATAAAACTGTTTTTCGAACTGATAATGCTTATTTTTTTTTACTGTTTTACTTAATAATACTGGACTGAAATTGGGCTGCCTAGTATCGTATAGTACCAAAAACAAACACAGGGAAGAGAAAACTGCGCCCGGGGCAAAGTTTCAATTTGGCGCCCCCTTTCCCAACTTTTTCTTGTAACAGCCCAAGAACGATGTTGATAGTATAAATGTGGCGCCACCCCTCCCCTTTCGGACGGCGCGGTGTTGAATAAGCCTCCTCAAAATGTAGTTCTTGCAGCGCCGTGCAAAAAAGAGGGGGACGAAGGGGGTGGTTGCCCCGGGATCGAGATTTAGGGGGCGCCAAATTTTTACTACTAACGTAATTTTTAGTCTGTCACAAGAAAAAGTTCAGGGAATGGGGCGCCAAACTGAACTTTACTCCGGGCGCAGTTTTCTCTTTGCACACCCCTGCCCCCCCCCCCCTTGTTTCATGTATTTTGCAAGCTGTATAAGGAAATTTATAAATTCCAAATATAGCTCCTTGTCCTTTTAATTCTACCTATGTATTTCACAAAAGTTCCAATTATATTTTAAAATTATCAGAATTTCCTTTTTGCTAAAAAGGAGCTTACTGTAATTTGTATCAAATCTACCTTGTTTTGTATGGACTTGAAAAAAATATATATATACAAAGAAATGTATAATTTTTTTATTTGGAAGTTAGTTATAACTTAAAAATAGCGTTAGTTTTATAAAAACAAAAAAATAGATGTCGTTGATTTTTTTCAAGACTATTTTAGTTAAAATTTATCTATAATTGTAGAAAAAATAAATCCAAACCTTGAAATAAGGGAGGTTATATTAACACGTTATTATAAACCAATAACAGAAAGGAAAATACAAGGAAAGGAAAAAAGTTACTTTCATTTGCTAAAATGGATTGGTGTTAACCAATTGTAATTTTCAAAAGGGCAGGAGAGGCGGAGACTGGCTGAGGCGGAGCGCATATAATTAAAACGTTTTTTTTTTTGTACCATTTTCTGATCAAAATCTTTTCGAATTTTGCTCAGCCTAATTGCAGTAGAAATATGGAAAGCATATCATTGGAAAGCTTAAACACTAATATTCCGTGAAGCGTTTTTAATTTTTTCTGAATTTTGCTGAAATAGAATTTATAAGAGTAAAAAGGGCACAACACCTCGAATTTCACTGAATCCAAAATTTAAAGGGTCCTCAGAATTAAACTACAACGAAAATCAGAAAAGTACAAACTAGCCCGGTAATAGAATGTCCTCAGCTATTCTGAGAAAAAAAAATCATTTAAAAATATTGAAAATTAAGCGAGATATTCGAAAAGATTGCGCCCATAGACTTACCATTAGTGATCGGCTTTTACCGCGTGACTAGTGTGTGCTCTTAAGAGCCCACAATAGTCACAGAAAAAGTACGCAAAAAGACCCGGATGATTATGTAAAGTCTATGGGAGCGTTCTTTTCTAATATCTCGCTCAAATTTTAATATTTTTACATGATTTTTTTTGCATAGGCTAGCTTAGGACGATCTACAACCGGGCTAGTTTTTACTTTCGATTTTGGTTTCAGATTTTTTTTTAAAAAAATATTTTAACTTTCAAAACCGGTTTAAACCGGTTCTGAAATTGAAACTATCATAATATAAAAAATATATGAGTAAAATCGAAAAAGTAAAAACTATCCCGGTTGTAGATCGTCCTAAGCTAGCCTATGCAAAAAAAATCATGTAAAAATATTAAAATTTGAGCGAGATATTAGAAAAGAACGCTCCCATAGACTTTACATAATCATCCGGGTCTTTTTGCGTACTTTTTCTGTGACTATTGTGGGCTCTTAAGTGCTGACGCTTCTGATCCTGCTATCGGAGCTGTGTTAAATGTTGCAAACGACAACAAGTTATTACCTCTTGCCATTTTTTCATATAAGCTGAGCCCATCAGAGCAAAATTACAGCACCTACGACAGAGAACTCCTTGCAGTTTATTCTGATGTTAAATATTTTAGGCATACATGGCAAGGAAGACATTTTATAATATATACCGATCATCATCCGTTAACATTTTTTTTTTTCAAAAATGTCTGATTCAATTTCCACTCGTCGACTAAGACAACTATATTTCATTTCACAATTTAGCACCGATATTCTAAATGCCTCAGGATCTGAAAATATTGTGGCTGACATCTTATCTCGTATAAATGAGATCCAATTATCTCCCGTTGATTTCACATCCATGGCTGAAGAACAGGCCAATGATAACGTACTGTCGTAGTCACGACTTAAATACCTTAGTTTTTCCCCCTTTATGTTGTTTTACGCCTTGAGTTCGTTTGAACTCAAGTTATGCATACCTTTTGTCCTCAACCCCCTTGGCTTTACTAGTTGTCGCCCACGAGAGTCATTCCTTTCGCGGTTCTTGCGATCTCCCGTTTTACCTACTTTGACTTTCACTTCCTGTAGTCTGTCTGCCACGTTTGGCATACTAGCCCGCGGAAGTTGGCGTTTCCCATATTTCCATGGATTTTCATCAATACCTTGGTGGACGATGCGGCGGTTTGCCTTTTTGTGTTGGCAACCCTTGCCGTGCTTATAATCTGCGGGTTTCGCTAGTGTCAATAAGGGTGATCTTGCGGGATGCAAGGAGCTGTTTCCAGTGCCTTGTATTTTTCGAGAATGCGTTTGGGATATCACTGTGTTATGATTGATATTTATTGACAGGAAGATGACCATAGGGAAAGGCGATATGCTGACTTTCATAAAATGTACTGTTATATATATTTTTTAACACCTTACCAAGTTCATTGCAATATAGGTATATTCGTGCTGTCTTGTATTTTATTTTACGTTGACTGAAATACATGCCGATAGACTTAGAATTTAGTAGCAATAAGGCAGATATATTCTGACATTAGTTTTTTTTCTTGAATTGGTCCCACCACGATGCCTAATATATACATTGGATTATCACTGAAGTTTCAATAAACATTGATGTTCGAATGAACTACTGGTTTCGAGTTACTTCATACCTAACGGTTGCTACAATATCAGTTCATGGAAGTAAAACTTTCCAGTTACCTAGGTTATTTTTACTAGATATTTATTTTTTTTTAAATCGCACAACTCAACATTTTAATTCCACTATACGTCAAGTTCATTGGATTCTTGTAACAGAAATATCCTATTGGTTGGAGTCAAGTACCATCAATTTTTACTGAAGTATGGCAAATTTACAGCTTCATAGATCATTCTTTCAAGTTAACCTAGAGTTAACACTTGGCTGATTTAGCTAACCACTCTTCGCATACTACGAATGCATGTTTTACTTTTTTAAATATATTTTTAATTACCGATTCTTAATAAACGTCAAATGGTACAGGATCAACCAACCAACCAGTATAATTTTAACACGACAGATGATACCGTGACCTTCCTTCTGTTAACTGTTGAATGTTTTGGGTAATGTTTCGATGGTAAAATAATATACTGACTAGGTTTTGTGTCAAGTTTGAAGTAAGCTATAGGATTTCCAGAGAATATGAACCTCGCAACGATGAAACATATGCTATCATAAATAGTGCTATAATGTATTATTGTCAAAATAATATGGATAGGTATTTATTGAAAAAGAATATATATAGCAGAAATTTTTAAATAAAGGAAAAGAAGGTAAAGAGGGGGGAGAGGAACATTAAGCAATAGTCTTTCAAGGGATTTGATAATGGTTTTGTTATAAAGTGAAATTAGTTATAAATCTTGTGAATTATACTGCCTTTTGGTATCAGGTTTTAGTGAAATGGTTGCAGGATATGTATTAATAGTTTTATGAATAGAAATAAATGAGGGGTTATCAAGTAATTAAAGTAATATTTTAGAAGTTATATGCACATTTTTCAAGTGTTATAAATTGTGTATTTTGTATTACCTTTGTGACTTCTTATCAAGCATTTATCCAAGTTGTAAGTTAAGTTTATTGGTTATATTATAGAGTAATTGAACTTTGTGCAGGTTCATTTTAAAAAAAATTGGGCTTTGCTTTAACTCTGTAAAGTTAAACTTTTCTTTCCGCTTTTTTACTTTTAAAAGCGAGTGTTAAACTTTCAGTTTAAAAAGAGACAGAAGATTTAACCATGCTTCCTAAGTACATTCTACCGAAAATTTCAACTCAGTCATATTCTGATTCTCCAGAAACAGTTAAATTTTTCTTTGATCAGTTAACTGAAACAAAGGAATTAAACAACTATTCAGATAGAGAGATACTCGCAATTTTGAAATCTAAAATTCAGGATCAAGCTTTCATTTTTTTACCTGGATGCATTTGTTAACCAGAATTTTGACTCTCTATCTAAGGTTAGAGATGAATTTATAAAGTTTTTCGGAAAAAAATACAATAAATGTATTCTTGTTAATTGATGATGATCTTGTTATTTGTCCAATGATTCTTCTAACCAATTAGACAAATGTTTAATGCTCATTAGTGAGAGTCCCCGTGCATTCGCATGTAGAATTTGCAAACTTTGCAGACCTGCATACCCATTACTTGATAACATTGCTCTCGATTCAATAGCCTTTAACTATTTTTTGAAGAATGTACCCAGGAATTTTTAAATTTAAGCTATTAGAAGAAAAGATTGATTCCCTCAAATCCGCTATTGACAGAACTGAACAATTACTTATTATTTATTCACTTGATTGTGAAACGGACAGTGCTCCGATTGAACCGATTTTTTATTTAAATCATACGCAAGATGAGGGATTTCAACCTAGTCCTAGTAAAATTTTTTAGGAAAAAAAGCAGAAACATCAGCAAAATTTTAGTAAAAGAAATAATTCTAGGCAAAGATTGCGTGGTACAGAACTTGATGCGTGTTCGTTTTGTGCAACCAGGGGCCATGTTGTGAAAAATTGCTTGAAATTTCAGGCATTGATAGAAAATAGTTGTATAAATAGTAATAAAGTTAAAGATAATAAATTGCCTAAGTCTAAGCAGAAGTCTCTTAAGAAACCTCGTCATAATTTAAACTACTCAGAGAGACGGAGGTAACTGGCGCTCCGCTCTCTTTTCATATAAAGAAGCCGGTAATTAGTAAGGTAATTCAAACTGACAATCTATCCTTTTCAAATAGTTCATCTCAAACAGAGGACATTTTTGTAAATTACAGTGAGACTATAGTGAATACTTACTGTAAAAAATATGACTATTTTACTGCATCGTCACTCCCCCGCTTTTATAGAATATCACTCTTTTGGCCAATGAGAATGCTCCGTGATAGCCTGAAGTAGCCGTTTTCTATAAAAGCGGTGGAGTGATGATGCAGCAAAATAGTCATATTTTTTACAGTGCTGATCATCGAATTTGTAGTACATTTCATATTAAGGCAAGACTGCCATGTAACCAGTTAAATTTAAATAGAGTTAAAGTCACCACCCTCCTGGACAGTGGATCGACTTTGTCTTTAATTGATGCAGGACATTTTAGCGCCACAGAAGATAGAATTAATTTTCATTATCTTATCTAATAAAGTAAATATATCTACAATTAATTCAATAGTAGAGTTTAAAAAATGTATTATGTTGTCATTTAAGATTGGCAATCTCTTCTTTAAACACAACTTTTACGTTACATTACTGGCAGCAGTGCTCCCAGTAATTTTCTGTAAATTGACGAATATCTGTTTATTTTTTTATCCGTCAAAAGAGGTAAAATATCTGTCAATTCCAAAAAGTTTGAAAATGATAAATGCGGCGGCCGCGAGGATCGAACCTCCGACCCCAGCGTTGGAGTGCGAAAGCACTACCACGGTGCCACGGTTGTACAGCTGGAAATCGCTTTGAAGTAAATGGCTTCGTTTCATATGGGTGTGGTATCGTCTATTTCGTTAAAAAGCTTTTAATTTTGAAGTTAAGTTCGGGAAGATTTCGTCTTTAATGGGATTGTGGCTGGTATCTTTATACAATAGTTTTAATGTAACATAAAAATGTGAATCTTAAATATATCTACTTAGATTGCTAGAGGTAAAATATAGGTGTTCTATTTTATTTGATAAGATTATTTTGGAATAATATCGATTTTTTTGCATTTAATTTTTTAATAAAATATCTTTCAAATGTGTTCACTTAAAGTATATTTAAAATCAGAGCATTTATAAATAACTTTGTAAATTCAATTTTATTCAACTTATCCAACTTTTAATAATAAATTGCGAGTATTTTTAAATGAATTGTAAATGTGAAAATAAAAATGTATTTTTGAAGAAATTAATTGATATTTATTTTTAAATTCGAAAACGTTTTTGTCTTTTTAAACTAAATTAAACATCTTAATCTATAGAATTTTTTGTTTTTCATTTAAAAAATAAATTTGAATTTATTACTAATAGACCCTATACGCATGCTTGCCAGGAATAAACGGAATCACTTCCTCTTTTTTAGACATTCGGAATGAATTCACGGATGAAATATGTTTTTTGGGAGCACGGAAATTATTTGTGAAAAAATAAGGATAACTTAGTGTATATTAACGAATTTTTCTGACTGTGCACTTTTGCCAACTCCTGTTCAAACGGCCCCTAATCAGAAGGTCTCTACGGACATTCTTGGTCCCGTTAAAGGTTCACATCTGCTTACTGTTACCAATCATTTTTTAACGTATACTGAAATATATCTTCTGAACAATATCACTGCTCAAGTTGTTTCTAAAGCTCTGTTGCATTATATTGCCACGCATGCAAGACCCGAAATTTTTTTGAGTGATCAAGATAGCCAATTTACCAGTGATTTTATTGCACTCTTTAAGTAAATTGCTAGGTATTTATCTCAGACACACGTCTCTTTCGCACCCTCAAGCTAATGGAATTTCTGAAAGAGTCTTTATAACAACCATGGCTTCTCAAGGTTTTGATATTTTCACTGATGTAAAGATACATTAGTCGATTTACAATTCGACCATTCATCCGGCAACTAAGTTCTCACCAAATTTTTTACACTTTGGTCGAGAGGTAAGTGATATCTATTATAACTACAAAAGTGAACAGGCATGGCAAATTAGTGGTAATAAAGAAGTTGCAAATATTGCAAAAAGTCTCAGTAAAGTCTACTCATATGCATACACAAATAATGAAAATATCCGTCAGGACTTGTATGCTAAATTTCGTCTTAACACAAGGTTTTCGAAAATTGAAGTGGGTGATACAGTTTATGTAAAATTCCCTAGTGTGTTTGAAAGGAAAATTCAGGGTCTATATACTGTACAGAATTAAGTCTCAAGACGATACTCAAGCTTCACCGCTTCTTGTACACACTGATCGGATTGAAAAATTACATAAGCATAAACATAAACTAACTAAGTCGGCAATTCTTCACCAAAATCAACCAGCTACCCCCACTGCTTCTCCTTAGGTACAACCTAGTACTTCTCGCCAGAATTCTGGGGTGTTAAACCCTTCTTATACAAATGTGCAGTCTGGATATGCTCTTGGAGAAAAACGTAAAAAATACAAGCCCCAGGATGATTTTCTTTATTACTAATCTAGGATCCTTTGCAGCCTTGCCTTACAGTCTCCACCTGTGTGCAGAATGGCTGGCCACCTTTCTACATGCTTGTATTGCTCTGACATGTATTCAAGTGCTTCTCACTGGCCCGAGAGGCGCTTCTTGCAATGTCTTTGGCATTCTTCCTGTAGTTGATTAAGTATCACAAAACTTTATTTTCTTTTACCTCTGTTTTTACTTAAAATCATTGATTTATTTACGGTAATGTTAATTTTGGTTCTCATTTATAGTTCTTTAATAGTGTAAATTTAAGTGGTTAAAATTTATAATTTTAATTTATGTATTGTATTTAAAATCTGTTTAATATTTTAAGAAGTTGCATATTCAAGATTTTATTGCTGGACTTATGCTTTAAATATTTTTGCTTAAAGTTATTGCTTGTAACTGAGCAAATTTCTTTTTTAAGTTAATGTTAAAACGTTATTATGAGGTGTCGGTTGGGATATTTGTCTTCTTAACTAGTTGGTCCAGAAAAAAAAGGAAAAGGTCCTCTAAGCGGCTTCCTTTGAGTATAATCCATCTGTGACTGAAAAGTGTGAGGCTGCTTTGTGTAACTTTTTTGCTCAATGTTTATAAAAATAGAATACAACTTTAGGGGTATTTTGTATGCCACCCCTGCAAGTTTCAGTAGGAATTTTTTTTGTAAAGAGCCTTTTCCTATTTTAAAATTTACGGTTTTACCAGGCTCGCTTACTAATATGAAAGCTCCCTGTTTTCTCCAAGATAAAATTTCGTTCGTCCATTGGTGTTTGTTATTTTCATCATAATTAAGTATTATAGTGATCTTGAAATGTAATTACAGTTGGCAAAAAAAGTATTTGTACACTCTAAAATTTTTAATTTTTTACTAAATAAAAACAGATATTATGTCAAAAATAGTTTTAATACAGTCTGTTTACCGTGCGTTTTAAATTACACAACAGAAAATTTCGATAAAGATGTAAAATAATTTTCTAATGGGAAAAGTTTAAAAATTTCTTGCAAAAAAAGTATTTGTACATTTCTCCATCCTGATATGTACTGTGTTTTATAGTGTTTATGGTTCAAAGGACTACTTTTAAAGGAAGCTGTTAATAATTTTTAAGTTCATATTATATTTGTCTGACATTTAATTTAATTTGCTCTTGAAGTAATTGAATATAGAACCTAATACTAGAGAGGCACCTCTAGATATATGAAATCCTATGATTGAGTATAATAAAAATTTAAATACGCAACAAGAATTTGTAAAAGCTATTAAATTACCATTTACAACTATTGGATGTATAGTGAGAAACTATGAATAAATTAAAAGAATCGAAATTCAATGAAAACCAGGACTTCTTAGCAAACTAACAATGAGGGAAAAAGAGAGTGTTGTTAAAAAAGCTTTAAAAATTCCTGTGCGTTCGGTTCAAAAATTTGCTGGAGACCTTGCGACATCTTCTCGCATCAGAGTAATACCTCAAACAATAAAAAATATTCTTCTCAATGCAGATTTAAAAGGAAGAACCTCAAGGGAAAATCCATTCATCAACGAAACAAATAGGCGAAAACGCATAGTATTCGCTTTCGCATACAGAAGTAAATCATTGGATTTTTGGAAAACAGTAATTTTTTCTGATGAGGAAAAATTCGGAATTTTCTTACCATCAAGCATTCGAAAAAATTGGCGTAAAAATAAAACTGTTCTAGATCCAAAACGTATACTTGAAACTATCAAGGATGTTGGGGGGAATATTATACTTTTGGGGTGTATAGCTTCTAATGGAGCAGGACATTTAAAATTTTTTGACAATGGAAGGACAGGTTTAACATACAGTGATGTGTCGCGCCATAATTTATTAAACTGTGCCAAGAAATTATGCATAGAGGAAGCTTTTCACTTTCTGCAGGATAATGACCAAAGCATACTGCTGTGATCACCAGCACATGCTTACGACAATACTCGAAGACGACTGGTAATTCCTCTAAAATCTCTAGACTTGAATCCAGTAGAAAATTTGCAGATGCTATTGGATGCAAAAATCCGAAAAAAAAATATGTATTAGTAAAAAACAGTTTTAAAGAAGCTCTTATTGTGTCATGGAATAACATTAACCAGACCACTACAAAAAAGTTGGTGGAATCTATGTCATACCATCTAGAAGTAGTCATAAACGCTAAATGAATTCGCACAAAATATTAATTTGTATCATTTTACTAAATTTTCCTTAATTATATTACATTAAGATAGTGTACAAATACTTTTTTGCATTATAATTTTGTATATTTGTTTATTATAATGTAAAAAATCGATTCGTTTAATTTTGTTTCTGCTTCTATAATATTATAATGCATTAAATTAATGTATTACAGTATTTTTTGCTTAAATCTTTTGTTTAATTTCATTATAATTTAAAAAAATGAAGTGTACAAATACTTTTTTTGCCAACTGTATATAATTTAATTTCAAGCATCTTCATTCCTTCGCTACTCTTTGACAAGCGATATGTTGTTACATATCATGCAACTGTGGTCTATCACATTAACTCGATTGTACCCTATGGTATAACATTTTTCTTTCATATCTGTACAGTGTTAAGTTTTTGTTTTATCATGAGGTATAAGTGGTATTGTTTACAGTGTTTTTAAGAGTTAAATTTTTATATTGTTATGACCATGATCATCTAAATTCAAAGTCCTAGGCACTTTTAAGCATTTTTTTAATTTCTCTTTTGGCATTCTTCATAAATTTTAAATTTATAATTTTTTTTTTTTTTTTGAAAGTTACTTTTTATATGGTGCAATAGTTCAAAATTAGTTAGCTATCTTCGCTAATAACTTCATTCTGAATAACCTCAATATAAACGTTTTTGGATTAACTATTAAAGATTACTTACAAGGAAGGTCTCCATTGGGGTCATACTCAGAATTTTTTGAAAAAAAATACGAATTAAACTACTCATGTAGGTAATAAAGGATCAGTGAAAATTAGCGGCGGAATTACATTATTAGATATGTAAAAAAATAAAATAGCTTGGAATAACTGGCGTGAAAAGCTGAAAGCGACGCGGGATTTGGCGAGCAGTGCATTTCCTCGCCAAAAGCAGACGATTTTAACGAATCTGAAAATTGATTTTGACTTCACTGTTAAAAATCTGCAGCATTTACTGCAACGTCACTCCACTACTTTTATAGAATATCTCTCTTCTGACCAATGAGAATGCTCCATAGCACGGTGAATTGACCGTGTCATACACTGTTAAAAATCTGCTGCATTTTGTTGCAACGCACTCCACCGCTTGTATATAATATCTCTATTCCAACCAATGAGAAAGCTCCATTTCACGGCCAAGTAACCGTTTTCTATACAAGCAAGGGAGAGCGTTGCAACAAAATGCAGCAGATTTTTAACAGTGTATTTTTCAATTTGGAACAATTTTAATCAATTTAAATTGTGTTTTAAATGATAAAATATATTAATTTCATTTTGTTATAAGTACATATAAACGTATATGACAAAATTACACTTAAAGTAAAGTAAAAATGCAAAACTAAAATTACTTAAACTAAACTTATTTAAATAAATTGAACATAGAAAGTTTTTTCTTTAAAAAGTATTCGAAGCGTAAAAGCGTATTTTTCAAAATTTCGTTTTTTCGCCAACCGGAGATAAATCGCCAAATAAACGAAAGTTTTATTATTTTTTTACGGACGTTATAAGAAGGTTCCGCCGAAATTTTTTTATAAACATATATAACTATATGAGAAGAACATTCTGTAATTTTTTCAGATTTTTCTGAGTATGCCCGTATGGAGACCTTCCTTGTTAGTTCTTCAATTACTATTTATATACCTTAAAACATTTACGTTTTTAATGATCACTTATAATGTCAATTATACATATTCTGAACTTATTTTTTTCAAAAGGATATATATAAAGTAAATGCTAATGATGCTTTTATTTTTAGCTATAATATTATAGTAGCCTTTCTATGTTCGCGTACAGGTGTCAGTCAGTGTTGCACTGACTTGCTACTGTATCAGGATTTCTTAATGTTTTTCTCCTTCGCGCGCAGGTGTTGTGTGGTCATTTCCACACAACTTGTACTCTGTTTAAAGAAAGTTTGTTCGGTTTATTACAAATATCAACTTTTGATTAACTAAATTGTTATAGTTAAATACAGAATTAATGTACTTTACTTTTTTTTTTTAACTTAATGTAAAGGAACGCCCCCGTCCCTTGTTTTGGTTTACTGTTCAAAAAATAAAGGAAAGGGAAAAAAGTTTTTTTTTTATCGAGTTGTCATTTTTTTGTAATTTTCTACTTTTGCCTTTTTTGGTTGGCGTGGTTTTGCTTTTCAGACAAAAAAATTTCTTCATGAGTATAGGTATTGCCTTCACTCATTCATCCATTTTTTGTTTCTCCGTTGTCCTACACTGTTAAAAATCTGCTGCATTTTGCTGCAACGCACTCCCCTGCTTGTATAGAAAACGATTACTTGGCCGTGAAATGGCGCTTTCTCATTGGTTGGAATAGAGATATTATATACAAGTGGTGGAGGGCGTTGCAGCAAAATGCAGCAGATTTTTAACAGTGTAGTGTATGTCGGATTCCCTACCGCCGCCATTGATGTCGGACGTGTTTTTTCGAGCTCTCGAGTAAAGTCTTAGAAAATTTGTAAATATTCAAATTTTTTATACCAATTAGCTTTGCATTACCTGTCAGTATATTTCCTTATGTTCCTGTGTTCTTTTTCTGTTGTTATCAGTATTTTCTTTGAGTCAAGGAGAACTTTGAAATTTTTCTGTCGTTAAATTTATTGAATTTTTTCTAATTAGGCTTATTTTTGCTGATTATTGTTATTATTTTGCATATTAAAATTAGCGGTTAGATTCTTCAAGTTAAGGGCTATCTTTTGATATAAGTGTTATTTAGTCTTTTATTTTTTAAATTGATATTTACGTACTTTTTATATTTTCGGTAGGCGTTTCACTTTTGATGTTTACCTCGCCATCTTGAATTAAAGTGGTGTTGAGTTGTAATTTGCTTTTCTTGATTAATTTGAGCTTTTGCTGAGTTCTTTGTATTTGGTATGTACTCATAGGTTTATTAGCGGCTTCTCGCTGATGTATCGTTGTAGAATTAGTATATGTGTATTCAATTTGATTACGCGTGGAGTATATGTTTTAATATTTCTGTTTTTGTTGGTCACATGACTCGTGACAATTAGAACATCTTAATTAATGGGAGTAGTGTTGCGTTATTACTTACAAGGAAGGTCTCCATACGGGCATACTCAGAAAAATCTGAAAAAATTACAGAATGTTCTTCTCATATAGTTATATATGTTTATAAAAAAAATTTCGGCGGAATCTCTTTATAACGTCCGTAAAAAAATAATAAAAATTTCGTTTATTTGGCGATTTATCTCCGGTTGGCGAAAAAACGAAATTTTGAAAAATACGCTTTTACGCTTCGAATACTTTTTAAAGAAAAAACTTTCTTGTTCAATTTATTTAAATAAGTTTAGTTTAAGTAATTTTAGTTTTGCACTTTTACTTTACTTTAAGTGTACTTTGTCATATACGTTTATATGTACTTATAACAAAATGAAATTAATATATTTTATCATTTAAAACACAATTTAAATTGATTAAAATTGTTCCAAATTGAAAAATACACTGTTAAAAATCTGCTGCATTTTGTTGCAACGCACTCCTTTGCTTGTATAGAAAATGGTTACTTAGTTGTGAAATGGAGCTTTCTCGTTGGTTGGAATAGAGATATTATATACAAGCGGTGGAGTGCGTTGCAAGAAAATACAGCAGATTTTTAACAGTGTATGACACGGTCAATTCGCAGTGCTATAGAGCATTCTCATTGGTCAGAAGAGAGATATTCTATAAAAGTAGTGGAGACGTTGCAGTAAATGCTGCAGATTTTTAACAGTGAAGTCAATTAAAATCAATTTTCAGATTCGTTAAAATCGTCTGGTTTTGGCGAGGAAATGCACTGCTCGCCAAATCCCGCGTCGCTTTCAGCTTTTCACGCCAATTATTCCAAACTATTTTTTTTTTTTTTTTTACATATCTAATAATGTAATTCCGCCGCTAATTTTCACTGATCCTTTATTACCTACATGAGTAGTTTAATTCGTATTTTTTTCAAAAAATTCTGAGTAGGCCCCCAATGGAGACCTTCCTTGTTAGTTTCATCCCTTTTATAATTTTGTGTAGGTGGTGGGTCCTTACTCAGTGAGAGAGGTACTCCTATATATAGTGAAAACTTGTTCTCGGTGTATCCGGCTATTCGTGTTTCGACGGTTGGTCTTCTGGTTGGTGAGTCTATAGATTATTAGTGTTAAATCGTAACCTTTTTGCTGCCTTATATTGATGTTATAGGTGGTGGGTCCTTACTCAGTGAGAGAGGTACTCCTATATATAATGAAAGCTTGTTCTCAGTGTAACCGGCTATTCGTGTTTCGACGGCTGGTCTTCTGGTTGGTGAATCTATAGATTATTAGTGTTAAATTGTAGCTTTTTGCTCTCTTTTATTGATTGGTTGTCTAGTAGTAGTATTCAAAAATGGCTAAAAGTGATAAAATTGAGAAATTATTTGAAGAAATGGAAACAGACGATTATCCTATTGCAATACAGAGGGTTAATGTATATATATATGATATGCTGGAGGCCCAGAAGGATAAGAATAGTAAGGTAACGGCGGATATAATGAAGACACTAAAGAAATGCTTTGATTATATAAATAGTAGATTAGTTAAGGCCCACAGAGAAAGTGTGGCAAATGAAACAAAAGTTCGTACAATGATAACTGACAGTAAAGCCTATGAGGCTTTAGTTAAAAGAATTTCTGGGGGTTCATCAGTTGAAGCGAAATTATCGCAGTTTCCGACATTAAAGAAATCAAGTGTTAAACCAGAACAAGGTTTTTCTGTGTTGGTTACACCAGCTGAAGGCACGGATGCGGATAAAATGAAAAAAGATTTGAAAAGTGCTTGGAGGGAGAAACCGGATGCGCCGACACCATATGATGTGGTAACTACAAAGGATGGTCAGTTGGTTTTGAGAGTTAAGACAAGGGAGGAGACAGAGAGGATGAGGTCTTTTTTACAAACTGATGAAATAATAAAGGATAAAGTAAAAGTAACAGTTCCAAGGAGAAGAAGACAAAGATTATTGATACTGAGTGTAGATGCGGAGGTGAAAGAGGTGGACATTAAAACTTCTCTGGCGAAATCACTGACTGATGGTGGACTGGCCACTTCTTCAGATGTGGAGGTGGTTAGGCATTATCCAAACCGAAGTGGCATGGAGAATCGGATTGTTGACATGGATCCGGAAGGTGCGGATTTTCTGGTGGAGAGAAGGAGGGTGTGTATAGATTTGGAGCGGTATAGAATTGTTAGTTTTGTTCCTATAATTCGTTGTCATAAATGTCAGGCCTTCGGTCACGTGAGACAAAAATGTACAGATATTGAAAAATGCCCAAAGTGTGCAGGTGACCATGCTTTAAAAGATTGTACAATTAAGGATGAAAGTTGTATTAATTGCGCTAGAAGGGATGATGAAACGGACACCTCACACAGAGCCGATAGTATGGATTGTCCTTGCTATCAGGCGTATCGTTCTGAACTTCTTTCCCAACTTTTATAACATCGGTCGCGGTTGATGTGGGAGGTGGTATTGGCAGTTTAATGATTGTTTAGATTAATTTGCACCACTGCTCGGATGCAAATGATGCTTTGTCATCTTTTGCGGCGAATTGTGGCGCGCATTTCTTTTTATGCCAGGATCCTTATGTTTATAATGGTCAATTTGCTAGTTTACCTTCTGGCTGGTTGTGCTTTCCCTCAACTTCTTTCTCTTCCTGTATCTTATGTACTGACAGTGTTTTTGCAATAGTAAAAGGTTTTGAGACTAGTAATTCAGTTTTTATTAACGTGGCTATGGAGAGTGGTCCACTGCTGTTAGGGTCTGTCTACGATCCCCCCTCCGGAAATCTTGACGATGACATGTCACCTTGGGTCACTTATTATCAGAATGCTACCCATATAGTTGTTGGAAGTGACTTTAACGTGCCCTCAAAGCTTTTGGGTTATACCAGAGAAAATGCAAGAACTGAAGTATTTTCGGATGATATTATGTCCACTGATCTAAGACTTGTAAATGACGTTACTGCTCCGCATACGTATGTTCAGGATGATCGTTTGGGTAGATCTGATTTGACTTTGTTAGGTGTTGATGTCTTGTCATTTCTGAAAAATTGGAAAGTAGATGATTCAATATTTTCTTTTTCCGATCATCGCTACATAGTGTTTGAACTGTGTCTTGTTCCAGCGCGTCGCATGCATGAGCGTTTTAAAACTAAAAATAAATCTATGACAAATTTTAACAAGGAATTTGCCAAGAAACATGATGAAATGTCCTTGGCACTAGAGAGAGTTCATGATCAGATGTCTTTGGAAGAATGGGTTGATGGCTTTAGTGATTATTTGTACTGCTGTGTAAATAAAGTTTTTAAAAAGGGTGAGCTTTCTCATAAACCTACAGTCACTTGGTTTACTCAGGATCTCAGGGTTCAGAGAAATAAAGTAACAGCTTGTTATAAAAGATACAGACGTAACTTGGAAAATATAAATTATAAGGATGCATATATTGAAATTAGAAGACAATATAAACGTGCAATCAGGAGAGCTAAGAGAAAAAGTTGGATGGATTACTGTTCTAAAACAGATGAAATATATGGAAATCTTTTTTAATTTGTGTCAGGTAAAAAATTTAAACATGAGGACATGGCTTTCTCAACGTTGGAAAATTCAGACGTTTTTGATTCTTATGATGAAATAGCTCATGAATTAATGATCGAGCACTTTGGGATAGAAGATGTGCCTTTAAATGTTCATTCAATTACGAGTGTTAAAGATTACAAAAATGATCTAGATTTTAAGAAATTAACTAGAAAAGAACTCTCATTTGCTTTATCACAGCAGCATAACAATAAGGCTCCCGGATTTGACGAAATTGATGCCTTGATTGTTAAAAATCTTTGTAAAAGATTTTCTACTTTAATGTTAAATATTTTTAATACCTGCCTTTGTTTTGCTCATTTTCCTAGTCGTTGGAAGAAGGGCGTTGTTATTTTCTTCAGGAAAAGAAATAGGCCGGAAGGACACTATAAATCATACAGACCAATTACACTATTGCCAATTATAAGTAAAATTTATGAACGTATGCTGAAGGTGAGAATCCTGACAATGCTTGAGGCTGCTTATTACTTGGACGACAGACAACATGGTTTCAGGGAGCGCAGAAGCACAGTCACTGCTATGGAAGCGCTTAAAAAGAAGGTAGTTGAAACACTGACTGATTTTAAATACTGTGCTACGGTTTCTTTTGACATTGCTGGTGCATTCGATGTTCTGGACTGGAATATTGTTGCTGATAAAATAGTAAATCTTCCATTATTTGATTATTTGAAGAGTATCTTAAAAACTATATCTCGGATAGGCTAATTGGCTTTAAATTCTTACGTGGTATAAAATGGTTTAGAATATTTATGGGCTGTCCACAAGGTTCTTGTTTGGGATCTATGATATGGAATTTGGTTGCAGACCGCTTACTTAAAAGAGGTCATGACCGTCTACTTGATTTGATTACATATGCGGATTATTCTGTAGTGGTGGAAGGTGCGAATACTAGGGCAGCCTTAGAAAATAAAATAAATAATTCAGTTAATACTTTTTCAGAATTGTGTCTAGATCTTCATTTACAACATTCATTCAGATCTTCATTTCATTTTTTGAATTTGACAAAAACAGAGGCCATGCTCTTTGGAAAGAATACAATGAAAAAGAGAAAACTGATTTTTAAATATCAAGGACAGTCTATTCCAGTGATGAACAATATAATGTATCTGGGATTTCTTTTAGATAGTCGATTTAACTGGATGGATCATCTTGATATGATTAGAGGTAAACTATTTTCTTTTACATGTAATGTAAGAAAAGTGAGAATTCGTGACATTAGAATTTCAGTACAGTTTTTGAAAATTTGGTATGCCACAGTACTCAAAAAGCAAATTTCATATGGTCATGAGGTGTGGTTTAATGATCTTAACTCACATGGTCTGAGAAGACTTTCGTCTTGTCAGAGAATTTGTCTTCTAACTATAATTAGAAGCTACCGCTCTATTTCAACAGAGGCTCTCTGTGTTTTGGCTGGAGTCATTCCAATTGACATAGAATTAAATAATTCTTATAAATTGTATATTTTACTTCATAGAGATTCTGTGCTAGATATAGATAATTATCAAATTTGTTCTAAAGAAGTCTCTAAGAGGATGCCTACATATTATTATCCAGGTTTTTATGAAAAACATCATATCAATTTTATTGCACCTGTAACTAAAACAGTTCCTCATAGAAATTCACCTATAGCGTATACGGATGGATCAAAAATGCCGGAGGGAGTGGCTGCAGCTTTTGTTGTTTATTTTCAAAAAACTGAAATATTTAATAAGAGAATTAGCTTATGTAGATACAACACTGTTTTTCAGGCGGAACTTTATGCCATTCTTGAGGCCATTAAATGGTTTAGTACAGGTTCATTTAAACATTTATTCTTATATACAGATAGCCTTTCTTCTATCTCAGCTTTACGTAAACTTTTTCCAAGTAATGAAATTTTATTTGATATTTTTACAAGTCTTCGTTTACTACGTAACAAAATGATACATGTCGGATGGATAAAGTCACATGTTGGTATCAGTGGCAACGAGCGTGCCGATGAACTGGCAAAATCGGTAATTATAGATAAAATTTTTGACTCTGAGGAAGGGCTTTTATTTCCTATAAGTGTTCCTAAGTGCTATTTTCGAAAGAAAAATATAACGGATTGGCAAACAAGATGGTCGTTTACAGATAAAGGTCGTAACACCTATAGAGTATTGCCAGATATATCTACAGACTTTATTTGCTATTCGCAAGTAGCAGCTTACTTTATCAGTGGACATGGTGCATTTCCTTATTTTTTACAAAAGATTGGTAAACGACAGACTGATAAGTGCATCTGTGGTAAAAAAGGCGATCCTTTCCATTATCTGTTTCAAAACTGTTGTGTGTCAAAGAATAAATTTTCATTTATCCATAACAGGACAATTGAATGGAACTTGAGAGAAGTACTTTTGCATAGATTGAACTATTAACAAAAATTTATAATGATTTGAATAAGAACTTTTCATTCATAAAGTATAAAATTTGATTTACGATAATCCATATTATTTTAGCTGATTGGTATTCTTATGAATCTAAGAAAACTGTAAAAAAGAAAATGTTTATAAAATTCTATTATCTATTTCTATTTTATTTTACAGACATATGTTCATAATTTGTAAATGTCTTTAAAAAATGTATTTTTGTGTTTTTTGTTTTTAAGTGTCAGAGCACTTAAATCTATTTTGCATTAATATTTATTTTAATTTATTAAGAAATGCCCTTTGAATTTATGGGTCTGTTGCCCTGGATGAGCTTTGGCTGAGTGGTGGAGAGGAATTTCCGCCTGGGGTTGTCACCTATGCCAAATTTTGGTTGGTGCCCAGGTTAGGGTGATCCTGTCCTAGTGTATGTCGTAATCACGACTTAAATACCTTAATTTTTCCACTTTATTAAGTTTTACGCCTTGAATTCGTTTGAATTCAAGTTAGGCATACCTTTTGTCCATCGACTCTATTGGCTTTCCCAGTTGTCGCCCACATGAGTCATTCCTTTCGCGGTTCTTGCGATCTTCCGTTTTACCTACTTTGACTTTCACGTCCCGTAGTCTGTCTGCCACATTTGGTGTACTAGCCCGCAGAGGTTGGCGTTTCCCGTATTTCCATGGATTTTCATCAACACCTTGGCGCACGATGTGGCGGTTTGCCTTTTTGCGTTGGCAACCCTTGCCGTGCTTATAATCTGCGGGTTTCGCTAGTGTCGTCAAGGGGGATCTTGCGGGATGCAGAGAGCCGTTTTTAGTGCCTTGTATTTTTCGAGAATGCGTTTGGGATGTCTCTGTGTTACGATTGATATTTATTGACATTGAGGATGACCATAGAGAAAGGTGATATGCTGACTTTCACTAAATGTATTGTTTTATATATTTTTCAACACCTTACCAAGTTCATTGCAATATAGGTATATTCCTGCTGTCTTGTATTTCATTTTATGTTGACGGAATCACACGTCGATAGACGTGTGAAGGCAGTAAGGCAGATATATATTTAGGCAGTAAGGCAGATATATTCTGACATTAGTTTTCCTTTGAATTGGTCCCTCCACAATGCCTAATATATATATTGTATTATTATTAAAGTTTCAATAAACATTGTTGTTCGAATTAACTATTAGTTTCGAGTCACTTTATATCTAACCGTTGCTACCATATCAGTTCATGGAAGTAAAGCTTTCCAGTTACTTAGGTTATCTTTAATAGATATTTAATTTTTAAAAGTCACACAACTCAACATTTTAATTCCACTATACGTCAAGCTCATTGGATTCTTGTAGCAGAAATATCCTATTGGTTGGAGCCAAGTACCATGAATTTTTACTGAAGTATTGCAACTTTACACCTTCTTAGATCATTCTTTCAATTTAACCTAGATTTATTACTTAGCTGATTAACCAACCACTTTTCGCATTCTACGAATGCATGTTTTACATTTTAAGTTGATTTTTAATCAGCAACACTTAATAAACATCAAATGGTACAGGATCAACCAACCAACCAGTATAATTTTAACACCACACAAACTAACGGCATTATTGCCCAATCCAAACACATCTCTCAGTTTCCAAAATCTGCATATTGCTCCAGAGACAATGCTCTATTGTGATGTTAGTACTGGCAAAATACAACCGTACGTTCCAGAAAAGTACTGCCGCATAGTTTTTCAGAGCTTACACGATTTATCGCATTCTGGCATCAGAGCTTCTCAGAAACTGATTCAACAGAAATTTGTGTGGCAAGGTATAGCCGAAGGTATTGCCAATTGGGCACGTTCTTGCATGAGTTGTCAGAAATCCAAATCCAACGGCATACACACAGTCCTTTACAACAATTTCCTGCCACATCTGAGAGGTTCGAGAACGTCCATCTCGTCATAGTAGGACCGTTGCCACCATCAGAAGGGAACAGTTATTTGGTCACATTCATTGACGGTTTTTCACGCTGGCCAGAGGTGAGTGCAAGCACCTGTGCAAGGAGCACCTGTGCAAGACATTACCGCTCATACCATCGAAAGAACTTTCTTAAATCATTGGATTGCAAGGTTTGGTGTCCCGAAGATCCTGATCACTGATCAAGGACGTCAATTTGAATCCCTCCTGTTTTCGTCTCTAACAAGGAAGGTCTCCATACGGGCATACTCAGAAAAATCTGAAAAAATTACAGAATGTTCTTCTCATATAGTTATATATGTTTATAAAAAACATTTCGGCGGAACCTCCTTATAACGTCCGTAAAAAAATAATAAAAATTTCGTTTATTTGGCGATTTATCTCCGGTTGGCGAAAAAACGAAATTTTGAAAAATACGCTTTTACGCTTCGAATACTTTTTAAAGAAAAAACTTTCTATGTTCAATTTATTTAAATAAGTTTAGTTTAAGTAATTTTAGTTTTGCATTTTTGCTTTACTTTAAGTGTAATTTTGTCATATACGTTTATATGTACTTATAACAAAATTAAATTAATATATTTTATCATTTAAAACACAATTTAAATTGATTAAAATTGTTCCAAATTGAAAAATACTCTGTTTAAAATCTACTGCATTTTGTTGCAACGCACTCCCTTCCTTGTATAGAAAACGGTTACTTGGCCGTGAAATTTAGCTTTCTCATTGGTTGGAATAGAGATATTATATACAAGCGGTGGAATGCGTTGCAACAAAATGCAGCAGATTTTTAACAGTGTATGACACGGTCAATTCACGGTGCTATTTAGCATTCTCATTGGTCAGAAGAGAGATATTCTATAAAAGTAGTGGAGTGACGTTGCAGTAAATGCTGCAGATTTTTAACAGTGAAGTCAATTAAAATCAATTTTCAGATTCGTTAAAATCGTCTGCTTTTGGCGAGGAAATGCACTGGTCTCGCCAAATCCCGCGTAGCTTTCAGCTTTTCACGCCAATTATTCCAAACTATTTTATTTTTTTACATATCTAATTATGAAATTCCGCCGCTAATTTTCACTGACCCTTTATTACCTACATGAGTAGTTTAATTCGTATTTTTTTCAAAAAATTCTGAGTATGCCCCCAATGGAGACCTTCCTCGTAAGAAAGATCTTGGGAATCCATCGTATCAGGACGTCCCCCACACCACCCAGCGAGAGATGTCCTTGTCGAACTTTTTCATCGCACCTTGAAGCAAGCTTTGAAATGCCATAACCATGCCCGATGGACAGAATCCCTACCATTTGTACTACTGGGTATCCGAACCTCATTTAAAGAAGGTCTCAAAGGGACTTGTGCCGAAACGCTGTATGGTGCTACACTATCTTTACCTGGAGAATTTTTGCAACCTTTAAATTCCTCTGCACTGTCTCACATGGATCCTTCAACTTTCCTCCAGCATCTGTGCGACACCATGCACAAGCTAACTCCGGTTCCCACATCTGCACAGACTAAGATAACTCCTTTTGAGCACCCTTCCTTGGAGACTTGCACGCACGTCTTGGTGAGCAACGATTCTGTGAAAGCTCCACTGACGCAACCTTACAATGGAGTTCTTTCGCATAATGAGATGCACAGCTAAAAATTTTACTGTACTCGTTAATGGAAGAGAAGCTGTGATTAGTGTTGACCGTCTCAAACCGGCATTCATTCTGCAAGAGGATTTCACACCTTTATCTCCAGTTACCATTCATAAGGACCCGCCAGCTCAGAGTTTCATTCGTTCATTCGTGAAGACCCTGTGACAGTGACCACTATCTTTGCCTTCCAAGACAATTATCCGTTGCGGTAGAACTGTGCGGTTTAATCCCCGCTACCTGTGAAAGTGTCAGTACTTGCAGTACTTGGGGGGGGGGGATACTGTAGCGGTCAACTATAACCTGGAACAATCCGATAACCTTTCAACTCCATGTTATACATGAACTCTAATAGTAAAATTTAACATTATTCTATTTTTAACAGTAACCTGAACTATAGAGATGAACTTTCAACTCCATGTTATACATGAACTCTATTCTATTTTTATGTTTTGATACAACTCAACTCAATGTATGCAACTGAGTTCTGACCTGTAACCATAACGACACAGGTATTCTGTTTTGCCGCACACCTCTGTATACGTTGGAAATGCAGAGATCATGCTGAATCATCCATGTAAAATAATTTAATATAAATAGTGTTTTGATTAATGTTGTTGTTGTGTAGACCCCTCATGGGCCCGGTAAGCAGCTTTATATTTCTTTATAGCTGTCTAACTCCGCAAACCACAACCAAAAAACCAACTCCTAATAAACTCTCCTAAACACAGACCACTACTATCAAAACTCAACTGACTACTATACACACTCCGAGACCACCAAAAAGAGTTGAACCAAGGAGCTGACATCTAGTATCCAAAAAGCCAACAGCCCTCCAAAAAAATTCAACCACCAGGCACAGAAACCACCAAGCAAAGAGAACCACTACCTATTCCCTCTAAACCAACTAGGACAATGAATGTAAATCTCCTCCAAGAAATTAGACAGCCATTTAAGAGAATCGCCACCATTTTTACCCGCTACCTCAAAAATCTCCACATACGAAACATTCCTCGATAATTGTAACTTCTTATGTAACTTCTCACGAATTCCTGTAAACTTTTTACACCGTAAAACTAAATGCTCTTCCGTCTGATCCTCCTCACGACATAAGTTGCACTTCGCATCACCACCTTTGGGAAAAATTTTCTGTCGATCAAGAGTTAAAACAGTTTTAGTTAGAAATCTTGTAAAAACTACACCACTCTTTCTATTCAAATTATGATGAGGATACCTTTTCTATCATAATCCCAACAGCGCTCTTTATTATCTTTCCAATATTGCTCCCACTCCCAATGCGATTCCTTATTCTTATTACATTTTATAGCCATAATCCAATCCTCCGGGGAAAACCAGGGAATCCAAACATTACAATAAGGGCCATGTTTTGCTAGATTATCCGCAACTTCATTGATCTCTATACCTTTATGCCCAGGAACCCATATAAAAGTAATACCATAATTCTCCAACTTCTTCATATTGACTTCATTCCTCAGACGAGTAATAATAGCGACCGATTTTCGATGAACGTTTTTTAATGCCACAAGGACGCTTTTATCATCCGTGATAAAAAAAAAATAATTTCCCTTCTCCTTAGTGTAAAACTTTATAGCAATTAATAAAGCAATAGCCTCAGCCGAAAAAATTGAATTAATATTCGGAATTTGGAAAGCCAAACGACTACCAGTGTTCTGATTCACCATGCCAATAGCAGTACTTTGATTATCTTTAGAAGCATCTGTACCAATAAAGATAGCACTATCCTTATAACTATTTAAAAAAACTGTTAAAGGAATTTTTGATCACGTCTTCCGGAAAATCTCTTTATTTTGGAACGGCAAATTATTAATCACTATCTGAACCTCTTTATCAATCTTTTTTCCCCATCTATAAATGATCATCTCCTTAACATTTGTATTCAAATTCCCAAGCCTATGTTTTTCCCTATAAATAAGGTCTTGAGAAAGCACATCCGTATACTCTTCATATTTACACTCCGTAATAGTACGTTTAATAGCTAGAAACTCTCTCCTTTTTGATTAATGATCATCGTCTTTATTTTGCACTTCATCATAAACACCCTCTTCATCTCTTGGCATCAATCCGATAACATGTATGGCTAGCCAAACTTAGACACCAAAAACATTAACCAGGCCCTACAAAGCTACGAAAACAACAAGATGAGAACAACAGTGCATTTCTTTTTTTAGTGTTTACAATCTTTACACATGTTATTGTGTTAAACATATAATAGTTGTACACTTATAATCATGTAAAATTTATAATCAGATTATCAGAAAAACAAAATTTGGTGCTCTTACCTGTTCGTAGCTTCATGTTTTATATTTTTTCTAATTACCCAATTTCGAAGTATTTTATTAATAAATACACTGCTGGATACACAAAATGCTATTCCAAGAAGGACCAAAGATATAACAGCGAAATTTATTTGGCAGATAACCTGTTGTACAGAGATCAAACGATTAAAATTACAGCCCCTTGTGACATGTGGATGATGACAAAATCGGTAGTTAGTGTAGACGCCATTGTTGGCTATAACCACTGCCAGATGCCTCGGCATAGAATCAAAGAAGCATAGGATGCCTCCTTGTACTTCAGCAGTCCATGCGGCTTCCACATATTTCCAAATTTGATCTTGTGTAGCTGCAGGTGGTGTATCCCGGGCCAGTCGTTGTGCAACCATGGACCACACGTTTTCGATTGGCGATAGATCGGAAAAAAGAGCAGACCAGGGAAGCAATTCAATCTGGTGGGTAAAGAAAAATTCTTGAACATTGCGTGCCACGTATGGTTGCGCATTATTCAGTTGGAATATGGCTAATGGCAAGCGCTGAATGTATGGGAGGAATACGGGCTCTAACACCACAGAGATGTAGCACTGGCTGTTCAGAGTACCGGCAATGCGTACTAGAGGAGTGCGGCATTGAAATCCAATGGCATCCCAAACCATGATATCGGGTGCAGGACCAGCGTGGCGATGCATAACGCAACAGTTCAGAAGCCTCTCACCACGGTGTCTACAAACTCAATCCGATCACCATGATATTGCAAGCAGAATCGGGATTCGTCAGTGAACACAATGTTTTTCCATTCCGTTGTCCATGTCCATCATTCCTCGCACCATTGGCAGCGCAAATGCAGTGGTTTTCAGTCAAGGGTAAACGAAACAATGGACGCCTTATGGATATTCCACTCTGCTGCAAATGGTACGAACGGACACAGAATGATACGTAGCAGACTGGATATGCTGTGCTTTGATTTGCGATGTAGCTGCACGATTCATCACTGTCATGAGCAAAATCCGCTTGCCATCATGGACTGAGGTGAAACGAAGTGGATGCGATCAGCCCCATCGGTCTGTCGTTTCTTCCTGAATCCAGGGATTACAGATCCGCCTCACAGTTGCTTGATTTCGTCCAACGTGTTGACCGATTTCCTTGAATGATAATCCGCAATCCTTATAGACTACTATTCTTCCTCGGTCGAAATCAGAAACTTGGTCAAAAGACGCTTAATGTCTTCCACAAGGCATAGGTATACACATTAAGTAAAAAAGAAAAAAAACAAAAAACAAACAATTGCGTACTTCCCCAGTATGTTCTCCCCTTATATAAAGCATGCGGGTGGCACTACGGTCGGCCATGATGTGCGTCTGCGCTGCAAACCTAATGATTTGCATATTTCATCGCCGCAAACGCATGTGGTAATTTCCCGTGATTTGCATGTTTCCTTCAGGGTGTTGCATTTTGTGTGGCCAGCAGTGTATATAAAAGGTTTAAAACTATATAAGCAAATGCTAGCATATTCGAAATACTACTACAATTAACTAAATAAAATAAGCTTTTTTTTAAAAAAAAATATCAACCGACTTCAAAAAAAGCGCTGAAAAGAATTAAATAATTCTTTAAAATTCTCTAATGACAAAACGTTATTGAAAAATCAGACATCGAATATCAGGTAGCGGCATAAAAACGGTTAAATTGAATTTATATAATTTAATATCCACCAAACATGGATTTTAGGAGAATATTTTTTACAAGAGATGAATTTGCATATTTATGATTTAATTTATGAATATATACATATAAAATAATGAATTACTTTTTGAAGTCGGTGCCAAAAAATCACAATTGACAATGACCATCACCATTTTAGTTATAGTACTAGGGGTAATATATCCACAATTCTTATTATATTTAAGATAGTTTTGCACCAACTTCAAAAAGTAATTCATTATTTTATGTGTATACAGGGTGTCCCCTCTCAACGGTGGCCAATGGATAATTTCTAAACCGTTGGTCATAGACATATAGTTCCAATTGCAAAAATGCTTTAAAAAAGGTAAAGAATTATTTTTTAAGCGATTTAGGTAAAAAAAATGTTTTACTAAAAAATTACGAAAATTAAATTTTTATACGGTCCCCCGGTCCTATAAGTGATATTTAGAAAATTTTTACCACTACTCTAACAAGTAAGACAAAAAAAGTCCCATTCCTCTGCGATCAAAATTGACCGAGTTATAGCTGTTCAAAGTTGAAGCATATTTTTTGCTGCAAAATAGGGGTCAGTCACAAATTTACTGGAAATAAAAATAAACATCAGATAGAAAATTTAACTTTAAACATTGAGAGTAAAAAAATTTTTTACAATGTTGTTTCTGAATTTATGTTGACATTTACATGTTAAAGTAAAATATGCAATTTGTGCTAAAAATATAAGTAAAAAAATAACAGAAATTTTGTTAAATTAAACTATGAAAAGCAACAGTCACAAATCGTTACAAAATTATACATATTTAAAGCTCTATTAGATTACTCAACCTAATGGAATTTGATGTAGTCCTATAAAATAAATAAATGGAACGCATCTAAAATCGTATTGATATTACATTGTCATCGGGTTTAAATAAGTATGGGAATTGAACCTCAATCAGATATTTGGAAGTGAGTTAAAATTTGAGTATAAGTTTTGAACTAGGAAAATTTACATACGAAAACTATGAATAAAATAAAAACTTATCAAAATAACATATCTTTTTAAAATAAAATCACGATTAGAATCAGCTTCATTTGCTTACAAAATAAAACATACGTAAAAATACAATTGAGGATATGAATTTCAAAACTCGACTTATCCCTTTTTGATTTCTCTATCAGTCTATACAAACCTCCACTATTGAAACAATGCAATCTCAAAATTTATAATGAAAACCAATAGATGCATTTAAAGTTTTTTCGCTATTTCCCAAAATTTGATTTTTTCGATAAAGAGAATTTTGAAATTCATGTCTTCGGTTATTTTAATAACCAATCTAGAAGTTAATTAATTATAATTAACACTACCTTAAAACTTATACGGTGACAGCGCCTTCAGTTAAATCGCTCATTTAAAACATTTTGTAATTGGAACTATATGTCTGTGACAAATAGTTTAGGAAGTAGCCTTTGAACAGCGTTGGAAATCGACTCCCTTTATAATACTTTAAGCACTTAGTGTACGTTCCCTTAAAGCTCAGTTGAACTCATCCGTTTTCAGCTATAGAAAAGTGGTTTAAGTCATGAAATTTAAAGTTTCATAACTCGGTCAATTTTAATGTTACATGAATGGGACCTTTTCTGTATTACTTGCTAGAGTGTTGAAAAATTTTTACTAAATATCACTTATAGGACCGGGGGACCGTATAAAAATTTAATTTTCGTAATTTTTTAGTAAAACAATTTTTTGACCAAAATCGTTTAAAAAACAATTCTTTGTCTTTTTTAAAGCATTTTTGCAATTGGAACTATATGTCTATGACCAACGGTTTAGAAATTAGCCATTGGCCACCGTTGAGAGGGGACACCCTGTATATTCATAAATTAAATCATAAATATGCAAATTCATCCCTTGTAAAAAATATTCGATGTCTGCTTATTGGATAACTTTTTGTCATTAGAGAATTCTAAAGAATTATTTAATTCTTTTTAGCGCTTTTTTTGAAGTCGGTTGATATTTTTTAAAAGCTTATTTTATTTCCTACTTTTTAGTTATCCATACAGTATTACACAATTATGTGTACTGATATGTGATGTCTCTTTGGAATGCATTGACTAATTGATGTACACTGTTAAAAATTTGACCCATTTGCTGCAGCGTCACTCCACAGCTTTTATAGAATATCTCTTTTATGATCAATGCTTCATAGCACAGTAAAGAAACCGTTTTCTATAAAAGCGGTGGAGTGACGCTGCAGCAAATGGGTCAAATTTTTAACAGTGTAGTTTGCTGGACTTTCAAGTATTAAATATTCTGGTCAATTTGCTATTTCATTTTTAGCTATTCGAAAGCAACTTACAATGTCGGTTAGTATCGTTGTGGATCTTTAGTTTTTTTCGGATGTGGTACCTGTTTAGATAAGATCTCAGTCTTCGAAAAGTTGTCGCATTCATCAAACTTAAAGGTCCACATCGATTTTTAACGGCCTCAGAAATGGGTATCGGCAGACACGGTTTTTCAAACCACACAAAAAGTAGGAATTCCAAACTTCCAAAACTTGACGATAGTCGCCTAAAGAGTACTATTATACGAGTGCAAGGACAACTTACATACATCTGACTTGTGTGCTCGACATGAAAGCCTTCTTATAAGTCATCGTCAATATACACTGTTAAAAATTTGAACCATTTGATGCATCGTCACTACACTGCATTTACAGAAAGCGATTACTTCACTCTTTTATGGAGCATTCTCATTGGTCAAAATAGAGATATTCTATAAAAGCGGTGCAGTAACGATACAGCAAAAGTTTCAGATTTTTAAAAGTGTACAGGTACGAACTAGCCCCCTGATACACAGGCACTTGTTCTCTGACATATAAAAGTACTTTAAAGGTGGATTTATAGCTTTTTGACACCTATTTCCGATGTCGGCAAGCATCGATGCAGACATTCTATTTTGGCGTATACAAGAATTGATCTAGTTAAGATTTCGCATTTTGCAAAGGACTCGCATCTCTGCAACAGTGGTTACGATCAAGGCAACACTAAATACCGGGCTTGCTCATTCCTTTCATGACGTCACAAAAGGTGGCTGAACGACATCCAGCGATTGTTACAAAACGATGGGTGCGTCACTTTGAGCCCTGTTTCTACCAATCGCAGATAGCGGCCAGCCACCTTTTGTGACGTCGTGTAAATAAAGACTTGATCAGTGCCTCTAAGAAGTTGTAACAGCGTCTTCCAAGCCGAACTACTGGCTATACATAAAGCAGCGGAATGGGGCAATTCATTGTGTGAGACATACAGTATTAGGTCGGACTGCCAATCAGCAATAGATTCATTAAGCAAACCATTCAACACCAGTGACACAGTCAACAAAATACACAACCTAATCAAAGATTCAAGAAACAATTTTAAAATCAGCTGGCTCAAGGCGCATGTCGGCATCCAAGGAAACGAAGAGGTCGATATGTTAGCCAAACAACGCAGACTAAACCAGAACAATGAACGTGCATACTACCTGGAAAAACCTATTTCAAAACTAAAAAGAACACTAAAAGACTTAACAACCGAAAAATGGCAGTTCGAATGGGACTATCGGGATACAGGCAGGGAAACTTGCCAGTACTTTCCAAAAGTAGATGAAAATAGATTAGTTAGCGACTACCTACTCTCACAACTTTACACAGCTCATGGAGCATTCCCAGAATATCTCCACAGATTCAAGAAGGCGCACACACCGGACTGTGATTGCGGTTCGGAGGGTATGCCTAAACACTACCTGCTACACTGCCCACTCACATAAGCAGATCACTTAGCATACATAACAACAGAAAACGAAAAAATATGGCATAAACAATTAGCAAAAAACAAACACGTACACAGAAAGGCAAAAATCGTAATCAGGTGGCTCCAAGACAACTGCGACAACATCACGTCACTCATACATCAGAACACATAGACAAATGACCACACTTACAAAAAAATCGCAATCCTTTACTACAGCCACTAATCCTTCATGTACCCGCGCGCATTTTTGTGTTATATGTTATTATATGTTAAAAAAATAAATAAATAAACTTATAAAACGACCTAGGATTCCTATCGCCACAAAAAAATTATAGTGTATTTTGTCTTATGTCCCAGCAGTGTGCGGTAGTCGTGCGATATCAGCAGTATCCAAGGCCCGAAACAGGTGCCCCGCAGGAGCTTCCTGCATGCACGTCGCAAGACATCACGGATCTGCAAGTCGCACACCATGACACAGTAAAAAGCTTCACCCGCCTCAGGCACCGCTTGTCCTTCCTATGTGTTATAACCCCTTAACACGCAGTGTTGCCGGGTCGGCAACACCTAAAGTTACCCCTGTTTAGAGACACAAAAACTCCGTGAATATTTCAAAAACTACTCTAATGGCTACTTTAAATCTTTCTTATGAGTTCTAGATGGCAGCACCACAGATATCAAACTCTACTGTTTTTAAATAATAGGTAAAATGTTTTACTGTAATACGCGCTTCACAGCAATGCTCTTCTCACTGCGCTTATCAATGCTTTACTTATGGGAGGTTACCACTTCGGCAACAGCTGTATAATTAAAATGGTTAGTGCAATCTTTACAAAACAATACCTTTGTACTCCTCTAGGCCTAAATAGATTGCCTATTTTCTTTTTTCTTTAAATTCCAACTTTAAAGAGTAGTGCGCCGGAAAGGGTTAAAGGAAAAATGGTCTAGGTCTAAAACCTTACGGTCAACAATAAAAAATTATAAAATGTTAAAATAATGATATGTCCTATGATCACAACAGTAAGCGGTATTCGTGCAGTAACAGCAGTATCCACGGCCCGAAACAGGTGCCCCGCAATAATACTATTGCAAGCACGTCGAAAGACATCTCGGATCTGCAAGCTGCACATTATGACAAATCAAAAAGCTTCATCCGCCCCCGCCTAACTGCTTGTCCGTCCAGATCTAAACAACATAAGATATATATTACAAAAAAAAATCAAAAGGGAATTCACGGGGAGTGCTTGGGTTAAGTGAACTCTCTGGTTAATTTTAAACAATAGCAATGTTACTAACCCATTTACCTTCCAGGATTCCCTCCCCTAGGACTTGGCTCCCGAAAATTTCAAGTTGACCTAATCGACGCAGGAACTCGAGGGACCCTGTGCGGTCCGAAGAGATTCGGGAGCACCAATCAAGTCCATTGCACCAGAACCGTACAGGTTGACCTCATAGACGCAGAGACTCAAGGGACTCTGGCCGGTCCGACACCGTTCTGGAACCCCCCCCCTAGTGGGCTAACGCCTCTCAGGCTTTCAAGTTGACCTCATTGATGCAGGGACCCACGGGACCCTGTGCGGTCCGAATAGCAATGGAAAGCAACCTACTAGCCCACTTACCCCGAACCGCACACGTTGACCTCATCGACGCAGAGACTCAAGGGACTCTGTGCGGTCCGAAACGTGTTCTGGGGTTTTTCTTTTTCTTTTTTTTCCCTTGTTTTTTTTTTCTAGTGACAGTACGCCTCTTTATTAGGTGCATTTGGACTCTGTCCGCACGAGCTACCGGACCCGCTCCAATGGAATAGCCCATGGAGCACCTTTTTTTTTCTTTTTTGGGTACGGTAGAAAGGAGGGATCTCGTCACCACCAGCAGCGATTCGACTGCCTTGCATTTCGGCCCAAAAATTCTCCCTTCTCTGGCACTACTTAGCATTTCGGCCTTTTTAGTTTTGGTTATTTATTTTTCTAAATCTCCCTCAAAATTATCCCCCCTGTTGTCTGCTAAGGACATGCCACCGTTTCGGCTCAAAATTTTTTAGCTCCAGCCCCATTTCACCTGGCACGGCGAGTGGGAGTGATGTGCGGCGCCAAACTCACAAGGAAGATCTCCATTGGGGGCATACTCAGAATTTTTTGAAAAAAATACGAATTAAACTACTCATGTAGGTAATAAAGGATCAGTGAAAAATAGCGGCGGAATTACATTATTAGATATGTAAAAAAATAAAATAGTTTGGAATAATTGGCGTGAAAAGCTGAAAGCGACACGGGGTTTGGCGAGCAGTGCATTTCCTCGCCAAAAGCAGACGCTTTTAACGAATCTGAAAATTGATTTTAATTGACTTCACTGTTAAAAATCTGCAGCATTTACTGCAACATCACTCCACTACTTTTATAGAATATCTCTCTTCTAACCAATGAGAATGGCCCATAGCACGGTGAATTGACCATGTCATACACTGTTAAAAATCTGCTGCATTTTGTTGCAACGCACTCCACCGCTTTGTATATAATATCTGTATTCCAACCAATGAGAAAGCCCCATTTCACGGCCAAGTAACCGTTTTCTATACAAGCAAGGGAGTGCGTTGCAACAAAATGCAGCAGATTTTTAACAGTGTATTTTTCAATTTGGAACAATTTTAATCAATTTAAATTGTGTTTTAAATGATAAAATATATTAATTTCATTTTGTTATAAGTACATATAAACGTATATGACAAAATTACACTTAAAGTAAAGTAAAAATGCAAAACTAAAATTACTTAAACTAAACTTATTTAAATAAATTGAACATAGAAAATTTTTTCTTTAAAAAGTATTCGAAGAGTAAAAGCGTATTTTTCAAAATTTCGTTTTTTCGCCAACCGGAGATAAATCGCCAAATAAACGAAATTTTTATTATTTTTTTACGGACGTTATAAGGAGGTTCCGCCGAAATTTTTTTTATAAACATATATAACTATATGAGAAGAACATTCTGTAATTTTTTCAGATTTTTCTGAGTATGCCCGTATGGAGACCTTCCTTGTCAGTACATTCACAAAGGCAATAAACTACTCAGTCCAGCAACCGTTAGCCACAATCAGCCGACCTCGGCACTTGTCTGCGTAGATAGCCCCCACTTTGCCGGCTAAAATTCCATCATGTACGCTAATGGAGCCTGGTGCATGTAAAATCCGTCGTGGGTGCAAAGTCCTCCAAGTTACCTGTGAATTACACCTCTGGAGGTGCCTTGCCAGGTGAAGGTCTCGTCATCTGATCAAGGCTCTAAATTACGAGACTATCTTGCGAAGCCATTTGCAGTTCAAACGACAGGGTGTACCATCAATTAACAGGCGAAACAAAGTATGCTCAACGACAAGCAAATACTGCAGAAATGATGGCATGCGAAGCGAAGTTTATTGCCGCTACGTGGCAATTAGGCGGTCATCCGCTCCGATACCAGGTATCTAATAGAGATGAGACGGGCTCAGCCCGAGCCCGAAAGCCCGGGCCCGACACTTGCTCGGGCTCTATTTTCATTTTAGACTTCGGGCTGGGGCGGGCCCGGGCCCGGGCTCATTTTTTCTAAAGCCGGAAAATTTTATTTACTCATGTGTAGAAAAAAATTGAAATAACTTTTTCCACTTAAAATTGCTAACTTATTCCTTTTCAAGTCATTTTAATTCTTTTTTATCAAAATGACGGGAGGAACTGAATGCTTGTTTATTTATTTTAGTATTTCATTGCTGTTTTAAATGAAAATTTGTGATAATTACAGATTTATGTCTGCGGAACTTCCTCCGATTGGCGCCATCTATTTATATGGCACCAATCATAACAAACACAACAATAAATTTAATCTTTGTTGGCTTTTCGTTTGCAGAACATAATTTTTAATGGGATCGTTTATTTATTTATTATTTAGTTACATAACACGAAGATAATATTTTCTTCTGTTTTTGGTAGACGAGAATTAGCTCATTAGCTGGAGGTTTTCAAATATATTTAATATTCGATTGTGCATGAAACATAGTCGTTTTTCTTATGAAAATAACTTAAGTGATTATTATTATATGCATTTGTCATCATGAATATGAATTCTGCTAATGCTGAGGACGCTGTTCCTTCTCGAAGTCACTTTTCTCCGTAAGTAAATTTTATTACCATGTTATTCCAACAGAAAGCAATTGATCAGTGTTTCCTCTTTTTCTATAAAAACATAGGACTTTTAAAATAACAATGTCACTTTTTTTAATTTACGTTGATTTTCAGGTATCTGCCAATCATGGAAGATTGTTATGAGAAAAAAATCCATTATAATGAAATATGTACACATTTTACAGAAAATTGAAAAACGTTGTTCGATTCTCTAGCTTACAAATAGTAATTTCTGCAAATTTCATGCATTTATTCATTAAACAAAAAAGTTTCCATCAAATTTGCTTGTTAAAGGAGGAAAGAATATGAGAATACTTTTACATATGAAGTATATTTTTATTTTATACGAATTTTGATAAGAATGAATTTAAATTTTCATTTAAAAATCATATCTATGTAAGAAGTTTTTAAAAAAGAGATATTACTTTTGAAACAATTTTTAAATACAATACAATTTTATTTTGTACATTTTTGGTATCGGGCTCGGGCTCTGGTGACAAAAAGATCTTTCGGGTTCGGGCGGGCTCGGACTTAAAATCGTCGGGCTCGGGCGGGCCCGGGCTCCGAAAAACGAGCCCGAACTCATCTCTAGATCTAACCCGTTAAGTAGAGATAACTCGGCAGGTAGGGGCCTGGTCATCGGTTAGAAAGAAAGAAAGAGCAAGCCCGGTATCTAGTGTAGGGCTCTTCTAACTCAAGCTGAATCATCAACCATATTGTTTCCCAGTTACCGTTTGTTTCCCATTGATTCCTATGGAGCGAGAAACGTTTGAATGACTTTAACCCTTTCCGGCACGGGCAAAATCTGTTAGTAAAATGAGAAATTATCGACTGACACCGGACTTCAAAAAGGAATTGTTTAGATAGTTTGAATTCCTTAATTTACGCTTTTATGGTAAAAGCAAAATTTTACTAAAATATTACTGGTGCTGTTTGCAAGTTTGGAATTAAAATTAGGTATCCCAGACCGGGCACAATGTGCCGGAAAGGGTTAAAGCCACAAAATCGTTAAAAATGGACGGTTGTTTAACAGAAAATTATTCTGACCTGTTCAGGAATGGGTTTAGAGCATTTAAATTCCATATAAATAAAAAAGGGGGGGGGAATAATTTGTGTATAAATACTTAAAAGAATAGATCTGGATTGGAGAACTTCGCCAAATATCGCGCCAACCTAATCACTTGTATTAAATATTGTATCAATTGTAAAAATAAAGATATTTTTAATCGAAATTGAAAAAAATATATACTTTTGCGGAGGAAAAGAAGGGGGGGGGAGTTAAAAAGGAAAAAGGCGAAAATTCAGAGAGAGGTGAAATTTTATAATTATAATTTTATTGTTTAAAAAAATAACAGAAGCATTAGAAAAAATTATAAGTTTATAAGATTTTTAATTTTTAATCTAAAAATGGAGGAGGTGTCATGTTTTATTATTATTATTATTTTATTTTATTTATTTATTAGCCTCCGATGCTATTTCTTTCAGACAAGCTAAAAAGTGTTGTGTCAAAAATTGTGGCACACTTTTACTTACCTATCATACGTAGTATAGGGTAAGTCTTGCAATCATTTTGAAAAGCGAAAAAAACAAAATTTGACGGATTTACACGTTTCAGATACTGGAGATTCCGAAAAACATACTTTTAGAAAAAAATAATTGCCGTCCGTCTGTCTGTCTGTCTGTCTGTAAACGCTCTATCTCACGAACAAATGGAGACAGAGACTTAAAATTTTGTATGTACTTAGTAAGTAAGAATAGGACGAAGCCTATTTAATATCAGTATCCTCGATTATCCGGAACTATTTTTTTCGGACTCTCGAAAAAAATTGACGGGTTTACACGTTTCAGATACTAGAGATTCCGAAAAACATATTTTTAGAAAAAAATAATTGCCGTCCGTCTGTCTGTCTGTAAACGCTCTATCTCACGAACAAATGGAGATAGAGACTTAAAATTTTGTATGTACTTAGTAAGTAAGAATAGGACGAAGCCTATTTAATATCAGTATCCTCGATTATCCGGAACTATTTTTTTCGGACTCTCGAAAACAAATTGACGGATTTACACGTTTCAGATACCGGAGATTCCGAAAAACATATTTTTAGAAAAAAAAATTGCCGTCCGTCTGTCTGTCTGTAAACGCTCAATCTCACGAACAAATGGAGATAGATACTTAAAATGTTGTATGTACTTAGTAAGTAAGAATAGGACGAAACCTATTTAATATCAGTAACCTCGATTATCTAGAACTATTTTTTTTCGGACTCTCGAAAAATTCGTTCTGATGAAATGTATATAAAAACCTCTATCGATTTTTTTTTCTAATCGGAGGCGAAACTGAATTCTGCAATGGCAGAATCTACATTCAACTTGTTTATTTATTTATTTTTTGGCGTGGGGGAGGGGCGTTTGATTTAACTATTTATTATTTATCTACAATTACTGTAAAATTCCAAATAGAACAGAAAAAAATGAAACAGTATTGTTTAATTATTTTTAATTTTGAATGCTTTGTTTCGGGGGGAGGAAGGGCGAAATTCTGTAATTTCGAAAGGTGGCGATTTAAATAATTGATTATTTGTTGTTGCAATAAAGTAATAAACAAGCAAGAAAATAAATTTTAAAAAATGTTTTACAAATCTTAAGCATTTGATTGAATCTTTAAGGGATTTAGGGGAAGGGGGGCGAGTTAAGATGAAATTAAAAGAAACCAGAAGCGCGGAAGGAATTCATTCTTCTTTTTTAAATTATTTCCTTTTTTAAATTTTTAATTAGAAATTATTTTACATGCGACTAACTCGTAAAAACTGTGTCCTAAATTTACTAACTTATAGCAAAGAATATTAGCATTTGAAGCTTTTTAATTAAAAAAAATATTAATCATAATTTCACAGTGAAAATAAAAAAAGAATAAAATCAGTCTAATGCATGTGAATATACAGGGTGTCCGAAAAGTCTGGAAACGGCCGAATAACTCGAGAAATACATATGAGATTGAAAAACGTAAATATACGTGTTAAATATTTTTAAATAAGCTACTCTGATACCAAATTGGACCTTCGAAACCGACCCCCTGGGGGTCAGAAGGGGTCCAACTTTGAAATCTTAAATTATAACCCCCATTTTTTATTGCAGATTCGGATTCTACGGACAAAAATACGTAACTTTTGTATTTGATGTTTATTTCAAATCTTCGTTTATCACGGTGTAATCGAGCATATTAAATCGATACATATTCCCGCTTTTCCAGCGGGATTTTCCCTAATCGAAACTGATTGGGCAGAATTTTTGACGTCAAATTCCTCGTCTTTTGTAGGAATAGCGTTTCCTGAAAATCACCCGTGGCGATTATTTCAATAGTGCTACACTGTTAAAAATTTGACCCATTTGCTGCAGCGTCACTCCACAACTATTATAGAATATCTCTTTTGTGACCAATGAGAATGCTCCATAACACAGTAAAGTAATCGTTTTCTATAAAAGCGGTGGAGTGACGATGCAGCAAAAGGGTCAATTTTTTTACAGTGTACTTTACAGTGTTATGGAACATTCTCATTGGTCATGAAAGAGATATTCTATAAAAGCTGTGGAGTGACGCTACAGCAAATGGATCAAATTTTTAACTGTGTAGCACTACCGAAATAATCGGCACGGGTGATTTTCAGGAAACGCTATTATTGCAAAAGACGAGGAATTTGATGTCATAAATTCTCCCCAATTATTTTCGATTAGGGAAAATTCGTTGGAAAAGCCGAAATATGTATCGATTTAATATGCTCAATTACACTGTGATAAACGAGGATTCGGAATAAACATCAAATACAAAAGTTACGTATTTTTGTCCGTAGAATCCGAATCTGCAATAAAAAATGGGGGGTTATAATTTAAGATTTCAAAGTTGGACCCCCTTTGACCCCCAGGGTGTCGGTTACGAAGGTCAAATTTGGTATCACTGAGTAGCTTATTTAAAAATGTTTAACACGTATATTTACGTTTTTCAATCTCATATGTATTTTTCGAGTTATTCGACCGTTTCCAGACTTTTCGGACACCATGTATATGTATACTCACATTAAATCAAATTTAGAATTAGTTCCGTTTATATTTTCTTTCTTAAATAAGCATGTGAAACATATCAATAAACATAAATTGATGGAAATAATTTTTTTATTCTAATGTAGCATTATACAAAAGCATACCTACATGTTATTATTTTAACCTTTAATATACAACATATTTAAATGCTTTATTCTTATATTTTCCCGTGAGAGAGATTGAGAAACTAAAATTACTTACCTCCCCATCTACGCGATAAGACGCCAAATCAGACAACCGTTTTGGAAACTTAATGGAAGCGTGATTCATCCCATTATATAGGAACCTTAATCTAGTGTAGCCCTGCTACGATTCATACACTGTAAAAAATTTGACCCTTTTGCTGCATCGTCACTTGTATAGAAAACGATTACTTCAGCCTATTATGGAGCAGTCTCATGGGTCAAAAGAGAGATATTCTATAAAAGCGGAAGAGTGACGATGCAGCAAAAGGGTCAAATATTTTACAGTGTATGTATATTTTTTCCCGCTATTTAGACTGACTAATCAGAAGCCTGCATTTTCCCAAACTTTTCACTGCTTAAGCAAATAGCGAAAAGCTCGCAAAAATGCAAACTTCTAATTGGCCATTCTGATTTTACTAACAGCGAAAGAGATGTTGGCTGCGATCAGGGGCGTGCGAAGAAAAAACTGCGCCCCGGGCAAAGTGTCAATTTCTCGCCCCCTCCGCCAACTTTCTCTTGTAACAACCCAAAAATGACGTTGGTATTATAAATTTGGTGCCCTCTAAATTTCTGCGCCCGGGGCGACCGCCCCCTTCACCCCACTTTCGCACGGCGTTGGCTGAGATCCGGAAGATTTTACGCTATTAACGAAATTAGATTGACCAATTGGAAGCCTGCATTTTTTGTGAAATGTCGCTGCTTAAAGTAAATATTATTTATCTTATTGGTCAGTCTCATTTCGCAATAGCGCAAAATCTACCTGAATCCGGTCCAGTCAAAATCTCGCAAGATCATGCATATGTGTAAGAGTAACGCCATTAAAAACGAAAGCTTCTAATTGAACGACTGCTTGTGAAATAATCTGAATTTTAATTTTTATTTTTAAAAAGTTTTAATCAAGTGATGGATGGAGCAATTTCATTGGTCAAAATAGAGATCTACACAAACGGTGGAGTCATTATGCAGCTACAGCTGATGATTTCTAACAGTGGAAATTTTCACATTGATCAATCTTATTTCGCTAACAGTGCAAAATCTATCTACATCTCAGCCGTTGTCAGTCAAGATTTCGCACTTTGCAAAAAAAAATATTTTGTATCGTGATAGCCTGTGAGGAGTGATAGCCTGAAATTTTATCTATTTATTGTACACACACATCTGACTTGTGTGCTCGGCATGAAAGCCTGCGAATACCTGAAAAATGAACGCTTATAATTGGATGACTGCTTCAAAAAAAATTGGAATTTTAATGTTTTTATTTTTAAAAAGTTCTAATCACTAGAATTTGATGGCACAAGAGATTTTTTGGGCTGTCGGTCGGATGTGCGAGGTGCTCCTTCCTTTTACATGTGGGGGACGGTGACCGCTTGAGTAGCCGGCTGTTTTCGTGGGTATTTTTGTGTATTTTGTTATAAGGTGCTATTTTGCGGCTGGAATAGTTTGAAGTAAGGTGTTTTTTGTATTTTTCTGTAGTTTTATTTAGTGTTTTTCTCTACGGTTGTCTAAGTAGTATTTTGGTTTTGTATTAGCAGTGTTCTTTTGTTTGTTTACCTGTATTGTATGTCAGTAGTGCTACTGACAAGTTTTGTGGCGAGTTCTGAATTTAATATTAGTGATGGTGGATTAACAGTTGATTCTTCGACCGTTAATGTCGAGATGGCAGATTATGAAGAAAATAATCTAACATGTGATAGCGAAAACACAAACATTGCGAGGTCGGCTTCTTCGACAGAGTCGTTGCTTCTTATGGCAGCCGAGAATGGTGGGAAGTGCTTTAATATTTTCCTGCAAAGTACGGAAACAAAATCCATTCCCAATAAAGATCCTAGAGCTATATAACTAGAAATAAAAAAGAAAATTCCGAGTGCCAATAACATTGACAATATCAGATATACTAGAAATGGTCACTTACTTATCAGTACCAATGACGTTGGTTGTGCTACGGAAGTTTGTCAGGTGACTGAGTTTTTGGGGGTGGCGGTGAAACATAGGGTTATTTGGGAAAATATAACGAACATATTTTTGATTTTTAACATTCCCGTCGACATCCCCCTGGAAGAGGTGGGACTAGAAATAATGGCTACAAATAAAATTCAGATATTTGAAATGCGTAGATTTATATAAAAAAAATTCCTTGAGTACCGTGTCTCCGGTGTTGATACCACATTGGGTACTATCATCCCATCAGAAATTAAGCTTTGGTTTACTTTGCAAAGAATCTGCCAGTTTCTGGATAAACCAAGACAATGTACTCGTTGTTTTAAATTTAATCATACGTCCGGCAAATTCCCGTTCTAGCAACTTTGTGCGACATGTGGCCTTAAACATACTGGGGCCTGTATTTCCGAAGTCAAATGTGTGAATTGTGGGGAGAGCCATAGGGCGGACTATTTGCAGTGTCCCACACGTGTGAGAGAAGCGGATTTTCTACGTTTTAAAAGTAAAAACTTCCTGTCATTTATAGACGCTCGTCGTAAATTCTCACCAAAGCTTCCCGGGTTTTGTGTTGGTGTTTTGTTTTTGTTTGTAATTATTTATTATTCTCCTATGGGTATTAAAGTTGTTCAATGGAATGCCCGTGGCGTCTCGAACAAGCTCCCTCTCCTTCAGCTTGAGCCGTTTGTGTCGGCTGATATCTTGGTCATCCAGGAGACTTTCCTTTCTCCGGAGCGGCCCTTTTCGGTGTCTGGCAAGGTGGTTTACCGTGAGGACAGGGTTGGTAGGCCTGGTGGTGGTCTGGCTGTGGCCGTGAATGCTACTTGGTCGTCCACTCGGTTGTGTGTTGATAATTTTGTTTTGGCCAATGAGTGTCTTGGAGTCCGTGTCTTTTTGGGATCTTATACTCTTAACATTGTAAATGTCTATTCCCCGTCTGGCTTAGTGGTGAATGACCTTTCGAAAGTCTGCAGAGATCTGTCTAGTACCTCCCTCATCTTGGGTGATTTCAATCTTCACCATCCGCTGTGGGGTGCCTCGGTGTCCTCTCAGGCTAGCGAGAGTTTTGTGGAGTGGCTTTCTCATAGCCCCTTCTGTATCTTGAACACTACTGTCCCGACCCATGTGGCTCCTAGTGGGAGCAGGTCTCTAATTCATTTGTCGATTTGTTCCTCTGATCTCTTGGCTTGCTCTTCCATCAACGTAGAGGAGGATCTATTCGATAGCGACCATTTCCCCATTGCTATTTCTGTGGAGCTTCACCCTCCTTTGCAGTCTCACCCTGTTCTTTATAACTGACCCCGCATCTCTCAAGAGGTTGATTCCAAGCTCCTCCTTGTTTCTGAGTAACACCCTTCCTCCTTTCAGTCTTTGGTTTCTTGCTCCATGTCTCATCATAGTACTGCCAGTGCCATATCCGCGAAATGCCTCCCGGTGTGGTGGACGACGCGTTGTAGTACTCTTAGCAAGCAGAAGAGATTTCCTTTGAGAAGAGCGCGTCAGTTGGCCTCTGAGGAGCATTGGCACAAATATAAAAGATTCTCTGCAAATTTGCGCCAAGTGATCAGGGATGCCAAGTGTAGGTACTGGGATACCATTTGCGGCAATGCAAAAGATCCTCGACTCCTGTATAGAATCTTTCGCAACCTAAGGTCTCGATCCTGCTCTTCTCCTGATTCCCATCTCTATTTGCAGCTTCCCGACGCCTTCTCTTCTGATGCAGTTGCCCAAGCGGAGGCCTTTGCAGATCACTTCAGCGAAGGAAGCGGTTACGAGCCTATTCCTTTCGCATACGGTGATGACGATAACGCTTCCCTCAACTGCCTGTTTACAATCTCGGAGCTAAAGGCGGCAATTGGGAGAACGAGGGTGTCCACCCCTGGGGAAGATAGGATCAGTGCGGCTGTATTTAAAAGACTCAATGACCACTCTCTGGATTGTTTGTTGAGTATGTATAATAGCATCTGGTGCTCTGGCGACATACCCCCCAAGCTGGACGTCGGCCACTATCCTACCGAATTTGAAGCCCGACAGGCCGAAACACGAGGTATCTTCCTACCGTCCGATCGCCCTAACTTCCGTAACGGGGAAGATCTGTGAGCGGATGATAGCGAACAGGATTATGCACCACGTCCTCTGCAATAAAACTCTTGTCAACAGACATCTCGGATTTCTTCCTTTTCGGGATTGCCATGCTTCGCTCACCATTCTCCATCACGACATCACAAACGCCAAGAAGGCGAAGAAATATATTCCGGGAATTTCTCTGGATTTACATTCGGCCCATGACTCTGTCTACATTGATGGGCTTATTTACAAATGTGCTCATGTGGGCATCACGGGACGGATGCTCCGGTGGATACATCGCTTCCTTTCTACTAGAGTTATTAAGGTGGCTTGGAGGTAGAGGTCTGCACGGGCCCGGCCCGCGGGCCGGGCCGGCGGAATCGTTTCGAATTTTCTAACGGGCCGGGCCGGGCCGGCAGATTTAGAATAGTTTTTTCAACGGGCCGGGCCGGGCCGACAAACAACATAAACGGGCCGGGCCGGGCCGGCAAAAAAATTGAACGGGCCAGACGGGCCGGGCCGGGCCGATAAAAAAAATTTTCGGGCCTGCTGGCCCGTTCTGAAGATTTAAGCAGAAACGATAAAATATGAGCTATTTTCAACGAAAATGATTTTAACGAGAATAAGTATAAATGTGGCCATACTAGTTTGACAGCATCAATATAAATATGCACAGTGTATCGGCATTGGAGAATTACATTATGTGTAACCCGTTTTAATATTTTTTTAGCTGACTCATGCCGGTCCAAGATCACGCTTGCATTATTTTTCTACATATAGACTGGCCGGACCGGTACTAGACTTAATTATTGGCAGAAAACATGATTTGTAAAATTATTAACAGGGATAAAAAACTTATGTTAGCTTAGTCTTCGGATATATACATCTTGATGATTTTTAAATTAATTTCTCAATAATGCGAAAGTTTGTCACATTTTCTGATTAATTTTAATTGTAAAAGTATAAAAGTGATAAGCCTAACTATTAAAGGGATTTGGAATCGAATAGCGTTTTTCATTTTTGGTAAATAAAATACTTGTATAACCTTGTTGAGATATAATAGTTTCTCAAATGATTGCAGGTTTTTCTCCCTTCCCTTGCTATTGCTTCCGGAAATTCTATTCTAAACGCTAATTATGACAGTATTTCCTTTGTTTGCAGTATTCTTAAATTGCTTGTATCAAAAAATGGATAATGCCATTCGATTATATAGTTTCTGAATAAAGATATCTGCTAATCTTATGCATTTCTGAGGGGGAAAAATGAATTTAGAAATGTATCAGAAAGGAGCTTCTTTGAATTTAAGAATGAATTTGGATTTGAAATTTATAATAAAATGATATAGAAATGTATTTATAAATCTTCTTTTATTAAACAGCTTCAAAATTAACGATGTTTTTAGCTTTATTTCTTTTTTCTTTTATTCTAAGCCACATTAATTTTTTAATGAATCTTTATTCGAATGTTGAAAGCCTAAGAATCTAAGTAATCATTAATGTTGTTAATGTGTAGTAGATATAAAATATACTGTAAAATCATTCCATAGATATGTATGCAGTATTCTTTAAAGAAATCTTAGTTATATGATAAAAATCTGAATTTTTTAGAAATCGTAGAAATTGCAACGGGCCAAAACGGGCCGGGCCGGGCCTGTTTTCGCTGATTTTTGTACGGGCCGGGCCGGGCCTAAAATATAAAAATTTAAACGGGCCGGGCCGGGCCCGGGCCGAACTTTTGAGTTTTACAACGGGCCGGGCCGGGCCGGGCCGAAATAACTTTCCTACGGGCCGGGCCTGGAAATTCCGGCCCGTGCAGACCTCTACTTGGAGGGGTCTCGTGTCTCCCTCCCGGAATATTGGTAGGGGTGTCCCCCAGGGGGCTGTATTGAGTCCCATCCTTTTTACTATTTTTATGGGGGATTTTTATGAAGTCCTGGAGGGTCTGGGTATTGAGTTTCTCATATATGCTGATGACATCTTTATATACTGTGCGAACGAATCCCTGGATATCTGTAGAGTTAAACTTCAGGAGGCCCTCCGCTTAATTCTGTTGTGGTGCACATACTGGAAGCTCTCCATCCGTTCGGATAAATGCCATGCTATTGATCTTTCGAGACGAGCGGCAGATTGTGATTTTCACTTCAGCGTGGATGGGGGACTCATTGAGTGTGCTCTGAGTTAAAGTTTCTTGGATACTACTTGGCTCACTGGGGAGGTTTCCGAAAGCACGTGGATTATCTCCGAATGAAATGCTTTAAAAGAATCAACATCTTGAAAGCACTGGCCCACAAAAGATATGGGGCTCGCTCGCACCATCTTCTTACGCTTGCCTTCTCTTCTATCCGAAGCATCATCGAGTATGGAGCTGCTTTTCTCACTACCGCTAGTCCTTCTTTGATTAAAAAGCTTGAAGTTATTCAGACGTGTGCGTTACGGGCCGCCCTAGGGCTCCCGAGATGGACGCCCAATATTCTACTTCTGAAGCACGCTGGGGCAAGGGCTGACAGGCTGACAGGATCAAAGTCTTGACTTTAATAAAACTTTCCGAAGCTGATGATTCTTACGCATGATCATGTGTGTGCGTTATAATTGCTGAATGTTATTTTTGTTGCATTATATCAACCTATGTACATATCAAATTTCATTAAAATCTATCCAGTAGTTGTGGAGATAATTGGCCAAATCTGAAAAATCTCTTAATTTTGAACATGCGTAATGATATTTACCTGCGGAATATCAGTACAACTTTGGGAAAAGAAATAATAGACTATATATTATTAGTATAACTATGTGTAACATTGAGATTTGAAATTGCATGTGATGGCATATGGCAGTGAATCACCCTCTCTGTTAAGACTACATAAGTTGACAATTAGTAAGAAGAAATTTAACAATCGCTTGGGGAAATTAACAATGAAATATTAGATAGACAAACACAATATAGAAGATCAAATTAAAAACGTGTTATGAAAAGAAGAAACGCTGTAGAGGAAATGAAGTCTGTGTAGAAAATTGTTGATAGAGTGTTTTATAAAATCACTCTACCTATGATTAATGCACTAAGGTACTTCGTCGTAGAAGTACTTGTCAATAAATACTATTTTTCATGGCGGTGAATCTTCTCACAGTTAATTGGTAAATATATTAATTTTTCACTAACCTAGTGTACATATTTTTTTTACTAACATATGCATTTTATAAATTTTTTTAAAACTTTTTTTGTAATTTTATAAAAAAAATTGTAACTTTTTTAGGTTTTTCTTTTTTTTTTTTTTTTTTTCTATTACGTAAATTTTTGAAACTTTCTTTTTCTTTTACTTTTTTGTAATTATTTTTTTATTCTTTATTATACTTTTAATTTGTTATTTTGTAAAGTTTTTAAGACTTTTTGAATTTTTTTTAAACGTTGAAATTATTTTGCTAATTTGCATATTTTTTCATTCGTCTGTAAATTTTTGAGGGTTCTTATATTTGTGCTATGTTAGTAATAGTGTTGGTTATAGTTGAAGTTCAAGACTTTATGATAGTAAACCTCAGATTGTTATATTTTGAGAGATAGTTGTAGAAATGGTAGCAGTAAAACTTTGAGGTAATTTTTGTTGACATTTAATTTTTTTTTTTACTTGAGTAAAATATAAATATGTTGTATTTTTTTTTCTTATTTTTGCAAACACAGAGTATTTTGAAATTTTTTTGCTATATTTTTTTATCATCTGTTAATTTTTGTGCGTTCTTAAGAAGCTTTTTAGTAACATATATTTTTACATTCATTAAATCATGTTTTATATCTAAAAGACGGAATTTTACGTGATTGTTATTTAAATGTATTATTAGTATTTTCCTTCTGTGATATTTTTCCCATGTGAGGCTATTTAATATTTATTTAATTTTCTTAACTGTTTCATATGAAAATAGTTATTTCCGAGGAATATAAATCTAATAATTATTAGAATATTAAGCAGTAGAAGTGAAAATTTAAGTCATAAATCTTTCTGTGCTTTAATAATTTTCTGATAAATGGTTGGTACTGTGTGAAAAAAATACTTATTAAAATTACATAATGAGAGAATATAAAGGAAAATAATCAAGTTTAATGACGATAGGTACTGTGGTAAAAACTCACATAGTTTGTTTTCGAAAATACATTATTTTAAATATGAAATGTTCAGTTAAATTAAAAAAAATTGATACAGCTTGATGGATGAAAATTCCGAAGTCTCCGAAGTGTATTGTGAAACGTGTGATAATCATGATTAATACCATGAGTAGAATATCTCAGGATAGTTTCAATATGTCAAAGATTCTAACAGTTAGAAAGTCTACGTAGAGACAATTGAAAGACGATGAAAATCGTCTTTCAATCTTCCCTGAAAAATTCCAGGGAAATGTAGAAACGGTTGCCATCCCAGGTTAGCATCTATTTCAATGGTGTAATGTTAAAATATAAAGGGAAAGAATCAAGTAAATTATCAAGACATTATGGTTTGCTGATCAGAAAAATGCGTGCTTCGAGTTAATTTGTAAATAATTCCAAAATAAAAGTTTTTAATTACTTCGCTAACTTGTTATTCATCTTTTTTTAAACTTTTGTACAAAAAACATTTAAAATTTTTAATAATTTGTATAAATATTCGCCCAACAGTTGAATTTTTACGTAAAAGAGGAAAATTTTGCGTTATAATTAAATATTTTAATTGATTATTAGTATGTCTATTCAGTGTTGAGTTATACTCGAAAGTTTATTTAAAACTGAATTTTTTATATCATTTAGAACATGATATTAGACGATAACTATAATATATTTAAGTAATAACATTGAATTGTGTATTTTTCATTCGTTTGTTAATTTTATGATTGGTATTATTAGATAATAAATTGACTATAAGCCATTTTAATTCCGACAATTTTATCTACCGTAATTTCGGGTGTATAAGCCGCGGATCAAACAATTCTTTTTGGACCCAGAAATCTTATTTAGTGATTGAAAACAAATATTTACGTCGATCTAAGAAGTTACATTTGTCTCTTAAAAAATTCTGGGTCGAAAAAGAATTGTTTTATCCGCGGCTTATACACCCGAAATTACGGTAGTAATAAATTTGCGTATAGAATTATTTAATATACAAGGTGGCCATAATTAAATTGACGGTACTCAGAGTGTTCTGTAGCGCTATCTAATTGCGAGAATGACACCAAATTTTGTAGGCAGATTAAACAAGACAGGGGACTAAGGATTCCGCGAAAGAACAATTTAGTTTCAAAAGTCACCACCAGGGGAATATGTGGCGCTGTGTATTCGAAAGAGAGAGTGTCAAAAAAGAAGAATCAATACTGAAATAAAATTATCATTTATTTAGCACATCCAACTCAGGTTCGATGCGTCCGCCGTTTTTGTGAACCACATATTGCATTCTGTGCACAGCATTTACAATAGCACATGTCTGCAGGAATCTCCTGTGCAGTTCGCGATGTGTTATTCTTCAATGTAGCCAGGTCCTGGACACCCTCGTGACAGAACTTGAACTTTAGGTAACCCCACAGCCAAAAGTCTTAGGGTGTAAGATCAGGGGACCAAGCATCATCCAACTTCATTCTGGCAAAAAAAGTGAGAGCAAAAGTCAATCGCTTATCATGGTCGGTGTGACGTAACTCTTGCACACGGCTGATCTTGTGCGGATAGGAGTAAATAATCTTGCGTAGAATTTTTCATGCCGTACAGTAAGGCATATCCAGATCACGATCGCTGGAAGTGGTAACAATATTATCTGGTGCTCTGCCGCAGTCGTCTGGTGCCATCGCCATTGCCATTTCTTCGACTGTATTCTGTGATGCAGGTTTTCGTCCTCTGCCTGACTGAACATTTAGAGAACCTGTTTTCTCAACCTTCTCAACCATTGCTTTTAATCCATTAATTGACAAAGGACCGTTGCCTTTACGCATTTTTTGTGGTTTCTAAAAGCCCGAAGAGCGGTTGGCGCATTGCACTGGTTGAAGTAAAAGAATTTGAGTAGTAGAGCTCGATCGATTAACACATTCGCTGCCGCTCACACGAAAGCGCGTGATATGGCGCTAACGTCAAGGGGCCACTCACGCGCCAGCCAGTGATGTGGGGTGATGTCCAATAGCCAGTCACGTGCTGGTGCAGGAAAATCTTTCACTATTTCTTTATTATAAAAAGTAAATCGGCTCCTGGAAAAGACCCACTTCTACAGTGCAGCGTTAACTGTCATCACATCTTCACGTAAACGGCAGCGAACGTGTTAAATAAGGAGACATTATGAAAGATAACTTTCAATGAAATTGCTTCTAACAGTAGCACATTACCTTTTAAAGCCAGACAAGCTGACACTGGCCAAAAGAAGTAATGTGAAATTTGAATAAAGAACTTCTTCTTCTGCTGCTGTTTCTTTCTTTGGGGCTCTGTAGGTGAAATTGCAGATAAATCAACTTTAGCAGTGTTTATGTACATTTTTAGCTTTTTATAAACTGTTACCATTTTGAGCTTGGATTAAATTGTTAAATTCGTTAAATTAACGGCAATTTTATTTCAGTATTGATTCTTCATTTTTTGAAACACTCTTTTTCGAATACACAGCGCCACATACTCCCCTGGCGTTGACTTTTGGAACTAACTTTTTTTTCCATGGGATCCTTTGTCCCCGTCTTCTTTAATCTTCTTACAAACTTTGGTGCCGTTCTCGCAATTAGATCGCGCTACAAAACATTCTGAGTACCGTCAGTTTAATTTTGGCCACCTTGTACATTGAAATATTTTTGCCATTTTTCTAACATGTAATAATTTTGAAGGATTCGTAACTGATAAGTTTAGAATATCCAAGTAAAATTATGCTAAAAAAATTGTGGCAAAATTAAATTTTGAGGAAAAATTGTACTTAAGGGGGCTCAGGGGTTGAAAACTTTTCAAAAAATCGATTTTTTTAATGATCTAGTTTGATTATTCAATTAATTCTTAACTCAATGCAAAAAACCGCATAAAAATATTAGCATTTTTAACAGAGTTATAAGCATTTATGTATCAATACTTACATAGCCGCATCCATATAATTTCAACTTTAAGTCGTGTTTTCTCAAAACTTGATTTTTGATGACTAGCACCAAGATTTAAAAAAAAAAAAAAACTATTTAATGGAATGGCTTTTTTTTTTTTTTTTTTTTTTTTTTTTTTTTTTTTTTTTTTTTTGCATGCATGCATGCATGCATATAACATTATTATCTAGATTATGAATTAAGGATATAACTATCACTTAATAAAAACATTATTAAAAAATCTCTCAAAGTTCAAAATTTAAAAAAACCCTAAAAAATACAACTTTTTTTCCATTAAAAATACTCAAAATATTAAACTATCTAAAATATATTAATTCATAATCTAGATAATGATGTTATATGCATGCAAAAAAATTAAGCCATTCCATCAAATAGTTTTTTTTTTTTAATCTTGGTGTTAGTCATCAAAAATCAAGTTTTGAGAAAACACGACTTAAAGTTGAAATTATATGGATGCGGCTATGAAAGTGTTGATACATAAATGCTTATAACTCCGTTAAAAATGCAAATATTTTTATGCGGTTTTTTGCATTGAGTTAAGAATTAAATGAATAATCAAATTAGATCATTAAAAAAAATCAATTTTTTTGAAAAGTTTTCAACCCCTGAGCCCCCTTAAGTAGGTAATATTTATGTATTGAGCAGCAAATTCTTAAAATGTGCCTAAATATATGAAACTCAGAGGGTTAAGCACAGGTATAGTTAATTTACCTGTTAACGAAAAAAATAATTAATAAGTAATAAATAATTATTCATTAAAATGTAAAAATTATATTTGTAAAACTGTAAAAAAAAAAAAAAAAAAAAAAAAAAAAAAAAAAAAAAAAAACATTAATTCTTCAATTCACTTTATATTCAAAAATCCGCTTGGAAAACATATCTTTTATAACTCATGACAAAAAAGAAAAAAAAAAAAGATAATAGTACTTACAAAAACTGTTCTGCTGAATATAAATATTAATGGGCGAAAAAGTATTAGTAAATGTAAAGATATCGAAAAAGCCTTATCTAATGAAGATTGTTGTTTTAGAAATGCTTTGAAAAATAACCTTAAAAGAGTTATAAAAAATATCTATGATGAGAATTGGGTTATTTTCAAACGTTTGAAAGATGGAAATATTAATTGCTGACAAGGAAGGTCTCCATACCGGCATACTGCAAAAAATCTGAAAAAATTACAGAGTGTTCTTCTTATGAGGATATATACGTTTATAAAAAAAATTTCGGCGGAATCACCGAACCCTGCCTGTAAAAAAATAGTGAAAATTTCGTTATTTGGCAATTTATCATCGGTTGGCGATGAAAAGCTACTTCAAAAAAGGTTTTTTTTTTTCTTTTTTTAATGTCAAATGCATTTTAAAGGAATAAAGTTTCATGTTCAACGTGTTTAGATAAATTAAATTCTTTGATTTTGTCAGTTTTAGTTTGTAGTGTAATTTCGTTATATTGATATTTATATATATTTATATCCAAATTTAACCATCAAAGTTTGAGATTTAAAACGAAATTCTAATTTAAATTAATTAAAATTGTTTCAAGTTCAAAGTCCAGTTGATCATTCTCAATTCGATTTTCTTGCTATGGAAACATCTCGCTTTTACTTTTGAATGCGCTTAAATGAATTTAAATAATTTTAATGAATAAGAATTTTTTTTTTATATATGAAAATATTTTTTCCAGAGGCAAATTAAATAACTATAGCAACAAATAATATACAGGGTGTATCTAAACTACTGGGCAAAACTTTAAGGGGTGATAGTACACATCAAGAAAAATAATATTAAATGGGAAACTAAGGGTCCCAAACGTCTTCCAAAGGAGATAGGCGCCATCAAAGTTTAGGGTCCAAAATTTGAAATGATTATAAAAAACGGAAAAATTGGTCAATTCGTTTGCGGTTTTCACGAAAACTATTCTTTATGTCAGTATTGTCTTGAAAATAAATTATAAAGATGAATTTCAAAAAATGCCGATAGAGGGCGCTTTAGACTTTGGAGTAACGAACAACTATTTTTTACCGTTATTTTTTGCGTCCCATTAAATTTTTTTAGAAGTTTAGACATAAACTTAAATTTTGAGCTCAAAATCTGTGGTTAAGTACCGCAAACTGAACTGTGTTCGATGGTAGTGGGTAGGTTCAAATTTCAAATGATTATAAAAAACATAAAAATTGGTCAATTGATTTGCGGTTTTCACTAAAATTATTCTTTACGTCAGTATTGTCTTGAAAATAAATTACACAGATAAATTTCAAAAAATGCCGATAGAGGGCGCTTTAGACTTTGGAGTAACGTACAACTAGTTTTTACCGTTATTTTTTTCATCTCATTACATTTTTTAGAAGCTTAGACATAAACTTAAATTTTGAGCTGAAAATCTGAATCGTTGAGAGTGGTTAAGTAGCGCAAACTGAACTGTGTTCAATGGAGGTGGGGTGGTACAAATTTTAAATGATTATAAAAAATGGAAAAATTGGTCGATTCGTTTGCGGTTTTCTCTAAAACATTCTTTATGTCAGTATTTCCTTGAAAATAAATTTTAATGATAAATTTCAAAAAATCCGTTAGAGGGCGCCTTGAACATTAGAGTAACCAACAATTATTTTTAACTGTTATTTTTTTTTTATCTAAGTAAATGTTTTAAAAGCTTAGACTTAAATTTTGAGCTCAAAATCTGAATCGTTGTGAGTAATTAAGTATCGAAAAATGGAACTGTGTTCGGAGGGTGGGCAGGGTAACATTTCAACTCCAGAACACAGTTCAGTTTGCGCTTCTTAACCCCTCTCAACGATTCGGAATTTGAGTTAAAAATTTAAGTCTAAGCTTTTGCAAGCATTTAATTAGATACAAAAATAAAAGTTAAAAATTATTGTTGGTTACTCTAAATTTTAAGACGCCCTCTAACGGATTTTTTTTTAATTATTTTTAAAATTTATTTTTAAGGAAATACTGACATAAAGAATGTTTTTAGAAAAAACCGCAAACGAATCGACCAATTTTTCCGTTTTGTATAATCATTTGAAATTTAAACCTTCCCACCCCCATTGAACACAGTTCAGCTAGCGCTACTTAACCACTCTCAACGATTCAGATTTTCAGCACAAAATTTAAGTTTATGTCTAAGCTTTAAAAAATTTTAATGAGATGCAAAAAATAACGATAAAAACTAGTTGTACGTTACTCCAAAGTCTAAAGTGCCCTCTATCGGCATTTTTTGAAATTTATCTGTGTAATTTATTTTCAAGACAATACTGACGTAAAGAATAATTTTAGTGAAAACCGCAAATCAATTGATCAATTTTTATGTTTTTTATAATCATTTGAAATTTGAACCTACCCACTCCTATTGAACACAGTTCAGTTTGCGATACTTAACCACAGGTTTTGAGCTCAAAATTTAAGTTTATGTCTAAAGTTCTAAAAAAATTTATTGAGATGCAAAAAATAACGGTAAAAAATAGTTGTTCGTTATTCCAAAGTCTATAGCGCCCTCTATCGACATTTTTTGAAATTTATCTTTATAATTTATTTTCAAGACAATACTGACATAAAGAATAGTTTTCGTGAAAACCGCAAACGAATCGACCAATTTTCCCGTTTTTTATAATCATTTCAAATTTTGGACCCTAAACTTTGATGGCGCCTATCTCCTTCGGAAGACGTTTGGGACCCTTAGTTTCCCATTTAATATTATTTGTCTTTATGTGTACTATCACCCGTTAAAGTTTTGCCCAGTAGTTTAGATACACCCTGTATATGTATGCAATTTAATACATATATATATATATGTGTGTGTGTGTATAATATATTAAATTCTCTCATTGTTTATGTTTAAATTCATTAAATACCAATTAAACGGATTCTAAAAATCCAAAAGTTTTCAGTTGCATTAAAATCGTTTGCTTTTGGCGAGGAAAAATGCTGCTCGTCAAATCGTTTGACACTTTCGTCTTTTCACGCCAAATATTTGAAAGTATTTTATTTTTTTACATACTTCCTAATGTGATTCCGCCACTAATTTTCACTGATCCTTTATTACATACATGAGTAGTTTAATTAGTATATTTTTTTTTTTTTTTTTTTTTTTTTTTTAAATCTGAGTATGCCCAGTATGGAGACCTTCCTTGTGAGAGTTCTATTCAATGTCTAACTCCTTCAAGAAGAGGTATCATTTTTCCACCCACCAATGTCAACGTAAAGGTATGGATTTTGAGAGAAAGAAAATTCTATTTTATTAAAATAAAAACTAAACAGCTACAAATAATGGTTTGTAGAAATTAATCTTATTATGGAAAATTTAAAAACGTTTATTAATATGAAACATTTAATTAATAGAAGAAATTTAAAAAGAACGTACCAAAATTTACAGTCCGGTGTACAAATTAAAACTACGGCCCGAGCTCAGCCGGGCCCGAACAGAAATCAGTGAAAACAAGCCCGGCTCGATCTGGCCCAAATCAATTTCTACAAAACATTTCAATTTCTCTTAACATACAATAAAGATTCTTTCAAGGAATACTGCATACATATTTATTTGATTAATTGACAATATATTTTAAAATTACTATGTGCAAGACAGACAATATACAATAGCAACAATAACGATTACTTAAATTCTTAGACGTTTCAACATTTAAATAAGAATTCATTTTTATTTTTTTTAATGTAGTTTAGAATAAAAGAACAAAAATATAGTTAAAAACATCGTAATTTTTGAAGCTATATAATAAAAAATAGATTTGTGAAAATATTTCTCAGATTTGTGAAAATATTTCATTTATTAAGGCGGTTCTCAAATCCAAAAGAGCTGCTTCCTGACACATTTCTGAATTAATTTTTTTCGGAAACGCATAAGATTGATAGACGTTCTTATTCAGAAACAATGTAATCGAATAACGTTATCCACTTTCTGATGAAGACAACATATCTTTGAGATAATACTGTTAAAGACAGCTTTTGGGATCAAATTTCCAGATGCGACATCACAGGAAAGGATAAAACCTGAAATCATAACAAGAATCTCTTATATATCTTCAAGTTATTTATCAAAAATGAAAAACGCTAATCGATTCCAAATCTCTTCACTAGTCAAGCTTTTCAATTTTAAACCTTTATAGTTAGAAATTAGTCAAAAAATGTGTCAAAGCTTCGCGTTATGGAACAGTAAATTGGAGAACCACCTTAAAGTATATTTCGTAATATTATGTTAACAGAAGTTCATTATCGCTAATAAAATTTTTACAAAACATGTTGCTTGACTTATATTTTTCCTAAAAATAATTAAGTTCAGTTCCGGCTCGTCTCGAGTGAGTAGGGAAAACAAGCAAGTCTGATGTCAGCACGACACTAGTCTGCTGAAGATAAATAAATAAATTAACTAAAATAAAATAAACCGCCTCAGACACCTTGTCTAATGCCGGTCTCTACGATGGGCATGTTATATTTCTGTATTGATGTTGTCGAACTGCCATCGGCACGTAAGGCACGTCTGTACTTATTCTTGCAAAAGTCATATTCATTGAAAGAAGCCGATATTTTATCGGTTAAGTAAACTTTTATATCGGGCCGTTAGGTACGAAAAATCTTTTTCTCTGCCCAGCATAGTTGGCCCGTTCGATTTTTTTTTTTTTTTTTTTTTTTTTTTTTTTTTTGGTTGTTTTTGCGGTCCGACCCATTAGAAAATTTGCCTTCACTCTGCCGGTACGAGCTATGTACGGGCCTAATTCAAAAACCGATCCCATTCCTTCGAAGATTTTATTTAATGGTGGTAAGTGGACAGGGAGGGTGTTGAGATAAACCTTGAGGTTATTTAAACCCTTCCTTCCAGATCGGCAACAAATGACAAAATTTTATTTTTAAAAAATCTTTATCTAGCATTCTGATTTAAATTACTCTTCTGGTTGTTGCGCGTTATAGGATGCATGGAATAATTTTAGATTAAGAATGTAAAAATTAATAATGTCTTGAAATTTAAAAAAAAAAATTCCTGTCGACTTGGCCTACAGGCGGAGATAGATTTCGAAGAGTGCTCATTTCAAAAACAAAAAATAAAATATGATTTGAGATATATCCTGTTTAACAACTTTATTTGGCCGCTTTTGAAAGTTTTTGAATTTCATTTTTTTGTAAGAACTGGTTTTATCAAAATCATCTTAAGCGAAATTCGGCTGAAATGCCCATTTTGACAACATATTTTTAAATATATTCTGACTTCATTAAGAGATCGACCAATACAGTACATTATATAATTCCTAAATAACAAAAAACTGTCAACTAATGCATTTGAGAGCAAAATTAAATTTTAAAATAATTCATAAAATAATGAATTTGTTATTTGAATACATCCTCAATTCTTTAATCATGACCACTTCGGGAAATTTTGTGCGAAGTGCCCACTTTGACAGCATTTTTAAAAATATATTAAGTCTTTATCAAAAAACTGACCAATACGGCACATTATACAGTTTCTAAATAAGAGAACCTGCCAATTCGATGCGTTTGTGAGCAAAACTGAATTTAAAAATGAGTCAGAAAAAACGCAATTTGTTATTTGAATACTTCCTCAAATTTTCAATCATGATCATTTCGGGAAATTCTGTCCAAAATACCCTATTTGCCAGCCTTTTCTGAAATATATTCAGTCTTTATAAAATAAAAAAAAAAACTGGCCAATGCGTCACATTATATAGTTTTAAAATAAGAGTACCTGTAAATTGGATGCGTTTAAGATCGAAAATGGATTTAAAAACGGGTCAGAAAAACGAAATTTGTTATTTGAATATTTCCTCAAATTTTTAATCACGATCATTTCGGGAAATTCTGTTCAAAACACCCTTTTTGTTGCCTTTTTTGAAATATATTCTGCCTTTATCAAAAAACTGGCCTATTCGTCACATTATATAATTTTTAAATAAGAGGATCTGTAAATTGGATACGCTTGAGATCAAAAATGGATTTAAAAACAGGTCAGAAAAAACGCAATTTGCTATTTGAATACTATTTTCAATCACGATCGCTTCCGGAAATTCTATTCAAAACACCCTTTTTGGCAGCTTTTTTTTAAATATATTCTGTCTTTATCAAAAAACTGGCCAATGCGTCACATTATATAGTTCCTAAATAAGAAAATCCGCCATTTGAATGCGTTTAAAATGAAAAATGAATCTAAAAATGAGTTAGAATATAAGCTGTTTGGCTTTGAGGTTTTTTCTCCAACTGATATTTTTGTTTAATTTATTTTTGCTATAAGAATTGGTCGAATGAAAAACTTGTCAATATGTTGTAGACATTATTGAGAAGATGTAAAATAAATTTAATTAGATTTAATAGTTTAAGAATTGACGAAGTTGTGGATTTTTGTCTTTTTCACCCCCCCCTTTTTGTTTTCGTTTTTAATTTTTTTCATCGGTAAGAAATAGTCCTATCAAAAACTTGTAAATACAAAAGTTTTAGATAATTTTGAGAACATTTATAAAATATTTAGTTTGATTTGATATCTTGAGAATTGACGAAGTTATGAATTTTTTTCCTTCAAAAACCTTGTTTTTTTCGCCCCTTGAGCCCATTTTTCACTTTATCAAAAATCTGTCATGCATAAACTTTTGGCCCATTTTTTAGAAGTAATATAAACTTTAAAACCGATTCTATATCTATTTTAATTAAGAAGTTATGTCCTTTTTCCTGTTTTCACAAAAACCTTCCCTATTTTCACCCCCTTGGTCCGATTTTGCCCATTAACGAAGTTAACTGAGATTTTATACTTCTTGATTTTATGTATCAGTTTGGAAAAGATTGAAGCAAAATTAAAGAAGTCATGGTGTCCATAAAAAAGTGATATAGACCGATAGATAGATAGATACAGTGGCGGTCAAATATTTCCGGCCAGCAAAAATTTTTCAGTTAATTTGTAAATAGTATACCCATATGAAGAGGAATCTCAAAGTGATATTTATACATTTTATTGACATAATAGTTAGGAAATTACTTATAGAAGAACATGTAAATATCAATAAATTTAACTGACAAAATTAAGTATAAAGGAAAACGCATGTTCTCAAAAGTTTCCGGCCACCTTCACAAGTTTGTAAAAAAGTGGTATTGTAATAAAAAATTACAGTGATCAACAACATTTACGATTAGTATTTTATCGTATTACTATTTTATTAGCTTTAGCGATAAGTACTGCGGCGCAACAAAGTGACATTCATACAATCAACGGTTAAAGATCGTCTATGGTACGTTTTTCCCCCATTTCTTGCAATTTTGGCCAAATTTCGGCTGAGTTGGAATATTTATAGTTCCGCGAACTTTTGTCAACTTCTTTTCAAAGATTTTCTATTGGATTGATGCTGGGCGCTTGGGCTGATCATTTCAAAAACGAAATTTTTTGTGCGAAAACCATTGCTTATCGAGGATTGCAAACATTATTTATGTCGTTATCATGTTAAGAAAAATAGATGTGACCAATTTTCTTTCTCTAATAAGGCAGAAAATAGTCTTGCAAGATATCCTTATACATTGTATAATTCACCTGGCTGTGGATTTCAAATAACGGACCGACACTTTTTGAGGAAAATACTGCCCACGGCATAACGTATCCACCGCCATGCTTCATTGTAGGAATAACATAGGTCGAATCATATCTTTTGTTGTTAGGTCATCGGACGTTGTGTCTGCCATCACTTCCAAAACTGTTTCGAATTCGATTGATGGAAAAACAGAACTTTTTTCCAGTTTTCACTTGACCCTTGGAAAATGAAAGTAGGGTACGTCGGTATTTATTTTTACCTCTGAAAAATTTAACACCGACTCTTCCATAAAGTTCTGTATCACGTCGGCATCATAACACGGTAGACTAACTTATTTCAGCAATATTTTCATTCCGTAAACCGCAGTATATTGCAACGGAATTTTCATGCGGATTATCAATGGTTTTTCTCCTGATAATTCTGACCTCAGGAATAGTAATTTTCCGGGGTCTCCTGGACCTCTGAATGTCCTTTTATATTTAATTTTGTCAAAAAAAATTATGGATATTTACACGTTCTTCTATAATTAAATTCCTAACTATTATGTCAATATAATGTATAAGTATCGCTTTGAGATTCCTCTACATATGGGTATATTTACAAATTAACTGGAAAATTTTTGCTGGCCGGAAATATTTGACCGCCACTGTATATAAACTTTTTTACTGATGGTAGTTTGGGGGTCTACAGGTCATGATCGGAGTAGATCTTCAAAAATTTTTCAGAAATTCCAATATGAGAGCGACCGCAATAGGTAGTATTTCATATGAAATCTACCTAAAAAAAAAAAAAATACTGCACAGCTTCACATTGTTTCAAGGGGAATAAAAGCAATGAAAACTAGACTAGCGGTTATTGATTATGAAATGTTTTCCCCGCATTATTAGAATACTGTTAAGAAAATTTATTATTTTATACAATGAAATTAATCTAAATAAACAATTTAGAAACACGGAATGCAGTTATAAATCTATTCTCAAGAATTTCTGTCCCTAGCAGATAATGTATGCGAATTATTTTGTGCAGCTCCGTATGTGATCTATAGAGCTATTAATCCAGCAAAATTAGTTTTTTTTTTCTGGACATAATTCCGCAAGTTTTGAAACTTCGCAATATTGTTTGAAAGGGTCTACTTATGAACATACTAAAAGTCCTGATGAATAGGGGGTGAGAGCGAGGAGGGGGCGATAAAAAAAGGTAACTTTTCCTTTTTTTTTTTTTTTTTTTTTTTTTTTTTTTTTGTTAATATCTTGTAATCTGTAAGTCCTACAGAAAAATTTCGACTGCAAAAGATAAAGACAATTAAATTCTCTACAAAAAATGCCCGATACATTTTTCTCTAGCATCCATAGTTAACGTGATAATTGCATTCAAAAATGAAGAAATTTGCCAAAAGTTATATCAGCGCCAGAGAGCGAGTCAACAACACTTATATTGTACATCCTTAACTAAAATTTAAACGAGCGTTAGTAAATGTTGTGCTCAGGTGATTGGAAACCTTAAGAATGACATCAACAAATGATATTTTTCCTAACTATGGATTATGTTACATAAATTATATGTTCCGTAATCGGCTTTACTGATATTTTAGAAAGAGTGGCTTGACGCCAATTTAATTTCCTTATGTAATTTTCTTTTGGTATACTATTTTTACTTATGTTATAGATATGTTGAGCTTTTAATCTGTAATGACCAAAGAGAAAAACGATAAGTTTGTTCGACAGAGCTACTTAATTCGACAAAGCGGCAAGTTTTGAAAAGGAATTTTGTCTGATATGACCATTGAGCAAACACAAATGTGATCTATGAAATGCTCTGGAGTACACACACATGGGCAAGGGATAAGTGACAGCGTTTAGAGTAGATGAGTTCTTGCCGCCATAGCTAATTTACATATTTGTACCACTTTGGAAGAATTCTGTGATTTGACTCTTTCTTCTTTTGAACAAACAACACGAGGATTTTCGTGAAGCTCGGATGAATAGAGATGTTGCAGATATCTCCAAACTTTTTACTGGGTTTGAACTTTGGTTTAGCCCGTCCTTTCCTCAGATAGTTAAAATTACATCAATGTCTTCTGGGCTTATTGAAGATGAAACTGTCACCTACTTCAAAGCTTTGGAAATCGGAGTAAAAAGATGATTCAGACAAATGCGACTCAGATGGGAAACCAATTCCGATAGGTACAGCACAATCTCTTACAATATAAACAATTCAATCAAATTTCATGATACCACTGTAAATGTGGGTCCTCTAATTATATTCCAACGGATTTCCTTGTGCAAACGTAGGAATGATTTAGCAAATTACCTATAATATTAAATAGCTCTTTATCCTCTCTCTCTTTTCAATGATTGCGAAATGCACAAGGCAAAGAAAAGTGCTCTGTCTCAAATATTTTAACAATCAGATGAGAATAGGACTTCAACAACAAAAAAAGTTGTGGATGATGGCTTTCTGCTACATAAGGTGGTACGAAAGAAGAATCAACAATGCAAGATATTTACAACACCTACATATAAGTACATTAAGATTGTGGAAAGAGCTGCAGAATTGTTTTCGATGGATACAATGACCTTGTAAACAGTATCAAAGCACATGGATATCACTTAATGAAAGTGAGAAATGTTCGGCAGGATGTAGGTATACTTGTTTTTCACACACCCTCAATTCCTTCAGATAAAAATATATCCTTACAGATACAGCTGTCGGCAGGGCACGACTTTCACAGGGGCATGCGGGGCAATCCCCCACCCCTCTTTAGGATCCCTCATGAGAGTAATTGGGATTTTCCCTAAAAAATGCCAAATGATTAAAATTATCCAAAATTGATCAAAATTCATATATTTTCAAACATTTAGGAATATAAGAGTGGTCTTCCTTCCACTCTTTGCTTCCGGTACCTCATTCATCTACAGTGGTGGTCAGAATTATAAAAACAATTGAAAATTGCACTGAAAAATTTTATTTCTGAACTAAATAAAGTGAAATTTATATATAAAATGCTTTTTTATGCTAAAAATAATTGTAGATTGCAAAACATTGGAAAATGCAAAATATGAATGTTTTGTCATAATTAAAAAAATGTGTCATTGTAAAACTTGTACAAAATTATAAGGACAGTAAATGTTTTTGCCTGAAACACACAAATAATTACTAATTTTCCTGTTCTTCTTAACCAGTTTTAATAGTCATGACGCAATGAAGTTGTTGGAACGGTCTTGGTTTTTTTTACTAAGCTTTTTTGATGGAGGACATGAGCTCTTGCTTGTTTGCATATTGTGTACCATTTTTGTATATTTTGTGTGCCAGAATGTCCCACAGATTTTCCATTGGATTCAGATCAGGTCTTCAAGCCGGCCAATCAAGTAGTCTCACGAAATTAGCATCAAACCACGATTTTGAAGTTTGAGGAACAAGTACTGAGGCATTGTCCTGCTGGAAAAAATAGTCTCCACTCGTTATTAACAGTGCTTCCGGTAAAAAATTATCGACCAGTGCATCAACATAACTCTTAGAATTCATTCTATCATGCACAAAAATTATTGGAGTTGTTCCACCAGTTGCGAAACCTCCCCGGACCATTACTGAACCACCTCCAAATGCATGCTTTGAGAAAATTTCTTTTTCTCTACTCAGATCATACTAGAAGTAGAGAAAATCATCTGATCTATGCAAATGAAGTTTTTTCTCATCAGAAAAGACATCATCGCACTTTTCCCCATAGTAATGCATTTTTTTGGCAAACTCCATCCGCAGTCTCTTATGAACTTTTGTAAGAAGAGGTCGTGACATATGTTTCCTATAGCGAACCTTTTTGTTCTTTTAGTAAAACACGTTGAACAGTTCGAGCACTGCATTCTAAGTACAATTCACATTTTATTTCTGTTGATTTTTTTAGCAAACTCGCCTTATTATCATCTTTTTCTACAATACAGAAACAGAAGATAGCCTACCTGTATGTCTTTGCCGTCTATATTTATCGAGATTTTTAAGATAATTGTAAGTACCGTAATTTCGGGTGTATAAGCCGCGGCTCAAACAATTCTTTTTGGACCCAGAAAACTTATTCAGTGATTGAACACAAGTATTTACGGCGATCTAAGAAGTAACATTCATTTAAAAAAAAATTCTGGGTCGAAAAAGAATTGTTTGATCCGCGGCTTATACACCCGAAATTACGGTAACCGTTCTTGATATATTAAGCTCTTTGTCGAGATTTGGCATACAGAAAGTTCCAAAATTTTAAATGCATCCACTTTTCCTTTCTCAAACTCCGAAAGCTTTGCATCTAGCGTCATGACTGAAAAACAGAATATGATAATCCCAAACGCTTACTAGGCATTTATACCGCCAGAAAGTTCAATGTGCAGAGCAAAAAACGTGCAAATTTTACTTTTTAGATCACAAAATACAGTTGTCTTTATAATTTTGTCCATGTCATATGGCTGTTTAAATTCATGATACATTTTATGAATATGAATTTTCTACATATTTCCATAAAACTTGCAAAAGTATTCTTCATTTTTCTTTGGTTTCCAGCCATTAAATTTGCATATGTGTCCTGCCAAATGTAGACAAGATCTGGCGATTTTTACGTTGTCCTTATAATTTTGACCACCACTGTATGTGAAAAACAAACTTCATAAGAAAATTAATAATTAAAGTTTTATTATAACAACTTAAACTTAGTATTCCATTATTTTTAAAAGAAATTCTTTATTAACGCTTTCCTCGTATTGTGGCAAGTTAAAACCATTAATTATGTCCAATTTGCGACAGTTTCTTTTAGCAATCTTATAACACACGTAGATAAGCAAAGAAAAAGTTTGCAAAGAGATACTTCTGTCAACCAATATGTCATCTTTTCCTACAATTATCCTGTTAGTACTCTTTCTTAAAGTGTTGACTGTCTTTTTGCGATACCGTGTATACAGATTTGAACTGCACTGAAAGCAAAATTTATACATACATAAAATACGTATGAAGTTTAGTACTATCACTTCCACATTATTCACAAAAAAATTCTATCGACAGACAAAAGGACCCCTTCTCCCCCAGAATGATGCTTTCCCCGGGGCCCACCACAGCCTTTAGTCGGGCCCTGGCTGTTGCAGGGAAATGAACTGTAACCTGAGATTTGGGGTTGGAAAAAAAAGTTAGTTCATACATTAGTACCTATCACAACCACCGATCTTGTTGTCCCTGAGGCAGTACTAAACTACTTCTTCAGCCAGTGCACAACTGGCTGTAAGCAATATTGTTGATGCAAAAAAAAATGAGGAATCACATGCTTTTCCGCCTGTTCCTATCATGGAAACTGCTTAAACAGTCCCACCTTTTGACAAGGATGTCCTAATGGACAAACCACCCACCAATGGGCACCAACTTTAAAAAGTAATTCATTATCTTATATGGATATATTCATAAATTAAATCATAAATATGCAAATTCATCTCTTGTAAAAAATATTCTCCTAAAATCCATGTTTGGTGGATATTAAATTATATAAATTCAATTTAACCGTTTTTATGCCGCTACCTGATATTCGATGTCTGATTTTTCAATAACGTTTTGTCATTAGAGAATTTTAAAGAATTATTTAATTCTTTTTAGCGCTTTTTTTGGAGTCGGTTGATATTTTTTTAAAGCTTATTTTATTTCCTACTTTTTAGTTATTCATACAGTAATACTCAATTATGCTTACTCATATGTGAAGTCTCTTTGCAATGCATTGACTAATTGATGTACTTTGATGGGCTTTGAAGTATTAAATTTGCTGGTCAATTTGTTATTTCATTTTCAGCTATTTGAAAGCAACTTACAATGTCGGTTAGTACCGTTGTCGATCTTTAGGTTTTTTCGGATGTGGTATCTTGTTTAGATAAGATATCATTCTTCAAAAAATTGTCGTATTGAACAAACTTTAAGGTCCACGTCGATTCTTAAGGACCTCAGAAATGGGTATTAACAGACACGGTTTTCCAAACTACACAAAAAGTAGGAATTCCAAACTTCCAAAACTTGACGATAGTCACCTAACGAGTACGATTATACGAGTGCAAGGACAACTTACATACATCTGACTTGTGTGCTCGACATGAAAGCCTGCATATAAGTCGTCGTCAATATACGCTGTTAAAAACTTGAAACATTTGCTGTATCGTCATTCCACTGCCTTTACAGAAAACGATTACTTCACTCTTTTATGGAGCATTCTCATTGGTCAAAATAGAGATACTATAATTATATAAAAACGGTGCAGTTACGAAACAGCAAAAGCATAAAATTTTTTTAAATGTACAGGGACGAAATAGCGCAAGGAAATTTTTATAACACGAAGGAAGTAGGGGAGAGGGGGGTTAGTGTGGAGAGAAAAATTTCATTTAATTTTATAAAATTCGATGAGCATTTTTAAAATTTCGCAACCCTTTCAAATGGAAGAATGATATTTTCTGTTTATTAATATACAGAAAAGATTATGACAAATATAGTTAAACAATAAGAAAAATGGCAGTTTTTAACATTGATCCATGTGTCCACACTAACCCCTACAAGGGGTTAGTGTGGACAAAACCAAAATATGTTGGGGGCTAGTGTGGACAGGTAAATTTTTCATAAATATTCTTTATTATCTAAACTTCTAAGTTTAAATTACAGTCTAAAGGGTTTATGGAGAAAGAAGTAACACCAACAATCACAAGCTGTGTGATTTTTTTTTTCTATTATTACCCATTTTTAATTAGGGAATTATTTTTCATATCAAGAAAAGTAAAATGACGTGCTAGATTTTTTTTCTGCAGAAATACAACATCATAGATACTAAAACCATTTACACTTTCCACTTTGCCTACAAAATATACAATATTGCAACATCTAAAAGTTGGTGACGATGGAATTCGTTTATAATACAGTCACCGCCAAAAAAATCTTGACACTTTCGATTTCTGATGTTTTGTTAAATATCTAGAAATATACACAAGGAATCATTCTGAAACTACTGGTGTGTAAACAAAATAGTACACGTCATGTATTTTGACAAAGATTTTTCCCCGAAATCAAACAGGGGACTGTCAATAAATTGAAAAAGAACGAAGATCTTTTGGATCACCCTGTCAAAAGTAATGAAGCAAAACAGTTTAAACTGCAGATAATGATTAAGTGGCTTATTGTGGTAAATTGTGTCGATTTTTATGAATATAGCTTGAAAACTCGTAGAAAAATTAAAGTTTTTATAAAAACGGTCCAAAATTTTCCCAAGTTTTTTGCTTATAATTTTCAGAGCTCTTCATAAAACACAATAATCTTTTCAGAAAATATGACAAACAATAATGCACATAACACCCTGTAATCAGAATTAAAAAGTAATAAAAAATGTATGAAAAATGAACGGATTTACTAAATAATTTTTTACTGCGCATGCGTCAACGCTATTAAAATTTCATTTGCATATTATGTTAGTTAAATGTATAGAGCAACTTTTCTGAAAGTCTCAAAAACATAGCTTAAAAACTCTAAAAATTATCGTCAATAGAATATGGTCAAAATCCGTTATTTTCAAAATAAAGCAAAAAGATAAGGAGTTGTATCCAAATATAAGTAGTACGTGCATTACTGTGTAGGTACTAATCAATGGAATATGGATACAGCCCCTCATCTTTTTGCTTCATTTTGGGAATACTGGATTTTGACAATATTCTATTAACGATAATTTTCAGAGTTTTCAAGCTATGTTTTTGAGACTTCCATAAAAGTTGCTCTATACATTTAACTAACATAATATGCAAATGAAATTTTAATAGCGTTGACGCATGCGCAGTAAAAAATTATTTAGTAAATCCGTTCATTTTTCATACATTTTTTATTACTTTTTAATTCTGATTACAGGGTGTTATGTGCAATGTTGTTTGTCATATTTTCTGAAAAGATTATTGTGTTTTATGAAGAGCTCTGAAAATTATAAGCAAAAAACTTGGGAAAATTTTGGACCGTTTTTATAAAAACTTTAATTTTTCTACGAATTTTCAAGCTATATTCATAAAAATCGACACAATTTATCACAATAAGCCACTTAATCATTGTCTGCAGTTTAAACTGTTTTGCTTCATTAGTTTTGACAGGGTGATCCAAAAGATCTTCGTTCTTTTTCAATTTATTGACGGTCCCCTGTTAGATTTCGGGGAAAAATCTTTGTCAAAATATATGACGTGTACTATTTTGTTTACACACCAGGAGTTTCAGAATATTCCTTGTGTATATTTCTAGATATTTAACAAAACATCAAAAATGGAAAGTGTCAAGATTTTTTTGGCGGTGACTGTAATGTAACAGTTGATATTTCTCATGCTTCTAACCAACATAGAAAAAATTGTATAATCTATTTTATAGAATTAATTTAAAATTAAGGCTAAATTAATCCTCTAAAAATGCAAAATTGGTGAATTTAAACAAAAAAAAATAGCAAAAGAAAAAATTTCAAATTTCTGCTTGAAATGATTTGATGAAAATTTCAATACATATCCTTATTTATATGGAAAATAGTCTTATTTGATGTTTAATATAGTAATTACATTTGTAAGTTAACATACTTTCTGGAAATCTTTACATTATAATAAATTTAGTACTTAAAATACAAATTATGCAGTACAATAAGCTGTCTACATTAACCCCTAGTAGAGTGTCTACACTAACCCCATGCTAACATTTTGAAGTTATTCTTCAGTTATACTCATTTAAGCAATTTAATATCTTAATGAAGGTTATAGAAATAAAGAAGACAAGTCACACTTATCATATAGCAACTTGTTTATTATTGGATTCTAAATTTAAATTCTTTTTGCTGCAAAAATGAAAAAGAAATCTTATTTTTACTTTTCATGCATGAAATTAAACTTCTTGCAACTATTCAAAAACTTTTTAACCCTTTACAACTAAATTTTTGCTTAGTATGGAGTACATTGTTGTCAGTTTGTGTAAATTTTTTAGTAATTTTTTCTACATTATTTAAATTGTTATTTTGAATGTCTACACTAACCCCTTGTCCACACTAACCCCCCCCCTCTTCTCCTACAGCCAGGAGCTCCACGCAAAAAGTGTGTGCAATGGAACCAGCAGGATTCGAAACCACAACCTCCTACACTCGCAAAGTTCGCGCAAAGCGGCGTGGTGTCTTGACCACTCAGCGACGGAGGCTCCGAGTGCAAGAAGTTAACTAGCTTCACTTTAAGGGTGTTCTTAACTGCTCCGCTTAACAAGTGCAAACCGTTTTGACGCATTTACAAATTCATTTTTTAACAGAAAGTTATAAAATTGGAATTCCTGACTATAGAAGTGATTTTGAATTGAACGTAGTTACCCATTTTATGATAATTAAATTACTTATCCAGTTCTAAGCTGTTTCGATCACGTGATCACCCTTTTTCTTCTGCTTTTCCACCGGTTTTTCTGCTTTCGTCGGGAAATGTGCTCAAAAACGTCAACTTTGAAGGCTTGTTATGAAAGATCTATTGCGTTTTTTAAAAAACAGAAAATTGAGTGCAGTTAGACAGTATTAGACAGTTTCTGAATAACAACACCTGCTAGTTTCATGCATTTCCGAACAAAAATAAATTAAAGCATGTGTCACAAAGTTGCCCTTTTTGATTTAGGAACACCCTTAATGGCAAACTCATCAAGATTTTTTTCCATTTTCTTTTATATAGATTCGTCTCAACCTATCAAATATTCCCGTATATTACCACTATGATATCGAGGAATTCTGTCAGAAGAAATTCTGAAAGCATCTCGATATTTAATTCGATAACTGAATCTGAATCTCAAGACAGTATCGCTACACATAGCGATGTACTTTAATTTCTTTGTGCATACGGCATAAAAAGCACCCTGATACATAGGCACTTGTGCTCTGACATATAAAGGTATTTTAAAGGTGGATTTTTAGCTTTTTGACACCTATTTCCGGTGTCGGCAAGCATCGATGCAGACCTTCCATTTTGGCGTATACAAGAATTGATCTAGTTAAGATTTCACACTTTGCAAAGGACTCGCATCTCTGCAACAGTGGCTACGATTCATATGTATATTTTTTCCCACTATTTAGATCGACTAATCACAAGCCTGCATTTGTTTTGAAGGGGCGTACAAAGAGAAAACTGCGGCCGGAGCAAAGTATCAGTTTGGCGCCCCCTCCACCAACTTTCTCTTGTAACAACCCAAAAATGACATTGGTACTATAAATTTGCCGCCCCCTAAATTTCTGCACCCTGAGCGACCGCTTCCTTCACCCCCCTTTCGCACTGCTTTGGCTGCGATCCGGAAGATTTTACGCTATCAACAAAATCAGATTGACCAATTAGAAGCCTGCAATTTTTCAGAAATTGTCGGTGCTTAAAGTAAGTATTATTTATCATATTGGTCAATCTCATTTCGCAATAGCGCAAAATCTACCTGATTCCGGTCCAGTCAAAATCTCGCAAGATTTATTGTTTATTGAACAACATACAGGGAGAGCAAAAAGTCCGTAAAAACTTTAAAAATTCATAAAAACCGAAAAAATAACCGAAATGAAAAACGGTTTGCAGGGTTAGCATCCATAGGTCACGGGGATTTTTTTAAGGCAGAAATAAAAAATAATTCAAAAAACAGCCGACAGATGGCGCTGGTACTTGCGATTTCCGCGGAAATATGCAAATGAACCGGTTATAAGAGCTTGCGCTCCAAATCCACAACTAGTTCACCGTTGTGAGCCGTGAACTTGATCAAGGATGCTCTCTGCGAAGGACAAAGCTTTGTTGGTGAAGTTATTTTACATGAACAAGGAATCAGCGACTATTGCTTTGCGTAAATTCCAATTTCAAAAGGATTTGAGGACGGGAAAGGGGCCTTTAACAGCGGTAGGCCTCATAAAGCTTGTTTGGCGGTTTGAGGAAACATTCTGTTCTTTATTTGGGTATCTTTTCTTTGATTTGGGTACGTCAGCGCCACCTATTGGCTGTTTTTTGAATTATTTTTTTTTCATGTCTTAAAAAAATCCCCGTGACCTATAGATACTAACCCTGCAAACCGTTTTTCATTTCGGTTATTTTTTCGGTTTTTATGAATTTTTAAAGTTTTTACGGACTTTTTGCTCACCCTGTATATCTGACTTGTGTGCTCGACATGCAGTCTGCTTGTAAATCATCGTCATACAGGGACGAGATAGCACAAGGAAATTTTACAACACATGAGGTATACAACCAGGAGCTCCACACAAAGTTTGCGTGCAATGGAGCCTTTGGGATTCGAATACACAACCTCGCTCCAAGGCGATTAGCGGCGTGGTGCTTTGACCACTCAGCCGCGGAGGCCCCTCGCAAGATCATGTATCTGCGCAACAGTAACAGCATGAAAAACGAACGCTACTAATTGAACGACTGGTTGTAAAAGAATCTGAATTTTTATTTATTTTTTTTTTTTAAGTTCTAATCAACAGATGGATGGAGCATTTTCATTGGTCAAAATAGAGATCTACACAAACGGTGGAGTTATTATGCAGCAACAGCTGAAGATTTTTAACGGTGGAAATTTGCACATTGAACAATCTTATTTCGCTAACAGTGCAAAATCTAAACTGTAAAAAATTTGAACCTTTTGCTGCATCGTCACTCCCCCGCTTTCATAGAATGTCTCTCTTTTGACCCATGAGAATGCTCCATAATTGGGTGAAGTAATCATTTTCTATAAAAGCGGGTGAGTGACGATGCAGCAAAAGGGTCACATTTTTTACAGTGTATCTAGATGTCGGCCGTTGTCAGTCAAGATTTCGCAGTTTGTAGAAAAAAATATCTTGTATTGGTGTAAGAGTGATAGCCTGAGATTTTATTTATTTATTGTACACACACATCTGACTTGTCTACTCGACAAGAAAGCCTGCGAATACCTAAAAAAATGAACGCTTATAATTCGATGACTGCTTCAAAAAGAATTGGAATTTTAATGTTTTTATTTTTAAAAAGTTTTAATCACTAGAATTTGATGAAATAGAAATGGGACCACACGGGCATCTTACACTTTCAAACAAAAAAAGAATTATCAAAATCGGTTCATATTTAAAGAAGTTATGAGTGAACAACAAATACATACAGGCCGAAATCATAACCTCCTCTTTGAAGTCGGTTAAAAAGTAGACATCAGATGCCGATTTATGCCGATCAGATGCCATGTGCGTTTTAAAACGTGTCTCCGTAAATTTTAAGTATACAAAATATCCCTGTAAACTAAGAAATTTCCATTTGATTAAACTTTATCATCGTCTTAAATATATTTAATATTTACGAAGACAGTTTTTAAAAACGCACATCATCGGCATCTGACGTTTACTTTCTCATAGTGAAAACGGTATTTTAATAATTATATAATGTTAACGTAACGAGTCATCACGCTTAAGAGCTTTCCCATAGGTTAACATGGGATTTCGCGATCGGGAAGTTTCACTGCACTGCTCTCTTAAGGCTCCTGTCACGCTGGCCAACGAAGCGCTCGCGAATTAATACTATTCCTATTGGGAGGTTATTTTCTAATAGCTTGTTTGCATTTTGATATTTTTAAATATATTTTGCATTGGACAGCTGAGGTGCATGCCGACATCGCTCCTTTTTTACTTTTTCGATTTCGGTTGCAGATATTATTTTTAAAAGGCACTTTTACTTCCAAAACCGGTTTTGAAAATGAAACTATAACTTTATAAGAAATATCTGCATTTAAAATCGAAAAAAGTAAAAAAGAAGCGATGTCGGCATGCACCTCAGCTATCCAATGCAAAAAAAAAAAAAAAAAAAAAAAAAAAAAAAAAAATTAAAATTAAAATATTAAAATGCAAACTAGATATTAGAAAATAACCTCCCCATAGGAATAGCATTAGCTCGCGAGTGCTTTGTCGACGAGGAACTGGAGCCTTCACCTATACCTCCGAAATTGTATCCTAGGGAAGCGACGACGCCGTATGGAAGAAAAAGAGAAACTGCAAAAACGAAAAAAAAAATTAAGGGGTTAACATTGGTGTTTATTCAAACTGATTAGGAGATTTAAAATATAACACAGTGAGATCTTTCAAAACATGTCTTTTGTTAGTTAACTTTACTAGGCTGTTTGGCCAATAATAATTAAAACCACAACTAAAGAAAAAAAATACACTGCTCAAAACAATTAAAGGATATTGCAGGTTTAGGTAGATTTTGTATCTGGGAAACTTTTTAGCTGATTGATACATGGTCGACAGACATAGTAGGTTATATGAGAATAAATTACACATGTTTGGCAGAAAAAAATGCATTTTATTGCGCATTTGTGTACAAAAGGAAAAAAACACAATTTGTGCATATGAGAAAAAAAGAATAAAAAGAGGTGTTTTCTTCAAAGAAAATCATTTTCAGTAGGGGGTATGGTTTCCACGGGCGGCCAGCAACGTTGAACACCTTTGAGGCATAGACTCAATGAGGCTATTAATGACGAGTTGGGGTATTCTGCCCCACTCTTCCAGAAGAGCTCTTTCCAGTTCTTGGAGAGTTTGTGGGGGTTGTTGGCAGCCAGAAACTCGTCTTCCTAGAGCGTCCCAAACGTGCTCGATTGGATTCATGTCTGGAGAACACGCTGGCCATTCCATTCGAACGATTCCTTCCTCGAAAAGGAAATCCTCCACCAGGTTTGCAAGATGTGGCCTGCAGTTATCGTCCATTAAAATGAAGTTATCTCCGATTGCTGCAGCGTAATGGACTACAATAGGTCTGAGGATCTCATCCCTATATCGGCGACCAGTCAGAGCTCCATCTCGAATGATGTAGAGGTCAGTGCGCCCGTCAATGGAGATGCCACCATACACCAACACTCCTCCACCACCAAAATCTGACACTTTCGTGCACGAACGCAGGATTATTCCTACTGCCACGGTCCCTCCAGAGAAAATACGCCTATTATCCGAATGCACAGAAAAACGGGACTCGTCAGAAAATATAATATTGCTCCATTCATTTCTCCTCCAGTTGACATGCTCGGTTGCCCACTCCCTACGGTCGCGACGATGCCTTGATTTTAATCTAACACATACCATCGGTCGGCGAGCATACAGACCTACAGCATGGAGCCGGTTTCGGACAGTCTGAGTTGAAATCGTGGTGCCTGTAGCCGAGCGAATGTGTTGTTGGAGAAGAGTAGCGTTCATGTTTCGGTGTCTCCGAGCTGTTAACGCTAAATACCGATCTTCATTGGGCGTTGTTGCCCGTCTACGACCTTGCCCTGGTCTTCGGCCTGCACATCCACTCTCCAAAAAACGGTTACAGATCCTGGAAATGACACTTTGTGACACTCCAATTGCTTGCGCTACTTCGGCTTGAGTTTTGTCCCCTTCTAACCTACCAACAATTCTCTAAGCTTCTGAATCTGTCAAATGACTTCGCTGAGACATCGTACTCATCGAAACAAAGCAATCACTGAATGCCGATCATCCTTGTCTTCATTCTCTTTTATCCAGTTGAAAGTCAAATTTCATTCGCTGCCGCTGAAGCGACGTTTTTGACGTCGAACTCAAAATTTGCATACTCCACAGTTTGAAAACCAGAAAAATTTGCATTTGTGATTCTCTTCTTCTATTTTCGGCAAAAAAAATTTTGTTTATATCTCTATTTTATATAAAACTTCAAATACCCTTTAATTGTTTTGAGCAGTGTAGAAAGAAAATTTTAAAAAAAGGAAAAAGAAAAGAAAAGGTAAAAATCCCTATATTTCCTTCTTCCCTTTCTCTTTTTCATCGCGCTCTGTAAATCCATCTTCCAATCATTCAAGAACAAAAAGAATTCAAACACTTTTAAAGCACTGTTCAAAGATTGCTTAGATGCATGCATAAAAAAAGGCGTAGAATAAACACATAAAGAAAATAAGTTACCACATTGATTATCTATTAGTAGAGAAAAAAAGAGAGTCCGGCCTCAGGAGGAAGAGCTGAGGAGACGAGCAAAAAGGAGCAGCTCCTCCTCCTCAGCTCCACCTCTCGTGCACCTCCTATAATGCACCATCTCCCGTGCTCCTCCTCCCAAGATCGTCTTATAAGATGAGGATGTTGATCAGGATTTTTTTCAAATTTTAAGCGGGAATTTCAGGGAGATAGATTTTTTTTGCTGTGCTATAGTACGAGGTGTTTTTTAATTTTAATGTGGGGATGTTAAAAATTTCGGTGTGTTACAGTACGAGGTGTTTTTTAATTTTAATGTGGGGGAATTTTGTAAATATTGTTTTTTTTATCATCGTGCTCTTGAAAGAGGGGTTTAATTTTAAGCGGGTATTTTTGGGAATTGTTATCATTATTTAAGAATACTCATTTCTGAGGGGTATTTAATTTTTCGCGGTTTAATTTTTTAATGAAAAAATATTTAATGAGGAAATGTTCGTGATGATTTAATGAGTCATGTTTTAGGGTGTAATTTTGGAAAGATTGAATTTCCTTTTCATGTGCTAGAGTTTAAGAGGAGATAATTTTTAATAGGAGAACTTTAATTTTTTTTTTTTTTTTTTTTTTTTGCAATGCCGTTCGCAGTCTTTTCTTTCTTTTCTTCGAACCTTGCGTTAAAAAAGGGTGAGGAAAAAAGCGACTCTGAATCTTTCGAACGTGATTTCTGCTCAAGTCTTCCATGCAGTCGAATTCTAGAAAAAATTATACATTGAAAAAGGTAATTAAAAGTACACTCTAAAAAATAAATGTGTAAATTGGTCAATTTTACCCATGGATATGTGTAAATTTGTAAATTTACACACCTGTCGTAAAATTTACACATTTTTTCTCGGAAATTTACCTATTTTTATGTGTATTTATCTTATGAAAGTAAGTGTGTAATTTATTATCACTTGAAAACTCAGACAAGTGTGTAAATGTTGAAAAATGCCATTATTTACACGAATTTGTGATTTATTCTAATTTAAACATAATTATATGTACACAGATAAGTGTGTAATTTTTTTTAAATGCATACTTGACTTAAAATTTACACATTTTGAGGAAAAAAATTACCTGTTTTTATGTGCACCTAACTTGAGAAATCAAATGTGCAATATGTTATCGCTTTATAAACTCAAACAAATGTGTAAATGTTGAAAAATGCCTGAAATTACACAAATAGCGTGTTAGACATAATTACAAGCAGAGACTATTCGAAAAATCCGTTTTGTTTTCGTTTTCGGCCCAAAATCTGAGTTCTGCTGAAAATTCGGTTTCGTTTTCGTTTTCTGTCCAATATTCGTATTTTGCCGAAAATTCGATTTCGTTTTCGGCCCAAAATCTGAAATTCACCGAAAATTCGGTTTCGGTTTCGTTTTTGGCCCAAAATTTGAGTTTCTCCGAAAACTCGTTATCGGCGGAAATGCTGTTAGAAATTCGGCTGGACCGAAACTCGGCCGAAACTATCTGAATTCTAGAAATCTTCTTTCTTCCGTTGGAAATTTTTGACATGACTTGTTGATTGAGCTGTTTCCGCTCAGATGAGAAACTCTTTATTTAATGTTATGAATAAAGTTTATTGTTTATAATTATCGACCACAGCTGATTCATGACGTGAAATCAAATTAAACATCCTCCTACATACGGCGTTCTTCACCTGCTCCTTAAAAGCTGCACGCTTAACAGTAATAAAAAATGTTTAGTTTAAAACCGCAGATGTTTCGATTGCTATTTCTAAAAGTTCTAACATTCTGTGTTGTTGATGAATTAATTACATTTTATTTTACATGCAAATAAAAAGTTTTGTTCAAAGTAGAGATGTGCACGCATCCGAGCTTGGCTGACGATATGAATCAGAATTTTCAAATGGACCGGTAAACAAAATAAACGGGTTTGGGCCGATAAAATAAAATATTTAGCGGTCCTACCGGCCGACATAAAAATTTAAACCAAGCCGATAAAATATTAGCTTCTTTCAAAGAATTTGTTTTTCATCAGAATAAATATAAACTTGCGTCACGAGCTGATGCTTGATAAATAACATTAATAAAGAAATGTAACATGTCCACCGAAGAGACTGGCATCGGACATGGTGTCTGTTTAGATTTTTTCAGCACACTTGTGCGGTATTAAGATCAGATTTGCATTTTTTTATTACATAGTGGAGCTGGGCCGGAACTGAACGTAGCTGTTCCCAGGATGTGTGGGGCATGCAATATGTTTTGTAAAAATATTAGTAGTGATAATGAACTTCTGCTTACGGAATCTTTGGAAATGTACCTTAAAATGTTTTTTAGCTCACAGGCTATCATAGCCTGAGAGCTTATGTGCCCGTCCGTTCTGTGTGTATGTGCGTTCGTGCGTAACGCGATAACTCATGATAAAAATATCCGATCCACTTGAAATTTTGTATATAGGTATATCCTGACGAGGCGCTTCCCTGATTAGTTTTTGGAGTTCATTCGATATGTATAAGAGGGGGAACGGGGGGCTCATGCCCCCCGTTAGTTGATATAGATGGGATTTTCATGCAGAATTAAGTTTTCGTTCAAAATTTAGATTAAGATCATTCTGATGAGGCGATTCCGTGACTGTTATTAGGTGTTCATTGAATAAGTATAAATCGGGGGAACTGGGGTTCTAATGCCCCCCCCCCCGTTAGTTGATATAAATGGGATTTTCATGCAGAATTAATTTTTCGTTCAAAATTTAGATTAGGATCATTCTGATGAGGCGATTCCGTGACTGTTATTAGGTGTTCATTGAATAAGTATAAATCGGGGGAACAAGGGTTCTAATGCCCCCCCCCCCGTTAGTTGATATAAATGGGATTTTCATACAGAATTAAGTTTTCGTTCAAAATTTAGATTAGGATCATTCTGATGAGGCGATTCCGTGACTGTTATTAGGTGTTCATTGAATAAGTATAAATAGGGGGAACAGGGGCTCTAATGCCCCCCCCCCCGTTAGTTGATATAGATGGGATTTTCATGCAGAATTAAGTTTTCGTTCAAAATTTAGATTAGGATCATTCTGATGAGGCGATTCCGTGACTGTTATTAGGTGTTCATTGAATAAGTATAAATAGGGGGAACAGGGGCTCTAATGCCCCCCCCCGTTAGTTGATATAAATGGGATTTTCATGCAGAATTAAGTTTTCGTTCAAAATTTAGATTAGGATCATTCTGATGAGGCGATTCCGTGACTGTTATTAGGTGTTCATTGAATAAGTATAAATAGGGGGAACAGGGGTTCTAATGCCCCCCCCCGTTAGTTGATATAAATGGGATTTTCATGCAGAATTAAGTTTTCGTTCAAAATTTAGATTAGGATCATTCTGATGAGGCGATTCCGTGACTGTTATTAGGTGTTCATTGGATAAGTATAAATAGGGGGAACAGGGGTTCTAATGCCCCTCCCCCGTTAGTTGATATAAATGGGATTTTCATGCAGAATTAATTTTTCGTTCAAAATTGAGTTTAGGATCATTCTGATGAGGCGATTCCGTGACTGTTATTAGGTGTTCATTGAATAAGTATAAATCGGAGGAACAAGGGTTCTAATCCCCCCCCCCCCCGTTAGTTGATATAAATGGGATTTTCATGCAGAATTAAGTTTTCGTTCAAAATTTAGATTAGGATCATTCTGATGAGGCGATTCCGTGACTGTTATTAGGTGTTCATTGAATAAGTATAAATAGGGGGAACAGGGGCTCTAATGCCCCCCCCCCGTTAGTTGATATAAATGGGATTTTCATGCAGAATTAAGTTTTCGTTCAAAATTTAGATTAGGATCATTCTGATGAGGCGATTCCGTGACTGTTATTAGGTGTTCATTGAATAAGTATAAATAGGGGGAACAGGGGTTCTAATGCCCCCCCTTAATTTATATAAATGGGTTTTTCAAGCAGAATTTTCAGATTTCGTTCAAATCTCTGAATAGTTTTGGAAGTTTAAAGGTTAAGTATAAAAGAGGGGGATAACTCTTTTTATATTATATAAATGCTAAATGGGTTTTTATTAAGAATTATCTAATTTGCTCTGAATTTTGGATATAGATTTTTTATATGATAAAGCATGTCTTTGATAGTATAGGAGGTTCAATGATTAAGTATAAAAAAAGAGGAAAGGGGAGAGCTGTTTCCCCTTCTTAATTTTTTTTCGAACGGAATTAACCCTTGAAAATATAAGGCTTTAATGTACAATTAGTATTTGTAGCCTGTGAGCTCAATGCCATCAGTTTAGCTGGGCAGTATTCTTTTTAATTTCCTGCTCAACGTGAAACTTTGACACATATTCTGACTAATATTATTTAACAGAAAAGACTTAAAACTGACAAGCTTGACTATTAAAGGAATTTGGAATCGATAGCGTTTTCTATTTTTGATAGATAAATTATTTTTCGACAAATAAGAGTTCCTTATAGTGGCTTCAGGTTTTTCTCCTTTTCGTGATGTTGCTTTCGGAAATTCAATTCAAACGTTATCTTTTGCACGATTTTTTCAAAGCTACAATGCCTTTATCAAAAAATGGATAACGCCATTCGATTACATTATTTATTTATGAAAACACCTGTCTTATGGGTTCCAAAAAAAAATATGAGTTCATAAATGTGTCAGAAAGTAGCTCTTTGGGGTTTAAAAATAGCCTTAGTAAAAGAAAGATAAATATTTTCACAAATCTTCTTTTTATAAAAGAGTTTTAAAAATTATGTTTTTAGCATTCATTTTTTTCTTTTATTCAAAGCAATATTAATTTTTTTATGAATTTTTATTTGAATGTTGAAACGTCCAAGAAATCTGAGTAATCGTTACTGTTGTATTGTGTATTTTCCATCGTAATTTTAAAATATACGTTAAATTTATCCCATAGATATGTATGCAGTATTCTTTAAAAGAATCTTAATTGTATGTTAAGAAAAATCTGAATTTTTTGTAGAAATTGAGTTGGGCCATTAACTGTGAAAATCTGAATGGGCCGGGCCGGGCCGGGTTCGAGTCGAATTTATATCATTTGTACACCGTACTGAGCTGTATCCAGGGCCTGAAAATTCCGGCCCTTGCAGACTTTTAGGTTAAAGACACAGAGATTCCGCCAACTTGGGCACAAAAGATAGATTTTTCAAACAAGGACGCTATTTCAAAGCATTCGTATAGAAGCGAGGGAGTGGCAAAGTTTTTTCGGGAGGAAGTAGCACTTATTTATTTAAGCATACGGCTTATCTATATTTAAATCTCCATTAAACTAATAATAAATTATCAAATGGTTATTTTTTTTAAATAACAACTTACTTATAGTTAGTTTTCTAAAAAAACTTTTAAGCAACTTATTTTAACTACTTTTAATGAGAAATATTAAATAACTGAAAAAATGTGTATATTCAAAAATTAAATATTCACTATTGATTCGTTCTTGATTATTAATTGCATTATTAATTAATTATTAATAAATATATATGAGTATTGATTGTCAATAGCAAAAGCAAATATAAAAGTTATATTATTATTTATATTTTGCTTTTGCTTGAACTTGTGCACATTTATACATGTTTATGTATGTTTGTTAAAAATGTGCGTCTAATACACACATAATTAATTAATAATTATGTGTATTTATGTATGTATTAATAACTTAAAAAATGAACATTTTCGTTTTCGGCCGAAAATTGAAAGATTGTCGAAATTCGATTTCGGTTTCATTTTCGGTCTTACAGACCTGTTTCGGTCGATCCTTTTTATAAGTATATAAATCTGAAAAAAAAAACTGAAACGAAATAAACCGAACACGAAACAAAACATTTTTTTTTTTTTTACTTCAAGCAACAAACATAATTTAGTGTTTGTTGGCTAATATTCCACAATGAAATAATAAAAAAAAAACTTCAGTAAAAACACGTACCTATATAAAACAAAAATTTAATAGACATGTAATTGAACTAAGCGCATAAATTACTAAAATATTAGAATTTAAAAAATTTGCAGCCAGCAAAATCTATGATTTCTCAACTATTGCCTCTTGGTATGATTCCTAGCTTATTTTAGGAACAAATTTTGCATTTGCGATGGAAGATACAAAGCGTACTTTTCTAATTTAGAAATATTTTGCATTATTGTCTATTAAAATCATTTTTAACTATTCTAAATTTGAACATTGTTTAATTTGGTATGCGATCTATATCAGTATAGTTATCGTTACAATTGACAAAAAGCTTAAACTTTTTTGAAATAAATCGAAAAAAGGCATGAAAAATGTCTTAATGTAAGAAATTTTAAATTAAAAAGTCTTCACCACATAAAGAAACAAAAATAATTCACCACATAAAGAACAGAAGAAAACATCTGCCATGTGCCTAGATAAAGAACTCGAAAACAGCAGACGATTATCAAATATAAATAAATGAATAAAAAAAACATCGTTTATTTAGTCTTTGGAATACGCGGAGAACATTTGCAGAGAACAAAAATAGCCATTTTATGCGCGTATAGCCTCAGTCTGGATTTAAAAATCTTACCAAAAAATTCGTTGAAGTCATTCCATGCGTACTTTTGATGAAATATGTATCCGAGAAATGTACAATTGCTCTGGGCATGGTTAAAAATATTTATGCCAGTGTTATTGTACTTATTATCGGAACATTTATTAGATCTACAAACATCAAGGATTACATCAGAAAAGGAAAAACGAAGTCATTGAAAAATAGGTATGAAGAAATATTTTCCCTGTTTCTTTTCTTTGAATTATAACTATTTTATTAAAATAAATAACTGTCTTTCGACAATTAAAATCAGATGATAAAAATCAATTATTTAAATTACTTCTTTTAAAAATAAGATTTGTTTACCTGTAGAATATCAATCGTTAAAATCGCATATTTTCTGAAATTTTAAAATTATGTGGAAAAATATTGTAACCACAGTTTATCATAATTAGCAAATATTTAAAGGTATTTAAATTACTGAATAACAAACTTTCTTTTAAAATAAAATTGTTTGCAAATTTAATTTTTAAATTTTGCATTAAGTAATGACATGAAAATACTTTTATAAGAGAAAGTTGGTATTCTTTCCAGTTTTAAATTTGTAAATTTATAATATTGATGTGAAGCATATACTTTTCTGCTTATTTTAAATATGAAAAATTATTACTATTTGCTATTTATTCTTTTATTTATTTATTTTTGTATATATTCTTAAAATGATGCCTTTCTAGCATCCGAATAAATATTTGAAATTTAAACATCTAATAGCATTTGAAATAATTCTTTGATTTAAAAATTGTCTGTTTCAGCATGCTTATCATAATGTTTGCTATAAAGTTAACCAGTTTTCATAGTTTTACATGCTATAGATTTCTCAATTCTATTTCTACTGATGTCAAATGAAAATTAACGGATTTTGATTCATGGTTTTTCATTTACGATTTTTAGATTGAAGCAATTAAAAATTGTTTTTAATTCATTGAAAACATTCATAAACTACAAATAAAATAAACAAAAATAAAAATTTTAATTAAATTAATTTCATTACCCTGTTTATAGTTTAAAGACTACAAAAAATACTGTATAATACAAGAGATTAGATTTTTATGTAAAATTAATTTTGATAATGCTTTGAACATTTAAGCAGCAATGTTTCTTATATAATTTTAAACCTTAAAAAAATCTATTACAAATATTGCACCTAATTTTCACGTAGATTGATAAAAAATAATCCTTTATCAAATTTAACACAATTATTATAATTGGTAAATAAATCACACAAATTGCCATTTTTCAACATAGTCCAAAAGCGTATAGGCCTGAATTTGAATCGGAGAGCTTTGTGAGAGCTTGCAATGTTCTGCCAATTGAGCTATCCAGGATAAATCTGGAAGACACAATTCAGCCAAAGAACTACAGATATATAATAAATAATACTAGACTGGCAGCTTACTCCAAAGGTCCCTAGTTCCTGTCCTGCCCTAGATGCTTTTTCACCTATTTGGTAAAATTACATTATAATTCTTTTTGAACGTTATTATTTAGAACTAGTAGTTATCTTTAGAGCTTCTTAGAGCTCATGGTGATAAATTTGGATGCCAAATTGAACAAAAGCAAGGGTATGTAATATGTGACTATAACATTGCTAACAAAACGTAGAACCAACATAGTGAAAATTATCCAAGTCGGGGATCGAACACGTAATCCTTGAAATAGCTCTCCGAGTGCTCTACCATTTAAGTTACGAGGAAGATGGCCAGATTTTCAATTCTCACTCACATTTTGTTGGTAAGCCTGCAACTGCAGCACAAAATAACGTCTACATGAGCACACAAACTTGTGGCATAACATGAGACACAGATAAGCCCAGCATCAGTGAATACATATTTAATTATAATAATTTTTTAATTATTTATCAGCAGTGAAATTACGCTTGAAATAATTGAATATTTAATATGTGATTTCCAGATTACTAATAAAGCGTAGAACCAAAATAATGAAAAATGTCAAACCTGGGATCAAACCCGGAACCTCTGGAATAGCGCTCCAAGTGCTCTCAGCTCCAAGAGCACTTGAAGCCTTAATCGGAGCTTTCTCCCTTTTAATATTTATGATATTATCAGAGTTATAATGGACCTGGCAATACACATCTAACCAGCCACATACATACTTCATACAAGAAAGCAAAAAATCATGCGTCAAACATAGATTATAAAGCACTTTCCAATACATTCAGAATAATGCAACAAAACTGCACTTAAGAAAAATAAATATAATATTATGTCTAGGTCCACCATATGGAAATGTATAACACATTTTAAAATAGAATTTCAGCTGTTCCTATTCACAATGGAAAAATTATCCGAATTTTTTAGCAGCCCTCTATATGATATAGAGATTTATATCTAATAATAGCATGCATTTCAAAATTTAGTTTATTAAAGAGATACATATATTTGGGTGATTCTCAAAATAGGAGACTTTTTCAAAATTTAAATCTTTAAAAAATTACTGTTAGCAAAATTTCTGAAAAAAAAAATAGGTGCTGTTAATATAGTATTAGGTATACTTTACATGTAGTCAGCAGAGCTAAATATTTAAAAATTAACTTAAAAAAAATAATTAGTATTTTTTGAGCCATGCTAATGACAAAAAAAATTGCATGGAATAAATATATTAAGAAATTTATTTTCTTCCTGTTTAAATATTTTTTTCTATATTTATTAGCCTTCATTTTCAGCAAATGGTTTCCATTTTTACATATATACATACAAGGAGAATAAAAACATTACCAAAGAGCAAACTTTGTTTACATGAGCAACATTCTGACACTAACAACGTAAGAAGCTGTCTTATTGATTTTCTGACAGATTTAATGCATATTTTAGGGATAATAAATGCAATACGTAAATTTATATGTAAAATTAAACTTTATAAAGGATACAATATAAGCACTGGTTACATTTATGCACATAGAAGTCTTTAGCATGGACAGAAAAACCATGCTAATGACACTGATATTTGTCCATGCTAATGACAAATTTTAATTTAAATAAGATTATGAGCCATAATATAATCACAATGCAGTAGTCCTTTCTGGGGCTTTTTAAAACACAAAAGTTTTATTCAAATAAGTAAAATAAAAATTTTAACTATAAAATAAACATGAAAATTATTATCCATTCTAATGACATGCAATTGATGTACTCCCCTAATATTCAACTTCTATTCTTAAAATACAATACATGCTTCTATTTTCAGGCTGGGATAAAATGGATATTTGTTGCCATGGGGAAACTTTATATTTTCAAACTATTGTCATATGTGAAAATGAAATTTTGATTAATAACTAGCTGTTATAGTATGACCTTGTTTTGAAAATAGAATATGGAGGACAAACTTTAATTCTTTTTTTATATATTATAATTTTATTTTTAAAAATAAATTTATTGGATAAATCCTCTCCTTGATTAATTTAAAGAAAGAATAACATTTGTTTTATTTTATAAACATGATATTAACTCTTGAAAAATGCTAGTATACACTAAGCACAGCTGCTGTGGACATCCATGCTAATGACATTTTGAACCTTTATTCTGTTATTTTAAGGTGTTTTTTACTAAAAAGTGAGTAATTCTTGAGTGCAAATTATGAATAATATTAAGACAAACATATCTAAATATAAAAACATAACAGAAAACCTCTCAATTTTTTTTGTATGCCGAAAGACATAAATTGTCCCCTATTTTGAGAATCACCCATTTCAGAAAATTCTCCTTCAGCAATTTTTTAATAATAAGGAGAATGGTAGGCGAATACTTTTTGTACAGCCCTAATTATGAAGTATAATATATATATATATATATATATATATATAATGTTAATGATATAATTTTTGGTATTATTATTAATAATATTATTACTATTATTATTTTTTTATTTTTCTTTTATTTTATTTTTTAATTTTTACTATCCTATATTAAGATAATGAGTTTTTACCATGTAAAGTCACAATAAATGTTACTGATTAAAGTAACAACAATGTATTTTACGTTATATGTTAATATGAATGTTATCTCTTAATTCTAATTTTAATCATTTTATTAATTTAATTTAATGTAATATCGATTATTAATTATTTTTCCGGTTCAATTATATTTCCATTCAGCTTTATCTTTTTTGTTTGTTATGCATAACTATTATTTTTACTTACTTTCAATTCCTTTTTGTAAAATATCTTTGTTCCTTGTTTAATAATTTGATTTTTGTGTGATGGTAGTCCCAAATTCGTATTGTTTTGCTTTTTCATGGCAAATACGAAGATGAAACCACACACACTCCATTTGTAGTTCCAAAGTATTTGGGACCTGAAGATTCTGCTTTGGTTCTACAAATTTCATTTGTATTCATATTATTCTTTTTTCCTTCCTTGTTAATTGTGCTATAAGTTATTAAATTCAATGGTTAATTTCAAATGGTTAATATTGTTTACTATAATTCAATTTAATTCTTCGTTTTGGTTTATTGTTTTGTTGATAAAATCCATTGGTGAATCTTGTCTACTTTTAATGGTATTATATATATATATATATATATATATATATATATATATATATATATATATATATATATATATATATATATATACAGAGTAATATGCAAAAAACTAATAAAATTTAAAAGTGCATACTGAATTTTAAAACGTACTCTCTAGCATTTATTAAGCAAAGATAACTGTAATCTATACAATAATGCAAAATACTGTAATTAATTCCTTTTGTTTGTCCCTGTAAATTAGTGGAAAATGCTATGAATACTCTGTTTTAACGTGATCTGAGTTATATCAGCTTCAATATATTTGAAATAGCAAAATGTCATTAAAATACTCTCAAAACGATTTTCCACATGTACTATAATGTAATCGTATTCTTTTGAGTGTCCCTTTAAATGAAATATTAATCATACATACTTAATATGCAATACGAAACATGCTTTGGTGACCTTAAATAAGCTTTATCAATTGCGTGAAAATTATAGGAGTTAGAGCATCGACAGACGGACTGGCAAACCGAAGCACTTTTCAACATTTTTGGAGAGTGCTAAAAAAAGAACATAAAAATATCACATTATAGGGAAACTAGAGTAGATGCGGTGCTGTGTAATATATACAATTAATGATAAATTTTTTTCTTTTAAATTGTATATTAAGATATATTATTAGTTTAAATGTATAATGTTCGAATTTATTGTTTTAAATGTGTAATTTCATAAATATTTATGTAATTTTTGCAACCTGTTATTAAACTTATTTTTTAATAATAATAAAAAGTTTTTAAGTATTATTTTACTGCTTGTAAATTCTGACGTAAAATGAATTAATCCAAATGACACCTTTTAAAAGTTTTTATTCGTGTTTTTTTTTTTTTTTTTTTTGTGATTTTTATTAGGGAGATAATTAAAAATTATTTTTTAATACATTGAAGACTTTTTTTATGCGTATTACATTCAAAAACTATTGATAGCAAAAACAAAAAAAAAAATAAAAAAAAAATTTAAATGTGTAATTTGATATCCGTAGAAATAGTACAATACACGAGTAGACAGAAAAAGTCAAAAGTTTCAAAATATCAAATTACAGAAACAGAAAGATTTGCTAGTTTCCATTTTTTATTTTAATAGTATGAAAAATTATTGTACATTTTAGAATCCAAATGGTTTGAATTTTTTTAGATGCATTGCATTATAATCGTACATTTCATTCATAGTAATTAGTATCATACAATTAATGTAGATAAAATATAATTACTTAATATCGGTTTTACTTTTTATCTTTTAATATTTTTTATAGCTGTTGTGTAATAAAGGATAACTAGTGACTTAAGGTTCAAAATGCACATTAAATTGCTAAATTAATTTCATTTTTGTCAATAGTAAATTAATAATCTTTAAATTCAGGCAATCAATAATCTTTATTATTTAAATAATACAAAAAGTATTATGTATAATTCAGTGGATTATATTTTTATATAAATTTTACTCTGATAATACTTTGCACATTTAAGCAGAAATATTTCTTTAGTAATTTTAACTCTTAAAAAATACTGTTACAAATATTGCTCTTGAAATTTACGTAATTTGATTTAAAAAATATATATATCTATACATTTATTACTTTTAACACAGTTATTATAATTGTTGTGTTTACTTTAGTGGGTGAGGAGAAGAGATGGGGGAAGAAACACTTTTTATTTGCCTCTACCCACAATTAGGCCAAAGTGATCGTGAAAGTGTCAGCACATCGCGGAGAATGAAGGCCGGCAAACGACCCCATAATGAACCATCCATACTTCTTTTAGAAATAATAAAATATTCTTTTAACCATGAAGATGATAAACTAAATACAAAATTATAAAATATAAATTTGAAGAAAAAACAAAGTTACCTGTGAAGTCCTTGGCAGATGATGAGTAGTAAATCCAGACATGCACAGGAATTAATACACAAATAGGTTGACGATTAATATATATTTATTTATGAAATACTTGTGTTTCTTTCATAAAAATCAAAATTCTTCTTTATAGAAACATTTTTTTTGTTTCTCATAGAAATTAAACATTTGCATTATAGCAAAACTTTACAAATGAAGATATTTTTCAAATTGACATATTCCAAACAAAAGCAACATTCTTCAGTATAACACATTTTTTTTTATATATCTTGAGAACACGAACTACAAAATTTTTCATGATTCAAAAGGGAAAATGTTATCATCTCCTTCAAAAACATCATTTAAATATGTGTATTTTCAAACATTTATATAAGAAGAAAAATAGTATACAGAGATATACCTGTATTCTCAATTTTGCATATATATACACCAATATTTTCTTGGAACGCCCCGTGAATATTCAAATTTATTTATGTGAAGATGGGCCAAATAGCAAATTAAAATGATGAAAGAAATTATAAAGTCAATACGTTATGTAAATTGTATGATCACTTCTTGAAAGAACATTCTTCAACTCACGAAAGAAAATCTTCACCTCTGCATGCTTTTCAGAGGACGGAGATCACATGAAAAGATTATTGAAGAAATTATTAATGATGAGATGATGAAAAAATAAAATAAATATTTAGAAGACACATGACGACACTTCTTCTTAGTTATAAAGCTTACACGAGAGCAACGAATGGAAGATCCATGGTATGCCCTTATTTAACTTTTGTAATCCGAAAAAGAGAAGGCACAAAACATAAAAATTTTGGGATGCCTTTGAAGGGGCTATGCTCCTCGTAGCCTTGAAAAATCAACCTTTCCTGAAACCATGGCGTGATCATAGCAGCCTGAAATGTTGCCCGTATACAACGGTCTGGAGGGGCGCACGCACACATGCCCCGAAAAATTCCACCCAAAACTTCCAATCATCCGACCGCGTCCATTACGGCAGGTGTCTAGCAGCGCAACTCACGCAGGTGGCCGAGAGCCCAGGGGAAAAAGAGAAAAAGGTTACTGGAATCCCAAAATACGCCAATTTGGCAGCGAGCGAAAGAGGGGGGGTGACAAAATAAGCCAAGTTACGATGCAAAGTATGGAGAAATATGAATTTAATAAAAAACAGAATTGATAAACACGTAAAGAGGGGATGCCAAAGCAGGTGGCTCAGAGCTGAATGACTTAAAATACGTCACCTGTGGAAACGAATTTGATAGGCTAGGGGTGTGTCCGAATAAACGGAAGTTCCACCCAAAGAACAAGCGAGAATGTTCTCGAACGATCTCCAAAACCGGAAGGAATGATTTCGAACAGGATTTTACCGGCTTGGAACATTCGAAAGCTAAGTAAGAAAGAAAACATCACAGGCGACGAAATGAAAATAAACGAAACCGAAATAAAATTTAAATTGAGAACATTAATAAAAAGGAAGGTGATATGAAATAAAATGGCTAATAAAAATGAATTATACTAAACATATGGGGGGTTATCGAGTAACCACCACATATTACCCAGGGTCCCCCAAAAGAAAATATTGGTGAGATGACAAAAATGACAATTTTTCATCGAGACAATATTTTCTAACACATGTACAAATATACTAAATAATTACACAAAATAAATGTATCAGAAATAGTTATAGGAATATAAATAACTGTTTTACATGATGTTCAAATACAAAAGAAAAATACTTATTGTTATGATAGTAATCCTTATATGTTAACATGGAAGGTATAGAAAATTTCTTCCAGAAGTATCTATCATATATCAAAAAAAAAAAAAAAATTAAAGTCTATGTCTATGTGCAACAGTCCTTAACTTTGACGAGTCTCTTGTTAGGCTGTGCAAAATGCACTATAACAGTAGAATGCTTTAGCATATGTCAAAATATTTGATTATACAATAATATGTATATCTATTTTCTTAGTTGTCAACAAAATGAAACATACTATAACTGTATATGAATCATACTATAACTATATATAAAATATATGGTTTCAAATAACACATGATAACTTGAATGAATTTGTAAGTTGAAAATTGAACAATAAAAAAAAAAATTATATAAATGGTGCAGAGAGATTAGTTAGGCTCTCATAAAAAAAATATTTACTTATATCACCACATAGCCTTTTAAGCTTTCAATAAATCTTAAATGAATAACTTTAGTATTATTCAATAACACATTTTCGCAGAAAATAAAATAATAAGTTGCAAAAAGAATGGTAACAAAAGCATGATATTATTTTCCAATAAAAATATCTTCAAAGTGAATATAATAATTTTCAAAGAGAGAATTTTTACACTCTCATAAAGGAATATTCTTAAACATTTTCAATATAAATTGACAATAATTGCATAAATACCTTTAATACTATACTTCGTTCAAAATAAACATAAAACATAAGATGTTTAATATTCTGAAAAAGGAAGGAACTTATATGAATATGTCAATCTTATATATGACTTGATAATGTCAACTTACAAAGAAAAATCAATTATGTCAAAATTTCTATATAGAAGATATCTAGAACATATTTACTTGTAATTTTCAAACATTTTTAAAAAAAAATTAAGTAAGTGATCACTTTTGCATTTGTCATAAATCAAGAATTTGCTTTATATAAATATATATAATGACTCATTAAACATCTTTGGATCCAAAGTATAAACACTCAAAAGTATACAAAAAAAAAAAAAAATTATTATATACTACTTATGGTGAGTCATTCACTTTCTATATTTCACCAAGAAGAGAAGAAATATTAGTATATATAAGTTTATCATGCACTTTCTTTTCTTTTTTTTTTTTTAAAGAGGTTAAATGTTAAAACATGCATGCATTGTAAAGAGCAGACACAATAGAGAAAATAATTTGATGAGTACTCATTTTTATGTTTACCTTATATCAATTACAATTTCACCTTTCTTATTAGAATGCACATTTGTCAAAAATAACTTTAAATAATGATATAATATTATAACAAGAATATAAAAAGACAAATTCTTTCTCCATTTTTTTGCATCAACTATTGTAATTAAAGACTTTATAAGATTTAACAGTAGTAGAGTATGGCATACATGAGAATATATGTATATATTGTAATAATTATGACTTATAGATAAATACAGTAAATAATAAAACTATTGAAAATCATACATACATCCTGAGGATGACTGTTGAGTTGTATCAGGGAGAAGAAGACTTAAATAATGAAGAAAAAAAAATAATAACAACAGCTGCCTGCAGCTTGGAGAAAAGAAAAAAAAATTACATAGTGATTCTTCTTACTGGAGTATCAGTCTGGCTAGCTTAGACTGATTATACAACAAAGCAATAGTCATCCTGTGAAGTCCTTGGCAGATGATGAGTAGTAAATCCAGACACATGCCCAGGAATTAATACACAACTTGGTTAAAGATTAATATTTATTTATTTATGAAATACTTGTATTTCTTTCATGAAAAAAATCGAATATCTTCTTTATAGAAAACATTTTTGTTTCTCATAAAAATTAAACATTTTTGTCTCTCATAGAAATTAAACATTTGTTTTATAGTAAAAACTTTACAAATGAAGATATTTTTTTTAAATTGATATATTCCAAACAAAACCAGCATTCTTCATCATAACACATTTTTTTTGATATATCTTGACAGTATGAACTTGAAGAATTTTCTCATAACACACAAAAGGAAAATGATATTATTTTCTTCAAAACAGAAACATCACTTAAATATATGTAACTTTTAATATATATATATATTATCAGACGAGAATTTTATATAGATATGCACCAATACTTTCAATGGAACGCCCCGTGAATATTCAAATTTATTTATGTGAAGATGGGCCAAATAGCAAATTAAAATGATGAAAGAAATTATAAAGTCAATACGTTATGTAAATTGTATGATCACTTCTTGAAAGAACATTCTTCAACTCACGAAAGAAAATCTTCACCTCTGCATGCTTTTCAGAGGACGGAGATCACATGAAAAGATTATTGAAGAAATTATTAATGATGAGATGATGAAAAAATAAAATAAATATTTAGAAGACACATGACGACACTTCTTCTTAGTTATAAAGCTTACACGAGAGCAACGAATGGAAGATCCATGGTATGCCCTTATTTAACTTTTGTAATCCGAAAAGGAGAAGGCACAAAACATAAAAATTTTGGGATGCCTTTGAAGGGGCTATGCTCCTCGTAGCCTTGAAAAATCAACCTTTCCTGAAACCATGGCGTGATCATAGCAGCCTGAAATGTTGCCCGTATACAACGGTCTGGAGGGGCGCACGCACACATGCCCCGAAAAATTCCACCCAAAACTTCCAATCATCCGACCGCGTCCATTACGGCAGGTGTCTAGCAGCGCAACTCACGCAGGTGGCCGAGAGCCCAGGGGAAAAAGAGAAAAAGGTTACTGGAATCCCAAAATACGCCAATTTGGCAGCGAGCGAAAGAGGGGGGGGTGACAAAATAAGCCAAGTTACGATGCAAAGTATGGAGAAATATGAATTTAATAAAAAACAGAATTGATAAACACGTAAAGAGGGGATGCCAAAGCAGGTGGCTCAGAGCTGAATGACTTAAAATACGTCACCTGTGGAAACGAATTTGATAGGCTAGGGGTGTGTCCGAATAAACGGAAGTTCCACCCAAAGAACAAGCGAGAATGTTCTCGAACGATCTCCAAAACCGGAAGGAATGATTTCGAACAGGATTTTACCGGCTTGGAACATTCGAAAGCTAAGTAAGAAAGAAAACATCACAGGCGACGAAATGAAAATAAACGAAACCGAAATAAAATTTAAATTGAGAACATTAATAAAAAGGAAGGTGATATGAAATAAAATGGCTAATAAAAATGAATTATACTAAACATATGGGGGGTTATCGAGTAACCATCACAATAATTGGTAAATAAATCAAATGCCTTGTGAATTTTTCCAGCAGAATTAAAAAGTGTATAGGTGTGGGTTTGAACCGGGTACTTTTGTGAGAGTTGCCGATGCTCTACCAGATGAGCTACTATCCTGGATAAATCTGGCAGACACAAATCAGTCAAAGAACTAGAGTTACATACTAAGTATAGTTAACCAATGTCAGACTGACAACTTAAATTAAAGATCCGTGATTCGAATCCTGCCCTGGACGCTTTTTCACTCATTTGGTAAAATTACATTAAAGAAAAAAATTTTCTTGAACGTCATCGGTTAGAAATAGTAACTATCTGTAGTACTTTACATGTGTGATGATAACTTCGGAAGTTAAAGTGAGCAAAAGTTTTTAAAGAGAGTACAAAAATACATTTAACACATACAAAAAAATTGTAATAATTTATTAAAAAAGAAATAAAATGTATAATTTTATTTTACATGGCAACAAGTGAAAAGAAGAAAATAATATTCCGTCCGTTATAAATACAATTAAAGTTATACCATTTTCAGAATATGGAGAAAAAAATGTAGGGGGAACTGGGGTACATTGATACATGGGGCACATTGATACACCCCCTCTACCGCTCACAGGGTCATTACAGGAAGTTTCACAACAGCTCCAAAAGGTGATGCTAGTGTATTCAACTACATACAGAAAATCTTGGAATGATTCAGTAGTTTGATGAAATGGGACGGGTGATTTATTGTTTTTGTTGTTCAAAAGTAAATTTGAGTTGTACAATTGAAATGCTATTATACAACTGTTCCAGTATTTTCAACCAAAATGAATACTCTCCCTGGTAAGTACTGCTACTCTTTATCAGTTCCTCATTATTTATTGTTAGATATATTGTGAAGTGTTGGATTTGAGACTCATTTTATTCAAAATCGCTGTATGGGGCACATTGATACAGTTTATGACGGGGCACATTGATACAGCCTAAATCCTTTAATAGTTCATATTTTCATTATCTTTTATTATTTTTTTTTACCATACACTCCTTAATCCAACCTTTTTTTCACGAAAAATTTCTAATATTAGTTTTTATTGAAGTGAAATAGCTCTAATTTCTTTATATTAGAGCATTTTATAGTATTTTTGAAAACAGAAGACGTAGGAACTTACCCAGCATCTAGTGCTAGTAGAACTAATAAAAAAAAAGGACGGCATTCTGGCAAATCTCGAATTTATATCTATTCTCCAGAGAAAAAAGTATTTTCGACATGAGAAATGTTAAGTAAGAGAAACAAACTGCAGAACAGAAAATGATACTTATATTATAAACAGAATTTTTAATATAATTATCCTTTATTTTCTGTTTATGAACCTATTTATAAACAGAAAAACTGGTAATTTTTTCATCTTTCATAAGAAAGAAGATAATGCTGGGGTTGAAGTGCTAGATATGACAAAGTTACCACAGCCAACAATCAGACAAGAAACAGACAGAACATCAAGTCATAATATATTTAATTTTGATTGCTTTAATATTGCTTAAAAATAAATTGTGGGTGATTTGAATTTTTATAAATAAATATAAAATGATTTTCTAACTCATTTTTTATGAAAAATATGCATTGGTATTATTTTGTCGTCATTTTTCTTAAACGTATCAATCTGCCTCGGGGATGGGGCACATTGATACAAATGACTTTTTTTGATTTTTTAAAAATTACATGCAAAAATACTACATAAAACAATGATTGTACATTTTTATAACATACTACACAAGTTTTGCTGTCACCTCATGGAAAAAAAACTTGAATTTTCTACTTTCTTGACACCAAAAAAAATCTTAGAAAAAAACTGTATCAATGTACCCCAGTTCCCCCTACATGTATTTCTAAAAGAGAATATTATGAATTTATTAAAAACAACACAAGCTGTTACAATTGTAAGATAGAGTGAAAAAAGTTTAATTTTTAACTTAATTTAGAAGACAGTCTCCACGCTGTCTTTTTCAAATTATACATCCCTGTTCATAAATTACAATTCGGATTACAAAACATCTCTAACATAAAGGAAATAGATTATAATTTGAGACGACCCTGTTTCTTGTAAATTAAGCGTATAATGATTTGTGGTCTTGCTTTAAGTCTACAAATCTGGTAGAAAGAAAAGACATGTCAAGCATATGAGTTTGTTCTTAATACAATTTTATTTCGCGATCATGAAAGCATTTTTTTTTTCAATTTATACGTAAACGCATAACATAAAGCTATGTACACAAAACTGTGCATTTTAAATATTACACAAAAATACGTGATTTGCATGTTGCGCATACATATGTGTAAAAACAGAATATTACATACAAATCTGTGTATTCTGTATAAACACAAAAATATGTGTAATTTGCATATTACACAGCATTATGTGTATTTTCTTATTACCCAAAAACATATGTAAAAACAGAATATTACACAGATATATGTGTAAAAATAGTACTCAGAAATATGTGTATTTTAGTGCAATTCACACATTAAAGTGTGTATTTTAAGTGTTATCAGATAACTTTTACACATTTGGACTTATCATCAAATTACACATTAAAATGTGTATTCTGAAATTTACACATTTGACGCAATTTACACACAAATTTACACACACAGACATGTCGTTTTTGTATCATCGATTTACACATTTTTGTGTGTAAATTTACACATTTTTTTTTTAGAGTGTAGTAATTAATTAAAAGAAGATAATTTAAAATAATGACTGACAAAATACGATTTAAAATTAAATTTTGTTGAAAATTTTTGCCGAAAGGTGTGATCTTTAGCTAAAGGTGGACTAAGATCAAAACTTTCACACAGGAATCGCCGCGGGGAGGCATATCACATGATTTCTATCATGCACACATTCACATACATTTTTTCGAGTGTTATTTTTAGTCAACTATAGTATGCAGTTAAATTTTTAGAATGATTAAAAATAGTTTAAAAACATGAATGAGAAAATATGCTTTTAAATTGAATTTTGTTGTAATGATATTAAATCGCGCGTCGGTCTTACTATTCGGAGTCTATGATTTTCCTTGAATCTTGAGTAACCTTGTGTAAATATGGGTATGGATACCTTAGAAAGACCTCCACGGCCTTTATCCCTATCAGCTCTCATAAATAACACATGCCTGCAATGGGGATTTGGGAATAACAATTTTAAATATTTATTTAATGAAGGAACTTTGAAATTATTTCGAGCGTTATTTTTAGTCAACTATAGTATGCAGTCGAATTTTTTGAATAATCAAAAATAGTTTTAAAACTACAATCAGAAAATATGTTTTAAAACTGAATTTTGTTGTAATGATATTAAATCACGCGCGTCGGTCATACTGTTCGGAGTCTATGATTTTCTATGAACCTTGGGTAACCTTGCGTGAATATGGGTTAAGATATCTTTAAAAAGATCCTCAAGGAGGGCATTCCTCCTATCCCTATTTTCTGACAATTTAAAAATTTCGTTTTGTGAAGTTTAATAACCAATCGAAACTTAGACGAGAATAAAAAAATTATAAATTTAGAAATTTATTGAAAAATTAATTAATTATTATTAATAGTGATTAAAAATATGAATCAAGGAATTTAAAATTTTTCGAGAGTTTGAATTAATCAGATATTAATCGGTTAGTAACTTTCATCTATCATTAATTTTATAAACGAAGTTAATTTTTTTTTTTTTTTTATGTCATGGTTTCCGATTCTACTTATAAGATAAAAATGTTTACTAACAAAAGAAATAAATTGTGTGAATAGGAAAATTGATGTATACTTTTAAGAAAAAATAAAATAAAATAAATAATTAAAATAAATGAATAAATAAATTTTCATTTAAATTTTTCATGAGCGACTATATAAAGCCAATAGAAAATGAATATATATGTAAAACTTAATAAATGCTTAACAGATATTTGAGAATGCGACATTCATTAAGAAAAAATATTCAGAAACTTATTCATACCTGAGAATCATAGCCTTTCTTCATGTTGCTTTAGTGTGTACACTCATTCCTATTTCATGAGGAAAATCTTTTTCGCAAATAGCATATGATAAGCTATGAATCATTTCCTGGATTTTAAAAGTAATTATTGTGTAAGATATTTTTAATTCAAGTATATTTTAACATGAACTGTTTCAATTTTAACTGTTTTAATCTTTTTTAGTGAGGCAATCATTTTAAACACAAGAAAAATGGTGTTAAATAATTTTCATATTAAATAATAATGATAATAGTAATAATTAATATTCAATAATCAGTATTCAATAATTTCTCTTACTTGTGTTACTCTTCAATCGAAAAATCAACTGCATTCCTTGGAGAATGAGGTTATCATATTTTTACTCAACTGTTGTGGTTTTCCCAACAATGATTTACTCTTGTTAGTTGGGATAGGTATGATAAGAAAGATTCCGACTTACTTTCTTAGTTTAAAATAGCGTATCTTGATATTTTCATATTATTTTATAAATTATTTCACTATATAAACATCATGTTATGCAAAAAATATAAATAAATATTTTTAGTTTTAAAAACATTTATTTTCAAATGAAAAGTTTGATAAATTAATAACATTCGAATTTTATTGATTTAAAAATAACAATTGAGAAACCAGGCCCTCCAAAATATTTTTCTTGATATAAATGAATTTAAAAGTTTTAAAATCCCTTAAAAATATTTGAAAAAAAAATATTTGAGTAATTTTCAACAGAACTTAACGAATTTAAAGAGGTCTCTTTAAAATATATATATGACGACCTCAGAAGCCAAGGGGTACAAGTGACAAACTGTCGATTTGGAGTAAATTGAGTTTAAAGATAATTGATGTTAAATTGGAACATCAATAACAATTGACTAAATTGAAATAGGAAACATCTGCTTGTTGCATTCTAATCTTTGAACTCTCATTTCAATTACTGTTTAAAAAAAAAATAGAGTACAATTTTCTTTGAATGTATAATTAATCAATATTGTTTGTTTTTTGAAAAAAGTGGTTTATCTCTATAACTCAGCAAATAATGATAAAATGACCTATATTTCTTTACCTGAAATGAAAAAGCATATTTCCAGATACCCTGTGCACTTAACTCAATTTTTTCAATTTTGTCACTTATACCCCTTGGCTTCTGGGGTCCTCATATATACAGGATGTATCTAAACTACTGGGCAAAACTTTAATGGGTGATAGTACACATTAAGACAAATAATATTAAATGGGAAACTAAGGGTCCCAAATGTCTTCCGAAGGAGATAGGCGCCATCAAAGTTTAGGATCCAAAATTTGAAATGATTATAGAAAACGGGAAAATTGGTCGATACGTTTGCGGTTTTCACGAAAACTATTCTTTATGTCAGTATTGTCTTGATAATCTCTATAAATAAAAGGAATTCCGAGGATAATTAATTAATTAATTAATTGAGGCACAGGGGAAAGCAAATCTTGGCAATGCGCCAACTCGGTCCAGAGGAAGCAAATCTTGGCAATGCGCCAACTCGGTCCAGAGGTATAAAAGCAAGATAGAAAAAAACGCGCAGGTCTGTGCATTCAAGTACAACCACCCATATGTATATGCTGAAAGTTTGTTCTGACGCTCACCCGACGCACGTGGAGTGCCGATGGTCCGGGAAGCGTACCATACACATAAATTATTAAATAAACCTTCAAATTAAGCCCGGCGAAGCGGGCTGGGTATGCTAGTAAATTATAAAGATAAATATCAAAAAATGCTGATAGAGGGTGCTTTAGACTTTGGAGTAGCGAACAACTATTTTTTATCGTTATTTTTTGCATCTCATTAATTTTTTTAGAAGTTTAGACATAAATTTAAATTTTGAGCACAAAATCTGTGGTTAAGTAACGCAAACTGAACTGTGTTCAATGCGAGTGGGTAGGTTCAAATTTCAAATGAATATAAAAAAACAGAAAAATTGGTCAATTCATTTGCAATTTTCACTAAAATTTTTCTTTATGTCAGTATTGTTTTGAAAATAAATTATACGGATAAATTTCAAAAAATGTCGATAGAGGGCGCTTTAGACTCTGGAGTAACGTACAATTATTTTTAACCGTTATTTATTTCATCTCATTAAATTCTTTTAGAAGCTTAGACATAAACTTCAATTTTGAGCTGAAAATCTGGATCGTTGAGAGTGGTTAAGTAGCACAAACTGAACTGTGTTCAATAGGGGTGGGGAGGTTCAAATTTCAAATGATTATAAAAAACTGAAAAATTGGTCGATTCGTTTGCGGTTTCCTCTAAAACCATTCTTTATGTCAGTATTTCCTTGAAAATAAATTTTAAAGATAAATTTCATAAAATTCCGTTAGATGGCGCCTTAAACTTTAGAGTAACCAACAACTATTTTTAACCTTTATTTATTTATTTATTTATTTTTTAATCTAAATAAATGTTTTAAAAGCTTACACTTAAAATTTGAGCTCAAAATCTGAATTGTTGTGAGTAATTAAGTAGCGAAAAATTGAGCTGTGTTAGTAGGGTGGGCAGGTTAACATTTCAACTCCTGAACACAGTTCACTTTGCGCTTTTTAACCCATCCCAACTATTCAGAATTTGAGCTCAAAATTTAAAACTAAGCTTTTGCAAGCATTTAATTAGATACAAAAAATAACAGTTAAAAATTGTTGTTGGTTACTCTGAAGTTTAAGGCACCCTCTAACGGAATTTTTTTAAATTTATCTTTAAAATTTATTTTCAAGGAAATAATGACATAAAGAATGGTTTTAGAAAAAACCGCAAACAAATCGACAAATTTTTCCGTTTTGTATAATAATTTGAAATTTGAATCTTCCCACCCCCATTGAACACAGTTCAATTAGCGCTACTAAACTACTCTCAACGATTCAGATTTTCAGCACAAAATTTAAGTTTATGTCTAAGCTTCAAAAAAATTTAATGATGCAAAAAATAACGGTAAAAAAAGTTGTACGTTACTCCAAAGTCAAAAGCGCCCTCTATCGACATTTTTTTAAATTTAAATTTATAATTTATTTTCAAGACAATACTGAGATAAAGAATAGTTTTAGTGAAAACCGCAAATCAATTGACCAATTATTCTGTTTTTTTTTTAATCATTTGAAATTTGAACCTACCCACTACCATTGAACACAGTTCAGTTTGCGCTACTTAACCACAGATTTTGAGCTCAAAATTTAAGTTTATGTCTAAACTTCTAAAAAAATTTAATGAGCTGTAAAAAATAACCGGAAAAAATAGTTGTTCGTTACTCCAAAGTCTAAAGCGCCCTCTATCGGCATTTTTTGAAATTTATCTTTATAATTTATTTTCAAGACAATACTGACATAAAGAATAGTTTTCGTGAAAATCGCAAACGAATAGACCAATTTTTCCGTTTTTTAGAATCATTTCAAATTTTGGATCCTAAACTTTGATAGCGTCTATCTCCTTCGGAAGACGTTAGGGAACCTTAGTTTCCCATTTAATATTATTTGTCTTGATGTGTACTATCACCCCTTAAAGTTTTGCCCAGTAGTTTAGATACACCCTGTATATACATACAGGGTGGCCATAAAAAAACTTTCCCGATATATGGAGCTCTAGCGGCCAGTCCGCTCAACCGATCAAGGTGAAATTTCAGATATAGCTATTTAGAGGTATGAGCTTGAGATTCTGTGAACGGCAACAAAATCGCTCTCACGATTACGGTTATAGTTACAGAAACTCGAAATTTTCCAATAGCAACACCCATTTTTTTCCATCGCAAAATGTTCAACGCATGCGAAAACCCTAAAGAGCGTTGGAATGGTAAGGTTATTGCAATAAACAGACGCGTTATGCTCGCACAAAATCAGCTCTACAAACGGCCCCCCAAAAAAACACGACCAAGGCGCACGAAGAAAATACCAATCACAAAACGTCGTTTGCCAGATAGTCAGCGTAGAAAACGGATAAAAAAGTGGGGTGGGAATTTTAATTCTTCAGTCGGAGTTCGCAGATGCCAACAAAATGACTTCGTTCGTGGTGAATTGGTAAAACTATTATCAAAATTAGATTAATGCTGCGAAAACCTGGCGCGTTTACCGTCAAAACCATCGCCAAATACGTGGCCTATGCATTTCACAAGCTCTTCGTGATTTAGTAATGAAATTCGAAGAAATTGGCTGCACCTGTGATAGTCCGCGATCCGAACAACCAACTGTTCCTGGGGATACTGTTATGGAAGTGCATCACATATTGACCAAAGGACGCATGCAAACTACAAAAGGTGCATCTCGTGTATTTGATATACCGAAATCAATGGTATTAAAGTTACTGCGCTCTGTAATCCGCATGTTTCTTTACCGATACCAGCATGCCCAGATGTTGGAAGTGAGAGACCATCAACAACATATAGACTTTGTTAATGAATTTCTTATCCAATATGATAGAGATAACGATCAGCCTCTTCGCATATTATGAACGGACGAGGCACATATTATATTAATTGGTAACGTCAATGGCCTCCTCGTTCCCCCGACCTCATTCCTATGGATTTCAGGTTCTGGAGATATCTAAAATCTAGAATGTACATGTGCAATCCTCAAAATTTGCCAGATTTGAAAAATTCTATCAAACGTGAGACTGCAAACATCCCTTATGCGATGTAACGTTCGGCTGTACTATCCACAGTTGCCACCATGCAATGTGTAATTGACTGTGATGGCACCCATGTGGAAAATTTGTAATCAAAATAAAAGTTTTATTTTCTTTGATCAGTATTGTAATTAGAGATTAGTGTACTGACTCTGAGTCATATGCAAATTTCCTCCTTGCACCGCAATTGAGTTTTTTTATGGGGGGATGGGGAGATTCGCAGAACAGTTTTTTGTGCGTGCATAACATGTCCGTTTCTTGCTATACACGTACGGTTCCAATGCTCTTTGGGGTTTCCGCATGCGCTGAGCATTTTTCGATGAAAAAAAAATAGGTGAAGTCATTGGAAATTTTCGAGTTTCTGTAACTATATCCATAACCGTGAGCGCCATTTTGTTGCCGTTCGCAGGATCTCGAGCTCATACCTCTGAATAGCTATATCTGAAATTTCACTTCGATCGGTTGAACGGACTGGCCGCTAGAGCTCCATATATCGGCAAAGTTTTTTTATGACCACCCTGTTTATATATATATATATATATATATATTATTCTCTTTTATGCACTTCAGGTAAGTGCAATAGAAAATTAATATTTACAAAATAATAAAGAAATTACTAATTCATATTAATAATGATTTTTAAGCAAAATGTGCATTATTATTCGTTGCTAGAGAATTCGCGATATTTTATTTGCAATTAATTTTAAAAATAAAACATTAAGAAGTAAATTGACTTACTTAAATTTGATATACTATCAACAGTCGGCCACATTAAGGCTGGAATTACGGTGCCTCGCTCTGTCTTATCTTACGCTCGATCGTAGGATGGGCGTTCCTGCGATCGATCGTAACTTCGTATTACGGTGCCTCAGCGTAAGTCCTCTTGCTCTCAGCCAATCAGAGGCCGTAGTCACTTTTGTTGTGGTTGCGCGCGCATCCATTTGTGTTGAAACTTACGACAGCTTTCGAGCTGCCTTAAGTTTACGCCGCTACCGTAATACCGTTTGCGCTTTGTTTACATCGTAAGTCTCTACGTCGATCTTAAGTGAGGCACCGTAATATCGCCCTAAAACCATACTTCACATCCAGTCCGCAACAATATACGGAATGAATCAGACTGTTGAATCTCGCATGTCTTTTATCTTTGGGGATATTCCAAAAAAGTCTGACTCACGAGATAGGTGCTATGTCACGTTCAAATATGAATTTAAGACCAGTGTTAATGAATTTCCTTTATTCATATCGAATATAATTAATATAACGTACAATTAAAAAGGGACTTAATTTATTTTATACGTCATAATTTAGAATTTAATTAAATTCTGAATATAATTGTTTTTTAGTCTTAATTAATAGAATATAATAGAAATTCTTTTCAATATTTTCAAGTAATACACATGTTATTGAATACTCAATAGAATATTTTTCTTAATGAATGTGTAATTGACATTTTTAAATGATTTTTCTAATTAGTTAATGCGTAATTAAACTTTACTTAATTAAAATAAATATAAAATAAAAAAAGAAATTCTTTTAAAAATTTTCAAGAAACACCAAGTTATTATTAGGCAATATTTCGAATAGCTACAAACTTTAAACATGATGAGTCATCACAGAGAATATTTTTCTAAAGTTTTTAAAGATTCTAAATATTTTCATATTAACAAAGAAAATTGACTATTAAATACCAACTATCAAACATATTCTTTTCTTCGCGTATGTTATAAAAACAAGTTTAGGTATCCAAATTTGTTGATATATTTCGTTGTGTGTTGGATCCTTCTTTACTAATTGTCATTAAAATTTTTCATTCACCAATGATTTAAACTTCACATTTTTAAAGTTATTTATATAATGTACTAACATTTAATTATAATAAGTGTAATTTTATTAAAATTACTGAAGAAAATTAAATTAATACTAAATAAAAATTTAAAACACCATTTAAAAATATTAAACAACAACAACAAACTTGTAATCAAGAGATGAATAAATTTAAATATTTATATACATATATATCACACAATTAAAAAAATGAATACTTATTATTTCACAAAAATTCTTCCCTTGAACAAAACCATGTATGTTAGTAAAAATATTATTCTAAAGTTTTCAAAAAGATTATAAATATTTCCAAATTAACAAAGAAAATTGACTATTAAATATCAAATAATGGACATAACACTTTTTTCACTCACATCTTACAATGTACTTAGTAACCAAATTTAATTATTTTTGAACATTCCTTCTTAATCTTTTTTTTTATAATGAAAGACTATCCACAATTGAATATTTAGCTTTCTCTTCATTACTTTATCAAGAAATATATAATGCATACCACTCAACTTCATTAAATTAATGAATCACAATACAATTCAAACTCCTCATTTTCAATGATTAATATTCTAGAATTTATCAAATAGTTGTTTATTCTGAACAATCATTACTTAGTGTAATGAGGTAATGATTGTGTTGAATGCTTTTTAAGTCAAATGACGTGAGAGAAGGATATATGTGAGCGAAAGTTATTAAATATAAAGTCTTTAAAACTTTAATAAAAATAAGAAAAAGAATTTCAGGAGGCGACAATATGTTGCATTTGTTGCAAGGCGCTGGAAGAAAAAAAGATTCCTTGATCACTGTCACATAACTTCGAAATTTAGAGATGCTGCACATATAGCAAATAATCTGAATTTTAAACAGTGTAAAACAATTTCCGTGGTCTTCCATAATTTGCGTAATTATGATGCACATCACATCATGAGCAAATTAGGAAATTTCAAAGACCATGAAATTAATGTGATTTCATTCACCCTGGAAAAGTTTATAACCTTCAAGATAAGAAAGCGGTCAAGTCCTATACAGCTGATCTTTTCAGATTCATTTTAATTTCTGTCTATGTCATTAGAATTATTCGCAGGTTTCGAACCCACAATCATCCAATCAAACTTCTCATTTTTAACTAGTCACGCTAACCACTGGGCCAATGGGGCCCATAATTTAGAAACTAAAAAATAAGAATATCATTGAAAGTGGTTACTTCACATTCTGAGAAGCATATAATATGTTCAATTAAATCGTCTGTACTTGAAATTTAAATCTGCTAGCAAAAATAACTTTTATTGTGACTGAACATTTAAAAATCACGAAAAAAAGAAACAGATTCATATATGTTAAGGATTACTTTGAGATTTTATAAGTTTATCATTACAGCAAAATTCAATTTAAAAGCATATTTTCTCATTCATGTTTTTAAACTATTTTTAATTATTCTACAAAATTTAAGTGCATACTATAGTTGACTAAAAATAACACTAGAAAAAATGTATGTGATTGTGTGCATGATGGGAATCATGTGATCTGCCTCCCCGCGGCGATTCCTGGGTGAAAGTTTTGATCTTAGGTCACCTTCAGCTAAAGATCACACCTTTCGGCAAAAAATTTCAACAAAATTTAATTTTAAAACATATTTTGCCAGTCATTTTAAATTATCTTCTTTTAATTAATTACTACTTTTAACTACCTTTTTGAATGTATAATTCTTTCTAGAATTCGACTGCATGGAAGACTTGTGCAGAAATCACGTTCGAAAAATTCAGAGTCGCTTCTTTCCTCACCCTTTTTTAATGTAAGGTTCAAAGAAAAGGAAGAAAAGCCTCCGAACGATTGGGTCGACGAGCGCGCATAAATCTCATTGCAAAAAATATTTTTTAAAGTCCTCCTATGAAAAATTATCTCCGCTTAAACTCTAGTACATGAAAAAGAAATTCAATCTTCCCAAAATTACTCCCTACAAAAAGACTCATTAAATCATTACGAACATTTCCTCATTAAATTTTTCTTCATTAAAAAATTAACCCGCGAAAAAAATAAATACCCCTCAGAAATGAGTACTCTTAAATAATAATAATAATTTCCCAAAAATACCCGCTTAAAATTAAACCCCTCTTACAAGAGCACGGTGAAAAAAATTCAATCTTCCCATAATTTCCGCTTAAAATAAAAAAATAAACTCTTAAATTAGAACGCACCGAAAATTTTAAAGTCCCCACATTAAAATTAAAAAAACCCTCGTACTGCAACACACCGAAAAATTTGAAGTCCCCACATTAAAATAAAAAAAAATCCTCGTACTGTAACACACCGAAAATTTTAAAGTCCCCACATTAAAATTAAAAAACTCTTTGTACTATAGCACAGCAAAAAAATTCTGTCTCCCTGAAATTTCCGCTTAAAATTCGAAAAAAATCTTGATAACACCTTCATCTTACAAGACGATCTTGGGAGGTGGTGCATGAGAGGAAGTGCACGAGAGGAGGAGCTGAGGACGAGGAGCTGCTCCTTGCTCCGGCTCCTCCTTCTGAGGCCGGACTCTCATTTTTCCTCTACTTCTATTTCAGAGAAATCTCAACGAATCTTTTAATTTCTGTAAAAGGTATTTCCAAGACATATTATCAGAAAAATTTTAAAGAATAATAATTTGTTAATTTAATAATGTACAATGGGACGAACTTTCACGTATAATAAAAAGTAAAAAAACAGAGCTTGATTTGTTTTCCTCTAAACGCCAAAAAAATGGTACAGACAGTTTTCTGCAGCTAAAAACACCGTCGCGGAAAATAACTGTGGATTATTTTTCGAAACAGACTGACAAAGGGGAAGTTCCTACTACATGGAAAAAATTCCCTGACTTTTACATGTTTCTCCTTATTTTATCTCAAAATGCAGCTTATATATTGTTCGAAAACTCTGCACAATGAACAACTAATCCAGATGAATGTTAAAAAATGTATGCGTTGTAGGAATTTCCAATTTTCAACATTGTTAATATATGCATGCCTATATATTTATTTATTGTCATATAATTCTCATAAATTTTATGTAGAAATAGATGATTAATGTCGATGAATAATTAATTCAATTTTTTTCTCATTTACTAAGATAATGGATATTTCCGATGGAAAGTAGTGCATCAAAAATTCCTTGACTTTTTGCCCAAACTTCCGAATTTCCCTGCTATTCGCGTTTTTCCCCGATCTTTTGTCAAAACTCGAATTTTTGCGATCTTTTCACAAAATTTGCATTATTTCTGCAACTTTTTGATGAAATTCGCCTTTTTAGCATTCCTTTGGCGAAATTCGTATTTTTTCGCGATCCTTTGACGAATTTCGTGTTTTATCCCGCAATCATTTGACCAAATTAGTGTTTTTTTCCATAATGCTTGGGCGAAATTCACGCTTTTACCGTGATCCTTTGTCAGATATTTGTGCATTTTTGTGATCCTTTCACAAAATTTGTGTTTTTTCCGCTGTGCTTTGACGACATTTGCCTTATTTCTGCGATTCTTTCGTGAAATTCGCCTTTCCTTCAGCAATCCTTTCAACAATTTCCACTTCTTTTTTTGCAGTCCTTTGAAAAGATTTGCATTTTTTTCGCGATTCCTTGCGAATTTCTTGTTTTTTGATTGAAATCGCGTTTTTTCCCTGATCCTTTAACGAAATAAGAGTTTTTTCTGCCACCTTTAGTAAGATTCACATTTTCGCGCGATTTTTTGACGAGATTCGCGTTTTTTTTTAGTTTTCTTTTGACGAATTTATCGATTTTTTTTACGCGAACGATTAAAATAATTTTTTTTTGGCGACCATTTGTTGAAATTCGTGATATTTTACCGTGAAGCTTTATTATAACCAAATTTTCGAACTGGTGACCTATTTTTTTTCTTTCGTTACCGAATGATTTAAAATTTTCGGAAAATTAAGAACAAATAACTTATAAATTCTTGAATTTTATCGTATCCGATTAATGAAGCTTGCTATTTTAACCTTAAAGGACTATTATACATTCTTGGGAAATTTCCAACACTTTTCAATCTTTGAAAAGAAATACATTTCAGCACTTTTCCTATTTTTTCCAAAACGTACGAACCATAATATCGGTTTCTGTGCATTCGCGAGTACTGGGAAAGATGAGTTTTTAATGAGAGTTCTTTCTGATATTTAATTAATAACTCAACTATTTATCAGAAATTTAAAATTCTGAGTCGCAGGTACATCAGGAGAGGCCTTGGACTAACCACATTATAATTTTCAGACTTGTAGATGCGATAAATTTTTCTAGCCATTCCACACACAGAGAGCGAAACTTTATTTTATTAGTAAAGATATGTTTTTACATTTATGAGTTTTAAAATGACACAAATCCAAACGAAAATTGAAAGACTGGATATGCAGACTTTTCTATTTCCCCTTAAAGTAACTATTCTATGGCTGCTTAATTCCAATTTTTCCGCTCAACACATAAAAAAAATTATTAAATGGGAATTGTTTTATAAACATATGTGTTCTTTATATTTATGCTTCTAATGAGTACTCCCAAAGACACTCTGTGTTGTTCTCTGGTCTTTATTATTTACTACTGTGTGACTCATACCTTGAAATAGAGGACTATATAACCAGGTATTTATTCATATAATCATGAAGTTAGAGAATGACAATGAAAGAGAAATAGACAAGAGATCCATCCCACACATGCATGCATAAAAAACTATAAAATGAAAAAGAGCTCAAAAGTTCAGTAATTTTTGAAGAGGGGGGGAAAGAGCAGAGGAAATATTTTTTTTTATTGAATACAGATTGTGGTATTAAAAAGTTTGCTAAGATATATGTCGGAAATTACTGATATGAACATAAAGATGTTACTGCTGAGTATTTGGAAATTATCCAGTATTTATTTTAGTTTACACTCAAAATATAGCATATAAATGGTTAAATAAAAAAGAAGAGAAAATCGAAATATAAAATTGGCCTTTATATACAGAATAATACAAAAAACTGGAGGTGCAAAAGGTAAGTCTTGCCCCTGCTCCTGGAAAACTGCGCCTCCCCCCCTCACCCACGCTAGATTATGCCCATGACATATGTGAATGCATTTTGCTTACACCAGTGTCTGATAATGACAGTTGTGTATGATTTAAAATGTCGGTATGTGGAAAAGCACTCTTAAAGAGAAGGGTTTGTTTTTATAATTAAAGTAATTTATGTCATAAAAGCATTAGTGTAAATTGGTTTAGATAACAATGACTTTGAGAACAATGAATCAAAGAACAACAATGGGTGAAAAAGACCAGAAAAAGGATATAGACTTTATCGATTAGTTATCTAAGACAGTAGAAATGTCTTTTTTTTTCACATTTTCAAGTTTCTCAACACTATATATAGCAATCCTCAGGTTAAAAGATTAATTTTTTATCATCATAAAATTTTCTTATGAAAATGGTATACATTGGTACAACATGAATGTCATATTTATATTCAGGAATGACACATGTACAGGGTGTCCAGTAAATGATTGACCCATTTTGAATGTGAATATTAAAAAATGGCTTGAGATAAAAATGCACGCTTTGCTATATTGTTATTAGGAAATAAATAAATTTTTAAAAATACACTTTCATCAAATAGTTCGAATTTCGGCCTACAGATGGCGCTGGTGGCAACAGGCTGCGAAAGTCAGACATTACTCTAGTTTTCATACGCATGAGCTTTTCGGCTCATTTTGCAGAGTTGAATCTCGGTCGACAAGTTGAATCGACTCTCGTGCAGAAATATATTTTGTTGGATGGAAAGAGATTTAAAGTAATATTTATGATTGAATAATGTCTATTGTACTCAATAAAAACCAGCAAAATATACTTTTTAATAAGTGTTGACTTTTAACACATTTACCATAAATAAATTATATTGAAAAAATGTTTTTGTAACCGGTTAACTCATTCTCTTTTCACGTACAATAAATTGAAAATATGGAATAAACACTGCTTTTTTAAGTTAAAAAAATTGTAATATTTAATCTAAACCTTTCTTTCATTAAATAGTAAAAACTACATTTTAAAAATTTTGTAAAAAATTTTTAAGCGAGGGATTAAGCAAATTTTTCAAGTTGACATACAGGCAAATCAGTTAAGTGGTTAAAACAGTGGTACGCAAATATTGTTGGGGCAAGTTGCCTGTCTTAAAAAGGGGGGGGGGGGCAGTGACTTTTAAATTGGCACATAAAAGTATATTAAACCTTAGAAGAAAGGTTCCTCTATATTTCGTTTATAACAAATCTGTATTGAATATAAAATTATATTGATCCTGAGGGAGAAAGTAGCATACGAAACTACCTGCTAAAACGAAAAAAATGTTCATTGTTCTGAAAACCGAATCACCAATACGTTATATTCATATTTTGATATTTAACATATCCGAAAAATTTATTACGAAAGCCACGAGAAATTTTAAGATGCATTTTACGCACAACTCTTCCCTCTTCTCTCCCTAATTGCAAATGCATCTATGCTGAAATGGAAGGATGCTTAAAAAGAAAAAAGCGACTTACCTGCTTTTATATCCTGCGAGTCATCCATTTTCAAAATTTCATTACAGAAAGTATCATAGATTCTGAATCATCTAAGTTCTACTTATTTTAGTTCAATTTTATAAATATAAATATTACCAAATTACTGGAACATTGGTGTTTTTCATATATAATTAGAAAAAAGTTTTTGAATCATTTTTTAAAAATATTTTTTCTTATTTCAAATCGGATACAAGAGGAATTTTCAGAATTTTTCCCCATTCTTTTCGCCATGAAGAATAGTTTAGGAACAGGGTGGGGGTGAGGTGAGGAGAGGACAAAAAACATATTTCAGGATCTCTGATGCTCTTTGTAATGAAATTTTGAAAAGGCCTAACTCGCAGGATATAAAATAGGTATAATGCATTTTTTTCTTTTTAAATATCCTTCCATTTCAGCATAGATGTATTTTCAGTTGGAGGGGGGGGGGGGAGAGAGAAGGAAGAGGTGTGTGTAAATGTCATCTTAAAATCTCTCGTGGCATTCGTAATAAAATCTTCAGGTGTGTTAAATGTCAAAATATGTATATAATGTAGGGATGAATTCGGTTTTTGGAAAAATTAACAATATTTCGTTTTAGGCAGATTTCTGTCTTAGCAGGTGGCTTCATATGTTACTTTCTCCATCGAAATAAATATTTTTTTAATGTTTAAAACAGAATTTGTTATAAACGATTCTTTCATTCTAAGGTTTATTATATTTTTTGTGCCGAATTATAAGTCACTGCCCTGCTTTATTTTTAGACAGGGAACTTGCCCCCCCCCCCCCCCTTAACACTATTTGCATACTACTGTTTCAACCACTTAACTGATTTCACTGCACAAAGTACAGGCAAGAAGGTTTGCTTGATCCATCACTCACAGTTTTTTAACACCACTATTTTTTTTAAATACAATTTTATACTATTTAATCGAAGGAATGTTTAAATTAAATATCACTGTTTTTAAAATTAAAAAAGTGTTGTTTATCCCGTATTTTCAATTTATTCTAAAAAGAGAATCAGTTAACTTGTTACAAAAGCATTTTTTCAATACAGTTTATTTATGGTAAATGTATGAAAAGTCAATGCTTATTAAAAAGTATGTTTTGGTGGAGAAAATTATGGGGGGGGGGGGCAAATAGTTTTGAACTCAGTATGCTCAAAATTACTGCAAAATTGAGAAAACCAATTAATGATAAATATCTCATTAATTAATAACAATGTTGGTTAATTAATTATTTTATTAATTATTTAATTTTATTGAAAATTAAAAATCCATATGCACAGTATTTCATAGTAAACATTAAGGAATAAATGCAATTTTAGAATTTTGTAAAATATGACAGCAGAGTCCAAAAGAAATATTTCATTCATAGTACTTAAGAGGCTACTTCAGTCAAATGAAATAGCCTTCAGTCCCCGTTTGTTAATGCTAATCCTATGAATGAAATGTATAACGATACCTCAGTAATATTTTTAAATGATTTTTTTTCCAATTGGATAGCTGAGATTGATATGAAAGCAGGCGTTCTTTATTTTTTCGATTTTGGTTACAGACGTTTTTTATGATAGTTCTTCCGGTTTTCAAACCAGTTCCGAAAATGAAAGTGCCCTCATAATAAAATATCTATAAAGAAAATCAAAAAAGGAAAAAACAGGCTGTATACAGGTCAATCTCAACTATATAATGCAATGCAATATATATATATATATATATATATATATATATATATATATTTAAAATTATTCAAATGCACGAATCGAGATATCTTTATGAATTTCTTCCATAGGATTATTATTAGCAGATGGGTTTTTTCATTTGAATGAAGTAGCCTCTTAAAAAAGGAAGAAACAAGCATTTACAAATTTTGACATCATAACACAAGGTAAGTGTGCTTCATTGACATTGCGTTCAAATGAATTTGGCATCTACTTGTAATTTCTCAATAGACATATATTAATGCAAATCCAGAAAGCCGAGAATTATACATAGCATTCCTAAGATAAGTATTTGATTGTCTCGGTGTAGAGTATTTTGAAGCTGGAAGTGTTGATAGAACTTTCAGCAATTTTTTGATGTAGGGTTAACCAGTCATATAATAACATGATAAGTAGTGTGGTAGTGTTTGGTCTGGTGTTAATTATGTTTTTTCTGTCGCCCTTTGACGAAATTCACGTTTTTCCTGCGATCCTTCAGGGAAATTCGCATTTTTCTGTAAACCTTTGAAAAAAATTAGTGTTTTTTCCATGATCTTTTGACAAAATCTGTTTTTTTTCAACGATCTTGTCACGACATTTCTGTTTTTTTCTGCAATCATTTCCCGAATTTTACATTTTTTCAATCATTTGACGAAATTTGCCTGTTTTTTTTGTAATTTTTTTATAAACTTTGCATTTTCTCTGCGACCTCATGACAAATCTGTGTTTTTTGGTGATCTTGTAATGACATTTGTTTTTTCGGGAATTCCTTGACCAAAATTGAATTTTTTTCATTTATGAAATTTGAGTGTTTTTTCTCCTTTAATAAGTTTCTTGTTTTAGCAATCTTGAGACGACATTTCCATTTTTTTTCCCCAAGATCCTATGCAGGAATTTATGTTTTCAATCATTTCACCAAAATTGCTGGGTTTTTTCCTTAGATCCTTTGACAAACTTTACGTTTCTTTTGCGATCTTGTGACATTTTCCTTCTTTTGCGCGATCATTTCCTGTATTTTGCATTTTTAAAATCATTTGATGAAATTTGCGTTTTTTGTGAACCTTTGACAAACTGTTTTTTTTCCGTAACCCTTTTACAAATCCACATTTTTTCGCTATCTTGTGATGACATTTCCGATTTTTTCTATGATTCTTTGACCAAAATCGCATTTTTTCAATCATGAAATTTGTGTGTTTTTGCACCCCTCTAGAAAAATCCTTGATTTTTCGTGATCTTGGGGGCGACATTTCCATTTTTTTCCACCGTCCTATGCCGAAATTCAGGTTTTTTTTTTAATCACTTCACAAAATTTTTAGAGGGTTTTTTAGTTCCCCTGACAAACTTTGCATTTCATTCCATGACCCTTTGACAAAATTCACATTTCTATCAATCCCAAAATTTCCATTTTTTGAGATTCTTTGACAAAAGGTGTTTTTTCGGGATCTTGTGATGACATTTCTGTTCTTTCCACAATCCTTTGCCAAAATTTGCATTTTTCCAATTATTCAGGAAATTTGTCAATGATTTTTTCGCATTTCTTTGATGAAATTCTTGTTTCTTTCCATGATTCTTTGACCATATCTGTGGGGTTTTTTTTTGCAATTCAACAAATATTTGCCTATTTTCGCGATCATTTTGCAAAACTCGCGTTTTTCAGCAACTGTTTGTTGAATTTCGCATTAATTTTTATGTCTATCTTCAAACTAATGACCGATTTTTTAAAATTTCGAATGCCTTAAAGTGGAATTTTTGGGAAAATTTGTTACATAATAAGCCCAGACTTAATTTGTAATGGGAGGGGGATGCTTGAACCCCCCCCTTTCCTAATTCCCCAGGTCTGATTTCTATACAGAATGAAAGTTGGTACTATATACATAAGTGATGTCATATTTCAAGAATGATTTTTTGGATATTATTTGAAAAGCCATTTACTTCCATGATTGATAAGAATGTATAATGTGTTGAAGAATAATGTAATTTAAATATGTTTCTACAAATGAGAAATCTAAGATATAGTAATTTTAATACATTTGAATACATTATCAAGAAACTTAGTAAAACTGTGGAAAAGTATTCTTGCAGGACAATTTCATATTGAACTAAAGAAATTTCATTAAGGCCAGAAATCTACTTCTATATACACTCATTGACATAAAAATTTGCGCATCAAGAAAAACACGTCCAAATGAAACGAAATTTTACACACGTAAGTAATACTGTGATATAAGTAAGTGATTAAAAAACCAAAGAAAAAGGATCATTTATTGCAGAAAAAAGAACAAATGAACGGAAATATTAGCATTCTGTTGGACCTCCTCTAGCGCGAATGCACGATGCCATATGAGCGTGGAAATTGAGGCATACAAGTACCAAATAATGTCCTGAGATATCTCGTTCCACAGTTTCTGTAAATGCACCTCGAGTTCAACCAAACTCCTAGGGTGTCCAACTTGCCATCCCAAATGATCCCAGTTATGCTCGATTGGTGACAAATCTGGGGATCGAGCAGGCCAGGGAAGGGTGGTAATGTGGCAGTGGTAGGCTTGTGATATCCTTACTGTGTGTGCTCGAGCATTGCCTTGATGAAAAATGGCTCCTGGGAGCCCTGTCACGAATGGCAACACATGTGGCTAAAGGATGACCGGACGTACCGCTGGGCTGTCATTGTGACATGGATCAATATTAAGAGTGACCGTGTATCGTAAGCAATGGCACCTCATACCATCACACTAGCTGTGGGAGTGGTGTGTCGCTGTAAAGCGAAGGTAGGATTGGGGCGTTCACTACGGGGCCTCCACACACGAACATGATTGTAATTTCGCTACTCAAATGGAATCTAGACTCGTCGCTGAAGATGACCTGATTCCATTCCATTGCAATCCAACCCCGTTGTGCGCGACACCACTCTAAACGGAGGCATCGGTGGAAGGGTGTCATTGGCAGCACACGTAATGGGTGCTGCAATACCAGATGTCCTTCAGCCAAGTGCCTTGCGATGGTTCAGGGAGACACAGGGGTCCATAGTGAAGGTGCTGTCAGTATCTGGATAGCTGCTAATTACGCAGTTGGCTCTATGCGTGCGTTTTGTATGATGTGTCGCTCTTCTAGACGACTGGTCTATCAAGAGCATCCCAAGCCTGATCACCTTTTGAATGATGTCTCTTCAGTCCACTGGTCCCAACACCTCCTCATAGTAAAATCAAAATGACCTACTTGCCAAGCTACTTGCCAAGCTGACCACCCAGCCTCCATCATCCCGATGATCCTTCCCCTCTCCAGTTCTAAAAGCTGCTGATATTGTCTTCGATGGCTGCATAACGGCATGTCTACCTCAGCGTTTCCTTTGCAAAAGAAAAGGTACACTCAGACAAGTTCTGCTTTTCAGTTTTATACTCCAAGGAGGACGAAGTTCAACGCCCTCTAGTGGCATTACACAATGTGCAATCATGCAACATTTCTAATCATTTGCATATCTGCCTTATATGTACCTTCATGGCAAGTTTCCTTACGATCCCACCATTATTTCTTGGTGCGGAAATTTTTATGGCAATGAGTGTATATATATATATACACACAAATGTGAAAAATTCTTATTAATATGAAAAGTCTTAGATTTTAACTATCACATGTATGTTTCATATAATACATTTTATGAAAAGAATTATATCGAGTTTAATGATGTTTTGGTAATTAATGAACAAAAATTACACAACTTTCAATATTAAATATATATTTATTGTAGATAATTTTAACAAACAGCAATACAAAATCTGAAAGATTAAAACATGAACACGGAATGTTGGTAGGAACACAGTTTTTATCACAGATATTTTTTTTTTTTAAGGAGACCCGGTACTTAAAAAAATTAATAAAAAATATATAATTAAAGCATAAAAATATTTCCTTTAAAAACTAAGTTCAACTTTTGTTAAAATATTTAAAAATGTTTCTATTATTTTATTTTTTATACAATGTCACGAGTAATAAAATCACAAGTCACATTTTGTATAGTGGTAATTGTTTCTAAAAAATACCTATATTCTTACAGCTTAATGCAAAAAATAAATAAAATAAAAGCAAAAACACATATTTAACATTTATGTTGATCCTTACATGCTTTTTAATGTGATACATCATTTATCAAGAAATTTTTGAAATACAGTAGACTCCCTCAAATCTGCACAGCTTGGGACCAGAGGTTGTGTGGATTTTAGAATTTTGCGGATTTCTGGTCACTCCTTTGTTTACATTTTTTAAACAGTAATTTGAGTGCAATTAATAGTGCATTCAGAACTATAATGAATGCTTAGCTTACAATATAATAAAATATTAAAATAAGTAATAAACTAAAATAATAAAAATTTAGATATTTTTTTAAATGATTAAAGTATTAATAGCAAAGGTCAAGTTAATAATCAATAGTGTATGATTAAATATTCATTATAAAGATTATATGTATTTTTCAAAAATTATTCAACAAAACTTGCCTCATAAAAGTACATTACTATTTCACATCAAAATTCTAAAATAAGAATTTTTTTTCAAGTTTAGCCAGGCTTAATAATGAAAAAATCTTGATTAATCCATAAATATTATGATTACCAGTGATATCAACAATATCTTGAATTTTTTCCAAAAAAAAAATCTTAATTCATGGAAAAAACATGAATGGAGTATTATTAAGAAAATTACAAATTAAAAAATATATGGAATTTATACAAAACTAAAAAAAAAATCAAATTTTGTAGCAATAGCCAAACTGAAATTTTCATTGTTTACATCCACAAATTATGTGCGGATTTTAGAGAGTTGTGGATTTCTGGTTTGCGGATTTGAGGGAGTCTACTGTAGTTTCATAAACATTTCATAAGAGTTGCTAATTTCGCTTTTGTTTATCTCTTTTTTAATTAGACATAAATACGTTGAACTAAATATTTAAAAAAATAAATGTTACTTTTTGTCTATGAAGTACTTATACTTTTCCATACAAGGAATAAAACTTTTGGTTGAAACACATTTGATTTGAAAATAAAACAGAAGAAAAACTTACTTGAGATAAACATTTTTAAAGATTTCTTTTGTGCATTTGGAAAAACACCACTGCTGATATTTTAACCAAAATAAAAGTCTAAAATTTTGTTGCAGTATAGTTCAGGAACTGTGCTCATTTTGAATATTCTAAAAAATTTCAAAACTAATATTTTCAACATCCTTATGATCTCCTTTAAAAAAAAAAAATACTAGAGAAAATTAAGATCCATATCTTTAGTTGAGGCACTTGGCAAATATATGGATGTCAGTGAATAAAAGCTCATCTAGTTTAAAATAAAAGAAGTAAACAACTGCAAATGCAACATCATAAAAGTTATGCTAATGTCCCTAAAATATAAATTTTAACATTTTTAAATTCACATTAAAAATACAGCTTGAGAGCAAAATAAAACAATTATAAATACAACTGTTGTCTCAGGAAGACTATTTTGTATCATAAAAATTCTTATTAAAAAGAGAAAAAAATTACATTTCTTCAATTAGATAAAACATATATAGAGGCTATTCCTTCATCTTTTATTTTATGGACCATTTCTTTTGCATAACAAATTGTCAATTAAAATAATTTCAAATGAAAGATAAAATGAATAAATATAAATACTCACAAAATTCTTTACTGTGGACATCTATTTTGAAAAGTATGATATTTATCTTAAATTATTTAGTATAGAAATAAATTTCTGTCATATCATATTTTCCTTTTTTGTATCATTCATTAAAATTATTCAAAAAACATTTGAACAACCTCTGTCCAGTTTCTAATTAACTGTCTAATAAATTTCCCAGTTTTGAAAAATATAATCTGAATAACTTAAAAAAAAGATAAACTACAGTCTAAATATAACATCCTGCATATACACTTAAGAGCCAAAACATTATGAGCATCTCCACATTTTGCAATGAACTCACCTAGAAGATGTGAAAGGCACATAATCCAGTGAGAATGATATTTAAGTTCTGCTAGGAAGTTTCAGGGATTATTTTTGCACTTACGTTTACTTGTGAGGGTAAAATCTGCTGAACTAAGCTGTCTTGATAAAGTTCAGAATCCAATCACCTGACAACTCAGAATGAGTAACTACAAAATTGCATGTCTCATGAGTTGTTTGGGACATATTGCTGTTAGCATTTGTATAAAGTGGATTAATGATAGTGAAACCATCGTGTCGAATGCCCATGCATTATAAAATAAAAAGAGACTCCTCCTATTGGTGAAGCAAAACTGTCACCAGAGAATAGATCAATCTACATTTCAAGGCATTTACAGGACCAAGTGGAATGCTTTCAGAGCATGCAGTTCAGCTGACAGAGACTACAGGGCTAATGTCTTACTCATATGCCCTTGTTGACCAAGCATCATTGCCAAATACTCCTAAACTAGACCCGGGAACATCATGACTGGACTTACAAACATAGGGAAAGAGTTGCCTCATCGGATGAAACATGATTAATTCTTCAACATGTTGATCGCCATGTTTGGGTGCTCCATCTTCTAGATGAACTGTTATTCTCCCTTATACAACAGGTGGCCAGTTGTGGCAATATTAAACTTTCGGGAATGTTCTTATAGGCATCCCTGGGACCTGCAGTTGTTGTAGAACTGATCATAATGCCATGGACTATCTAAACACCATTGCAGATCATTAGCATCATTAGATGTTGTCTGTCTTTCGAAACAGAAATGGTGTCTTTGTGTAAGACGATGCTCCATGTCACATGACTCAAATTGTGCTCAATTGGTTTCAGGAACATAATACTGAATTCCAGTTAATGTCCTAGTTGCCTAACTCAACAGATCTTAATTCGACAGAGCACATTTCAGGTGACATTCAATGTAGGCTCAGAGCTCAAAAACAACCATTTTAGAATATCCTGGATATGCATGACTGCTGCTTGAACAACAATACAATTTATCTCCATTCATCTACCAAGAATTTGTGGGTCAAAAGTGGGCCAACAGGTTATTAGGTAGGTGGTCATTAAGTTTTGGCTCTTGGGTGTATTTATAAAAATATCACAGAAGAAAATACCAACAGATTCTCTTGGAAAAACAGCAAATATCTTTCAATAGAAAACAGAATAGCATATCATTGTAAAACAAGTCTTTCCTGAAGAGAATATTAATATGACTAAGTTACAATAAGCTCTGAAAGTGACCCAGACATGCACATTACTAACATTCAGACTATTACATGACCAATTATATGAGAGACTAGATTACATTACAGAACCATGCCTTCTAATGTCTTTAAAATGTATATTTTATTATTATTATTTTACAATTTCAATATGACTAATCCTTTCTTATTGTAAACTATGTATTAAGATTTATTTACATTCATTTATTAAGTATATTTTAGTTTTATTTAGTTATTTTAATTGTGTTTTATTTCATTTGCTCTTTTAGAATGTTTTATCAGAGGAATAAGGGGGAAACTATTGGTTTCAATGGAATATAATAATTTTGTTTCTAGATAATAATGATAATAACAAAATTTTTTTTTACAGTAAATTAAAAAAAAAATTATACATAACATGTTGTGCTTACAGCTATATTATTAAAATGAGGGGGTAATAAGTTAAATGTATAAAGATAGAAAACCAACATTTAGAAATGCACAAACAATGCATTAAAATAGCACATAATTATTCCAGGGTCTGACAAACTCTGAGTGCTGAGGTGACTAAAGAATTCCTCTTGGCAATTAACTCTTTTACCTATTTATTAATTTGAATTATTTCACTATTTCTTTAACAAAAAAGTTGCATGTGCGAAAATACATATTTTTAATAGCACAGTTATATATTATTCTTGTGAAAGACATTTCAGCAAAATGAACATTATCAAAAGTATACCCTGTTCAAATTTAAAAGAGAATTGTATGAACCGTTTATTTTCTATAAATTTAAATGGATAATCTTTAAAGGATATCAATTCTGAAAAATCAATTGACAAATGGTATTTCAAATCAAAATCTCATAGGCATTGTTAATTTATGTATATAATTTTTTGTTGGGAATTAAAGATAAGGATATTCATTTATCTAATACTATGTTTATTTTCATAATCTGTTTCTATTTAATTTTTACAATCTAAAAGTGGTATTATCTTAAATATTTTTTTTTTTTTTTTTTTTTTTTTTTGAATAGTTAACTTGTTCACTACAAAATGACACATATCACTCAAAAAAGCCAAATATGATATAGAGTAGCCAGTTTTCAATTTTGCAGTGAATACATTAATGTCAGAGAAATGATTCTTTAAACTGGCTCCAAAGAATTTTTCCTGACGCCTAGGAATTTTCAATTTTTGCCAGTTTCTGTGCATTATTGCATAAATAATGCATATTATGCCTTATTTGTGCATTTCTAAATGTTGGTCTTCTATCTTTATACATTTTTGTATAAAGCTTTATTTGCTACTTCAAAGTTAAATGAATTATATCTCAGATAATTCTGACGAATTTATATACTGTACAGAAAATGAAACTTCTTAATTGTCATAAACTGATAGAAAGACTTTAAAAATTGAATTCACTTTATATATTATATTCAAATAAGGCATGAAAAAACAATCATTTTTATAAATAAGCTTCTATATATGATATTTACCTTTAGTCTCCAACGATTCCCCTTTCATAGATTTCAATGTATGAATTTTACTGTGTTTATTTAATATACAGGGTGTTTATAAAGTCCCGGACCCATTTTGATGTTTAATAACTCATAAAATAATAAAGATTGATTAAAATTAATAACATAAATGGTTAGATAGACTCAAAAAGTTTCATGACCCTTGTCAATGAGCTTCCATGTGTGCCCTCTTTGTCGCATGGAGAATATCAAGTCGATAGTCAATTTCACGCCAGCTAGCGGCAAGCATGTCGGCATCCACAGAGGCTATTATGATTGTAATTCTGGCTTTTAAGTCATCAATGTTTGACACTGTCCTCTTCTCCATATTGTCCTTTACAAATCCCCCCCCCCCATGAATACCATGAGACAGAAAGGGATTCCCCAAAGATTAATGTGTGGTGTGGACTAATGCACAACCAAGTCATTTGGGCCTTTCTTTTTTTACAGAAGAGACGGTCTCATCCCTCGTATATTTAGACATGTTGGAAAACTTCGTATTTCCACAACTAGAAGAGCTTCAGCCACATGTCTTTTTGCAACAAGATGGTGCACCACCTCATTGGAGTACCATCCTTCGTACTTCTTTGAATGACCATTTTCCAAGAAGATGGATTGGGCAAGGAGGTCCAATTCCTTGGCCACCCAGATCACGTGATATAACGCTGCTGGACTTTTTCCTTTGGAGATTTGTAAAGGACAATGTTTACAGGAGGAGAGTGTCAAACATTGATGACTTAAAATCCAGAATTATAACCACAATAGCCTCTGTGGATGCCGACATGCTTGCCGCTACCTGGTGTGAAATTGACTATCGACTTGATATTCTCCGTGCAACGAAGGGGGCACACGTGGAAGTTCATTGACAAGGGTCATGAACATTTGAGTCTATCTAACAGTTTATGTTATTAATTTTAATCTATCTTTATTATTTTATGAGTTATTAAACATCAAAATGGGTCTGGGACTTTATAAACACCCTTATTAAATAAGATGGTAATTATAGCTATAATGTAAACATAACTAAATGCAGTTACATTTTAGTTACATTGAATCATTTCATGTCAAATCAAGGAGGGGCTAGGACTAGTGTTGCTAAGTCCATTGTCACAAAAAGTAGGGCACTTGTTTCTAAATTGGGACATAAAATATCTTATGAAATGGAAGCTGTCTGTAACAGAATGCAATCTTAAGTATTAAAAACACACTGTTCATATAGAAGGAATGCAAAGTAATTATACCGGTTAAGATGAAAGACTGTAGAAATATTAAAAAATCTATGGAAGCCAATAATGCAAAATTTATAAGTTTTTGCCATTTTTGAAGTTATGTTTAAAAACAAAACAAAAAAAGACCAAATTAAAATATTATTCATATGTTCTATGAGGACAAACAAGAAACCAAAAAATATTTTTAATCTGAGATATCAAGGCCTTAAAATATTTTATTTATTGGTTTGACATGAAATGACCCTTTATTCAAATTATACATTAATTTTATATTATATTGTGAATTAAAACTAAATATTACTTTGTATGCTTATTATAGTACAGTGCCAGCAAAAATTGGTACTTGTGATTTTTGACATTTTGTTAATTATCTAGAAATATACCAGAGAGATTATTCTGAAATTTCAGGTGTGTAAACAAAATAGTACAGGTCATATATTACAGTGACAATTTTTTCCTCAAACCCCATAAGGGACCATCAACTAATTGAAAAAGAACAAATATCTTTAGAATAATCCTGTCAAAACTAATGTAGCAAAAATGTTCAAACTGCAGATTATGATTAATTGGCTTATTGTATTAAACTGTGTCCATTTTTATCACAATAGCATGTACACTCGTAGAGAAATTAAGCTTTTTATAAAAATGGTTCCAAATTTTGCAAAGGTTTTTGCTTGCAATTTAAAGAGTTCTTAAAAAAAAAATGTTATTTTCAGAAAATATGACAAACGACATTATACATAATACCCTGTCATCAAAATTTAAAAATAATAGTTTTATGAAAAATTAATAGTTTTACTCAATAAAGTTTCACCGCTCATGCATGGACATAATCAAAATATAATTTGCATGATGTGTTAGCTAAATGTATACAGCAACTTTTGCGAAAGTCTCAAAAAATAACTTGAAAATTCAGAAAATTATCATCAATAGAATAAGTTCCAAGTCTGTTGTTCTCAAAAAGAAACAAAAAGATGAGAGGTTGTATTCAAATATGGTAGTAAGTACAATATTGTGTCAACACAAATCAGTGGAATATGGATACAGCTCATTATCTTTTTACTTCATTTCGGGAATAACAGATTTTGAGCTTATTTTATCAGCGATAATTTTCAGAATTTTCAATCTATGTTTCTGAGACTTTCTGAAAGGTTGCTCTATACATTTAGCTAACACATCATGCAAATTATATTTTGATTGGGTTCATGCATGCACAGTGAAACATTATTTAGTAAAATTGTTCATTTTTCATGCAATTATTAATAGTTTTAAATTCAGATCACAGAGTATATGTACAGTGTTGCTATACCTCACATATATTTCTAGATATTTAACAAAACATCTAAAATCGCAAGTGTCAAGATTTTTTTTGCTGGCACTGTACATTTTGTATTGTAATGGGTAATTAATAAAACATGGAAGCATGACATATGTATGAAATAGTAATATTAAAAACATAAAGAAACTATTTAGTAATTTGTTATTTGTATATGATACTTTAAATAACACTATCAATAATGTTGTCCATAAAATTAACAATTCTCTCTCTCTCTCATTTTTTTATCTTTCAGTTATTTAAGTGAATAAGGCAAATTATCTTTATAAAGCACTTTCTGTAAGTGAAGTAAATAACACATGAATGAACAATGAATAAACAGTTGGTGAAATAACACGTTGGACATTAAGAAAGATAATTGCACTTGTTCATCAGCCTGGTTAAGTTAATCATCATCAAGGATAGTCTGTGCTACCTATATAAGAAAAAAAGAAAATAAACTATACATATATATGTGCTTAAAAGGTAGAAACAATATCCTAAAAAACAAAGAATAGAAACACACAATTTTACTTTAACTTTCAATAGCCATTTAAATGAGATATGCTAGAAAATTTTTAAAATTTTCAAAGCTTTATTATTCATTCAACAGTTTTAAGAACAGAGTTAGCAATTAATTATAACATACTGAACTTTTTCATGCAAATATTACTATTAATTGAACATTTTTCTGCTGATAATTTATATATATATATATGATAGAGATGACAGTAAAATTCCTAAAAAGTCTAAAAAAGGATTGAATATATTTTAAACAAGATAAAGTAAAAAAACTAAAACCCAACTACGACAAAAAACTACGCTGAAAAAGTATAAAAGTACCCCATGAATACAGGTAAAGTCACAAGCAAATGCTAGTAATATATAGATATATTCAAAATGTACAAGTAAAGCGCTTTTGAATGATACCAAACACGGCATATTTATCTTAACTTTATTTTTTGACGTATGACGCTTCCAGTATTTGGTAGTAGTGACGCACATATCCGTCGATGGCAGCAAATGGGTAATGGACCGATTAGTGGATGAGGTCGTTAGTGTAATGTGTAAATGTGTAATGTAGATTGAAGGTTTCATGTATTAAGATGACCTAGGAAGATTTCTTAATCTATCTAATTCTGCTAACGATTGACTGTCATGTGGATTTTTAAGCAACTTATTATGATCCAAGGCACTTATAAACAAACCCTCTATGGTTTTGACTCTACTGAGAGCGACATAGGCCTGTCCTTTAGCAAACAATGACTTTCCTAGATCGATAACTGCTTTATCCAGAGTACAACCTTGTAATTTATGTACAGTACAACCCCAAGAAAGAATCAGCGGGAGCATTTTACGCTGAATTTTCCCAGACCCCCTCAAGTGTGGTATAGATTTTGATTAAAAATAAATGGTACAATACCAGCAAAATTATTTTTATTTATTTAATCCGACAAAATTTAAACAGTGTATCGAAGTAGGATGGCTGTGGTTGCTTCCCTGCGTTACCGGGTACACAACGTCACAACGAATAGGCAAATAGATACACACGCACATATAACAACATAAGCCCGAAGGCATATAATGCAGAGGACATTTTTATGGGAGTTTTAGCCAGTTATCAAACTGTTTCCGCCTTCACCGCGTGGAGGTACTCCCAGCTTATGTCGTTTACATTAGTGCATTAAATTATTCTATTAACGTTCACGCTGCTCTACATTACAGTTCCCGTGATCCGCGCTTTACTCTTATCGCTCATTTTTTTTAAACATCTTCAAAGCAGTCTTGTAATTATGTATAAGCATATAAATACTGGTGAAGCTCTTTCAAGTAATACCAAACACATTACATATATTTTTATTTTATACTTTTTGTCCGCTAGAGGGCATAATAGTAAATTTGGTGACAAACTTTATAGCTCACAACCAACAGAATATCAAGATCAAGACCCTTCTAATGGCACTGCAGTGGTCTTATTCTGATTACTAAGTACCAAAGAAATTAAGAACGAAAAGATGTGAATTATATGCAATTAGCCCATAAATGCAAGTAAAGTCACAAGCAAATGCTAGTAATATATATATATTCGAAATGTACAAGTGAAGCGCTTTAAAATGATACCAAACACGGCATATCTAGCTTAACTTTATTTTTTTACTCTGTATATTTTGTCCGCTAGAGGGCGCCACATTGAATTTGGTGAAAATCTATATAGCCTATAACCAGCGGACAATTAAGACGCTTCTAATGATATGTCATTTGTCGAATTCTGATTAGTGGTTTAGAAGTTACGAGGGAACAGATGAACATACATACATACATACATACATACATACATACATACATAGCCTGTCAAAATCATAACCCTCCTTTGGCTTTGCCGTAGTCGGGTAATAAAAGGCTGAATTATATCATTTCATCTCAAGCATAAATTAACATCAATGTGACTAAAACCTTAATGTAAACTGGATAAAAAGTTGAATTACCCAACCTCACAACATGACTCTCATCAGATTTCACAGAAAAGCATTAGTTAATAGCACATGGATTATTGTTATGTTGAGAGCATTATACATAGTATATAAGCATGCATTTTTAATAAATACGAATTTTTTTTTTTTTTTTTTTTTACTTTTATTTACATTGCTAACAATCAATAAAGCAAACAGAATGAAAAATGTATCCACACCAGCTTTGAACCTGGGTTACTGGTTCAATGCCTCAAAACTTTGCCAAATAAATGCTACCCAAACAATACCCATATTGGCAACATTTACATGCTGATAAGGTACAACTACAGCCAGGGGTGGAAATTGGCAGTTGACACTTGCCATGTGGTGATTAAAGTTATAAAAGTAGCAATTAAAGAATAGGCCACTGATCACCACCTGCCAAATGGCAATTAAAAAATCTTATTGATTTCCAAATGAAATACAGCTTTTTTATGGAAATATGCATCTCTACTTTGATTACATCTAATTAGAAACGGATTAATTCTTTTTCCTACTAGATGCAAGCAGATTTCAATGATTTAGCTGTATTTTCAATATTTCAGCATTTCACCATGTGCATGCTCTTCAGTTAAATTAGTTTTTTCCCCTAAGAAATACAGTTTTATTTTACAAAATATATTCATAAGCTTTTATTCCACATGCATTTCTAGTAATTTTTTCTCTTTTTAAGCAGATTTTAAGGACATTGCAATTATCTTCAATATTTCAATTCCTGAAACATCTAACCAGTTAGATTATTTTTCTTCAAGAGATAGTGTTTAATTCTGTGAAATACACTCACCAGCTTAAATTCTGGGTACATGTAATGCATTTAGTGTGTTAATAGCACATTTACTTATTTAAAAAAATCCAAATAACATTTTATTGTGTTTTATTTGCTTTTTTTAATATATTTTTTTTATTTTTTTAACATATATATATAAATACACCTAGCTGTTAGAATTTTGATTTAGTTATTTTTTAGACAAAAAAAGGGAATAATAATTTAATTGATAATTGTGTTTATAAATGAATGCAAATAATCCAAAAATGTAATCTAAAAAAAATAATGTGATAACAGATTTTGTGATTTTACAGTAATTTTCTTGAATTTTGACTGTTTCCTTATTCTTATCATGTATAGTTGGATGGTATAAAGCTTTTATTTATAGGGGAAAAAATTATATTTACAATGATGATAGTTTGTCTAAATGTCAAGAAAGTTTGAAACATTATAGTAGCCACTAACTTAAACCTTTTATCTACAGAATTATTTATCAAGAAATTGCTTCACATTAATAATTATCTTCTTTAATATCTGAAATTCTCCTACACTGGAATCTTTAAACTATAATAATACGAAGTTTAGATATATTTTTCCATTAAAACTAATTACATATATCAGAAGTTATAACTTTTTTAGTAAAATATTACAAAAATAATCAAATTAATTAACCAAAATATTCTTAGGGAAGTATCACAAATTTTATAAAAGCAATGTAATTAACACCCTCAAACCCAACATAAAAATAATACAGTAGACTCCCTCAAATCCACAAACCAGAAATCCGCAACTCTCTAAAATCCGCACATAATTTGTGGATGTAAAAAAATGAAAATTTCAGTTTGGCTATTGCTACAAAATTTGATTTTTTTTAGTTTTGTATAAATTCCATATATTTTTTAATTTGTAATTTTCTTAATAATACTCCATTCATGTTTTCTTTCATGAATTAAGATTTTTTTTTGGAAAAAATTCAAGATATTGTTGATATCACTGGTAATCATAATATTTATGCATTAATCAAGATTTTTTCATTATTAAGTCTGGCTAAACTTGAAAAAAAATTCTTATTTTAGAATTTTGATGTGAAATAGTAATGTACTTTTATGAGGCAAATTTTGTTGAATAATTTTTGAAAAATATATATAATCTTTATAATGAATATTTAATCATACACTATTGATTATTAACTTGACCTTTGCTATTAATACTTTAATCATTTAAAAAATTATCTAAATTTTTATTATTTTAGTTTATTACTTATTTTAATATTTTATTATATTGTAAGCTAAGCATTCATTATAGTTCTGAATGCACTATTAATTGCACTCAAATTACTGTTTAAAAAATGTAAACAAAGGAATGACCAGAAATCCACAAAATTCTAAAATCCGCACAACCTCTGGTCCCAAGCTTTGCGGATTTGAGGGAATCTACTGTAATTGATTTTCCTCAGAAAAGTTAATAATTTACTATTTACATCATTGTAAATTGAAAAAAAAATCAGTTTTATTATTTTTATTTAAGAGGGAGGCTTGTGGAGCAAGCGCTAAAAAATCAAATATTAAAAATTCAAAAATTAGGTTTCAATTTTTTTTTTTTTTTTTTTTTTTTTGCAATTATTGTTTATACAAATGTATACATATACATGACTTGTTCATATTTTGTAAAAAACTTTAAAGCAAATTCTTGACCTGCCATAACAAAGAAATATCTTACAGCTTTAACAACACACAGTAGTTAGAATATTACATTTTGGTCTTCTGCATTTAGCCCTATGTGCTCTATCACCAATCATTTCAGGCATATGCCTTACTTCATTCTTTCTTATGAATTCCTGTGCCATACTTGCAAATATCCTTTGTTCAGCTGCATGTTCAGAGTCATCAACAGAATTGTCAGATGAACTCACAGAGTAAATTCCTGTTTGGGATTGTTTCAGACAATAGATTGGAGTTGTGGCAGCATTCAGTACAGAGGAAAAATAATCAAAAACTTGCAAAATTTCAGAAATATATGTTTTTAAGAAAATTCCAAAATGACCAGAACTACTGGAATCCAAAGTATCACATGCAATAATAAAATATTTACTGCTCCAAAAATGTCTACTATTAATCACAAATTAAGATCTATTAATCCACATAACAAGCTCTTATATCTAAATAGAATGTATATTCTTAAATTGAACTGTAATTTGAAAATAAATAGTTATAAAAGACCTACTTGAATGGCATGAAGAAATCATGTTTATGGTGAAGATGCAATGAAAAAAAAATCTGTTATGGAGACCTGTGCTTCCTTCTATGAAGGAACTAAAAAATTACACACAATAACTTGAAGTACATCACATGTAAAAGTACTGTTCCCAGCTGATTTTCTTATAGCAGGCATCTTATTTTAAATTCGAGAACATGAGTATCACAAGGGATACTTCTGAACGAAGGAAGTTAAATGCATTATGATTGTCTCTGTAAATTGAAAGGGTTTTACCGTATTTTCGGGCTTAAGCGCCGCGGCGCATACGAGTTTAAAAAATAAAATTATGCTTACTGCGGCGCTTCTGCCAGGGCGGTGGATACAATGTATTTTTTTTCCCTTGCAGCGATATTCATTACAGAGGTGATTCTTGTTAGGAATTAACAACCCTAGTTCTTGTCACTGTGCATGTGTTTAAACATTACTCTTGAATATCTTTCTTCCTAGTAAAGTTAAAGTCACTTACCTTTTATTTGAAAACGATTCCTTCATCCTCTCAAATGCAATATTAAAGTTTCATACATTCTTTCAAACTATTTTTCAACTAGTCATACATCTGTTTACGTTTGTATCGCGGTTTACATATTTCCCTCTTTATTTTTAAAGATGGTTTCCTTGTTATCCAGTAGATGGCGGTAGCGGTCCGGCACTGTCGGGATTTAGCGTGATGCTAATCCAGTGACGTCGATCAGAAACTTCCAGAGGAAAGTTACGGGAACCGTTAGAGGGCGTAGTTTCCGCGATGCGTAGTATATTAGATTCCGTTTGCTCTGGAGATATATATACCTAGCAGTTTGACAGTCAAGTCAATCGTTCCTTCTTTGTGTGATGTAGCAGCATCTTTAGTCTTTCGGCTGGTTTCCGATTTTAAAATATATTTTAAGTTTAAATGGCTCTTCTTTAGTTTTAAATGCTTTTTAGCTTCGTCAACAGTTTTTAAGTCAAGTTCAATTGTTTTTAAATAAAGAAGTACAAGACGTGGAACGTATTATAGAATTCGACATTTTCAACGTGTTATGAGAGTTGTTTTTCCCGGTGCTTCTTTGGATGTTTGAACTGACGGTCTGGGTGTTGACATCGAGGGGCATGATGAATCGGAATGGACGTTTGCTTCTGACTTTTATTTCATTGAGATGGACATTCTTTTTCATTACTAGTCAAGCAGTGTTAGCATTACGTTTATTATGGCGGTGAGCTCCAGTATTCGTTATTTATTTTCTTTCTATGAGAAAGCTTGTGCCATATGATATTTTATGCCCTCTTTTAAATGTCATGGGATTTATTAGGATTTATTAGGATTTATTAGAATTTAAAATAAGATGAGTTAATTTATTGTATTGGTTAATATATATTTTTAAGTTTATGTATTGTTATTTTATTTAATGTTTGTTAATAAATGTGTTTAGTTGTTTTTAAATTGTCGTCATCATTTTTAGTCCACCACAATTTATTTCTTAATTTAATTTAGTTCTATTTCAGTAAAGTATCATTTAAATTTATCGGGGTTCAAATCCAGCAATAACGTTTCCTAATCTGCATTACGCAACTCTGCTAATTTTCTTTTAACCCCTGGGAGATACGTTTGTATCTCCCAACAATTAGGTTATGGGCGGAATTTAATTAAATGAAATAATTGTTAATTTTTAAATAAAAGTATTTTGATAAAGTTTAAATTAATATTATCTAAATTTTTGCCGTTTTTGACCTTGATCGGTCTGGTATGAAATGTGGTGGATAGGATGTCGGCTCCGTACGATGTTAGTGATTATTTCGATGGGGGGGGGGCCGAAATTATGATAATGTTTTTCATTGGGGAATATAAAGTATCGTTTTTGTTTGTTTAATTAGCTGATTTTTGTTATTTTAAGGCTTTGTCTTCATGTTTAAGTAATAGTTAAATGAGTACTTAATGGTAATTTTTAAAGTTAATTAGAATCGTTTAACGATTTGATTTATATTTTTTTAAGTAAAGTAAAATTTTTTTTACGTTTTAGTTATTTATATATAGATTAAATTGAAAGATATGATGCAGATTTTTGTACTTAATTGAAATTTTTTTTGGTTTAACGATATTTAAATATAGTTTAATCGGATTTTTTGTAGAAATTTGAAAAACTTTAAAGGATTAAGGATAATTAGATATGTTTAGGGTAAATATATGGATTTTTATTTAACTTAAGTATTGGTACTGGAGGGAAATTGTGAGAGATGAATAAAAAGTGTTTTTCTTGAAGTAAAACTTAGATTATTTTTTTTCTTAATGTTTAAACTGAACTTGGGATGTGCTAAGAATGTTTGACTATTTTTATTAACATTTTTTTTGTAAGGGAACATTAATGGTTCCATGTTAAGTTAATGGGTCAAATAGATGACCAGGTAGTTGGACATTTGGCGCATTTTTTTTGGTTCAGTTGTTTAATAGATCATTTGCAGTAAAGTTTGAATATATAATTATGAAGAATTCAATTTTTGAATATTTTTTTTTAGTAAATTTTTTTGTAAGTTTTTAGTAAATGATTCAGTTTTTTTTTTTTTAGAAGGTTGATATCTCAAGTATATCTAGAATCATAATTAAACTTGGAAATTTGTTTTTGATGGAGAGTTGACTGAATATTTTATAGATATATTTAGTGTCTGAGTGATCTCGGATTTAGTTACTGATGGATTAAAATCTTAAAGCTGTTTTTATTTATAATTAGCTGAAATTTTTTTTGTTACAAGATAGATGTTGTTTTTATATATTTTTATTCTTTGATATATTTCAGATTGATAAAAGCAAAGTTTTATAAAACAGATTTAAATTTTTAAGATTTCATTGTCATGTTTGAAATTGGACCCAGATGTTTCTCATAGCTTAAGGAGTTTTTATGGTGTTCTGCTAATATCTTTAGATAAATTGTTAGGCAGAAGCTGTTTTTAGGATTCCTAGACCCCTGAATGTTGGGTTAGAGGTTGGAGTTCATTCTCTGGGTTCTTTGAACATGATAATGGAAATTTTATCTTAAATTTTTTTTATTTAAAGAAATTAGTTACTTTTTGTGATGAAATTTGAAGTATGTTTTACAGAATTTTATATTAAAATTTAAAGTTTAAGAAGATTATTGAATGTTGTGTTAATTAACATTATTTTTTTTATATTTATATATATTTTTACTGCTAATTTGAAAAATGAACATTATGATTTAAAGAAAAGTTAAGTCATTGGAATTTGTTATTTTTATTATAAAAGTTGAAGATGGTTTTTGAAATAGAGATTACTTAAGACGTGTGTATATGGATGCGGGGTTATGAATTTGGAAAGACTGGATGTGGTCCTGTAACAGTTGGAAATGAAGAATTGGTAAAAGTTTAATGTCATTTTTGTTTTGGAAATATTCTTGATGTTAAATATTTGAAGGTATTTCAGAGGGGAGGCAGCTGTGTTTCTGTTTGGAGTGGCAGATTATCTGGTGAGGGGAGTGAAAGACTGTGCCTGTTTTTAATGAAAGCTTTTTAATAAGCTGATTTTCGAAAAGGTCTGACCAAAGTTGAGTCAAGGTGTTTGGCACTGAATTCAAATATGGAATCCTAGCATAAGTTTTTTTTGTCTTTTGGAGAAGAAGGGGGGCCGGCCCCACATAAGTAAGCTAGGTAATTTCATGGAATTGGAATTTCTTCCTCTTGCTAGATTTGCTATTTTCCGGAATAGTTCTAGGTTTTCTCCCAGATGACTTATGAAGTCATTTAGAGATTTACTCGGTTGTTTTTGAGTGAATGAGGGGAGAAGAAACCATTGTTTTGTAGCTTCTGAAAAAAAGGCTGTTTTTCCTGTAAAAGAATTGAAAGAATTGCTGTTATGATGGTTTACAGTTTGTCTGATTAGTAGTGGTGGTTTCTTGGTTTTCAGCAAGCGACATGAGTTATAGAGGATGTTTAATTGTTGACTAGGAATTTTTTTTTTTTTGGAAATTGTAAATGAAATTAAATTTCTAAAAGCTAAATTTTAAGGTAATTTCAGGTTTTTCAGTTTCTGCATGGCGGAGGGGATTCACATTCAGATGTTTGGTTTCGCTCTCCGCCGTAGCAGAAATCCCGGATATACTACTCGTATTTAAATTTTTTTTCTGAAGTAGTATATATATATATTTGTAATGATAATTACCTGTTGGTCAAGAATTGACATTTTCTGTTGGAAGATGTGTTCTGGGTAAGGATGGTACCTGTAGCAGTACTTGGCTAGATTTTTAGGTGGATATGGAGAAGTTAATGCTCTGTTCTCGTGATAGTCATACTATCTTGAGATGAATTGTTTTGGACCCTTTTATTTTCTTTTGACTTTTAAGTTGATTCTCATTATGACAGTCGACGTCTTCTACCTACGTCTTTTTGGTATGAATGTGTGTGAAAATCTTCAGGCCTGGAGTAAATGGAAGGAAATGAATGGAGGGTGTAACCGAGCCCTGTATGAAAGATGCATAAGTCTGTTGTCCCCATTTGTTAATTGTACCGGTCTGGAATCTTAGGTAGCTGGCAAATATGTCTGGTTCTGAGTTTAATTTTTATTTGCTCATGAGTTATTAAAGTCATTTTTGGAAAGGTATAAAGGGGAGTAGTTTTTGGAGAGAGCATTCTTTGTATCCTGTATGCATGTTGGTTCCTAGGAAGACGGTATAAACTTGCATGTGATGTCTGGCTAAAGTTAGGCTACATGAATAGGTATCATGGATTAAGGGGGCACTATTCTTCCTCTAGTTGGTGTTAATTTCCGGAGTTTTAAGATGAATTGGAAATGTTGCTTAGCTGAATGGACCATTACTTTTAAATATGTTAATTGACATTGAATAGTTTCTTGTGGGGAATAGTTGGAGCTTTTAAGAATTTTTTAGAAATGGCAGCATATTTGTTTTCAGATGGGTGTACGTAATTTTTAATAAAGTTGTAAAGATCTCAATTTTTGTTAAATTTTTAATGAGACAAGTGTTAGAAGATGCAGTACATGATAAATGTGATATTGTAATTTTTAATATATGGATTGGATGTTTTTATCATATAATTTTTATGTGAATGTATATTTTGTATGTTTTTTTTTTAGTCATTATAGTAAATGTATTTATGTAGACTTTTATATATTGGAGCTCATTGTCAATGACAGTAATTTTCCACATTTTTGTTTTGCCATTTTTTTTAAGACTGACATACTAAGAAATTTTTTTTGACATTGGAATTGTCTTTCATTGGTGAGTTTTTGAGTGAAGATAAGGTTTTAGATTGGAGGAAGTGTTATTTTTTTTTTGGCCGACGTGAATACTTCGGTGTTGGAGTTGCAGCTTTGGAGTTGTACTTTTATGGTGTGGTGTTCAATTAGGCATTCAATTTTTAGATGGTACAGGTGACAAGAGGGGGGGCATTGTTAGGAATTAACAACCCTAGTTCTTGTCACTGTGCATGTGTTTAAACATTACTCTTGAATATCTTTCTTCCTAGTAAAGTTAAAGTCACTTACCTTTTATTTGAAAACGATTCCTTCATCCTCTCAAATGCAATATTAAAGTTTCATACATTCTTTCAAACTATTTTTCAACTAGTCATACATCTGTTTATGTTTGTATCGCGGTTTACATATTTCCCTCTTTATTTTTAAAGATGGTTTCCTTGTTATCCAGTAGATGGCGGTAGCGGTCCGGCACTGTCGGGATTTAGCGTGATGCTAATCCAGTGACGTCGATCAGAAACTTCCAGAGGAAAGTTACGGGAACCGTTAGAGGGCGTAGTTTCCGCGATGCGTAGTAGATTAGATTCCGTTTGCTCTGGAGATATATATACCTAGCAGTTTGACAGTCAAGTCAATCGTTCCTTCTTTGTGTGATGTAGCAGCATCTTTAGTCTTTCGGCTGGTTTCCGATTTTAAAATATATTTTAAGTTTAAATGGCTCTTCTTTAGTTTTAAATGCTTTTTAGCTTCGTCAACAGTTTTTAAGTCAAGTTCAATTGTTTTTAAATAAAGAAGTACAAGACGTGGAACGTATTATAGAATTCGACATTTTCAACGTGTTATGAGAGTTGTTTTTCCCGGTGCTTCTTTGGATGTTTGAACTGACGGTCTGGGTGTTGACATCGAGGGGCATGATGAATCGGAATGGACGTTTGCTTCTGACTTTTATTTCATTGAGATGGACATTCTTTTTCATTACTAGTCAAGCAGTGTTAGCATTACGTTTATTATGGCGGTGAGCTCCAGTATTCGTTATTTATTTTCTTTCTATGAGAAAGCTTGTGCCATATGATATTTTATGCCCTCTTTTAAATGTCATGGGATTTATTAGGATTTATTAGAATTTAAAATAAGATGAGTTAATTTATTGTATTGGTTAATATATATTTTTAAGTTTATGTATTGTTATTTTATTTAATGTTTGTTAATAAATGTGTTTAGTTGTTTTTAAATTGTCGTCATCATTTTTAGTCCACCACAATTTATTTCTTAATTTAATTTAGCTCTATTTCAGTAAAGTATCATTTAAATTTATCGGGGTTCAAATCCAGCAATAACGTTTCCTAATCTGCATTACGCAACTCTGCTAATTTTCTTTTAACCCCTGGGAGATACGTTTGTATCTCCCAACAATTCTGAACGGAATTTTTCTGAAAATTGGGAAAAGTCAATCATCAGGGAAAAAATGCGAAGCATAAAAAATATCGCGAATTTCGACAAATGATAGCCTAATTTCTGTCAATCATTCGCAGAAAAAGCAAGAATTTTATCAAAGGATCGATAGAAAAAAACACGACTTTTATCGAAGGTTCGCAGGAAAAGCGCGAATATGTAAAAAGAAAAAAATGTGTATTTCATGAAAGGATCACTGGAAAAACTACAATTTTATTATCGTAAAATTGTAGCTAGCGGCCGTGGATCTTCGGACGCGCTATCATTTCGTTTTACCGGCGATCGGCGCTTCGCCGATGAGAGAAAAAAAACTCACATCCGACACGGGAGAATCACAGAACCAGAACTAAACTTTATTTACAGAAAAAAATATGTACAGTATATAAAAGAAATTCTCAATGGTTGACAACAAACATTCCAGGAGTTCCCATTGGACTCCTCATAAGGTGCGCGCCGCAACGTCACATGACGTCATGCTCCGAACTTTATGTTCAGCTGCAATGAAGAACCAAAGGAGGAATGTTTCAAGGGAAAGCAACTTTACGGCCGTTTACCGAGCCGCGATTAAAAACCCCACAATTCTCCCCCTTTCCCTCGAATCATCCTCAAAACAAATATTTAAGCATATGACACATAAAATTATACACAAGAAAATAAAATACTACAATAATATTCAAGCTTATCAAAAGACACTACCTTGGTTAATATGTCAGCAACATTTTGTTTTCCAGATATATGGTTCAAAGCAAACAAATCTTTCATTAAATAGTCCTTAACAAAAAAATATCTTGTGTTGATATACTTTGTACGCTTATTTTCTACATTATTTCTTGAAAAATAAATAGCACTTTGGCTGTCACAATATATTACAGGTTTTGAAATGTTTAAATTCAATTTACACTCATTCATAATACGCGAGAGCCACAAGATTTCCTTTACCAATTCTGATAAAGCAATGAATTCCGATTCCATGGTTGACAATGCCACAGATTGTTGCTTAGAGGACAACCATGAAATCGGAACATCTCCCATCATAACTACAAAACCATTAACAGATTTTCTATCATCTCTATCAGCAGCCCAACTCGCATCACAATATCCAGTAATAAAACAGTCTTTTGCGTTAGACAAATTTATACAATAATTTGATGTATTTACTACATATTGAAATATTTGACAAAGTAATTTCCAGTGAGTTTCAGAAGGTGCATTACAGTATTTGGACAACATTGTTACAAAGAACATAATATCTGGTCTTGTTCTGGATGCTAAAAATAATAAACTTCCTATTAAGGATCTATAAGGAACATTATTTACAATACAACTTGGATCATGCACTTTTTCAACAATAATACCTGTACTCATTGGTAGTTTACATTTTGTTTTAGGAATGTTCTTAAAAGTATCACACATTTTCTTAATGTAACTCATTTGATGCATTAACAAACATCCATTTTTCATTTCAAATTCTACACCAAGAAATTTTGAAATAGGACCTAGATTTTTAATATCAAACTTTTCATTTAACATTTTAAACACATAATTCATATAATAACTATCATTGGCAAACACTGCAAGATCATCTACATAAACAAGCACAATAACATTCCAATTTAAATGATATACACAATTACAATTTTTCATTTTCTCAAAACCCATTTCATTAAAATTTTTGTGCAATTCTAGGTACCATTCCCTACCTGATTGATGTAGACCATACAAGGCCTTTTTCAATTTCCACACATAAGCTTTGTTGTCACATTCAGTAAAACCTTGTGGTTGTTCAACATAGATTTCTTCATTTATTTTACTATACAAATAAGCACATTTTACATCTAGATGATTGTGTTTCCAGCCCAATAGTACAACTAATAAAATCATAAAATATCTAACTAATGTAAAGTTAACAACCGGTGAAAATGTATCTACATAGTTAATACCTTCAATTTGTCTATACCCCTGAGTAACTAACCGTGCTTTAAATCTTTGAATTTTCCCATCAGAATCTCTTTTTAAATTGTAAACCCATTTACTTCCCAATACTTTATGCTTTTCAGGCCTAGGAACTATATCGTAAACTTCCCTGCTTTTTAATGTGTCAATTTCCTCAGTCATGGCTTCATGCCAATTTTTACTTTCTGCTAATGTCAGATTCTAAGAATGATGAAGGTATTTTCACCTCAACACAGTGTGCTTCAGCATCACTGTCCTCATCTGAACTTTGTTCAGTTTCCCTTTCAGTAAAATTAAAGTCCTCAGGTTTGAAATTTATCTGTTTTGTTCTACAATATTCCTTTACATCATTTAGGCTTCGCAATCTAACATTACTCTCAGGATAATAATATACATCCTTTTTCCCTTTTGTTTTCCCACTTTTTCTTACTTTTACAACTCTTTCCCAATGAATTTGGTTATCATCAGATGTTTCATCATTGTCAGGAAGAGTGATTTCGAAAGGATCCTCTACGGAACTTTCATTTTCATCTGATGAATTTAACGGTATTGTGAAATCAAAACTATCCCCATTTGTTGATTTATTAAATTTTGACAGAATGTTAGAATCATCAAATCTTACATGTTTGGTCTCAATTACTTCTCTTGTACCTACTTTCCAAATTCGATAGCCCTTGGTTTTTATTGCATACCCAATTAAAATTCCCTTCTGCGCACTTTCATCTAGTTTATGCCTGTTTTGTTTGGGAGTATGATAGTATGCGACACTGCCTATTACTTTAAGATGTCTAACTGAAACTTTTCGGTCTGTCCATACATTTAAAGGTACTTTTTCCCCCTAGACTTCTATGTGGGAAACGATTCTTTAAGTAGTTCTGAGTGTTAACTAACTCTGCCCATAATGTTTTTGGCAAATTTCCCTGATAAAGCAAAGTTCTAACCCCTTCTATGATTGTTCTATTAAATCTCTCAGCAATTCCGTTCATTTCTGGTGAGTACAGGTTCGTTCTTTCTACTCTAATACCTTGTTTTTTCAGATTTTGCTCAAAATAATTAGCACAAAACTCCATGCCGTTGTCAGTCCTTATTCTCTTTATCTTTTTCCCTGTCTGTCTCTCCATTTCTGTCTGATATTGTTTGAAATACTCAAATGCCTCATTTTTATGTTTTAGAAAATAAACAGTAGAATATCTCGAGAAATCATCAATTACACTCATGAAATATTTTGATCCCCTATGGATTCTACAGGAGCTGGCCCCCAAATATCTAAATGCAACAATTCTAGAATTCCCTTAGTAGATACTCTATTTATGGGCTTAAAAGATTCCCTATGAGATTTACACATATTACAAGTATCACAACTTTCAATTTTTCCCTTTACATTTTCTAAACCATATACAACATCAGATTTCATTAAAGTACACAAATCTTTTACATTTTGATGCCCAAATTTAACATGCCAAGACATATTATCATTTGCAACATAAGCTTCAGGTACAACAATATTTTCAATTACATTTGCATTAATTACATAAAAATTATTACTCAAAAATGACACAAAGAAAAAGAACCATTTGGCCTTCTAATGACCAATTTATCATTTCTGATAATGATGCTGTACCCAGCATTGTCAATTGAACGTGCAGAAATTAAATTTCGCGACATTTTTGGAGCATACAGCACTTTATTTAATATCAAAGGAACCTTACCTCCGTCTTGATGAACTAATAATTTTACCTGATCATATCCACATATAGGTGTAGATCCTTCAGCAATGTTCACAGATTCAGAGTTCTTGAGTTCACTAAAAGTACTAAATAAGTTCATATCGTTACAAAAATGTTCTGTAGCCGCAGAATCAATCACGAATTCAGTCACTTTTGGTTTCGAGTTCGTAAACACCGCCGATGACGTCGCCGCTAAGAAAACATCACCCTTCTTAGGATTACTTTCGGATTTGGCCGGAAGTACTCTCGGTGGAAAATTCTTTATATTCTTCTTGCAGTATTTCATAACATGTCCAGGTAGGCCACATTTGAAGCAATTCCGATCCTTGGAACATTTATTCTCTGTTTTGTTACCGAATTTCATTTTATTCTTTCTTTCGGTTTCGGAAGCTAGAACCATAGAACTACCGTCATTCGATCCGAAAACAGTCTCTGTACGATGACTAAGACGATCATATTCAGCAATAAGTGCTTTACGCACGTTTTCTGATGTAAAACTCTCATCATCTAATTGGTAAAGCTGAATAACTACGTTATCATAATGGGATGGCAGTTGGTACAACATCTGGTACGCGATTTCATCATCCGGAACAGTTTTTCACGCTAGTTCTAAATCTTTTGCAGATCTTAGAAGACGGCTCAGGAATACCGACATTGACTCATTTTTCTTTAATTTTACGTTCATAAAATCAACACGCAATGATGCAATTCGAGCGTGGGTAGCCGGCTCGAAGTTTTGTTTTAGAACGTTCCATGCAGCTTCCGCTGATTCACAATCTATTACTAAGTTTTTGAACTCATCTTCGATGCTTAGACAAATTGTTGATAAAGCACGGGCATCTTTTTTAATCCATTCGGCGATTTTCGTATCACCTGTTTCTGGTTTCTTTTCGGTTCCTTCAATAAGTCCATATAATCCTTGATGCATTAAAAGCATCTTTACGTTGAATTTCCATTGCCAGTAGTTTTCTCTGTCTAGTTTTTGTATACGAAAAACGCTGCTTTCTTCCGCTGAATTACTTTTTCTATACGAAAAAAGTTCACACAAATAAAACAAAAAACGCGCGAACCACGCTCTGCTACCATATGTAGCGGCCGTGGATCTTCGGACGCGCTATCATTTCATTTTACTGGCGATCGGCGCTTCGCCGATGAGAGAAAAAAAACTCACATCCGACACGGGAGAATCACAGAACCAGAACTAAACTTTATTTACAGAAAAAATATGTACAGTATATAAAAGAAATTCTCATTGGTTGAGAACAAACATTCCAGGAGTTCCCATTGGACTCCTCATAAGGCGCGCGCCGCAACACCACATGACGTCATGCTCCGAACTTTACGTTCGGCTGCAATGAAGAACCAAAGGAGGAATGTTTCGAGGGAAAAAGCAACTTTACGGCCGTTTACCGAGCCGTGATTAAAAATCCCACAAAAATTCCGTTAATCCGCCCTTCCCAATCAAACGCTAGTCCCCACTATAAAAAAAACGCAAATTTCGCCAAAGAATCACGAAAAATAACTGCAAATTTATTGAAAGGATCGCAAAAAAATCATGAATATCGCCAAAATATCGCTAAAAAAAACCCACATTTCCACGAAAGATTGTAGTAAAAATGCTTAATATGTCAAAAAATCTTTAAAAAACACAAATTATGTCAAAAGATCAAGGAAAAATTGTGAATTTCTCAAAGGACCACCAAAAAGAACGCCAAAAGAATTGTCAAAAAAATTGTTAGAAAAAACGCAAATATGTCGTATCTATAAATAAACGATAAAAAAACGAAAAGAAACGTAAATTCAAGCGAAAAAACGCAGAAAAAAGGAGAAATTTTAAAAAAGCATGAAATCTATTAAAAAATCTCGAAAAAACGAACATTATCATCAAAGATTCATGATTCATTCATTTCATCACGATTCATTCCGTTCTCAAAGATGAACGAAAACGGAATGAATCATGATGAAATGAATGGGTTATGAATCTTTGATGAAATGTGTGTTTTTTCGAGATTTTTTTTTAAATAGATTTCATTCTTTTTATCCTTTTTTTTTACAAATTTCTCCTTTTTTCTGTGCTTTTTCGACAGAATTTACGTTGTTTAAAAAAAACGCAAATTTTTTCAGGTATTGCTTCAAGTATCAAAATTCATGATTCATTATTCATTCAAATGTTCATGATGCATTCAATTCATCATGATATCCCTTGCTCATCCCCATAATGCAAATTTTTTCAAGTATCGCGAAAAAATTCTGCAAATTCGTGAAATATCGCGATAAAACCCTGCAAATTGCGTCAAATATCACGATAAAACCCTGAAAATTCCGTCAAATATCGCGATAAAACCCTGCAAACCTCGTTACAAACTATAAATATCGTATTAAAAAATCACGAAAAAAAGGCTGCACGAATTCAAATTTAATTTTATCATAAAAAATATATAAAATATACTAAATTTAAAATTGGATTTATATTACAAATGTTAAAAAAATCGCAAAAACTCTGAATATAATGCAATTTTTAGCAATTTGATGTATTTTCCTAAGTGCGGCGCATACGGCGGTGCGGTGCTTCTGATGAATATTTGTTTTATTTTAATGCATTTTCGGAGGTGCAGCGCATACGCCCGAAAATACTGTACATGTTTCATAGAACTTTTTTCTAAAAAATAAAAGCTGTACCTATGAAAATGATTAAGCATATCACCCATTTTTTGAAAATATTTAGCTTTGAGTGTTCTTCTATGCTATCTGAATTGGACTGAGCAGAGTCTATTGTGTGGATAGAAACAAACTTTCATTTATAGATCAAGTAAATAAATTTACATTAATTTTCTTCAATGGTACTTAAAAGTACCTTCAGTGCATAAAGCGTTAAAAAGAAACTAAGTATATCAGCAACTGGCTACTAACTCAATTTCCCAGTTTTCATCTGTAACTACAGCGTACAAAGAGATAACTTCATGAACCAAAAACATTTCAGCATAAATGGTCAAACTCTGATTTAATACCATCTCGAAGTAGTGCCAATTCGGTTTAACGGCCAATTGTGTCTATGAACAAATCTGCCAAATAGGAATTCAAATGCAATGCATTAAAAAGTGCCAAATTGATTTATCGAAAAAAAAAATAGATTTCTCTGGACAAATCCTTTTCTGTGTCTAGATGTTTTCAACTTCAATTCAAGTAGCAAAGAATGCATACTGTACTCAACACCTACCAAAATGCACCTGCCCCCCATTCTGCCTGTTCATTGGGAATAGAAAAATACAACAAGCTTAGCTGCCGACAAGTGAAATTTTTGATTCCAATGTAACCCAATTCATTTCTGATTGGGGGAGAAAAAAGCATGGCATGCCATTAGCTAAAAGGTTTTCTCCACTGTCAGGTGAGAATAATGCACAGAATAAATTCTCTGTCCAGTGATCAGAGTCCTAACAAAAGCAATTGATGAAAATCTGCCTGCAGTTTAAGTCGATTTCTAGGAGAAAAAAAAAACATTTAACACAAAATCTCTCACTTGAAGTTTCAGTCTGACATTGATTGTGACATTGAAGAATTCACCAGCTAAATATGTAAAATATCCTACCACTTTATTTTAACTCATTATGGTGGAAAGAGCAGTTTTATCTGTTTCTGAAAAGTGGGAGATTTGTGAATATATATGTAAAAAAATGTGCATGCATTGCAGCAACACATCCCTAATCGTTTTTTTACACTCTAAAGAAAACCTGTCAGCCGGTGCTGCACCAGAGACATTTTGATAAATACAGAAAAATAGATTAACAACAATAATATTGCCAGTCAAATATAAAAAAAAAACTGAAAACAGCAAAACATAATTACCATATTTTTTGAATATGTCTCATACTCAATAATTGGCAGATAATTTAAAAATACTTTAAAAAAAAGCTAATCATGAAGTATAAAAATAAAATTGTATTTAAATAATTAAAACTGTAATTAAGAAGCTGACTATTTTTTTATTTTCACACTACTTTGTCAAAACAAAACACTTTCACATACACTTTGACAATATGTGCAATATTACAAAATTTAATTTTCTGAAATAATGGTGTGAATAGAACATAAAATCAGTCACCAGTGGCAGCCATCATATATATTAAAACGATAGGCTTTTGGTTTTCAGCATAGCTAAAACTGGTCTCTACGCATGTGCCAGCAAGCTTTTTCGGCTGTACTCATCATTTTCAGCATTCAGCTATCACTTAATTCGCAAAACACAATCCGACCAAATCACGGCAAACGCGCTTACGCAGAAATCTGAGAACCAATGGGAGAAAACTGTATTTACTGTCTGTATACGTATTTGGTAAATATAGGATATAAAGACTGCATTTTTGCATTATCACTGTTGAATGCAATGCTAAAACAAGGATTTCTTTTGATAATTGTTCACTTTATGTAAGTTATTTTATTTCCATTTGTATTCTTTTTTCATGTTAAATGTGATTGTTATTCACAGCAAGCTTAGGCTTAATGTAGAGATGTTTCATATGAAATTGAAACATTCAATAGTTAATGATTAATGTTTTTATTTACGTTCTTGGCCGATAAAGCATTTTCTGGATTGTAGTTTTCAAATTTATACTAAGTATGTATAAAAAAACCTGGCTGTAAATCACATTGTTTTTTGTTTTGTGCTTTGGAGGGGAAAAGAAGCAGGGATTTTTGACCGATGTTATTGATTTCATGAATGTAAACAGATTCGCAAATCACTATTTATTTTTTACTTCAGTTTCTTATAATATTCATGTCAAAAAATGGTGATTTTTTCCCCCTTATAATTTCATTTTTGAGCAAATTCATAATGTTTAGGAAGTATTTACATTACATTGTTTTTTGTTTTGTGCTTTGGAGGGGAAAAAGAAGCAGGGATTTTTGACCAATGTTATTGACTTCATGAATGTAAACAGATTCGCAAATCACTATTTATTTTTTGCTTCAGTTTCTTATAATACTCATGTCAAAAAATGGTGATTTTTTCCCCCTTATAATTTCATTTTTGAGCAAATTCATAATGTTTAGGAAGTATTTACATTACATTGTTTTCGCTGAAGAATGGAGAATTGCATATGAAATGAAAATATGCCCAGTTATAAATAGCTTTGTAAATTATTAATATTTATTTAATGTTTCACTTTCTTTCTGTTGACTCGAAGTTCCCTTTTAAAAAAAAGTACCCTTTTTTAAAAAGTGTTCCCGTGACGAAATTTGCTGAGGTTTTTTTTTTTTGGGGGGGGGGGGGGGAGGAAGGGAAATATTTTGATGAAATTTGCTATTTTTTTTTTTTTTTTTCCAATCTCTTGATCTTGATCTCTCAATAATTATTTTTTCGAAAGTATGAAGATCGTTATAATCAACAAAGAAAAAGAAAATTATCAGAAGAAATCCCTCTTTTTGCATAGCATTCAATCATGATAATGCAGTCCTTATATTTATCACTTTCTTTTATTTTATTTTTTATGATTATTTGGCAAAATTTGCATTTTTTGCAGTATCTAGACAAATTTTGTGTGTTTTTGGGATCTTTTGACAAAGATCATGTTTTTTATGATACCTGGACAAAATATGTCTTTTTCTCGAGGTCTTTTGATGAAATTTGTCATTTTTTCTCACGCTCTTTCGATTTAATTTGCTGTTTTATTGAATTTATATATTTTTTGTTATCTTTTTGAGAAATTTGTCGCTTCTTTTGATACTTTTTCCCATCTTTTGACAAAATTTGTTGTTTTCTCACAATCTATTTACCAAAATTTGTGTTTTTTGAGGTATCTAGACAAATTTTATGTATTTTCGCGATCTTTTGACGAAATTCACATTTCTTATGATACCAGGACAAAATATGTCGTTTTCTTGAGGTCTTTTGGTGAAATTTGTATTTTTTCTCGCGATCTTTCGATGTAATTTGTCATTTTATCAAATTTAACCTTTTTTCGTGATTTTTTTCGCAAAATTTGTCGTTTTTTCGTTTTTTTTTTTTTTTTTTGAGAAATTTGTTGTTTTTTTGCAAAATTTACCTTTTTTTTTGCAATCTTTTGATGAAATGTGCCTTTTTTTCCATCTTTTGACAAAATTTGTTGTTGTCTCACAATCTATGTACCAAAATTTGCATTTTTTGAGGTACCTAGACAAATTTCATGTGTTTTCAGGATCTTTTTACGAAATTCATGTTTTTTATGATACCTGGACAAAATTTGTCTTTTTCTCGAGGTCTTTTGGTGGAATTTGTCATTTTTTTCTCATGATCTTTTGATTTAATTTGCTGTTTTATCGAATTTATCATTTTTTTGTGACTTTTTTGTGAAATCTGTTGTATTTTTGTTATCATTTTGAGAAATTTGTCTTTTTTCCAACTTTTGATAAAATTTGTTGTTTTCTCACAATCTATTTACCAAAATTTGTGTTTTTTGAGGTACCTAGACAAATTTTATGTATTTTCGCGATTTTTTATCAAAATTAACGTCTTTTATGATACCAGGACAAAAGATGTCGTTTTCTCAAGGTCATTTGGTGAAATTTGGCATTTTATCGAATTTATCCTTTTTTCGTGATTTTTTGTGAAATTTATCGTTTTTTCGTTATCATTTAGAGAAATTTGTCTTTTTTCCAACTTTTGACAAAATTTGTTGTTTTCTCACAATCTATGTACCGCAATTTGCGTTTTTTGAGGTACCTAGACAAATTTTATGTATTTTCATATTTTTTTTATCGAAATTCAAGTCTTTTATGATACCAGGACAAAATATGTCGTTTTCTCAAGGTCTTTTGGTGAAATTTGTCCTTTTTTCTCACGATCTTTCAATGTAATTTGTCATTTTATCAAATTTATCCTTTTTTCCTGATTTTTTTGTGAAATCTCAACTTTTCATTATGCTTTTGTGAAATTTACTTTTTTTTGCAATCTATTGATGAAATGTGCCTTTTTTCCATCGTTTGACAAAATTTGTTGTTTTCTCACAATCTATTTACCAAAATTTGCGTTTTTTGAGGTACCTAGAGAAATTTCATGTGTTTTCGCGCTCTTTTGACAAAATTCACGTTTTTTATGATACCTAGACAAAATTTGTCTCTTTCTCGAGGTCTTTTGGTGGAATTTGTTGTTTTCTCGAGGTCTTTTGGGGAAATTTGTTTTTTTTTTCTCATGATCGTTCGATTTAATTTGCCGTTATATCGAATTTATCCTTTTTTCGTGATCTTTCTGCAAAATGTGTCTTTTTTTGCAAAATTTACCTTTTTTGTGATTATTTGACGAAATGTGCCTTTTTTTCCCATCTTCGATGAAATTTGTCATTTACTCACAATCATTTGACAAAATTTTTTGTTTTCTCACAATATTTTGAATTTTTTTCACGATATGTTTACAAATTTGCCATTTTTTTAGGGATTTTTTTGTCAAAACTTGCCTTTTTTTCGATATTTTTTCATAAAAATTGCCATTTTTCAATGTTTTGAAAAAATTTTGATTTTTTGCAATACTTTGACGAAATTTGTTTTATTTGGGATACTTAGACAATTTTTTTTTTTGCAGTCTTTCAACAAATCTTACAATTTTTTAGTGATCTTTTGAAGAAATTCACTGTTTTTTGCGATTTGTTGACGAAATTTGCTGTTTTTTTTCTTCATCAATTTACAAAATTTCCGGGGGTTTTTTTTTGGGGGGGGGGAGGGGGGATTTTGATACAATTTGCCATTTTGTTGAATTTATCCTTTTTTCGTGATCTTTCTGCAAAATTTGTCTTTTTTTGTGAAATTTACCCTTTTTTATGACTATTTGATGAAATGTGCTTTTTTTCCATTCTTTGAGAAAATTTGTCATTTACTCGCAATCATTTGACAAAATATGTTGTTTTCTCACAATATTTTAGTTTCTTTTCATGATCTGTTTGCAAATTTGCTATTTTTTATGGATTTTTTGTCGAAATTTTTTTTTTTTTTCAAAATTTTTTCATGAAAATAGCATTTTTCAAGACATTTTGGCAACATTTTGATTGTTTGCAATATTTTGCCGAAATTTATTTTATTTAGGATACCTGGACATTTTTTTCCAAGTTTTTGACAAATTTTACAATTTTTTAGCGATTTTTTGAAGAAATGTGTGTTTTTTTGCGATCTGTTGAGGAAATTTGCTGTTTTTTTCTCATCTATTTACAAAATTTCCGGGGGGGGGGGTTTATGGAGGGAAAGGTGTATTTTGATGAAATTTGCTGTTTTTGGGATTATTTGCCAAAATTTGCATTTTTTATTGTACCTAGACAAATTTTGTGTTTTTTCTTAATCTTTTGACAAAATTCATGTTTTTTATGATACTTGGACAAAATTTGTCATTTTCTCGTTATCTAAGGAGCATGCAAATTTAAACTAAGGACCATATAACATGTAATATAACATGTAATTTTTCTTGAAAATTAATTTGCAGAAAGCTTATGACCCAATTTTTACGTACACAGAAAATTTTTAATTTTACACAAGCTGTCGTTTGCAGCAGGAAGTTTTTTGAAAAATTGTCAACTTTACACAAGCATTCCTGCTGAAAAAATAAAAGAGTTAGTGAGTATGGCACTCGACCTCCTGGGTATACATGGAGCTGAGTGCAACAGTGGCAGTAATTTTTTTCTTTATGATTTCGTGAATTTGATTTTTTACATATGAAATTTTTTTATAAAATATATTGTACATGTTTGTCATTATTTCACATTAATGCACTAATCTTTAAAAATTTCTTTTTTACTTTGGTTCTTCCATATTGTTGCCGTCAAGTTTTGATGGATTCCACCTAGTGTAAGATTTAAAGCTATTATGAGAAATGAATTTCTTTTCTTGATATTTATGGCATTTCAGCTTTGAAAGTGTCTTCTTGCATTATACTTAGCAACTGAAAGTGTACAGACGATTTTATTAAATCGAAAAAAATAATTATATGCTTGAAACTGGTTGAATACCAAAATCTTTAGAACACATAGCAGATAAGTGCTGCAAATGTTACAGTTGTAACAACTGGACCTGTATAGTTTTCACCTTCATTAACCCTGTAAAGATGTGTTCAATACAAACTAGATATTAAAAAAACAAAAAAGTTTCAAAATAATTATTATTGTTACTTATAAACACAATTTACAAAACTTGATATTATTAAGAGAAAAAATTTGGTCCAAAAACTGACTATTGGTGCAATGAAATCCAACATTTTTTTTGCTGCAAATGGAAGGTGTGATACAGTGCAGCCAGAATATTCATAGACCCTTAACAGAAACATATTAACAGTGTCACTGACATGCAATTGATAAAGATTGACAAAAGAAATACAAATAAGGAAGCAAGACATTTTGTATTACGGATTACTATAGTGTATCTTAGTCAAGAAACGAGAAAAAAAGGAATAAACACTTTCTTTAAAAAATAAATGCTACAAATGTAACCACTTAAAAGGGCCTTAGAAACCAATTTACGCAATCAAAGATTTCTAATCGCTAAATTGCCATCAAATCTGACATTTTTTACATTTTTATTTACACCTAAAAATATCCAGGTATCACTCACTACATGGCAATTAAACAAACAAACAAGAAAAAAATAATGTGGTAATCAAATAGGAAGGAATTGGGATATTTGACTCAATTTTTAATTTTAAACTATCTTTCTCTTTTACATTATTTATGGGTATGCATAAATACCATCTATTTACACTTCATTAACCCATTATTCATTAACACCACACTCATTTGAGTACAGTAATTTTTTTGTGCACCCTAGGAAAACAATTTGAAATAATATCTCTAAAATTCTTTAATTTTCAATGAGGGTGTACTAACTTTTTTTTTATTAAAAAAAAATTAGTGGGTAGTTATATTTTCTTGTGATTTAGTGTCACTTGTAAACTACTCATCAACGGATCATGAAAAAAAGTACATTATCATTTTTTTAAAATCTATTTAAGAAAGTAATGTTCTAATCTATGTTTTTTTAGTCAAGTATACTATAATTGATGAGTTAAAATTTATACATAAAATATTGAGTACTAAAATTTTACACTTAATTTTATTTTGCTTAAAAAACTTACTGATTTTTTTTTTTCATATATTTTTGTTCTTATATCTTTGTTTTATTTCATTTCCCTTTGGCCTTAAATGGATTAAGTATTATATCCTATTTATGAATATTTGTTTGAAGTTAGTAATTAAATTTAAAAAATAATAAACCTATTTGGGCCATGTATACTTATACACAGGGGTGTGGAAATACATCATTTTGCTTGCCAGTGGCGAGTGGATTTTCTGACAAGGTGAATACATTTTTAGTTTTTGAAAAAATGAAGGTGATAGAGACATTATCAGAGACACTTTTTTAATCTAGATATTTTAACTTTCCAAATTATGACAGTGTAAATTCGGTACTAAGTTCTATCTTATATTAAGCTTACCTCTGTTGTATATATTTCTTAATGTTACAGAAAAAAAGAATTACGAAAATGCATTGTAGTAATAGTAATTTCATTTGTAATTGCATGTGATTTTGTCATAACTATTTTCAACTGCATGTGTGTTGCATCTTCCAGAATGGTGAAATAAATCCTTGGCTGGTAAGATTTTTGAAAAATTCCCCACCCCTGCTTATACATACTTGACACAAGTTATAGATTTAGCATTATGCAGTTTCAAACTGTATTCAACACTTTTACATAATAACATGTTATCATATGGTCTATGTTATTATTTTTATTAAATGATATTAATTCTTTTATTTTTTATTAGCTAGGAAATGTTATGAAGCTACTTTTAAAGTTTAATGCAAAAAATTTCAAAATATTAACAATCTAAAATTTATTTCTGTTCTGAAATGAGTTCAAGAATAATAATAAAAAAATAACAGTCTATTCAATTATAAATGTAAATTCATATTAAAGTGCCATTATTTTAAAAATCAGACAGAGTGCAATAGATGTATTTTTTGATTTGCTTTATTCTTAATGAATGAATAATGAGCAATTTTTAAGGTCTTAAAAAACTTTACTCTTTCCTATAAAAAATGTCAAAGGTCAAGGTTGTGAATGCCATTTTTCATGAAAAATGAAATACCAGTATGTTTGGAGTGCTATATCTCTGGCAAACAACAACTTTAAAAAAAAATTTGTCATAAAGTGTTAGTATGACAGTACCTGTTTATTAAACTTAATTTTTTTTTTTCTATGGGGTATTGTTACTTTACATTGTTATGTTGAAACAAAATACAATTAAAATGATGTTTTTGCCCATTTTCTGCACTTATTATTTTATTTAATACTACTCCAATTTTTTTCTAATAGAATATAAAAGTATACTACTATGACAAGATAAATAATATAAAACTATACCAGGATAGAACTATACCAACAATTTTTAAGGCCTTAAAAAATTAACTCTTTCCTATAAAAAAATGTCAAAGGTCAAGGTTGTGAATGCTATTTTTTTATGAAAAATGAAATACCAGTATGTTTGGAGTGCTATATCTCTGGCAAACAACAACTTTTAAAATTATTTTGCCATAAACTGTTAGTATGACAGTACCTGTTTATTAAACTTTATTTTTTTTCTGTGGGGTATTGTTACTTTACATTGTTATGTTGCCACAAAATACAATTAAAATGATGTTTTTACCCATTTTCTGCACTTATTATTTTATTTAATACTACTCCATTTTTTTCTAATAGAATATAAAAGTGTACTACTATGACAAGATAAATAATGTAGAACTATACCAGGATGGTATTGTTGTTAGCAGATATAATCTGTTAAATATTCAAAAGTTTCAAATCTGCAACATTTTAATTAATTTTATCTCAAAAAATATCATAGTTGTATAAAACAAAATATATCATGAACTAGTTGATCATATGTAACAACAAAAGAAGTAGGGTCTCATGATATTTTTAGAAAAAAAAGGGGGGGCAAAATTTACAAACAAGCATTATTGATCATCACACTTTTTCCCTATCAGAAAATGAAACATCCCATTTCTCTTTCCTCTTCCTATGTTTTATCCTGTGAGAAAATGGAATATTCCTTTTTCCCCCCTTTCAAAAAGAAATGGGATGTCTCATTTTCTGACAGGGGAAATGTGTGATCACTGACATTACTTTTTTATAACTTGTCTTTTTTTCCTTAAAAATATCATGAGACTCCACTTCTTTTAGGTAGATTTCGTATGAAATACTACCTATTGCATTGTCTCCCATGTTGGAATTTCTGAAAAATTTTTGCGGATCTACACGAATCATGACTCCTAGACCCCAAAACTACCATCAGTAAAAAAGTTTATATATCTATCTATCTATCTATCTATCTATCTATCTATCTATCTATCTATCTATCGGTGTATATCACTTTCTTCTAGACACGATAACTTCCATAATTATGCTCAGATCTTCATCAAACTTTTACATAAAATCAAGGGGCATAAAATCTCGGTTAAGTTCGTTAATGGGCAAAATCGGACCAAGGGGGTCAAAGTTAGGAGGGTTTTTGTGAAAACAGAAAAAATGCGATAACTTTTTAATTAAAATAGATATCGCATCGGTTTAAAGTTTATATTACTTCTAAAAGATGAGGAAAAAGTTTATGCGTGACAGATTTTTGATAAAGTTAAAAATGGGCTCAAGGGGCGAAAAAAACATGGTTTTTGGGAGAAAAAAAATCATAACTTCGTCAATTCTCAAGATATCAAATCCAACTAAATTTTATATAAATGTACTCAATATTATCTAAAACTTTTGTATTTACAAGTTTTTGATAGGACCAATTTTTACCGATGAAAAAAATTAAAAACGAAAAGAAAAAGGGGGGAGGAAAAAGAAAAAAACCCATAACTTACTCAATTCTTAAGCAATTAAATCTAATTAAATTTATTTTACATCTTCAGAATAATATCTACAACTTTTATATTGACAAGTTTTTCATAGAACCAATTCTTATAGCAAAAATAAATTAAACAAAAATAGGAGTTGGAGAAAAAACCTTAAATCCAAACTGCTTATATTCTGACTCATTTTAAAATTCATTTTTGATTTTAAACGCATCCAAATGACAGATCCTCTTATTTAGCAACTATATAATGCGACTTATTGGCCAATTTTTTGATAAAGGCAGAATATATTTTTAAAAAGGCTGCCAAAAGAGGTATTTTGAACAGATTTCCCGAAGTTTTCATCATTAAAAAATTCATTAAGTATAACAAATTGCGTTTTTCATGAGTCATTTTTAAATTAATTTTTGTTCTCAAACCCATCCAATTTACAGGTCCTATTATTTAGGAACCATATAACTTGACGTATTGGCCAGTTTTTTGATAAAGGCAGAATATATTTTTTAAAAGGCTGCCAAAAAGGGTATTTTGAACAGAATTTCACGAAGTTATCGTGATTAAAATTTGAGGAAATTTAAGAAATTGCGTTTTTACCGAGTCATTTTTAAATCTTTTTTTGTTCTCAAACGCATCCAATTTACAGGTTCTCTTATTTAGGAACTATATAATGTGACGGAGTGGCCAGTTTTTTCATAAAGGCAGAATATATTTCAAAAAAGGCTGCCAAAATGGGCACTTCGCAAAAAATTTCCCAAAGCGAGATGATTAATGAACTGTGGGTATTCAAATAACAAATTGGTTATTTTATGACTCATTTTTAAAACCAATTTTGCTCTGACGCGCATTCAATTGACAGTTTTTTGTTACTTAGGAACTATATAATGTGCGTATTCTTCGATTTTTTGATAAAGGGTGAATATATATATTTTAAAAGCTGTCAAAGTAAGCACTTCGCAAAAAAATTTCCCAAAGCGATCATGATAAAAGAATTGAGGTTGTATTCAAATAACAAATTGTTTATTTTATGACTCATTTTTAAATTCAATTTTGCTCTCAAACGCATTCAATTGACAGTTATTTGTTATTTAGGAACTGTGTAATGTGCCGTATTGGTCAGATTTTTGATAAAGGCTAAATATATATTTAAAAAAATCTGTCAAAGTGGGCACGTCGCACAAAATTTCTCAAAGCGATCTTGATTAAAGAATTGTGGATGTATTAAAATAATAAATTGGTTATTTTATGACTCATTTTTAAATTCAATTTTGCTGTCAAACGAATTTAATTAACAGTTTTTTGTTATTTAGGAACTATATAATGAGCATATTGGTCAATTTTTTAAATAAAGTAAGAATATAATTCAAAATATATTGCCAAAATGGGCATTTAAGTAGAGATAGGCATTTTTTTTTTTTTTTTTTTGTTTTTTTTTTTTGAGATGAAAACTTTTCGAAATCTACCTCCGCCTATAGGCCATGCCGAAAGGGATTTTTTCTTTTCCATTCTTTTCTACACATGTTCAATTAGTACATGCTATATTTTGTGTAATTCAACTGTGATGCTTTTTTGAGATATTACTAATTGGAATGTTGCAGAATTTTAAACCTTTGAATATTTAACAGATTATATTTGCAAACAGCAGCAATATGCCAGTAAAGTTTTATATAATTTAGCTTGTCCTAGTAATACACTTTCATAATCTAAAAGAAAAACAAATTGGTGTACTATTGCTTAAATAAGATAATAAGTGCAGAAAACCGATAAAAATGTTGTTTTGATTGCATTTTGTAGCAACATAACAATGTAAAGTAACAATGTCGCATGGAAACAAAAAATTTACTAAGCAAGCAGTATAGATTAACAGTTTATGACAAAAGAATCTAAGCATGTTGTTGCTTTCCAGAGATATTGCATTCCAAATGTACTGGCAGTTCACTTTTTATTAAAACTGGCATTCACAACCTTGAAATTTGACATTTTTTACAGGGAAGGGAAACATTTTTCAGGGCGTTAGAAATGCACAATATTTATTAACAATCACTTACTTCAATATAAAAGAATACCAAGCCAATTAAAAAATACAACTATCAAAATATCACTTTTTTGTCTGTGTTTTAAAATAATGGCTCTTAAACACAAAATATGCAATTCAATGGTGTTTCAATCAAAACTCACATCAATGAAGAATAGCTTGAATTTGGTCACGATCTAAATATAATGTGAAGGTCAGAATTGTTTGGCTTTATCTATCTGGTTTCTTGTTATTTTTCTTTTCCTTAGTAACAGTTTTATCTGCTTTTGAAAATAATGCTATGTTTGATATTGCTGTTCTTTTATTTCTCCATTATATAAATGATTCAAAATTCTTAGAAACATTCAATTTTTAGAAAAGTATTGTTCAAATAATCTTTACATCACAATATGAAAAGAAAAAATTATACAGTGGAAGTTTTCAGACAATCGACTGGGAGTCAAATGCATTTACCTAACAAGTATACCTAATGGCATAACACTAAAAATTAAATCCTTTGTGAAAAAGTAGATGAACACTAAATTGTAGTAAAACCTGAAAATGGCAGACACCTCAGGACTACAAAATCTGTGTGTTATTCAAAGAAAAAACACAAATATACAGTTGTTGGACATTGAAAATGAATCCACTAAATAGACTACTGCTATTCAGGAATGTCTGTCAAGAATGTTTTAATGTATGTTATCATAATAAAAAAAAAAAAAAAAGAAAATAAAGTCTTGTTTTTAAACAAAATGTCTTACAACACTAACAGCACACAAAATTACTTTTAAAACATGAAAGTATAATTTGTCTTATTGTTTAAAAATGGTTGAAAAGTTTCTGTTTTTAATTTTCATCATGTCATCAGCTAACAAAAGGAAGAATAAAATGATGTCATTTTGAACTAACAAAACTTTCCCAATTCCGAGAAAAATATTTTGGATCTAGTAGTATTTCTACTTTATAAAATTAACAACCAGTCACTATGAAAATCATTTTTTATACAAATGAGGTGGGTCTCAGTACCCTATGTTTTAAGTGATCAATTTTAATAGCAGCTTTGTTAACTATCATAATCTATACAAGGAAGTTTAATATATTTCATTTAAAAAGAAATAAGATTGCAAAAATGTAACTACTAAGTTAAAAAGTTTATCAACCACTGGTTACTAACTAGAAGTTTCAATTTTCAAGACTATTTTTATGAACAGCAAGAAACTCAAAATCATAAATATTAGCAGCCTTATTTATTTACGCTTCACTTACTTGAATGGAAACCTGCAACAAAAAGTATATTTCTAAGCTAATGCATGATAATTATGAACATTTTTACCAAATTAGGTAATAAAAAGAAAATTCTTACGCATATATGAAAACTGCAATACAGCTTTCTCAAATCCACAATAAATATGTGCAGCATCAAAATCAACGTCATACACAGGACCTTTGAAGAAAGTAGGGGCTGAAAGTCGTTGTACCCTTAAATTGTTTCTATCAATAAAAGGTATGTGATAAATCTATAAGAAAAAGAAGAAAAATTTATGAAAACAAAACTGTTATAAAATGGCACAGATCAGAACATCAATTCATTTATAACTGGTTACAAAAAAGTCTATGTGTAATCACTTCCAAAAATATGACAGCTCATTTATTCTTTGAACATATTTTGGTCACAACTTAAAATTTCTATTACAGCATTTGCTAAAATAAATTTTTATTTGAATAAATAGAAAAGAAATCTGTCAATGTAGTTCAGAAATACATGTGTGAGTGTATGCATATATGTAAATAATTAGAGTGAGACAGACATATATAGAACTGTCATGGAGATTTTCTGTAGTGCAGGCAAAATATTACACAGCATCTTTTAAGAAAAAAAAATTTACATTGTACATAAATCATGATACACATATATGTCACAGTAATAATGCATAAAAACAATTTTATGAATCTTAGATTATATAAAAACTAGCAGGCTATGCCCGCTGCGCTGGTCAATATTTCAAAATCAACCGTGGATGAAACGAACTGGTGAATTTAAATTTCTATTTTAAATAATTTGGACCTCCAGCAGCACTTTGCTCATTGCTGAAAACGATTTGGACACCGTTTTAGATTTTTTCAGACGATTTAGATTTTTTTTAGTGACATTAAATTATCTTAAACGTTGCGCAAAAACCAGCTATTTAGAAGTAACTATTTCAGTTTATTACTAACAGTGCACCCCCCATTTGGAAGCGAAATGAGACCATTATGGCAACAGGATTTAAAATTTTCCCTTATCTGAAGAAATATTAATTATTACAGTCGTTACCATGGTACAACTTCTGAAAAATTTCTTCACAACTTTTCATTATGTGAAGCCAGGAACCCAAAGCTTATATATATATTAAATTTTATCCGCGTGATAAAAGGCACAATTATGCAAGAATCATCTTCAAACTCGTTAAGTACATTGAGATGGTTAATATCTCAGTGGAATTGCAAATGAGCAAAATCGGCCCAAGGGAGTGATAATTGGGAAAGGTTCAAAAATTTGAATACCATCTTAACATGGCTTTCACAAAACCAGCTCTTACAAAACAATAGCAGGAAAAAATGCCAACAATAAAAAAAAACATACATTAAAATTATCACTACAACAATTACTTTATTACTGCAAAATTTCCTCCTGAAAAATGAAAACAAAATTATTTGCTTTTTCGTATTTAAGCATTTTCTCTTTAGTTATTTAAGATAAAATTATGTAAATTTGTATAATTTGGCGAACGATTTGGCGAAATTGGTTGACGTGATAATCAAGTAGTAGCCAATTTACACTTTTCATATTTCCCAAAAGATTCCTACACAGACATCATATGTGCAATAGGTTTAGCACGATTATCTTGCAACTACAATGTGACAAAATCCTCGTTTTAGAATAGCAAAGAAATTTATGTATATTTTATTATTTTCTATCATTTTAAACAGCAATTATCAATAAATAAAAAGTAACTGTAAAACAAAACAACAAATATCATTTCAAAAAAGAAAAAAAAATGAAAGTAAATAAACAACTTATCGTCAGATAAACAACTATAGCTGGGTTACCATATGAGGCAAATAATGCCATTTTGGCGCTAGTGAGATACCTCGATGTGTATATGATCAAATCCGTGACAAAATTTCCATTTGGAAAAAACTTTAATCGGTATTTATACTGCATTTTCCCTACTTATGTATAAGAAAAAACTTTGACACAGATGTCATGTATGCACCACATTGGCGCAATTTTTTTCTGGCGCCAATTTAGAGAACTTGGTTTTTAATTACCAATTTCATAAATATTTTTTAATTATTTTTACCCGACTACGGCAAAGCCAAAGGAGGGTTATGATTTTGACAGGCTATGTATGTATGTATGTATGTATGTATGTATGTATGTATGTATGTTCATCTGTTCCCTCGTAACTTCTAAACCACTAATCAGAATTCGACAAATGACATATCATTAGAAGCGTCTTAATTGTCCGCTGGTTATAGGCTATATAGATTTTCACCAAATTCAATGTGGCGCCCTCTAGCGGACAAAATATACAGAGTAAAAAAATAAAGTTAAGCTAGATATGCCGTGTTTGGTATCATTTTAAAGCGCTTCACTTGTACATTTCGAATATATATATATTACTAGCATTTGCTTGTGACTTTACTTGCATTTATGGGCTAATTGCATATAATTCACATCTTTTCGTTCTTAATTTCTTTGGTACTTAGTAATCAGAATAAGACCACTGCAGTGCCATTAGAAGGGTCTTGATCTTGATATTCTGTTGGTTGTGAGCTATAAAGTTTGTCACCAAATTTACTATTATGCCCTCTAGCGGACAAAAAGTATAAAATAAAAATATATGTAATGTGTTTGGTATTACTTGAAAGAGCTTCACCAGTATTTATATGCTTATACATAATTACAAGACTGCTTTGAAGATGTTTAAAAAAAATGAGCGATAAGAGTAAAGCGCGGATCACGGGAACTGTAATGTAGAGCAGCGTGAACGTTAATAGAATCGTTAGAACGTTAATAGAACGTTAATAGACTAGCATTTGCTTGTGACTTTACCTGTATTCATGGGGTACTTTTATACTTTTTCAGCGTAGTTTTTTGTCGTAGTTGGGTTTTAGTTTTTTTACTTTATCTTGTGTATTATTTGAAAAAATATAATAAATAAAAAAGTTTAATTAATAGTTATAGAACAAAATGATTTATATTATTTTAAAAAACAAAATGAAAGTTAATAAATAGTTTATTAATAAATAAACAACCATAGTCGGTTTACCATGTGTGGCATAAAATCGGCATTTTGTTGCAATCATGCGAATGTGGTGCGTATATGACATCTGCACCAAAACTTAAAAAGTTGCAATTAAATTATTTTACAGTTTGGATGAGGAAGACATTTATACTAAAATTTAAACATTATACGGATTTTTTTTTTTTTTTTTTGCTATAACTGCTATTTATATATTTACAATTAAACATAAAAAAATATCCTAAAAATACTCTCACACACTTAAAAGAGTGAGAGAATTTAGTAATTGTGAACATCGCTCCGGCTTATGCCTTCTTGGTATAAAATGTTTGATGACAAAAGTAAATTCAAACACCCAAATAAACAAATAACATACAATTAACAGATAAAACCATTTTTAAAAGTAATTCTGCTATTTTGTCCTGTAAGACACATAATGGTAGAATTAGATTTAAAAAATATTTTTTTAAAAAATAGAAAAATTTTATTTACATTTTATCTAATAAAATATTTAAAATACTTTTTTGTTAGCCTGCGCGAAAGAGAATAGCAAAAGTTTGATTGAAGAAATATTGATGAGGAAATGGTCAATTAACCCTCTATGCAACACATAGCCCGTCTATAATAACAAGCCCATCTATAGACGTTCCCTAAGCTCCAGGTTTCACTGCAATGCAAGCAATAATTAAAATGATATAACTCAATTGATTTAATGGATTTTTAATACATTGTGCAATGATTAACGCACTCAAGGATAACATTCATATTCGTAAATAAGATTTTTCTATAATTTTGAAAGAATCATATTTTTTTAGCAATTAAAACAAAATGCTGAGAAAACAACATTACAATTGTGCCCTTTTGCAAGACTGTCAGAGGGTTAAAAAAAGACTTGTAAATTTTATTCAGTGGGAATTTTTCATTTCAAAATGTTGAATTTATCTATAGTAATAACGTATAATTGCATAAATTTACTTTGAATTGCAAAATTTTTCCTTCAGTACTACTTGGTTATACCTAAAACCAATTTCGCAAAATTATACAAATCGCCAAACCTATTAGCCAGATTATATAGATTAGCATAAATTTTCATTTAAATAACGAAAAATAAATTAGCAGAACATATATAAAAGTAGAAATAAAATGTCGAATTAAAAATCACTTGATGACATAATTAGTATTTATATTATACTTAATGTCAAGTGAATGTGACATTTACGATCATCCATTATTGACATTTAATCTTGGAATTTGGGGGTAGATTTTTAATTGATGGGGTAATCTTTCCTTCTTCAGTTTTTAAATTTTAAAACTGAAATTTTTCCTGTAAATTAAATTGACGAAATGGCACAAGAAAAATTAAATTAACAATGAAAACATTTGCAAAAAGAAATAAAAGAGTTATACTCATATCTGTATAATTTACGATTGAATATTAAAATATACTCTAAAATTATCTTCACTTGAAAAAAAAAACATTATTGCGACCATTAAGAACCTAAGTCAGTAGTGCATTTTCGGCTTAAAACATATTCTTTGGCGACAAAAGCAAGATGAAAATGGTATAGAAACGAATAGTAACTCACAACTTACAGTGTCTTTTACAATCAGATCTGCTTTTTTCTGCTGTAAGTTATATTATACGGAAATTCGATAAAAAAGAGAAAGAAAATAATAAAAAGAGAAATAACTATCATTCAAAATTCATTTAATCAATTTCTGAAATTCATGTTTTTATTCTAACACCAGGGATAAGTCGCCAAAAGTTGAACCAATTGTTACATTTCGCGTTAATTTATTTTTTAAGCATTACAAATATTTTTTTCATTTTCAAGATAAATATATTTTTATAATATTACGTCTCATTTAAGCGGTCTTTCTTTATTATTATTAATATTATCAGTAGTTATTTTCTGCTATTATTTTCAAGATATTTGTAATATTTCTAATAGATATAGCCATTTTAATTCTTTTAGCAATTATAATTTTTGCCAAAAATAGCTACTGGCAACCCTTTTGTCAAAAATAACCGAAAAATACGAACTTTAGTACGAAAAATCAGAGTTTTCCCTGTAAATTTGAATCATAAACCTTTGGAAAAATATTTCCTATCGAATGATACAATCGGCAAAAAAATCCATCGGGTAGTTTTTGAAAACACTCGTTTGGAAGTTTCAGAACTTCTGCTATGACAATGTAAAATCGTGTTGTTAAAATTCTTCAAAAATCCTATTTTCCTCATCATCTGTACTAGAGTCATAACTATGAGAGTCTAATTCAATAGTCTCTTCTACCTAGTGGAGCAGCTAGTTTGGAATGCATATTGATAAGTGATGCACTAAGACATGATTTTATGATTACAATTTTTCACTTTGAAGGGCCTTAAGTTGAGAATTTTTTCTGTAAACAAGATTTTTCGTATGTTTTGAGCAATCTGCTTGCAGATGAAATTGAAGTTTGTTCAGTCTCATTTTCAGTTGACTTTTCAGATTCACATACAGATTTTTGTGCCCGATTAAGGACGTATTCTATTTTAACAGGTTCTGATGATGATTTTCAAAGTTCTATTTTTGGCATAAGTCTGGTAGTTTCAGTGGAGTACACAGAAAAGTTTTTTTTTATTTATTTATAACGCTGGGTGGTAATGGCATGGGAGAATTACTTGATAAAAAAGAAGATTCAGTTTGGGTGCTTATGTGCCTTATGAGTTTGAGTTGTTGTTTGAGTAATTTAGAGTAAAAAAGCCCAACAGATGGGGGTCTGGATTCAACATGTTTGTGAGCTTCAAGGTGAGAAAATTTGAGTAATTTTAACAGAAAATATTTCACTTTGATGGATCAAGTTTAGATAAAAATGAGAGTTTGTTCTAAGGTACCCTTACAGTTTGTACAAAGCTCAGAGTTTTTGCGATTTACTGCCACTGCAAACTTCTCAACAATGTGTACAGATATCTGAACCATGACAGGTAGTTGTGGTATGACCATAATGCTGCCATTTAAAACAATGAGAAGGATAGGAATATAAGGCCAGACAGGACACCTCAGCAAGCAGCTTTAATTCTAATTGGTAAAGTAAGGCTACTGAAAGTCAAAAAATGTGTTTCTGTGGATGCACTTGTCCATCTTCATGGATAGTAATACAACATACATCTACAACATTTTGATCTTTTAAATTTTCCAGAAGTTGCTCCTTTATAGAGAATAAAATTTATGGCTCAGATACTACACCAAGGCTTGTATTTATAGTTTGATGTACTTGAAAAGAAGCAGAAAACGAATCTATTTTTGTGTAATTTGACAAAAATTGTAAGTCCCAGACTGCAGTTTACAACCATCTCTTAAAGGCAATTCTATGCTAATGAAGACAACATGTTAAAAAAATAAATATCATATATTAATACCATTTTGTTCTCATACCCTTATGAAAAGTACATTATTTTTTGATACATTATGTTAAAGTTTAATAGAAAATATTCTATATATTTTTTCTAAAATAGTTGTGACATCATTGTTTACCTATGTGAAGAACAATTTTTACAAAGAGAATCAAAGTCTCAACTTTTGCAGACAGTGTTGATAATTTAAATGGGGTATAACATAAATACATAATAACTTTTAAATGTGTAACATCAGTCACATTGTAATGTCAATCACAAAATGTAACACCATTCACACTTATTTTTGTTCTTTTCATATCTTATTTTAAAGAAATAATATTCAAAATGACCCTGACTACAGCAGAAAGACAGAAAATAAGGTGACAAAGCTTAAAATTAGAAGAAAACTATGAAAAAAAAATAGAAAGAAACAAAAAGATGCTTTGTTAAAATTACCAAAACTAGTACAGAGAAGAATAAGAAAGGAAATGAAAGAAAATGTTTAGAAAAGAGTTAAAAAGTGCAGAAAATTGAAACAGAAACCATTACATATTTATGAGAATTTAAATTCTTCTTTTAAAAATTCTAATGATTTTGGAAAAGCCACAACCTTTCTGAAACACAGCCTGCTGTCTACACTTAAGTGACAAAAAGTTGTCATAAGATGACTGTTTCAAATAGAAATAAAGATAGCATCAACAGTTGACCACCTGATACTAAAACCAAAAGCTTGTCTTTAATAACAAAAGATTTTGTTACAGTGTTTTATGAGAGCTGTAGCATAGCATCTGCTGCAACAGATTCGAACGTAAAAGTGAATGAAATGTTGCCTAAAATCTATACATATAATAAAACAGTAGGACCCGGTGTGTCTGTACATTGAAGATAATTGACAAAAATGGAGTCAGGGCGATAAAAGAAAACCAATGAAACACAAAAAAAAATTTTTTTGAATTTTTTGTCTGTCTGTCTGTCTGTTTGTTCGAGGTTATCTTCGTAACTACTGAATGGATTTTTATGCGGTTTTCACTAATGAAGAATGCACACTCCCGGGCAGTGTATAGGCTTTGTTTCATCAAAATCGGACAACAGACAAAAAAGTAACAAAAAGAAACAAAAGAAACTATTAGGTGCGCTGCTCACGTTTTTTAGTACATAACGTTTTTTAGTACATATAAAATCCAATAGATGTCACTGTGCGATTTTAAAACGCGCTATCGTTATGTTTTCGCCAGTCTACTTAAGTATGAGAAAGTTTCAAGCTGGCTGTCGTTCCATGTGGTTTAGTCGGTAGAACGTCAGTGCGCCATACTGATGGCCCGGGTTCGATTCCCAGCATGGAATTTTTTTTCACTATGTTGGCATTAACGCCTATAAGCAATTAAAAGAATTTGAAATATTGTATTCAAGGCGAATTTTCTCTCTGGGAAAATTTCCTTGCATTAATATGTCAGTGTAATTTTTTTTTCGATTTAATTTTTTTTTTCGAAACTTTGTTTTTCTTAAAAAATTACAGTAAATATTTGATATTTCCCAACGTTTTTTGAATGATCGACTTGCTTTTTTTTTTTTTTTAATGTATGTCTGAACCTTATCTAACTACTTCTTCAAGATTTCTTTAGATAAACCGACCAGCGTAACGGGCGAAGGCCGCTAGTAATAATATAAAATCATGAAATTAGAAAAAAATCTTTTCAAATGCAGCTTTAGTAGAAGGGATAAAACTCTTTCTTTGAAGTAGTCCATGGAAAAACTGAAGGACAGTGATGCACTTCTGATGCACTGAGACCGATCACTTCAACACAGACAAATAAATCAGTCAGATTCATAGCATCAGTTGAAGATTGTGTTGAAGTAGATTATGACAGAACATTTTTCTGGTGAAGAAAATTCTATTGCTGGTAAAGATTATCTTTCCAACACTATGATCCAAATTGGAAACTACTGGAAGTGTTCTTTGCAAATTGATGAGGTCTTATCTACGGGAGCGAGTAATACAGAAACTTAACATACCCAACATTGTGAATGCTCGTGGTTATTTTAAATGCAATAGCATGTTTTATATTTCAATAATTTGTTTTATATTACCTATTTTGTATGTGAGATGCAATAAAAATCTTTATTTAAAAAAAAAATTGGATTAGTAACACCAGTCACATAAAAAGTGTAACATCAATCACAAGTCATTTTTTTCGTTTGAGATTATTTATAAGTTTTTGCATGAAATTTTTTTATTTTTTTATTTTTTTTTTGTTTCCAATTAAATAGAAGTATTTTATAACTAAGTAAAAGAAAGAATACCATTAATATTTACAGAGGAAGGAGAATTTCAAAATAAAAAAGGATGTTTTACTTCATGTCCTTTTTATGTAACATCAGTCACATTTTAATTTTTTTTTCTAAATGGCAAAATAACTTGTTTATACTCATTTTCTTATATTCAAAATAATATTAGACTACCAAGAATAGATCACGCCATTTTTAGAAAATTTAAAAAATATTTAACCACAAAAAAAATATATAAGATTAAGAAACTAGCTCAAAATGTAACGTCAGTCACCATGATATTGCCCTATAAACAGATTGAATTTCTTTTATGATAAGGCACAGCAAAATTCTCTTGAAAGAACTATTAGAAAGACTATTGATTTGTTTAATTACAAAAAAGTGAGTATTCGAGGTGTTCTGTATAATTTAATGTCCTCCACATGGAAGAGAAACAGAAGAAAGTAAAGTACTTTTATCAATAGTAGAAAGTACATTAAACTAGGACATGGCTGTACCATTCACTACCAGATTCAGCAAAGAGATGTACACATGAGTGCTAACAAGGGTCCATATGTTCGCATAACACTCCTATGTCAAAATCCATCCTTAAGGAGACGGTGGACCTTTTATTTGAGTAAAATCGTCCATAGAAAAATCTTTGCAAAAATGTCTATTTCTGTGGCATAATAATATCATTTATGAAGGTTTTAAGATGAAAATAATAAAAAACGTAAGTGTATTTATATACTTTAAATCTGTTTTTTTTTTTTTTCAAAACTAATTTTTTAACGATTTTAGATTTTTGAAGTGCTCCTTGCGACGTAATTTTTGAGAAATATTTATGAAATTAATAAGGAGGTTTCCTGACATTGTTTAGAAAGAAATTGTGTAAGCTTTTTAAAATTCGTCTTTATTAAGATAGTCAAATTTGATTTTTTACTTATTAAGAGGCAAAATTTTGATGAAAATTGATATGGAATTTAGAAAAAAAATCTGTAAAATATTAACTATTCAAGATATTAAAAAAATCATACACAAATTTGTATATAATGGAGTTTTAAATGATAAAAATGCAAAAGCAAGAAAATATCTCAAAAATTAAGACACAAGGAGCATTTTAAAATTTTGTTTAAAAATTTAAAATTTTTTTAAAAATTAAAAATTTTAATAAGATTGGAAATTTTTTTGAAGGTGCTCTATATACTTTTGGTGAAATGTATGCATGTACAAAATTTCATATTGTTATGATGAAAATTAAAAAAGAAAAATTTTAACGTCCACCGTCCCCTTAATATGATGATCAATAAGTGCCTGCTGACTTGTTCCCTAACTAGTGCCAAGTCAACTGACCAACCAACTGATCCATAAGGGACCAATATGCATGCACCTCCCATCTATCTAAAGCAGAAGCAAAAACTGTGAGCTGATTTACCTTGTCTGCCAGAATCTCTTTTTCCAGGACCCAGATTGCCATGCAATTACATGGGTGATTTACAAAGCTCCTGAGTCAATATAGACAGGATATCAGCTCATACAAAATTGCCCTCACCACTAAAGAAAAAACCACAATGATAGTAAAACAAAGAGAAGAGAATAGACAAGAGGAAAGAGTGGAAAAAGGAAAAAAGAATGATCACTCAGGTGCCTGAATTTACGAAGCAATTGTATAACTTGAAGATCCCCTGAAGAGAAAGTTAAAAGTAAAGTCCCAGTTAGGAAAATTTTTAATTTATTTTGTGTATTTTCTTTATTAGACACCCCCCCCCCCTCTTCCCAGAGTTTGAAGCTTATGCCATTTAATTTTGTTCTTTTTTTAATGAAACTTTACAACTGGAAGTATGTCTAAGGACAATAAGTAAATAGGCTATTCACTCCATTTTTATGAATCACACTGAATAAATAAATAAATAAATATATACAGTAGATTCCCTTAAATCCACACATAATTTACAGATGTAAACAATGAAGATTTCAGTTCAGATAGAAGGACAAAATTTGACATTTTAGGTGCGTTCGTAATTATATAAATACGTAGCACCTATAGTTGTTCAGTCCGTTCGCATATAACAACGCAAAAACTAGCCAACCGAATTGTTTGAAATTAAAAATATATAATTGTTACATAATTTTGTCAAGTCATTTCAAATTTTATGAAAATCAATTGCAGGGACAATCAAAAGTATTCCGTTACATTATGGTCAATGGGGAAAATAGTTTCAAATGCATTTTAATCATTTGAAATTTAAAATATCTAATTATTATATAATTTTGTTGAGTCATTTCAAATTTTAGGAAAATCAGATGCGTAGATCAATTACAGGGACAATCAAAAGGATTCTGTTACATTACGGTCAATGGGGAAAATAGTTTAAAATACATTTTAATCATTTAAAATTTAAAATATATAATTATTACATAATTTTGTCAAGTCATTTCAAATTTTATGAAAATCGGATGCATAGATCAATTACAGGGACAATCAAAAGTATTCTGTTACATTACGGTCAATGGGGAAAAAAGTTTCAAATGCATTTTAATAGTTTGAAACTTAAAATATATAATTATTACATAATTTTGTCAAGTAATTTCAAATTTTATGAAAATTGAATGCATAGATCAATTACAGGGACAATCAAAAGTATTCCGTTACATTACGGTCAATGGGGGAAAATGGTTCAAATGCATTTTAATGGTGTTACAGTCATTCAACTACGTAGAATGCATGAACCTATGAAGTATATATATATATTAAAATATATATTCTATATAATCTGTGATGCAAAGAATATTTATTATTAAAGTACAGGGCCACACAAAAATATTCCACAACATACTGCTATACGGGAAAACAATCTTTGGCATGTGTGTTAATTATATTAAACTATTTCACATTTTATGAATATGATATACACTGCTGAGGTGTAATAAAAGTTTCTTCCTGTATATTTACAGGAACACAAAAAAGATTTTGACCACTATACTTTATCCGAAGTACTGTCTACTATAAAAGCAAGATCAGAATATTTTTAAATTTGCGTTATCATATGACTTCACCTCATTTGCTACGCTTCACGTGCAATTTCCAACTTGTTTAATTTGTACATCAAATATAAGACCTTGTTCAGGGACGATGACCACATCACCAGGATGTGAAGGAGACTGAGGCATATGGAATAGGGTTTATTTTAAGCTTACATTTACAGCGAACATAGGAGCTATATATAGGATATAGGCATATATATATAGGATATTATACAGTAGACTCCCTCAAATCCGCACAGCTTGGGACCAGAGGTTGTGCGAATTTTAGAATTTTGCGGATTTATGGTCATTGCTTTGTTTACATTTTTTAAGCAATAATTTGGGTGCAATTAATAGTTCAATCGGAACTATAATGAATGCTTACAATATAATAAAATATTAAAACAAGTAATAAACTAAAATAATAAAAATTTAGATAGTTTTTTTTAAATGATAAAAGTACTAATAGCAAAGGCCAAGTTAATAATCAATAGTGTATGATTAAATATTCATTATAAAGATTATATGCATTTTTCCAAATTTATTCAACAAAACTTGCCTCATAAAAGTACATTACTAATTCACATCAAATTTGAAAAATAAGGATTTTTTTTTCAAGTTTAGCCAGGCTTAATAACCAAAAAATCTTGATTAATGCATAAATATATTTGGTAAGAAGATTGTAATTACCAGTAATATCAGCAATATCTTGAATTTTTTCCAAAGAAATTTATTCTTCCTTCATGAAAAAGACATGAATAGAATATTATTAAGAAAACTTCAAAATAAAAAATATATGGAATTGATGCAAAACTAAAAAAATCAAATTTTGTCCCAATATCTGAACTGAAAGTTTCATTGTTTACATCCATAAAATATGTGCGGATTTTAGAGAGTTGCGGATTTCTGGTTTGCGGATTTGAGGGAGTCTACTGTATATAGGAAAAATCATGCATGGTTCTATAAAACTTATTATAAAGTTTATTTGCAGATTTATATTACTGCTTAAAAGGCTATTTTTATATATTATTCTTTATCCAATATTAATTTTGAATATTACAAATTATTTTACTAATCAGAAATTTTGAATTATTCTATAGTGTACTAAACAGCAAATTTGTAATGATTTTATTTTAATTTACATCTTTTCTAAAAGTATATTGTATAATAAGTAAAGTGAACTGACAAAGTAATGAAAGATTACAATTATTAATTACATTAATAGGATGATTTTTTTTCTTTGGAAACTTCTTGTGTCAAAACGATACTATACATAAACCTCATATTTTAATTACAATAACAATTGTTAATAAAGATTCTCTTTATTTGGATTGCATAAAAAAATATACGATTTCAACAGAAACTCTCTTTATATTAAATACCGACAGATGACGCCAAAATAATATATAGCAACAAAACATTATCCAGTATAAAATATTTCAGAGAAATTCACTCAATTTAACTTACAGCCTCTCAAAAGGGAAAAATGAATTTCAAAATATTTAAAGGATTTCTTAAAAGTAGTAGTTATTCTAAAAGAAGAATCAGATATTAACCTTAAAAAGAAAAAAAAAAGAAAAAAAAAAGAAAGAAAGAAAGAAAAAGAAAAGAAAAAGAAAGTTTATTTGTTTCTAAATTTGGAATTTTGTGTTACTGAATGACAATGGTGTTCTTTTGTTTATACGATTTATATAGATAATTATTATTGGATAATTATTATAATATTGTTGTAGCTCATATTTTAAGTGTAGAACTTAAAACATTATAATTTAAAACTTTTTGAAGGTTTTATAAGAAATAAAGAAGAAAAGATGTGATACAATGAAGATTACATAAAGCAATTGTTTGACTTATAATATGGCATTGAAATGCTTAAGTGTAACATGGCTGTGGTGCATCTTTTTCTTTTTGAGGATGGGCATGACTTGATATTATCACATTAGCATACTGCATAAATAGATACATTACAAAATGTTAATTTTTGCCCTGCTCTTTAATATCATATCTCTCATCAATAAATCAAAATCGGATGAAAACCATTGCATATTTTTATCATCAAAAATTCATTACAGAAGTTATTGTTTAAAATTTTTTACGAATTTCAGATATCCAGTTTAGCACAAAACATTGCCCAGCTTAAAAAAGTTTTCTGTAATTAATTAATCTTTTTAGAACTCGGGAAAAAAAAAAATAATAAAAATTATAGTATACACACAGTTTAACTAAAACAGGGTGAGTAGCAACATTTTAGTTTTAAAAATAAGCACCTGTAAGCACACTTTTATAGAAAAAGAAGCACCCATTTATGCACATATATGCATTACAGGGGTGATTGTGTTCCTGGTGTACCCCGGATTTCCGAGCTTTTTGATTGATCCTTTCGGTTTTATGATATCGTTACACTTAGTAAAAAATTCAAACATTAAAAAATATCGCGAATTTTGAAAAAAATTTGCAAATTTTGTCAAAAATTTAAAAAAAAACATGAATTTCTTTAAGGAATCGCGCAGAGAACAAATTTCTTTCTAGAATCAGGGGTAAAAATGCAAATTCATTTTTAAAAAAAAGACAAATTTTGTCAAAAAACGTGAAAAAACGATCAATTTCGTCAAAAATTCGCAAAAAAAAAAGAAATCAATTTCATCAAAAAATCATGAAAAGAAAGATCAGTTTAGTCAAAAAATCGCAAAAAGATCAATTTTGTTATATAAGCGTGAAAAAACGACAAATTTCTAGAAAAAAGGTTACGAAAATACAGCAAATTTCACAAAAAATCATGTAAAAACAATCACTTTCGTCATTTAAGCAGGAAAAAACGTCAAATTTCTTGAAACAATCACGAAAAAACGGCAAATTTCATTAAAAAAATCACGTAAAAACAATAAATTTCGTCAAATAGACGCGCAAAAACGACAAATTTCGTGAAAAAATCGCGAAAAAACGAGATTCCTTCAAAAGATCGAGGAAAAAACGAGATTTCTTCAAAAAATCGCAAAAGATCAAATTTTTTCGCAATATCTTGAATTTTTCGCGATCTTTTGAGGAAATTTGCAGTTCTTTCATGATTTTTTTAACGAAAACTGCCGTTTTTACGTGATCTTTTGAAGAAATTTGCCGTTTTTTGATATCTTTTGAAGAAATGTTTCGTTTTTTCGTGATTTTTTAATGAAATTTGCCGTTTTTTCGCGATTTTTTGGAGAAGTTCAGCGATGTTTTGTGATTTTTTTCACGAAAACTACAGTTTTTCGCGATCTTTTCTCGAAAATTACCGTTTTTTTCGCGATCTTTTGAATAACTTTCCTGATTTATCGTGATCTTTTGATGAAATCTGCTTTTTTTTGCGATTCTTTCGCGAAAATTACCGTTTTTTCGCGATCTTTTGAAGAAATTTGCCGTTTTTTCGAGATTTTTTGAACAAAAGTTCTGTTTTTTTCGTGATTTTTTGATAAAATTTACCGTTTTTTCGAGATTTTTTTGAAGAAATTCGACGATGTTTCGTGATCTTTTACGAAAACTGCCGTTTTCCGCGATCTCTTCACGAAGACTGCCGGTTTTTAGTGATCTTTTGAAGAAATTTGCCGTTTTTTCACGATTTTCTTTGAAGAAATTTGCCGTTTTGGGGAGATTTTTTGACGAAAACTACCATTTTTGTCGTGAACTTTTGCAGAAATTTGCCTTTTTTCGTGATTTTTTGACGAAAACTGCTGTTTTTTGTGATCTTTTGAAGAAATATGCCGTTTTTTTCAATGTTTTGAAGAAACTTGCCGTTTTTTCGTGATCTTTTGAAGAAATTTTTGGACGAATTTTGCCGTTCTTTTCACGATTTTTCGACGAAATTCACGTCTTTTCCGCAAAATTGATTTCTTTTCGAAGACTATTTGTCGAAATTAGCGATACTTTGTATGTCCGAATTTTTGGATTTAGAACCGAAATTTTTTAATTGTAGCTAAATTTTTAACAGTTGAAAAATAATCTGCAGACATTCCTAAGAGTTCTGCGACGTACGCCGCAGCGTTGCGCCGATTCTGCTCCCGGGGTAGCAGCATTTTTTCTTCTTTTTTTTAATTTCTTGCTTTTTCTAAAGCTGTTTTTTCTGCTCCAAAATTGTTTGTTTCAAATTTTATTTTTGAGTGAATATGACATTTGAAATTAATATGTTTTGCATTTGATAATTTTCAGGGTTTTTTACTTTGTATCAGTTAATTTTCAGGATTTTTTTTTTCTTCTCTTCTGGGGTTCATGAAATTTAAGTCTTTTTAAAAATCCTTTGAAGAAATTTAATTTTTTGCAATATTTTGACATTTTTTTCTATTTTTTTGCAGAAAATTTTTGGTTTTCGCAATCTTTTGCGGTTTTATCGCGATTTTTTGTAGATATTTCTGTATTTTCGCGATCTTTTGTTTTTTTTTTCGACGTAATTTGTAGTTATTCGAGATCTTTTTGCGAAATTTCTGATTTTATCACGATCTTTTGACAAAATGAGTGGTTTTTTCGCGAGTTTTCATCGAAAATAAGTTTTGTCGCGATCTTTTTACGAAAATTGCAATTTTATTGTAAATTTTTTAACAAACTTAGTGTTTTTTTAGCGATGCAAATTTCTGCGCCGAAATTTGCATTTTTTCGCGTTCTTTAATAAAAATTTGAGACGGAAATTTTCAATTTTTTCGCGATTATTCGGCGAAATTTCTGCAGATTTTTTGGTTTTCTGGCGAATTTTGTGGTTTTATCGCAGTTTATTGATGAAATTTGGGGTTTTATTGCTGTTTTTTGATCAAAATTTGCGGTTTCATCGCTATTTTCTGAAGAAATTTCTGGTTTTATTCCGAGATTTTTCGGTAAAATTTGTGATTTGATCGCATTCTTTTGACATAATTTGCTTTTTTTTTTCATAATCTTTTGATTAATGTTTTTGGTTTTTCGACGAATTTTTTCAAATTTTTCTATGATATTTTTAGGTTTCTTTGCGATTCTTTATAAAAATTTGAGCATTTTCATAATCTTTTGACAGCACTGTGCGAAAAGGGGGGGGGGAGCCGCGCTGGGTACGGAAATTTAGGGGGTACCAAATTTATACTACCAATGTCATTTTTTGTCTATTACAAGAAAAAGTTGGGTAGAGGGGTCGTCAAATTTACAATTTGTTCCGTGCGCAGTTTTCTCTTCGCACGCTTTGTCTTTTGATACATATATATTTTTTATTTTTTATGATATTTGCAACTTATTTTGATCAATCGTTCGACGATATATTCAACTTACTTTGGTATAATAAAAAATTCAAATGGCAATAATGAATAATCACACAAGAGTCACAAAAGAAAAAAATATGCAACGCCAGAATTCCAGAAAACCATGCAGAACGGAGAACTTACATTCAGAGTTCCAAGAATCAAAGGCTGAAAGATGAGGGAGGAGCTAAAAGTGGAAAATAGGGAACATTTCTGGGGTACGAACGACGTATCATCGGCCGTTCTAGATAAGGAAAAGTTGTAGTTGTTTCGATTTTATCGAAATAGTTTCGGTTCAGGATCGCGAAAATTAAAACAAGCAGATGGTTCAAAAACAGGCATTTCCAGGGAGAGAGAAAAAAAATAAGCACTCTGGGGAAAAAAAGAAGCACCTTGTAAGGACCTGACAAATTTGCTTTGAAAATAAGTACCTTGTAAGCACCTGTAAGCACCACTATGCACCCTGTAAAACTATATATAATTACAGATTTTTTTATTATTATTTCATCTGTTATTGAAATAGAAGCAACTGTCACAAAAAATTGCTTTTAGAAAGAGTTTTATACTGTACATCTTAGTATTATTTTGGAAAAATTGTAATCATTTAAAAAAAACTGTACTAAGAAATTTATTTTATAACTATAATCAATATTATATTTTTAATTTCATGTTTGAATAAAGCATAATCGTAAGAGATCATAAAAAGTGCTTAATTCTCAATCTAGCATTAACCTTTAATTAACAATTTCAAAATTCTTTCTTCATTTTCATTTTTCACATTTGTAAATATATATATATTTTTTTAACCTTTTATTCAGAGTACTTTTTTCTATCCATGTAAGTATCACACTTTTGTTTAGTTCATTAGATCAACAGAAAAGAAAATGATTAATGAATGTATAAGGGAAAAAATGCAAAAATATCATTTTTTAAGGGTTTTTTTTTTTTTTAAGTTACAAACATATAAAAAATCTGATAATTATCACACACACAGGGTCTAATGATATTTTTTTTTTTTTTTAATTTCAGAAAATTTGTTTAATTATTCTAGATGTTTTAGCCTTCTGATTAAAATGAAAATATATAAAATTGTGAACTGAGGCAAATGGATTTAAACATTGGCATATAAAGGGATGTTGAAAGGAAGGCTTTAGGAAATTCAGCATATCTTTTTTATTATTTAATGAATCATTCTGAAATTTAGACAGAATGTTCTAAGAATAAGTTCTAAATGTTCTAAGGCACATTTAAAAATAAAAATATTAAATTTGACATTCTTCTAATTTTTCCTGAGAATGACATGCACCGAGTACCTTTAAAATCCATTAAAAGGTTACTTTAAAGAACAAAAGATAATAAAATGCACATAAATGGTCTCACACAGTCTGTAAATCATTCATTTTTTATTTAATGCTCTACAGGCAGGGGAAAAAGAGATCGAGAAAAATGAAATCCTATTTAAAATACGAAAATCACCTTATTTCACTTAGTACATTTATTATAATTATTTTGAGGGTTACTAAGCCTTTATGAACTAACAATGTAATTATTTTTAATTCAGATGAAGAAAATTTCTTACTATTGAAATACATAATGGTGTTAGAGATTATTAATGCTGATACGGAATATTTCATGGAAACAAATATTTTATATATTTTGCTTTAATGAAACCTGGGACAACAGTATTTGTTAACTTCATTATTTTGCTGCTTTGAAATTAATTATAAAATTTCTGATAAACTCTTTGTTTTTTAATATTTAAGAAAGATATTACTTATATGGTACAACATAACTAGAAAATTTTAAAAACATCAAGACTAGAAATCCATAATAATTTCAAGATCTTAACTTAATTTCAAATGAATCTGTGTTCATTTAAGATATTTTAGGTAAAGCAGGGTCAGTTTAAGATACATAAAAGTTGTGTAATTACAAAGCAAATAACAGAAAAAAAAATGACACATATAGTAAAAAGTTTCTTTCATAGGAAGGGTTGTAGAGACAAAACATATCAATATCTAATTGACTTCAGGTTGAACCAAGTTGCATTTATAAAAACACAGTCTAAAAAAATTATACTATTAATAGTAATTAGTTTTCCATAGCTGACTGCAACACATTCAAATTTACAAGTTTTGAATGAAAATATTAAAGATTACATCAGAAACAATATCATCAGAAACAACATCAGATACAATGAAATAAAAGCATTTTAGATAAAAATACATTTGGGGACAAGTTTGAAAGATAAGGATTCTTAATCTTAAATATTTCAATAAAAACACAGAACTCAAATTAATATCTTCTGTATATTTTTATTTATTGAATTTTACATCTATATTAGCAAGTGATGCATCTTATAAAAAAAGGAAAATAAGTTAAATAAATATATCTAAATTTCATACCTAAGATATTTTTCATTGTAAATTTTACGCATGAATCAAATTTATAGAAATTCAAAGATCTGCAACTTACTTTAACAGGTTGTCTCTGCACACGCTTGTCCCATATCATAAAACACCCAGAATGGGATGATCCAGTAATCATAGTTACATTGTGATCTGTCTGCACACAATACATGGCACTGTCAAAAGGTTCTGTCCAAGTTGCAACACTAAAATTAATAACAAAAGCTGCAATAATTGGTATAAAATCCCAAGATTTTTTTTTTCTATTTTTAGATAAAAAATGGTCAACAGGAAAGTAAGCAAGTGTCAAAAACTCTATACCAAAGTATTAAATACCGTAAAATGGGGTGAATAGGAACAGCGGGGTGAATAGGAACGAAACTTCCCGGTCATACAAATAAATTCATTATAAATATATGTGATGATATTTTTAGTTGCCAATTTTTTATAAGAAGGTGATAACATTAAGAGTTGGGAAATTCAGTTTCGACATGTTGGCACCACTACTGGGGTATATAAAGAAACTTCAAGAGGATCCTCAAAAACCTCATTTTTTCAACGTCTTCAAAACTTTGTCTGTAACTACAGTATTTTTCGTATTCTAAATCTAAGAGAGGGGATTTTTAATTAATGACAGTCTTGTAAATGATATGCTGTATTAAATTCTACTTATTTCTAAATGACATAATGAAAAAATGAAAAATGGCTTGTAACATCAGAGGTTTAAGATTTATGGGGTGAATCGGAACACGTTTTCTCTCATGGTTTATTTTTCTATACAGTAATAGTTTCATGTAATATATGAAAACATATGTGTAAATATATATTGTAACAATATTTTGTTTGTTCTAATTACTTGAAGGGTTTAAAGATGCCAAAAAATTACTTGGTTAAACAAAAAAGTCAACGAATAATCCAACAGACATTGAACACACAATAAAATATTTTAAAAATAGCAAATTAGTTAGAAAAACTGCACAAAATTATTCTCTGACATCCACAACATTACAAAAATATCTAAAAATGAAAAACCATTTAAAAAAAGAGAGGAATGCAAACAGTACTAAGGGTTGGGGATGAGGCGTATTAGTAGATCGCATTAATACATGCAGCGATTGGGGCTACTCAATATTTTTACTTACCCAGTGACTACTAGTAAAGGATAACACAGAACAGGGCTGAATTTGTATTAAATTCTACTTCTGTAATTCGAATATAATTTCTTAAAAAAAAAAATTTATTTCTCTTGATTTCAAAGTTGTTTTCTATTTTTTAAAAAGGCATATCTTTACTTGTATATAAAATAAAGGCTTGATTCACAGTAACTACATGTTCCTATTCCTCCCTTATCATTATTACCTGTTTTTACTAACCCTATTAAAGTGTGAATTGGAATAATTAAAATTTATAATATTTGTTCCGATTCACCCCTATTTGCGGGGTGAATCGGAACACCGTTAAAAAATTGAATAATATATATAAACAGTAAAAATGTTTCGTTTTTGCTTAAAAACTAAAGAACAAAACAAGACCGAAGTTTCTAGTAGAAAAATAAAAAAATTAAAAAATCAGTTGTTGCTTTTTTTTAACATTAAAGTTGAAAAGTGTTCCGATTCACCCCATTTTACTGTACAAGAAATGGAATTTATTATAATCAGTCAAATCTCTCTAATTTGCTAAATTTTGGACCAAAAACTGAGTAGATAATAATCATTGTTTGTTAATTTTTTCTTTGCAAATGCAAACTGAATTATTACTGTTTTTATTATTGCATGAATGAATGGTAAAATGGAAAGATAATGATTCCAAAAATAAAATAAAAAATACCCCCAATATTAAAATAGCTTGTAAATTTCATAAAAGATAATATTATAAGTATAATTATCAGCAATAAAATAAGCATATATATCTAAATATTATAAAATCCTAATGTATAATCATTACTGATTAGTTTCAATTTTCTGAAACATTGATGAAATAATAATTTGTTTTTATATTTCAGATTTATTTTTGAAAATTTTATGCAGCAAAACTTTGACTAAGGAAGAAAGAAGTGAGTTCTATTTTCAGTTGTTATGTTGATTATTTTGGCTTGTGAAAAAAAAATAAGTTATTTTATTGAAATAGTTACTTTTTACTTACTTTTAAGATAGCTCTATTTTTTTTGTCAAACAATACTCACAAATTACTCCATATTATATCTAACATATATTTGTAGAGTTTAATAATATTTTGAAAAGGTTTCGCATGCATTGGCTTAGTGCCTGCCTACATAAATAATCCTTCCTTGGATAATGTAAAATTTAGATTAAAAAAACTAATTTGTGATTTTTGGAAATGTAATTAAACAAAAATAAAAGATTATTTTAAAAGTTTTTAGAAATATTTTGTTAGAAAAAATGCAAGTATAATTTATGATTTGATATTTTACTATACATGTGGGTCAATGTGCCAATATTATTGTATTCATGCAGGGCAAGCAGTCCATGTTTTTGACAAATGATATTACTTTCTTTTTTTTATTAAAATATTGCTGAAAAAGAAGTTATACAATATATAAATACAGTTTCAATTAATTAAATTAAAAAAAAAATAGTGAACAACCAAAATAACATAACTATATTGCACTTGGCACACAAACAAACTATTTTGGTTTGCGCTGAGAGAAAGGGTGAAGAAGCCAGCAGATAAAAGAAGAGACCAGCAGCTCACAGGGGGAGAACAGTGGTGGACGAGAGTGATAGGAATAGTCAATGCTTTTTCTTATCACCCTTGCACTAATTTTTAATATTTCTCAAACTAAACATCTGCATTAATTTATTTTGAAATATTTACATTAATTATTTCTGTTTGTTAATTATTTCTAATTAACTTACCATAGCTATTATGTTACCTCTAAAACAATATTTACTTTAGTCATTTCAATAGTTTATTATTTAAAAATAACTTTATTAAAGTAATTGGATAAATTAACTTACCTTTTCAATCGGCAGTCATCTCCTATAAAAAGTAATTCTATATATAATTAATAAGTTTAAAAGAACTTATTCCTAAATTTGCCTGTCTGTTCATTATGAACACTGGCAACACATCGAACTTTTAAACATACTTCCCGGTCTAGAACTATCTGTTTATCTGAATGATTCATGGAAGTGATAATAGGTGGCATTACGGTTATAGATAGCACTGCAATCCATGTCATCCTTCGTTTTGCATACGGTGTTCTGGAAGCCGGTAGAATGATGAGTCGTCATGCGTAGAAGTTCATTTTAGATTGCTGGCTGGATATAAATAGAGTAGCAGGCAGTTTCTTTTTACTTTTCTCTCAGCATTGTTTGTTCATTCGTCTGTTCTTGTAGTTTGTATGCAGTAAGAATGTTCGATCAAGTTTTTCGTCTCAGTAGCTGTGAATATGTTTGGATGATTTCTTCGACTGGACTTCTATTTTAAAATTTCTTTCTTTTTTTGGAGGACATTAATTTTGAATCATCTATAGAAATTTGTGTAATAACTTGAACTGTTGTTTCCAGAGTGAGTTGGCGAAGTGTTTCTAATGTTAAATGACTTAGAGACAATTTAAAAAAAAAGTTTCAGTTTCAGTCAATAGGCACTGGAAAAGATTTAAATTTCTTTTTCCTTGTTGGAACTTTTTGCCATCAGATGCTCATAGAGAGGTCGTTTCAAGTGTAAACTTGTGTTAATCATTGATGGCTTACGTAAATGTGTGTTTTTTTTTTTTTTAATAATTATCAAGATGATGACCGAAGTGTGTTTTTAATGTGTCAGACCAAGTTACAGGTAAAATCAGAGTTTGAAAAAACCTGGGTTTTTTTTTAAAAGCCCAACCCACAGGGCCCAGTAGTCTAAAACCCAGGTTTTTTTTGGGTTTTATTAAAATTTTTTAGAGATCTCTTCAAACTTCTAATTTTAATATGCATATGCATAAACATAACATTTTTCATTTATCAGTGAAACAAGGGTATAATTTTGCATTAAGTTTGGATTAAAAATAAAAATAAAATAAAGTATGTTTCAAAAGATTATTTTGTACCTAATAGTAGATTACTGTAAGAATGATACATTAAGCCAAGTACAACTGAATTTCTTGACATAAACCTTATTTAAGTTAAAAAGATTAATTTATATCAATTCTTTCACTTACTTCAATCAGAAATCAGTTTAAAACAGCAACATTTATGTATATATATTTATTTTTGTGTTGAAAAAAATGGGAATCACACTTTTTTTCTTTACAATTTAAGCAATTTTTATATTGCAATAGTGTTACATTGGATTGTCTAAAAGTCAACGTCAGTGATATCTCCAAAGTTATCGTAAATGATGATACACTTTTACTAGTTTTGTGGCCTTGTCAACTCCTAAACGATTACGCAATTAAACCAAATGTTGAAAAGTATCACTCAATTTAGGCAGAGAATGCTGGTGCTGAATGTAAAGATATAAAAAATTGACAAAATCCAGGTGGAAATTTATCATCTTTTTCACTCTTTTTTGCCAGAATCTTCCACCATTTTTGTGTGAAAAATTCTCGTACGATAGTTTCATTAAACATTGTAGCAGGATCATTAATTTTAAAAGCTATAACGCCTGGCAAATAATTGGGATGGTGTTCTAGCAACCATTTTTCTGCTGCGGCTTCTTGTTCTGCACTTAAACGCCATCTTCTAAATTTAGGATCCATGAGATTTGTTAACGTGTGTGGTGTTTGTATTGCCTGCTGAAATCTTTTTTTGAAATGATGCTAATACGGCTGCAAGACTTTAGAAGATAAAAGATCTATCCATATTTCAACAGCTTGTGAAATACAAGTTGTTTCTTTTTGAAGACTGTCCAATGCAGTTGCAACAATAGACAACTGTTTTTCAAGATTTAAGACCTTTTTGGTAACAATCATGGCTGCAAGACCTGCTGTCTCTGGACTGATTTCAGTCTTGAAGACATTTTTTACTGAAAATAAATTTGACTTTATGCACTTAAATACTATCAATTTGCCATCAAGTATTTTTCACCACTTTCTTTAATTGTAACAGATCAATTTTCAGCCATAATACAAGGCATAGAAATCTTCTAAATCATTTTCATTTTGTTATTCCTTATGCAAATACAGCAAGAATTTTTACTTTTTTGTTCTTGAAGAAGCTGATTGGTTAGTTTTCACTCTTTGTAATATTCTGCCTCCATTTTTGTGTTGAAAATTTCTATATAACACTTTCATAGTATACATTAAGATTTAAAGCACTTGGATGCATTTTAAAATAGAGGCATGAAAAGCTTCGTTCTTTACAAGCTAATTTCTTTTTTCGGTCATTTTATCAATGCTTAAAAATTCCTTTTAAATCTGGTTCTTTTGAAATATATTTAAATTGGTATTTATCTTTCCATTCTCATACTTTAGATTAAATAATGATACAGTTGTGAAAACATGAGAAACTTTGAAAAACCCAAAATGGGTTTTTTCAAGTAAGCTGGTAATAAATCTGGTTCTTTTGAAATATATTTAAATTGGCATTTATCTTTGCATTCTCATACTTTAGATTAAATAATGATACAGTTGTGAAAACATGAGAAAATTTGAAAAAACCCAAAATGGGTTTTTTTCGTGGGTTTTTTCAAGTGGGCCCACCTGAAAAAACCCAGGCAGGTTTTTTTGGGCTGGGCCCACTTGGGCGAACCCTGGGTAAAATGTTTTTCCATACTGAAGAAAAACAATAATTGTCTTCCTGAGCTTGATTAAATACTATATAGTACTTCAGATAGTCATGTCCTGGGGTGTCTGAGTAGAGATATTGAAATATGCAGCTAGGCAATCATGTTGTGAGTTTCGTTCTGATATTCTCCTCAATAGATAAATGCTAAATTATTATACTTATGATTTTTAATAGATTTAAATGTTTTTATTTTTATATTGTTTAGGTATATATCTGTTATATTTATTGAGCTTTAATAAAAGTATGTGTATTTTTTTAATATGTTATCTTTATTTTGTATAAAGTATTTACACTTAATACAAATTATATTAAATTGGTTTTTTCTATTTACAATAGTTAATCAAATTTAATTGGGGGTTTTATAAAATCAGCAAAGAATGCTTCCTTCTACAATTGCTATTCTAAACCCTGATTCATTAAGTCTTCGTAATGAATCCTAACAGAGAGCAAGTGAAGTGACAGAATAAAAGTCAGTGAAATGCCGATTGCAAAGTACCATGATACTGCAAGATTGGAGAATTTCCTCCTTTTTGGTTTTAAGTCATTACCATGGAAAAACTATACAACCATTTGGTTCATGCTTGCTATATTTATATTATAAATATTTATATTTTTTTATGTGTTTGGTAGAAATTAACATATTCTACCATGCGTTAGTGTCTGCCTGACTTAATGTGGGTATCAGTAATTCTAGAAAATGGCTAAAAACAGAAAAGATAGATGAGGGTTATTCCACAGCTACTTTAAGTCACTAACAGTGAAAAGTGTTCAGAAACAGACAGAATATTTCTCCTTATATTCACATCAATAATAACTCCTTTTAAAATTAATATTTCAAGAATTCCAAAATACTTTAAGAAACTGACTACATTCTTGTTTCTTGAATAACAAGTTTTTTTTTTTTTTTTTTTTTTTTCCTTTTTTCAATTTGGGAATAAATAAAATTTTTACTTTGAGCCTGAGAGACTGCTATAAGATTTTATTTTATTCTATTTTGCCTTGGGCTTGGGCTGAGCTTGTTCATCTCTAGTGCTTACCCAGGTTATTATGACAAGACATAGGTCAAGCAAATAAATTTGTGAAAAAAGAAACTTTAAAGGAAATATGTAAAAAAAAAATTGTTATTCTTTTATTAAAATACTACATAAAAATAAATTTTCTGTTAAATAGTATACTGATAATAAATAATAAAGTGTTTGAAGCACACATAAAAATGGGATTTAAACATACTATAACTAAAGTATATCAGTCCAATAAAAAATATGGTATAAAAAAGTGCAAAAGAAATTTTTTTTTTAATACAACAGATGTTTAAATTTGCTTCTAGAAATAAACAAAGCAAATAATGATGCTTGAAAAAATATCATCGAAAAAGGTATTTTTTTTCTCCCAATATTGATTAAAAAAAAATCCAACTTACAGTATATAATATAAAACTTAAAAAAAAAATTGTTGCAAAAGCAATACATTATTTCAGAGACTGCTACAAAAAAAAAAAGATCCATGGTGAGACTACTTGTGCACATGAAAAACCGAAAAGAGACATCACTGTATCAGTCCTATTCATTGCGTAGGAGTTTTAGATAATATAAAATGCTTTGTTCACAAAAAAAGTAAAAATAAAATAAATTGTTAAACTTTGTTTATATGCTGTATCAGGGGTGCCCAGAGAGGGGTTTGGTGACGCAAGATGCGTCATACAATTTAGTTTTGGGGGGGGGGGGGATTTTTAAATTCTTAATATTTCCTTTTCTTGCTGTTAAAAAAAATCTTAATTTTTTTAACATCACTTTTAAATTTTTTCAACATTTAATTTCCAGAAAAGTTCCTGGGTTTTTTTTTTTTTTTTTTTTTTTTTTTTTTTTTCTAAATTATAGATAAGGGCAATAAGAACTCATTCTGCTATATTCAACTCACTATCTTTTATAAATCTTGATTCTTTTAATATCACTTTAAAATTTTTTCAACATTGAATTTTCAGAAATGTTCCTGTGTTTTCTTTCTTTAAATTCTAGATAAGGGCAATAAGAACTCATTCTGCTATACTCAACTCACTATCTTTTGTAAATCTTGATTCTTTTAATATCACTTTAAAATTTTTTCAACATTGAATTTCCAGAAATGTTCCTGTGTTTTCTTTCTTTAAATTCTAGATAAGGGTAAAAAGAACTCATTCTGCTATACTCAACTCACTATCTTTTGTAAATCTTGATTCTTTTAATATCACTTTACAATTTTTTCAACATTGAATTTTCAGAAATGTTCCTGTGTTTTCTTTCTTTAAATTCTAGATAAGGGCAATAAGAACTCATTCTGCTATACTCAACTCACTATCTTTTGTAAATCTTGATTCTTTTAATATCACTTTAAAATTTTTTCAACATTGAATTTTCAGAAATGTTCCTGTGTTTTCTTTCTTTAAATTCTAGATAAGGGTAAAAAGAACTCATTCTGCTATACTCAACTCACTATCTTTTGTAAATCTTGATTCTTTTAATATCACTTTACAATTTTTTCAACATTGAATTTTCAGAAATGTTCCTGTGTTTTCTTTCTTTAAATTCTAGATAAGGGCAAAAAGAACTCATTCTGCTATACTCAACTCACTATCTTTTGTAAATCTTGATTCGTTTAATATCGCTTTAAAATTTTTTCAACATTGAATTTTCAGAAATGTTCCTGTGTTTTATTTCTTTAAATTCTAGATAAGGGCAATAAAAACTCATTCCGCTATGCTCAACTCGCTACCTTTTGAATGTGCAGTAGATTATAAGTAGAACATATTTTACAATTGCTATTCTGTTTAGAGGGGGGGGGGTCAAGATTAAAATATGAAGATATTTTTTTGGGAGGGGGGGGGGATTTGCGTCATTGGGTTTGGGGGGATGGTCACCACTGTGCTGTATATGAATTAGAAATGAAACAGACTCAGCCCAAGCCTGTATTTAATAGTTAAGAACTAACACACACACAAAAAAAAAAGCTTCTGTTTTGGTTGTTATGTATGAACACATATCAGCAATTTTCTCCAAAACCACTTGATCAAGTTTGAATATAACATTCTACATTTCAATTCTTAAAATTACTGAGGAATTTAAGCTGAAAATAGTCAGTGTGTCATTAACCTTTTTTTCATGGACACATTGAATATTTTAATATACAGGGTGATTCAGCTCGTCGGTGACAAACTTTAAGGATCGATAGAGCACACCTAGACGAACATTTTTGAATAGGGAATGTGGGGTCCCTGACGCGATGGTAAGGCGCTAGGCGCTTTCGAAAATTTGGGTGCCGAAATTCGAAACGTCATAAAAACTAGGGAAATGGTTAGATTTTCTTGCTTGTTGCGTCGAAATGATTCTGTTTGTTTAGACTTTCTTCAGTACCAATTTGATAAGCGTATCTCTTAAAACATGGATAGGGGGCGCTGCAGACTTTGGAGAGCTAGACAACAACTTTAAGCCCGTTATTTTGATAATTTAACACATGCTGGCCAAAGTTTATACTCTAACTTAAAGTTTGAACCCAAAAGTAGAGCCCTGCAAAAAGCGTAAGAGCCGGAATAAAATGTCAAAGTACAGGGTGGTCGAAACTCGAAGGCTCCTAAGAGATAAACAAACAGATTTCTTGACTTATGGCATGCATTTTCATGATTCTGTTTGCTGGGGCTCTCTGAAACTCAGTTGAACGGTACAAAAAGAAACATCGATAGGGGGCGCTTTGGGCAAAAAACATAATTCATTGACATTTCGGACGCTAACTGGAAACGGGGTGCTACGATCAGTTAGTAATAATGAAAACACATTTTCTACCTCTGCTCAGGCACGTAGCCAGGGAGGGGGCTAAGGGGGCTGAAGCCCCTCCCGAAAGTTTGAAAAGACTTTACAAAATTATCTCTACAATAATAAATTAATTCTGTTTGTTTTTATCTTCCATTAAATCAAAATCAATTGTATTTTTAACTGTAAAAATATCCATTTATTCAATTACAATTACAGTAATCCTTCATTATATCGGTCATTTGAATATATTGTTTTTTAAATAGATATTTACCAGAAAAAATATAAATTCTTTTTAAAACCCAATTTTAACTATCTTTATGCGCAGTAAAATTCGATCGAGTGTAATTCCGAATCATTAATTTGACTAAGAAAAATTAGTGCAATACACATATATGGCGTATTAACTTTAGGAGACATGTTATGTTCTTCCTTTATTTTCTTTATCATCATGCATATAAATGAAACTTAGAGCGGTCAATGTTAAAATGTTTTGCACAGAAGGGAGCCAAAAACTTTAATGTAAAATCATGTGAAAAAATATAATTTTAAAGAAAGTATCTTTGATAATGATGTTATAGCTGTAAAACGCTTTTTATTAAAAAGAAATTATTAGAATGTATCTTTGAAAAATAATGATGCGAAGAAAAACGATATGGTATCGACAAAACCTTTAAAAAAATTCACCCCAATTACACTGTGAGGCAAATCTACAGATGTAGGCGGGTGTGCTGACGGGCCACGGGGTGCTATTTGTAAAGTAAATGTAGAGACATTTTGATTTGTGCCTAGGGGCGAAGTAAAAATTTAAACAACACTGACTCAGTTTACAGCTAGAAATTTAATTTAGTAATTGAAGTGAAGTATGTGAGTATAAAAAGTACGAATTTTATCAAATACAATTTCTGGGTCTAAAATAAACTGTTTGAGCCGCGAATTTAACGAAGGAAAATACATTATTTTGTCAAATGGCTAGATAAGATGGAAGGAAAAATGTAAATGATTGTTAATGGAATCTTTTAAGTAACTAGAAAATATGATATGAAATAGGAAAAATATTTTTTCAGACGCGCACTTTTCTTTTTTAATTACAAAATCAACAAAACAGCACCATGGGTGCGCTAAATCTTGAACTGACTTACGTAAAACAACCAATTCCTATAATATCAACTTTTTCTGGTAGCAAGTGTTGTTTAGAAATTAAAATTTAGAATTGTTTGGATGTTAGCGTTCGGAACAATTTGACTTTGGTGGGGATTCGTCAAATACTCGACATGAGCCTGCAGTATAGCAAGCAACTCGATATGATATTGCTATGTAACTAGAGATGACTTAGATGATGCCACGAAGAAAAACATTTTTGGTTCCATTTTACTTTCCAAACCGCCATATAGTTTCCCAATAACTGTAGGAAAGAAACAAAAATAAGAAAAATGGAAGAAAGATCCAGAAATAGTATTTCCTTTTCTTATATATTCCAAAACGCATTTATTGTAAAACTTGTTTTTTGTTTTTTCACAAAAAGGTACAAAAAGAACACAAAAAACCAGGAAGACTAGTTTTTAGATGTTTCAGACATTGGAAAAAGGCTAAATGTGTTTTCTTATGCAATTCTTACAGCATATCCAATGCAATGAGAATATCACAAACCGTATGTTATTTTAGAAAACGAAATTAAGATTTCTTTAGGAATACAGTAAATTAATATTTAATTGTTGAGTTTTCAAAGAACTTCAGGAAAAGAGGAAATCAAAGCAAGCAGCTCTTGGACTAATATTTGAAGCAATCTCATTTTGTGCAGAGAAAAATACGCCACTTTGAGATTATCAGATGATGATTCTCTAAGGTTAGAGAAATCGTTATGAAAAAGATTGTTAGCTAAGTCTTTTTAATTTTGAGCAAAGTCTGGAGAGAATGAATTGAAATGCGATATTATAAATATCCGTAGAAATGCTGTTTACTTCATACAAAACATTTAGAATAAAAACACTCAAATGGCCTCAGATACAGTTACCGAAAAATTAATTATCAACATAAATAACGTGATATGTTTTGTTAGTACAAACAAAACGCGTAGCTTAATTGCTGATGAAACTCAAGCGTAGAACAGCTTCACCTTTGTGTTAGATTTGTGGACTATTAAAAAATTTACTTCTCTGCCAAAAATTTAAGAAAAGTAATGCTACAACATAGTGATGAATTTCGTCTTGACATGTATAAATGCGTCACAAAGGCGTATGATGAAGTAGCTAATAAGTCTGGCGAGCTAGCGGTGTCCATTCTGAAAATTTTCAAAGTATCCAAAAATTAGATGCGTCCATTTTGAAAGCCATCTGTTAAAACTTACCTTATCCAACAGCATGCTGAATCCCATAATCAGAGAGTATCATGAACTTGTTAAAGCAGTGACAAAAGTTTTTAAAAATCACCCAAAGACAAATTTAGCGCTTCAAGAAGCAATAGCATAATATACCCCATTAAACAAAAGAAAATGACTTCTCCGTATTTGTAGAACAAAATTTATCAAGAGGCATGAAAGCATATTAACTTTTGTTGAGCTACATACATTTGCATTAGCTCATAAAATATTTTGAAAAACACATGGAAGAATTCTTTGGTAGCTGGACCTTTTTTGGCCAGTCGGGAGAAGAATGATTTTCTTATTAGCCTCTGTGTTTGCGAGATGGTTTTCTGTCTGATAAAGTCATAGGGAATTCTTCAAGAAAAATTTCGAGGCATGATATCGGCTGTAACTTATGTTAAAAATGTCCCAATTGTTTTACATAAATATAGCGAAAAATGCAGCAGAAATTTTTTGCGAGATATTTTATTGTGCATCAAAACTTCAGGAAGACATCTTCCAAACTGAAATAAAGATCCCACGTTTAACAATTATACAGACAACTCATACAAACCCTCAAAATACATCCGCTGAAGAGTCTTATAATATCACGGTCTTTATTCTCCGTGTAGAAAGTCTTATTGAAAATTTTCATGATAAAATGTTAATGTAGCAAGTGAAAGCTGGATATGAATTAGGCTGCAAGCAAAGTGTTGATACAAGCACAGAGGTCCTAAAAGTTTTTACACTGTAATGTGACGTATTACAATAATAGCAAATACATGTTCACAGTCTTGGTTTAAAACCCAATAACAGCAGTCAGTGCTGAAATATCTTTTTCGACTATGAAAATAATTAAATCTTTGACTCGAATCACTATGGCCAATGAGAGACTGAGTCGCTTTGAAATGATTTCCATTCGTTGACATTACAGTAGATCTTGATAAGTTAATCAGCATCATGGCTAAGAAGAAATTATGATGATTGCTTCCATTGCATTAGTAAATTTATTATACCGGGAGTACTGCATTTAACATTATTATAATCTGAGAATGTAAACTGTAAAGATAATTTTTAGGATTAAATATACCGGGAGTACTGCATTTAACATTATTATAATCTGAGAATGTAAACTGTAAAGATAATTTTTAGGATTAAATATGACTGTAACAATATTTTTTTTTGGAAAAAATAATGCGAAATAAACTAATTTAATTTATGGATCAATAGTTTCAAGACCTCGTACTCGCAATGAACAGACTCTTCCACGCTAGTATTAATCCTGTGTTTTAAATAAATTCATGTTACTTGTTTCCATTTCAATATATTTTAACTTTTTCTTATAGGATACTTAAAAGGCTAACTAAACATTTTTATTTTGTGTTTTTTGGGTTTCGCGGAATTTTTTTGCTAAAAACTATTTGGTTTAGAAACTGGAAGTACTTTTGATTGTCAAAAATTGCAACAGAAATTGGGAAAAAAAAATTAAATACGAAATAACAATATTTGACATGGTTATTAAGTACCCTATGCAGAAACACATTTTAGGATTGTTTAAATTTTTTGCTGTAAATTATACAAATTACTTTTGCAAGATCAAAAAAAATTTCAAGATTCAGCCCCTCCCGAAAGAAAATCCTGGCTACGGGCCTGCCTCTGCTCAACACTTCTGAATAAATTTAGACCAAAAACATCAATGAAACTGGAAATTTATTTACAAAAAATAACACTACAGAAGATGCTCGAAATTTCGACCTTGGGCCATGATGCAGGCTTCGCACCTCCGTCGCATTGAGGAGTGTGTGTTTCCAACAATGCCAGGAGTATCTCTGATCTGCCCTGCAGCTGCCACAATGCGCGCCACAAGTTCTTCAGCACTGCTGACAGGTGTATGGTATACCTCGGCCTTCAGGTAACCCCAAAGGAAGAAATCCAAGCAGGTGAGGTCTGGTGATCGGGCAGGCCAGTGAACTGGACCCCCACGCCCGATCCACCGCTGGCCATACCTTGCGTTTAGATGGAGACGCACGTCGTTCGTGTAATGGGCCGGAGCTCCATCGTGCTGGAACCACATCTGGCGACGCGAACCTTCGGGTACGTGCGCCTCCTCCAGAAGCTGCGGCAGCACTTGATCCAGGAAAATCAGGTAATTTCCACCTGTCAGCTGTTCAGGTAACAAATAAGGGCCAATGAGGCAATCCCCCAGAATGCCGGCCCACACATTTACTGAGAAACGCTCCTGGGCTGCTCGGCTTCTGGTTTCATGTGGATTTTCATCACACCACACATGACTGTTGTGGGCGTTCCACATTCCCTCCCGGCTGAAGGTGGACTCGTCCGTAAACAAAATGCTGCTTACAAAACGGGGATCCCTGGATCTCATCGCCAAGTACCATCTTGAGAATTCCACTCGAGGGCCAAAATCCTGCTCTCTGAGCAACTGCACCCGCTGGATGTGGTAGGGGTGCAGATTCCGGGAACGTAAGATGCGCCACGCAGTTGCTTGCGAAATGCCAACATGTCTGGCGATATCTCTCGTGCTAAGACCTGGGTTGTCCTCAACCAGGTTAAGCACAGCCTCTTCGTTGTCGGGGGTGCTCACTGATCGCTCCCGTTCAGGCCTGCCTCCGTCGAAAGATCCCGTTGTGGACAACCTCTGGTGTACTCGAGCGAAGAAGGCATGGCAGGGGATTTGCCTGTTGGGGTAACGCTCGGCGTACAACCGCTGAGCGGCTCGTCCATTACAACCAGCAGCGCCATACGCCAAATGCATGTCAGCCAATTCAGAGTTTGTGTACCGTTCCATCCTACTACCGATCTGCAGACAAGTAACCCGAAGCTTAAGTAGGTACCGCACGTTCAAAAGACGTGTCTGCGCATACAACTACGTCATCTCACGTTGTCGTCTACGCATTACGTATCTTTTGCATATCGATATGGTACGATATCTTTTGCATAAATCAGCAAAAAGCACCTTATGTAAATTTTATTGCGCGCATTGTGCATGATTGAAACCAGCTATGTTTGTTAAAAAAAAAAAAAAACTGCAGTTTTAATAGCTTCTTATGATAAGTAAATTACTCTCTTGTTTTGTTTCTAACTGATCGTAGCGCCCCGTTTCCAGTTAGCGTCCGAAATGTCAACGACTTATGTTTTTTGCCCAAAGCGCCCCCTATCGATGTTTCTTTTTGTACCGTTCAACTGAGTTTCAGAGAGCCCCAGCAAACAGAATCATGAAAATGCATGCCATAAGTCAAGAAATCTGTTTGTTTATCTCTTAGGAGCCTTCGAGTTTCGACCACCCTGTACTTTGACATTTTATTCCGGCTCTTACGCTTTTTGCAGGGCTCTACTTTTGGGTTCAAACTTTAAGTTAGAGTATAAACTTTGGCGAGCATGTGTTAAATTATCAAAATAACGGGCTTAAAGTTGTTGTCTAGCTCTCCAAAGTCTGCAGCGCCCCCTATCCATGTTTTAAGAGATACGCTTATCAAATTGGTACTGAAGAAAGTCTAAACAAACAGAATCATTTCGACGCAACAAGCAAGAAAATCTAACCATTTCCCTAGTTTTTATGACGTTTCGAATTTCGGCACCCAAATTTTCGAAAGCGCCTAGCGCCTTACCATCGCGTCAGGGACCCTACATTCCCTATTCAAAAATGTTCGTCTAGGTGTGCTCTATCGATCCTTAAAGTTTGTCACCGACGAGCTGAATCACCCTGTATAACTGTTGTTTACTGCATGTAAATAAATATAATATATAAATAAGAGAGTCATTGAGAATTAGATACTGTATGTGGGTGTGCTTTCTTAGCCCATAACATGATATACACCATCTTATCTCTTTTTAGAATTTATAGTTGCTTTTCTTTTTAGCTTAACAAATGGATGATTGCTATTTCTTTCAGATGCAGCAACTTTATTATTCCAGTTGATTGATTTTTAATCTGTCAGCCACATTTTATTTTATTTCACTGGCAATCTTTTTTTTTTCTTTTTCTTTATCATGCATGCAATTGTTCGATCTTGCTCTATAATTAAATATTTTCCCAAGCCACTAATAGATGCAATATGCTGTCCATATCAAAGGTACTTTTGCTCTATGTAGCATGTCAGTGCTCAATATTTCCATGGAGAATTCTAGTAGAAAGAAGAGTTATTTTTCCAATCAGAATGAAGAATGCATTTTTGCTGACTGACTATATTATATTTAACCCTCTGAGTGTCTTGCAAATGGGTAAAATTGTAATGTTGTTTCTACTGGATTTTATTTTAAATGGTCAGAAATATGATTTTTTTCAACATTATATATAAAAAAAATTAATTACAAATATGAATGTAATCCTTGAGAGTAATAATTATTCGAAAATACATTGAAAATTCATTAAATCTATAGAATTATATTAATTTAAATATTGTTTGTATTGCAGTGAAACCTGAAGCTTAGCAAACGGAATATTACGTTCCAAACACTTAAGAGGGTTAAACTTATGTAGGCAGTAGTTTTGTGGAATTTGATATCTTAACATATCTTATTTGTTAAATCATTCTTGACACATAACAATTTAAATACTAGAAATGGCGAAAAAATACACCATAAAGAAAAACGTGTTTTCACAAAAAATTATTTCCATGAGAACCATTGCTTGAAAGCTAGCTTTTAAAAACAAACCAAAGCAAAAAAATTAATATTTCCTATTCCAATTAAGGTAGAAACATGATTTAAATGACATTTTAAGCAGAAGAAAACAGATAATTTTAATGAATGATTTTTTTTTTAAAGAAAATTTGAAGATTTTTGTGTCCTGGTCTCCCTTAACATAATAAATCTTTGAAGGAAATGTTCCTGAAATTTTATTGATATTAGATTGAAGTATGTTCATTTCTGAGAATCATTTAAGTGTTGTTTATTTTCAAGGCTGCCCGAGATTATTAAATACATTCAATCTTTTCATTTAATTTTCTCTTGTGATTTCTTTAGTTTCTCTATTTAATTTTTCCATATCAGAGATGGCTTGGTGATGATAGTAAGCAAGTTGAAGGATAATAATAATGTAGTTTTCACATAGGTGATTATAAGTATGAGAAATTCAGTATTGATTTATAGAGCACACATTATCCTTGACTTAATAAAAGATGTTTAGAGCTTTCAATGTTTAGAGAAAACTACACGAAGATCATTGAATGAAATTATCAGTCGTTCTTCTTTAAGTTAGTATAAGATCACATTAATTGAGATGTGCTGGAGGTGAATTTGTATTTACATCTGATATATCAGTTAAGATAGCTGATAAAACAGTCAAATCAACCATTTTTTTCTAAGGTGCAATATTTTTATTATGATTGAAGTATGGCTTTAGCTCCATCCAGTGCAAATAGAAGATTTTTATTCTTAAAGTGTTTAAAGTTAAATTTGTTTTTAAATGGAATTTTAGAATGACATTTACTGAAGATTCATGAAATTGTTTAGGTAATTTTGTAAGATTTCTACAATATTTAGCATAAGAAATTGAAACCAATGTGTCATATTAAATTAAATTTTTGAAGTATTAGTGAAAGTGAACTTTTGAAGCATTAAAAGATTTCCATCATATCATGTTTTGTATAGCATAAACTTTTTTTCATAGTTACTAGTATAGTTATAGAATTGGTTTAGGAAAGATCTGTATACAGCTATGATAGTTTTTATGTAATTTCTATTCTGAATATATGCCATAAACTATTTTTACTCTTATGTTCTTAGTGTCATTTCCTAAGAGAATTTTGCTATGAAATGTATTATATCAAAAGATGAATCAAACAAAATCTGAAATGATATATCTGCCACCCAAGGTGCTTAGGAGAAATTATATCTAAGATAGAGGACTTGCATAAAGGGGAGAGGGGAGCATGTTTGAACATTTTTTCAGAAAATCAATATATTTCTTACTTGAATAATATTTATTGATTTTTAAATATTTCATAACAAAAACAATGCATTTCTTCATCATATGAACCATAAATTAAGCATTTTCCAAAGAAATTAAATAAGTTGTGAGGATTTAAAAAGTTGAAAGATTTTTGTTCAAATCTGCCCCATGTAGGTGTACCTTTGAACAAGCAAGGGACACCTTTGAACAAATAAATGAAATATGAAAATATTGAGAGTTTTTATAAAAAGTTGCATATGTTACAGAAATATAAAGTAATATGAATAAATTTAAGTAACTACATTTTATTGAAATTACTAATTTTTTGTTATTTAACCAAATTTAAATCCATCAAAGTTGATGTCAAAACTCATTGTTGATAAAACACAAAGTGTCCCTCCAGGTGTGTTTGATTGTGATTTTTTTTTTTTTTTTTTTTTTTTTTTTTTTTTTTTTTTTTTTTTTTTTTTACAATATCCTTGAAATACACCAATGACCAGTGTAATATCTGATGCTTCTGGAAAATTAAAATTTTTCATTCACTATTTTTTTTATAAGAAACCTGATATAAAATTCCATTTTATCCATTACGGAAACCAGAAATAATGTTTGGAAACCTGTTAAATTATGAATCATTATTTTGTATCCAGGATTTGCAATTATCCAATAAATGAACGCCAACATCAATTTAGATTTCAAACTTCCCATCACTGATACATACAGGCGTTGGAATCTAGGTATGCAGTAAGGGGAATTGTTTAGCAATATAAATCATTGTTCTTTGACATTCTTAATTAACCTTTTTTCACATTAAAAAAAAAAAAAAAAAAAAAAAAAAAAAAATCAGAAATAATAACATTTAGATACACCAACAACTCTTTATTTCATAGTTTTAAGTGTTCTCTTTAAATTATTTTGGTTATTATTTATCACCAGTTTATTCGGTGTTTATTCACTGTTCAATGGTGCCACAACTTTTCTGTTCACTGGTGCCCCATCACATAGAGTTCAACATTATAATGGTTTACTCAATTCGGCTGAAGAGTTTGAATAAAACAAAGCTTATTAACAAAAGCTAACATCATTATTTAAACATTGAAAAATAAATTAAAATTTTAGGGATAGAAGTTGGTAAACAAAAATCTTACAGCTTTATTTTCTTAAGTTTAGATTCAAGAGGGAGAAAAATACATATTTTGCTTAGACAGTACTGTTCATACGAAATAGTACAGCTTTGTATACTTATTCACTTGAAGCAGTAGTAATGTATTGCCATATACATTTTTTTTAAATAATTTATTTGAAGGAAAATATTTAGAGTGTTCAAAGGTGCCTCCAGTTCAAACGTGCCCCCCCCCCCTCTCCCCTACATTATCACCTAGAGAGTTGAAAACAAAGAAACATGAAACTAAGAACACAGATACAGAAGGATTTTCAAAATTTGTCCCATGCAAAAAAAATAGGAGAAAACTATATCTCAGAATTTATGAGTCTTCCGGATAAAATACTTTAGGATAATGAATATCATACATACAGTTCACAGAGATACTGGTGCAGGTCATGGAGTCATTCAAATATCTTGCAAAAATTCATGCCACTAACAGGAAAATTATGATATATATATATATATATATATATATATATATATATATATAAATCAATAACAATGTTTTTAATCAAACAATTCTTCACATACTCCATTTTTATTGGCATTATATAACATGCATTTAGAAAAAAATAATGAAACATTGAATTTCAAAATTTACATTCTGAACTAAAAACTTACCTATCAACAGGACTTCTAATATCATATAATCTTAGAGTTGTATCATAGCCAGCTGAATATAAAGTATTATATGATTCAGGTGCTATATCAAGTATACCAGCACCATATGGAGTTTTACCCAAGTTTGCAAAGTGACTTCCACTGCAAACAAAACAATAAATTAACTATATTACTTTTGATCAAGAGGTTTTAATTTTTAAGAGACACTACATATCTTAAGAGAACACTTCTTTTTTTTTTATAATAAGTTCTGTTGTACAGAAATGAAACTGTTTAACTGAAGCAAAATCCCATAAATTCTACAGATGATTTTTTAATAAATCATCTAAATAATGTACCTTCTACTCATCAGGCATGAAAGTATAATTGGGTCAAAAAAGCTGAAATTCATGTGATCCAAAATGTTTCCACTATGAAAGGTGGATGCAATGCATACATGCATGTACAACGTAAGTTATTAGTTACAATAATTTTAAAAGATTGATGCATGCTTATGAAACATAAAGTTAAAATATTGTAACTTATACATTTTCTTTTAACAGAGTTCATTCTAGGTGTTTTTCACAGGGCGCGCTGCCCTGCCAGCCCTTCTTCATAAAATTTTCCACCCCGATGGCCCCACTGTCCAAAAGCCCCGCCCCGTGAGCCTTATTACTCAGAAAATCGATTGAGAGGGGGAAAAAGTGCCCTTTAAATTAATTTCATTGTTTATTTCAAACAAACACTAAACTATTTGTAAATACTGTACAACCTCCCCAGCCCCATTTCACTCCTAATCTGTTCCTTTTCACCCCCCCCAAGCCTCCTTTATGCAGACACCAATTATTTTCAGTAAAACTCTAGAAAGAAAACTCTAGCATCCACGCTGTCATAAATTTTTCTTTCTCTCTTTTCTTAGTCCTACCTCTACTGTGTCTGGGCTACTGGGAAAATTCATCCGAAATAACAAAAAAAATTCCCCTTTTATTTTGGAAGGAGTGGACGAGGTAGCCCGGGGATCGTGAATTCAGGCTTCCGAAAATGACCAAACAAACATATGCTTTAGTGATTTATAAGCGAAAGAGATGCACAGGCAATGCTGTTAAGTAATTCACTGAAATAGCCATTTTCTTTTCTTTCTTTTTTTTTTCTTTATCGACTGTGAGAATCAAAGATCAAACACCCAAAAGATTAGTCATCTATATATTTTTCTCAAACTGAAAGAAATGAAAACCTCTATGAAAAGCATAAAGAGAAATATTAAAATAATATTTGTAATATGTCAGTAAAGGAAGTAAAAAAATACGCTTTGTCAGAAATACAAGTAATTTTCTATTAAAATATTCATTTTAAAAGCTATTTTTTAATCTATGATGCCTAAATCAATTAACTGTACAGCATAAATTAAGAGATCTGCATGAGCAGGATTGGGTCTAGTCAGTTCTCTTTCCGAGCCGGGCCTTACTTTTATCCTGAAGGATCGGGGAGGGCCTAATTTATTTTTAAGTACGAAGCTGGGACTGATTTCATTCTTCTTGGTCTTCACGTACCAAAATATTCAGTCCCGGTTGAATCGCTTAATGTGGTCAAGTCTGTTCAAAAATAAGTAAAATTCGGCTTGGTCCAAAAATTTTTGCAAAAAAGGCATATACTTTTAAATCGTCATTTTTCTACAATTAAACATTAAAATTAATTCTTTTTAAAGATTTTGTAGATTTTGAGATTTATTAAAATAGAATTAAATGCATGAAAAAAAAGAACCTGCGTATGACGGAATCTTCTTTTATCTGTTCATCCGTGCAAAAGGTTAACGCAAGAAAAAATATACATTTACACCTGCTAAGAACGGAACTTGTCTATAATGTATTTTGTTCTTTCCAATGCGATTCCGTCTTAGAAGATTTTACTTTAACCATATAGCATTTTTTAGATTTTTATGTTTCCATTACATGGAATATGGAATAATAATATTAATGATAACTTAAGCATTTATATACAACAAACAAAGGCTCATTAAAAACAAATATCTCAGCCTACGGAGCCCTTCTGCATAAATAAAAATTATAAACACTGAAAAAAACAAAAAAAAAACCAAGATACTAAAATAATTTTTTTCTGTCAGAACTATTCCGTAAGAATAAAAATGAATGTTCTGTAAAATTCAATCAGGCCAGGCCAGGTTCAGGTTGAAATTTTAACTTTTATAACGCACCGGACCGCTAATTTTTTTTTTTTTTCTAAAATTTCTCTAAAAGAAACTTTTGGCTCGAGCCCGGCGCGGCCTATGCCAAAATTTTAACTTTTATAACGGGCCGGGTGGTGTCAATATTTTTTTGTTCAGGGCAGTCCGGGCCATATTTTTTGCTATGGATCGAGACAGACCCGGGCAGGGGCGTAAATCCCAGGGGGGTTTGGGGGGTGCAGCACCCCCCCCTCGAGTAAATCAGTCGGAAAATTTCGTGTTTATCGGTAAAACTATAAACTTAGTCGGGAAATTTTTTTTTTATTTATCTACATAAACTTATAAATCGGATAAATGAAAAAAATCAGTCGGGAAAATGTCCGTTTAGTCGGAAAAATGTTATTTATTACAAAAACTTAAAAATTGGAAAAACGAAAATATCAGTCGGAAAAATTCCCGTTTGATAGGGAAGATGTACGTTTAGTCTTAAAAATGGTATTTACCTATAAGGACTTACAAATTTTAACAATGTTCGTTTAGTCGGAAAAAAGTTACTTACTATAATGACTTACAAATTGGAAAAACGAAAAAATCAGTTGGAAAAATTCCCGTTCGATAGGAAAAATATATGTTTAGTCGGGAAAATGGTATTTACCTATAAAGACTTACAAATTGGAAAAATGAAAAAGTCTGTCGGAAAAATGTACGTTTAGTCGAAAATAATATATATATGTGTATGCACCCCCTTCCCCCCCCCCCCCCCAAGAAAAATCAGTCAGAAAATTCCCAGATCGATCGGAAAAAGTTTAGTCGGAAAAATATGGTACTGACCTATAAAAACTTATAAACTGGAAAAATGGAAATATCATTCGGAAAATCTCATGTTACATCAGAAAAGGCGTGTTTAGTCGGAAAAAATAGTATTACGTATTATCCTATAAAAACTTATAAATTGGAAAAACGGAAAAATCAGTCAGAAAAATTCTTGTTCGATCGGAAAAAATGGCATTAATCCATAAAAATTTACAAAAATTGGAAAAACGAAAATATCATTCGGAAAGTTTTCCGTTCCATCCAAAAAGGCATGTTTAGTCGGAAAAAATAGTATTACGTATTAACCTATAAAAATTATAAATTGGAAAAATGGAAAGTCAGTCGGAAAAATTCTTGTTCGATCGGAAAAAAGTAAATTTAGCCGAAAAAAAAAATATTAATCTATAAATATTTAAGAATTGGAGAAATATTTTTATAGTTTTTAATTAAATAAGAAAAACAAATTAGATCGAAGAAAACGTATAAAATTTTATTCATAATCGGATTTATTTCCACTTGCAGTTTCTAATTAGAAAAATAAAAAAAAATTTAGAACGAAGAAAACAAATTTATTATTAGCCGGAACTATTATTAATTAATTTAACTGATTGGTAATTTACTAATCACTTTTTTAATTTACTAATTAATTAATACAATTTATTAATATATATGGTTTTATTTTTCTGATAAAACTATTCAGAAAATTTTGATTTGACAAACATTGTGTACTCAGAACCCTCGATACGATCAAAAAAAAATTTTTATGTACATATTCTAGCAATGTTAATGTTATTTGTTACAGTGATATTTTGAATGAAACCTTGATATTCCGATTTTTTTCCTGTGCCTTTTGGCTTCGGGATATCGAAATCCACCTGTATTGATTTACTGTTGGAAAGCTTTTAGTTTAGTGTCGAAATTTTAAGATATACTGGTTAAAATGAAGAAACTTCTATTTTTTTACTTAAACTTTAAATTTAGTTAGAAATATGTATCACAGAATTTAGGTGGTATCCGATAAAAATTCAAAACTGAAATACAAATGTTTTGCATTTTTCCACAAGTATTAAAAAATGCTCTGGTGAGCAAGAAAAAAGTTTAATATGTTTTTAAGTATGAAAAAGTGCTTGAAAAGTGCTTCTAACTGAGCATGAGAAAAGACAAGGGATCCCTTCTTGGCTGCAGCTCACACTCAATGTCAAGTTTGAAAAAATCCTATTTGCGCTTTTCCCATATAAAAGAAATTTGTCAAATTACGATAAAAATGTATGGTGCAAAGACATAGGCAGAAAAAACCCAACGTAATTAAACATGAATGTAAGGCGAAATAGTACCAGAAACCTTAGTTCCTGCAGCGTATCATACTCATTGCAGTGCCACCAAGAATGCCGGCAGCGTAAAACTACACAGAAAACTGATTTGTAGTGCAGTTGCACTGCAGAGTCAACAGTGCAGTTCACATGTAAAGCAGGATTGAAAATTTAACTAAAAAGAAAGACGGGAAGTTCTACGCAAATTTCTTTCATATAGAAAAAGCGCAAACATGATTTTTTCAAATTTGGCATTGACAGTGAGCTGCAGCCGAGAAGAGACCCCTTGTCCTTTCTCATGCTCAATTAAAAGCACTTTTCAAACACTTTTTCATACTTAAAAACATATTAAACTATTTTGTTGCTCACCAGAGCATTTTTTAATACTTGTCATTTAAATTTTTTTATAAAAACTGAAGATTTTTTTATATGTTGAAAAGCAAAATATTTGTTGCTGTCAAAATTTCTCTCTCTCTCTCTCTCTCATCGTCCATGAGATAGCTGTGTAATGTATATGGCGCGTAGCGCCATGTCAAAATTTTATTCTTGTATTAGAACAATTAAGAAAGTTATTGCATTGCTATATAAAATGCATGATGTCTGAAAAATAAACCAAGGAGTTGAACGAAAAAAATTGCAGTGCACTCATAATTTTATTCAAAGAACTGAAACTGTCTCCCAATAAAAACACATAACCATGTTTATCACGTTATTTATTTAATTTGAATAAATTATGTTGCTTACATATATATATATATATATATATATATATATATATATATATATATATATATATATATATATTGTTATATCTGTTATGATGTGCACTAGATGCCGCCATCAGCGCCAGTCAAAAGGCAGTTCAGCCGCGAACGATGTTCGGGAGTTCGTTCGTTGTCAGCCACGATGTAAGACGGTCGGATCTTGGATCCAGGAATAAATTCTTATATCTTAATGCATCCAGCTCTAGTGATCATTTAGTATTTCCATACACCTTTAGAAATGTTTCAGTGGCGACGAGGATAAACTCTATCGATGTTTTTTCAATAAAAAAAAATGTTTTTTTGACGCGATTTTGAAGAAAGAGCGTCAGCGGTGGATGACCGCGTGTTCCTACTAGGCCTAAGCGCCGATCGGCGGACGGACGTTACGGCGTTAGCGAAGCAGGCTTAATCGGCGACCGGCGACCCCAGAGTTGTTTATTCAAGTTCCGGCATGGCTTCTTTTGGCTGTATTGCAGAATTCAATCAATCGGTCGAATCCTGGAGCGAATACTCCGAAAGACTGGAACAGTTCTTCATCGCCAACGCCATAGTCGAAGACAATAGAAAACGTGCTGTTTTCTTAACGGTGGTAGGACCTGCCACTTACGGATTGCTTCGGAATCTGCTATCGCCGGCTGCACCCACATCTAAGACATTAGCGGAACTCATCGGCATCCTCAACGGACATTATGATCCAGTGCCTTCAGAGATCGTGGAGCGATTCAAGTTCAACAGCCGCGTACGGCGCGCGGACGAATCAGTGGCCGATTATATCGCAGAGCTTCGGAAATTAGCGAAGTATTGCAATTACGGCGAATCTCTGGATATGATGCTCCGTGATCGGATAGTTTGTGGTATACAAGACGAAGGAATACAACGAAAATCGTTATCAGAAAGCAATTTAACCCTTTTGCGAGCGTCGGAAATTGCCGTTTCAATGGAAGCAGCTGCGAGGGATGCTGTTGATCTGAAGATATCTGCCGTTCCTGAAGTGAAAAAATTACAAGTTACGGCGCAACGGCCGCGAAAAAACGAGATCGTTAAATCGGCTTCCAATTCAAATAACGGCCATACAGGGAAGAAGTGTTATCGTTGTGGCGACTCCAAACACCATTCTTCTGATTGTAAACACAAAAATAGCACGTGTTATAGCTGTAAAAAATTGGGGCACCTGTCAAAAGTGTGTTTATCAAAGAATAAACAAGGTTACAAACCTAAAGTTAACTTAGTTGCTGAATCTAAAGAAGATTTAGGCAGTAAGGAGTATACAATTTTTAATTTAAGAGATAACAAGAGAGATTACCCTCCGGTGAAAATTACTTGTGAGATCCAAGGCCAGCCTGTTATTTTTGAAATTGACTCAGGGGCTCCATTTTCCATAATGCCTGTAAAACTGTTTGATAAAATTAGAAGATTCTGCCCTCCTTTGGAAAAAACGAACATTAAGCTTCAGTCTTACACCAACAATACCATTGATATTTTGGGAGTTACAAATGTGAATGTGGTGTTCCAAGCAAGAACAGAGACTTTACCTCTACTAGTGGTTTCTCAGGGAAGCACTAATTTAGCTGGGCGAAACTGGATTGTTCCATTAAGCCTAATGAATGCGTTTGATGCCAACATGAACCACACATTACATTGTGTAAGGACTGAGCAGCTCAAGCTAGATGGACTTTTAAAAGAATTCCAAAATGTTTTCTCACCAGGCTTGGGATTAGTGAAAGGAATTAAAGTTCATCTTACCTGTAAAACTGGTGAACCTCCGAAATTTTTCAAGGCTCGTCCTGTACCATATGCATACAAGGAAAAAATCAACAAGGAAATAGACCGCCTTCTTGCAGATGGCATTTTAGAGCCAGTTAAAACTTCTGATTGGGCAGCTCCTATTGTTCCTGTGCTGAAGCAAGACGGCAGAATTAGAATATGTGGTGACTTTAAGCTAACAGTCAATAAAGTAACAGAATTAGAGCAGTACCCTCTGCCAAATATCGAAGATTTGTTTGCTGAAATGTCTGGGGGTACAGCATTCACTAAATTAGATCTGCGGGATGCATACTGTCAACTAGAGCTCGATGAAGAGTCAAGACGCCTGGTAGTGATAAATACGCACAGAGGTCTCTTCCGGTACACACGCCTGGCTTTTGGCATTGCTTCCGCCCCGGCTATTTTTCAACGTGAAATTGACAAGATTTTACAAGGGGTAAAAGGAGCCTCTAAATACTTGGATGACCTTCTAGTAACTGGTAAAACCGAAGCAGAACATCTACAGAACTTACAAGAAGTTCTCTCTCGTCTGCAAGCAGCAGGTGTAAAGTTACATCCAGAAAAATGTGAATTTCTCAGACCATCTGTGGAATATCTTGGTCATCGTCTGGACAAAGATGGATTGCATCCAGTTCAATCGAAGGTCAAAGCGATTACAGATGCTCCGGAACCAACAAATGTAGACGAGCTACGTTCTTTTATTGGCCTAATCACATACTATGCGAAATTTTTACCTAACATGTCAACACTGTTAGCACCCTTATACCAGTTGTTGGAAAACAAACGGCTATGGAGATGGGGTTCATCACAACGAGAAGCTTTTAAAAAAGCTAAAGATGTCCTGCAGACCTCATCATTACTAGTGCATTTTGACCAAGACAAGGAAGTGATCCTGGCTTGTGATGCAAGTCCTTATGGGCTTGGTGCTGTTCTGTCACATAAAACTCCAGATGGTGATAGACCAATCGCTTTTGCTTCTCGCTCCCTGACGAAAGCAGAAAAAAATTACAGTCACATTGAGAAGGAGACTTTAGCCTTAGTATTTGGAGTGACTCGATTCCGGAACTATCTCTTGGGACGTAAATTTACGTTACTTACAGACCATCGTCCTTTGGTAACTTTATTATCAGAAGAAAAACCAGTTCCATCAGTTGCTGCAGCCCGTATCCAGCGATGGGCATTGACTTTATCTGCCTACGTTTACAAGATAGAGTACCGAAAAGGGAAGTTGCACGGAAATGCTGATGCTTGCAGCAGACTTCCACTGAAATCTGAAATGGCGGAGCCTCCAGTACCTGTCGAGTCGGTTTTGCTTATCCGACAATTAAATGATAGTCCACTGACAGCACATCTAATCCAAAGGGAGATAGACAAGTGTCCTGCACTGAGCCGTCTACGATCTCATATTCAAAATGGGTGGCCAAAGAAAGTGACAGAAAATTTACAAGCCTTTTGGCATATCCGACATGAACTGTCAGTTGAGGAAAACATCATTCTCAGAGGTTCCCGTGTTTTTGTTCCAGGAAAGTTTCGTCAATTTGTTTTGGATGAACTTCACAGTGCTCATCAAGGGATTTCTGCTATTAAATCTCTGGCTCGTTCCCATGTCTGGTGGCCTGGTATTGATCGGGACTTAGAAACAAAAGTTCGAAACTGCCTCGACTGTCAAGAAAATGCTGCAGCTCCTCCTTCGACACAAATCCCTTGGCTCACACCTAAAAAACCTTGGGACAGAATCCATATCGACCATGCGGGTCCTGTAGAAGGCCATTGGCTATTAATTATAGTTGATGCCAAAACAAAATGGCTTGAAGTGATTCCAGTGCCCAACACCACAGCAACTTCAACGATAATAGCTCTGCGTAACCTGTTTGCACGCTTTGGCTTACCAGAGAGCTTAGTCAGTGATAACGGACCTGGCTTCCGTAGTGACGAATTCACAAATTTCTTGAAAAGAAATGGCATTACACCAATTAAAACCGCACCATACCATCCGAATTCAAATGGTTTAGCGGAAAGAGCAGTGCGTACAGTAAAAACTGCATTGAAGAAAGCTAAAGAAGGCACTTTCACTGAAAGACTGACCAGATTTCTTCTGAATTTTCGAAATACCCCATCAAAGGCAACGGGTATATCTCCAGCTGTGGCAATGTTCGGACGACCTCTTCGCATGCGTTTGGATCTTATCCGCAGTGCTAAAGTTAAAACATCTGAGAGGGGAGATACCCATAATAGCAAGTTTACAGAAGGCACTCCTGTCTGGGTGCGCTCTTTTACCCGGGGCCCATCTTGGGTTGCTGGAAAGGTTACAGGAACAATGGGGAATACAATGTGCAAAGTCAAGACAACTTGGGGTATTTGGACACGACACATTGATCAAATTCGTTACAGGCAAGAGGACACTCTACAGGAAATTCCTCCAGCTCCAGAACTACCAGATTCTGTTTCTTCAGGATCAGATGTGTCAGTGCCTACAGTGCAACCGAGAGATGTAGTAGAGTTACCAGCTGATCAGGTGACAGACACCCTTCTACCTCCTACGCTGTCTCCGCAGGTAAGTGTCCAAGAACACAGTTCTCAGGCAGATCCTCCAGCACTCTCGCCGCAAGCAGTTTTGCAGAATCCAGGAGCGCCACTTCCTAGACGTTCCACTCGTCCAAAAGCAAAACCTGAACGTTTGCAATATTAGACTTTTTAAATTGGACTGTTAAATTTTGAACTGTGTCAAGGACTTTATTTTTTTTATTGTATTGTGCATGTCTAACAACTTGAATATTTCCTTTAAGAAGGAAGAGAATGTTATATCTGTTATAATGTGCACTAGATGGCGCCATCAGCGCCAGTCAAAAGGCAGTTCAGCCGCGAACGATGTTCGGGAGTTCGTTCGTTGTCAGCCACGATGTAAGACGGTCGGATCTTGGATCCAGGAATAAATTCTTATATCTTAATGCATCCAGCTCTAGTGATCATTTAGTATTTCCATACACCTTTAGAAATGTTTCATATATATATATATACAGGGTGTCCGACAAGTCTGGAAACGGCCGAATAACTCGAGAAATACATATGAGATTGAAAAACATAAATATACGTGTTAAATATTTTTAAATAAGCTACTCTGTGATACCAAATTTGAATTTCGAAACCGACCCCCTGGGGGTCAGAGGGAGTCCAACTTTGAAATCTTAAATTATAACCCCCATTTTTTATTGCAGATTCGGATTCTACGGACAAAAATACGTAACTTTTGTATTTGATGTTTATTTCAAATCTTCGTTTATCACGGTGTAATCAAGCATATTAAATCGATACATATTCCCGCTTTTCCAACGGGATTTTCCCTAATCAAAACTGATTGGGCAGAATTTTTGACGTCAAATTCCTCATCTTTTGTAGGAATAGCGTTTCCTGAAAATCACCCGTGGCAATTATTTCAATAGTGCTACACTGTTAAAAATTTGACCCATTTGCTGCAGCGTCACTCCACAGCTATTATAGAATATCTCTTTTGTGACCAATGAGAATGCTCCATAACACAGTAAAGTAATCGTTTTCTATAAAAGCGGTGGAGTGACGATGCAGCAAAAGGGTCAATTTTTTTATAGTGTACTTTACTGTGTTATGGAACATTCTCATTGGTCATGAAAGATATATTCTATAAAAGCTGTGGAGTGACGCTACAGCAAATGGATTAAATTTTTAACTGTGTAGCACTACCGAAATAATCGGCACGGGTTATTTTCAGGAAACGCTATTATTGCAAAAGACGAGGAATTTGATGTCATAAATTCTCCCCAATTAGTTTCGATTAGGGAAAATCCCGTTGGAAAAGCCGAAATATGTATCGATTTAATATGCTCAATTACACCGTGATAAACGAGGATTCGAAATAAACATCAAATACAAAAGTTACGTATTTTTGTTCGTAGAATCCGAATCTGCAACAAAAAATAGGGGTTATAATTTAAGATTTCAAAGTTGGACCCCCTCTGACCCCCAGGGGGTCGGTTACGAAAGTCAAATTTGGTATCACTGAGTAGCTTATTTAAAAATATTTAACACGTATATTTACGTTTTTCAATCTCATATGTATTTTTCGAGTTATTCGACCGTTTCCAGACTTTTCGGACACCCTATATATATATATTTATATATATATAAAATTTAAATATATGTATGTATATATATATATATATATATATATAAAGTTTAAATATATGTATATATATATATATATATATATATATATATATATATATATATATATATATATATATATATTGTCATATTTTATCACATATTGCCACAAGTTTAAATATATATATATATATTTAAACTTGTGGCAATGAATAAAAAAAAAAAAAAACTACAACAGCGACAACAAGAAGCAATGTTCAACTGGAGCTTTAAGACACAAATTCGATTTTCTCAGCGATCGTCAAACATACAAAGATGAAAAAATAATCTATTTTTTGTTTTACGAAAAGGATTAAAATAAACCAAAAATGGAGTTAATCCATCCACAGGATCGTTAGCTATCGCTTGTTGAATTTTCCGACTTCATTTTTTCGTTAAAAGTTAAATAAAAAACTAAAGTAAACTACGATAATTTTTTCAATGTTATCATTTTATTCGTCTCGTCGAGTTCTATCTTTTGAAAAAAAAAATCACTGTCATACGTCAACTAGTTTGCTAGAAATTTCAAAAAGACGTTTGCATTTTCCATTTCTTAAACGTATTATACCAAACGCTACCGCGTTTGCTGTTATCAAAATCTTGATATTTTCCACTCCATACAAATTTTACCTTTAATTGAAAATAATTATGGTTTTAATTATTCTTACTAAATAATTTTGTGTTTTCTTTTTATTTTATCAAAAATAAATAAATAAATAAATAAAATTAAAAATGTAAAATTGCTTTTCATTTTATTTAAAAAAATTAAAAATGCAAAATTGTCTTTATTTACTTTGCTACATAATTTTTGAAGGTGCTTAAGAAATTTATATGATACAGGATGAAAATTGAAAATACCCAAATACTTTGAATTTTTATCTCAAAATAATCTGGATATTTTACAGTCTATACAAGTTTACTTCTCTCAGAAATAATACGTTTGTTTTCTTTTTCCTGAATCAATTATATTCAAATTTTTAATATCTTTATTAATACTATTACATTTTGTTTAATCGGAAAAATGATGGGTATCACCAAATTGTTATGCTGCTTTAAAGTTTGTCGTTAGAAAGTATTAAAACAAGCGGCGGGGGGAATTCAGGAACAACTTGCCATATCTCAGCAAACATTTAAGGTGGGAGCGTGGAATTTCAGAAAATAAATCTACTAAAAAAATTATCAAACACATAATCCAACGACTTCAGAAATTCCCCATAAGGGGATTAAAAAAGAAAAGGGGTCGAAACATTTTGGACATTTGGCACATCTCAGCAGTCTTTTTTAATAAGAGTGTGAAACGGCAGAAAATAAAATTATTAAAAACTAATTAAATACGTGTTTCAGCGATATTTTAAAATTTCCACCCCCCAAGGAGATTAAAGTGGGTTGGAAAAATTCCATACTTTTTGGACCCATTATGTGACTTATCATAGAAAAATTCTCAGATCACTCTTTCATATTATAAATCTTTCTTTCTTCCTGCTGACCCCCTCCTATTTCCCCAACGGGGACAATTTTCGATCTTTTTCGAAATTGTAGCGTTTTATCATTTTAGTTCGGGTTTTTTTTTACGGGGCCCTCCGATAAATATTATTTATAATATATGAAAATCAGTTAGGGGAAGGGGTCTATTCTGGTAGGGAGGACAATTTCTTAAATATGGTCTACATCTCTCTTGTGATATATCACGGGCGACCATTTTTCTAAATTTAGCCAGCACCTTTCATGTGATATATTGTTGGAAAGCCCTGTAACTGCTTATTCGTACTAAGCACTACCCGTGGCCCTCTCGGGTGGTACGATTATTGTAACCCATCAGAAGACCTTCTAATAATGTGAGAAATATATGGTTATATAAGACTAATAATAACATAAGATTATTTGACTAACTCGATACACTAAGTCATAATTATCTTGATAATTATATATGAATATACATATATATATACAGTCGGCTCTCTTTAATTCGAAATCGGATAAATCGAATTTTCGCTTAATTCGAACTAAACATGAAGTCCCGATTTTCAATACCAGAATAACATTAAAAATTTTCATTTATTCAAACTCATTTTCTCTTGACTTTGTTTAATTCGAATTAACGAAACTCCTATTTTTTCCTTTTTCTTTACTTTCTCCCGGATTTCAGATCTTTGAAATAATTTCCTTTCTTTTGTTTTTGTCAGAATTGTTCTGAACAAGTATGCGTATAGTCCTATGCATTTGCTATCCTCTTTTTTAGTGCCCTGTGTGTCCATCAATAACACCTCCACCCTATTTTCATTTTTGCTTATTCCTAATACTTTAATCAGTTTATGTATTTATATATTTTAATTTAATATTAAATCATATTTTAATGATAACAACCGAAATATATTTTAAAAATATTATAACATTAATTCTTTTTAAATAGTATCCCTTTAAACATGTTTTCCTCTCTTACTTTCCATAATTCAAACGCTGGATAATTCGAACATTTCTTGTGGTCCCGACGAATTCGAATTAATGAGAGCCGACTGTAGCCGATTGTAGTCAACTGTAACGAGAGCCGATATTAGTCCTAAGGTTGGCCATAGTACTCGGAAATTTTCCTTCTTGGAGTCGGAAATTTATGAGCCTACACCCCCCTACGCGACTAGGGTGGTTTACGCCCCTGGACCCGGGCCTGAAAATTTCATCCCATGCAGACCTCTAGCATGAATAAACAGGGGCAATACACAAAGCCAGCCTTCTTGAACTGACTTGAATGTAAAATTCAATTTAGGACATCACTTTTTTTTTTAAGTAAAATAAAAATAATTTATAATGTTTCATTTGGGGCCTGCCTATATGCGCGGAGGCTATGTGCAAATCCTTCTCTTTATATTAATATTTTTTCTTTCCTTTATTGGGAAAAAGCTTTTAGTTTTGATTGAAGACTCTCTATAATCAGCTTGGGTTTGATTTTATCTGCCGTGTCAGACTTCCACTTTATTGCTGCCACTGGTTATGTAATACCCTAATTTTACGAAGCCTACTGATAATTTCTTGCATTTCTGACTTTGATTCATCGAAAATTCATTCATTTTAGCTTGCTTCACTATAAAAGGTTTATTTTTACTATCGTAAATAACTGACACTCATTTCATTTCAGATGATGACTCACAATACTGCATACTCTATAAGAGTCTTAATTGGTGGTTTTATAATGTAAACACATCACTAAAGAAGCATAAACTATCAATTGCATTGAAAGTTATTTCCGTTCTTTATCTTCTTGCTCAGCAAAAGTCTCTATAACCCGAATTAAATTAGCTGGACTAAATTTTTTTATTCAAAATAAGTTTCATTTTCAGCATATTAATTTTGTTCCTATTTAAAATATCAGCAAATCAGTCGGGTCCTGTGGGCCTTTTTTTTTTTTTTTTTAAGTTACAAATTCTACTTAAAATCAATCCTTAACCAGACTCGAACACTAAAAAAATATTCAAAGCTTCCCGCAACCCAAATTAAATATAATCTTCAAAAACTCTGAAGTTTTAAACAATTTTTTAAACTACTAATTTTTTTTTTATCGAGTTTTTTATTTGAAGTAATTAAAGAGATCATCATTGGTGCTACATAGCTATTGCTTGCGGATGCATAGTTTGAAATATGCATAAAATTTTTGCATAAATATTTATGCAGTACTTTTTTACTTTTCTTTTCTTTCTTTTTTTTATCTCGAATTATGCTCTTTTTTTTCCCCCATGCCCGACAACGATGGATGGATCAGCTAGTAGAGAAACATTTTATAAACTATTTTAATATACAGCTTCAAAATTTATAATATTCTAACTGCATTTTCCTTTTATTTTAAACTATATTAATTTTTTAAAGTCTTTTATATCTCAAAGTAATAGTCTAACAATCTGCCGCTATTCTTTATTCTATGGGTTGAAGGGATATAATTTGAAAATATTGAACATCAGGCATGAGTTTGCAAAAAGTTAAAAAAAGAGGAAAAGTGCGTGAACTGGAAAATGAGAAATTATTTTGAAATAGGGCGCGTGTAAGACAATTAAGAAGCTTATTTTATTCACAACAAAATTGTCAATACTTTTGCGTAAATCCTGTTTTATTTTATTTATGGGGGGAGAAGGAGGGAGGAAGAGGGTCTGAATGAAATCATATATGCAAATATTATAAGTAGTTTTGAAATTAAAGTCAATAAATTAAGTTCATACTTCTGATGAAATGTTTTACCCAGCAATCTTAGCTACTTGTCCAATTTAAATTTTCACATGTTTTTACTTAAAACAACAATTAACAAACATGGCAAGCTAATGTTTAATTTGCCATTCAATTGCAAAAATGTTGCTGAAAACAATATTAAAGCAAATATTTTTCCCAATTATTTTACGAAATTAATATTTTTTCGGCAATCCTTTGACAAAATTAGTTTTTTTCCTGCGATTCCTTCACGAAATTTGCATTTTTCTGCGGTCTTTTGACGAAAAATGTCGTTTTTCCCGCGATATTTTGATGAAAATCGCGGTTTTTTCGCGATTTTTAGACAGAATGCGCGATTTACTCGCGATATTTTGTCGGAGTCCGCGTTTTTTCTCGCGATGTTTTGACGGAATCCGCGTTTTTCTCGCGATGTTTTGACGGAATCCGCGTTTTTCTCGCGATGTTTTGACGGAATCCGCGTTTTTCTCGCGATGTTTTGACGGAATCCGCGTTTTCCTTGCGATGTCTTGACGGAATAAGCGTTTTTCTCGAGGTGTCTTGACGAAAACCGCGTTATTCACGCGACATTTTGACAAAAATAGCATTTTTTCACGACCTTTCGACGAAAATCGTCTTTTTCCGTCATCTTTTGACGAAAATCGTGGTTTTTCTCGCGATATTTTGACGGAATTCGCGTTTTTCTTGCAATGTCTTGATGAAAACCGCGTTTTTTTTTCGCTATGTTTTGACGAAAATTGTGTTTTTTCGCAATACTTTTACAAAAATAGCATTTTTTCGTAACCTTTCGACAAAAATAGCGTTTTTTCCGCGATCTTTCGACGAAAATCTCATTTTTATTCCGCGACATTTCGACGAAAATTTCGTTTTTTCCGCGGTCCTTTGAAGACAAAAAAGCGGAAAATCACAAAAAAGCGGAAAACCGCGGATCCGCGGAAGAATCTCATGCCTGGAACATGCACACGCAATCCTGAAGTCCTGCGCGCAGTGCTTCACAAAATATTTTATTTAATAAATTCTATTGAAAATAATAAAATTGAGATTTTTCTGTCTGTCCATTGGATTTATGTAAATTCTTTGAAAACAAGGATCAAATTTAAGGGTGTTCTTAAATCAAAAAGAGCAACTTTGTGACACATGCTTTAATTTATTTTTGTTCGGAAATGCATGAAACTAGCAGGTGTTATTAATCAGAAACTGCCTAATTGCACTCAATTTTCTATTTTTAAAAATACACAAATTTTTTATAACAAATCTTGAAAGTTGACACTTTTGAGCTCATTTCCCGACGAAAGCAGAAAAACTGGTCGAAAAGCAGGAGAAAAACGGGTAATCAAGTGATCGAAATAGCTTAGAACTGGATAGGTAATTTAATTATCATAAAATGGAAAAATTAGTTCAATTCAAAATCACTTCCATAATCAGGCATTCAAATTTTATATATTTCTGTTAAAAAATGAGTTTGTAAATGTGTCAAAATGCTTTGCGCTTGTTGAGCGGAGCAGTTAAGAACACCCTTAAAAGTGTTTGAAAGATTTTTTGGGTGTAAACCAAATAATTTGTAAACTACAGTTGCCCCTGTCCCTCTGATTTTATTGTTATTCGAAGATATATCCAAGAAAAGGTATTGAACAAATTGCAGGACACTCCCTTGCTCTGCCCCTTTGTGGGGCTTTTTCTGAATCACAGAGATAAAAATCCCTGTCGGCTTGGCCTATAGGCGGAGGTAGATTTCAAAGAGTTTTCATTTCATCAACAAAAAATAAAATATTATTAGTGATAAACCGGGTTTAAGTACTTTATTTTGACAGGATTAGGTAGTTAAAAGGTTCTCATTGCTCAAATCCTATTTTATTTTATTTACAAGTTATTTAATCTTTATTTTTTTATTACACAATAATATAAATTCACTAATTACTTTATTTTTATAATTAAACTATATTAAAAAGACAATAGAGATAAAAAACACTAAATGATAATATATTAAACCTATCTTCATTTATTTATAAAAGTAAAAATTTAAACTCTTACCTTTTGTTTTCATCTGTATTCTGAAATAGAAAAATGTAAAGTTTTATTTTGTTTCTTATTTTAACTTTTTGGAAATTCGTTCTTCCCGGCATGTAAACATGTAAATGCCATTATAAATTCGATTAGAGTTCAAATCGATTAAACGATTTGCAATATCGATGATAGGTGGCGGCATAAGTCGTAATCGACTAAGCCGACCAATCAGATGTAAATTATTCAAGAATTGTGTGATTGCGTCACTACCGGGAAAGTTCGAGAATGAGGGAATGGTTGACACGTGCGGTATTTCAAATCATATTTATATGGCGACCGGCTGTGAGTTAGTGTGTCTTCCTATCTCTCTTGTTCTCGCTTCTAGACGGAAGCATAAGTTTAAATAAACGACAGTAATGTTTGCCGGTGAATGAAATGTGATAGCAGCAAGTTAATGTTATTAACGAAAGTTCTCTCAGCCTAGTATCGTAGTGTTAAGTCAATTTGTTCTTCATAAAGTTTTTCCGATGTCCCATTCCACCCCATTTTACAGCTTGGCATAACAAGGGTTTGGTATGTTATTTTCAATTGAAATGTTTTTGTTCTACATGTTTTAAATAGACTGTGCTTTTATTCTATACAAGAACTGGTTTCTAATAGAAGTTTAAATTATGTTTTTAACTAATCAAGAAATACATTTTTAAATGAAAGTGCTTTTATTTATTATATCAAGATTATGAATAGAAAAGAAATTGGATCTCAAATATCTGACTGTTTACTTAACCAGCTTATCTCACATATTTTTTACTACTTACATAAATTTTAATTGATGAGCAACTCATTCCAGCAATCTTCCACCTGCTTAATGTGTTAAAATTTTTAAACTCTGCAAGTATAATTTATTTAAATAAGCAACATTAACTTACATCTGGGTTATGGGCGGTAGTTGCTCATTTCCCACGAAATAAAGTAATATAAGAAGCTGGTTAAAAGAAGCATAGGCCTATAAACCCCATACGAGATGAAAAGATGGGGGGGCCGTAATGCAAGTTTTTGCTAAGAAGAAAAAGAGATCCCGAAGAATTAAATGTTTTTATCTTTTTATCTGGTTTTAACTAAGAAAATTTTAAATATTTTTAACTTTGAAAAATGGCTGGTCCTGTAATTACAAAATTGAATTCTTCAAATTTTCATAACTGGTCATCAGATCTAAAATATATCTTGCTGGAGAAGAACTTGTGGAACATCGTCAATAAATAGGAAATAGCACCTCAGAAAGACGAAAAAGGGTTGAATTTAAAAGAAATTGAAGTGTATAAAGTAAGGGCAAACCAGGCATTATCAATAATTTATCTGAATGTAGAAAATGAATTTAAGAGACTGATTGAGGACTGTAATGATCCCATTACTGACTGGGAAAAGTTGAGGGTTAACAGCTATCCTGACTCTAGATCTTATCACATGCATTTGTTCACTAACTTGATAGAATGTAAGATTAATACAAATGAATCTATTAGTCTGGTTTCAACGAGAATGCTCCGAATTTTTAATGATATTAAAGAAATAGATGTAAATTTTTCAGAAAGTTATGCTAGTTTCCAGATCTTGAGATACTTACCCCGGAAGTATGATGGTATAGTACAAAATATCCTACGATGGAAAGAACAGGAATTTAAGTTTTCAAAAATAATAGAAGAACTGTCTGCTGAAGAAGTAAGGTTGAGAGATGCTGATAGTCAAAAATATCATTCCCAGGCTAATCAAGTGAAGTATAAAAGTAATCATGGGAAAGATATACAGTGCTGGAACTGTAAAGAATATGGCCATATGAGGAATCAATACAAGAAAGATTCAAGTTTAGGGTTCAAATCTGGAGGTCATCCTTTTAGAGATAACTCTGCTAGTCGACAAAAACGACCCATGACTTCGTCAAAATGGACCAGTGCTTCAAGAAGAAAGGAGTGTTCAGACCGATATGCATCGTCTGGGAGATCTACACCAACTGACTGTGCTTCTCCAAACAGATCGGCATCTTCAAGGTCTTTCTGAACTGCTAGGAGTCCAACGCCCGAACCTTGGTCCAGAGGACATCATCATGCTAGATCCAGACAGCGAAACTGGAGGGACAGAAATCAGAGGACTCTGCTAATGCTTGTTTGACTTGGAATGATGGTGGCTCCCGAGACAGCAGCTATAATTCATGTCAGTCGTATTTATTTTTTGTTTCTCAAGTTAATTTGAATTATGCTGATAGTAATACGCAGTGGCTGTTTGATACAGGGGCCACTCATCATTTCTGTTGTGATAAAAAAGTATTTTATTTGAATTTGAACCTTTAACCCTTTCCGGCACACATATCACGGTCTGGGATACCTAAAAGAAATCCCCTTTAAAACACTAAAAATAAGCTAAAAAAGGAGCAAAAATCAGCTTTTCAAGTACTTTTAACCTTCCTTGTTCATAATAAATGGCAGCACCAAAAAATACTTAACATTTTTTGTCTGAGTTCATTTTTAAAAAACTCCTTTTTTTACAATGAAATGTTTTACATTTTTGGGGGGGGGGATATAAAAAAAATTGCTGAAAAAAAAATTTTTTACGTGTTTTTGTTGGGTGTACTCTAAACTCTTTATTCCGTATTAGTTTTATTTTTTTATATTGAAAGGATGCCTGCATTGAACGTATGAATGTGAGCCGGTCCCAGACTGGAACCACTGTGCGTCTACGGCTTTTTCCACAAAGAGAGTTCCGAGTCACGTTACCTTTCATATCATCTTTCACAAGCGGAGGCCGAGGGTGCAGCTGTGTTTCCCTTTTATTTATTTATTTTTTCGGTGGGGTTTTGAACTAAGAAATTCCAAGGGGGTGTTTGTTTCTTATTTTCAGATATAGTTTTATCAGTTTTCTCTTTGATTTTCACAAGAGAAGTTCTGTTTTTTTCCCTCTCTCAGTTATTAGAATTCCGTGAGCTTTGAATTTTGCTGGTTCCTGTAGATATTTATTTGTTTATATAGTTTATAGTTTATTTTTTTATTGTAAATTTTTAAATTAGTTTAATTATCTTTTTATAGTCTTTAATTATTTTTTTCAAATTTGCCATTTTTGTATAAATGGCTCGGAAAGGCCTGAGCATATCTGAAGCACTGAAAGTACTAGAAGAAATGCCTTCAGGTAGTGAATCTGAAAATGCAAAGAGCAGTGATACTGAAGTATATGCTGATGAACTTAGTGATAGTTCAGATGTCATGGATGAAAATTTAGATGAGGAAGAAATTGATGATCCTTCTCAACCAGGTCCATCTACGCAAGCCCACGTACCTATATGGACTCATAAAAAGAGGGTGCAAAAGACGCTTCCAGATTTTACATCAAGAAGTGGGCCAAGCGACGAACTTTGGGATTTACCAGAGAAAACTCCTTTAGCAGTATTCCTCGAAATTTTTTCAGATGAATTGATGGAGCTTATAGTCTTTGAGACTAATTTATATGCAACTCAGAGTGGCAAACCATTTTCTCCCCTCACTCTAACGGAGCTGTATATTTTTTTGGTGATAAATCTTCTTATGGGCATAAAGAAGATGCCGAGTTATCGAGATTACTGGGCAAATGATGAGGCACTTTGTGACGATTTTATTAGTGAACGAATGTCTCTGAGAAGATTTTCATGGATATTAGGACATTGGCACCTAAACAATAAGGTTATGGAACCAAAGAAAGGCGATGAAAACTTTGATAGGCTATACAAAATGCGCCCCTATCTTGACCACCTTTCAAAAATATTTATGAATGCTCTACATCCCAGCGAAAATCAATCGATTGATGAATCAATGATACGATTCAAAGGAAGAAGTTCTATTAAACAATATATGCCTCAAAAACCTATAAAACAGGGTTTTAAAGTGTGGATGAGATGCAATGAGAGCGGTTTTGCATCTCAATTTGAAATTTATTCGGGCAAAAAAGAAGTTGTTGAAAAAAATCTCGGAGAACAAGTTGTTAAGAAAATGACTGAAACTCTATATGGAAAAAACCACCAAGTATTTATGGATAATTTTTTCACCACCTATGAACTCTTTCATTTTTTAGAAACAAAGAACACATACTCCTGTGGCACCGTTATGTTAAATAGAAAAAACATGCCAAAAAATTTGCTTGCCCAAGACAAAGACTTGCAAAGAGGTGCTTACGATTGGGCCGTAAGTGATGACGGTCTAATTTGCTTAAAATGGAGAGACAAGCGTTGCGTCTCAATTCTATCTTCTCTTCCTGATGCAGCAGATTGTACAGAAATTGAGCAAAAAGAAAAAGATGGAACAAAAATAAAAATAAAATGCCCGAAAGCCATTTCTACATATAACAAAAATATGGGGTATGTTGATAAATTTGATCAACTGAAGGCACTTTATGAAATAGATCGTAAGAGTAAAAAATGGTGGCATCGAATCTTTTTCCACTTCTTTGATGTTGTGGTTATTAATTCTTACATTCTTCATAAAATGATAACTGACGAAGAAATTAATACTGCGAAGCAATTTCGCCTTAATTTAGTGTATTCCCTCTGTGAACTGGGAAAATCAAAAACACCATCTTTGAAAAGACGACTTTCCAGTTCCAGTGCTCCAGATGATACACCCCACTATAAAATATGCGTCTCTGATGAGAAAAGATATAGTAATGTGGAACACATTCCAGTGAAGGCTACTTGAAGGAGATGTGCGTACTGTAGTACGACAGAAAAGCCACACAGATCAAGATATATGTGTAAATCATGCAATGTCGGATTGTTTTTTCCATGGGGGTGAAACATGCTTTGAAAAATATCATCAGCAGAAAAAATGGAAGAAAATATAAATATATGAAATGTAAATATTGTGTAAATAATCATATAGCCAAGATTTATCGTTTTCTTTTTTTTCATTTACTTATATAACCAAGAAAAGAATTTTCCTTTTTTTTCTTTTTTAATCTTTCTTTTTTTTTCTTGTGGCAAAAAGCGATACAAGCTGAGATCGGGATAATGCATGAACGGGGGGGTCTGGCATTTGGCACCATCGCCCGCCAACACTGAGCCTGTGGGATGTAGGTGGGTATACACGGTCAAGAGGGATGAAAATGGACGGATTGCTCGATTTAAAGCCAGTTTAGTGGCACAGGGCTATAAACAGGTCAAAGGTGAGTCTTACGATGAAACCTTTAGCCCTGTAGTAAATTTTGGGGTAATCCGTTTCTTTTTCTCACTCTTAGTCTCGTGTTGCAGATGGCGTCACATACAATGTGATGTAACCAGAACTTACCTATATGCCCCTCTAAAGGAGAATGTATATATGACACAGCCCCCTGGTTTCATCATTCCCGGGAGAGAGCATCTATTCTGTAAGTTTGATCGAGCTCTCTACGGGCTCCATCAAAGTGGAAGGGAATGGTTCTTTGAGTTTCACAAGGCCCTTTTAAAATTAGGTTTTATAAAATTAGTTTCTTGTAATTGTGTTTATACTTTTAAATCAAATATTGTTTTACTTTTATATGTTGATGATATTGTCGTGTTCGGTAGAAATCATCAAATAATAAATAAGGTACTGGAATTACAGTAGACTCCCTCAAATCTGCACTCCTAAAATCCGCAATTCTCAAAAATCCGCACATATTTTACAGATGTAAACAATGAAACATTCAGTTCAGATGTAGGTGCAAAAATTGATTTTTTCAGTTTTATATCAATTCCATACATTTTTTAAATTTATAACTTTTGTTAAGGTTATTGAATTCATGTTTTTTCATGAAGAAAGAATAATTTATTTCTGAAAAAATAAAGATATTGCTAATATCATTGGTAATCACAATCTTACCAAATATAGTTATGTATTAATCAAGCTTATTTAGTTATTAAATCTGGCTAAACCTGAAATAAAGTTTCATTATTTTATGATCCTGGTGTGAATTAGTAATGTACCTTTATGAGGCAAGTTTCATTGAATAATTTAGAAAAACACATTTCCTCTTTTATAATGAATATTTAACTGTACATAATTGATTATTAACTTGACCTTTCCTTTTAGTATTTTAATCATTTTATCTAAATTTTTATTATTTTAGTTTATTACTTTTTTTAATATTTTAGTATATTGTATGCATTCATTATACTTTTGATTTCATTTTTAATTACATTCAAATTATTTTTTTTTAAATGTAAACAAGGCAATGACCAGAAATCTGCAAAACCTCTGGTCCCAAGCTGTGCGGATTTGAGGGAGTCTACTGTATTAAAAAGTCAATTTGATATTAAAACACTGGGAAAAACTAAAAAGCTTTTGGGAGTGGAATTTTGTGAAGAGGAAAGCTCACTTGAAATACACCAGACATCTTACATTGACGAGGTCTGTGAAAGATTTCGTGAGCATAAAATTCCCATTTCTTCTTTGCCAATTAGCAAAGGTAATGTTTTCTCAAAGGTTGACTGTCCTAGTGCCTCTCATGACAAAAATTTAATGTCCAATCTACCATACCGCAATATCTTGGGCTGTCTTTCTTTCATAGCAAACCACACTAGGCCCAACATTTCTTATGCAGTAAATATTTTTTCTAAATTTCAGTCTAACCCCGGATTCTCGCATTGGGATGGTTTGTTAAGGCTGCTGGGATATATTAAGTGCACTCGTCATTACCGGCTTAAATTAAAATGTAATTTAATAAATTTATTAGCTTATATTGACGCCGACTTTGCAGCTAATCGTGATGACCGTACATCGATTGGAGGACGAATAGTCATGTTAGATGAATCACCCATCGATTGGTGAACTTTTAAAGAAAAATGTGTTAGCCTTTCTACGATGGAGTCTGAGTTTGTCGCTATGACTGAAGCCTCTAAAAATCTGGTATGGTATGATCAAATACTGCAGGAATGTAAGAACAAACGTATTGTTTTAAATATCGGTAAAAAGGCGAGACTTTTTGCAGATAATCAGGCAGCCATAGATTTTGTTAAATCACCCATTGAGAATCATAGGTCCAAACATATAGATGTTCGTATATTTTTTATAAGGGAGTTGGTCTATAAAGAAGAATTTATTTTAAACTTTGTTAGAAGTAAGGCTAACCTTGCAGATATTTTTACAAAGCCTCTAACCAAATTGGACCTAATGAGATTTATAGAATATTTTTTCAGCTTATAATTTTACATAGATTTTTGATGTATTTATTGTAGTTGTTAAAAATGTAAATTTTTTTGAGGAAGGTAAAAGAAAGGTAAAGTGTAAAAATATGTTAAAATTTTTTTGAAATCTTGACCCCTTGAATTTTGAAAAATTTCACTGAATGTGCAATTTAAATGTCTGTCCTGGTGCAGAGATTGTGCCTTCCCGGCATTTCCCTTGGGAGGCTCGATCAGCCCTCAGTACCGTTTCGGAAGGGTGGTCTCTAGGGAGACAAATGATAGAGAGTCTTCTCGGGGGTTGTGTTGGGGGGGGGGGGTAACTGCTGCATTGGGAAATACCGTGGGTACAGTATATTTAATTTTGTAAGTCCCTGTTTTAATTATTTAATGGATAGGAGTACCACTTAGGCCCCGCACATTTGGTGAATCTATGAGTTTATTTTGTAATAGTATTTGTAAGAAATTTGTTTGGTTTTTTGTTCAGGTACCATGGGTTAGATCGGAAACTTTTGTGGATTTCTATTTGTATTAAATGCAATGGGCTTTTGATTATAATTTTATTTTGTAATTATGTTAAATATGTAAATTAAAATATTGGACCTTAAAGGAAATTTGAATATTCATATAATTTCATTATCATTTTAATATTATCATTTTTTTGACCTGTGTATTGTTATTTGTTTTCCCTGATACTTCTTTTATTTCAGGAATCTGAGACATCATTAATTGTGTGTGAATGAAGATGAATCCGTGCATGGAAGAGTGTATGAAGATGTGAGCATGTTGCACGTATGGAAAAGATTATTTGATTGGGACAGTTATTGTGAAGTCTAAATTTAGCTCAGATGGACACTTTTACTATTATATAAAGAATTTATGTTGTCAAGAATATCAAGTCTTTTTTTTTTTTTTTTTTTTTTTTTTTTTGGATATGTTTAATTATTTGAAAAGTTGTTATTTAAAATTGTTTATATGTTAAAAATGTTTAAACCAAGGTGGTCAAGATTGAAGCCTTTTTCTGGCTGAATTTTTGTATAAACTCTTCAAATGAAAGAGATTAATATTTGTTCCTGGTACAGGGGGGTATGTATTTGAATATTTAAACTGTATTTGTAATGTGTCAAGCTGTTTATCATTTCCACCCCATTATTGACTTTAGCAGTTTTTTCCCAGGAATCTTAGTTGAAGGAGGAAGGACTTAGTCCAAGTCACGGTATAGAGTTTCTTAGAGATGAGGAACGCTTTTGATGTTGCAAATATTTAGAAAATATTAAATTGTTTAACGTTGTTAAATTTAAGATTTTTGAAGTTTAGAAATTTTTGAGGTTTAAAGAAAAAAATTTTTTAGACTTACCTTTTATCTCCTCTTGGCTGTGTGAGCTAGTTCCCATGGAACCTGGAGATTGTTTTGAGCTTTTGTTGGAAGCAAACGAGTTTTGTTTTTAAATTAAAAATTTTTGGGATCCATTAATTTATCAGATAAGTTTAAAAAAAAAAATTATACTGAGAGAGCCTTGTAGTATGAAGATCGAAGTCTTTGAGACAATGAGAGGGGGGGGGGGGGCAATTTGACAGGAATAGATGTTAAAAGGTTCTCATTGCTCAAATCCTCTGTTATTTTATTTACAAGTTATTTAATCTTTATTTATTTTTTTATTAAGCAATAATATAAATTCACTAATTACTTTATTTTTAAAATTAAACGATATTAAAAAGACAATAGACATAATAAACACTAAATGATAATATATTAAACGTATCTTCATTTATTTATAAAAGTAAAAATTTAAACTCTTACCTTTTGTTTTCATCTGTATTCTGAAATAGAAAAATGTAAAGTTTTATTTTGTTTCTTATTTTTAACTTTTTGAAAATTCGTTCTTCCCCGGCATGTAAACACGTAAACGCCATTATAAATTCGATTAGAGATCAAATCGATTAAACGATTTGCAATATCAATGATAGGTGGCGGCATAGGTCGTAATCAAACAATCAGATGTTAATTATTCAAGAATTGTGCGATTGCGTCACTACCGGGAAAGTTCGAGAATGAGGGAATGGTTGACACGTGCGGTACATCAAATCATATTTATACGGCGAGCGGCTGTGAATTAGTGTGCCTTCCCCTCTCTCTCGTTCTCGCTTATAGACGGAAACATAAGTTTAAATAAACGACAGTAATGTTTGCCGGTGAATGAAATGTGATAGCAGCAAGTTAATGTTATTAACGAAAGTTCTCTCAGCCTAGTATTGTAGTGTTAAGTCAATTTGTTCTTCATAAAGTTTTTCCGATGTCCCGTTCTACCCCCCGTTTTACAGCTTGGCATAACAAGTGTTTGGTATGTTATTTTCAATTGAAATGTTTTTGTTCTACATGTTTTAAATAGACTGTGCTTTTATTCTATACAAGAACTGGTTTTTAATAGAAGTTTAAATTATGTTTTTAACTAATCAAGAAATACATTTTTAAATGAAAGTGCTTTTATTTATTATATCAAGATTATGAATAGAAAAGAAATTGGATCTCAAATATCTGACTGTTTACTTAACCAGCTTATCTCACATATTTTTTACTACTTACATAAATTTTAATTGATGAGCAACTCATTCCAGCAATCTTCCACCTGCCTAATGTGTTAAAATTTTTAGACTCTGCAAGTAGAATTTATTTAAATAAGCAACATTAACTTACATATTTGACCGCTTTTGAAAAAATTTTTATTTAATTTTTCTGTAAGAAATTTTATCAAAATCATCTTAAACGAAATTCGGCTCAAATGCTCATTTTGAAAACATACTTTGAAATATATTCTAACTTTATTAAAAAATCGACCAATACGTAGATTATATAATTCCTAAATAACAATAAAACTGTCAATTGAATGCATTTGAGAGCAAAATTGAATTTAAAAATGAGTCATAAAATAACCTAATTGTTATTTGAATACATCCTCAATTCTTTAATCATGATCGATAGGGAAATTTTGTGCAAAGTGCCCATTTTAGCAACCTTTTTTGAAATATATTCTGCCTTTTCCAAAAACTGGCCACTCTGACCCACTATATAGTTCCTAAATAAGATGACCTGTAAATTTTATGCATTTGAGAACAAAAATGTATTTAAAAATGACTCAGAAAAAATGCAATTTGTTATACTTCCTCAATTTTTCAATACTATTACTTTGGGAAATTCTGTTCAAAATACTCTATTTGGCAGCCTTTTTTAAAATATATTCTGCCTTTATCAAAACACTGGCCAATACGTCACATTATATAGTTTGTAAATAAGAGGATCTGCCATTTGGATGCATTTAAAATCAAAAATGAATTTTAAAGTGACTCAGAATATAAGCAGTTTGGATTTGAGGTTTTTTTCTCCAACTCCTATTTTTGTTTAATTTATTTTTGCTATAAGAATTGGTCCTATGAAAAATTTGTTAGTATAAAATTTGTAGATATTATTGTGAAGATGTAAAATAAATTTAATTAAATTTGATTGCTTGAGAATTGAGTAAGTTATGGATTTTTTTCCTCCCCCCCTTTTTCTTTTCGTTATTAATATTTTTCATAGGTAAAAGTTGGTCCTATCAAAAACTTGTAAATACAAAAGTTTTAGATAATGCTAAGTGCATTTATAAAAAATTTAATTGGATTTGATATCTTGAGAATTGACGAAGTTATGAATTTTTTTCTCCCAAAAACCCTGTTTTTTCCATCCCTTGAGCCCATTTTTAACTTTATCAAAAATCTGTCATGCATAAACTTTTTGCCCGTTTTTTAGAAGTAATATAAACTTTAAGCTGATTCGATATCTATTTTAACTAAGAAGTTATCGTGTTTTATCGGTTTTCACAAAAATCCTCCCTATTTCGACCCCTTTGGTCCAATTTTTCCCATTAACCAACTCGACCGAGATTTTATGTCCCTTGATTTTAAGTAAAAGTTTGAAGAAGATCTGAGCATAATTATAGAAGTTATCGTGTCCAGAATAAAGTGATATACACCGATAGATAGACAGATAGATGGATAGATAAATTTTTTTACTGATGGTCGTTTTGAGGTCTAGGAGTCATGATTGGTGTAGATCGGAAATTTTTTTTCAGAAATTCCAACATGGGAGAGAATGCAATAGTCAGTATTTCATATGAAATCTACCTAAAAACTACTAAAATGAAGGAGAGAGAGATGTTGAAAACCCTCAGCATTGGTAAATGCGTCTGTTTATCAGTGAGATTTACGACCAATTTGAGGAAACAGAAAAAATAGAAATGTGCTTGTTTATGGTCTTTTTAGAACATTTAAAGGCATGAAGGAATTGCTCCCCTTTATTTTTAGGGGAGGGGACATACTCACTTTTCATTGAAGCAAAAGCGATTAGTGGAAATTTTCCCAGCTTTAGTAAAAACAAGTATCAGATTCCAGTATCAGAATTGCAGAGTTCGTTCCAAAAATTAGTTGAGTGAGTTAACTAAAAAAAATTTCTTATTCAGCGCTAATGCTTTCAGAAAAAAATGAGGGATATTAATATGAGACAATTTGGAGAGAAAAAATGAAGCCATAGATCCCAAAGTCATCCCATCACCCAGGAAAATGTAGGTAAGTGTTTTGTTTTCTTTTTAAGTTGGAACATTATCGAAATTAATGTAATGAATGGAATTTTTGGGAAAAATAAAAATTCCAGTAAATTGAAAAAAAAAGAGTAATTTTGAAAAGATGAACATTGAATGTTAAAAGTGTTAAACTATTTTTACTCTTTTATTTACTAGGGATCGAACCCGGACCTCAGATTTTAGAGCACAAGTGAAAACTATTTTTTAATATTAACCCCTTGGCAATGAGCGACACATATACGTGCCACAAAAAGGCTTAAGAAATCTTGTTTATCCTCACCAGTAAAATTTTACTGCAAAATTTGTCTTTAAATCGTAGCATTTTCTTGATTCAATAAGGCAGAAATTTCTGTTTTTAAAAACTGATGATAAAACATTAAACATTTCGTAAAAGGCTCTCGTCGCGAAGGGGTTAATATATATTTATTTAATTTCCTATTAACAAAACCAAAAATATTTTTTTTTTCTGAAGTATCACTTTCGCATTCAAATAAAGTTTTGAAATTTATTAAAAACGATACTTTCGTATAAGTTAATGTATAAAAACACCAAAAATTTTGTTATTTACAGCAGTATTTTTTATTCCGATTCTTTTAATTGTCTGGGTGCATAATTTGATTACATGTCTGTTATGTTGCTGTTTTACTTATTTTATTTTCTCATGAATTTTAAAAAAAATTATGAAATATCTGCCAGAAACAAATGCTGAGTTGGATATACTTACCCTTTTGCGACAAGTGTCTTTTACAGAATTTTTAATCTTTGGTTTTTAAAAACAAAATTTTTTGCCTCATTTAATCGGGAAAATGCCCCTAATACTAATGCTATAAAAGAAATTTATAAAGATATTTCATTTGCATTTTAATATTCTTATCTCTTTATGTATTATTACTTTTTTTTCATTGGATAGTTGATATCGATCTGTAAGGCCGTTTTTTAATTTTTTCAATTTTGATTGCAGATTTTTTATAAGGATGCTTTCATTTTTCGAAACTGGTTATGAAAATGAAAGTGTCCTCATTAAAAAAATTTGCTATCACCATCAAAAAAGTAAAAAAGGGTCTTTGTATAGATCGATGTCACATATCCAATGAAAAAAAAAAAACAATGTTTAAAAATATTGAAATGCAACCGAGATATCTTTATAAAATTTTTCAATAGGATTAGCATTAGTGAACAGGTCTTTTCAGTTGACTAAAATAGCCTCATCTTTCATAATCTCTATGCACGATAGATGGTTTTTAAAAATTCATGCTTGAAAAATTATTTTAAAAAAGAATTAGACTGCGATATAATTTTCAAACTCATTGCAGTACATTTTTGAAAATAATTGTATTTGTAAGTGCATTTTTTCTCTATTTGTTGAGGTAAAAATTTATTATATGCTATGCTTAGAAATTAAAAAAATTCAGTGAAAGCAAAATTTAACCGAGTTCTGTTGCCGACATCAAATGACGTCAACGTTACAGACGAACACCTTTGTCCTTTATTTTTTTTGTAGCTTTATTTCCATCCAGGTTATATTCAAATAGTCCGCATCGCCGTATGCAGCGCCGTGCGAAAGGTTGGGGTGTCGAAGGGAGCGGTCGCATCTGGCGCGGAAATTTAGGGGGTGCCAAATTTATAGTACCAACGTCATTTTTAGCTTGTTATAAGGAACAATTGGGTAAGGGGCCACCAAATTGATACTTCGCGCCGAGCGCAGTTTTCTCTTTGTGTGCCCCTTGTCGTATGCATTGTATAGAAATCGATCAGACATTCTTTCAACTTGAATTTTTAATAATGGGAATCGCAAAATTTAATGGAAAATTCATTCAGTTGCAGAAAACAAAATCGCCACAGCATTAATGCGAAAAATAAATAACCTAAAAACGTGTAAAAAATTATTGTCTGAGGAAATATACAATTCTAGAAAGGGAAATTAAGAGGATTATTTTAAATTGTCACTGCAAAATGTTAGGGGGATTAAAGGCGAAGAAGCAAATACTTTTGGGGGGATGGGGTAGGGGGGGAAGAGATTAATTAGTTGATTATTTATAATTGCATTAATGTGCCTTTTTTTCTCAAAATGCCCTTTTATGGCAAAGCATGCCCTGCCTGCCCTTAATCCTAGAATGAACTCTGTAATATTAATAATTTTTGCCTTACTAGCATTTTAATTCTAAACAATCTTCTGAAGCTTTTTTTACTACTAGTGTAAATGCTCATCCTAGGACGGTGGGAAAAATTGTGTTTTTCGCTTACAAATTAAAAAACAGGCTTTCTGGATAATATACCATCGTAAAATTAAGTTTTCTTAATAAAAGAAGCATTTAACAAATATGCAAGAAAACTGCATAATTAAAAATGTTTGTTACAGCTATTGGAATTTTAGCTACCTATTATGTAAGAAACAGGAAGTGATCTAGCAAACCAAGATCAAACAGCATGATGCTCACAATCTTAAGGTGTTAAATTGTGTCTTTGTTTGTTTTATAAAGGATTTTTTTATTATTTATCTTTATTAAATGTATTTAAAGGAAAATAATACAAAGATCAGTTGATCTTTATTATCAGTTATTCTGTAATTTTTTATACTCAATTAAAATAATTAAATTGATTCTGAATTACAATTAAGTTAAAGCAAAATTACAATTATAATTAAGGTAAATAATTTTTTTTATTTAAGTATGGTAAAAAAATTTAATTTTTGTGAAATAAAATAAATGTAATTTTAAATAAATTTCATAACAAAATTATTATTATTTTTATATCATTTAAACAATGCATATTTTTACATCATTCAAAACTCATTAATAATAACTTCTAAAATTACCTCAAAAATATTTTAATGAGTTTTAGTAACAAATAAATATGAAATTAGCAGAATTTTTAAATTTTCCATTTTTTAAATTAAACATTATCCTTCATATTTGTACTTTTTTTTCCCAAGAGTTTTAATATATCATGATTTCATGACACTATTTCAGCAATAAAAAGATTACATGGGAAATTTTATTACTTTCATAAATACCTATTTTCAAACATTTGGAAAAAATAAATTATTATTATACAATTTTCCTATATAATTGATATTTGATGGTAAATTACATGTAAAATATTACATCAAATGTATTTTGGTTTTTAAAATAATTTATTTGTATTATACATTTATTTTTATCCAAAACTAATTATTTATTATACAGAACTAACTTTAATTTGGACATTAGAAAGGCGATTTTGCATGAGATTAATAATTTATCTTACTGTACATAGATAAAGGGTGACACTATTAGAGGTTTTGAGGCATGCAATGCTAGTATGCTTGTTAAGCTCATATGCTATACTTGTTTTCACCTCGATTTTTAAAATGATTTTTTGACTCAGCAAATCACAGAAATTTTGTTATTTTTGAATCTTTTACAGAAAATTATGTTGAACAGAGTGGATTTCAGGAAGAAAAGATTTGTATTTAGAGACACATTTTCTCATCCACATCTCAAACCAAAATTAAGTCTAACATGGCTTTGTTTTATCAGAGACTGGTAAGACTGGTGGGATAAACAGGAATAGAATTAACACTTACATGACTTTTGTTATTGATCTGAAGCATTTTACCAATAAAAATCAACCTTTTAGCACAAAAATTATACACAGGCTTCTGAAACATTACATTTAGAAATCAAAAGATTAAAAGAGTTTAAATAATAAGTTTAGTCAATGACGGAAAAAAAAAAAAATACTATAACAGGCTGAGTAGCAATATTTTAGTTCTAAAAATAAACACCTGTAAGCAAAAATGAATCAAACTTTAATTCTGTTAACAATATGTAATTTGTAAATTAACTAAAGAAATTGATACATGCATGAAACTATATACTTTTCAGCATTAAAATTTGCTTACCTTTCAAGATCATAGAGTTGAAGAGGGTGGGTGTCTTTAGTTCCAGGTGTACCTACAACAAATTTTCTGAAACAAAAATTGAAAAATATATGTATCTATATACTATTTCAAAACAATGCATAATAAAAAGCACAATACGATACATTGTAAATTTGGCACAACATTCTGGCCCAGTGTTTCTCCAAAATAAACTGCAGATTTAAGAAAATATACATAAAGGAAGGTTTATGTTTTTAAAATCTGTATTTCTTGAATGAAATTTACATTTCTGCATCTTTTATTATGAGTAAACTGCTTATTGTTTGAAACCTTTTAAATAGATATTTTTCACACTGTAACTAATACTTTAATACAGTAATAGGAAACTTTCCTTTATAAGAACATTGTGTATTGGCCCCTATTACATCTAATGTATACCCCCCCCAAAAGCAGACAATTCTGATGTGATGATAAATTTTTACAGAGGTTTACCTAAACTATATTCTTTTGAGTCTGAAAATAGAATGTTCCTAATAGAAGAAGCTGCTATCTAGATCATATGTAGGAAAGAGAGCGAGAAAGAGGGGGAGGGGGGGGGGCACATGAAGAATTTTTACATTTTTTACTATTTTTCAAAATTGTTGAGTTATGGAAATAAAAATTGATTTTTATGATCATTTACAGCTTGTTTGTTCTTTTAGTGAAACTTTTGAATGCATTTATCAAGAACTTCTAACTTATATCATCATTTTAAAAATTGTATTAATTTGTCTACATGTGTCAATTCATAAAGTTGTGAACATACCTGGGGCACAAGTGAACATATGCAAAAATAAGGCAAAAATAATTTTTGGTGAATAAAAACTAATTAGATACCCTTTTTCTAGTTATGTGAATAAATCAATAAATATTTCAACATGGATACAAGAAAGTATTGATAAAATTATACACTAATATACCGGGTGTCCAGTAAATGACTGACCCATTTTGAATGTAAATAACAAAAAAACTGTTTGAGATAAAAATGCGCGGCTTGCTGTATTGTTATTAGAATATAAATAAATTTTAAAATATGCACTTTGTTAATGTAATATAATAATATTTAAAATAATATCTCAGTCTCAAGACTGAACGGTGGCGTAGCAAGCGGGGGGGGGGGGGCGGAGGGGGCGGTCCGCCCCGGGTGTCACCCTCTAAGGGGTGACACCCAATTTTACTTGCAAATATATACACATAAGCTAATAAGATTTTGGAGAAAAGTTCAGGAAAATGAAATTTCTAGCACACGACGCATTAAAGCTAATTTTCTTTTCTTTGAGAATGTGAAATTTATACAGAAAAGGGTGTCTAAGTAAGATATTCACCAGGGATCAGAAAACAATCTATCCAACGACTGGATAGCGAAAAGCAAAGAATAGTAAAGAAACAATTCTTTTACAAATAGTTATGCAAATTATGGACGAATAATAAATCGCTCCTCTTTATTTTTTTTATTTATTTATTATTTTTTTTTTTTTTTTTGTAATGCAGAAGGAGAAAACGTAAATAAGGAATGTTATTGTCATTTGTTATAATAACATAAAATTGTGATTGAAAAAATGTGACAGATTTTTTTTTTTTTTTTTTTTGGAGGGGGGGGGACATCATGGTGGTTGGGGGTGACACCATTTACTTCCGCCCCGGGTGTCACCCATCCCAGCTACGCCACTGAGACTGAAGAGGGGAAAAAGAGGGGAAATATAATACAGATGGTTCAATCACAAATATTATTTTAAATCACTTTCCAACCAACGTATCCTATTTTTGAAGCTGATTCGAGAGTCGATTCAACATATAGATTCAGATTCGACAACATATAGATTCAGGTTCAGCCGAAAATCTCACATTTATGGAAATTAGAGTCATGTCTGTATTCAAACAGCCTGTTACCGCCAGCGCGATATTTTTTTCTGAAATTTGAACTATATTAACAAAGTACATGTTTAAAAATTTATTGATTTTCTAATAACAATACCGCAAACCGCGCATTATTATCTCAAACCATTTATTTGTTATTTAAGTTCAAAATGGGTCAGTTATTTACTGGACACCCGGTACCTACTCCTTTAGATTAAAGCATAGCAAAACTGTGTTACTTTTAAATAACAATTCTGTTATTGGATTTGTACTTTTTTTTTTAATGTTATGCAACATGTATCGCAAAATTGTGCATCGTGGCTTTAAAAATTGGTAAAATTGTGATATAAAAAATTAGTGATTATCACAGTATTACTTATCACTTTTTAGGGACAAAAAAAATATCCTTTTCATAAAATAAAATACCTTTAATATAAATGAAGAAAAAATAAATTATAGCTCAATGTTTGATATGTGTAATTAAATTTTAAACTAAAAAAATAATAATTCATTCATTAGACTTAAAAAATAGACTTGTGAACTGTTCACATCTGCCTCCATATGTTCTGTTCACAAGCACCACATCTATCAACTTATGCCAAACTTATATATATATATATATATAAGATATTTTTAATTGAAAAAAGGAAACAAAACTTTTTGTAGACTTACCTAATTAAAGCCACTATAGAATGTAATTCTGAAAAATGCCTTGAATGAATTTTTACTTCAATATCTTTGGAAGACTTTTTTACTTAACACTTTCTAAAATAAATAAAATACAATGAAATTGCAAATCAAAATGGCTGATTGTTCTAAAAATTCAGCCAGATTGTACCAGTACTGCCATCTATTAACTAACTTCAGATTAAATGAATGAAATATGTACTATTCACATGTGCCTCCTCTTCCCTCGTCTGTTGTATGTATATAAAAGTTAGTGTTAACCTTAAAAATCTGATAAAAATGCCTAGTATAACAAATAGGAACCACCCTAATAACACAATCAGTCAATGTGATATCACAAATGGTCAAGTGACTTCACTACATTGAACCAAAATGTGATACACTATGCTCGACAATGATATGAGCACTGTGTTTTGAAAACAGAAAAACAACAAAAGCTATTTGCTAATACATATATTTTATTTCAAAGAGTGAACAGTTACATATTGTTTCAAATCAAAGTAAAAATATCAGAATGTAATAAGTGGATCTTTTTTTACTTTAATGAATCCAATCTCTATTCTGGCATTGTCCAAATTCACCAGCCCATTTTTTACCTTGACTGCATCACACTTTCAATGTATGCACGTAATGAATCCTACACTTTTCTTAAATTAGAAGCATTTTTTCAAACTTTTCATATTTTTTACCAATTATGGTTATTACACATTTTTGGGTTCAGCTTACCTAAAATTTCATTTTTAACTAATATCAAATCGAAAATTCATGATAAATTTAAATATAATGTATAGTTTTTTTCAATGAAAAATGTATCAGTAAAAATTGTAGCAAATTCATCTATTTTCAAATGAAAATCTAATTTGAAAATATCTATACCATACTACTACTATGTGAGGAAATCCATGTTTTGCCAAAATTTTTCTTTGGAAATTCTTTGACATTGTATTCATAAGCAGACCACTAGATTCAATACATCAGAATAGAAGGTTAACCCCCAATACTATTGTGGAGCTCAGTAGTAAAAATAAATGTAGATTCAGGTGTACTCTCTTATTATAATTATAATAAAAATTAAACCTTATTACCAGGATTTTTATGTTCATAGATGAATATATGTTCCTTTGTTTTTCCATTAAAGAAGGTAAAATATACATCAATTGAAGGAAATGGGTATAAAATAAAATTTGCTGTCCTTGGGATCAAACCAGCAACCAGTGTTATGAGACTTGTACTCTAACCACTTAGCTACAGTTGTATAGTCATGAAACAGTTTGAAGTAAATATGTTTGACTCAAATGATTATGGTTTGATTAATTTCTTTAAAAAGGTTAGAATTTTAAAATAAATTTTCGGAAGATTTCATCTTAAATAAGATTGTGGTTGGGTTTTAATTCTTTAGTATTAAAATAGGATAAAACTATGAATTATAAATACTTCCATGTTGTTCACTAGATGTAAAACAGGATTATTATATTTTTAATGGGGGAATATTTTTTATTTCATTTATTTAATAGAGTAAAATTTATTTTCTTTTCTATTTAATATTTGAATTAAAATATCTATTTTAAATATGTTCATTTAAAATATATTTTAAATGCAAATATTTTTTATAACTTTAACAAAACAATTGTGAATACTTTCAAAAGAATGAGAAAATTGTTAGTGTTTTAAATTTTAAAATGTTTCATTTCTTTGTTGGTTTATATATATATATATATATTAAATTAAGTTAAAAATCTTAAGTTATATAATTTTGATACTTTGCTATTAAAATGAATTTGGATTTTACACATACATGCTAAGAATGAATGGAATTTTCCCCTCTTTCAGATTTTGAGAAGAGTTTGCATTAAATTATGTTTTTTAGGAGTATGGAAATTTTTGTTAAAAATTAGAGAAATAATTTAGTGTATATAGATGAGTTTTCTGACAGTATGTAGAAGACTTAAAGTATTCATTGTCATCAAATTTGCAACTTTGTGCATAGGCCTATACATTTTATACAAAATTTATTAACATAATAATATAACCACATTTTATACGAACCAGAAATTTGAATAACAACAAAAGTATGATCTGATAATAAGAGGATAAATTTTTAAAGCACAGTTTGATTAGTATTTTGCCATTCACAAATCACAGAAGTCATAATTTCTCAATAGTTCAGTATTGTTTTCTACTGGTGTACATTGTTCAAGATAATAAATTTTAAATGTTCTCAATGAAAATTTAAAAAGCAGAAACTGACTGCCTGTCTATTCCAGAAATTTCATTATCAATGAACTACACTCAGGTACTATTAACTATATACTGAAGCATTAGTTTGTGGAAGCATCCAAGATTACACTTCTAGATTTTCAGAAAAGGATAATAAGCTCTTTTCGAAAAGGTCTTGATATGCTATAGGCATTTATCCAGGGCATTGAAAACATTATGACTGTTTTACCACTACACCCAAAGCCAGTCCAACCATCAATGAATCTCACCACTTTGCTTTTAGGAAAAAAAAAAATAGGTTCTTTCCATATCCATCCATTCAGACTATCCAAATTAGATTTCTTTTAATAAGAGAACACCAAATTTTTCAAATTTAGACTTGTAAGATATATGGTATTAGGCCAATTACTACCTTTGAAGTTTGTGTCTTTCACTCATACTCAGCTACACTTTTCTGTAAGTATTTGGAATTTTCAGAATTTTTCATTGTTCATTATATGGCTGCTCAAAAAACAAGTAAGTCTATTCTACTTGAGATCTGTTAAATTGTAATTTTTTTGTTGTAAAATCTACTTTACAACAATTCTTTTCTACCTTGAATTTTTTTTTATTTGCCAGAGATTTTTTTTTACAACACATGTTTTAACCAGCTTAAGAAAGTTTAAAATATCTTCATGAGATTTGTCTAAGCATTTTAGCTATTGTTCACAGTAAAAAACCATATTCCTTGTCAGCAAAAAATTTCCTTTTTATCATGTTGATATAAATAATTTCACGCCATCATGATATATATACTATGACTACATAATACATATGACTATATGGAAGATGAAACTGCTTTTTCACAATTTTGTAATTCAATTATTGACATTGTAATTACATTTTAATTGTATGTAATTAATTTTAGTTACAATTATTTGCCATTTTTTTTCTTAGTAGTATAGCTGGAACCACTACCCATCACCTTTTTTCATGAAATTTCTGTGCTTTAATTCACATAATTATATTAAATTACATACAATTAAATTGTAATTACATTGCAGGTAACTGAAATTACAAATTTTCTCAACTCTATAACGATGGCATCTGATGATTTTATGGGATTTTATCTGTATTTTGTACTTCTATTGCTAAATGGTATATATATATATATAGAGAGAGAGAGGGGGGGGGAAGGGAGGGAGAGAGAGAGAGAGAGAGAGAGAGGGGGGGGGGTCATATCTTTATGAAATGGAATGCATCTGCAAGCCATTTCATTTCCATTCAGCCAAGCCATTAGAATTCAGCCCAAATCACCAAGATTATTTTTAAGTAGAGCTCAAAATTGAAAAAAAAATTCCCAACAGAGTGCAAAATATTTAAGTCAGGATTTGAATCTTGGATCTTGGCTATACATGCCAAGGTTCTACAACTTGAGCCATCCAGAGTATATCAGGTCTGATAAAATTTATTTATTAAAGTATACAAAAAGATTTTATTTTAAGTCCCCAACTTTAAAAAATAATGCAGATGCTAATAATTAACTCAAAGCTTATGAATAGAAGCCATTAAACCTCTCAAACTTTCAAAAAACTATTAATTCTATTTTATGATAAATATTTCCAATTGAGGTATTTTCTATCATGAAAATTAAAAATGAGAGGATGATAAAAATATGGACAATAAATGTAATATCATTCCATCTTTTGAATATACCTTATAAATAAACAAAATGTTAAATTATAAAATACATTTTACAAGCATTATGAATTGAGTCACACTTGAATGTTTATAATTCTAGTATATCTAGTTTATTTAACTTGCATGTATGGCTCATTCTTTGAAGGCTCTATAATCTTTCCAGGTGTTCCAATTAACAAAGGACAATCCAATTTTCATGGGCTCCAAAGCTCATCCCACACTACACCATGATACATACTAAGTTCCAGTTTTTTTTATACTCATTTTTTTATTATTATTCTTTCTTTTAATACTATGCTATTCATTAGTCTGCATAGAGCAAAATTTAATATGTAAAATATCTAAAAACAGAACCTGTTTATAGCTGAATTATTTTTTTTTGATTTAAGAGAAAGGGATACTATACAAATAAATCTAATTGTTAAAATGTAATCCTGTGATTGTTAAGATGTAAGATCCTGTCTTAAACCATAAAAATCTGTAGTCACTAATGGAAGGAATACGATATAATTATGACTTGTAAATGAAAAATCTCTTGAAAGCAGATTTCTGTTTTGTCATTAGTAATTCTGCTTTCAGTTATTTTTAACATTTTCAGGTGTGGGTACAATGTACTATTAATAGTAGATATCTTTTCATCAAGTAATTATGTAATTTCGAGTATTATGCTGTTTTAACAATTATTTTTATTACTTTCTACGTATAGAAGTGAAAGTACAGTAAACTCCCTAAAATATGCAACCCTAAAATCCACTAATGCCTAAAAAATTTGCACATGATCACAACTGTAAACTATGAAACTTTCAGTTCGGATGTTGGGACAAAATTATTGAACTTTTCACTTTTATACCATTCTGTGTGTATTTTAATATGCAATTCATGATAATATGTATGAAAAAGGCATACATATTTTTTAAAAAATTAAGGTATTGCTGATTTCACTGGTAATTATAATCTTTTTAGCAAATTTATGTATGCATTAATCAAGCCTTTTTTAATTTTAAGACTTGCTAAAACTGGAATAAAACTTCCTTGATTTATGATTTTGATATGAATTAATAGCATATTTTTAAGAGGAACGTTTCATTGAAAAATTCAAGTAAATAAAATAAATATCATCATTAAGTATATATATAATTAATTATACATTATTAATTATTTATTTTACCTTCACTTTTAATATTTTAATCACTTTCTAAATTATCTTACTTTTTATTATTTGAGTTTACTACTTAATTATTTTAAGATTTTATTATATTGAATGCATTTATTATAATTTTGATTGCATTACTACTTTTAAATAACTGTTTAAAAAATGTAAAAGAAATGAGCAGAAATCTGCAAAATTCTAAAATCCACACAACCTCTGGTCCCAAGCTATGTGTATTTGAGGGAGTCTACTGTATATGGCTATGACTTTCTTATTATGTTTTCATTTATGTTTTGACATTTAGTAATAACGATAAAAGTTTGCTTAATTCTCTATGCCCATTGGAGATTCCTTTATTTTTATACATAAATTTTACTTTTTAAATTTGAAATATAGGTTACTGAATGAATCATGTTTGATAAAACACAAAAGATATTATAAATTTGTAATATCTGTTATATCCTGTTGTAATACAATATTTTAAAAAGGTCTTCAAAAACTCATCCTTAACATATTATCATATAAATATGAATTGAATTGATTGCATTACTATATATTACCATATGCATTATTGCATATGATTGCATTATTATATATACCATACATATATTTTAAATTTGAAATATAGGTTACTGAATGAATCATGTTTGATAAAACACAAAAGATATTATAAATTTGTAATATCTGTTATATCCTGTTGTAATACAATATTTTAAAAAGGTCTCCAAAAACTCATCCTTAACATATTATCATATAAATATGAATTGAATAACACACACAATAAGTACATTTTTTAGATTTCAGATAATAAGATATCTTTAAACTTCAGTAAGTCTCTTTGATTAGCTACAGTTATCGTTATTAAAGTAAAAGAAATTTTGTTCTCAAAATAGAAAAAAAATTGGATACAGAAGGGTTAAGTATATTTAATACAATAAAACCAACTAGAATATAATCTCAAGTGATCAAAGAAATATTATGTTGCAGATAGGTTTCTACCATTGAATGATATTTCTTCCAAAGGCGCAATGATTTATGTTTTACCCCTTGTGGGGCACTGGTATGTCTATGAAAGCACTTATTTTAATCACCAAAGGCCACATTGGCACCAGAATTTGGGTAAAAAATTTTTTGGTTTATTACATGTGTGAAATAGTTTTTTTGTATTTAAGAATAAATTTGTTTTCAAATTCGGTTAACATTCATTCATTTAAAAATTTTTGCAATGGAAATACTCTGCACCGCAAAGGGTTAAGACAATTTCTAATTTTATATGATTTGCTGCATTTTTAATGTTCCAATTATGAAGTTGCTATCAACTGTTTTTTGTCTCCCAGTTCAGCGTACCTCGCAACACAACTTGAAATTTATTAGAGTTGGTTAACAGATTTGCTACAATCACTCGGTGACATTTTCAGTAGATAAATTCTTAGATTTAGAATAAGCCAAAGTATCTGCAAATGAGACATTAGTAATTTCTAGAGACGATTTTTCCATCTTTGCCTCAAATTAGTGCTATAACACATCCTAATTGCCAATTAATATTTTTCTAGTGATCTGCTCCTACTAATGCTAATGTCTCCTAATGTAACTGATAACTGGCAAAGTCTCACATTTTATTATTGGATAAGAAGACTTAAATATTCTGATCTAAATTGATTTCTTAAACCCTTTTGCAGTGCTTGCTATTAAATCTGCTAGTGGGAGAATATTCTTTGACTGCATCAGCCAGACATTAAAAGTTCACAAAAAAGCTGAATTTTTCATACCATCACATAACTTTCTCTGAATCCCACTCCCAATCAAAAGTGTTATGAGGTACAGAAATTTTAAAATTAAAAAATGTTAACTAAAATAGCATACATACAGTAAACATAAAACAGGGGGAAATATGTTCAATATTATTAAAATATAATAATTTGGCTTGTAAGCCTTTTATAAGAGACAAAATTTTTTCATTTATTTGAAAATAGCTTCACAAAATCTTCCTTAGAAATATGTGTAAATCTAATAATACCAATGGCTTTAAAAAATATTAAAATAAATGAGATTTTAAAATCAGTAAATTGGATTTATTTTCTAAATTCTAAATGTTGGCTGAAAATGATTTTTTAACCTATTTATGGATTTACAAACAGGAGAAAAAATTATACATAACTAAAGAATATATATACAATAGAAGAACACTAACGTCAATCAGGTTCCAAGCATTTTGAAGATTACAGAGGTCATATGTATTTAATCATTATTTATGCTTATTTTATTCATATTTTGGACAAATTTAGTCTAAAAATAAATAAATTACACACTTAAACACATTAAAAAAATTTGATTTTTATATTTTTAAATATACCATTATACTTTATATATATATCAAAAAGCTATATTATAATATACAAAATTACTGAACTGAATCAAAAATAAAATATAATTTATTAAATTGAACAAAATAAAATCAACATACCTTATAAACAATCCTGAAACCTCACAAAACTAAACCAACGAACAAGAAACAAAGTGATATAACTTTAATCATAAAAATATGGAAATTAAACTTGAAAAATAAACCAGTAGAGATGGGCCACATGGCTTGTGATGCATGTTGTGGAGTTAAATTGGTTTTAACTCAACAACACTCCTCACTCACCCATCAAAACCCAGTGGAAAAACAAAGAAAACGCATGGAACAGAAGCTGGCGAAAAACTCAACTGCAAAAATTTAAAGCTCCAACGAATGTGAACAGCCTTTCTGAATAGTCAAACTTACAGTTTAAACATCCCTTTGATTTAACCTATATATATGTTAAATTGGTTTTAAGTCAACAACACTCCTCACTCACCCATCAAGACCCAATGGAAAAACAAGGAAAACGCATGGAACAGAAGCTGGTGAAAAATTCAACTGCAAAAATTCAAAGCTACAACAAATGTGGGCAGCCTTTCTGAATAGTCAAACTTACAGTTTATATCCCTTTGATTTAACCTATATGCATGGTTACTACCAAACCCAATTTTAGGCCAAATTAGTTTATCCTAATGCCCATTGGATAAACTAGTTTTTCCTAGGCCAAACTAGTCTATCCTAAGGTCCATAGGACAGACTAGTTTTTCTTAGGCCAAACTAGTTTGCTTAACGTTCATAGGATAAATTCGTTTAGCTTGCTATTCATTGGTCTGAACTAGTTCATCCTAGGATGATCTAGTTTAACTAAGGCCAGTTAAATTTGGCATAATTTTATCAAACCCAAAGATCGCCTCGGCACCAACTTTCTAGTTTATCCTAGGCCAATGTAATTTGCTGTGTTTTTATCTCATCAGACTATTAAAGGCTGAGAACTAATGTGCTCGCATGTTCTGAATGTATGTATGTTACAGGGTGTCCAGCAAATAACACCTTGATTTCAAAATTAAATTTCTCAAAAACAATAATCGATAGTAATATACGGTAAGCGGTTTTTTCATTAGGTAAGCTGTAAAAATCTTATGCAGAAATTTCAAACAGTGAATATTTTGAAAAAATTGCATTCTGATTGCATAGAATGCTTTGACTTTTTCTTGTTTTAGATTGACTGCAGAGAAATAATTTTTCAGCTTACAGTGCAATATTTTAAAGATTTTTCAAAGTAAATTTTTAGAATTTCGAAATTTTAAAAATTTAATTAAAAAAAACTATGAAATATGGCACTTTAAGCCGAAAAACACATTCTCTGGCAGCAATCTAAAGCAAGAAAAATGTCAAATCAAAGCATTCTTTGCAAGCAGAACACAACCGTTCGAAACTTTTGTATAAGATTTTTACAGCTTACCTGATAAACAAACCGTTTACTTCATAATTCTATTGATCTTTGTTTTTTAGAAATTTAATTTTGAAATCAGGGTGTTATTTACTGGACACCCTGTATGTACGTATGTATGTAACAAAATAATTCTTGATAGAAATACCCGATTTGCATCAAATTTTGAATATACATTTATTCTTATGAGGTGCTTTTCTGATTAATTTTGGGAGGTCATTGGAAAAGAAAAAGGGGGAGGCAGAATGGCAGGTTAATTTTCTCCCACCCCCCTTAATTCAAATAAATGGGTTTTCATGCATTATTAGCATATTTTATTCAAATTTTAGATGTAGCAGCATTTTGATAAGGCGCCTCCATGATTTGTTCTGAGTGTTCATTCTTTAAGTATAAAGGGAGGAGGAAGGATGAGGGGAAACGCCCCATAATTCAGGTAAATGTTTTTTTTTTCATGCAGAATTTACTGATTTGCTTCAAATTTTGAAAATAGATTCATTTTAGCAAGGCGCTTCCCTAATTAGTTTTGGAAGTCCATTGATTAAGTACAAAAGGAAGAATGAGGAGTTCCCCCCTAATTTTGGCAAGTGGGTTTTTCAAGCAGAAATAACCAATTTAATGCAATTTTGGATATGTTCATTCTGATGAAGCTCTTCATTGATTAATTTTGGTGGCTCTTTGGTTAATATAAAAGGGAAACTGACAATTTATTTCCTTCCTGAAATTAGAGAAATGGGTTTTAATGCAGAATTATTGAATTTTCTTCAAATTTTGGACATAAGTTCATTTTGAGGATGTGCTTCAATGATTAATTATTTTTTTTCTTTAGTTAGGTAAAATGGGGTAGTGGATGATTTATCCCCTTCCTTAGATTAGATATATGGGTTTTTATGCAGATTTATGCGGTTTGCTGCAAATTTTGGATCTAGTTTTTTTTTTTTTTTTTTTTTATATATAAGGCAAATCTCTGAATATTTTGGGGGGTTTAATGATTAAGAATAAAGGGAGGATTGCCCTTAATAAATCAGATAAATGGTTTTTCGTGCAGAATTATCCAATTTCAATTTTTAAGCGTATCTGAGATTAGTTTTGGGGTTTCAATGGTTAAGTATAATTAGGGGAAATGGGGAAACTAATCCCCCTTACTATATTTTTTGAGGGGTGTTATTCTTTTTTAAAAAATAAGGCTGTAATACACAATTAATGTAAACATATTGTGAACACAAAACCATCAGTTTAACTGGGCAATATTCTTTTTATTATTGATCCCGAATGCTGCATCATTGCTAACCTTGTGCAAAGTGTTTTTTCCATCACCCCTGTATAATACAGTGGTGGTCAGAATTATAAGAACAATTGAAAATTGCACAGAAAAAATTTATTTCTGAGCTAAATAAAGTGAAATTTATACACTAAATGCGTTTTTATGCTAGAAATCATTGTAGAATTCAAAACATTGGAAAATGTAAAATATGAATGTTTTGTCACAAGTAACAAAATATACCATTGTAAAAAAATGGACAAAATTATAAGGACAATGAATGTTTTTGTCTGAAATACACTGATAATCCTCAATTATTCTCAATCATTCTCAATTACCCTTATCAGTCTTGACGTCATGGAGTTTGACAATTCCTTAAGAACGTTCTTGGAAGATTTTGAGTGATCTTTTTCGATGGAAGACATGCGTTTTTGCTTGTTTTGAGATTATATACCATTTTTGCATGCTTTGTGTGCCGGAATACCCAAAAGATTTTTCCACATTATTCAGATCAGGACGTCTGGCTGGCCAATCAAGTAGTTTCACGGAATTAGCATTATACCACGAGTTTGAAGTTTGGGAAACATGAGTCGAAACATTATCCTGCTGGAAAAAATGGCCTCAGATCGCTATTAACTGTGCTTCTGGTAAAAGAGTATCGCCCAATACATCAATGTAACTCTCAGAATTCCTGCTACCCTGCACAAAAAATATTGGAGTAGTTCTACCAGTTGAGAAATCTCCCCAGACCGTTACTGAATCACTTTCAAATACATGCTTTGAGAAAATCGTTTTTTTCTCTACGGAGATCATACTAGAAGTTGCAAAAACAATCTAGTCTATCCAAATTAATCTTTTTCTCATCGAAAAATACAGAATTCCACTTTTTTCCCATAATATTGTAGTTTTTGGCAAACTCCATCTTCAGTCTCTCATGAACTTTTATAAGACGCGGTTTTCACACGTGTTTACTATAGCAAACCTTTTTCTTTCTTTTTGTAAAACACGACGAACAGTTCGAGCACTTACATTCTAAGTTCTATTCCCGTTTTTTTTCCATTTTTTTGAGCAAGCTCGCCTCATTATCATTCTTTTTCCCCATACAGAAACAAAAGACAGCCTGCTTGTATGTCTTTGCCGTCCATATTTACCGGTATTTTAAAGATAATTGTAAATAACCGTTCTTGATCTATTAAACTTTGTAGCAATTTAAAATAGAGAAAGTCCTGAATTTTGAAATGCATCCATTTTTTCTTTCTGAAACTCCAAAAGCTTTGCACTTTGCGGCATGATTAAAAAACAGAATAATACGATCCCAAACGCTTACTACGCATTTATGTCGTCTGAAAATTCCGTGTGCAGAGCAAAAAACATGCAAATTTGACTTTTTAGAACAGACAAATACAGTTATTTTTATAATTTTGTCCAAAATCAATAGTTGTATAAATTTATAATGCATTTTATGAATATGAATTTATCACATATTTCCGTAAAAACATACAAAAATAATCTTCCTTTTTCATTGGTTTCCAGCCATTAAATTTGCATAAGTCTCCCGCCAAATATAACCAAGATATGGCAATTTATGCCTTGTCCTTATAATTTTGACCACCACTGTATATTTTATTCAAGGGGTAGTAGAATACTGTTAAAGCTTTGCACAGGCCAGTATTTCGAGACCTGGGCCCCGACCAGATGTAAAAAGTAATATTTCAGCCCGAGCCCTGCCTGTAGAGAAATCAGTGGAAAGAGGCCAGGTCCAGCTAGATCTGGCCTGACTCAATTTCTGCAAAAAATTCAGACTTTACTTAACATAAAATTACAATTCGTTTAAAGAATATTGCATACATATTTATTGGATAAATTCACAATATATTTTAAAATTACAATGTGTTTGCAGAACAGAAAATACACAGTATATTATTGATTACTTAGATTCTTAGACATTTCAACATCCAAATAGGGATTCATTAAATAATTAATGTATTTTAGAATAAAAGTAAAAAAGGAGAAATATAAACATCATAACTTTTAAATCTGTTTAATAAAAAGTAGATTTGTGAATATATTTCTCTGTCATTATTTAAAGGTTTCCAGAAATCCAAAAGAGCTATTTTCTGACACATTTTTAAATTAATTCCTTTAAATTAATTCCTTTTCAGAAATGGTTAAAATTGACAGGCATTCTCATCCAGAAAATATGTAATCAAATGGCATTAACCATTTTTTGATAAAAGCAATGTATCTTTGAGAAAATACTATTCAATCTACGTTTTGAATTGAATTTGCAGTAGAGACTTCACGGGAAAGAAAAACTTGATACCGTGACAAGAATAGCTTATATGTTGACAGGTAATTAATTTATAAAAATAGAAAACATTGTTGGATTCCCTTCAGTAATCAGGCTTGTCAATGTTAAGCCTTTACACTTAAATGTTAGAGAGAAAAATGTTTCAATGTTTCACATTGTAGAGCAGTGAATTTGAAGCTAGCTTAACCCTTTCCAGCACGGGCAAAATCTGTTAGCAAAATGCAAAATTATTGTCTGACACCAGAATTTACAAACGAATTTTTTAAATATTTTGAATTCCTTAATTTAAGCTTTTATTGTAAAAGTGAAATTTTACTAAAATATTATTGGTGCCGTTTGCAAGCTTGGAATTAAAATTAGGTATCCCAGAACGGGCACAGTGTGCTGGAAAGTGTTAAGTTATATTTCAGCATATTGCTTGCTCTTCTCATCCTCAGAACATTTATATTCAGTTCCGATCTACCTCCAATATGTAAAAAAAAAATTGCAAGTTTTATCTCAGCACGGTAAGAGTCTGCTGAAAAATAAATAAATAAATAAAATAAGAAGACACAATGTCCAATGCATCATGTCTGTAGGGTGGACATGTTACATTTCTGTAATGATGTTAAAAACAATGGCTTGTGACACACATTTATACTTATTTTAGTGAAAGACATGTTTGTTACTAACCAAACATGATTTTAAGCCAAATTAGATTAGCCTAGGCCAAACAATTTTATCCTAACGCAAATCTTAAAAACCAGTTTTTCCTATGCCAAACTTGTTTATCTTAACACCCATAGGATAAACTACTTTTTCTTAAGTAAGGAGGTAATCCTTCATTTTTCCCTTTACACTTAACCATAAAACCCCCAAAACTATTCAGGGAATCGCCTTATCAGAAAGAACCTATGTCCAAAATTTGAAGCAAATCTGTAAATTCTGTGTGAAAAAAACATTTATCTAAATTCTGGTGAGTTACCTGCATTGCTTTTTTTTACAATTAAACAATAAACATCAACAACTAATCACAGAAGTGCCTTGTCAGAATGATTCTATATCTAAAATTGAATGAAATCTGATAATTCTGCATGAAAAACACATTTACCTAAATTAATGGTGATGGTGGTGTGTTCACTGCCCGTTCACCCTCCCTCCTTTATTCTTATCCAACGAACTCCCAAAACTCATCAGGAAAGTGCCTTATCAGAATAAACCTATATCCAAATTTTGAAGGAAGTTGGATATTTCTATCGAAAGTTATCGTGTTATATACCCTCCCTCCTTTATTCTTATCCAACGAACTCCCAAAACTCATCAGGAAAGTGCCTTATCAGAATAAACCTATATCCAAATTTTGAAGGAAGTTGGATATTTCTATCGAAAGTTATTGTGTTATATACATACATTAATACAGAACCTGCAAATCCATTAATTCTCAGACTTTGACACCTGTGAGCTAAAAACTCTTAAAATTACATTGGCCTAGGATAAACTAGAATATTGGCGCTAAGGCAGTCATTGGATTCAATAAAATCATGCCAAATTGAATTGGCATAGGATAAATTAGATCAGCCTATGATAAACTAGTTCAGACCAATAAACAGCAGGCTGAACTAGTTTATCCTATAAAAATTGGGCCAAACTAGATTAGCCTCGGAAAAACTAGTTTGTCCAGGCCTTAGGATAAACTGGTTTGGCCTAGGAAAAATTAGTTTATCTGATGGGTGTTAGAATAAATTAGTTTGGCTTAAAATCAGGTTTTTCCAATAACATATTTTTGTAATAATGACTTGAGGTGACATGAATTGTGGATAATAATTTGACTCAGGAACCTCTTGGAGATTGAACCCATTTATTTTGCCGCTCCATGTTATAGGTGGATTTGCGAGTCCAGTCAGTGGTCACTTGATCCATTTATATTGATATAGAAGACATATGACCGTATGTGAAGCAAGCATCTCAAAACTGTAAAGTCTATTTTTTCTGAAAAATATGTTAGGGATTGTAATATCTTCCAGCAGAAGGCATAATTGTGAATTTGAGAGGAACATTTAATTTAATTGGTTAATTAGTTTTTGACTGATATGTGGTCCTGGTCCGCTCAGTTCTTGGGTTCTTTGACAAATCAGGCCCTAACCACAAATACCTCCAAAAGCACTTTGATCATCAATTTTAATCTTAAAAAGCCTCCAAAAATGATATCTGAAAGTAATAAATGTTAGGTTGGGGGAAAAAGTGGCAAAATAGCTTTAAACTTCAGAATTAAAAAAAAAAATGTTGGGGTTTTAAACTTTTAAATTTAAGTTTTAAAAAGGGATTAGCTGTTATCATTTCATATATATACAGTAGCGGTCAAAAGTTTCCGGCCAGTTAGTTTCTTTGATTTATTTACCAGAAGGTTTCAGCAAAGAAGAAGCACAATTGCTTCAAAAGTTAGGAATATGTGAATGACCCCTGATCACGTGATCATTTTGATTGGATACTGTGGACGCTTCATGCAAAGGGGTAGAATTCGAAGTTCACATGTGCAAAAGTTTCCGGCTACTCATCATTCCTTAGTTTTTTTCTATCAGTAAAGTGGTTTTTGGTCATGTTTGTGAATGAATGAACATGAATAGCATAGTTTAAATTTAAAATTGAAAAGTTCAACAAATATTGTCTGTAAATGAGTGATTAATTTGTCACTAAAGAGCTAATCTTCTCGAGGTATTGCGGTAAAGTTATTGATCGGTAAAATCGACTGTAAACGATATTTAAAAATTATATAAAGATGGCCGTGTCCTTCAGGACTTTGTGAGGTCTAGAAGACTTAAAAAAATAACTATTCTTGTTGACAAAATTATCAGGAAAAAACAATTGATGACCCGCATAAAAATTCTGTTGCAATATATGGCTATTTACAAAATGAAAATATTGTTGAAATAAGTTTGTCTACCATGTCAAGATGCTGATGTGATACGGAACTTTATGGAACTGTCAGTGTTCAAAAATTTTTCATATGTAAAAAAATATAAACTTACCGACTGGCGTTTTCCAAAAAACACAAAGTCTTGTACAGTGAAAACTGAACAAAAGTACTATTTTTCCATCAATAGAATTTGAAACTTTTTTGGAAGTGATGGCAGACACAACATCCGATGATCTAACAACAAAAAATATGATTCAACATATGTTATTCTTACAATGAAGCATGGCACAGGACACATTATAATGTGGGGAGTATTTTCTTCAAAAATTGTTGGTCCGTTATTTAAAATTTAAAATCCTCGGCGAGATGAATGATGCAATGTATAAGGATAACTTGCAAGATTATTTTCTGCCTTATTAGAGGAAAATTTTTGGTTGCAACTATTTGTTTTAACATGATAACGACATAGGTATTCAAGCCTTTGCGAGCAATGGTTTTCGCACAAAAGAATTTTGTTTTTGAAATGGCCAGCCCAAACGCCCAATAAGAATTCAAAAGAAAATCTTTGGAAAGAAGTTGGCAAACATCAGCAGAACTATAAATATTTCAACTCAGCAGAAAATTCCAAAAAATTGGAAGAAATGTGGAAAAAACATACCATAGACGATCCTTAACTGTTGATTGTATGATTGTCACGTTACTGCACCATAGAACTTATTTCTGAAGGTAATAAAATACTAATATTATAAAATATTAATCATAAATGTTGCTGATTGCTGTAGTTTTCTATTACAATACATTTTTTTTTTAAACTTGCGAAGGTGGCCGGAAACTTTTCAGAACATGCATTTTCCTTTGTACTTAATTTTGTCAATTAAATTTATTGATATTTACATCTTATTCCACAAGAAAGTTCCTAACTATTATGTCAATAAAATGTATAAGTATCACTTTGAGATTCCTCTTCATATGGGTATAGTTACAAATTAACTGAAAAATTTTTGGTGGGCGGAAACTTTTGACCGCCACTGTATATATATATATATATATATATATATATATATATAGATAGATATATATAATTCAATTTAATTCTTTTATTGATAAAATCCATTGGTGAATCTTGTCTACTTTTAATGGTATTATATATATATATATATATATATATATATATATAAATATTGTAAATACTATAAGTATTAAATATGAATTTATATGGTGCATTAAATTAGTAGGAGTTTACATGACATATAGTTGGAGGTAGGAGACAATTTAGATGACTGATTATTTACTGTTATAAAAGAGTAACATGAAGAACAAAGGAATTTTTTAAAATAGAATTTTAAAGATTTATTTGCTTGGGGGATAAAGTGGAAAAGCAGACATATTTTGGGGGTAAACAAATACAGTAGACTCCCTCAAATCTGCAAACCAGAAATCCGCAACTCTCTAAAATCCGCACATAATTTGTGGATGTAAACAATGAAAATTTCAGTTTGGCTATTGCTACAAAATTTGATTTCTTTTAGTTTTGTATAAATTCCAAATATTTTTTAATTTGTAATTTTCTTAATAATACTCCATTCATGTTTTTTTCATGAATTAAGATTTTTTTTTTTTGGAAAAAATTCAAGATATTGTTGATATCACTGATAATCATAATATTTATGCATTAATCAAGATTTTTTCATTATTAAGCCGGGCTAAACTTGAAAAAAAATTCTTATTTTAGAATTTTGATGTGAAATAGTAATGTACTTTTATGAGGCAAGTTTTGTTGAATAATTTTTGAAAAATACATATAATCTTTATAATGAATATTTAATCATACACTATTGATTATTAACTTTACCTTTGCTATTAATACTTTAATCATTTAAAAAATTATCTAAATTTTTATTATTTTAGTTTATTACTTATTTTAATATTTTATTATATTGTAAGCTAAGCATTCATTATAGTTCTGAATGCACTATTAATTGCACTCAAATTACTGTTTAAAAAATGTAAACAAAGGAATGACCAGAAATCCGTAAAATTCTAAAATCCGCACAACCTCTGGTCCCAAGCTGTGCGGATTTGAGGGAGTCTACTGTAATTTAAATAACTGATTATTCATTGCTACTAAAGAGCATAGTTTAGTAGCAATTTTTAATAAAGAATTTTAAATAAGTTAGACTTTGTATAGTGAAAGGAGAGGAGGAAGCATAATTTTAGATGGAGGTATCAGTTATAGATACTTATTGTTGCTAGTAAGCAAGAAGTAAAGCAGAAGAATTTAAGATTCTGCAGATTTTAAACTTTTTGGGGAGAACAGAGAAGGGAGGTGGACATTTCATGCAGGTGGAGAAGGGTAAATTTCATTGATTCACATAGACCATAAGTGGAAATCTGACAAAAATTATGAGGATAGAAAATTATCTGTCCTGGAGTTTATAAATCATTTTTTGCTCAAAAAATTTCTCTGGCTTACATTTGGGAATAAAGAAGAAAATCAAAATTGCTTAAAAGTGAATGGAGGCCTATTTCTGAAGGGTGGAGGGGGATATATGGCACTACTAATTCAATTTAGTCTTACTATTTCAGAAATATGAAACTGACTCTAAGTGTAATACTCTCTTAAGTTTTAATAATTCAACTGACCTTTTGGACATCTTAAATGTAAAATCTTAAACCTGGTTAATGTGAGAACTCCATTATAATGAACAAAAAATAAGATCTCTTCAAACTTGTTATAACAGAGTTTGGTGACCCTTATAAAACAAGTTATATCTGGAAAATATATTTGTCTATAGAATATAACAACAAAACTTATAAAACTATTCCATACACAGTATAGTGAAAAAAAGATGTAAAGAAAACTCACGTGTTACACAGCATAATTGAAGTTGATAAAATTTTATTTCCAATCATTACTTCTCTTTTAAATTCTGTATCAATTTGTGGATCTGTATAAAATTTCCATACCTAAATAAGGAAAATAAACATTTTATAATGCCATTATTTCAGAAAAAGTAATACAAAGAGTAAAACATATTTTCAATAAAATATACATATATTTTTTCAAACTTGTTTAACATACATTAAAGTTGTTATGGAAAATAGGCAAATTAATTTAAGATCCAGTGAACCCAAATGGATGCCTCCCACATTCTGTTCTTTGTATACAATTAGACAAAAAAACACTGCCAAATTCTAGCACAAGTTTTATTATTGCTACATGAGAAATAAAACTCAGACTTACTGATCCAAATTGTTTAATCTTCCTAACAAGTGTCTCCAAGAAAATGTGACTCTTCCATTACAAATTGAAGACAGAAATCAATGAGAATTTGTTTGAATACTGAAAGTTCAAGGTTAGGCTGTGACAGATGTTGTAAAACAGTTTTAATAGCTTGGTAATATTAGGATCAGACCATAGCAAGGTAAAATTGAACAGTAGACCTTTCTAGAAAAGACTGGATATATCCTTAACATTTCAGAGAAAAAAAGGGTAAATAAGATGAACATCAACTGGGTGAGAGTTTGAAAGAGTGCAAAATTGTTCCTTGGATGCCTATCTTATAAAATGAAGCCATGCCAGAAACTTAGTGATTAACAAAAAGATAAGGCTTCAAAAATGGATGACACTAAGGATGTGGGCTGTTGATAATCAGTAACTAAAAGATATTCAAAATTTTTCACAAATAAACTGAAACATAATCAATGTAATAGTTAAATTCAGTATAAGGATACATTTAATTTATAGCTATTAATTGAGAAATGACAAAAAACTCCAGGCTATGGTTGTAGTTTGCAGTAGTTTTTGTTCAACTGGGAAAACATAGCTCTATTTTGTTGATGGTCAAAACTAACCACCAAACATGCCATTAAAACAATTTTGAAAATGTTTTGCTTGCCTTGTCCCAATATTATTTAGAAATGAAAAATGAACTCCCATTCTGCCAATCCACACTAGTCACACAAAAAAAGTCGAATGCTAATGTTAAGTCTATGGAAGTGTTATTTTTAAATAACTCACTCAAATTTTAATATTTTTGTTTATTTATTTATTTTTTATTTATTTATTTTTGCATAGATTAGCTGAGGACGATCCAAAACCTGGCTAGTTTTAATTTTTAAATTTCAGTTATAGTTTTTTTTTTTTTTTTTTTAGTTTCAATTTCAGAACTGGTTTTAAATGGTTCCATTTTTTTTTTTCTTTTTCTAAATCTGAAATTAAATTTGAAAAAGTAAAACTAGCCCAGTTGCAGATCGTCCTCAGCTATCCTATGCAAAAAATCATTTAAAATTAAAATAAAAGTGAGAAATTTGAAAATGATGTCCCCATAGAGTTAGCATTAGTGTTTTCTTTTCTTTCTGTGACGAAGTGGGCTCTTAAGAGTTCCCTTTACATTTTCCTTTATGATCCTTTGATGAAATTTGCAGTTTTTATGCAAGTCTGACTAATCTTGCTTTTTTTTAGATCCTTTGGTGAAATTTACATTTACCTTGCAATCCTTTATTGATATTGAAATTTCTGTTTTTCTATATCTCTGTGGGTTTTTTTTTTTTTTTCGCGATCCGTTGACAAAATTTTTCTGCAAACGATTGCTAAAATCTTAGGCCCAAATCTCAGATTATGATACTTTTAGAAAAAATGTTTGCAAGAATTGAAAAATGTATCACTAAATGCAAAAATATAAGTGTGAAATAATTGTTAAAACAAGCTGAATATTATTAACATTTAAAGAAAAACTTAATTTGGCAGGATAAATTATAATTCAAAATAAACATGAATTTTATTTGAAACACTTATGTATGTTTCCCTCCCCCCTCCTCCAAAAAAAGTTATCCTACACATAAAGTTTGCTTTAAAATTAAAACACCAAAATAAACCAAAGTAAAATATCATAATTTTGAAAATTTATAAACACAGAAAAAATAAATTATTTGAACATGCAGAATAATTAATACACAGAAAAAAAAAATGTGAATACTCTTACAAAATATTCATAAAAATTAGGAATAATTTTAATTCAAAATTTTCAGTCATACTAATTTTTTTTCAGTCCAATCGTTCCTTCATATGTTAATTGTAGTGAGAGTCTTACAATTACTGCCTAATGTATTTTTTATGTAATTCATACAGTAAATCAAGCAGATGAAAATTATCAATATAATTAAGGTATTTTTAAACAGCATTGCTATACATTGCATTGCATGCAACATTGCTATTGCATTGGCAGACAAAAATTGTGCCCTGTCAGTAATAGGGTCCTGCACTTATGTGTAACTCTGAAAGATCACTCTGTCTATTACATTACATTTTTGATTTCGTAATTCCTGTAGTAATATCGAAACATATAAAAGTTATTTCTATATCCAATCAACAATGTTGGCTAAAACTAAACAACATATTCATTAGTGTTCTTGTCCTATCAATACTCAAAAAAGTGCAATTGTTTGTATTAACTTCCAGAAAAAAATTTGAAAACAACCAAAACAGACATCCATTTTTAATTGCTGATTTACCCTCTGAGGCTTAAACATGGAAGTTTGACATCTGGGAAAATGTACTTTGAGTGCAGTCAGTATCAGTTATATGGTCAGCTCAGTGGTCAAGAAAAGTCAGAACATATAAGCAGGGGGGACCATACATGCAGAACAATACTGCAATTAACATACTATTTAATTATACAGGAATATATCCACCTATAAGATTATAGTATTCATAAACAAAGAATTATACTTTTAAGAATACTTTAAAAATTAATTTGTGAAGTAAAAACTACACTAAGAAATATGTAATATTTTTAGTGAAATTTATTAGCTTACCTTACTAATTTAAGTACAGTATGCAAACATGTGTACACATATTCAATGTATTTATTCAGATATGTAAGACTGCTACTTTTCTTGGTTATTAAAGCAATTTTTTCTAAGTCACTAATAAGCTTTTTAAATGTTCATCTGCTGCAGTAGAAATATTAAAACATCATCTGAGGACATCTATGGTGTTAAGCACATCTAATGTTGATAATTTCTTTTCATATTCACTGTCATCCTCATCATTGCTTACATCAGCATTAAAATTTAACATATTAGAAATAATATTTTGTATTAAGCTTCACTATTAGTAGTGAGATCTTCACCAATCTTTGCATACAGATTTTCATCTAGAATTGCATAATCTTGAGTCCACAGGTCTTTTGCTAGTTCAGTTAAGGGGAGATCGTCATCCATATCTTCCAATAATTCTTCAAACTACGGCGAACTGTGAAATCGAACATGTCAGAAGCAATCTTAAATAGTTTTCTGCAACACCATATTCCATCTTTGGTCAATATAAAAGAATGTATTTAATATAGAATCTTGCAAAAGAAACTTTCTATAAGTAGCCTTGAAGTTTTGGATTATGCCTTGATCTAAAGGCTATGAAACACATATGCTGTTTTGGAGGCAAGAAAACGAATTCAACTAACTTCAAGTCATTAACAGTGGAGTGTGCAGCACAGTTGTCACCAATTAATGCAACTTTCCAATACAATTTTGAAAATTTTCCATCATTAGAAAAATTATAACCTCCTAAGCATTTTTTTTCAAATGTCCATCATCATCCAAGTTTTTGAATTAGCATTGTAGAATAGATACAAAACTTAGTAATTTTTCATGCACTAAATCTTAAGAAATTTTTCAATTGCCAGAGGAATAATTTTCTTTAATACATCCATATTTGTCGCTAACAGCATGTTTAAGTGTTCCTTACTTTTTTTTTTTCCACCTTGAAACGAAGAGTTCTGTTTGGCATTGGCAAGATCCTTTAAAAAAGTCTGCATTCGTCAATGTTGAAGATGTTGGTAAAAGCATATCTTTCAAGAACATGATGTCTACAGAAATTTAATGAAAAAAGCTTACTTATTTTTTCCTGATTTCTTCAACTATCTTTATCAGACTTCCCTGATTTTCATAATTAGCAATGCACATGGGATATTTTTAACCCTTTATCTATAGCATTATGAATTCGTGAAAATTTTACATTCTAAAACATTTGATGTAAATTGTTTCAACTAAATTAAAAGATTTACATAATCATTTAATAAATTTTTGAAGAATTTTAGAAGGATTGAAGGATTTAGAAGAATTAATTAAATTTGAATTTACAGGGATTTTGTGCAATATTTATAACCCCACTCAAATCTTTTATTTTAAATTGTTTTCTTAGTATTTTGTAGAATTATAAAATGTACAAATATGATGTTATTACAATATAAATATAGAAATAGTTCCAAATTGAAAAATCCCCATCCCTCTCGCTCAGCGCCAAAAAAGCTGAAAAGATACAAAGGCAAAAGAAATCATCTTTTAAAAATATTTTTGTTTTGTGTAACCAATAATGCTTTTGGAATAAAGTAATATATCTGCAACTAATTCTAAACACTATTACAACTAATTGGCGTATTAAAAGAATTTTATAATAAGTAATTTTAATGGTTCTTTTAAGTACCTTTGGTAGATAAAGGGTTAATATGTTGCTTCTTCATATAACACTTATTGAGCTTGTTAATGTTTTATTTGGGAGAAAAATATAAAAACAGCCTAATATTAATAAAGCAATGGTTGTAAGTTTTATAAGTAAATCTAAATTAAAAATTTAGTCCAACAACCAGAAAATTTCCTCTTTTTTTTAAAGATTATTCAATCCTAAGACATATTTACATCTGACAGCATAGCTAATAGGATTAAGCTGACCACCTGGTCAGATTCTGCAAATATATCATTTAAAAATTTCAAAAATGGATCAATTGTCTTCAATATAAGTTGTATTATCAGAAAATGAGGTCATATCATCACCTTAATTTGTGTTGAATATAAAAAAACTCATATCATGTACATTGTTTTAAAAATATTGAAAGCAACTAATCAGCAAAGAAAAAAAATGTGGTGTATAAGATAGACAAATCAGTCTTGTTGGCAAAGCAAAGGTGCAAATATTTTTGCATATAGACAAATTTCCCTGATTTCCAAGTATTTTTATAAAATTCCCTAACTTGATTAATTAACTTAAATTTAGATCAATATGGCTCAGATAGCATATGGTTGGAAAAGCTTATGATCACTTATTGATTTTATACACATTCAGCGAACTTCACTCCACTTTACCCTCTCAGGGGCCCTTTTCTAAATTTTACCAATACCTCTCATGTGATATATCATTGGAAAATCCTATGCCCACTTATTCATATTATGGTATACCTATGCCATTTTCCCCACCTTTACGTCTCCCCCATACACGCCAAGGTTTAAGTCAGAGGTTCGTTCAGTTCGAGTTTTTTTGGTTTACAAGATTTTGCTGTGTTTATACACTGCATTTGCTATATGATGCCATATGCAACAGGGAACTAGTTTGAGATTTCACACTATAAGTTTGCATATAAATTAGAAACCCCGATGAAAGGAAGGGTCCACTAGCGAGCGAATGGTCCGTGTCTTTATTAACACCAACTCATCTTAGTTCACCTGCATACGATTCTTAATAAAATTGAATCAGGTATGCAGCACAGTGCAAAAGGGGCGATTGCCTGAGCATGGTAATTTGGGGGACGCCAAATTTATAGTACTAATGTCATCTTTGACCTGTCACAAGAAAAAGTTGGGATAAGGGGCAACAAATTGAAACTTTGCAACGGATGCAGTTTTCACTTCACACGCTCCTGTGGGTATGGTATAAAAGCAAAATTCAAATGGACGTTTTGCTGCCAAATCATGTCATACAGATGGCAGGGATGCCGCGGACACGCTATAGCGCGTAAAATACGCAAAAAAATAGAGTTTACGCGTCCAGCGGGACGCGTAACTTTCGTCAGAAAATCGCAAAAAAGGTAAATTTCGTTCAAAAATCGCGAAACAACGAATAATTACCGGTAAATTTCGTCAAAAAATTCGCGAAAAAATGGCCAATTTTGTTACAAAATCTTGAAAAAAAGGCAGATTTCCTCAAAAAATCGCGAGAAAACGAAAAATTTCGTCCAAAAATCATGATAAAACGGCAAAATTTGTCAAAAGATTCGCGAAAACGGTAATTTTCATCAAAAATTGTGATAAAACTAACTTTCGTCAAACGTTTGCGAAAGACCGGCACATTTCATGAAAAGATCGCGAAAAAACGGCACATTTCGTCAAAGAATCGCGAAATAACGAATAATTTCTGGTAAATTTCGTCAAAAGATTCGTGGAAAAAATGGCTAATTTTGTTACAAAATCCCGGAAAAAAAAGCAATTTCCTCAAAAAAATCGCGAAAACAAACGACAAATTTCGTCCAAAAATAGCGGTAAAACGGCAAATTTTGTTCAAAAATCGTGATAAAACGACACATTTTGTCAAAAGATTCGCGAAAAACGGCAAATTTCATCAAAAAATCGTGATAAAACGGTAAATTTCGTCAAAAGATCGCGAAAAAAAAGCACATTTCGTCAAAAAATCGCTTTAAAACTCAATTTTCGTCAAAATGGCACGAAAAAAAAACTTGATGCCTGGATAGAATTTTTCTGTTCAAAAAACTAACTTTCCTGCTTCCAAATTATTATTATAGTTATTATTACTGTTTTGGCTGCTGGGTCATTCCATGTCAAATCAACCAAAAAAATTCAATATTCAACCTGACCATTTTTGATTTCAATGAAACTGTTAGGGATCATTCTCTATGATGATATAAATTAGAGCATATTTTTATTTTTTGTTTATCGCTTTAAATTTTTATACAATTAATTATTAAAAATTTGAAAAATCATCATTTTTTGACTTGCATAAATATTTTCAATTTTGAATTTCTCAAGTTCAATCAAACATAGAAAATTTTATGACCACTCATTTCAAAGAGGAGTTTATAAGGTTTAATTTGACATGCAGGTCGACTATGTGTAATTAAAACAAATAAAATTTTTAATTTTTAATTTAAAAAATTTTTAGATAGTAATTTTTAAAAATTTTGGAAAAATTGTATGTTTGTTGTAATATTATAGGCTTTAAATTCTGAAATTTTTAGAGTGGGATCTCAATGGGATCAGGAGTTATGAAATAAAAGCTGAAAATTACCATACAAAACATAAATAAATAACAAAATAGACAGAATTAAATTGCTATTTTAATGGTAATTTTTGCTTTTATTTAATAACTCCTGATCCCATTGAGATCCCACTCTAAAAATTTCAGAATTTAAAGCTTATAATATTACAACAAACATACATTTTTTCAAAATTTTTAAAAATGACTATCTAAAAAAATTTTTAATTAAAAAAAATAATAAAATTTTATTTATTTTAACTATACATAGTCGACTTGCATATCAAATTAAACCTTATAAACTCCTCTTTGAAATGAGTGGTCATAAAATGTTCTATGTTTGATAGAACTTGAGAAATTCAAAATTGAAAACATTTATGCAAGTCAAAAAATGATGATTTTTCAAAATTTAAATAATTAATTGTATAAAAATTTAAAGCGATAAACAAAAAATAAAAACATGCTCTAATTTATAGATTGCAAATAACGGCATATTTTGCTAAAATAATCGCGAAAAAACGTCGAATTTCGTGACAAAATCGTGAAAAAGACGGCAAATTTTATTGAAAGATCGCAAAAAACAGCAGTTTTTGTTAAAAGATCATAGAAAACTACATATTTTGCTAAAAAATTGTGAAAAAACGGAAATCAAAAACAAATCTCGTGAAAATATCGCAAAAACTGAATTTTTCACAGAATTTTTCGTTTTATTGTGATTTTTGGATGAAATTTGCCGTTTTTTGCGACTCATTTTACAAAATTTTCTGTTTCATCGCAACTTTTGGAAGAAATTTGTCGTTTTTGCACGATCTTTTGAGGAAATCTGCCGTTTTGTGAAATTTTGAGATGAAATTAGCCATTTTTTTGCGAAATTTGCCAGAAATTAGTCATTTCCCGATTTTTAACGAAACTTGCTGGGTTTTTTTTAGCGATTTTTTGACGAAATTTCTTGTCCCACGGGACGAGTACGATGCCGTTTTTTCCGTTCCGTTGCCAATTTTTTGCATAATTTATCCACTATAGTGCGTTCGGATCATCGCTGGAGGGCTGCGTTTTTTGAAATGTGGGGCAAGAACGCCTTTTTTTGAATGAACGACAAGAGGGGCACTAGTTTTTGGATGACGGGGCAAGAAAGGCGCTAGTTTTTAAACTAAAGGGCAGGAGGGGCGGAGCACCCCCCTGAAACCCTCTGGGGGAAACTCTTTATATCATCATAGAGAATGATCCCTAGAAGTTTCATTGAAATCGGAAAGGGTCAGGTTGAGTCACTGGTTGATTTGGCATGAAATGACCCTGCTCCAAAAACAGATTTTTTTGCTTCACAGTCTGTTTTTGATTGTTCCAAATCTATCTGAGTGAATGTAACTCCTGAAAAACCCATTCATTAATCAAAAAATACCCCTTTACTCAACAAAAGTATTCTTTTTTCAGGAAAAATGTCTTTTTCAATAAATCAGTTTTGTCTCTTAAAAAAAAAAAAAAAAAAAAAAAAAAAAAATGCAAACAATAGTGATACTTGTTATCTTCTACACTCAAATAAGCATTATTTTATAATTTAATTTGTATCATTTATTTTTAAAAAAGTAAGGAAAATTTCGCTTAATAGTTTTAAAAAATTAATACAGGCTTTAATTATTTATATATTATTATTAAAACAATAATTATTGCATTTAATTTTTCTTTTGCAAATGAACAAGTTCAATTTTTGCGTCTGAAAATATGACTTATTATTAGTGGGGACCCGCTTTTGTAAAAAAGGGACCCAGAATTTTAGAAGTCCTGGGTCCCCGGGACCCAGGATTTTTCAAGTCCAGTGGCATCACTGAGATGGTCTCACTGGCAAAGCCATGAATGAAGTTCCTCCAGCCAAATAAATAGCTTGTTCTCGTTGCCAACAATGCCCACGTATGTGACATCTGTCTATCAAGTCAAACACCATTTTCGGTATCTAGAATGATCTCAGGAAAAGCAGATCAATAATGTTCAGCCATGGGAGAAAGGCATGTGGCTACAGACTTGCTATGCCATCAATCAACGGCCATAGTAACTTGTCAGAATATTTGACTGCTGTATCAAAGTTTGTTTGATGAGCCAGCCAAAGGAAAAATGCAGTGAAACAATGCGATGTTGACAGCTTGTGATAGGTAAATAAATATTTATAACTGACAAAGTTATTTATGCAGAAGTAAAACAATGTAAATTAAAGATATTATATTTAGTATAAGTTGATAATTAAACACTGAAATAATGATAATGGAAGTGTTTCAATTGAAATTTAAATAAGCAGAAGTAGATAAAAATACTTATCCAAGGTCTAGCAAAAATGCATGTGCACAATATCATAACCCTAAAGTAACTGAACAACCATACCATAAAATATACCCTCTGAAAAGAATTAAGCAAAACAACTAATATTGCTATCATCAAAATATGGAGAACAAAAATTAGATAGGTAAAAGCAGAGTTGTATAATATAGACGCACGCGCGAACGCTGTGCGCAGAAAATTTTATGAAGTTTGCAGAAAATTTTAAGAAAGAAGCAATTTTTATTTTTGTAACTTTTTTAGTACCAAAAAATAAAAATATTTCCTCAATTTTATGAAACGAATAATTATTTACTGTTAACGCGAATGTTCTCAAAACACCTCGAAAAATACCGCAGATTTCAACAAAGAATCGCATAAAAAACATGCATTCCGACAAAGAATCGCGTAAAAACATGCATTTCGACAAAGAATCGCATACAAAAACGTACATTTTAACAAAGAATCGTGTAAAAAAATCAACATTTTGACAAAATCCCACGTGAAAACCGTTAATTTCGTAGAAAGGCTGAGTAAAAAATGCGAATTTCGTCCAAAGACCGAGCAAAAAACCTAAATTCCATCCATGAATCGCATAAAAACGCGAATTTCGTGCAATAGTCTCGTAAAAAACACAAATTACGTCCATGAATCGCGTAAAAAACGCAAATTATGTCCATCAATCGCGTAGAAAATGCGAGTTACGTCCAAGAATCGCGTAAAAAACGCGACTTATGTCCATGAAGCGCGTAAAAAACGCAAATTACGTCCATGAATTGCTCAAAAAACGCGAATTACGTCCATAAATCGTGTAAAAAAACGCGAATTACGTCCATAAATCGTGTAAAAAGACGCGAATTACATTAATAAATTGCATAAAAACGCCAATTACGTTTATAAATCGTGAAAAAAGCGCGAATTTCGTTGGCAGAAAGCTAATAAAAACGCAAACAACGTTTATGAATCACATAAAAATAGCGAATTACGTCCATATATCGCGTAACAAACGCGAATTATGTTCATGAACCGCATAAAAAAATGCGAATTACGTCCATAAATCGTTCAAAAAACGAAAATTATATTCATAAATCGTATAAAAAAAGCGAATTACATTCATGAATCGCTCTAAAAACGCAAATTAAGTCCATGAAGTGTTAAAAAAAACGCGAATTACGTCCATGAATCGCATAAAAAACGCGAATTACTACCATGAATCCCTCAAAAAACGAGAATTACGTTCATAAATCTAATAAAAACGTGAATTACGTCTTTAAATCCCATTAAAAAAACGCGAATTACATCTATAAAACACTAAAAAAAAACGCAAATTACGTTTACAAATCGCAGGAAAAACGCGAATTACGTTCATAAATCGCTCAAAAAACCCAATTTCGTCGGCAAAAAGCTTAAAAAACCCCCGCAAATTACGACCATGAATCGCATAAAAATAGCGAATTACCATCTTAAATAGCGTAATAAATACGAATTACGTTCATTAATCGTAAAAAGGCGCGAATTACGTTCATAAATCGCTTAAAAAACTATAATTACATTCATCGCATAAAAAACCCGAATTACGACCATAAATCGTTCAAAAAACGCAAATTACATTAATAAATCGTATAAAAAACGCGAATCAGTGCCATGAATCGCTCAAAAAAACGTGAATTACGTTCATAAAGCTAATAAAAAACACGAATTACGCATATAAATCGCTCAAAGGACGTGGATTACCTTCATAAATCGCATAAAAAACTCGAATTACATCTATAAATAGCTCAAAAAACGCAAATCATGCTTATAAATCGTATGAAAAACGCGAATTACGTCCATAAATCACTCAAAAAACCCCAATTTCGTCGGCAAAAAACGAATTACCATCTTAAATCGCGTAATAAATGCGAATTACGTTCTTGAATCGCATAAAGGCGCGAATTACGTCCATAAATCGCTCAAAAAACAATAATTACATTCATCGCATAAAAAATGCGAATTACGACCATGAATCGCGCAAAAAACGCGAATTGCACCCAACATTAAATTAATTTGCAGAAAGTTTTTGACCCAATATTACGTGCACAGAAAGTTTTTGGTTTTATACAAGTCTGGGTAAAAGTTTAAAAGAATTTGATATAGTAATCTATTAATAAAATATGAAAACAATAAAGGCGAGAAACTGAATTAATATTTATACAGTCTGGATTTTGGGGGTTTCTGAATTTTAGACAATGTACTGCATTTAAAGTATTGCAACAAAATTTAACAATAAGAAACTTACTTTAAGGGAGTAATCCTTAGAGCCTGATACGATAACATCCTTTTTAGTATCCACTGCAAGAATATCTTTTTTGTGGCCCATGAATGAGTGCACAATATCCAAACTGCATTTGTCCAAACGAGCTATTCTACCATCCCTGAAAAAAAGATTTAAAAAAAAAAAAAAAAAAAAAAAAAAAAAAAAATTCAATCAATCAAAATGCAGTTATTCATAAAATATGATAGAACTTGATCCATCTTTTAATAGGGCTGAATTAATAAAGAAATGCAGGAAAATAGGTGAACTAAAATCTTTGTTTCTGTTTGTAAATCTTTTCAAAACATAAATTTTTGCCAATTTATATAACTAATGCATATATAATGCAGAAAACTGTTGAATTTTATTTTATTCTTCAATATATGAATATTTATAACATGTATAAAATTGCTCTCCCATTTACTAAAAAATAGTTTTAAAAACATTTTTTTCCTTATTCAACAACGCAAAACTTTTAACTGTATTGAAAAAATTATTGCTTAAAATATTACCAACTAAATCTTCAAGCTCTAGAAATTTTTTTTAACTAGAATACTGCATCTGTAAACCGAAACACATTTTATTTTGAAAAAAATCTTCAATATAAACAGGCAAAAAGAATAAATAAATGATTAAAATAAACTAAAAATTCTTATTTTCCATGTGTGCATTTATTAGTTACCCAAATTTACTTTGAATAAAAAATATATTCATTTAATTATCCCTATGTTAACAGGGAAATTTTATTCAAAATTTCAAATAAAACTTGGCTAACCTTTTTAATGTTTAGTACTTAGTAACATAGTTTAACATTAGTTTGAATGTGTTTAAACAATTAAATATTTAACAACCATTTTAACGTACATGTCAAAAGTTATTGTTTTATGTGGAATGACCCATGTCAGTTCTACAGTGGTATAGATTTCCACTATTTCATATAGTTATCATACAGTGGTATACAGATATATCTTTCCAACAGCATGATGTGTATCATTGACTTTCTCATATACGTAGACGCCAAATCCCATTGTTATCTTGGCATGGTTTCGCATCCAACATCTTTTGTGAAAAGATGCAGTTTTTTGGCGGTCATCGCTTTATTGGCAACTTTCAGATTTCACAAAGAGAAAAGAAGAAGTGCAGTCCAATTCAAGACAAACATAGCAATATGAGTTTCGGCGGGAGAAAAACCGGTTTGGCGTGCTAAATCTGCCCTCCATCACGTGACGGAAGGCAGACATGTCGGCCTATGAAAAGGTTGCCATTTTGGTGTCTACGTAGGTATTATAGGTTATTGATGTGTATTAACTGACGTCACAAATGTTTTAAAAAGCCAGATTTTAAATCTTATCTATATAATAGTTGTTCCTATTTTTTTCATTATTAGAGATTGGTTGATAGAAAATTATTTTAAAAATACATTTGAAGTAGTAAATAAGATTTTAGTAAGCATCATACCTTCCACCACAGACTACTTCAATTTCATTCACAGCAAATTCAGAAATATCATCTTCACATGGTACTTTTGTCATAAAAGGTGATAAAATTACATTGCCATTTTGGGCTCTTGCATGTCTCATAATAGCTCTGCCTTTACTGAAATATAAATAGTCCTTCTGTAGAACAATACAAGGCATACACCTAAAAAAAAAAAATAAATAAAAATAAAAAATTAATAATTCTACCAACAATTGAGGGGTTTGATAAATTAGTTTTTGGTTTACCAGATTTATAAATCAAGCTGATTTCTGATTGATTTATAAGTGTATGCAGATTTATTGAATTACTCATGATTTACTGATTTATTTGTGATTTATGGATTTACTGATTTATTTGCGACTTACACACCTCATTACAGCAGTTAGCATTGCTCTGATTGGCTCTTCAGATCATGTGATGTGACGATGTTTGTATATCTCGTAGTGCTGTAAAAATAATAACAAAAGGAATACCCATATGATATCGTTATTTTCAAACTCGCTACCTGTTAGAAAGTATTCTTTCCTTACAGTTAAGAAATCAGGTACATCAACAATCATCGTACGTACAACAAAACTGTACGAAGTCTCTTTAGAAGAATTTGCATATGCCATGTGCTGCCATCTGTAGGTGAAACTTACATTTAATGGAGTTTCTAAGTTTTACTTAAAAAATGCAAATTCATTTGCAAATTATATAATTATTTTTACAAGCAAGTTTACTTATTAATTTTAGATTACAGGGTTCCCAGCAAAACATAAAGGACAAATTCTCTGATTTTCCATGACCAAATCTCAAAAAATTCTTTAACCAAATGGGAATACAGTGAAATTATCTACTTATTTTCACAATCCTTTGTCAAAACTAACATTTTTTCTACAATTATTCTTCATATTTCTAGTTCTTTTTCCCCTTCTGATTGTTTGATGAAATTTGTGATTTTTCCCCTGATACTATTTGATGACTTTTGCATCATTTTTAATTTTTTCTCTAAGACTTTTCCATGACTTTTTAGAAAATATTTGCAAATTCCCTGACTTTTCCTATATATTTTGAAAAATCCATGACTTTCCCTGATAACTTTGAAATTCCATGACTTTCTAGATTTTCCCTGACTTTCCATGACACTGAGAACCCTGCATTAACTGTGTATTGTAAAAATTTAATTTTTAAAAAAATGTTTAATTTATTACATGATCATTCTATCAAATAACATTGTACTTTAATCATATTATTTCTGAAATTTTTCATTTGTATTTAATAATACTTTTTTTTTTAAATATAAAATTAAAAAACATAACTTTTTTTTCCACAAGCAACAAAAAATAAATTAATAAAATTTATCATAAAAAAACTCTTACAAGCAATCTAAAAATTTGTTTTTATTCTAAAAATATTTTTTTCAGATATAAAACATATATATATGAACAAAGGAAAAAAATTATAGTAAAAGAATGCACTCAAAGCAAACCTATAAATATTTAATTGCTTGAAAATTTTCAAACCGTTTAAAAGAAATGTGTTTTGTTTTAGATTTTAACATCTTAAAAATAACAGAACATCACTCGCATTATTTCAGAATTTTTTGAGTTATGTTTAAAAATATTATTTTTTCCACTCTTTTTGGTTTCAATGAAGGGGAGTCTTTCAGATAATATGCAATCTGATTTTGCAAAAATTCTTTCAGATGATACTGATGGAGACATCACTGATAGATACTTTTTGCTGAATCTGCAAGCTCTGGGAAACTATTGTATGATCAATTGCAGATCCAACGGTGAGGTCACAGAGATCATGACTCCCCCCTCCCCCCCCCCCCTTGAAGTGCAGAAATATTCAAAAAATTACTTAATTACTTTAAAAATTAAATATACCTTAAATCCTAACTCCCCCCTCCAACCCCACCCACTGTTCAACAATGCGAATCTTCCTTATTCTATAAAGGTCTACTCTAGGGGTGCACAACCTGTGGCCCGCGGGCCAAACTGATACCAGTAATTTTATGCAGATTAACTTTCCTTATAATAATGACAGAAACTTTGCTATGAAAGAAAACAAACGTCACTTTTCAAATATTCTGGTGGCAAACGATTTTCTGGCAAAAAGGTTGTGCATCACTAGTCCACTCAAATCAAAATTCGATAATTTTGATACATTTGTTAAAGCATTTTTAATCTCAAGATATTTGCAAATGTACTTATTTGGAAACTATGTGATAAAAAGTGATTTCCATTTTTAAATTTCATGAAATTCAGCATTTCAAACTAAATTTTCAGACACAACTGATAATTGGCCCCTCGTGAAGACATTTCTGAGGCTGTCAAGTCCTAAAAATTATCACAAAATGCTAACTTAAGAACATTTCAAAATCATTTTTTGCATTTATGAGAAAATGAGAAACATTTCAATTTCTTCATATCTAAATGAAATCTGTGTAAATTAATTATTTTTAGAAATACTAATGCTTTTTTTTTTTTTTTTTGTATTTATAAATGAAAGTGATTAGCGAATGTATCAGAAAAATTGTCATTTTTAATTTAAGAATAACTTTCAATATAATAATTGATCATGAAATGATGTAATCCCCCCTTCCCAAAGAAAATGTGTTATGACACCCTCCCCTCTAAATTGAGGACTGAATCTGCCTTTGCTTACGGTGGACGATGCTTTACCAATAATTTTTTTTTTTTTTTTTTTAATTTGTTGTTGAACCTTCTTTAACTGAATGCTTCGTTTGGCATAAATATAAATGATAGTTTGCTTTAGCATTTAATGCTTTGGAAAAATATGTCCACAGTTTACTTCTTTTTCTTTCCATAATAAAAGAAATAAATGAATCAACAATCCTAGTTCCTGAGTTAAAGCTATTGTGATAATTATGAATAATGCCACATAGCAGCGCAACCAGTCAGGCGATTTACATCAAAATATGTAATCAGAATCATATTATATCAAGGACTAACGGAATCTGAAGTTTTTAATGAAAATCCGTCCATTAGTTCTTGAGATATAGCTGTAGTAGAAATCGTGAAAAAGGCAGCATAGCAGCGCCACCTGTTAGGTGATATACACCAAAAACTATTCAGATCTATTTTACATATAGAGGTCAAACTGAATATAAAATTTTGTGAAATTCTGTGCTTTAGGTCTTGAGATAAAGTGCCCACAAAATTTATGTCACATACAGACAGACAGAACACATTTTGTAAAAACATGTTTTTGGAATCTCTGACCTCTACAATGTTTATATCCGTTGAAAACCGGAATTCAGAAATTTTCACGAATCCAATACTTTGTGAGGGAGTGACCTTTGCATAAAGGCACTCTAGTATTTCTGAGATCGTGATGTCAATAATTTAACATGGGTAAGCGTAAAAGCGATATCTATCCTCTCTTTTACTTTAACTTTCTAGAGTGTGTGTGTTCTTTTGGATTCTGCAGTTAGCTTGCGGTTATTAGTAATATGTTAATGTGAAGTATCTCAGTTTGCAGCATATAAAAGCTTGGGTTTGAGTGAATGGAGTGTGTCTCTGGCATTAGCCAGCGAGAGAGCATCTGTGGCGGTAGCCAGCGAGTGAGGATATTTGGCGTTAGTTAGCGAAGTGAATTATTAGTTAGCGAAGTGCTAGCGAATTGAAAGTAGCAGCGGGCCTCCAGTGAAGTGTAAAGGAGTTTCGATAGTTGACTTGAGAGTTGGCCGGGGTAAGAAACTTCATAGTAGTTTCATTTTGATTATTTGTGAATAAAGAATTATACACAGCCACAGGCTGTGTATAATTCTTTATCTAGCAGCTCAGCCAAGAGATAGTGAGAAGTATTAGAAGGTGCCACGAGTGAGCTAGGCCGGAGCCTGTGAGTATGCGTTTAGCTTTTTCATAGTATTCTCAGTTGTGTAAAATTAAGACTTGCTCCACTTCCCTTCAGCCCTCATCATATTAATAAACTTTGTTGTTTTATCTTAAGTACTGAGTATGTCTACATTTAACCTCCACCACGACCAACCAAACGTTATAAATGACACCCAGCATGCACCAAACGTTACAACTTTTACAATAAGATTTATTGATTTTACACTGATTTATCGATTTATTACAGGATTTACAATTTAAATTTTGATTTAATGACTATAATTTGATTTATTACATGATTTATTGATTTGTTATAGGATATATTGATTTTACATGATTTATTGATTTATTACAGGATTTACAATTTACATCTTGGTTTACTGATTTACAATATTGGATTTATTGATTGTAACTTGATTTATTGAAGGACTTACTGATTTACTATCGGATTTATTGATTTTACATTGATTTACTGATTTATTACAGGATTTACTATTTAATTCTTAATTTACTGATTTCAACTTGATTTATACAGCGGTAAATCTGCTGTGTACCAGACTTACAACATTGTCGGACCCCTCGCTAACAATGACCTATTTTTTATAAACTTGTGAACAAAACAAATAGAAACAAATAATGAAATAATTTTTCCCATTAAAGTACTTTGCAAGGACTGTTTAAAGCAGGTGTGTAAATGTGTTTGTAAACATGCCTTTTCCAATACATTGACTAAATATTTTATTTTTGCTCCTCCACAAATCAACCCACAGACAAAAAAGGGGAGAATTGATTTGGATCACTTAGCACATTTCCATCCCCAAATTCCTCATAATAGAAGAGGTTTAGTCTAATAGATTACTGTATTGCCAAGATTATAAGAACTAATATATTTATTCTTAAAGAATGGTGGGTATGGGAGAAGCAAATTGAGAAAAAATTTTCAACATATGGCTTTGTTTGGAACAAGATCAGAAATAGCTTAGGTGCTAAAAAATTAGTTAAAGTGTACTGATATTTAAATACTGAGCCAAATGATTGGTATATTCCATAGATGAGTAATAAGGTCTGTCTCAAAAGTTTAAGCACAAGCATTAAATGTCGATTTTCAAAGAATTATAAAAAGTTAGAATGAATGACATTTTTTTATTTGCAGGTTTCGAAACATTATTTAAATAAATGATATCAAAAATAGAAAAAAAATAAATTACATAATTGTAAAAAAAATAGTTTAAAAAAATGTTAAAAAAGCTGTCTCAAAAGTTAATGCACAGTGTCAAAAACAACCAGATTTATAATTTTTACAGAACTTTTACTTGCAAATTATTTTTCCGTTACTTCGGATTAGTTCAAGTAAACATGCGCCCATCGAAATTATTAGTTTTTTTTGGGGTTTCTGGTGGCTATGCTTTCTCAATAGCCTCTTTGAGTTCTTCAATGGAGTCATACTGCTTTCCATTGCCGTAAACCTGGCGGATTAAAATAGGCCAGACATTCTCATTCAAGTTTAAGTCTGAACTTAAAGCTGGCCAGCCACGAACTTTAACATTTTTCTGAGAAAGCCAAAGTTTTGTAGAATGTGATACGTGGATTGAGACATTGTCTTACTGAAAAGTCCATTTAGGAGCCCCCCCCAAAATGTCACCGAAGGGAAGCAAATGTTGGTTAAGCCTCTCTTGATATTTTTTTTAATCTTGTCTTCCTTTTAGAAAAGCCAGATAGGCCTGGTCATTGAATCCAAATGCCCCCAAAACCATAACAGATTTACAGCTTTGCTTTCTGCTGAAAAATACCCTTGGTTTTTTACATGAATCATGCCAATATGTGTTCCAAACATCAATGCCATCTAAGTTCCACTTTTCTCATGGCTGAATAAAACAATAAGCCATTTGTCCCCATAGGATATGTGTTTTTGACCCGGTTCATTCTTGCTTGTTTGTGATGCAAATTGAGAGACAATTTGCGAGCCATTTTTTTAGTATGATGTAATCACACTCTTAAATACATCTACATACATTGTCTTTGGATGCCTATACATGGAGATTATTTTTAATTTGCCGTATATACATATTTTTGTCGAGATACCAATCTCCGTACTCTCCGATCTGTCTGAATAGTCGTCATACGTGGTCGTCCACATCTTGGTTTCCACTTAAAATTATCATTTCTACTGAGTACTTGATATATACCTCGCTTTTATCGAATTAAAAATTTTGCAACCTCAGAAAACAGCTTTATTTTGCAGTTTTAATTTAAAAACTTTCAAAATCATAGTTTTTGTGAATTCTTTACCCTTTGGCATTTTTAAAATGAGAGGAATTAATTTCTCTACCTCTTATACTTTTATGCAAGTGCAATAGATGCCATGCAGCGTCATTACATATGGCCAATCCCATGTTTCTAGAAAAATTTTTTATAAAGTGCTTAAACTTTTGAGACAGCATTTCTTCAAGAAAAAAAAAAGAAAAATTAAATGAAAATAAATATATTTTTTATTTTAACCACCCGAAATGGCTTATTTCATTTTATTTTGATTAAATATCAAGTATTTATAGTAAATTAGCATAAAATATTTTCTTCTTCATTTCTTTTAAACCAAATTTGCAGATGCTTAAACTTTTGAGGAGACTATAGCATATTATTTTTCAAATAAATATGTTTTTTGGTAAAAATCATTTGAGCTATTTATTTTAAAAAGTTTTTATTGCACAAATTTTCTAATAAACATTCTTACTATCTGTTGATCATAAGAACATTTCTACTATCAATTCATTTATATTTTAATAGACAGTTCTTGATGTACATTTTTATGGCAATGATAATTAAAAAGTCACTAATTAATAATACATTTCCTTTTAAGAAGTTTTTGTAAAAAAAAAAAAAAAAAATGAAATAATTGAATAAAGACTTTTTTTTCTAATAAAAGCCAGCCTTTTTAAAGTTGTTTAAACCAAAAAAAAGCCTTCCACTTTAAACCAGTTTGGCTAAAATCCAGCAGCCCTGGTTAGGAGGTATGTCTAGTGATTGAATGGATGTTGCTAGATGTAATATCATAAGTCACAAAACAGCAACAACAGCCCTCAATTTTTCCTAGGTTTGGAGAATTTTTTGTATTATCCCATGATTTTTGCAACCTAAAATTTATCCCTTGATTTTCCCAGAATTCGCATATTCCCCTGAGGGTATAAACCCTGTTCAACAGAGAAAGAAGAAAGTTAAGTTGACAGACATTTGCATCTTATTTCTGACACCACTTGACGAAATTCACTTTTTTTCATGGTCTTTTGGTGAAATTAGTGTTTTTCCATGACCTTTTATGAAATTCATGTTTTTTTTCATAGTCTTTTGATAAAATTCCCATATTTTCTATGATCTTTTGACAAAATTTGCATTTCTTCCAAAATCTTTTGACAAAATTAGAGTTTTTCTGTGATCATTCGACAAAATTACTTTTTTCCACAGTTTTTTAAAAGTTTTAACTTGAAAAAAAGTTTCATCTCTTTTGTAATTCTTTGATAAAAATCACATACTTTTCATGATCCTTGATGGAGACCATATCTTTTGCTATTCTTTGATGGAGAAAATGTTTTTTTTTTTTTTTTGCAATTCTTTGACGAAAATTGCATTTTTTTCACAATCTTTAGGCAGAAATTGCATCTTTTTCATGATCCTTCAGATAGAAATTGTTTTTTTCCCCATGATTCTGTGACTGAAGTAATATTTTTTCTGCAATCTTTTCACGTAAATGTCACTTTTTCAATGATCCTTTGATGAAATTTGTATTTTTCACATGATTTTTTTGAAGGAATTTGCACAATTTGCAAAATTCGCTTTTATTGTATCTCATTTGCTCACCCCCTTCCTCTGCCATAAAAATGTCAAGAAATTTTAATACATATTTCTATTTATTCTAGGGATAAAAAAAATTCAGTGCCGAAAAAGAAGAATTCTGTATTTTTACAGTAACACTTCTGAAAAAAAAAAAAGGGGGGGGGGATTTTCAGAATTTTACCAAAATTTTAAATGGCGGGTTAAAAAATGGAGGTATTTTAAGCCCAATTCTTAATCATTTTGTGTGAATACAGAGACATCTAAAAACAGATTTTTTGTTCATCCTCAGAGATTTTTCTGTCCTGCTTGCAGAGATCTGCATGAGGTGCCCCAACCCAGGCCTGTTGGGTCTCCACTCGTTTCAGGCTGAGCCCGGGCATACTTCTTTCTGAAGGCTCGCGAAGGCCTCGACTAAAAAAATTTTTTTTTTTCTGTACAGAGCTGGGGCTGGTTTCATTTGTAGTACTCACAACCCCAAATTTTGGCACAGCCCTACATGAAATACATTGTCTCAGCATGGCTTGGTCCATTCAAAGGTCAGTAAAGTTAGAAATGACACAAAAATTTTTGCAAAAAATGCATACCCTTTTAAATTATCATTATTCTGCAATAATACATTAGAATTTATTCTTTTAAAAGAATAGTAAATTTCTATGGTTTTTAAAATACAGTAAAATGTATGAAAAACAGCCTGCTTATGATGGAATCCAGTTTTAAACTGAAAACCTGTTGATCCATGCAAAATTAATATACTAATACGTAAGAAAGAAATACAATTGCTAAGAACGGAACTTGCCTATAACACATTCCCCCCCCTTTTCTATGAATTCTGTCTTAGAAAATTTTATTGTATAGCATTTTTCAGATTTTTAACTCTTAATGTATGGAATATAAATTAACAATATTAATGAAACACTTACACACAAGAAATAAAGATTCATTAAAAAAATACATATCAAAGCTTGTGGATGTCTATAAAAAAAGATTTTTATAAACATAAAAAAGCTAAGATAAGTATTTTCGATCAGATGAGACAAATTTTTAATGAAATCAGCGTTTGGAAGAAATATGTTCAGGATGGGCTGAGATTTCAACTTTTTCCAAGACTCAAGGCGAACTTTTAGTTGTTATAACAGGCCGGCCAATAATTTATTTCTATAGGCCAAACTTGACTTTATTACCAGGCTGGGCTGAAACATTTTTATGAGTCCAGTCGAACTCAAGCCTAGAAATTTCAACCCATGCAGACCTGCACTCTCTTTTACCCTTGGGAACTTTCAAAAGACGGATTTTCGTCTGTGTATGGAAAACGTGCATCCATGTTTAAAATCTGTCTTAATTTATTTTTAACCATTTTGAAAATAGTTGTTGTCCTTGGCAGAGAACTGAGAAAACTGAAGTATATCTAAATCTTTTTTATTGGTTGAATTCTACATTTTTTTTTTTTTATTATTATTATTCATTTTCTGATTGGTCCATGTTTAATGTCCAAAAATGAAATACTTTTGTTTTTCATTTTATTCGTTTACTGATTGGTCCCTGTTTAATGTCCAAAAATGGAATATTTCTGTTGCCACAATGACAAAAAAAGCAATAAAAAAATTTGAAAAATAATAATAATTTGAAAAAAAATTGTGATAAAGATTTAGTTTAGTTACCAATTTAGTTTATAAGTGCTTTTTTTTTTTCTATATACAATGGTGTAAGAATTAATGTGCAATGTCTAAAAGTTTAAAAATTTGCAATTCCAAAAATTATAAAACTGAAATTTCATTTAAAATTTGCTTAGGATGGGTCCAGGAATATTAATGTTTAATCAATGTCATACATAATATGAGGCATTCAGAAGTCAGTCTGATTAACTCCATCCAATAAAAATGCACATTTTAAACTGTTAAAGTTGTCTATCTATAAACTACTGATTTTTATGATTGGTCTAGAAATATGAATGTTTAATGCATGGCATACGTAATATAAGACTCATTATGGTCATCCTAAGAATGATGTTAATTATTATCATTAATTTAAATATAGAATTTATTTATAAGTCTTAAAAATTTTAGCCTTTGAAAATATTTTCCAAATAGTCATTGTAATTTGTTAACTTACAATTTTGTTTTTATTTTATTATTGTTTTGTTTTCAAAAACTTTTTCCTAGCAATATATGCTTAGTAGCTATTTATTTACATTAGATAGCAAGCAGATGAATTAAATTTAACAGTTATTTTATCTATAAGATAAAATAAAAAATTATTACAGTAGACTCCCTCAAATCTGCACAGCTTGGGACCAGAGGTTTTGCTGATTTTAGAATTTTGCGGATTTCTGGTCATTGCTTTGTTTACATTTTTTAAACAATAATTTGAATGTAATTAATAATGCAATCGAAAATATAATGAATGCCTACAATATAATAAATCTAATAAGTAATGTAATAAGCTAAAATAATAAAAATTTAGATAAAATAATTAAAATATTAAAAGCAAAGATCAAGTTAATAATCAATAACGTACAATTAACTATTCATTATAAAGATTTAATGTATTTTTCTCAAATTATTCAATGAAACTTGCCTCTAAAAATACATACATTACTAATTCACATCAAAATCATAAAAAAAAGGAAGTTTTATTTAAGGTTTAGCCAGATTTAATAACCAAAAAAGTTTGATTAATGCATAAACATGTTTGTAATAGGTTGTTGCCTGGTGCAATATGATAGTTAACATTATTTTCAATGTTAGAACACCAGAATATTCGTATTCCAAGCATACCGGTTTTGGTAGCATGTAGCATACCTTCCTCAGTGGTAAAGATTGTGGGAATTTGCTCATATATATACAGGGAGGATGGGGATTCAAGCGACAAGTTTCTTGACCAATAGGAAAACAGAGGATCCTAGTCAACAGCCAATAGGAAAACAGGGAACAGCCAATAGGAAAATTGGGTAGAAAATGGAAAAGATATTGCGAGAATTGCATTAAAAGATTAAGAAAAATTAGTTTTAATGCAATATTTCCAACAGTCTGATTCCAATTTTGCAATATCTAAAAAAGCTTCTTTCCCCCAATTAATTGCTCCTATTGAAAAAGCATTCAAAAACAGTCGCCTTACTGAAGTTCAGAAAGATAGTTTACGTCATCTCATTATGGCTAATGTTGATTTCAATTCCAGTATAAAATCTAATCTCACTCCTGTCGAAAAAACTGCTTTGAAAGACCTTAAATCAAATAACAATATTGTAATTACGAAAGCTGATAAAGGGGGCCAGATTGTCGTTCTAGATAAAAAGCATTATATTGATGGAGTAACTAATCTTATTAAAGATGGCCCATATAAACTTCTATCTCGGGACCCTTCTGATCATGAATTATCAGTAATTAAATCCATAGTTAAATCCTGTCCTCTCTTGCCTAAGTCTTCTCATCACCACATTTCTCCCTCTGCTGCACACTGTGCAAGATTTTATGCTCTGCCCAAAGTCCACAAACCCAATATCCCTCTTCGTCCGATAGTTTCAAATATTGGCACGGCCTCTTACAACTTAGCAAAATATTTAACAACAATATTTTCTCCCCTTCTATCAGCAAATTTATACACTGTGAAGAATTCTATCACCTTTGCCAAAATGATACAAAATTTGTCTCCGACTAATTGTACTATGGTTTCCTTTGACGTTAAATCCCTTTTCACAAATGTCCCAATAAATGGCACCCTCTCTTGTCTTGAACAAAGACTCCGTGAATTTCATTTTTCAAGCTTCGAAATTCAAGAACTTATTTCCCTTACACGTACTTGTCTTGCTCAAACCACCTTTTCATTTCAAGGCAATTTTTACAGACAAACTGATGGTTTAGCTATGGGCTCGCCCCTGTCTCCCATTCTCGCAGATTTCTACATGTACTATTTTGAATGCTCACTTTTTGATAAATTCTCTTTCCCTTTCTGGATTTGGTACGTTGATGACACATTCACCTTACTTGACACTTCTCTTCACAATATTGAGGACATTCTTAGCATCATGAACTCTATTGATAATAATATCCAATTTACGTATGAAACAGAAAATAATGGTTCACTCCCTTTCCTGGACACCCTTGTCACTCGCAGTGTAACTGGCTTTTCTACATCTGTCTATCGAAAAAGCTTCGCTGTTTCTCTACCTTCCCATGCTCGTTCATGTCATCCTCCAAGTCAAAAAATGACTGCCTTTTACACATTCATAAATCATGCTCTTCATGTTTGCTCTGATTCTCAGTCTCTCAATAATGAAATTCAATAAATTAAAGCAATTGCATTTGATAGAGGTTACAACCCTTCTATTATTGATACTGCCCTTTCTAAATTACAAAACTCTCACTCCTCAAACTCATCTCAGTCTTCTACTCGTTCCAATATTAGCATTGTCTTACCCTTCTTTCCAAAATCAAGTTTTTCCATTGCTAAAATTCTTAGTCAGTTCGATTTCAAAATTATTTTTACTCCTACTAATAAACTCACCCTTTCCAACCTTAAAGATCCTGCTGAATTATCACATTCATGGGGTATTTACAATATTAATTGTCAGTGTGGTCTTTCTTACATTGGTCAAACCAAACGCAGTCTAAAATTTCGTATTAAAGATCATAAGCAATATATTGAAAAACAAGAAATCAAGAAATCCTCAATCGCAAAACATTGAAGGGAGACAAGTCATGTTTTTGACTTCAATTCAGGTAAGATACTAACTAAACCTACTTCTATACAAGAACTTAACTTCCTTGAAGCTTTCCATATCCATAAAAATCTTGCTAATCTCGTTAATTGTGATTTTGCTATTCCACCATTATCAGACTGTTGGAAATATTACATTAAAACTAATTTTTCTTAATCTTTTAATGCAATTCTCGCAATATCTTTTCCATTTTCCACCCAATTTTCCTATTGGCTGTTGCCTAGGATCATCTGTTTCCCTATTGGTCAAGAAACTTGTCGCTTGAATCCCCATCCTCCCTGTATATATATGAGCAAATTCCCACTATCTTTAGCACTGAGGAAGGTATGCTATATGCTACCAAAACCGGTATGCTTGGAATATGAATATTCTGGTGTTCTAACGTTGAAAATAATTTTAACTTTATAAACATGTTTGGTTAGAAGATTGTGATTATCAGTGATACAAGCAATATCTTGATTTTTTTTTTTTTTAATATAAATTCAATCTTCCTTCATGAAAAAAACTTGAATTTGGTAATATAAAATAAAATACAAATTAAAAAATATATAGAATTAATATAAAGCTAAAAAAGTCAAATTTCGTCCCTATATCTGAACTGAATGTTTCATTGTTTACATCTGTAAATTATGTGCGGAATTTAGGATTGCGGATTTGAGGGAGTCTGCTGTATTACATTATTGTGTTTTATATGGTAAAAAGAAAAAAAAACAATAATCAAAATCTTACTTTTTATACATATCAACGTTAGTAATATCCCCAAGTTGCCTATACCATGATTTAGATATTTTACATCGATCTTTATATTTCAAAATGGGCTTACACCTACAAAGAAAAAAAAAGTTATATTAAATGAGGAAAAGAAACATGCAAAACTTACAGGCATTAAAAGTTATTATAGCCATCAATTCTCATAATTAGAGATGGACCAAAAATTCCGTTATGTTTTCGATCAAAAATCTCAGTTTTGCCAAAAATTTGTTTCTGGTGAAAATGTTCCCAAAAATTTGGCTGGAGCAAAACTATCTGCATTCCAAAGTTGCTGTTTCTTGCTTCAGAAATTTTCCACATTACTCACTGATTCAAGCTTTATTGGCTCCAATGAGACACTCTTTCTTGCTATGAACTTTTATAAATATTAATCATGACTGACTCAAGTTTTAAGTACAAATTATAAAGCAAGAATTGCATGTAAGATTTAACTTTGAAAACGCTTTTTATGCGCCCATTAAAACAAGCAGATTTAACTGTAATGGAAAATGTTCAGTTTGAAACAGAAGTTAGAAGTATTTCGAATGGTCTCTAAGAAAAGGAATAGTAAATAGTATAACAGATAAAGATCATTTAGAAAAATAACTATAAAAGTTAAATCGAGGTATATGTATACTTAAAACATTATTTAACTAAATGAAATTCTTATTTAGAAAATCATGTTTATGAATTAATTACATTTTATTTTACATGAAAATTAAAAAATTTTGTCAGAGGCACAGACCCAGCAGCAGATTTTTTTTTTTTTTTTTTTTCTGCTGTCTGCAACACAAGTAGAAACTTTAAAAACAGTCTGCAAAACTTAAGGGAAATGCCCTTTTTCCAGATCCTCCCATGCACTCAAGCCTCCCAAGTATTTGTGATTAACATAAAAGGAAGCTACTGTTAAAAATGAGTTACTTTTATCCTCAGAATTTTTAACATTATCATACATTGTCCTAAAAGGGGAGAAAATCCACTCTTGGCACTATGTTTCTTTTGTTGTTGTTGTTTTTTTGCGATTTTTTGAAAAATTTTGCTGGGTTTTTTTTTTTTTTTTTGCAATTTTTTGACAAATTTTCATGATTGGTTTACAAAATGTGACTTTTTTCCAGAGTCTTTTGTCGAAATTTGCCGTCTTTTCTAGATCTTTAAAAAAATAATAATTAGATTTTCTAATAAAATTTGCCATTTTTTCATGAATCGTGATCCCTTGATGAAATTTGTGTTTTTTTGTAATACCTGAACAAAACTTGTGTTTTTTTGCCATCTTTTGACGAATGTAGCATTTTCTCGCTATCTTTTGACAAAATTAGTCATTTTCTTGTGATCTTTTAACAAAATTTGCCATTTTTTTATTTGCCGGAAAAAAATTTTCTTACTTGTAAAAAAAAAAATTAAATAAAAAATACATGTGGACAGGATGCGAAAAAACTGCAAATTTCATCCAAAGATCGCGAGAAAAAATAACGAATTTCATCAAAAGATTGGGAAATTGGAGGATTTCAACAAAAGATTGCGAAAGAATTTTACATTTTGTTGAAAGATTGCGATAAAAACGATTAATTTCGTCAAAAAATTGCAAAAAAAAAATGGAATCTTTATTCGAAAAATCGAAAAAAAATACAGAATCTTTCGCCAAAGATTGCAGTAAAAGGCAGATTTCGTCAAAAGATAGGAAAAAAAACGAGATATTGCATCAATAATTCACAAAAAACAGTAAATTTCATCAAAAAATCGCAAAAACGGTAGGTTTTATCAAAAGATCGCGAAAAATATAGCTTCCATCAAAATATTGTGAAAAACGACAGATTTCGACGAAAAATCACAAAAAACGGCAGATTTCGTCAAAACATTTCGAAAAAAAGATAGATTTCGTTAAAAGATCACGAAAAAAATGACAGATTTCACCAAAAGATTAAAAATAAATAAATTTTGTTTTAAAAAGCGTGGAAAAACGCTAATTTTGTCAAAAGAGCGTGAAAAAAAATGAATTCATTAATTTAAGCTTTCCTTGTAAAAGCAAAATTGTTTAAAAATATTATTGGTGTGGTTTGCAAGTTTGGAATTAAAATTAGGTGTGCCCGGACTAGGCACTAGAGCCCAGTACTCGGTAAATACGAAACCAAGTAATTTATTGGCACCTTTAAACTCTTCAAGTAATTAGAACAAACAAAATATTATTACAATATATATTTATACATATGTTTTCATATATTATATGAAACTATTACTATATAGAAAAATAAACCATGGGAGAAAACGTATTCCGATTCACCCCATAAATCTTAAGCCTCTGGTGTTACAAGCCATTTTTCATTTTTTCATTATGTAGTTTATAAATAAGTAGAATTTAACCCTTTAACATTCATTGGTTTCGCCACGAAACCACAAAATTTTAATTCCGATATGCAACACTGACACCGGTATTTTTATCTAAAAATATCCCTTTTATTATGTATGTGAAAAAACAGGTTTTCTTATTTAGAAATATATTTGTTCTTAATTACCAGTGTCATTCATTTATTTCGACATCTTAGCAATGAAAATGCTTTGATCATTAAAGGGTTAATATAGCATATCGTTTACAGGTCTATCATCAATTAAAAATCCCCTCTCTTAGGTTTAGAATACAAAAAATACTGTAGTTACATACAAAGTTTTGAAGACGTTGAAAAAATGAGGTTTTTGAGGATCCTCTTGAAATTTTTTATATACCCCAGTAGTGGTGCCAACATGTCAAAACTGAATTTCCCAACTCTTAATATTATTACCTTCTTATAAAAAAATTGGCAACTAAAAATATCATCACATATATTTATAATGAATTTATTTGTATGACCGGGAAGTTTCGTTCCTATTCACCCCGCTGTTCCTATTCACCCCATTTTACGGTACATAAGAAAATTGTAACACGCTCTCCCTAGAGGTCTGCACGGGCCCGGGCTTGGCCCGTGGTCCGTACCCGGCCCGACCCGCGGGCCGGCAAAAAAATTGAACGGGTTAGACGGGCCGAGCCGATTAAAAAAAAATTTCGGAACGATAAAATATGAGTTATTTTCAATGGTTTTAACGAGAATAAGTATAAATGTGCGTCACGAGCCATACTAGTTTGACAGCATCAATATAAAAATGTACAGTGTAGAGATCAGCATCGGAGAATTACATTGTGTGCAACTCGTTTTAATAATTTTTTTAGCTGACTCATGCCGGTCCAAGATCAAGCTTGCATTATTTTTCTACATATAGACTGGCCGTACCGGAACTAGACTTAATTGTTCTCAAGATCTATAAGGCAGAAAACATGATTTGTAAAATTATTAACAGCGATAAAGAACTTATGTTAGCTTTATCTTCAGATATATACTCCTTGATGGTTTTTTAATAAATTTCTCAATAATGCGAAAGTTTGACACATTTTCTGATTAATTTTAAATTGTAAAAGTATAAAAGTGGTAAGCTTAACTATTGAAGGGATTTGGAATCGAATAGAGATTCTTATTTTTGGTAAATAAAATACTTGTATGACCTTGTTGAAATGTAATAGTTTCTCAAATGATTACAGGTTTTTCTCCCTTCCCATGCTATCGCTTCCGGAAATTCTATTCAAATCGCTAATTATGACAGTATTTTATTTGCTTGTAGTATTTTTAAATTGCTTATATCAAAAAATGGATAATGCCACTCGATTATATAGTTTTTGAATAAAGATACCTGCTAATCTTAAGCATTTCTGAGAAAAAAGTGAATTTAGAAATGTATCACAAAGGAGCTTCTTTGAATTTAAGAATGAATTTGGATTTAAAACCTTTAATAAAATGATATAGAAATATTTTTATAAATCTTCTTTTATCAAACATCTTCAAAAATAACGATGTTTTTAACTTTCTTTCTTTTTTCTTTTATTCTAAGCCATATAAAATTTTTAATGAATCTTTATTCGAATGTTGAAAGCCTAAGAATCTAAGTAATCATTAATGTTGTTAATGTGTATTTCCTGTAAAATATACTGTAAAATCATTCCATAGATATGTATGCAGTATTCTTTAAAGAAATCTTAATTATATGATAAAAATCTGACTTTTTTTAGAAATCGTAGAAATTGTAACAGGCCAAAACGGGCCAGGCCGGGCCTAAAGTATAAAAATTTCAACGGGCCGGGCCGGGTCAGGCCTGGAAATTCCGGCCCGTGCAGACCTCTAGCTCTCCCACAGACAATTTTCAGCTTGCTGCACTGCACTGCAGTCGCAGACACAACCATAGCTTTCTACTACTGAGAGGTTCTAAGGGCATTTTTTTAAATGGGATTCAGTTAAATCAATGCAGGTGACAATTCGGCTTCTTTCTGTATTATGAAATTTTTTTTTAGACTCCAGCAACTAACATTTTCGAACATTATTGGTACTTTCTTTTTTCGGGTTTTGTAGGCTTTATTGTTATATCCAGTGAATGTTACTTAAGTTGTGGGGACCCAGATCCCAGGTTTGTTCGAAAAGACGATAGTTGGGAACACTACAGATATCAATAAATCCCTCCGAAACTAGGTTCATTTAAAAGATTTCCAAAAGGTATAAATTCATACAAAGTTGAGTGTTGTTTAAGATTAATATAACGGGCCTTGGGCAATGTCGAATGGGTCACCTAGTTATCTTTAAAATCGAAGAGAAGAAATCTTTGAAAAAGCATAGACTTTATACGCTTAATTCTTGGAAGATGTATTGGAAGGAGTATTGATTTCTTTTAAAGTTGACCATACATATAGCGACTCAGATGGCAGTGAAAGTGGCAATGAATAAAAGGAGTTGGCAAAAATGTTCAATAGTATGAAATTAATTTATGAAAATTATATGCCTTCACTTTAAGTTTAATTTTGTAACAAGAATAACTTTAGATTTTTTGTAACAAGAATAACCTCAAATTGTTTTATTTATTGAGTGATTTTAATACTTTTTTTTATCACTTTAACACTATCTGTAGCTACATGAAACTTGGAAGTTATTATAAACAGAAGTTTGACATTAACAACTCAACTCAACATAAATGAAAAAATAAATCTCTTTTTTTAACAGCTTGCCAGGATTTATTTTTAAATTATTATTCATAATAAATATTTTATTAATTTAACATGTTTAATGTTTAATAATTTATGAAACATTTAACATGTTTGTTCTTAATTGAACATTAAGAACAAACAAATTTAGAAGATACCAAGGTTTTATGGGTGAAATCACACTAAAGACGCTTTGCAGCAGCCAAAATCTGATTTTGGAGCAATGAAAATTCGATTTTAGGGAAGTAAAATCCAATTTTGTGAAAGCAAAAATCAGATTTTGTAGTCGTAAAAACCATTTTTGTTGCAACATAAATCTGACTTTGTAGTGTTAAATATGAATTTGTAGCAGCAAAATCAGATTTTTCGCTATGATGAAATTTGCGTCTTTTCCCGATCTTCTGACAAAATTTGCACTTTATGGTGGCCTTTTGAAGAAATTGATGGATTTCTTTTGCGATTTTTTTTCTTCATTTTTTCACGCAACTAGCTATTTTTTGACAAAATTCACCTTTTTTTTTTTTTTTTTTTTTTAATCTTTTGACGAATTTGCGCATTTTTTTTTTTTTTTTTTCTTTGCCATCTTTCTGACGGAATTTTCTGTTTTTCAGTTTGTGAAAAAAATTGCTGTTTTTTTTTCGCGATTTTTAACGAAATTCGCGTTTTTGACCCGAACATAGTGTTTTTTCACAATTCTTTGTCAAATATGACATGATTTTTGCGATTTTTGGATGAAATTCGCCTGTTTTTCGCGATCTTTTGACAATACCTGCGTGTTTTTAGCTATCTTTTGACGAAATAATCTGCGTATTTTTCGTGATTTTTTCATGAAATTAGCGATGCGTAAAAAGTTAAAAATAGAATTTTTCTTTGTTTCTTGAATTAAGAAAAGCGTACAAAATTTTTATTTTGGTACTAAGTACATTTTGGCGCAAATTTACAAAAAAATGCTTTTTCGGCGCAGATATGCGTAGCACTTAAGACCTAGGAGCAGAGATTTTTTTTGCTGGCACAACTGGTTTTTTTTTTTTTTTTTTTTTTTTTTTTTTTTTTTTAATGAAAAAAGTGCCCTTTTTCTTGACAAAAAAGTGCTCTTTTCGCTAAATGCGCCTTGCCCCTTTTCAAAAGAAATGTGAACACTAAGTACTACGGACTTTAATTATGCACTCCAAGATTTTAGCCAAAATAGGCAACAAAGTAATAGGACAGTAGGACTTACAAGGAAGGTCTCCATACTGGGCATACTCAGAATTTTATGAAAAAAATACTAATTAAAGTACTTATGTATGTAATAAAGGATCAGTCAAAATTAGTGGCGGAATCACATTAGAAATTATGTAAAAAAATAAAATAGTTTCAAATATTTGGCGTGAAAAGACGAAAGAGTCACTCGATTTGACGGGCAGCTCTTTTCCTCGCCAAAAGCAAACAATTATTATGCAACTCAAAACTGTTGGATATTTAGAATGCGTGTAAAACGTATTTATTAAACATAAACAATGAGAGACTTTAATATATTATATATATATACAGTATAGGATCCGTTATCCGGCGTCCCGGTATCCGGAACGCTCCGAAAACCGGAATGCAAATGGGTAGCTTTTTTTTTTTCTAACGATGCTGCAGACGCACTATAGCGCGTAAATTACACAACAAATCGGCGACGGGACGCAAAAAAATAGCTCTTACACGTCCCAAGGGACGCGTAATTCCGTCAAAACATCGCAAAAAAATGGCAATTCCGTTAAAAATCACGAAATAACGGCTAATTTTCGGCAAATTTTGTCAAAAAAGGGGGAAAATAGGTAATTTCGTCACATAATTCCCCAAAAAGACAGATTTCCCCCAAAAGATCGCAAAAAAATAACAAGTATAGTCCAAAAAATCCCGATAAAACAAAAAATTTTGTCAAAAAATCCCGAAAAACGGCAGATTTCGTCAAAAGATCATGGAAAAACGGCAAAAGTCGATAAAAATCAAGAAAAAACGACTAATTTTCGGCAAATTTCGTCAAAAGATTCACGAGAAAATGGGTAATTTCGTCACAAAATTCCCAAAGAAGGCAGATTTCCCCCAAAAGATTTCAAAAAGATAACAAATATACTCCAAAAAATCGTGATAAAACGGCAAATTTCAACAAAAGATCGCGAAAAACAGCAACTTTCGTCAAAAAATCATGGAAAAACGGCAAAATTCGTTAAAAATTAAAAAATGACTAATTTACAGAAATATTTTTTTCAAAAGATTCGCGAGAATATGGGTAATTTCGTCACAAAATCCACAAAGAAGGCAGATCCCCCCCCCCCCAAAAAAAAAGATTGCAAAAAAATAACAAATATAGTCCAAAAAATCGCGATAAAACGGCAAATTTTGACAAAAGATTTGCGAAAAACGGCAAATTTCAAGGAAAGATCGCGAAAATCGGCAATTTTCGTGAAAAAATCCCGATAAACGGCAAATCTCTTCAGAAGATCACGAAAAAACAGCCCATCCTGAAGCAGAATTCTTAGAAAGGGATAATGTGCTTGCGGTGTTTTTGCCTCCAAATTGTACATAACATCACTTATCCAACCATTTGATCAAGGGATTCTGAAATCTTTAAAAACTCACTGCAAAAAAGAACTTCTTAAAAAAAAAATGCTCACAGAGTGCAACAAAGGAATTGGGATAAAAAATTTCCAGAGAATCTTCACAATCAAAGATGCTTCGTAGAGGCTGCTAAAGCATGGCAGGCTGTGGATAAGAATACACTTATCCATGGATGGTACAATCTGTGGCCATCTGCATTATTTTTTGATGACGAAAATGAACCTGAATTTTGAAGGCTTCAAGATTTTGAAAGAGAAGCAGATTATTGCTGATCTATTGGCATATGCCAAAGGCTTAAATTGTCCGGAAGCTAAATTGCTTAATAAAGAAGCTGTGGAAGATTGTTTAGAAGCCGATGATAAAATTCCTGTCACTAATCACATGACTGACAGTGAGATGATGACAAACAATATATTGATGAAAGTGATGATGAGAAGAAAAACCAGCAGTATGAAGCAGTTGAAAAGGTATCAAATGAAAAATTAGTATTTTATACCAAACAATTAATTTCAGGCATGGAACAGAGGAGCTACTTCCACGAGCAGCAAACCATATCTCTGTACAAAATACAAGAACAATTAGTACAAGAGACGCACTATAAGCAAAAGACTATCATAGAAATGTTTGCTAAATCCCAATCAAAACATTCTGTTTCAAAATCTCAAAATTAAATTTCATATGTATGCATATTTTTTTCATTTATTATATATTTTTATTTTGTGTAAATTAATTAATAAATTAAGGTATTTACATGTATTAGTATTCATATTTACCTATTTATTTCATTATTTATGAAATTATTTCGTGCATTTCTTATACTTACGGTAAAGTGTTCCGAATTACGGAAAAACCCCTTTTCCTGAATGTCCTGGGTCCCAAGCATTCTGGATAACGGATCCTATACTGTATACAGAGTTTCCCCCAGAGGGTTTCAGAAGGGCGCTGCACCCCTCCTGCCCTTTTGTTTAAAAACTAGCGCCCTTCTTGCTCCTCATCCAAAAACTAGCGCCCCTCTTGCTGCTCATTCAAAAAACTAGCGCCCTTCTTGCCCCACATTTGAAAAAACGCAGCCCTTCAGCGATGATGTGGACGCGCTACAGCGCGTGAATTATGAAAAAAATCGGCGACGGAACGCAAAAAAATCGCTTATGCGTTCCACGGGACGTGTGATTTTGTCAAAGGATCACAAAAAAACACCGAATTTCGTTAAAAGTTGAGAAATAACAACTAATTTCCGGCAATATTGTGCAGAAAATGGCTAATTTCGTTACAAAATCTCGAAACAGCGACAAATTTCCTTCAAAAATCGTGAAAAAACAACAAATTTAGTCCAAAAATCCCGATAAAATGGAAATATTTATCAAACGATTCGCGAAAAACGGAAAATTTCGCCAAAAATCTTGAAAAACGGCAACTTTTGTCAAAATATTATGATAAAACGGCAGATTTTGTCAAAAAATTTGCATAAAAACGGCAAATTTTGTCCTAAAATCGCAATAAAACGGAGAATTTCGTGAAAAAATTCGCAAAAAATGGCAAATTTTGCCAAAAAATGTGCAAAAAAAAAACACAAAAATTGTCAAAATACCACGAAAAAACGACAGATTTCATCAAAGGATCGCAAAAAATGCAAATTTTGTCTAAAGGGCACAAAAAAAAGTTAATGGCAGAAGCGAAATTTTTCTTTTCTAAAAACTAATTTTCCTACTTCGAAATTGTGTTTTTATTGCTCCAAAAGCGGATTTTCCTGATTCACAATCCTTTTCGTGCAAAGAGAAAATTGCATTCTGGGCATAATTAGAATTTGACGCACCCCCCCCCCCCTTCCCAAACACCTGTGACAGCCCAAAAATGATGTTTGTAATATAAATTTGGCGTCCCTTAAATTTCCGCTCCCGGGACGACTGCCCCCGCATGGTTCTGAACAAAATCACAGAAATGATCCTAAGAAAAAAAAATAAAATTCACTGCAAATTTTCTGAAAGACACTGTTACAACGGATGTGGGAGGAAAGAGGAGGCAATTCCACTCCCGTTACGAACTATGTGCTTTTTTTAATCAGATTTTTGTCCCTTTTTTAAAATTTACGTTTTTTCGCGACAAAATTGCTGGTTTTTAGAGATCATTAGAAGAAATTTGCCATTTTTTGTCATCTTTTAACAAAATTTGAATTTTTTTCACGATTTTTTCTCGAAATTTGATGGGTTTTTTTTTCACATTTTTTAGCAAAATATGCCTTTTTTCACGATCACTTAACAAAACCTGCTGTTTTTTGCGATCTTTTAACAAAATTCCAATTTTTTTTTTAATTCAATTTTTTGACTAAATTTTGAGACTTTTTTTGGATTATTTCACGAAATTTCTGTATTTTCATGATTGTTATATCTGTTATGATGTGCACTAGATGGCGCCATCAGCGCCAGTCAAAAGGCAGTTCAGCCGCGAACGATGTTCGGGAGTTCGTTCGTTGTCAGCCACGATGTAAGACGGTCGGATCTTGGATCCAGGAATAAATTCTTATATCTTAATGCATCCAGCTCTAGTGATCATTTAGTATTTCCATACACCTTTAGAAATGTTTCAGTGGCGACGAGGATAAACACTATCGATGTTTTTTTTTCAATAAAAAAAATGTTTTTTGACGCGATTTTGAAGAAAGAGCGTCAGCGGTGGATGGCCGCGTGTTCCTACTAGGCCTAAGCGCCGATCGGCGGACGGACATTACGGCGTTAGCGAAGCAGGCTTAATCGGCGACCGGCGACCCCAGAATTGTTTATTCAAGTTCCGGCATGGCTTCTTTTGGTTGTATTGCAGAATTCAATCAATCGGTCGAATCCTGGAGCGAATACTCCGAAAGACTGGAACAGTTCTTCATCGCCAACGCCATAGTCGAAGACAATAGAAAACGTGCTGTTTTCTTAACGGTGGTAGGACCTGCCACTTACGGATTGCTTCGGAATCTGCTATCGCCGGCTGCACCCACATCTAAGACATTAGCGGAACTCATCGGCATCCTCAACGGACATTATGATCCAGTGCCTTCAGAGATCGTGGAGCGATTCAAGTTCAACAGCCGCGTACGGCGCGCGGACGAATCAGTGGCCGATTATATCGCAGAGCTTCGGAAATTAGCGAAGTATTGCAATTACGGCGAGTCTCTAGATATGATGCTCCGTGATCGGATTGTTTGCGGCATACAAGACGAAGGAATACAACGAAAATTGTTATCAGAAAGCAATTTAACCCTTTTGCGAGCGTCGGAAATTGCCGTTTCAATGGAAGCAGCTGCGAGGGATGCTGTTGATCTGAAGATATCTGCCGTTCCTGAAGTGAAAAAATTACAAGTTACGGCGCAACGGCCGCGAAAAAACGAGATCGTTAAATCGGCGTCCAATTCAAATAACGGCCGTACAGGGAAGAAGTGTTATCGTTGTGGCGATTCCAAACACCATTCTTCTGATTGTAAACACAAAAATAGCACGTGTTATAGCTGTAAAAAATTGGGGCACCTGTCAAAAGTGTGTTTATCAAAGAATAAACAAGGTTACAAACCTAAAGTTAACTTAGTTGCTGAATCTAAAGAAGATTTAGGCAGTAAGGAGTATACAATTTTTAATTTAAGAGATAACAAGAGAGATTACCCTCCGGTGAAAATTACTTGTGAGATCCAAGGCCAGCCTGTTATTTTTGAAATTGACTCAGGGGCTCCATTTTCCATAATGCCTGTAAAACTGTTTGATAAAATTAGAAGATTCTGCCCTCCTTTGGAAAAAACGAACATTAAGCTTCAGTCTTACACCAACAATACCATTGATATTTTGGGAGTTACAAATGTGAATGTGGTGTTCCAAGCAAGAACAGAGACTTTACCTCTACTAGTGGTTTCTCAGGGAAGCACTAATTTAGCTGGGCGAAACTGGATTGTTCCATTAAGCCTAATGAATGCGTTTGATGCCAACATGAACCACACATTACATTGTGTAAGGACTGAGCAGCTCAAGCTAGATGGACTTTTAAAAGAATTCCAGAATATTTTCTCACCAGGCTTGGGATTAGTGAAAGGAATTAAAGTTCATCTTACCTGTAAAACTGGTGAACCTCCAAAATTTTTCAAGGCTCGTCCTGTACCATATGCATACAAGGAAAAAATCAACAAGGAAATAGACCGCCTTCTTGCAGATGGCATTTTAGAGCCAGTTAAAACTTCTGATTGGGCAGCTCCTATTGTTCCTGTGCTGAAGCAAGACGGCAGAATTAGAATATGTGGTGACTTTAAGCTAACAGTCAATAAAGTAACAGAATTAGAGCAGTACCCTCTGCCAAATATCGAAGATTTGTTTGCTGAAATGTCTGGGGGTACAGCATTCACTAAATTAGATCTGCGGGATGCATACTGTCAACTAGAGCTCGATGAAGAGTCAAGACGCCTGGTAGTGATAAATACGCACAGAGGTCTCTTCCGGTACACACGCCTGGCTTTTGGCATTGCTTCCGCCCCGGCTATTTTTCAAAGTGAAATTGACAAGATTTTACAAGGGGTAAAAGGAGCCTCTAAATACTTGGATGACCTTCTAGTAACTGGTAAAACCGAAGCAGAACATCTACAGAACTTACAAGAAGTTCTCTCTCGTCTGCAAGCAGCAGGTGTAAAGTTACATCCAGAAAAATGTGAATTTCTCAGACCATCTGTGGAATATCTTGGTCATCGTCTGGACAAAGATGGATTGCATCCAGTTGAATCGAAGGTCAAAGCGATTACGGATGCTCCGGAACCAACAAATGTAGACGAGCTACGTTCTTTTATTGGCCTAATCACATACTATGCGAAATTTTTACCTAACATGTCAACACTATTAGCACCCTTATACCAGTTGTTGGAAAACAAACGGCCATGGAGATGGGGTTCATCACAACAAGAAGCTTTTAAAAAAGCTAAAGATGTCCTGCAGACCTCATCATTACTAGTGCATTTTGACCAAGACAAGGAAGTGATCCTGGCTTGTGATGCAAGTCCTTACGGGCTTGGTGCTGTTCTGTCACATAAAACTCCAGATGGTGATAGACCAATCGCTTTTGCTTCTCGCTCCCTGACGAAAGCAGAAAAAAATTACAGTCACATTGAGAAGGAGACTTTAGCCTTAGTGTTTGGAGTGACTCGATTCCGGAACTATCTCTTGGGACGTAAATTTACGTTACTTACAGACCATCGTCCTTTGGTAACTTTATTATCAGAAGAAAAACCAGTTCCATCAGTTGCTGCAGCCCGTATCCAGCGATGGGCATTGACTTTATCTGCCTACGTTTACAAGATAGAGTACCGAAAAGGGAAGTTGCACGGAAATGCTGATGCTTGCAGCAGACTTCCACTGAAATCTGAAATGGCGGAGCCTCCAGTACCTGTCGAGTCGGTTTTGCTTATCCGACAGTTAAATGATAGTCCACTGACAGCACATCTAATCCAAAGGGAGATAGACAAGTGTCCTGCACTGAGCCGTCTACGATCTCATATTCAAAATGGGTGGCCAAAGAAAGTGACAGAAAATTTACAAGCCTTTTGGCATATCCGACATGAACTGTCAGTTGAGGAAAACATCATTCTCAGAGGTTCCCGTGTTTTTGTTCCAGGAAAGTTTCGTCAATTTGTTTTGGATGAACTTCACAGTGCTCATCAAGGGATTTCTGCTATTAAATCTCTGGCTCGTTCCCATGTCTGGTGGCCTGGTATTGATCGGGACTTAGAAACAAAAGTTCGAAACTGCCTCGACTGTCAAGAAAATGCTGCAGCTCCTCCTTCGACACAAATCCCTTGGCTCACACCTAAAAAACCTTGGGAGAGAATCCATATCGACCATGCAGGTCCTGTAGAAGGCCATTGGCTATTAATTATAGTTGATGCCAAAACAAAATGGCTTGAAGTGATTCCAGTGCCCAACACCACAGCAACTTCAACGATAATAGCTCTGCGTAACCTGTTTGCACGCTTTGGCTTACCAGAGAGCTTAGTCAGTGATAACGGACCTGGCTTCCGTAGTGACGAATTCACAAATTTCTTGAAAAGAAATGGCATTACACCAATTAAAACCGCACCATACCATCCGAATTCAAATGGTTTAGCGGAAAGAGCAGTGCGTACAGTAAAAACTGCATTGAAGAAAGCTAAAGAAGGCACTTTCACTGAAAGACTGACCAGATTTCTTCTGAATTTTCGAAATACCCCATCAAAGGCAACGGGTATATCTCCAGCTGTGGCAATGTTCGGACGACCTCTTCGCATGCGTTTGGATCTTATCCGCAGTGCTAAAGTTAAAACATCTGAGAGGGGAGATACCCATAATAGCAAGTTTACAGAAGGCACTCCTGTCTGGGTGCGCTCTTTTACCCGGGGCCCATCTTGGGTTGCTGGAAAGGTTACAGGAACAATGGGGAATACAATGTGCAAAGTCAAGACAACTTGGGGTATTTGGACACGACACATTGATCAAATTCGTTACAGGCAAGAGGACACTCTACAGGAAATTCCTCCAGCTCCAGAACTACCAGATTCTGTTTCTTCAGGATCAGATGTGTCAGTGCCTACAGTGCAACCGAGAGATGTAGTAGAGTTACCAGCTGATCAGGTGACAGACACCCTTCTACCTCCTACGCTGTCTCCGCAGGTAAGTGTCCAAGAACACAGTTCTCAGGCAGATCCTCCAGCACTCTCGCCGCAAGCAGTTTTGCAGAATCCAGGAGCGCCACTTCCTAGACGTTCCACTCGTCCAAAAGCAAAACCTGAACGTTTGCAATATTAGACTTTTTAAATTGGACTGTTAAATTTTGAACTGTGTCAAGGACTTTATTTTTTTTATTGTATTGTGCATGTCTAACAACTTGAATATTTCCTTTAAGAAGGAAGAGAATGTTATATCTGTTATGATGTGCACTAGATGGCGCCATCAGCGCCAGTCAAAAGGCAGTTCAGCCGCGAACGATGTTCGGGAGTTCGTTCGTTGTCAGCCACGATGTAAGACGGTCGGATCTTGGATCCAGGAATAAATTCTTATATCTTAATGCATCCAGCTCTAGTGATCATTTAGTATTTCCATACACCTTTAGAAATGTTTCAATGATCATTTGAATCGCTAGGTTCTAGATTCAACTCCATAAAAGTGCCCTGAAGAATGTAAAAAGTGCCCTTTTCAGAACAGTAGCGCCCTGCCCCTTTTTAAACCTGGGGGAAACTCTGTATATATATATATATATATATATAAATATTGTATTTCATACATATATTACTTGTTGAAGTAGTTATTTAATTAATCACTGGAAAAAATGTTTTCATAGATAAAAAAAAAATCATAGAGAAAAATTATCTTCATACATTTAAGTGTATTCAAAAATAAAAGCCACATGTTTCCATAGCAACAAAATCTAATCGACAATTCTCAAATAGACTTTGAGCAGGAAACAAATTTAATTAATTTAAATTATGAATTTTGTTTTAAATTTCAAATTTTGATGATTAAATTTGAATATAAATACATATAAATATAAGTTATTTAAATTAAATTTATCAAAACAAGTTCAACATGAAACTTTTTTTTTCTTGAAGTATATTTGACACAAAGTATTTTTTTAAATTACATTCCTTCGCCAACCAGCGATAAATCGCCAAATAATGAAATTTTCATAATTTTTTTATGGATACTAAATGGTGGTTCAGCCGAAATTTTTTTTATAAACGTATATATCCACACGAGAAGAATTTCAGATTTTTCGGGGGTATGCCCGTATGGAGACCTTCCTTGTTAGACATATTAGCTGGTCGGTTGCGCTTGCGAAAGAATACCACTATGCCCTTCTTCCAACAGCTGGGAAAATGAGCGAATTTCAGACAAATATTAAAAAGCTTCAGCATGAATGAAGTGAAATTTTTGCAAATATTCTTAACCACTATGACATCAATATCATCAAAGCCAGGAGCTTTATTATTACCCTGCTTTTGGAGAACATAAAATAACTCTTTCTTACTGATAGGTAAAAAATCATCACCACTGACATATACAGATGAACTAACAAAATCATGAATTGAAGAAGGCAAGGTAGTTGTACCAAAGTGATCATTCATAAAACTCTCAACTACATCATCATAACTAGCAAAGACATGGGATTGCTCAACAGTAGTAAACACCCGGTCCTTCTGTGATTGTTTCTTCTTAGAAAGATGTCTATAAAGACTTCCATATGCATTGTCTGTATTTTCACAAAATTTTAACCAAGAATTATGCTTAGCGAGTCTTAAATTTTTCTTGTACAAGCGACAAGCTGTAGTATAAGTATCCTTGTATGCAATGTTATCAGAGTTTTTCATGTAACGTTTACAGAGAGCATTGACTTTATTACGTTCGGAACGTAAATCTTTATCAAACCATTTAAAAGTCGGCTTGTGATACAAAGGACCTCTTCTAAAACATCTGCACATAATATCTTGAATAAGAAGAGAAAAGTCATCAACCCACTGATCAAGAGCATCTTGATTTAAAACCCTATCAAGTGCATAATTAAGTTGAGGTAAATGTCTCGAGAAAATTGCATTAAATTTTGACATATTCTTATTCTTAGTCTTAAATCTGGAGAAAGTCAGAACAAATGGCTTCAAGCAAAGTGAAAAACAGATATAGCGATGATCGCTATAAGAAAAATGGTCAGTGTCAACTTTCTAGTCATCCAAAAATGGCAATAAGTCAGATCCAAGTAAAGTCAGGTCAGGACGACCACGTCTGTCATCTTGAACATAAGTATGATGAGAATCCAGAGAATTTACAATAGTCAAATTGGATATCATCAAATACTCCTGAAAAACTTCAGTTCGATCATTCTCTCTGCTGTAACCAAATGACAAAAATGACACATTAAAGTCACCACCGATGATCACTTTAGAAAAATCAGGAAAATGATGACATCATTCTCTCAACTCATGTTCAATTGGCTTTGAAAGGGCACAATACACAGAACCAATGACTAACGTTGTGAGGGAGTGACCTTTGTCATAAAGGCACTCTAGTATTTCTGAGATCGTGACGTCAATAATTTAACATGTGTAAGCGTAAAAGCGACATCTATCCTCTCTTTTACTTTAACTTTCTAGAGTGTGTGTGCTCTTTCGGATTCTGCAGTTAACTCGCGGTTATTAGTAATATGTTAATGTGAAGTATCTCAGTTTGCAGCATATAAAAGCTTGGGTTTGAGTGAATGGAGAGTGTCTCTGGCATTAGCCAGTGAGCGTCTCTGGCATTAGCCAGCGTGAGAGCATCTGTGGCATTAGCCAGTGTGTGAGCGTCTGTGGCGTTAGATAGCGAAGTGAGATATTGTTCAGCGAAGTGCTAGCCGATTGAAAGTAGCAGCGGGCCTCCAGTGAAGTGTAAAGGAGTTCCGGTAGTTGACTTGAGAGTTGGCCGGGGTAAGAAACTTCGTAGTAGTTTCATTTTGATTATTTGTGAATAAAGAATTACACACAGCCACGGGCTGTCTAATTAAGCTTTATCTAGCAGCTCAGCCAAGAGATAGTGAGAAGTATTAGAAGGTGCCACGATTGAGCTAGGCCGGAGCCTGTGAGTATGCGTTTAGCTTTTTCATAGTATTCTCAGTTGTGTAAAATTAAGACTTGCTCCACTTCCCTGCAGCCCTCATCATATTAATAAACTTTGTTGTTTTATCTTAAGGGGGTAGTAAGGTTAATTCGAGGGAAAAAAAGCATATTTTCTATCATTTTACGTAAGGATACAATTAATATTTATTTATTTGTATAATTATAGTATAATTATATGTCATTTACAGAGTATTCTGTGAAATTTTCATTAAGAAATATTAAAAAATGAGCCGATGACAGCGAATCTTCGAAGACGTCCCAAAAAAAAGTTGATTCGCGGTGAACCGCATAACTCATGACTGGATCAACTGAAATTAAAAAACCAAATTGATTTAATTAATTGATAAGTTTCCTCAGGGAACGCAGTCGAGTTTTTTTTTAATTATTGATTTTTCAATTTTTTACAAGGCTCGGAAGTCAAAATACTGATTTTTCATCAAAAAAATCTGATATTTTGTTTTTTAAAAGTAAGTTAAAATTAAAAAAAAAAAAAAAAAAACTCGACAGCGTTATCTCGTAATTTATATAAAAAAAGAGTGTGTAAAATTTTAAAATGATCGGTTCAGTAGATTTTGAGCTACAGAGTTCACCGGCTTCGAAAAAGCGAAGTGTTAGAAAAACACGTTTAAAGTTTCACAGACGTTTTTGTCGAAATAGATATTTGTAAATTACTGCTTTTTTCATATACTTACACAGAATCATCAATGCCAGGCCCATAAAGCGAAAAGCTGTCGGAGATGATGTCCAGAGCATTTGTCTACGACGAATCCTGCCTTCTTTACTCTCTTTTGCAGTCTCTCGCTCCACTTTACATACTCGAAGACTATGTGTTGTTCGCGCCCATTCATGAGAACTTGTTCCAGTTTTTATGCCCATTTCTTGCAAAAATGACAGCAGAGAAAAACAGCCTTCATTAAATGTACATGCTGCAACATTAGCTGCAATTTCAACGACGTTGGAGGTGCCATTCACTGTTTATGGAGTAATTTTCCAAATAAGTTGATTAAGGCTTTCATTATTGTTCTGAGTGAAACCTCCAATACATCGTTCCAGAAGTGCATCTTTGCTTAAATCCTCATAAATAGGTTTGATGGCTTCTAGCACATTACTCGGAAGTGCAATGTAACTGTGTTTGGTCAAGCAGTCAAACCTCGTCAAGCAGTAGCAGCTACTTGGTAGCTGATTGTTGCGGCCACATTCCTCAGTGTGAAATCGGAGGGCGGAGACTTACAAGTGTATATCTCCGTCAGTTTTACTTCAATTGCTTTCAAATTTTCACAGAATAATCTTAATATGTTGTACATTAATATAAAATAAAAATAAAAAATTAAAAAAAAAAAAAACCTTACTACCCCCTTAAGTACTGAGTATGTCTGCATTTAACTCCCACCACGACCAACCAAACGTTATAAATGACACTCAGCATGCACCAAACGTTACTGATCGGTTCTGAGGCCAGAACCGTTCTAAAATTAAATAAATTTAAGCAGAGGTTGAAAAAAAATAAAAAATGGTGACCTGAAATAAATATTGGCAATCTGTGGTAGTGTAATAAAGTCAGTAAAGAAGCATTTATTTAAAAGTTAAGCTAACGTTTATTTTTCAAAAAAAACATATTCAAATAAAAAAATATATGTATATATGAAATAATAAACAAAGAGAAATTATATCTGGTAAAATCAATCAAAAACAATAATTTCTGAAATTATATTATCCATAGAATTAGAGTAATACTTTAACATGATAAAAGCACTTAATTAATTTAAACGGCATGACGTAAGGTAAAGTTTAAAAGACCAGACCAGTTCGAGTCCAACCCAGTTCGAGTAATTCCAGACCTAGCAGAGATGTGCATCGAAAGAGAACCAGAAACCAACGTCAACGTAAGCCAACAGGCCAGGAAAATTACCTCATTCAGTCTAATCTTAGTAATATTAAATGTGGTGGAGACGCCTGGGTCTTTGACACAGGTGCCTCCCACCACTTTTGCAAAGATAAAAACCTGTATGTAAAATTTAAACCTTTGCAAAATGAGGAGTTGGCTGTTGCCGTTGACGGAGCAACTTTTCCTATTGAAGAAACTGGTCTAGTGGACTTAAAAATAAATGGGGAAATGGTTCGCTTCGGCGATGTTATGTATTGCCCAAGTTTAAGGCACAATTTGATATCTGGCCCTAGGCTTGATAAAACTGGTGCCAAGTTCAGAGGAGGTGAGGGCAGGGTTAGAGCATATCGTGACAGTGGTACCCTATTTCGTGCTTTTCTTAAAGATGGCATTTACTGCCTGTACCCAGATCCTAGCCCTAAAAATAAAACTAAAACTCAAAATAGTCAAAGTCCTAAAAAGGTGCGTTTTCAAGCCTCTACTGTCCAGAAGGACGACTTTAAGGTATGGCATAGACGTTTCGGACACATTAGCTCCACTTTAATCGAACATACTGTTAAATGTAATGGTGTAAGGGGCTTACCACCTATTAAAAGTAAAGACTTTGAATGTGAGACATGTAAAATTAACAAACACAGGCGAACTTCCTTCCGTCCTATAAATCAAATAAGATCAAAACGACCCCTTGAATTACTTCATACTGACTTGTGGGGACCGACACAAATAACAGGTAGAAACGGCGAGAAGTACTTCTTAACCATAACTGACGACTTCTCACGAAAAGTATCAGTCTACCCCTTATGTAATAAATCACAAGTATTCAAGGTATTCACTAATCATGTAAAAAGAGCTGAAAGATTTTTAGGTACTAAGGTAAAAGAGGTCCGTAGTGACAATGGGCGGGAGTTTGACAATGAAGCCTTTACGAGGTATTTTGAGGAAAACGGGATACACCATGAGTTTACCAACGTGTATTCTCCGGAACAAAATGGGGTCTCGGAACGTTTAAATCAAACTATAATGGACGGGGCACGCTCAATTCTTAATGAAAGCAAACTCAGTTTAAAATTCTGGCCGGAAGCAGTTCTATACATCGCGTACACACTAAACAGGGTATGTCACAAAACGCAGAAAAAGACACCCTTTGAGTATTACTGTGGCAACAAACCCTCAATAAGACATTTACGCCCTTTTGGTACCGTGGCATACGTAGGAGTACCTAGGCAGTTAAGAAATTCAAAATTTGATCCTAAGGCCAAAAAGGGGGTTTTAGTGGGTTACGCAATGTCAACTAAAGGCTACAGAGTATGGATTCCCGACACAAACAAAATAATAGAAACTATAAATGTTAGATTTGGGGATGAATCCGTACCAAGAAATGTTCACAGGCATAGCGAGCAAGGCCCAAGTTATTCAATAGGCACAAACCCTTTTACAACTTCAGAGCAGCACAACGGAAGCGACCTGGGACCTACATATATTTTAAGTTCAGAACAACCAGAAATTGACCCTTTGACTGACCTTCAACCTGACAGATTTCCTTTAGAAAGATCACCATCTCCAACACCTAAGCCAGGCACCTCAAAAGCTGTTGAACCCGCCTCCGTTCACTCATCTGACGATGAAAGTGACAAGGAGGGCGAGGAATTCCAGAGAACATTGAGGGATGCTGTATGGTTCCGAAAGGCCGTAACTAGGCCTGATAAGTCGAGAACCGACATCTATTACTATGAGATGGGTGAAACGCAACACGCAACGTTTAAGATCACTCAGAGAAGTGCGGGAATACTGTCAGTCTAATGGTATAAAATTTGATCCAACCATGTTCAGTTTCAAAGGGGAAAATAAATACCAGGGTATTGTAAAATCTACTTCCAGTGCTAGTTCAAGTCCTAGTTACACACCTCCACACACATCCTTATCAGAAACACGTAAAAATAACATATGACTAGAAGACTCCATACCAAACACATATAAGCAAGCCTCCTGGATTCGAAATAAAAGGTAAAGATCACTTGGTCTGTAAACTCCAGAGGGCACTTTATGGCCTCCATCAGAGTGGCCGGGTGTGGTTTTATGAATTACATAAAGTTTTAATTTCTCTTGGTTGTAACAAACTGGATTGGTGTAATTGCATCTACACATTTTCTAATTACGCTGTTTTATTGTTATATGTTGATGACTTTGTTGTTTTAAGTAAGCATCAGAAACACATAAATGAGATTTTAAAATTACTAGCTGAACATTTTGACATCAAAATCCTGGGGAAAACACGTAAACTCCTTGGGGTTGAGTTTGAGGAGGATGGGGAAGGTGTAGTGTCAATCCATCAAATGCAATATATTGATGATATCTGCACACGTTTTAAGGAATATAACTTTCCCATCACATCACTTCCCATAAGTAAAGGAGTAGTGTACTCCAAAGCACAGTGCCCTCAAACAGATACTGAAACCCAGGAGATGTCAAAATATCCGTACCGAAGTGTTTTGGGTTGCTTATCTTTTCTTACAAGCAGGACTCGCCCCGACATATCCTATGCAGTAAATATCTTCAGTCAATTCCAGAGTAATCTGGGCATAATCCACTGGAATGGTCTTTTAAAATTACTGGGATATGTACAAAGCACCAAACACTACAAATTGAAGCTACATTGTCATAACATAAATCTAATTACATATACTGATGCCGATTTCGCCGCCAATCGTGATGACAGGACGTCAATGGGGGGACAACTTTTAATGTTAGACAAATCTCCTATCATGTGGAGAGCTTTTAACCAAAAATCTGTCTGCTTGTCTACCATGGAATCAGAGTTTGTGGCTTTAACAGAAGCAACTAAAGAGCTTCTTTGGTTCAGTAGAATCATAACTGAATGTTATGAGAAACACATTTTTACAGGTCCACAAACTAAGCCAACCTTGTTAGTAGACAATATGGCCTCCATTGATTTCCTTAAGTCTCCCATAGAAAACTACAGAACAAAACACATTGACGTTAAATTATTTTTTGTCAGAGACCTTTTAAACCAAGAGATATTTAATGTAAAACACGTAACTAGTAAAGCTAATCTCTCAGACATCTTTACAAAACCCCTAACGAAGTTTGATCTTAAAAGATTCATTGAAGTGATCTTTAGTTATAAGTAATTTATATTGTTTTAAATATGTTTTATTTAAATGTAAAAAAAAGTAAAATGTATAAAGATGTTAGAGGTATAAGGTGAAAAAAAAACTCCCCCTCCTCTGGGCTTGGGTCAAGCATTAAGATGCTTGTTTAGTTTTTTTAAGTTAAACCTTGAAGTTTAACACATTTCATTTTTTTCAATCTGAAATTTTTGTATATTTCAGTATTTTCTCTTTATAATGTTTGAATATGTGATTATAGACTTGTTTTTCTTGTTATCTCATAGTTTTGCCTCATATGCATATGTTCTATTTTTCATACATAAGCTTTTCAATACCCTCATTTCCAACATCGCGGACAATTTAACTCCCGCTGGAATGTGATCAGACCTCAGGATGGTTCATCCTCCGGGACCCGAGCAGCCCCAGGAAGCGTCTCGCAGGGGTGCCATTGTAAATAGCCAGAGTGGTCTGCAGGGGGTAGTGGCCTTCTTGAGTGTTCTGATCACAGGAAGGCCTGTCGCGGGCATCGTTTTTTTTAATTTGTAAGTCCCTATTTTTGATAAATGGAAATGTCACATAGGTCCCGTTCGTGGTGTTGAAAATTGAGCTGTATTTTTTTTTGCATATATAAATATGAAAAAGGGTTGCTTTACTTTTAACAAATTGCATAACAAGTGTCCTTCACATTTTAAATTTTTCTTAAAACATTTGCAAATGTGTATTATTTCAAAAGTTTAAGCATGCATGTTGTTGTTGTTATTTTTGTTTTTATGTGAGCGCTCACCGTCCTTATCATTATCATATTTTTCAGTCATTATCATGATCATGATCATTAGTGTTATTATCATTAAATGTGTCTATTTTGCATATCATGAATTTCCCATACATTATCAAAGTGTTTTTGCATAGTAATTCATGTTTTGCTATTCTTTATATTTGTAATGTTTATGAATCTGTCGTATGATAATCATTTACTCTAGTGTAATTATGCAAATGTTTGTAAATGTAATCGTGTATTGTCAAGGCAAGGATCAAGAATCGACATACTAAAGAATGTTATAGTATGTAACGGTAATCATAGTCACTTGTACGTGACGAGGTAAAACGGTAACAAATTTTCATGAACTCTTTTGAAATGTTTGTGTACCTGAAAGACTTTGAAATTTTTAAGTTACTATGGTAACTAAAGACTCTTGTGTTATGAAAGAAAGTTGTTAATCTCATTGTTATATTGTTATTAATTGTTAATGTTGTTGAGTTGTTCATTTTTGGAAATTAACCTTGTTATATGATATTGTGAATTTGTTGCATTTATGCACGTTAATGTTGAGTTGTTTTTCACTAGTAACTGTCAAAGTATGATAGTAGATATACTGATATATTATGTTGTTCAATATGAACTTTGATGTTATTTATGTTATTTGATAATACTTGGTAATTACTTAGTTTTTTTTAGTATGAGTGTTAAGGGGGGGGGGCGATTGTCAGCCTTACTCATATCCTTAACACTCATATCCATAAGCACATATACATATTGTAAGGGAATAATATGGCATGACTTACTGGTTTTTATTTTATTTCAATACTATTCGATCTTTGTCTTATCTCCAATTCTTTTATTCTGTTTTCCTGGTTCCATAGCATATTCCACCGTTTAAATTGGTTACTTATTTGTTTACTTTCGATTTGATCATCTTACGTGTGCGTTCATGGTCGTTTTCTTCCGTTTGATCGCGATTTGCGATCTTCGCAAATCGCAACTTACGAGTAGCCGTATCTCCCTTTCGCAAAGCAGGAACGCTTTCGCTCAACTTCTGCAGACGCAAAGGGGCGTTGTCGTCTGGAGATATCTGGAATTGCGAGGGGTATTTGAATCAGTCGGTTTGTTTTGACGGGGGATGGTCTGACGATGTTTTGGCCTAGTAAAAGGCCGTTTGTTGTCATAAATATTAATTATGGAAGTTCAATTGTAGTTTATCTTAAGTGGTGAAAGATGGTGTAGTTTTATGAAATAATTTCTATTAGTTAATAACGGAAGTGTGATGATAAATATGTTGCTGTCATGAACTGTGTTTAACATCCAAGGGTCTTTTTACTTTCTTTGAAATATTCCTGGACTTTGCTTGTTCGTCATCGTCCGTTTTGAGAGTTGCTTTTTCCAGTGATGCCATGGTGAGTTGTTTGTTTTTCAAACCTGTACTGGTCTTTTAAACTTTACCTTACGTCATGCCGTTTAAATTCATTAAGTGCTTTTATCATGTTAAAGTATTACTCTAATTCTATGGATAATATAATTTCAGAAATTATTGTTTTTGATTGATTTTACCAGATATAATTTCTCTTTGTTTATTATTTCATATATACATATATTTTTATTTGAATATGTTTTTTTTGAAAAATAAACGTTAGCTTAACTTTTAAATAAATGCTTCTTTACTGACTTTATTACACTACCACAGATTGCCAATATTTATTTCAGGTCACCATTTTTTATTTTTTTTCAACCTCTGCTTAAATTTTATTTAATTTTAGAACGGTTCTGGCCTCAGAACCGTTCTAAAAGACTATAAAGTAAAAAGACCCTTGGATATTAAACACAGTTCATGACAGCAACATATTTATCATCACACTTCCGTTATTAACTAATAGAAATTATTTCATAAAACTACACCATCTTTCACCACTTAAGATAAACCACAATTGAACTTCCATAATTAATATTTATGACAACAAACGGCCTTTTACTAGGCCAAAACATCGTCAGACCATCCACCGTCAAAACAAACTGACTGATTTAAATACCCCTCGCAATTCCAGATATTTCCAGACGACAACGCCCCCTTTGCGTCTGCAGAAGTTGAGCGAAAGCGTTCCTGCTTTGCGAAAGGGAGATACGGCTACTCGTAAGTTGCGATTTGCGAAGATCGCAAATCGCGATCAAACGGAAGAAAACGACCATGAACGCACACGTAAGATGATCAAATCGAAAGTAAACAAATAAGTAACCAATTTAAACGGTGGAATATGCTATGGAACCAGGAAAACAGAATAAAAGAATTGGAGATAAGACAAAGATCGAATAGTATTGAAATAAAATAAAAACCAGTAAGTCATGCCATATTATTCCCTTACAATATGTATATGTGCTTATGGATATGAGTGTTAAGGATATGAGTAAGGCTGACAATCGCCCCCCCCCCCCCCTTAACACTCATACTAAAAAAACTAAGTAATTACCAAGTATTATCAAATAATATAAATAACATCAAAGTTCATATTGAACAACATAATATATCAGTATATCTACTATCATACTTTGACAGTTACTAGTGAAAAACAACTCAACATTAACGTGCATAAATGCAACAAATTCACAATATCATATAACAAGGTTAATTTCCAAAAATGAACAACTCAACAACATTAACAATTAATAACAATATAACAATGAGATTAACAACTTTCTTTCATAACACAAAAGTCTTTAGTTACCATAGTAACTTAAAAATTTCAAAGTCTTTCAGGTACACAAACATTTCAAAAGAGTTCATAAAAATTTGTTACCGTTTTACCTCGTCACGTACAAGTGACTACGATTACCGTTACATACTATAACATTCTTTAGTATGTCGATTCTTGATCCTTGCCTTGACAATACACGATTACATTTACAAACATTTGCATAATTACACTAGAGTAAATGATTATCATACGACAGATTCATAAACATTACAAATATAAAGAATAGCAAAACATGAATTACTATGCAAAAACACTTTGATAATGTATGGGAAATTCATGATATGCAAAATAGACACATTTAATGATAATAACACTAATGATCATGATCATGATAATGACTGAAAAATATGATAATGATAAGGACGGTGAGCGCTCACATAAAAACAAAAATAACAACAACAACATGCATGCTTAAACTTTTGAAATAATACACATTTGCAAATGTTTTAAGAAAAATTTAAAATGTGAAGGACACTTGTTATGCAATTTTTTAAAAGTAAAACAACCCTTTTCATATTTATATATGCAAAAAAAAATACAGCTCAATTTTCAACACCACGAACGGGACCTATGTGACATTTCCATTTATCAAAAATAGGGACTTACAAATTAAAAAAAAACGATGCCCGCGACAGGCCTTCCTGTGATCAGAACACTCAAGAAGGCCACTACCCCCTGCAGACCACTCTGGCTATTTACAATGGCACCCCTGCGAGACGCTTCCTGGGGCTGCTCGGGTCCCGGAGGATGAACCATCCTGAGGTCTGATCACATTCCAGCGGGAGTTAAATTGTCCGCGATGTTGGAAATGAGGGTATTGAAAAGCTTATGTATGAAAAATAGAACATATGCATATGAGGCAAAACTATGAGATAACAAGAAAAACAAGTGTATAATCACATATTCAAACATTATAAAGAGAAAATACTGAAATATACAAAAATTTCAGATTGAAAAAAATGAAATGTGTTAAACTTCAAGGTTTAACTTAAAAAAAACTAAACAAGCATCTTAATGCTTGACCCAAGCCCAGAGGAGGGGGAGTTTTTTTTTTTCACCTTATACCTCTAACATCTTTATACATTTTACTTTTTTTTACATTTAAATAAAACATATTTAAAACAATATAAATTACTTATAACTAAAGATCACTTCAATGAATCTTTTAAGATCAAACTTCGTTAGGGGTTTTGTAAAGATGTCTGAGAGATTAGCTTTACTAGTTACGTGTTTTACATTAAATATCTCTTGGTTTAAAAGGTCTCTGACAAAAAATAATTTAACGTCAATGTGTTTTGTTCTGTAGTTTTCTATGGGAGACTTAAGGAAATCAATGGAGGCCATATTGTCTACTAACAAGGTTGGCTTAGTTTGTGGACCTGTAAAAATGTGTTTCTCATAACATTCAGTTATGATTCTACTGAACCAAAGAAGCTCTTTAGTTGCTTCTGTTAAAGCCACAAACTCTGATTCCATGGTAGACAAGCAGACAGATTTTTGGTTAAAAGCTCTCCACATGATAGGAGATTTGTCTAACATTAAAAGTTGTCCCCCCATTGACGTCCTGTCATCACGATTGGCGGCGAAATCGGCATCAGTATATGTAATTAGATTTATGTTATGACAATGTAGCTTCAATTTGTAGTGTTTGGTGCTTTGTACATATCCCAGTAATTTTAAAAGACCATTCCAGTGGATTATGCCCAGATTACTCTGGAATTGACTGAAGATATTTACTGCATAGGATATGTCGGGGCGAGTCCTGCTTGTAAGAAAAGATAAGCAACCCAAAACACTTCGGTACGGATATTTTGACATCTCCTGGGTTTCAGTATCTGTTTGAGGGCACTGTGCTTTGGAGTACACTACTCCTTTACTTATGGGAAGTGATGTGATGGGAAAGTTATATTCCTTAAAACGTGTGCAGATATCATCAATATATTGCATTTGATGGATTGACACTACACCTTCCCCATCCTCCTCAAACTCAACCCCAAGGAGTTTACGTGTTTTCCCCAGGATTTTGATGTCAAAATGTTCAGCTAGTAATTTTAAAATCTCATTTATGTGTTTCTGATGCTTACTTAAAACAACAAAGTCATCAACATATAACAATAAAACAGCGTAATTAGAAAATGTGTAGATGCAATTACACCAATCCAGTTTGTTACAACCAAGAGAAATTAAAACTTTATGTAATTCATAAAACCACACCCGGCCACTCTGATGGAGGCCATAAAGTGCCCTCTGGAGTTTACAGACCAAGTGATCTTTACCTTTTATTTCGAATCCAGGAGGCTTGCTTATATGTGTTTGGTATGGAGTCTTCTAGTCATATGTTATTTTTACGTGTTTCTGATAAGGATGTGTGTGGAGGTGTGTAACTAGGACTTGAACTAGCACTGGAAGTAGATTTTACAATACCCTGGTATTTATTTTCCCCTTTGAAACTGAACATGGTTGGATCAAATTTTATACCATTAGACTGACAGTATTCCCGCACTTCTCTGAGTGATCTTAAACGTTGTGTTTCACCCATCTCATAATAATAGATGTCGGTTCTCGACTTATCAGGCCTAGTTACGGCCTTTTGGAACCATACAGCATCCCTCAATGTTCTCTGGAATTCCTCGCCCTCCTCGTCACTTTCATCGTCAGATGAGTGAACGGAGGCGGGTTCAACAGCTTTTGAGGTGCCTGGCTTAGGTGTTGGAGATGGTGATCTTTCTAAAGGAAATCTGTCAGGTTGAAGGTCAGTCAAAGGGTCAATTTCTGGTTGTTCTGAACTTAAAATATATGTAGGTCCCAGGTCGCTTCCGTTGTGCTGCTCTGAAGTTGTAAAAGGGTTTGTGCCTATTGAATAACTTGGGCCTTGCTCGCTATGCCTGTGAACATTTCTTGGTACGGATTCATCCCCAAATCTAACATTTATAGTTTCTATTATTTTGTTTGTGTCGGGAATCCATACTCTGTAGCCTTTAGTTGACATTGCGTAACCCACTAAAACCCCCTTTTTGGCCTTAGGATCAAATTTTGAATTTCTTAACTGCCTAGGTACTCCTACGTATGCCACGGTACCAAAAGGGCGTAAATGTCTTATTGAGGGTTTGTTGCCACAGTAATACTCAAAGGGTGTCTTTTTCTGCGTTTTGTGACATACCCTGTTTAGTGTGTACGCGATGTATAGAACTGCTTCCGGCCAGAATTTTAAACTGAGTTTGCTTTCATTAAGAATTGAGCGTGCCCCGTCCATTATAGTTTGATTTAAACGTTCCGAGACCCCATTTTGTTCCGGAGAATACACGTTGGTAAACTCATGGTGTATCCCGTTTTCCTCAAAATACCTCGTAAAGGCTTCATTGTCAAACTCCCGCCCATTGTCACTACGGACCTCTTTTACCTTAGTACCTAAAAATCTTTCAGCTCTTTTTACATGATTAGTGAATACCTTGAATACTTGTGATTTATTACATAAGGGGTAGACTGATACTTTACGTGAGAAGTCGTCAGTTATGGTTAAAAAGTACTTCTCACCGTTTCTACCTGTTATTTGTGTCGGTCCCCACAAGTCAGTATGAAGTAATTCAAGGGGTCGTTTTGATCTTATTTGATTTATGGGACGGAAGGAAGTTCGCCTGTGTTTGTTAATTTTACATGTCTCACATTCAAAGTCTTTACTTTTAATAGGTGGTAAGCCCCTTACACCATTACATTTAACAGTATGTTCGATTAAAGTGGAGCTAATGTGTCCGAAACGTCTATGCCATACCTTAAAGTCGTCCTTCTGGACAGTAGAGGCTTGAAAACGCACCTTTTTAGGACTTTGACTATTTTGAGTTTTAGTTTTATTTTTAGGGCTAGGATCTGGGTACAGGCAGTAAATGCCATCTTTAAGAAAAGCACGAAATAGGGTACCACTCTGATGGGGCCCATAACCCGTGATCGGTTCTCTTTCGATGCACATCTCTGCTAGGTCTGGAATTACTCGAACTGGGTTGGACTCGAACTGGACTGGACACTGATGAACCTCTGGACACCGAGGAGTTCTGGAACGAGGAGTTTGAGGAGTCTCTGGAAGTGGTATGGAGGCAGGATTCGGAATTGGAAGATTGTTGAGGCAATTTACACTGTCGAAGCACATGGCCGGCTTGGCCACACCTGTGGCACCTTCCCTTGAACTTAGGCTTATATACGGACCTCTTGGGTGTGCGAGCTCGAGAAAAATGGGATTGGACCAGGTCACCTCTGTCTTTTTCACGTAATTTGATGCGGGATTCCTCGGCCACCAGCTCGGTCAGGACATCTTTTAATTTGAACTGCTGTTCGGGCCATCGCAAGATTCCCTGGACGAGATTGTCAAACTTTTTAGGGAGCCATCTCAACAACTGGAATGTCAGATAAATTTCCTTTATCGGCTCATTCATGGCAGCCAGCTGATCAGCAAGTCTCTGTAGGCGTGCAGCAAACATATCGACTGGCTCGTCAGGCTGTATTCTGCAGGACAGGATCTCGCCAAACAACTGCATGTGACGTGCACGGTTGTCAGGTTGAAAGTGGGTCTTCAGCTTTGTCCACGCTTCATGAGGGTCATCGATGTTTTCAATTATCCTCCGGAACTCATTTTCGACGTTTAGGTATACTATGGATAGTGCTGACCTGAGCCGTGCCTGATAGTCTTTTGTTGCTACTGCATCACTGGTATTCGGAGCTTCTTCAGTACCATTTACGATGCCCCAAGCATTTTTGTCGAGTAGCAGGTATTTAACGTCCGCTGCCCAAGTTGCATAGTTGTGAGAGTTAAGTTTGTTTATGCTAACCTGTACGTTGGTCATTGCCATGCTCTTAATTAAATTTAAACAGAAAGGAAAAGAAATTTTTTTTTCAAAAAAAACGTACTCTAAAACAGTCAAATAGTACGACAAAAAAAAAATTCTACCAAAAAAACCTTTCTATTTTATACTAGAATAATTAGTTATGATTATAAATTAAAATACAAATGCTATTGCGGCCCCCCCCACTAGAAATCGCTTGGAGGTCTAATGGCCGCATGCTACCACTAATTTAAGATATTGCCAACGAAGGTTATGGCCACCATAACAGGTTAAAAAGCGTAGTCGCCTGGGCCCATAACCCGTGATCGGTTCTGAGGCCAGAACCGTTCTAAAATTAAATAAAATTTAAGCAGAGGTTGAAAAAAAATAAAAAATGGTGACCTGAAATAAATATTGGCAATCTGTGGTAGTGTAATAAAGTCAGTAAAGAAGCATTTATTTAAAAGTTAAGCTAACGTTTATTTTTCAAAAAAAACATATTCAAATAAAAAAATATATGTATATATGAAATAATAAACAAAGAGAAATTATATCTGGTAAAATCAATCAAAAACAATAATTTCTGAAATTATATTATCCATAGAATTAGAGTAATACTTTAACATGATAAAAGCACTTTTTAATTTAAACGGCATGACGTAAGGTAAAGTTTAAAAGACCAGTACAGGTTTGAAAAACAAACAACTCACCATGGCATCACTGGAAAAAGCAACTCTCAAAACGGACGATGACGAACAAGCAAAGTCCAGGAATAGTTCAAAGAAAGTAAAAAGACCCTTGGATATTAAACACAGTTCATGACAGCAACATATTTATCATCACACTTCCGTTATTAACTAATAGAAATTATTTCATAAAACTACACCATCTTTCACCACTTAAGATAAACCACAATTGAACTTCCATAATTAATATTTATGACAACAAACGGCCTTTTACTAGGCCAAAACATCGTCAGACCATCCACCGTCAAAACAAACTGACTGATTTAAATACCCCTCGCAATTCCAGATATCTCCAGACGACAACGCCCCCTTTGCATCTGCAGAAGTTGAGCGAAAGCGTTCCTGCTTTGCGAAAGGGAGATACGGCTACTCGTAAGTTGCGATTTGCGAAGATCGCAAATCGCGATCAAACGGAAGAAAACGACCATGAACGCACACGTAAGATGATCAAATCGAAAGTAAACAAATAAGTAACCAATTTAAACGGTGGAATATGCTATGGAACCAGGAAAACAGAATAAAAGAATTGGAGATAAGACAAAGATCGAATAGTATTGAAATAAAATAAAAACCAGTAAGTCATGCCATATTATTCCCTTACAATATGTATATGTGCTTATGGATATGAGTGTTAAGGATATGAGTAAGGCTGACAGTCACAAATGGCGCCCAACGAAACATCGGACATTGTGAGATTGTGCCACGTGTGTATTTCACTGGTGAGGGTGATATTAGTGAATTTTTAGTTAAATTAGATGATTATATTTTGTTCAATAATATACCTGAGAAAAGTAGATACGTAGTGCTTAAATGCTCATTGAAGGGCGAAGCACTTTTGTGGTTGGAAAATATAGGAAAGTTTTTGATTACTGATGAAGCGAAAAGATTTGAACAAACTGTGATTGAGTTAAAGAAGGCATTTCCTCCCATTAAAGATAAAAGTATTTTGAGAAAAGAGTTCTATTGTAATAACCAGAATATTTATGAGTCGGCGTCAAAATTTTATCTTCGTAAGCTGGAACTAAAAAATAAATTAGATTTAGATATCACATTTGAGGAATTGTTGGACATTGTTTTTCCTCTTTTTAATCCAAATATACAGGACTTTATTGAAGTTAGAGCACCGAAGAATTTTGCAGAAATGCATCAGATATTATCGAAATATGAGACTCGGCATAGCTCGGATCAACGGCAGTGATAGAAATTGGGAGATAAAAGACAGGCGTCAAATGACGATTACTGTAAAAACCTTAGGCGTCAAATTAAGATTTTTAGTTGCAGTTTCTAAAATTCATATTAATATTACTGTAATACTGCATATAATTTTAGAGTGATTTGGAGTAAAAGAATAATTTTGAAGTTCGCATCAAATTTTCTTTAAGGTTACTACAGAGACAAGAAAAAAATTCACTCCCAATATATTTTTTTTCTTTTTTTGAGGGGGGGGGGGTCGCACCACTTTTACGAATTTTGCGTTTTTTGCTATCTTTTGGCAAAATTTGCCCTTTTCTCGCAATCTTTCAATGAAATTTGCAGCTCTTTTTGCGATCTTTCGACGCAACTGGCCATTTTTTTCGTGATCTTTTGACGAAACTTGCTTGTTTTTTCGCAATCTTTTGATGAAACTTGCTGGTTTTTTCGCGATTTTTTTAAATATTTTGCCTTTTTGGCGATCTTTTGCCAAACTTTGTTGTGTTTTTTCGCAATCATTTGGCGAAACTTGCCGTTTTTTCAATCTTTTGACAAGCCTTGCCATTTTTTTGCGATTTGTTGACGAAATTGGCAGTATTTTTTCGCAATCTTTTGACAAAATTTGTTGTTTTCTGAAGGGTTGGGAACCCCCCCCCCACCATTAATTATGTGGGGGGGTTTTTTCGCAACCCTTTGGCGAAAATTACTGATTTTTTGGGATTCCTTGAAGAAATTTGCGTTTTTTCGTGAGCCTTTGATGGAATTAACAGATTTTATTGCGATCCTATGACAAGATTCTTATTTTTTCTGTAATTCTTTGACAAAATTAGCTTTTTTCTAAAGGTTCTGTGACGAAATTAAGATTTGTTTTCACGATCCTTCATAGAAAATTGCATTTTTTTTGCGATTCTATAACAAAGTTCGTCTTTTTCTCAAGATTTTTTTTACGAAATTAACTTTTTTTGGGATTATTTTATGGAATCTGCGTTTTTCTTGCGATTCTTTGACAAAATTTGCATCTCTATTTGCACTATTTTGGAGAAATTTGCCTTTTTTTTACACTATCGTATAAAAAACTTTTGCTTTTTGTTATTTTTTGAAAAAAAAAAAAATCATTTTTTTCTCCCATCTTTTGCCGAAAGTGGCGATTTCTTATACGAGCAATTGATGAAATTTGTTATTAATTCGCGACTATTTCTCGAAATTCGCGATGTTTTATTAATTCTGATTTTTCAGACTAGACCATTTTTTTTTTTTAATTTTCGGAGCTGAATGTCTAATAAATTTTTTAAAAAGCTAGGCGTCAAATTTGACGACCAAGAATAATTTTCTAGTCGTCAAATTCAATTTTTTAGTTGCATTTGACGACTAACGTCTGCTAATTTCTAATACTGATCAACGGGATTTGCGTAGCCCTCGTCAGAGACCTGTCGCGGATAGTAATTTGAGAAATGAGGGGGAACATAATTTTGTGAGAGGAGGACAGCGATTTCCGGATAATGATTTGCGTAATAGAAATGATGGATTTGGTCGTAATATGTCGAATACTGGTAATAGGAATGGTGGTGGTGCTAATAATTTTAGAAGTGGTGAGAGAAATATGTATGGAAATAGAATAGTGGTTATGATCGGAGAGGGGGAGTACGGGACAGGAATGTTTCTTCACAAGTAAGGAGATTAACTTCGGATGAGAATTTGGAAAATAGGTCAATGCAAAAGAGATGTGTTCAGAGGTCGGAAAAGTCTTTGGTGAGTTTGAATAAAATTACTATTAATCCGGTTGAGTTACCTGAAGTGTTAATTGTGTTAGATGGTATTGTCGTTAAAAGTGTCTTCGATACAGGGGCAGATAAGTCATTCATTTCTTTTGATTGTTATCGGAAATATTTTTCGTATAAGAAGTTGAAGAGGTTAAGTCTGGTGGTTCAGTCGGCACAGGGAGTAGCTTGTGATAATAAAGGTTCAGTAGAATTGGAAGTTGAAATTCGTTCGGTTAAGACATGTTGGGAGTTTTGTGTGTTAGATGGATTAACAGTGCATTGTATAGTTGGTGTGGATTATATGAAGGATAGAGGAATTAGTTTGGATTTCTTTAAAAAGTCGTTAATTGTGAATAATGATGAGAATGTGAGTAAGAAAGAGCATGTTTCAGTGTCAGTTAATTTGGAGGAGTCGGGGTTAAGTGAAATCGAGAAGGAGGAATTTAATAAGTTTTTGAATGAATTTGGAGAGGTTTTTTCTGATAAACCGGGTTTAACGCATGTTGCGTGGCATGAGATTGATACTGGTTTGAAAGCACCTGTTGCTAGTAAACCATATCGTTATGATAAAGTTAAACAAGGTATAATTGATTATCATATTCAAAAAATGCTAGCGGACGATATTATAATGCCGATTGAGTCTCCTTTTGCATCTCCAGTAGTGTTATGTCGTAAAAATAACGGGAAAAGTTTGGATAATCCAGAGTCATATAGATTTGCAGTAGATTATAGAAAGTTAAATGCGATAACGCAATACCCTCAGTATCCTATTCCAGTTATTGATGACATTTTGGCTAATATAACGAGTAAGAATTATATGTCAACGTTAGATCTTACGTCAGGTTATTTTCAGATTGCAATGAAGCCGGAGGACATACCTAAGACTGCGTTTATTACTCGGGACGGTTGTTTTGATTTAAGAGAATGAGTTTTGGTTTATCGGGAGTGCCAGCAACGTTCCAGAAGGCCATGAATAATATCCTTAAACCTTTGATTGGTAAGGGTGTCCTGGTCTACCTGGACGACATAATTATAATGGCAGCTACTTTTGAAGAGCATTTAAGATTATTGAGGGAAGTATTTACGTTGTTAAGTGATGCTGGGTTAACAGTTAAGTTAGAAAAATGTAAATTTTTGAGAAAAGAGATAAAGTATTTAGGAGTTAAAATTACGCATGATGGTATTAATATAGATAATGAGAAAATTGAGGCAATTACGTCAATGAGTCCCCCCAAAAATAGTAAGGAAGTGGCGACATTTTTCGGGATGGTGGCTTGGTTTGCCAAGTTCATTCTGTTGGGAGACAAATGTATCTCCCAGGGGTTGAGTAAAAATTAGCAGAGTTATTTAAAGCAGTGATACAGCGTTGACTGGTTTAAACCCCATTTATGAACCGAGTCAAATTAAATGATAACAACTATTTAAGACAAACACATATTTATTTAAAAGTATTAAAAACAAAAATAAATTAATCACAGATTATCTTCAATTCATATTTATAACAAACATAACAAAAACAAGAACACATACCTTATTGCTTGCATGACGTTAAACAAATAATTACTCATTTACTTTTACCAAAAATATATATAAATAATTTAAAGTCAAAAATAAATATTTCAATACATAATGTCCTTTGCCGATTGTCCATAAGAAAAACTTTTAAACTTGATCCAAACTCATACAGTCCTTGGTAAACGATCCAAAGATTACAGCCGTAACGAACCGAAACGAAAGGCACTATAGCTAAGGCAAAATGTCCAAATATCAAACAAGTTGTAGAACATCAACTGGAACCAAATCCTTCCATCTTGAAAGTGATCGTCCACACGTCGTCCAAATATCCACTCAATAACACCAAAGAAATGGCCGATATCCCATGGAAATTCAACCTTAGAAGAAACGCAGCTCTGGAACTTTAAAAACACGAACTGCCGTTCGTTCCATCACATCACTTCATTACTTTACTGGGTTTAACTTTATCGTATTAAATGACCGTTCCATTATATTTCAATATGAGGTAAATTAACGTAAATAAAAGGACGACAGTACGTAGACAACATCACAGAAAAGGAAAATAACATCTAGGGAAAACGCTTCTTTATCCAAACACAGCCATCTGAGGAAACCAGGTGAAAGAACATCGAACAACAAGATCCTCGTCTCATATATAGGTCAAGGTTAGTCAAGAAACAGTCTTCTACGCATCCTTCACACTACGCCCCCTACCGGTTACGTCAGCTTGCTTCTGGAATGTACTAAAACGGTAGAGTGGAGTTGTATACACAAATCCTACCTGTACACAGCTGACACCATTTCGTGGCGTAAAAAGAAACTATGCAGAAATCAGACTGGAAAGACCGTGAAACGATGTAAACATAAGTGTCGTTCAACGAGAAAATATTGACGGTGAAAAAGATATTTTAGGAGATGATTAATGAAATTAATATCAACTATTATAAAATAAAAAGAGGAATATATGTAATAAAGGTAAGTGAGTTAAAATATTAATTCATGAGGCAGGTAAAATAAAAATATGTGTACAGTGGCAAGTACATAGGAGTGCATATTCCTAACAATGCCCCCCCACTTGACACCTGTACACCATGAAGGACAACATCCAACAGAAATCATCACATCTAGACAAATCTAGAATCCGATGACATACCAATGGAATTTCACAAGGGCTAAAACCATACTGCACCTTCAATCTCAAGCAACATAAACCTACCCCCAAAAGTAAACTCCCAATTCTGAAACTTTATCAAAAAAAATCTTAGCAAAAATCCTTCAGGTATCCTCTTTAAAAAATTAGCTAGAAATGGAAGACAGGACAACCAGCTCCGGAACATTAAAAAAAAATTATATTCACATATTAACATATCAAAAATAAAACTTACAACATCAAAAAAATTATACATCAAAATAAATTATAACAACAATACACATTTACATACATAACATTTAATATAAAACCATTACCAATCTGGTTTAATTAAAATCTTGTAGTTAAAAAAATTACATAAAAGTCCATAATAACCTTTTCTGCACTGCATAATATCCCATAAAACATTTAAAAAAATTGAGATTTAAAAAATATCTTACACTTATATATATACACCCATCTAAAAGACATATCTGCCACTAAAGATCTAATAACACATAATTTCCTGTCAGATAACATCATAATTGAAACAAGGCATATTACAATCATCAAAAATTATGCGACTTAGAACCCAGATGACACTGTTACATGGCTTAGAATCAGACTAGAAATTCATGTAGACCTCGCTCCACATATGCGAAAAGAAACATCGACTGTGCTCCATCTCCAAAAACATCTCCCCTCCATATTCCTTCAAAAACAACCGTTATAAATTATGCCATTCCATAACTAAAACAAAATCAAAACCAGATTTGCCATCCTGCCTAAGAATCCAGATTAACCACAAAAACATCTAAGGGGACTCCTCACACATACTACTCAAAAAAAATTGAGTAAACCTTCCATTCTATTGAACATTCAAAACTACTACTCATTTACGCCAGGCCTGACGATTTTTCATTCCCATTCATACTAAATAGGACGTAGGCAGAAAAACGGCTACTGTCAAAATGAGATTTAACTTAGGCATCAATAACGAAATTAAATTTAAAGGAATTCATGATAGTACAGTAGACTCCCTCAAATCCGCAAACCAGAAATCTGCAACTCTCTAAAATCCGCACATATTTTATCAGGGTTGGCGAGTTTTTGCCGAAGGTGGAAAAAACCGCGGAAAAAACCTGGTAAAAACCGTCCCGGCAAAAATAGGTTTTTGCCAAAGAAGTGGCAAAAATAGGCTGTCCATTTAATTTTTTTCCCCAGAAAGAGAAAAATATTTCACAAAAGAAAAAATAAACTGCATACTTAATTACAAAATCAATATTATTCTAAATTTATTTTAACTTTTAAGTTAAATAAGTATAATTATACACTTTATGAAAGAATACTAACTTTTATAACAAGATTATAAATGAAAAAATACCAATTTTAATATAAATAAATAGAAACTTCATTTATTCATGTTTATACAATTATTAATTCACATAATAGAACTGTTGAGACTGAGTAAAGCATTTATATTTATAGTTTATATATGTTAGAAATTCAAAGAAACAGTTATAGTAATCTAAATTTAATTTAATATAAAATTGTATTTAAAGCAGAAAACTATTAAATTTCAAATATTTCAGCAATATCTTCCTCACAACCTAAATTTTGCTGCTTTAGCATGGCATAACAGTAAACAAGTTTTGAAAGAGTATCTGTTGAAGTATTTCGAATCTCAGTTTGCACAAATGAAAAATTTGAAAAAAATCTTTTAATAGCAGCACTGCTTGCTGGACATATTTGAAAGTGAAAATCTTTTGATAATTAAAAAAATATGTGTGTTAATGACTGATAAAATATTTTACTTACAGGGGTCTGTCTAGACTTTTCTCGTCTTTGTGAAAGTTCTAGACAGTTTTGTGAATTTTAAATTATCAGATTTTCAGGTTCTACCCTTCACATATAGAGAAGCTAAGTAATATATTTTTTGGTGAGTTCAAATGTTTATTAACAGGCCAGATTTTATTTTAAAATGATTAAATTTGTGAAAAGTTCAGTTTAAAGGTGAAATGTCGTTTGAGAGACAAATAATTTTATGAAGAATCCTGTTTGAGGTTAAAGAATTTTGTGAAGGGCCCTTTAAAGGACCTAAAATTTTCCTAAACATATCCCTGACTTAAAGTAAAAAAAATTAGATATGTAATTTTTTATTTTGTTTTTAAATTCCTAAGTAAGACTGAATCCCACCTATTTTTTAAAGATTTAAAATATTTAATATTAATTAATTAGCAAATGAAATTAAAATATTAAATAATACACTGTTAAATTTAATTGTTTATACCATTACTATTCTTATTAGCGTGCAGATTTTATTACACATTAAAGACATATAGGTTTTTTCCATTTTTTCCCTGGTTTTTTCCAGTTTTTTCCACTGTCCTGGCAAAAATACCTTTTTGCCGGCAAAAATGCCAATCCTGTATTTTATGGATGTAAACAATGAAACTTTCAGTTCAGATATTTGGGGCAAAATTTGATTTTTTTAATTTTGTATCAGTTCCATATATATTTTAATTTGTAATTTTCTTAATAATACTCTATTACTCATGTTTTTTTCATGAAGGAAGAATAATTTTTTTTCGAAAAAATTAAAGATATTGCTGATATTACTGGTAATCAGTCTTCTTACAAATATATTTATGCATTAATTAAGATTTTTGGTTATTAAGCCTGGCTAAACTTGAAAAAAAGAATCCTTATTTTGTGATTTTGATGTGAATTAGTAATGTACTTTTAAGAGACAAGTTTTGTTGAATAATTTTGGAAAAATATATTTAATCTTTATAATGAATATTTAATCATACACTATTGATTATTAACTTGACCTTTGCTATTAGTACTTTAATCATTAAAAAAAATATCTAAATTTTTATTATTTTAGTTTATTAGTTATTTTAATATTTTATTATATTGTAAGCATTCATTATAGTTCCGAATGCACTATTAATTGCACTCAAATTACTGTTTAATAAATGTAAACAAAGCAATGACCAGAAATCCGCAAAATTCTAAAATCCGCACAACCTTTGGCCCTATGCTGTGCGGATTTGAGGGAGTCTACTGTATAACTATCACCTCAAAAAAATTTAGAGCACTAAACAAGATGTCCCTTTCTCAACACTAGCCAATAGCCTCCTCAGTTCATTCTTAGGCTCCATACACATTACTTAATGGTACGACTCTTTCATGATACTGCCCAAAAATTCAAATGGACCAAAATAAAACTTTCCCAAATGATTCCAACACCCCACGGGGGAGAAAGCAAACGTCTGAATGACAATCCCTCCATGAAGTGATGAAACCCAAAGGGAAATAAACTTGATCCAAAACCTAAACCTTGGAAACTTAACTCTCAAACAGTCTTCCAAAAATATCTACTATCACATTGATGCATCTGACCTAAATATCCAAGTATTTCTTAAAAATAAACTCTATACAAAACTATGGGAAAACAGCAAACCTTACTCAATATTGCCCCCCTATCTCTGTCTACTCTAAGTAGTGGCAACAGGAAAAACTACTTTTATTCCATACCTTTTCAGCATTTACATGGGGACTCAGGCAAAAGGAATCAGTAGACCCAGGCAAAAGGAACAAGTGGAAAACACTTGGCATTCATTTACGAGGAGCGCTCCAATTCTACTATGTTAACCTAAAAACATAAAAATGCCAGTATTTCTCCACACCTTTCTCCATCAGTTACACCTACTTAATTACCAAAACGATTATGAACAATTCACCTTACAAATTCAAACAGTGAAATTATTCAATCTAAAAATTTGGCAATCCTTTTCGAATTTTTCCACCAAGTCCAATTCCAAAACAAATTGAAAAACCAATAGCTGTCATATCCAATTCCCATCTAAAAATTCCTATTCTTACACTCTCCAGTCCATCCACAAAAACAGCATTTTAAACTTCAATATCTTAATCTCTGCATCAAGTCTAAAACAAATCTTACAGGTCCTGCCCAGATTTACACATCTAAAAACCTCTATTTAAAAAAAATTCTACCACACTAAGTTAAACTATTACAAAAGGACATGCAACTTAAAAACAACTCTTAACATATTTTTAGATTTCATTCAAATAATTATCCATAACATTATACATTCATATCAAAGAATTCCAGTGCATTGCTCATTCAAAAAAAAATTTTAAACTTTCTGTTAACTCTATTTATTATAAGTATATATTCAACTAATACATTCATAAATCTTAAGAGTCCTTAATAAAACAGTCAAAAACTATTAATATACATTCTCTTTACTTTATGAGCAATACACATAAATTTGAATATCTTAAATATCATTCAAAAGAACTACCGCCAAGTTCAAGCCCCAAGAGTCCTCCAAACCACATGCTTCAAAAACCCAAATAATTACAGGTATAACCATCAAAGCAAATTGAGTATAACATCTACATAAAAAAAAATGTCCATTTTACATGGTAATTAGCAGTGCATTACTCAAAAATTTAGAGATAGACTCTGATAAACTTGAACTCCAGCGGCATTCCCTCTTAAATTATCTCATTAAATGCCATTTATTTCCTTTATATTTATCTCAATAAAACTATTTTATTAACATTTTATAACAAAATAATATTTCCCTAAAAAAATATAAAAAAAATTCAACAAGAATATAAATTAAATCAATTTTATTACAAACAATATTTGCATAGTCATTCTCCAGGGCATAAACTTATATGGATATTAAAAATCCAATAATATATAACAACCTTCAGCGATCTTGTACTAACCTTTACAAACATGAAACCACTTTAAGGCAAATATTAAAGATCACACACAGAGAGTTTTTAAAAAAATTTAACTCTCAAAAAGGCCTATATAAAGAATTACCCAAAATGACATGCAATAAAAATTAAAAAAATCATACATTTACAAAAAAAATCAAAAAAAAATCTAATAAAAAAAAATCTCAATATATTTCTTAGAATTTAAACTGTCTTTTACTTTTATAAACCAATTAATATGCCTGACCCAAAACTGGAAAACAGAATTCAAAAACTATTTTTAACTTTAATACAAAAAAAATCCCAAAACATTAATATCCATACGGGTATCCAACTACCTGGTTAACTACTAACCCAATTGACATAGCCGGACAATTACCAAGGCTAATTACACAAAGTCAATTCAAAAATATAGCCGAACACCCCAAGACACCTCAAAAATTCAATTCTAAAATTAAGGCTTAAACTAATCAAAACCGGACTCTCAATAACTTAACTTATCAAAAATAAACCATCTGCATCCGATACCACTTCCCAAACTTTCATCATCTAACATTACACCAGTCATTCACTCAACCGACATCCGCAACTACATTCAAAACGAAGGAAATCAGATGCCTTTAAAAAATAACCATTAATGTCAAAAAAATTATCTAAAAATAACTAATTTTAAATCATGAAAAACTACCAACTTAATTATAATTACAATAACAAGTAATGAAGACCAATAATTAAACAAAAATTACATATTTAAATTTATAAAAATCAAAAGCCTTAAGTCTATTTAATTAAGAGTAACCATCACTTCAGGAAACCAGCTCGACTTACAGACATCTGAAGTGACGTCACCCCTCCAAAAAAAAATATAAATTCAACAAAATTCAAAACTTTTATAAAAACCTAAACCTTGAATTTATCTCAATCATTTTAATCCAAAAAAAAATCAATAATGGAACTACATTTAAATCAAAAACTCTAAAATAAATGTTTAATCCTGAGAGTCCAATCACTTTATATTTCCAAGTTATCTTTACAGTTTAATTTTAATTCATTTTTAAACAATTTAATTAAAAATAATGTCAAACTTCATCAAAAACTATTAAGGACTATAGAAAAGAAGAACTTTAAATTTCCCTTACAATCCTAAAGATATCAGTTAATGAAATCTAAATATTAAACCTTAAACTTTAATTAACCTTTAAGTATCAAATTACTATTCAAAAACCATATCTGCATTCCAGTCAGGCCAGACACATCACTCAAATTAAACCAAGTACTACTTCAAAAACAGTTTTAAATTCATGAAACCCCAAAAAATAAGCCTTAAATTTGTAAAAATTTAAATATTTCAACTTAACTGCATAACAACTTAAGCATTTCTTAAAACTTATATTTCAAATTCAAATATATCAACAGTTCAAATATTTTAAAGTTCAAATATGGCAAAAAAAATAGAGTCAATAAGCATTAGAACCTTCATATTAACACAATTTCTTACACAAAAATCTTGACACAGAAACTATAGTAGCAGCAGTATATGATGGGGTATATCTCTCACATAAAATACAGCACTAAGGGTAAAAATATCACAATAAACCAGATGATAATTATATTCCAACACCATAGCTTTTCCTCCTAAAAGCATCCCCCCCCCCCCAGAAATTTATCACTTGATTCCTACCTAATTTCCTCATTTAGGACAATTTTTATTTCAAATATAAATTTATTTTCATTCATAACACTTCCAAAAAAAATTTAATTTAATTAGTCCTACAGTTTTATAGACAAACATCCAGGCGAAATACTCATTTTATGGTTCAGGAGATACATTTGGCCAACTATCCTTATTGAAAATGGAGGGCGCCATCACGCTCCACTCAAAAAGACATAAAACAAGACAATATGTCTATCTCAAAGCGGATAAATTGACCTTTAAAAACACTCCTAATCCATTTTAAAGACTTTTAAACAGATTATCTTTACTTAAAAAAAATCACCACAACCTGGATGTATGCCATTTATTACAAAATAATTTATAAATTATATCTATCTCTATTTCAAATAAGATTTCACGTCATGCTATTTTCAAAAGGAGGTTTCAATAAAATTCTATTCAAAACTTCAAAAATTTCAAAACTTCTATAACCTCAAAAATCCATTAAATTTTTAACAATATATTTCAAAAATTGAATCTATTAAACATCCATATTTATCATTAATCCTAAAAAAAATTTAGTCATAAAAAAATTCTATTTCCTCCATTACCAATAGTCTAAATTTAAATTCCATAAACAAATATATATATATATATACGCCCCCCCCCCCCGCCTAAAATTATCAAAGATATCTAATTGGGGTCAAAGTTTAATTATCACCGTAATGCCGAACCAGTCAAGGTCATATACGGCAAAAAAAATTTAATCTTAAAAATTTTAAATTTACTACTTTCAAAAGTTACTTTCATTTAAACAGTTATATTTCCTGAAAATTAAATTTACAAAACTATTTTAAATTAATTACTATAACTTTATAAAAAGAATTCAACTCGGTTATGAACTGCCCATAACCTTTACTGTTGGGAGACAAATGTATCTCCCAGGGGTTGAGTAAAAATTAGCAGAGTTATTTAAAGCAGTGATACAGCGTTGACTGGTTTAAACCCCATTTATGAACCGAGTCAAATTAAATGATAACAACTATTTAAGACAAACACATATTTATTTAAAAGTATTAAAAACAAAAATAAATTAATCACAGATTATCTTCAATTCATATTTATAACAAACATAACAAAAACAAGAACACATACCTTATTGCTTGCATGACGTTAAACAAATAATTACTCATTTACTTTTACCAAAAATATATATAAATAATTTAAAGTCAAAAATAAATATTTCAATACATAATGTCCTTTGCCGATTGTCCATAAGAAAAACTTTTAAACTTGATCCAAACTCATACAGTCCTTGGTAAACGATCCAAAGATTACAGCCGTAACGAACCGAAACGAAAGGCACTATAGCTAAGGCAAAATGTCCAAATATCAAACAAGTTGTAGAACATCAACTGGAACCAAATCCTTCCATTTCGAAAGTGATCGTCCACACGTCGTCCAAATATCCACTCAATAACACCAAAGAAACGGCCGATATCCCATGGAAATTCAACCTTAGAAGAAACGCAGCTCTGGAACTTTAAAAACACGAACTGCCGTTCATTCCATCACATCACTTCATTACTTTACTGAGTTTAACTTTATCGTATTAAAAGACCGTTCCATTATATTTCAATATGAGGTAAATTAACGTAAATAAAAGGACGACAGTACGTAGACAACATCACAGAAAAGGAAAATAACATCTAGGGAAAACGCTTCTTTATCCAAACACAGCCATCTGAGGAAACCAGGTGAAAGAACATCGAACGACAAGATCCTTGTCTCATATATAGGTCAAGGTTAGTCAAGAAACAGTCTTCTACGCATCCTTCACACTACACCCCCTACCGGTTACGTCAGCTTGCTTCTGGAATGTACTAAAACGGTAGAGTGGAGTTATATACACAAATCCTACCTGTACACAGCTGACGCCATCTCGTGGCGTAAAAAGAAACTATGCAGAAATCAGACTGGAAAGACCGTGAAACGATGTAAACATAAGTGTCGTTCAACGAGAAAATATTGCCGGTGAAAAAGATATTTTAGGAGATGATTAATGAAATTAATATCAACTATTATAAAATAAAAAGAGGAATATATGTAATAAAGGTAAGTGAGTTTAAATATTAATTCATGGAGCAGGTAAAATAAAAATATGTGTACAGTGGCAAGTACATAGGAGTGCATATTCCTAACACATTCCACGTTTTTCGGAGTTATGTGAATCGTTGTATAATTTAAAAAGGAAAAGGGTGAAGTTTGTATGGTCATCGGCGGCTCAGAGATCATTTGAATTATTAAAAGAGGCAGTAGTTTCCCCTCCTGTTTTGGCTCACCCCGATTATTCGTCTCAGTTTGAAGTGTATTGCGATGCGAGTGCAGTGGGGGTTGGAGCGATGTTAGCACAGAAAGGTCGACCTTGACGGATTTAAATTTTGAATATTAAAGATTAGCAGAGATTAAAATTAATTAGCACAATGAAAGCTTTTGCTTTTAGTCGCTAAACCTGTAAAAAGTTAAAGTCTAGAAAATTAAATAACTAAAATACTGTATGTTGATGAAATAAATACAAATAGGTTAAAAACAAACTAACGTTTATTTAAAAAGAAATAAAGATAAAAACAATATAATTAACAAAGGTATTTAAATATATTAAACAATTAAAACAGGAAACAAAATAAACTGACTTCATGGCAGGCAAAAATTATACTTCGGTAAACAAGGTATATTACATCTGATTGCTTGACGATCTGTAGCCATAATGTTGATTCAAAAGAGCAGTAGTGCACCTGAGTAAAACTACTGACTAAATAAATGTTATCATGATAAAACTTTCCCCACTTCACCAGCTGTCAGTCTTCATACGTAAACACGGAGAAGCTTTCAAAACTCGGCTCGAATACAACGGCCCTTCTTCACGGACTTTAACCTTTAACATCGCTCACAGTAAAGTGGAGAAAACATCAAAAGAGATAACACCACACTTCTGCTTCTCGGTCTCAAGTAAAATTAGTTTTACTAAACATTTAATAAAACTAAAGAACGGCACTTCGACAACCACATAAATGAAACTAAAGCAAAAAGTTAAATCATAATTATCAAACTGAACAAGACGAACGTAAACACTTCATACTGGAACATTAAGACAAGGATTCAAGCTATTGTCGAAGTATTTATACTAGAAGGGAAACTAAAAGAAACTTATTACGCATGCAAAAGGGCAGGTGAGGTGATGGTCAAATGAGAAACCATCATGACGAAACGTCATACCGGAAATGAGCGATAGACAAATGACGTCACCTTGTGACGGTAAAGAAACACGTCATTACAGCTTCCGATTGCATACGAAGTACGACGGGAAAACAACAACAAGCCGGGAGTTTTAAAAGGTAAAAAGTGTTGGAAATAAATGTAAGGTAAGTTAAATAACTATTGTTTATATGAATAAGAACTTTAATAAAGAAATATTAATAAAGTTAACAGATTTAATAAAAGGAAACTTATTAAACGAAAAAGTAAAAGTGGTATTTGAATGAAAAGGTAAATAATAGACTGTAAAGGTTATAATAAATAAATAAACTTTAAAAATAGGATGAATGTAATTAGGTTAATATAAATAAAGATAGATTGACTATAGAAATGGAGATATGGCTGGAAAGTGGCAAGAACAGGGTGACATTTCCTGTCAAAAGCCCCCCCTCTTGACACTTGAACGGCCTGAAAAAGAGCAAATGCTCACAGAACCACCGAGAAACATGATCTTACAACCATAGACGTACTGGTTCTACAAGAGCCTAAAATAAATATGCATCCACCATCTCCACAACCTATCAAAAAAAAAAATTATATGACCTGTAACAAAAATTTACTAAAACCTTAAGCAGAATACCTTCAAAATAGAAAATACACTCCAGATCGCCAAGTCAGATATTGCTTTAACATTATAAATCATAAACATAAAAATACACATATATAATACAAAAATTACATATAACACATAGATTACAAATAACAAATATTAGTACAAACTTCATTTTTTTCAGCCCCCCAAAAGTTAATTCTTAAATACCCTATACATGCTGCAATTCATTATATCGAAAATATCAATTCAATGATCAACATTAAAAAGTTTTAAAAATTGAAGCTAGAAAATCTTACAGTTCCTAACATTACAAATAGAACTGCTAGTGTAAGCATCCATCTAAAAAAGTAATCTTTAAGCTACAGATAAAAATGAATATTTGGAAAATTTGAATACAATCTTTGCAAAAAAAAAAATCCATTTGAAAAATTTAAAATAAATTTTGTACAATTTTGCAAAACATTTATCTATGTGGCAGCCTCAAAAAAAAATCCTAAGCAGTACATACTTTTTTTTAAAGATGACAATAACTCATCCTCTTTCATTCTGATCTATTCCCCAAGAAAATACTAGACAAGCAAGAAAAACAAAATGGTAGATTCCAATAGGGCCCTTTATCAAAACCTACCCACAAAAATTAATAAAATTTTAAAATAAATTACTGTAGTATACTGTTCAAATGCAAAAAAAAAAAATTCCTCAAGAAGTAAATCTCCAATCCTCAATATATCCAGCGATCCAGAAAACTTATAATATAAACAAGAAACAAAAGAATAATAAGCTGTTGATGTTTGACCTCTTTCATAAAACCTAACAAACTTGCTGAAATCCCTGAATCGAATGAGTACCAAACAGTCAATCCAAGGATCCCAGCCCAAGCAGCACCAATGCCGAGGCACGCACATACTCAAGGATCCGGGACCTACCAATGGCCATTGGATTTCATACATACCACACACATTCTACATATACACCCAGATATACAGGTCTGAAGAAACTCTTGAGGACACAACTAAAACCAGTCTCAAAAAAAACTTTCATCTAATAAAGCAAAAATCGGCATATAAAATTTCTATTTAGCTACAAAGTTAAAACTTTAATTCAGGGGGTAGATGATCAGATCTATTCAAAACGAGAGAGTATCAAGTAAAAATAGGTATCCGGTTCTTACAATTGCATGAACCGACCCTTAAAAATTTAACTTGCTTAACTTTAAAAGAAAAATTTAGCATTCTATCTTTCAGCTAAAAACAATTCCTCTCTCTAAATGACTGCCCATGATTCAAATAACAGCTACCACGATAAAAACTTTTAAACCCCTGGAATGACTTTAAAGTCAACCAAACTTCTCAATTTCAAGTTCTTTTAACTCCTACCTTCATGAGTAATTCTCAACCAGTTACTTCTGACCTTACCAAAACTGACCTAGGACAAAACTTTAAAATATCCTATTCTCTACATTTTCCCAATACAGGAACCACTTGCCAAAAATAATTCAACAGAATCTGAATCTTAAAAATATTAAACTTTGATCCAAATTCTCAAAAAATTGAACTAGCAAAAAAAAACTTTCACTAGAGAATGGTCAGAAAAAGGTCAGCTAAAAACATGGCTTGAACATTTCCAGGGTATAACAAAACTAAAATAATTTAACACTTAAAATCTATTTCTTCAAAATTTCAAAAAAAAATCCATCCACATACGAAGTTTAACGGCCCATTCTTCATGTCTCTTAACTTGAAAGTACAAACAGCCATAAAAAAAAAAAAAAAAAAAAAAAAAAAAATATTTCAAAATAACTTTTATAAAGAAAATATTTTATGTTTAGCTAAAATATAATATAATATAACTTTCAATGCCAAACCAAAGATTACCCCCTTTCAAAAATTTCATCTTCAAGCAATTTTGGAATCAAATCGAGTCTTATAACCCCAGATCCAAATACATGAAAACAATTTAACAGAGGGCATTAAAATGGTTAGCATTAAGCTTAAATTAATTGAAAATTATACAAGATCAGAAATTAAGTTTAAACCAGGGTTGGAAAAAAACCAGGTTTTTTCGAAAAAAACCAAAAAAACCGGTTTTTTTGGTTTAAACCAGGTTTTTTTGGTTTAAACCAGGTTTTTTTGGTTTAAACCGGGTTTTTTTAAAAACATTCTTCTTATGACACATACATGCATATTTACTGATAAAAACAGACATTATTGGTTTATAAGCAGTATAATTTCATTTAAAAATAATTTAAATTTAATAATTATAGGGAATTTATGCTGAAAATTGAAAAAATTCATTTTTCAATTTAAACAGTTTTGGCAAACAGTCTTATGTTGAAAGTTTTAACTGTTCTACACAGTGAACGATTGATGCCCTGTAAATCTTTATAAACAATCTTTTGATTACTAATAATAAATGTTTGGATGTAGTTTGATAAATATTCTTTTCCACAATTATTCAAATAATAAATTACAAATACTACTTAGGATTTTTTCTTTCTGAGTGACAGTTTGAAGTTAACATTTTTAGTCGTTAGATTCAGCAGATAGCAGAGGGGGGAAAATTATTATTAAAATGCTATAATTAGCAACTAGTCTTTGCTAAATTCTTCAAGATAATCTCCCAAAAGAAAAATTTCTTTTACAGCTTGTGAAAAATCTTAAAAGGTCATTGTGTTACATTATTAATTGCATTAAATATTCTGCATCATTAAAAAATTAAAATATTTTATACTAAATATTGAATCTATTTTATCTATGATCAATTCACATGTTTGAAGTATTTTCTTTAGAACAATAGATATGTTCATCAATGTGTACTGATTTGAATTCTATGCATAAAAGATGACATAAACCCAATATACCTAATGCTTATTGCTTAAATAAAGTGTTAAAAGTAGAAATTATTTATATCCAATAATCTGAAACTCATAAATTATAAAGAAAGAATGAAAATGTCATTAGATTTCTTCTTAAAACGATAGAAATTATTTATATCTAAAAATCTAAAACTCGTAAATTATAAAGAAAAAAAGAAAATGTCATTAGATTTCTTCTAAAAAATAAATTGCTTTCTTTTATATAGAAAAAACCAATTGGTTTAATCCTATACATAAAAAAAGACCTAAACCCTCTATGCATAATACTTATTACGGAAATAAAGTGTTAAAAGTAGAAATTATTTATGTCCAATAATCTGAAACATGTAAATTATAAAGAAAAAAAAGAAAATGTCATTAGATTTCTTCTAAAAAAACCAACTGGTTTTTTTGAGAAAAAAACCATTTGGTTTAAACCGTGGTTTAAACCATGGTTAAAACCAATTGGTTTAAACCGTGCCAACCCTGGTTTAAACTACTTTAAAATATAAAATTAAGTTTAAACTATTTCAAATTATATAACATTAAATAAAAATAGATTGGAAAATGCCATAATGAGGTTTAACTAAATCCCACTTTAATTACATAGGGATAAAAATGACATGTGAAGATTTATACCTTACACATAATATCCAAAGGACTTTAAAATAAACCTCTTAAAAAAATTTAGGCAAAAAAAAACAGGTTTTATAAAAAAAAAAAATTTCAAATAATCTTTTTCAATATAAAATTCAAAAGAAATTAACTGTAAATCAAAAATGTATAACAAAATTTCAGAAATCTAGAAATAATGGCAATACTTTCAAATATTTGAAGAAAATGGCATGATACTTTGTCATGAGCTCAAAAACAGCAGCTTAAATTGACTTAATGATTCCTTAGAATCAATTACCTAGCAATAATATAAACAACTTTAATACATATTCAAAATAGATTATCAGGGCAAAAATTCAACTTTATTATAAAACAGTATCTTTAATATTGATAATCCAAACAGTAGAAAAACACAATATATTACTGAACAATAAATTTCTCAAATCAACCAATCCTCTATATAGCCTCATACAAGACTATTTTAAATGAGTATAGTTAATTATTAAAAAAAAATTCAGCAATATTTCAAAATAAAATAGTATATAATAAGCTTTTAATTTAAATTCTTGAACCCCCAATTAATTAACAAACTTTAAACTGATTTATAACTGAATTTGAGCAAATTTATGAAATATGACTAGAGCTGAATTTAATAAACTATAAACTATCAAGATTCAGGTAATTGAGGGTAAAGCACGGTAAAACCCCACAAACTTCTGAAATAACTGATAGTAAATAAATTGAACTGTAAAGAAAATCAGTTAAAAAAAAAAAGATATTATCTAGACGAACATATTATAAAAGTTAAGCCATATTTATAAAATTTTAGGGTCAAGATATAGCATTTAAGAAATTAACTGTAAATGAAAATAATAGAACTTAATAAAACCAAGTTATCCATGTCAGGCAAAAATTGGGCAAACCTTAATACCCCGGAACATACGTTCCAAACCTGACAAAAATTAACTATTCAAAAATATAGAAAATGCTTTAAAAGATTATGATTTCGCCCTGATTTTAAAGCTAAGTTTATTTTTTAAAGTTAAGTTTAAATACTTATTTTTATTAAAGTTTAAAATATTCAAAATTGCTCAAAAAGTCACAGTAAAAATTTAAACTAAGCCTCATTACAAAAGATCAAAATACAAGATAAACTCCAAACAGGATGGACCAAAATCAAAAATTTCATGTTTAAAAAAAAAATTTGCATAACAATGTATATATATATATTTTAAAATTTACACAACAAATATATATACTGAAAAAGATGCAAAGTTCTAACTGCAGCTACATTGATGGAGCACACTAAACTCTTCAAAAGCTTCTTGAAAATTTTACAGCATTGATATCACGACGCAGGGCTGAAAAGTCATTTCCAGTAGAGACCACCAAAAGCAGAAAAACTCAAGTCCTCAGCAAGCATGTCATTAACCTCAGGTGGCAAGTTCTTGGCACCAGTCAGCAAAAAAAACTGCATTCACAATGACAGTTCAAAAATCCACTCTTGGAGATTTAGATAAGTCAAGCCACTCAAAAACACCGGCCATAGTTGAAGACGAGTCCAGGCTTACTATCACACAAAAGTTCCGGACTGAAGTCACACCAAGAAAAAGTTAAATCTTGTTTCAAGAATATCAAACTGCAATGATATCACTGCAATATACCAACAAGAATATCAAACTGCAATGGCCCAGTACGCGGACCACTGCCAAAAACCACCTTCAAGTGGTATAATTCTTTCAAAGATGACTTAAAAATTCTTACGAATATCATCTTTTATCACAACCAACATGGCAGACTCCAAAATCTTCAACCTCCATCTGTGAAACAGTACCAGGAACTCGAGGCTAGCAATCGCCAGAAATGACTTGAATTCTTGAATAAATGTCATTTTTCGTCACAAGCATCAAAAACTTTATTGGTTGACACAAAAATCTTTAACCTCCTTCAGCAAAACTGCACCAGGAATTGAAGGCCAGCGTCTCCATCAGGTAAATAGAAGTAAGAAGTGTATGCCATGAAGCCAAAAAATTTTTTAATTTAATTTTACCTCAAATTAAAAAAAAAATTTCTAAGTTGCAAAAAAAATTTATATATATATCAAAAATCTATCAAAAATTTAATTATTTTTCCTTAAATTTAAATAAAATTCCTTAAACTTTCAAAAATTACATTAAATTTAAGGTAACAAAAGTCAGTTAAATTTTTCACCTAAGTTAAAAAAAATTCAAAAATTACTATACCGTTTTAAAAATATTTGTTAAATTTAAATAAAGCTTATGCAATTTATTTAAAAAACCAAATAAAAGTAATTTTTAACTATAAAATTTAATTAAAAACTGAACAAAATATAATAAATTAACTGCCCCCCCATCGCAAAGCATCGTTAAATGTCGATGGAAGCAGCGTTTACTACGATATCGCCGGACCGTTAAGGGTTAAAAAATGGCAAATACAAACATAAACTAAAGTTTAAGAAACAGATATCTATTAAAAACTTATTTATAAAATGAAAGAAAAATGCTAGGTTTAAACTACATTTAACTATTACAAATTAATTTCTATTTTAAAAAAATTTATAACTCATTAATATATTAAATTAATAAAAGAAAATCAGGTTAGGGACGGGCCCATAACCTTGACGGATTTAAATTTTGAATATTAAAGATTAGCAGAGATTAAAATCAGGGTTGGCATTTTTGCCGGCAAAAAGGTATTTTTGCCAGCAAAAAGGTATTTTTGCCAGGACAGTGGCAAAAACTGGAAAAAACTAGGGAAAAAATGGAAAAAACCGGCAAAAATGGAAAAAACCTATTTGTGTTTAATGTGTAATAAAATCTGCACACTAATAAGGATAGTAATGGTATAAACAATTAAATTTAACAGTGCACTATTTAATATTTTAATTTTCTAATTAATTAATATTAAATATTTTAAATCTTTGAAAAATAAGTGGGATTCAGTCTTACTTAGGAATTTAAGAACAAAATAAAAAATTACACACCTAATTTGTTTTTACCTTAAGTCAGGGATATATTTAGGAAAATTTTAGGTCCTTTAAAAGACCCTTCATAAAATAATTTATCTTAAAACAGGACCCTTCACAAAATTATTTAACCTCAAACAGGACCCTTCATAAAATTATTTGTCTCTCAAATAGACATTTCACCTACAAATTGAGCTTTTCACAAATTTAAGCATACCATAGTAGCACGCCTTCAAATATGTCCAGCAAGTAATGCTGCAATTGAAAGTTTTTTTTTTTCAAATTTTTCATTTATGCAAACTAAGATTCGAAATAAGCTATCAACAGATACTCTTTCAAAACTTGTTTACTGTTATGCCATTCTAAAGCAGCAAAATTTAGGTTATGAGGAAGATATTGCTGAAATATTTGAAATTTAATATTTTCTGCTTTAAATATAATTTTATATTAAATTAAATTTAGGTTACTACAGTACAGGATCCGTTATCCGGCGTCCCGGTATCCAGAATGCAAATCGGTAACTTTGTTTTTTTTTTTTTTTTTTTTTTTTTTTTTAGCGATGTTGCGGACGCGTTATAGTGCGTAAATTACGCAAAAAATCGGCAACGGGACGCAAAAAAATAGCTCTTACACGTCCCTTGAGACGCGTAACTTAGTCAAAGGATCGCGAAAAAACAGCAAATTTCGTTAAAAATCACGAAATGACGACAAATTTTGTCAAAAGATTCACGAGAAAATGGGTAATTTCGTCACAAAATCCCCCAAAAAGACACATTTCCTCCAAAAGATCGCGAAAAAATAACAAATATAATCCAAAAAATCGCGATAAAACGGCAAATTTTGACAAAACATTCGCGAAAAACGGCAACTTTCGTCCAAAAATCCCGATTAAAGACAAATTTCTTCAAAAGATCACAAAAAACAGCAAATTTTGTCAAAAAATCCCGAAAAACGGCAACTTTCGTCAAAAGATCGCAAAAAAACGGCAAATTCCATCAAAAGATCGCGAAAAAACGGCAACTTTCGTCTAAAATCACGAAATAACGACTAATTTTGGGCAGATTTTGTCAAAAGATTCGCGAGAAAATGTGTAATTTCGTCACAAAATCCCCAAAAAAGGAAGATTTCTCACAAAAGATCGCGAAAAAATAACAAATATAATCCAAAAAATCGCGATAAAACGCAAATTTTGACAAAAGATTCACGAAAAACAGCAAATTTCAACAAAAGATCGCGGAAAACGGCAACTTTCGTCGAAAAATCGCAATTAAAGGCTAATTTCTTCAAAAGATCACAAAAAAAAAAAAAAATTGTCAAAAAATCCCGAAAAACGAAAATTTGTTAATAATCAAGAAATAACGACCAATTTCCACCAAATTTTGTCAAAAGATTCGCAAGAAAATGGGTAATTTTGTCATTAAATCCCCAAAGAAGGCAGATTTCCCTCAAAAGATTGCAAAAAATAATAACAAATATAGTTCAAAAAATCCGTACGATAAAACGGCAAATTTTGACAGAAGATTCGCGAAAAACGGCAAATCTTGACAAAAGATTCACGAAAAACAGCAAATTTTGACAAAAGATTCACAAAAAACGTCAAATTTTGACTAAAGATTTGCTTAAAACGGCAAATTTCAACAAAAGATCGCAAAAAACGACAACTTTCATCAAAAAATCGCGATAAATGGCAAATTTCTTCAAAAGATCACAAAAATCTCCCAAAAAAACGGCCCATCCTGAAGCAGAATTCTTAGAAATGGATGATGTGTTTACAGTGTTTTTGCCTCCAAATTGTACATAACATCATTTATCCAACCATTGGATCAAGGGATTCTGAGATCTTTAAAAATTCACTACAAAAATGACTTCTTAAAAAAAATAAGAAAATGCTCACAGAGTACAACAAAGGAATTGGAATAAAAAATTTCCAGAGTAGCTTCGCAATTAAAGCTGCTTTGTGGACTGCTGCTAAACCATGGCAGGCTGAGGATAAGGATACTCTTATTCATGGATGGTAAAATCTGTGGCCATCTGCATTATTTTTCGATGACGAAAATGAGCCTCAATTTGAAGGCTTCAAGATTTCGAAAGAGAAGCAAATTATTGCTGATCTGTTGGCATATGCCAAAGGCTTTAATTGGCCAGAAGCTAAATTGCTTAATCAAGAAGCAGTGGAAGATTGTTTAGAAACCGATGAAAACATTCCTGTCACTAATCAGATGACTGACAGTGAGATATGTGAAATGATAACAAACAATATATCTGATGAAAGTGATGATGAGAAGGACAACCAGCAGAATGAAAGTTGAAAAGTATCAAATGAAAAATTAGTATTTTATACTGAACAAATAATTTCAGGCATGCAACAGAGGATCTACTTCCACAAGCAGCAAATCATGTCTCTATACAAAATACAAGAGCAATTAGTGCAAGAGAGGTGCTATAAGCAAAAAACTATCATAGACATGTTTGCTAAATTCCAATCAAAAGATTCTATTTCAAAATCTCAAAATTAAATTTCATATGTATATATATGTATATATATTTGTGTAAATTAATAAGCTAAGGTATTTACATGTATTAGTATTCACATTTACCTATTTATTTCACTATTTATGAAATTATTTCGTGCATTTCTTATACTTATGGTAAAGTGTTCCGAATTACGGAAAAACCCCTTATCCAGAATGCCCTGGGTCCCAAGCATTCTGGATAACGGATCCTATACTGTATAACTGTTTCTTCGAATTTCTAACATATATAAACTATAAACATAAATGCTTTACTCAGTCTCAACAGTTCTATTATGTGAATTATTAATAATTGTATAGACATGAATAAATAAAGTTTCTATTTATATAAAATTGGTATTTTTTTCATTTATAATCTTGTTATAAAAATTAATATTCTTTCATAAAATGCATAATTACACTTATTTAACTTAAAAGTTAAAATAAATTTAGAATAATATTAATTTTTTAATTAAATATGCAGTTTATTTTTTATTTCGGGAAATATTTTTTCTCTTTCTGGGGGAAAAAATTAAATGAACAGCCTAATTTTGCCACCTCTTTGGCAAAAACCTATTTTTGCCAGGACGGTTTTTACCAGGTTTTTTCCGCAGTTTTTTCCACCTTCGGCAAAAACTCGCCAACCCTGATTAAAATTAATTAGCACAATGAAAGCTTTTGCTTTTAGTCGCTAAACCTGTAAAAAGTTAAAGTCTAGAAAATTAAATAACTAAAATACTGTATGTTGATGAAATAAATACAAATAGGTTAAAAACAAACTAACGTTTATTTAAAAAGAAATAAAGATAAAAACAATATAATTAACAAAGGTATTTAAATATATTAAACAATTAAAACAGGAAACAAAATAAACTGACTTCATGGCAGGCAAAAATTATACTTCGGTAAACAAGGTATATTACATCTGATTGCTTGACGATCTGTAGCCATAATGTTGATTCAAAAGAGCAGTAGTGCACCTGAGTAAAACTACTGACTAAATAAATGTTATCATGATAAAACTTTCCCCACTTCACCAGCTGTCAGTCTTCATACGTAAACACGGAGAAGCTTTCAAAACTCGGCTCGAATACAACGGCCCTTCTTCACGGACTTTAACCTTTAACATCGCTCACAGTAAAGTGGAGAAAACATCAAAAGAGATAACACCACACTTCTGCTTCTCGGTCTCAAGTAAAATTAGTTTTACTAAACATTTAATAAAACTAAAGAACGGCACTTCGACAACCACATAAATGAAACTAAAGCAAAAAGTTAAATCATAATTATCAAACTGAACAAGACGAACGTAAACACTTCATACTGGAACATTAAGACAAGGATTCAAGCTATTGTCGAAGTATTTATACTAGAAGGGAAACTAAAAGAAACTTATTACGCATGCAAAAGGGCAGGTGAGGCGATGGTCAAATGAGAAACCATCATGACGAAACGTCATACCGGAAATGAGCGATAGACAAATGACGTCACCTTGTGACGGTAAAGAAACACGTCATTACAGCTTCCGATTGCATACGAAGTACGACGGGAAAACAACAACAAGCCGAGAGTTTTAAAAGGTAAAAAGTGTTGGAAATAAATGTAAGGTAAGTTAAATAACTATTGTTTATATGAATAAGAACTTTAATAAAGAAATATTAATAAAGTTAACAGATTTAATAAAAGGAAACTTATTAAACGAAAAAGTAAAAGTGGTATTTGAATGAAAAGGTAAATAATAGACTGTAAAGGTTATAATAAATAAATAAACTTTAAAAATAGGATGAATGTAATTAGGTTAATATAAATAAAGATAGATTGACTATAGAAATGGAGATATGGCTGGAAAGTGGCAAGAACAGGGTGACATTTCCTGTCAGACCTATAGCGTTTGCGTCGAGAATTTTAAATGCAGCAGAAAGGAATTATTCGATTACGGAAAGGGAGTGGCTTGCAGTAATTTGGGCTTTGAATAAATTTCGTTGTTTTTTCACTAATATACCGGTTAAAGTCATGGATCATTCAGCTTTGACAAAGTTAACTAATGGAAAGGGTTTGTCGTCTCGTATGGTCAGATGGTGTTTGAAGTTAGCAGAGTATGTTGTTATAGAACATAGGGCTGGCAAGGAAAATGCGGTAGCGGACACTTTGTCTCGAAACCCGCATGGTGGTTTAGAGGTCACGGAGGAAATTAAGTGTTGTGCATTATCTTCGTTGGTGTTAAGGTCACGAGAGCAGTTGATAAGGGAACAGAAGCAAGATGAAGAGTTTGGTAGTTTGTATTGTTATTTGGAAAATCCTGATGATGTCCCGAGCGCAGATGTGCCTATGTTTGAGAAATGGTCCCAATCTTTTAAGCTTATTGATGGTCTTCTTTTTTATTCGAAAATTGTAAATTCACGTGGTGAATTAAGAATTTTTATTCCGGCTAGTCTTCGTAAGGCCATCTTGAAAGAATTTCATGATAATCCATTAGCAGGTCACTTAGGAATCAGGAAAACTTATGCTCGAATTTGTGAATCCTGCTACTTCCCTAAAATGCGGGAAGCAGTGCGCGCTTATGTCTCCAGCTGTAGCACATGCCAACGTTATAATTATAAAAATGTAAGTCCAGCTGGCAAATTAATACCTATTAAAGTAAATTTTCCTAACGAATGTGTAGGTGTAGATTTAATCGGTCCTTATCCATTGTCTAATCCTAAAAGATTTAGATTTGTACTAGTTATAGTTGATTATTTTAGTAAATGGGTAGAATTAGTCCCCCTCAGGAAGGCTTCTGCACCTGCAGTTGCCGATGCATTTTTCGATAATTATATTTCTAAATATGGTGCACCAATTAGGGTAGTGAGCGATCATGGCCCTTGTTTTATTTCTGATATATTTAAGGCCCTGTGTGAGAAGCTGGAGATTGATCATTCTTTTACTGTTCCGTATCGTCTTCAGTCTAATATGGCTGAACGTGTAAATCGTACATTAATTCAAATGATTTCTTCGTATGTTGGTTCTCATCATGCAAATTGGGACCAGTTTCTTCAGCATTTTGTGTATGCACTTCGTACGGCAGTTCACGAGTCGACGGGGAAAACGCCGGCTGAATTGTTTTTGAGTAGAAAAGTCATTACTCCATTCCAAAGGTTAGTTATGGTGTCAGATGCGGAAAGTCAGTACATGTGCCAGGATATTGAGAGGTTGGTTAAGGAAGCTCAGTTTCAGATGGGAAAAGCGCAAGAAAAGCAAGCTCAGTATTATAATATGCGTAGAAGGGAGTTAGAAGTGAAAGTTAGAGATTTTGTGTTGGTAGAAAAGCATTAGTTAAGTTCAAGTCGTCAAAAGAGAGTAGCTAAGTTTGGTCCGAAGTTTGTAGGTCCGTTTGAAGTTTTGGAAGTTCGAAATAATAATTTGGTTGTTGATGTCAATGGTGAAAGAATGACGGTTAATCTGGATCAGGTTAGAGTTTATAAGTTTAGAGAAAATGGTAGTGAAGGTTCTCATGTGTCGAGTGGTGTTTCGCGAAATTCCTGATCCAATGAGTGTCCCGAGTCCAGCACTTCTTCATCTAATTCTTTTCATCAATATTCAAGAAGAAAATTTGGTCAAACAGCTCCAAAAACTGTTATTGAAAGTTGAAAGCCTAGCAATCCGAGAGCAAAGTATGATAATAAAAATAAGAGAACAGTGTCAAATACATCAGACACTGTGTGCCATAAAAGACAAAAGATTATAAACTATCCCGTTCCTCCACTTATTAGACAGCAACCTTACAAACATAAATTATCTAATAGTTCACCATCTTCAGTGATTAATCCCCGGAAAAAATTTCGTATGGACACTCGTCAAACTCTTAAAAGAACTTTAAATTCCGAATTTTTGCCCAATAAGAAACAGCACAGATCCAGAAAGAAACGTGGCCTAGGATCTTCAGTAACTTTGGGTGCATCTAGAAAGAGGAGACAACGCTCAGATTACCGGCATCAACAGTGTGCCAGGGAGTGACCCCAGCGAACCGGCCAGAGCAGAGTCGTCGAGCGGAACCTACAAGTATCCCACGGCATCCATTCAGAACCAGGCTGCAGGCACGACAGTCAACTGTGGCGTCACCGTACAGTTCTGATGACGAAAGATCCTTCGTACAAGGTTTCTGGGACAAGATGAGAAAGCCATCCTGTAGTATGAAGCCGGCTAGCAGCGAATCTTCTCTATGATTGAGTGATAATGTTCTTTATTAAATTTCTATTAGAGTGCATATATGTGGTAGCAATGTGAAGGAATAGAAAGCAGAGAGACTTTTTTTGTACTTTTGGCCATTTTTGGAATTTTTTGACGGACTCACGATTGGTGCTTAATTGTGTTCAAAATTTGTTTGCAAAATTGTTAGTTTTATGTATGTTTGAGATTTTGGTCTTAACTGCTTTTAAAAATTCTGGATCTATTGTTAAATTGTTATGTTATTTGTTAAAAATGTTACTATATTGTTATATTGTTCATGTGTTATAAAATGTATGTTTAAATTTTCAGAAAGTACAGATAGTAATTTGGGTTATTTTGTACACGCGCCGCGGTTCAGGCGCGCACGTGTTTTGCGGTCAAGAACTCCTTGACACGCGTTTCTATCTCTTATACTAACATTTAATGAATTAACTTTCTTCTTACCGTTCGTGTTTTATGTGTTACGTTTGTACTTTAGTTGGGAATGGTTTCCGCAAGTTGCGAAGTTTTAAGCTGCGTTTGAATTTGAAATTGTATTGTATTAAAATTGAATATTAATGTGATTTTCTTGCAGGGAAGTATACCTGTGTTATGTATTGATTCTGCTATTTTTCTTTTAGTTAATACAGATGAAGGGCATGATGACGTCATTTTGTAAATTTTTGATATTTTTTTTTTTTTTATTGTTGCATAAGCACAGCGATGTGACGCTGTACGTATGTGCCCCAATTATTGTTAAAGTGGAGTTAAGTTCTGAAGAATTTTGGGAGTTAGTTCATTGGCTAATGGGTATGTAGGTATTACGTAGTAGCAGGGTTATTTTAGTATGAAGTAAATTTAATTTTAGATGAGTTCGGAATTTGGATGAGGAAAATTTTTGCGCATTGGGTTTTTTGGACTTGGTGCGAATTCTAGTATTAGGAAAATTATGGAGAGATTTTTGGTAAAGTTATAGTTGCATTTCAATATTGAGGAAAATTTCGAAAGTTTAGTGTTTTGAGAAATTTTAGCACTTCCAGTGGAGTGGGTTGTTTTGAAAGAAGAAGTAATTAGTTTTAAAAGTTTTACGAGTTTTTGGAAGTTTTATGGAGGCTATTTTTAGGATAAAAGGATGATTGGATTGAATATGTGAATATTTGAGGCAAACTGAGGTTTTTTGGTTGTGATGGGTTAAAGTTAATATTTTAAAAGTTATGTTTTGGTTCTAAACTTCACCCATCACTGTGTTTTTTTTACGGCTCGAAATTTATAACAAGAAAAAGTTCTGGGCATGCATTTGTCCCAGCCCTTTTTCTCTGCGGAATCCGAGGGAGGGTTGTGAGGGAGTGACCTTTGTCATAAAGGCACTCTAGTATTTCTGAGATCGTGACGTCAATAATTTAACATGTGTAAGCGTAAAAGCGACATCTATCCTCTCTTTTACTTTAACTTTCTAGTTAGATAGCGAAGTGAGATATTGTTCAGCGAAGTGCTAGCCGATTGAAAGTAGCAGCGGGCCTCCAGTGAAGTGTAAAGGAGTTCCGATAGTTGACTTGAGAGTTGGCCGGGGTAAAAAACTTCGTAGTAGTTTCATTTTAATTATTTGTGAATAAAGAATTACACACAGCCACGGGCTGTCTAATTAAGCTTTATCTAGCAGCTCAGCCAAGAGATAGTGAGAAGTATTAGAAGGTGCCACGATTGAGCTAGGCCGGAGCCTGTGAGTATGCGTTTAGCTTTTTCATAGTATTCTCAGTAGTGTAAAATTAAGACTTGCTCCACTTCCCTGCAGCCCTCATCATATTAATAAACTTTGTTGTTTTATCTTAAGTACTGAGTATGTCTGCATTTAACTCCCACCACGACCAACCAAACGTTATAAATGACACTCAGCATGCACCAAACGTTACAAGGTGAATGATGACACCATTCTCTCAACTCATGTTTAATTGGCTTTGAAAGGGCACAATACACAGAACCAATGACTAAGGTGCCGCAATCAACTGTAATGTTAATAAAAACACTGTTATTAAACACAAACCTTTCACACATGCATAGCCAGACGATGAATAAATGATTGCAGCAGTACATGATAAAGATAAAAAGCATAGCCAAACAGGAGGAAGACCAACCAAAGAATTGTCTTTTATATAAGGATCCTGGCACAAAGCAAAAGAAATATTAAAGCGGTGTTGTTTGCTATAAATAACACCTTCTGCCATAAAAATGTCAAAAAAATTTTTATGTATATTTGCATCGATCAAGGGATAGTAAAATTCAGCGCCAAAACAGCAGAATTCCACATTTCTATAGAAAAGTAAGCATATGTGAAAAATATATATATGAGCTGGGAATTTCCGATTCAAACCAAAATTTTAAACAGGATGGTCAAAAGGTTGGAGTTATTTTAAGCCCGATTCTTAAACATTTTTGTGTGGATCCTAAAAAATCATAAAAACACATTTTCTTTCTTTTTTTTTCCATCTTCGGAGATTTTTCTCATTCTGTTTCCGTCCTAGGGAATTCCATCCTGTAGATAGAAAACTTGCAACCATGATTATAATACAGTATGGAACCATTTATCCGGAAACCAGTTATCTGGAATGATATTTCTAACAGACTGATGTTAGAATCTTTTTAGAAAAAAGTATCATACACAATCAGTTTGACATATGCATTGCTTGAAACAATTGTATAGTTTGATAACAGCATCAAGTATTTGGAATAGAAGCATATAATCATATTATAGATTAATAAATAATATTACAATATTATAGATGTTTGCATTTTTATGCCGAGAAAACAGAAGAATTTTTGTTCAAGAAATTCCCATAAATTATCTTCTTTCAAACTCTAACAATTGATCTTACTTGCATCGGATTCTTGGTTGAAGTAATCTAATAATCAATTTAAAATTAGAAGTAATACCACAACTACATATGTTTCACAAAACTTATCAATTGGATGCTGCTTTAATGCCCAACCAGTTAACCGGAAAAACCAGTTATCCGGAATACATCTGACCCCAACCATTCCGGATAAATGGTTCTGTACTGTATATATATATATGTGACGGTCAACTGATTTGATTGTCACGAATAATAATAAAATAAAGGACAGTGTCTCGGATCTTAAGTGATATTTTATATTTTAAACACATTTTCAGGCATGCGATTGCAGAAAGATTAAAAAAAAGTGGAAAAGAGTGTGAAACAGGAAAATTACAAATTACTTAAAATAGCTTGTTTTTAAACATGTGCTATATTAAATGAGATTATTTTATAAAAAAAAAAAAAAAGAAAAGAAAAGAAATTATACTTTTCAAATGCTGCTTTATTTCAAGGAAGGGGGGGGGGGGGGGAATCAATAACTTATGGAAATACTATAAGTAATTTTAAACTGAAAGTTTTTATTTTAAGTCCATAATTCTGATTCAATGTTTTTTATAGCAATCTTTGCTAGCTGCCCAATTCACATGTTCATATACTTTACTCAAAATATCAGTTAATAAATATGGCAAGATAATCATGTATTTTTCTTGAAATTTGCTTTTTTCTTGCAATTTTTCACCAAAATATGCAATTTTTCTAGTGATTTTTTGCCGAAATTTGCAATCTTTTGCCGAAATCTGCATTTTTTCTGCTATCTTATGCCAAAATTATCATTTTTCCTGCGATGTTTATCTGAAATCAGCATTTTCCCCATGACTTTTTGATTAAATTTGTTTTTCCCTGCTATCTTTGAACAAAATTTGAGTTTTTTCCGTGATTCTTTGTGTTTTTCTAAAGTTTTTTGATGAAATTTGTGTCTTTTTCTATGATCTTTTGCCAAAATTGGAATTTTTCCAGGATCTCTCACCGATTTCTTGCGTAATTTACTCGCTATAGCATGTCCGCATCATCGCTAAAGGGCTGCGTTTTTTCTAATGTGGGGCAAGAAGGCCCTATTTTTTTGAATGAGCAACAAGAGGGGCGTTAGTTTTTAAACTAAAGGGCAGGAGGGGCGGAGCGCCCCCTGAAACCCTCTGGGGGAAACTCGGTAAATATATTGCTAAAACTTCCACTATAATTAATCTTGAGGCCAATAAGGAGAACATACTCTTTTTGGCCAATCCAAGGCCATAACAAATTTAAAGCACAAATTTTGGCAATCACTCTCCCCCTCAAAGTTATTAAAATAATTAATTTAAATGTGAAATTGCAATAAAGAGAGAGAGAGCTTACCTCATAAAATGTAATAGCAATTTATTTTGGAACAAATAAAATCTGATAAGTGCCTAATGTTGAAAGATTCTGAAAACATGTTAGCCAAGTAAAAATCTTACATATACAAATACATATGAGCACACACTACAGTTTCACACATTTATTTACTTTTTTGCAAGTCACATTTGATCAAAAAATAAACAAATGAGATTGGAAATGATAAAAGAGTGTTTGATTAAGGAGTAAGAATGCATGTAATTTGTTATCATCAATTTATAGCCTAAATAGCAGACAAACCAATCCAATGTGGACAAAACTGGACACCCTATCATTTAAAGATGGGATCAAACTAACATGTTTTTGTATACAAGCACTACAGATAAAATGGAACTAACCAGAGCAAAAATTGTTTAGAACAGGGCACAAGAGTGCCTTTTTCGAGAAAAGAGCCTCCATTTTTGCTATCCCCCCCCCCCTTTTTCGTAACGAATGTTAAAATATTTTCTTGAAATTTTGCAGCTTTTCAGAGTTACCGAAGTATTTTGAGATCCCACATTTCGCAATTCTATGAACCACAATGAGATTCTTCTATTATTATTGAGGAATAATATTTAATGATTTACCTCATTTCCATGGCTTTTGATGACATATTGCTCCCAAAACAATTTAAACTACTCTGACGCCAGATGGAATCTTCTGAGCTTATAATTTCTCTAAATTTCTTGCATGTTCTTCTGAGTCGACCAAGCGATTGGAGATCTAATTGTTCAAAAATGAGAACAAGAACATCGTATGGAAGAGAGTAAAATGTTTGTGGCGCTTTCTCCATTTCGCATAAAAATAATTTTTAATTCAAAAACGCCTATAAAAAAAGCATAATTTCCCTGCGGTTGATTAAACCGATCTCTCGCAGAACACGCGGTTCACCAGAGCAAGCAAACGGAAAGGAGAATGTTTACAAACAAACACTACTGATAGCCAATGACAGCATTTTTCCACCAATCAGATGGCTCCGCGTAACCAAATGGTTGACACACAATAGAGCATTTAGGTGGAGTGCGGGTTCAACTCTTACTGGCTCCATTGCACGCTCTTTTTTGAAGCTCCGAGGGCATATATTTTTGTCCAACCGGGTTTTGCCAACTTCTAATCTGATTGGTCAGAACTTTCTGTTTCAAAGAGGCTTTTCTTAGCGGGAAGGAATTGCGTTTGACGGAAGTAAGAAGTAGAGAATTTAGATATACTAGATATTAGAATATAGAATTATACTTTTTTTGTTGTTGTTGTTTTGTTTTGTTTTTGTTTAAATGGACCATATTCTTCGTTTTGGTTCGAGGTTACGAAAATTCGTCTGCTTGGGAATAACGTTCATAAGCGCGCATTGTGGTGAGAAAATTTATGCTTATATTTTATTTTTAAATGAAGTTTTAGATTTTTTCAAGAACAGGTATGAGTTAGACATTAATTCTTATCTCTATTTTAAAGCAATTGCATGCACATTTTTCATTTTATTTATAAAATAAAAATTAAAAAATTTTAATTAATAAGTATATATGGTTTTAATTAGTATACATATAAATATTTATCAAAAATAATTCATACAGAATCAATCTGCATTCTTTTACGTAAGTATTTATCTGTATTTAAGCTGCATCAAATGACACAATAACGAAACAAACGCGCTAGCAGACGTTTTTTTTTATACCACGTGATTCCCACTGTGACGTCACGAGAATATCGTCCATTAGAGGTCAATGGCAAAAGTGAGTGACTTCTAGAGAAAAGATAATTTTCAATAATGCAGAGAAGAAGGGGGGGGCATCTTCATTTTGATAGCATTTAAAGAATCATGACCATGAGGTTACATCATTTAATGTACAGGGTGTCCGAAAAGTCTGGAAACGGTCGAATAACTCGAGAAATACATAAGAGATTGAAAAACGAAAATATACGTGTTAAATATTTTTAAATAAGCTACTCAGTGATACCAAATTTGACCTTCGCAACCGACCCCCTGGGAATCAGAGGGAGTCCAACTTCGAAATCTTAAATAATAACCCCCAATTTTTATTGCAGATTCGGATTCTACGGACAAAAATTCGTAACTTTTGTATTTGATGTTTATTTCGAATCCTTGTTTATCATAATTGTAATTGAGCATATTAAATCGATACATATTTCGGTTTTCCCAACCAGGTTTTGCCTGATTGGCCAGAATTTTTGACGTCAAATTCCTCGTCTTTTGCAGGAATAGTGGTTTCTTGAAAATCACCCTGGCGATTATTTCGATATTTCGAAAATGCCACACTGTTAAAAATTTGACCCATTTGCTGTAGCGTCACTCCACAGCTTTTATAGAATATCTCTTTTATGACCAGTGAGACACATCCATACACATACACATCTCCATAACACAGTAAAGTAACCGTTTTCTATAAAAGCAGTGGAGTGACGCTATAGCAAATAAGTTAAATTTTTTACAGTGTATAGGGTTTTTTTATGTTTTTCTCTACAAAAATTCATTGAAATGTATGAATTTAGTTTTCTCTTTGGATTTTTATTTTATCCTGTAAATGGTTTCTAAATAACGAATAGTTTCTAAATACGGCTGATGCGGGTGTATGTTTTGTTTTAATTATTTGCTGTAGCGTCACTCCAGCGCTTTTATAGAAAACGGTTACTTTACTGTTTTATGGAGCATTCTCGTTGGTCATAAAAGAGATATTCTATAAAAGCTGTGGAGTGACACTACAGCAAATGGATCAAATTTTTAACAGCGTAGCGTTATTTAAATAATCGCCACGGGTGATTTTCAAGAAACGCTATTCCTGCAAAAGACGAGGAATTTGACGTCAAAAATTCTGGCCAATCAGTCAAAACCTGGTTGGGAAAACCGAAATATATATCGATTTAATATGCTCAATTACACCTTGATAAACGAGGATTCGAAATAAACATCAAATACAAAAGTTACGTATTTTTGTCAGTAGAATCCGAATCTGCAATAAAAAATGGGGATAAGGAAAGAGCATGTTTACAAACAAATGCTTCCTTCAACCAATCTACCAGTTACATTTTTGCTTTTGCGATCATTACAGGAATCATCATGGCGCGTTGACCAATCATACAACAGAACTTTTAATCGCAGGCAAATCAGACATATCCTAGACCAATCAGATCGCTTTGACTTCTTCGGTATCGTAGGAATCTTAAAGACGCGCAGAAAGTTACTGTGGATCCACAGTAATTTTGTCCACAGTGACGTCAGCTGCCCTTTCCTTATTATAATTTAAGATTTCAAAGTTGGACCCCCTCTGACCTCCAGGGGGTCGGTTGCGAAGGTCAAATTTGGTATCACTGAGTAGCTTATTTAAAAATATTTAACACGTCTTGAGTTTTTTTTGTTTTTTCGGTCGACGTGGTCGACGTGTGAGGGGCGGTTTTTGAGTCAGTGGCTAGAGTGTTGGTTTTTCAAGGTTTCTGGTGGTTTGTTTTCTATTCTCTTAATCTGTTTTGTCTTTTCGCATTGAGGTAAGCGATTTGTTCTTTTCTTTGCAGTAAATTTTCGACTTGTTCGAGTTGTGTTTATTCTGACTTTGACATTGGTTACATAGTTCTGAGTTGTCAGCCGCTTTCTACCATGTCGCATACTATATTAAAGGTTGTTCAAGATAATATTGCAGATGCGACGCCCGTTAATGTTGAAATGCTAGACTCCCAAGATAGCATTCTGGAATTTGATAAAAATAATCAAAATGTGGCTCGGTTATTAGCACCGAATGATTTTCTGCTGCAAATGGCAGCAAAAAATGGCAGAAACAATTTTAATATTTTCTTAGCTAGTAATTCGACTAATGCTGTTCTTGAGCGCGATCCCCGTGCTGTTCAAACTGAAATCATGTCCAAAATTGAACACTTCAAAAATATCGATAATGTTCGATACACCCGTACTGGCAGTATTATTTTTAGCACTAAAGATGTGTCATGTGCTATCGATATCTGTCAGGTGTCATCTTTTTTGGGAGCTGACGTTTCCTCCAGAATTATTTTGGCTCGAGGTGGAGTCCGAAAATATAACCAATCGTTTCTTACTATTCAATGTCCCTGTTGACATTCCACTTTCAGAGATTGGACAAGAAATAATGGATTCAAATAATGTTCATGTTTTTGAACTACGAAGATTCATTCGCAAAGATAGCAAAAATTTAGTCTCTTCAGTACTTGTTACGATTTTGGGAACCATTCTCCCCTCCGAAATTAAAATGTGGATGACTATAAAAAAAAATAAATCAATTTGTTGATCGGCCAAGACAATGCACGAAGTGCTTTAAATTCAACCACGCTACTACGAAATGTCCTTCCGAACAACTATGTGTAACATGTGGTTTTCAGCATACGGGGCAATGTCAAGAGCCCATTAAGTGCTGCAATTGCGGCCAAGAACATCGCGCGGACTATCTTCAGTGCTCCCATTGCCTCAAAGAGGTTGAACTGCTTAAGTTTAAATGTCGAAACTTCCTTTCATTCACTGACGCGAGACGTCAATTCAAACAAAAAACTGAACCAACTTCATACGCTAGAACAGCAAGCTCACAAAACACAGACTTAGATCAACTTCAAAAAATATTTGAAAACCGCACAAACTCCTTGCTTAAAATCATAATAAATCAGTCTAATCAGCAAACAGAAAAAATAATCGAGTCTGTTACCACCTTATCCACCATGATCATGAACGTCCTAGCCAAGTTAAGTGATAGTTCGCCCGATAAGCGGAAACGCCCGAACCAGGGTGGAAGCCCAAGATGATGAATCTCTCCTGTTGTTACAAGGTTTTTACTCTTTTTTATTGGTGGATGCGAACTGAATTTCACCTGGGTTGGGCTTATCTTCACTGTATATTTTCATCTGTGATTATTTTTTGTGTTTCTTCCCGATGGGTCTTAATTTTATTCATTGGAATTGCAGGTCTGTCAGTAATAAAACAGCCTGGCTAAATTGTTCCCCTTTTTCCACCGCTGATGTGTTGGTTCTTCGAGAGACGTTTCTTACTTCTGAAAAGACTTTTAACATTTCTGGCAAAATAGTTTACCGTTTAGACAGAACTGACCGCCGAGGTGGTGGCTTAATTATTGCTGTTAATTCAACTTTGTCTTCTTTCCTTCTTGACCTCACTTCTCTCAACTTTACTAATGAAATCATGGGTGTTTGTATTCTTCAAGGCAGCTTATCCATTAATCTTATCAACATTTACTCTAGCTCCGGCAAGATAGTTAATGATTTGGTTAAGGTGTGTCAGGCCATTACGGGTCCCCCCTTCATCTTGGGGGACTTTAACTTGCACCACCCTCTTTGGGGTGCTCCTTCTTGCTCTAGTGTCAGTGAAGAATTTGTCAATTGGCTGACAGATAGTTCTTTCTGCCTTCTTAATACTACGTCGCCAACCCATATCTCTCCTGGTGGAGTTTGTTCCCTCCTTGACTTGTCGTTATGCTCTGCTGACCTTTTAGCCTGCTCCTCTATCCATGTTCTAGATGATCCGTTCGACAGTGATCATCTTCTTGTCTCCATCTCTGTAACTCTTTCTCCTCCTGTTCATCCTCAGTCTTCTAAATTTAGATGGCATCGCATCTGTCAAGAAGCTAATACCACACTCGCCTCCCAGTCAAGTGCTGACTACACTTCCTTCATTAGTATGGTACAGAACCTCATGAGAAAACATAAAATATCTAATATTCCGCATCCTAAAGGTACTCCTGCCTGGTGGTCAGCAAGGTGCAACAACCTTTACAAACAAAAAATTTTTTTGCTGCGGAAAGCTCGTCAACTCGTGTCCATGGACTACTGGATGAGGTATAAGAAGGTGGCTGCGAAACTCCGTCAAGTCATCAAGGACGCCAAGCTTCATTTTTGGGATTCGGCTTGCAAGAAGGCACATGATCCTCGCATCTTATACAAAGTCTTCAAGAAGATCAAAAATCGCTCTTGTTCTCCCCCTGATGCTCACTTCTGCCTCGCCCAGGATGGGACCCTGATCTCTGATGCTGTCTCTCAGGCTGAAATCTTGGCTGTTCACGAAGATGTAGTCCATGAGCCAATCCCGTTGGATTATGGTGGCGAAGGATGTACCCAATTAAACCGTCCCTTTGAGATCATCGAATTGAAGGATGCTATTCGCCGCACCAAATCCTCATCCCCTGGTGAAGACAAGATCACTGCGGCCTTCTTTAAGGGGTTGAACGAGCAGTCTATGATGCACTTACTTCATATTTACAATGAAATCTGGCACTCTGGGGAAATTCCTCTAAATTGGACGTCTGCTGTAATTATCCCTATATTGAAGCCTGGAAAATCTAAAAAGGATGTTGCCTCATATCGCCCGATAGCTTTGACTTCTGTAATGTGCAAGATCTGCGAACGCATGATTGCAAATCGCATCAGCAACTACTTGCTTCAAAATAACATCTTCCACCATAGGCACTTAGGCTTCCAGCCATTCCGGGATAGCCAGACTGCTCTGCAGATGCTACATCTGGACACCGTTCGTACAAAGAAAGATAAGAATTTTATTTTGGGGATATCGTTAGACGTGCAGGCTGCCTACGATTCAGTTTATGTGGACGGCCTCATCTTGAAGTGCGCACACATTGGCATTACAGGACGGATCCTTCGCTGGCTTCACCGTTTTCTGCAGAATAGAAGTATCAAGGTGTTTTGGAGAGGAATTTTTTCTTCAAATCGCAGCCTTGGAAGAGGGGTGCCCCACGGGGCAGTTCTAAGCCCTATCTTGTTCTCCATCTTCATGCACGATTTCTTTGAAGTTTTGGATGGACTTGGAGTCAAGTACTTGCTATACGCAGATGACATCTTCATTTATTGTGCAGCTACCTCATTGCTCTTATGCCAAACTAAACTCCAAGAAGCCCTCCGTTTAATTGCTCAATGGTGCCGATATTGGAAGATGCCTATACGCCCAGATAAATGTCACGCTATCAACCTCTCTAGAAGACGTGGAGACTGTGAATTCGATTATAGCATCAATGGAGGTCTGATTGAGTGGTGCGATGAACTAAAGTTTCTAGGTTTTTATATTACAAGGCGCGGGGGTTTCCGCAAACACTCAGATTACATCCGGAAGAAAGTTTTTAACCGTATCAATATCCTAAAGGCCCTCTGCAATACTCGTTACGGTGCCCGATCCTGTCATCTTCTCACTCTGGCCAACTCCTCCATCCGGAGTATTATAGAATATGGCGCGGCCACTCTGTTATCGGCATGTGATTCCATCCTCAAGAAGCTTGAAGTGTTGCAGACTACTGCTCTCAGGACGGCTCTCGGCCTCCCGAAATGGGTGCCAAATATTATCCTTCGTCAGCACGCTGGCTCTCCCTTGTTGGCTGATAGAATCAACTCGTTGGCGTTTGGCTTCTGGATAAAGCAGTGCTCTGTAGGCAGCAAGTCTCCCTTCTGGGATTTTCAAGAGGGCAACATTTTTTGCTTGGTGGAAAGCATTCCCGGTATTGCTACCATCCTAGAAGGAATTGATGGTCGACTAGAACAGTTGATCCCCTTCCAGATTCCTTTTCCGAGCAGCCAGGAAGTTGTGCAACTTCACTTTGAAGACCTCCCTTTCCAGAATAAGGATCTAATGGTAGCATCATCGTCCCGCTCTTCCAGGATTTCATGCAAAATTTCACCAACGGATGGCAGGTCATTGCTACTGACACGTCTAAAGTTTCATCTAATACTTCCATTGCAGGGTGCTCGGAAACCTCTCAGTTCTGTTACAGAATTTCCACAATTAATTCCGTCTTCACAGCTGAGGCTCTAGCCATTGACACTGCTTTAGACGAACTGGTCACCTTGGGTCGCCCCATTCTGCTACTTACTGACAGCCTTTCGGTACTCACCGCCCTTCAGTCTGTTTCGATCAAGTCACCTAGAGTCATTTTGTGGCTTTTTAATAAGATTCAAAGAATACACACTTTCAGTGTGACGTCAGTCACGGCATTTTCCTTGGATACTGACTCCAAACAAACGGTTGCTATGCTTCATTTCTTATTCAATATCAATCATAGAAAATGGTATTCTTGCATATAAAGTATTAAAGATGTGTCTGTTATATATAGATGAAAAATGCTGCTGTAATATGCAAATAAAATAGAAAATACAGCATAGCAACCGATTGTTTGGAGTCAGTATCCAAGCAAAAGTCATAACTGACGTCACGACTGAAAGCGTCTATTGCTTCGCACTCTCCGAGCATCTGGGTATGCTGGGTGCCGGGTCATCGTGGAATTCACCTCAACGAAAAAGCAGATAGTTTGGGTAAAGGCGTAAGTGACTCTGATGTTTTGCTGAATTGGATTTCACCTGAGGATCTCATCCATCATAGAAAAAAAGAAGTCTATCATACCCTCAACCAGCAGTACAGATCGAGCAAATATATTAGCTCTCATGGTAATATCCCTCTGGTCAAGCAGACGTACGCTTGGGCGTCGAATCGTCGAGATGATGTCCTGATTTCGCGTCTTTTAAGCAAGATGTTGATGACCCCTGCCATCCTTTCTCGTTTCGGCCTGATGAATGATGACAGATGTAGCAGGTGCTATGTTTCTGACTCCCTGGAGCATATTCTTTTTTCCTGTCGAAAATATCAATCGCATCGTAATCTTTGTTGGGATCCTTCCACGCTGAGTGGAGCGTGTTTTCGTTCTTTTATTGAGTTCTCTAAGGAATTTTGCAATTCTGAATCTTTTCGGATGTCAACTCTTAAATTTCTACATAGTATTGATCGCTTTTAATCGTTTTCTCGATCTTGGGTGAGGTTTTTTCTGAATTTGGATCATTCGAGACAACAGCTCAGCCGCTATAAGTCTCAAAAATCCCCCCCTCCAAACAAACAAACAAACAAATATTTAACATGTATATTTTCGTTTTTTAATCTCGTATGTATTTCTCGAGTTATTCGACCGTTTCCAGACTTTTCAGACACCCTGTATATACATACATGACACTATATGTTGGTGGAGAAAAAGTGGCGAAGTGAAAATTTCAGAAGAGAGGAGATTGATATAATAAGGTTAATTACTGTAACCACAAATTAGCAATATTATTAAACATTTTTAAAAAATCCAAATAATTTTGATATTTTTTTTACTTTTTTAATTTAACACATTCTTTAAATTTACAATATTTTTTAAATTTTAAATTTTCTATTAATTTATAATTTTGTATAATTATAAATATATTTAACTGAATTTGTAATTATTCAAATAGATTATAAATTTTACTTCTTTTTTAATGATTTTTAACTTAATAATTCTTATAATTATGAAGCTCTGTAAGCTTTAAGGATTATGTAAAAGGAAGGAAATAGAATTGTGAGTAGTTCAAGAATTGTAGAAGATGTAATAAAATACTAAAAATAGCAAATAGAAGAGATGACTTAAAAAAGAAATAGATACAGATTTTAAACTTTGCATGATTTTGTGAAAATAGAAAGTTCAAAGAGCATTAAATTTAGATAAAATCTTTTAGATCGGTAGGTGGCAGCACGGACAATCACCTTATCGAGTTTACGGATGAAATTCTAGGATTAGTTAAATCTCGATTTGCATATTAAAACGTAATCGGTCTGCAAATCAAATCTTGGTGAAAAAACACTTGAAAACCCGCTGTTAGAGGTTGACTCGTAGATTTACCATTGTGAATTCGTGAACTCGATGAGAGGATTGTCTGTGCTATTTAGAAGAAGTGGAAATCAGTGATATACACAATTTTTAAAACTCAAAACAAGAAAAAAAATGCTGTGTTTTTTATTTTTCTGAAATAACAAGTAAATAATCCGTCGTCTAAATTTCACTTGAAATGCTTATTTCACTTGCATATCTCTGCATATGCGTATGTAATTTTGAAATATTTATATTTAAAAAGCACATTCTATATTTGTTGAAACAATAGTCAACCACCTAAATTCCTCCTTGCAATTTCCGATAAAATTTGCTTACACACAACAAATTTAATTTGTAAGCAGTACATCTTAGTTTTTTAGCTCGCAGGCTGTCAAAGCCTGAGAGCTTATGTGCCCGCCCGTTCTGTACGCATGTTCGAGCATACGTAACGCGATAACTCATGATAAAGATATCCGACTTGAAGTTTAGAGTACTAGGGGGGCTCCGCCCCCCTGCTCGCTACGCTCGCCAACCCCCCGCATGATCGCTTCGCAATTCCAAGTTGTAGGCTACCCCTGCTTGCTGCGCTCGCCAATACCCCATGGTATGAATAAGCAGACCTATTGCAGACCTTTCAAATGATGTGTCACACGACTGGTGTTGTAAAGAAATTAAAAATGTGCCCCCCTCGGGGGGGCAGAGTGGGGATGACACACAAGACATCCATAATATGAATAAGCAGTTGCAGAACTTTAAAATGATGTATCACACGACTGGTGTTGTAAAGAAATTAAAAATGTACCCCCCTGGGGGCAGCGTGGGGTGACACACAAGACATGCATAATAGGAAAAGGCAGTTTCAGACTTTTCTAAAGATATGCAACACGAGTGCTGTGGATAAAAATTTAAAAAGTTCCCCTTTGGGGAAAGGGGCAAAGTGGGGTGCGGCGCCCCAAACATGCATAATTGGAATGAGCAGTAACAGTTCTTTTAAACTATAGGGAGGTTCCGCCCCCCTGCTCGCCAACCCCCCGCTTTATCGCTTCGCGATTCCAAGTTGTATGCTACCCCTGCTTGCTGCGGTCGCCAATACCCCATGGAATCGCTTCGCGATTCCGTTCGATATTGCTTTGCAATCCCAGTTGGAATCGCTTCGCGATGCATAGACGGAGCCTTTTCCTGATTGGTCTATTCGACTCATGGAAGGAGTGGTCCACCCGGACGCATTATTTCCGGAAACCTTACACATCAGCATCATTCCAGGAGTCATTCCTTTTGAGGCTAGTTTTTTTATTGTAGAAGGATAGGCTTATTATAATAAGGCGCTTCCCTGATTACTTCTAAGCGTTCATTCGATAAGTATAAGAAGTGGTACGGAAAACTGTCAGATTTCGTTCAAATCTTAGGTATAGAATCATTCTGATGACGTAACTCCATGATTAGTATTGGGTGTTCATTAGATGTGCATTAAGAAGGGGAACGGGGGCTAACGCTTCTCCGCTTAACTTATGAAATGGGTCTTCAAGCAAAATTATCAGATTTCATTCAAACTTTAGATATTGGATCATTCTGATGAGGCGGCTCCGTGATTAGTATTGAGTGTTCATTGAATAAGTATTAAGGGGAAAGGGAGCTATTACCCCTCCCCTTGATTTATATAAATGGGTCTCACAGAAATTCTTGAGACAGGGCGCCCACAATTTTTGACACATACAGACAGACAAACATTTTGTGAAAACATGTTTTCCGGGTTCTCTGTCTCCTATAACGTGTCGAAATCCTATAATCCGTCGAAAACCAGATTTAGAAAATTTTCACGAATCCAAATCTTTTTTATTGAAAAAAAAACAAACAAACAAAAAAAAAACTTAACAGTCTTCACTTATTTTTAATTAATCTGAAATAACGAACTAATACTCACTATAATGAAAATGGTCATTTTGAAACATTAAAATGAAAGTTTTTTTTAAGTTGTTTACTTTGTGAGGGAGTGACCTTTGTGATAAAGGCACTCTAGCATTTTTGTGAGATCGTGACGTCAATGATTTAACATGTGTAGCGTGGAAGCGACATCTATCCTCTCTTTTACCTTAACTTTCTGGAACGTGTGTGTCTTCCTCGGATCTACAAGTTATGTCGCGGTTAGAAGCAATATGCAAATTTATAGTATCTCAGTTTGCAGCATATAAAAGCTTTGAGTGTGTGTGGAGAAGTAGGGTGTATGAGCCGCGCAAGCCAGCTAGGGTGTGTAGCGGCGCAAGCCAGCTAGTGTGTGTAGCGGCACAAGCCAGCTAGGTGGTGGTGAGAAGCAGTGGATTGAATTAGATTGAGTGATAGCGAGTTATTATTAGCCTCCAGTGAATTAACGAGGAGTTTCGAAGTGAGATAGCTAGCACCGTTTGCCGACTGAATTTATTCAGAGCAGAGCGAGTCAACGAGATTGCCGTTGGTAAGAGATAGTATTAATTACGTTGAGTGTTTCAAAGATAATAAAGAGTTTTTTACAGCCACGGGCTGTCTAATAAAGCTTTTATCTAGCAGTTTAGCTGAAGTCTAAGTGAGAAGTTGGCTTTGAGGTGCCCCGACTGAGTCTAGTGCTGGAGCTGTGAGTATATTTATGAATTTAATCTTTTAGTATTGTGACTAGATATCGAAATTGACGAACTGAAAGCTCCACTTCCCCTGAGCCCTAACAGTTTAAATAAACTGTAGTTCTAACTTATATATCTCGAGTTATGTATTCATTTAACCATGACACCCAGTATGTGCAACCATCCGTTATAACTTAAAAAATAGAAATGGAACCATTATAAGATCGCTCGTGCGTCGGTCTGACCGTCAGAATTAGTTTTCTTGAAAATTATTGAATGTGGAACTTTCGAAACTACCCGGATTATAAAGGCTATTATTTCACATATTTATGCATTTTTAACTATTCACAAGTATATTTACAAAAAATTTAGGAGGATTAATTCAAGTTACTTGTTAGAAAAATCCGTATTGTGAGAAGATATTGTTTAAACTATCTCATCCAAGGATTCCTGATAGTAATTTTGGAAAAAAATTGTCGGCAATTAGCTATGTTATTAAGAAGAAACCTACCTAGAAAACAGCGCCATATACCAAGGCGATATTGCAAGTTTGTGATATTGGAAGCCTTTTTTCGAAATGCGCTTGGTAAAATGTCATAGTTAAACATTGTACATGGTTGTATTTTGCATTACGGAATATCTTCCACGCGAATAAATGGTGCACTTAACCGATTGTTGTTTCTAGTACAATAATTTTTAATTGTATATTATACTATTTATATTCAATATTATATAATATTTACGATCATTGCGATTGTTAAAGAAATCTCTCAGAAATAAGCTTCGTTATTAAAAAAAGAAAAAAAAATCAAATGCCAACTTTGACAGTATTTTCTAAAAGATCTTATGCTTTTACCAAAAAATCTAAAACACTATCCGATTACATAGATTATTAATAAGAACATTAGCGAATTTCTTGGGCTTACAAATAAAATTAAATTCAGAAAGGTATTTGAGAACAGCCGTATTATTTCAATTTTAAAAAATAAGCATAATTTACCGAGATTCCTTCTGAAAGGTTATTTTCAGAAATTGGCCCTAATAACGGCTGTTGTTCGTTAATTTCATATAACGACATAAAATTCGTGAAAAAAAAACAAACATAATAAACAGAAAATTAAAACAAAAAAGTGTTTTTCGCCAAGCGCGATTGCCGCCAAGAAAAGTGTCGAATTCATGCCGAAGGCTCTTACCAATCAGATTGTGAGATACAGTTTGGATGGCAAAACCCAGTTGGGGAAAAAAATATGCGCTCCGGGGCCTCGATTTTAAAAGCATATTCACAGTATCCGCAAAGAAACTCTTCGAGAGGGTTGAATTCTGATAGTGATTGGCCGACGCGTTTTCACGTAACTTGGCGATAATTATACTTGGCGAGCGATAGATGCTTCCGTCGAGGAGTTTGATTTCCTTCCGAACCGAGTACAAAGTATCTTTTCTCTTGCAACATTGCATTGGGTGGAACGTGTCTTACTGAAAGCTGTACTCTTTAAAAGTTTTTAAACGCAAATTTTTACTTTGTACTCGGTTTACTTTGTACTCGGCTCCGAAGGAAATCAAACTCGACGGAAGCGTCTATCGCTACGCCAAGTATAATTATCGCCAAGTTACGTGAAAACGCGTCGGCCAATCCCTATCAGAATTCAACCCTCCCGAAGAGTTTCTTTGTGGATACTGTGAATATGCATTTTAAAAGATCATTTGAAAAAAATGAATAAATAGTTGTAAAACTCATTTACACTGGGCGTGTCCGAGGGACACCATTTTTGCGCGCGCGCGCTCAGAAGATTCTGCATGGAGTAGGTGTTATCGAATAAGGGAATTTTAAAGTTATTCAATTATTGATTTATTTTTATGGTTCAAAATTGGTAAATACAAATACTATATCCCTTTATCCTTCGAAAACAGGATTCTCGTAACAGAAATACATACCTGTGGTCACTCAAATAAAATCTAAAAATCAGTGACGTAGCTACGTTTTTTGGCGCCCGGGACAGGATTAATTTTTGCGCCCCCCCCCCCTCAAAAAAAATTGGAAGAAGAAACAAAATGGTCTTTTTGACTTGTACTAGGAGGAAAAGGCATCTTCACTTTTTCTTGTTTTACGGATTCGGCTAATTTTACTCAAACACACTAAACTAAAATGCATAGAACTGGATTACTGAAGATTTCTAATTTTCATCAATATTGAATTTTAATGGGAATTTCAAAAGATTCGCGGTAAGTTCACGGTTTATGTTGTTTTAAGTATGTGGGATGCAGAGCTCGATTAGGGTTGTGCGGGGCCCATCACCCAGCGCCTGTTTGAGGGCACCTTGCAGTTCCTATACATTTTTTTTAGGGGGGGGGGGGGTTGTAGAGGATAAGGAATGCATTATTATTAGATATTATGATACGGTTTCAAAATTAATCAAAGTATATTTTTGTTTTTGAGAAAATAATGCGGAAACTGTAATTTTAAGACTTTTTTTTATAAAATCATTTTACTAAATTTAATCCCCCGGCAACAGTGGGTCCAAGGCCATAGCCTTATAAGCCTGTGCGGTAATCTGGCTCTGTAATGGGAAATACGACAAACAGTATAAATTTGCAAAAAAAAAAAAAAAAAAAAAAACACATTTACTAAAACTGCTAAGTTATGATACGTCCGATTATGATAATAAAATCTCCTGATTAAAAACTGCAGTCACTCTAGAATTTCAAATTGCTACGCATCCATTTTTAAAGATGGGTTGGAAAACAATAAAAGGCCTTGAATTCTTATGGTAAATCAAGAAGATATCCAAAAAATTTGTTTGAGATCATAATAAGCCCTTAACATATTCTCAGTCGCATGACAATGATCAGATATCAATATAGAGAGAGATATGCTCTAGATGAAAATGATAAAAGCTAAAATCCTTTTGAAATTCAAAAATTTTAATTAAAATTAATAAATTCTTCTTCTCAAAATCCATTTTACTCCTTGAATTTTGTTTTTCAACATGGCATTTATTATGATCACCAGTAAAATCAGAGAGTAACTTAAGATGGAAAATACGGACATTTAGGCAATTCTTCTTTCGTTTGTGGCTAATACCCTGTTCACACTACGGATATTTAAGATATCTCAGGCCTAGAACTCTCTCAGAGAGTTCTACAAACTCTCTCGAGCTAGATACAGGAACAACCACCTACTCTCACTGGCTACAAAGCTTTGCTTTTACTGATTGGCTTTTGTGGCCGTCTTTATTTCAAGCGCATGCGCATATGCTACATTTGTTCAGTTCAGAGATACAGTGACATTCGCTGAGATATCTTAGGTAAATTTTTCAATGTGAACAGGCATCCAATTCCGGGAGGGTCCACTTCAAACACGGCGATCTTAAGATATCTTAAGTTTGTGGTGTGAACAGGGTATAAATCTTTGTGTGTTTCAGATTCCAGGAATTGTGCGGATCTTGACCATATGTCAATCAAGAACTAATTAACCAATTAAACTAAACGTTTCTCGTAAATTGACATCTTCGCCTCCTACTGGAAAATATTACAATCCTCAACATGAGCATGAATGGGAACCACAGCATGAACTGGAACAAAAAAGTTTAGATTTGGCAATTCTGATAAGCCTGAATAACTTACGACCATGTAAGTCCCGAAATTGGCGTAAGTAATTCGTAAGACCTCCAACCGAATTCACCGAGATGATTGTAAGATGCAATGATGAAAGAGTTCAGACCAAAGAAGTTCCCGAGTCAAATTATTTTATTCTATTGATCTCTCAGTCATTCCTATAATTAACATAGTTAGATGTAGTTTTCTCTAATGCATAAGCGTTGAGTTTAAATATGTGAAAAATAAATTGAACTTTTAAATCGACGAAAACAGACGTTTGTAGTGGTCGTACTAGGAAGATTGAAAAGTCCTACTTCGTTTATATATATATATATATATACGATTTAAGTAGGAAAAATTTGGGGTAGGTAGCTCACATTTCATTATTTGGCTTTCTCAATGACAATTTGACGGAAAAATGGAGTTTCCAATAAGGAAGAAATAATACCTTTTCTTGTTGTTCTTTCAGCTAAATACTTTTTGCATTGGTTTAAGGTAGGTTTCATTTTAAATATTTATATGAAATGCTAAGAACAGCAAAAATCAGCGTGAAAACCAATATATGTGCGTCCGTGTGTATGACGGAGAGGACTAAAAATATCTACTACACATACAGCTCTGAAATTTTGGGTGAGGGTAGTACAAGGCAAATCCTATCCTAATGCATGCAAGACTCAAAATTTTTATTTTCTTTTTTCTTATAGTCGAGAATATCAATTAAAAATTCATCGAAAAAGTGATTTTTTTTCCCCTGCAAAATGGCAAAATTCGCACACTTATCTGAATTTGATTTCCCTGTCGAAAGAAATTAAAATTTTTCACTTAACAGCGAAAAAAAAAAAAAAAACTAATTAAGATTTCAATTTGAAAATTTCATATACAATATATATATATATATATATATATATAACAAAACCAAAAGAAATTCCAAATCCCCCAAATACATGGAAGTCTTCATCAGGGAGGCCCCTCCATGTAGGGGTAAATAAAGAGAAGTTTCTGAAAGGATGTAGGCTCATAAGCTAAATTACATCCTTAGCCCCCAACTTCTCAGATTTCAGAAATCAAACTCAAACCTTCAAAAATATTATAAATATATACAAAAAAAGCTGCCACAATCGACTATTTTTGTATTCTGTTCAGACTTCGAGTCGATTAAGACCCCTTGCACGTGACGTCACATGCTTCATCTGGCGCCCAAACATAAGGCAAATGTGGTGTTTTCACATTTATAAAAATAGTAATTTGCGCTTCATTTTTTAAGTATTTAGAAAAATAATGCAAGAATAAGAAAAATCAAAATTAAACAGAAAGACCACAGTTGCTTTAAACGGCAAACGGGGAGTTATGATGGTTTGTTTGGGCTCCAGAACATGGCGTCATGTGCACCAGATAAGAGGAACAGCCGCTGTTGTGACGTCAATGCAAGGGGTCTTTACAGAGGACTGTAATCGATTAAGATTACGATTATTTTCAATTTCAAAAAACAGATTATGATTATGTCTCTATTTATGCAAGTCTGATTACGATTACATAATCGATTATCCATATTTTTATTTCAAGATTACGATTACGTTTGGATTACGATTAATATTTTTTGTTGGATTACGATTACCGAACTAGTCGACTACGATTACAGTTCGATTACAGTAATTCCGTAGTCTACATGTCACAAACTAGACTTACAAATTTACAAAATATGCGTTTCCTGTTATTTATTTATTTTTAAAGGGAAAATAAATCATTTATATTAAATGAGCTATTCTTTTCTATATAACTAATATATGTTTTCCTTTTTGAATATTTTAGAACATTATTATAAATTTATTTTGAAATTAAGAGCATTTCTAAGGATGTTTGATTAATAGAATAGGTATATGTAACATGCGAAATTCTGATTTGAAATTCACGAATACCGGTGTACGTAGAATGAGCCCTTCCCCCCTAGAGGTCTGCACGGCCCAGTGGAATCTTTTCGAATTTTGTAACGGGCCGGGGTGGGCCGGCAGATTTAGAATAGTTTTTTCAACGGCCCGGGCCGGCAAAAAAATTGAACGGGCCCTGGCCGGGCCAATAAAAAAATTTTCGCAAGATTTAAGCAGATACAATAAAATATGAGCTATTTTCAACGAAATGGTTTTAACGAGAAAAAGTATAAATGTGCGTCACGAGCCATAATAGTTTGACAGCATTAGTATAAAAATGTACAGTGTAGAGATCGGCATCGGACAGTTACATTATGTGTAACCCGTTTTAATATTTTTTTAGCTGACTCGTGTCGGGCCGAGATCAAGCTTACATTATTTTTCTACTTGTAGACTAGCCGGACCGGAACTAGATTAATTGTTCTCAAGATCTGTAGGGCGGACAACATGATATGTAAAATTATTAACATCGATAAAGAACTTATGTTAACTTAATCTTTGGATATATACTTCTTGATGGTTTTTAAATTAATTTCTCAATAATACGAAAGTTTAACATATATTTTCTGGTTAATTTTAAATTGTAAACGTATAAAAGTGATAAGCCTGACTATTGAAAAGATTTGGAATCGAATAGAGTTTTTAATTTTTGGTAAATAGAATACTTGTGTAACCTTGTTGAGATAAATAATAGTTTCTCAAATGATTGCAGGCTTTTCTCCCTTCCCATGCTATCACTTCCGGAAATTCTATTCGAAACGCTAACTATGACAGTATTTTAATTACTTGCAGTATTCTTAAATTGTTTGTATCAAAAAATATATAACCCCGTTCGATTATATAGTTTCTGAATAAAGATACCTGCTAAACTTATGCGTTTCTGAAAAAAAAAAAAAATGAATTTAAAAAAATATCAGAAAGGAACTTCTTTGAATTTAAGAATGAATTTGGATTTAAAATCTTTAATAAAATGATATAGAAATATTTTTATAAATCTTCTTTTATTAAACAGCTTCAAAAGTTACGATGTTTTTAACTTTCTTTCTTTTTTCTTTTATGCTAAGGCATATTAATTTTTTAATGAATCTTTAATCGAACGTTGAAAGCCTAAATATCTAAGTAATCATTAATGCGTTAATGTATATTTCCAGTAAAATATACTGTAAAATCATTCCATAGATATGTATGCAGTATTCTTTTAAGGAATCTTATATGATAAAAATCAGAATTTTCTAGAAATCGTGGAAACTGAACCGGCCGGGCCTAAAATATAAAAATTTAAACGGGCCGGGCCGAACTTTTGAGTTTAACAACGGGCTCGATACGCCTTACCAACCTTACCAACGCCTTACCAACACACTAAAACTTGGGGGGGGGGGGAGGAAACCTGTGTTTCACAACCTTTTTTTTTTTTTTTTTTTTTTTTTTTCAACACAAAATTTTAACATGAAATGAGTTTAACTAAGGTTATTTTCCTCAGAACATTCGTTGCAGGACATTTAGGCAAATAAGCAAAACAAAATTTAAAAAATGAAGAAAAATGAAGAATAAAATAAGCTTCTACCATAATTTTCTAATTGGGAGAATTAAAACAATTCATTCTTTTTTCTTTCATTTGCATACCTCTGTCCCCTTGAACCACATATTTAAAACAAAATTGAGACACATGAACGTTAACAGGCAAATAATAATAATAATAATATAAAATACTGTCTTTTGGTAGGAGTATATTGGGGGAGGGGAGAAGGGGAAACAAACCTTTCTGGGAAAAAAATTAACTACCTTTTTTTTCCCCATTATTTATTTATAACTCATTTAGAGAGGTTTTTTTTGTATTTTTTTCTTTTTAAAATAATCAGAGATAAAAAAAATTTGGTGCCTACATTTCAAAATTCAGGGGTTCGTCATTGAATTTGTCGGCGCATATGCTAAAAGAATTTACCAACAACTAGATATCATTACCATTGTCCTTAACCCATAAAAAAAATCCTATTTACACCCGTATGTTTATTGACAAACCAGCCTTAATTTCTGGTTTTTTTATTGGGGGGGGGGAATTCTGATAAAATAAACATATATATATATATACAGGGTGTCCGAAAAGTCTGGAAACGGCCGAATAACTCGAGAAATACATATGAGATTGAAAAACGTAAATATACGTGTTAAATATTTTTAAATAAGCTACTCTGTGATACCAAATTTGACCTTCGAAACCGACCCCCTGGGGGTCAGAGGGGGTCCAACTTTGAAATCTTAAATTATAACCCCCATTTTTTATTGCAGATTCGGATTCTGCGGACAAAAATACGTAACTTTTGTATTTGATGTTCATTTCAAATCTTCGTTTATCATGGTGTAATCGAGCATATTAAATCGATACATATTCCCGCTTTTCCAACGGGATTTTCCCTAATCGAAACTGATTGGGCAGAATTTTTGACGTCAAATTCCTCGTCTTTTGTAGGAATAGCGTTTCCTGAAAATCATCCGTGGCGATTATTTCAATAGTGCAACACTGTTAAAAATTTGACCCATTTGCTGCAGCGTCACTCCACAGCTATTATAGAATATCTCTTTTGTGACCAATGAGAATGCTCCATAACACAGTAAAGTAATCGTTTTCTATAAAAGCGGTGGAGTGACGATGCAGCAAAAGGGTCAATTTTTTACAGTGTACTTTACTGTGTTATGGAACATTCTCATTGGTCATGAAAGAGATATTCTATAAAAGCTGTGGAGTGACGCTACAGCAAATGGACCAAATTTTTAACTGTGTAGCACTACCGAAATAATCGGCACGGGTGATTTTCAGGAAACGCTATTATTGCAAAAGACGAGGAATTTGATGTCATAAATTCTCCCCAATTAGTTTCGATTAGGGAAAATCCCGTTGGAAAAGCGGGAATATGTATCGATTTAATATGCTCGATTACACCGTGATAAACGAAGATTTGAAATAAACATCAAATACAAAAGTTACGTATTTTTGTCCGTAGAATCCGAATCTGCAATAAAAAATGGGGGTTATAATTTAAGATTTCAAAGTTGGACCCCCTCTGACCCCCAGGGGGCCGGTTTCGAAGGTCAAATTTGGTATCACAGAGTAGCTTATTTAAAAATATTTAACACGTATATTTACGTTTTTCAATCTCATATGTATTTTTCGAGTTATTCGACAGTTTCCAGACTTTTCGGACACCCTGTATATATATACATATAAACAATCTTTTTTTATTACAACTTTTGTAAGAAATCTGATCTATATGTTTAACTTATCTATATATATTAAAATACAAATTTTGAATAAACATACTTTGTACTTATGATTAAAAACACTGTATAGTTAATTTAATATAAAAAATTCCTTTCACTGTAATTTAAAAGAAAAAGACAATATATCACTATGCAATATTGCTAAAATAAATCTATACAATATGTATATATCTATTAAAAAATTACCTGCATGTGGGTGTTCAGATTGGACTTGGTTTTTATGGAGACCCTGAAGTCTGACGAGCACAATTTGCATTGCTATTCAAAAAAATTCGCGTTTTTTTCATTCAAATCTGATACAGATTCTGTGAAATAATCTTCAATATTTTTGTTGTTTCTCTTAGCCATCTCTTTCTCTAGAACCTTAGAAACAACCGCTTAGATATAACCACTGAGAAATCCAACATGCGAATGAGCTGTTAGATAAATTGTCACAAGCAATTTAAGCATCTTTTTTTTCCCCCCAATTTCATTATTCTCCGATTCCCACATTTGAAAGAGGGTGATGTCTGTCAAATTGCTAAGTGCCCATAAAAAAACCATTAATATATATTTTTCTTTCTTTTTTCTTTTTTATCCTTTATCACTGCCACTCAATAACCCGCGAAACAAGATCCTTCGAAAGACCATAAAGAGTTTTTTCCCCCAATTCCCGACTATTTCTATGTCTTATACTACTATATAACAGGAGCAGCCCTCTATAGCACTGACACTGACTATATACAGTGTAAAGAATGCATCCTGTTTCACCCCCGAACTGCTGCCTTATGACCTATGACCTCTTCTTACTTTAGGGGCGATTTGAGCTCTAAACGTGGACACTCTTTCTTTGGTGCAATGTTTATCTCACCGACCAAATATTTTATGGACTGCGCGAAAGGAAGAATAAAAAAAAAGATGTAATGATATAACGTAATCGTTTATTTGTGTTCGATTACGATTACATAGTTTTTTTATACAGATTACATTGCGATTATCTGCATTCGATTACGATTAGATTATGATTGTAATCAAAGTGAAATTTTTTGATTATGATTATATCGCGATTATTTCGAAATTAAAATTTACGATTACAATTACAATGCGATTACACAGTTTTATGTAGTCGATTATAATCGATTACGATTACACGATTACGATTACTCGAAGTCTGATTCTGTTCGCACAAGTATTTTTCTAATATAAATATTGACGTTTATTTCTATTGTAAATGTTATTAAAGTGTGTGTAAGGATTTCTGTTTTGGGAAAGTGGTACCAATTAGAAAAAAAAAATCGTCTATGGCAGCCCTGCATATGAGAGAAACATACAGAAACAAAAATCCTTTAAAAACAAAACTAAAAATATTTTTTTCCATCCGAACACTCCACTAGTTTTCGGAAATCGATATATCAAAGATTATATAACATGCAGACAATCAACTTAATTATTAAACGCTATCGAATGCTAAAATCATAATTTAAAAGTATTTTATCAATTTAATTGAAAGTTACTAGTGTGTTCTGAGGATAGAGTGAAGTGACAGAAGTTAAGAGTCCATCCACAACAGTTTCTTTCCTTAGTTTACATTTTAAAGTATTATGGCTATCGAACTTTTAAGCCCCTTTTTTGTCGGATTCTACAAAATAGATTTCAACAGGTATTGATTCTTGAAAATTAGCTTACGATTTTCTTGAAATTTTTAGCTCCATCTTCATGTGAAGATGACGTTTTCTTATCTCGGGTTCTATGAACCCAATTTCCACTGGGCTTTTCTCATTCAACTTGGTTTTCGATTATCTTACAGGTTTTAGTTCTATCTTCCATCACCAGGGGCATTTTTATCTGAGATTTAATGGGGCCTATTTCAAGGGAATTTTCTTTCTTTCAATTCATTATAAAATTATCACCAGAATATGACTACCAACCTTGCTCAAAGCTGGCGCGCGCGACTCAAAAATAATATGTGGGTGATTTGATCACGTGATTGTGCATTTCATGCTTCTGTTTTATTGGTTGTACTTTGGTTGGTAGGTTGGTTGATACAATTTAACAATTCAATTGGGATCTAAAGATTTTAACTTTTAAAAAAAAAGATTTTATTATTTATTTAAAAATGATTTATCTGTTGCTTTGTATATTTCGCGATAAATAAAATGCTGTTATCAACCAAGATTGTGATATCAACATATTATAAGGTTTATTTTTAATTTACTATACTGGATGCATTTCAATGGAATTTGCGCTGTTAGTTAGACAATTTTTCAGAGAAGGTTTCAGTATATATATTTCTTATTTAATAATTGCATATTTTAATACCGTGTGGATAACAGACTAAAATGCATCATAAGAGAGGAGAAACAAATGACACTCAAAGTCATGTTAATATAACTCGTAATATATGCAATGTACTTATATAATACTATCAGGAGAAAATTTATAAACATTTTAATCATGCTTTATTCCTTACAAAACTAATATATTTTTTAAAGAGATATCTCTTTAAAAAATATAGGTGCAGATATTTTTAGTTTAAAAAATGTACATCTATTACATTTTGCTTTTTATAATATTTTTATTGTGTATTTTAATACTATAAAATATGATTTGCATCTTGAACTTACTTCTAAAGTAAAAAAAAAAAAGAAAGAATGAAAAACATCAAGAAATTATTTTACGCGTATACGCACAATACCTTATTTATTTATTTATTTGCTTAATATGTATATATAAATCACTTTGGAACGATACTTAGAACATTAAAAGGGATTTAAATGTGAAATTTTCTTCTTAAAATATTCTCTTTTCTCGTATTTAAATAAATATTTCATTATTATAATAGAAATACATGTGCTTCTGTATTATTAATATAAAAATTTATTTTTAATAAAAAGTTCTGTTTATTAATATAAAGCAACCAATAATAATAATAATAAAAAAAAAACACAGTTTATAGATAGACACGAAGGATTCGAACTCACAATCGCTGATTTCAAGCTCAGCTCTCTCCCCATTCAGCCATTGTGTTCATCTTCGACGGTAACAAATGATCTTTATCATTAGCACCGTCCAATCAAATCCATGATCTGTTCTTAACCTGTGCCTAACAGTACTCAGTACACTGTTAAAAATCTGCTGCATTTTGTTGCTACGCACTCCACTGCTTGTATAGAAAACGGTTACTTAACTGTATTATGGCGCATTTTCGTTAGTTGTTATAGAAATATTATATACAAGCAGCGGAATGCATAGCAACAAAATGCAGCAGATTTTTAACAGTGTACTGAGTACTGTACTCTTGGTTCGGTACTGAACAGCCGTAATAAGGATCCACCCCATGTCCCTGACTCCTGAGCGCGCGCGCTTAACGCGCGTAGCCGCTGAACACTCCCAGTGCCTACTCAACAAATAAGTTGCCAAACTAGCAAACTTCGAATTGATTTGAAATTCACCAAGGTGTGCATGCGCTGTTTAATGCACAGATTAAGTAATGGGAATTAAAACGGCCTATAGAAGCGCTGCTTGCAGCCTTCGATTCAGGAAAACTGTCCCTTTAATGGAGCAGTTCACATCACGTGACTTTTATCGGAGAACAATGAAGAAAGCTGTAGGCTTAGATCAGAAATGACTAGATAACGGATCCATTTGTTCTCTTCGGGAATGCTTGAAGCCGGAATGGCCGAGATTTGGCGAGAGTTTTCCTCGCCAAAAGGGTGTCTTTTTTGGCGATGATCCCTTCATGGCAATTTTCTGCTTTCATTCTCATAATAAAAGAACGTAACGCAGTCGAAAAAGGTCTTGGTGGCTGGTGGGATCGGCGGGAGAAACCGGTTTGGAGCCCATTCTTCCCACCATCACGTGCTGGTGGGTAAGTTGATGATGGATTCAAGAAAGGTTGCTATTTCTTAGTCCAGTTACATTAGAAGTCAATGGCTGTAGGACACACAAACACAAAAAGCATTGATTTCGTGACTTCACCTTGCATAGCTCTATTTTCCTTTAACCAATGACCTCTCATACCTAGACACCACATCGGTAACTTTTTCTTAGGCCCAGATTTTTGCCTTCCGTCACGTGACGGAGGACAGATTTAGCGCGCCAAACCGGTTTTTCTCCCGTCAAAATTTACATAAAATACATTTATTTTACTGCGAAAATGAACTCTGAAAGTTGCCAATAAAGCGATCACCGCCAAAAAACGGCATCTTTTCGCCAAAGATGTTGTATTCAAAACCATGCGGAGAGAACAATGGAATGTAGCGTCTACGTATATGAGAAGTCTGTGCCTTTAACTAATGTTAAAGTGCCATTGAAATAATTCTTTATTGTAAATGAATTTGGAAGTTTTAAATATTCAAATTCGGATAACTTTTACTTTGCAATATAAGACAGAAGACAAATGACACAGTAAATCGGAAACTATGCAAAACAATTATTATTCTGAACGATTTTAAAATACGTGTAACGCAATACTATTTAAGGTATTTTCCTGAAACTAGAAGTTACATCTTTTTTCCACTAGATGGCGTATTCGAGCACTTGAATCGCCAAACGAGTAGTCTGTGTTGAGAAACACCGAAAATACTGGCGATAAATATATATCAATAAATATAAAAACTTTGTTAAATCACCATAAAAAGAAAAGTTAAACAGGACGCGTTTCGAGCTGCAAAATTACCGCTCGTCATCAGCTGGTCCAAACAGTGTCTTTCCGAGTCTGGTTGGCATTTCCAGCGGTTTGGAAGAAGATGAAATTTGGCGCCCCCTACGTCCCGCTAGCAGACCAATGACCTAAGATACCTAGACACCACAATGGCAACCTTTTCTTACGCCGACATCTTTGCCTTCCTCACGTGACGGAGGGCAGATTTAGCGCGCCAAACCGGTTTTTCTCCCGCCGAAACTCATATTGTTATGTCTTGAGTTGACCGCACTTCTACTTCTCTAACGAGAGAACGTGAAATCTGAAAGTTACCAATAAAGCGATCACCGCCGAAAAACGGCATCTTTTCGCCAAAGGTGCAGGATTCTAAACCATGCCGAGAGAACAATGGGATGTGGCGTCCGGGCAATACTTTGGGGCTAAGTTCTGTTGGGAAAAGCCTATATTCTCTGTTCTTCTTCTATTAGTCTATCTTCATGTTTATAACACGGTGAAGTAATCGTTTTCTATAAAAGTGGTGGAGTGACGATGCGGCAAAAGGGTCAAACTTTTTTACAGTGCAAATAGAAATAGCGCAATATTGGCATATCACAGGTGCGCTATCCACCCGATGGTGGGAACATGATATATGCTTCAAGAAAAAGTTACCATTTTTGTGTCCAGTTGCATTATGGAATGGAAAACAAGAGTATTGTTATTCTTGTTTTCCTTTTCATAATGTAATGATCATTGCATTAAATCGTCCCTGCTAGCTGCTTGCCACTGAATTTTTTTCTTTATCGTTAATAACCATGAAACCTTGCGGGAAAAGGGTTGATTGTCATGGATAGTTCTGGTTTTCGCCTACAGCATTAGGGGGGGGGGGTGGAGTCATAAGCAGTTCATTATTGTAAAATCCTGATTGCTCGTGTGCGCGTCAGAGCTAATCTAGTTGCTCGCCTTCCTTCTAGTTCTTGTATAATTCTATGCATTACTGTACACTTATTTTAAATTTGGTCAGAATGAATATTCTTTTGTGGCATTTGTTTTCTGTGTTTATAACGAGGTAAAAATTATTCTTATTTGAATGTCTAAAACTTTCAAATGCATTTACAATAATAAATTATTTCGATGATTCTTCAGTTAAAGGGACAATTTTCCTGTACCGAAGGCTGGTCAGCTGTTTTTTTGTAGTGTCGAACCCAAAACGGGAATATTGTTGATTTGAGCACTGAACACTGGTTTGAGGTTTTGATTTCAGACGTCATACGTGCGGATATATATGACGCTGAGCGAGCCGTATTCTAACGCATGCGCGATTGAATTTGAAGGGAAACTGAAAACATGTTTATGGCTTTCAGTCAGCTGCTAGTCTGTTTCAAAGATATTGGCATTCTTGCCATCTGAGACTTGTAAACTGTAAATTTTGCAATGAAAGTTTCTCGAAAACTGCCTTTTCTAGAGTGGAGAAATCGGTAATTCATATTATCTGTATTAACTGTTGATATCAAATTATAATAACATATGGCGGCACTTCAAATATACCCTTCAGAAATACACAAAAGTCAATCTGGATAAATAAACATACATTTGAAGTATTTTACACTTTTATTCCAAATTATTGTTACTAAATAAGGGCTTCTAACTGAACATATGTTAAATATACACTTAAAAAAAAAAAATATGAAATGCAATCCAGGGCCTGATTACTAACGGGGCACTCTCCCACCAGGAAAAAGAAATAAAGAATTTTTCCTTATTCATGACAGTAATCTTGTATGAAAAGGGCGTTTAAAGAAGACGAAAATTTCTATAATTTTTTTCTGGTGAGAGAGTGCCCCGTTAGTAATCAGGCTCTGATGCAATCACAAAGATTTTTCCTTCAGGGGTATTTAAATTTTGTTGTAGACTTTCTGAATTGAAAGATTGATTGGGATGATCTAAAACTTGTTTTAGTAACAAAAAATTAATAGGTAAAGCAATTGTTATAGAAGTAGATTACATATAATATTTTTTTTTCTTTTTAGCTGGAACCAGTATGTTTAATTAAATTTGTCTATCCTTGTTATGAGTTATTTATTATTGTCTTTTAAATCCTTACATAGCTATTATAATGTGTAATAAGTGCATATGTAAGTCGGCTTTGATTTTAGAAATATTTTTAGACACTGAAAACATCTTTTTATTTTAGGAATGAAAAGTTACATGAAATCTTCTCAAAATGACCACATATTGTGCTTGTTAAAGGTATGTTGATTTCTTTAATGATTATAATGATATATTTTTGCATTTTTACAAGAATCAAAGAAGTTTTTTTCATTTTTAAAAATTTCAATTGATTTTTCTAATTTGTAATGTAACTCAATAATTTAACAATTATTGAGTTACAGTTTACCTAGATTTGCTTCACTTGTTTGATTTACTTCTGTAATTTGAGATAATTGAAAAGTATAAATAAATTTCAGTACAATCAAGTTGTAATGAAAATATACTATTTTATGTTGTTTAAATTAAAGTTGGTATAACTCTAATATATTAATGTTTTCAGTAAAAAAGAAAAAGAAAAAAGAATACTTTTGTGTTAGCTTGGCAAAAATTTTGGCAATAGGGCCCCCCCCCCCCCTGCTAGTAACATATTTTATTTTCTGTGTGTATCAAGATAGGAATGCTCTAAGATAAAAAAAAAAAAAAAAACCTCCAGAAATTTTGGGTAAAAAAGTTTTTTTTCCCCACTTCGATGTTTATTGTTTGAAAATTTTTGAATTCCATGAATAAAATAATCTATAACAGAATTTTATAACTGCAACATTCTCTTTTTTTTTTTTTCCCATGTTCAGTATTTCAAATGAAAACATTAACTTGAATAATAGAAAATTAAATCCCAATTCTCTCTTTAAAAAAAAGTCATTCGATGGGCAATTTTTCCAAAGGTAACCATGGCCTCAAAAAATAAACTGTAACATTTTCCTTTTTAATTTATAGCTAATTAAAGTACATTGTCTGAAGTATTTAATTCCTGTATTTATTTTTACATTGTTTGTTTCGTATTATGTTTATGGAGGTCAAAACTGATTTACATTATTGAAAAAATGCATGCAATCATATACCTGTGCTTAGTAATCTCCATAAACAAAAATACTGCACTTTTATTCAATTTTTGGATTTTCAAAGTATCTGCATGCATATTTCTTTTAATTTAAAGAAATATTACTTTTATTTTAATTTTTTTTTTTCAAACTGACTGTAGTTTGAGATTTAAGATATCTTGAAGAGGTGTCCTGCACATCACATTAAAATTGCTGTAAGTTTTACTGCAAGTAGTTTTATTCATTTTAGATAGCAATCGTTTTTAATTTACTTTATACTATTAAAAAGAAATATATGTAGGGGAGAGTGGGGTTGGTAGGATTTTTTTTACAAAAGTAAAAAAATCAACTTAGTTTGACACAAAAACTTAAATTTAAATTTGCTGTTTTTTCGCAATTTTTTTTTGACGAAACTTGCCATTTTTTTCACGATTTTTTGAAGAAACTTGCCGTTATCTTCACGATCTTTTGAAAAGCGTTGCCATTTTTTTTTGCAATTTGTTGATGAAATTAGCCATGTTTTGATGAAATTTGTAGTTTTTTGTGATTGGTTGTTGAAACTTATCATTTTTCTAAGATTTTTTTTTTTTCTTTGGTGATCTTCTGTTGAAATTAGTTTTTTTTTTCCACAATCTCTTGAAAAAATTGGCATTTTGTCATGGAACGATTGACTAAATTGATTTTTTTCGGCGATCACTTCTTGAAATTTGCGATATGTTATGTCCGAATTTTCAGATTTATGACGGATTTTTTTTTGTAATTTTCGGAAATGATTACCTTAATTTATCAAAAAATTCGGACCTTAATCATCCTTGATACTATTTTTTGGAAAAGCACATATACTTATTTTAATTTAAAGAGTATAGAAATTAATTTCTAAGATTATTATTGAAGCAACTGTAAAACTGGTGTAAAGTTTTTCTAATTATTGCTATATTTAGAAGTTAATAGAAAAATGCACTTAATCTGTAAAACAAAATTAAAATTTGGCAACTTCTTACCAATACTAAAACAAAATTTTATCCAGTATTGGTAATTACAATTGAATTTAGAGAAAAAAAAAAAAAAAAAAAAAAAAAAACTAATAATAGTACCGTATTTTCTGGTGTATAGCCCGCACCCCTAAATCGAACAGTGCAGTAAAAAAAGTTTGTGTATAACCCGCGAAGATGAATCGGTGTATAGTCTGCAGTCTATACACCATTTATGAACGTATATTTTGATCAGGGTTCGAAATTAGAAGCCATTAGTCATAATTTTTAACACAAACTTACCAAATTTTTTCATGATGCATAATAGTGATTCGGCTAAAAAATTAAGATTATCAGTACTATAATTTTCGGAAGAAACGCCGTGGCATTTACGTGTTCAAGCGATACGATTTTAAGCGATGCGGCGTTTACGCGCATTTATTTATTTATTTATTTTTTTTCCAAACAAGCGTGATATTTTTTCTGAATTTTTCTGAAAATTAAAAAAAAAATCTGCGATAAATTCAAAATTTCGGACATAAAATGTATACGTATCTTAGGTCATTGGTTCCCAAAAGGATCGAATCCTCGGAAGTCAATGCCTCGGAATCAGTCCGAAATGCACCAACTCCAAAAAGGAATGATTCCTCGGACTCTATCTGAAATAAAACATCTGCGGAAAAGTTTGATTCCTTGAACTCGTTCTGAAATGAAACGACTCTGTAAAGGAACGATTCCCCGGAATCGTTTCGAAAAAGATCGACTGCTCTGAATTGTTCCAAAATGATATAAATCACACACTTTTTTTTTTTTTTGTTCTTTGCAACAGGGTAGGGTACCAACTCCGAAAAGGAATGTTTCTTCGGATTCTATCTGAAATGAAACGACTGTGGAAAAGTTCGATTCCTTGAACTCGTTCTGAAATGAAACGACTCTGTAAAGGAACGACTCCTTGAATCGTTTCGGAAAAGACAGACTGCTCTGAATCGTTCTGAAATGACATAAATCAAGCATTTTTTTTGTTCTTTGAAACCAAGGTAGGGTACCAACTCCGAAAAAGAACATTTCCTCAGAAAATATCTGAAATGAAACGACTCCGGAAAAGTTCGATCCTTGAGTTCGTTTCAAAATGAAACGACTCTGTAAAGGAACGACTCCTTGGAATCGTTTCGGAAAAGACAGACTGCTTTGAATCCTTCCGAAATGACATAAATCACACACTTTTTTTTTGTTCTTTGCAACAGGATAGGGTAGATTATTTTTTTTGAAAAATAAACTAAATCTTAAATTATCTTAAATTCAGAATCGTCGCGGTTGAAAGAGTTTTGGATTTTGTATTCTACAAACACAATGGGGTGCTGCAGCACAGATTCGCTAGCAAATTATTTTCTGATATTTTATTTATAGTTTTTTAGATCTTGCATATAAGTCGACCGCCTACTTTGAAGTTCTTTTTTTGTCTAAAATTTCACTTATATGCGAATATATACGGTAGCTATTATAGATCTATTAGTGCAATACTTGGCAATAGTTGCGACAGTTCTTCCAAACCCAGAAATAACTGTATTTAAGCAGTAAAAAAAAAATTCTTTACAAACCTAGGAGAACTCTCTAAATTTCGCGGCATAGCAAAAAAAATTTACAATTTTTGATGTTTTTTCAAATTTTTTGAGGTTTAAAAGTTGTAGAAAAAATATTTTCCAATTAAAAAAAAAAAATCTTTGTATAAGCCGCAGCAGCTTTTGTCAACTAACTCTAAGTTAGTGACATAAAAAGTGAGCTTAAATTAAACAGAGATGAATACAGTGAAAGCTGGTCTGGCAAAGGAGTGTAGAACGTGTTAAAATTAAAACAGTTCAAGTTGACATCAAGACCTCTTTTATTTATGACTTCAAATGAAACAGCATGAAAGTGAACTTACACACTTTAATAAACTTCATGACAGCAGAAAAACTAGCAGCGTTTTAACAAAGATGATATCAATAAAAGATTCGGAAAAACACAATTAAAATAGATTAAAATCATTCATACTAACTAAACACAAACTCCATGAATGACGGTAACTTTCGTGCATTCAAGTTTCTTGATACATTGCATCCTTCATATTGAAGGAACGAAGAAAAGGCGAAACTGTCTTGACATCGCAGAGCATATATACTCTGGCCGAAACGGCACGTGCTAATGTAAGCCAATGAACAGCCGATATCGTTTTTGCAGTGGCGCAGCCAGAATTCGGCTCTGGGGGGGGGGGGGGATAGAGTTGCTTCAGGGATGATTCTGGTTGAAATTTTTTTTCGGAAATTGGTGGGGGGGGGGGTATTCCGCGAGTTACCCCCCCTTTAAGAGGGTTTATCCACGATCTTCAGACAAAATGAGCGTTTTCCCGCGACCTTCAGACGAAATCAGCGATTTATTTGCGATATTTTAGCAAAATCGGCGATTTATTGCGATCTTTCGTCAAAATCGGCGGTTTTCTGCGATTTTTTGGCAAAATTGGCGTTTTCCGCGAACTCTAGACAAAATCAGCGATTTATCTGCGATATTTTAGCAAAATCGGCGATTTATTGCAATCTTTTGTCGAAATCGGTGTTTTTCAGTTTTTTTTTTAATGAAATTGGTGTTTTTTTGACGATCTTTAGACAAAATTTGATTTTTTACGTGATCTTTTCTTGAAAACGGCGTTTTAACCCCTTGGTCTTTCGAAGAAATCGGCATTTTTTCTGTGATCTTTTGATGAAAGTGGCCTTTTTTTTCAATGATCTTTTGACAAAATATTTTTAAGCAATCTTTTATAGAAAATGGCGGTTTTCCCCTGACTTTTTAACGAAATCGTCATTATATCAGAAATTTTTAGACGATATCGCCGTTTTATCTGCGGTATTTGGTGAAATTGCCGTTTTCGCCGCGATCCGCACAGGAAATTTGCGTTTTTTGGCGATCTTTTGACAAAGTTCGTTGACAAAAACATTGACAAAATTGTCGCTTTTTCACAAAATATCAACGAAATGTGTGCTTTTTCGGCGATCCTTTCATGAAATTTGCATTTTTCCGCGATTATTTTATCCGCACGCAAAACCGAACAAGTTGGCAACTGTGAGAATCGTCTTCTGAAAGATCTTATCAAAGAATGAAGAACATTTCTCAGTTACATAGCTTTTTAATCATGATATCTACTTGCCTGAATCTAGGAAAAAGAGATATCGGAAAAAAGTGACAAACTACAAAAGCGGAAAAAATGACATGGAAAAAAGTTACCGGAAAAAAGGGACAAGATAAAAATGTTACCGGAAAAAAAGTGACAAGGTATTGATTTTGGGGATTTATTGACTAAGTATGAAAGGGGGGGAGGTTGGGGGTCGGCTTTTAATTTAAGTGAGTGTTTTTTTCATGCTGAATTAACTGCTTTGATTAAATTTTGGATGTACGTTCATACTGAAAAGATGCTTGCCTGATTAGTTTTGGGAATGGACGATTACCCCCTCCCCTCCGCCCTAAATAAGATAAATGGTTTTTAAGCAGAATTATCCAACGTTTTATTTCAAACAAATTTGGATATAGGTTCTTTCTGACGAGGCTTATATATAGTATTGTGGTGTCGCGCCCTGAGTTTCTCTTTACTAAGTTGGTTTATTTGTTAAGTTCATCAATAACACATTTTTAATTCCTCAAGTTCTTTATTAGAACCATAGACCAATTATTAAAAAAATAAATAAAACGACATTACAACTACATAGGAGCCTCACTCCAATATTACATTTCGCTTAGCACGTCTAAGCCATCTTACATCAATGTACTTTCTTGTACATTACCAGCACATATCTCTCTTCCAACTACTTTCCTTCCCTCTCGATGCGCAGTAATCCCAGTGTCCCCCTCAGCTCATAGCCACTAGACCAGTGCAATTATTTTCTAGTCATATCCCTTGAGGTCAATAGAACCTGTTCTTAACAGCTTTTGAATGAAGATACTTTCAACTATGCATACTTTTTCAGAATAAGACTTCGCTATCTATCTTCTGCCACGATTAAAGTTAGTACGTCGTCACAGTATATAATGCCTGAAGAATTTTGGGAGTTTAATGGTTAAGTATAGAGGGTGCATGGGGGATAACCTCTCTTAAATTAAATAAATAGCTTTTTACGCAGAATTATCCGATTTGCTTCAAATTTTGAATGTTGGTTCATTAAGATAAAGGGTATCCCTGATTAGTTATGGGGTTCTTTAGCTAATTAAAAAGGGGGGGCACGATTATTCCCCCCTTAAATTAGATAAATTATTTTTTATGCACAATTATCCGATGTATTTCAAATTTTGGCTATAGGTTCTTTCTCATAAAGTGAATCCCTGAATAGTTTTAAGCGTTTGTTTATATATCCTCAATAGCTGTTTGCATTTAAAATTGTGATTTATGTTGCTGCATAGCATTTTTCAGTATTCTATAAATATCGTAACAAAGAAAAAAATATCCTGTTTTTCTTAAAATCGTTTTTTTTTTCCCTTTAATTTAAATCTGTTTTTATTTTTTTAAGCGTTCAAACCTGAAGATCTATCAAGAACTACAGGTTTTTAAACAATTAACTTTCTAATTACTAACATAAGCTAGTAATAATAAAAAAAAGCTATTTTTATTACTACAAAGTAATGAATTCACTAGTTCGTTCGTTACATACAATATAGTTTGTACATTACAGTTTTCTGACATATATTTTTTATGTTTTATATTATATTTTGTGATGCGTAATATGGGACATTAATTAGTAAAAATCCAGTTTTAAATGATAAATATTTGGCGTAAATTAAAATAACAATTACAACAAGGGATTTAGTATATTACTTTTTTCACAAATAAAAAAAATAAATAAATAAACCAGTTTTAAATGCAAAATGAACGGAAATTAATCATTATAAGAAAAAAGGTAAAATGTGTTATAATGTTTTCTGACGTAATAGTTTTCAAATATTAAATTAAAAAATAAAGAAAAATTGTTTTTATTTGTTATTTGCGTTCAATTGCATTCAGCTCGCTTTTTTATGTTACTTAAATACTTTTGCGTCAAACCTTTACCGGGAAATCCCCTGATCGACAAATTTCCTAAGAGACTAGCCGCCCGCGATATCTACCAGACATCCCCCTCCGTCGAATGGGGAAAGCAAGCTTCTTTCCCCGAAAGAGTTTCCTGACGGGACTGCTGCATCCCTCCCTATTTTAACTATATTCATTAGCGTATACGCCTTACCATAAGGAAACTACATCCAAAATTTGAAGCAAATCGGATAATTCTGCGTAAAAAGCCATTTATGTAATTTAAGTGGGGTTATCCCCAGTTCCCCCCTCTATAATTAGCCATTAAGCCTTTAAAACTATTTAGGGATCCACTTTATGAGAAAAAATCTATATCAAAAATTTGAAATACATCGGATAATTATGCATAAAAAACAATTTATCTAATTTAAGGGGGGATAATCGTCCGTTTTCCTATTAATAATAAGCAAAAGAACCTCATAACTAATCCGGAATACGCTTGATCATAAAGAAGCTACATCCAAAATTTGAAGCAAATCAGGAAATTCTGCATAAAAGCTATTTATTTAATTTAAGGGAAGTTATCCTCATTTTGGCCTTTATTCTTAGCCATTAAACCCTTAAAACTATTCAGGGATTCATCTTATCAGAAAGAACCTATATTTAAAATTTGAAATACATTGGTTAAAACAACGATTTGGATAAAACCGATTTATCTAATTTGAGAGGGAAATAATTGCTTTCCCCCCACTTTATAATAAGGAAAATAACCCCGTAACTAATCAGAGATACGTTTTATCATAATGAACCTATGTCCAAAATTCGAAGCAAATCAGATAATTCTGCGTGAAAAGCCATTTATTTAAGAGGGATTATCCCCCGTCCACTCTCCCCTTTATACTTACTCATTAAACTCTTAAAACTATTCAGGGATTCACCTTATCAGAAAGAATCTCTATCTAAAATTTGATCGGATAATTTTGCATAAAAACCGATCTATCTAATTTGTGGGGGGAGGGGGTTAATTGACCATCCTCCCTTTATAATAAGCAAAAGAACCCTATAACTAATCAGAGATACGTCTTATCATAATGAACCTATGTCCGAAATTCCAAGTGAATCGGATAAATCTGCGTAAAAAAACTATTGATTTAATTTGAGAGTTTACGGATGGGGGGGGGGGGGATTATCATATGTCCAAAAACTGAACCAAAACAGTTAATTCAGCACGAAAAAAACATTTACCTAAATTAAGAGCCTCCCCCTGATCCCTTCTAAATACTTAACCAATGAATCCTCAAAATCAATAATGAATTCCCAAAATCAATAATAATTTCCCAAAATCAATTCTATGTCCCTTTTTTCCCCGGTAAAATTTTTTTCGCTTTTGTAGTCATGTCACCTTTTTTCCAATAACTGTTTTTCAGGTAACTTTTTTTCCGTTTACCCACTTGCCTATTTCGGGTGTTTTTTAAATAAGAATTAATATTAATTAAAAAAATTGTCTGAAAGTAGTCCCTTTAAAGTAGTAGTAAGTAGAAAGTAGTTAGAAATTTGGCGCCCCCTAAATCTCTGCACCCTGGGCGACCGCCCTCCCCTCCCCCTTTCGCACGGCGCTGTTAATATCTTTCCAGAAACATAAATATAAACAAATCATATACTTTCCAAACATACTTGGATTTCAAGAATGCTTGAAGGAATTCGAAAGATTAAAAAAAATTATATCTTATATCCATCTTTTTCATAATTTTCTTCTCTGAAAAGGTTTTAATATCCTCCATAGCGAGACGCACAATAAAAAATACCTTAGCACTACAGCAACTAACAACACAATGTTTGTGGAATTAACCTTCCGTCTACCAGACGGGTCCATTGGACCCGACAGCAATATTTCTGGTGTCAACGGTAAAATGAGAAATTGTCGATTGACACCGGAATTTATAAAGGATTTGTCTAGATATTACGAATTCCTTAATTTAAGCTTTCATTGTAAAAGCAAAATTATATTAAAATATTACTGATGCCGTTTGCAAGTTTGGAATTAAAATTAGGTGTTGCCGTAGATAAATGGGTGTTTTGTCTGGTAGACGGAAGGTTAAGTCTATCCCTTAAGGGTGTATTTCAATTCAAACTGCCTATTTTCCGATTTATTTTTGAACTCATTATTGCTCTCAAATACACCAAACTTTCAAAATCTCTTATTTGGAAAGTACACAAGGTGCCGTAATTGTCGATTCTTTGATAAATGCAGAAAATATTGCAAAAAAAGCAATCAAAAACGGCATTTCGAACAGATTTTTTCCAAGCGGGAGATTTGAGAACGAAAAAAGGGGTCATACTGAGAAGATAATTGTTTATAACTCAAATTCTAATGAATGGAGCGTAAAAAAAAATCATTCAGCACCTCATACGTCCCTTCAAGAATCCTCTCAGCAAATTTCATGTTTCTACGTTTAAAAATGTGTCTGAAATTGTATCGGAAAATTTCGAGCTGTTGAAGATAGAAAAGCTTTTTTTCGAATACACCCTTAAAGCATGTGAGCATGTGTTTTTGTGTTTTTCCTGGAATTCGAGAGTCCAGTCCCGTTTCCAAAAAAAGAGCAAGAAACAGATGCAACTAATTAAGACACCTCCCCCCCCCCCCCAGTGGTGCAGTATTGAAAAACCCGAGACGGCATTGGCAGCGACAGGAAATGACCACATTCCTTTTAGCCTTCGGCTGATTTCCAATAGTATAAATGAATGCCGGCCTTTTCCGAAATAGAGTGACCAGTTTTCGATACTGATACTGTTGCTATGTGCTTTCCCTATTTTTCAAAGAAAATACATTACTGCCGCTTAAACGAGTCAAATTTTTAAATAAAATTTGATTCAATAAAGCGACAGATTTTGAAAACAAAACAAAAAAAATTCTAACTTTAGTTTTTTTTTTTTTTTTTTTTATGATTTGGTTTATAAAAGTGGAAATTTTTGTATTTTTGTCATGGCTCTGGGGGGTTTTTAACCCCCCAAACCCCCCCCCCTCGCTGCGCCACTGGTTTTTGATATGCAAATATCAAAAATGATAAATCGATTAAGTTCGATTAAAAAAAGACGTATGCTGCCATCTGGCGGGAAAAAGACTGTCGATCGATTAAAATAATCGTATCGTCCGATGCTACAAGAAAACAAAACACCCGGATAAAGTACGGTGAAATTAACGAAGTTTATTTTAGATAAAACGTAAATTAAAAGATATTTAACGAGTGGAAATAACTTAGAAAAAGGTAAGTAATTAATATATTTAAGTAATTTAATAAAAGTAAAAGTGAATTTTGAATATTGTTGTAATAAATATTATGTAAACAAAGGAACTAGGGAACTATTAATTTAAGGTGAAATGAAGTATGCAAAAGGTAAGTTTATGGAGGCAATGAGAACAAGTTTGATGTTCCCATCAATGCCCCCCCCTCTCATTGCTTTATATAATAAGAGCTATCTGTATACAAAATAAAGCTCTTTAATAAAAAAAATCCCGAAGCCAAAAAAAATTTATGTTACTATAAGTAAAAACATAAAAAAAAATTTAAAAACACGAATAACTAATTTTTAAATTTAATTCTGTCAAAATTTAATGATAAACAATTTAACTATCAAATTCTCAAAAAGATTCTAAAAGAATCAAAACTTTTAAATTTTCCTAACAAGATCAAAAATGATCCAAAAATTTAAATTTCAAGAAGATCTCCTCGTCTCCACAATCACTCACAACTCTTTTCTTTCACACAGTATAAATTTTACAATACAATGTGAAATACATTTTAGAATTACAAAAGTTTTAGTATTTAAATACGTACCAAAAATACATTGCAATTTCCAATTTGGAAAATTACATAACAAATCTTCCTCCATCGATGAATACCCTTGATCATCACAAAAAAATTTTAAACATTTTTCAAAAAAAAATTTATTAAGTCCATGAAAACTTTGAAGACTATAACTTATGGCGAGAACACTTCCATTACAGCATCCAGAATTTGGAACATGACAAAAAGACGACGGCAACTTTCAAACCTGGTGATTACACCATACTTTGCTTCCATCACCTGTCTTACATATCCATCAAAAATGAATATAAATCTCATCTATTCATCATCACTCAGTCTTCTGCCCGGAACAGAAAAACAAGCATACACAAAAATTGGTGATTCTAGATGCCTGGAAGTAAAAGAAATATATTAATAAAATGAAATTAAAGAATTTTAAATAAACTGCATTAAATTTAATACCATCCGCAGGATGAACAAACCGTAGGTACCATAGGCTGAACAAGACTACGGAAATGGTTACCACAAAAACTGATGATCAAGGATAAGGAGGGAAAATATATATACTGTTGGTTATGAAAAATTGAAAATATGCACATGCATGTATGTATGCCATTTACAAAGTACAATTTTTTAAAACAATGTACAATCAAAATTTAGCTAAAACAATGTGCATTCAATAGTGACATAACAGTTAAAACAATGTGCAGTAATTTCAGAAAATACCAACAATACGAAAAGATTAACAAAGAAAAATGGTACGTATAAAAAGTTTGCATGAAAAATGTAACTTAAGTTACAAAAATTGAATTTACAAACTTTAACAATTCATATTTGGTCAAGGGTTTAGTGAAAACATCTGCAAGATTGGACTTACTGCGAACATGCCTCAAAATAAATTCCCCTTTATAAAACAGGTCCCTAATGAAAAATAACTTGACGTCTATATGCTTAGATTTATAATTTTCTACAGGAGATTTTACAAAATCAATTGCAGCCTGGTTATCAACCAACATAATTGCTTTATTATCATTATTGTGAAAAATATTGAATTTCTGACATTTGCGGCGTATTCAATCGAACCAGACCAAGTTCTTGACGGCCTCAGTCATTGCGACAAATTCTGACTCCATGGTCAATAAGCTGACACACTTTTCTTTAAAAGTGCGCCAGTCGACGGGAGCTTTGTCTATCATGACTATTTGGCCGCCGATCGAGGTCCGATCGTCACGATTAGCCGCGAAGTCAGCATCTGAAAAAATAGAAAGAAAATTGGAACTGCAAGAAAGCTTTAATTTATAATGACTGGTATCTTTAACATAACCCAAAAGTCTTAAAAGGCCATCCCAATGAACAAGGCCAGGATTGGACTGAAATTGTGATAAAATATTTACTGTATATCATATGTCTGGTCGAGTCTGGTTAGCAATAAAAGAAAGACATCCTAAAATACTCCTGTAGGGAAGATGAGACATAAATTCTTTTTCGGAATCTGAAGTAGGACAATTGGATCGAGAAAAGACAACACCCTTGCTAATTGGTAAAGAAGCATGTGGAATTTTGAAGTTGCAGAACCTTTGACAAACTTCAGTAATGTAATTACTTTGATGTAGAAATAAACCTTGGTCGGTCTCCTCAAATTCTACTCCCAAAAGTTTATGAGTTCTACCCAAAACTTTAATGTCAAATTCCTTCTTTAGCAAGGATAAAGCCCTATCAATAAGATGCTGACGTTTCCCGAAAATCACTATATCGTCAACATACAAAAGCAAAACTACCCCAGACCCAAAAATATATACGCAATTACAAGACAACAATTTTCTGAAACCCAACTTTAAAAGAACCTCATGTATCTTATAAAACCATTCCCTTCCGCTTTGATGCAGGCCATAAAGAGCCCGATCTAGCTTGCAAACTTGGTGCTCTTTTCCAGGGATTACGAAACCGGGAGGTTGAAGCATATACACGTCTTCTCTCAAAGGTGCATACAAGTAGGCGCAGGTTACGTCACACTGAGTGTGTGACCACCCGCTACATGAGACAAGAAGGGAGAAAAAGAACCGGATTACCCCGAAATTGACCACAGGGCTGAAGGTGTCTTCATAAGAGACTCCCTTCACTTGTTTAAAGCCCTGGGCAACAAGCCGAGCTTTATAACGGGCAATCCTTCCAAATTCATCCCTTTTTGCTGTGTAAACCCACCGGCAACCTACTGGAGTAACGTGGACAGGTAAATCAGTCAAATGCCACACCTTCCTGTTTCTCATCATCTGGATTTCTTGCTCCATTGCTTTCCGCCAGATCGCACTCTTATCGGATCTGCAAGCTTGCTTGTATGTTCTGGGAATATCATCCACAACGCCTAGTCATGCGGAAGGGCATGCATAATTTGAGGTTACTGAATCAGATTCTGAGTCGGAATTATCAGGAAAACTATCAGAATTAGATGAAAACGGATGGAACAGGGACTAAACCAGCATATTTATTAGAAGCAGAAAAATAAAAAAGTTCAGGTTTAAAAACAATATTATTATTTTTACAATACTGTTCGACTTCGTTGTGAGACCTGAGATGCTGGGTGCTACCTTCTTCAAAATAGTAGATGTCAGTCCTATTCTCAGTTTTACGAGCAATAGGCCTCCTTTCCCATCTAACCTCTCTAAGTTGGGGGTTAGTGGAAGGCTGATCTAATACACTGGACTCCGATTCCATGTCCTCCTCTTCCTCACGAGGTAGTTCACTGGGAGGATCTGGAGTCAAACCAGATGCTACTCCACCAGTGCTTTCTGGATTTACTCCACCATCGTGAGAAAAGAGGGCATAATCCTCGGTGCCCAGTGCAGCTCCACTGCGCCCCAAGCCACAACGCGATTCATCAAAAGTTACGTTAGATGTTTCTATGATTTCATTAGTATCGGGAAGCCAGATCCTATATCCTCTGGTCCTGAAGGCATAGCCTACCATGTAGCCACGCCTAGCCTTAGGAAGTCTTTTCTGACTAGGCACGCCCACTAGGGTGGGCTGAAAAAAACTTTTTTTCGATTTTCGAGGGTGCGGAAAAGTGGCCACTGGTGGCACTCAGTTCATACAAAAAATTTGAGATTTTTTGGACATTTCCTTACCCTGCCGCAAACGGCTTGAAGTTTTGCAAAAATGTTCATTTTTGAACTTTTTTCGAAAAAAATTAAAAAATGTTAAATTAAATTTATTTTGGTTGTATTTACTTGAAAAGGCATATTTAATGTACCAAATGTTGAAATAAGATCTGATCATGCATTATTTAATATCTATGTGTATTATAACTTAGGCTATTTTTATAGCTTTTTCGCGTATAATAGGCAAAAGTTGTATTTGTTTGAATCGATCGTTAGTTTCTGTATTATTTATGTCCCTTGGTCTTTATATATTTTCTATGTGTCAAACGTCATATATTTGAGGAAAAGACAGCAGTATACTTCAAAAACAAATCTGAAAGGTGAGAAAGTGGTGTAGCAGGACTCTAAGCGCGCGCAATGATTCGTCGTAATACTCAGGGAGTGAAGGACAAAACAGTTGAGAGCCAAAATGCGATAAAGGATTCTTATTATTTATCCTTGCTAAATTACGTGCGACATTTGTTCAGTGTTTATGTAAAATCCTTTTGTGGTGATATACAGTGCTTTTTGGGTCGTTTAATGTGCCACTATAGTGTTTTGTGCGTTTTATTACAACGAGCTTAGAAATGGCTAGTATAAAGGGCCAAGACAATGCAAAGACACGCGATAGCGTGAAAAGTAACTCTTTAGAGGCATCATGCATATTGAAAGAATTGCAATTGCCAACTTATGCTGATAATCATGCGCCACTAATACTGGTTGCTTCACCATGTAGAAGTTGTGACAGCAGAGAATACGAATCTCGTCATCGATAAAAACAAGGTCAGAAGAGAGAAATAGAAACTTGGAAAGAAGATACAGGCAGAATAAGTTATTGAAAGAAGGAAAATTAAAAGCATATTTTTTGATGGTAGAAAGGATAAAAGTATATTCAGAGGAAAAAAAGAACAAGCGGCACTGTCAAAGGAAAGGGGAGGAACACATCACCATGTTGTTTGAACCTGGTTAGGAATACTCGGGTCATTTGATACCTTGTTCTGGTCACGGAAAAGAAATAGCAAAATCATTATACAATCTTCCAAATCACCACAAGTTAGACTTTTATGAACTGACGAGGTATCAAGTGACACAAGTATTCCTAACTAGGTTCAAACAACACGGTGATGTGTTCCTCGCCTTTTTCTCGACGGTGTTGCTTGTTATTTTTCTTCCTCTGAATATACTTTTATCCTTTCTACCATCAAAAAATATGCTTTAAATTTTCCTTCTTTCAATAGCTTCTTCTGCCTGTATCTTCTTTCAAAGTTTCTATTTCTCTCTTCTGACTTTGTTTTTATTGATGACGAGATTCGCATCCTCTGCTGTCACAACTTCTACATGGTGAAGCAACCAGTAATAGTGGCGCATGATTATCAGCATAAGTAGGCAAATGCAATTCTTTCAATATGCATGATGCCCCCAAAGAGTTACTTTTCACGCTATCACGTGTTCTTTGCATTGTCATGGCCTTTTATACTAGTCATTTCTAAGCTCGTTGTAATAAAACGCACAAAACACTATAATAGCACATTAAACAACCCAAAAAGCACTGTATAATCACTACAAAAGGGTTTCACGTTAACACTGAACAAATGTCTCAGGTAACTGAGCAAGGATAAATAATAAGAATCCTTTATCGCATTTTGGCTCTCAACTATTTCGTCCTTCACTCCCTGAGTATTACGCCGAGTCATTGCGCTCGCTTAGAGTGCTGCTTCACCACTTTCTCACCTTCCAGATTTGTTTTTGAAGTATACTGCTGTCTTTTCCCCAAATATATGATGTTTGACACGTAGAAAAAATATAAAGAAGACCAAGGGACATAAATAATATAGAAACTAATGGTCGATTCAAACAAATACAACTTTTGCCTGTTATACGCGAAAAAGCTATAAAAATAGCCTAAGTTATAATACACATAGATATTAAATAATGCATGATCAGATCTTATTTGAACAATTGGTACATTAAATACGCCTTTTCAAGTAAATACAACCAAAATAAATTTAATTTAACATTTTTTAATTTTTTTCGAAAAAAGTTCAAAAATGAACATTTTTGCAAAAATTCAAGCCGTTTGCGGCAGGGTGAGGAAAATTCCAAAAAATCTCAAATTTTTTGTATGAACTGAGTGCTACCAGTGACCAATTTTCCGCACCCGCCATAATCGAAAATCGAAAAAAAGTTTTTTCGGCCCACCCTAACACCCACATATGCCACAATACCAAAAAGCCTGAGGTGTCGGGCTGACGGCTTCCTTCCACCGTATAATTCAAAAGGAGTTTTATTTAAAAGTTTAGGACATACCCTGTTCCAATTATAGACAAAATATTTTTAAGCTTCTGGCCAAAAACTTGGATTTAATTGGCTTTCAATTAATAAGGTTCTGATGCCATCTGCAGCGGTTGCCATGAAACGTTCCGCGACTCCGTTTTGCTGGGGGGTATAAACGTTAGTGAACTCATGGTGAATGCCTTTACTCTCAAAAAAATTTTCAAATTCATAGTTTTTAAATTCTGAGCCATTATCAGATCTAAAATTTTTAACTTTAAGATTGAGGAAATTTTCTGCTCTGAGAATATGATTTTTAGTAATGTTAAAAACTTCTGACTTTAATTTAATTGGATATACGGAAACACACCTAGAAAAATCATCAATGATTGAGAGAAAATAGCGTTCACCATTTCGACCCACTGAATGACACGGACCCCAGAGGTCGGCGTATAAAAGTTCTAACGGCCTCGTGGAACGAATGGTCTTAAATGATTTGTGGGACACGCTGCAAAATTTGCCAAGTTTACAAGGCTCACAGACCAAAGATGTCTCTTTTAAATTAGGCATACCCCTAACACTTTGCTGGCGGCTGGTATTAGTTAGGATTGACTGGCTTATATGACCACAGCAGCGGTGCCACTGAACCATAGGGTCAATTTTATTGGCTGCTGAAATTTCAAAACGTACAGAATTAGATTTAGGAATCTTAGGAAAAAGTTTATACACCCTATTTTTGAGCGAGGCTCTAAATAAAAAGTCGTCCCCCCTGCAGATGTTCACCCCCTTTCTACCTCCATGAAAAGATAAACCACATAAGTCCAATTGGGGCCCAGATATCAAATTTCTACGTAATTGAGGAGAATACATTACATTCGTTAAAGTAAAAATTCTTTGACCAAATCTCAGCTTAATTTCACCCTTTCCAATTATTGGGAACAAAACATCTTTAACAGCTACTGACAATTTATCATTTAAAGGTTCAAATTTAGTGAACAAACTTCTGTCATGACTAAAATGGTGGCTTGCACCCGTATCAAAAACCCAAGTTTTACTGTTAACACAAGTACTAATACTAGCTTGGGAAATGAAAAATGACTTACGTGAAGAGTCACTATAATTTGCATCATCAAGGTAGCTGTCGGGTGACTGAGCAGGTCTGGAACGATGGCGATTCTGGAACCTCCTTCTGGACTGGCTGGACGAGGACTCTCTTCGGTTCGGGTTCGGAACTTCACTGCTGCCACTGCTACTCCGCCGTCGGTAGAAACCATCAGGGCTAGTTGATCTTGAAGATGTGCTACTGGAACGACGAGAAGGAAATCTATCTCTGGACGATGAGGCACGACGAAAATGTGACTTCTTCCTTTCAAAACATTTTGCATATAAGTGACCTGAACGGCCACAGAACCAGCATTTTTTACTTTTAAATTTACATGATGACTGCTTTTTAGACGTAGAAGAGGAAACAGGAACTTCAGATTGAATATTTAATGCAGCTATTTTCTTACTGTTGTCTAAATCACGTAATTTCAATCTTGCCTCCTCTGCCACTACTTCTGTTACGATTAAATCAAACTTAAAAGACTTATCTTCCCTTCTCAAGAGATGCTGGACACAACTGTCGAAATAGGAAGGCAGATACCTTAAAAATTGATAAGATAAATAATTTTCAGAAAAGTTCTTATCAATTGCTTTGACATTCAAAAAAATTTTCTTTAATCGTGTTGCAAAGAGATTTATACTTTCGCCGCTCTTGATTCTACTCTCCATTAGCTCAGAAAACAAAGCCATATGATGTGCTCTTGTATCCGGGTGAAAATTATCTTTTAGCCGCTTCCAGGCTGTTATCGGATCTGTGCAATCATCTATTATTTGCTTAAACTCTGGTTCTATATTCAAGTAGATAAGGGACAGGACTTGGTTATGTTTAGCTTTAACCGCATTATCAGCGTCAATTGTGACAGTCGTGCTAACTTCTGGAATTGGAGTTTCATTTTCAATTATCTCCCAAATTCCTTTTTCTAGTAACAAATACTTAATGTCACAAGACCAAGTTCCATAATTACTGGAATTCAACTTTTCAATTGCAATTGACGTTGTCGCCATTATTCTTCAAAAGGAAAAAAAAATTTTCAAGAAAACACCAATTTTACACTTTTCTTCACCTGCCCCCCCTACTTTTTCAAAAAAAAAATGATCTTAATTGACGAACCTCATTTCTTATTCAAAGTTCAAATCATAAAAATATGGCTTAATAAAGTTCAAAAGTATAAAGTTAAAAAAAAAGTTCAAAAACATAAATCAAATTCTTCATAAAGTCAAAATATATAGTCCAGCAACTCAAAAAGTTCAAATAAAATATGCAGAGAAAACTAATTATGTTCTGTAAATAAAGTCATAATTCAAATCATAAAAATAAATCCAAGTCCAACTTAAACTGAATCTTCAAAGAAAAATAATCTTGAAATGAAGCACATCAATTACTATCTTCAGTTATGGACACTCCTTATTGGCCCATAACCCATAATTTGTCAACTAACTCTAAGTTAGTGACATAAAAAGTGAGCTTAAATTAAACAGAGATGAATACAGTGAAAGCTGGTCTGGCAAAGGAGTGTAGAACGTGTTAAAATTAAAACAGTTCAAGTTGACATCAAGACCTCTTTTATTTATGACTTCAAATGAAACAGCATGAAAGTGAACTTACACACTTTAATAAACTTCATGACAGCAGAAAAACTAGCAGCGTTTTAACAAAGATGATATCAATAAAAGATTCGGAAAAACACAATTAAAATAGATTAAAATCATTCATACTAACTAAACACAAACTCCATGAATGACGGTAACTTTCGTGCATTCTAGTTTCTTGATACATCGCGTCCTTCATAGTGAAGGAACGAAGAAAAGGCGAAACTGTCTTGACATCGCAGAGCATATATACTCTGGCCGAAACGGCACGTGCTAACGTAAGCCAATGAACAGCCGATATCGTTTTTGATATGCAAATATCAAAAACAATAAATCGATTAAATTCGATTAAAAAAAGACGTATGCTGCCATCTGGCGGGAAAAAGACTGTCGATCGATTAAAATAATCGTATCGTCCGATGCTACAAGAAAACAAAACACACGGATAAAGTACGGTGAAATTAACGAAGTTTATTTTAGATAAAACGTAAATTAAAAGATATTTAACGAGTGGAAATAACTTAGAAAAAGGTAAGTAATTAATATATTTAAGTAATTTAATAAAAGTAAAAGTGAATTTTGAATATTGTTGTAATAAATATTATGTAAACAAAGGAACTAGGGAACTATTAATTTAAGGTGAAATGAAGTATGCAAAAGGTAAGTTTATGGAGGCAATGAGAACAAGTTTGATGTTCCCATCAGCTTTTTGGAAGGTTTTTTTCTTGTACAGTGGCGTAGCTAAGGGGGGGCAAGGGGGTCGTCCGTCCCGGGCGCCGAGGCCTAGCGGCGCCAAATTGAGAGAAATTGTTATGTATCTATATTGGGGTGGGGGCGCAAAATTTCTTGCTGGCCCCGGGTGCCAAAAAACATAGCTACGCTACTGTTCTTGTATAAGCCGTGGACTATACACCCGAAAATATGGTAATAAAAACATAATGCATCTACATTTGAATCAAGGGAATTTGAATTCTGAATAAAAAAAAAAAATTCTGACATTCAGATTTTTTAAAAAAGTTACAGTAGAGGGGGAAGGGCTGTGAGTAGCCCCCCCCCCTCGTTAATTATGTGTTTTTTCCCGCAATCCTTTGCCGAAAATTGCAGGGTTTTTTCACAAACCTTTGATGGAATTAACAGAATCACGATCCTAGGTCAAGGCTCTCATTTTTTCTGTAATTCTTTGACAAAATTCGCGTTTTTCTAAAGATTCTGTGACAAAATTAAGATTTGTTCTTGCAATCATTTGTAGAAATTTGTGTTTTTTTTTTCTTTTTTCGCAATACTATGACAAAGTTCACGTTTTCCCTGGGATTTTTTTGACGAAATTAGAATTCTTTTTTTCCGTGATTCTTAGACAAAATTTGCGTTTTACAGCGATTTTCTGGTGAAATTTGCATTTCTGTTTGCAATCCTTTGTAGAAATTTGCATTTTTTTTCTTTATTGTATATAAAAAAAATGTTCTTTTTTTACTATTTTTTGAAAAAAAAAAGATTATTTTTTATGCAAAAAACTGACAATATTGGTTTTTTGTCAAAATTTGCAATGTTTTTTTAATTCTGAATTTTCAGACTAGTCCCCCCCCCCTTTTTTTTTAAATTTCGGAACCGAATGTCTAATAAATATATTTTTTTAAAGCTAGGCATCAAATTCGACAACTGAGAATTATTTTGTAGCTGTCAAATTCAATTCTTTAGTTGCATTTGACGACTAACGACTGCTAATTTCTAATACTATCCATAAATAGGGAAACTATTACATCTATGTATAAACATGTCATTAATATACAGAAAGCATAAAAATTATATGAAATGAAGCAAATATACTTTTGATTCTTGAAGCAACCTTTACCTTTATATAATTGCAAGCTTCAGAGATTACCCCAGGTTTTAAAAGGGGCAGGGTGCTGCTGTTGTGGAAAGAAAACTTTTTTATAATTTTTAAGGGCACTTTCACAGAGTTACATCCATTCCATTAATTTCTTTTTCTAGTAGCAAGAGGGAAAAAAATTGCAATATATTCATTTGTTGAGGGGAAAAAATCGTTATTTGATAGAGGGGGATATTATGAAATTTGTCAGTCAATTGCACAAAAATCTTCAATCGGTCGCGAAAGAATCGTAACTAAAAAAATCATAGAGAAACAGAAATTTCGTCAAAAAATCAAGAAAAAATCACAAAATTTCATCAAAAAATAAAAAAAAGGGCAAATTTTGTAAAAAATATTGTAAAAAAAAATGACAAATTTTTTTAAATATCAAGAAAAAAAAATGCAATTTTTGTTAAAATATCAAGAAAACACTGCAATTTTTTTAAATATCAAGAAAAAACTAATTTTTGTCAAAATATCAAGAAAACGCTGCAAATTTTGTTAAAATTTCAAGAAAATACTGCAAATTTTGATAAAATATCATTAAAAAATGGCAAATTTAATTCAAAGATCGCAATTAAACGACAAATTTTCTTAAAAGATAGCAAATAAATGACAAATTTTCTTAAAAGACCACCGAAAAACGCAAATTTCAAAAAAAGGTGCATGAAAAAAAAAAAAGCACATAGTTCTTGCCTGGAGTGGAATCTCCATCTCTGTTGTAACCTTTCAGAACTTTTGTGAATTTCAATTTTTTTTTTGTTTAGAATCTCCTCTGTGATTATGTCAGGTTTCCCCCAAAATTAAGGCAGTCATTTCCGAAAATTATCAGAAGGCTGTCATAATTCTGAAAATTCAGACATAAAATCAGGGTTAGAAATTAAGAATTTTAAGAAAGGCATCAAACGACTCACTACTATTTTTTTTTTTTTTTAGGTGCCAAACAGCATTTTATGGTTGCAATTTTATGTTGCATCATATTTTCATATATCTTTTTGCAACCATGGTAACAATGTTTCTAATTTTAAGTGTTAAGGCCTGAGGAGAATGTATATATTACACACTACAATCAAAGACCTATTAGCCAGAATGATTAAGACTGAGGGCTTTCTAGATTTTTTAATTTTCTGGATTTTGGGTCCTTTTGAAATTTAAAATTCCCCCCCCCCCCATGAAATCTGGAACATTTCAAAAACAAAAATAACAACATTAAAACAATTCCTTGTAGAATATGAATAAAACATATGTTTTGAGTGTTTTTAAATTATGTAAAAAAAAAATTACTGCTTCATTCACTATTAAAATGAAAAAAGTGTAATTGTAATGGGTAATGAATATTCTATCTATTAGCTCTTTTTTTTCCCGCCTTTATAGCTATATAATTCACTGGCTACAGAAAAGTTGCATGTTTTCTTGGTTTATGGCTTGATAAAAAAACGCATATTTCATTATTCAGCCGCGAAAAAAATCAGCGTTCATTGATGAGGCATGAAAAAAATCTCTAATTTTGCGATGGTGCGCAGAAAAAATTGAAAGTTTTGTTGATCGGCTGCAAAACAATCGTGAGCTTTGTCAGTTTATCAATCAAATTCATCTTGCTGTGTAAAAAAAAAAAAAAAAAAAAAAAAAAAAAATTGCAGACCTTGTCAAAGTTAGTTAAAAATGGCAAAATTCGTTGACTGCGAGCAGAAATATTCATTCTCAAAGATAGAAAAAATGCAAATTTCGTCAATCATTCATGAAAAAAATTAGAGTTACAGTTGAACCTCTCTAATCCAGCATTCTATAAACCAGAAAACTCTATTATCCGGCACATTTCTCCCAGTTTTTTTTTCCTTTGTTATGTATTTTGTCATATATATACATATATCCTCCCATTTTATGTTTTCCTACGTTTATTTATTTCACGTCTGGCGAGGTGTGCTGGTATCGTTATAAAATATAAAATTTTGCACTTTAACACTTTCGCAGCGGAAGCGCGAAAATTTAGCTGGACTCAGAATACCGGAAACGGGCGCATTTTAAAAATTTGTTGCTAACATTCTTCTACCTCGCCTTTGTATGCCCAATTGTCAGCAACACAATATGTGGGTAGTTACTTCCTAATGTGAAACCTTTAATCCCTCAGATATCCCTCCTAAAGTTTATCTTCAATTCAGGTGTCTTGTACAAAGAAAAATCTCGTGGGGATGAACATTATTGTTACAGTAAACTGTGTGAAAGATTTCTGTAGTCTTCAGCGATTCTTTTTTTATTTGGTGATAATTCCCTGAGAAATTCGCCACCCCTTGATTGCAACAAATCTAGCATCAATCACTTATTCAACGACAATAGAAAGATGTTGGGAATAAGATGCTAAAGAGAGAGCTTTTTTCTGATTTGAATAACCTTCTCCATATCTGATCTATTAGCTACGCCAGGAGAAATTCTTCACCTCGGGTCAAGGTCAATTGGACGCTGGCACGAGTGTGCTGGAGGAGTGCCATGAGGAGAGGGGTCCGCGTCCTGCGCTCTGGATGGTTATGTACCAACAGACCAAAGGACTTTTTTTCTTTTAAGTAATTTTCTTTTTATTTCATTTAGTTTTTCAATCATAAATTTTCGTTAATCGATTTGGATGACGATTTACTTTATTTGCTGCAAACAAACTTAATACTTTATTCAGAAATCAGTTTCTCATAAATACAAAACGTATATTGCTTTATTTCTTGCATTGAATAGTTTTTTTTAAATCGATTTATATAATGCTCCTGACGATAGCGTTATATTTTTTAAATTTCGTTATTTAATTCCTAAAATACCCCCCCCCCCCCTGCCCACAAGAAAAGAAATTGACGAAAATTTCTGCAGTATCTTAGAATTTCTGTAATCCAAAAAATTCCATAATTCGGCATTGCCCGAGTCCCATACATGCCAGATTGGAGAGGTTCAACTGTATATAAATTGGGTTCTGAAAAAACACTAATTTAATTGGTCAGACATGGGAATATCACAAATTTTGTCTATCACACATACAAAAATTGCAAATTCCTACAATTAGGCTCAAATGAAATCGCGAATTTTGTTGATCAATTTTATAAAAAGTATGAATTTCGTTGATCAATTTTATAAAAAGTATGAATTTCGTTGATCAATTTTATAAAAATCTTGAATTTTGGCAATCGATTTTATAAAATTTGTGAATGTCATCAATCGATTTTATAAAAAACATGAATTTTGTCAATCGATTTTATAAAAATTGTGAATTAGCGAAGAGACATATGAAAAAGAAAAGGAATGCCAAACATTGGGGTATTCCATATTTTAGAATTAGCTAATTTTATAATTATTTAGTGATTTTAGTAATATATTTTATTTTCATAAAAATAGATACCAGACTAAAAAAAAGAACATTTCTATTTTCTACCAAAGACCATGTTACAAATTAAGAGAAAATTTTGATTGAATCAAAAATGATATTGATATCAAAAGACAATCCCCTCCCCCTAAAGATATCTTACAGTATCATATGCCAAGAACCTTCCCCCCCCCCCTCTCATCTCTTAAGATGATAACATTATATTTACACAGCCTCTAATATAAAAATAATGTACAATTTTCTAAAAGATGTAAACAAATTCTTAAATTTATTACAAAGAGTTCAAATTTATATATTAGGAATGCTAACAAGTTTTTAGCTCACAAGCTATCATAGCCTGAGAACTTATGTGCCCGTCCATTCTGTATGTGCGTAACGTGATAACTCATGATAAAATATCTGATTCACTTGAAATTTTGGTTATATGTATATACTGATAAGGCGCTTCCCTGATTAGTTTTTGAAGTTCATTCGATATATATAAGAGGGGGGATCGGGGGCTAATGCCCCTCCCCTTAATTTATATAAATGAGTTTTTTATATGATAAAGCATATCCCTGATTAGTTTAGAGGGTTCAATGATTAAGTATAAAAAGGGGAAATGGGGAGAGCTATCCCCCCCCCCTTAACTTGTTTTTCGAACGGCATTAACCCTTGAAAATATAAGGCTGTAATGAACAAATATTATGCATATTCTGTGAGCTCAATGCCATCAGTTTAACTGGGCAATATTCTTTTTATTAAACTTTTAAGAATTAATTTTTATTCATATTTAGGAAACTTATGTTTCGTCTTTGGCATTATAAACAAAAGTTTTTCGGCATTGTTTGAGGTTGAATGATTTCTGTTTCCATACATATGACCTTCGCTGTGCTCTGCCGGATATCCGGTGATTGTGATTGAGATATCGGATGATATTTCAGATATTGAAATATCAGACGGATATCCTTTGCATCACTAATATTTATAACAATGTAATTAATTTATTTATGATGAGTTAATCTTGTCTTATTATGTAATCTCCTGCATAATATTAAAAAAAAAATCTAAATAAATCACAAAGTTTTTAACCCTCTCACTGATAACCCGTGTTAACACATTCACTAAGCTCCAGGTTTCACTGCAATACAAGCAGTGTATTTAAAATAATATAATTGTATTCATTTAATAGATTTTTAATCTATTAATCACAGAGTTCATTCTAGTATTAAGGGCAGGCAGTGCGCACTTTGCCATAAAAGTGCACTGGGACTTTGGAAAAAAAAGGACACATTAATACAATTATAAATAATCAACTAATCAATCTCTTCCACCTTACCCCATCCCCACAAAAGTATTTGCTTCTTCTCCTTTAACTCTCCCTAACATTTTGCATTGACAATATAAAATAATCTTAATTTCCTTTTCTAGAATTTTATATTTCAGCAACCCTACCTTCCTTTCTTTTTTCAGTGTTCCCAGTGTCATGAAAAGTCAGGGAAAATCTGTAAAGTCATGGAATTTCAAAGTAGTTAGGGAAAATCATGGAAATTTCAAAATATTTAAGAAAAGTCAGGGAATTTACAAATATTTTCTAAGGAGTCATGGAAAAGCCTTGGAGAAAAAATGAAAAATGACATGAAAGTCATCAAATAGTCTCAGGAAAAAATTGCAAAATTCATAAAACAATCGCAGGGGGAATATTTTTTAAAAGAATTGCCGAAAAAACATTAGCTTTGACAAAGGAATGTGAAAATGAATTGAAATCTCGGTGTATTCCCATTTGGTTAAAGAAATTTTTGAGATTTGGTCAGGAAAAGTCAGGGAATTTTTTGAGATTTGGTCTTGGAAAATCAGGGTATTTGCCCATCAAGTTTTGCTGGGAACCCTGTTTTCCTCCGACAGGCCAAGCTTACAATTTTCTTTTGTTTTCTACTGTATTGTTATTTATTTAAAAAAAAAGAAAGAAAAAACTATAGTACTTCTTTTCCCTCTGAATAACAGGAATTGTTAAAAATTAGTAGACAAAGAGAAAAAGTAATTTTTTTTCTTAAGTGGAGGGGGGGGGGAGAAGTTTATTAAATGACTGATGATGATTATTTTTAAACCAATTTATTAAATAAAATATTTTCTGAAGCACTGCACGCAGGACTTCAGGATCACACGTGCAAGTTCAATATTTTCAAATTATACCCCTTTAACCCATAGATTAAAGAATAGCGGCAGATTCTTAGACTATTACTTTCAGATATAAAGACTCTAAAAAATTAATATAGTTTAAAATAAAAGGAAAAATGCAGTTAAAATATCATTTTTGAAGCTGTATTTTAAAATAGTTTATAAAATATTTCTCTACTAGCTGATCCATCTGTTGCTGTCCGAATGTGGAAAAGAAAAACAGCATGACACGAGAAAAAAACTTTAACAACCACTGTATAGATTCCAAACAATTTCAAATATTTCCAAAATATACTATAATGGGCTTGAAGACTGAAATGGGATTCCTTTTACTAATGTTTAAAAATTACGAAAAAAAAAAATGATAAAAGAAGGGAAATTTATTTCAAAAGTCAAAGGAACAAAATTTATTTTATTGGGGAGAAAGATTAAAACAGCTGATTTTAATCACAATTAATTTAAAAATGTTAAAAAATAACCGCATACTGCGCAAAAACTTTAAAAAGTGGAAAAAAATTGCTACGAATTTCGAATAATGTTATTGAAAAGAGAACAAAATTTATGATATTGAGCAAACGGATTAAATCTAAATTCTTTTTACTAACAGAGAAAAATCTTTGCAGAATTCTAAAAAACACTAAAAATCTCATTATAAATTCAAAAATGCAGAGGGCAACTTTTATTGTAGTAAGCCAAAATATTGACAACGAATTTTTTTAAAAAGCAGAAAAAAAATCACCGAAAAAAGTGAAAAGTTCAAACAAGTCTTTAAAAAATAAAAAATCTAGAGAATAAAATGTACTATATTAGGCAAAAATTTTAAACTGAATTCCTTTTACTAACCTTATATTCCTTAGTGCTTATATTTAGTCTTTATATTTCTTATTCCTTTATCGCCCCGCCCTGGATCCTTTATTTTTTTGACGGCCTAGCCCGTTTGAAAATTTACTTTCATTTTGCTGTGCTGCCCTTTTCCTTAAAACTATTCTCAAATTCAAACCAACTACTTTCTAATAAATTTTTGAATTGTTCTTTACTTATAAATGCAGTAATTGGTATGGGCTCTTACATAAAACTAAAATCTAATAGCTTTTTTTTCCAGTTTTCGGTATACCTTTCAAAGAAAAAAAAAAAAAGATGCTATCAAATTTAGTGCTTTGAATAAAATTTCCGAAACATGGTAATTCGTTAAAGGTGACAATATGAGACAGCAATCACTTACCAATTAAGATATAATTCATTTGTAGAAAAATTAAAAAAGATATTCATTTCCAAAACACTTCTGAGTTTCATACTGTTCATGTATGTTAGGAACTAAGACTGGACCATTTCAAACATTAAAAATAAATTAAATCCTGCCTCACATGACTCCATTTCTACTTAAATTGAGAATTTTCTTTATATGAAATACAGATTTAAAGAAAAGAATACTGCATAAATATTTATGCGAAAATTTTACCGCATATTTCAAACTATGCATCTGCAAGCAATAGATATGTAGCACCAATGATGATCTCTTCAATTACTTCAAACAAGACTCTATAAAAAAAAAAAATAGTAGTTTAAAAAATTGTTTAAAATTTCAGAGTTTTTGAATATGTACATTTAATTTGGGTTGTGAGAAGCTTTCAATATTTTTTTAATGTTAGTCTGGTTACGGATGGATTTTAAGTAGAATTTGTAGGTTTTAAAAAAAAGTCCCGCAGGACCGACTGATTTTCTAATACTTTAAATTGGAACAAAATTAATATAGTGAAAACAAAGCTTATTTTGAATTAAAAAAATTTAGTCTAGTTAATTTATTTCGAGTCATAGACTTTTGCTGAGCAAGGAGATAAAGAATGGAAATAACTTTCAATGCACTTGATATTTTATGTTTATTTTGTGATTTGTTTATATTATAAAACCACCAATTAAGACACTTAAAGAGTATGCGGTAATGTGAGTCGTCATCTGGAATAAAATAAGTGTCAGTTATTTTGGATAGTAAAAAAAAAGCCATTTATAGTGAAGCAAGCTAAAATGAATGAATTTTTGATGAATCAAAGTTGGAAATGCAAGAAATTGGTAGGCTTCATAAAGTTAGAGTAGTATATGACCAGTGGCGGCAATAAAGCAGAAGTGTGATGCGGCTGATAAAATCAAGTCATTCATTTTTTATTTATGCATATTAATCAGTGTCTAAAAGTAATTGATATCTTATGTTTATATACTCATTATTCAGCAATCATAATGCAGTTTTTTGGAAATTTCTAATTTTGATATTCATATTTAATATACAATTTTGTTAATTAAAAAACTACAATCATTTATGGAAACAAATTTTCACTGAAATCATACATTCTGAGCTAAGCGTATTCCGACTTTTGAACAAGCATTTTTGTATTAGGAAAAATATTTTGTATTATCCAGGAGGAAAAATGACAAAGGGGGGGGGGGGGTAAGGTAAGAAAATGTTTGCCTACATTAATGTACAGAAGTTTTAATATATTGGAGAATTTAAAGCTATGGGGATTTTTAAGAGAGATTCTAACCCCTTCATGGGCGTAACTACATAATTTTTCTAGGGGGGGCCACGGTCTCAACTCTCATAATTTCCAAACGATAAAAGTAAACATTTTTATTAAAACTAATTGCTCAACAGAAGACTCATCTATTGATACATTCCTAGGCACTGGTCCCTTCAAACAAATTAATCGATCATAGAAACTAATAGTCAAACAGAACTTTCTTCTATTTTATACTTTTTTTATTGCTACATATAAAGTTTTTTTTTTTTTTTTTTTTTTTTTTTTCAATAAATGTTTTAAATGGGGGAGAAAGAAGAAAAGTTCATACTGAAGTCTAATCAGTTTTTAACATGCCCAAAATTGTGAAAATATTTGACTTATTAGAAATACGAAAATTAAACCGAAATAGAATAATGAGATGATTCAGTATGCTTTTTTTCTTCAACTGCTATCACGCCCTCGCCCCGTCCCGGAAATTGTATAAAATCATTATCACAACGACATCTGCAAACCGATTTTCTTCCGATACTCATTGCATAAAATTTTTAAATAAAATAAATGTTACATACATCTGAATTATAAACTTTGTTGAAAATTTTGTCTTATGTCCTTCTGCGAATGGCAAAACTTTCAAATTTTAAATAAAATTTCAGTTTTACAATTTCCTGTACTGCAGATTTGTAAACTTCGAAATATCACAAATTTTCAATTTTTACACCGTTGTATAGGGGAAAAAATTTACTTTAAAAAATATTTTTTTTTGAAAGCTGTATCTTGTATTTGTTTTTGAGTTATTAAATTTTTTGTAGTTGTAGTTTTTAATACTTTTTTGTGGCAACAGACGTATTCTATAAATGCGGACATCACAAGGATTCAGATATATATATACTCGACTGATAACAACAGTCATTTCCCAAATGGATATGAAAAAAGTCAATTGCATCGTTTTTGAAGAAATTACAATACAGTTTTGAAATAAATTAAATTTGTAAGTACAGTAAACACTCTGTAATTCCGACTCTGTGTAAGACTAAAATCTGTTTTATTTGGAAAGATTTTCAAGTCCCTGCGAATCTATAGACATAAACTAAAATTTGTCTAAGGGGGAATACTGTCTACTGCGGAAAAGTTTCTCGATTCCGATGGATTCAGCTTTAGACAAAGTTTACTGTACATTTTTTTCTGCCATTAAACGGCATAAAAAAGGAAAATATGCAGTGTTTAAATGTTTAAAAATTACTGTAATATCGAAATTTAATTGTATGCTGTTGCCACCTACGCACAGACACATTTATGCTTTATAATATAGACTAGCTGATCCGCCCAGCGTTGAGCGGGGCCCTTTATAATAATCTTAAACAAAAATCAATTTTGAATGTTTTTTTATAGTTTGAAAATCTTTTAAATGAACCTAAATTAAAGGACCTTATTGATTTCAGCAGCGACTAGTGTGTTCCCGAAAGATCCTCTTTCAGAACGGCTCGGCATGTGTTTTGAAAAAATCAAGCCCACAGTATACGAAAAAAGAATACACCATTAAGGGTGTATTCGAAAAAACGATTTTCCACCTTCAACAGCTCGAAATTTTCTGATACAATTTCAGACATATTTTTAAAAGTAGAAACATGGAACTTGCTGAGGGGATTTTTGAAGAGACGTATAAGATGCCGTGTGATGTCATTTTGCGCTCAATTCATTAGAATTTGATTTATAAACAATTACCTTCTCAGTATGACCCATTTTTTTGTACCCAGATCTCGAGATCTCCCGCTTCAGAAAAATCGGTTCAAAATGCCGTTTTTGATTGCTTTTTTGCAATATTTTCTGCATTTATCAAAGAATTGACAATCAAGGAACTTTGTGTACTTTCTAAATAAAACAATTTGCCAGTTTGGTGCATTTGAGAGCAAAAATGAATTTAAAAATAAATCGAATTTTAATTGCAATATAGTTGGTAGTGTTAAAAAAGCTAGAAGACGCTAAAACTACGTTACTGAAAATTGCAATTAAATCGGATTGCTTTTCAAAAAGCTACAACAAAATCTCAAAGAACAAAATTAATATTCGAAACTAATGGTAGCTGAAGTCTGAGAAATATTTTTGTTGTCCATGTAGCTGGAGGACTTTAGAAATTTTTAGAAAAAAAAGCCAGTGAATTGGACAGTTTTAAAAGGAGTTATAACAAAGGACTCAAAGGCGGCCAACTGATAGTTAAGAGTAGAGCCCTAACATGAAAACATGTTAAATGGTTACAGTTTTCAGCACTTTAGTTCTTCAGTTAGTCAAAATTAAGCATTTGTATGAATTAATCATTAGAATGAAATTTTAAAGACATGCACAAAAAAGAAGGTCAAAACTTAGAACAAGGCCTAAGTGTCCCAGTAAAAATGTAGGTGTTTTGGTCCAAGGAGAGGGATCCAAAACTCAATTTAAAATTTTTGCATTGAGAATGTGAGAAAATTAAGAGATGAAAAACTTATGCCGCACAAAAAAATCAAGGGGTCCGGTCCGGTCCGAGATCGGACCTATGTCATTGTAGGGTGCCCCAGGCTCTTAAGTGGTATATAGAAACGTTAAAATAACTACATTGAAAAAGAGCACCAAAAATAAGAATCCAGTTATAACGAAGGAAGAGGGGGGGGGGATTTATAAACAATTTATAGTGCAAAAACTTCAGGGGACCCAGGTATCCTCAAGGTGTCAGGGATTTAACTGGCATTTAGTTGCGTATAAAGATACTTTTTTAGTACTTTTTAAGACAATCGGCGGATGCTAGAATATTGTTATAAAAAAATGCATGCAACTCGGATCATTTTACAAAAAAGCTACACCCAGAACTCCAAGAAAGGGATTATAATCCGAATTTGATGAAGCTGAAGTCTAAAAATGTTTTTGACTTTCATCTAGTAGCTGGAGAAACTAAAAAAATTGTTAGAAAAAAAAAAAAAAAAAAAAAAAAAAAAAGATAGTCAATCGGACTATTTTTAAGGGAGCTGTAATAAGTCGCCCGAAAGGAGCCACCTGATAGTTAAAAGTAGTGCTCTCTGACATGGAAAGCTATTAAAATATCTCAGTACTTTATTCTTTAGATCTACAATTAATCAAAATTAAGTATGGAATTCGAATTATTCGTTAAAATATAACATTTTAAAGAAATACATAAAAAAAATGAGTAAATGCTTTAAAAAAAACCCCCTAGGGCCCCAATAAAAATATGAGGATGTTTGTCCTGGTTGTGCAACTTAAAATAATGCACTGAGAAGGTGAGAAAATGAGGGCGTGCATGAATAAAAAATTCAAAGTCCCTGAACTGGACCCTATAGGACTACAGAGACTCCAGGATCTTAACTAGAATGTAGGAACGTGAGAGAAATGAAAAAAAAAAAAAGTTCCAAAAATGGAGATTGGATTAATAGAGGACAATTTAATAACAATTTATGGTTGAAAAACTTCAAAAGGCCTTGTAACGGGTCTTATGGGGCCCAGGGACTTATTTTAGGTATAGTTGGGTATAAAAATGTTTTCAGTAGTTATTAAAGTAATGCGCTAAAACTTTGTTAAAGAAAATTGAAAGCAATTCGGATCATTTTAAAAGAAGCTGCGCCAAGGGTTCAAAGAAGGTGATTAATATTCGAAATTGAAATGTAGCTGAAATCTTCTTCTTTTTTACTTTTTTTCTTTTCTTTATTTTTTATTTATTTATTTATTTATTTATTTATTTATTTATTTTTGTCGTTTATGCAGTAGCTGCAGGACCTAAGAAGTTTTGATAGGGGAAAAAAAAAAAAAAAAAAAAAAAAAAAAAGATGGTGAATTGGACATTTTAAAGGAAGGTTTAAGAAATTTAAGGGGGGTGGGGGCGGCCAAAAATAATACAGATTTGACAGTTAAAAATACGGCCTCAACATGAAAACATAAAATGTCAATACTTAGCGCTTTAGATCTACAACTAGTTAAAATTAAGCATTGTGAAGAATTAAGAGTATGAATTATTCGAATGCTCAAAAAAGGTCCCTAGGAAGCCAAGAAAAATATGAGGTTGTTGGTTTAAGCGGAAGAGTCATAGAGTCAAGTTTAAAAGTTTTGCACTAATAAGGTGAAAAATGTTTTGCGCACAAAATGTTTAAAAGGCCCTGAGCCGGCCCCTATGATTCTTGGGGGTGAGGATAGAGGCAGTGTCTTATATGAAATCTAAAAACATGGGTAGAATTTCAGGTTTAACCCCCCCCCTTCCCCTCGCGCACACAGACACACCATCAGCCATTTAAAAGCTAAGAAGACGCTTAAAAATATTAAGATACGATATAAAATATTAATGTATGTAACAAGCAAGGTAAAGTATAAACAGCATAAAATGTTTCACATTCAACTGTCTCAATTTCACAATTCTACATAAAAAGAGTCTCTATTTGAACGCAAAATTAACGAAAGAAAAAGTTAGGAGAAATGCAATACTTGTATTACTGCTACTGCTCTTTTTTTCTTCTTGGAGGGTGAGGGGGGAGGGTTGAAGGAGAGGTGCTTTATGAAATCGATAAATACCATAAATGCTAAATTAATTATGATTATTTGTATTTTATATACCGTCGGCTTTTATGCATCATATATTGACTAAACATTGCTGTATGAAAATGTAACATAACAACACTGTTCATTTTATGAACAACGGTTTATAAGCTACACCAGACGAAGCTCTTGACTGCGCTATTTTGCATATCTGAATAGCAAAAATATTGAAAATCTAGAATTCAGATGCTATTCGAAGGGTACGGAATTCAGAGGAAAAAATTAAAACATACAAATATTATAGAAGTATTCAGGAATAAAAAAGTTCTCTAAATAGAAATTTCCGCTTTTTAGGAGTCTCCATTAGAAAAGTTTTACTCTATTTAAAAGATGTAAAAAAGATAATAACACAAAGGAATATTTTATCGTTTTCTTCCTCTACATTGGAAAAAATTGCCACAAAAATCTTTCATACATGGCTCGGAAACCATAAATCCGAGTCAACTAGGCCGGAATATGCAGAATTTGGAAATAACAAGAGAGTAAAAGAATAATTTAATTTAATTCAACTTAAAAAGGATCTAAAATCAGTATAATTATAAAATATTTTTAAAAGGTGTATACAAAAAAATCTGTCACTAAAACTGAAGTAATAGATATAATGGTAAACAGATATATTGGAATTATGATATAGTGATATGTATCAATATCAATCACCCCTCGCTCTCGAAAACATACTTAGTAATGAAAAATTAGATAAATATTTATGAAGATTAGGTAAAAGTATACAATAACAATAAAAATTTCCTTCATCTAAAATAAAATCTTTGAACATAATTAATGAAAAAACACCATACCCTTGAAAATTATATGTTCTTTATATGGAGGATGATAGCAGGTAGTCCAGCAATTCACAGAGAACAAACAATTCATAGAGAATGTTTTAGCCAACGCAAAGCGGTGTAGTTAGATTACTATCTTTGAGACTAGGGAGGACCTGATTTCTATACGTAATTTCCTAGAATTTAGTTCAAATAGAGGGAAGACTTTCTTTGGTTCTACCAACAAGATCAAGGACAATACATACAAAAGAGAAGCCAGAGTTGCCTTATCGCTGATTCGTCCCGCTTCCTCTTCTAGCTTCAAGCATGAAAGTATCGGGACGTTCTGTGTTCCAGAGCAAAAAGAATCAATGTCTTGTCTGCCATATCTCATATCTGTTGTTGTTTATCATTTACGAGACACTGAGTGTGCCCCCCTCCCCTCTTAAATAATGGCATAGAAAACTAAAGTTGCCTTTTATTCGGTTTTGTTATTATTATTTGTCATTTATAGCACTACTGCTCTTTTAAATATTTTTTTTTCAAAAATAGTCGTATTTTCACTATAAAATATTTCTAGGGGGTTCAGCCAAAATCCTAGGGGGGTCCAGGCCCCCCCCTGGACCCCCCCTTCCTACGCCCATGAACCCCTTGAATAAAATTTTTGGCTATAGAAATGTTTTTGAAATATACAGTAGACTCCCTCAAATCCGCACAGTTTGGGACCAGAGGTTGTGCGGATTTTAGAATCTTGCGGATTTCTGGTCGTTGCTTTGTTTACAATTTTTAAACAGTAATTTGAGTGCAATTAATTGTGCAATCAGAACTATAATGAATGCTTACAATATAGAAAAATATTAAAATAAGTAATAAACTAAAATAATAAAAAATTAAATAATTTTTAAAATGATTAAAGTGCTAATAGCAAAGCTGAAGTTAATAATCAGTAGTGTATGATTAAATATTCATTATAAAGATTAAATGTATTTTTCCAAAATTATTCAACAAAACTTGCCTCATAAAAGTGCATTACTAACTTACATCAAAATCATAAAATAAGGATTTTTTTTTTTCAAGTTTAGCCTGGTTTAATAAAAAAAAAAAAAAAAAAATCTTGATTAATGCATAAATATATTTGGTAAGAAGATTCTGATTACCAGTGATATCAGCAATATCTTGAATTTTTTCCAAAACAAATTTATTCTTCCTTCATGAAAAAAAAAAAAAAAAAAAAAAAAAAAAAAAAAACATGAATAGAGTATTAAGAAAATTACAAATTAAAAAATATATAGAATTGATAAAAAACCAAAAAAATCAAATTTTGTCCCAATAATCTGAACTGAAAGTTTCATTGTTAACATCCATAAAATGTGAGCTGATTTTAGAGAGTTGCGGATTTCTGGTTTGCAGATTTGAGGGAGTCTATTGTGTGTGTGTATATATATATATTCTGTTTATACAATTAAGCTTCTTTTTTTTTTTTTCCTTTTTCATAAAAAATTATATTTTATCTCATGTGTAAAGTAAGATTTCTACTATCAAATCTAAGCTATTTTATGCTTGGATGTTTGTGTTTTTTTATTTGTAATTAAGTTTTACCATTATATATTTTTAATGCATATTTGTACTTTATGGAATTTAAGTGAAAATTTATTATTTCCTGTTAATTATAAATAATTGATTCCAAATATATTTAATTTTAGATGAATAAGAATGAGCAAATTATATTACAAAATATTTTTTCATTCTAACAAAAAATAAAGTAACAATTGTCAGCTGGAGATTTAAAAATCGTCTGCTGATCCCACATGAAATATAATCTGTGATACATGTATAATTATACTTTTTTATAAGAAATCGTCAGCTAGACTTGTATAATAAATCAGAATAATTTCCTTTTTTTTTTTTTTTTTTTTTTTTTTTTTTTTTTTACTATTATTATTATTATTCATATCTTTCATTTATTTTTTTTATGGCAAGTACTAGCTAAGAAGTTATGCTCCGCACAGAAAAGTTTTCCGAATTAATATTCTGTTTTGAATATATATGTATATTTCTTATATATATGTCACCGATTGGTTGCATATTTAGTAAACTTCATAAACTCAGTAACAATAAACATTTTTCTATTTCATTTTTTGACATACATTAATATTTAAACAAACCAAATATTAAAGTATTCATTTTATCTTTTTTTTTTTCGAATATAAAATTTTATACTTTATTTGAAACAAGTATTTAAAACATAAAAAAAGTAAAAAAAAAAAAAAAAAAATTATGAAAAAAATCTTCACAATTTGAATATAAAATAACCTGTAATTCAGACAACAGAACTGTCACTTTGAAAAATGAAGTTTTCATGAAAAAAAAAAAAAGTTATTGTTTATTTTCAAGGAAAATGTAAAAAAAACAAAATGAAGTTTTAACGGACGTCAACAGGTAGAATCTAACTTCGGTCACCCTGCTGTTAGGCGGGTGTTCTGCGAACACGCCACAAATTACTTGGAGACTATCACAAACTTACTATTGAAATTTTAATGTCCAAAAAGTAACTTGTCTCAACTACAAAATAAACTTTCTAAGAAAACTAAATTGTTTAAATTTAAAGAAGCCACAATTGATTCTATGTTTATTAAATAGAAAACTGCATAAATCTGAAAATTTAATTTCCTGCTCATTATTTAATCTTATATTAAAAAAGTTGTGCAGTAGTTTAAAGAAAAAGATCCATAGTCTACAATGTTGTATGTCACAACTTGAGCTCATTTAATTTTTTCCTTTGTAGTATGTTTTTAATGAAAGTTTTAAGTAATATTTTATAAAATATAAACAAACCGTCAATTATTCTCATATAATTACCATATTTTCGGGTGTATAGTCCACGGCTTATACAAGAAAAAAACCTCCCAAAAAGCCGCTGCGGCTTATGCACAGTGCGGGTTATACAAAGATTTTTTTTTAAAAAATTGGAAATCGTGATATTTTTTCTACAACTTTTCAACCTTAAAAAATTTGAAAAAAACATCGAAATTTGTAAATTTCCGTGAAATTTAGAGAGTTCTCCCATGTTTGTAAAGGCTTTTTTTTACTGCTTAAATACAGTTATTTCTGGATTTGGAAGAACTGTCACAACTATCGCAAAGTATTGCACTGATAGATGCATCCATTGTGTTTGTAGAGTACAAAATCCAAAATCCGGAACCCTTCCAATCTCGACAATTCTGAATTTAAGATCATGTTTAGTTTATTTTTCAAAAAAATAATCTACCGACCCTGTTGCAAAGAACAAAAAAAAAGTGCGTGATTTATATCATTTCGTAACGATTCAGAGCAGTTGTTCTTTTTCGAAATGATTCCGAGGAATCGTTCCTTTACAGAGTTGTTTCATTTCGGAAGGAGTTCAAGAAATCGAATTTTTCCGGAGTCATTTCATTTCAGATAGAGTCCGAGGAATTGTTCCTTTTCGGAGGTGGTACCTTACCCTGTTGCAAAGAATAAAAAAAAGTGTGTGATTTATGTCATTTCGGAACGATTCAGAGCAGTCAGTCTTTTTCTAAATGATTCCGAGGAATCGTTCCTTTACAGAGTCGTTTCATTCCGGAACGAGTTCTAGGAATCGAACTTTTCTGGAGTCGTTTCATTTCAGATAGAGTCCGAGGAATCGTTCCTTTTCGGAGTTGGTGCATTTCGGATCAATTCCGACGATTCGGTCCTTTTGGGAACCAATGACCTAAGATACGTATACATTTTATGTCCAAAATTTTGAATTTATCACCGATTTTTTTTTTTTTTTTTTTTTTAATTTTCGGAATTTTTTTTTTAAAAATATCACGCTTCTTTGAAAAAAAAAAATGCGCGTAAACACCACATCGCTTGAAATTTTATCTTAAAACACGTAAACGCCGCGGCGTTTCTTCCGAAAATTACGGTACTGATAATCCTAATTTTTAAAAATTATGACTAATGGCTTCTAATTTTGAACCCTGGTCGAAATATACGTTCGTAAATGGTGTATAGCCCACAGACTATACACCGATGCATCTCCGCGGGTTATACACGAACTTTTTTTACTGCACTGCTCGATTTAGGGGTGCGGGCTATACACCCGAAAATACGGTACTATGAACTTTTTTTTTATTGTGTGTGTGTGTGGGGGGGGGGGGGGGGGGAGGGAGAAGGGATGAAAATAAAAAAATATTTTTAAAGCTTGTTAAAGAGAATATAAAAAACTCTATAGAACGCATTTAATTGGATCAGTTTTAAGTTTCTCAGGTCTTCTCTTTTCTGCAGTATACTTTATCAGTATTATAAAATAATTAAAATTTCATTTGAACTAAATATAATGAAATAAGAAAATAACTTATTTCAAGAACAACAATCAAGAATCACCAACTACTATTTTAGCTTTTAATCTTTTATATAATTTTAATCATTATTATTATTTAATAAATAAAAATAAATGTAGAACAGAATTATCTTTTTTATTTATATTCTCGTGTTTCTGTACCTCCAAAATCAATGAAAAAGTGCAATTTATGCAAAAGGATCACATAAAAATCATGAATTTTGTCGAAGGATTGCAAAAAAATACACTTTTAATTAAAGGATCACAAATTCAGTAAAAAAAACAGTCAAAACATCTCGAGAACAGTGCAATTTTTTCCAATTACCGTGATTAAAATGGCAATGCCATTAAAGCATTGTGGTAAAATAAAAAGTGAATTTCATTAAATTATAGGGAATTTCATACATTTTATCAAATGATCATGAAAAAAGAACACTTTTCTCGTCAAAAAATCGCAGGAAAAATGAAATTTTTGTTTAAGAATCTCAAAGAATCTGAATATTTTCTCAAATATCGCAATAAAATATCAGAAACTTTTCTAAAATATCATGATAAAATATCTGAATATTTTCTCAAATATCGCAATAAAATATCAGAAAATTTTCTAAAATATCTGATTATTTTCTCAAATATCACAATAAAATATCAGAAAATCTTCTAAAATATCTGAAAATTTTCTCATATCACAATAAAATATCGTAAAATTTTCTCAAATATTACGAAAAAAAAAATCTGAAAACTTTCTCAAATATTGCGATAAAAAAATCTGGAATTTTTTTCAAATATCGTGATAAAAAATCCACAAATTTTGCAAAACATCACAAAAAATTTCATCAAACATCGTGACGCTCCCTCCCAAATGCCCCCCAAAACTGCATCAAACATCATGGAAAAAAAACCCCTGAAAAGTTCAATAAACATCGCAAAAAAAACCAAAATATTTTGTCAAACATCGCAACCCCCCTTTCAACATTTCATCAAACATCATGAAAAACCCTGAAAATTTTGTCAAACATTGTAACCCTCCTCCCTCCCTTTGTAGTTTTTCTCAAACATCATGAAAAAACTCCAGAAATTCTAGCAAACATCATGAAAAAATTCAGCAAATTTCATCAAATATCCTGAAAAAAATAATAAAATTTTGTAAATAAATCATGGAAAAATTCTGTGTAAGCACCCTTCTGATTATTTTACAATTTTTTATCACATTTGGGGGAGGGGGGGATTAATGGTACTTTATGGTAATTATTTCAACCTTCATTTTTATTAAAATGCATCGACCTGTAGTAGCTTCAAAGTGACCTTCTGATCAAATTTTCTCCAACATGGACTTCTTAACCCTTGATCCTTAACTTCCCTGAAGTGGTGGGAAACAAAATTTAGTAAAAAACCTTAAAGCCATTTTTAGATAAAATTAGATTAGTGGCCCAAAATGGCCCACTTATTTATTTTCCTTGAACATTTGAACCAATGGTCTTTTTGTAATACAAAACAGTAGAATAAAAGATTAGTCAAAATCATTAATCTTTTTTTTTTTTTTTTTTTGATAAAATTATCTTGATTCATAGTGACCCAAAAACGACCCACTAATTGAAATTTCTTTTTCTTGAACATGTGACATGTCTCAATCTTCTCGTACCTGAAATCAGTTGGATACAAAAATTTTGTCCCAATCAAGTGAGCTGTTTTTTAGATCATTGGCTTAACCCTGATCTATGATGACCTAAAAGTGACCCACTAGTCAAACAGTTTAGAACGTATGACTTACAAGGAAGGTCTCCATAATGGGCATATTCAGAATGTTTTGAAAAAAAAGACGAATTAAACATTTCATGTAGGTAATAAAAGAACAGTCAAATTTAGCGGCAGAATTACAATAGGGGATATGTAAAAAAAAATAAAATACTTTGGAACAATTGGCGTGAAAAGCTGAAAGCGACGCACTATTTGGCGAGCAACGCATTTCTTTGCCAAAAGCAGACGATTTTAACGAATCTGAAAACTGATTTTGACTTGTAGAATGTGCAATATTTAATGAATTTAAACTTAAACCAATAGAAAAATTTATTTTTTTTGTTATTTTGTATTATACATGTTGCTAGTTGCTATAACTATTAAATTTTATTATTAAAAAAATATTTGTGTATTATGTTTTGCAAATATCTATTTTAAGTTATAGGCAACCTGACATTTCTTTTCAATTATTCAACTTATTTCTTTTATATTTTGAAAGTTACAAAAATTTATTTTCACTTTCAGTTAACTTTAAGATTTTGTTTTAGTATCTGGAATATTAAATCATTTTCTGTTTTTGTTTAAAACAACGGTTTAGAGAATGAACACATATAATGTTGTTTGGATGCTGTTTAAAGAATATATAGAAAGAAATATAAGGCTGACAAATGTTACAGAAGAGGAAATTGAATTTAAAAAATCGCATAGTCGAAATTTTAAAAGAACATGAATGTGAAAGACATATTAATGTAAACCACGAATCTATTGTGAATGCATATCTCTCATCGAACAAAGTATTGCAAAATTCTGATGAAAGTGAACTCTCTAGCATGTTATCTTGTGATGAATCAAAGCATACAAATATAAAACCTGTATCGGTGGATTATAAAAGAGAGGCAGTAAATTTCTGGCGTAATGAGTATTCGGAAAAATCAAATCGCAATTTCAAAAGTGTACAAAAGAAGTTTAAATATGTAAAAAGATTATGTGAATTATACAAATGGGAAAAGCAAATTAAAAATTTAACTGATAGTAAAAAAAATTGGAAGGGAAAAAAAAATGTGTACTTCAAAAGCTCAGGAAGCAGGAAAACATAAATTAAATATACATGACTGCGACCTGCAGCACTGTGCTCACATTAAATCTAATGAATTTAATATGCGGTTTCATGCTTCTAAAAGGTGGTTAGCAAAATTGAAAAATGATTTTCACATTGTCAGCAGAAAAATAACAAAAACTGTTACGCATTATCAAACCGAAGAGAATATCACAATTGAACAATGTGCCCATGCTTTTTTAAATGACATAGACATTTTTATAAGAGTCTGTCAACTTTTTGATGATCAGATGTTCAATGCTGATCAAGTGTGCAATGAAATTTCGCCATTGTTTTATTCTCCAATTCACATTTTTTTTTCATTTAACAGTTTTTGATTTTATCGGTTATAAAAATCACTTTTAAGGAAACTGTTATCGTACATTTTCAATCTGAAAAAGAGGATTCAATAGCAAAAATGTCATCGTCAGTGTCATATTTTTCAGTTTGGAACAAGTTTAATCAATTTAAATTGTGTTTTAAATTGTAAAATATAATAATTAAATTTAGTTATAAGTACACATAAATGTTTGTGAGAAAACTATACTTAAAACAAACTAAAAATGCAAAATTAAAATTACTTAATCTAAACTTATTTAAACAAGATGAACATAGAAAGTTTTCTCTTTAACAAGTATTCGAAACATAAAAGCGTATTTTTCAAAATTTCGTTTTTTGCCAACCGGAGATAAATTGCCAAATAAACGAAATTTTCATTATTTTTTTACGGACGTTGTATGGAGGTTCTGCCGAAATTTTTTTTATAAACATATATACCCACATGCGAAGAATGTTCTGTAATTTTTTTCAGATTTCTCTGAGTATGCCTGTATGGAGACCTTCCTTGTTAGCCCAGTGGACTTCTTGTAATCCAAATTTACACACCATGGAATACAAAATTTACACAATTTTTAGTCTTTTTTTAGATAAAATCAGCTTGGCCCATAGTGTGTCCCACTAATAAAAATTTCTTAAACATGTGACTCAGCCCAACATTCTTCTAGTGCCCTGAAAACAATTAGATACAAAATTTAGTAAAATCAATTGAACCTTTTCTTACTTTCTATTATTTTTACAAGAAGAAAGTACTGTATTCATAAAATTTTTGGCTTCTGGTTTTCGATGGATTTACATATTTTAGGGGTTAGATAAGCCCCATAAAATGTTTTTACAAAATGTCTGTCTAATTTTGTGGGCACTCCATTTCAAGAACTAATGCATGGAATTTAATAAAAATTTATATTCAGTTAGTCCCTGATAGAAATTGGTGCCGATTAGTTTTAGGTAAAAATTGCTCAACAAATTGCTCTGCTATGCAGCATTTTCCATGATTTCCGCAATAGCCCTATCTCAAGCATAATGTACAGATTTTCATCAAACTTCAGATTCAGTTAGCTCATGACTCGAATTGACATTTTGTTCATTTTGATGTAAATTGCACTACAGGTGGCGCTGCTATGCAGCATTTTTCACAATTTCCACAATAGCTCTTTCTCAAACTAATGCACGGATTTTCGTCAAAGTTCTGATTCAGTTTTCCTTGACATGAATTGATGTTTTCTACTTTTTGGTGTAAATAGGTCAAGAGATGGTGCTGCTATGCTGCTTTTTTGTGATCTCCATAATAACTCTTATCTCTAGAAATAATGCATGGATTTTCACAAAACTTCAGATTCAGTTATTCCCTAATATGACTTGCTGTGGTTTATATTTTGGTGTAAAATGCTCAACATTTTGCACTGCTATGCTGCATTTTTTACAATTTCTGCCATAGTCCTATCTCAAGAACTAAAGTACAGATTTTCATGAAACTTCAGTTAAATGTTGACATAAGTTGTTTCAAATCAGGTTTCGGTATAAATCACCAAACAAGTGGCACTGCTATGTTGCATTTTTTACATGATTTATGTTATTTTAGCGATAACCATATCTCAACTAATGCACGGAATTTCACATCATAAGAATTCCCATGATGGGCATAGATTGCCATTTAATTTTGGCACTGTGATAATGAATTTTGAAATATTAACATGGATGAGACAGAAAAAAGTTTTGTGATTGCCACATCCAACTAGTTTTAAGATATAATTAGCTAGAGCCTGACCTAAAATGACCCATTAATTGAATTTTTTCAAACATAGGACCTAGCTCAATGATCTTTTTGTGCCTAAAAACAGCAGACTACTTAATTTCGTGTCCTAAATTAAATATCCAACAATTACTTAAATTGTTTGAGCCTTTCTTATAAAATAAAATTAGTTTGACCCTCTAATTGAATTTTTTTGAGCTTGTGACTTAGCCCCAATGGTCTTCTCGTATACCTAAATTATAGAATATTGAATTTAGTCAATATTGTTAAACCTGTTTTTTAGATAAAATTAGCTTGACCTGTAATGACTCAAAAAAAACCCAATTGAAATTTCTGAAACATTTGACCTCGCCTATTACTCTTGTATTTCAAAACAGTATAGTGCAAAATTTATTCAAAGTCTGAGCCTTTTTAAGAGATGCAATTTACACACACACTCACAAGTTTTGCTGTTATTATAAGTTTTTAAAAACATCATTTTAAGTGTCTTTATAGTCAAAGATTGCTGAATGCAATTTGCCAACCTGTGTAAACTGTGTAATTTATGTATTTTGTGCTTCTTACTATGTACTGAATGATACCAATAATAAAATAAAGCAGTTTTGTGATTGAAAATTGCCAAAAGTTTCACATACTACTTTTGTCACAAATTTGTGATATTTAAAATTATGTATATATTTAGAGCTAGATATCCTGTGCAAATGTTGGATATCTGATAGTTTTAATTCGGTTATGTGATAGTATTTTGAACAATGCAAAATAGCTAGATATTTGATATTTTCCTGGTGTCCTTTTCATTTATATATCTTCTTGACTTAAGAGAAAAAAAAAATTTAATTATTTTTCTCTGCCCCCTTCATCTCACACAATAAAGTATTTCATTCAAAATGTTAAAAAATGTAATGGTGCAATTCAAACATAATGTTGATTTCTTTGTTCTCCACTGTTAACGCTGTGTATTTTTTTTAACAAGAGTAGTAAATTGCAGTAAATGAATATTTTAAAAACATAAAAACAAGGATATACCACATGTTATTTTAATGTGGTTTTGCACTAATTGAACAATCTATCAATCAACTAAAAAAAACTGTGTGTATGCAGGGGAGGGATTATATCCTTTTCAAAACTATCAGTTGGTGGTTTTCTGAAGTGAACAACGGAATTTAATGTTTTTCTTTTTTTTCATTTTGTATTTTATTTGATTGAATTATAATCTTGTATTTTCAGACTAAAGTGCAATGCCCTTCAACAATGCTCATATGTCTAGAGAAGCAAGTAGATCCCTGGACATTATGAAACCATTATCAGTGAGTATGATTGTATTAATTTTTTTCATTGCTTTTCCAAAGTAGACATAAAATTTTTCTCATGCTCTAGTAGACTTTTCATAATAGCTTAAGATATACACTATGTGGCCAAAGATGACCATGCACTTGTGATTTTAGTCATTCTGTTAAATGTCTAGAAAAATACACGAGGAATTATCTTGAAAATCTAAAAGTGTAAATATAATAGTAACAGTCATAAATTTCCATGAAAATATTTTCCCAAAACTCCAAAGGGGACCGTCAACAAATTAAAAGAATGAATATCTTTTGGACAACCCTGTCAAAACTAATTTAGCAAAAGTGTTCAAACTGTAGATTATGATTAAGTGGCTTCTTGTAATAAACTGTGTTCATTTTTATGTTGATGGCATGTATACTCGTAGAGAAATTAAAGTTTTTGTAAAAACATTCTCAAAAATTTTCAAGATTTTTGCTTATAATTTGCCTAGTTCTTAATATAAAATAATATTCTTTTCTGAAAATATGACACATAATATTGCACACATACCCTGTTATCAGAATTTAAAAATAATAAAAATTGTATGAAAAATAGGTTTACTAAATAATATTTCACTGCGCATGCGTCAACTATATCAAAATTTTATTTGCATATTATGTTAGCTAAATATATATAGCGACTTTTGTAAAAGTCTCAAAATCATAGCTCCAAAATTCTGAAAGTAATCGTCTATAGAATAACCACAAAATCAGTTGTTCACAAAATGAAGCAAAAAAACGAGGGATTTTATGCAAATATAGTAGTAGTATGTCTCATATTGTGTGTTCTATATTGACACTAATCAATGAATATATGGATACAACCCCTCTTCCTTTTGCTTCATTTTGGGAATAACAGATTTTCAACTTATTCTATTTACGATTATTTTCAGAATTTTCAAGCTAAGATTTTGAGACTTTCACAAAAGTTGCTCTATACACTTAGCTAACATAATATGCAAATGAAATTTTGATATCGTTGATGCAAGCACAGTGAAAAATTTAGTAAATCTACTCATTTTTCATACAATTTTTATTATTTTTAAATTTTGATAACAGGGTATTGTGTGCAATATTATGTGTCATATTTTCAGAAAAGAATATTATTTTATATTAAGAACTCTGCAAATTATAAGCAAAAATCTTGGAAAAATTGGGGACTGTTTTTATAAAAAACCTTAATTTCTCTAAGAGCATACATTCCATCGACATAAAAATTAACAGTTTATTACAAGAAGCCACTTAATCATAATCTACAGTTTGAATGCTTTTGCTAAATTAGTTTTGACAGGGGTATCGAAAAGATATTCATTCTTTTTTAATTTAACAAAATGTCTAAAATCGCAAGTGGACTGTCATATTTGGCCAGGTAGTGTATGCGATGTCCAACCTTTGGCCTGCAGTCTTCAAAACTACCTTTTTCTAAGTAGTAATATTTACCTTATTTAATGATTAGAATTATGTAATTAAACATGCAATGTCCAAGCTTTGGCCTGCAGCCTACAAAGCTACCTTTTTCTGAATAGTAATATTTACCTTACTTAAAGATTAGAATTATATAATTAAACAAAACAGAAATTATTATTCTGAAATATAAGTGGCAAAAAAGTTAAGTATGCAAACAAAAAGTTTGAATAAACACCTAAACAATTAGAAAACATCTTAATTTAATTGAATGTTAACTTTGTAGGTTAGTTTAAGTTTCGAGAATCATCATTCGAGAATTTCAGTTTATTTATCACTTTATATTTCTTCGTGGTCTGCATATAAAGTTTAATGATTTTAAACCACCAATTTTTGATTGACCAATTAATAACTGTTTCTGATTTTCAAAATTATCTAACAAAGAAGACTGCAAGCCTTTGTCTATCAATAGTAAAAATGTAAATGCTATTAACTTTGGGATTTTTTCCCCCCTCATATAGAAAAATTATGAAATTTTGAAATTCTACTTATGAATTATATTTAAACTTTTAATAATAGCAACATTCTGGTGCTTTTTGTTTCATTATTTTTTTCATTTTCATGAAAACATTCCATTTTCCATATGCCTAGTACCAGAAAATTCTCCAGGTTCTGTGACAGATATTGCAGGGACAAAAAATCTGCATATAAAATATTTTTACAATGAATCATTAATTAATCAAACCATCATTTACCTGTAGAATTTTTAGGCATTTAAAATGTTTTTATTATAATAATCTCAACTTTTTGTTGTAAATAATAGAGCTAAACATAATATGAAGCAGAATAAAGATTCTATGGGGAAAAAAAAAAAAAAAAAAAAAAAACTGCAAAACAGTAAAAAAAATCTACAACTCCCATCTCTTTTACTATTGGGTTAACATGAAAACATTAATTTGGAAAGTATTATCTATAAGATTAAATATTGCTTCTCTCATTAATCATAAATATTCATATCCAAAATTTTATCAACAACATTAATTGGAGAAAATGTTAGGGTTGATAACCTAATGTAACTTAGTATCATTTGAAAAATTCATTTTTATTATTCTATGTGCAAATTTTCATGTCAGTCAAAACTGTAAACCATCTAAATCATGATGGCCCATAGCAATGTTTCTCAATCATTTTTTTTTCTTTTATCACACTCGAACCCACAATTTTAAATTCTTTTCAGCACAGTAAACTTATGATTAAAAACCTATGAAAAGACTAATTTGTTTAACACAAAATTTTTTTCCATCTTTCCAAATAATTGTCTGCTGTTCAGAAGTGTATACTATGGCTGTTGTGCTGTATAGTGTAGATGGAATTATAAAACAAAAGTTTCTTTTTAATATTAGTGTGAAGTTTTTTCTCCCCTTTTAATTTTTCAAATAATACTTAATTGCATTTTAACCTAGAAAATGCACTTGAAATGATTATTTTAATAAATGTATAAGTGTGCAGTAGCTCTTACACCAAGATCTGAATGCTTTTAAAACTTCATTATAGTAAGAACGCACCTCATTTGATAGGTTTGACGTGCAATTTCTGACTTGTTTATTCATATGTATATTTTGTTATTTGTAAGCTTTCAATTGCTGTTTGTATAAAGTTAAATATTGCACAAAGTGTGGTAAAAAGCAGTTATTTGAAGAACTGAAGTTAAATATTACCCAAAGTGTGGTAAAAAGCAGTTATTTGAAGAGCTGAAGTTAAATATTACGCAAAGTGTGGTAAAAAGTAGTTATTTCAAGAGCTGATGTTTAAGGCTTCTAATCTGCAGATTTACTAGTTTAAGTGTAAAATGCCCAGCTATCAAGTATTTACACGGTAGTAGGAATACTGAGTCCAAAATTTTCTCATTTATTTCAGTACAGAGAACATTGTGTGTTCTCCTTGCCCTTGTTTTTCTATCAAAGTCATCTTGTCAGAGTGTGCTAAAGGCATTTATGCATTGATTGCTATAATCCCAAATGTTTCAAATTTAACAAGATGACCCAAAGTTGGTGACACAGAATCCAGCAAAGAATACAGACAGCAGATAAACATATGACAAGGATAAAATACAATATATAGGGAGACCTTAAAGGCCGCAAAATCAACCAATTTTGATGCTTTAGTACATAATCAGGAATGCAAGTTAGTCATTATTCTCACTTTTAGTCACTTTAAAAAAAAAAATTCACTTTTACTCACTAGTTTTAACTAAATGAGATTAGGTCTCTAAAAGTGAAGGAGCTGTGGAAACCGGTTTGCTCTCTTTTAATATAAAAGTGTATCTAAAATCAGCAATTTTATTTCAGATTTTATTGATATCTTCTCAACATCCATAATTGTCGATATTCTCCAACAAAAAGTCATATCAAAAAACATCGAATTCTCTTAATACATGCCTGGCTAACATGAAGACACTGTTAAAACAAGCAAGTTGCACATTTAAAAAAATCATTATTTAAACTTTATTATGATTTTCTTGCTTATGTTTCTACAAGAATAGATTTTTAAGATTTTTTTTCAGTATTCATTTTTGTTTCTGTCATTAAAATTATAGAAAAGGGAAAAAAGACAAATAAAATGTTTCGAATTACTAACAGGTGTATACTTGTATAAAAATATAGTAAAAATAAAAAATCCATTAAATTAAAAAACAATTCAGTCGGGAACTATTATTGGAAAATGAAAGGCCGCTATGTCTATTTATGCGTACACGAGAATCGTCCAGAACAAATTATTCTTGATTAAGTGTGGTATGAAAAATAAAATGACAGAAAAAGGTATTCAAGTGTTCGTCAAAAGCATGCTTTCATCCATTTTTTAACAATTTCTTCTAAACTCCACAAATGCCATATGACAATGCATCATTGCAAACCATCTTTTTTGAAAATTACTTATAATGACTTCTTGGTAGTTATTTGTATGGAAAATAATTTTAGATTGGTGAATGGAATTATTTTATTAGTGTTTAAATAATTCTACTAGTATTAATTAGTATTTAATTCTACTTTTATAGAATGAGTTTGGGCTAATCTTGCTACACAGTATATGTTGAATTTAAGGTATAAAGTCGATAAAGAAGCATGAAACAGATCTTAGATTAAATTTATCCTGTACTGTATTAGCAAAATTTACTCAAACTCGCCCTACAAAACTAAAATTTAATCCAAAATTATTTTCTGTACAAGCCCAGTAGCAAAAACTGCCCAAATTATTTTAAACCTTGCAGATTAATCCACTAGCTTAGTGAAAGGATCGCCGAAAAAGCACACATTTCGTCAATATTTCATGGAAAAAAGATGATATCATCAATGTTTTTGTCAATGAACTTTGTCAAAAGATTGCTCAAAAACGCGAATTTTCTGTGCGGATTGCGGAAAAAAATGCAATTTCACCAAATATCGCAGATAAAATGTAGATTTCATCTAAAGATTGTGGATATAACGTTGATTTCATTAAAAGATCGCGGAAAAAAATGTCGTTTTGGATAAAAGATTGCTTTAAAATATCATTGTCAAAAGATCATTGAAAAAAAGGCCAATTTCATCAAAAGATCACGGAAAAAACGGCGATTTCTTCAAAAGATCGCGGAGGTAAAATGCCGTTTTCGAGAAAAGATCACGTAAAAATGCAAATTTTGTCTAAAGATCGGTGAAAAAAAATGCCGATTTCATAAAAACAAACAAAAAAAGCACGGCAGAATGCCGATTTCATTAAATGATCACATTAAATCCCCGATTTTGCTAAAATATCGCTGTCCGAAAAAAAAAAAATTCACCCAGAATCAACCCTGCTTTTCTTTGCTCCTTTAATTTTTTTCTTAAACATCTAGTTTTTTTTTTTTAAATACTTAGTTGCAGCTATGATTAGTTTGTTGCAGAAAACATTGCAAGGAAACCTACCAGTGACCAATTTTAATACTCTCACTATTCTCAAACAGTAGATTTCTATTACAAATGTTATAAAAATAAAATGAAGATTGTTCTTGAGAAATAGTGGTAATTAAAAAGTGATAGGTAAAACCCCTGACAATTTTTTTTAACAAACAACCTTACTATTATACTTGAATTTTAAAAATTTATTTAGGTTGTTCTCATATTCACTATTCAGCAAGCAAGAAGCTCTCTGATTCAATGACGAACACAGTTTTAAGTGTAAAGATATAAAATTGGAGACCTGGCTGTAGAAGCGAGTTGAAATCAAAATGATTTTCTAATTTTTTGATTAATAAATGACCTATCAAGCAAGCTATGTGTTTTTGATCATGTGACAAACTGAAAATGTCTTGATTACATAGTTTCTGAATAACACTTCCCAGTTTCATGCCTTTCTGAACAAAAATGAAACAAAATTTAAGTCAGAAAATGTCCCCTTTGGATTTGAGAATAGCCTTAAGTTAATATTGTACTTTTTTTTAATATGATTAAATAAAACTGATTTTTGATCTTATCCAGCACTTTGGTTGAAGATTTTCAAAAAGCTTTAATAGTTTTTACAGCCCCCTTTGAACTATAGATTTCTGATTGTTAGTAATTGTTTAACTCTTTCTGGCACAGCGGTTCCATGTCGGGACCACCTAATTTTAATTCCAAACTTACAATTGGCACCAAGAATATTTTAATAAAATTTCACATTAACAATAAAAGTTTAAAGTAATGAGTTTTTAATTTCTTAAAAAGTCATTTGTAAATTCTGCTGACTGTGAAAAATTTCATTTTATGAACAGAATTTTTCTGTGCCATAAATAATTAATAAGTTAGGACTATCTATGAAGTATTCTGATATTTTAATTCTATATCACTTTAAGATAGTACATTCTTATTAATTCTGCTATTAAAAATGTTTACATATACAGTAGACTCCACAAATCTGCAATTCTATAAAATCTGCCCATCATTTACGGATGTAAACAAACAATGAAACATTCACTTCAGATATAGCGTCATAATTTGACTTCTTTAGTTTTATATCAATTCCATATATTTTTCAATTTGTAACTTTTGTTAATATTACTGAATTCATTATTTTTCATGAAGGAAGAATAAATTTATTTCTGGAAAAATACAAGATATTGCTGATATCATTGGTAATCACATTCTTCTTGTCAAATATATTTGTGTATTTATCAAGCTTTTTTGGTTATTAAGTCTGGCTAAACCTGAAGTAAAACTTTCTTATTTTATGATTTTGATGTGAATTAGCAATGTACCTTTATGAGGCAAGTTTCATTTAATAATTTAAGAAAAATATATATTTTATCTTTATAATGAATATTTATCATACAATATTGGTTATTAACTTGACTTTTGAATTTAATCTTTCAATCATTTAAAAAATTATCTAAATTTTTATTTTATTTATTGCTTATTTTAATATTTCATTATATTGTAAACATTCATTATAGTTTTGACTGCATTATTGATTACATTAAAATTGCTGTTTAAAACATTGTAAACAAAGCAATGACCAAAAACCAGTGCAACCTCTGGTCCCAAGCTGTGTGGATTTAAGAGAGTCTACTATAATAAATTCTGTCTAAGGTGGAATTGACAGAGATCAAAGAATTTTTTTTTTACTGTAGACTGTATTCTGCCTTAATGTTTACTGTATTGATTGTTGTTTTGTTCTGTATTCATGTAGTGTATTGATTGTTCTGTAGAACTTAAAAATTTTCTGCCTTTTTTGTAGAGATGGGAATGCTTGGAAAAAAAACCGGAAAAATCGGGGGAAAAAACTGTTTTTTTTCGTTTTTTTTCACAAGGCTTATTTTTTAATTTTTCCGAACTGGAAAAATTGAAATTTCATTTATGAAATAATATAGTGAAAATTTTATAATAGCTACATTCTTATACTTTTTATTTTATTTATTTTTATGTTGAGTGTCCCACACGAAAACTTTAATGTGGGTAATCTGATCTCTGAGCAGAAATCTGTTTGAGAAGACTTGAAAGGATCCTTCACATTTTTTTCTTGTTTGAAACACAAGACCCTTTGTAAAATTTCTTTTGAAAATAGACATTTCAGAAAAAAGTTTAATCTACAAATTGAATCTTTCGCAAATGCAGTGATTGAAGAAAAAAAAAAAAATATGCCATATAGCAGCTGAATCTTATCAAGTTGTACATATGCATAAATAACCTTATTAAAAATGTCTAAATAGGACTCTAAAAATAGTAATAATTTCTTATTCACAAATTCTGAATATATTTTGTATAAGTATATATACAAGAAATTCACAATTTCACAAAAACAGGATAACATGAAAAAAAATCTAGATATATAATTAAATGCAACTTCTCTTTTTAAAAATTAATTCATGTGCAAAATTATTCCAATAATATGCCGATTAATAGAAATGGTAAAATTAAAAATTTAACATAAAATTTGAAGCATGCTGTAAAGGCGTTTTCCTTTACATATTAGTTAATAATTGTTTTTCCCCTTAGTTAAAATTACAATATTCCCTTAATTTGTATCTTTATTTAATAAGCTAGATTTTTAATCCCTTTAATTCTATTCAGTTACTAACGGCCATTTTTTCCTTTAAAATATGACTTCACTTATCTCTTATTCTTTCTTTAAAGCCACAACATATATCCGTTTGTTCATGTAACTGTAAGTATTTTCCCATAGTAACAACCATTTAAAGAGTTATTTCTAGCCTGTATTTATTCAGAGTTAAACGCTGTTCGCTTAAGAAACAGATGCGCTAAGTTTGTCTTTTATTTTATTTCATTAGAATTAATTTCCTTTCTGAGCCCGTGAGATTTTTGTTAACCCTATGTAAAGAATGCAATCCTTGTGGTTTCCCGAGCCATATGCTATCTTTTATCATTTGGCGTTAAGTATTTCAAATCATGCCCTTTGGTTTCTATCATTGAAAGTCTATTTAACGGAAACTCTCCACGTGCCTTCTCTCACCGCAATTTGTGCTTATCAGTCGTTTTTGGCTATTTTTATGTACATGTATCGCGCCAACACTTGACGATGTGAAAAATGTATTTGTGACCACTTCTTCTCTGTAAGTACTAGCGATCGGACCTATCTCTGCGAGGGTCCCTCTCTGGCACGGCAACCTTTCTTGGAACTGTGAAATTAATAAAAACTTGTCTCCAGTAAATTAGCCTCCTGTGTTGCCTTTCTCAATTATTCATGGATTATATACGAACTTGGGATTGAAACTACACTTACGATTTAGCAACGCAAACTTCCTATATGATGTTGAAACCGTCCTCATACATGCATTTATTACTTTTTTCTATCTTTTCAAGAAGTAAGTATTGAATTCGTGAAAATTTTGATTTCCAGTTTTTGGTGTATTTAAACATTTTAGAAGGTTTGATACACGATTTGATAGTTTTTGGAAAATATCTGTCACTCTGTGAGTCTGTATGGGACAAAAATTTTATGGGCATTCAATCTCAAGAACTGATGCACATAATTTCACAAAACTTTAGATTCAGTTACACCTTGATATAAACTCGATGTTTAGTTATTAGCGTATATCGCCCAACTGATGGTGCTGCTATGCTGCATTATTCATAATTTCCACAATAGTTCTATCTCAAGAATTAATGTATGTATTTTCATAAAACTTCAGATTAAGTTAATCTTTGATATAACTTTGTGCACATTACTTTTTGGTGTAAATCGCTCAACAGAAGATGCTGCTATGCTGCATTATTCATAATTATCGCAATAGCTCTATCTCAAGGACTAAAGGACTATTTTTTTTATCAAATTACAGATTCAGACAGTTCCTGATATATATTAATGTTGTTTAGTTTTTGGTGTAAATTGCCCTATAGGTGGCACTTCTATGCTGTATTTTTCAAGATTTCGTTATAGCTGATTAATTGAATGTTTTTTCAAGGTATTGAATCTAAAATTGACCTCCATTTTACCTCTATAATGTACAGTAATGTTGCAAAAACATGGGCAGTTTGCATTAGAAAAGTACAACTGCGATGAAAAAAAAAAAAAAAAAAAAAAAAAAAAAAAAACCCATATTTTATTACAAGTAATTATGTTCCAAATTATACATTCCCTCTTGATTAAACTTTGAATTTTTGTAGTTTTTTAAAGCACACTAGAAGTTTATTTCTGTATGTAACTCCTTTTAATTCCTCAAATAGCAAGTATTTTCTATTTGTATTGTTCTGTTTTCATGACTTTTGAGTTCCATTCTTAGAAATATGAAATTACCATATGGAAACATTATTGAATATGGTTTCTTACTCCAGAATAGAATACCAGATTTCAGGATAAAAAGAAAAAAATTACGTTTAATTAAACTTAAAAAATATATATATTTCTGGTTTCAGTGAGTAAAACCTATGCTATTTTTTAGTTGCAGACCTGAGTAAGCCAAACTAAAACTTAGTTTTGTTTGAATTTAGATTATAAAACTAAATCAAAACTTTGAGTTGAGATTGGAAAGCTATACCAAAACTAAACATATTTTTTAAAGGAAATAAAATTATAATTGTAAGAAAAAAGTGTAATAATGTAAAAATATACATTTTTTTAAACAAACAATGGAATTTTTTGTATACTGATACTGATAATAATGACAAAACTGCAACAATTTCTTTAAATTAGTATAATTTACTTAAAAAGTATACTTATGTAAATGGAATGCATAATTTATTTCATTCCAAACAGCAGACATATTGGCTCAGGTTCTTACATTATGTCAATTAAGAGTTAAACATGTAACTGAAAAATCATTTCAACAGAGATATGATATAACAAACAATAGTGTTTTAAACATTCTTAGGCTGTGGAAAAAAAAAACTAACTTCTAAAAGTAGGCTTTGCTACTTTCTTTTTACTTTATAATATAAAGTGAAAATAATTTTCATTTAATACAAATAAATGGAAAAAAATGTTTATTATTTAATATCCTCTAAGAAAATATAATTTATTTGGAAGAAACAGTCATGAAAAATCAATTTTTCTGTTTTTTTTTTTCCGAAAAAAACCAGTAAAAAACCAGTTTTTTTCTGCCACTTATATTTTTCCGGAAAATTTACATCTCTACTTTTTTGACAGATTTCTGCCTTACACAGTCCACCTTAGACAAGAGTTTACTGCATTTTCTAAGCTAAAAGCAATACTTCAGGGTTCCCAACAACATGGAAAGTCAGGGAAATTCAAAGTAGTCATGAAAATTCAGGGAAACTTGAAAATATATAGGAGTATTCAGGGAATTTACAAATATAATTTTTAAGGGTCATGGAAAAGTTTTAGAAAAAAAAAAAAAAATGAAAAATGACATGAAAAATCAAAAATTCATCAAATATTTTCGGGAAAAAAATCAGTTTGACAAACATTCAAGGGGAAAAAAATTGAAAAATATAAAAACAATTTAGGGAAAAATCGCTTATTTTAGCAAAGGATTGCAAAAATAAGTAACAAATTTCACTGTATTCCCGTTTAGTCAGAGAATGTTTTGAGATTTGATCAGGGAAATTGTTTAGATTTGGTCATGGAAAGTCTGGGAATTTGACAGTCATGTTTTGTTGGGAATCCTGTTCTTTCAAAATTTCAATCAACACAACCTAATTTTGCCACTTTGGTCCAGTCCCATGTCTAAATCTGGCCTGATTACAGTAAAGTACATTTAAAGTATGTACATAATTTATTGGATTTTTTCCTTCTAGAAATACTTTTTTATATAAAGACCATATTTAAGGAAGGAAATCGAAGTATATCTGTTTTCTGTAAAATTACATATAAAATATGTACCGTATTTTCGGTTGTATAGTCCGCGGCTTATACAAGAAAAAAACCTTCCAAAAAGCTGCTGCGGGTTATACAAAGATTTTTTTTTTTTAAATTGGAAATCGTGATATTTTTTCTACAACTTTTCAACCTTAAAAAATTTGAAAAAAACATCGAAATTTGTAAATTTTTTTCGCTATGCCGTGAAATTTAGAGAGTTCTCCCATGTTTGTAAAGGCTTTTTTTTACTGCTTAAATACAGTTATTTCTGTATTTATAAGAACTGTCGCAGTCGCAACTATCGCCAAGTATTGCACTGATAGATGTATAATAGCCATTGTGTTTGTAGAGTCCAAAATCCGGAACCCTTCCAATCTCGACAAATCTGAATTTAAGATAATTTTTAGTTTATTTTTCAAAAAAATAATCTACCGACCCTGTTGCAAAGAACAAAAAAAAGTGCTTGATTTATATCATTTCGGAACGACTCAGAAAAGTCGTTCGTTTTCGAAACGATTCCGAGGAATCGTTCCTTTAGAGAGTCGTTTTATTTTGGAAGGAGTTCAAGGAATCAAACTTTTCCGGAGTCATTTCATTTCAGATAGTCCGAGGAATTGTTCCTTTTCGGTGTTGGTGATTTCAGATCGATTCCGAGGATTCGATCCTTTTGGGAACTAATGACCTAAGATACGTATACATTTTATGTCCAAAATTTTGAATTTATCACAGATTTTTTTTTTTTTTTTTTTTTTTTTTTTTTTTTTTTTTTTAATTTTCGGAAAAATTAAAAAAATATATCATGCTTGTTTGAAAAAAAAATTCACGTAAACGCCGCATCGCTTGAAATTTTATCTTAAAACCCATAAACGCCGCAGCATTTCTTCCGAAAATTACGGTACTGATAATCTTAATGTTTTAGCCCAATTACTGTAGATATTATGCATCCCAAAAAAATTTGTTAAATTTGTGTTAAAAATTATGACTAATGGCTTCTAATTTCGAACCCTGGTCGAAATATATGTTCATAAATGGTGTATAGCCCGCAGACTATACACCGATGCATCTTCGCGGGTTATACATGAACTTTTTTTACTGCACTGCTCGATTTAGGGGTGCGGGTTATACACAGGATGCGGGCTATACAGCCAAAAATACGGTAATAAATATTTTCCCCCTGTTGTTCTAATTGTAAGATGTCTAATTGTATAACTAATGGAAATTGTTTTTACTTGTTTTTTGCATATGGATGCATGCATATGTGTGTTTGGAAACTGGATAATTGACTCTAAGATTTTTAATATTGTATATAAAAATTTCTAATTTTATCTTCTATTATTTAATTTTAAAAAAGTGTTTATATCAAATCAATTAAATTATTTTAGACTTCAGAGCAGCAAAGAATTGTCTCTAATGGACAGCAGTCACTATCTAGCAGTTGCATTACACCATATTCTGTGGTTGATTTCTTCAATTCTCCAGAGGCTCCACTAAAGCACAGAGTTTCAAGTCACAATGAAAATTTTACATTTCTTTCTTGCCAAGCAGAGGACAATTCTGTCATCACTGAAGATGGCCTTAATCATTTTGTTCATAATGATTGTGTAGTGCCTGATTCACCATCAATAAATTTTGATCATGCTGATTCAAAATGCTCAAGTGTTTTTGGTACGGGAAATCATGATAGAAACACTTGTAGTTCATGGTCTCATATGCCTTTTGATCAAAGTTTACCACCAACATATTTGGATAAGGTATGTGTGAAATTGTTTTCCTCAATCGTATATTGATGAAATCTTATGAGAGAATTCTTAAGTTTATCCGAGAGAAAAATATCGAGGCCAAGAAGTCCTGGATTTGACTCTAGGCCTGGGCTTTTTTCACTAAGATAGAATAAAAATTTCTTTTGTATATGTACATAATATGATCTGATTTTGTGTAATATATCTGATCAATGTATAAATTTTGTTTGCTATTTAAAAATCTGCAAATTTAATATTTAGTATTTGCATTTTTCATTATTTATTAAAAATAATTGAAAACTTTCAAATCATACTACTAATATCATAAAACAGAAAATGCTAAAATATCATCATATTGGGCAATTGCTCCTACCCTTTACTCCCTAAATGGTGCTTCTGTTTACAAAATTATTATAGAGATCAATTTATCAGAATTCAAATGATATAACAGAAGGATATTTAGCATGATCTTTCATAAATTTCACTTTTTATTGCTAATGTTTATTTTTGAATTCATTATTTACAAGTTTGAATTTCGTAAAGGTGTAATAAAAATCTTAGAAAAGGTTTCCCTTAAGTTAATATAATCCTAACATTCCTAGTGAAATTACACTATAAGCAAGATACAATTACTTGTTTTGAATTTTGTTGAGAGTTGCAAACATGCTTGATATCCCTTTAATGAGGTTTGATTGCAACAGAGACGCACATATACAAAGTAATTTAACAAATTACTACAACCATTTGGAAAACTATTTTCTCAAAGACTAAAATTTAAGACTCATAAACCCATTCTGTATTTTTTTTTTTTTTTTTTTTTTTTTTTTTTTTTTTAAAGAATAAACATCCTCACCTTTTTGTAAAGAATGCAAGTTTATTTTACAGTTAAAGTTAAATAAAGAAAAAGCATCTCAAAGAGATTATTATTTATAGTCATTTTCCTCTTAAAGGGTTTATTACTTTAAAAGAAACAAAATAAAGAAGTGATAGTATTTCTTCCTTTTTGAATTCATTCAATTTCTTATGTAGTTATATCTACCCTGTCTGTATTATAAAGAACAAGCATATCTGTGTGTAACTCATACATCCTTCTTCAAATGGCAGCACTTTCAAATTTGAAAAGAAATTTCATTTTTACAATTTTCGGTGTGCAAATTTTTAAACTTCTAAACATCACACATTTTCAATTTTTACACCATCATAAAATGAGAAGAAAAATGTACTTTTAAATGCAATTTGTTTGAAAGTTGTATCTCAATTTGTTTTTGAGTTATTAATTTTTTTTTGGTCATCATGGCAACAGAAATGTTCAAAAAATGCAGATATTACATGGATTCATATATTACATGGATTCAGCTATGTCTCAGGTATATCTATTCTTGGCCAAGAACAACAACCGTTTTCCAAATGGTTGATAACAAATATCAAATACCTTTATCATTTTTTTTTTGCAGATGATTTTAAGACCAAGCATCTGCCCAGCTAACTATAAAAACATTAAAAAAATGTTTTTTACACAGTTTAAATTTTATCACTAGGCATCTAATGACTAGCTAATACTAGATGCAGCATTATAATCAAAGCGTCTACACATATTACAAAAGAATAGCAAGTGAAATAATTGTATGAAATACTAACTAAAAAAAGTCAGTGAAATAAAGGAAAGTTGACAAATGAAAAATCTTGCCTTCTTTCAAATGATCTTCTTCAGCCGGTCATGCTTATTTTTCTAATGAAACTCGGAGCTTGTTTTTTGTAGACCTCTTTCCATAAAAAGCTAATTGTCATCCAATAATCGGATTTAGCACCAAAAATGGATAAGCACGATGGTACATTCATTATGCAGTCACAGTTTTTAGCTTATAACCATGGCCAAAGGCTTCATCCGTGATCCTAACTATTGAAGATTGTTAGGAAAAATAAAACAACTTCTAGGCATGATTTCCAATCCTAAAAGTTGCTAGATAAAACTATTCACAATAAAATTCAGTGTTTATGGTTTTGTTTAGTATTGCTATTATTAAACTTTCTGAAGGGATGTAATAAATGCAATTATAATTTAAGTTTTAAAGGAATAGATTGTTTTTTATTTAGTCAGAAAATGCAAACATATCTTCAAAAATCCAGTGTTGTCAGGGCCAAGACTAAGCAAAATTTTTGAAAATTCTGAATTTTTGAAAGAATATCAAAAGCACTTCAGATATTTTTAATGGCGCCTTTATTCATAATTTAACTCACAGCCAAGTGAACTTTATGTAATAAAAAGATAAAATTAATTATTTAAAAAACACTCTTTGATATTTTCTGTGTTACACACACACAAAAAAAAATAATAATAAACTGTGAAGCCATATTTTCTTGTATATTTTTTAAAACATCAATATCAATGTTGCTTAATTTTTTTCGGTCATGGATAATTTTTTTTTTCTTGAGCTCTATTTAGCACAATGTCAGCAATTTCGTTGTCTGCTAACCCATCATTTTCAATTTCTAAGTTTTTAAATCCTAAGCAATTGTTAATTCTTTCTTTCCTGAGTTAGAAGTGCAAAAAAAGGAGAGGGGGAGAAAATGACTTTAATATCAGATTTATTAAGTTGCCAAATTTCAAAGATAACACTGTAAAATCTACAAATTCATACATTACAGACATATCATAAAAATTTACATAAAAATTAGAGAAATCTTTGGAAGTATGAGGCAAAAAATATTGAGCTGTTGAACATGTTCCTTTTTAAATGCATATTTGCTTATCACAATTTTTAACATTACTTCCAGATAAACACCAGTTTATCCATTTGCTGATAGTTTCATAATATGTCTATTAGTGTGATAATTTTTTAATGAAAAAATATAATCTTGAAAATAGTTTAGTACATCAAGTCTTGTAGATGAATGGAAAGTCTCAGATCTTTAACTTTTTTTTTTTTAAGCATTAGAAAATAAAGGAATAGCAGTAATTAACCCCTTGACCGCTGAGCAAAAGGGCAAAATTGTAATGTTTTTTTCTCTGCAATTTATTTTAAATGTTAATAAAAGAGGGATTTTCTATCATGGTATAATTTTTTTGTTACGTATATACTTATAAGCCTTGAAAATATCAATCATAACTTAATTTCTTAAAATTGGATTATATTTGTAGAATTATATTAATTTAAATAAAGCTTCAACTGCAGTGAAACCAACAGCCTAGTGAACAGATATATCTGGTCGCGGCAGTGGGGAGGTTAAACTGGCTTATCTACAAAATAAATAAAAACTGAATATATAAATTGTGTTCTGGCACTGTATTTGATTTCAAACATGTCATGGTATTAAATCAAATAGTTGGGTGGCAGTTTTTTAATAGAAAGTGGTCAGAAAGGAAAGTAGACAAGTATTCAGATTCAGATATTAAAATTCAGATATTTTTCAGAAAGAAAACCTATATATTCTACTGTTTTATTGTTTGTAATTTTGCATTTTCTGTTATGATTGTTTTTGAAATTATTTCTTCTATATTTGAAAAAGATGTTTTAGGATAATTGTATTGTAGGATGTCATTTTTTAATAAAATTGAGCTATTAGAAATAGAAAATTAGTTGGTATCAAAATAAATGCATAAATAACTTATGATAAAAAGAGGTGAGTAGTTACTCAGCTAGCAGAGACATACTGTGCAATTGTGTCATGCATTGTATATATGCATCATCCATTACATGCATAAAAGTAAAGGTCAATCATTTTTTTGCTGATTTTGTTCAATATTGACAGATGTTGACTAATAGTTGTAATCTTGAAATTTTTCAAAAGTTTCACATGTCATTTATTTTTAATTGGCATTTTATTTTTCAAAAAGTAGAAGACAGAAAACAGTTTTAACATATTAAATTCTTTTACAGAATTTAAAGTATGATGAAAATTCTTGTAGGTTAACATGAGCCAATATTTGAACATTCTTGACAAACAAAGATGGACAAAATGTCAAAGAAAGTTGCTTTTTTCCCATCCAATGTATGCATTTATTTATAATAAAAGTCCTTGAAGATGAACTTGCGATCTTGAAAGTTCATTAAGTTCTTGTCAATTTCACTATGTATCTTGTGGTGAAATTTCATTAAGTTTGTTATACCTGATGCTTATTAATTTTCTTTTATTAAATATAAACTTATCCGAAATAAGTTCATTATTCTTGCATCAATTTGATTTTATATATATCCTTTTAAGGACTAAACACTCGCATGTTTTTGTTATTATTCTTGAGTGAAATAAGAAAGAATGCATATCTGTAATTTTAATTTTTGTTTTTACTATTTAGCTTCCATTATATATTAGTTTCATAATATTAAACACATTTTTTTTTAATTAGCTTGACTTCTTTAAGACCTTAATAAAGGCAACCAGGTGAGATGCTATGCTCTACAGACAAGGCATCCATGTCTGAGCAGTCCCTCTTAGGCATTCAAACTTATTCATTCTAATAAATTGACAATGGTCTTTCCCCCTCCCCCCCAAAGTATTTTTTGCAATGCTCTACAATTTGTAAATATTTATATATTATTCATGTTCTTAAATGCTGTCAAGAATTTGAATGTAATTAAAAAATATGAAATTTACTCATTTTTTTTAAATATTTGTATATTTTAATGTACATATTAAGAATTATAAAGGAATTTGCAGATTTATATCAATATTGAAAAAGAAATGTAATAATGCCTAAATAATATTAACTGATTTAAATAAAATATGCAGTAGCAATAGACTAATTTAAAAATAATGCATTGTATAAATGACTCAGTAAAATAATTATTCTTCTGTATTTAGTAGAATGAAAATGTCTATTTAAGAATTCAGTAAAGACTAAAATATAAATATCCAACATGTAGATGGTATAAAAATGTAATCTTCTAAAAATACTAAATTTTGTTTTTATATAATTCTTGAATGCAGATAAATCTTTACAAAATTAAATTATGCAGCAGCATTTAACTATCTTCATATTTTCCTGGCTTTAATAAAACTTAAATAATGGGCATAATTTATAAGTAATTTACCAGTATTCCAATATGATGAAAAGTAATAATAAAAAAAAGCACAAACTTATTTCATTCAAGTTTTCAAAAAAAAAAAAAAAAAAAAAGTGACAGCTTTTTGACTTATTTTATGATGCCTTGAACTATAATCATTGCTCTGCTTTATCTTTTTAAAACTAAGAATTTAAACTTTAATTTTTGTCCTCTCTAAAGTATTTTTCTCTAATCTTGTACAGTTGATATTTGGAAAATTGCCCAAGATCTAGGTTTATGCTTTTTAATTTATCAGTAATTAATCATTAAATAAAAAACACTAAGTTTCAGAATGCATTAAATTTGCTCATATCTATTTATGTAAGCAAAAAGCACAATGATTTAAAAGTATGGTATGAAATCATAAATTGCACAGTCCAGATTTGATCAATACAGACTTAAACCAGTATTGACTGATGCTAATAAGTGTTGTCACCCAGTATTAAAAATAAAAGCTAACTATGCAATATTGGCCAAGTCAGTCTTTGCCTGATATTGCAAAATCATTGTTATATTACTATGCTACTGTTATAATAGTTCAGAACTTGGGATGTTAGAAAGATTTATGTCTAAGAAAGGCACCCCCAAACGTAAATTTTACTCCAGACTACGCAAAACCTTAAAAAAAAAAAAAAGGCTTTTTTTTTTTTTTTTTGGAGAATGCAAGCTGAAGTTTGAGAGATTCCCACATGAAGTTTGTTAGATGAACATAATCTCTTTACTCAAATTTCCAATTATAAAGAAGATATACAGAATATACACTATATGGCCGAAGATGACCATCCACTTGAGACTTTTCACATTTCGTTAAATATCTAGAGAAATCATGCTGAAACTTTAAGTGGGTAAACATAATAGTACAAGTCATACATTTCCATGAAGATTTTCTCCCAAAACACCATAGGGAACTGTCAACAAATTGAAAAAGAATAAAAATCTTTTAGATAACCCTGTCAAAACTAATATAGTAAAAGCGTTCAAACTGTAGATAATGATTTAAGTAGCTTATTGTAATAGACTGGTTTCATTTTTATATGGATAGCATGGATACTCATAGAGATATTAAGGTTTTTATAAAAACAGTCCCAAATTTTTTCAAGTTTGTGCATATAATTTGTAGAGTTCTTAATATAAAATAATGTTCTTTTCAAAAAAAAAAAAAATCATAAAAATCATTGTACACAATTCCCTTTAATCAGAATTACAAAATAATAAAAATTGTATGAAAAATGAGCAGTTTTACTAAATATTTTTTCATTGTGCATGCATCAACATTATCAAAATTTCATTTGCATATTGTGTTAGCTAAATGTATAGAGCAACTTTTGTGAAAGTCTCAAAAGCATAGCTTGAAAATTCTGAAAGTATTTGTCAATAGAATAAGCACAAAATCCGTTGTCCATAAAATGAAGCAAAAAAAAAAAAAAAAAAAAAAAAAAAAAAAAATGAGGGGTTGTATCCAAATGTAGTAGTGTGTGCCACATTGTGTATTATATATTGGCACTGATGAATGGAACCCCTCATCTTTTTGCTTCATTTTTGGAATAACTGATTTTGTGCTTATTCAATCAACAAACACTTTCAGAATTTTCAAACTATGCTTTTGAGACTTCCATAAAAGTTGCTCTATACATTTAGCTAACACAATATGCAAATGAAATTTTGATAACGTTGACGTATGCACAATGAAAAAAATTAATAAAACTGCTCATTTTTCATACAATTTTTATTATTTTGTAATTCGGATTAGAGGGTATTTTGTACAATCTTTTTTGTGATATTTTCGGAAAAGAACATTATTTTATACTAAAAACTTTGCAAATTATATGCAAAACAACTTTTAAAAAATTAGGACTGTTTTTATAAAAACCTTTATCTCTACGGGTATCCATGCTATCTGCATAAAAGTGAAAACAGTTTATTAGAATGAGTTACTTAATCCTAATCTACAGTTTGAATGCTTTTGCTACATTAGTTTTGACAGGGTTATCCAAAAGATTTTCAGTCTTTTTCAATCTGTTGACGGTCCCTTATGGTGTTTCGGGAGAAAATCTTTACGGAAATGTATGACCTGTACTATTATGTTTACACACTTAAGGTTTCAGGATGATTTCTCAAGTATTTTTCTAGATATTTAACAAAATGCTAAAAATCACAAGTGGACGGTCATCTTTGGCATATATTAGATATAGCACGTATATAGATAGGCGTATAGTGTATATTAGATTTTGGATTTGAAAATAATTTTTTTTTTAAATGTTGTTCCCTCCATTTTTACCCCCAGGGGGATACCTTCTTTAGGTATTCACTGGCTTCACAACTCCAGGAGCCTGAGTGATCTTTCTCTTTTCCTTTTCTTCTTATTCCTCTTGTCTTCCTTTCATCTTTCTTTCACTCTCATTGTGGTTTTCTTTTCGGAGGTGAGGGCAATTCTCTGTATGAGCCGAGATCATCCTGTATATCGACTCACGGAGAATTGTAAACCACCCACGTGTTAGCCGTGTGTGGCGACCCGTGTCCCTGGAAAGGGGGATCCTGGCAGTTGAGAGAAACCAACATTTTGCTTTGGCCTCTGCTTCAGGTAGACGGGAGGTGCATATTGGTCCCGTATGTACCAATTGGCTGGTCAGCTGACTTTTGTCACTGGCTTAGGGATCATGCGAGCGAGTACTTACTAGCCATCTCGTTAATTATGGAGACTGGCATAGGAGTATCTTGTGATCATATGGGCCCTGATTAGCACTGATGCATGAATGTGCATCTCCTTGTTGGGCTCGGTAGTGGGTGGTACGGCTAAGCGGGTGTACGGTGGTAAGCTATTATGCTATTAAGCTATTATACTAAGCTATAATACACTAACGGTGGTAAGCTATTTTTTCTGCAAATAGACTGTTTTTTAAAATTTTTTTATTTTTGGCGGCCATTTGTCGAAATTTGCGATATTTTTTTATAGTTCAAATTTTTGTACTATGACTTCCTTTTCACAATTTTTGCAAAAAAAATGGAAGAGAATTACCTTTTTAATACATATCGCTTCAAGGAGAAAAAAATATCACCGTATCCACTGCACCGGCTGAAGCGCCGCACTAAGCATATTTTTAACTTTCAAACTCGTAATGCGCCACGGCGCTTATGCCCGAAAATATGGTACTTAGTTTTTGCCACTGTTTTATATTTGCGTCAGCCATCTCAAACAGTTTTAGTCTAGGTTATCAAAAGGTTAAGTTATGGATTATTAATTTTCAATATATAATATACATATATTGCATTTTGTAAAATTATCTTCCTTTTTATTCAGATTTAGTGTTTAAAAGATTTGTTTGACTCAACTGAAAGTTTTGTTATTTTATAGATAATTGATAACTGTTCAAATTCTGGCAACATGACACTCCCAGTTACAGCTTCATGTAGTCCTAGTGATAATTTTTCTTCTCAAATTGGAAATGAAGGGAATGGACTTGATGATCTAGTGTCAAAAATTGTTGATGATGATCAGTTAAATAATGCTTTTTTGCAAGAACATGCAGAACTATTTGGCTTAAATTTAAAAAAAGGATCTATATCTGCATCTAACAGGTTAGTATTTTATTAATTTTACTGTTATTGAAAGTTTTTTTTCTTTTTAACTGACAGAGAAACAGGACAAAGTAATTGGTTTTCATGGTGGCTATATATATATGTGTGTATGTGTGTCTGTGTGTGTGTGTGTATGTGGGGGGGGGGAGGAGATCAAACTTTTTGCAATAGTTAAACATTTTAACAAATTGAATAAATTATTATACTATAAATATGTAATACAACACAACCATCTCATTGAATTTAGTTAACATTTGAAACGTTTAAAGCAGCATTTGTCATTATTCTCTAAGAAATTCATATAATCATTCATACCATTGTCATTACTCTCTTACTCATTTAAAATTATTTTCTCTTATCAAAATGTCAGGAGGGAAATTATGCATTAATATTTTTTTAAATAGTTTTTATATCTGCAAATAGTGACAATTTTCAATGATAACAATCAAATTCATGAAAGTGATTAATTATGTATGATTTAAATATTTAGTGTCCAGATTTTTTAACCTTGCTCTGTATTTATGTCCCTATACATTTATGACATGATGGACCCTTTCAGGTGCAGAAAAAGTCTGTTTGTAGAAAGTAGATACAATTGACTTATACCATAATTATCAAATGAATGTCTTAGAAAATAAAAATCTGCTGTTCTACGCTTCCATTATTAAGACAATTTTAGTAAAATATTGTTAGTACATTTCACAGTTTTGGAATTAAAATTAGATTGTCATGCCTGTGATTATCGTCCTTTGAAAGGGTTAAGTTTTAATATTCAAAGACTTTAATGAAAGATCAAAGAAGCATGACCATAATGGATCAGTTTTTGTTAAGAATTTAGTTAATAAGCATATCTTTGTATTAGTCATTTGCCATAATTTTCTAGAAAAAATTGTAGGCTGAGTATATATACAGTAAACCTTCTTATATCCTTAAAAGGAAACATTTTTGACAAATTAAATTTTTTATACTTATGATTCTGATGTAAATTAGCATACCTAGAGCAAAATCTTGGTTCATCATAAATTCTGCACAATATTCACTAATTCTAACAAAATTGTTTACTTTCTTGCATTTGTTTGTCATTTTTTTAATATTTATTTCTTTTTATCTGGCCCCATCAGTGGCTGAGAGGTTATATCCTCCAAACTGATAGACGGTAGGTGCTGGGTTCGAACCCAATCGCAACCGTTGGCCTTACCGTTTGGATTTTTCTATGGTTTTCTTCAAACCTTGGTTTTCCTTGCATAAATATGGGTTAGGTTCCCTTAGAAAGACCCCCACAAAGCACATCCCTTCTTCTTGGGCCTATATTCCTTAAGTTGATAATCGGCTGGCATAAACAAATCATTCTATCTACAGTTTAATATCTAATTCTGGTTAATGAGCTTTAACGCAAGCTTTTTCATGAAGTATAAATTTATACCCAAAAAATTAAAGATGGAGCTGGTTTAGATCATAATCTTTTTACAGAATACATTTTTAAGTAACAAAGCTTTTTCAGTTATTAAATTTAGCAAAACATGAAAGGGAAATCATTAGTGTATCTTTTGTGAGGTAAGTTTTGTTGAATAATTAAAAAAAAAATTGTCTCATTATGAATATTTAATATTGGCTCCATTCATACTAATTTTAATTTTCAAACATAATTTATATATGTGAAAAAAACATTGTAAAGATGAGTATCCTATAGGTTACATCAGGTCTGAAGAGGTTAAACATTTTCCCATCTGTATTTCAAGTATTTTTTTATTACCGCACCTTCAAAGATAGCAAGATGCAGAACAGGTTCCTATTGCTCTTATCTAGAATTTAAAAAATATGGAGAACAGGAACATTTCTTGAAATTGAATGTTGAAAAAAAGTTAAGTGATATTAAAAAAAAAATCAAGAATTTTTTTAATTGTGAAAAAAAATGTATCAAGAATTTAACAATCTCACCTAAAATGTACCTTTTTAAAAAAATTCTTCCCCCCAAATAAATTGTATGATGCACTTTGCATAACCAAACCCCTCTCTGGACCACCCCTTCTTGACTATGTGATTTCACATTTGGTAATTAATGGCAAAATTTACCAAAGTCAAATATGTTAAAATTAGGTTTTGTATTTCAAATTTCAGAGTTTAATACAATTTCACTATGAAGACAACCAACAACTTTGTAGCATGAATTGAAAGTATAAATTTATTTCCAATCAAATGGAAATTTGTTTTTTACTGATACAATTTTGATAGTTAAAATGTATGGGATTTTTTCTTTTAGGCTAATTGTAGATTTTATCAAAAAAAAAAAAAAAAAAAAAAAAATAATAATAATAATAATAATTTCTTCTGAGTTTGTTTTCTACTCTGAACATTTTGAAAATTATTGATTGAGATGACATTAGAGCAAGTTTTGATAATGCTCTTTCTGAAAGCACTCCAGATGTTGATATTGGAAAAATACAATTTATTGTATGGGTGATTTCCTCTCCACTTAAAATTAAAGAATGCCGGTTTTTATTAGAAATTCATACGAGTTCTCTATGATGCATATAATTTTTTTTTCTGGAAAGAGTGGAAAAAAAATGGATTTAGTGTCTTGCCCCAGGAACCCAGATCATGAAATTATGTCTTTAGTAATTTGTGTTTATACAGTAGACTTCCTCAAATCCACAACCCTAAAATCTGCACATCATCTCAAATATAAACAATAAAACTTTCAATTCAGGTGTCAGGACGAAATTGCATAATTCTTTTAATTTTATATCATTCTAATTCATTCAGTTTTAATAAATAATTCTTGTTATTATGACTAATCTCATGATTAATTCAATTTTAATAAATAATTCTTGTTATTATGACTGATCTCATGTTTTTATTTATTTTATTTTTTCCAAGAAGAAAATACAAACTTACTTCTGAAAAATATCAAGATATTGCTAATATTACTGGTAATCAATCTTTTTACCAAATATGTATTAATCAAGTCTTTTTTTGGTTATTAGAACTGGCTAAACTCTAAATAAAACTTCCTTACTTTATGAATTTGGTGTGAATTAATAGGATATGTTTGTGAGCAAGTTTCATTGAATAATTCAAGGAAAATTTATCTTGCCATTACTATGCATATTTACTATATTATTTACTTGACCTTTGCTTTTAATAATTTCTTAATTATGTTTATCATTTTAGTTCATTGCTTATTTTATTTTACTATATTGCAAGCATTCATTGTAATTTAGATTCCATTATTAGATTCAAATTACCATTTAAAAACTAAACAAAGCAGTGACCAGAAATCAAACAACCTCTGATCAGAAGCTGTGCGGATCTGAAGGAGTCTACTGTATTGTGAAAATATTTATAATGAAATTTATACATTAACTTTTGAAATTTGCCAATGAAAATACTAAATAAGAGATTAAATGTCATAACAAAATAATTTGATCAAATAGTTGTTAATACAGCATAGAAAAGCTAATTACTAAAACCAGAAAAGTATAATAATGAATAAAAAAATGTTTTCTCAAGTTCATTATTTCTTATTTTGACAAAGAAAAAAGTGAAAAATAGCAAGCCTTATGAAAAACATTGTGTAATGTTGCTTTGTTATATTTTTCCACTTTAGATTTTTCAGAATTGTTGCCTTTAGTTTGCAAATGATAAATTTCTGTACAAGTATTTTTAAAGTTTATGGAGAAGAAAAAGATTTATTTACTATTGAAAAAACACTCTTGTACATAAGTTTCCTTTTAAGTACTTTGGATTTCTTAAAATTTTACTTAAGTTTATATAGATCCTATATGATATATTTTATTTGTATATCTGTGAGACAAAATTTGAATTATCAACCCTATCTCGAAAAATATCAAAGATGTTGAAAAAATCAGTTATTGAAGCTAAGGAAATTGGCATTTTTGATCTGCATGTCTCTATTTTAAAAGAGAAAAATTTACATTAAAACAATGACGGAAACTTAATGATTAAATAAGGCAAAAGTTACCTTTTGGAATTTGTGGTGCCAAATAACTTTTGGAAAAAAAGGTTGAAGACTATAATTAAGAACATCCTTAATTTAGAATAAAATCATGTTTTATATGCAAAAAAAAAAAAAAAAAAAAAAAAAAACTTGATAAAAAGCCCTGAAATGTGTTTTTATATCAAATAACTGACTTGAACATGTAATAGGTAACACATGTATTAATGTGCAATTTATTTTGATAAGAGAATCATGTTATATATGCCCAGCACACATACATTTCTGCAGATGATTGACAAATGTAAACCTGGTTAACTTGATTTTCTCATTAACATAAATTATCCACTGCTTACATACATTAGTTCATTAGTAAATGTACACTTGCCTCATAATGCAACATGTCTATATACAGTTAGCAATATATTTAAATCAGTGATTGGGTATAAAAAGCTTGCTAAAAATTCCAGGGCTTCTTATAAAGTTATTTTTATGTATAAAGCCCCATTTCGTATTAAATTGAAGACACTCTTTTCTTCTATAAATGACTTTCTTTTGCTATCTCTCACAGTTTTATTAGATAAGATGGTTAACTTCTGAATTTTGTCAATAAGAGTGCTGCAATCACCCTCATATGATAATGTATAGTCCTTCTTTTCGTGGGTAATTTTCAAGTAAAGGGAAATTATGGCTTTGAAAAATGATTAAATTTGTTTATTTTAATCCCTGGTTTTTAGCTAAAATTATGACACATATTAAAATAATGGGAATTTTTGCTAAAAAACAGCAATGATTTTTTTTTCTAAATATCTAAAAATGTCATCACTATGTTGCTGAAATCATAAATGTAATGTATCTTGATAATGATCATGCTAACAACATTTTAAACTTAAGCCTATCTTAAATCTAAACTATAACAATTAATTATTTATGGGATACCTATTATGAAAGCTGTCTGAAATTTTCTTTATAATTGATTGTGCAAAGTTAAATTATTGATAATGGCATTTGTAACGCCACAGAGTAAAGAAACTGACTGTGATTTTGGAACCCCCCCCCCCCCAAAAAAAAAAAAAAAAAAAATTAAGCAGTCCTTGCATAGTTAGTCAAAATAGACATTGCTGCTCATAAGAACATGTGAAATTGTACCATCTTAGAATGTTTACATATCAAAACATCTAGTGAAGAACTAGATGAAAAATTACTATGGAGCATTATAATGACAATTAAAGCAAGGAACAAACTTTAAATATGTACTAATTCCTAATTTTCTATTTTGTCTAAAGTGCCAAATATATATATATATATATATATATTATTTTTTAAAATAAGGTTAATTTATGCCAAAATAGGCCTAAAGTGAAATAATCCACAAAATAGCTGCAAGAATTCATGTTATCTTATGATAACATAAATAACATAAAAGATTAAACTATCCCTTAATGATTGCGCTTATGCATCTTGTCATTATGGAAGTTGAATTTATAAATACTTTTATAAATACATCCAAAGTTAATCAGACAATACCATTAAATAAACCAATGAAACCAGTATTTTTACAACCATATTATTAAAAACAGTTGAAGTTTGAAGTGAAATAGAAGGCAGATTACCAAAATATTTATTTTTAAAGTTTTTCAAATCTTAAGATAAAAAGGTTTTGATTAAAACATTTGAAATTTAGAACAATCCTTGATAATAATCTTTACAACTTTGCATTTTTTTTCCTTTTTATTGAAATGATTGTTTTTTATATTTAAACTAGTGCACAACATTCTAGAATTGAACGGAAATGTTCATTAAAAATTAAACATACATAGTTGACTTGATTAATTCATTTTTTAGCCAAGGGTTTAAATTTTCCCTTTATCTGAAAATGACCCTATAAACATTTGACAATTCTTACTTTATTTATTCAAATGTTAGTTGAAGTGTATGCAAAATTTAATTTGCATTCTATACACATAGTAGATATGTAACAAATGTATATTTTTTATTTGTTATGTTTACATTATTTTTCTCTTATTTGCAGTAATCTATCCTTACAAAATAATTTTTGGACTCAAGCTAATTCTAACAATTGTAAAAAAAATTCTGACTATGCATCAATAAGTGATTTAATTGAAAATATTCATTTCCAAGAAAAAGAACATTCACAACAATTAGGCTCAAATCTGTGCTATAATTCTAATTTTGGGGAAGACAATGGAGACTTGCAAGCCTTGATATTTCAACAGAAAATACAACAGGTAAATAATTACACATTATTCTCCTTGAATTTTACTAGATTTCTGAAATTCCTAAAAAAAAAAAAAAAAAAATTAAGAATAAATAATTAACTAGTTACATCTGTTCATATTTCTTTTTTTCGTAGTTGGCAAAACATTCTAGACAGCATATTTCACATGAAGGAACTCAAAGTTTTGATCACTTGCAAGCACTCAGTTCTAGGCAAAAGTCTGAACCTCCAAATGAAATGTATAATGATTTGGATATCAGATTTTCCGGTCTAGATTCAAATGCTCTTTCAAATTCTATGGAACAACATGTATGTGTATTTTAATTACTATTTTTTATGCTAGCCAAGTCATGAGCACATATTAATTTTCTTTTTATTTTTTTTAGTATTTTTGGTCATCTGATGTAAATAAACAAGACTCGGAAACATTTGGGGAATTGTCTTGGCCTTCAGTTTCATTTTCACAACCACCATCATGTCAGATCAGTTCAGCTTCAAATGAAAATCAGCTACTTACATCTCTTAGAAAACAAGTATATATTTACTGTTTGATTTTGCTAGTAGATATTCTGCTTATTTATTATTCTTGATTACTTATTATGTACAGTAGAGCCCCGATTATCCGCGAGCTGATGATCTGCAGTGCGGATCATCAGCTCATCAAATGTGGTGCTGTAAAAAAAACCACATTTTTTTACACCAAGGCAAGTTTAATAGACCCTATAGTTAGCAAATTTAATAGACCCCCAAAGCTAGAAAATTATGTAGCGTGCAATTCTCTGATCACTCACCTTGACAACGCCAGAAAGCCATTCTACTCTGTAAAGTTCACATTATAGAGGACAAGGTTTATATTTTCTCTCACAAGTGTCTCATTTCTAGATGGTTTCCTATGGAAATACGAAATTTCGGTAAATCTACTTTTTAATTGAGGTGATGTGCATAAGTGGAGACATCTATGGACAGAATTGATTATTTTATTTTCTAATTGTTATTGATGTTCGCATCGCGTTAGGAGTGATTCAAAAAATAAAATAACGGCTTTTTTCTCAAAGCTTCTTCATTAAATCTAACAGATCATTTACAGAAAAAAAACCAACATTGCATAAAAATGACAATACTTCTCTGCTCAATGAATAAAAAAAATGATTTTTTAACTTAAATAAATTTTAAAAATAGAAACTTTGTGTTTTTTAATTCAAACTATTTTTTTTTTTTTACAATTTAACTAAATGAATCATTAGTATAATAATTGCTCAATGATCAAGAAATATATTTTTTTATTAAAATGATTTTTTAACTCATTTTTTCAAAAATAAAAACTTTGTATTTCATTCAAACATTAAAAAAATAAATAAATACTAAAACATATAAATATAAAAATTTCCATTATTTTTTTCAAATGCTTCGTCACCTGGATTATATCTCATGAGTTACCGCATTGGAGGCAAATGACATACCACATAGCTTTCACTCTGAAGTAGCTTAGAACAAAATTTGAAACAAACCGCAATTCTTTCAACACATGACTCCACTCCTACACATCACCCTAATTAAAAAGTGGACTTTCCCACTTTTCGTTCCTCCGTAGGGATGCTAGCTTTTCTCTCAGCTTGCCAGCGGCTTCAGTTGTCAGTAAGCATGCTCAGTGATTAAATATGTTTTATGTTCAGTGCTTAAGTTTAAATTTTCGTTAGCTCCTGAAATTACGGCTGAAATACGGCTGTATAAATAATGGCTGAAAAACGAAAAAAGGTTGTGTTAATGATTGCACAAAAACTTGAAATGATTTCTAAAATAGAAAATGGCGCTTCAAGAAAGCAGATGTGTTTGGATTACGGAATCGGGGAAACAACCGTGCGAGACATTTTAAAACAAAAAGACAAACTGTTGGCCTTTGCATCAGTGTCTGAAAGTGCTTCTGGGATGAAAAAACAAAAAACTATGAAGAAATCCACATATCATGAACTTGACTCGGCATTAGCGGAGTGGTTAGCTCAGGTGCGAAGTGAAGGCATCCCTGTGTCTGGTCCTACCATTGCAACTAAAGCAAAAATCTTTTTTGATTTGTTAGGCATGGAAGGAAATTTTGATGCGTCATCCGGTTGGTTACATTGTTTTAAAAAACGTCATGGAATTAGAGAGATTGGTCTACACGGAGAGAAGCTGAGTGGTGATCAACAACCAGCTGATGATTTTCAACGTGATTTTGAAGAGTTTATATTATCTGAGGATTTATCATATGAACAAATATATAATGCTGATGAATCAGTACTTTTTTGGAAGTGTCTTCCCACTCGTACTTTAGCATTTGAAAGTGAACGTCATGCATCAGGTCACAAAAGTAGCAAGGAAAGGATTACAATCTTGCCATGCAGCAATGCTGCCGGAAGTCACAAACTTAAGCTTCTTGTAATCGGTAAATCTAAGAAACCGAGGTCTTTCAAGGATTCAAGAGCAGAAAATTTACCAATTGATTATTTCAACCAAAATAAGGGTTGGATGAACCAACAGATTTTTCAAAAATGGTGTGAAGAGATTTTTGTGCCTCAAGTACGTAAACATCTTTACTCAAAAAATTTGCCAAATAAGGCTGTTTTGTTAATTGACAATGTGCCTTCACACCCAGTTGCTAATGTCCTTAAATCTTCTGATGGGCAAATCTTCGCAAAGTTTTTGCCTCCAAATGATACTGCACTCATTCAACCTATGGACCAGGGAGTCATTGCAACCATGAAGAGAATATACAGCACAAAGTTGTTATTGTCAAAAATCGAGGAAGGCTCCGATCTCAAAGAATATTGGCAGAATTATGCAATATTGGATAGCATTTATGATATTGCATCTGCTTGGGATTACATAAAATCCTCAACCCTTGTTAAATCATTGAGAAAAATCCTTCCGAGTATCGAAACAAATGTCAACCAAAACATTTGTGAAGAAGAGAATGAAGTAATACAGACCACTACACTTCTTGACCTAGTGACATCCGTTCCGGGAGGTGAGAACATCGACAAAGAAAACATAGAAGAGTGGCTGGAATGCGACACAAATGAGTCCAGGTTTGAACGACTGACTGACATAGAGATAACGAAGAAAGTAATGGGAGTGAACGAGAACGAAGAACAAAGTGAAAGTGAAGAAAATGATGCACCTGTGCAGATGACACATGAAACTGCTTTGGAGCACGTAGTCGGGTTGCTTCAATATTTAGAGGAACAAGATGACGAGGCACAGCTGGCAGAAAAACTCATATTAAGGAAAATACAATTTAGAATAAAGAAAAGGTGTTTCCAAAGCAAGAAGCAAACACAAGTGACTGATTATTTTAGAAAGATGTAACTCAACCATTTTTGTATGGTATGTTGCATATTTTTTTGTTTGCTCTTTTTTAATTTAGTGATTTAGACGTAGAGTGAATGTTTTTGCATTACTGTACACATGTATGTACAATAAAACAGTTTTATGTTGAAAATTTTATTTTTAGTGTTTGCACTATATTTTTTGGTTTATCCACGATTTTTGTTATCCGCGCTGCCCTTGCCACTCAATTGTGTGGATAATCGAGGCTGTACTGTATTATGTTAAAATTAAAAAACTTGCAATGAAGTTTCAAAGGTGAACTCCAGCCGTGTGGAATTCTGCGTTAAATAAGTCACTATGACACCATAGTTGAGAGGAATCGAATTAGCCCCTTATAATTCTCACTCGGGATGACAACTTCATTCCATGCTCTAAAACATTCTGAAGAAATCTTTTGGATTTTAATTAAACACAGAATTCTACAGGAAAATTTTTACTTTTCCCTTGACTGAAAGAAATTTTCATCTAGAAAGGACGATTTCCCTCATGACATCATATAGCATACTGTTAATTTTTAACAGCCATGTACATCAACTTTCTTAAACATTTTATTATTAGTATTATTTTATTATTTAGACTTCCTTTTCCTTTCTGTTGCTGTAATTATTTCATAATTGTAAATGAGAGCTCTGCTTTTTCTAAATTTTAGAAATTTTTCATTGAAAGATATTTTCATCCACTTTGAGTGTTTAGCCCTAATTATGTCATTTCTCATTGGCTCAGGGCCCCAAAGCAGAATATTTTGCAATGTTCTGCAACAAACTTCACCTGATCAGAAATGTTCTTTCTGCAGGAATAAACAATAAAGATCATGCTTCATCATGATGCTTCAAGCACAGATTATGAAACACTTTCCAATACATTCACACTAATGTAACAAAACTGCACTATTTAATTAATTAAAATATGGAAACACATTTTCTATTGCACAGGAAGCAAGTTGTAGTAAACCTAAGTAACATATGTCAATTTTATATGTGAAACAGTTTAACATAATTAAAATATGCTGCAAATATTGTCCCCTTCCTCCCCCTCCCCCTGCACAATACCATTATGTAACAGAATTCTTTTGAGTGGTCCTGTTTAAATCAATAATAAACATTCTTTGTGTTGCACATTATACAAAATGCATATTTTAGTTCCCTTCATAAAAGGATATCAATTTCATTATGTTTCAATGGGTGTAGCATCTTTAAAAAGAACTTGAAACTATTTTATGCCATCTGCCGTAATGTAATGGAATATTTTTTACTGCCCCTATATTTGAATTATGTATCTGAATTTAGTAAAATTTGCAATAACTCAACAAAATTCTGCAACAAAGATATATTTTAAATTTCAAACAATTTGGTTGGGTGCCTTTTGTGCTGTTATGTGCAGGTAGATTGACAGACAAATGGATCAGACAACTTTTGTAGATGCTGTATAGTTATATAATTATGAACACACCTAAAACACAATCAAATTTAAAAATACATGTTGAAAATGAACTCATTTCCAGCAATTATTACTCAAAGACATTGTAACCTATTTCTTTTATGTGTCCCTGTAAATGGATTAAAAATGCTATGAATGTCCTGTGCTAATATAATTGTACTGAAATTAAGTGATTTATATTGGTTTCAATGCAATTGCAATAGAGTAGTGTTATTAAAATACTCTGCAAACTATTTTTCCCCATACACCATAATGTAATGGAGTTCTTTTGGATACCCCCTGTATATTAAATATTAATCCCACATAAGACATACTTTAAATAGTCAAACCTCTCTATCTCAAACCTGTTAGGAACCAGAAAAAATGTGAGATATATAGGTTTTATGAAAATGGACTAAGAAAATTTTTTTGCACTAAATATAAAAGACAGAAGGTTTAAAATAGTAAGTTTTATTTACATACCTTGCAAAAAATAATCTGATAATAATTTTTGATGCAAAAAAGCAATCCTGGTCTATATTGTCCAGGGATTAACGAAAAATTCTCAATGTTTCAACAGCTTTTTTTTTTTCTGCTTTTAATGTAACAGCTCTTTTTATATTGATGTTGTTCTCACTATCATTTTTCTCTTCATCATCAGAAATCTCTCAAATGTTTTCTAAAATTTCTGAATTAAGAATGTTTCACTTGTTAATAGTGATTTAGCTATGTTTACGAAAAATTTAAATTCACTATCAATATTTAGCTCATCTCTGATAATTATCTATTCCTTCGAGTTTTCAATAGCTTCTTTATTCCCTGTTTTCTTTTAACTGCTATTCTTCAACGGTGTATGAATGCTCAATTCTTTATGGTTTTTTTCAGTGACAGATATCCAAGCATAGTCTGTCATTTTCGTAGTATCCAAGCCAGCTATGCTTGGAATTTTTTTGCCATCTTCAATCTCATTTGAACAACTTATTTTCTATATTCAATTTTAAAACTCCAAATAATCCCTTGATCTAAAGAGAGAGGTTTTGAAGTTGTATTTGGTGTGTAAAAATTTTATCGTAACATTCTTTGTTGAAGGAAAATTCTTATGAGAAGTACAGTTATCGATGAAGAGTAGAATTTTTCTGTTTTCAAGACCATTGATTTATCGACTTTCTATAATCACTCGCCAAAAATTTTGCTGATCATTCAAGATTTTTTTTTTTGCAAGACACCTTGGTTTTGCTGAATGGCCAATCATTACTATTGGAAGTTTTACACTGTCATTTTGATTAACAGCTAGAAGTACAGTTACTCACTTTATTATGATTACCTCCTTTGCATCCATCTCCTTTAAAAATTGCTGTTTTATTTGGCAAAATTTTTTTTAAAAAAGCTGGTTTCATCAGCATAAAAATGAGCTGGATCATACCCTTACAATAAAGATGGAAATGTTTTAATCCAATCTTCAGAAATATTTGTTGGCACAGACGTGCTTTCTCCATAAAGCTTTCAGAAGACAATGGCATTCCTCATTTTGAAGTTTCTCGAGCCAATTATTACTAGCTTTAAAATCTCTAAATCCCAGCTCTTTTGCAGAGTCATTAGGTTTTTTTGGCACCATTAACTCATTGATAGGAAGTCCTTCGCAGTATTGCTGAAATCTTTTTCTTACACATTTGTCTACATTGTAAAAAAGCATGCACAATCCTTTTTCATGGTTTTAATGTTGTTTTCAAAGTTCTTTTCGATGAGATCTCTATTCTCTATGATGGTGGAAAGAGTACTGTATAGAATTCCACACTTAACATCAACCAAACTTTTCAACATAGAATGATTTTCCTTCAAAAAAGTCAATCTCCATCTTTTTTTGGTCTGCAAAACATTTATTTTTGTTTTTTTACCTGACATTTTTAGCTCTAAAATAGACATTGAAATGATTCTTTACTCATCACTCATTGCGCTAAATGGCTGTAGCAGCCTGTTCTTTCTCTCTGACGGTGTAGCTTGAGAAGTTTTTCATTTCAACATCATATAATACGTTCCTTCCCCCCCCCCCCCTCGGTTTCTTTGGAGTGCTTTTGGTCACGTGATGTACAATTAAATCTGAGCTCTCGAGATCACACAAAATAATTTTTGCAGTGACGTACATGAAATGTTTGGCTGCATGTTGTTTAGTTTAATATTGTTTATATTTTCTAATTAACTTTCTGATCATTTAAGTCACCAAGATATCTTCATGGTTTCTTAAATATCTTCTGAATGATCTGTTGAATGACCATAGATTAGGAGCCGGTTCTTTTCCCAGAGAAGAATTTGTATAAACTGCTTATACCCCTCCTTTAACCCCTAACAGCCCCCCCCCCCCCATCAGAGAATCTGTCTTAATTTCCATGCGTTTGCCAAGCAACCCCTACAGTGTGGATAGAGGCGTATGTATCTTAGGATTTTCACATAAATGAGGATTAGCGAGTTATAAGTGCATATTGTTGCAATGGCAGGATTGTTTCTTATTCATAAAAAATGTTGGATCTTAAACTAAAAAGAGGCATTTCTTCTGAAAATTGTAGACAGGTTTGGTCGAGGTAGACAGGTTTGGAGAAAAAATAATTTGAGACACATTTGGATAATACATTGATTTTTGTGTGAAAATGCAGGGAAATATGAAAATTTCAACATAGACAGGTTTTTGAAGTAGGCAGATTTCGAGATACAGGTTTGACTGCGTACAATACCAAACATGCCTAGGGGACCCTAAATAAGGTTTATAAAATTGCATGAAAATCAGAGTATATTTATGAGAGTTAGAGCATGAATAGATGGACAGACAAACCAAATATATAAACACTTTTCAACTATGTTGGTAAGTATTAAAAAGAAAGACAGGGAGGTTTTGTTACATGAAGAAGTGCAATTACATCTTTTATAGAAATGCAAAAGACATTTCGTAAAATGCTAACTGATGTGAAAGAAACTATTGGCGAAACTTGTGATTTTATTGCAATCAACTGATTATTTTTGCAGTTTTTTCAATAATTGATTGGCAATATTTGCAATATTTATAATTTTCCCTCTGTCAACGTTTTTTTTTTTCCCTCTAAACTCAATTATTGAATTTTGAAAATATTTTGCTGTGTCTGATCAAAGAATTTCAAGTCTTTCTACAATTTACTGACGAATTTTGCATTTTTTGATTGTAACTGACAGGCAAATTTTGCGAGATTTTTCTTTGACAGACAGGCAAAAATAGCAATTTCTTTCATTTGACTGATCCACAAATTTGATGTTTTTTTACCATCGACTGGTTCGCAAATATTCCATCCTTTTCATATGACAGATTGGAAAAAATCATGGCTTTTTCCCACGACTGATAGAGGAATTTCATGATTTTTATGACAATCTTTTAACAATTTTAGAGTTTTTTTTACATGGGACTGATAGGAAAATAATATATATTTTTTTTGATTGCATTGTTGACTCTAATCCTGTAGCAGAGTGCAGAGCCCGCACAGGGGGGATTCTCATCCAAAAATTTAAGGCATTGTCTTCTGAAAATTTGAAATTGGATTATCAGTTCCGCTTAGTTGCCAACTTGTACGTTTTGTGTGCAGAAAAAATAATTACGGAGAAATGCAAATTTCGTGAAAGGATCGCCGAAAAAGCACGCATTTTGTCAATATTTCGTGGAAAAACGACGATTTCGCGAATGTTTTTGTCAACGAACCAAAGATCGCTGAAAAACGCGAATTTCCTGAGCGGATCGCAGAAAAAACGGCAATTTCACCAAGTACCGCAGAATAAAACGCTGATTTCGTCTGAAGACCGCGGGAAAACGTCGATTTCATCTGAAGATTGCGGATAAAACGTCGATTTCGTTAAAAGATCGCGGGAAAAAACGCCGTTTTCGATAAAAGATCGCTTAAAATATTTTGTCAGAAGATCATTGAAAAAAAAAACGCAGATTTCATCAAAAGATCACTGAAAAAACGCCGATTTCGTCAAAAGATCGCGGGGATAAAACACCGTTTTCGAGAAAAGATCGCGTAAAAGTGCAAATTTTTCCTAAAGATCGTCGAAAAAACGACAATTTCTTTAAAAAAATCCCACGGAAAATTGCCGATTTCGTCAAATGATCGCGGAAAATCACCGATTTCGTCAAAAGATCACGGAAAAATTGCCGCTTTCGTCAAAAGATCGCAATAAATCGCCGATTTTGCGAACGTATCGCAGATAAATCATTTCACCTGAAGATCGCGGGTAAACGCTGATTTCGTCTGTAGATCACGAATACCCCCTTGTGGAATCCCCCCCCCGCTGCCAATTTCTGAAAATGCGATGCGAATTTTCAAAAAAAAAAAATTTCACCCAGAATAACCGCTGGCTTTGTGTTTTAATATATGATTTTGAAAATGCCTGAAATTACTGTAAATAGCATGAAAAATATCCGATTTTTTTATGATCTGTATATGATCTATAGATTTCTATGTCTATTATATAGTATATTAAAAGTTAAAATTTTCCATTTTGCAATTTTTATCAATAAACAGAAATGCTCTTGAGATATTTTATGTAGCCCTAAATATGATCTGTAAAATTTATGTACACCAAGTAATATACAAAAATATAAATAACTTTTAAATTGCATATTACAACTTAAAATTGATATCTGGCAACTGTTCTTCATAGACAGTAGTGTAGCCAAATACTTGCATAAATAAAATAAACTTTGTAAATAAAATATAGTGTGTCTCTGTAAATTAATGATAAATTATATGCACACCAGATTCCGCAATAAGAATGTTTTAATACACCTCAGTGATATTTAAAACAGTACATCCTTAAAATACACCAAAAATGGCTTTTCCCCAAAAGCCATGGAATTTTTGAGCGTCCTTGTAAATGGACCATTAATGCTGCACACTTAATTTTTATTACTGAATATGCTACCATAAACACCAATAACAAACAGCAATTTCATGGCAATCTATGTTTATGTAAATTAGAGCATGGACAGATAGATGGGCAGACAAACCAAATTCATAAATACTTTTAAACTATCTTGGAAAGTATCAAAAATTAAATAAAGTTAAATTTTTCTGTATGATTTCCTTAAAAAAAAAAAAAAATTCTTTTTTGAATGCATTACATTTATTTATATGTAAAAAAATAGTAAAAATTGCTTCAAGCTTTATTTATTTCCTTTGCTGTAAATTTTATTGCATATTAATGTACTGAAACAGAAAAAAAATTATAAAAATACTATTTTTGTGGATTTTTTTAAATTTATTTTTAATTTAATCTTAGGCATTCTGGTACAAAAAATAAAATCTGACTGTAAAGTGGATTTATTTTTCATTCTTTCTTTTTTTTCTTTCTGATAACATGTTAACCTGGCATAAGTGGGATTCTTTTTTTTTCAGCAGCATGTAAATGTACTAATTTATGACTTATCTTTGAAATGAAGTACTTAAATTATAAATTTTAGTTTTTATATAAAAGAAGTATGACCAAAGACAATTGTTCTGTACAGTGTTGTAGTCATAAAAAAAGCTGAGAGTATACAGTATAAGTAGAGGGTATACACTGACATCATGAGCCTTCATATGTAGGATATAAATTAATGTTTGAGAAACAGAAGGTATACAGAGCTTCTTAACAAATTCCAGAGGGTACATGGCATATACCCCCGTATACCCTCCATTACATCCTCGATTCTGAATACCTATGTGGAACATAATGTCCACATTTACTTCTCATCTAATAGGGATTCTTCTAGGTAGGAGTAATCAGGAATGTACAAGGATGATTGAAGTTGTTTTGCGGCAAGATGGAGATGAGCAGATATTTGATGCTATAAGCTAAAACTGTCAAACAAAGAGTCTTGGTGACTGTCAGGCCTGCTCAATTTAGATTGGTTGGAACAAGCTTCACCCAACCAATACATGCAACATGTACAGTTACCATGACAGAAGAAAATAAGGATCCTCATAAAAAAAAGTATTTTCAGACACCATACAATTTTCTTTAAATAAAAACAATTTCCCTAAGCAGAAAGCAATAAAATAATTGCCAAAAAATATGGGAATAATTTAGAATATTCTTTCGAATTTTCTCTGAGTTTCTGCCTTACTGAACGACGAAATATTTCAAATACCATCCATAAAAACCATTTGTTTTCTACCAGTATCATTTTGTTTCGTCATTTCCTCATATAGGTTTTACAAATAGTTGGTTAGTTCAAGAAATGAACTTATTTTTAGATCAGTTTTAATCTTAGCTGAGAACTTCTGAAAAATGTGCAAAATCACTGTTAATTTGATTTTCCTTATTCCCGATATAAAAATTAATTTTTATATCGGTGTGACAGGTAGAAAGTTTGGGGTTAGAAAGAAAGAGCATGAATGTGACATAAAATTTGGTAGGGATAAGACTGCATTATCAAGATTGTTTTTAAAGAGGGGGGTTAAAGTTTGTTTTAAAGATAGTAGATTAGTGTTCATTTCAAGTATATTCCGAAAATTAATCATCCGTGAATCCATAGAGATATATTCTAGGAGGGATAGGGTTTGTAATGATTCTTATGACATTCCGAGTTTGTGGTTAGAATTACTTAATAAATATTTAAAGGGTGAGTCTAATAGGGGGAGCCGTGGTGGCATTGGATATTCACAATCATAGAGGGTGCAATATTTTGTGTTTGGGGTTTTTTAAATTACCTTTATATCCAGGGTCATTTAGTTTTTCTACTTTTATTAATATTAAATTTAATATATGATCAAAATTTATTATATTTATATGCCGCGGTGGCAATGGCTATTCACGATCATAGGGGGCGCAATGTTTTGTTTTGGTTTTTAAATTATATTTATATCCAGTGTCATTTAGTTTTCTACTGATTTTATGTGTTATGAATACGGTTCTTATGAATGAACCGAAACATGTCAACTTTTTAATTTAATTTTTATTTGTGACACCTGCTCTAAGTAAATAAATATGAAATGTTTTTATACGTGAATGAAAAAGGTGAAGTGATTTTGTTTTAGTTTTTAGTTTTGAAAAAACGAAAGCTAACAACATTTTTATCATTTGTTTTTGGCGAGGAAAAGGGCTGCTCGGCCAAATTGCATGACGCATTTGTCTTTTCACGCCAAATATCCAAAAGTATTTTATTTTTTTACATACATTCTACTGTAATTCTGCAGCTAATTTTGACGGATCCTTTATTACATACATAAGTAGTTTAATTAGTTATTTTTTTTTCAAAAAATCCTGAGTATGCCCAGTATGAAGATCTTCCTTGTTGGAGTCCTTCTGCTCAACTTTGGGGATTTTCTTTTCTAGACTAGTTTTAACTTTTTTTTTTGCCTTTTTTAGCCATTTTGGTTTAGGATTTATGATGCTGTAATAAGTATTTTATGCTTATTTGTTTTTTTAAACAGTAAGCAATAAATAACAGGGGAAAATCCTTCTGTGTCATAACTTAATGATTTCAGAAGTGTCATGTTAGACACAATCTTTAGTAGTTACCTGGTGTGTTTTGTAGGAGAAAATATCTTTTGTGGATAGGTATCCAACAGGGTGTTAATTTTTAAGATTAGTTTTTTGTATGTTTTTAGTCAATGGTTCTGCTTTACTTGGTGTGCCTGTTATCTACCATTTTTTGATAAGGATCTGTAAGAGGAACTTTAGGGGTTTTGTTGCAGCATTTAATGCAGGGGGCAGGTATATTTGTACACATGAGCTTGCCAGTGTTGAAAGCATATTCTGAAAATGGCATATATTGGCAATGCTTATCTAGAAGCTGTCTTTGGGGGATTTAATATGGCTCTGAGTCTTTTCGAAGACACCTTAAAGAGAATTTGTTAAATGGGCATGTCAGTGAAAGTATTAATTTTTTTTATTATTATTGTATCCACTTCAATGAATTATCACGTCTTCTATACCTTTTTAAAGTGCATGTGAATACTGTTTATCCTTTTAGAATAAACATCCTATACACAATTTTTAATTCTTTACTGTTTCTGATTAGAAATTCTTGCCTAATTTTAAATGACCTAAGTTATTAAATTTAATAATATTATATTATTAAATTTAATATTGCTACTTAATTTTCAAAAATACTGGCAAGGAAAATTGAGGATTGTATGCAGTCTGCATATCACATGTGTAACACTTGTCGTAATCGGGTTAAAGGTTGAACATTTAAAGGTTTAAATTTGAATGGTTAAAGGATTTTAAAACATTCATGCATAAAATTCTGTTTACTCAAATACAACATTTGATCTATGGTCCTGATTATAAAAAATTAACTATAAGATGCACTAAAATCTGTAAATGAAAAACTAGATTGAACATAAAATAAACATGTATTGGTTAAAGCAACATTAATATGTTTCAACAGAATATGCTTGGAATTATGTTTTATTTGTTTTTAAACTCACAATATACCAAAAATTTCTTATCTAGGTATAGCTGGCTGTTGACATGAGTTGCATTTTACGTTGTTGATTTCCATACTATTGATTTTGTATATTTTGCATCATAGTATCTAAACTGATCAAAAATGTTTAATTTTCATTTTCATTGTATTCTTAAACATATCTTTTTTTCTTTTAGGATAGAGATAAAGTTTGTAATCGTGATATTCCATCAGTATTGAATGGTGTCTTGTATAATAATGATTATGGACGTCAAAATTCTTCTGTGATTAAAGCAGCATCTTCATCATCAAGTTCAAGTTCTGAGTCTCAAAGTGATCCTTTGACTCCAAATGTTAGCCAGAATATTTTAAATATTTCAGAAGCTTCTGAAAATCAAGAAATGTTTTCAGGAAATAATATTCAAGGACTAAATTCAGCATCTAAAGGTTCTATGAATCATCCTTGTCAGATGAATCATATATCACAAGTTTATCAAAATTTTCCTCGAAATTTAAGTTCTCGTTATTCTATGAAGTCTTCATCTTCATGTCAGTCAAATTCAAGTAGCGATTGTACATGTTCTGGTTATGATAATGTAGGAAGTAATAATGTAAATTATGAAAGAATTGCACAAATAAGGAATGGGCAAAATTTAAAGTATCATTGTCAAAAGTTATACCCTGCAGCACTTATGGGTACTAAAGCTCAAACTCTTTGTTTAACAAATCCAAAATATATCAAAGAATGTTTTGATTTGAAGGATGTACCTTGCACTGATAAGCAAATTTCTTCAGATTTCGAAAAATCTTTGATGGGATCAGTTACTTCCAACCGAATACCTTTATCCTCTAATCTTCAACATTTATCAGCTCGCACAATTGCTGGTTTATATGCTGTTGGTTTATATCATGATTTGTTGCCTACTGATGTGTCTGGCTGTGATTCAAATTCACTTGCTTTTACATCTAATATGAAGTATCCTTCACATCTGTTTGATTCTCCTCATGATTCTCTGTTTGAAGTGTATCATCCTTTTGATATAATTCGTCGTAGGGGTGCTGCATCTGTTTATGGAACAAATGATGTGATTTTTGATCCTACTTCTGCATTTTTTTCTGTCCCTCCTAGCTTCATAGGAATGCGACCTCTGCGGTAAGCTATTTTAATATTCAACCATTGGCATTACATCATGTGACATTAATTGTTTAACTTTTAATTTTATTCAATATATTCACTTTTTCTCTTATTTGCCTCTTGTTTGTAATGTCCATAAAGTAGGTTTAAAAATGATATTTCCTCTTAAAATTGATATATTTATTTCAAATGAAAATCAAATTTCAAATTTTTAATTGCTCATAAAGCAATTAAGCAAATTAAGATACATAAACAGCAATTAAGTTAGTAACTTTTAAGCAATTAAAAATTTTTAATTTTATTTTCATTTGAAATATTGTATGCAAGACAAATTTTCTCTCTGAAAAAATTTCAAAGTATTGATATATTTAAGTTTTCATAAAATTATTGCTATTAGCATTGTTTCTAACAGTGAATTTTTCTATAGTTTTTAAAGTTATTTGCTGCTTTTGCTCTTCAAATAAGAGAACTTACGATAATTCTGGCATATAAGCCTGTTTCTGACCAGAATTTTATTTAATAAAATGTAACACACAGAACAATGAAACAATATAAATTCTGATGCTCTGTAGTTGTAATACAACTTTATATTTATGAGTGTAAGTACTTTGTCTGTGACATTAGGTGTTCATTGAGAAATTAAATTTAACTGTAGTATAAAACTATAGGAAAAATAATTAAAAGTTTAAAATAGATACAACATAGATACAAAAGCAATTTTGTAGAAAAAATAAATTAAAGGTTAAAATTAAAGTATAAAAATAGAACAAAATATAAATTTCCTAAATGAGAAAATAAAAGTGAAAGGTCAACAGCTACTAAAAAACTTGTCATGTCCATTAAAAGAAAAAAAAAACTTCTAAAAAGCTATACTTATATATTTAAAAAAAAATAACAGACTATATTTTCTACTTGGTAGTATTTGACTTTATTAAATAAAAGTTCTTATTTAAAACAACTACATTTTACTCACAGCTTATAAACTGCAAATAATTTTATAATTGTTGCCTTCATAGAAGGTTACTTTTTCTAGAAGGTTTCTTTGTAACATGATCAGAAGTTGATCCTAATAAATATCTTTAAATTTCTCACATAATTAAAAAATCTTAGTATAAATAGTAAGAATTTTGTAATTAGCAACATTTCTTTATAATAAAATTGATTTAATCATGCATCCCCTATTGGTCACTTGACATGTGCCATCATGTTCTTTATTTATCCAGATTTAAGCAAAATCAATTTTAAATAGACAAGTTAGAACCCGCCAAATTTTGACGAAAGAAAATGTTTAAGAAATAACTGTTTCATTAACTTATAATGAATCTACAAAATTAGTTATAGTAAAAAATGCATTTTATATTGGTACGTCTATCTCTTAAACTATATTTATTGTCAAATTAACAAAATACTATTTCTATAAAATGCAATTGTAGAAATTGCTAAAATTAAACTTTAATCGTGTATGTAAGCAATAAAAATAAAGATATGTTATTATGATAAAGTTATCAATTACGGTTCTTATGCTAGTATTCCATAATGATAAAAAGCAAAATTTATTCAACTTTAACTCAATCATAGAATTTTTTTTCCCGTGAAATCTAAACCAGACATCATTTTCACCATATCCAAATTTACATTTCACATCTGTATTCACGTTTAAAAAAAATTGGCATTTTAATTTGATCATTTTGATTCAAAACTTGAAGTCTCAATGCTATTAGCTGAAATGAAACTGTTGATATTCTTTTACATATAAATCAAATTTTATTAATGAAGTCAAAATTCACCAGTTTTTATAACAGAAGATATTTAAATTTCTATTTTTTCCCTTTGAATGAGAAAATGGCAACATAAAGATACAGCACTCAATTTTTTCCCTTTTTTCCTTTGCTTTAAATAGAAATGGAATACTCCTGTTGCCACAATTAGAAAAGCGGTATTAAAAGCTACAAAAAAATTAATATTTCAAAAACAAATTAAGATACAGCTTTCAAACAAATTTCATTTAAAAGTACATTTTTTTCCCTACACGATGGTGTAAAAATTGCAAATATGTAACATTAAGAAGTTTAAAAACTTTTAGTAGCAAAAATTGCAATACCGAAATTCATTTAAAATTTGAAAGTGTTGCCATGTACAAAATGACGTATGCGTTACGCACAGATACATTTGGCCTTTTATAATATAGATTGGTACATTGGGAATTGAGTTTAAACCTTTAAAAAGTAAGAATTTAGGATTAAGAAGCATAGAGTAAGGTTTTAATGTTAATAATGTTGAATAATCTTTTTCAGGCATTTTATTGTTAGTCATCACCTATATTTGATTCTTTCTCCCTTCCAAATAAACTTTTATGGCTTAAAACTTTTTCCATTTTAGTCTGTTCTATAACATGTAATAGAAAAGCATGAAGGCACATAGCTTTTTGCACAAACTTCTTTTTTTGTTAAAATAATACATATTTTCTTTATTTAATGCATTAGAAACTACTTTTAGGCGCAGTGGACCATCAAATGAGTTGCATCTCCGTCTTGAGGAGTGTTATGAGCAATTTAGGCACTTGGAAAAGGAGAGAAAAAAGGTAAATGACTAAACATGCCTTCATTTATTTTTATTTATCTTTTATCCAAAAATATCTGTGCACTAGATTGTGTGCATTTGTAGATAATTGAATCTCAGTATTCTAAATCAAAATATTTTAAATTGTTCTTAGACTTAACACAGATAATAGAATTGGTTACTGTTGCTAAGTTGCTTTTTCTTTTAATTATTTTCATTTCATTTTTGCATGATTTTAATTATATATTTCTTTTTTTTCTTTTCTTTTGTCTCGAGTCTCTGCATTAAAAATATAATCACAGTAGGGTCAGGTGGGAGAAAGTGGGTCCATGGGGTAAAGTGGGGGTATATTAAAAAACACCTATTTTATCTTTTTAAGTTAAGGTATTTAGTTAATTATTTTTTAACGACATAAATTGAGATTAACGCAAATATTTTTACTTCAATTTTAAAAACTGGAAGCAAATTTGATGCTTACAAATGGTCTTGTTCATGCTCACTGCATATGGTGTGTTAAGCTTCTGATGATCTTGCTTTTAAAATCATTAATAACTGTCCAAAATTATTAATTTTAGTTTTAGGATTGTAGAAGAACATCTGAAGAATAGATCTAAGTAGAATGTTAAGAATAAATTTTATAATTTTATTTATTATGAGTTGTTTTCTGTTGTGGGGTAATTTTTGCGTATAGTTAGGCTTAACTAAGTATTCTATGATAAGGATATCTTGTACTTCTGTATAGGGTATCAACAATTTTAATCAGTTGATTTAAATTAGCAATTAAATAATGATTTAAATCAACCAATTTAAAAAAAAATCATTGATTAAAATCAAGTTTTTTTTATAAATGTTTAAAATGACATAACAGATTTTAAATTTTCAGCTGTGAAATTATGCTTGAAACTATTGAATATTTAGTATGTGAATTATCACTTGCTAACTAAACATGGAGCCAACATTGTGAAAAATGTCCAAGCTGGGGATCGAACCCGGAACTCATGGATTGCCACACCAAGTGCTCTACCATTTAAGCTACAAGAATGATGCCCAGCTTGGCATTTTTCTACGCTTCGTTAGCAAGTGATAATTCACGTATTAAATATTCAATAATTTCAAATATCATTTTACAGCTGAAAATGTAAAATATGTGTTCACCGATGCTGGGTTTGTTTGTATCTCATGTTCTGCCTCAAGATTGTGTGCTCATGAAGACTATTCAATCTCGTGCTGCTGTGCAGCCTTACCAACATATAGCAGTGAAAAATGTAATTAAAATCTAAGATTAATTTAGAATTTTTCAATAGGTATTTTGTCTTATGAATAAATGGAAAAAAAAACAATAGCTTTAAAAAAAATTCTAATTTTAATTCCTGAAAATTGTAAAATATTGAGTACATTAAGTTTGTAAAGGCATAAAATACATTACATTCAAACATTTTATTTTAATATAATTTGTGATGGCATGGCATGATTTCCTTAAGTAATCAAATTATTTATTCTTTTTAATAAAAATAAGCATGGCATGTATAGTAAATTTCTGCAAATTAAGAGAGCAAACAACCAGAATCTTATTTTCTAATTCTACTTTTGTGATACTAAATTTATACCAAATATTGGAACTGGGGGAATAACATCTATACAACAGCTGTTGTAAAAGAATGTATTAAGAGAAAAAGCTAATTGGTTTAAAAAAATTTTAAGCACAGCAAGAGATGATAGTTAGCATATACATACATCCTGTAAGTTACAATTTGGGTAATTAACATTATTTTTTCTTGGTATACAAAGCAAAATGAACTGTCAGTAATATTTGTTTGTTTTATTATTTATGCTAATAACTAATGAAATTACTTGTTGTTTTTATTAATTCTGTAACTATTTGTTTCTTTTTGGCTATTTTTAAGGACCTTTTTAAAATTGACAAAATGCACCCTGCTTAAAAAAAAAAAAAAAAAAAAAAAAAAAAAAAAAAACAAATAGTCAATGTTCTTAATACTTTTTTTTAAAAAAAATACATGTGTCCAAGACCTTGCAAAGATGGTAGAACTTTATTTCTTGAGGGGGGGGGGGGGGACAGGACTACCAAACCATGATTACTAAACCATTTTATTTAATATTATTTCTCAATTTGTAATTCATAATTTCTTTTTATTAGGGATTTTTTTTTTATTTATCATAGTGAAAAAGTATATACTTTCCCCCCTTATTGTTATTAAACACTAATGTATTTTCTTATGAAATAGTGCCCTTTTTTGGAGATATCCTGCCTTTTTTCCTTCTAAAATGAATACTAAATTATAAATTATCACTTAAGTAATTAGAATACAAAGATGTATAATACATACCTAATTAAAGATTATTTGTTTAATAATCATTAATCTTAAGTAGTGTTAACAATTTAATATCAAATGCAGTTACTGATCATTTTGATAAATGTATGTATCACTAGTATTAGTCTTACATAATTATTACAAAATATTAATGTGTATAACTTTGTTGTATTCTACTAACTAATGAAACTACTAATTTGCATTTTTTATAATTTTTATAATTAATAACTAATAATTAAATATTATTAATTAACACGTTTGCTGCCGCTTACGTGAAGATGTGATGATAGTTAATGCTGCACTGTAGAAGTGGGTTTTTCCCAGAAGGCGATTTACTTTTTATAACAAAGAAGCAGTGAAAGATTTTTGTGCACCAGCGTGTGACTGGCTATTGGACGTCGCCTCACATCACACGCTTGCGCGTGAGTGGCGCCTTATCGCATGCTGCCACGTCTGCGGCAGCAAACATGTTAAAGTGTAAAAACATAGATTATGTTAGTAATTAGAGGTTTGATTGTCCTGGAAACATGAAACTTTTGGTATCTATTCAGCATGTTGATGCTGGGGGGGGGGGGGGGATCTGATTTAAATTAAAAAAAAAAAATCCAATTTCTTTGCTTTTTCCCCCTTTCTACTTCTGTATTAATTTTAATAAATGCCTGAAACTTTGTTTTAAATTAAAATAATTTTTGTGCAAGAGTAATGATGTTTTAACTAATGAAATTGTTTTAGAAAGGTTGGTTGTTGTAGAAAGTGATCATAAGTAAAAATTCAGTCAAGAAAATATAGAAAAGGACATAAAAATGGAGAAGAAATTGAGCATAAGAAAAAAAAAAAATCTATCAAGGAAAGGAAGAATATCTCAAAAGCAAAGTAATTGTAAAAAGTGAAAGAAATGAAGCAGACAATATAAAAGCGAGTTTTAACCCTTTGAGCTCTGGGGTGTAAATTTCTTCAAAATTCCAAATATCACATTGGCACCAGTATTTTGCAAAGAAAAAAACCAGTTAACAATAAACATGAAAAAATGCATTAAACCTTTTTCAAATAAATTTGGTTGAATTTTCTGGTGTCATTGAGACATTTCAAAATTAAAATTATGTGGTAGAAAATTCCGCCATCAGAGCTCAAGGGGTTAAAAAAACAAAGCAAGATTCTTGGGTAGAAATTGAGTACTGTTCCAAAAGTCTATCAGCTAAATTCATTGCCCACGTGATAAAAATTAATACATTCTATCACATGAAGTATTTGACTAAATCACCATTAGGGAATTATTACACTTTTCCTGCTATTGGTGATGAAGTTTGTGTCAAGTTTAGCAATATATCCTGCATATTAAATTAACCTAGTTTTGATAGTCATGGTCTTATTTCTTTAACTAAAGAAAGTGTAAAAAATATTTTTTGTGTGTGTTTGTGCCTCTAAATATAATTAAATTACAATTATATTATTCAGTGTATTATTTAAAAAACAGTATTTGCATATTTTTATTTAAATATACACTAATTTTGTGAGTTACCCCCACTTTACCCCATGGTGGCAGGTAGTTGTGATATCAAAACATGCTCTTTTTAATGTATCACTGTCAGAAAACAAACAAAATTGAATGATTATTCTTATTTTAATTCTGGGTGCATTATTGCTAGATTTTTTTAGCTTTCTGCCACTGACTTTTGAGTATATGTATACCTTGATTGTTTTTACTAATTAAAAAAAACTGCCCTAAAAATTATTAAAAATTATTGATAAATATATTTTAAAACTTAAAGTTAATGTTAGAGAAGAACTCATAAAGTGTGCATTACAGCACAAAAAGTATCAACCTGTAAGCCATGAAATTATATAAGAACTCAATAAAATCAAATGAGTATGCTGTGACCAACACAAAACTTTTTTTTAAATTAAAATAATTCACAATTTAAAAAATGCAATTCTATACCAACCATATTAGAAATATGCAATACATAAAATGGAATTACAATAAGTAAATAAGAAAATTACACCACAGTAATGACCTTCTTCAGTATTCAAAGTCAAAGTTAGACTGGTAGATGTATATTATTAATAAATAACTTTATAAATAAAATTTGGTCCATTTCTATCCAATTGAAATTGAGATTCAATGATATAGTTCATCCCCAAAAGGATGGAATAGTAGCACTTGCTCTTCGAAGATCAAAACCAATTTTGAACAGCATGGATTTTCATTAAGAATGAAATGCCATTTCATTTACAAGGGCACTCAAAAGAATTTAATTTGTTAAATTGTTTAATAATTTATGCTTGATGCATAATTTTTCTTTTTTGTTTGAATTAAATATCAGCCCAATATTGGAAAAAAAATCTTAGTAACAGGACACCTTCGCTTCCAGCCCCTATTCTGTAGCTTACTCAGTCTAATAGGTAATCTACTTCTGAACAGTAGAGATGAAAATAATAGCTCATTCCAATTCCCAAGAGAAGAAAAAATATTTCTGTAATCTAAGTATGTAGAAATTGATATTCAAGCAAAATACAATAGATAAAATAATTAACTGTAATCTTATTAAGGCACATGCTTATTAATGTCAGAAAACTGTCAGATTCAGCTTTTAGATTGATAACTTTTTTGAATTTTGCAAAGGGTTCTGTGTTTCAAGGCAAAAAAATTTTGAAGAGTCCTTTAAAAAGGACTCAACATCTTCCTAAATTGCTTACAGATCGTATTATCTATGTCAACTTTTTCACATGGTACACTGTACATGAAAAAAAAAAAAAATCAGAATGTAGCCATGATAAAACTGAATATATTGTTTTAAAATAAAATTTCTATTTTTTTCAACTAGGAAAAATAAGTGCTCTAATAAACAGAAACTTAAAAATAAATAACTTTTTCTAACCCTCCTCCCCCTCCCAAAGCTTAAATATTTCTACTTTTTGGTTGTATTGAAGAAAATAAGTGTCTGGAAATTTACATTTTTCTTATGTATAACGGAATCCGACCCCACATGCACACTTACTTTCTGTCACTCACACTTTGTACCTTGTATCTAAATTTCTTGACTTATATACAAGTATATACAATAATTTCAGGAATTCTTAATTTTTCACCTGATAAATAATATAGAAAAACATTATCCCATTTTTATTTCATTCTTTCTTTTCTGAGTGTTGCCTTCACAGCAAACTTCTGTTTTTAAAACATTTAGTTTAATTCTTGGTTTAATTTAAAAACAAACTGCAGTAAAAAATTTTATCAATTTTTTTTATTTTGATTTTCACTTGAAAACTTTTAGTTTATAACTTCAATTTTTATATTTTTTCATTATAGCTGCATTATAATTTTTAAATTCTTGTTTTTGTTTTGTGGTTTTTAATTTTTATAGCATGATTTGAATTAATTTATGGTCTTTTCACCTTTTTTTTAGTTGTGAATTATTTTTATTTGTAATAATTTATTTTTGTTTTGAAATTTTTAGTTATTTTGGCATGATTTGAATATGAAAGGAGAAGAGATAGGAAGAACTTAAGTTAATATTCTGAAAGGCACAAGTATTATTACATACAAGTGAGGTGAACATGTCAAGTGAAACTCTTTTTGTTCATTATTATGCTAACAAGATTTTTTTTTTTACATTAAGTATGGGAAATGTAGAAACTTAGAACAGGAAATAGATGTAATACCTATTAAATTAGTATTGTTCAAAAGCATGATATTTTAGGTCCCGAAATTAGAGAGAACAAATATGAAACATTTGCACTTTAATTCATAGCTTTTTTTTTTTCCAGCAACTCTAGCAAATAATTAAACTTTGTTTTAAAACTGTAAAATGTTCTTTGTTATGTAGATTCTCTATTTTAATGGTAAATTTTATTTTAGATTTGAAGCTTGTATTACATTATAACTCATTTAGCTGAAATAAATATAAATAACATTTAGCTGATATATAAATTTTATAATAAATTTAAAACCTGTATTGTTAACATTTCAAGGCTTTTTACTTCAGTATTTCACACTTATGTCCAAATTTTTAAATAATTCAAAGTGAATTAAAAAATCAAATTTCTTTACTTGGAATCCTACATTTTCCTATTAAAATATGCCAAATATTATCAATAATTCAAAATGAATAACTTTTTTGTCTCTGAAAATGTATAATTTTAATTATTCAGTAATTTTCTCTGAATTTTAGAAAGTTAATATTTTCTCATCTAGCTAATAGCTGTAGTGAATAAAAAAGTTATGCAACTGATTTTGGCTTAAAAAATATATTTATTATTTAAATATGAAGAAATATTAGCAAGATTTGATAATTTTCTTCTTAAACAAAATTTACAGTTACTAACATCTTTTAAAAAAGCCTTTTTAAAAATATATTTTAAGAAAATTTACCATAACTTAAGGTTACTGTTGGACTTAGGTGAGAACTACTTGATCCAAATAAAGCATGTTTTAAATCAGTCCTATGTATAATATGCTACTAATCTTCAAGCCAAGCTAACTTGTCAAATGCATAGTCGTGGGGGGAAATTGACCACACTCTACTAACTACTCAACAAATTATTGTAGAAGAAAGTTACTGGTACCAAATGATTGGGAAAAAAATCTACTTTTAAATGATGAACATAAAGTTTGCTTAGGGTGTCCATCTACATATTAAAACAAACCCAAACTTCTTTTTTTTTCAATGGCAATACTCAATTTTAACAAGATATTTCAAATCTTCAATTCAAACTATGCCTGTACACCAAATTTCAAGTCATTTGAATGATAAGATTTGAATTATAGACATTCAAAATTTAGCGCTTCTAATGTTCATATTTTTATTTTTACAATTTCATCTCCTTATGTGTTAATTTTTTATGTAGAAATAATACTAAAATGCCCAAACATAAATACTGTATTTTCGAGAATAAGCACCACGCCACATACAAGTTTAAAAATTAAAAATATGTTTAGTGCAACGCTTCTACCAGGGTGGCAGATACAGTGATTTTTTTTTTCCTTACAGCGATATGTATTAAAGAGGTGATACTGTTCCTATTTTTTTTGAAAATTGTAAAAAAGCAGTCATTAGTACAAAAATTTGAAATGTAAAAAAATATTTGAATTTCAATAAATGGTCGCAAAAAAGTCTATTCACAGAAAAAATAGCTAGCTTCATCCAAGGGCGGATCCAGTCTTATATTTAGAGGGGGGGGGGGGGGGCGAAAGGGTCACATCTCTTAATAGGTAATTTTTATATTGAAGGCTGTTACCATATCCAAAATGGCTATTTTTCTGATCATTTGCATTCGTAAATACAAAAAAAATTGCTATAATATTTGTAAAAATGTAACGTTTTTACATTTTATTCAGATATTAAGAAATTGAAGATTATTCCATTTTTTTTTTTATAAATGTGAAGAATCCAATAGAAATGAAGTATTTTAAGAGTTTTTTCAGAACTTGCCAGTTACAAAAATTCTGTCATAAGGAAGCAATTGGTTGTCACAGCCTGAAATTGAATTTAAAACTTTACATTTTGCGTAAATTTCTCAAAAGATTCTTTGCCTTTATCGAAGATGGAAATTGCTAATCAATCACATTTTTTCTGAATAAGTACACTTGCAACTGTCTTACATCTGCGATTAAAAATGACTTTAGTGATGTGTCAGAAATGACCTATTTTGATTTTAAATAGTTTTAAAGAGCCAGAAATAATCTTATTGAGCAAAAGGTAAAATTAAAAGAATTTAACATATATTTATTTTTAAAATGTCCTTTAAAAATTTCCTTTGTTCAAAAGGTGGATCATGATGACCCCTGTGACCTTGGATCTGCTACTGGCTTTGTTATTTCTTATAACTTAAACTATCTGTTAACCTATAACTGGCTAAAAAAAAACTGCATTTGTAATATCACAGCATAAACTACAATTTTTACACACAATAAATTCAAAGAAATGGAAAAGAAAAATACTTGCTATTCTTTCAACGTTTTAATCAACCAACATTATTATTCAATAACATTTTCCACATAGATAGCATGACGCCGCGAATTAAATGCAAAGGCGTCAATCCACCGACATTAGAATTAAAGTATAAACACAAAGTAATATATCACATTTAAAGTTTTAGGAAATGATTACAACATAAATAAATCTTACTTAATGATATAGAAAATGATTATTATAGCAATAAATCTATTTTAATGATTTAGAAAATTATTTTACTTTACTTTTGACTGATTTATTATGTTAAATGATTGTTACCAAATACAGGCTTCATCAAAGAACGCAGTAAAAGCAAGAATTTTATCAAAGTGCCATGGGAAAGAAAGAAGCAAATTTTATCAAAGGGTCGCAGACAAAATCACTAGCTTCATCAAATTTTGCAGAAAAAGCAAGAATTTTATCAAAGGATTGGGGGAAGGGACACAAATTTTACCAAAGTGTTGTGGAAAAATATGAATTTCATAAAAAACCACAGGGAAATGCAAATTTTATCAAAGGACTGTTGAAAAAATTTTGTTTTATCAAAGGATCACTTAAAAAATGTAACTTCTTTATGAATCACATTAAAAACATGAAATTCATTAAAGGATTGTATGAAAATAAAGTATCTCATCAGACAATCAAAGAAAAAACAAAAAATTCCATCAAAAGATTGTGGGGGAAAAAAAACTGAAATTTCATTGTAAGATCGTGAAAAAATATGCATATTTTTTCAAAGCATCACAGAGAAAAATGGGAATTTCTATATATAATTTTTCGATTTTGTTTACAAGTTTTTTTCATTATTTGGATACTTTTACTTTTGGAACCAGTTTCGAAAGTAAATGTATCCCTGTTAAAATCCCTGGATAGGAAATTAAAGAAGTAGAAAGCGGCTTTTGTAAATATCGATCTCTAGCTAATGCAAAAATAAATAAATGAAACAAAAACAATATATTGAAGTGCAAACTAGATCTTTTTAAAAATGTCTTCCATTATATTAACAAACGGGTGTTCTCATATAAATAACTTACACAGTTGCATTTTCAATTTGAAAGTTCCCCCGAGAATGAACAGATTAAAACATGATATTAAAAAAAATCAAAAACTGTAAGGAATATAAATACTGTTCTATAGTAAAACTTTAAACACAACTTCTGTTTTAAATTTCAAAAAATTTCTCGCAAAATGGAAAAAACTCAAAAACCATGCACAAAAATGGCTGCATGAATTAAAATTAAATTTTATCATACAAAATATACAAATGTACTATATTGTGCTAACAGTTTGAAATTGGATTCATTTTAAAATTGTAAAAAAATATTGCCACAAAACACAGAATATAATGCAATTTTTAACATTTTGAAGCAATTTTGTAAGTGAATGCTTATTTTAATGTATTTTCGAAGGTGCGGCACTTACGGTGTGCCTAAAATACGGTGCATTGGATTTGCATTTTTTATAATTTTATAAAATTAAGATTCCAAAAATTTTGAATTGCAGCTTACAATTTTTTTTGATGGATTTAGTTTTATGTCCTGTTTTAAGAAAATTATAATTTTATTCTTCCAATTATCCAAACAGCTTGTTGCTTTCATTTTCTCCTTCAGATTTAACTTACAAAATTGAATTCCCAATTAGTTTATCGTTGAAAGCAGTAACAATAAAAAATAAATTGAAGAAAATGAAAACAGAAGCTCTAAAAATGACCCAGATATGTCACATAACAAAGACTTTGAATGTTTGAAAACAGATATGAAGTAGCTTGAATGGCAGTAGAATGCGGATTCTATATTTAAAAATAATTTTAGATATGGCAGCATTGAAAAGAATGCCTTCTTTGAAGCAAGCAAAAATCAAAAGCTTTTTTGCTTGAGTTATAATCTTTGTAGCTAAGGAAAAAAAAAATAAAGACTAAGAAAATAAACAACTTTTAAATGTGCCAGCACTAATTGGTGGCAGTCCTAAGCCTGGTTAAAGTGTGAATTATAGTCAAAAACATCCCATAAATTATCTGTCCATTTATCCAAACATTTTCTTATCTAAATTAGGGTCAGTTGCCAACTTCTTCTGATAATCGACTCTCTGCTGTATTTTTATTTATTTGTTAACCAGATAAAAGTATATTATTTCACTGTTAATAATTCTTAGGTTGATAACTTTTTTTTTGACAGCTGAAAATTTTGTAAACATTAAAAAAGAATATTTATAAACTGCAAATGAGTATAGAATATATATTTTTTAAAAAGAGAAAGAAATTTTAGTTACAAATAAAATTTAAAACAGAATTTCTGCTTTTAAACTCGGGGATAATTAACATGTGCTGATTGTGTAATCAAATAATCACAGCTATTTTAAAAGATGATTTGCAATATTTGCATTTCTCCCACACTTATAGGGGTGCCCTAAAAAGACTGAAAAGACATTTAACTTTTTAAATAAATTTAGAGCCTTCAAAATTTTGCTCATATGCACATTTTTTTAAAGAATGGTGTTTATAGGAAGTAAGTCCTCATTTGTTTGGTTGAAAGAATAAGTGTAAAAAATACATCTGTTCCAAATGAAGGGGGGTGGGGAATTAATATGATTTGAAATATTAATTTAAAAATATATTTAAATATAATACAAATTATTATTAAAATTACACCTTAAAAATAATAATTTTAAAAGTTAAAATTCTTATTACAGTAGACTCCCTCAAATCCATACAGCTTCAGACCAGAGGTTTTGTGGATTTTAGAATTTTGTGGATTTCTGGTCATTGTTTTGTTTACATTTTTAAACAATAATTTGAATGTAATTAATAATGCAGTCGAAACTATAATGAATGCTTAAAATATAATAAATGTAATAAATAATGTAATAAACTAAAATAATAAAAAATTAGATAATTTTAAAATAATTAAAATATTAAAAACAAAGATCAAATTAATAATCAATAACGTATACGGTTAAATATTCATTATAAAGATTTAATGTATTTTTCTGAAATTATTCAATGAAATTTACTTCAGAAAAATACCTTACTAATTCACATCAAAATCATAAAATAAGGAAGTTTTAATTAAGGTTTAGCCAAACTTAATAACCAAAAATGTTTGATTAATACATAAATATGTTTGATTAGAAGATTGTGATTATCAGTGATATCAGCAATATCTTGATTTTTTTTTTTTTTTAGAAATAAACTTATTCTTCCTTCATGAAAAAAGAAAAAAACATGAATTCAGTAATATAAAAAAAATTACAAATTAAAAAATACATGGAATTGACATAAAGTTAAAGTCAAATTTTGTCCCTATATCTGAACTGAATGTTTCATTGTTTACATCTGTAAATTATGTGTGGGTTTCAGGGAGTTGCAGATTTTAGGATTGTAGATTTGAGGGAGTCTATTGTATTCCACTCTAAAATCTTTAATAGGTTACTATCTCTCTAAATAGGTATAAAGGGTGGGAGACATTAGTTACGGTCTTGCTGATTTGCTGTGTGAATCTGTTAATATCAAAATATCTGTTCTAGAATTTGAGAAAAGATTCTTATTATTATCGATGTTTTATACAATGTTTATTTTAATTGATTTTCAAAATATCAAGAATCGCCCATCACTACATGACCTATGTTCTGCAAAAAGCTTCTGATGTGCACAACACTTGGAACTAAGCTGTATAGATTAATATTCTTCTACTGTATTTGAATACCTATACAACTGCTACACTATCACACAAAACTTAAGCAGACTTAACTCAGAGCATAGTGAGTACCATAATTTAGGGAATAAATGCCGTGGCGTTTATGAGTTTAAAAGTTAAAATTTTCATGTATGCGGCGTTTACACCAGGGCGGCCTTTATGAGAATTCTGAATAATTTATTCACTGTTTAAAAAAAAAAAAAATCTTTTTCCTTTTTTTCGATGTTCCTTTGTTTCGGTGTTCACGATGTTGGTGATCGTAAATCAAAAATGCAATAAATCATTAGTCATCCTTTTCCAAGAAATACAGTGATTGGAGTAAGCAGGAAGGGGCAATAGATGCTTGCTTTTATACTTTTATTGCACTTCATTGTAGAAACAAATTATTGGAAAACCAGTTTTTCTGAATTTCACAATTGAAATGTCTCTTTTGTTGGTACATTTTAGTTCAGTTGCAAATCACATTACTTTTCATCGGATATTTTCGATCCCCTATTAGTGCAAGATTTTCCTTTTTTCATTCTTACGATGACATGCATATTTTTAATTTTTGTATTATTTCTACAATAATAAGTGCGAGATTTTGTAATTTCCATTCTTATGACAACCGATAACAGATTTATTGGTACACTTTTAGACATATTCTATAACAGCTGCGTGCGAACAGAAAACTGCGCCCTGAGCAAAGTTTCAATTTGGCAACCTCCCTCCCTGATCTTGACGCTAAACCATCCAAAATAAAGTTGGTAGTATAGATTTGCCACCCCCTAAATTTCGGCACCTGGGACGACTGCCCCCCCCCTTTTCGCACAGCGCTGTTCCATAAACATTTGGGGAAAAAATGTTCCAAGAAAGTTTACACATTTTTCCAATAAAGAAAAAAGGAGAAATTATTTAAATTCTATTCTTTTATATTTAAAAAGGACCCCGTGAATGTGCCTTCAAAACAGCGATTGTTTGATTGTGGAAAAATAAATTAACGAGCTGCAAACAAATGAAAAAGAAAACGGAAAGAAACGATTAGCAAAACGTGTTTTCTTTCTAAATATATTTCTTTTTTTAAAGAAAAAAAATCGATATTTTATTTTTTATAATTTACAGATTTCGTTCAAATTTTCAGCAAATTGCAATAGTAAATTAGGCTGTATAATAAATATTTATTAAAATGTAATAAGTTATTCAAAAGTTACAGCATGATACAAAAAGGTCCACTACAAAGCAGCTCCACAGAAAAACAAGTGAACTATCTGAGGTTTGTTGTGTTTATTATCAAAAGCCTTATTTATCAAAATAAGGCTCCGAGCATACGTGTATTTTGCTGAAGTTCAACTGAATTCCAGGAGCTCCTTTCTTCCCCCTTCTGCGGTTTACTGACAATAGAAAACAGGGATTTTTACAATGGTTCAGGAGATAACTATCTCAACATTACTTAAGGGAAAGGTCCCTGCTTCACAGATGGATTGAAGTTCAACTGGAATAATCATAAAACATGAAACACACCGCCTGCGAACATAAAACGTGCCGACTGCTAGCTGCAAAAAGTATTTGTGTATGTTTACATCTTTAGATCATCTGCTTTCCATAGATCGTTTGGTTATGCAGAAAGGAATTGTGCATGGATTTATTATTATTATTAAAGAACTAGCGGCCTTCGCCCGCTACGCTGGTCGGTTTATCTAAAGAAATCTTGAAGAAGTAGTTAGATAAGGTTCAGACATACATTAAAAAAAAAAAAAAGCAAGTCGATCATTCAAAAAACGTTGGGAAATATCAAATATTTACTGTAATTTTTTAAGAAAAACAAAGTTTCGAAAAAAAAAATTAAATCGAAAAAAAAATTACACTGACATATTAATGCAAGGAAATTTTCCTAGAGAGAAAATTCGCCTTGAATACAATATTTCAAATTCTTTTAATTGCTTATAGGCATTAATGCCAACATAGTGAAAAAAAATTCCATGCTGGGAATCGAACCCGGGCCATCAGTATGGCGCACTGACGTTCTACCGACTAAACCACATGGAACGACAGCCAGCTTGAAACTTTCTCATACTTAAGTAGACTGGCGAAAACATAACGATAGCGCGTTTTAAAATCGCACAGTGACATCTATTGGATTTTATATGTACTAAAAAACGTTATGTACTAAAAAACGTGAGCAGCGCACCTAATAGTTTCTTTTGTTTCTTTTTGTTACTTTTTTGTCTGTTGTCCGATTTTGATGAAACAAAGCCTATACACTGCCCGGGAGTGTGCATTCTTCATTAGTGAAAACCGCATAAAAATCCATTCAGTAGTTACGAAGATAACCTCGAACAAACAGACAGACAGACAGACAGACAAAAAATTCAAAAAAATTTTTTTTGTGTTTCATTGGTTTTCTTTTATCGCCCTGACTCCATTTTTGTCAATTATCTTCAATGTACAGACACACCGGGTCCTACTGTTTTATTATATGTATAGAAAATGATTTTTGGTGGCAGGCTTACAAACTGATATATATTTCGAAAAATAAATTTGTTCAAAACTGGAAGTGGTGTTTTTGAGATTTAGGGAAATTACAGCATGTATTTAAAAAAGAGGAAAAATTTCCGGATCTGGAAAATTGGTTCTGTAATATAGATATTTTATTCCAACATATTTTTTTGACAATTAGTTATTTTAATAATTTAATTAATCTAATAATTCAGTTTTTTGCCATACTTATTTTGGGTATGTTATCGCCTCCTTAATAAGGAAAAATGTTTTTTTTTACTGCGGCGTTTACGACGAGTGTGGCGATTATGCCGATTTTTTTCAAAATGAAGTCAATATTCGAGGGTGCGGCGTTTCTTCCTTAAATTATGGTAATATGGAAAACTCAAAATTTCAGTGAGATATGTTTAAAAATTTTATTTCATAAAGTTTATCGTGGATGGAAAAAATGGAAAAATTTAATTTCCAGAAATCATGTTTAAAGATTTCTAATCTATATTATTTCTTATCTATAAAATTAATGTAGAAGTGTTTATTACAGTTTATTAATGTTTTCATTTAAAATAAATAAGAAAATCATGCATAGAATCACTGTTTACATTTCTCCTGGTCATCCTGCTCACCCCCCAGTATATGACTCATTACTTCCTGTTTATTAAATTTCATAGAACTCCTCTGCTGGCAATCGTTGGGATAAAATTAAATCAGATTTGGAATATAAAAGATTGATCTTTCAAGTAAAATTATTAATAATCGTGAAATCAGCCATTTTAACATAAGCAGGAAAAAAAATCTAATTAAAAAATTCCGGGTTATAAAATTTAACGCAGTAGCCTGAAGCAATGTAACTGGAATTTTTTCATGAATATAGCAAAATCACCACAGAACATGAGAAAATAAAAGAATTATTAGCATCTACTTATGCAATTTTTTTCTTCTAAACAATAACAAACAGCCAAATTTGGCAATCTAAAGATCTATTTCAGGTGTAAACAATTAATATAAATTAAATCTGAAAAGGGAATTTCTGCACACTAAAATCATAGCTATATCTCTTAATGTTGTGAATACTGTTAGCATCAAAGTGATTAAACTGGCTGACTTTGTATAATGCACATCAACAAATTAGCTTTGCCTGAATATTTGTTAATGTTGTAACTTGGAAAAGTTTGGTGAATCACGTAAATAATTGCAACCTGATAAATCCAGGACTGATTTAAAAAAGAAAATTTTTTTGTTTTTTTTGGAGCTCTAATGTATGATGTTAATTTTTACACTTTTTATGAACATTAACTTATGAATAGCCAAATGTTTATATTTGAGAAAAAATGTGAAAGACAAATAGTTTAAATATGTTTTTTGTGAATAAAAATTGTTTATGAAGATAGAGATAGGAGCAGTTTTCTCAATCTGTCCTTTTTAATTTCACATTTACATCAAACAATTGGAAACTTCTTTGCACAATATATCTTAACTTTACAGGAGAACTATGATCTGCTACTAATCACCTAATAAAAAGAGTTACTAATTAATTGCTCTTGAAACTATAATAATATTTTTTATCTGGCATCTGGAGGAAAATTGATCTAAACTTCTAAAAAGAATTAATGCTATTTATATTTCAGTATAACTTAAGGCTACAGTAGACTTTCAAAATCTCAAAAAATCATCAAATTGTTGAATTTTCATGTTTAGCATAATAACATTATATGAACTCCCTGCTATTGAACACAAAAAGAATTTTTCAATTTAGACTATTATTACTGGAGTTAGAAGCATTATTGTCCAATCAGCTGATTCTGCCACGCCCCTTTGTTTACTTTTTTGCCGATTCACATCCGTAAAATTTAGCCTAGTTTTTAGTTTTACCATACAAAATGTTTTTATTTTGCATTGAAATTATTAAATTTGTGATTTCACAGAACAATACTTTAACTGTTTCTTTAAGCGTTTGTTTACAATGTATTTAGAGGAATTGCTTTTTGTCCCCAATCTTTTTAGCGTAAATTAAACAATATTAATATATTTAAAATATTAAAAATATTTAATATATTTAACAAAAATTTATACAATAAGAGGTATTTATACCATGAATATTTCTAGTAAAATTTGAAAAAATTTCATTTAAAAAATACAAAATGCTACTTTTGAGAAGATCTTTTAAAATTCAGATACTTTATGTCCTTTGCATGAATTACTGTCGAAGCCACATATTTTATGTGAATTTACCATAAAAACATAAAACACTTACATATAAGCTAGAAATGATATTATATCCCTTAATAGCTGAAACTGTGTCAGTAAGAAAATATTAAGCCATTATAACTACTGTAGTTACTAAAGCCTGTTTTTCTCAGAATGGATATTTTCGTCGTTTTCATGATTTCAAAATGTTCCATGCGAAATTCTTTATGCCCAATTTTTCTGATTTTTTGTTTAAAATGCTCTTTATGTATGTGTTAACAAATGTTACTAGAAATAAATTTTTTTAGACGCATGTAAATTTTTTAAATTTCTTTAAAATTATATGAAATTTTTAATGATTCTTTTAACGCAAAATACAAAAGAATTAAGTTAATCATTTTTTAAAAAATGTTTTACAAGTAATATGCTAAAAATGCTTAATAACATTTTTTAACACATACATAGAGAGCATTTTAAACAAAAAATCCGAAAAATTGGGCATAAAGAATTTCGCATGGAGCATTTTGAAATATTGCCATTTTTTTGTTAATTAAAAAAATGAAAAATCTGTATCTTAAAAACTATTGAATATATTTTTTAAAAAAATTGTGAAATAAGATATATATATATTATGACTATTTCCAGAAATTAAAAAAAAAAAATTCATTGAAAATTAAAAAAATTAGTTTTGAGAGTCCACTGTAGCCTTAAAACTTCCTCAGAAATTTTCACGCCATTGATTTATTTACAAATGCCATATTATTTAAAATGTATCAATGTGCTGTTTTTATTTCTTAAAGTATTTTATGTATTATTGGTATTTCATTTTATAGATCTTTACTGACACTTAAAATTGTAAATATCTTTATTTTAATATGTCTGGTATCCTATCTGATATTCTATATATTAAGATACAAAGTTAAAACTGATGTTTAAAAGACAAAATAAATTGTCAAAATTATATATATTGATGTTGTTTCTGTTACTTATTTAAAATAACATTACTTTTATTTTTAATTTGTAGACTGAAGCTGAATTAGCTCGCCAAAATCCTGGTAAGAAAGTGTCTAGTGCAAACACTATTCCTATCCCACGGTTAACAGCCAACCCATCTCGAGTTGATCGTTTAATTATTGATGAATTAAGAGAACATGCAAAAGTAAATATTTATCATTATTTTGTATTTTAATGAATTATTTTTTCTTGATTAGCATCTTATTAACTGTGGAGTTATACATTTGTAAATGTGAATTTCCTAACCTTTCTTGTTATTTAATGGTGCATGTTGATAGGTAATGTAACAAGTTTTGTCGTTTATCCTTTTTGAAGAATAAATTGATCATTATTTCCTGATTTAGTACCTAATATGCATACAAGTGATTTTTTTTTATGTTTACAGAGTAATAGTACAGTATAGGATCCGTTATCCAGAATGCTTGGGACCCAGAGCATTCTGGATAAGGGGTTTTTCCGTAATTCGGAACACTTTACCATAAGTATAAAAAATGCACGAAATAATTTCATTAATAGGTAAATATGAATACTAATACATGTAAATACCTTAATTTATAGATTAATTTACACAAAATAAAAAAATAATTATAATAAAGGAAAAAAATATACATATGAAATTTAATTTCATTTATATGTAAATATGAATACTAATACATGTAAATACCTTAATTTATAGATTAATTTACAAAAAATAATTATAATAAAGGAAAAAAATATACATATGAAATTTAATTTCGAGATTCTGAAACAGAATCTTTTGATTGGGATTTAGCAAACATTTCTATGACAGTCTTTGCTTACAGTGTGTCTCATGCACTAACTGTTCTTGTATTTTGTACTGAGACATGATTTGCTGCTCATGAAAGTAGCTCCTCTGTTGCATGCCTGAAATTAATTGTTTGGTATAAAATACTAATTTTAATTTTTCATTTGATACCTTTTCAACTGATTCATTCTACTATTTGTCCTTCTCATCATCACTTTCATCAGATATATTGTTTGTCATCATTTCACAAATCTCACTGTCAGTCATGTGATTAGTGGCAGGAATGTTTTCATCGGCTTCTAAACAATCTTCCACTGCTTCTTGATTAAGCAATTTAGCTTCTGGACAATTAAAATCTTTGGCATATGCCAACAGATCAGCAATAATTTGCTTCTCTTTTGAAATCTTGAAGCCTTGAAAGGTTCATTTTTGTCATCGAAAAATAATGCAGGTGGCCACAGATTCTACCATCCATGGATAAATGTATCCTTATCCACAGCCTGCCATGCTTTAGCAGCACTCCACAAAGCATATTTGATTGTGAAGTTTCTCTGGAAATTTTTTATCCCAATTCCTTTGTTGCACTTTGTGAGCATATTTTAAGAAGTCATTTTTATAGTGAGTTTTTAAAGATCTGTTATGTACAATTTGGAGGCAAACACATTATCCATTTCTAAAAATTCTGCTTCCAGATGGGCTGTTTTATTTTTCGTGATTTTTTGAAGAAATTTGCCTTTTGTCGCGATTTTTTGACGAAAGTTGCCGTTTTTCGTGATCTTTTGTTGAAATTTGCCGTTTTTCGCGAATCTTTTGTCAAAATTTGCCGTTTTATCGCGATTTTTTGGAGCATATTTGTTATTTTTTCGTCATCTTTTGGGGGAAATCTGTCTTTCTGGGAGATTTTGCGACGGAATTACCCATTTTTTCGCAAATCTTTTGACATAATTTGCCGAAAAATAGTCGGTATTTCGTGATTTTTAATGAAATTTGTCGTTTTTCTGCGATTCTTTGACAAGATTACGCGTCCCTTGGGACGCGTAAGAGCTATTTTTCCGCGTCCCGTCGCCGATCTTATGTGTAATTTACGCGCTATAGCGCGTCCGTGGCATCGCAGAAAAAAAACTAATCACTCTTAATTTAATCACCCTAAAACTAATGAAACTAATAGCGTGATTATCGCTGAAAATTAGCTGATTTTTAACGAATTTTGCCGTTTTTCCATGATCTTTTGACAAAATCTGCCATTTTTCGGGATTTTTTTTTTTTTTTTTTTTTTTTTTTTTTTTTTGACAAATTTGCTGGGTTTTTTTTGTGATCTTTTGAAGAAATTTGTCTTTAATCGCGATTTTTTGACGAAAGTTGCCGTTTTTCGCGATTGACGATTTGACGAGATACGCGGCAAAAGGGACGCGTAAGAGCTATTTTTTCGCGTCCCATCGCCGATCTTTTGCGTAATTTACGCGCTATAGCACGTCCGCGACATCGCTGAAAAAAAAAGGTACCGATTTGCATTCCGGTTTTCGGAGCGTTCCGGATACCGGGACGCCGGATAACGGATCCGATACTGTACATAGTATATGCAGGGATGCCAATTTCCTGCTTTTTGCAGAGATTTTCGCTTTTCTTGTTGTTGTAAAAATTAATCAAAGATTTCTACGGAGTCATTAAAAAAAATGCACTGTAAAAGAAAGTGAGAATTTTGTCAAAACTTCCTTTAAATTAAATTGAAAATTTTGGTCAATCACTGAAGCAGATGCTTGTGATTTTTGTCAAATGATATTGGAAAAATTCGTATGGTAGTGCAGACCAGGTGTCCAATAACATATGCAGGGATGCCACTTTTCCGTCAAATGGTGGATTTCCACTTTTTTCAATATTTAAGAATACGCTATTTTCATTAAGCGATCACAAAATAAAAAAACTATTTTCGTCAAATGATCATGACATAAACAGGGATGAGAGTTCCGCCTAAAGGCGGAAACTCGCCTTTTTGAAGATGATTTTGGCCATTCTCTGGATCGATGCAAAAATGCAAAGAAAATATTGCTGGTAATTTGGGGGGGGGGGGGTCCGAGAAGCTCCGGGAGTAATTCTCGGACTTATCTTTCACCCGCTAGACTTCACCCACAAATCGCCGAAGAGCTATCTGTCAAGGTCAGCGGTCAATTTACGTTTAGGAGCATCACATGCGGTACATTTCGCAGGGCGAAAATCTATTTTTAAGGACTGGGCAAACATAACTATTCTGAAGTTAAACTTTATTCCCGAAACTGCCTTTTCTTTTCTCTCACTTACGGTTTACTGACAGTGGGAAACGAGGGAGATACAATGGTCACGGAAGATCACTATCTTAACCCTACTGAAGGGAAAGATTCCCGTGCTTCTCTTGGATTGAAGTTGAACTGAAAAACTCATTTACATCAAACGCGCCGCCTGCAAACCGCAAAAAAACTTTGTGTGTGCCCGCAGCCTTAGACTGGCAGCTGTTTTCTGACACCTGGGTCCATAGGTCACTGTGACGCTGAAGAGAAAGAAAATCTTGGGAGGGAATAATTTAATCTGGATTAATGAGCTTTAAAACAGTGATGATTATTTCTAGTAACATTTATTAACACATACATAAAGAGCATTTTAAACAAAAAATCAGAAAAATTGGGCATAAAGAATTTCGCATGGAACATTTTCAGTTGTTTTGTTTTCCAGAATAACTATTATTTTTGCAGTGCGACGGATACGAGCTAATAAAAATTCTGTTTTATTATTATTGCACTTCAGTTCTGGTTAAAATATGTCAATTTCAGGTCAACCTTTTTTAAACATTTTTTTAGTTGCATTTGAATTTATTTCAAGTGGAATTTTCATTTATAACTAAAATACCCGAACGCGAGTACGTGCAAGACTTGACTACTAATCATAATTAAGAGTTTTAAGAATGATATCTTCATCATTATTATTATAAATACTGTTGATCGATGAATTATATAATTTCTGAAATAAATGAGAATATGGCATTGATAAATTATATACATTCTGCCACAAAGAACACTAGTATAATTATTTATGGTGCATTTACACTCCATTTACTAGTACGGCTTTTACGATATTTGCGTTCAGAGATAAAGGTCTGCACGGGCCGGGCCTCGGTCCGAAGCTCGAGCGCGGCCCAGCCCGCGGGCCGGGCTCGGGCCTTGCTTCTGAAGACTCGGGCCGTAATTTTTTTTCCTGGAGTATCGGGCCGGGCCGAGCCTAACTTACTTCTTCCATAGAAACCGAGACTGATTTCATTCTTTTTAGTCTTCACGGACCAAAATAATCAGTTCCTGTTGAATCTCCCCATATGAAAATCCTTTTCTCGACGTGGAAATAAGTCTGTTCACAAATCAGTAAAGTTTGGCTTTGTCCAAAAATTTTTGCAAAATAGGAATATACTTTTAAGTCGTCATTATTCTACAATTAAACATTAGAATTTATTCTTTTTAAAGAATCGTAGATCACTAGGCGTCTCAAAATGAAATTAATCACATTAAAAAAAAAAAAAAAAAAAAAAAAAAAAAAAGATTATGACGAAATTTTTGTTTAAACTGAAAACTGCATTTTTTTTTTTTTTTTTTTTTTTTTTTAATTGTTCATTTATACAAAATGAATGCAACAATACGCGAGAAAAAAAAATACATTAAACATTTACATCTGCTAAGAAGGAAAAGTATTTTTTTCTTTCCAATGTCTTAAAAGATTTTACTTTTACCGTATACCATTTTTTAGATTTTTTTTAATGCATTAATAAAATTAATGATAACTGAAACATTTACATACAACAAAGAAAGATTCATTAAAAGCGTAAATATCGCAACCTATGGCACTGCTGCACAAATAAAGATTTTAAACATGAAAGAAGAAAAAAAGAGACTAAGTTTTTTTTTTTTGGGGGGGGGGGGGGGGCTGAACTCTTCTGGTATACTAAAGATCAAATGTTCTGTAGAAATTCACCCGAGCCAGGCCGGATTCGGGCCGAATTTAAAAAAAAAATTTCCGGGCCGGGCCGGATCAGGCCAAAATTTTAATTTTCGGGCTCGGGCCTGGAAATTTCGGCCCGTGCAGACCTCTATTCAGAGGCTGCTTCACCACTCAAAAACGTGCGCTCGCTAATGTTAATCCTATGGGAGAAATCTTTTTAAGCATACAGTTTGCGTTTTGATAATTTAAATTTTATTTATTTTGTATTGAATACTTGAGGTTATATACAAAGACCGTTTTTTAATTTTTCAATTTTGTTTGCAGATTTTTTTTTTTAAATCTTTAGGGATATTTTTACCTTTGGAATCTGTTTTGAAAATAAAAATATCCCCAAATATTTTTTGTATAAATCTGTCGTTTTATCCCGAATTTTTGACAATTTGTTGCTTTTAATCAACTTTTTTAGGAACTTTGCCGGGGTTTTTTCGAATTTTATGACAAGTTCGGCATTTTTTCGCGAATTTTTCGACGAAATTTGTCATTTTTTTGCGTATTTTTCGATGAAATTTGCCATTTTTTCACGATTTACAACAGAACTAGCCATTTTTTCGTGAATCTTGACGTAATTTGCCATTTTTTCGCAAATTTTGACAAAATTTGTCAATTTATCGAATTTTTTAAACAAAATGTGCCGTTTTATCGCGAGTTTTTTGACGAAATTTGCCGTTTTATCGCGAATTTTTTGACGAAATCTGTCGTTTTCGCAAATTTTTTGACAATTTGTCATTTTATCGTGATTTTTAGACAAAATTTCTCGTTCTTTCAAGATCTTTTGAGGAAATCTGTCGTTTTTCTGTTAGGTCTACAGAAGGTTGATGGCTGTGGTCCCCTGTTTCATCAAGAGATACACATTTATACTGTGAATTTTGAATTTTTTTTAATCAAATTTTTTGTAATTTTTATGTTTTTGTAAAATTTAAAACTGCACTCCAGTCTATAAAATGTCGTCATTAGAATTTTTCTATTTTTTCTCTTTATATTTGGCATCTGAAATTGAAAAAAAATTTCCTCCTTTTTTTCTTTGGTCCACTTTCATGCCTGCATGAAACAGTGATTTTTGTCAAACTATCGTGACATAAAACAACGATTTTTGTCAAACTATCGTGATATAAAGCAGCGATTTTTGTCAAACGATCGCAATGTAAAACGGCGATTTTCGTTAAAAAGGATCGCGACATAAAATGGCGATTTTTGTCAAACTCAAGATATAAAGCAGCGATTTTTGTCAAACAATCGCGATGTAAAAGGGCGATTTTCATCAAACGATTGCAACATAAAACAGCGATTTTTGTCAAACTATCATGATATAAAGCAGCGATTTTTGTCAAACGATCGCGATGTGAAACGGTGATTTTCGTTAAAAACGACCATGATGTAAAACAGCAATTCTTGTCAAACAATCGAAAAAAAAAAAAATGCAAATTTTTGCTATTTACTTGTGGAATTAATCACTGAATATATTGCCTGGTTACCTAAATTAATTTAAAATGATGCAATGTATAAAATTTCTCACTAAATCTGTTGCTGAGTTTCCTTAATTGATGTAAAATATTATGAACTAAAGAAAAAATCATTGTTATTTACTCTGAAAAGTTTTCATGCACAATGAATTAACAGCATATTTCAAACTTTTCAAGAAAGAAACTTTAGAAAGACTTTTGTTAAAGGTTTATAAGAGGGCGGGGGGGGGGGGAGTAGATGATTTCTTTCTTTTTTAAAAAATAGTTTGTTAATGTTATGAAAAATGTCATAAATTTTATTTTACGCATAATTTCCTCTTTTTTGTTAATTTCTGAGTGGCATCCCTGCATATGCCACTAAAACGCGGAACCTGTGCTGCTATGTTAGCTGATGGGAAACTTCAAAGGTGTACGGGTACTAGGTGATTGTCACTCAAAATTAGTGAGCTATGTGGCCCCCTTTTTTTGAGTTCTTATAGTTAGTTTTTGGGCTGGGATACCTTATGCTATGCCTTTTCTGTGCTCTTTGGTACCATACTGCCTTTGCATTCTTCGTTCTTTGCTGATGCCAGTCGGTGAAATGACATCGAAGTATGGAGCAACCAAACTCGTTTGGATGCTCCATGCGCCCCCTTTTTTTTTTTTTGGAGGTTATATTTAACCTTGTGCTTCCAACTCTGGAATAATCTTAAGATTTCCACCAGTCTCTCTAAATTATACCTTTTTGACATGCATTGTTTCGAAATTCCCTTTTTATGTTCATTTTACCATTTTTAGTTGGAGGTTACGCGTAGCGGTTTCATGCTGCGTTAGCACTGCCTAAGCACCGTGATGTCATGTCATGTCATGTCGATACTGGAAAAACTCATGAATTTCATCAGGAGATAGTGTAAAAAAAAAGTCTCAAATTTTGTCAATCAGTTGAGAGAAAAAGAAAATGACAAGAAATAGTTTTCTTCCAATAGTTGTAATTTTTTTCTATCTTTTACTAAAAACCATTTTTCTCTTTAAAATTCTAAAGAAAAATAATAAAAAAAAAGTTATTCTAAGTACATTAGTTAGTATATAACTCAATGCAAGTGATCTCAAATTAATTTAACTCTAAGATTTCTCTATTGAGCTCCAGAATATTTAACTTCCTCAGTTCTTAAGTATCGCATGTCATATTTCTAAGCTGAGGCTCATATAAACTAAACCGTTTTTATTTATTTATTTTTTTTTTTACTTCACTTTTCTATTGCTGAATGTTTTTGGTTTTGTTCAAAATCAGTACATGGCAGCACAAATGATTATTTCCTCATAAAATAAGTTTTATTTCCATCTGAGTTTGCAAAATGCATTCCATACAGTGTGTTCAAGAAAGTAAGAAATTTTCATAATTAGCTTCAATGCTTTACAATAAATTTTGAGAATTTGTAGATCATTTAATTGGTTTAAGGACTTCAATTTGTTATCGCCTATTCTCAATAATTTAAATCGTTATTTTAAAGGTGTTAGTCATTTTAGATCCTTATTTGCGAACCTAAATTATCAGCTCCCTAAAGTAGAAAAAGGGCTTCTTCTGTCATGTAGAGTGAAGAGTAGGTCTGAAGAGGAGATATATAGTTTCAAATAAATTTAAAAGAAATGGTTTTATCTGTTTAAAAATTACAAGAACAATATTTATTTTACTATAATCAGGAAATGGACTCTCTCATTCAAATTAAACTAACCATTAAAAAAAATCTTTTAACATATTTAGCTCACAGGCTATCAAAACCTGAGAGCTTATTTGTCTGCCCAATCTGTATGTATGTTACACAATAACTCATGATAAAAATATCTGACTTACATTCCATTTTTAATTGCATTCAAATTATTGTTTAAAAAAAGTAAACAAAGCAATGACCAGAAATCCACAAAACCTCTGGTCCTAAGCTGTGTGGATTTGAGGGAGTCTACTGCAACATCTAATAATTTAATGGCAATCTGAGTTTATTTATGAGAGTCAGACAATGGCCAGACAAGCCAAAAGCATAAACACTTTCCAACTTTGTTGGAAAGTGTTAAAAAAAGGGGGAGGGGGATATTGAAATGAAAGCTAATTTTCAAATTATTACGATATCATAAATTACATTTCTTGTGTATATGCACTGTTTTAAAATATATCAATGCAGAGTTTTAAGTTATAAATGATTATAAAATAGCAACATCTTAATATTTATATAACTAAAAGTAATTACAATTTAAAATAAAATTATTAATTAATATTTAATTATATAGCAGGATCTAATAGAAATTTAATGCGTAAAATTATAATTTTCATTCTTAAATTTTTTATGTAATTATAACACAGTTTGTTGGTTATAATTTTTGGTTTTCTTTCCTAAATATGAAAATAAAAGTAATATTTATTATTCCAAATGCTATACTTCATCTAGCAAGTAGTTTGTTTAATTTAAAAATGAAATTACTGCAAACAGGTTTAGTAAAAATAAACCACCAATAGCGTCTGTTAAATTTTAGAATTTCTTCTTAATAAATATATATATATATATATATATATATATGAAAGGATAAAACCTAAAGCCTTTTTAAAATTTAAATTTAAAATTAAAATTCAAAAACTTAAAGTTCCCAATTAATATTTTTAACTTTAATCTAAAATTTAAATGCCCCTTCTTTTAACCTTAATTCTAATACTTAAAGCTATTTTGCCCCTGTTAATGTTCTTTCCCAACCTAACATTTATTACTTTCAGAGATCATTTTTGGATGTTCTTTAAGATTAAAAAAGCTGACGTAAACGCAATTCGTAATTTGTAGGATCAGCAATGAAGCCCTGGAAAACCGCGCCTAACAACGTCATATTGCCCAGATATTTCTTAACCAATTAAAATTAGAGTAACACCCATTAGTTAGTATCGTGACCTGGTAGAAATAATGCAAATTAACGGCCTTTAAATAGCGGGAGCGCCTAAAACAAGCAGCTTTTTTGACCTAACACTTGCCTAATAAAATGCTGGCCAAAGAAACGAAGTTTTAAAAGGAAAGCGTCAAGTCACAGGGACCTGGTTTCTCCCAAAGATCTGCCAAAAAGGATTAATAAACCAGGCCCCAAGTGAAAATGTTGTGTCATTATTTCTTTCTCCATCACACCTCATGATTCCACAAAATAACGCCGCATTGACTGTAGAACGCCCCGGCCATTCGGACGATTGATTCGGCGTGATCGCCAAAGTTCTCTCCCCGGCACTTCCATGCTGGACGCGACGGATTTCTGAGCCTCATCCCCTGAAGGCACGCATCTCTCCATGACTACATCCCTCTCCTCGAATGATGACTGAACTCCCACGAACGTAGGTCAAGACTCGGGTTCCTTACAAAGAGTCGGTGAGGATAAAAACCTGACAAGCGAAACGAAACCTGGATGAGAAATCGCTCTGCTTCCAGGAACGTGATCGGCGGATACAAGCGGTACCAGATGTCCTCTCAGTACGAAGACTAGTGCCGGAATACGGCATGATCTTTCGCCAAGACGTGATAACTACGGTTGTTTGGTGTGACGTGACTTTCGTTCTGCAACCCCTGTCAGTGCGCCGCGCTCCGCGATCAGCTGTGCAGAGATTTTATTTGAAAGGGAAAGGAGAAGTATCTTGGATCAAACTCGGATAGTTTGAACATTTAAAGAGACAGAAAAGAAAGGACAGAATGTGCGCGTGTATTTTTATGTTTTTTTCCGCTCCATTTTTTTTCTATCAATCGCGGATTATTGTTCAAGGTAAGATGTTTTATTTAATATGAAAAGTTAGAAGGAGCAAATTCAGGCATTTTATTGAAAAAAAAAAAAAGTAAAGTTGATTTTTTTTTGTTTTGTACTTTGTGTTATTTTAAGAGTTATTTTTAGTATGTAGTTAAGATTTTAACCATAGAAAAAGAAGAGTGAACTAAGAATGAACATGATAAAATACATTTTTAAAATTTTAAATTTTTGCTGTAAAGTTTGTTTTGCATTTGTTTAGTTCTGCTCCTTTCAAGTTGAAAAATATAAATAAAAATTATCTTTTAAATTAAGATTCATAATTTGAGTTATAAAAAATGATTTAAGTATCAGGTTACTATTATTTTACTATTATATTTGGAATTATTTAATGTTATTGTTATGTGTTACTATGTTGGAATATATTATGATTTTGTGAGATTTTGGTTGTAAACATCATGAGTACTACCCCACCATCAGAGAAAGTAGGCGACCCCCCAAAAAATGATGATGTGGTTCCCGAGACTCCGGAAAGGAAATTAATGCAGCAAATTCTCAGTCCTCAGGTAATAGTGAAGGCACATGTCGAAAAGATCCCGAAATTGTGCCATTCTCTCCGGATTCGAAGATGTTATGGATTCCTTGGCTGTGATACTTTGAGTCAGTTTGTGTAGAGGAACACAAGGATGATTTGTGGAAAATCCGCAACATCCAAAAGTATCTAAAAGATACCGCGCTTACCTTATATATTAACAATTGTCTTCATGTCCTCCATTGGTCAGAGTTAGTGTTATTGTTCACTGAACATTACACTACTCCTGATACACTATCATTGACAGATTTCTCCCAGATCAAATTTAAATTTGGAGGTGACTTAAATGAATATTACCACCAAAAAACTAAAGTAGGATGCACTTTAGGTTTAGATCAGCGTTTCATTTTGGACGGTCTTACTGATGGACTGCCAGTAGAGATGAAACAGTTGGTAGTGACAAATGCGCCTGCTGATGTCAATGAATGGAGAGAATTAGTATTTAAATTAAGTAAATTGCAGTTAGAGCAGAAAGATAAAACAGACAGGAAGACTGAGCCCAACCCTCAGCATCCCCCTCAATATCAACAATGGAAACCTTTTAAATCCCACATTGACCATGGACAAAATTTCTACAGACCATGGAATTATCGTGTCCCAAACCAATCACCTCAATTTCGACATTTTAACCCAAACCCACAAAGAAATACATTCAGACCAATGCAACCAACTCCCTCAAGATCTATGCAGACCGATCAACAACGCCCAAACCTACATTATCAGGCCACGTTGCCACCAACGCCGTGCCGAGTTTGTTTAAATGTGGGCATTTCGAATGCTTATCATTGGGTGCGAGATTGCCCTTTTCGTAAACAAACGCTGAATGTTACTGCCCTAGCATCAAATCCAAGTGTTTCAACCCATAATCTAGATCAGACTAATAATGAGTTTCAACAAAATACAGAAGAGAGCCAATGACAATTAATAATACCCGGGTATATCAAAACACATAATGGATCCAAACAAAAAATGAACAATTGTCAAACAGCTACTCATGTGAAAAGTGAAAACTCATTACCATGTTTGATAGATACAGGTAGTTCTATCAGTGTAATGCCATATCATTTAGCCCATAAATTTAATCTAAAAGTATCTAAAGTTCAAAAGAGTATTTCAGTCGCACAAACTCAGGGTGTTCTAGCTTTGAAAGAAAAATGCCTTGTCAGTTTGCAATTAGGACAAATAACTCAAACCATTGAACTGTTTATAATTCATAACTCTTTACCATATGTTTTAATTGGGCTACCACATTGTGAATTGTTTAGATTAAATATTGATTGCTGTAAAATGCAAATCCATCAAAATAACACAAAAATATCACTTATGCGTAATATTTCAAAAAAATCATCCCACCATACTTTGCATTTGACAGAATCATATATCCACCCGCTAAAAGCAGAGATCCAAAATGCAGAGATATTTGAAGAAAATTTTGAACCGGAGTTGTTTGAAACCTCTGACCATGGGCCCAAAGTTCAGTTGGCTAAAGAACAACTACCTGCTCTTCTCACCAAATATGTCTGTATTTTTGCAAAAGATAAATACGATGTAGGCTGTGTAAATATAGAACCCCAAAGAATCCATTTAACCTCTGACCTTCCCGTTTCACTTAGGGCTTACCGTACATCACCCAAAGAAGAGGAAGAAATCCGAAACCAAGTCCAAAATTTGTTACAGGCAGGAATCATTAAAGAGAGTTGTTCTTCTTATTCGTCGCCTGTCACTTTAGTTTACAAGCGCGAAGAAGGGAAGAAAACTCGTTTATGTGTAGATTTCAGAAAATTAAACGCTATTACCAAGACAGACGCAGAACCCCTACCCCGAATTGATACCCTTTTGGATAAATTAGCACAAGCTAAGGTTTTTTCCACTCTCGATTTGGCCAGTGGATATTGGCATATACCTATCCACCCTCGAGACACCGAAAAATTGGCATTTGCGACCACTTTTGGTTTATTTGAATGGTTGCGATTACCTTTCGGATTAAAAAACGCACCTGGGATATTCAACCGCACACTCCGAAGAATCTTTCATAAGTACAAAATTAATTTTGCCTGTAGTTATTTTGATGATGTTATTGTATTTTCTCAAAATGAGGAAGAACATTTGATGCATTTAGAGACATTATTTAATATTTGTGTCCAAGAAAACCTCAAATTAAAGTTATCAAAGTGTAATTTTGTTAAATCCACAATTAATTTCCTTGGTTATGAAGTTTCTAATGGATGTATTACCCCTGACAATCCAAATGTAGAAGTTATTAAGAAATTAAAACCACCTACCAATGTAAAAGAGTTGCAACGCTTTTTGGGATCTATTAATGTCTATAATAAATTTATTCCTAAGTATGCCGAAATTAGATATCCTCTCAACCAATTGTTAAAGAAAAATGTCCCCTATGTATGGGACCAAAATTGTCAATATTCTTTTGAGAAACTAAAACAGGCTTTGATTGAAAAACCTATTTTAAGATTGTTTGATCCCAAAGTGCCTTGTGAACTGTTTGTAGATGCCTCAAGTCTTGGAGTAGGGTGTGTTGTGAAACAGGTAGATGAAAAGGGAAAATTACACCCAATAGCATATCACTCTAGAAATCTTCGAGATTATGAAAAAAATTATGCAATAACGGAATTAGAATGTTTGGCAATTGTGGATGCCTTGGATAAATTTTATCATTATTTACATGGTCAAAAATTTGTCATCCATACGGACCATGCGGCACTTACCTGGCTCAAAAATGTTAAAAATTTAAGAGGACGTCTTTTCCGCTGGTCTCTCAAACTTAGTATGTTTGACTATGAAATCAAATACCAAAAGGGCTCCACTAATGTTGAAGCTGATATGCTATCAAGACAACCTGTTTCAGAAAATGTACACCATGTTATACATCTCCTTGACTTGAATGAAGTAAGAGACAGCCAGTAAAAGGAAAATGTAACAGCAGATGGTAAAAAATACACTGAAGTAAATGATGTTGTTGTAATTAAAAAGAAAAGTTTGTATAAGATTGTTGTCCCCATGTGTTTACGGTTACCCCTCTTAGAAAAAACCCACACACAATTTGGCCACCCTGGTATTTATAAAATGATAAATTTAATTTCCCCACAGTATTATTGACCTAATATCAATCAGGACATTGAAAATTTTGTAAAACATTGTCATACATGTCAAATAAATAAAAAATGTAAACAAAAAAGATTTGGCATGTTACAATTGATGCCCCCAACAGATATACCTTTTGAATGCTTGGCATTGGACTCTGTTGGCGGATTTAATTACTACAATTCTACGAAAAAATATTTGCATTTGGTGGTTGACCATGCAACTCGCTATGTGTGGGGCTTTCCTTCAAAAAGTGTAACTACTGAAACTTATACAAACATTTTGAAACAATTATTTCAACTACAAGTACCAGAAAAATTGTTAACTGACAGAAATGGATCATTTACCGCTTCCAGATTTAAGAGATTTCTTCGTACTTACAATGTTAAACACAGATTGACAAGTAGTCACCACCCCAAAACGAACGGAAAAATTGAACGCCTAAATCAGACTATTGTAACCAGATTAAAGTGTAAAGTTAATTCTTCTTCTAAGAAAGTACCCTGGACTAAATTGTTAGATGAAGTCTTAGTTGAGTATAACAATACTCCTCATTCTGTAACTCAATTTACCCCTAGTTATTTATTGTTAGGAAAATTGCCATATGATCCTCCTTTGCCAAATAATAGTTATTATCCTCCAGTTGATGAAGCTAGAAAATTGGCTAAAGAAAGAACAATTGCTTACCATAAGAAAAATAAAGTCCGCTATGATGCTCGTTTCCTTCCTGTAAAGTTTAAAGTTGGTGACCTTGTAATGTATGAAGAATTTCATTATCCTAATACCCGTAAATTAACTTCCCCATATTCTGGACCATACACCATTCTGAAACAACTTTCTGAAGTCACGTTTGAAATTGATAAACCCAGCCCACATTTTAAGAGAAATTCTGAAATTGTCCATTCATCCAAGTTAAGATACTACCATTCTCCTCAAAATCTCAAACTCAACCATGAATAAAACCCCATCTATCTCTTTCATCTTTCAATTTTTTATTTTTGCTATTCTATCGTCCCTCTATCATTAGTATTTGGAAGAGGACCCAGCTGGATGTTTAACCCTCAACCCCCAGCGGTAAAGGATGAAAGTTACAGTTTAAAAGCACTGTTAATTTTTTTAAATGTTATTAGTATATGATGAAATGTGTTACGTCAGTAAGGGTCCTCCGCTCCTTGACCACCCGTCTTTAGCCGGACTGTTTTCCCAGATTCTCTTTCCAGGTTGAACGGAGAATCTGGCCAAACTGCTCCGCTTGCCCTTTGTAGGTGAATGTCAGTTTCCCACTTTCCTTTTCTATAGTGCAAGTGGCACGTTTTTTTTGGGATGATCTTTCACCACAAAGTATTAAAATCCATCTCCCACTAACACTGGGCATGGTGAAAATTATAGCAAGTTTATATTTTTACTTAGTAGCTATAGTTTTCAGAGGTCTGACATTTTTGTATTTTGGAGTTAGCCTCGAATTAAGCCTAAAGCTGGATACTGTACATAGTTAGAAAAGGTGCAACCTAAGAATTAAGTAGGAAAAATAGAGTTTTATAGTATTATAATTAGTATTATGTTATATAGTGTTTTATTATATAGTGATTATATTATATAGTGTTAAAATTGTGTTGTGTTGTAATTACTTTTAATGATATTTCAGTGTCAACATACAGTATTTTCAGAAAAAAAAAATGTGCATTTATTATACAATTGTATTTTGCTGATAATATTGAATATCATATTTTTTGAGTATTTTGCTATTTTTACCCATGTTTAATGTCAATAACTTGTGTGTTTTGGTATTTTATTTTTGAATTTTTATTATATTATATAGTGTTTCAATTTTACATAAAGAATGTTTCCAAAGGACTTTCCTTCATAAAAACTTTCAACCAAAGGAAACATCACAGACATTTAGAAAACTGTTTAGTGAAAAAAAAAAAAAAGTTTATTTTTTAAATGTTATGTTTTTTAGTCAAAATGTGTTTCATTATTTTAAGTGTTTATATTTTGATTTTGGTTAATGTTTCTTTTTTGTTGTCCTTCTCGAGAATGTCCCTTAAATGCTGCAGCATTTCCACAGCATTATCCGTCACAGTGTCAGTACCATTATCCGTAGCATTATTCATAGCATTATCCATAACATTATTCGTAGCATTATCTGTAACATTATCCGTCACATTATCAGTATCATTATCTGTAACATTATCAGTAATATTATCAGTAGTATTAGCATTAGTGTTCATGTTATTCAATGCCAAAATATTGACAAATCTTTTGTTGTAATATAGTGTTTTTTATGTAAAGAATGTTTTCATATAACCTTTTCCATGTAACCTGTAAATAATGTAGAAACTAGGTCCAGCTGGCTTGACGTTGTAAAACTGAAAAAAAAAAAAAAAAAAAAAAACACTTAATAATAAGGAAGAAACCCAAACCCAGGTAAAATATTTAGGGGAGCTGAGACCCACAGACCTTGCAAGAAAGATCTGTGGCTCTTGTTTTAGTGGGGGGGGGGGGATATGAAAGGATAAAACCTAAAGCCTTTTTAAAATTTAAAATTAAAATTCAAAAACTTAAAGTTCCCAATTAATATTTTTAACTTTAATCTAAAATTTAAATGCCCCTTCTTTTAACCTTAATTCTAATACTTAAAGCTATTTTGCCCCTGTTAATGTTCTTTCCCAACCTAACATTTATTACTTTCAGAGATCATTTTTGGATGTTCTTTAAGATTAAAAAAGCTGACGTAAACGCAATTCGTAATTTGTAGGATCAGCAATGAAGCCCTGGAAAACCGCGCCTAACAACGTCATATTGCCCAGATATTTCTTAACCAATTAAAATTAGAGTAACACCCATTAGTTAGTATCGCGACCTGGTAGAAATAATGCGAATTAACGGCTTTTAAATAGCGGGAGTGCCTAAAACAAGCGGCTTTTTTGACCTAACACTTGCCTAATAAAATGCTGGCCAAAGAAACGAAGTTTTAAAAGGAAAGCGTCAAGTCACAGGGACCTGGTTTCTCCCAAAGATCTGCCAAAAAGGATTAATAAACCAGGCCCCAAGTGAAAATGTTGTGTCATTATTTCTTTCTCCATCACACCTCATGATTCCACAAAATAACGCCGCATTGACTGTAGAACGCCCCGGCCATTCGGACGATTGATTCGGCGTGATCGCCAAAGTTCTCTCCCCGGCACTTCCACGCTGGACGCGACGGATCTCTGAGCCTCATCCCCTGAAGGCACGCATCTCTCCACGACTACATCCCTCTCCTCGAATGATGATGGAACTCCCACGAACATAGGCCAAGACTCAGGTTCCTTACATATATATATATATATATATATATATATGGATGTTGATTGTTCTGCTAAATACAAACAGTTATTGCAACTGATTATTTTGTGTCCAGCCTATGCATTAATCAACCAGTTTACAAGAGGAGAAAAAAAGAGCCCCCCCCTCTCTCCCCCCCCCCCCCAAAAAAAAAAGATTGACACAATGCTTTATGAGCAGAAACATGTGTCCAAAAAAATCTGGGCTAAATATTTTGTAGCCAAAAAATCCTTTTCAGAATAAGATGTGCCAGCTGCTTCAACATAGGAATCAGGGATGTGGAAAAAATGTTTGCTACTTATGAAGTTAATTAAATCACCTGCCTTTGTAAGATATTTTGATGATTAAAGAATAACATAAAAAAAAATCATTAAATATAATTCCTTTTATTGTCTTTTAGAGATGATAGGTATTTTCAGATATATAATTAACTTGTTAAAATGTTTTGAAAAAAATAAACAAAAATAACAACATTCTACAGTGTATATTAAAGTTTTTAAATATTCTTTGACTTTTGATTAAAGATAAAGAAATAATCAAGTGTTTAAACATCTAGATGCAAGCACCAGACATGATTCTAATATGTATGCTATTATCTGCTTTTCAGATTATCACATTAGTTGCAAAAATGGAACAGTTGAGAAAAGCTGGTATTCATCCAAATGTTCATTTGACTATGGAGAAATGGCTAGAAGCTATCAGAAATGTTCAAGCTCGTCGAAGAGATGAAATAATTAATGTTGCAAATCGTCAACGTACTTCTTCAAACCGCATGCAGGAAGACAAAGGTATATAATGGAAGTGTTGCATAACGTAGTTAATATATATTTATGTATAATTTAACTGGCAGTAATGCCATGTGAATAAAATAAACTTCATCAATGTTTTTTCTATCAATTATTTATACACTGAGACATGTTATTTTTCTGCAAATATGCGGAATTCTGCTTTTTTCGTGATGAATTTTATTATTCCTGGGATTGTTGCAAATGTGCATTAAAATTTGCTGGCATTTTTATGAGGGGGAGGGGGGATGTAACGGATGAAATACGACAAAAACACAAGTTCAAACGGCACCAAATTGAGCAAATTTCTTCAAGGGTTTTCTTGAGGGGAAAAACGCAACTTTCTCCAAAGGATCGCCAAAAAAAAAAAACTATAAATTCATAAAATGATCACGAAAAAAAAACTTCTTCAAAGGATCGCAGGAAAAAATGTGATTTCCATCAAAGGATTGCAGGAGAAAATACGATTTCCACCCAAAAGATTACAGGAAAAGGCGCAATTTTTGTTAACCTCCTAACCGTTGAGCAAAAGGGCAAAATTGTTGTTTTTTCTGTATATTATTTTAAATGTTAAAGAAGGATTTTCTAACATGGTATATATATATATTTTGTTATGTATATGTTTATAAGCCTTGAAACTATCAATCATAACTTAATTTCTTAAAACTGGATTATGTTTGTGGAATTATATTAATTTAAATAAAGCTTCAATTGCAGTGAAACCTGCAGACTAGTGAACGGATATATCCAGTCGCAGCAGGATCATGAAACAAACAAAATTTTCATCAAAAGATTGTGGGGAAAACACTATTTTTGTGACCAAGTTATGAAAAAACACTCGAATATTGTTGAAAGATTGTGGAAAATTCTCGAAAAAAACGAGGAAAATAGTAAATTTTCTTGAAAAATCTTGCAAAAATATGCTAATTTTGTTAAAAGGTCTGGGAAAATGATTTTTCTCATAAAATCACGAAAATATCTGAATTTTGTCAAAAAATTGTGAGAAAAAACATGCGCAATTTCGCTAAAGGATCTTGGATAAATGCAAATTTCATTTGAAAGACTCTCGTAAAAACTGCAATTTTCATCAAATGGCCATGGAAAAACGTTCATTTCATTAAAGGTTTGCACACACACACACACACACACACACAAAAATGAAAATTTTGTCAAAATGTTGTGAAAAAATGCAAATTTCTTTAAGTCCGTGAAAAGTCGGCTTTTTTTTTTTTTCCTCTAAACTTTTATCATGTTTGTATATTTATATAATGGTTCATATAGTATAAATCTTTTTTTTTTTTTTTTTTTTTTTTTTTTTATTCAAAATATCTAACTTATTTTCCTAACTTTATATCTAACGTCTAAAGCTATCCATCATAAACACCATTAGCATTGATTGTTGTTTGAAAAATGTAAATGAGTACTTTAAATCATAAATCTTAATAATCTTCAATTAAAATAAACAACAAAGAATAATTTTTAAAAGCCATAAATTGCAATTAACTTTTCAAAATTTGACAGTTATTAGATTTGAACGCATAAATAAAATTAAATATTTATCTTACATAAATTCACATCAGTGTCAAAAAGCATTTGATGATTACATTTAAATCATACATTCTAATTACACTTTTCTAGCTGACATTTATTAAATCGTAAATAACCATTAATGCTAAAGGTGGAAATTGTCATAAGTATTGCAATCAGGCTGACACAAGACTTATGTCACCTTATAACCACCATCATTAAAAATAGATTTAACCAATAAGAATAAATAAAACACACATTTTAACACTATGAACCCTTGCTGGGAATAATCTAAATCAGCAGTTCCCAACCTTTATTAGTACAAAACCCGTCTTTTAAGTAAAAAGAAAGGAGGGACCCACCTAATATGAAGATGCATCCAATACCAGTATGAACTCTATAAACTATCTGTTATCCTATCCTTTAAAAAAAAACAACAAATTTTTGTATGAAGGATACACTATGAACAAAATTAAAAAATGGTAATGTTAATGCGTGTAATAGAATAATAATTAAAATAACACGCACATTACAAAGATAATGAACAATATGTTTAATTATAATCAAAACACAATTTTACAGTCAAAAAAATTTCTAACACTGATATTTACTAATGAGGGCATCTATAGGATTAAAACTATTTAACCCTTTGAGGACTATCATCCCATATAAGCACCCAGATTTTTTTTTTTTTCTCTCCCCAGAGCCCACAGGTTCAAGTATGATGTGTGCTGAAAATGTCCATGAGAGACCATGGGTTCATATGTGAATTTTCAAAATAGAACATTTTCTAAGTATTTTTAAACAATACTAGATGGCATTAAATGTGTGTTTTTTTAATTTGGTAATCCTCCCAGAATTGACTTTCATGTATTACAAGATTTTTTCAGCTCTATCAGATGAGGCATGGGAGAGGGAGTATTGTTCTTCAGTTTATGTAAATACAGCCATGATCTCATCAGAGATGTGCAGGATTTTTAGTGGCTGGGAATTACTTTCACTATTACAATTTTGCTTTATATATGGTTTGTACTTCAGATAAAATATGTTAAATAAAATGGAAAAATCTTGTTTTGTTTTTCAGATTGTGGGTATTGTGACATAAAATGTTTATCATATTCTTAGAAATAATGATATGAAAAGAGCAAAATTTTTAATCAAAAATGAAATTTTGAAAATAATGAATGAAACCATTACTGATTGAAGTTTGAATGAAAGTAGAAATAGCTTATGCTTCCCACATGCTTTTTATTATATTTTTCCTCCTTTATAATCTGATGAAAATATTTGCATATATTTAATTATGTTTATTTATATTTACTTAAAAATATCTTTATACATGTATAAATATGAATTTATTTTCCTTTTGTGTTATTTTAAAATAGTTTATAGTTAAATTTTTTATATAACTTGTATTATATTTCCTTAAATGTAAGATTTACATGTGCAAAATGTAATTAAATTGCTTATAAATGTTTAAATTATTTTATAAAAAGACTATGGTGGTTTTACTAGTGTTAATACACACTGTACAAAATATAAAAATTGTACAATCTTATAAGTGAAATGCAAAGAAATGACTTTTTTAATGTATTAGGCTTAACTTGGAGAATTATCTGAGCTTGTAGAGTTTACCTTTCTCTTCAACTCATGAACCTGTGGAAGATTTTTCTCTCCTTGTGCACTGGTCTTAAATGGGATAATTTTAACCTTTCTGCACTTGTCCTTGAACATCATCAAGGACCTCAAAGCTGATTTAGATATTTATAGTTATTGTGCTCGTATATTCATCCATATGGAAATTAGGGATTTTCCTTGAAAACTACCTTGAAAAAGAAATAAATATGCATGATATAGTCCAGTCATTTTAGCACCTTTTTTTACAAATAGTGGAAAAAATTAGAACAAAGCTGGATTTTTTCATAGGTGCTAGTTAGGTTATGTAGTTAAACATACTAAAAGTCCCCATCGATCTGCTGTGAGCTTTCGCCGCCAGAGGGCGCTAAAGAGCTTGAAAATCATTTTTTTGTGAATATCTCACGAACAATGGCATTTAGAAAAAAAGAGTTCAATTGTAAAGATCTAGATAATTTAATTTCCTACAAAAAGTGTCATTAAATTTTTTTTGTCACACCAACCCTTCCCTGTCAAAAATTAAACTAAACATTATTGAAAAAAATGCAGAAGCACAGTCATAATGCGGCGAAGCGGCAGAACAAATATGGAACAACTTTGGATCCCCCCCCCAACTCTCCCCCATTGTCTGTATGCTGTTTTCACACTCCTGCAATAGTAATTGCCCAATACCCTATCTCTCTTTGCATTTGTGGAAATGTACCACATGCAGGTATCTTTCCAATATTTAATTTTCATTTGGTGCTCATTTCGCTAGTATGAAATCACCCTAATTTACTGGGTGCGCGGAAAAAAGATCAACGGAAGAAAAGACAACGGTCGCCACCGGCACGGATATTTAGGGAGGCGCCAAATTTATACTACGAACTAATTTTTGGCCGGTCGCATAAAAAAGTTGGGGATGCCAAATTGAAGCTTTCCCCGAGTGCAGTTTTCTCTTTGCATGCCCCTATGTGAGATTTTAGAAAGAGAATAATTTTATTTTCAACGCATGCTATAGAAATTGTTAAATAGTTATGACAGAAACAACTCTTACTTAATTGCTGGTTGTGAGCGAAAAATGGAGATTGACAGAATAGTATGTCTTTTATGCGGTGAGGATTGAGTTTCGAAAGATTATGTGAAAATAGGAAAAAAGGGACTGAAGTTCCTTGTGACAACAAGTTCGAAAAGTAGACCATAAGTAGAAAATATATGAAGAAATGGCTAAAAACAATAGTGAATGTACAGTTCACTCAAAGTGTAGAAAAATTATACAGGAAAGAATTCTGTTAAATAATAGAATAAATCTATTGCAGAAAAACCAACAATATCCGCACAAATTACTCCATTGAAGGAAAAATTGAGAAATGACAGTCCGTTGTTTGAATTTAAGGGAAAATGTTTATGTTCTGATACATTAGACGTAACTTTTATATAGAAGGGGGGAGGGGAAGCTCTAAAGTATCGCAAAAAAGAAATTTTTTTTAATCTAATCATTAAAATAAAATGTGTCTCATATCTAAGCTTATGGAGAAATTTATAGAGAATGGTTTTGAAGCGAAAGAAGCAGAAGACGATGCATACACACTAATTGTTAAAGCAGCTATTGAATAGCAAAGTCTGGTGTGCTTACTGCTGTTGTTGGCGATGATGTTAACTTGCTCGTACTGTTGACTGCTTTAGCACTTCTAGCGATAGAGATATTTTTTATTAAGCCAGGAAGAGGACGAATTGCAACTATCCTCTATTTATCGCACAGTCTTAACAATGATGCTGTTCTGAAAGATCATATACTTTCCTTCATGCTTTTTCAGTTTGTGACTCGGCATCAGCAATGTTTGGGAAAGGTAAAATGTCGTTAGCAAATTTTTTGGAAAAGGAAGATCATAACATACAAGCTGCCAGTATATTAAAAAGTGATCAAGTATCCCAATTTGAAATTTCTGAGGCAGGAAAAACTATTTTTCTTACTTTATGCGGTGGTAAAGCAGAAATTTCTCTGAACAAGCACCGTTATGTATGTTTCAAGAAAAAAGTTGCTGTTGGTAAAAAAAGCCTTTCATCGTTGCTGCCTGCCGAAGGTGCAGCTAGATTGCACAGTTTACATGTTTATCATAATAGTACATGATAAACACAAGTATCACATTCATACAATACCGTTTGGGCAATAAACTACATCCTGAGAACTTGTTCTGGCAAAATGCACCTTGTCTCCAATTCCAGCTACCTTACAGCCCGCACCAAAAAAATATTATTGAATTAATTTTTTGTACTTGCTCCAAAGGATGTGGAAAAGTATGTGGATGCCGATAATTTGGATTGAAATGTTCTGATATTTGCATAAATTGCTGCAGAATTTCATGTCATAATGCAAGTGAAATTGAATTTGAAGATCAAGAATATATTGACATGTATCCTGCCCATTGCAAGGGAGGAGGGAAGCACTATCAGTGATGATATCGAAAGGAAAACAAATACTGAAAGCAGCACAAAAATGAAAGAAAGAAATACAGATAGTGACGAATCTGAATCATGTGTAGAAATTGAAGTTGTGCAAAGAACTACTAAAGCAGTTAAATGACTGAGCACCAAATGAAAATTAAATATTGGAAAGATACCTGCATGTGGTACATTTCCACAAATGCAATGAGAGATAGGGTATTGGGCAATTACTATTGCAGGAGAGCGAAAAAGGCATACAGACAATGGGGGAGGGGGGGGGGGGAGGATCCAAAGTTGTTCCGTATTTGTTCTGCCGCTTTGCCACGTTATGACTTTGCTTCCGCATTTTTTTCAATAACGTTTACTTTAGTTTAATTTTTGACAGGGAAGGGTTGGTGTGACAAAAAAAAAAAAGTTAATAACACCTTTTTGTAGGAAATTAAATTATCTATATCTTTGTAATTGAACTTTTTTTCTAAATGCCATTGTTCGTGAGATATTCACAAAAAAACAATTGTCAAGCTCTTCAGCGCCCCCTGGTGGCGAAAGCTCACATCGGATCGATGGGGACTTTTAGTATGTTTAACTATATAACCTAACTAGTACCTACGCAAAAATCCAGCTTTGTTCTAATTTTTTCTCCTATTTTTGCTAAAATGACTGGGCTAATAGATCAATTAAGAAATTAGTTTTTGAGAAAGTTTGACCTTTTTAAATGTTTTCTTGAAAAAGATTTCTAATCCACAAATTCTACTTTCAGTGTCGATGCCATAACAATTGCATGACTGCCACCATGTATTAAAATGAGGTAGTAACAAAATAACAACTAACTTTTAAGAAAACACTGTTTAATCATCAAGTTTTAGTTTAAACTGTTAGCTTTTATGATTATTGCAGTTGTAAAATATTGTATTTTTTATAATTTTTAAAAAGATGAAGTAAGAGTTTTTTTTTTTTTTTGGGGGGGGGGGGAACCTTCATTATTCTGTGACCCACCAGTGGGTCGGGAGCTATACATTTTGAACCCCCTGATCTAAATTATTCCCTTATATACTGGGACAGAATGAAATTTGGGGCTTTTGGCTTTTTACCCACCACTTTATAGATTGCAAAACTTAGACCAAAAGAAAAGCTTTTTACACTCAAGTATTACACACAAGTATTTCACCAACAACCATTGACTGAAATTTCAGTAAGTTACATCAAAGATGCATCAATTTCAACTATACAGTTAACTGTGTGAATTTTTTCCCAACTCCATGTGACTGTGGTTTCTGAACTTTCTTCAATAGATCCCAAAATTCATTTGAAAGATCTTATTAAGTAATCTTTTTACACAGCTATGATTCCTTGATCTAATCATTGTATCACCAAAGTTGTAGTGAGTAAAAATCACTTCAACAGCAGATGTCCAGGCACATTGTCAGTGAGGAGTAGAATTTTAAGTGCAAGATTTTTAGATAAGTATTTCTTCACCTCATGAATAAAAGAACCATTAAAACATTCCAGAAACATAACACTAGTTACCTGTGCTTTGATTTTTGGCTTACAAGAAAACAGGCAACTTTACCTTATGAGAGTTTTGCAATCTATAAAGTAATATTGGCTTTACCTTAAAATCCCTTATAGCATCGGAGATATCCTATCTTTTACTGTCTTAATATCTGGTGCTGTGCATTCTGTTTTGGCAAGAAAAGTTTTCTTTGGCATTTTCTTCTGCAACAAACCTATCTCTTCAGTGTTTAACTCTTGTTTTAGAACATATCATCTGAAAATTTGTTAATTTTGATATGATCCATGGAAACACATTTGCCAATTACTTAATGTTGTTCAAGCTATGTCTATGTTTGAAATTTTCAAACCATCCTTTAGTTGCCTGGAAATCAAAGTCAAATCTTTTACTTTTATAAAATCCAATATTTTTTTAAGGATTTGGCTTGTATTAAAGCTAAACTTAGTGGATTTGCTTCTGGTTGATATCTTTTATCCAAATACTTAAGGCATTTCTTGTGACACTGGATCTTAGCCTTTATTTATTTATCCTTTTTTAAAAATTGATGTAACCATAAACTCGTTAATATTAAAGAAATGACCTGTGGGTGCTCTTTCTTCTGCCTACTTCTTATCTAAAATTTTTATTTTTTGGAAACGTTCAAAATCTTTTTCACTTTTTTAAATGGCGGTGACTTGAACTTTTCCTTATTTAGGTTTGTTAAACACTGAGGTGACAGAATAGACTAGCAAATCAAAACAGCAAAGGGTAAACTAGGGGATTATCCAAAATAGGTAATTTTTGTCATCTTTCTCCCATTGACACAAGATGACAAGATTACTTTTTTAAACCATTTTAGACCATGGTAAAATAAATTGATTTCCAACAAATTTATGAGTCTTGAGTATTACTTATAAAATATTTTGATGAAAAAGCTGAAAAACTTCCCTTAGAATGGTGTTGATAAAAAATTTTAGGGAAACCACTGAAAACAAATTAATGCTCATAACTTATAACATAAAGTAGGTATGTGCATGTTCTGCTTTCAGGGGAGTGGTGCTTGTGACATATTAGCATCTGTGATTAACTAAGAAAAATAATTAATCTTATTTCTCCATTTGTAATCTTACTCCATCTTCCCCTATGTATGTTATGAGCTGCATGACAAAATTGTTTATGAATATTTTTAAATTATTGGTTTTACTATTTGTTAACTATTTTTTTTTAATTTAGTAACATAATTTATTAATATAATACTATTTTTAATCCCCCCCCCCCCCCAAAAAAAAATTGATACGATACAAAAGTCTTGATTTACAAACGCAAATTTTGGATTCATCTTTAAACCTTTCCTTGGAAATTTTTTTATGTGCCACTATGTTCATTTCAATTTTCCTTATTTGTGTAACTAACAAGATTTTTTGACACCTTACTTTTTGTAACTAACTTTTATATTTATTTTATAAATATCTTTTGTATTCTTCAAAATAAAATGTTTGTTTTCTCTTTATATCAGTATTTGTATTTAAGATTTTATTCAACAAGCCATATTTGATTCTCAATTCATTAAAATTGTTTATGAAAGAAGATCTTCTTTTCTTAGCTTTTTTTATGCTATAGCCTATCATGTAACTCAGATTATCAGTTAGATCAGTTAAGTAGCCAATTTTGAGTAGATCTGTTTAAATTAAAGTTTTTGCATTCAATTTTATGCGTACTGTTTATTGTAGTTTTGAATTACTATTTCATATGAACTAGTAACAAAAAATACCCTTCATTTAATTATCAAAGAAATGTACATAATAGCTGAAAATATACTTTCAGATGTTGTTGCTTTGGCTGCAAGTATTTTAGAGTTAACAAAAGCTTCACGTCAAGCTCGAACCTCCATGTGGTGTGCATTAATTACCACTGTGCTGTTTGATGTTGATCCTGATGTTGCTACTGCTCAGTTATTACCTCCTGATACTGTAGACAATGATGAAAATGGTGCTGTTGATACTGATGAACATATCATGTCAAATGACTCATCTGATTTAAATATAAATTGTATTGCTAATGATAATAAAGAAGAAAATGGTGAAAACAAAGTACACTCTGCAGCTAGTGGAAATTCAGTTGAAAATACATCCACTAAAAGTATTGTAGTTAACAAATTATGTTTATCTTCATCTCCCAATGTATGAAGATATGCCAAATTTATCAGCTAATACTTTAGAAAAATCTGTATTTGCAGAATTTTTAAAAGTATTATGACTGATGCTGTTATAGGCTGATGGTGTTTGTTGTTTTAGCTCTTTGAATACTCTAGAATTTTGATGTGATTTACACCTGCTTTGCAAATACTCAACAATAGAGTGATAATTATAATGCAATATCTTTCATATTGCCTTGTTCCAATGATTCTCCCTTCCATGTTTCAAAAACAAAGATTTTTAATAGTTCTGATGATGTGTGTGATTGCTTGATATGTAAAGAATAGTGGCAGCTAATTTGCACATAGTTGTTTGATTTCACGGTTATACATATTCAATATTTCTTATGGTACTAATGGTACTATAATGATTTTTATGTAAAATGGCTTCTCACAATTGATGTACAGTTTTGGGCTTTTTTAAACTTTCCTCGTTTATATTTTTTAACCATGCCATTTTTCCTACAAAATAACAAAATCCTTGAAACAAAAATTGGTGATCTTAGTTTGGACTATAAAAGATGGATTAAACTTTAATGCATGTGATGTTACTGAAGCAATTAAACAGACTTTAATTTTTTTTTATTCAATTAGAATTTATCATAATGTAGTTTTTTTTTTTTTAATTTAAAGTCATTCATCTAATAATTTAATTTCAACTGTGTATTTTTTACATTTTTCTATTTAGTTGCATTTTAAAAGATAATTTCCTTTCATGTTCTTATCATAAAATTCATATCTCAAAGTTAGGTAAGTCCTTATTTTTTTCTTTTTCAATTCCCTATAAAATGCTGCTTTGAAAGAACACTACAAGACTTAAAATTCACTGATATATGTATGCATATTAAATATAGTGGATTTAATAAAGTCATTTTTTATTTCCTTTTGTAACTTATTAAAAACAATTAAGGCTTATGATTTTGTGTAACTCTTCTTTGGAAATACTGCCAAAAACCTTTTTTTCAGTTTTTTACCTGATTCTCATGACACTATTGGGATATTTGAATTTTAAGACTATGTAAAGAGCATGACTTCCAGATTTATCTTTTCATCCTAGATATTTGTTAAAACATTTTAGGTATTTTTTTCTTGTACCCATTTTAAGCTGTTTTTATGAAAGGGGAAAATACAGACAAGTAGAACTGCCATGTCTCCAACTTTTTGGATCCCAATATTTTAATCTAGAAAATGTTCTTTTATTTAATTGAAACATTTGATCAATATAAACAAAGCCAAGTAAGGGTGTGTGTGGGGCCCAAAGCTCATGACCTTCTGAAGAGTACCTCAAAATCAAAATTAAGAGTCAACGTAAACTGTAGCTGAATTTCAGTATTCTTTCTATTTTCAACCAAAAAAAAAAAAAAATGTGTGTATAGAAACACATTTCTAACAAGCAAACATACATATAAATGTATGGATGGTATAAACTTTAAACAAAACATAAAAAATAATACAACATTTGCATTTTATTACTTTACAACCAATAATCATAGGCATTTATCAATTATTAATTAACAATGTAGTGAGATTATGGAGAGCACTTTCAATAATGAATATTTCATTTTTAAATAACACATCTTTTCAGTTATTTAACATTTTGCATTTAAATTAATTGAAACAAACTGCTTAAAAGTTTGTTTTTAAGAAATTAACATTAGAAATGTTTTAATGAAAAATATTAAGCATTTTATATAATTATTATTAGTTTAGTAGAAATTTAAATATAAATATCATATACAATTAAAATAAATATTTGCTTACTCCCACCAAACAACTTTGCCACCTCCCACCCTCCCCAAGAAAGTTTTGAAATATTGCCTCTTTACACAGAAATTTTATCTCCGGGGCCCAAGTTGTACCTCTAAAACTTTTTATTTTCAGATAAAACAAAATAATTAATTCATCAATGACACAGAATTATAGAACTTTCTCAAACTGCATTTCAAACACTTCTGTAGTTTCTAACTAAAAATTTTCTATTGCTATTATGTCTGAACTTTTAATGAGCACCTGAAAAGCATCTTCAAAAGTTTGGTGATATTATATTCTATGCTTTCTTTATAATTTGCATTCAACTCTTGAGTCAGTTATGACCGATAAGTTATAAACAATGAAGTTCATAGCAATTAATAGTGTCTCATTTGAGCTAACACAGCTCAATTTATGAGTAATGCTGGAAATTTCAGAAGGTAGAAACTAGATTTTGAAATATAGATAGTTTCAATCCAGCAAAATTTTGACAGCATTTTTGCTGAAAACAAATTTCTGAAACTATTATCAGTCAATCTCTACAAAATAGTAGCTAGAATTGTCTTTAGGGAATATTTGGAAGTTATTAGATATTACAATGCAATTTCCAAGCCTACTATTTTAACTATTTGTAAAATAGTTGTTGTCCTTAGTAGGAAACTGGGAAACCTGGAGTATATTTGAATCTTTTTTATTGGTTGAATTCTCAACTTATTTTTCATTCTCTGATTGTTGCGCAAAGACAAAAAAAAAAATAAAAAAATAAATAAATAAAAATAAAAACTTAAAAAATTATTTGAAAGAAATTGATAAAGATTTCAAATAAATTACATTTAAAAGTGCATTTTTTTCTTTACTCAACAGTGTAAAAATTCAAAATGAATGTTTCTTCTTAATGTTTAGATGTTTGAAAATTTGCAGTTTCAAAAACTGTAAAACTGAAATTTCATTTAAAATTTGTTTATGATGGGTCCAGGAATATTAATGTTTAATCTTTGTCGTACATAATATGAGGTATTCAGTAGTCAGTTTGTTCAACTCAGTCAAATAAAAATACACATTTTAAACAGTTAAAGTTGTATATCTACAAACTACTGTTTTTTTCATAATATTTTGTTTATACTTATTAATTGTTTTTATCTGTACAGCTATATAGAAATATTTCAACACAGTAATGTCATTACCTGAGTTTTTTTAAAAATGGAGTCATTCGGATTGACTTCTGAACGTGTCATCTATAACTCTGTTATTACATAAATCAGATTTTTGATCATATCTTTTTTGTTGCAATTTCCCCCTAACAACGAAAAAATATGTAGTTAAAATGTGTGTTATTTTGAAAAACATAAATGAAGGATTTCTTATATAATTTGGAATTATTATAAAGTATATTTAATTTTAAATATTTGTAATTCTGTTTCAAATAATGTATTTAAATAATTAGATAGCCAATTTTTTCGAGTTTCTTGATAGTGACGTCATGTGTGTACTTAAGTTTTATAAGACTTATAAATGTTCTATTCTCCAGCGGATGTGAATGACATCATTTTATATAAAATAAAAGCATGTCTTATGAATCTTAAAACTGGAATATGTTTTGCAGCATTTATAGTTAATTTTTTTTTTCAAGCAAATAGCAGAAAAGTGCATGGTTAAAAATTTGCTTCTGTATTATATTTTACTCGTTTTATGGCCTCCATCAGCTGTGGGTCCAAGCCCATGGCCTCATTGGCCTATGCAGTAATCAAGGCCTGAATATAAAACAGCAGGCTTTTCTCTAAGATATAGTGATATGCAAACAGGCTGAGACTTGGTAACTCTGCAGACAAGTCGCATAAAGGGTTAATGACATTCAAGTAGATTGTAAATATAATCAATGTTTGCTCTTTTTTTTAAAAGTGTATTTATTGAAACCTAGAATATATTTTCATTGGCAAAGGCTCTTTTTCTCCTTGGTAAATTTAGTATTATGTGCTAATCAAGTTAAGTAATTATACCAGTAAATTTTGAATTGATACTGTTAGCTCATCACTGAATGAATGTCATTATTTGAGTGTAGCCAATTTTGGATCTTTATTTCTGGTTTTCATTTGACATTTTTTTTTCTTAGCAGTTAGCATTTGTGCTTCTTTTATTGTGATCTTGTTCAGTGCCATTTTAGTTTGAGAGAAAAAAAAAAAAATAAGGCAGTTTATTTTTCTCATCCATATTCATACATTCATTCCAATGTACATACATTACTAATTACTCATAGTAATTACAAAAGTTGAGTGTTCTTCTCTTAAAAGTTTCATTTCATGAAAGTTTTATGTTTAGAATTTTATCACTCAAATTTATATAATTTAATAATGTGATTTTGACACCCTTTAAATTTAAATCTTAAATATGATTTATTGGTTATAATTTCAATATCCCTTTGTCAGAAGGATTCTTTGACTGGCTTAAATTTATACATACTCTCTTCCTTATTAACATGAATCAAGAACATATCCAGGAATAATTAAAAAAAAAGTTATTCATCATTATAAAAAATCATGATAGGATGACTTTCCTTCTCCAGTATATGGAAATAGCACTTTATTTGCATCTCTGATAAGTTTTTCTTTTTGTCATATATTGATTTTAGTCCCTTTACAAACAAAATTTTAAACTTCATAACACAATTAATTTAGTTGGTAATTATTGAACCCTTCTTTTATATTAATGAAATGAATAAATTTAAAAAGCAGCATTTTATTTAACTCTTAAGCCATTCTTTTTAAAATCAAGTGCCATTAAATATACAAGTTAAAATAGCAAAGTATAAAATTTTGAGCAATAATTATCAAGCATATTAAACTTCAGTGTTTTTTTTTTTTTTTTTTTAATATATTGCACATCTATAGTCAGTCAGTTGTGTTTTATTAAGTAATAGGAATATAACTTTAGTTTATTTTATCTAGACCACACAAAATGTCACAGCTTTCCAGTTACAAAGTATATGTATTTATGACTGAAGTATAGATTTTATCTTATTCATTAAGTGTGGTTAAACTTTAAAAATTATTGTATAGTCACAAAGTCTGCAATGAACATGTACTAATCCAGTCTGTCAGGAAGAAGTTTTAATTTTCAACTTTATGCAGCATTAATTGTTGATACCAATTTTTGTTTTTAGCTCTGCTGTATTTCATCTTAAAATGAAAATATTTAAAATTTAGTGCAAAACTGTACATGGCTCAGCTGTCTCTAAGCATTTACATGCATTTTCTTTTCTTTTTCTTTTTAATATTTTATTAGACATTTGTCTAAACCTTGCCTTGAAAGTTCCTGAATGTTACAGCAATTTTCCCTCCCTCTTTCACAGTGTATTTTTTTATTTTTACTTGTGGCTGATAAAATTCTGTTTAGAAAGAAACAAAAATGCTGGCAGGATGCACTTTATTCATTTAAGATGGCAGGAATATAATAGATTTTGTAATTCTTTATATGTGCAAAATCTTTTGATTTAGTATTGGTTATAGCATTTTTCCTTTTTAATTTGCAATGTTGTTCTTTATTTTTGCTATATTCTGCTCAAGTGCCTGATTAAAAAAGGACTTTAATCTGAGTTAAATGTAAAGTATAATTATAATTGAAATGATTGCATTTAGCTGAATTTTTAATAATTCAGTGAATATCTGAAATTTATAATTTAATTATTAACTGAAATGCATTTTTCTGCCAAATGCAGTTACTTTTCTATTGTAGAGCAATAGTTTAATATTATTTCCATAAATTACAAAAGAATAATATAAAAATTTATTTTAGAATATATTGAATGATTCTCTCCTTGACAGCCAAATAAAGAAAAGTTGAAAACTGAATGAAACAGGTTATTTTTTCTAATTATTAGTCTGTGATTCATAAACTTTCAAATATCCCCATTTTTCCCAACACTCTATTTTCCCATTTGTTTTTCTCCCAATTTTATTGTATTTTTCTCTATGCTAAAACTTTCTTCAGCATATGAGTTTATTTATCTTAATATTTTCACTTACCTTGTTCTAGGTGTGTGTTTAATTTTGAGTTATATTGTTTTTGACAATATTGTGCCATACTGTTTTACATTCCACTTCTTTATTATGTATTTATTGTAACTTGGAGTGCTTTTTCCAATGCTAGTTTTCTAATGTTTGCAGTTATGTGATGCTAGAATAAAATGTGATATTTTTTCTTTTTATTTATTTTCTGATTACACTTATGAATGTGTTTGTGGAAAATCATCCTATATTGTGAATCTCTGTAGCTGTATTTAATGATCTTGAAGTAATTGCTTCAATGATGTTTTTAAATTAACTTTTGTGGAATGTTGTAAAGATATTTTTCATTGCATTGTTTCCCTAAGTGTGACTATCATAGCTGTGATATATTTTTAATTTGCCTTTTATCGAGATTTGTCAAATGTCACCAAGATGAAACATTTTCTGCATGACCATTTTTTCCACTTTTCCTGACATCAATGTTTTTGCATTTTCATAACTAGTGTACTTATTCTTTGCAAAAAAAAAGAATTATTTCATTTATTAGGGGTATCTATAATTATTGTTTTCAAATATTTTATTTATAAATGTATTTATTTATGGTTGCTTAAACTTGGATAGAAAACTTTAATAAGGAGTAAACTTTACTAAACTTATTGCATTCTATATTATAAATTATATTAAATGTAAATTTCATGGAAGAAAAAAAAAAGACACAACATTAATAATGGATACCCCTAATAATTTAATTTTTTAAAGACAGACTGGTTCGTAATTTGTTCAAGTTTTACTATATGTGATTAGTAATCTTATATCATTTCTCAATAAGCTTTGAAAGTATTGATGTTTCATCTTCAATATTGATAAATAATACATACCTTTTATATATTTGTATGCATAACTTTTTACATGAAGTAACCTAAATATCACTTCTGTTTTATTTGGATGCTGGGCAATTTAAAATAATGCATTTTATTTATTTAAATTCAAAATTGAATTTGAGAGTTATAAATTTTAATAGGAGAAACTGCTCTTGTTTTGTAAATTCTAAATAACAGTTTAATTTTTAAACTTTGTCCAAAAAAGTTTCATTATTGTTATTTTATCCTCATATTTGCATGCATATATTTAAACTGTATGTATATTTCCATTAATTTGAAAACCTCTGATTTCTATTAGAAATTTAATTAATAGTGTTAAATGGGGAAAGAAAATCTACTGCTTGGTGCAATTTATAAATTTAGTCCTGCCCTCTTCACTATTTTTCCAAGCATTAAAGTAGATTTTATTGTGAAATTTCACATATTATGTTTACATAAGTCTAGATGAACATATATGTTGATTTAAGTAGCATGAATATGTGGGGAGGTATGGGTAATAATTTGTTTTTGTTTTATATATCTATATATATCTATATATACATAGTCTTTATATGCTTCATACACAAGTGTGAAGGGAATTTGTTTTATATAATCCAACCCTTCCATTATTGGTTAAGCCTAGTCTGGGTAGTTTTTTAATTGATGGAAGTGAAATTAGAAATAAATAGCTCTATAGAAATATATAAATATATTAAAAATACATAAATAAATATATATATATAATGTTTGTGTGATATTCATCTGTGCAATATAAATGTATTAGAACTAGTTTTCACTTATAAAAGAAAGCTATTAAATGGATTCTAATGAAATATGTAATATTTCATGATGTTTACTATGTAAATTCTCAATAGAGCTTTCATATGATGTATGGCACTAATATAGTGTTGTATATTTTTCCTGTTCCTTCATTCAAAATTTTTTTCATAAATTCTATTATGTCTAGTGATTCGCACAAAAATATAGAACAAAGTTTGTGCTTATTGTGAAGCATATTTTTACATGTGAACCTGTGTACTTGAAAATATTGGGGACTTAATTTTAAAAGTGGCTTTTGTGTGTATTTAGTGTATAAATATACCAAAAAAATATATCTTATAGCACTGTCATTGCACTTTCAATTTTATCTTAATGGCTATTACAAAGCTGAATATGCATCTATGTTTAAATTATCTCCCCAACTTTTACTGGTACACATTATAATGCATCCATGGTGTTCTTGCTGAATACTAACACTAGTCTGTCCATTTCATAGTGATGGTTAGATAGTACAAAACAATTAGCAGGTGCCCTTTAAACTCAAATGTTTGTTGTATTCAATATTGTATACGTGAGCTTATGATTCCTATTGTGTACTACTCCACGTTATTGGAGCTGTTGCTTAATAATTAGTAATTTTAGGGTGTTGTATAACTTTACAAACATTTAACTTAATTTTCTGAAGTGAGAGATAGATGGTTTCACAAGTGCTCATTCTTGTGTCTGTTATTTATGTATATATATATTTTTTATTTTTATTTATTTATTTTTTTTAATTCATCAGAAAAAGTCCATTGTTTTCATGTTATTTTGAGATTTTATTTATGATCTTCTAAAATTATTCATTAAATATTTGAACCATTATATGTATTTTTTTTCCTTTTTTTAATTTGTGTTTAGATTTTATAAAATTTTAATGAGTTATCCATTTTGTATAGACTCATTTTCACTGCATTTGGTGAAAACACAATTATCTTTGTGCTTTTAGACGTTGGTTTTATGAGCATTGATATTAGCATGACGGCATAGATAGATGCTTACTTATTGTAGTATTGTACTAGAACTCTTACTGATGCAACCTTGACCAATTCTGTAATAATAGTTTTTAACTGTTTGTGAAAGGTGCTATGTTCTTTAATAGTGAAAAAACATTCCACTTAAATACTTTTGAATTGAATTTGATAATATATGTTGCTTTGAGTAGACATTCAAAGTAACCTAAAAAAATTCAAAACTTAAAAATTGGTTTATACAAAAGTCTAATATTAAAGTTCTGTAATTAGGAATACTAAACTTGGTACATGCATATTTACATAAATGAATTGGCCACTTGATATTTTTACTTAAAAATGTTTTCTGATATTTATAAGAATAAGGCACCTTTTACACAATTCTTCATAATTTGTTACCTTTAGGGGATAGAGTCATAAATGGAAGAGACTTTGTTACTCTGCCATTGAGAGATTCCCCACAGTTGCAGTTGTTCTCAGGAGACTGAAAGTTTTTTCTATGGTGAATATTTTATTAATATTTCTGATCGTGAGTAGTGGTCAAGTACTAACAATTTTTATGGTGTCTGTAGAATCAGTGGTAGGTGAATGCCATCCATTATATATCTATCTATATGTATACATATAAATGCATACATAACATTTATATGTATTAATATGTATGTATATTCTATGTATATGTATATGAGTGTATGTTTATATAGCTAAATTCATATACATGCATATATTTGCATATTTATGTACAGTCTCATCTCACATTTGAAGTTGAGAAACAAGTTGCTATTTAAAGTTCGATTGATCTATTAGATAAATAAATTTTGCCCACCCCCCAAAATGGGATTTTTTATGTAAAAACGTGTATATGTGCATGTATATGTGTATGTGATATATATATACATACATATATGTGTATATATATATATGTATACATATATATATCACATTTCCATTATCCTCACGCCTGCCAAGTTCCCTTTGATGACATAAATTAGTCTGGTAAATTCTATTTTTCATACCTTTAAATGGTCTAGTTTAGTAAGTGAAAGTGCAGCTTTGGATGTTCACTTCCCAAAGATTCTGAAAAAGTGAATTCTTAATGCACAAAGTGAACCTATTTTTTACTGCAATTCTTATTGAAGTTCTTGTAGTTACTAGAAAATTTCAAAAACCTTTTAGATGTTATAGTATTCTATATATATAAAAGAAATAGGCTTTGTACTGAACATGTGTAGCACACTTTGGTACTATGAACTGGCTGTCTGTTTTAGCAATTTTTTGACCACCTCATTCTCTTTATACCTTCAGTTAATGTTAGAAGTTTAATGCTTGACCTACTAGTTTACTAATGTGATTGTTTTTTAAAAGTGTTGGATGAACATATCTGAATGTTTCATAGATAATAGACTATTCATTTATGTAAATGATTCTCTTTTTAATATTAAGTGTCTGAAAACTGCTGTCATAACTTTTTTGAAATGATAGTTTTCTCTACCAGTATTACTTTGATAGGAAATCACCATTTTTGAAAACTTCTTGCTGGTGCATTTCATAGAGAATTGTTTTATCCTTTATGATGCAGTTTTTAATATATTTATTCACATATTTACAGAAACACACATACACACAAACACACACACACAGATGTAAACATTAGATACAATTTGGTCACATGAAATTGATTCAGCCATTGAAGTTATCCTTGTAGGGACATTTCAAGCCAAACAGTCTGTTTAGCCTTCAAATCTGGATGTTTTTATTAGATTGAATAGAATTTGTGTGGTAGTTTGGAGACTTGTTATTATTGATATTATGTCATAGAATATTTTTTCTATTGTCACAGAAATTCTTTGATGTTTTCTCTAATATCATTCCTTTTTTATTTTTTAACATTTTTTTTAAATTAGTTTCAATAATTTCAGTTATAAAATAATTTTATGATCTTTTATTCATTCTTATATCTGTTTCCTGTTTAAAAAAAAAATGGCCATAGTCATAAAACATTAAAAAGTACACATTAGATTTAAAAAAATTGAGTTTTTCTTTATGTGATGTTTTGAAGCATTCTTCATCTTTGTTTTATTCATTGTATTATAACGTAACTGAAGACAATAAATTATTTAATGAATTGATCTCATCTAAAATAAAAAGAGAAACAAATGCTCACTGGTTTTCTGCGTAATTTAGCATTGAAAAATATAGTACATAGAAAATTTTTTGCCTTGTGGAAACATGATATCTGTTTTTGAGAGCTAGTTGTTATTGCTCTTTCATTGGTGTTTATCTGTATTGTAAAGTACTGTATAATCATATATTATTCTATTTCTCATTAGGAGATGTTATTATTTATTATGCATCAATATTAAATAACTTATATCTACAAATGTATATGGAGGGATTTGTTGAAGCTTTTTGGGAGAAGCGTACAATTTCAGTAGAATTACATTATAACTTGCATGGAATGGGACCAACTTCATGAATTTTTGCTAAAAGTATATATTTCTTAAGCAAAATTTTAAGTGGGAAGTAATTATGAAAAGGTAGAAAATAAACATGTTGATTGACAAGTAATTTCTTAAAGATGTAGTCCAATCTGCATGAATTCATTCTTTTAAATTTGTTTTTATCATATTTAAATTTTTAATAAATATACTAAAGATAAAAAACTTGAATAACATAACAAAATGCTTATTCTTAGCTAATTACATGCATCAATGCTTACTACTTTGTATCTAATTCAGCTGATATGTATAAAAATATTCATCCTTCTATGTTACAAACGATTTATATTTAGAACACTACTTTTAATGTATTGAGTGTACATATTTATGTATTTTGCCTTGTGGTATCAAAACTTTTAATTTATTGCATGCTTTGTGTGTATGCATGTCAACAGGTGCATATTTGTGTATTCACATGTACATTGTCTTCCCTCGTGTGTAGTTTACAAATGGGCAGCTGAAAAGTTGTGTGAGTATGTTCAATAGTTATTGTGAAGTTTTGATAACCTAGCTTTCCCACTCTTTACATATAGTAACAACCCTCTGATTAAGAATTTAGTATGATTATTAAAAGAGGGAGGTCTTCAGACTGTGATATGTGTGCTGTAATGAATAATGCATAATTTACTTTTGAACTGATTTTGTTGTGGTGTTGTACTTTAGAAAGCACATTTTTTTGCTGCAAAGTCAAATTTTAGTAAATAAAATATTTTATCCAAAAAAAAAAAAAAAAAAAAGATTGCTAAGTACTCTGCTATAAAATTTTGGGTTGAGCTTAAGCCTTTTTTTTAGGCTATTCCACCTCATTAAATCTGCTATAAAATATGCTTCTGTTAAGTCTACAGTATATATAGTTATACATTTAATAAGTCTAACTTCTTCATTGGATTTTTAGCAATATTGTAAGATTGAGAGGAAAGGGTGGAATATATATATATATATATATATTCCCCGTGCAGCTATTAAATGCTTGTTATAAGGAAATAAAAGCTGGTACAAATTTTTATGCGCACATTAATGTGAAGAAATCAATGTTTATAAAATAGGAATATTTGTAATAAATCATCAGTATGTAAAAAATAAAATTTTCATTATGATTTTTTGAATTATCAGAGTTTTATTTTTCAAATTATTTTCTGATTTGTATTGAGAATTTGGCATTTTGAATACAGAATATTATTTACAGTAAGCAAAAATCTAATCCAAAATTAAATATTCGTGAATAACTATAAATGAATTTTAATTGTTTAAAGAAAATTTACTGTTTTATGTAATTAATGCTTAAAAGTTCACTTTGTTAAAATTCACATGTCTCAGAACTGTTAATCTGGTTAGCGTTATGTAATTTTTAAAAAGATTCTAGTGTTAAATATCTACTAATAAACATTTTAAAGCTGATTCTGCTGATTGCAAAGTTTATTTTGTGTAATAAATTATTCATAAATCTCTAAAAATAAAATTTAATACGTTTTTTTTTTTTAATTGTAAAGTAGTGAAATTGTATCCTTAGTCCTTTTATGTACCTAAAAAAATTTTCTAACTTAAAATAAGTAGTTTTATTTAAGTAATTTTTAACAGGAAAATAAAAGAATTAATGCTTTTAATTTATTTTCTAGATACTATTTTATAATGTTTGTTTTGCATATAAAAGTTTGAAGACACTCCCTTCCATTGGTAATTTCAAACATGTGTGGCAGTTAGGAAACTGCAGTTGTTTGTCATGGGATGCATTACATATTATATTTATATGCATCTTTCTTGCAAATGTAACTGTTAGTTTAGCTAAATGAAATAGTAAAGTATGAACAAAACAAATTTCACAGCATGTGCATGTACCATTGCTTACCTTTAAATTCCCCCCCCCCCCCCCCCGCACACAAAATAAATTTCAGCATATATCTAAATCAAAAAATGTTCTTAACTTTCTGCTAATTTTAATTGACAGTAATATTTCAGCAATATGCGAATTGTTATTGGGTCATTTTTAAAATTTTGCTGCTGTTATAGTATTCTGACCAAATTAATATTTATTAGAACTTTATTATTAAACTTAATTTGCATATATCAAAGTATTTAAAAGTACTAAGCTTGTTGACATTATGTAATATTTGGATCAGATGCTCTAACTTTTATGAATTTAAAATTTCAATTTTTAGCAAAATTACTCACCACGTGTTATTCTCACCATGTGGCTTTGACCAGGGGTATTTATGGCCGATTTTTTGTTTTTCTAAAATATTTTAATTGTTGTATAGCTGTATATCCAAAAATCTTTGGCAATTATGATTAAAAAAGTATATATATATAGTTTTTTAAATGTGCTTTTGAGAGTTGATTTATTGAGAATTTAGTTCCTTTCAATATCCTGTTTTTTATCTAGTAGTAATTTTAAGACCTATAAAACTGTGTAATTTGCTATTATGTTTAAAATAATTGTAAATTTATCATATGACTAAATGTGACAGAAAGTTAAAGATTTTTTAAAGCAGAAATTTAATTTAGAAATGACTTTAGTTTATGTGCAATTTGGGTAGAAGAAACTATACTGAATATCAGAAATGCTGAAGTTACTATTCTGTTCTTAAACATCTAATTTGCATTATTTCTTTAATTACTTCTTGGTCTTATGATATGTTATGAAATTTTCTAGGTCCGTGGGTTATTACTAGATGTTTCATTTGTTATTATTTCTGAATGCTTTTATAATCATTTGTTTTCTGTATATCTATCTATCATTTGATCTGTTAAGTTATGTATTTTTTATTCTTTTATTTCATCAAATACATTTCTTCTTTACTAATGTTTCATTGGATTAGCTTCTTATTTTATTGTTAATTGAACTATTTTTATCATGTAAGTTTTTCCTGGATATGCTTATATTGATATGTCCTGTTTATTTATTAAATCAAATTTATACTAATTAAGCATTGAAAAAATGTGGTAATAAATTCATCGAAGTTAAATTCTCAAATGGTTAAAATTTTCTTAAATGAATAGTCTTTGTTTATCATGCATGAATATTTTTTTGTGTTTGTGCATGTAAAACTTAGAGAAACATTTTTATTTATAGGATGCTTTTGTTTCAGAATTAACTACAACTACTAATATATGTATTTTTGATATTTTAGCTCATTAAAATTAAAGCATTTATTTCTAAATTCAATTTTATCTGAATTTAAAAGTTCTCAATTCATTGAGTTGAAAATTCCTGCTTTCATATTAGTTCATAGAAGTATGTTCATTCACAAATTTCATTGAATTACAGTTAATTATTAAATGTACTAAGATTTTTATCCCCTTGTAATGAAATTTCAATTGATTTGTTAACATTAATATGGAAGTTAATGAAACATTCTATTATCTCTTTTTTAATTACTGTTACTTGTCATTACTTTGACCCTGGAGTGTTATTTGAACACAAAACATGTCTTAAATCTGTTTTGGGTGTACTGTATTGAGAATATTGATGTCATTCACCATTATTCAGCAGTACCAGATGGTAACACTGTAAACCCAAGGTTGATTTAAAACTTTGTAATTTTGTGCCTAAGTAATCTCAAATTATTTTACTGTAAGGAACATTTTTAATAGAGGTGAGATGTAGAATTAGTTTATGTGTGCATTAAAGGTCCTGTCCCTGCCTGCGAAGGCACTTGCAAGCTAATGCTGTTCCTATGGGGAGGCATTTTTCTAATAACACTTTCACCTTTTGACATTTTTAAATAATTTTCTTGCATTGGATAGCTGAGGTCCCTCTCAAGATAGCTCCTTGATTACTTTTTCAATTTTGGTTGCAAGTATTTCTTATAAAGTTACTTTCACTTCCTGAACTTTTGAAAATGAAAGTAACTTTATAAAAAAAATATCTGTGACTAAAATCGAAAAATTAATCAAGGAGCTATCTTGAGAGGGACCTCAGCTGTCCAATGCAAGAAAATTATTTAAAAATGTCAAAATATGAAAGAGTTATTAGAAAAATGCCTCCCCATAGGAATAGCATTAGCCCACGAGTGTCTTTGTGGGCAGGGACAGGACCCTTAAGTAACTGTAGTATAAAAAAAACAATAATTAAAAAAAATGCAAAATTAGTAGGTTTAGGATTAGATTAAATTATGAACAAAATGATTAACATAGGTATGAAAAATTTGAAAGTGGTTTGATTTAGGGTTAAATATAATACTTTTACAAATTTTAAAGTCATCTAATTTACCTTACACAATACTTGTGTTTTTTTAAGGTAGGTAGTTTTCTTCTGCTTTGAAAAATCTTAACTATTTTAATCATTCAGATAGTAAATAAATAATATTATCAAAGTAATAGAAATAAAGTTGTCTTTTTTGGTAATGTTAATTAAACTATGTTGTTGTAATATTATAATATTTTGTTTAATTGTGTAGCTCTTTTACTCTTTATTTGTCATTATTCCTCAGGAAAAACATGTGTTTACTTAAGTTAAAAGATAATGACATTAACTAAGGTGCTGGCTATAAGTTAGTTGCATTATGTATTTAGATTTAATGAGATCTATAGTGCCAAGCAATAGGCATTTTCAAATTAAGATTTCTATACAAATTTTAAAACGCATGTTGCTTCTAAGCAACAGTATCAAATAAATGGTTAAATGACTAAAATTTTATTGGCTGGAGTTTTGTAAAATACTAAACGATATTTAATACATACTTTTAGATATTTTTAAATGGTGGATCAGTACAATTTTTCATAAATATGCATTTCTTTTGTTAACCTTTTAAAAGCAGGTAATACTTATGTGTCTGTTGATGAATGTAGTGTTGGTGCTTTTTAGTAAGTACTAAAGTAAGAAAGTGAATTTAGATGAGATCCATGATATTTTAAAACCTTTAAAAATTGCTTACATGTTTGTAAATTAATGGCATAAAATGCGTAAGGATTCATAATCTTATTTCTGAAGAAATCTGTGTTAAATTAGCGATTTGACAAAATTTATTTAGAAAAAAAAATATTTTTTATTACCTATTCTTAACATGGCAAAATTATTATCAGACCTTTTCACAATCATAACAAATTGTTAAAAAAGAAAACATTGGTTGTTTATGCTGCTTTCTGTCAGTGTTTCAAATTAAGATTTTTTTTTCCGGTTCTCATTGATTTTTTTTCTCTTTTTTGGTACTCTTTTTTTGCAGCATAAAATTATAGAATTAACTTTGAATTTATGTACATACTTTATAAAATGTAGCTTTTCAATGAAATTTCATACATCCTAGTTTTTTATTAAAAGCAAAAATGTTTTATTCTACATTCAATGATTTATCAATATTTTTGGGTTTAAAATGTCTATGTATATGCATGAAGCATGTAATATTAGTTTCACTTGTTTCTTCTCAAGAATTTTTTGTAATTGCTCAGTATTATTTAATAATAATAAAAATGTGCTTTTCACTTTTTAGCTATGCAAGTTTCATTTTGAACTTTATTCAAGTAATTCAAAATTAAAGCATTTTATGCTTTCCTGTTTAAATAAAACACATTGTGTTAATTAAAAAAAAATAATAATAATGATTCTTGTAAATCCTGATTTGAAAAATAATAATCTTCTTGTTTATTTTTTATGACTGGTTTTTAACACTAACTTTTACTTTTTTGTTCTTTAGAATAATGCTTATGTTTCTATGAAACTAGAGATAAATAAAATTGTACTTCAGTATTTATAAGTGATAAAGTTATTCAGATTGTTATAGATTACTGCTTAGTTGGGGATAAAAATATAGATTCAGTCACCAACCTCTCCTTGCCCCTTCCTAATGGGAATCGCTGTCAAATTTCTAATACTATATTGACTTAGCTTGAAAGCTTTAATATTTGAAGCCATTTGAGTTGGAAAATCATGCATAAAGTCCAGTTTTATGGATAAAAGTGTTATTTAATATTTCTATATTTAAAGTAATGTTCCAAAGTATCTAAATTTTGAATTTATTGGGCTGTAGTGTTATTGAACATGGGATAGGATTTATCTGTATCTATTTTATTCCTATTTGCAAGTAAAGTATCTCCTAACGTCAACTTTTAGTTTTATTCTTTAGTCTTAAAAAAATAATACACAACTGTGGTTTAGTTTTTGTCTCATGATAAATAATTTTGATCAGTTTTGAAATTTTTTCATTGACTTATCCTTATTTAATCAGCAAGAATTAATATCAAATTATTAAGGTCCTCCCCCCCCCCTATACATCATTTTTGAGTTAGGTTGTAAAATATGTGGAATGATGTTGGTAATGGTATTAAATTCGTTAATATTTGATAAATCACTCTTCTATCTCAAAGAAAATCTGCCTGGAAAGTTATGGTGCATTTTTAACAGCAGCAAAAATATATTTTTACTATCATAGTTTATTGTAGCTTGACTATTCACAATGTATATGGATTTAAGTGGTTTTTCAAAGTCTTGAAATATGAAAATTAAATGAATTGATGCTTTATAACTATTTTAAGTGTGTTTCAAAATAAAAGTTGTGATTTAAATGAAAGTTCAAATTAGAAATATGGATGCAGAAAATTTGATATGTTAGTTAGAAAATGAAATAAGTCATTCTCCTAAAATGAAAATATCTTCATCGTATTTAAAAAGCACACTGTCTTTTGTAATTGATTTAAAGCAGTGGCATTTTTATAATTTTCTTTAAGTATGTTTGAACTATTTTTTATAGTTTACATTTTAAGAACAGGAAAGCATAAGACTGTTTTAACTAAAAAAAATCTAAAATATAAACATATGCTTATTTTTATATGATCTACAAATATTTTGCTGAATTTTAAAGTCTATATTTTTAATTTTAGAACTACTCTGTTGAGTTTTCTTTGAGTGTTATTGCATTTCTCTGATATTTAAAATTTTAAAGACTTTGTCAATATTGCTATTTCATAAATATGTGTATGTGCTTTATATCTATGTCTTGTGGCAGTAACTTGTGCACTGTGATACCTCACGAAAACTTAGTAACAATCTTCGATAAAACTTAATTTTTTTGTTTATAATATATCAGTGTTGATCTAAAGATTTTTTTACTTGAACTACTGACACTAGATTCAAATGAGCTATTTCAACTACTGAAAGAGATATATAGAAAGAGCTTTTTGATTTATTTTGATTTCCTTCTGCTTTTGTAATTTGCTGGATTTATAGTTTATGTCACTTATATTCTAGAAAGCTTAAAGTTGTTTGGTTATGAGACATACTCTATATCAATTTTACCACTACTCCTAACTTGCAGAAGTAATGACCAAGATACAAATTTAAGTAGATGTCCGAATGAAATTTAAAATAAAATCTCTCTCTCGCTTTCTCTACATATAAATTAAATTTTCTCTCTCTTTTTTAACTCACTATTTTTTTTAAATGAGAAGTTGGCTGCTATCATTTGATGACTAAAACATACTTGAGTACAACAACAAAAATAAGCTCAATTAAAAACAATATTTTAATTTTGACTGCTGATTACGATTCAGACTTCCCTCCTCCTCCCTTAAGTGTTGGGTGATTTTAAGAATGAAAAGTCTACTTGATGCCATATAATATGTTTCTGTGTGAATGCATACTTTAAACTTATAACATTTAGCTACAAATTTATTTTTTTAAATAATTTGCATTGTGTCATACATATGTTTTCAATAGAGAAGAGAAACACCACTTTTGATTAAAATCAAATTCTATATTTTGCAACATTGACTGGTTATGAATAGTATGATAGTGTTTGTCAGCTGTTATCTCATGATTTTTCAGAAGCCATTACACACGATAATAAACTGGAAAAAAAAAAAAGAAACAAAACTGATTTGAATCTCTGATGCTGAGGAATTTGCTTATATTGCTAAAATTAATTCACTTTGATTTCCCAATAGAACAAATAAATCATTGTATTTAAATAAATTTCATATTTAATTTATTTCACTGTAATTCATTTTTGCATGCATCAAAATCAGGCAATTTTTCCATTGCTAAAGTTGCAAATTTGTGGTAGTTAACCAATATCAAGTAACTTGTTTTTGTCACATAGAAGTGTAAGTGAATGATTATAAATGTTAGTCCATTTTCAAGTAAAGCTCATGTTTTTAATGCCTTTCTCATTATTCATCTGAAATTCAATGGCAGAAGTGATTATAAGTGTATTTTGAAATAAAGCCCAATTTTGTAGTGATCAGCATGCTTGTCTACCATGCTCCATGTCATTAGTTAGACTTCTGGCTGGACAAGGCTCACTTAACCTTTCATCCCTTCAGGGTCAATAAAATAAGTACAAAGCATGCTTCGGAACTTAACATGCTGGGTCTCATGTATCTCTCTAGAGCATATGCACCTCAAGACCCAGGGTCAAGTAAACAGAAAGTGGTACTATAGGTCCTGATCCTTCATGGATTGTATAAGCACAGGTTTAGTTGTAGTGTTTTACATTGAGAAAAAAAAAAAAAATACTTTTTTCTTCAAATATGAAATTGAAGAAATAAAAGAATTAAATTGATGAAAAAATGGAGGCAAACTATTATGTTTTTTAATTTACTCAACTTGAATGACTTAGGCTAATATATAAACTTGGCAGGAGTAATAATACAAAATTCTTTGTTAAAATGGTTTTTTTTGTCATCTAAAAATGAATGTATGCTGGTTTCATTTGCCTCAGTGTGTATTTTATCTTTTTGAAATGGGTATTTATTATGTAGAACTGAAACCTTTTAAAAGATTCATACCTATTAAAATTCAAAGATAATTCAGGATGATTAAAAAAAAATTGTATTCCTTAAGAATTGTTTGTTTATATCAATATATTGAAATTAATCTATATTTGAGTGAATTTTATACATTTTGTTTTGTTAATGGAAATGTAATTTATAAATTTATTAAAATTGCATTAATATTTTTTGATTGATATTTTTTGTTAGCAGAACTTTCTGAATAAATTATCATTTTTGAATTTGTCTTTCAGTTTCAGCTAGGTGGGGAGGCCTACCAAATGGCCTAAGTACAACAAGCCCCACCTAAACATTTGTCTGGCAGATAATTTTCTCTTTAATCTTTTTCTGAATTGAATCCTTTACCTTTTTACATTATACTAGAACTCTACTTGCTTTTATCTGACCCACCCAGCATTGCCCCATTCCAGGAGAATAATCTAAAATCAATGTTAAATTCAGACAATTTTCATGAAGAGGGATTTGGTGTTGGAAGCCCTGCTGTCATCAGCAGCATATATTCTCAAATTTGTATGATTTTAAGTTTTAAATATACAAATAAATACTTAAAAGGTGTTGCAAAAATATAGATATTATTTTATTATTTTACCTTAGATCTTTGCAATGCCCACACATTCATTTTCAAAGGAATATAAAAGAAGATAATTGATTAGAAATGGAAAACATAAAAAACAAAAATAAAAACAGTCCACATGTACAAAGTCGATGAATTCATTGTGACTTTGTTTGTACACAGGGACTTTGCTTTTTACGCTTTCTATTTCTAATCAATTATCATCTTTTATATTCCTTTAAAAATGAATACTTGGGTATTCCAAAGATCTTAGGTAAAATAATCAATAAATAATATCTATATTTTTGCAACAACTTTTTAAGTATTTATTTGTATATTTTGAGTTTAATAACAAGGTGTAAATTTCCATCAGGACACTGGTATTAATACAGTGGTTTGACTCATTGATTTTAAGTTTTTAAACAAAAATTTCTCCAAACGATCCTATAGTTGAAACACCATTGCCTTTAGCAGCATGCATCTGGGTATGCTATTCACATTTATGATGTGTTTTTGCAAATGAATCTTGAATTTGTACATTCTTAAACAAAAATGTCTCTAAGTATGCGAGTAATGTTACTGAGCAAAATAATTCTTCAGAAATAAATTTTAATACATCAACCCTCCCTATCAAAAAAGAACAAAAATCCTTGCACAATTCTTTGTAAAATATCTTCAATGGTAGTACATTTCTGGCAACTGTGATGAGTAACTTCCAGATAACATACATTTTTTTTAATGGTAAATATTTATAGATTTTAAATGAAAGGTATAGTTAAAAGCTAAAAGAAATTTCCTATATATGGGTATCTTTTCATTTCTTGTATTAACAGGGATAAAGGTTTAAAACTGTTTAAAAAAAAAGAGCATGATGTGAAATTTTTGACAGTTTTTTTTAAAAACAAGATACTATTATGACAGGGAAGTTACCACAAAAATGTTTCTTTTGTAACTCCATAGGTTAACAAAAAATTTAAAAATACACAAAAAACAAAATTTTTACCATGCATATGCTTGTAAAGTGTTATATTTATTTGACGTGCAGAAACGATAGCTTGAAAAATTAACTTATTCATTAGTGTTCAATAAAGGTTTTTCATTAATATCTCTACTAATTATATATATAAAAAAAATTCAGGCTCAGGTACAATTGGGCTTGTCTTCATTCATCCTTATCTAAATTTGCAAATCTCTATGTATGATGAATTTTCCTAGTCAACAAAGAGACAGACTCTCAAACATCTTTCTTTTATGACTGAAAATAAACTAAAAGGAATTGAGTCAGATTCAAATAAGGAGGCGCATCCATAAAAATCTTGATTATTTTAATTATTATTTACTATGATGAGTTGCACAACTATATACATTAAAATTATGATAGATTTCAAAGATCTAAAAGGAACTTTCTGTTCCATCAACAATGATGAGGCGGACATTGTTCTGTCAACAAGTGTGATGCCTATTGCATCATATCAAAATTTCAATCCAAACTGAAACTTTTTAAAGTGATACACATGCTTAGCAGGCTTTCAAAACTGAAACTTTTAAGGGAGCAACTCACACTGGTATTGCCATGAGATGAATATCTACACATTCTAGAATTTCTATACATTCCCCCACTTGAACACTTTGAGTTCACCAATTCAAAATTTTCAAATGAAAATATGTGGTTCATTAATCTAAATACAATTTTAAAATACAAATGCAAAATATCAAATACAAAGATTTAAACAATATCTAATTACTTAATTAATAAAACTCAAAATATTAATAAATTCTAGATAAAAATTACTTTAAAACAATGTAAGAGAATAAAGCAAAGGTAATGAATAATATAAAAACACAATAAATGATATTTCTGTTTTCAGACAATTAATATACTCATTTATACTGAAACAAAAAAGGATATTGTATTTAGAGAAAGAGTAAAATAAAAAAAAGGGGGGGGGGAGCTTTTTTTAGAGAGTTCTAAAAACAGAAAAGAAAACAAAAATAAGTCTATAAAAGTTCATCAGCTCATATTTCTAAGGGATGCAAATGCTGGATAGATCTTTTTTGGATTCCATTCATTGTTTTTATTTGGTATGATTGAATGTTGCAATCTCTTCCTGAAATAGCTTTCTGAATCCTTCCAAGTTTTCAAGGAAGATAGAAAATAGTTATCAAAATAAATAATTTTGCAGTTTATTTTTTAAATTACCTCCAATTAAAACAATATTTCCCACTTTTAGTTCTGGATGTGCAGTATGATTTTTCAGTGAATATGCTGTTTTCAAATCCAGCAAATTGTTTTTTCCACTTAGACCATAATTGTTTTAATAGCAAAGTTATGATTCTTTGCATAATTTAAGATTTATATAATTTTTAAATCTTTTTTAAAATTTCATTTGTGAAATTATGTTATGATACTATTAATTTAACAGAATTCTCAAAATATAAATTATCTGAGGTGTAATCCCCAGACTGTCCTTGTTTTTATCAAAATATATTTAGAATTTTCTTCTTGATATATCTTAATGACTGTATTAGTTCTGTTAAAAAAAGAGTATGTGTGTATCATATATAATAAGTTATCAAAGTTTTTTTTTTTTTTTTATAAAAAATGAAACATTTAACATTAAAATAATCAAGAGGGAGGCGATGACCAAGCTTCTTTTGGCTTTCTAGAACTAGGTTTCTGTTTGTTTATAAAAGGTTGTTCTGAAAAAACTTTTTTCCTTTTGAGTAAATATCAATAAAATATGTTGATATTTATATATTTATTATATTATTCTGTTACTGATGTATATTTGAGTGCAGTTGTGGCTCGTTAATATTGAAAATGCTTCATAATTCCAATTGTGATATAAAGAGAAATAATAAAGTTTGGAAATATCAGGGCCAAGTTGCTGAGATTATTCTTTTTGTTTTTATTATGTAATCTGGTTATGTTCTAAGACGGCAGTTGAAATTTTGTTGTAAAAAGAACATTTTGTGTATTCTTCAGTTATTTTTTAAAGAAAATTTTAAGTAAATGTGAAGAAATTACAATATAAAAATCTCTCCAAGTTCTTGTGATATTATTGCCGTCTAAAAGTTAGAAAAAATTATTGTTTTGTTATTGGATGTATTTGTTTCTATTGTTGTTTTTTACATTATAGATATATATATGTGAAAAATAAGATTTATTTATTCTAATTTATTAAATAGTGACCAGTATCAGGGTTGCATAAAAACAAGGGTTTAAGAAAAGCAAAGTCTTTTGTTTTGAGTTTTTTTTTTTTTTTTTTTTTTTTTTTTTTTTTTTTTTTTTTTACCAAATTTTCCCCACTCCCTGCTTTTTTTAAAAAATGAATTACTTGTTTAGTAAAATTCATTATTTTAATTGACTTTTTGATAGCATAAAATGAATTATAGCATAATTGAATATAAGTAGATTGAGTTAAATCACATATTAAAATTAGTGCCATTTTATAATTTATAAATAATGAATGTTTTTTTTTTCTTTTTTGTAAATAGTATAAATATTGTTTCTTTATAAAATACATTATTTTGAATTTTAGAGAATTTAAACACTTTTGTAAACAGTGCTTTACAGAAGCTTCATTTTTTTCCCTGTTCCCTGGAAAGCATCTGATTGGGGGATGCAGTAGGTGCTAGATACCCAAGGCTCACAAATATAGAAAAGATTAAAATTATTTTTCCTTTAACATTTAAATAAAACTAAGTCTGAGCAATGTTCTATATCTTGGCCCAATTTTTGTATGGGGTTCCCAATGTGAGTAATAAATATTTAGTAACTCCAAATTTTTTTTTTTTAATCTTAAATTTTTTTTCTTGCATATAGTTCCTTTTAAAAGTGAAATCTAAATTTGCATGATGTGGTAAATCTAGGCTTTCTCTTTTTCTGCCATAAGTCCAAAATATATTAAATCTGCAGTTCAAGCTATTTTGTGTTTATCTTAAGATTGCTGTATTATTTATTAATCTTTTTGCCTAGATTTTTTTTGTTTTTTTAATGAAAGAATGTTTCAAACATGCAAGCGGTATCAGCAATTCTATAGTTTTGTTTTGTTGCATTTTATCAGGGCAATAGTGGTTGAGTTCAGTTTTCAGATTCAGAATATCCTTTCAAAGCATTTTTTATTTTCAAAGCTACATTATACACTTCGTTTAATCAGTATTTTGTCTATTCTTTTCACAAATTTGAAGTAATAGCTGGTGGCTTTTAATATAAATTTTAATGCATTTGATATAGATTTTCATGGAGTATTGGGTAGCAGCAATTTTATTGTATATCTGACCAAAAGCATTTAATGACAAAGTGGTTGTTATGAAAATATGTAAGAATTTTTAAGAATTGCAAATTGTAATCTGACATTTCATGATTTATGCTAGTTTTATTTGTATTATGTTGTGAAAAATATTTTTCAGTGGCAGATATCTTTGCAGATTTGGGAAAACAAATTTCTTGCACTATGTATTATGCAGATTTACAGACATAATATTGTTGAAGTAATCTTCTGAAAAGGCTCTTTCTAAATTATAAATCATTAAAATAAATCAAAAGTTTTCATGCAATTCAATTAAAAGTAAAAAGCATTTCATTAAGCAAATAATTAATATTTAAGATATTTTTGTAACAAAACTAGATTAGTTAAAAATGCAACCCTGATAATGGCAAAAAGAAAAATAATGAACATAATTTGTTATTGAAAGAAAACTAGTCATTATATTTTTATAGATGGGGGAAATATATTAAATGTAATTCTGAACTTATTTCAGTCATTTCATGCAAGGTAGGAAAAGCACGAGCCACCACTGCTTAAATGTAAGTAGCCAAATAGTTTTGGTGTTGTGAATTATGTAAGACTATATTATATATTTATTGCTGTGTTTCAGATATCTCATTTTTTAATTGTTCTCAGTGTTGTATTTTGTAACTCTGTTGTTTTGTCTCACTTGCTCATTAAATTGTATAGTGAAGCTCAGTCTATTTTTCTTAAGGATGAGCCATTCTAGTAACTGTTAGTTGCTTCTTGTGTATGTTATCACAAATTTTTCTTTCTAAAAATAAGTTGTGTAATTATTTATTTTGATTATTCTTAATTATGTCTTTTTTGCATTAGTTCTTCCTAAATTATTCTTACATATATTATTAAAGCAAAATTATTTTATTTTTCATATTTATTTCAAATGCTTCTAAAAAAGAAATTTTCAATTTGTATCTGTGGCAAGTAATTAAATTTTTATTTAAATTACTCTGTTATAGTATTTTTTTAAAGATTAAAAATATTGTTATCTAGATAATTTAGTATATCTTTTATTATAAATTCTGCTGTGTATTTCTATGGTTTTATCTCCATTCAGTGTTATGTACTTTTAAAATAAAATTATCTTTTTCCCTATTTTGTTTAAATTTTTATGAATTTTGTTGAAACATATTTAGCATTAATTTAACCATTTATCCAGTGTATTACACACACATGTACAATGAGGGGGGGGGGAAAGAAACGTGCACACACACGTACATTACGCACACACACGTGTATTCTTATATGTATATACACTGGTGTGCAAAATTTAAGGACGAGTCTCAAAATGCCAATTTTCAAGGGAATTTCACGCGAATATTCAAAAGGAAGTAATATAATTGGAATGATTACTATTCCATAATAGTCCATATAACATCTCATTGAGGTCATACATAGTCACAAGAGTCAATCACTACGGCGGAACAAAAAATAGGAAATTCCATAAGTCTCTTTCATGAGTCTCAAATGAGTACTATGTGACTGCACTGACAGGTCACTGCGACTGTTGCTTTCTGTCAAGTCATCTGGTGACTTTACAATGTCGTTTTATTGAGGCCCTCATGTGACTGTCATTTGGAGATTCAAGTTCAAAGTCATTGTGAATGTTGCATTATGATAAATCACCAAATAATGTTACATTAAAGTCACATGGTGACTTTCTGTCACAAGACTGTCAAATGGTGACAGAGACCCTACTGTGAAGTAAACACTGTGAAAAGTGGTGAAAAGTCCCCATGTGACTTTAATGGGACATTATTTGGTAATTTATCATAATGCAACGTTCACGATGATTTTGAAATGAGTCTCCAGATGAGAGGCCACACGAGTCTCTCAATGAAACGACATTGTAAAGTCACCTGACCTGGTGACTCGCCACAAAGCAGCAGTTACAATGACTTGTCAGTGGAGTCGCATATAGTAGTCTTTTGATACTCATAAAAGAGACGTATGGAATTTCCTATTTTTTGTTTCGCCGTAGTGACTGTGACCATGTGTGACCTGAATGAGATGTTATATGGATTAGCTGTTGTTATGCAGAGATAGTAATTATTCAAATTATATTACTTCCTTTTGAATATTCGTGTGAAAATTATCGCTTGAAAATCCGTTGAAAATGGCCATTTTGGGACTCGTCCTTAAATTTCGCACACTAGTGTATATAAATGTAAGAAATATGGTTGTTATCACAGAAGTACGACGATCTGATGAAGTGAAAATGATGGTACGAATAATGTAGATGGTCGATATGTCATTAATCACATCTGAAAACATATTACTTCCCATATATTCGTGGCCGAAGAAAGCTGGCAGATGGAATTTAATGAAAGGTGGTGTCATTTAAATAATCAAGAGCTGATGCCATACATCTTTTATTTGTTGCAATACTATAAGAAGTAACTCCACATGATATTAAACTCCAGCAATACTCCATTCACGAAAAATGGAACAATCAAATCGCCTCCGTCATTGTTTTTGCCTCAAAACAGATATGTAGTTAAAAACTACACATGTTAAATTTGACATTATCTCAAAGTAATAACACATCTCTTTACATTTTTCTATTAAACCCTTGAGGGGAAAGCAATAATGTCTGTATAATATTGATTTCTCACCGGAAAAATCGAAAAAAATTTGTTTTTAAAATAAGAAAAGGCAATTCTTCGACATTTTGTCATCAAAGTTAAAAATATAAAATTTCACTAAAAGTTTCTGGTGAGAATCTCGTTTAAATTAGGTGGGATAAAGTATATCCCACCATCCCTTAAAGGATTAAACAGCTTCAACCATTCTTCCACGATTACTGCTGTATTCCATGCTTTCCTTTGAGATTTCCAGATAACCGGTAAACTTGACGCATCAATGTCTTTTGAAACATCTTAGTTTCCGTGATTTTCCGATTATTTATGACGTTTCCATTTCTCCTTACATATTGCAGCAAAGAAGCAAAGTCAGGCGTTCCTTTGAGTGCTTTCCACCAAAACATGTTTTTGCATTTTCAGTCAGTTTTCGTAGGCAATTCCCGAAAAAATAGTCCAGTTTCATAGCAATTAAAAATATCTCTTTGAGCTATTAATGTAGAAATTCTGTCCATCCATTTTTCAACATCAGAATCCGGAATATCTTTTGATTCGCCACATATTTGTTTCAATGACAGATTATGTCGAGCTCTGAAGCGTATAAACCAGTCATTTTATGCATTAAAATCCTTTTTCCTAATTTCTTTCTTCAGCGATTTCTTTTACACTTTGCCAAAGTAAAATTCCCGATATGGGATTTTTTTTTCTCTGGCATTGGAAAACTATTCCCATGTTAGTTTATCAATGTCTTCGTTTTCAACTTGCCTGTTGTGTTTACTTTAGTGGGTGAGGAGAAGAGATGGGAGGAGAAAACACTTTTTATTTGCTTCTACCCACAATTAGGCCAAAGTGATCGTGAAAGTGACAGCACATCGCGGAGAATGAAGGCCGGCAAACGACCCAAAAGTGACCATCCTTACTTCACTTAAAATAATAAAAATATTCTTTTAACCTTGAAGATGATAAACTAAATACAAAATTATAAAATATAAATTTGAAGAAAAAGTACAGTTACCTGTGAAGTCCTTGGCAGATGATGAGTAGTAAATCCAGACACATGCACAGGAATTAATACACAAATTGGTTGAAGATTAATATTTATTTATTTATGAAATACTTGTATTTCTTTCATGAAAAATCGACTATCTTCTTTATAGAAACATTTTTGTTTCTCATAGAAATTAAACATTTGTTTTATAGTAAAAACTTTACAAATGAAGATATTTTTTAAATTGATATATTCCAAACAAAACCAACATTCTTCATCATAACACATTTTTTTTTGATATATCTTGACAGTATGAACTTGAAAAATTTCTCGTAACACACAAAAGGAAAATAACATTATTTTCTTCAAAAAAAGAATCATCACTTAAATATATGTATCTTTTAAATATATATATATTTTCAGACGAGAATTTTATATAGATATGTGGTGGTTACTCGATAACCCCCCCATATGTTTAGTTTAATTCATTTTTATTAGCCATTTTATTTCTTATTACCTCCTTTTTATTAATGTTCTCAATTTAAATTTTATTTCGATTTCGTTTCTTTTCTTTTCGTCGCCTGTAATGTTTTCTTTCTTACTTAGCTTTCGAATGTTCCAAGCCGGTAAAATCCTGTTCGAAGTCATTCCTTCCGTATTGGAGATCCTTCGAGAACATTCTGGCTTGTTCTATGGGTGGAACTTCCGTTTATTCGGACACCCCCCTTAGCCTATCAAATTAGTTTCCGCAGGTGACGTATTTTAAGTCATTCAGCGCTGGGCCACCTGCTTTGGCCTCCCTTCTTTACGTGTTTATCAATTCTGTTTTTATTAAATTCATATTTCTCCATACTTTGCATCGTAACTTGGCTTATTTTGTCACCCCCCCTTCTTTCGCTCGCTGCCAAATTGGCGTATTTTGGGATTCATGTAACCTTTTCTCTTTTTCCCCTGGGCTCTCGGCCACCTGCGTCAGTTGCGCTGTTAGACTCCTGCCGTAATGGATGCGGTCGGATGATTGGAAGTTTTGGGTGGAATTTCCGGGGCATGTGTGCGCCCCTCGAGACCGTTGCATACGGGCACCATTTCATGCTGCTATGATCACGCCATGGTTTCAGGAAAGGTTGATTTTTTTAGCGCTGCGAGGAGCAAAGCCCCTTCAAAGGCATCCCGAAATTATTGTGTTTTGTGCCTTCTCTTTTTCGGATTACACAAGTTAAATAAGGTCACACCATGGATCTTCCGTTTGTTGCTCTCGTGTTGGCTTCATAACTTGTTGTAGAATGTCGTCATGTGTCTTCTAAATATTTTTTTTTATTTTTCATCATCTCATCGTCAATAATTTTCTTCAACTACCTTTTGTGCTCAAATTTTCTTCAATAATCTTTTTATTTGATCTCCGTCCTCTGAAAAACAAGCAGAGGTGAAGATTTTCTTTCGTGAGGTGAAGAATGTTCTTTCAAGAAGTGATCATACATTTTACATAACGTATTGACTTTATAATTCTTTCGTCATTTTAATTTGCTATTTGGCCCATCTTCATATAAATAAATTTGAATATTCACGGGGCGTTCCATGGAAAATATTGGTGCATATCTATATAAAATTCTCGTCTGAAAATATATATATATTTAAAAGATACATATATTTAAGTGATGATTCTTTTTTTGAAGAAAATAATGTTATTTTCCTTTTGTGTGTTACGAGAAATTTTTCAAGTTCATACTGTCAAGATATATCAAAAAAAAAATGTGTTATGATGAAGAATGTTGGTTTTGTTTGGAATATATCAGTTTAAAAAATATCTTCATTTGTAAAGTTTTTACTATAAAACAAATGTTTAATTTCTATGAGAAACAAAAATGTTTCTATAAAGAAGATAGTCGATTTTTCATGAAAGAAATACAAGTATTTCATAAATAAATAAATATTAATCTTCAACCAATTTGTGTATTAATTCCTGTGCATGTGTCTGGATTTACTACTCATCATCTGCCAAGGACTTCACAGGTAACTTTACTTTTTCTTCAAATTTATATTTTATAATTTTGTATTTAGTTTATCATCTTCAAGGTTAAAAGAATATTTTTATTATTTTAAGTGAAGTAAGGATGGTCACTTTTGGGTCGTTTGCCGGCCTTCATTCTCCGCGATGTGCTGTCACTTTCACGATCACTTTGGCCTAATTGTGGGTAGAAGCAAATAAAAAGATTATTGAAGAAAATTTGAGCACAAAAGGTAGTTGAAGAAAATTATTGACGATGAGATGATGAAAAATAAAAAAAAATATTTAGAAGACACATGACGACATTCTACAACAAGTTATGAAGCCAACACGAGAGCAACAAACGGAAGATCCATGGTGTGACCTTATTTAACTTGTGTAATCCGAAAAAGAGAAGGCACAAAACACAATAATTTCGGGATGCCTTTGAAGGGGCTTTGCTCCTCGCAGCGCTAAAAAATCAACCTTTCCTGAAACCATGGCGTGATCATAGCAGCATGAAATGGTGCCCGTATGCAACGGTCTCGAGGGGCGCACACATGCCCCGGAAATTCCACCCAAAACTTCCAATCATCCGACCGCATCCATTACGGCAGGAGTCTAACAGCGCAACTGACGCAGGTGGCCGAGAGCCCAGGGGAAAAAGAGAAAAGGTTACATGAATCCCAAAATACGCCAATTTGGCAGCGAGCGAAAGAAGGGGGGGGTGACAAAATAAGCCAAGTTACGATGCAAAGTATGGAGAAATATGAATTTAATAAAAACAGAATTGATAAACACGTAAAGAAGGGAGGCCAAAGCAGGTGGCCCAGCGCTGAATGACTTAAAATACGTCACCTGCGGAAACTAATTTGATAGGCTAAGGGGGGTGTCCGAATAAACGGAAGTTCCACCCATAGAACAAGCCAGAATGTTCTCGAAGGATCTCCAAACCGGAAGGAATGACTTCGAACAGGATTTTACCGGCTTGGAACATTCGAAAGCTAAGTAAGAAAGAAAACATTACAGGCGACGAAAAGAAAAGAAACGAAATCGAAATAAAATTTAAATTGAGAACATTAATAAAAAGGAGGTAATAAGAAATAAAATGGCTAATAAAAATGAATTAAACTAAACATATGGGGGGTTATCGAGTAACCACCACATATTACCCAGGGTCCCCCAAAAGAAAATATTGGTGAGATGACAAAAAAATGAACAATTTTTTCATCGAGACAATATTTTCTGACATATGTACAAATATACCAAATAATTACACAAAATAAATGTATCAGAAATAGTTATAGGAATATAAATAACTGTTTCACATGCTGTTCAAATAATAAAAAAAAATACTTATTGTTATAATAGTAATCCTTATATGTTAACATGGAAGGTATACAAAATTTTCTTCCATAAGTATCTATCATATATAAAAAAAAATTTAAAGTCTATGTCTATGTGCAAAACAACAGTCCTTAAGTTTGACGAGTCTCTTGTTAGGCTGTGCAAAATGCACTAGAATGCTTTAGCATATGTCAAAATATTGGATTATACAATAATATGTATATTAATATTCTTAGTTGTCAACAAAATGAAACATACTGTAACTGTATATGAATCATACAATAACTATATATAAAATATATGGTTTCAAATAACACATGATAAATTGAATGAATTTGTAAGTTGACAATTGAACAAAAAAAAAAAATATATATATAAATGGTGCAGAGAGATTAGTTAGGCTCTCATAAAAAAAATTTACTTATATCACCACATAGCCTTTTAAACTTTCAATAAATCTTAAATGAATAACCTTAGCATTATTCAATAACACATTTTTACAGAAAATAAAATAATAAGTTGCAAAAAGAATGGCATATGTTAAATTGGTAGCAAAAGTATAATGTTATATTTCAATAAAAATATCTTCAAAATGAATATAACAATTTTCAAAGAGAGAATCTTTACACTCTCATAAAGGAATATTCTTGAACACTTTCAATATAGATTGACAATAATTGCATAAATACTTTTAATACTATACTTCATTCAAAATAAACATAAAACATAAGATGTTTAATATTCTGAAAAAGAAAGGAACTTATATGAATATGAGAATCTTGTATATGACTTGATAATGTCAATTCTCAAACAAAAGAACAATCAATTATGTCAAAAATTTTATATCTAGAAGATATCTTGAACATATTTACTTGTAATTTTCAAACATTTTTTTTTAAAACTTAAGTAAGTGATCACTTTTGCATTTGTCATATATCAAGTATTTGCTTTTTATAAATATATATAATGACTCATTGAACATCTTTGGATCCAAAGTATAAACACTCAAAAGTATACAAAAAAATATTATATACTACTTATGGTGAGTCATTCACTTTCTATATTTCACCAAGAAGAGAAGCAATATTAGTATATATAAGTTTATCATGCACTTTCTTTTCTTTTTTTTTTTTATCAAAAGAGGTTAAATGTTAAAGCATGCATGCATTGTAAAGAGAAGTCACAATAGAGAAAGTAATTTGAGGAGTACTCCAATTTATGTTTATCCTATATTAATTACAATTTCACCTTTCATATTAGAATACACATTTGTCAAAAATAACTTTAAATAATGACATAATATTATAACAAGAATATAAAAAAGACAAATTCTTTCTCAATTTCAGCACCAACTATTGTAATTAAAGACTTTATAAGATTTAAAAGTATGGCATACATGAGATTATATATCTATTGTAATAATTATGAGTTAGAGATAAATGCATTAAATAATAAAACTATTGAAAACCATACATACATCAAGAGGATGACTGTTGTATTGTATCAGGGAGAAGAAGACTTAATGAAGAAAAAAAATAATAACAGCTGCCTGCAGCTTGGAGAAAAGAAAAAAAAATTACATAGTGATTCTTCTTACTGAAATATCAGTCTGGCTAGCATCGACTGATTATACTACAAAGCAATAGTCATCCTGAAAAAGGAAAAAGAAGGTTAGTTTATTTCTTATACAGTTTATGATTGCGAGGGCGAAGATCATAATTTTTATATTGAGTAGACTTGTTTTTAACACCAGTATGAGTGCTATCAGGAGGAGCTTGTGACAGTACTGATTTACTGGAACAAGAAGATGTTTGTTGTGACTTAGAAGAAGAAAGAATTTGAGGAGATGTGTTACATGCAGCATCATGATTTGAAACTTGGGTAGGAGAGTGTTGTCTCACAGGAGTGGAAGATGCATTATCAACAGCTGATTGATCATGTGATGCATTTTTAGAAGAAACTGAAGGATGTTGCAGTGCTTCATTTCTCTTTTGAAGCTTCAAGATTCGATTAGTGTGAATCAACATAGGGGAAGCATGACTATTATTGGAATCTTGAATTTGAATGAGCACAGGAGAAATTATTTTCTTCACCACATATGGGCCTTGTATTTTTTTGTTAAACACATTGGGAAATTTTACGTAAACAATGTCATTAACATTGATGTTGGAAAACTTTAATTTTTCTCTGGATTTTTGGTACACCTTTTGTCTAGATGATTCGTTATTCTTGTAAGCTTGATAGTATACTTTTTCAATAACATCCATCAATTTATGAATTTCATATGCAGTATTGAGAATTTTCCATGAAACTTGAGTTTTATAATTGGAATAAATGTCGTTTATTTCTCTTCCAAAATGAAGAAGATTTGGAGTGAATTTTGTGGCTGGATGAGGTGTAGCATTATATATGGATTGGTGAATTTTTAGTGCAGTTGGTATATCACATCCTTGTGAAGCCATTGTATTCACAGACGATTTTATTTGAGAATTGACTCGTTCACTTAATCCGTTGGCCTGGGGATGGGCTACAGAACTGTGTTCTAATTTAATGCCAAGCTTTTTATTAAAGAAAGAAAACATGTCACTAGTAAATTGAGAGCCATGATCAGTGAGAGTTAATTCAGGTTTTCCATGAGTGGAAATGTAATGTAATAAAGCTTTTGTAACAGACTCAGCGCTGATATTATTCAAGGCATATAATTCTAAATGACGAGAAAAATGGTCTATCATGGTCAACACATATTGACGATTTCTCAATGGGCCGAGTAAATCCATAGAGACTTTTTGATTGGGAGCTGTTGGGAGTGGTGCAGGTAAGTATGGAGCGGTGTTTTTTTTATGATTCTTATTTACTAAACAGATTTCACAAGAGTTGACATAATTAATGGTATCTGAAACAAGGGTTTTCCAGGTAAATCTTTTCTTTAAATTAACAATGGTTTTATGAATTCCAGTATGAGTAATATGAGCAATTCTTAAGGCTTTTGCTCTAAGTGACACAGGTAAAACAGCTTTGTGTAGCTCGATATCTTCAGAAGAAAAATGACCATTGTAGCAAAGTAACTCATTACTTGGATTAATATAGTAGCCATTTAAACTTTTAGATTTCTTATTATTTTTAAGATCTTCATAAATTTGTTTGATTTTTGTGTCCTTTTGTTGTTCAGAGAAGATGGTGTGATCAAGAATTTCTAATAATGGATCTTGGTTATTATCATTATTAGGAGGTGAAGAATCACTCTGAAGATGACATGTGTGGTGTATTTTGTCAACTAAACCACATGGAAAGTGAGGAATGTCATTATGTAAATCGTTTTGATTATCAACAATAGGTAAAGGTTCTTGTGAAGAAATAAGATCTGGATTATTATTGAGATCTTCAGTAGGAATGTGAGGAGTTCTACTCAGAAAATCTGCTAAGACATTTTCTTTGCCTGGGACATGTTGGAATGTGTACGAGTATTCTGACAGTTCTAACATCCAACGAGTAGTAATATCAGCAGGTGATGTAGCTTTTTTATAATTATTAAGTGGCTTTGCATCAGACAATAGAATAAAGGGTCGACCAAAAATATAGTATTTAAAAGCAGTTATGCCTTTGTAAATGGCATAAAGTTCCAGTTTGATGGCAGGGTAGTGTCTTTCTGATTGAGATAGAGTTTTGGAATAATAGGAGATGGGTTTTAGTTCACCATCAAATTTTTGCATAAGAACAGCTGAAATTGCTGTCTTTGATGCATCTGTATTAACATAGAACGTTTCATTCCAGTTTGGGAGATTGAGCATAGGTTTATGGAAGAAAATGTCTTGTAATTTTTTAAATGCATTTTCTTGTTCAGATTTCCAAGAAAACTTATTTTTAGGTTTGGTGACTTCAATGAGAGGAGTAATCAATTTAGCAAAATTTGGAATAATTGACCTATAAAATGAACACAAACCTATAAAACTTTTCGTTTGCCTCTTGGTTTTAGGCGTTGGAAAAGAAGTGATTTTTAAAATGTTACTCGTAATAGGAAGAATTTTATGATCTGTGAGTTGGAAACCCAAGAAGTTAATACTTGTTTGCATAAATGCACATTTTTCAGGAGACAGAGTAATGTTATTAGCAATGAGAGTGTCTAATAACTTTGTGAGCTTCATGGACATTTCTTCAAATGAATTAGCACCCACTACAATATCGTCTTGATATGCATAACAGGAATCAATTTGAGATAATTGAATAACAGAGTCGATTAATTGTTGGAAAGTGCTGGCGGCCGTCTTCAGGCCAAATACTAGACGTAAATAGGTAAAAATTCCCCATGGAGTAGTAAAACTAAGTTTATCTTGCATATCTTTAGGTACAGCAATCTGCCAATATGCAGAGGGTAAGTCAAGAGTGGTATAATATTTAAATTTTGACAACTGTACCAATAGATTTTGAATTCTAGGAAGAGGATATGAAGATGGAATTATTATGGAGTTTAACAATCTTAAATCAAGAGCCAAACGATACTTTTGAGGCTTAGACATATCAGTTCTCTTCTTTTTAACAAGAAGCATGGGACATGCCCAAGATGAATTTGATCTCTCAATAATGCCAGCGTTTAACATTTGATTAATTTGGTCAAGGGCTTCTTGCTCAAGTGCCTGTGGCACAGGAAAAGGTAGCGTTTTGACTGGATGAGAGTTTAGCATCGTGAATTGAGGATTGACCAGGTCGGTATGACCTAAAGTGTCAAGAGATTTTGAAAAAGCAAGAGCTTTACTACATAATAATTTGGTCAAAGATTCCTTTTCATGAGGAGGTAAATGTTTAAGATCAAAGTCATTTGGAGACAGTTCTTGAATACGTTTTCTTTTAATCTCTTCAGATGGTAAAATTAAATTACAATAATCGTTCTCAAAATCCAAATCAAAAGAGTATTCCTCAATATCTTTCTCATCTACATTGATACATTCGCCAATGATTGAATTTTTATTTAAATGAATATCCAGCTTTGATATATTCTGACATACAACCAAAAATAAATCATTTTGAATTGAAGATTTTGAGTGCAATGATTGATGTAACACAAGACCTTTATTTTTTAAATTGGGTTTGAAAACAAAATATTCAGATGGAGGATTGAGATACTTAACATGTAAATAAACAAACGAATCAGGAGGTATTAATTCTCTATTAAGTAATTGTACCATGTTGGAATTCACCAAGACTTTATTACCATAATTTAAATGAGTTTGCTTTTCACCAACATAGCTATCATCATTAGTATTCAGAGATGAGAAATTCTTGCCAGGAATATTATTATCATTAGATACATAGTTTACCACATTACCATAATCAGTTGGAAAATAATAAGTAAAATTACCATCAATATAAGGATTATGAAAATTCATAGCAGAATGAGCCATATTATTTGTAAACAAACCATTATTTTGAACATTATAATTATAAGGATAGGTTGTATAATTGTTGACTAATTGTAAATTTGTGTCATCATAATTTGCACATATATTATCAGAATAAATACCATTACTTAGATTATTTGACATAGAATCTTCATAACAAGGCATCTTGTGTACATCTAAAGAATATGGTACACTTGAATTAACATAATTATATTCAGAATTCATAAAATAGCAAGTAGGAGATTCGTTATAACTGTGAAAAGGAATATGTTTATCTTTAATTAAAATAGACTTAAAGCTGGGTGATATGGTAATAGAATGTTTGTTGATAAACTCAAATCCAAGTATGGCTTGAAAATGAACATTTTGTATCTTTGTAAGGTAAAAAACATGATGAAAAAAAATTTATCAATTTTAAATGCTATTTCTATGCATCCCTTGAAGAAAACCTTAGAATTTATGGTAGACACCGATACATTCCTGGATAAAAATTTGTAATGAAGCCTGGATTTAATGCTATTAAAGCATTCTTCATCCAAGAGAGACAAACTTGATCCCGTATCAATTAACGTTGAAATTTCATTATGTTGAATGTTTATGAGTATGCATGGAAGAACATATGAATTATTAAATGAGCTGCAGATGACATGTCTTTCTTGTACATCATCATCAATTTCAAAGTTTTGTTTAGATGTCAAAGAATTATGTGAACAGGAAGATTTGTTAAATTTAGATGTCATAGGAGAAGTTTGGACAGCTGTGGATGACACTAAAGTAATTGAAGAGCGTTTGTCAAATTGTTGATGTTTGTTGTTGTTGTCAAAGAGTACTGACCCTGAATGAGAATTACGGGAGAGAAGGCGGTCAGTAGAACCAGTCTCCCTTATCTGTTTAAATGATAAACATTGTTGTTATTTTCAGAAGAAGAGGTGTGGCTTTTCCTTCTGTGAGGGTGAGACGAAATTTGAGTTGAAGAGTTTTGGTTAGACGAATTAATAATATTTTTAAATTTGTAACATGTATCCATACGATGATTGAATTTCCCACAGAATGCACACTGTACAATATCTCGTCTGTGATAAAAGGATGTAGAATTTTTTTTGTGAGAAAACTTATTAAAGGTGGGTTGATAAGGACGTTTCCGGTAAAAATTACGTTGATGAAAATTATTGTTACGTTTATTTGTAGCCTCTTGTCTCGGTGGAGAAGGCGAAAATGTTCTAGTTTTTCTTTGAAAATTACGAGAAGCATGAGATTTGTCCTTTTGAGTTTGTAAAGGAGAGTAGTTGGCTTGAGAATTGTGATAAACTTTATCCTTCGTATGCTTTATAGGGGTTTTATGAAGCACATTATTAGAAGCAATAGAATTATCCTGGACTTTTTCAGTATCCAAACAATAGGCTTGATTAAAATTCTCATAAGATTTTTTAGGGGGAGAGTCATAAATGTCTTGAAGAAAATTTGCTCGTTCAAGAGCTAACTCGAAAGATGTAATATTTTCTTCTAAAATTTTGCGTTTGATTTGTTTAGGCAAAGCCTCAAGAAAATGAGTGAACTTTAATGAATTGAGAGCAGAAAGATCCAATTTTGGGTAAGCAAGTCGAAGTTGTTTATCCAATCGAAAAGCAAAATTTTTAACCGATTCATTTGAATCTAAACTTAAGTTCTGTAAGGATTTGAGAGAAACAGACTTTTTTGTGGGTAAGAAATAGTCTATAAATGCTTTTCGAATCTCATTAAAGTTAGAGTTCTTGAACTGAGACTGAGTTTCAAGAAAGAAGAGTAAGGCAGTGCCTTCAAGTTTTGATTTAAAGAGAACAAAAAGTTCCTTGTCTGTAAAGTTATTTAGTTCTTGTATGTCAGATAATTGATCGAAGAAGAATTCTACAGTCTGAGGGTTACCGTCGAAGGGATGGATTGCAATATTTAATTTTGCCTTGGGTGGCATGATGAAGAGAGAAACAAAAATTAATCTAAGAGCTCAATATATGACATGATAAATTTGGTTATTGGCTGGTCTTGTGATGAATAATATATATATAAATTGACCCGTTATTTAAAATATTGATGACTTTCATATACGTCATAAACCATTTTTATATATTAAAAAAAAGAGAAGAAAAATATACTACCATATTAGTATCATGTGAAGAATATAAGACCCAAATATTTTATGTAAAAATATATATATATAATATGGCTCAAAACATATATTATTAGATGTATGACAAGAAAAATAATTTATCTTAGCATGAACAATAATTTTTACTAGCACCTCCGTTAAATAATGTATATATATTAGTTGCAAATTATACCAAGGCAAGAAAAAAAATATATGGAAAAATTATGTTATATATATGATGCACTGCTCCAGAAAACAAAAATATTATTTCAGTATAGAATCAATATATATATTGCATTTAATTACTGCACCACTCTCAATAACATATAATTATAAAATATTAATCATTGCATGAAGAAATAATTTTAATAATGAAGATATAACTGAAGATAATGACGACAACATATATATATATGAGGAAAATACGATGGTAGCAAAGGAAAAACGGATGGTCATGGAATGTTGGACACGCTTTGGTCGCTGCACCAAAGAAAATAAGAAACTGTTGTGTTTACTTTAGTGGGTGAGGAGAAGAGATGGGAGGAGAAAACACTTTTTATTTGCTTCTACCCACAATTAGGCCAAAGTGATCGTGAAAGTGACAGCACATCGCGGAGAATGAAGGCCGGCAAACGACCCAAAAGTGACCATCCTTACTTCACTTAAAATAATAAAAATATTCTTTTAACCTTGAAGATGATAAACTAAATACAAAATTATAAAATATAAATTTGAAGAAAAAGTAAAGTTACCTGTGAAGTCCTTGGCAGATGATGAGTAGTAAATCCAGACACATGCACAGGAATTAATACACAAATTGGTTGAAGATTAATATTTATTTATTTATGAAATACTTGTATTTCTTTCATGAAAAATCGACTATCTTCTTTATAGAAACATTTTTGTTTCTCATAGAAATTAAACATTTGTTTTATAGTAAAAACTTTACAAATGAAGATATTTTTTAAATTGATATATTCCAAACAAAACCAACATTCTTCATCATAACACATTTTTTTTTGATATATCTTGACAGTATGAACTTGAAAAATTTCTCGTAACACACAAAAGGAAAATAACATTATTTTCTTCAAAAAAAGAATCATCACTTAAATATATGTATCTTTTAAATATATATATATTTTCAGACGAGAATTTTATATAGATATGCACCAATATTTTCCATGGAACGCCCCGTGAATATTCAAATTTATTTATATGAAGATGGGCCAAATAGCAAATTAAAATGACGAAAGAATTATAAAGTCAATACGTTATGTAAAATGTATGATCACTTCTTGAAAGAACATTCTTCACCTCACGAAAGAAAATCTTCACCTCTGCTTGTTTTTCAGAGGACGGAGATCAAATAAAAAGATTATTGAAGAAAATTTGAGCACAAAAGGTAGTTGAAGAAAATTATTGACGATGAGATGATGAAAAATAAAAAAAAATATTTAGAAGACACATGACGACATTCTACAACAAGTTATGAAGCCAACACGAGAGCAACAAACGGAAGATCCATGGTGTGACCTTATTTAACTTGTGTAATCCGAAAAAGAGAAGGCACAAAACACAATAATTTCGGGATGCCTTTGAAGGGGCTTTGCTCCTCGCAGCGCTAAAAAATCAACCTTTCCTGAAACCATGGCGTGATCATAGCAGCATGAAATGGTGCCCGTATGCAACGGTCTCGAGGGGCGCACACATGCCCCGGAAATTCCACCCAAAACTTCCAATCATCCGACCGCATCCATTACGGCAGGAGTCTAACAGCGCAACTGACGCAGGTGGCCGAGAGCCCAGGGGAAAAAGAGAAAAGGTTACATGAATCCCAAAATACGCCAATTTGGCAGCGAGCGAAAGAAGGGGGGTGACAAAATAAGCCAAGTTACGATGCAAAGTATGGAGAAATATGAATTTAATAAAAACAGAATTGATAAACACGTAAAGAAGGGAGGCCAAAGCAGGTGGCCCAGCGCTGAATGACTTAAAATACGTCACCTGCGGAAACTAATTTGATAGGCTAAGGGGGGTGTCCGAATAAACGGAAGTTCCACCCATAGAACAAGCCAGAATGTTCTCGAAGGATCTCCAAACCGGAAGGAATGACTTCGAACAGGATTTTACCGGCTTGGAACATTCGAAAGCTAAGTAAGAAAGAAAACATTACAGGCGACGAAAAGAAAAGAAACGAAATCGAAATAAAATTTAAATTGAGAACATTAATAAAAAGGAGGTAATAAGAAATAAAATGGCTAATAAAAATGAATTAAACTAAACATATGGGGGGTTATCGAGTAACCACCACATTGCCTTTTACGGTTGTTGGTACAATTTCACCCTTTTTCAAATTCTTTTTGACGTTCATCTTTTATTTTGATAGCATCATACATTTGAGTCTTTCCACATTGGAATTTTTCACATTAAGCTTTTACCTGTGATGTTTTGTTCTTTGAGTTTAATAATATGAATTTTGTACTTTAAGGATAAAGTATTCGACCTATTTGATTTATTATCCATTTAGAAATAATGATTTAAATTATACAACAAATCTCCTCTTTATAATCTGCGAGTTTATACGACAACACTTACTGACTTAAACACAAACTAAAATTACTTACATTTTCGTAAACTGCATTCTCTTCACGCATTGAAAGAACTTGTAGATATTTTCGGAAGTTGTCGCAATATTCTTTTTATCGGAAATTCTAGGAAGAAATCAACCCAAGTAATATTATCGGATAAATAAAAATTAGCAGCTGACCAGGAGCAAAACTATTTCGGAAGACCATGAAAGGGTGCTGCTCCCTCCCTTTTTAAGCAGATTCTCTTATCTTTTTGTAACCTAAGAATAAAGTTGTCAAAAATGCATGACCCATTGTTCAACAGTTCCCAGTCATATACAATTATAAAATCTTCCCGAAACTTCTGTCAGTAATCAATGACGCTTTTTCTTAATCTCTGGGAATGCGACTGGACAATACATTTCTTATTATGAAATGTATACTATGAAAAGAAAATATTTTTTTCCATTTATATTTCACAAGAAAATTCTCTTCCGTCTTAAACAGTAAATTTGCCACTTGGGACCCAAAATAAATGTCCGGTTTCGCGTTACACAGATTCTTTCCGCCTTAAACAAATTTCTCGGAAATCTCTGTTTAAAAATTTAAGTTTCTGAAATGTTTCTGCTTTAGACAGATTTTACTGTATTTATTTCTTAATTGCAGCATTAAAATATAAACTAAAATATTAATAAAAGTGAAAACTAATTATAAGTCTATCACTGAAACAATCAAAGCTTAACTAACACATTTCTCAGTAAATAAGCAAGTAATAGAGTATAAAATACAGCGCCGTGCGAAATGAGAGGCGAAGGGCCCAGGACGCGGAAATTTAGAGGGCGCCAAATATATATTACCAACGTCATTTTTGGCCTGTCACAAGAAAAAGTTGAGGGTTGGGGGGGGGGGGGGGCGCCAAATTGAAACTTTGTCCCGGGCGCAGTTTTCTCTTCGCACGCCCCTGATTAAATGCCTCATTTTAAAGAGCGAACTGAAAGGATATAAACAGTGTGAGACACATTTACTGCATTAGGGCATTAGAACCTTGTTACTAAGCAAAAAAAAAAAAAAAAAAAAAAAAAAATTAAGTATAAACATACGAATAGGCGGAAGCTCCAAAGAATAAAAACTGTTCTCCCTTTTGATGGCAAGCATAGTTAACAACACTGACAGGCCTTTGCTGTTTCGATTCACGTTGTGCATTGGATTCAGAATACTGTTTCTTGTAGCTTATTTTAAATCGAATTTTTAACATTAAATGCAGAAACATAAAGTAAAGCAATTCAAATCAAAAGTATTATAGAGAAAATAGATATGTGTGTAATGCAAATGTCTAACTGTCTAACTGAATATAAGCTGATTTAAGACAATGGCGGATCTAAGGGGGGGGCGATGGGGCGATCGCCCCCCCCCTTGAGCCCAGTAAAGGGTCTGAAAAAGATGCCCGCACGGAAAAAGGATTGGACTTAAACTCGAGACCGGCGCAGCCCGGGTCGGGCCGCGCCGGTCTCGAGTTTGAGTCCGAGTTTAAGCGCCGGGGCCGCGCCATTTTTAAGTCACGGAACTGGGTCAGGTCTTTACACTTTCAGAACCGGGGCGGATCGAGTCTTACTTTTTCCTGTAGAGCGGGATCGAGCCACACTTTTCTTTTCAGGGCGGGTCTGGCATGGATTTCGTTCTTCCTTGAGGTAAACGCTCGGTCTAAGATCGAACCAGACCATAAGGGAGGAAAAGCAATGTCGGATCTAGGGGAAGGGGGGGGGCGAAAGGGCGATCGCCCCCCTTAGATCTGCCATTGGCGGATTCAAGGAAAATGCGCCTTGACATTTTTCAAGACGAAAGGGCGATCTCTCCCCCCTTGGGCTAATAAAAGTTTTCTAAAAAGACATGCATCCTCGCAGGAAATGAATTGAAGCCTAACTCGAGTGCGGGGCGGGCCGCGCCTTTTTAATTTCGCGAGGCTCGGGCTGGGTAATCTCTTCTCTCTTTCAGAACCGGGCAGTATCGTGATCATTATTTTTCTGCAGATTTGGGTCGGGCCCAATGGCGGGTCTGAGGGGGCGATCGTCTTCACTTCTTGGGCAATAAACTTTTCCCAAAAATACATGCATCCTTGTAAGAAATGAGTCAGATCCTAACTCGAATTCAGCCCCCCCCCCGGGCCGCGCCTTTTTAAATTCCCGAGGCTCGGACTGTGTCTGGTCTTACCGCATTCAGAACTCGGCCGTCATTTATTTGATACCATCATGATCATTATTTTTCTGCTGATTTGGAGTGGGTCTGACTTATTTTTCTTCCAGATCGAGTCTGGCCTGGAGTCATTCTTCTTAGATGTCTGCATTAGAGATGACACAGGTTCAGACTTATCCCGTGTCCGATACGAGATCGTGTTTTGTTTTTATGCTCTTCTACTGATTCGGACTCATTTTTTCTGAAATCTGAAAATTTTATTTATCCATGAATAGGAAAATGTAAAAAACTTTTTTTCCTTTTAAAAATTAGTATTTATTCCTTTTCAAATCAATGTCTTGCTATTTTGATAAAAATGAAAAAGTGGCACAATTTATTTTTTATTTTAGTATTTGAATGCTGTTAAAGAAACAAACAAACAAAAAAAAGCAATTAGTCATATCTACATCTGTAGATTTATGTTCAAGCATTGCCGACGACCGCCGATCTGGCGCCTACGAAAAAAAGCGGGAATAATGAATTTGTGTTTAGTTCAATTTTTGTTTGTGGCTGAGATTATTTTGCAATTGGATCTTTTATTATTATTATTATTTAGACATGTAACGCGAAAAGAATATTTTCTTTTGATTTTATTTTGCGGTTACCGAATAATTTAAATTTCTAGTGTATGCAACGTATACAAGTCGTAATCGCTTTTCATATGGAAATAACTGTAGTAATTATCATTTCTTTTGGGATCTCTGCTGATGCCGTAGCGGTAAGTAAATGTATTTACCATATTCTTGCGATCGAGTAGTGTTTCCTCTGTTCCTAAAAAAGTGTTGAACTTTAAAATTTTTAATTTGAGGTTATTTTTTGGATCATGCTATAACAAAGGCTTGTTATGAAGAATGCAATGGTTATAGTTAAAAATGTGCATTTTTTACAGAAAATTTAAAAATGTTGTTTGATTTGACAGATAATAGACAGTATTTTCTACAGGTATGCATTTATTCATGAAACACACTTCTTTAACATGTCCATTGTCCATAATATTTTTTTACTAAAACAGAGACAACACGAGAATCCTTTTATGCGTAAAGTATATTTTTATTTTACATCAAACTGTTCTTTTGATAATATTAAATTTAATTTTTCGTTTAACAGCCTTTTTTTAATATAAAAAATAGCTTTAAAATTAAAATTACTTTTGGAACATTTTTTATAAGTATTATGCAATTTTTTCTACTTGTATAATTTCATTATCGGGTTTTGCTCTGGATGCCGCAAAATGTTTATGCCTCAGGCGGGGCCGGGCTGTAGCCCAAATTTATCTCTAGTCCGCACTGACCAAAATTTCCCTGGTCGGGGTTCGGCTCGAAATGAAAGTAAAATTTCGGTAAGTGTCCGACCCAGCCTAGACATATGCATGTGCCGGGCCTGTCCGAGTCGACGAAATGGTTCCGAATTTTCTAACGGGCCAGCAAAATTAGAATAATTTTTCCAACAGGCCAGGCCAATAAACAAAATAAACGGGACGAGCCGGCAAAAAAATTGAAGGGCCACATGGACCGAGCCCATAAAAAAAAAATTGCGGGCTCACTGGCCCTTTGTAAAGATTTAAGCAGGAACGTTAAAATATGAGCTATATATGGGTTTAATGAGAATAAGTATAAATGTGCGTCATCAGTCGAAACTAATTTGGCAACATCAATACAGAAATCTAACTTTTACAGTGTAGAGATCAGCATTGGAGAATTATATTGTGTGTAACCCGGGTTTAATATATATATATATATATATATATATATATTTTAGCAGGCTCGTACCGGCCCGAGATCAGGCTTTCATTGTTTTTCTACATACAGACGAGCCGGGCTGGAACTAGACTTAATTGTTCTCAAGATGTGTAGGACAGACAATATACAGTGCCGTGCGAAAGGGGGGGGGGAGGATGCGGTCGGCCCGGGCGTGGAAATTTAGGGGGCGCCAAATTTATGCTACCAGCGCAATTTTTGGCCTGTTACAAGAAAAAGTTGGGTCGGAGGGGGGGGGGGGCGCCACATTTTGCTTTGCCCAGAGCGCAGTTTTCTCTTCGCACGTCAAATGATTGCAGATTTTTCTATCTTCCAGAAATTCTATTCAAAACGATAATTTTCACAGTATTTTCTTAAACTGCTTATCAAAAAATGGATTACGCCATACTTTCTGAATAAAAACACCTGCTAATCCTGCTAATGTGATCCACAACATAAACATTAGTTAACCCGACCAGCAGCAAAAGAAAAGAGTCAACCGGACCCAAATCCGACCCACAGCAAAAACTAGAAGTCAACCGGACCTAGACCCGACCCACAGCAAAAACTAGAAGTCAGCCGGACCCAGACCCGACCCACAGCGAAAAAATAAAAGCAACGTGACCCGCAGTGAAAAAATTAGCCCCGACCCACGCATTAAAGTCGAGTCTCCAAATTTCTAAAATCGCCCCCCCCCTTGAGGACTCTCCAGATCCGCCCTTGATTTAAGATTTAAAAATAAATAATTAATATATTAACCTTATACACTTAGAAATAGTATTATAGGCTTCCAATTTATTAAAAGTTAAGTACAATTTAATCATGTAAATTAAATTATATTAATAGAATTAATTGATGTAACTTCACAATTATCCATACATTAGTGTCAATTAAACATCCATTATAATGTTTTTCAATTTAACAAATGTATTCCCCACTCTCAAATTTTTTCAATATTTTAACTATTGCGTGTTATCCAGACAACACCGCCCTTTTCCGTACTCTAACATCTACCCATCCAGCCGTCCTATTAAATACATTTTTTTATATTTTTAAAAATTTTTATTTATTATTATTTTTGTTTTAATAATTTTTTTGTACTTTTTTTACGCAATGTGTTAATTATTTTTGAGATCATGTAATAACTAATTGTATATTAAACAATGTATGAATTTTTTAGGAAAACCATTATTTAGTGCATCATATACCAGCTTTTTAATATTTGCATTAATTAGATGGGAAGAACATAAACATTTTATTCTATATAAATGATTAAGGATTATATTAAAATATTTCTTTGAATTATACTTTCTAAGATAAACACCTGTCTAAAGCTATATACGCACACACATATGTATATGTGTGTGTGTCAACATTTGAACGGAGGGTGGTTTTGGAGTCTGGGGTCATGATCGGTGAAAATATAACAAAATTTTCTGGAAGTGCTTTCTATCGGATGGCTGCAATAGGTAGCTTTTTACTTTTTGCGATTAAAGCTACCTAATAGATCATAAATGCCATAGATGTAATTTTAATCCTTAAACGGTAACGTGTTTTTCGGCACCTTTAAACGTTAATCATGGGTCACTCGTGCTTAGCACTGTAAAAAGTGGTTTAAAGTGCTTTAAAAATTCTAAAAAAATTCATGATATTACATCAACTACCTTTGAATAAGAATCAGTCACAATATTGCTGATTTATTAATTTGTTTAAACAATATGTTTAAATAAACAAATAAAAATGTGAAAAATGCACATTTTCTTTAAAAAATCATAACTTTGGATAGAATTGACATTTTTTGCTGTTTCAAACGGGAAATTGAAGATCAAGAATGGTTCTTTCACAAAAAAAAAAAAAAAAATAATAATAAAATAAATAAAATAAATAAATAAAAATAGCCGGTATAAATTAAAAAAATGCTTAAGTTTTGAGCATAAAAATGACTTTTTTTAAACTTAAAAATACGTACAATTTACAATGAAATAGAAATTTTATTAGTTTTTAATCAATTTTATCTATGAAAATGATGTTAATTATCAAACTTTATTTAATTAAACAAAAAATGTAATAATGAAAAATTACAGCAACACTGATATCATCATTTATAAACAATCGAAACAGATTTGATGTTTGTGTTCCTCGCACACAGGTCTGTGACACTTGCTGCAGCAAATAAAGGTTTTTTTGTCCTTCGGAAACCCAAGTGAGTGTAATGTATCGATTTTTTATGAAAAAAAAAAAAAAAAAAACATTAATTCCTAACCAAACAAATTTTTTCTTACCTTACACTTTTCGTCAACGTAAATGGTAACCCTGGGTCACTCGTGCCTTTTCGAAATTTTGACTGGTTCTTACGTCGGCTGTGAACGCACTAAAACATCGGCGTTTCGGGAGCTAATAGCCTACTGGTGTACTATTTTTTTAAGGGTAGTTTAGTCCCGCTCCCCACTCTCTCCTCTAAGCTAGCAAGGAAAGAAAATTTGACCGAGGCACTAGTGACCCATGGTTACCGCTTAAGGGTTAAAAGTCACTATCGTTTAAAATTTCCAAATCCATTTCTTTCTTTCCTATTGTCTGCCCCCCTCCAAAAAAAAAAAAAAAAAAAAAAAAAAAAAAAGAAAGGAAAAAACTGTGTACGGACAATATATTACAAAGAAAAAACATATCTGTGAGTAACACTAACTTGATATTTATAATGCAAGAATTTGATTGAGGAATTTAACTTTTTTGCACCGTCAAATAGAGGGTAAAGTGTACTTTCAAATGAATTAGTCTGTGAATTCTATCTTATTTTACTGATATTTTATTGGTTATAAAATAACTTCAAGCATGATTTTAAAAAATCTTTATGACGTGCAATCGTTTACGGAAGATTGACACGCTTATATTTCAATTTAGTATTGGTTTCCAACTTTTATTCTGTAATGAAAGTAAAACTTAATCAAGAAGTAAATAACAGAGCAATATAAATAAAACACAAATTTAACAAATATCTAATCGAAGTACCTTCTGTAACACAGCTATAATAAGAATCAAGGCGGTTTCTTTTAAATAGTAAAAAATTTGACGATGTTTCTCTTTATAAATAAAATTGCGTAGCTGACGTCAAGCCTATAAGTGTCTAGAAGATAACGTCATTTTCATGCAATTGTTGTAGATTGAGATTTTTGAGGGAACACCAGATTCTAAAAACATACTAATTTGCTCTGTTTTTTTAATTACTAATTTAATAATTCTGTTTTTTTTAATTTGCTCTTTTTTTTTTAAGGGAACATAATGTTCTATAAACATACTAATTTGCTCTGTTTTTTTTATTACTTCCTTACATAATATTTAATGACTTTAACATGATCAGTGTCCGTCTTCTGTAATCATTGTCATTCATTTCTCTTTCACTGAGGGGATTTTTCAGTACCCAAGGATACATCCTTACTGCTACGACAGCTAATAACTGATTTCCGGATTAAGTAAGATCTATTACACATTAAGAAAGAAAATGTGGTTCTGGCAAGAATCATCATCACTATTATAGAATCTAAATTGTGGCTTTAGAAAAAATAGTTCCTTGTCATCCTTATATATTCCAGTTTCCTTTGCTAGAGAGTTCCAGAGGCTCCTACTAGAATTCAAGAGCGTTTCCTATATTCTCTTTGTCATTCGTATTTAAAAATCTCTGCAAATAGATACGAACACAAGAGGTTACTTTAAGTAATTATAGTTCTAGTTTATGTTGCCATTCACGAAATCAAGCGATAATTTTTCACTACTGAAGCTATTCAATATCGTTTTGCCTCCTAGAAAACTAGAGGCTAGAAATTCTAGATCATTTTGTCTATTCAGCTTAGTGGTTCACCCTATTCGCATAGTTCGAAAATCTATATTTCTAGTTTAGGGGTTCAGAAAGTGTCAAACTGACCATTCTAGGTGAAGGCGGTATATATATTTTCTCAGCGCACCTTTGTAAATTTCCTTAATCAAAATATGAAGTAAAAAATTCCACTGCTTCCCGGATTTCTTTTGTGTCTAAAAGAAGAAAAGTTTTATTTTAGATGTCATAAACAAACCCTTTAAATATGCTGTTTGGCGAAAAACGCAATTTTTAAAATTAAATGTTTTTCGCAACTTTATAATTTAATCATGATAAAGTTTTCTTCCTTGTTAAAATTCATATATAAATATTGTCAGGTTTTCGATGAGCAGATGCTATTTAAAATTACTGTTATCTGATATTACCTTTTTGCTTATATATTGTATTCTATTCTTTTTCTGTGTATTTGGGGTTTTAAGGTAACATTTTTTCTTATCTGGAAGTTAATCCAAGCTATTTTTAGTTAGATAGTATTTAATGAAAAAATGAATTGTAATAATGATTGGAGTTCCACTTACCATTCAGATGATAACCTGAGATAAGGCATACAAAAGAATTTCACCGGCTATCTAGTGAAATAATGGACGTCACTGTAAAGTGACAGTTTGAATTTCGATGAAGAGATGTTGTCTCTGTTCACAGAGACGAATCCCCATATGATTTATTTTTTATTAATTAATTAATTTATTTATTTTGTAGAAAGAGGCAGTTCTGGTGTGGACGCCAAGGTGCGTATTTTTTCCTGAGTAGAGTTTTTGGACGGAAAGCGTATTGAGGTGCGGACACCAGTTTGAGGCTGTTGGCGTATATAGCCAATGTAGCCGGAAGATCAAGAGTTATCTCCGATAAATCTATTTTAACTTATGTAGTATGAGAGGGATACTGAGTATTTTAATAAATAGTCTAAGTGGGCAGAAAGTATTTTCTGTATGTAACTTAATATCTGACCTGATCATCTATATACGAGTTCTTAATTGTAAGTATTGTTTTGTTATATGTAAATAATGTGTAAATAAATTGTTCATTAAATTTAATTGAATAATTTTTAGCATTCCTTTCGATAATTCTTCTCACAACGTGCCCGATATCACGTAGCTATATCACGTAGCTATATCGGTAGTTTCAGTCTACGAAAATAAAGGACCAAAGTCTTCGAAGTTGTGTGGATTAAGAAAAGATGCGTCAAATATAATTTTCAATTGAAAAATATTTGATGCTCCACCAAGAAGTTTCTTCACCACATAATACTCAAATAGCGAGTAATTTCATTAATACAGAGTTTGGAAATCGCTCGGACCCACGAAATAGATACCTACGTCTCAAAAACAATGCCTCTATATTTTTACTTGTGGAAGTGAATTCGTGCTTTGGTGTATATTTAACGTTCACTAAATATTTAAGAATAGTACGCCAGAATAATTTATGTTTTCCAAAGCCTCACCCACCATAAACTAGAAACAGTAGCTTTATCTTTTATTAAAATTAAGCTTATTAAGCTTTTTCAAATCTGATAACGTGAAATAAAAACGGCTATTCAAAACTCAAAATTAAATAGCTATTCCATGGTTCGTACGGATACCGTTATTTTCCAGGCGAGATACCAGTATTTCTTTAAAGAAAAATAAATATAGCTCAAAAGAGAGAAATTTTGTCTTATTTAAGCATAGATTTTCTGTAAGAAAATATTGGTACCGAAGAAATTTCTGGTCATGAAATTCCAGGACCCGTACGAACCATGTATTCAGGTAATGAAATCTTCAAAAAAGAAAAAACTCTAAAAGTTAGACAAATTTAATAAATAATTGGGCATTTTAAACTACAATATAATGAAGTATATAACTACAAAAAATGGTTAAATTGCTGGAAATAGCTTTTTATTCTATAAAACTTATTAAAATGAACTATGTTGACCAACTTCAATATTAAATGACTCTTTTAAAAAATTTGTATTTAAACGTTCCCTATTGCGACGTAATTATATTTAATGACCTATTAAACTCTCGGTTTTCATATATTTGTATGCAATAGTTTGTGCAGGATAACCCGAGAAAATGAAAAGTTACTATAAATTCAATTATTACAGCGGCAGGATTTGATACATTTTTTTTTTAATTGAAAGAAATTATTTAACAATTATAAACAATATTCACACAAAATACCATAGAAGTATGAAGAATACAGTGCTCTCAATGAATCCGCTGTATTCAGAAGCAAGAAATTCTCCAGGCGAACAGAATATTGTCCCCAAAACACCATGTACATATGTAAGTTGTACCTGCCATACATCCGTGGATTACCACTTCGTATACTAGCCTAGAATATCCTGCCACTTCAGTAATTGGCCGGATAGAGCCCGAAATACACTGTTCATCAAGTTTTGACCAGAATTCTTGGTCACTTCGTGAAATGGCCAGATTTAAAACTATAGCCGCAGCATAAACCGGGTGTCCCTGAAAATGACAGATGGATTTTAAAATTCATTAACTTGCAAACGGTGACAGCTATTTAAAATTTTTTTTCAGGAGGGTTATGTATAAAGTCAGGAGTTTTTTTTACCGTAATTTTTTATTTTAGTTCGCATCTCAAACAATAGGTGGCGCTGACGGCTATTGAAGGCCAGGTGATCAGTGCTGAGTGAAGCGTCGACCTGGCCTTCAATCGCTGTCAGCGCCACCTATTGTTTGAGATGCGAACTAAAATAAAAAATTACGGTAAAAAAAACTCCTGACATTATACATAACCCTCCTGCAAAAAATTTTTAAATAGCTGTCACCGTTTGCAAGTTATTGAATTTTAAAATCCATCAGTCATTTTTGGGACACCCGGTATATATTACAGTAACTTAATACTTAGTCATGTGCGATTGTATCCATGCTCTGCAGCCTATATCAAGGCTTTTTATGTGTAATAAAAAAAAATCCTATCCTTAGTTTAAGTTTTAAATAAAGTAAAAAAAATACTCCATTTTTCTCTTTTCCTTTTGAATTGTTTGAAAGCTACAAAGTTTTGCAATAGCTTTATGATAAATTTATTCTATTCATTTGCGCTATACTTATGAGTTATGTATCGTCACCTGGCGAATAATAACCAAATAAACACACGACTTATGGCCGCGTGATGATTTCGTTGTGGCCGGAAGGAGTTAACCCCTTGTGCTCTGATGGTAGAATTTTCTACCACATAATTTTAATTCCGAAATGTCACAATGGCACCAGAAAATTCAACCATATTTATCTGAAAAAGGTTTAATGCATTTTTTTCGTTTTTATCTTTAACCGGTTTTTTTCTTTGCAAAATACTGGTGCCAATGTGACATTTAGAATTTTGAAGAAATTTATACCCCAGAGCTCAAAGGGTTAAGGCCATTTGTAACAAAACAGTGTTGTACCGCAAATGACCCGCCGCTAATTGCGGCAGCTACCACAGAGCCGATAACAGGGCAATAATGTAATGGCGTCTCATATTCTAGAAAGCAGAGGGCCAATATAATCTAACCAGTATTTTTTTTTTTTTTTAAAGAGAAAAAGGGTACTTTTGGTCTTCATTTCTTTCAAAAAATACTTCAAATCTGAGTTTTACTAAACATGTAAATATGTTGTAAGGTTTATATTTAAAACAGTAAAATAGATGACATATTTTTGTTTAGTTTGAAACTATTTTTTATACATAATAAAAAATTTTCCCAAAGTGTATACAGTATTCCAAATAATTTGTTCAGGTGCCCTTTTGCATTCATTATTTATTAAAAAAATAACTAAAATAATATGAATAAATATTTAAAATCCATTAAAATAAATATTAAAACAGAAAAAGCCTTTAGATTGTGCCTCAAACAGTCTCAGTGTGCTCTCCCCACCTATCTGTAATGCAAAACTTTCGCATACATACATGTATAATTTTTATTTTTAGTCGTAAATACGTAAATATTTCTAAAATTGCCTTTTACTGTATATCTATAATTGGCATAAAAGCCAAATTAATTTCGCATTTTTTTTCTAGGAAAGATCTTTTTTTTATACTCAAGAATGAGAAAGGTTGTTTTCGAAAAAAAGAAAGAAAAGAAAAGGAATGAATTTTGATTTTCTTGCCTCTGCAAGCGAGGCAGGGGTTATGGGGGTAATAATACTCCCTAAAAATGAATAATGTTTCTGTAGAACAATACATTTTTTAAAATTATTTTATTCATTTTGTATCAAAAGTGTTTTACCTTTTTTCCTGCGTAAAAACATGCTTTTGATACATTTTGTTACATAAATTCCCTTCTGATACATTTAATTATTTTTGTACAGAAATGAATGAAAATTGTTTTTGTAATCAAACAAGTTTTTTAATTTTTTTTATAAATGTGTATATTTGATATGGTATTCCCACTTCCATAGATTTTTCTTCACTGGCACTCAGATAGAACCCTAAGGTTCTATCTGTACTTTTGAAAAAATAATAACTTATCGATATAGAAAGCTTCTATTTGTACCTATGAAGACACTTTTGCATCAGAGTGATGTTATGTGTACTTTACTTATGACATTACAATTATATTATGGCATTATTTTAATCCAGAAGTGTCTTCATAGATACAAATAGAGCATTTCTATAACGATAAGTTAATTTTTTATAAACACGGATAGAACCTTGTTATTCTCAGGGGACGAATTGTCATTATTAGAATTTTCTAATTAAGGATATCCGAAACAGGTTTTAAAGAACTAAACCGAAATTGAAATCGATTTTTGTTAATCTTCCTATTTTCGGCCGAAAACGAAAACAATAACGAAAATGTCCAATAAAAAACAATCAATACATACATATTAATAGTTAATTATACGTGTTTATTATATATGCATAATTATTAATTAATTATACTTGTAGTCCTAGGAAAAGTTTAGTCCTTTGACCAAACCTTTAAAGGATAACATGGATTTTAATTATATCGGAATATATTACCTATCAGAAGGATTTTAATTATACGAATTTCATCTAATTAAAACATGTTTTAGGCACCTCGATTAACTTTTTATAATGATTTTTGTAAATGATATTCATCTGTTAAATTAGAACTTTGTCGAAGAATATTCAAAATACTTTTGCTGTTTCAAACTAAAAATTTTCTATTGCTGTTTTAAATCTGCAACTTTTAATGAGCGAGTGAAAAGTTCCTTAAAAATTTTGTCCTATATGCATTACTTGCTTTATAATTTTCGCTCACATCTACTTGACACATCTTGAGATTTTTGTATGTAGATAATTTTGAGCCGGCCGAAGTTTTGACAGCATTTTTGCCGAAATTAAATATTCGGCTCTTACTTTGGGCCGAAAGATACCGAATTTTTGGTCGATCTTTTTTTCCAATTTGAACGATAATTTTTCGACAGCATCACATGATATATATATCCTGCTAAGAATATCATCTTCTTGGGGCGATCACATGTTGACGAGGCATGGCTTTTGCAAGTCTTCGCTCATAATGTCTTTGTAGCGACACGAAGCACGGCGGTCATGAGGTTCGCCAGCATCCTGAATCCGGTTCTGAACCTGATTCATCTATGGGTGTCGGAGTTCAGCCTCGAGTTCAGCTATGCTAAGTGTAACTACACGATGGTTCCTCCCAGGGGCAGGCTCGATTTCGCTCCCTCTAGGCCAATTCTTATGAATGGCCACAAGATCAAGTTTGAGCGTTGTCTGGGTTTACTTGGGAATCACTATCGACATGCATCAGAGTTGGATGCCGCACCTGGACGCAGTTCAAAAGCGAGCGTTCAAACTTTTGCATAAAATAGACCGCTTCACTGCAATCAACGGGGGATCAAGCTGAAACTGCAAAGACGCTCTACCAAATTGTATCAATTATTTTGTATGCGACCTCCATCTGGTACACCGGTAGAGTAGCAAAATCGAGTCGGTTACTTAGCGTACAGCGATGACTCATCCTGTGCGTCGTGCTACAGCACGACTTTAACGAATGCGCTACACATCTTGTCTGGGGTTTTACCCCTAGACTTACATGCAAAAAAAGACATGAACTTTAAGGCCCTTGTCAGGTAGGGCAGGGGCGTTGTAGGTACTGAGTTCGATCGCCTGAATCAGTCGACCTTTGTTGACCATCCCACTGACTTGAAGATCTCGGTTGGATCCCATGCACAATGAACCTCACTCCACGAACGACGAGTCTTATTCTACAAACTGATCCAATTAGCAGAACAGCATCGTAGGGTGTGCGTTCACAGCTGCTACCGACGCACAGTGGGGCAAAAAGCCTTCAAAACTGGCGAAAAATCGAAAAAATGAAATTTTATTTTGAACTACCGACATACGTCACTTTAATAGAGCAGATGTCAGTACACATCTGCCTAGTATTAAAATTTGCGCAAAGTTATTTTAATCGTCACTAGAGAAAGAAGTTAAACTGCATATTGTACTTTGATAATAAGTGAAAAAAAAATCAATAATTTTGTTTCAACATTCGTTTGTTAATTTCGCTAGAATAATTAAAAAATAATTTTTTTTGACTATGGAACCTTTAACTACAAGTATGTAACAATAATTCATTAACTTTCAATTTGTTTTAATACGATTTTTATAGATATACAGACGCTTAGAATATATAGTGGTGAAATTTATAAAAAAAATTAACACTGTCTACAAACATTGTAGGTTTTAGTTATGAGTTAAGGCGAGTTAAGTGTTAACTATAATTTTTTCTGCTAAGTATGAGTTTTAAAAGGACAAATACAGTAGAGCATCATTTATACGACGCCGAGGGGACTACCGAAAAACGTCGTATAAACGATAACATCGTAGAATCGATTTTTACTTCCAAAACTAGAATTAATTTTGTTTTCACTTAGTTTTAAGGTTTAACGTGATGATTTGCATGAAATTGTAAATTAAACAAACCAAAATAAACAAATAACCAAAAAACGGGACAGAGGAGAATTAGTAAGCAATTTAAATATGCGTACCTTTATTTATGATTCACCGAAAGGTTCCTTATTTGTAGTACATCATTTCCTTTCCATTTAAAGTCAATGATCAAAAACCCTGCGTGGCCAACTAAAAGTCGCCAATACTGATAACAGTTAGAAGGATAGTCTATTTGCAACTTAAAACAGGTCGGGAAAGCTGACCATCTCTGAAAAAAGAATGATCCCTCCCACAGTGTAATCTGTTACACGTAAGCTGATTTTTCAGACTGATCGAACTTCGAAACCCAGCCCTCATTTTTATAATTTAGAGTGTATTTAAACACGCTCTTTGGTGTCATTCATAGCTGACAAATTCCATTCGTTCATAAAATATACAAGAAAAATAAGCAAAAATAAACCTATACAAAATTGAAAAATCGACGTATAAACGATTTTGGGCGTCGTATAAAAGATATATTTTTACATTAAAATGAATAGGAATGAATCGGGACCACATTAAAACGTCGTATAAATGTAAACGTCGTATAAGTGATCGTCGTATAAACGATGCTTTACTGTATGCCAGAAAATCTTGCTACTTTTTGCTACATTTTTAATTGTATGGTCATTTTTATAGCTAATCGTCTTTAAATTTTTGTTAGTGTACGGGTGTGCCAAACATGATTATAAATATTTTCTTTGTTAAATACGAATTTTAATGCATTGTTTATTACAAAATAATGTATTTAAATGAAACTGACTATCATGGAACGTTTTAACAAAAAACTTTTGAAAAGTAATGTGATTTTATGGTATAAGAGCTCCATAATCGGAGAAACTACGAACAAGTAGTTTAAATGAAAAGAAGATTAAATGTTTTAAAGTTTAATATAAATTCCAATGAGCAAAAGCCTGGCGAAACAAGGGAAATACTTCAGAATTAACAAAGAGTGGCTTGGCAAATCGCTTCAATTCCTCGATTTGAAAAACAAACAGAAGCGTCAATGAAAAGCAAACGTGCCCATCTTCATATTCCGTCTGAATTTGTTTTGGACGATCAAAAAGATCAAGAGTAAAACGGTTATACAATTCTAGTTCTACATATTCGTTAGTGTACGTGACATGTATGAGTTTAAGATCTGAAAAACAGAAAAACAAAAAGTGTGTGTTATCACTAAAACAACAGAAACAGTTTTTTTTCTGCTGTCTTTATAGTAATACGTACATTTTGCCTGAGAAAGGTTGATTCATTCCTTCAAAACGATTCGCTAATATTCATTATAAGGTTTGCTTGAGAATAATTAAATTACTAATTATGTTTACATTTTTAATGCGATATTATGGATGATTTATAATTATCGAATTAGTATAAAACTATCTTAAATTCTTGTTTTTAACTCATTTTTCTACAAAAAATATTGAAAAAGATTCGTAAATTAATTAATAAATTATCATTTAGCTTATGTAAAAGTTTAAAATTTTACTACTATTCTTCTACAAAAGAATCCGTGATGTGCTTTTTTTGTTCAAAGTAAATTTTATTTTTTGCCAACTTTGGAGGCTTCCTGCCCCACTGTGCGACGGACAATTTGTCGCGGAAAAAAGTTCCGTCTCACAAAGGGCGCTGAAGTGTTCACTTCCGAGATCCAAGGGATCAAGGAGGCGATCACGGATGCACATTAGAGAGATCTGAGTGAACTCGATATTTATTCAGATTTGAGATCGGCGCTTCAAGCCCTCAACAGCCTAGTGTCTCGGCACTCGGGCAGTTGTTGAGATTAAGAGCTTGATTAAACAAAGTGAAGTTCAGGTTCATATACATACATTGGATCAAAGTTCACGTGGTTCATGTCCACTACGAACGGGCAGACGAGCTTGCAAAAGCCGCCAAGATCCGACCTTTGGTCGACGTGGAGGTGAAAACCACTCCATGCCAGGCTAAAATAAAACTTTTGTGCCGAACACTCTAGTTGTCAGCATCGTTGGGACACCACTGAGAATGGTTTGAGGACGTATGAACTGTTCCCGCGAGTTCGCCTAACGCAACTGCACGGAGACTTTTACTTAAATCAGGTCCTTATGGAAGATCGAGCTTTTGGTGATTACCAAGCTCGTTTCTTCCAGAAGGATCCCGCATGTTTTTGTGGGAGAGGGATGAACACGCGAGGGCATTGCCTTTACGTGTGCCCCTCTGGAGGTTCATACGGGAAAGATTCTTTCCGAGGGACTTCCAAACTCGAACGCTTCTCGATCTGTATCTAGATGGCTACTGCCGGAATGACCACCTCTTACGGACACTAGATCGAGATCTTGGACGCCAAAGGCATGGTCGCCGTACCAGAGCTCCTCGTGGTGAGATACCGCGATCGAACGCAAATCGGTCAGTCCGCGGCACTGATGATGGCGCTGTATGAGTTCTCAGGTTAGAGACTTGTCTCTGTGAACTTGCGTTTCGCATTATTATTATTATTATTATTATTATTATTATTATTATTATTATTATTATTATGTAGTAGTAGTAGTAATATTTTATGCAGTAGTAATATATACAGTAGTGTATTTTATGCCGTAGTGTATTATGTTGTATTATTCATGTATGTATGTATGTATGTGACCCCCCCCCCCCTCTTAAGCCTCGGTTACGTGGAAGCGGAAGGGGGGTTGGACACAAAACCTAAGCTGGACGGTGTCTTTCTCGGGAGGGAGCTATCTCGGTCTCTCTAGGTTCAGCTACGAGCATCTAGTCCCATCTCCTAGGGTGGCACGCTAAAGGTGGTACTTAGTAGTGCTCGTAAGTCGGTACGTTCAAGGAATGGGTCAATCCACAAGCGAGACCGTGATTATGCGATCAGGGGGGGATTTGCCCGTTCCCTCGGAGGTTTCAGCTAGGGGCTCCTTTCCTCTTTCCGACTGGCCCCAACAAATGTCTTTACTTATTCATAGGGTTTGATTTTCGGGGACAGTCGCAAAGTAACTCTCTCTTTGGGATTCTCGGCATATTTGTCGTGGGCCTCGACGTCTCTATAGGCGTTGTTGTACTGCGACTCGCTAGGGTGAACTGGGGGGGGGGGCAAACGAAGATAAACTCTTCGAGTGGTGGGTCGTGAGAACTGTCGCGATCAGCTTTTCGTCCAAAGTTTGTGAACGGCGGCCGTGTGACTTGAACACTGGGCAGCTGATAGCATCGGACGTTGTGGGGGAGGGGACGGTGCCGATCACCCGGGTTGTAGGTCCGAAGGGGTTTGCGAAAGGGGCTGCGCCGCGACCCTGTATCGAAAGAGCTGAAAAGGCCCAAGACTAGGGGTTGGTGTTACCAAACATCATATCCTACCAAGTATTTGCTTGCTACTGAGCTTTAGATGGCTAAGTATTTATCAACCCATGTACTTACTAGATATGATGATGATGCAATATTTTTCCGCGATTCCTGCCGTGATTCAATTTAAATATTGTTTTCTAAATCAAACTGTAACAAACTCAGACTTATTTACAACGAACTTAATAAACATTTTTCGTTTATAAAATATAAATTTTGATTTTTGAGATAAGTATGTTTGAAAATTTACAGTAATATTACATTTGGTAATAAGACATTCCACTGTGGTATTTGGTTTCGTTACATTATCCTTAATGTTTTATGCAAATTAGTTTTTTTTTATTCCGTTACACTTATGAACTAGTACGGCCAACTTGGCTTATCTTTGACTTTTCAACATTCATAGTCTTTTTTTTTACATTGTAAATGATTTTATATATTTTTTTCAAGCTGGGTTAATGTTAATATAGTCATATGTCAAAACTGTAAATGACTTTAAAATTTGTAATATTTTCTTGCTTCTATTGCCATTTTAGTCATCCATTATTAGTGTAATTGACTTTTTATACGTTGCTTTATTTTAACAACTTTTCCGGTGAAAGGGCGCTCTTTCAGTATTTTATTTTATTGTTTGAGATTGTATTTTCGTGGCTGTTTTCCCTGTCTGTGGCTTTGCAAGTCGCAGAGAGTACTTTTTTTGTCAGGGGTTCTTGCTTTTCTTTGGTTTGTTCCCTGGAAGAGTGATCCTGATCTTGTTATTAAATTTTTGTTAAAGACAGAATATATTTTTTTAATGAATTTGATTTTCAATATTTGAAATCTTGGCCTCAGCAAATATCTTATATTCTTCAGATAAACAATCATAAGAACCAGCAAATAGTACTTCATATAGAGTAAAGTGGGGACAGACGCTGCAGAGATTATGTAGCGAGCATTAGCTCTCCCTAGACCGAATTAAAAAGTTCATTGTTTGGCTTTGTGCTTTGTTGAATGCATCTCCACTGCTTAATCCTTAGTATTTAAATATTTATGTCCGTTCATATGCTTCACAAATGAGTGGTGAGTTGCTAAAATTATTCTAATAAAATTGTATTACATATTTTAAGCCAAATAAGCATATATTTTATCCCCAGCATCGATTGTAACTGTAGCCTCATAGAACACAGAAATGTACTTGCATTTCTTCCGCGTCGTTCTGATGGTACAGAATCGTTTAATACATAATGGCATCTTACTTGCCATTATGTGGCAGATGGCGCACCGAGTTTGAGGGACAAGATTTATTTTGTTTTTCCGGTTCAATAAATTCATCACTACAATTTCAGTAGAACTTACATATAAATGAACAAACATTCAGCCCATTCTGCTACTTATCAAAATATTCTTAGCAACAATGTTAGTTCCCCATGTAGGAATAAGGAATCATCTAAGCTTTTAAACAAAATATCACCTATTCCAATGGTCAAAAGTCCTATGCAACTAAGTAAGAGAAAGTCAGAATCCGACCTTCTGCTCTCAAGCCCTTTCAGACCTATTCGGCTCTTTCGATACAGGGCCGCGGCGCGGGTCCCTTTGCAAACCACTACGGGGTACTACAAGGGTTTTCCGCACCGTCCGATGCCACGAGGTCTAAGGAACGCGCACTGCCCAGCGCACGTCACACGGCCCTCATTTCCCAAACTTTAGACAAACAGTCGATTGCGACTGCTCTCACCACCCACGACTCGAAGAGTATCGAATGATTCCTTCGCTTGCCCCCCCCCCCCAATTCATCCCAGTGAGCCGCAGGACAACGACGCCTATAGAGATGACGACTGTGGGAGCACATGCGTTATTTAACCCCTTGAGGGGCGGTGGTTTCATAGATATATCACTTAATTTTAATTCCCAAACGCCACATTCGCACCGGAATTTTGTTAAAGAAAATTACCGTTTACTGAATACGTGAAGTATAGCGTTTTCTTATTTATAAATAAAGTTGTTTTCAAATTCCGGTGTGTGTCATTAATTTGAATACTTAAGCAATGAATTTGCTCTGCCCCGCAAAGGGTTAAAACATACCAATTCTTTCTTCTATATTTCAACTTATTATCACAGCTTACAGAAAAAATGTGTAGATATAGTTTAAAGACGGTAATTAAGTGCTTTTTATTCAGTTTGTATCACTCGTAACAATAATAAAACGAATATATACCGTAAAATGGGGTGAATCGGAACACTTTTCAACTTTAACTTTAAAAAAAAGCAATAACTGATTTTTTAATTTTTTAATTTTTCTACTAGAAACTTCGGTCTTGTTTTGTTCTTTACTTTTTAAGCAAAAATGAAACATTTTTACTGTTTATATATATATTATTTATTTTTCTAATGGTGTTCCGATTTACCCCGCAGATAGGGGTGAATCGGAACATATGTTATAATCTTTATTTATTCTAATTCAAACTTTAGTAGAGTTAATAAAAACAGGTAATAATGATAAGGGAGGAATAGGAGCACGTAGTTTCTGTGAAACCAAACCTTTATTTTAGATACAAGTAAAGATATGCCTTTTTAAAAATTAGAAAACAACTTTGAAATCAAGAAAAATTAAAATTTATTTTAAGAAATTATATTCGAATTGCAGAAGTGGAATTTAATATAAATTCAGCCTTGTACTGTGTTATTCTTTACTAGTAGTCATTGGGTAAGTGAATCTATTGAGTAGCCCCAATCGCTGCATATATTAATACGATCTACTAATACGCCCTCATCCCCAGCCCTTATTGCTGTTTGCATCCCTCTCTTTTTTAGTTGTTTTTTCATTTTGAGATGTTTGTGTAATGTTGTGGATGTCAAAGAATAATTCTGTGCAGCTTTTATAACTAATTTGCTATTTTAAAATTCTTTTATTGTGTGTTCCATGTCTATTGGATTAGGCGTTGACTTTTTTGTTTAACCAAGTAATTTCTTGTCACCTTTAAACTCTTCAAGGAATTAGAACAAACAAAATATAGTTACAATACATATTTATACATATTTTTTCATATATTACATGAAACTATTACTGTATAGAAAAATAAACCATGAGAAAAAACGTGTTCCGATTCACCCCGTAAATATTAAAACTCTGATGTTATAAGTTATTTTTCATTTTTTCATTATGTAGTTTAGAAATAAGTAGAATTTAATACAGCATATCGTTTACAGGTCTATCATTAATTAAAAATCCCCTCTCTTAGGTTTAGAACACGAAAAATACTGTAGTTACATACAAATTTTTGTAGACTTTGAAAAAATGAGGTTTTTCAGGATCCTCTTGAAGTTTTTTTATGTACCCCAGTAGTGGTGCCAATATGTCAAAACTGAATTTCCCAACTCTTAATGTTATTACCTTCTTATAAAAAAATTAGTAACTAAAAATATCATCATATATGTTTTTAATGAATTTATTTGTATGACCGGGAAGTTTCGTTTCTATTCACCCCGCTGTTCCTATTCACCCCATTTTACGGTATATACACTATATTGCCATTTATTATGGGACACTTGCGATTTTAGACATTTTATTAAATATCTAAAAACATACACGAGGAATCATCTCGAAACTCTTAGTGTATAAATATAATAGTATAAGTCATACATCTCCGTGAAGATTTTTTCCCGAAACTCCAAAGGGGGCCGTCAACAAATTAAAAAAGAATGAATATCTTTTGAATAACGCTGTCAAAACTAATGTAGCAAAAGAGCTCAAACTCTAGATTGTAATTGAATGCCTTACTGTAATAAGCCTTGTTCATTTTTATGCAAATAGCATGCATACTCGCAGAGTAATTAAGGTTTTTATAAAAATGATCCCAAATTTTTCCAAGTTTTTCCTTATAATTTTCAGAGTTCTTAATATAAAATATTATTTTTTTCAGAAAATATGACAAACAACATTGCACACAGTACCCTGTAATCAGAATTAAAAAATAATGAAAATTGTATAAAAAATGAGTTGGTTTACTAAATAATTTTTTACTGCGCATGCGTCAACGATATCAAAATTTCATTTGCATATTATGTTAGCTAAATGTATAGAGCAACTTTTGTGAAAATCACAAAATCATAACTTGAAAATTCTGACAATAATCGTCAATTGAATAAGTCGAAAATCCGTTATTCTCAAAATGAAGCCAAAACAAGAGGGGTTGTATCCATATATTCATTGATTAGTGTCAATATAGAATACACAATATGGGATGTACCACTGCATTTGGATAAAATCCCTCATTTTTTTGCTTCATTTTAGAAACAACGGATTTTGTCCTTTTTCTATAGACGATTACTTTCAGAATTTTCAAGCTATGATTTTGAGACTTTTACAAAAGTTGCTCTATACATTTAGCTAACATAATATGCAAATGAAATTTTGATATCTTTGACGCATGCGCAGTAAAAAATTATATAGTAAATCTACTCATTTTTCATACAATTTTTATTATTTTTTAATTCTGATTACAGGGTACTGTGTGCTATGTTGTTTGTCATATTTTCTGAAAAAAATATTATTTTATATTAAGAACTCTGAAAATTATAATGGAAAAACTTGGAAAAATTTGGGACCATTTTTATAAAAACCTTAATTACTCTGCGAGTGTGCATGCTATTTGCATAAAAATGAACACAGTGTATTACAATAAGGCATTCAATCATAATCTAGAGTTTGAGCGCTTTTGCTACATTAGTTTTGACAGGGTTATTCAAAAGATATTCATTCTTTTTTAATTTGTTGACGGTCCCCTATGGCGTTTCGGTAAAAAATCTTCACGGAGATGTATGACGTATACTATTATATTTATACACTAAGAGTTTCGAGATGATTCCTCACGTATTTTTCTATATATTTAGTAAAATGTCTAAAATCGCAAGTGTCCCATAATCAATGGCAATATAGTGTATATATATATATATATGAAATAATATCACTGTGTCAATCAAAATATGTACATAATTGAAGGTGCATCAAAGAAATATAGTTGGTTAATAAAAATAAAATTCCATGAAATTATCTTAGTGAACAATATTTACTATTTCTTCTACTTTGTAATTTACAATATCAGTTACTTATTTTCTATGTATTCTAAATGAAGACGTTAATAAATATTCATAAGCAAAATCTACAAATAGGTTAGTACATACATGTGTGTGTAGTTTAAACATGTAAATTGCATTATTTTGTTTTGAATTAATTCACTTAAAAAAAGAATAATTAACAAATACCAATATTATGTCAATCAAAATCCGCATCTTATATTAAAGTGGATGAAAAATGATTGTTAAATGAATACAAATTCAAGTTATAATTCTATTTTAATTATTAATTGTCGTTTGAAATTATACAATGAACAACTTATTAAATATTTAGCGATTTGAAACATGCATACCAGTATAATAAATTAAGCATAAATAGAAAAACTACAGCTTACACGAACTTAACCCTTTGCGGCGCAGAGCAAATTCATTGCTTAAGTGTTGAAATTAATGACTGGCACCGAAATTGGAAAACAACTTTATTTGTAAATGAGAAACAGCTACATTTCACGCATTGAATAAACCGAATTATTTTTACCAAAATTCCGGTGTCAATGTTGTGTTTAGGTATTAAAATTAAGTGATATTTATGAAACCACCGCCGCAAGGGGTTAGTAATCACACAGATAAAATTTCCGTATTGTAAACTGTACTTTCTAGAAATGGATATTTTTTTCTCATAAAATTGATTATATTGAAAACATACAAAGCTCTCATACTTAAACAAAACAAGGTCATGAAATGATTATGTTTTTTAATTTTGTATTAGCTTAACATATTATGCTAAAACAAACAAGAGAATTTCTTTTAAGTGTACTAATACATGGCGAGGAAAAAAAGAAAGAAAACACTTTCATCAGTCATGTAGAATTGAAATATTCATAACTTATATTCATTTCGTTCGGATATTTAGGAATTAGTCGATAAAAAATACATCGAGAAATATAAAAAGCTTCCCCTAAAATATTTCATTTACAAAAAATAACGTTCTGGGGACTCTTTACATGATATTAAAGTGTTTTCTCATACCTTTTAAGCTCAAAATAATCAATTTTTATGAGAGGATAAGTATAAATATTATGCTTAAAATGGCAGAATTTCTTTTTCAAGCAAGAATTGAAATTTTGACTTTTTGGTTTTTGATGTTCCAGTCATTTTAAATTATATATTATGCATTATAATAAATGAACTTGCATTGTAATTAATTAATGGACCGAATTTAACAAGAAGAAATGTATATACCGCACATGTTGATGAGTACGAAATAAGGTTTAAAAGAAGTAAGACTTTGCTTAAAATGAAGTAAACATGATAACAACGCTACGTATCCAGAGCGACTTTTATGAAAATTTCTAGTACATTTAAATATTTAAGTATGAAAATATCTATAAAAAGACATAAATTTGTTATCAAATTAAACCCCAATCAATTCTACAAACAAAATAACCTGATTTGTTACTCACACTAACAAGTGTTTTCAAATAAATCTGAGTTAATTAAAAGTCATCCAAACGATGGAAAGTAGAATAAATTAGAAAAGGAGAAAGGTGTAACAAGATAGAAATTACTTATGGGGTCTCAGGACTCTTAAAGCTTCCAAATTTTCGAAGTTTTAATTTTTTTATATGTTAAACTGCTATCTCTTCTGAACATTTTAATATAATTGTTTTCTCGAAATTCTCATTAGAACAAATATTATGGGTTATAGAATTTTATCCGCTGAATAGCTGAAGCGACGTTTCCGAAATTTGGAAGTCATTTTTCTCCAAATGACATTTTGTTTTCATAGCTCGCACGATATCTCAAAATCTTGTAAATATTTTCACATAAAATTTTCAAAATGTATTGTTCATGTTAATCTGTATAAATTGAACCTAAAATTTCCATTTTATTGTTCAAAAAAGTTTATTTCATAGGTGATTATGTTGTTAAATTTTTAAAAATTTGTATTAGTCAAATACAACTTTGTATTCAACGTAGAAAAAATGCTTTAAATATAAATTTATTTAGGTTCGAAGTATCAATTACAATCTGATATATAAGTCTGCTCCAAAATTTCCATTCTAGTTGCCATATTTATTTTGTAATCGCCCGCTTAAGCTATTATATCAATTTTCTGCTCGTCAAATATCTGACAGCTTGGAGCGCCCTGTAAGTGCTACTTCTGCAGCTTGCAATTTTTTAAAGGCATAAAATGAAAGAATGTACTTATAGCTTTCATCTCAATAAAAACTTTTTTTTAATATCATACAAATTTTAAGATATCAAATATTGAAGATGGTCTCCATTTCGAAATTTATCGGATTTTAAGAGTTCTGAGACCCCTTAATAATCTGGCTTGCAATTAAGACTTTTGACGGAAAATATTTGAGTAGATAAGTACCAAAGAAACTCAGTTTAACATAAGATTCAGTCGTTTGGTGCCAGTATTTTCAAGTAAATAAAATTCAGAAGTTATCCAACCAAAATTTCCGAATAACAAGAAAGGTAATCTTGCAAATATTTTCAAATTGTAAAAATTAAAGAATAATATGTGTTCTGTACTATATAAAAAATTTCATCACTTTTCAGAGGTGAATTTCCGAGTAATAATGATTTTAATGTTTTTTTACTAATTTGCTTAAATTAAAGTAACTAATTAAAATTTCGACTTAAAAATTTAATAGCGGAGGTAAAAAATATATCAAATAGGATAGTAAAATTTTAAGTGAATCGACCATATAGCTTCTAAGTTATAAGGCGAAATGTGTTGGTGACAGTAGAATTATCTAGCAGATAGTGAAATGAGATTGTTTTGATATACGTATTAATAAAGGATGTAACTGAAAATGAAAACTTTGTTAATTAATAATTTTTGAGCTAATTGACCAATTCATATCAATTTTAAGAAAATTATGAGAGAGGGAGGGAACGATATAAGTCTTCACACAATTTAAGGATGCTCAAGGTTTTAAATTATTGTTTTATTTCAAAGAAACTTAAATAAAGTAACATTGTTCTGTTTTGAGACGCTGCATTATTGAAAGCACAATGCTAAATTCTAGAATTTACTAAATAGCTTATTTTAAAGAAATTAAAAATAAAAAGATACTAAATAGAAGAAATAAAACATGTACTATAATAAATATAATTTGAAAATAAAACTTATCTTGAAAGGATGAGATTTGGATGGATTATTTAGTAAATTTATTGCACGAGCACATGTATTGTTCTAAATAGCAAGATATATAAACTTTTCTACCAAAAATTGAACCGACTTCAAAACTACTGCAAAGTGAAAAATAATTTTTTACATAATAGTAATAAGAAATTAAATTTAGAGCGTAGTATTTACCATGCGTATTATTATATTTATGTGCATTAACTTGATTTATTGGAGTCGGTGCCAGCCAAGCCGAGTTACATGTAATTTTCCAATAGACACACATCCAAGTATCTACAAGTTTTTTTTTACGATTTAATATTTAGTTAAAAAATTTAAATTTATTCTTTTACGATTTACATTGGATAATTGATTTTAATTTTGAACTTGGCTTAGCTGGCACCGACTCCAAAAAAATCAAATTAATGTACATAAATATAATAATACGCATGGTAAATACTAAGCTCTAAATTTAATTTCTTATTACTATTATGTAAAAAAATTATTTTTCACTTTGCAGTAGTTTTTGAAGTCGGTTCAATTTTTGGTAGAAAAGTTTATTTCACTCTTTTTAGTTTAAAATTCACGATCTTTTGAAGTTGGTTAATAAAAGTTATAATACGAAAAAAATTATTGCTTATTATATACGCATGTCAGAAGGAGAATCGAAGCCACACTCTTTTTTGAGAACCAGAGCTTAAATCTGGTGCCTTAGACCGCTCGGCCATCCTGACTGCACTCTGTTCGGCGAGGTTATTCAACGTCCATATTACTTTAAATTTGCGAGAAATCACCAATTTTATTAGTTTTTGCCTAATTACTAAAAAAGTACTGAATCAATTTCGATGAAACGGAAGTGGTACCAGTTCGAGTATAACCTCTTTCATTTAACACAAAAAACAAATTAATAGGTTGGATAGTTTTGGAGTAATCGGTGAACATACATAAAAAAATAAAAATACATACGCGTCGAATTGATAACCTCCTCCTCCGTTTTTGAAGTCGGGTAATAAAAATTACAATACGGAACATGTTATTGTAAATTACACTCGTAGGTCAGAAGTGCAGTTCGAACCCACGCTCTTTTTCCAGAACCAGAGCTATAAATCTGGCGATTTAGACCGTTCGGCCATCCTAACTGCACTCTATTTGCTGAGCCTATTCAACTATCATGTTACTTTTAATTTGCGAGAAATCATTAATTTTATTAGTTTTTGCTTAATTACTAAAAAAAGTACTGAACTAATTTCGATGAAATGGAAGTGGTACCAATTCCAGAGTAACCTCTTTCATTTAACACAAATACTAGTTTAATCGGTTGGATATTTTCGAGTCTGGTTCGAACCTAAGCTGTCTTTCGAGAACCAGAGATTAAATCAGGCGCCTTAGACCGCTCAGCTATCCTGACTACAAGCTGTTCGGCGATCTTATTCAACGTCATGTTACTTTTCGCAAGTCTATTATTTTAGTACTTTTTCAGTGATAAAATATTGAGTTGATGAAAGATCTCTGATACTCTGTGCTAACGGTTAAATACAAAATATTCTTAATAGCATAATTTAATTTGTAAAATATATATGTAAAAATTATAATACGGAAAAGGTTAGTGTATACATGTATGTCAGGAGTGGGGTTCGAACCTACTCTCTATTTCGAGAACCAGGGCTTTAATCAGTCGTTTTAGACCGCTCGGCTATCCTGACTGCACTCAGTTTGCCGAACTTATTCAATGTCCATGTTACCATTAATTTGCGAGAACTCACTAATTTTATATATTTTTGTCTATTTACTAAAAAAGTACAGAACCAATTTCTATGAAACGGAAGTGGTACCAATTCGAGAGCAAGCTCTTTCATTTAACACCAAGACCAAATTAATCGGTTGTATAGGAGTAATCGGGGAACATATATATATATATATATAAGTACATAGGCGTCGAATTGATAACCTACTCTCCTTTTTTGAAGTCCGTGAATAATATGGAAAAGATTATTGTAAATTATACACGTATGTCAGGAGTGGAGTTCGAACACACAATCTTTTTCGAGAACCAGAGCTTAAATCTGGCGCCTTAGACAGCTCGGCCATTCTGTCTGCACTTTATTCTGCGAACTTATTCAACACTTTTAATTAGCGAAAATTCATTAATTTTATTAGTTTTTGCCTAATTACTAAAAAAGTATTGAATCAATTTCAATAAACCGGAAGTGGTACCATTTCGAGAGCATACTCTTTCATTTAAAACAAAAATAACAGAAATCGGTTGCATAGTTTCGGAGTAATCGGTGAACATACATAAAAAAATACGTACGCGTTGAATTGATAACCTCTCTCCTTTTTTGAAGTCAGTTAAAAACCAAATTAATCGGTTCGATAGTTTCGGAGTAATCGGTGAACATATATAGAAACTAGTTGGATGTGCAAATCCCAAAACTTTCTTCTTTCTCATGCGTGCATTTTAATATTTTAAAAAAATAGTTACTCTTTTTAATGTTTTAATAATTTTAGTTCAATACTATACGAACTTTGGTTTTAATCTTAAATTTCTGTTTCAATCAATTAATCGGAGTAAAAACGAATTTCCGTCTCTTGTACACGAGCCGATGAACAATACAATGATAGGCAGATTTTTTTTTAAATTCAGGGAGGACCTATTTGCCTTACCAAAAAATAATTATATACAAAATTTTTAGTTCAGTTCTAGGACTAACTTCATACACTTTTAGATGATGCAATATTGAAAATGGCACAAAATTGGCTATTGCAGCGCCCCCTTCCGACGGATTTTTTTCAAATTCAGGAAGGGCCAACTAGCCATAGCCATACACCTACAGAAAAAATTGGTTCAATTCGTTGTATAAATTCATATACTTTTCGTCGGTACAATATTAAAAATGGCACAAAAAACGCGATTGCTGCGCGCCCTTCCGGTGGATTTTTTTCACATTCAGGGAGGACCAATTAGCCATAGTCATACACTTACACAAAAAATTTGGTTCAGTTCGATACACAACTTCATATACTTTTGGCCTGTACAATATTAAAAATGGCACAAAATTCGCGATTGCAGCGCCCCCTTCCGGCGGATTTTTTTCAAATTCAGGGAGGACCAACTAGCCATAGCCATACACTTACATAAAAAATTTGGTTCAATTCGATGCATAACTTCATACAGTTTTAATCGGTACAATACTGAAAACTGGATAAAAATCGCTATTGCAGCGCCCCCTTCCAGCGAAATACTTCAAAATTGAAGGAGGACCTGCTTGCCACAGCCAGAAACATTCCCAAAAAATTTGGTTCATTTTTATGCATAACTTCATACACTTTTTGATGGTAGAATGGCGACACACACACAGACACACGGACAGACAGACATTTTGTAAAAACAGGTTTTTTGGAATCTCTGACCCCTAAAACGTGTAAATCCGTCGAAAACCGGAAGTCGAAAATAATTTCGATTACAATACTTTCTTCTATTGAAGATAGAAGAAAGTAAAAAAAAAAAAAAAAAAATACATACACATCGAATTGATAACTTCCTTTTCCTTTTCTGAAGCCGGTTAATAATAAAAATTGTAATACGGAAAAAATATTTTAATTTATACATGGATGTAAACTATGTCAGGAGTGGGGTTCGAACCCACGCTCTCTTTCGAGAAACAGAGCTTAAATCTGGCGCCTTAGACCAAGGCCATCTTGATAATAACAGGCCGGGACAGCGTTTTCGCCGCTAGGAGAAAGGAGGGAAGGTTGAAATATATTAGTACCATGCTATAATAAGGAGTTTATATCTGAAGTAACACCGATATTATTTTACTGTCATTTATTTTCTAAATAAAAATAACATATTCAGAATATGTAATTGCAAGTAACTGTCTTTACAGTTAAGCAAATAATTCATGCTATTTATATTATTTTAACCAATATCGTGAAATGTTTTGGAGTGAATTACAAAATATTTTAATTAGTATTCAAAATTATGAAATTTCTTAATCTCATAAAAATAAAACGTACAAATATCAAAACTGGTTTTAGATAAAAATTATAATAGTGAAATTAATGATTAAGTAACATTTATTTTAAAAACAAATTTTATCAGCAATAATAATAATAATAACATGTAAACGACTGAAATTACAGCAATAACATATCATTTTTTTATTTATTTAAAGATATGTGAAACCTTTTCTTGTTTATAAAAAAATAATTTTTGTTATTTGTTTTTGTTGTTCTTACTAAAAAAAAAAAAAAAAAAAAAGGGAAAAAAATGTAGAAAATATAAATTTTATTCCCTTTATCAACATATAGGAAATCAATTCGCAGAAATTAGTACACAATAAATAAATACAAATTTTTCAAGACAAATATTAAAGATCTACTGTATAATTACTGTAAAATATACAGCTTCGAAATTAGAAGATATTAAATGTCACTCTTATTATTTAAAATGATAATAGTTAGAAGGCTATCATACAAATATTAAGCTATCTTTATCTTTAGACATTTAAACTAAGTACAATTAATTTTTTTAATTCAATTTTGTAAGTATTCATAGAGTATATATATATTAAAATCACATCAATATTTAAAAACTACTTGAATGAATGAAAAAAGGCATTTATTTATTTATTTAATATTGCTTAACACAACTCAAACAAAAATTTAAATCTTTGCTTTTTAATAAATTTGAAATTGAATCTCATGATAATTATTACACTGTTATTTTTTTTATTTACATATATATTTACCGTCCATCAAAATATATTACAAATAATAATAGGTTATTGGAGTTTAATCAGTTACACAAAATTATTATTATTATTATTATTTAATAAAATAAAACTTCACATGAATTATAAGAAGAAAAAATATCTAAATGAATGATAAGATATTGTTTATTCTAAATATGTTTATTGTACAAAACAGCTCTAACAAAAACGACAGTAAATTTTTGCTTTGCTATTGATGAAATACATTATTATTTAATTTAAAGAAATGTTTTTATAAATAAAGTTATAAGTTTAATGCATAAAATTATATTTTGATTTATTTTTCCTCGGTTCAGAGAGTAAATAATTTATATTACGAATACAATAGATTTTTATTATTTTTAATAATAAAAATAAATTTCGCGTATATTTTAAAAGGATCACCTGAACGAATGAAAAAATACTGTATATTATAGATATATTTATGGTATAAAAGAACTCTAACAGAAACTTTAAAAAATCTTTCCTTTGCTATGGATAGAAATATAGTATCATTTGATTTAAAAAATAGACAAAATAATTATAAAAATAGAAATAGGTTTAATGTATAATTTTTTTTTCTCGGTTTAGATTGTAAGTAATTTATATTACGAATACCATACTAATTAAAATATTTTGTAATTCACTCCAGAACAATTCACGATATTAGTTAAAACAATATAAATAGTATGAATTATTTGCTTACATTTAAAGACAGTTACTTGCAATTATAGATTCTGAATATGGTTGATAAGATTCAGCTGATATTTCAGATAGTATCTTATCTTTGTTATTATTATTATTATGTTTATTAATCATACATTCCATGTCTGATGTAACTGTATCACTAAATCAATTTTTAAATCTTCTAAACAATTTTTAAAATCCATTTTGTGTATTAATTTGTATCTTTCGGGGCGAAAACGCATGTTTTAATATAAAAATATCAAAGCACGTGCTAACAACACACAACACAAGCCTGCACAGGTGGAAATCAAAGTGGGGTGAAGATTTCAAATGATTTTCTACTTCCCTCCTTTGATCACGTGACTTTCCCCAGATAGAGCTGCTGTCCAAGCCCGGTATATCAAGAAAGCTCTGCTTAGACCGCTCGGCCGTTCTATCTGCACTCCATTCAGCGTACTTATTCAACACTTTTAATTAGCGAAAAATCCCTAATTTGATTAGTTTTTGCCTAATTACTAAAAAAGTACTGAACCAATTTCGATGAACCGGAAGTGGTACCAATTCGAGAGCATTCTCTTTCATTTAAAATAAAAATAACAGAAATCGGTTGCATAGTTTCGGTGTAATCGATGAACATACATAAAAAAATATATATACGCGTTGAATTGATAACTTTCTCTCCTTTTTGGAAGTCGGTTAAAAATGAAATGCCCCGCGCTGTGACGTCACATGTTGGGGAATGAAACGAGTGTCTGGCTTGATAGACTTGAGACGACTTTGCCGAGGCCCACGACCCATATGCCAAGGATGGCGGCTGACCACCAAGATTAAACCCTATGAAAAAGGGAAAACATTTGTCGGAGGCAGACAGAAAGAGGGAAAGGGTGCGTAGCAGAACCCACGGGAAGACTGGGAAAACTTCCCCCTGACCGCATAGTCACGACTTGCTTATGGGTTGACCCACCTCTCAGAGTGTACCGACTTACGGACAGTGATTTAGTACCACCCCAGGAGAGGGACTAGACGCTCGCAGCCGAACGCAGAGGGACCGAGAAAACTTCCTTTCGACGGTACAGATACCGCCCAGCCTAGGTTATGTGTCCAAAATCACTCCTACTCCCTCGGAACTGAGGTTCCAAAGGGATCCTTGTGTTTCGGACAAGGCGCAGGTAGGCCCGGAAAGTTCCACGTAGACAGCATAGATACCACCTCGCTAGGGGGTTGGTGCGTAGGAATCCCCAAACCCCGCCACAATCTACCGTCACCTCGCAGCTCTCGTGGTTCCTGGACACGAGTGTCCTTTCCCCGTGCAATGAGAACTCCTACCAGAAGGAGTAAGGTACCTCTAGCTATCCCTGGAGGACGAGGAAAAAGTCCCCACAGGTGTACTAAGCGACACCCGGCTCGGGGATTAATTGAATGAAAGTTATGTTAGAGCTTGCTAAGTCTGAATCACTGGGCAGAGAAAACTCCAGTCACGCAAAAGACACGACAGATTCGGATTGGAACCATGAGTTCCTCTGAGAAGAGATGCGCCACCGCTTTAACCGGTGAGCGTCCGGCTCATGAATTCGGCGGGGTCGGATCGGGAGGGCAGATGGCCGCGAGGGGATATCGACTCCATGTCGACCTCCCATCGTGAACGCTCCCTGCTTTAACGGGGGAACCCCCAGTTTCCTTCCACCGAGGAGCTGGCACACCGTTGCCCCAGCTGCAGCGGACGTAGGGGCTGAGTTCCAGGGCAGAATGCAATTACACCAGGCACTGGCCAATCTCTCCTGACAGGAACTCCGGGAGTCCTGCCGACACTATAGGGTTACTGAGTCTTGCTGTACGGACACGCACTCTCAACTCAGGCTCCCTCTCGGTCAAGTTTGGTGGTCGAGGCATTAGATACATTAGATATACGTTGCTCAGAGTCACCACGCAGATCACAAAGACCAACGCCTTGTCCCTCCAATAAGAACGTCGACGAGTCCCCATGGCCCGCCACTGAAATAGGACTATGGCTACCCCTATCCGGCTTCACACGAGAGTCGTGGATAGGTGGAACATACGTTAATGCGCCGCAGTCCCCGGGAGCCCTTACCCGTGGCCACCAGACCGGTAGACTGGGTTACTAAACCAGCCCACCAGCCACACTCGGAATTGGTGATTCGTCCCCAACCAGTTCCCTCGAGCTCGATACTACGTGCACTGCCGGGCTCTCGGTCACCTCCCGCACTTAACCCCTTGGGGACGAGCGACACGTATACGTGCCGCAAAAAGGCTTAAGAATCCTTGTTTATTCTCACCGGTAAAATTATACTGTAAAATTTTCCTTATTCAATCGGAGCATTTTCTCGATTTAAGAAGGAACAAATTTCTGTTTTTTTTAAACCGGTGACAAAACATTAAATATTTCGTAAAAGACTCCCGTCGCGAAGGGGTTAAGGGTCGAAACCACCTAGAGGAGCGACCACAGCCAAGTAAGAGAAAGCAAAAAGCTTCAAAATTTCAATCACAGAGTTTATAAACAAGTAAAAAGAACAAGGAAATAAAAAGCAGAAGAAACTAGAAAGCGTCAAAGACAAATTGTTGGAAGCAAAATGTGAAAAAAAGGAAGACAAAGATCAACTTAAAACGCCGCACTTGAATAAGATATTGAAATGCGAGTCATCTTCCAACAGTAACGAAAGTGTTCCTCTTATAGGCTCTAATGGAAGTAATGGATCTGAATTTGATGACTCTGAATGTGTTGACTGTTTGGAGTCTTGAAAAGAAACAGTCTAAAGTGGAGTGGATTCAGTGCACCAAATGCAATTGGTGGCTGTATAAAACATGCTCAGTTTACTTTTGCGGCAGGAAGTGTGGTGATTCTAGTTGAATGAAAATACAAAATCAAAGAATGAGAAAAAAGGCCAAAAATAAAAAGACTAGGGTCTAAATAGAATAGAACTGGACTTACATTAAGAACAAATTTCAATGTTCACTGAGATATAAGCCAGTGATTTATGTCTTTTTTACTATTATGCTGCTTATAGTTTCCAGTAATTAAGCTATCCATTCATGTAAATTTGAATGTTTCTTTTTTTCAATTTCAATTTCTGTTTTAAACTTTATTTTTGGAGGTTACATTTTTATATTTTCGTTGAACATTTCAGAATATAGTGATGCATTTATGAATTTTGTAAGTTTACTGTTACATGTTTTCAGTTTAAGTAGTTTGAGATAATAAAAATGTGATTTGCTTGAAAAAACAGAAGACAACAGCAATAACAACAACAAAAAACCAGCATAGATTGTTTTCCAGCGGCATCTGTTCCATATTCTATGAGGCATCTGAGCTTGCACATAAAAAAGTATGCTAAAAAATGAGAACGTTTGGGAAAATAATTATGCCTACTTTATTAAAGAGGTTTAAACTCGTTTAACATAGAAATTAGATTCAAAACCGTTTGATTAATCATTTCTGATATTTAGTCTGTTTTTGTTTTTAATTTTTTTGCTATCTTGTACATAAACTACGGCATGTGTCTCCGTATTTTCCTACTACTGATCAACTGCAAAGCATAGTTCCTCCCAAACTATTTATGAATGCCATTCCCCAAACCAAGTATGATAATTCTCGCAATAAGTTGGTTACGGCTTATCGCTCGTTGGTTTATAAGTTTGTTTACCATTGGTTTATCGCTCATATGTTGGAGTTTCTGAAAATTTTTTACAGATCTACGCCGATCCACCGAGAAACTACCACCAGTAAAAAAGTTTATATAGCTATCTATCTATCTATCTATCTATCTATCTATATATATCACTTTCTTCTGGACACGATAACGTCTATAATTCTGCTCCAATCTCCTCCAAACTGCTACATAAAATCAAGAGATGTGAAATCTCGGTCAAGTTCGGTTAATGGGCAAAATTGGACCAAGAGGGTGGAAATAGGGAGGGGTTTTGTGAAAACAGAAAAAATGACATAACTTTTTAATTAAAATAGATGTCGAATCAGTTTAAAGTTTATATTACTTCTAAAAATTGGGCCAAAAGTTTATGCATGACAGATTTTTGATAAATTAAAAAATGGGCTCAAGGGGCAGGGTTTTGGGAGAAAAACATTTATAACCTCGTCAATTCTCAAGATATCAAATCCAACTAATTTTTTTTATAAATGTTCTTAAAATTATCTAAAACATTTGTATTTACAAGTTTTTGATAGGACTAACTTATTCTGATAAAAAAAATTAAAAACGGAAACAAAAAAGGGGGGGGAAAGAAAAAAATCCATAACTTCGTGAATTCTTAAATTATCATTCTAATTAAATTTATTTTACATCTTCTTAATAATATCTACAACTTTTATACTGACAAATTTTTCATAGGACCAATTCTTATAGCAAATACAAATTATACAAAAATAGAAGTCGGAAAAAAACCTCAAAAAATCCAAACAATCCAAACTGCATATATTATGATTAATTTTTTAATTAATTTTTGATTTTAAAAGCATCCAGTTTACAGATCCTCTTATTTAAGAATTATATAATGCGACATATTGGCCATTTTTTTTTTGATAAAGGCAGAATATATTACAAAAAAGGCTGCCAAAATGAGTATTTCGAACAGAATTTCCCGAAGCGATCGTGATTGAAAAAATGGGGCATTCAAATAAGAAATTATGCTTTTTCTTACTCATTTTTAAATTCAGTTTTTTTCTCAAACGCATCCAATTGACAGGTTCTCTTATTTAGAATCTGTATAATGTGCTTTATTGGTCAGTTTTTTGATAAAGACTGAATATGTTTAAAAAAAATCTGTCAACGTGAGCACTTTGCACAAAATTTCCAGAAGCGATCATGATTAAAGAAATGAGGATGTATTCAAATAAGAAATTGGTTATTTTATGACTCATTTTTAAATTCAATTGACAGTTCTCAAATTCATTCAATTGACAGTTTTTTTTAATTTAGAAACTATATAATGTACTGTAGTGGTCGATTTTTTAATAAAGTCAGAATATATTTCAAAATATGTTGTCAAAATGGGCATTTGAGCCGAATTTCGCTTAAGATGATTCTGATAAAACCATTTCTTACAGAAAAATGAAATTAAAAATTTTTCAAAAGCGGCCAAATAAAGTTGTTAAACTGGGTTTATCTCTAATCATATTTTATTAACGGTTAAGTTGTTGTTGCCATTAGTTCTTAAGAGATTGTGGGAATTCCAGCGATCACATCAGCAAATTCTGCCCGAAGGGGTTCGGCGACATCAAGCACTGGATCTCTACATAAAAAAGTGAAATATTCCTATGCGACAACGAAACGCTCATCCGGAAAAAAAAAAATCATTCCAACACACACCATTTAAGAAGGAAATGAGAAGAACCAATTATATAAATGTCCAAATGTGATCTAACCAGCTATTGCAGGTAATCGCAGATTTGCAGATCTGCAGTTAAATATTCAGCGTAGTACGGTTTTTTGTATTACACCAAGAAAAAAATCAATTCAAAATTATTTTGATATTGCAAATAATGCCTTGGGTTAATTCCATATTGCTCACACAACACAAGATTTGAATCCAAAACGTTAGAATACTGCATGTGTGCATTTTTTCTATCGAAATCTTCAGTTGTGTGAGCAATGTGGAATTATTCCATAAAATTATCAAAAGTAGCGCCCTATATAATCCAGATTTTGAACTAATTTTAATGGCATCATACATGATGAATATTTATTTCAAACTGCATATCTCTTCGAACCTATAGATCTTTTTTTTCGCAATGTACTTTCACCTCGAACTTTTGAAATACCTGGTATTCCTCATGTTTGGATGACTAATGTTTCGTTATGTTATTCTTCCAGTGATAATCAGTATTCTTTGTATTTTAATTTAATGTAATTTAAATTATTTACTCATTTAGAAATACATTTTGATTTAGTTATAAGTTAAAGGTGGCAAGAGGTCAAAGAACAACACAATAAAAAAATAGAAAGCAACCAGTATTTTCTCTCATAAAATACTTGAAATAATATAAAGGGATTAACGAAGGCAAATTTCTCTTTAACAAAATACTGGTATTTAAGAGTCATGTGCCCGCGAAATCACTCGCAAGATAATGCTATTCCTGTGGGGAGGCATTTTTCTAATAACTCTTCCGCATTTTGACATTTTTAAAATTTTTTTTGGCATTGGATAGCTGAGGTCCCTCTCAAGATCGCTCCTTGATTACTTTTTCGATTTTGGTCTCAGATATTTTTTATAAAGCTACTTTCACTTTCAGAATCGGTATCACCATATATTATTACAGTATTATTCAAAACTGAAAAGATGGTTTCAAAGGTAGTGGATCCCCTAAAGTCAGTTCTGTATAAACTGGATTTTGATATATTCTGTAGTTATTACTCATACAAGAGAATGAAAATACCTGACGTTTCGTGGTGTAATTTAAGAATATTTCAGCGTGGTGTTATAAGGCTACTCTGAGCATAACATAAATATTGTGCTATTCGAAAACAGTATTTAAAACACATCTATCCTTTCAAACTAAAAAAATTCTATTGTTTTTCAAGTTTGAAGCTTTTAACAGTATGCGAGAAGCGTTTTCAAAATTTAGTGCTATATGCATTGCTTGCTTTATAATTTGCCCTCATGTTTTGAGTCAGTCATGTCTGATAATTATAAACAGTGAAATTAATAGCAATATATAAAGAATGTCTCATTTGAGCCAATGTTCAATTCAAATGAATGAGTAATGTTGAAAGCTTCCAAAGGAAGAAAAGAGATATTGGTAATATAAAGAGTTTCGGTCGAGTTTCAGTCCGGCAAAATTTTATGTAGCATTTTTGCAAAAAACGAATTTTCGGCGAAACTCTAATTTTGGCCGAAACGAAATCGAATTTTCAGTCGATCTCTAATTTTATAATTTACTTTCAATAACAAAAATTTTAAAAAAGAGAACAGACTCTGCCAAAAATGTAAATTTTTAGTGCCTTTCCAAAAAACTCGCGCTTTTTTTCCATATCAAATTCGCTTACTTTTCCCGATATTTGAATAAAATATTGAAATTCTCTGACTTTTTTCTACCTTATGTGGCCTATATTCGAAATTCTTGAATTTTCAATTTTCTTTTACGTAACTTAGCAACTCTGTAGCTTAAAACAGAAAGGTCAGGTGAAAAACAGACTTATTAAAATCGTCCTTTAAAAAAATTACTGCGAAAGACCCTGCGAAATTGAAGTTTTGAAAAATACAAAAAAAGTTTTAGTTTATTTTTATGTTATTTGGTGTTCTGATTTTAAAAATGACCTTCATTTTTTCCCATGACGTCAGATTTTCTTGTAAAATCAATATCAATATTTTTGCTAAAATCCTATTTGAAAAGGTATTATCTCGAACAATTTAACATTTACTATCTGCAATAGCGGTTTTTACCCATTTTAATCTATGTAAAATAATCGTTTCTTTGTAAGGCAAATTGATTTTTCAGTAATCGACTATTTTTAGCTCACAGGCTATCATAGCCTGAGAGCTTATGTGCCCGTTCGTTCTGTATGTACGTTCGTACGTTCGTACGTGCGTAACGCGATAACTCTTGATAAAAGTATCCTATCCACTTGAAATTTTGTATACAGGTATATCCTGATAAGGCGCTTCCCTGATTAGTTTTTGGAGTTCATTCGATAAGTATAAGAGGGGAAACGGGGGGCTCATGCCCCTCCCCTTAATTGATATAAATGGGTTTTTCATTCAGAATTATCAGTTTTCATTCAAAATTTAGATATAAGATCATTCTAATGAAGCGCCTCAGTGATTGGTATTAGGTGTTCATTGTATAAGTATAAACAGGGGGAACGGGGGTTCTAATGCCCCTCCCCTTAAATGATATAAATGGGTTTTTCATGCAGAATAAACAGATATCGTTCAAATCTCTGAATAGTTTTGGAAGTTTAATGGTTAAGTATAAAAAAAGGGGGGGGGGATAACTCCTCTTAAATTATATAAATGGGTTTTTATTAAGAATTTTCCGATTTGCTCTGAATTTTGGATATAGATTTTTTATATGATAAAGCATGTCCCTAATTAGTTTAAGGGGTTCAATGTTTAAGTATAAAAGGGGGAAAGGGGGAGCTGTTTCCCTTCCTTTGATTTATTTCTATCGGAAATAACCCTTGAAAATATAAGGCTGCAATGTGCAATTAGTATGCGTAGCCTGTGAGCTCAATGCCATCAGTTTAACTGGGCAATATTCTTTTTATTTATAAGTTTAAATGGATGAAAATCACTTTTTGACTCAATGTTGAGTCTTACCACGGCTGTCTCGCTCACCAGTGAAGCATGAGTACTTTGTGTATCCGCCTTGTTGACCAAGAAGCATGGCGATAAATTTCAAATCACAAATGGTCCAACCGAGGTCGGCATATTATATTTTGTCGAGAATGAAAGGGAAGTTTTCTTAGCATTCTTTTAAATATACCGATTTCCCAACTGGTACAGATGCATACTGTCTTCCGTGATGAAGAACAGCTTTAAGGCTTTCCGATGAATCTACAACCTCAACTCATTTTTATTGTAGGTGATTAAAATTGCTCACCAGTCCAAGAACAGCAGAACAATAGATCAGCTGCTCCTCTTCCTCAAAGTACTTAACAAATTCCTTTACTTGATTCTTGTACTAATATAAATAGGTTTCTTTGGCTAATAAATTTTTCTTCTTTCAATCTGGAGCCCAACAGTTCAACTGCCTCTTTTGACAGGCCCAGATTTCTCGTTAGATCATTAAGTTCAAGCGGAGAGAAAAACTAAGGTGAATCGCTTCCAGAGGGCTAATATTCGGTATCGGATTATTGAATTTCTGAATATTCCGAGTCTGAACTCTCTGAAGAGATGACTGGCAATCCTGTTGAAGTTACTGGCATATCAGGTCTATGAAAAAAGGAGATATGACCGATAGAATATTCATAAAAATACAACGAAAATTAATTGTTTTTAAAGAAAACGCGACATGATAGTACTTTTTTCATTATTATTTTTTAAATAGCACCATAAAATGCATAAAGTTCATCTATCAGTTCCCTTGTATTTTTTTCATCGCAAGCCTGTGTTATTAAATGGAAAATTCCCTCCAATTAGAGGAAAGTAATTAGCCTGTTACACGAAGATCTAAGAGGTTTAAGAAAATAAATGTAAATGTACCACCCAGAAGCCAAAGGGTACGAGGCAGAAAATTGGAAAAAAGGAGCTATCTAGAAATAAGGCTTTTTGTTTGGGAGAGGAAAAGAGATATAAGTGATTTGCATTAAATTATAAATGCTGCATTCTAGATGTCAACTACTGAAGCTCTTTAAACTATTTAACTACTTAACTTTTTTAATTTTTGTTTAAATTAAAAAAATATTGTACTCCACGTTTCTTTAACAGCTGTTGAAATAAGAATTCAAAAACTCATATTTTAATTCACTCATTTACTATTGACGTCCCAACTTTGAACTTAATTTACTCGAAATCTAAATTTTGTCACATGTATTCTCGGATTCTGGGGTCATTAAATAAACTTGTTAAAATTATTCTTCGAAAATTTATATTATAAAGCAAAAAGTCTCTGCCCTCTGGGCCTACAGGTGCAGATACATTTAGAATTTTAGTAATAATTTCAAAAACAAAAACTAAATCACGATGAGCGATAAACCTAGTTTAAAATTTTATCTGGCCGCTTTTGACGAGTTTTAATTTCACATTTCTGTAAGAACTGGTTTTATCAGAATCAATATGTAAGTTAATACGAGATTTTTTTCCTTCAAACGCCATGTATTTTTAATTTGTTTTTGCTGTAAGAATCGTTCTGCTTAAAAAAAAAAACCTTGTTAATAGTAATTTTTTTTAAATCTATTTCCAACATGCTTACGAAGGATGAAACCGGTTAAAACAATATAAATAGTTTAACTTTTGTTTCCAACTAATATTCCATACCAAAATTAATACATCATCAATAAATTAATAATAAAATAATATAAAATACGATTTACATACATGCAATTTAATTACGCTCCCAAACCACTGAAATTATCAGAATAAAAAAAGCTGCTGTAAGGAGCGAAATCTTTGTCTAGTAAATCTTCTATTTAAGCTCTGGCATATGGCTAATCCAAAAATATCGCTATTAATAAATTTCGAAATTTATTTAAATGCATACTTAATATTTTTAATATAAAAATGCTTTTTGATGTTGTTAGCGTTCAATCTAAAAATATACATTAAATGTAAAAAAAATCTACTAGAGTTTTCATTAAAAAAAATAGTTTTTACTTATGGTTTGTAAATCGGAAAACCCATGTCGGTCACCCCAGTTTAATGGCATATGGCCAATCCAAAAATATCGCTATTAATAAATTTCGAAATTTATTTAAATACATAATTAATATTTTTAAAATAAAAATGCTTTTTGATGTTGTTAGCGTTCAATCTAAAAGTATACATTAAATGTAAAAAAAAAAAAAAAAATCTACTAGAGTTTTCATTAAAAAAAGAGTTTTTACTTATGATTTGTAAATCGGAAAACCCATGTTGGTCACCCCAGTTTAATGAAATAAAAAAATCTAAATGAATGGGAGTGGTATTTACTTCGGTTACCCTACTCTTTGATTCAACACTGAACACAGTTCTCCGGAAACACCGAGAGCCGGCGCAGATTCCCAAAACAAAATAGACCTCCCACTTCAATCGATGTTCAAATTCTAAATCGAATTTAAAACTGTGTGAAGTCATATTGTGTGGCGAAACCTGTTACCTGTCAATCTGTTTAGAATCAAATACGCGGTGGCTTTCGTCACCCGCCTCTTGGCAACTTGGTAGAACAGCGGCCGCGTGTAGTTGCGCAGCTGCTGAAGCGAGCATCTGATGTAACCGCACTCAAATGGTCAGATCTCAGATGCTCTCCGACTGTCGAACTCGGAGGTAAGTCCACTCAGTTATCTTTCTTTTCCTCATCGCATGCTGCTGGTCAGCAGGAAAGCTCAAAAATCATGTTTGCATCGAAATGGAGTTTCGACAATGCATAGCTAGATTCTTAATGTAATAAAATAGTTACCCTAATTAGACTTCGAAAAATAGGAATTTTAATAAAATAGATAATTTTTGAGCTGGATGTCGTAGAATTAAATTCTACTGAAATTTTGCCTATAAAAATTTATTGTTATTTTGGATAAAAGTATTAATATATCATCTTTTATTATATAAAATGATTAATGAGCATTTATTATTTTTCTTTAAATTCTTTCTGAAATTTTTTGTTTTATTTTGAAATATATATATATATATATATATATATATATATATATATACTACATATAAACTTATTTTAAATATTCTGATTCTTTGTGAAATTGTGATAAACATTTTAATTTTGAAATATCTTTATATCTAACTTCCTTTTAATCCCTTTTTGTTATGCTTTGTGCTATATTGAAGATTCGATAAATATAATATAGAATAAGATAAATAGTAATTTAATGTAATTGTGTTTAAATACTCATTTGTAAAGTCTTCCTAATATGCGCGTGTATAATTTATAATCGTACTGATTTTCACAATATTCTTATTGAACTTAAAATTCATACTCTATATCAAGCTTGGCCAAACTTTCAGTAAGGGGCTGTGCAAGTATAACGTTATTATTTTAGGGGGCAGGAGTGGTCTAGCGAATGCTATCGCAAGATATCTCTAGGGGGAGTTGGGTTGTCTTTTGATATCGATATCATTTTTCATCCAACCAAAATTTTCTTTTTTTTTAATTTCTAACATAGTTTTTGTTCAAAATAGTATGTTATCGATTTTTAGACTGTTATCTTTTTTTTATTTTATGAAAATACAAAGTTTTTGTTAAAATCACCAAATTATTATAAAAATATTTAATTCTAAAATATGGAATACCATAACATTTGACACCCCTAGTCTTCTTCATATGTGTATGCATATACAATCACTGTTTAAGAAACATATTTGAAATGAAGTTTGTGTTTACTAATAAATAAAAGAGAAAGAGAGAGAATGTAGAATTTCTATCTCACCACCACCTTCCTTCGTGCGGGGAAACTGCAACAAGACATTATTACTGTTGAATGCATTATGTAATTAAAAGCTATTATAGAATATTTTTAAATAATAACAATTTCTTTTAAGTATTAGATGATATAAAGTGCTATTTTATTGACCTTTTCATTTGAATCAATAGAGTATGCGAAAAATAAATGTAACCAGTTTTGAATAGCACTCCAAAGAAAAAGACTAAAAAAATATCTATTGGGATAATAACATCATTATCGGGCGGGGGGGGGGGGGGGTCCAAAATTACAAAAAAGTTGATAACGTTATACATGCACAGCTCCTAAGTAGGAACACTCATCAGGTGGTGGTAAAAAAACGAAAAGTGCGATTGTTAACAGTGTTGGAAATATGCAAAAATATTATCTCACTGTAGTGGTGGTAAAAATTCACATGTCTTATACGACACCAAATATGTGACAGCCGTAAAACTCGCGAGATTCAGGAACTTCATATGAAATGATTTTTAGGAAAACATAAATCACTGTAGTAAAATTAGAAGCACATCATTCTGAGAGGGGACAATAATTTTATAAATTTATTTTTAGAGAGAAAGAAGTTAGAAATCTTAATTGTACCTAATACACTATCTACCAAAAAGTATTTGTACACTTTCAGTTTTTGACATTTTGTCAAATATTTAAATATATACTGGTCGGATTCTTCTGGAACTTCAGAAATATAAAGATTATGTTTCACTGTATATTTATTTACATTCATTTGTTAAGCGGGTAATTAAGGGGCCGGCAAAAAAACAAAGAATAATAGAAATATTTGGGATCGCCCTGTACATGAAAATGCACGAAACGACTTATCGCTTTAGAATACAAATATATGAATACAGTAGAATATGTACACTACTTTTTGTGAGAATAGCATGTATATTTATGGCGATAGAGCGATTTTTTTGAAAAATTCAAAAAATTCTGGTATGTTTTTTGTTTATATCATGCTGTGTTTTTGACCAAATTTAACGCAAATTTCAGAAAAATTGGCAAAATGCAGTAGAAAAAATGTAGCGCAATTGGAATATAAATATATTAAATATTTTATGAAATATGAGTAATTTTATGAAATAATTTTTATCTGCGCATGCGCGAACGATAAAAACAATTCTTTTACATCATTTAATAGTCAATTCTATGGAATAACTTATAAAAAAAATCCAATGAAATATCGTGAAAATTCAAAAAGATATCATTATTATAAGTAAGCTGTTTTTACATTGCTCTCTAAAAACGGCAGAATGATAAGGGATTCTCCACAAATTGACATTTTTTATTGACCGACTTTTTAGGAAAAAATTAGTATTTAATGTATACAATATCTAATACAATATTTCTGTTAATAAGTATCTTGACATCTGTGATGGAAAAGAATAAAAGCCCTTTTCCTTTTTTATCACAGGTGTCAAGATACTTATTAGCAGCAATATTGTATTCATTAAATAGTACTAATTTTTTCCTAAAAGTCAGTTAATAAAAAATGTCAATTTGTGGAGAATCCCTTATCATTCAGCCGTTTTTAGAGAGCAATGTAAAAACAGCTTACTTATAATAATGATATCTTTTTGAATTTTCACGATATTTGATTGGATTTTTTTTATAAGTTACTCCATAGAATTGACTATTAAATGATGTAAAAGAATTGTTTTTATCGTTCGCGCATGCGCAGATAAAAATTATTTCATAAAACTACTCATATTTCATAAAGTATTAAATATATTTATATTCCAATTGCGCTATATTTTTTTAAATAGATTTTGCCAATTTTTCTGAAATTTGCGTTAAATTTGGTCAAAAACCCTCTATGATATAAACAAAAAACATACCAGAATTTTTTTAATTTTTCAAAAAAATCGCTCTATCGCCATAAATATACATGCTATTCTCACAAAAATTAGTGTACATATTCTACTGTATTCATATATTTATATTCTAAAGCGATAAGTCGTTTCGTGCATTTTCATGTACAGGGCGATCCCAAATATTTCTATTATTCTTTGTTTTTTTGCCGGCCCCCTAATTACCCGCTTAACAAATGAATGTAAATAAATATAAAGTGAAACATAATCTTTATATTTCTGAAGTTCCAGAAGAATCCGACCAGTATATATTTAAATATTTGACAAAATGTCAAAAACTGAAAGTGTACAAATACTTTTTGGTAGATAGTGTAGTAAGAAAGAAAACATGTTAATATAGGGTTAATATGGATCCTGGAATTTCCCGACCAGAAAATACTTCGGTACCAGCATTTTCTTATAGAAAATTTTTACTTAAGTAAGACAAAATTTCGCACGTTTCAACTAGATTTATTTTTATTGAAAAAAAAATGTATTGAAATTCACCTGGAAAATAACGGTTTTCGTACGAACCCTGGAATATAATTGATTTTTAAAAACACTAGTAAGAGGAAACTTTAGAATGTGTGAGAAAACCTTAAAATGGCGCCGCGTTAGAATATCCAAATGTATCTTATATCATTATCTAACAAACAATAATGTGATTCATAGAGAAGCAGTGTAGTTTTTGGAATATTTAAACAGTTAAAGTTTAGAAAACGTTTTCTAACGGAGCCTGTATGGAAAATGGAGCCACCGTGCCATTAAAGCTTGAGTGGGACATGGAATGCAAAAATAATTAAATAAATAAATTGAAGAGAAAACTTTCTTGTCGTAAATTTTATTGATTTATTTTGTAAGTTTCAAATGTTAACAGGTGGTACTAAAATACATGAGAAATATTTATTGACAGGTAATTTTTAAACAATAAAAATTATTTTATGTAAATTATTAATAAAATATATTAAATGTTTAATAATAATGTTCATATCTTCAAGAATAACTAAAATCTTAGTATTTTCGCTTTACCATATTTTCGATTACCTCACAATGATTTTATCATAAAATAATTTTTGAAAAAAAAGTGACATAACATCTTCCACACAGGTGTTCAGTTCTGATAAATAATACCTGTTCTCTCAGATTTCTCTGTTTAGAAACCATTCTTAGGTTTCTTAAGTACGATAGAAAAGAATAAAAAAATCTTCCGCAATTATTTAGTCTACAATTATGGTTGCGATTAGTAGTATTAGGTTTAAGGGGGTGAAGATGAGATGAGATCAACCAAGACATTAATTAGACTGCAAGTGAAAATAATCAAAAACATGTTGGAAACTGCATGTCAAGCGTAGCAAATGAGGTGCGTTCCTACTATAAGGAAGCTTTAAAACTATTCAGATTTTGGTGTAATAGTATACAGTACTTCGGATACAGTAGAGTATCCGAAATCTTTTGTGTATCCCTGTAAATACTATTTGCCTTCTATTATACAGGAAGTAACTTGTAGTAAGCCTCAGCAACGTATATCAATTTCATAAAAAGTGAAATAGTTTAATATTATTAAAACGCGCCCCAAACAATGTTACCCCCAATACAATTATGTAATTGAATACTTTTGTGTCGCCCTGTAAATTAATAACAAATATTCTTTGCACCACAGATTGAACAGAATGTATATTTTAGTACATATTTCCTAGATCATATCAATTTTATTATGTTCGAAAGAGGTAACAGCATTAAAATGCACTTGAAATTATTTTTTCCCATTGGCCGAATGTAACTGAATACTTTTGATTGTCCCTGTCATTAAACTATGCATCCGATGTTCATAAAATTTGAAATGACTCGACAAAATTATGCAGCAATTATATATTTTAGATTTAAAATGATTCGGTTGTGTAGATTTTGCTCTGTTGTATGCATAGACAGATGGACTGAACTACGACTATAGGTGTTGCTTATCTACGTAATTACGAACGCACCTAATGAGCCATTGAATTTTTAAACTATCTGAAAATACTTAAATCTACTGAATTAAGAATAAAAAGAATAAGGAAATGCAGGGAAATTATGGCCAAATTTTTGTATCAATATTAGATAGCAATTTGAATATAATGTGACAAACGATATCTATGAAGACTGAATCTTAGACACATCGAACATACATCGAATTTAGATCAAGATGCATTTTTATTATTCATATATTTCACCTCGGAATGCTTTAGTTTAAAAATATTAATCATTAAAATGTGGCGAATTTTGCTTGTTTTTTATATACGATTTTTGTTATTTATTTTATCATTTGGGAACATGGAATTTTAATGAATGAAATCAAATGAATTTCATATCAATGTTATTATTTATACTGTTCTTTAAATAATTTAAGTCATTTAAAGTATGTCTAGCGATGTTTAGAAGCATTGTTTCGTTTTAGTGTTTTATACAAATTTTTAAGTTGTACACTGTGAAAAATTAAAAAAAAAATTAAGGACTTAAAAAAAAATATTCTATATATTTTTCTTTTTAAAACATAATTTCTATTTAAAAAAGTTAAATGATCATTTTATTATGACATACTATTTTTTCAAGTCAATAGGAATAAAACTTAATTTTTAATTTATTTTTCAAATGCACGTTACTAATTTGAAACGTTGGCCTGAAAGTTAGCAAAATGAAATGTATGGCATTAATCAATATCTCAAAATATGCTGATTGTACAAATGTAAATCAGAAAAAAGATAATATTCAGAGTACTTTTTGCATTGTTATAGATTTAGTTTTAAAGCTGCTTTAATTAATACTTGAAATGCCTTTTAATGGCTTGTTAAAATTTCACAGACAGTTTCATAAAGGATATTTTACTGATTTTTTATTAATTATATTTTATTTAAGGATATTTTACTGACGGAAGAATATAACAAAGCTGTAAACCGCGGGATACCACTTTTATTCAACAAAGATATTTGTCTTATTTAATCATAAAATTTCAGTGATAAAATACCTATCATCTATCAAACGTTTTCTTACAGTAACATGCTTAAAAATTAAAATTTCACCGTGAACTTCTAAATTAGTTGGAAGAAGAATTTTGTAATTTTGTGAAATTTCGAGTTTTTAAAGTGAAGTTATATTGCTTTATATTTTAATTGAAATTTTTAAAAATTTAATTTCTGGGGACAGATTTTATGTATTTTTAATTAAACACACAAAATTTAATTTATCGGTTTTTACATTTTCAAAAGGTATCTTTTGACGTTCGAATTATTACATTAAGATTAGAAAAGTAATAATACATGTGCATTTTATGCTTAGACAAACTAACTTTGAACGTTGAATGATAGGAACCTAAGAACATTTTCTGATTATGAAATTATCTAAATCCTTTGTCATTTATGATATTCTGAAATACCACACAAAATTAGCAAAAGTTGCGGTCTGTAATATTCGGTTGATTATTGTACAAATCAACTGATTGTGTATTATGTAGCATTGCTTCATTGTAATAAATTAAATTTGCGTTTTTATTTAATGTAATAATATACAGCAAATAAATTGTAATGCAAAACAGTTTATATATATATATATATATATACAGGGTGACTATTAATAGCTGTTTAATAATTTTCAGAGAGATGAATACACTGTAAACAATTTTTTTGTATAAAAAACTAAGGTCGTAATCCATTTATTTAATCAAAACTACCAGGCGTCTCACTATAATCTCTATCCAGATTTTTGTTTATAATTTAACTATAAGGAATATATTTTAACAACAATTTCAACAGCCTTCCAAATTTCAATTTACCGTACATTGTTTTAAATATAATGACATTACGAAGGGTACTCTAATAACGAAGAAATTCAGTAAGTGATACTGTAATGTGAACTACATTCCAAATACAATTTTAGCTACATTCTTGAACCTGACGCTACTCTGAGCAAAATTACATTAACGTAATGTTAATGACCAAGTAGTTCAGTGTTGTTTGGATGCAGATGGTGGACAAACCCACCTCTTTCTGGGACATCACTGCATTTACATTACGAAAGGTAAACCTTATACGATTATCGTTACAATATATTAGGACATCCCTTTCGGCTTGGCCTATAGGCGGAGGTAGATTTCGAAGTTAAGTTAAGATCAACAACAAAAAACAAAATACGATTACAGATAAACACAGTTTGATAACTTCATTTGGCCGCTCTTGAAGATTTTTTAATTTAATATTTCTCTAAGAACTAGTTTTATCGGAATCATATTAAGCAAAATTCAGCTCAAATGCCCACTTTGACAGTATTTTTTTAAAATGTATTTTGACTTTATGAAAAAAATACACCAATACGGCACATTATATAGTACCTAAACAAGAGAATCTGCTAATTGAATGCGTCTGAGAGCAAAAGAGAATTTAAAAATGAGTCATTAAATAAAGCAATTTGTTATTTGAATACATTTCTCAATTTTTCAGTCACGATCGCTTCGGGAAATTTTGTTCGAAATGCCGACTTTGTCAGTTTTTTTTTGAAATATATTCTTTTTTTTTATCAAAAAACTTAATAATAGAGCACAATATGCAGTTTCTAAGTAAGAGAACCTGTCAATTGGCTGAGTTTGAGAGCGAATCCGGATTTAAAAATGAGTACAAAAATTAGCAATTTGTTATTTGAATACTTCCTCAATTTTAAAAACACGATCGCTACGGGAAATTTTGTTCAAATTGCCCAATTTGGTAATTTTTTTTGAAATATATTCTGCCTTTATAAAAAAACTGGCCAATACGTCATATTATATAGTTCCCAAATAAGAGAATCTGTCATTTGGATGCGTTTAAAATAAAAAATGTGTCAGAATAAAAGTAGTTTGGATTTGAGATTTTTTTTTCAACTTACATTTTTAATTTATTTTTGCTTTAAGAATTGGTCCTATAAAAAACTTGTCAGTATAAAAGCTGCAGATATTATTGAGAAGATGTAAAATAAAGGAGGTGGGCTAATAAGGGCCATTTTTGGCCCATCAGCACCTAGACGTGACATACGTTTTTTTATTAGTATGCCTCATAGCAAGTAAGAAAATAATAATATCTTGAATGAAAGATTAATAGTTGATGAAAAAATAAAATATAGATTTAAGTAAATATTATAGTCTATTAACGAACATAAACACTATTGTCATTAGTTTTAATCCATATAATCAATAGTAAATACAACAATAAGTGTAAATTTAAGATGAATGGAGCTTACTAAGATTATTATTTCAATGTATGAAATATCGGAAATAATCAATAAATAATAATAATAATCATACAGTTTCTGACCTTTTGGACAATGTGTTTTAGACTATTTTCTTTATTGATTGCTTCACCAGAATCACTAATGGACCATCCAGTGGCCGCGTCTTGTATAGTATATGAACATATTCAATATTTGTTTTTTTAATTTTGATTGAGCTATGGCACATTACAGTAGTATTGTAAGCCAGAAACCATAATATGAAAACAACATGCACCCAGCACTCTACGACAGTTTCGCGTATTTTACGCTGACGTACCATTATGTTATAATGTTTCGCTGTGTTTTTATCCAAATATTATAGGTTTTAGAAATTGTGCGCTGAAAAATCAAATTTTGGTTACGAGAGGTATCCCTTAGCATGCTCTGTTTAAAACTTGCTGCATATTAAGAATCTTGACGTTTCATGTTCAATATTCATTTCGTTCCTAAAAATCCCGGTAAAATTTATCAATACTCCCAACATCATTTGGTTTTAGCCACTCTCTGATATTATATGAATATTTTTTTAATGTGTTTGTAAGTATGTTAGCGTAATTGTTGTTTGTTTCCACGAAGTAAGGAACGAAAACCAAAATGTAATTTGAAGTAGTTACGAATACTATATGCTTAAAGAAAGGTCTTCCTTTGTATAGCCAGAAAGAATGTCTCTGAAAGGAATAGTTCACACTCTTTTGGATATAAATGTATGTGCTTTCGAAAGAAATATTCACAATATCATTGTCGTCATCCGGAATAAACAATCTTCCTGCTGAAGGCTCATATATTTTTCAATAACTTGTGTTCTGGTGATGCGTTCTACGGTGTTTTGGAACAACAGTCTCAATCAAAGCCTGGTTTTCATATTTTACAGAAGATATTATTATTTTTCTTATATTGAATAACGCAGACAGATCACCATGATAGAGACCAGTTCTTTTTTTTAATAAGTAACACTGTAAAGCAAGTACGAGATGACCGCTTTTTTGAGGAACGTATTTTGGACTTTACAGGTTTAAAGATATAGTTAAATTCAGACATAAATATACCCATGAGAATATAATAATAGATTTCTGAAAAGTGTCCCGGTGTATCAAAATCGAGGCCTTCTTTGCTACATTCTGATATTGTTTTAAATATTTTCATGCATCGTATTTCATACATCGATGTATTTTCACTTACAGGACTTAAATCTTGCAGAGTCAATTTACCGATCAAGTAATATGAGTTTTACAGCATCGTTTTCGCGACGAAATATAGATTCTAGTTTCTATAAAAGCTTGAGTTTCAATAGCTTTTGCAACAATAACGAGGAAGGTCTTACCTTTACATATTATACAACAAGTGTTAGAATTGTGAAAATGTGATATTGATTAAATGTAAATTAGGTTTCTTATTTGTGGTTTCATCAACATTAATCGTTGAAGCATAATCACTTATTGTTACATCAGAAGAAAAACTAGAAGTATTTAGAGCCTGGAGAGCACGAAATGCATATTATTTGCATTTAGAGAATTATTTAGAACCAATCTATAAACCTCAGTTTTCCGAACATCTAAGTATCAATACAATTTTTCTGTTAGAACAGATACGAAAAGTTTTCTGCGAGACTTAACAACAATGACATTGATATACAAACATTATTTATTAGTAATTTCTATAATAAATATTTTGTAAAACAATTTTAGAAAACAACATTGAAGTCTGAATAACGTTAATACTTTTTAAGTACGGCAAAAGAAGTCTGAACGCGCTCCGATAGTAGTGCATTTGATTATCTCACATGATAATTTTTTTTTCTTTTACAGGTAGAAGCGCACACTGAACCCAAATAAAATAATACTCATGTAAAAGCTTTTAAAGAGTAGATTCATTGCATCTCAAAATTAATTGAATTCATCGAGCGCTTCTTAATAAAAAATTAATTCAAAGACACAAAAAAAGTCAAAAATGCAGGAAAAAGCCAAAACACTCTACTTTCGGGCTATAATTTTCATGACTTACTATTTTATTTATCACGTAAAACTTATATTAAACAAAAATACATATCTTTAACTATACAAAGCCACAGAACAATCATCTGAATTCGAAACTTTTTTTTCCGGGTATATGATGGGCGAAAAATAGCCCTTATTGACCCACCTCCTTTAATCGGCATTGACATCTTAAAAATTGACGAATTTTTTTCTTCTCCCCCTCCTTTTTGGTTTCGTTTTTAATTTTTTTTTTGCAGTGAGATTTGGTTTAATCAGAAACTTGTAAATACTAAAGTTTTAGATAATATTAAGAACATTTATAAAAAAATAATTGGATTTGATGTTTCAAGAACTGACGAAGTTATGAATTTTTCCCCCCGAAAAACCATATTTTTTCGCTCCTTCACCCCATTTTAAACTTTATCAAATATCTATCATGCATAAACTTTTGGCCCATTTTTTAGAAGTAATATAAACTTTAAACTGATTTGATATATTTTTTCAATAAGAAGCTATGGGTTTTTTTATGTTTTCACAAAACCCCACTCTATTTCCACCCCCTTGGTCCAATTTTGCCCACTAACGAATTCGACCGGGATTGTATGCCCCTTGATTTCATGTAGCAGTTTGAATGAGATTTGAACAGAATTATAGAAGTTATCGTGCCCACAAAAAATGGATATATATATATATATATATATATATATATATATATATATATATATGTATTACTGATGATAGTTTTGGGTTTTAGGGGTCATTATCGGTGTAGATTTTCAAAAAGTTTTCAGAAATTCTAACATAGGAGCGACCGCAATAGGTAGTATTTCGAACGAAATTTACCTAATACCGTTGAATTTAAGAACAAAGAACGGATTTCAAATCTTGTTTTATGTACAAAAATTGTTTATTCTCATGTGCTGTATCTTAAAAAAAATTATTACTTACAATTACTTTTAATCACCTTGTGTATGTATATGGAAGCCAAAATCTGAAATGTTGTAGCATGGAGTCGTATAAGCTTAAAACATAATATATAAAAATGTATATAGTGTGAGTTATAGTTATCGAAAAAATAGACTATCCTCTTAAATATTGCCCATAGACACATACTTCCAAGTGCAAATTTTCATAAAAAATGTGCAAAATTTCATGAGATAAGTTGCAACTCCATGGGGGGGGGGGGGGGGGAGAGTATATTTGAGAAAATACAAAAATTAAACTTTTATACGCCCCCCGTGAGAAAATTTTCAAATTAGGAATTTTTTCCTTATCCATTCCTGAATTAAATAAAGAAATCATCTTGATACCTATAAATCTCACAGAGATATTAAAATCGAAAATTCTCCAAAATTCGTGACTTACACCACTTAACCATGTCTCTCAGCAATGAGTTTTTGACTCATTTCGAATTCAAGATAGGAATCATTCACAAACTGCATGTTATTAATAATCAATTTAAAACTAGAGATGAGTTCTGGCTCACTTTTTAAAGACCGGGTGCGCCCGAGTCCGAAACATTTTGTGCCATCACAGTCCGAGCCCGATACTGAAAGTAAGCAATACATAAAAAAATCATAATTCTTAAATATAATAGTTGTGCTAAATGCAATTTTTTAAACATACTTACTACACACACTTACTACACACACTTACTACATAGAAATAACTCTCAATGTGTTTCTGTAATGTTCTATTTACTATAACAGATGTACATCTTAAATTATAATTGATTTGTTCCTCAAAACAATCTTTTGTAATTCTCGTGTTCCTATAAATCAGCTTAAATTTAAAACATAATAATACTGTTGTCTGAAAGTTCCGACATTTTTAATGCTGTTCATATAAAGTTAATGTTGTTTTCATATAAAATATTATTATGACTAGCACACGATACAAGTCTAAAAATTTGCAAACCTTAAGCTAATGCTGGTTGACTAAAAACAAAATAAAATATTTATTTCTCGTTAAATTTCTAAAAAATAGTAACAAATGAACGTTCCAATTAAACATTATTTTAAGAGCGCTACATAAAATCAATATTCTCGTCACCGTCTATGTGAGACATAAATAAATCAATAAGTACCACAAATTTTCTTTTAAAACAGCCTTCTAATACTACCAAAAAGAAAAGAAAAAACACGTTTTCTATTTCTTTTTTATTTTGATTATTACAGCATTAAAATGACTTAAACTGGAATAAGTAAGTTTTAAGAAAAAAGTTCTTTTTCTAAACGAGAATATGTGAAATCGCAAATTTCAGAGAGAACGAGCCCAAGCCCGTGTCGGGCTCGGGCTGAGCCCGTCTCATCATCTATTTAAGACAGAGCGTTTTCTTTGGACATAAAATAGCAGTTTATAGATTTTACGTTATACCATCTTTATAAATATGCTGTTGGACTGCACTAGAGTTCTTCACGGCTGGAAATATCTATGTCCGTTCCTGAACCGACCCATAGGGAAAAAGTTCGGCCCGGCCTGGAAGAAAGTAAAAATCACGCCTAGAAAGAAGTTAAAAACATAGCCCAGATCGGTCTTGAATTTCTTCATAGTTTTTTGCTTAGATATGTTTAAAAAATGATTCATATGGAGGTGTTCTGACAAAAAAAAAAAAAAAAAATTATATATATATATATATATATTTATTATAGCTTTCCGTTTTTCATGTTTATAAATTTCATTATTAAAGCTTCACCAAATCCTCTGATATATTTATTTTATTAATGAATTTCTATTTATATATAAATGTTTCACGTATTCTTTACTATTATTAATCTATATTCTTTTTGTTGGTGACTTTGGAAAATGCTATGCTGTAAAACCTTTTAAGACGGAATTACATAGGAAAGAAAAAGAAATGCGTTATAGACCATCTTAGGCGGTGTAAATGCAGTCTATTATCTCTCAGGTATTGTATCAACGCATATTTCCGCTTATGACTGCATTCCATCATAGGCAGGTTCTTTTCATTGGTTTTATTGCATTTAATTCTTTTGCCTTAAAATTTAATATACTTTTAAAAAATGAATTTTAAAGTTTTTTTTTTGTTTAGATAAAGGCGATTTTATAATATATTCGTTTTCCGTAAAAATATTTGGCCTGAGTCAAATTTTGCTTTTTTTATGCATGGGCGAAACTGAGTTTCGTCCCACGCAGACCTAGGAAAAAGGAAACCGGTCCCGGTACAGTATGAATAAATAAGTTAGGAAGGCTTACCCGAATCTCCAAATAAATAAATAAATAAATAAATAAAATAACATCTCGAATACAGACATTTCACAGCCTCATCGGGATGATAAAAAGCCTGAAGTTTTGAGAGCTAAAATTATGAAAAGGCTCTTAATCCAAATGTAAAAAAAAAAAAAAAAAAAAAAAAAAAAAAAAAAAAAAAAAAAAAAAAAAAAAACATTGTTTTAAATAAGTGACGGACATTCAAATAGTGCAAAAAGGAAGGGAAAACGGCAAAAGTTAAACTGAATCGAAAGTTTAAGCTGCAGAAAAGAATTACTTTTCACTTGCAATTAAAAAAAAATCCTTTAAACGTTTTATTAGGAGCCATTCTTTGTTTAAAACTTTAAATATGTTTTTTGCTTTTTCACCATTTCTCGTCTTTAGATCATTAAAAGTCAAGAATCATTAAAGAAAAAAACATGCAAACTTGAAACATGTCTTTTGTGATTATTTTGCATTATTTTTGTTCCACTGAATTTGAAAAAAAAATTTACTTTTGAAAATATGATTTTTAAAATAATAAGTTGCATCAATTTTTCAAATAAATATTTTTAATATTTTTAAAATTAACATTTAAAAAAAAACTGAAACAAAACTAAAATGATATTTTCCCATTTAATTAAATGAAAAAAAAATGAAATCCAATGAATAATGTTTCGAGTTATAACGATTTTACATTATTCCACGTAAAAAAAATACTAACCATTTGAAATTTTTATAAATTTTCTGAGAAATTTTAGGATGTGATTTTATTTGGAAAATTATACAGTTAACCATTATACAAAAAAGAAAAAAAATCAAAATTTTAATTCAATAGATACATGTTTCTTATAACTGTTAAAGTAACATTGTTTCTTGAATTGCGTGCATTTCAATTTGTGTCTAATCCTATAAAACCTGATGAATTATTTAAACGGCTATAACTCTGTGGGTTTTGCAGATATGAAGATGAATTATTTTGTGTTTAATTCAGAACTGGATAAGCAAAATTTTCCTAGTTTGAATTTTTACCCAAAGGGCTATATAAAAATTTATTTTTCGTATTTTTTCAAATAGACCTCCCACCCTCCATGGAGTTGCAACTTATGTCATCAAATTTTGAACCTTTTTTTATGAAACTTTGGAATTGGAAATATTGTGCTTAGGGGCAATAGTTAAGGATTAAGCCTATTGTTTCGATAATTATGACTCACCATATATTTTCTTATGTTTGCTGCTTAATATAAAATTTAGATGGTATCAACAAGTGTTGAATCCTTATTTTCATCTGTTTATTCAATCGTCGTTTGTCTCAGATAATTCTCAAATGCTAATTTATCAGCAAGTTCACCCATTTTTTTACAAACTTAGTTAAGCCCATCCTTTGCGAAAGACGTTTCAATTAGAAATTCCTCTAAGCGGAAAATACTTAAAGTGATATAATTTACTCTAAACGACAACTCTCTTGGACCAATATCTATAACAGTTAATACAAAGTCAAATCCTCGGGTTTTGTATAGTCTGTTACAAAATTATAAGACCACAACTTATTTTGCTATTTAGGTATTTAAAGAAATATTTTAATCAAAATAAAGAATACTCTATGTTAGTACATCAAGTTTTTTGTAAAATGCAGGACCTTACACAAATGAAATTAATTCGAAAAAAAAAAAAAATAAATAAATAAAACCTCAATATAACTAAAAAGTGTCAAAAATAACTGTTACAAAATTATAGGACCACTTATGGAAAAGGCAGTTTTCTGAAATTTTTAGTAAGATATTGCTCCACCATTTCTCTGAATAACTTCAAACACACGATTTGGCAAAGAGTTAATTAGTTTTTTACGAACTATGTACGAATATTGTCCTATTTCTCCGTAATAGCTATTTCTAATTCATATGTTGAATGATATTGTTTGTTATTTTCATACACCTGGCGATACAAATATCCACACAAGTTCTCTGAGGGGTTTAGTTCTGAGGGGTTTAGACTTAGTATTGTCCAAGTTAAAACATCAATCTTTCCCCTTTTAAGCCACTCTTTTGTTGATTTCAATTAATGACTCGGAGCATTATCTTGTTGAAACTTCCATTTTGCACCTTCTAAAAGGGGTTCGAAGATTATGAAACTTCGAAGCAGCATCAGTTGGTAACTGTCTGGGTTCATTTTCCCTTCAACTCTTTGGAGATCGCATTTTCCTGCATATGAAAATGAGCCCTACACCATGACGGAATCGCCTCCCATCTGCCTACTAAAGAGCTCGCGATATTTTTGCCTTAAATCATGCTAGTAAGTAATTATTGCCGTCTGGACCTTCAAGATTGAATTTTGTTTTGTCTGAAAACAACATTTTTCTCCATTCAGACTTCCAGGACATGACATTCTTTCCCCACTTCAGACCAGCTTCTTTGTGACATTTCAGTAGTAGTTGTTTACTGTTTAATTTGCGACAAATAACACCAGCATTAGATTTGAAACTTCATCACGCGGTTGCATGTGATACTTTTTTAGTTATCAGTTGTACTATTTTACGGTTGACTGATATTTTTTCGTTAACAGTTTGACAATTCGCCTATTATCACGATATGATAACTTATTTTTACAACATATCGTTTATGAGTTCCATACAATTTTTTTTTTATTTAAAACATTATGAATCGTAGATTTAGAACAATTAAGGATCTTACTTATTTCACGCCCAGACTTTCCTTTTCCTTTGTAGAACTACACTCTTCTCACTTCGATTCCACACAGCTCACTGCGCCGAGGCATTTTACAAATAAATTCAAATTATCAGATACAATTCAGATTTATGGCACTTAATTCTTCTCTTTAAATTTTGCTGAGTGTTTAGGTTACAGTCTAACTCTGAGTTCAAAAGAAAATCGTCTGCTTTATTAATAATATGAGAGTAGTCTTATATTTATGAAACAGCAGATTTGAGTAAAATCGCTTGGCACGAAACAAAAAATCATTCAAAAAATCATTCAAATTCATTTTACCATATGATAAATAAACATTCTAGAGTTATTTATTTTCACACAACTACTTTTAGATTCAAATTAATATTTTCTTTGTCGAAAAAAGGTGAAATTCTGAGTGGTCTTATTATTTTGTAACAGACTGTATATGATGAAAGCATATGCATCTGTTAAATGCAACTGAGTTTGTGAGTATATTTCCTTCTTTTAAAGATTTAGAAATAGGCTTGTAAAGGAAAATTATTTCAATTAGAAACGATCCATGATAACATCAAAACCAAACCATTACAGCCTGTGGCTGAAATCTTGAGCTATGGACAATATTTTTTACCGTTCTACGTGCACCGTTTATCCATCCTCCCCTTGTCCATATATTTCTATGTAACACAACTGAAATAAGAAATTTCTACATGGAGTCCAGATGCGTGATCATCTTCACTTGCCTTTCTAATTGATTATTTTGGTCTGTTAATATTCTTATCAGTCACGATTTTGATTTACGAAGTATTTTTAGATTTATGCACTGTGTAAAAAAATGTAAAGTTACTAAATTTTTTCGAGGAAACTGGGATTTCTAGAACTTTTTATGCAACGGTAGCAGCAAAATTCCACGTAATAGACTCTTTTACATGAATTTTTGCTGTCATCGTTACATAAAAAGTTCTGGGAATCCCAGTTTCCTAGATAAAGTTTAGTAATTTAATATATTTTTTTTTCAGTGTGATGTTCAGCTTGTTTGCGTAAGAAAGGCGTATAGCATCTAGAAATCATTTAAGTTCAGCCGGATAGCTTTGCGCCGTTGCATTAAAAGGCTGAATGATATCTGCTTTACTTTAGTGACATCTTTGTTTAAGGTCAGTCATCAGACGATATCCGATTATTGAAATTTCATTAATACTGAGAAATGACACTGGAGCCATGTTGAATTGTAGATTTCTTATTGCTCTGCTTCCTAAATGAGCGAAAGATAAAAAACATGTTGGTACTTTTAGCGAAGCGTGAATTGTTTTTCCCTCGACATTTTGCAAGAGTACCTGTTGGTACCAAAACCATAATGGCTCCCGATCCTAGCTGCAGGGTGAATCTTTTACGAATTATATAACTGCTAGAATTTGGCATGAGATTCACACTCTTGATTTCAGGTTCCGGTGAGTTAAATTTTATAAATTCATGTCTTTTAGATGCATTCGTGGTAATATTTAGTTAAAAAAAAAAAAAAAAAAAAAAAAAAAAGAGATTGCTTTTTTTTAATATGACGTCCTTCTTGCTGAATGATGCATTTCGTCTACGGTGCGGTGTCTCAAACTCAGTATCAGTAGAATGAAAAAGTGTAAAGTTGAAACAACTTCATAAAGGAAATCGTTTGTTTTTAATGTGACGTCATTTTCTGTTCACATTTTAAAAAATTGAACTTTAATTTCAATGAGAAAATGACATCCTAAAAGAATAAATCAATAAAGATAGTAAATAAAACCAGTTATTTTTTGCAGCTGTGGAAGTAATATGTTTGTCATCATTTCGAAAAAAATCAAAAGATCTTTTAAATTTTAAGTATAAAAATGGAAATTTTTTAAAGAATAGCTAGTGCGAACATATCCTCAAAAGAAACAGCTTTCATAAAAAAAGAATAAATATTCAGTAGAAAGATTATGGCAGATGACTAAAAAAAAAAACCGCAGTCGTTTTTTAAATATTTAGATTTAAACAATCGCAATGCTATCTCTATGGGAATATTGAAAGCTGAAATCTTAGTTAGAGTTGACCGAATATTTTTGATTTTCAATATCCGCCGAGATTTTGACACTACGGACGCCCAACTCATTTTTCGTGTCAATGGGACAAATATATTATATCCTATCATGGGATCACAAAAATTTGACTTTTGCAGGAAAGTTGTGTTGTATCAAAAATCAGTGCAACTGTATCAAATAATGTATAAATTATAGTATTAGTAGGAAGTTCATCAATTGGATGCTTTAGCTAATTAAATAATTATTTTAGCACGTACTGACTTTTAAAATATACAAATTTTTTAATTAAAATGTGCAGAAATGCCAGCTGCTTTGTGTAAAGATTTTATGATAAATTCCACTTATATTAATTCGCAATTAAAATAATGTATTTTTTATAGGAGTTTCTTTGTTAAATAGCACCTTTTTAGCACGAATTTATTGAAAAAAAAAGTTGCGAACAGGATAAAACATGCAAAGGTATAAATATTATTTTAAAAAATCATATTTTTACTCCAATATTGTATTAAATTAGCAATATTGTATAAAATTAGCTATTTTCCCCCAGTATTTAACTTAAAACTCATTTTTTCACTGACCAAAAATTTACTTAAAGTTTATTTGTACAAAGACCAAAATTTTTAACAATTTTATTCAAATAAACTCTAATGATCATTTATAAATTTTCCATTATTTATAAATAATCGACACCTAAGCAAATTTATGGCATTGAAATATTTTGACTTATGAGCATACAATTTTCACATAGTGTTATAAAAGACATAAGGTTATATGGGACAAATGGACAGTAATTTTATAATGTGACTCTGGAGATTCTGGCAATCCAGGTTCCAAAAACTGATGTTTACTTGAATTAATATGCAAATCTTTGTAAATGTGTTCAGTTAGGTTCACTCTAGCAGATAAATATTTAAAAAATTAAATTTTGATACCTAAAAATAAAAAAATATATATTTCATCTGTCTTTTTTCATGGATCCAATTGCTCCATACAAATGGGGCAGCTAGATCAGGTGGGTTCATACATCTTTGATTTTTTAAATATAGGGTATCAGGTCTTCTTTAAAAAAGAGTAAATAACTTAAAAGATTTTAAACCAGGTAGATCATGCAAATTCTATATCAATTAAAGAGCATCACAAGGGAAATCTTTGCTATCAATTTGTTTAAAAAAGCACCAAACGTGAAATTATTAGATTATATAAAAACATAAGAATTAAGTAAGTGCATATGTATTTTAGTATAGGTAATAAGTAAAAAGTCACATGAGTATTTTCGGAAAAAAATAAACAAGATAAATCTATGAACAAACATGTACGTAAATACTTAATTATCTCCTTATCCTTTTTATTTACCTCAGTGAAAGTTTGATAAGTCCAATAAATTTATGGAGAATGTAATGATGTTTTATATGAAACAGAACTATTTTTTTTATTGTTCTCGATAGTTTTCTAATAATGATACTTTGTCTTATTACACCTCTTCATCTATATTGCAAAATTTTGAGGTTTAGTTATCTGACTTAAGAAATATGCTTCAATTCCCGCTGACATGCTTTTTTAATTTTTATTCTGTAATTTTAATAATATATTATATAATTTTCTGTATTACTAGCAAAAAAAATGCAGAAATTAATATCCCGTAATAAAAAAAAAATCCAAAAATGTATTTATAACTGTTGAGGTAACTGTATCCTACATGGACCAGTTACCCCTGACGCATGCCCCGGTTTCCTCATTCTTGAAAAAATTATGGGATAACTGGAACATTGGCCTTACGTTTGAAGCATTAATTAAAAATGTATAGATATTTAATAATAATAATGTATTTTTATGCTTAGTCTTAAAAAAAGTGATTGTTTAATAAAAGTACTTATCGTATTTCAATAAAAAGCCAAAGAAGTTAAACCAAATTGCTGTTGTTTTTTAAAAAAGAACCTCGAATTTTCGGTAATCTCTCAAAGAAAAGGCAGAGCTATGATTTAGTTTAACGCACTTGTTTTAAGAAATAGAGATGAGAGTGAAATATTCACAATAGCTAAATTTAAAAGTCATCAACGGTTTTTTTTAAAATAAAATAACCTATGACCCAGTTACCTCGTGGGTCAGGGTGTTCCCGCTCACCTTATTTGTTTTACGATATTTTCAGGATAACGCAAGAGATATTGTCTTTTTTTATAGGATAATATTTGTTATATATTGTGATAAATATAATTAATTACCAGTATGTTACCGCTAAAGAATGGTAATTTCAGTCTTGTTTAAAATACTTCTTTTTGGGGAAAAAAAATGAAAATTCACTATTCTACATGGAAAATATACTGTATAAAATTTAAATTTATCACTATAAAAGAAAAGGATTCTTGTACAAAAATGATTTTTTTTGTGATTAGAAATTTCAAATGTTTTGTGAAAATACTTCAAAATTATAACAAAGGATTCAGACTACTGTTTTAAATTTATGAATAAGGCAAAAATAAATCGTTTATGATACGCAGCATTATTTTTTTTTAATCCTAAATATAAAAATACTGAGTGAATTAAAAGTTAATACATTCATTTAATGTAACAACATGTTTTACAGAGTTTAATACTTCTGTTTTCTAGTTTATGAGAGTACTTTTCATTTCTTCCGTTTCGACAATGGGATATTTATTTCAGGGACACGATTTTATCGTCTTATTTATGACAAAGACTTGTGTATGGCAGAAATCTGAAATTTCCCAGCATTTTAGCTGTCATAATATTTTCCCCTACCACGTACTGTTTATGATCATCTAAATCCATTGTGCCGGTTTAGGATCGAAAGCATTTGGAACTTTCAAACATTCGCTGTTACCAAGAAAGTTTTGTTGTCTGAATGTTTACGATTATTGTGTTTGGGTTTTTTAAAGATATTATTTCTTACTTATTTTCTAGTGTTGTCTGGATAGGGGTTTATTGAAAATCAAGTTCATTTCTATGAATATTTAACAGGATAATTAATAGGTACTTTCACATATATTTTAATGGTAAATTTATTATTTTCAGACCTTTATTGTTTGACTTGTAAATATTATTAAAAATCAACAAAGTAAAATTTTCATAATTCTTGTAAGTATTATAATAAATACATGCGATTTTACAAACTTTTCAAGAATGCTGTTTTTAATAAGAAAAATAGACCTTGTAAACAAATTCATTGCCGTATTCATTGGTCTCATTATTATTTCTTTTGTTTGAATACCACGATTTTCAAATAATATTCGTCGTGATATGTTTCTATTGTAAATATTGATCAAACTTTCCACGAAAATTATTGTTCAGAAATGGCGGTATTCATAAAACGGAAAAGTGCGTGAACCTTATATATTGTTGGAAAATAAACATATTAATGTAGCTGCAATTATGTTAATTATGATACACACCCGACATAATGAATAAATCACGTAAAAATAAATTCAGTTTATTAGTAATATATAAAGAAATTGTGTATCTCAGGGCGATACCATTTTTGAGATCCCGAAATTAAAATATTTCTTTCGCGATTTTTTTCAGAGTGAATTAAATAATCGGAACACGTTAACAGTATCATGGTTGGTCATAAAGGAGAAATAGAGAGCAGAGTGCTATTTATCCGGTCCATAAGTTAATGTGAGGGCTTAATGAGAATGGAAGACCTATAATCAAAAACAAATCAAACAGTTGAAGACAAATCATTACTAAGGAAACCTTGAATGAAAATGGTTATCAGGTGCAGAAAAGCTTTGTATAAAAAGCTCAAAGGAAGAAAAAAAAAATGATTAAAGGACCAGAAATATTTGAAAGACAAAACTTGACTGATGTTTTGATCGTGGATTAACCCCTTGGGGACGAGTGGCACGTATACGTGCCGCAAAACGGCTTAAGAATCCTTGTTTATCTCCACCAGTAAAATTATACTGTACAATTTGCCTTATTTAATCAGGCCATTTCCTCGATTTAGAAAGGCACAAATTTTTATTTTAAAAAACCGGTGACTACGCATTAAGAATTTCGTAAAAGACTCCTGTCGCGAAGGGGTTAAGAAGCTCGTAATTAATGTAGATTTTTGCTTCTTTTTCCATTTATTTATTTACTTACTTTTTATAAAAATAAAAATATAATAATTAAACTGTAAAAGATAATAATAAAAGTTCGAATATTGTACGCCAAAATTTAGCTTCTAAAACTAGTTTCGCCAGGATTTTGAATTTCTGGTTTCATGTTTTTCATTCGTATTTTTTTTTTTTTTATTTATTCTTATTATTACGCTACTCGTCAATTATATCTGAAAAGAAAAAAAAAGGAAAAAAGGAATAACAATTTAAAAACTATTGTAAAAAATTACAATACATAAATATTAATTCGGTACATTGTAATAACTAAACAAATCTTTTGTTTGTTTTTATTCTATAGTTTGTAGAGAATTTAATTTCCTTTATTCAAAAAAAGCGTTTCGGAATAATTGAGTTCAAAGTTTCTGAATACATTTTTCATAGTTAAATGTCATTTTCCTCATTTCAGTACGACCGTAATTTTAGAAATTTTCCTATCAGACGATCTACATGGTATTCTTAAAGATGTAAACATTATATATATATATATATATATATATATATATATATATATATATATATATATATATATATATATATATATATATATATATTTATTCGTCATCTCTCAAATCTTTAAGGAAATTTCTCTCATGAAGTACATTTATAGAACATATGCTAAAAAATCGTTATTTTCCGTTTATGAATTTTGTTGTATCCTAGGTAACAGATATCCAGTAACTAGGGCAGAGTCCAACGAATGTCAGCATAGCGGAAAATCAGTACCAGTTTCGTAAAACTACGGTGTGTGTAATGCATCTTAGATGAAATTACAAGAGCAACAAAAATTCCTTATTCCACAAATTACTTGTTTAATGTTAAGCGAGGAAGATTTTGCAAGTCTGAAAATGCATATTATGAGAAGACTATGCATATTTGAAATCAAATGAAAAATATTATAAATATCTAAAATCTCTGCATATAAAATAGTTTGTCCTCATTTACTCATAATCAACGCACAGTCCACACTATTGAACCTAGAAGCATAAAAATTGGGGAGAAAATACTTCTTATGACGTAAGCATTTCTAAGACAGTATTTTTGAAAATTGCCCCCCCCCCCCCCTCCCTTTTAAGGGGTTTAATAAGGAGGTCTAAAAATTATAGAACATCTTGCTATATCTCAGCAGCCGTTTTAAGTAGGAGCGTGAAATTCCAGAAAATAAATGTACTAAAAAATAATTAAACACATGTTTCAGTTATTTTAAAATCCCCCCCCCCCCCAACCTATATGGGTTAAAGTACAGTTTAAAAATTTTGAAACTGTTTTTGACCCGGCACGTAATATATCACCGGAAAGTCCTTGAATCCCTCTTTCATATTATGAATCGTTTCCTCCCCCCTTCTCAATCTCCCCCCGGGGGACATTTTTTTAATTTTTTCAAAACCGTAAGATTTTTACCATGTTAAATCGGATTTTTTTTTCTTTTTTATAAAGCCCTTTGATAAATATTATAATACTAGAAGATAGCCCGTCAAAAAGACGTGTTTGCATTTTTAAAAGGATAATAAAAAATACACCAACTGTGCTCAATCATAGCCACTTTAAGATTAAATAATTTTGAAAAATATAGCAATTAAACATGAGGAAAAGAAATCTTAAAAAAAAAAAAAAAAAAAAATGCATTTAAAACTGTAACAAAACTATCTGGTGGATGGGAGGGAATTGTAATGAACAAATGGTAAATACATAAATTAAAAAAAAAAAAACAGTTATAAAGAATATATTGTGAAACTACAGACAAAAAATATATAAAATTACTGAGAGAAAATAATAAAAATATCCAAAATGTATAAAAATTTTTGTTCTTGTAATCAGGGTTGCTCGGATCCATAGGAAGTGAAACAAAAAAAATAGGGTATGATAAAATATTTCCCTCAATATAGGCTTTTAAAGTTTCAATCATCCTTTACGGCTGCAACTTGTAAATTTTCCGTCATGCGGACGTTCAGCTCTGAAATTTTTGGAACTACAAAACTGGCAAATAACTTTCATTGATCCGCAATAATGTTCTTCGTCTTCAATATTTTCAGGGATTTGAAACTCCTGAGCACGATGGACTTCTGCCTCTCTTTCGCGTCGAACTTGTTGTGATGAGGCATTTACCGCCCGAATTCTATCCCGCGATTCCTGGCTTTGCCGCGATAACAACCTTATTTGCCGTTATTATTCAAGCGTTGTCTTCTTGCAATGGGACTTTCGTCTTCGCTCATTACATTAAAAAAATTATAACGATGTAAAACTTCAATTTGTTAACCAAAACTTAAAAGAAAATACTTTATACGATCGAAAACAAACGTCAACACAGTGAAGAGTAAATATCCACACGTGAAACGTGATGTGACAAAGGAGTCATTCTCAAGAATCATTCACGGCAGAAAAAAAAAATTAAAGCAACCCGAATATAAAAAATTTAACAATATTACATTAAAACGCACCTTCGCTTTCCTTAAATAAACAGTTTTAATTAAATATTGTTTTTGAAATCCTGAAAAGATTTCAAAGTGCATTAAAATGTAATGACGTCATTTACAGCTCCTACTGTAAATTTGACCAATGAGAACTCTCCATTACGACTGTGGAACGTTTTCATTGGTCAGAAAATGGATAGCCTTTAAAATTGAAGATAACTTTTCACAATATTTTTCATAGGTTTGGAATTTGTCATTTTTGAATGGCAACAGCATTAACTTACTTAAATCGTTTATTTATCTCGTAATTGCTGATTGTTTTATTTAGAACTTGAACATTATAATTATAGTTTTTGTAGGTATAATTAGATAGTTTTTGTAGTTTTTAAAGAAAATGAGTGATCAATAAATCTTTTATATGTATATTTCCATAAGTTAAACGATTAAAATATTTGTGAACGGCTCGGAATACTTAAGACTAACGTGGACGCCGAATCGCAATAAGTTTCTTTATCTCGTGAATCGGTGAACCCCGGAAACGTTATACACGGAGGGGTTTTATATATATAATAATATTACTAGTATCATATGGCAATTTTACAGATACTTTGCTGAGGCGGAGTCAATAAAAGGTAGACAATCACTCCATTATAGATACGGATGGTTTGTACATACATAATGACAAGGCCGACGTATTTTATGTACCATCGGCTTTTAAAGTTTAGATAGCAAATTATAATGATTTGTCAGTGTAATGCAATGCCTAGTAGTACAATAAAAGCAATATACGTCAAATTGTTAAAATCAGACTGATTTAATTAAGATTAATCACATGAATACTATGGGATTCGCGACTAGTTTAAACTGAGTGAATCTCTAAATACGCCTCCCGTGTCTTTAAAAGTTAATAAAAAATCCTTTTTTGAAAAACGCGACACGAATCAAGGTTACGTTGCAACTTTGTGAGATCCTTTCGAAGCGCGCTTAACATAGGGCCAAGTTAAAACTTTGAACAACGGTTTTGCTTAAAAAAAGATTATTACTGCACTGAATTTAGTTTTATGAAATACCAAATGAAGTTTAATTATGCATTGCTTTTATTGCCAGTACCGATTTAAGTTCTTCATGAACATATTAGGTTATGTTTTAAAAAAAGAGATACACAATAGCAATATTTAATATTATTTAACTTATTTGATATTATTATTATTTGATATTATTATTATTATTGTTGTTTTTATCTTTTTCAACTTGGTATAAGAGGATTGCATAGAAGATGAGCAAATTAGCAGTGGCTAACACGTCATGGATTTCAATGAAATTCATCATATAATTAGATCATATTTATTTATTAGTAAATGCAAAATAATAGATTTCAAGATTGTTTATTTAAGTATTAAAACTTACATTAACAGTTGACATAAAATCGAGGTTTTTACTATGTGCTTGAAATTTTAATTTTGAATATTAGCTTAAAGATTATCGACTATTCGCTCACATTAAGATATATTGTTTTTCTAGGTAATTTGCATAGCTCTATTTAAATATAATATAAAGCTGCGTGTCAAATTTTACCAAAATCAGTTTCAGTAAAACCACGACTTTTTCTTTTAATTTTTGCTCATTTTGTATGAAATGATACATATCCCTTTATAATTCTCTATTATATACAGCTATACACAACCCCAGGTTCTATATTTTTTAACAAAGTTTTATTAATTTTTAGCAATTTCATTTTCAATAAGAATAGTTAATAATTCAAATATTTACTGTACGAACCTTCTGAGCGCGAGTAACGCTCGCACTTGACCGTCTATTTTTGTTAAATTAATTCGGTACTGACAGTAAAAGTAATATATATTTAATCTTCACTTTGCATTAAATAAAACTAAATTTAGTGTAGTAATAAACTTTTCTTTTTACAGTGTAACTAAAAAAAATACCCTTTTTCAAAGTTTAATCTTGGCATTGTGATAAATGCGCTTCGAAATGAGTTCGCAAAGTTGAAATGCCGCCTTGGTCCGTACTGCGTTTTTCCAAATTTTGAAAGACACGAGAGGCGTAGTTAAAGGTCCACCCAATGGAAATTAGTCGCAAATCCCGTAGTGTTTATGTGATTAAATATAATTAATTTAGTCCGTTTTAAACCATTTGATGTTTATTACTTTTATATTGCTACTGGGCACTGCATTACACAAATATTTAACTAAAACTTGTTATCCAGGCTTTAAAATCCAATTGTGCATGAGTATATGCCTCCCCTGTTACTATGTATGTTTAAGCCATCCATGTCTTTAAGGATTAATATCTCAGCTAATTATCGATGATTTTTTTCGAAAACCATTATCAGCAATGCTTTTATACTTCTGCTACGGTAGGTATCTCCAGTGTTCCTCAATACCTTTGCTGAATGCCCGCTAAACAAAATTTATATGTAATGGAAAAATTCTCTTTTCTGAAAAACTATGTAACTTAGGTTAATCGTTATAGTTTTCCATCAAATTTCAAATTAACGTCTACTAACTCTAATTTTTTCGTAATTTTAGTTTCAGTAGATTCAGGAATAGATGAGGAGACATATTTTTGCACTACATTTTCGACGATATCTCTGAAAATAAAAGAATCTAAAAAAGAATAAAATCTCTGAAATTAAAAAAGAATAGATATTTATAGAAGAATAAAATCTCTAAAACTAAAAGAAATGTATTTTTGAGTTCATAGTTGCAAAAGCTTTCATACGTTATCCCCATACGATATTAAAAAAAGTTTTTTTTTTCAAATAACTGAATCAGACCCTCGAAATTTTCCCTAAATATATTTGCGAATGTTTAATGATCTATAGATATCTGGGTCAATAATATTTATTACATCTCCCAATTTGAACTTTCCACGTATACGAATAAATTGACTATCGCAGACAGACACAGGAATAATATTATAATGGTTCTGTTTTTACTTCTTAAGTACAAAACTCTAAAAGTTGACCCCCCCCCCCAAAAAAAAAAAAAAATTAAATTCCATCTTTTTTTACTTTTTATACCTAGAAATAGATTTTTTTTTAATCCTTTATTTAGGGCAATTTTTTCTGTCAATTTAAGTATTGGATTTTTAATTAATCAAATCACCAGAAAAAATAATTAGTAAATTTATATATATATATTATATTATATATCTATCTATCTATGCACTAAGTTTGGTTATAAATAAATTTCTCCATAATATAATCTCTGCATATTTTGAATAACATATTAAAATTTAATAAATAATATTACAAAAGATAAGTTTTCCAAAGTCTGAGATTTTGTTTACTATTCAAAATATGTTTTTCAAAAATTTAAATTTATTTTTCCTACAACATATTTAGAAACATTTTCCTTATTAAAAGCAAATAAATTTTACTTATTAAATATAAATATAGGTTTTTGACAGTTTTAGACATTTTTGACAAGGAGGTTTTTGACATGACGGTTTAAACCATGGTTAAAACCGTCAAAAACTGTCGCATGTCAAAAACTTGCCAATCCTGGTATTAACTGTCTATTTTCTCTTCAACCAATATTGCAAAAATTAACAAGCTATTTATGCAGCACCATATGATGTTATTGATAAGAACTCCTATAGTCTTTAATATATAATAAGTTATTACATGATCTTAAAAATAATTAACTCATTGCGTAAAAAAATGTTTACAAAAATTATAAAAAATAAAAATAATACAAAAAAAAAAAATAAAAAATACAAAAAAAATGAATAATAGGATGGTTGGGTGGGTTAGATGTTAGATTAGAGGTGGGCGGTGTTGTCTGGATAATACGCAAAGGTTAATTATTATATATTTAATAAAAAAAAATAACTTTACACATAGTATTAAAGTTTATGTTTACCTAAAAACTAATATGCATAACTTAATAATAATCAAGCTATTGAAATAAGATATGGTTGTCTATTGTATTTGTCTTAAAGAAATTATTTGTAAAATATTAGAATAGAAATTATTCTTGGAAATTCTTAGCTAATAAATAATTTATTTTTTTTTCCTATAATAGAGGGCAGCAGCATAAGCATATAATTTAATTAATATATTAATCCTATAGATGGCAGCACTAAAATAATTTTCTGCTAGAAGTTGTAGTAATATATTCTAGTTAAATAATTAATATAGTAATATTAATAATTGCTTAAAAATAAAAATATAATATTTCTAATAGTAACATCTATTTTTTCTAAATATATTATGAATTATATAGTATAATATGTTTTACTAATTTTTATAATTATTGTTACAACTTTATTTTATTATCTATGTGATTTATACTATGACCATAACCTTGACTGTTAGTAAGTCACATGTAGTTTGTATCTGATTGCACTACAAATCTTGCTGGGATTTGGGTAATGGTAAATATTTTAGTATATATATCTTTTTTTCAATGGAATATTATATTATTGTTATTTTGTCATATTGATTTTATTTTCTTCTATGTGTATCTTTCTACTAATTTGTCATCTGAATAGCTTCCAGCCAGTCGGGTGTATTGTGAGTCGAATTCTTAGCTTTCAGCACGACTCATAACAAAAACTGGTTGGATGTTTTTGCTTTTTTGTTAAACTATACACCCCTGAAGAAGTAGTTTAATAGAAAAGCCTTCTACTGCCTTTTTATCCGTTTATCTTTCATCATTTTTGTAATCTGCCTTCTATTTCGCTTCAAACTTCAACTTTTTTCAATAAGATGATTGTAAAAATACTGGTTTCAGTGGTTTATTGTATGGTAATATATGAATTACTCTGGTTATATAATGTCCATTTATCCATATATTTCTTAGTAATTTGGTAATCTGCCTTCTATTTCTCTTCAAACTTCAACTGTTTTTTAATAATATGATTGTAAAAATACTGGTTTCATTGGTTCTTTTATTGGTATTGTCTGAATAACTTTGGATGTATTTATAAAAGTATTTATATATACAGGGTGATTCCAAATTTTTTTTACAATAAAAGAGGGGTGATAGTACACATCAAGACAAACAATATTAAATAGGAGACCAAGGGTCCAAAACGTTTTCTTAAGGAGATAGCCGCCATTAAAGTTTAGGGAGCAAAATTTCAAATAAACATAAAAAACGGAAAAATCGGTCGATTCATTTGCGGTTTTCACTAAAAATTATTCTTTATGTCGGCATTTTCTTGAAATTAAATTATAAAGATAAATTTCAAAAAATGCCGATAGAGGGCGCTTTAGACTTTGGAGTAACGAACAACTATTTTTTGCCGGTATGTTTTGCATCTCATTAAATGTTTTCGTAAGTTTACACTCAAACTTAAATTTTGAGCTCAAAATCTGTAGTTGGGAGTGGTTAAGTAACACAAACTGAGCTGTGTTCAGAGGGTTCAAATTTCAAATGATTAAAAAAAAACGGAAAAATTGGTCGATTGATTTCTGGTTTTCATTAAAACTATTCTTTATTTAAGTATTTTCGTGAAAATAAATTATAAAGACAAATTTCAAAAAATGCCGATAGAGGGCGCTTTAGACTTTGGAGTAACGAACAACTATTTTTTGCCGAATTGTTTGCATCTCTTTAAATGATTTCGGAAGCTTAGACTTAAACTTAAATTTTGAGCTCGAAATCTGAATAGTAGGGAGTGGTTAAGTAGCACAAACTGAGCTGTGTTCAAGGGGGAGGGGGAGGTTCAAATTTAAAGTAATTATAGAAAATGGAAAAATTGGTCGATTCGTTTGCGGTTTAAAATAAAACTATTCTTTAAGTCTTTATCTTCTTGAAAATAATTTTTAAAGATAAATCTCAAAAAATTCCGTCAGAGGGCGCCTTAATTTTCAGAATAACCAACAATTCATTTTAACCATTATTTTTTGGTTCTAATTAAATGCTTACAAAAGCATTTTAAATGTTCTCGGAAGCTTAGATTTAAACTTAAATTTTGAGCTCAAATCCTGAATCGTTATGAGGAGTTAAGAAGCGCAAACTGAAGTGTTTTCAGGAGTTGAAATTTAACCCTCTTTCCTCCTCGAACACATTTCAATTTTTCGCTACTTAAACACTCCCAACGATTCAGAATTTCAGCCCAAAATTTAAGTCTATGCATTTGAAAGCATTTAATGAGATTAAAAAAATAACAGTTAAAAATAGTTGTACGCTACTCCAAAGTCTAAGGCGCCCTCTATCGGCATTTTTTGAAATTTATCTTTAAAAATTATTTTCAAGAAAACACTGATTGATCAAGAAAACTGCTGATTTAAAAATTAGTTTTAGCAAAAACCGCAAACGAATCGACCAATTTTTTTCCGTTTTTTACAATTATTTGAAATTTGAACCCTCTGAACACAGCTAAGTTTGTACTTAACGACTCCCAGCTATTCAGATTTTGAGCTCAAAATTTAAGTTCAAGTCTAAGCTTACGAAAGCATTTAATAAGATGCAAAAAATAACGCCAAAAAAGAGTGCTTCGTTACTCCAAAGTCTAAAGCGCCCTCTATCGGCATTTTTTGAAATTTATTTTTATAATTTAATTTCAAGAAAATGCCGACATAAAGAATAATTTTAGTGAAAACGGCAAATCAATGGACCGATTTTTCTGCTTTTTATGTTTATTTGAAATTTTGGTCCCTAAACTTTAATGGCGGCTATTTCCTTAGGAAAACGTTTTGGACCCTTGGTCTCCTATTTAATATTGTTTGTCTTGATGTGTACTATCACCCCTCTATTATTGTAAAAAAAATTTGGAATCACCCTGTATATACATATATATATATATATATATATAAAACCGTGAGAAAATAGCACGTATTTAAAATAATATATTTTTTCAAAAGTTACAATCTTATCAAAAATATGATACTTAGTTATCACACATAGGGTCTAAAGATACTTTTTTTAAATTAAAAGTAAGACGATTTGCATAGTTATTTTAGAAGTCTTTTCATTTCGATTAAAATGAAGAAAATGAGAAAAACGTGTTTGTGTTTCACTTACAACAGGGATCGGAGCATATAGGACAAGTTTTATTGTTGTTACCAATATCATTTATCGATAATCTTCTTGATATATTCCTAATGTATACGTTATAAAAATGTCTCTTGAAGATTATTGATTAAAGATAATGGTAAGAACAATAAGATTTGTCATATATGTTCCGACCCCTGCTTACAAGGACAATGAACAAAAGGCTTAGGGAAATTGAGTGTTATCCTTTATTATTTATCGAATCATTCTGAAATTAGGACAGAATGTTTTAAGAATGTTAAGGCATATTTTAAGGTAAAATCTAAAATTCGAAATTCTTATAACTTTTTTTTTTAATTGAAATGACAGATACTAAGTCCCCTTAAGTCTGTAGAATTTATTTGTAGGTTATTTATATGTTTATTAAAGTATGAGAATATAATTAATAATTACTTTGGATTACATCTTTTCGCTTCTAAATCAAAAGATATCATGCAATGTGATTATCAATGATTTATTTCTAGCTACATTAATAGTAAACTGAACATTAAAAATCTGCACTGATTATTGTGTAAAATTATTTATGAACGAATATTCAACTACTTATAAGTTTTTAATTACAAGTTCTAAAGCTTCAAATTAACATAAAGATGTAAGAAAAAAAAATGAAGTAAATAAAATCATTAGAAAATGATTGACATACTCTAGAACAAGAATATTACTATTCTGCCGTTTTCCTAGAAGATTATGACTAACACAAGAATGTTTTAGCAAAAATGTATTTTATATCTATTATTTCAATTTCAATATGCATTATAAAAATCTTATATGTAAATCTTATATGTAATCTTATATTTAAGTTAAAAATACATCATAAAAAATCTCATATTTGTTCTTAACAGCAAAATATGGATATAATAAAACAAGTTAAATTTTTTAACTCTGGGTTTCGTAGAAATATTTTTTTTTTTTATAAGAAATTACTACTCAACAAGTTTTACGCTTTGTAGAAACAATTTCAATGACATACAGTTAGACATCGATATTTGTGTAGTTTTTTTTACATTTTACAAAGATTCAAAACTGAAAATTCCATATGGATGGAAATACGCTTAAATGAAGTTTATGTCTAAAATAATTTGCACAACTGGAGATACTTGTAAAGTGATGTTTACATAAGAAAATCTTATGAGAAAACACCATAAATGGACGCGAATGTGGTATAATCATTTCATCCGTATTATAAAGCGTTTAGACACGAATAGACCCATCAATACCCAAAAGATGACCTAGAACGTATGACAGGAAAAAGAGGGAAAAGGGGGTTAAATATTTTTAACGGACGGTACATGTACGGTTAAGTCTGATCTTATATGTGTGTATCGAAAAATGAAGAGTGGGATTAAACAATAATAAAAATAAATTCTACTCCAAAATCAAACATTAAATTTCTATAAACTGTATTTTTTTCTTTTTTTTTTAGCTTAATCAAAGCCATAAAATATTTATAAAATAAAAAACGAAAGTTTGGAAGAGGAAATTTTGCGCATTTTATTATTTTTGATCGAGTTGTCTTTTTTTTTATTATTATTTATTTATCTATACATATTCATACAGTATATGAACGGATAAGACTGAATATGTGTATCAGAGAGGAATGAGGTTGAATATTAATAAAAAATATGTCTACCCCAAAATCAAGCCTTAAATTTCTATAAACTGTATCTTTTATTTAGCTTAATCAAAGATATGAACTATTTACATGAAGTAAAAAACTAAAGTATGAAATAGAAAATTTTGGGTACTTTACTAATTTTTGTCGAGTTGTCTTTTTCTGTTTGTCTGGATTCACATATCCATCTACAGTGAGTAAAAAAAGTATTTGCTCACCAGTTAAATTTGTTGTAGCAAATGTATAAATAAATAAAAAGCAACTAAGAATTAAAAATACCAACACTTTTACAAAACAAATAAACATATTTAATATCTGACTCAATAATTATATTTAACCTTCCTATCCTGTTGAAATTTTGCTCAAACTTGATTAAAATATTTGATACCAGAATTATTATTTAAATCAATTTAGCATACTTATTTAACTTAAATCTTTGCGTAATTTATTTAATTTACTTTATGAAAAATTTTCTGGTTTGAATCAAATGAAACGCATTATAGGACTGGGTCGATTAGACCCATTCAGGGTAGGAAGGTTAAAATATGAAAACATAAAAGTAGCATTTGTACTGCTAAAAATATTTGCACACTAGCAATAAAAATAGAACTAGGGGGATTATTTATAAGTTAGAAACAGAGCTAATATTTAGTATCAATGTCCTTTGCTTCAATTACAGCTTGTTATCGTCTGGGCATTGATTCTATTAATTAGTGACATCTTTCACTGCTGATTTGTAGCCATTTTCCCTAAGAACTTGCTTAACCCTTTGAGCTCTGATGGTAGAATATTCTACCACATAATTTTAATTTTGAAATGTGACAATGACACCGGAAAATTCGACTAAATTTATTTGAAAAAGGTTTAATGTATTTTTTCGTCTATATCGTTCACCGGTTTTTTCCTTTGCAAAATACTGGTGCCAATGTGACATTTAGAATTTTGAAGAAATTTACCCATCAGAGCTCAAAGGGTTAAGTTCTGATTTGTTAGAAATGTTCTTTTTCCTTATTTTCACATCCAAAATATGCCACAAATTTTCAATCGGATTGAGGTCTGGTGATTGTGGTGGCGTTTTCAGTTGACTGTTTACATTATAAAACAACCATAACCTCGTAATATATGCAGTGTGTTTCGGGTCGTTATCCTGTTGGAAGTAATATGAATTAGGAATTCCTAATTTCAGAGCACTATGCGGTATTAGTATTTATAATTTTTTTTTTGCTGTATGAAATCGAGAGAATATCTGTTTAATGCATGTATACAATGTGATTACTTAAGTTAGTTTTGATTCAAATAGTTGTCCAGCCAAATTAGAAACAGTTATGAACTGTCTAAATATAGTAAAAACAGGAATGCGTTATATAATGAAATACCTGGCGTTGCTCTCTAGAAACAAATTGTGGAGCCAGAGTATTTACCCCAAAAATGGCCCGACATATGGAAACATGTGAGTTAAAAAGCTGTGAAGTGTCTTCGACTTATTAGGAGATCCTGTCTTACATGTAAAAATAAATTTATTAGAATCTCTGAAATGCACTTTTATACTCAATCACCTATTTAAATATGTCACAAGTTGCATGCGCATGTTCCTGTGATTGACGGAATGAACATACTTAACTTGATTTTCTTATTGAAACAAATTGCATCTTTCTCACATGTTTTAGTTTTATTAACAAATGTGCATCTATCTTAAAATGCCACACTTTTGTACGCAGTTAATGTCCCATTAAAACTGGTGGTTGAATGCAAAAAAATTACAATTATTAGCTTCTGATAAATATATTTTTACACACGAGGCATTAGTTATACTAAATAAAGGACGCTTTACAACTTTGCAATTGATGGTTATTTTTAATGTAATTAAACACTGCGTCCATGACTGAACTAGAAGTCTGCACGGACCCGCGCATGGCCATAGCCCGTACCCGGCATGGCGCAGTGGGGACAAATTTTGTAACGGGTCGGACCGGCAGAATGAAGACAAATTTTTTTCAATGAACCGGCAAAAAATTTGAATAGGCCAGACGGGTCGGGCTTAGGCAAGAAAAAAAGAATTTCGGGCCCACCGACCTTAAATAAAAATTACAGCAAAGTCGATAAAATATCAGTTATTTTTAACATTAGAGCGCCCGAAAAGAGTCGATTCGGCTCCGACCATGTGATTAAATTTCAATTCGAACGAGAAATTTTTTCTTGAAATAAGTTAAATTCAAACAACGCAAATTTACGTTAAATAAATCAATTAAATAATTTTGAATAAAAAATCTGGTGTGAAATATTATTATCAAACTTGAATAAAATTTCCGGGGGTTCTGGGTATTCTTGAGATAAAAATTTAATTTTTTTCCTATTTTAATACGAATGGAGATTTTAAATATTCGCAATTTTTTTAAAAACATATATGGTCCCAGGCAACGCCGGGCAGATCAGTAAGTTATATGTTTATATTCTAGAGACAATGACCTCTTGATAAAGTACATTGCTAATATTCCTTTATAAAATAAAACAGTTTATTGCTAATTTCACTGAGAAAAAAAATATACCTCCTTCACCTAGAATGAATAGTTAGTCACTTTCTGAATACCTAAATTAGAACTATAGATGCCCGAACTATGCGAGTAGGTTAAACAACAAAGCTGAATAGTCGAAATGACCTGTCATTTCTAGTTTCTTCTTTTCTAAGTAATGAAACGATATTGAATTGCTTCAGTAACAAGAAATTATCGCTTGATTTCGGGAATGGACTCATAAACTGGAATTATAGTAATTAAATCAAACTTCCTGTGTTCGCATCTATTTGCAAAGATTTTTAAATAAATTTGACGATTAGAATATAAAAAAACGCTCTTGAATTCTCGTAAGCGATTCTAGAACTCTCAAGCAAAAAGAGCTAGAATTTAGGAGGATGACATGGAACTATTTTTTCTAGTGCTACAATTTAGATTCTATATGCCAGAACCATATTTTTTTCTCAGTGTTATCTCTTTGAAGTTTTTAAAGTAAATTATAACTAAAATTATTCGCACTGTACATGAAAATGTTACACATTAATTACTCCAGTCAGATAGTGAATTTGGATAATTAATAAATTTAACGAAAATCTATAACATAAATTTAAATCCACTGTTACAATTCACCAAAAACAGATCCATGAAAGAAAACTTTTTAAAAAGTTTTCCATTTATTTAATGGAATTATAAATTTCCGCCTTTTATTCACAATGTTCTTCACACATGCTGAAATTCCTCAAAATGTTTCATGCTACCAGCAAAATAGGCATGGTAAAAATTGCTAAACTTGAAAAACATTCGATTTTGGATAATTTTTTTTCAGCAGGTACATATTTTGATTTTTGTTCTGCGAGATCTGTTTAATTTTTTTCGTTTAAATGAAGATTCATACAATTTACTTTTACACCGATTACCCTATCATTAAATACTTAAAAGTAGCGCAACATTGCAAATATTAAAAAATGTCTTTTCGTGTTCTAATTAGTGATCTCTTATTGATCAGTTTCTTTTAGGGAAATATTAATATGAAATTTTATTTTATACTTAAGATATATTTTACATATGCAGTAATTCTTTGTATGCATGAAACGTATTATGTAAGAAAACATACATCATTTTCTTTTGTGTGCTAACTGATCTCTAAAGAATTATTTAAGCTTGTGAAATGTCTGAATATTTCAAATGATTTACAGTTAACATGTTATCAAGAAAATAAGTTGAAACTGGCAGTAATCAATCGAACTGATAAAATAATAAAAAAAAACACCATAAAATACACTAAAACACGCTAGGCCTTTCAAAAGAACCGACTCGTTCTTCGTCAGGTGCAAATAAGACGTACGTCTATTATAAAAGCAGCGGCACGATTCATTAATATATAAATATTAATATGTAATGTATTGAAATTTAAAGTACTTGAGTCCTTTTGACATCGGAATAACACCTTACTGTTTGAGCAATAGCTGCTGATACAATTTTGCACAAAATGTCTTTTATGAGTCAATGGGGAAAAATCTGTTGTGCTTTTTGAAGATGACCTTTCAAATAGTATATTCGTTAGCATATTCGTAAACGGTTTATTTCATTTAATTTTAGACCCATGCATAATACTTATTATTTTTTTAAATCAATTTTAATTTTATAGCTAGTTTAAATAATTTTTTTCTTTTTTTTATGAAAGTATGAATGAATGAATAAATGAATGAAAAAAAATTTAATTCATTTTTTACAAAAATAATGTTATAGAGAATTTTTTTAAATTGTCGCACACTATTTATTTTTTATGGATTAATTAACAGATTTCTTCAATAAGAAATAAGAGAAAAGAAACAGAAAAAATGTAATGTATAAGGGATTTATTATGTGTTTGTTAATTTATTTATTTTGTGTGATATGTTTTTATAAAATTAATACATTTTTATTATTGATTTACCAATGAAATAATAATAAAGACAATACCATTATAATAATTTTAACTTCTTTGAAGTAACACTACGCAAATTAAAGTAAAAAGTTAAAGTAAAAGAGAGGATAGATGTCGCTTTCACGCTTGCACATGTTAAATCATTGACGTCACGATCTCAAAAATGCTAGAGTGCCTTTATTACAAAGGTCACTCCCTCACAAACCAAGAACTAATTTTAAGTTTATAAAGAGTTTCACTTTTGTCCTATGTTTTAACAGAAATTTTTATCACGGTATAAAGTTGGTATTTTAAAGTTGCTAGAAAGTTGGTAAGAAATATAATAATTTTTAATCTTGATGTCAAAAAACAATACAGTTGCAAGAACAATACAAGTCTCACGAAAGAGCCAGGATTCATTCGTTGTGTTTTTCCATTTTTGTGAAGCAACATGTAAGTTTTGTAAATATTAAAAAAAAAAAAAAAAAAAATCCCTGTATAACGGGGTATCTGCGTTCTTTTTTTCTATCTCTATTAATATTGTTATTTTCAGGGAATATGATGGAATTATCCGATTTTTAACGGAAAATATCTTTTTGTTGTGAAAAGGGACTTTTTCTGTGAAATTCTGAAAAAAAATATAAGTGAATTTAAATTTTTTTTTTTTAACAGAGTAGTTTTATTTAAAATTCTAAAATTGAGTAACTAATGGAACAACTAACCAAAATTTCAGTGTTTAATGCATCTCATATAACAGATGCTATTATTATAATGATTGTTTTAGAGATATAATTTTAGAGTCCATCTAGAATAATATTAAAAAAATAATTTAAATGATTGAAAAAGATATTACAAAATGTAAGGGAGAATTGAATGTAATTTTAAAATATATTTTAATTTCTTAATGTCAATTCAGAAAACATGTTATTATTACAGACACACTTCTCAATAATGTACATAATAAAAAAAAAATTCGTTAATGTTTTCAAATTTAATTTCGATTGAAGTTTATTTTAAAGGTTACAGGGGATCCATGAAAAAATATTTTTAAACCAAAAACTGAAGATTAAACGGTTTTGATCAAATTGAAAGTTTTAAAATACAGTTATACCCTTTACAAAAAATAATAATTTTAGTAATAAAAAACGTTATAGAAATATTTAATGTATATAAAAATGACTCAATCGAGATTTTACTGTTGTAAGTATTTCGAGTAATGCATTATTGTGAGTTAGTATCCATGAAAATGAACAATTAACAATATCGTTTTCAGTTTAAAAATTATATAAGCGATTTAATTATAATAGAATCAAGTTTAATTTCAAATAATTTGTATTAATATTTTAAATTTAATTTATATCTATTTTTAAAAATTTTAATAAATAAAACAGATAAACCAAGTCAGACTTTTACAAGATGAGGAAAAACAAATGTCTGAAGTTGTATTTATTAATCATCATGAAAAATGTCTCTTTTATATACCTGTATGCAATATTTTGGAACAACAATTGTAATTCTTCAAGTAATTTAACATGATACCTGTATTCTCCACACCACCGTTGTTTTAATTATTATTTTTAATTCTTTGTTTTCCATTTTTCACATAATAAATCTGAAACATTCTTAAACGTTTCAAATTGAACTTTTATTGAAGTATTTATTGTTGGACATTATGTAATTGTGCTCGTAAAAGAGAAACCCAGCAACCTTCAGCTCAAGGTACCTGAGTGCATCTCACACACTTCCCACACGCTAGCTTCGCAGCGTTGCCCTGTTCTCCCTATACATCTATTGTTTGCATTTTAATTGAAATTTTAAAAGGATGTGGCATTCTCAATGGTAATACAGCAGACTATCTCAAATCCGCAACCCTAAAATCCACACATAATTTATGGATGTAAACAATGAAACATTGAAATCAGATATAAGGTCAAAGTTTGGCTTTTTTAGTTTTATATCAATTCCATATGTATTTTAATTTGTAATTTTTGTTAATATTGTTGAATTCATGCTTTTTCATGAAAGAAGAATAAATTCATTTCTGAAAAAGTTCAAGATATTGTTGATATTACTGATAATAATTACAATCTTACTATCAAATATATTTATGCATTAATCACGTTTTTTGGGTATTAAGTCTGGTTAAACCTGAAATAAAACTTCCTTATATTATGATTTTGATGTGAATTAGTAAGGTATTTTTATGAGGCAAGTTTCACTGAATAATTTAAGAAAAACACATTTTAACCTTTTTAATGAATGTTTAATCACTTATTATTGATTAATAACTTGACCTTCGCTTTTAATTTAAAAATTATCTAAATTTTTATTATTTTAGCTTAGTACTTAGTCATTTTAATATTTTATTTTATTGTAAACATTCATTATAGTTTCTGTTGCATTATTAATTATATTCAAATTACTGTTTGAAAAATGTAAACAAAGCAATCACCAGAAATCCGCACAGCCTCTGGTCCCAAGTTGTGTTGATTTGAGGGAGTGTACTGTATTTTTTAACATGCAATTTTTATAAACATAAATCTTCTGTTATACGCTTATATTACGCAGTGAAGCTCCCGTGACAAAATAAATTATCTTTTGCCGATTCGAATAGTTTTTTATCTTTCGTTCATTTTTCAAGTTTTGGATTAAAGCTATTACTATGCTTTGCACTGTTGCATGATCAGACTATTTTAGATGGTGTCTTATATTGATTCTTTTAATATCAGTACAAAAAAATAATAAATAAAATTTATTAAGGCATTAAAGAGGGTAAAAGAATTTCGAATAAAAAAATTCTGGAAAACCTGTAATATTCTATCAAAGCAATAGGATGCTATAATTTTAAGTTCACAATTGAAATATTTTCACAAATTTAAAGAATAAATAATGTAGGCAACTTCCAAACGTGTAAAGGAAAAGTGTTTACAAATGGTCAAGTTATTAAAAATGAACCCGATTACCCGATTGTTGCTTACATTGGTTCAAGTTTTCAGTTAAAAATAGTTTTTTTTTTTTTTTTTTTTTTTTTTTTGCTTTGTTACGTAGTTAATAGACATACTCGACACAATATAATGAATTTATTTTCGCTTACCTCTATATATTTGCATACTTTGTAGGAAAACTCTTAGTTACTTATTTAAACTTATTAAAAAAAAAATTCCAATTACTTACAATGTGAAAATGACAGAATTATTAGTTTTCATTTTTCCTTCAATATTTATTATTAATTTTCAAATCAAAACATTATAATAATAATTTTGAGGAAAACTGCAATTCTTTTCATCCCTTTACATTAAGATGACATCTAAATTGAAGAGGAAACTTCAAGGTTTCATTTCCTCGTTTTTTGCTATTGTTTCAGCATATACTATTCGCAAGTGCAAAGGGAAGAATATGTCCCATTTGCATAAATTGGCTATGCTCACTGGCTCTACGCTGTGGGTGCAGTAGAAAAATAAAAATAAAAGTATCATAGTTTATCTATTATTCTTCAATGGGTACAATTTTCAGGCGTGAAAATATAATCAAGAGTACAATATCTACAAATTGCTCACTTAAATCCAATTGCACGCATTCAGTCATCGTCCCAATTCATATGCTTATGCATTGTATATTTGTCTTAAAGTATATGTTATTTATACCCTTAAGAATGAAATGCAGACTTTTTAGTTTATGAAATACATAAATGTAAAAAACAAAGTTGTCGAAAGTCAGACAACAAACTAGTTTTTAAAATAGATAAATACGGTTAGTTCAGTGTCACTTAGAATCTCTTGAGTTTTTATTCAGATAATTAAATTACAAAGTCTAGTCAATATATCTTTTAAGCTCATTTAATAAGTTATAGACAGATTTCTCAGAAAATCTTTCTAATATAGAAGATGTATATTGTATATAATGTAGCACACATAAAAAAATCTTTTTAATAGAAAACATAAAATAAAAACATTTGTTTTAATTTTTTCAATTAAAACAAATCACTTGTTAAGGAGTTAATAGGTGTTCACTTTTTTTCCCTACGACTGTACCAGATTTAAAATCATATGAAATTTCTTTTTTTTTCTACAACGGCAAAAAAAAAAAAAAAAAAAAAAAAAAAAAAAAAAAAAAAAAAATAGAAATAAAGAATTTTATTTATCGAAATTTCGAATTTTCGACATCACACGGAGCATCTGCTATGGATTATTATTTTGAACCCAATAAAAATTGCGTATTAATTCGAAAACACTTTTAAGGTAAGATAATTTTTTATTTAAAACCTGTACTCTATTTAGAACAGAAATGAAATGCTTCCAATGCATTTCTCTATTATCATTTACAGTAAAGTTCAAAATAACCAGGAAAAATTACAAAATTTGACATGGACTTACAAAGAGTAACAAAATCTAGCATTATTGTAAAGGATAACTAGTAATATCTAGTTTGAATGTTAAAATGGATACAAAAATGTCAAATAACACTGAGAAGGGGAGCACTGATAGAAACAATTTTTTAAATCCTAATTTACATATACAACTTATTTAAAAAAATAGAAAAAAAGTTCTGCGTTGAATTTATTGTTGTTTGTTTATTTTTTCCTTATAAATAATATTTAAAGAAGTTGGTAAATTAAAGGTTAAAATTAAAAGGATTAAAGGATTAAAATTAAATGAAAGGTTATAATTTTAAAAACGAAGTTTGAAGAATGAAAATTTGCTTTTTTAAAAGGGAAATCGTTATCGTAGTTAAATGAGAGATTTAAAATTTTTAGCTGACAACTATCAAGCACATATGATATTAGCTTAAGGGAGGTATTTGAGAAATGACTGTACCAATCTCTTTACGATTATTCTTCCGGCTTTTCCTCGAACACACTAGATTTGTGACTTTTTTATGTCTGAGTTACGAGAAACAGTGATAAAGATGTCACATGAATTTGTTTTTTACCTAACAAGCTATCAAATATAAATTCTAATTTATGTGTCCAGATCTTCTTTACAGACTTTTAAATTCTAACGCATTGAGTTGTAGCTCTTCCTCATTTTTTATTGCATGTGAACATGCCATATAGAATTTCCAATGAGATGCTCGGATTACTAGGTATAAAGCTTTTTAACAAATCTGGGTAAAGTATAACATATGCATCTTCGGGAATAAAAATCACAGATGCTAAGCATTACGTAAATTTATAACTCATTAAGGAATTGGCTTAATGAATGAAACGATAATAGTTTTGTTTCGAAATTAGTTGATAAAGTGTTGCTTTTTAATATAAATACAGAAGTTTTTACATGTACGATGTATTTATGAATAACAGAGATAAAAATTGTTCCAATGAAATAGGTATACGCATGAAATGATTCCAATGAAAAGGGATATTTCTTAAGATGTATCATTTTTAAAAACATATTGGTAGTTTATTAGTATTTGTTAAACATATATTTATTTTAGTATTTTGTCATATTTTTGCAGAGAAGGATTGTTTCACTATGGTAATCTTTAACAAAATTAGAAAACCCGCTAGATGAAGTAGTTTTAAAAGTTCTATTATGTAGATTTCGGCTTATATTAGTATACTATATTTCTTATTTTTCTCAAAAAATTAAAAAAAATGTAAAAAAAATGTCTCATGCTTGTGCAATTTGATTGTATTCTTAAAAATATCGATAAAGTTACTTTTTATCAACAAAGACCATTTCAATAATATTATGCGTATTTTTTTTTTTAAATTTTGAGTGCAATTACATATTTAATTTCTGTACTGTTTTAAAATTTGGGCACAAATAATCGCTATCACGCTATTAAATAAAAAATACTATTATTATTGCCTTTTAAGATTCTCATGATTACGGTATAATTTTTCAATAACTGAAGACATTTCGTTCTTGATAATGTGATCCATTAAAATTCATTCAATTTTTCCCTTTTCTGAGATTGGAACATTATCAACATTCTAAAGATAGTCTTACTTATATTTATAATATGTTGAACTTAAAAATTTCTGTGTATTTTTGTTTATGACAATAGTTTCTCCAAAAGGTTTAGGACACTAGTATGACTCTCAATAGTTTCGAACTTTATTTTAACCGATTTATGCCAAGCCATCTTTATAAGAATCATTATCTGAGATTTGTCGCCTGGGTTTTCGCCAGTTTTACAACGTTTTGCTGTAAATGAAAATTATGATAAATTATAAATATAAACTAAGCGATGTTTTTTGATTCTTTACTTTAACACTTTAAAGGAATAAGATAGATTTACATCTTAAAAAAAGACATTTTCATATTTTTTGAATATTTAAAATTTCTTAAATGCTGTCTCGAAGCGAACTTCAGCGTATATGTACGTCTCACCGAGCACAAGTCACCTTGTTGCAAAACTTTAAAGCGATATTTTTAAAGCAATATTTTCAAAGACTGTACCGGAAATATCTCAGTAACGAATAAACTAATTGTCTTTATTTTCCCTTTGTTTCAAACCCATTTACCTAGTCCATGTTTCTTTAAATATATATATATATATATATATGTATATAGGACAAAACATAAAACAAAAATAAAACGGAGAAAAGCATTAAAAATAAATCATAATAACATGTTTAAATTGAACAGAATAGGAAAAAAGGTTACCAGACACTATAATTACCCCTAAAATGATTTAAAAAAATCGTATTTTAAAGTTTACTGTACGGGTAAAATTGATTTTTGGGTATGTTGCAGATATACATATAAAACCATTAAATGTAATACAAATTACCACGCTAAAATATGGAAGAAATAAATTAAAAGGAGTTAAATCGAATTTTGTAGAATCAATGTAGATTCACTAGACCGACAAGTACTTTGGAACTACAAATAAAGTGTGCAGTTTCATCTTCGGATTAGCTATGAAAAGCAAAATTACATCTAATGGTTTTATATTAGCATTCAAATTATTATGCTGCATTAAGGCATATAATTATGAATGTAAGTCTATTTTGATATTTTATATTTTGGTATGTTTTCTTTTTGAATGAAATATTCATTTTGAACTTTTTTGTCTTATTATTGGTATCTTATGTATTTTTTTTACTTAAAAGAAAGGTAGCTAATTTTTTTTAGCAATCATATATATTATTTTATATTTATTTTAAAAAAATAAAAAAAATTTTCGGTAAAAACAAAAACAGTGTATTTTACAAACCACTATCTTATTATAAAGTAAAAAGAAAAAATCGTACGCCAAGAACTAAAATTATATATACTAGGCTTCCTAAGTTAGAAAAATAGTTGAAAACAATCTTTTAAAATTGAAATTTTTAATACATTTACCTTTAACACATATTTTTAGATTGCCCACTATCAACAGCACAATTCATTTTTTGGATAAAAAATATCCACTATGTATGTAAATAAATTTTTGAAATTTATTAGAAGCGATATTTTCGAATTAGCCAGAAGCCAGGAGTTAATAGCAGAAAAAAATTTCGCTACTTATCGCAGTTTCATTTAATTCTAGAAATTTCACCTTCACACGGGGGCTCTGACAGCATCTTTCAGGAGTCCCATGTATTCTCGGCAGATGCTGTCCGATCCCCCGCGTAAAGGTTGACGTAGTACGACTAAATGTTTGTTAAATTTGTATTTTATTTATATCATTTTATATATTTATAGGCGAATTTTTAATCTCGCTATATGGAATATTACACGGAAACAAATGCTGAACTAATTATATGGTTTTAAGTGCAAGCGAATTAATTTTAGATAGCTTTCCTTAAAAAAAGTAAAAAAAATGCCTATTGTACCATTCAAAGGAAAGTGATTCCGAAAACTTTTGATATATTTTCACCAATCATTACCTGCGGACCCCCCGTCCAAATGTTGTTATATAACTGATACACTATCTACCAAAAAGTATTTGTACACTTTCAGTTTTTGACATTTTGTCAAATATTTAAAAATATACTGGTCGGATTCTTCTGGAACTTCAGAAATATAAAGATTATGTTTCACTTTATATTTATTTACATTCATTTGTTAAGCGGGTAATTAGGGGACCGGCAAAAAAACAAAGAATAATAGAAATATTTGGGATCGCCCAGTACATGAAAATGCACAAAACGACTTATCGCTTTAGAATACAAATATATGAATACAGTAGAATATGTACACTAATTTTTGTGAGAATAGCATGTATATTTATGGCGATAGAGCGATTTTTTTGAAAAATTCAAAAAATTCTGGTATGTTTTTTGTTTATATCATGCTGGGTTTTTGACCAAATTTAACGCAAATTTCAGAAAAATTGGCAAAATGCAGTAGAAAAAATGTAGCGCAATTGGAATATAAATATATTAAATATTTTATGAAATATGAGTAGTTGTATAAAATAATTTTTATCTGCGCATGCGCGAACTAGAAAAACATTTTTTTTACACCATTTAATAGTCAATTCTATGGAGTGACTTATAAAAAAAATCCAATCAAATACCATGAAAATTCAAAAAGATATCATTATTTTAGTGAGATGTTTTTACTCTGCTCTCTAAAAACGGCTGAATCTTAAGGGATTCTCCACAAATTGACATTTTTTAATAACTGACTTTAAAAAAAAAAACTAGTATTGAATTAATACAATATCTAATACAATATTGCTGCTAATAAGTACTTGACAATTGTGATAGAAAAGAAAAAGAGCTTTATTCACATTCAGGGTCAAAACTAAGAGAGGGTTGGGGGAAAAGGGCATGTGCCCCGGGCGCTAGGATGAAAGTGTCCCAAATGTACATTTTGTTTGGCGATTTTTTCCATGTCTATGTTTAGCATGATATTGTCAAAATCGTTCCATTCAAAGCATTTCTCCTATACCAAAGCATAGAAGAATCTAATGATGATGGCATAAAGATCCCGCATAAAGCAGATTTTTTTTTCGTTTTGATTCGGTTTCACGATTTTAAGGTATCATTTTTTTTAAACAAAGCAGACTACTTTAATCAATATTACATATTTTAAGTTTTAAAATAAGTCGGCTATTAATAAATTAGAAATTTTTTCTTTGCAAATACTTTTGCAGATGCTTTGCAAAGAAGAAAAGGGAGGGGGGGGGGAGTTCACCAAAATTCATTGAAATATAAATATATTAAATATTTTCTAAAATGTTCTATGTCATGCAATATTTTCAACCAAATATAAAGCCACATTCAGAAAAATTCGCAAAATGTAGTAGAAAGAATAAGGTGCTATTGAAATATAAATATATTAAAAGTTTTCTAAAATATGAGTATTTGTATGAAATATTTTTTAATCAGCGTATGCGTGAACGATAAAATTTATCATTTTACATAATTTAATATTCAATTCTATGGAGCTACCCATAAAAAAATCCGATCGAATTTCGTGGAAATTCAGAAAGTTATTGTGGATAGGAGTGAACTGATTTTCAATTGGTCTCTGAAAGCAGTTGAATGACGTCAGATTTTACGCAAATTGCCAAATCTCCATTTACGTTTTTTACTGGTGATTTACTTCTTTTCTTAGATAATTACCAAAACGAACCTATTTCAGGATAAAAATAATTATAAAAAATCGAAGCATTTGTATCAAATCTACCCATTGATATATAATTGATAATGGCTCTTATGCAAATGCCGATATCTGCGATCCTGAAATACATCAAGTTCTCCACTGTTAAATGTGGTGTCGAAAACAACACTGACATCAATCGCATGCATGATGCCAAGAAGAACAGAGCTGTCTGATTTTGAGAAAGGTGTGATCATCGGGTACCACCGAAATGGCCGATCTTTAATCGACATATCTAGCGAGCTTAATTACCCCAAAACGACTGTGGCTTATGTGATTAGAAAATGGAAGCTGAATGGTGATTGTCAGAATGTGGCCAGAGTAGGCAGACCGACGAAACTGGGAGATAGAGACCGACGGGTTCTGTCTAGAGAAATTCGGAAGAACCGCAACCAACCAATGTTACACATACGCCAAGAATTTCAACAAGCTTCAGGATGTGTTGTTTCCATGAATACCATCCGTAAGGAAGCTCATCTGCTTAATTTTTATGGCCGTGCTGCCGCCCATAAGCCTTTAATCACCAAGTCCAACCGCACAGCTCGGTTAAGCTGGTGCAAAACACGCCAGCAATGGACTGTACAGCAATGGAAACAGGTTCTCTGGAGTGATGAATCAAGGTTCACCCTCTACCGTTCTGATGGTAGGGTCTGGGTCTGGCGTCTGCCTGGAGAACGCCTCCTACCAGAATGTATTGTGCCCACAGTTAAATTTGGCGGAGGGGGAATTATGTTCTGGGGTTGTTTTTCCTGGTTCGGACTAGGACCCTTGGTCCCAATTCATGGTAAGCTCAATGCCGATGCCTACTGTAATATACTGGACAACAGTGTACTTCCTACGTTGTGGCAATACTATGGATTGGACCCATGTTATTTCCAGGATGACAACGCAAGCTGCCATGTAGCGAGGTCCAGCATGGATTGGTATGCTGATAATGGAGTGCATCGACTCGAGTGGCCTGCCCAGAGCCCAGACCTGAACCCAATAGAGAACCTCTGGGACGAGTTGGATCATCGAATTAAGGCGGGTGACACACGCCCAAAATCAGTAAAAGAGCTTACCTGCCTTGTGCAAACAGAGTGGAATAAAATACCATTAAATGTAATACAAGGACTAGTTGAGAGCATGCCCAGGAGAGTCGCAGCTGTAATTGCCTCTCGAGGAGGATCTACAAATTATTAAATGTGAACAGGGCCAAAACCAGTCTTTTTTTCCCGAGGCAAACGTGGATTTTGAAGGTACCCCTTTCCTCCTCCTTCGCAAAGCATATTTACAAAGAAAATTTCTCCAATTTATTAATAGCCGACTTATTTTAAAACTTAAAATATGTAATATAAAATAACGTATTCTGCTTTATTAAAATACTCCAATTTGATACTTTAAACCGAATAAAAAAAATTCTACTTTCAACAGGATCTTTAAGGCCCTTGTCCCTGCCCGCGAAGACACTGCTGAGCTAATGCTATTCCTGTGGGGAGGCATTTTTCTAATAACTCTTTCGCATTTTGAAATTTTCAATTTTTTTTTTTTTTTTTTTTTTTTTTTTTTTTGCATTGGATAGCGGAAGTCCCTCTCAAAATCGCTCCTTGACTACTTTTTCGATTTGAGTCATAGATATTTTTTATAAAGTTAGTTTCACTTTCAGAACCGCTTTTGGAAGTGAAAGAAACATTATAAAAATATCTACGCTAAAATTGAAAAAGTAATCACGGAGCGATCTTGAAAAGGACTTCCACTATCCAATGCAAATCATATTATTTAAAAATGTCCAAATGTAAAAGAGTTAGAAAAATGCATCCCTATAGGAATAGCATTAGCTCGTGAGCATCTTCGCGGGTAGGGGCAGGGACCTTAAGCCATCATCATTTGATTTTTTTATGCTTTAGCATAGCCCAGATATAATAATTTTAACAATATTATGCTAAACATAGCCATGAAAAAAATCGCCAAACGAAAGATACATTTGGAACACTTTCATCCTAGCGCCCGGAGCACATGCCCTTCTCCCCCCCCCTCTCTTAGTTTTGGCCCTGAATGCGAATAAAGCTCTTTTTCTTTTCTATCACAATTGTCAAGTACTTATTAGCAGCAATATTGTATTAGATATTGTATTAATTCAATACTAGTTTTTTTTTTAAAGTCAGTTATTAAAAAATGTCAATTTGTGGAGAATCCCTTAAGATTCAGCCGTTTTTAGAGAGCAGAGTAAAAACATCTCACTAAAATAATGATATCTTTTTGAATTTTCACGATATTTGATTGGATTTTTTTTATAAGTCACTCCATAGAATTGACTATTAAATGATGTAAAAAAAATGTTTTTCTAGTTCGCGCATGCGCAGATAAAAATTATTTTATACAACTACTCATATTTCATAAAATATTTAATATATTTATATTCCAATTGCGCTACATTTTTTCTACTGCATTTTGCCAATTTTTCTGAAATTTGCGTTAAATTTGGCCAAAAACCCAGCATGATATAAACAAAAAACATACCAGAATTTTTTGAATTTTTCAAAAAAATCGCTCTATCGCCATAAATATACATGCTATTCTCACAAAAATTAGTGTACATATTCTACTGTATTCATATATTTGTATTCTAAAGCGATAAGTCGTTTCGTGCATTTTCATGTACAGGGCGATCCCAAATATTTCTATTATTCTTTGTTTTTTTGCCGGCCCCCTAATTACCCGCTTAACAAATGAATGTAAATAAATATAAAGTGAAACATAATCTTTATATTTCTGAAGTTCCAGAAGAATCCGACCAGTATATTTTTAAATATTTGACAAAATGTCAAAAACTGAAAGTGTACAAATACTTTTTGGTAGATAGTGTATTTGTCATGTTGTAACTCTCGTATTTATGAATAGATTTAGATGTAATTTGGTGTGTGCATATTTTATACTAATGTCTCTACTGAGTTCGTTGGTTAGCTTCATCCGCCATCTTGTTTCAAAATGGTGACCATTTTAAAATTTAAAATTTTGAAATTAGGTGCAAAAAAATTAGAAAATAAATACGATTTTTCTTATCCGTTTCACATTGATACAAAGATTCCAGAGCATTTTTTGTTTCGTTTATATCTTAAAAATTGCTGAGTAATAGCACTTTGAATTTATAGTGTTGCTGACATTTTGAAATGAACTAATTTTTGTCACCTAATTTTTCTCACGCGATAACATACATATTTGTCAACCGATTTGGATTTAACTTGGTGTGTACATAATACATAGCAATGTCTTGACCAAGTTCATTGGTCAATTTCACCCGCCATCTTGTTTAAAAATGTTGGACTTTTTAATTTTTTTAATTAACGAAATTTTAAATTAGTTACAAAAAATTAGAAATTGAAAAAGATTTTTTTAATGTGTTTGACTTTGATACAAAGATTGCGAAGCATATTTTGTTTCGTCTATATTTTAAAAAATGGCTGAGTCATAGCATTTTGAATTTGAAGTGTGATGGAGTGTGATGGACATTTTGAAACGATCTGTTTTTTGTCTCGCAATAACACGCGTATTTATAAACAAATTTGTGTGTTACAAGGAATGTGCATGGTATATAGCAATGTCTCCGCCAAGTTCTTTGACTAGGTTCATCCGCCATCTTATTTCAATGTGGCGGGCATTAAAATAATAAAATAATAAAACAATAAATTTAAAATTGAAGTATATATATATATATATATACACTATATTGCCATTGATTATGGGACACTTGCGATTTTAGACATTTTACTAAATATCTAGAAAAATACATGAAAATCATCTCGAAACTCTTATTGTATAAATATAATAGTATAAGTCATACATCTCCGTGAAGATTTTTTCCCGAAACTCCAAAGGGGACCGTCAACAAATTAAAAAAGAGTGAATATCTTTTGAATAACCCTGTCAAAACTAATGAAGCAAAAGCACTCAAACTCTAGATTGTGATTGAATGCCTTATTGTAATAGGCCTTGTTCATTTTTATGCAAATAGCATGCATACTCGCAGAGTAATTAAGGTTTTTATAAAAATGATCCCAAATTTTTTAAAGTTTTTTCCTTATAATTTTCAGAGTTCTTAATATAAAATATTATTTTTTTCAGAAAATATGACAAACAATATTGCACACAGTACTCTGTAATCAGAATTAAAAAATAATGAAAATTGTATAAAAAATGAGTTGGTTTACTAAATAATTTTTTACTGCGCATGCGTCAACGATATCAAAATTTCATTTGCATATTATGTTAGCTAAATGAATAGAGCAACTTTTGTGAAAGTCACAAAATCATAACTTGAAAATTCTGACAATAATCGTCAATTGAATAAGTCGAAAATCCGTTATTCTCAAAATGAAGCAAAAACAAGAGGGGTTGTATCCATATATTCATTGATTAGTGTCAATATAGAATACACAATATGGGATGTACTACTGCATTTGGATAAAATCCCTCATTTTTTTGCTTCATTTTGGAAACAACGGATTTTGTCCTTTTTCTATAGACGATTACTTTCAGAATTTTCAAGCTATGATTTTGAGACTTTTACAAAAGTTGCTCTGTACATTTAGCTAACATAATATGCAAATGAAATTTTGATATCTTTGACGCATGCGCAGTAAAAAATTATATAGTAAACCTACTCATTTTTCATACAATTTTTATTATTGTTTAATTTTGATTACAGGGTACTGTGTGCAATGTTGTTTCTCATATTTTCTGAAAAAAATATTATTTTATATTAAGAACTCTGAAAATTATAATGGAAAAACTTGGAAAAATTTGGGACCATTTTTATAAAAACCTTAATTACTCTGCGAGTGTGCATGCTATTTGCACAAAAATGAACACAGTGTATTACAATAAGGCATTCAATCATAATCTAGAGTTTGAGCGCTTTTGCTACATTAGTTTTGACAGGGTTATTCAAAAGATATTCATTGTTTTTTAATTTGTTGACGGTCCCCTATGGAGTTTCGGTAAAAAATCTTCACGGAGATGTATGACGTATACTATTATATTTATACACTAAGAGTTTCGAGATGATTCCTCATGTATTTTTCTAGATATTTAGTAAAATGTCTAAAATCGCAAGTGTCCCATAATCAATGGCAATATAGTGTATATATATATACATATATAGTAAAAGATTTTTTTTTCTTAGGTGTTTAATCTTAATACAAGGATTCTGGAGCATTTTTGTATTCTCTTTACCTTAAATAATGGCTGAAATACAGAAATTTGAATTTCTAATGTAGGTAACGTTTTGAAAAGTCTGCTTTTGTGCCTGCGACAGATCTCGTATATATCAACCGATTTCGATGTGCGTGAGCATGTGCACAGAAATTACTAAGCTCTCGACCAAGTTCATTGGTTAACTTCACCCGTATATTGTTTAAAAATGGCGTGCACTTCAAGACATCCGTAAAATTGGCGACCAAATATAAATAAATTTAAATGATAATAGCTTGGACAAAGCTGACTTGTTTCACATAATTTTTTTTTCATATTCAGTTAAAAAAAATTAATATTAAATCTTCTATAATTGGCTTCCATTAATTTGAATTTTGTGTGTTTGAATAATATAAATTGGCTTTTTAAAAATAAAAAAACATCTCTTCCACCCGGTTCTGGTGGGAAGAACATTTTTGTAATCAGATTGCAAAAGATAAAGATAGTAAAAAATGTTATGTTTGAAAATTGTTTTTAAATACTTAAAAAAAAATAATTATAAATTAAGATAAAGTTTTAAACAAATTGCATCTAGAAGAATTTTGTTTTCCCTATTCGACTCTAAAGTTTGAAATTGTGTGATGATTACAAGTTAAAAAATTTCTAGTAAAGACAGAAATTATTGGTCAGGTGCTTCTGAAATCAGCATGACTTCAGTGTTACTTACGGGTGTGTTTTGCTTTATAAAATAGATTTTAACGTGCTTTTTAAAAAATTAGTTTCAGATAAAGTATGAAAGAAAACATTACACGGTTTTTATGTTTTCTGACTTGAAGTCAATGAAAGAGACACGATGCGATGCTCCATAGGTTTATTTTCAGCCTACCTTGATCACATGGTAATCTGACTATTGTTGGAAACCAGCTTATCTTGATCAAGTGCAATCACTGGAGGGGGGGGGGGGGTAGGAGTATGGAAGTGTAGGAGTCTCTTCCGATAATTCCATTTCCAACTGGAAATTTGGGTTTTTTATTCTTTTTTATTTTATTTTCTTTGCTTAAAAAATCATTTTTATTTTAAAGCGTGTTAATTTTTTTTTCAACTATTCCTTGTATGCAATGTAATTATTCTATTTTTTTCTTTTAAATAATATAAAACACTAAATATTATGCTTATTGTTTCGTCTTATAATATTTTTCTCTTTCCAGATGTCCAGTTACCACCAAAGGGTGAAGGATTTCATATCAGATGGCCAAAACAGATGCAAGAAGATGGTTTCTCTGCATTACAGTTTTACTTTTATGTGTGATACTTTGTTTATGTGTGGATACACAAATATTTTCTGCTGATGAATGGGAAGGAACTTCTATTCAGAATGTATATTTATCTGCAAATGCGATTAATACTCAAGATAGAGTGTAAGCAACATTGTTATTTAATTTGAACTTTTTAAGTATTATGATCATATACAATCTACTAAAGACTATCCAAAAAATGGTATAATGTAAGCCATACAAAATATTTCCAATGATAAACAACAACAACAAAACAAAAATTATGCGTCAAGCATAGATAATGAAACCCTTTCCAACACATTCAGAATAATGTAGCAAAACTACATAGTAAAAAAAATTAAAATAATCTCTCTAATTCAACCACATGGAAACGTAGAACACACTTGAAAACCCAATTTCAATTTTTTCATCAGCAATTGGAAAATTAATTTAATTTTTTCAACACCTTGTATATGATTTATAAATTTTTTATCGATTAACTATATGCATGCCAAAACTTAGTTTACTTAAGATATACGTATAAATCAGATAAAAATTCTGCTGCAGTAATATCCTCTAATAAAGAGTATGTGAATACTTTTATGCAACCCTGCATATGAGGTATAGAATTTATATATAACGAATAATAATAAATAGTTAAAACCTGATATTTTCTAGATTTTTGTATCCTGGACCATATTAATAAAATAAGTCTGTACATGTTCCCCTAGAAAGAAATCACTGAAAATACTTCTGTAATTGAAATGAGACAAAAACTGGATAATGATTTGTATTTTCTTTAAAAATAAGGGAAGAAAGCCGTCACACGAAAGAACCTTTTAGTTGTTGTTAAATTTCTGTTTAATTTTTTACTATACTTACGCCAATAAAATCTTTAACATATACAAATATCTCTATTATTTAGTAAATTATATATAAAAAAAAATTTGAATCAAACTATTTTTTATAAGTATATAATCTTTAAAAATATATCATATTTCTCCCGAAAATTTCCTTGTTAGAAGATTGCATAATTAGTATTTTTTCTAAATATATGATTATTTATTTGCTCCCTTTAGGAAGAGAGTATATCCTCATAACATTTTTTTCAGTATTACAATAAAACTTCATTTATTATTCATGGTTATACGTTTCTGCACCTCCAACGCTAGAAGATAAATCATATTGAAAGTGAAATTCTTTTTATAAATCTGTGAAAAACATTCCAAAACATTTGATATCGCTACTATTCGGGTCAATCAGGGATTAGCCCAGATCTTTACCAACTTAAATATTGTTAGGACAACGGATGCACGTGGTATATGTAACAATGAAATAGCATGTATGCAGCAAAAATAATTTTTAAACTACAAAATTTAATACTATCAAATGAAATATATCCAGCAAGGATGAAATTAGAAGAAAAAGCCTTTTTTAAACATCTAATAGAATAGCGGATTTTTTTTTTATTTAATACATTCGCTGCCGCTCACGCGCTAGTGCGTGAAGTTCCCATTCATTTAACACAGAGGGCGGAGTTATCGGCAGCGAACGTGTTAATTATGGAATGGAAAAGGAAACTTTTTCTAACTGGAAATTTATCCTGCGGGGGCCGTATAAAAATTTAGTTTTCCTACAAAGTTTCCCCCCCATGAGTTGCAAATTATACCATCAAATGTTGCACATTTTTTATGACACTTTGCAATTGAAAGTATATGTCCAGGTTCAATATTTAAAGAAATTGACTAATTTTTCGATCTTTATGAAACACAGTATATAGCCATAAATACGGTTAGACAGTCCGGCAAAAGTAAAAACGTGTTTCTTATATACTTTTTTTTGGCATTATATTAATAGTTTTTATTATGCTGGGAATTTATTGTATATTTTTATTTGATTTCATGGGTGACTCTTGGTAAATAGGTTATTTTAACCATACTGATGATGAAAAAATAAATCAAGTCAGAAGTTTCTAATTTTTTTTGTAACAAGAAACCAAAAAAAAAAAATACTTAATGGAAAATAAATAGTTGTCCGACCTAATATTAAGAAGTTTTATAATTATTAGATTTTTGACATGAAATGCGTCATAAATTGCACTCAAATTAAAAAAAAAAGTGTGCATCGAAAATTTTGAAAAGCTTTTAAACCTATCTATTTAACTTATTTTTTTGCGCGATATACACTGGTTTCCAAAAATTAAGGAAAAATCACAAAAATAGCGATAATTCAAAATATTACATGTAGATTTTAATGAAACTCAGTCACAATATACAACGCATAGTAAGGTATAAAATAACATGAAAAGAAATTACCAGACAATTATGGTGTTTCAAAAAATAGCATAATTATAAAATTAACAAAATTAGTTTGCCAGTTTAGTATAGGAAAAGTACCTTTAATATGCCATATGATCACCCCTAGTAGCAATACAGCACATACAGCGATGTGTCATACTGTCAATTATGTGGTCGATGAGTTCGCTAGGAAGTAAGAGCCATTGCTCTTCCAAAGCAGTTGTAAGCGTGGCAAGGGTCAGAGGAGGGAGGTTGAGAGCAGCGACACGTCTCCCTAAAGCATCCCAAACATGCTCGATGGGACTCAAGTCCGGTGATCGAGCTGGCCATTCCATGCGCTGAATTGTATGGTGCTGAAGATAATCTTCCACGATGCTAGCCCTGTGCGTTCTAGAGTTGTCGTCCTGTAACAGGAAATCATTACCTATTGCACCGGTATAAGGTCGCGCATAATCATCAAGGATGTCATCTCTATAGACGTGAGCATTCACGGTTCCATGTGGAAAGACATAGAGGTCTGTGCGTCTACCCAAAGAGATACCTTCCCAAACGCAGACACTGAATCCTCCGTGTGAATATCTTTCACGAATGTTTGATGGATGATAGCGTGTTCCCTGTTCTCTCCAAATCAAACAACGCCTATTAACGCTTTGGAGACTAAACCGGGACTCATCCGTGAAGACAACACGCTTCCATTGATCAACCGTCCAGTGGACATGTTGACGTGCATACATCAAACGTTCCCTACGGTGACGTGAGGTGAGTGGCACACAAATTGCTTGTCGCCTCGCATAAAGTCCACCTTCGTGAAGCCTTCTACGCACAGTAGACATTGACACCAACCTTCCAGTGGCTGCAGCAAGGCAGGATCTAAGGTGAAATGGGAGTGCGGTTCTATTCCTTCGTACACATAACTGCAAATATCGGTCATCGGCGCTTGTCGAAACCCTCTGCCGTCCTTGGCTGAACCTTCTTGAACCCGAACCAGTGGTTTGAAATTGTTGCCAAAGCCTATGAACCACAGAAGGACTCACATTTAGCCATCTAGCCACCTCTGCCTGACCTTTTTCCTGCTTCCAATCTCCCAATGGCTCTAAATCACAGTTATGCGGGCAAATGATGCCTCGAGGTCATTGTAATGAATTGGCTATACTAGATTTCTAATATCTCTATCACAGCGACAGCTGCAGCCTTACTCTTTAACGTGCATTTTTATGTGCCTCACGGATGACACAATGCGATTGCAGCGCCACTAATTTGCATTTGGTATTTTTATTCAGCATCTTTTATTTAACAATATATACAAATTTCATACGGATTGCTTTCTTTTTGAACGAGTTATCGCTATTGTTGTGATTTTTCCTTAATTTTTGGAAACCAGTGTATATATTTAACTCTTTTTTTGTAAAAAAAATTCCTGGTTCAAATCGCAATAAACATATATCAAAATCTTTTTGGTTTCCTTCTTGATATCGCTTTACATTTTACATAACAAATAGCATTTTATATACCGAATTGATTAAAAACACGCTTTTATTTTCATCAACAGTATGAAATTTCCAACAGAAATATTTTTTCAACAAGTTTTTAAAAATAATATTACAATTTTCTCATATAAGAATCATTCCCTCCCATGGGAATGATTAGTGAGTGAATGGTAAAATGTGCATTATTAACTTTAAAAATTTGTACACATAAAGTAAATTAAAAATAAAAAAACAATACATGTTCTCAAACTGTTCCTTCAGTGAAAACTAAACTATCCATTAACACATTTTTAGAAAAAAATATATATTTTAAATTTTAATGAGGGAATGATAACAAAATCTTAACGTTTGCCCAATCTGTCTGTTAAAATATTCTTTACAGGCTAATTTATATTTCTTGGGTGGCTGATTTCCCCCTACAGACAGGTAACGTCCATGTGATCAGCACGCGTGCAATGTTTCAGTCTACAGTAGTACAACCTATCTCAAACATCTAGAATTATTAATGAGTAAGGGAATGATGTGAAATATCAGTTGCAAACTTTTTTGCCAATTACAAATTGCATGTGCAGTGGAATAAAAATAATGTAAGACCTAGAAATAATATGTTATGTGTTCATAATCAAAGACTGAAGGCAGACAAAATAAATATGAATATTTCAGGAAGAAATTATATATATTTTTTATAATTTTGGGTGGTAATAGTTTCTTGTGAGGGAATGATATTTTATGGGTATAAAATTTTTAGATGTATGTTTAAATTAATGCTTCAATTTTATGAGCCAATGGAATAAAATTATCTTTAAACTATATGTTTTAAAAAATCCAGTAGGTTTTTCTGTTGAAAAAATTTAAACATCCCCCAGTTTCATCATTATGGACTATTTGAGCAGAATTACCCTCATGCATTTTAGAGTTTGTAATTTATTTACGACAGGGTCTAGTTTCAAACATAATCATGGCCTCCTGTTTGAATTTTTATTTCCGTAGATATCCACTCCTTGAAGAAGGTGCAATAAACAATATTCACAATTGCTATCATTTTTGCAAATTTTTTATATAATTTATATATTTTTGCAACTAACTGTGACTGATATATTCCGTGGTTAAAATAGAAAATTTCAATGGCAAATGGGGTTTAAACATCATTTTCTCCAAGTTGACGAATTAGCACCAAAGTAGGCATGATTTTTTACGACTTAGTGGTCGGGATCTAGGTGGAATTTTTGCTGTTAACGAAGCGAGATTGATCAATCTGCAGTCTACATCTTTGCAAACAGCCAAAATGTCCAGAAACATGCGGGCTTCTGATTGGTCAATCTCGTTGCGCTTACAGTGAAAAATCAATTTGGATTGTGGCCATTATTTTACCATAAACTCGATAAAATTTCGCCATGTTTCCCTAGGATTGAAAAACATTTGGTGACTTTCGTAGCCCGTGTAGAGTTTTCTGAAACGGAATCGAATGATAGGCAAATCCATGCTGAATCCATGTACATTTTTTTAAACAGCATTTAAAATTTTATGTGATCCCATACCTTAATTAAACCCCACTTCTAATAATAAGTGGTTATAAAGATTAATATATCCGAATTGTGCGATATAAAATAACTATTTGGGTGATTCTACACAGCCATTTTCATATATTGATGAAGAAAAATAAATTATGTCAGAAGTTTCTAATTTTTGTACTAAAAAGGATACTTATTGGCAAAAAAAAAATCTGTTAAGCTTAATATTAAGAACTTTTATAATATGTTGTCTTTAACACAAGAAACGACGGAAATTTCTCTCAAGTTTTATAAAAAATGTAAAGAACGTAATGTAAAAAACGAATGTAAAGAAACGTAATTTTTATTTAAAGCTTTTTAATTTATATATTTAACTTATTTTTGCGCGATATGTACATTGAAATCTTTTTTAAAGAAACCCCTGGTTCACATCGAGTTATGCATATTTAACATTCATTTTGGTTTCTTTTTTGACTATATTCTTTACATTTTACATAATAAATAATATTATGTAGACCGATTTGCTTAAAAAAAGCTTTTATTTTCCTCAAAAGCAATACATTTTCAACAAAAACATCTTTTCTACAAGTTTTTTCAAAATAATAGAACAATTATCTCATATAAGAATAATTCCCTTGTTTGGGGGAATGATAAAACATGCATTATTAACATAAAAAATTTGTACGCATAAAGTAAATTAAAAATCAATAGATGTTCTAAAACTATCCCTTCATAGAAAACTAAATCCTATTGTAATATATTTTTTGAAAATAAATTATTTTTATAAATTTAAATGAGGGAATGATAACATCATCTTAACCTTTCACTCATCTGTCTGTTAAATTATTCCTTACATACTGAAATATTTCTCTAGAATGGCTGAAATTTCTTTAAAAACAGGTAAGGCCCATATTCTCAGCACACCTGCAATGTTTCAGTTTACGGTAGTACTACCTATCTCAAATATCTACAACTATCAATGAGAGACCGAATGATGAGAAATATAAATTGCAATCCTTTTAGCCAAATAAAAATTGCATGCGCAGACCAAAAAAATAATGTATACATAAAAATAATATTTATGTGTTCATATTAAAAAACAGAAGTAAAAAAAATAATTATTTCAGTAAATATAAATATTTCACTAAGAAATGATATTTTATTTATCTTTGGGTCGTAGTAGTTGGATGTGAGGGAATGATAATTATAGGTTTAACAATCTATTTTAATCATGTGTTTAATTTAATGCTTCAATTATAATAAAACAGTTTCTAAACTACACCTTTAAAAAATGCATTAGGTTTTTCTGTCGAAAAAATTTAAAAATTCTACAGTTTCATCATTACGACATTATCATATCATTACATAAGTATTATTAAGTCATTATCATCATTATCTATTTGTGTAGAATGACCCGTTAATGTTACGGACAATTTTTTGGCAGGATGATTCTGTGGTATTATCAACAATATACATGTTGATTTATAAATAGTATAATGTCATAGAAATGCACTCCAAGTAATTATTTTCTGTAGACTGAAATGTACATGAATGCTTTTATACAACATTACAGAAAAATTAATGCTCTCACTATTCAATGACAAATTTCATGTGAGCAACCGTAACAATATATTTTAATTTCTTAGATATAAGCATTTAATAAACTCGTTTAAAAATTGCTACGTATTTTACATTATTTCTTTGAATATATAGGGTAGATTTTTATTTTATTAAACTTCTTTTTTTAATTAAAAAAATTATTTGTTAATATTTTCCCTCATGCCTCTGACTGCTACAAAATTCAATAAAGTTTACTTTTACAAAAAGAAGGGATTCAGTGATTCTTTTATGGCATGTAGTTTAGTATAGAAACAGTATATAGCAATGTGTTAATAAATATTAATCGAATCGTTTATGGAGAGCTAAATAAATTTTCAGATTGGTACATATGTTTCGTCTCAAAAAAAACACTGAAGCCTTATTTTGCACTGGTCATCAATTATATATTCATTGGCATATTTACAGAAAATCGCAGTTTTTCTTGCCCCAGAAGCCTCTATAAATTTGACCGTATAATTATGTATTTAGTAATTTTGGATATTATATATCGATTTGGATTGAAAGAAAGAAAAGAGCCACTATCCGTATAGTGTGTCTTATGATACCATTGTAAACAAAACGTTGAAAGCCTCATTCTCACTCATATGAGGGACACGATCCGAATTTAAGTTTCGCCATTTTTTTTCGCACGGAAGTTTTATTGCAAAAAACAAAAAACACCATGTAATCATGAATTATACACTTTATACTATGTTTTGAAATAGAAAATCGAATTAAAGGCACTCAAAAGCACTCAAAAGCAAGCAAGTATTGAATCAGTGAGCAATCAGTTTGAAGAAATCACTCGCTTAATACTCTGTCCACTGCGATACTAGGAATTTTTGGATAGCCTGCTTCAACACAACATTGTTTTGGAACTGACGCCCCGAGAGTGCGGCTTTTAATAATGAGCATAGGTAAAAGTCCAGTGGTACAAAATCGGGGCTGTAGCCGGGTGATCCAATTTCTGCCTTCCGAATGGACGAATCTGATCTTGTGTAAGTCTTGCTGAGTGCTTTCACCTGTTCTCTGCATTGAAAGCCAAAACAACGCAGAGGTTGAGCAGGGTATGCGGCACTGCCTTACATCGTAAGGCACAGAGTTTTATTGGAGTGATTTCTTCAAACTGATTCCACTCTAAGACATGTCTGAATGTAGGTAGCGACTATGTCGATAAATAATTTAAGGTGTATGGTTTATGATGCTATGATTTAGCTTTTTCAATCTTTCCATGTGAAATGAAAATGATGAAACGAACAACATTTTGAGAGTACTGATTCATTTTTTACATCTTTCGTAGTTTCAGATTATTAGATTTATTAGATTTATATTTATTAGATTGTGCAGTTAAAATTTTTAATATATCAATCTGTTTGTGAAGTTGTGTTTTGATTATTAAGTGTGCATCTACCGTATAATACCGTACCATATAAGTCACATGCTACAATTTTTGGCTACCAGCATTTTAGAATTGAAGAATGCGAGTTATTTTTATCGGCGATATCACATTAATTTAATAACGTCAAACAAACTTTTCGAAAACCATGATGACCAACAAATATAGCAGTTATTAGCTATGTGACTTACGCTGCAAAAACTCATAGAATTAGCCACATTTTAATAAATATTAAGACGCGATTGTTTGGGCAATTTAAAGGCACTTATCATAATACAAACTTTGATGATCACAGGTATAACGCTTCGTCAATTTTTTTTGTATAGGCATCCCATTTATTGAAAAAGCTACATTTGTTAAAATGTATGGAGGAAAAGGTTATAATTCTACATATACGCTCAATTTCTATATATTTTTGGGATTTATAACATTAAATATTTTTGTCGCATATTTTGTGAAAGAAGCATGTTCTTTGAATTTTCATAATTGGTTTTTATGTTTGTAAAAAATATAAATTTATTTTCAGATTATATTTAATTGTTGCCTCAAGTATTGTTCGTCCTACTCAAGTTTATAGAGTATGTGTGTCATTAGTGCCTACGCCATCTCCTGTAATCGTGCGAGCATCTATTCATAGGAATGGCGAACAAGTGGTATCCGCATCAGATACAGTTGATTCCAAAGACGGCCATTTAACGACTTTACTGATGCAGGTAACTTTAGGATTTTAATACAAATTTGTATTTATCTCTTATTAATTTTAGTGGGAATGTATCTGACATAAAATTTATTTAATATAAAATTTTATGAGGGTTTGAAATTAGAAATGAAAATAATACTATAGAATCAATAAAGTTTAGAAATAAATAGATTACGAAAAAAAGTGTTATGCTTTACTTTTTAACTCTTTGAGCTATGGTGGAAGAATCTCTTCCCACTTGATTTTCATTTCTAAATGTGACAATGGACCCGGAATATTCGACCAAATTTATTTGGAAATAAATTAAGGCATATTTTTCGTATATATAATAAACCGAATTCATTGTTTGAAAAATACTGGTGCCAATGTGACATTTGGTTATTTTCAAGAAATTAATCCACCAGAGCTTAAAGGTTTAAATATATTTAGGAGGAACTGGGGCACATTGATACAGCTTTTTTCTAAGAATTTTTTTGGTGTCCAGAAAGCAGAAATTTCAAGTTATTTTTCCATGTGGTGTCAGCAAAACTTGTGTAGTGTGTTATAAAAATGTAAAATCGTTGTTTTATATATTATTTTTGCATGTAATTTTTAAAAAAAATCAAAAAAAAAGTCATTTGTATCAATGTGCCCCATCCCCGGGGCAGATTGATGCACCTCATGGGAGATTTTGAGAGAGGAGGAGAAAATGGAGACAAAATAGTACCAATGCATATTTTTCATAGAAAAATAGTTAGAAAACCATTTTATATTTATTTATAGAAATTCAAATCGCCAACAATTTATTTGTAAGCAATATTAAAGCAATCAAAATGAAATGTATAATGCCCTGATGTTCTGGCCTTGTCTGATTGTTGGCTGTGGTAACTTTGTCATATCTGGCAAATCAACCCCAGCATTATCTTCTTTCTTAGGAAAGGTGAAAAAATTACCAGATTTTCTGTTTATAAATCGGTTTATAAACAGAAAATAAAGGATAATTATATTGAAAATTCTGGTTATAATATAATTATCCTGTGCTGTTCTGCAACTTGTTTCTCTTACTTAACATTTCTCATGTCGAAAATAAATTTTTCTCTTGAGAATCCATATAAATTTGAAATTTTCTAGGCTGCCGTCCTTTCTTTTGTTAATTCTACTAGCACTAGATGTTCAGTAAGTTCGCATGTCTTCTGTTTGCAAAAATACTATAAAATGTTCTAATATAAAGAAATTAGATCTATTTCACTTCAATAAAAACTAATATTAGAAATTTTTGGCGAAAAATGATTGTATTAAGAAGTGTATGAAAAAAAAAATAATAAAAGGTAATGAAAAAATGAACTAGAAAGGGATTTAGGTTGCATCAATGTGCCCCGGCATAGACTGTATCAATGTGCCCCATACAGCCATTTTGAATAAAATGAGTCTCGAATCCAACACTTCATAATTTATCACAATAAAGAATGAGGAACTGATAAAGAGTACCTTTATTTGCCAGGGAGAGTATTCTTTTCGGTTGAAAATACTGTAACAGTTGTATAATACCATTTCAATTGTACAATTCAAATTTACTTTTGACCTACAAAAACAATTAATCGCCCGTCCCATTTTATCAAACTACTGAATCATTCCAAGACTTTCTGTATGCATTTGAGTGCACTAGTATCACCTTTTGGAGTTGTTGGGAAACTTCCTGTAATGACCCTGTGCGCAGTAGAGGGAGTGTATCAATGTGCCCCATGTATCAATATGCCCCAGTTCCCCCTACAATAAAATCGAAACTTCATTCCAAAATAGCTACAATCAAGCACAAGAAAATAAACTGAAGGTGAAAATTACGGAAGAGGATATTTTTATAAGAAGATTTCTTTAAAATAATATATTTCTTTCTTTACAATAGGGGGGCTCCGCCCCCCTGCTCGCTACACTCGCCAACCTCACGCGTAATCGCTTCGCGATTCCAAGTTGTAGGCTACCCCTGCTTGCTGCGCTCGCCAATACCCCATGGAATCGCTTCGCTATACCTTATTTTCCATACTCTGTTAAAAATCTGCTGCATTTTGTTGCAATGCATTCCCCTGCTTGTATAGAAAACGGTTACTTGGCCGTGAAATGGAGATTTCTCATTAGTTGGAATAGAGATATTATATACAAGCGGTGGAGTGCGTTGCAACAAAATGCAGCAGATTTTTAAGTGTACACTCAGTTTTGGAATTCATCCCTCTCCTCATTGGTCGAAGCATAGACGGAGGTCTTTCCTGATTGGTCTATTCGACTCATGGAAGGTGTGGTCCACCCGGATGCGTTATTTTCGGAAACCTTACACATCAGCATCATTCCAGGAGTCATTCCTGGAGATTTGTTTAAGGCTAGTTTTTTTTTTTTTTACTATAGAAGGATTGCTGGCGTAATTACTCTCTGCTTCTTTGACGAAGAAAGTCGCTAAAAACTTCTTTCAAAACAATTGTTACTTTATACTAATTTTATGAAGGAGATAGAAGATTATCTTTTATAGTTTAATAAATCAATTCTAACTTAAATAAAGTCAAACAGTAATATAATTTTTATCGTGAAAGAAGTATGTATAAAAGACAAAGATCAAGTAAATTGTTACTCCTAAAGTGTTATTCTAATACGGTCTTTTATATTTGGCAATCCTATGTTGCTTCTTTACTATCTACAAACACTGTAAAAATAAGACAGATGTTTCTTAAACTACGAAAATTTAATAAAATCACGAACAAAAGTATTTGATAACCACTTTCAAGTTATCCAGTATTCAGAAAAGCGTTCCTTTATGTTAGAAATCTTAGAAAATAATTGAGAATGAAATTGCTGTCTATTCATTCATATTCAAACGCATATTTATTTTCATTTAAAATATAATTCTGCTCAAACTTATTTAACAACACGACTTGCAAAAAACTTAAATATAACCATTAAGATATATTTTAGGATGAACCTGACCGGGAAAAAGAAAGTTAGTGTCAATCCGACCCAATACAGGAATCTGTTCAATGAGATGTCTATGCTATTCAGAGGTTTTAGTGTATTCGAATATTAAAGAATAAATACACATTTGTCCATTTTCTATATAATGCATAAAATTGGAATTAAAGATATAATTGCAGATTACTTTTCCCTATTGAATTAAAACCTTATTTATTTTACCTTCATTACGGTTCAAGGTTGGGATGCGGGTAAAAGTATTTTGGATTCAGGTCAAATTGCGGGTTTCCGAAAATAACTTGGGCGGGTTCGGGTCGGATAGCAGGTTGATTTCAAATGTAATTTTAGGATACAGGTCCTGGTTGGGTACACGACCAGCGCGAATCTAAGTCGGCCTCTCTGTCGGAAATACCATGTGTCCCTCCCCGCCCCCTCGTCAAGCACTTTCTGACGCCATCCCTGTTCTACAAATAATGCTATTACTTTCAAGCTAAGAATATTTATACAGTTGGTTCTTGAATTAATCACAAGCGCAAAATGCGTAATCTGAATCAAACGAGTTTTAATATTTTCTGCTGAGTGAAAAAATATCAACTTTAAAAAACAAATCATGAATTTCTGGCTTAAGTTATCAATACTCTAAGCTATAATTATGACACTTAGCCGACATAACTCAATAACGCAATTTAAAAAATAATGCATCAAGATTTGATTCGAGTGTTATTTATGTATTAATTTATTTTATATTCAATGCAATCTGTGGCTTATATTAATTCTGTTACTTTTATAGTAAAAAAATAACTTACGGTTTTTACTTTTAAAAATCTAGTTACCCAAAGACGATTAGCATTATAAACAGATATTAGTTACAATTAGAATTAATAAGGAAAAATAATATATACGACCTCGCAATTATTGATAATACACTAGCATTTTTAATTCGGAAGAAAAAAATACATATTTTAACCCTTTGAGCTCTGGTGGGTTAATTTCTTCAAAATTCAAAATGTCACATTGACACCAATCTTTTGCAAAGAAAAAAACTAGATAACTATACGCACGAAATATAGTATCAAACCTTTATCAAATAAATTTGCTTGAATTTTCTGGTGCCGTTGTGACGTTTCGGAATTAAAATTATGTGGTAGAAAATTCTACTATCAGAGCTCAAAGGGTTAAAAAAAGCATCTTTCATAAAAAATGGCCGCCCTTTAAATTCTTTTGAGTGATATAGTGTGAGGTATGTTCTATTGAGCTGAAAATTTCCTATTGAAAAGACGTTATTGCAAAACAAAAGTTACAATGATAATAGCTGGTATTTCCATTATTTTCCGTCTAGGTTGAAAACAAAAGCAGGATGAAGTAAGCTTGGGTCATGATCTGATAGTTACAAACAATTTTGGACAAACTGTTTGCATCAATTGCCTAGTGTTGCAACTGTACTTTCTATACGCTTGGTAGACTACATCTAACAATATTCTCATCTTAAGATAATCAGGGAGAAATATCACTTGCAAATTATTCATAAAACACTATCTTTTCACACATCATTGATAGTTTTACTATCTATTCATATGATTCCTATTAGAATAAGTTTTAAACTGATTTCCAACGAAGGCGTTTATACAATTCACGTTTGTATATATGCTTTATTTTTTATGTACTTTAAAACGGATGCTCCAAATTTTAGACTTTTTTGTTGTTGCTGGAAAGGTCTTTTTCTGGAGATGGTTCCGTTTCAGCATAATTAGTATATAGCACTGATAGATTTATCTTCGTTTGTTTTCATGCCTTTTTTTATTTTCCTGACTTTAACTTTCGAACAGATTAACCAATCGTTAAGAATTGTGAGCATTATGTTAAGGCATAGAGAACTAATTTACGCTTTTAAAATAGTTTTCGTATCCCATACAATTTCTTTTAATAGGGACACTTTAAAGATATACATTGTCCCCTGAGCGTCAAAATAAGATACATTGGGAGCAATAAGATTTAAATTGAATGCAGATTTGAATCCCCTGCATCCACTTAGGTAAACTGATTTTTCTTGCACAAGATTCCATATGAGGTTCTGTCAAATAAACCTAAATTTTTTCACGTCGGGTATTGAATTTTGTGGGTAGGTTTCTTAGCCTGTTTTTCTGAAAAGATATTCTAAAATGTTGTTGAAGAAGAAAATAAATATATATTTATACGAATGCGCGCTTGTGTGTGTGGGGAGGGGGAGTAAATAAGTGTACACACACACACACACACACATATATATATATATATATATGCTGGGTTTTCAACGTAAAAGATAAAATTTGAATTATAAATATACGGAGAATGTTTTTCATTAATTGAATTAAAATAGCAATTAATTTTTTTTTCATTTCTTATTTTTGGTCGTATTCGTGTTGAAATGTGTCTAGTTACTGTCAAATTCTAATAGAAATTTCGAATTCAAGAATATAGACAGATAACATTACAGGGTTGCTACAAAAACTGGAAGAGTAGAAACAATCCCTTGATTTTTTCTTTTTTTTTAAAGAATTATTCGCTAAATGTAAAGTCTATGAAAAAATGTGGTAGCTATGTATAAAACTAAGCGGTCTTTTTTTAAAAACAAACTATCATTCACGTTTTCCTTTAATGATCTTTATTATCCCATAAAAAGTAAGCATATTTTTTTGTAAAATGTCTACATTTACGGAGTAATACAAACAAGCAAACAAATAAATAAAGATAAGCAAATGACAACAACAAAAGAAAACGTTAAATAATATGTCTAACATGAGGGATATTTTGATGTTTAATGCACAGTGCCAAAAATTTAAATTTAATTAGCAATGCATAATAAATATCTAACAATAAAATGAGCAAAAATCCTGAGATCAAACATACCTGACTTATCTTTCAAATACCTCTTCTTTCAATATTTGTCTTGTTCCAATAACTTTTATAAGAATTTAAGTATACTTCCCGTATTATTATTATATATATATAATAACGATCTTCATCTTATATTTCTTCATATAGTTATTTTTCTAAATTATCTGAACGCAAAGCAATTTGAATATGTAATTATATTATACAACTAGCTGACTCGCCCAGTTTTTCCCAATCTTCTAATAATAATCTTAAATAAACCTCATATTTGAGTGATTTTATATTTTTAACCCGATTTCGTAAGAGTTTATATTTTTTAATGAAAAATTCTAAAAAAAATATTGATATTTAGAAGTAAAAGCGCTGCTAAGAAATACCTTTTTTCGTGTTTTTTTTTTTTTTTTTTCATACGGGGTTGTTTTATAGCTTTAAAAAAGTTCTTGTTGTCCGAATTTTTTTAAATTTTCATTGTTTATAACTATAACGATTTTGCAGCAAAAAATATTGAAATTTAGTTGTAAGAAATATATTTTTCTTTCTCGCTTGTTTTGTTGTTTGGTCTTTTAATGTACTAACAAAATAGTTTTTATCATCCGAACATTGAAATTTCGATAGGTTCTAAATGTACTTCTAACCAAGTCCTCTTTGAATTATTTGAAAAAAAAATATTTATATTTCGTAGTGAACACATACGTTGAAGCTAAGAAACAATCCGCGTTTTAGTGTTTTCATTGAAAATCTCGCAGATTTTTAAAAAAAATACTTCTACTCACCCTAACGTTTTTTATAGGTGATATAAATTTGTAATTACGGTTTGTTAAGATTCTTTTAACAGATTGCTTCGAAATACTGACATTTTGTTACTTATAACGTAGATAAAATACCGTCTTCGGGAAGTACGTAGTGATCTGCAATCGGAAATTTTTTCAAAATGATAAAATTCGTATTTTTCTAAACTATTTGCTTTAAACAGGACCTCAGCTTTAAATAGATATTTTTGTGAATCAATACATTTTAAATCTAACCCTATGGGATCGTCTCTGAAAGGGAAAAAAAAGAAAAGAAAACCGCGAAAATGATTCTTTTTGAATTCTTTTTTCAAAGGATACAACTACAATAACTAACAAAGGTACTACAATACTATACAAAGGATAACTACAATATTTTTTATTATGATATATTTTTTAAATTAATATCTAAGCTGGTCATGAAAAAATAAAAATATGACGTTTAAGTTATCAGGGCATGCTTTGGTCTCTCCTCACTCAAATTTTCAGTTCTACACATGCTTGATTTTGCTAGCCATTCCCCATACATAGACAAAATGTATTTCATTCATTCTTTTTTTTCTTATAGATGGTTTATTTCGCATTAAAAAGAATTCTTATACTTAAAATAAAATTAAAATACTATATAAAATCATTACAATGTTTTTGTTGGATTTCTGCCGTTTGAAACACAACGGCCTCTTAATTTTTCACACTTCCTTTCTACTAATTAAACAAAACATGACTTTGTAAATTTTAAACAGGCCATAAAAGATATATTTTTCTATTTATTCTTAGAGATGTAAAATTTCTAGATATTTTGAAGTGTTCAAAAGAAAAAAAAATATTTTCAGTTTTTTTTTTCTGAAATTTTTTTTATTTTGAAATTTTGGAAAAGCAATTTGCTCAAATAAAATCCTTTCTTGCAATTATTTTTCTTAGAAAACATATAATATGCACTTTTTAGGTTCATTCACACTAAAAAATTTGTTTTCGCTTTACATGAATGTATTACAAAATAAATGAATAAATGACATAAATATTTTTAATATTAAATATTTAGTCTTTTTAACACTTTCAAAAAAAAAAAAAAAAAAATTGTAAACAAATAAAATTAATTGTTAAATTTGTTATATAAATGAAAAATTAAAAGAATTGCGTGAACGTGTTGCCTCGATTCAAGCTCTTTATAAATGTACTAAAGGAAAAGTTGGCCGATTCCGAAATGACAAATGGACTTCAACTATTTCTTACTTTATCATTTGTATCGAAAGTAATGTTTTGTTCTTATTTGTGGACCGAAAAGGGTTTAGTGAACGGGACTTTAGACTTTGTTGCACGTATTAAAGAAAATCACAAGCCACCAGACCAGATATCGCGAATAATCATGGATAAATTTGAATACTACAGTAATTAACTTATAAGAATTGGTGCGTACCAATTCCCCCAATAATTGAATTCTGGAAAAATGGAAGCATAAATTGCTTAAGGAAAGAGTTTCTTCTGCAGTTAGCTTTTGCTATTACAATTCATAAATCCCAAGGTTTAACATTAGATGAAGCAGTTGTAGATATTGAGGATATATAGGCACCAGTTGGCTTAAAAACGTAAGTAACGTTGTCAAGAGTGAAAATCCTTCAAAATTAAGCATTCAATAGAAATTTTCCTTACGAAAAATTCTACAATATCAAAAATTCTCATGCACTAACATGTATAAAAACGAAGAAATTAGAATAAAAAGTTTTACAGTTAAAATTGGTTGCCTGTAAAGTCGGTATACGGGCGAAAGTTTTACGTGACAACGACTTTGAGTTGTAAAATAATTTTAATGTGAATATTCATTCGTATAGTAGGAAGAAGGATGAAATAATAGTAACAATTTAAAACATTTATTTATACAAAGAATTATATTTAAAACATTAATTTATACAAAGAATCTCGCACTGAATTTCATATTAACAAAATTTTATTTTTACCTTTACACATACATACGTATTTATATACAAATATACATACAATAACTTGCAATACACTGTGTTTGTTAAACACATTTTACTTCATGTTTATTGATGTCAAATGTTGAATTTTGTAAACAGCATATTAAAGAATTTTTCAATGAGCAGAATATAACTAAAGTAAAATGGCTTTCACTAATCACATATCATTAGTTTTCCATAATATACCACCGAATTACGAAATAAACTACACTTATTTTCTTTGTACTTTATACTAATAACTAATACATAACGTATTTCGTCTTAGTTTGATACTATCTAAAATTCCTATTAAGCACCGCCCCTTCCTTGCAGCGAATTCACATTCACGTTCAGAAAATGGTCCCACAAGTGACCGGAAAAAGTTAACCCTTTGCTTACGGGGTTGGGATATATGTCGTCCCAGAGACTATTTCTTTATTGTTTTCGCACCAATTTTTGAAAACTAGTCCCTATCATAAACTAATACTAGTGTAATTTCACGAGATAGCTAATACGAAGAATTTTTCTTCTAAATTGTGGTACGAATGATTATAAAAATAGTTGCCAGTTCTACTCCGTAATCTAAAGGTTAAGAGAAAAGTGAGCGCGTATCGTGAGCGGAGCGTAACGTAACGTAACGCAGTTTCTTGAAGTGTCTCCCGGCAAACCAATTTACAAGACGTTGTCACGTCAAACAAAAACTGAAAAGCGTTTTTGATTTTGGTTTGTCTGTGTTCGACTACACGCGCTCTAACTCTCGTAAATATACTAATATTGCCTTGAAAATTTTAGTAGTTATTGACGTTTACTCTAGCACGAACCCTATTTCAAATGAAGTTTCTATTATGATTAGTTTATTTACAGGGGTAGTTAAAAGCATCCCGTTACATTACGGCCTACGGGGAAAAAATCTTTTTAATTGGATTTTAAAGATGCTACACACTGATAAACATAATAAAATTGATATGCATTTACGAAGTGAACTAAAAAATTTATTTTGTAAAATATACAACGAAAAGAATAACTATTATCCATTTCAGGGCCACACAAAAGAATTCTATTGCATAATGATAAAGGGGGGGGGATTGTTTGCGGCATTTTTTAATTATATTTCATGTTTCTATTTCACTATAGTTTCACTATATAGTTAACTATTTCATGTATAATAACAATGATATGCGTCGCTGAAGCTTAATATAAGTTATTTCACGCATTATGAAGTGCATAGCATTTACAGAAACACACAAAAAAATTTCAAATGGTATATTCTATACGAAGTAATGTATATTAACGATGGTGGCTGATGGATAGATAAATGCATTTTTAAATATGATCTGCGCTTTTAAGTCTGACGAAATGTACGCATATTATATGGTGTTTCTAAATACTATAGTTTATATAGAGGGCTACACAATAGAGTTCGTTATTAGAGTAAATTATTTAAAGGTGGTTTTTAAATGAATTGTACATTTTTACGCTGAACTGCATTCAGTTTACTAAGAAAGGTAACTACTAAAGGTTTGTAGGATACATATAAAATGATACACAGAGCCACGCAGAAAATTGGATGCATGGTCGCCTATGGATGATAAATTCTGGAGTTCTTTTAGACTGAATTAAATTTTAGCTAAATACTGGCGTGTAATAAAAGAAACTAGATAAACAACAGGGCTTAACAAAAGTATTCAAGTATGTTTATATCTGTTAGTATAAATTGCTGAAAGAGGAATTTCATCCTGTTCGGCGTTTTCTTACTAAACTAAATTTCCCCATTATATAGTATATATATCAACCGACAGATCAAATACAAGGCTATTCAAAAGTATTGGAGTTTATATTTGACTATGAACAGTAAAACCTTATTTCCCTAAATAACGTAATTTTGTTAAAGATTTCAGGAAGTGTTGGAAAGTATTTCATAATCTATGCATTACTCATGATTTTTCTTACTTGTTTAATTTAGCACCATTTCTCATTTTAGTTTAATCATTTATAGTTTAAATTGCGATTAAAATTAATTTTTAAATTTAAAGGAGAGAAATTATATTTAATAAATAATACCTATCGTTATAAATAATATTGCAGGGTTTTAATTATGTGACAGCTATGTAAGGCAAAAATAAGAGAAAATTTGAAAATAGGGCATCATTTCACATCTCAATGTGATGCCGGTTTCACAGATTGCTGTTTTGTTCATTTTAAATAGTTTTACATGTAAATTTCAGTTTAATTACATGCGTTACCGAAATTTTGTTTCATTTGGAATTCTAGTATTATCTATCTCTAGATACATGTGAATAAGTGCATTTGAATTATAAAGGCCCTGTACAAAAAAAGTTAAGTACAAAAACACAATCCTATAAGTTAATCTTGCATATTAGTCATCTTTGGATGGAGCGGTCTGACAGACAATTTCATAGTAATTATGTGCCAATTTCTGTCACATCAGTTAAAGATTAAATTATCTAAATAAACCATAAAATCATGGAAAAAGAAGAAATAAACATTTAGAAAGCATACACAAATTTTTTCTTTTAAAAAATGTGACATATCACGGTGTTTAAAAAGAGATAGAGCAATGTTTAAGAAATGTAAAGATAATCAATATCTATGTAGTAAACCAGGTTGCAAAATATTTAACCGGCTAGTGCACATGGTAGCATATATGCTACCACCAGTGTTTCCCATTTAGTGGATTTTTTTTATTCAGATATTCCAAATTCACGACAGAAATTTACAATACAATTTTTGCTTTATTCAATAACAAAAATCCCGCCCCTAAAACAATTGAAATTTTTTATTTAAATTTTCTGGGATAAATTAAGATTTTCTGAATAACGAAATTTACAGAACATATTCTATCCTGGGAATTGAGGGTAAATCAACGAAAAAATGTAGAGTGCTAGGAAAACCGCGACATTGTGCGTGTAATTACTTATCTTATGTATGCACGCTTTGAGTCAAAAGAGAGAGAGAGTTTTGTTTCGTTTTTTCATTCGATTTATATTTAGCGATGGCATATTCACTGGCCACGAATAAAATCAGAATTTGTACGAATTTGTTGCTCAACATCCTGGGTACGCGAAGATTGATTTGTTAAAGAACTTCAGTATTTTAGAACGCAGGTTTATACATATATTTTTTTGCCATAAAAAAATTTCGATGCAAAAAAAAAAAAAAAAAAAAAAAAAAAGATGGAAAATATAATTTGATTGTAAAAGGCTTGTACCTAAACATTTAATATCTCACGTCACGCAACTTGCCTCTGCTTGCCCGAAGCAAATGCATATTACCTGACGCAGGATACAGTTAATGGATATCGTTGTTTCTAATGCATTTGTTATCATAATCACAAATATGTTTTTCAAAGTGAAAAAAATAGCTAGAACATATTAGGAATTGATTACAGTTTACGACACAGTAGGATAAACTGTTGAATATCTATTTATGCTGATACACATTAGAAAATTCCTGCATAATTATATAGGAAACCCGGGTTGCCTAAAAGCAGTGGTCAGGAAAACTACTTTTTTATTGCAGTGCACTACAGATGCAATTACTTTAATGAAAATACAGTTAACTTTTTTACTACTATCAATACTAGTTATTTAATTACCACAACAACTTGTTTTAAACAAGTGGATAAGTGTGATCGCAGATCGCATAGAGGGTTTCGTTTAATATCCCCCTTCAAAACGCTTTATCGTTAAATTAACAAACGAAAAACGTTTTTCGACGCTATTTTGGGATTTTTTTGCAATTCGTGCCAGCCAGAAAAGAATATTGAATTATTCCCCTAATTGCTGCTTTGATCGCATAGATTTGTAGATTTCTTTGTCAGAATCTGTAGATTTAGTAAAAGCACGTAAGTAAATAAAATTATGAATAAAAGTAAAATATTTCAAAGCTTAGCATAAATTTAAGGGAAACCAAACTGGTAACCAAAGGCGGATAGTAATTTAAGTGCATAATAATTTAATAAATAAAAAAATAATTCATTTCGCTTGTCAAAAAAGATGATAAATGGTTTAATAGGATGAAATAAAAACAAATAAGCAATTTTTTTTACGTGATCTATTTAATCCATTAATTTATGTTACATAAATAATAATTCTATTTAAACTTGCGTGCAATAATTAGAAGAAATGAAATTTCAATTTTGAAATTTACGCTACTGCAAATTTTTAAACTAAATATCGCACATTTTCAATTTTTACACCATCGTATAGGGAAAAAATGTGCTTTTTAAATATAATTTGTTTAAAGGTTGTATCTCAATTTATTTTTTAGATAGTAATTCTTTTGTAGTCTTTAATACCAATTTTGCAATTGTGGACACAGAAGTAATCCATTTCTTTTAAAAGTAAAAGATAAAAAAAGAAATAATTTTTATATCTATTTAAACTTGCGTGCAACAATTAGAAGAGAAAAAACTATAAAAAAATTAACTGATAATATTAAAAAATATATATTTTAATTTTTAAAAAGTCGGTTTCAAAATTTTATGTTTTGTTGTGTGACAAGAGGTATTCAGCTGTAAGTACACAAAATTCGAACTCTCTGACTTATATAGTTTTTGTGTACGGACTCTGTGACAGACAGACAGACAGAAGACAGAGACGAATAGAGTTTCGTCAGATGAACGGAACCCTAAAAAGTGATTACTACAAACTTATTTTCAAAAGTAATCGCTACTTAGATACTTAGAGAGGATCAGAGGAGTTAGAGGATCATGCAACATACACTCCGGATTGAGAACACCTAATTAAAACACAATGATTGCTCGTTATATTGTATTTATTACAATTAGAGGCATAGTGTAGAGTATACGGAAGTATACGCCATATATTTTCTGGATTTGTTTAGATGCTCCGTATACTCTCAGTTTTGTAAAGAAAACTACAGCTTATACGCTTTAGCGTATACTTTCTGTCTATAGATTATACTCTGTACTGAAAATCTTTGTTTTATTACATTTGTTATTAATATTATTAATAGTTATTCCCAAATTTATGTTAAGTATCATATTTTTCTGTCGCATCTTAACTAAAAATCATATATTTAACGGTAATTTTGCTGTAGTAGATAGTTAAGAATATAGTGTGAACACTATTATGTAGCCCGTTATACAACCATGGGATAATTTCTTTTTCTACAGGTGAAAATTGAGCCCGATAGGTGTTGTTTTGCCAATTAATCACTTGCCCTTGTAGAAAAACAATGAAATTAAACCAAACACAATTTCTGCAAAATGAATGAAAATAAAATAAAAAGCCGAAATTTTTTTTATCAATATGATTCTACAATTGACATCCTTTTGTGAAAATGCATTTCCTTATTTTGAAACTTTTTTCAAAAATTCCACTGGGAATTCAACGTTACAGAAACACAATCACTTACCCTTGAAAGGGTTACAAGACTATGGAATTCATTATTTTTAATATTCTTCTGTCTGCAAGCAATCATAATATGGAATAATAATATTGATGAATAAATTCAAGCAACTGCCTACACAAGATTCATTTAAAAATAATAGTAATAATTAAAAGAAGAATAAAAAGTTGATTAAAGAAAATCATACTTTTAAAGCTGTAATTACCTATAATGAAGAAAAAGTATTTTTTCTGTAATTTATTGAAACAAAATATAATTTAATACAAAATAAAATATTTTAATTACAAAATATACTACCACCACCTCCCGAGTTTTTCGAAACTCCTAAATTAGGACCTTTTTATCCAAGACTGGAAGGTTCCTTCTTAGTATATTCGGAAAAGGCATAATGGGAAAGTATTATGGGAAAATGTCAACCATCTTATTTAAGGTTTTGTAATTTTTATCATATCAGATACGTCGTCTACTTTAAAAGTGTTAATTTATGTGCAGGACATCGGAATCAGAAAAGGTTATTCATAAATGAACCTATGTTCAACGTCCAAAGAAGAAAGAAAAAAGAAAAAACAAGTAAGAAAAATCACGCGTTAAGCATACATTGTGAAATATTTTCCAACACTTCCTGAAATCTAACAAAACTTCGTTATTTAGGGAAATAAGATTTTACTGCGCATAGCCAAATATGTATTCCAATATTTTTGAACAGCCCTGTATTTGATCTGTCGGTTCTTATATATACCATATAATGGCAAAAAATGGTGAAATTTAGTTTAGCCAGAAAACTCCTAACTGGTTGAAATTTCTGTTATAGCAATTTATATTAATAGATGGAAACATACTTGAATACTTTTGTTCAGCCATAAACTAACCCTATCCTTGTTCAGCAACTAAATTTCGTTTACCTAGTAGCTAAATTAAACGCCAGTATTTTACTAAAATTTAGTTCAAATAATTAAAACGACTTAAATCACATTTTAAGAAATTATCACCCATAGCTGATCATGTATCCAATTCTGACCCTGAATATTATTTTATATATATTCTAAAAACATTTCTTAGTAACCTGAAAGCAGTTCAATAAAAATATGCATAACTTATTTTAAAACCACCTTTAAGTAAATTACGCTCATATTCAGTAACGTTTACGAGCTCTTTTGTGTCACCCTGTATATTAAGTGTAGCATTTATAAACACCATATAATATGTATACATCTAGTGAAACTCAAAAGCGCATATCATGATTAAAAATGCATTTCATCCATCGATCAACCATCATCGGTAATATACAGTACTTCGAATAGAATATACTATTTGAAATTTTTTGTATGCTCTTCTAAATGCTATGCACTTATGCATGAAATATTAAGCCTCAGTGGCGTATATCAACTTTATTATGCACGAAATCGTTTAACATAATTAAAATATGTTGCAAACAATCTCCTCCCTTTATTATTGTGTAATTAAGTTCTTTTGTGTGGCTCTGCAAATGAATAATAACTATTATTTTCATTGCATATTGTACAGAATGTATATTTTAGTACACTTCGCAAATGTATATTAATTTGATTATGTTTGACAGGGTGTAAAACCTTTCAAATTCATTTGAAACGATTTTTTCACGTAGACCCCAATGTAATGGAAAACTTTTTATTATCCCTGTAAATAAACTAATAATGGTAGAAATTTCATTTTCAATAAGGTTCGTGCTTGGGTAAACGTCAATAACATCCAAAAATTTCATGGCAATCGCAGTATATTTACGAGAGTTAGAACATGGCCAGACGGCCAGACAAACCGAAAGCATAAACACTTTTTAACTTTGTTGGAAAGTATTAAAAAAAATGGAGAGTGCTGCATTTTGTCCATATATTATGGTGAAAGTTTTCTTAGAATGTTTTAGCAGTTTATAAAGAATAAAAGTAAATAGCGAATTTAGAGAAAAAAATTCTCTGAAAAATATACGTTGAAAAATTCGATATATTATTAAAAATTACAATTTTTTGGATTTTTTCCTACATCAGTTGGTACCAAAAAAAATACCCAGCCTATCTGAAAAAAATATTGGAGGGGCGGAGGGGGGAGGGCAAGCCCTATGGACCTGTACAATTTTACGACTATGGGCATGATGATGCCAAATAATAATGGTAACCGAAAAAACATTCGTATGTTGGATTCAAATTCAATTCCGGCGAAAATGCTAAACATGAGTCCGGAAATAAAGTCTTAAAGAAGCACTGAGAGGTTTTGTAGAAGAAATTGAACGAGTGTAATCATTTCAAACATTATTTTCTTCAACGAGGAAACCAACAAATCGAAATCTTAAGAACCCACACTACTGACTGAAAAAGACCCGGATGATAATGTGGCGTATTTGGAGGCGTTCTTTTCAAATATCTCGCTCAAATTTTAATATTTTTACATGATTTTTTCTTTACATAGGATAGCTGAGGACGATCTACAACCGGGCTAGTTTTTACTTTTTCAATTTTGATTTTAGATTTAAAAAAATTACTTTGACTTTCGAAACCGGTTAGAACCGGTTCCGAAATGGAAACTGTCATAATATAAAAATTATGTAACCAAAATCGAAACAGTAAAAACTATCCCGGTTGTAGATCGTTTTCAGCTATCCTGAGCAAAAAAAAAAAAAAAAAAAAAAAAAAAAAAAAAATCATCATGTAAAAATATTAAAATTTGAGCGAGATATTTGAAAAGAACGCCTCCACGCCATTATCATCCGGGTCTTTTTAAATCAGTAGTGTGGGCTCTTAAGCGTTTTTTCTTTTGAATGGACAATATATTTGTGACGTCACAATTAGTAAAATGGCGTTATTTTAAAAAAAAATCGAACCGAATGAAAGAATAAGGTTAATTTTATTAGCTGGAATATTAATGTTAAACTATTTACATTCTTTTAACTGTAAGCGAAATTTTCCGTAATCGTCTGCATGCGGTAAGTACAATTAACAATATTCCGGTGTTTTCACAATTAGTAAAATAGCGATTTTTATAACCTCGAATTGAAAGATAGAATGTGCCATACAAGAGTTTACAGAGAGAATTTTTTCTGAGAGACCGAAAAAGGAAATTGAACTGTTTCAGAAATTTAATTTTGAGTTTAAAATTTTATTGCTATTACAATTTGTATTATTTTAAAACATTTTACCAAAATGTATTGTAATAAATGCAAAAATGAAGCAAGATAAATTATTTAATATAACTTTAATAAAACTTTATTTTTTTTTAAATGGACTTTCCTTGTTTTCCTTTAAAATCAAAATATATACAAATATGTTTACAGTGTATGTGTGAACATCATACATTTGTCTATTTTGTAGTTATTAGTATTTTAGGTCATTCGTATTTTCTTATTGGTATTTTGAAAAATAAATTTATTTGTATAAAAATATTGAAATTTGAAAAGAAAAAAAAATCTTTGAAGGGATTTCGATTCTAAGTCTGGTATTTCAGAGCTATATACATCCCAGATTTTTCTTTAGCTTTCATAAATAAATCTTTTATCGAATTAAGTTCATTATTTACTATCTGGTATTAAAGAAGTAGATTCTATGCAAATGAGCTGACTGAATTATTACATAACATTTTAGTATTTAAAAATATTGTGGATGCTTATACCCAAGTTGAAGAAGCTGCGCTTCGTTTGCACATTTTTATGGTGTTATTGCAGAAATATCGCAAATCCCGTTGAAATGTATAAAACAAACCAACTAGTAAAATTAGAAATAAAAGAAATTTCATGTTATATTTCCCTCATATATATCAGTCTAAAATTGCGTGGCCAAAGGTATGACATTAATATCAGTGAATTTATGATTAATGATTTACTCTCAAATATGTTATTTCCTAACACAGCAATCTTTTAAGCGTTCAAGGTTTACAAGTGTTTGGCTGGGATGTACATACTTAAAACAACAATTACACAATGCTAGTTTTATTCAGACCTTGAGTTACTCATCCCTAGTATATAAAGTGCAGTTATGTTTTATAGAGTCATTTACTTTTAATACATTTCTAATGCTATAAATTAGTGGATATATCATTCATAGAACAGTATTTCCTTAAGTATCGTTGTTTTTCTGAGTATACTGATTTTATTTAATTTTCAAAATATTATGATTTATATTTTTAATTTGACATTGTTTTTACAGTTAGCGAAATTAAATGTAAAATATGAACACTTCAAAACTATATCCATCAAAAGTAGATGCAAGCTATCTCCTTTTTATCACTGCTTCTTATTTTGTCAAATATGAATTTTTCCAACTGTAATAAGTGTATAGAAGCTTGGCTATAGGCTACTATATGAAATCCAGTGGTATATTTAATAATTTTTTTAAATATATGTTGAGTCAGATATATATTAATTGCGAAAGTACAACTATGTTTTCTTTCATTAGTAACAATTTATAGTATTTTTTTATAACGTATTAGTAGAATTTATATAATTCTCTTAGAACTATTATAAAATTGGTGAAATATTCAGTATAATATTAAGTAGATTTTTGAAATAAAGCATCGATATTTTAATTCTCAACATAATATCAGTTCTTCTGAATTACTAATTTTATAGAGAGTGTTTTAAAATTTAACAGCAGCCTCTATTGCTTCAGCGTTGCATTTCCGCACTCACATTCCAGCATGAAATCTGCCTATTTAGGTCTCTTTTACCTGCCTTTATTTTTTATGACATATTGTTTTGAAACACCCTGTATTTAGAACGCCTTTAATAAAATACGCTTGAACTCAGTGGTATTTAAATATTATTTAATTAATGGTAAACATAAAGGACATTTTTTTAAAGACTGAGGCAACAAACCAAAGAGCGAGCGGCAAAATATAAAAAAAAAGTCTTTTCATCCTGTTCCGGAGTGAAAAGGTACACTGTAAAAAATAACGGACGATTTAACGGAAGTGTTACTGGTAATCTAGACGCCAGTACTATTTACTCTTTTTTAACGGAAAAATTTCCGTAAATTCCGGAAAAAAGTCGAAAAAAAAAACGCAATATTCACGGAAAATTTTCCGTTAAAAAACAGTAAATATTACTGGCGTCTAGATTACCAGTAATACTTCCGTTAAATCGTCCGTTATTTTTTACAGTGTAGCTTCACTATTCCTTGTTCTTGAAAATTTAGCTCATTTTACTGACACATACGAAGCTAAATGCTAGGAGTCCAATTGTAAGAGATTCAATCCTCGTTTTCGTCAATACCGATTAGAAACAAACGAGAATTTCGCCAAATTAGCCAGCTGCATAAAATGGGTTTCTTTTATAGCGATTTATTTTTGGTCACCAAATTCGGAGATATTTCGCCAAATGTAATAAAATTTGCAGAGAATTTGATAGCGATGTATATGACTATATAGTTTTAAGCGTATGAAAGCAACGAAAATCCTTATAACAATTAAATAAATTGTTACAAATCTATTGCTTTAGCTAGCTAGTCACAGGACCGCGTTTATAAAAAACGGTTACTCGACTATATTATGGGGCATTCTCATAGGTCAAAACAGAGAAATTCCGTGACAGTGGTAGAGTGACCATGCAGCTAAGACTACAACAGTTTATGCGAGATATTAATCTTTAAAATTCATAAATGAATCCCAGTTATGGAAAATACAGTCATTCTAGAATTTTAAACTGCTATATCTGTTTTTTTTAATGCAGAGACAAAACAAGAAAAAAAAAAGGTCCAGAATTCTTGTACTGACCGAAAACTGAGAAAAAATCTTTTTGGATTTCTAGCAGTTTATAATTTTTTAAAAATGAAATCTTTGAGTGGCATCTATTTCTAAATAGGATGGCGGATGAAACTCACATGCGAACTCGATCGACAATGAATTGCAATGCTCTTTCACATCCAAATCGATCAATACTTATGACAATAAAGCATGACAAAAATGATATACATACACACATATGTATATGTATGTATATAAATCAGTTTGTGAACGGAGGGTGGTTTTGGGGTTTGGATGTCATGATTGATGAAATTTTTTAAATTAAAATTTTCTGGTATTGCCTTTCTACAGACGGCTGCAATTAGTAATTATTACTTTTAGAAACTACTTAAAACACTCTATATTTTTAATTATAGAATAGTTTCATTTATTTTGTCAGGCACTTTTTGTTTATGGCCTGAATATTTTTGTAATACCTTCTACATCATTTATCGAAATTTTAAATTCTATAAATATGTAATTAGCAAACTTCAAACTTGGCGCAATCGTATATAACGATAAATACAGTAAAATGTGGCTTATGTAAATATATATTGTAATATCTTAAATCTTATAAAGCGATAAACTTGAACTTATACAAAACTGATATTCATATAAAGCCATATTTAGGATGAGCGAAGCGAATCTTCTACTAGGCTACACAAATTACATTTTGTCTTACACTTTATAAAATAACTATTCAATATTTTGACTTAAAATTAAACACAAAAATAAATTATAACCTGTAGATTTGCACAATGTTATTTTCTTTACAGAATAACCTTAAAAAATATTATTAACTATTTGGAAAGTAGTTGTTGTTCTCGGTAGAGAAATGGGAAATCTGAAGTATATCTGAATCTTTTTATTGGTTGAACTCCGTAACTTATACTATTCGTTTTCTGATCGGTCCATGATTAATGTCCAAAAATGGAATATTTCTGTTGCCATGATGATAAAGTAATAAAAACCTTAAAAAAATAATAATATGAAAACAAATTGTGATAAAGATTGCAAATATATTTAATTTAAAAATGCATTTTTTCTCTATGAAACGATACAAAAATTAAAAATGTGCGATACTTGGAAGTTTAAAAATTTGCATTCCCAAAAATTGTAAAACTGAAATTTCATTTAAAATTTGCTGTAATGGGTCCAGGAATATTAATGTTTGATCCATGTCGTACGTAATAGGAGGTTTTCAGAAGTCAGTTTTTTTAACTCCATACAATAAAAATGCACATTTTAAACAGTTAAAGTTGTATATCTATAAACTACTGTTTTTTTTATCAATGGTCTCGGAATATTAATGTTTAATGCATGGCGTACGTAATATATGACTCGTTAGGATCATTCTAAAAAGGATGTTTATAATCATTATTAAATTAAATATAGAAATTATTTATAAGTCTTTAAAATTTTAGTCCTTAAAAATTTCATTTTCCAAATAGTCGTTGTAATTTGTTAAATTACATTTTTTTTTAAATAAATTGTTTACTTTTACATGTTTTTCTATTTCGGACGCATTTTTGAAAACAAACATTTGAACGTATATTTTCAGAAGAAAAAATACATCATGGAGTTAGTAATTATAGATAGAATCATAATTAATTAAATAAATAAAATATATTTTCATTATTCCACCAAAATATCTCAAAAATCTTTGGAGACTAAAATTGAAATATTTCCTCGTGAAAAATTCATATAAAATAATTTGGCGAATTTAAGAAAAATTGAATATTACGTCATAAGTTTTCTCTACAAAATTTCCACGTAAAAACGGAAAATAAAATACATAGCATTGTCAGGTTTTATTTTTTTAAAGCAAATATTACGTCACATTGGAAGTACAATAAAGAAAAGACAGATGAATATGACGACATTTTATTTTTGAGTATTAAAAATAACTGCAAAATTTATAGTTCAAACTGCAAAAGAGCATGAGTCTTTCTTATATTAAAAATATTAAATTATATTAAAACTATTTGAGAAGAAAATATACGTTTTATTAGAATACTTTATTAAGAATAGTTGGAAAAGGCACATATTTTGGTGGTCATTCCTTTTAATCATATAATAGTTTCACGATTTCTTTTGTGATATTTTTAAAATACCCTTTTTTATCAAAATTATAGCATATTTTTAATGGATTAAAATTTGTGAAAATTCAATTACTTGCATTCAATTATAAAAGTATTTTTCAGTGTTAAGAATTCAAATACACAATTTATTCTTATTATTGAAATAATTTATGCAAACGATACGTAAGCATTTTAAAAGAATTATGTTATTATTTTTTAAAATTTAATTTAATTTTTTTTGTAAAATGGCAACAAAAGAATTGTAAACAAATAAAATTAATTGTTGAGTTCGTTATAAAAAGTGTTATTAAATTCGAAGGTTGAAAATTAAACCAAATGAAACATATTTATTATTTAAAAGTAATTACGATTAGTATTATTTTTAATATGTTTGCCATTTAAAAACAATTTATGGAATTTGGCTAAATTTATATTTCTAAAATGAAAATGCACCAAAATATAAAATAACGTTTTTGCTTAATAAATATGCAAAAATAACACTTAAAAAAGTATTGTTACTTTCAAGTATTTATCTTATGAACCAATGCTTTGCGAATTCAAGCAAAGCATGGCTTTTGCTAGTAATTATCGCATATAATATACTTTAAGTCGTTTAAAAATTAGTTTAGAGATACTTCACAATGTTTTCAAACATGAAATTCCGATATTAAAAAAAAAATAGTTTGACATTTCTCTTAATTGCATTGTTCTGTATAGCAATTTATCTGAAAACATTACAATTAATGAAAGTATAGAATAAGAATGAAAATATTTTGACGAAACTTATATTCTTCTTTCTGAAATTTTTTTCAGACGATTCATTTGAGGACTATTATAAACATAAATCTTACTCATTACATTACAAATCTTTGTATTATTACTATTTGTTACTATTAAAAAAATGCTCTCCTCAAAACTACACCTGTAATATTTTGAAAAATTACAATGAACTAGATGAATATTTTAATATGATTTGAACGCTTTTCTATTTTGAAATAATTTGGTTTAAGTTTGATTTTGTTAAATTTATTATATTATAAATTCCAATTTTGATGATTATATATGCATGTACATACATATATACAGGGTGTCCCTAAACAAATGGTATATACGCTAGGGGGTGATAGAACACATCAAGACGAGTAATAGTAAATAGGAAACCAAGGGTCCCAAACGTTTTCCAAAGGAGATAGCCGCCATTAAAGTTTGGGGTTCAAAATTTCAAATACACATAAAAAACGAAAAAATTGGTCGATTGATTTGCGGTTTTCACTAAAACTATTCTTTATGTTGGTATTTTCTTGAAAATAAATTATAAAGATAAATTTCGAAAAATGCCGATAGAGGGCACTTTAGACTTTGAATTAATGAAAAACCATTTTTTGCAGTGATTTTTTGCATCTAATTAAATGGTTTCGTAAGCTTAGACTTAAACTTAAATTTGAGCTCAAAATCTGAATCGTTGGGAGTGGTTAAGTAGCACAAACTTAACTGTGTTCAGAGGGTTTAAATTTCAAATAATTATAAAAAACGGAAAAATTAGTCGATTGATTTGCGGTTTTCACTAAAACTATTCTTTATGTCAGTATTTTATTGAAAATGAATTATTAAGATAAATTTCAAAAAATGCCGATAGAGGGTGCTTTAGACTTTGGAGTAACGAACAACTATTTTTTACGTTATTTTTTGCATCTGATTAAATGTTTTCGTAAACTTAGACTTAAACTTAAATTTTGAGCTCAAAATCTGAATAGTTGCGAGCGGTTAAGTAGCACAAACTGAACCGTGTTCAGAGGGTTTAAATTTCAAACGATTATAAAAAACGGAAAAACTAGTCGATTCGTTTGCGGTTTTTGCTAAAACTACTCTTTAAATCAGTGTTTTCTTGAAAATAAAATTTAAAGATAAATTTCACAATTGCCGATAGAGGGCGCCTTAGCCATTGGAGTAGCGTACAACTATTTATGACCGTTATTTTTTTTTTTTATCTCATTAAATGATTTCAAATACTTAGATTTAAATTTTGGGATCAAATTCTGAATCGTTGCGAGTGTTTAAGTAGCACAAAAGTGAACTGTGTTCGATGTGGGGGGGGGAGGTTAAATTTCAACTTTTGAACACATTTCAGTTTGCGCTTCTTAACCCCTCCCAACGATTCCGAATTTGAATTCAAAATTTAAGTTTAAATCTAAGATTTCGAAAACATTTAATAAGTTTTGGAAAGCTTTTAATTAGATAGTACAAAAAATAGCGGTTAAAAATAGTTGTCAAGCTCCCAGTTGTGAGCTCAAAATTTAAGTTTAAGTCTAAGTTTACGAAAACATTTAATCAGATGCAAAAAATAACGTAAAAAATAGTTGTTCGTTACTCCAAAGTCTAAAACGCCGTCTATCGGCATTTTTTGAAATTTATCTTCATAATTCATTTTCAATAAAATACCGACATAAAGAATAGTTTTAATGAAAACCGCAAATCAATCGACCAATTTTTCCGTTTTTTATAATCATTTGAAATTTACACCCTCTGAACACAGTTAAGTTTGTGCTACTTAACCACTCCCAACTATTCAGATTTTGAGCTCAAAATTTAAGTTTAAATCTAAGCTTACGAAACCATTTAATGAGATGCAAAAAATAGTTGTTCGTTACTGCAAAATCTAAAGCGCCCTCTATCGGCATTTTTCGAAATTTATCTTTATAATTTATTTTCAAGAAAATGCCAACATAAGGAATAGTTTTAGTGAAAACCGCAAATCAATCGACCAATTTTTCCGTTTTTTATGTGTATTTGAAATTTTGGACCCCAAACTTTAATGGCGGCTATCTTTTTTGGAAAACGTTTGGGACCCTTGGTTTCCTATTTACTATTTCTAGCTTTGATGTGTTCTATCACCCCCTAGCGTATATACCATTTGTTTAGGGACACCCTGTATATGGTAATTTGCATTAAATTCAATGGTTTATATACTGTTTTACAATTAATGTTTTTACATATATCAGCTCTTTGCTTTTTATCTTTAAATTAAAAATTAGATGCAAATTCAGATTACTTCTATTTAACTGTATGTACGTTTCAAGTTCATACTCCATTTTTTTTTAGGAATGAATTAGACGTTTAAAAAAGAACTTCATTAGATTGTATTCTTATAAAAATGTTGCAACCAAATTCAATTTTTTTAAATTAAAATTTCAAATGCAACGCTGTTAGTGATTGAAAATATGTTTATATATTTTTTAGCAGAATAATATAGAATAACAACATTTTTATTCTATTTTATTTAATTATTTATTTTATGCAGAGTAACGTAGAGCATTTTAACAGAACTAAATGTGTTTGCACTTTTGAATTGTATATCCAAAAATGAATATGGGCGTAGACAACAGGAGCGCAACACCTTTTTTATTGTATCACAGGGTTGAAAAAAAAAGTAATGGCATCTGAAATATTGAGGATATTTTTTTTAATTTTGTAGAATTGGTAGCCATTTAGTATCTCTGAAAGGAAAAAAAATATTGGAGTAGTGATCTTTTCAAAAGCTCAGAATCTGAATTTATTAGAAATTATTACATTAGAAATAAAAAATGTTTGGAACTAAATGAAATGTTGCACTGCCTAAATATTGAAAATTGTATGATATTATGCTTATAACTAATTACAGAAAGTCATACATTTGACTTTCTCTTAGATAACATAGAACCCTTGTTAAAATTAAGATATTTAAACCAATTATCAACTATGTATCACGAACTAATAAATTAATAAAATTTCTTACTCCATTCTTTTAGAAAGTGAAGTATTCAAAGTATTTTCAGATAATTTTAGCTATCTCCGATGTCACACAAATCACACAAAAAAGATCACCAAATTTTCAATTTAAGCTACGTAAAAAAACCCCGTAGAAAGGTTTTAGAATTTGTAATATACTGGCAACTAGTATATTACAAATATATATAATCTAATATACTGGCAGGAACTAGTTAAATCTTCTTTAAAATTATTTTTTAATCTAAACATGGCATTCCTCACTACCACGGAGAGTCAGTCAAATTGTCATGCAGTTGATATATTTTGGAGACAACATAGAACCCTTGTTAAAATTAAGATATTTAAACCAATTATCAACTATGTATCACGAACTAATAAATTAATAAAATTTCTTACTCCATTCTTTTAGAAAGTGAAGTATTCAAAGTATTTTCAGATAATTTTAGCTATCTCCGATGTCACACAAATCACACAAAAAAGATCACCAAATTTTCAATTTAAGCTACGTGAAAAAAACTCCGAAGAAAAGTTTTAGAATTTGTAATATACTGGCAACTAGTATATTACAAATATATATAATCTAATATACTGGCAGGAACTAGTTAAATCTTCTTTAAAATATTTTTTAATGTAAACATGGCATTCCTCACTACCACTGACAGTCAAATTGTCATGCAGTCAATATATTTTGGAGCCACTCTGGTCTGCAAAATAGAGTTATACGTCAATTTATTGATTTTTAAGTTACAAAATTGCAGAGACAGAAATAGTATTCCATTTAAATGGTCTTCTTTAGTTATAGTTACAATACGTATAGCAATTGAGAAGATATTTGTAATCACATACAGACAGAATTTTTAAAATTAATTTTCATCTAACTGTTACCAGTTATGTGCTGTAGAGATTATTAGATTATTATTATTATTATTATTATTATTATTATTATTATTATTATTATTATTATTATTATTATTATTATTATTATTATTATTATTATTATTATTATTATACAAATACATAATATATGCCCGTTCTAGGACGGTGAGTAAAAATTGTGTTTTTCGCATACATTTGAAAAAATGGATAAAAATAATTGACACTATGGAAGCGTTTAGATGAGCAAAGTTCGGTTAGTTTATGTTATAATGAACACAATATTAGCATTTACAAAATTTCTGGGTAAACCAGGCGTTGTAACAAATATACCATAACAAAATTAGGCTTTTTTAATGAAACAAAATTTTAACAAATATGCAATAAAAATGCGTAATTAATAAAGTCTGCTGCAACTATTGAAATAATACTAATAATTAATAATTATTGCTATTTTTACAACACTTTGAACGTGTATTTTTTTCGTTTACCCCCTCCCCAAAAAAGAGAAAGATTTTAATTTTCCCCTTTTGTTGGCAAATTTCTATATCTGCTGTCAAGCTTCGGATGCACACAGACGACATACAGGTCTCGGTGGGAGCGTCAATTCCAATGGCACTTTTTGAATGGAAAATCCGGTTACGTGCGCTATGCATTACATTGTATTTTATTATATAGAAGATTTGAGAGGTGCTAAGATGGATATCGTCCAGATTGCACACTGATAGAGAATTGGAGTTCAATATCAGTGGCCCTGGTTCGAATCCAATCGTGGACACTTTTTCAAATTGTTTGTTTTTATGCCTTATAGACCAGTTGAAAAAGAATCCAGCAGTTAAAAATATCAAATTATTAAAATAATTTTATATTGATACGATTCTGTATTAGCATTCAATATTGTTATTATTCAGAGACTTTGAAAGGGAAAAAAGGAAGAGAGTCGGCAGATTTAACTGGACACATAGATTTGGAATATAGAAATCCGGATTTGCATATTGCATAAAAAACAGAGATGGACAACTATTACATTTAATAAATTTAATCATTATCATATTAAATCCAAGGATCCCTATCAAGATTTTCCTTATTCTGCTTGATTTAAGTTATGATGAAAATAAACAAAAGTGTATTATTGGCTTCTTAATAGCTTTATTTCATTGTTTGAAAAGCACAACATTTTTCATTGGTGTTAAAATCTTTTTGGGTTATCCTATTTCTTAAATTCAAAGAATAGTATTGAAGTGGTTGAGTGTTAAGTAACATATGTGGCAATCTGTTTCAAATGATGGCATAACAAATAGTTGAATTATTGCTAATAATCCAAATATGTCTCATGTAACTGTTGATTTAGGAGACTAAAACTTTTCAATTAATTCGGGAAAAAATATACAAAAAAAAAAAAAAAAAAAAAAAAAGAGCTCTTTATTAATTTATATTTATTTAAGTACATTAATTTTTTTTTTTTTTTTTTTTTTTTTAAAGCGAGTTCTTATCTTCTAAATTGATTAACTTTAGCTTTTTAAATCATTGGGATTTGTCACTTTATTCATCAGAAACACGAAACTAATTTTAGAAAATTAATAGAATTTAAGTTCATCAGTAAATGACCGCAGGATCACGTTCATGGAAGATGGAAGGACGATGGAAGAAAAGGAAAGTTATTCAAATTTCACAATGCAAATAAATTACAATTGATTAATAAAAATATTATTTATCTTTTATAATATCCTTTTTCAGGAGACTATTATTATTATTTTAAAAATTCCAGAAGTATAATCAATCAAATATATTCAGAGCTTCGAAACCAAAACTGAATCGCCAAACAAAAAAGAAAAAGCTTTTGATGGAACGAAAGCTGGAACTGAATCTAATATTTTTTTTCATTTTTTTAGCATTAAAAATACAAACCACTGACATCAATTCTTTCTCATATATAACTGCTTGATATGAGGAAAATGTCAAAAGTTAAGTCATGTATTATACGTATACAAACTAATTAAAGTGAAACGGAAATATCTATAAGATATTATGATATAATGGCATGTCATCCTGTAATTCGTTTTTCCAATTCTTTGCTCATTTTGAAGTACATGCATAAGTGTATTTGAGATGCAACAGGGGGGATAAGGGTTTAAGATATGTACTCACACAGTAAAAAACTTGTGTAACATTACTCCATAAAACTGATAGCGGCATGTTGCCTTTATTACTCCACGAAATTAGTGGCAGCACCTTGCATACGTTATTCCCTAAAATGGAGGCAGAAAGGCTGCCACCAATTTTATTGATGTGACGTTACATAAATTTGTTACAGTGCATTGTGCTAATCAGAAGAATAAATCCTATATAGCGCTATTATTTATTTATTTATTTATTTTTTCATTTTTTTTTATTTTTCAATTCCTAAACTAGACTAGACATGCTTTTAGGGCAATATATTATAAAATTGTAAATAACATTAAGAAAAAATTAATATGAATAGGTACTTTTCTATATTAAGAGAAAAAAATGTGGAACACCAAAATTGAAAAGAAAGGAATTTAATAATTTTGTATGATAATTTTTTTCTATTAGCTTAATATTACAGCTTTTGACGACCTATTTAAGTTCAGGACTTGAATCCAAAAAAAGAGATCCGAAATACGGAATTTTTTTTTCTTTGGAATGAATATCAAAATTAAACCAAAAATCGTTATTTTTAAGGGAATTGAAACTTAAACTCAATAACCGAAGAAATAATGGGACAATACCGAAACAAAAAGTTTTACGATTCGATGAAATGTACCATAGATCGAAATAATTTAAACAACACTGAAATCGAAACCATTGTTGTGCTGCGGTGGTTATTTCACAATCTCTTCTTGCCAGAAGCCTTTCGTAATCATTGATACTATTACGGCTTAATTTTCATAACAGACAGATGCATGTTTAGTTCCTGGAGTCTACTTATAAATATTTATTAACTTCAAGTTATTTATTAAATTATCAAATGACTTAAAACAGATTTTTTATTCTTTAGGTAAAAATGATCTCCAAAAGTAATTTTTATATATTCCCCTAATAATACATTAAAGAACATCAAGTAAACAAGGTATTTGCAATACATTATCTTTCAACTATGTTATTGTTTTTCCCCCGAAGGAAATCTTCATAACCTCTAAGTAAGATGTAGAGGTGAGTTTTGAGTTATGTTTGATTGCTGCGGAAGGTAAAAAGGGAATATTTTTTTCTTGTTAATTGATAAGTTTACGTTATTGCTGAATAAACTGCTTAATCTTGCTTTAATTTTAGAGTTCTATTTTGACACGGTTATTTGTTTTTTTCATTGATGTGTTAATTGTGGGATGAAAAACTAAACAGAAGCAGAAAAATGTGGTAAAACGTCTGTAAAAAGAAATATTATATTGCGATACACCAGAATTATTTTGTTATCTGTTCTGAGATGATATTGATGAAGACTTTTCCTATGAAACGACTTGTCTTAAATTTCTTCTCCGAAAAAAAAACTTTATTTTGTTAGTTGAAAATATAAATTGCAAATATGTTTTTTTGGTTCAAAAAGTTTATTAATACCCCAAGCATAATTTTTTTTGTTACACTACTATAAAAATACTTATAAAACATTTATCAACTAAATCTTTGTTTGACAATATGTTACGTTACATATTACTTAGCTTATAGCGTAAGAAAAAAATCAGAGAAAATAACAGAAATGCTACCATTTATTGCTGTAAAATTTACATTAAGTTTAAGCTAGTTTTGCTGCAAATTCGTAAAAAAGACAGAGCGTTAAGTGATATTTTTTGTTAACTTTCTGTAAAAGTTTCCACAACCATGTGTTATTTTACAATAAAAAAATATCGTAGCCAAACTTCCAGCAGGTGTTCCTGTTATTTTCATCGTCTTTCTTGCGATATATATCTTTAACAAGTATTAAAGTAAAATTATCTTAAAAATATAGCATCCCGATAGAGTATTGGCACAACAAAGCTACAATATCCAGGTTTGAGTCCTTGTCTGGACATTTTTCACTCTGTTGTAATAACTTCAGATATGCTACTCCAACTTTTAATATATTTATCCTGTTGAAAAACTTTCATTCTTTTAATTATGGCCTAATTACTGGCCGACAGGAAATTTCCGTGTTTTCACACACTTTCATCTTGTTAATGTTATAGTTGTTGCTCGGAGAATTGAAACTACCGATGGAGTTAATAGTCATGTCTAAAAAATAAAAAACAATTATATCAGTCAGATATCACCCGGATAGATCAATTGGTACAGCATTGGCACGGCAATCCAAGATATTTGGGTTCCAGTCTTGGCTTGGATATTTTTCATTCTGTTGGAGTAAACCCCAACTGTACTACTCCAACTATGAATATCTTTAAAAATATTTTTATCTAAACCAAATTAACTTATACATAAATGACAAAAAAAAAAAAAAAAAAAAAAAAAAAAAAAAAAAAAAATTACAAAAAAAATACAAAATTGCCATTTAAAGCTTTTTTTTTAAACTTCTGCCGGATAGAAAGATGCTAAACACAGAAGTTAAGAATACGATAAAAAATTATTTCTATTGGGAATTTACATATCAGAAACTTTGCATTACTGAAAAAAAAATAAAGTTCACGAAATAAAATGTATTTTAGTTTATACCTAAGTATAGTGACCTTGCGAGCAGTGGGCAGCGACTCTCTCCTTTGAAAGAAAAAAAAGAAGAAAACCTTGACAGATTTCTCTTTCGTACAAGAATCGTTTTATTGTGATCAAAAGGGGAATTTTACAAAGCAAGGGAAAATCTATTTTCTTATTTACAGGGAGTGTGGAAAACTTATTCTCGTCAAAGGAAATGTTTTATTTTTATCTTTATGTTTGATTTCCTTTTGACTATTTAATTTATTTTCACAGATCTATGTTTACTACATGGATGATTTTTAAAACTGGGGAATTTGCTGTCCTCCGTCCCATAAAAAATAATTCTTTATCATGGTTCGTACGGGTACCGTTATTTCTCATGTGATGTACCAGTATTATTTTACGAAAAAATAAATCTAGTTTAAACGTGCGAAATATCCCTTTATTTAAGTATATTTCTTCTGTAAGAAAATACTGGTACCAAAAAATTTCCTTGTCATGAAATTCCAGGATCCGTACGAACCCTGTTTATTATCTAGTAAAATTACTTTAGGAGCATTTTACTTTGTATATTTTATCATGGAATGCATGGCTTTAATAACTGTGGAACACATTTTAAATGTTAAATATTGCACATTATAAAATTAAAAAATCATAAAATGAGAAAATTGAAAATATTAGAAAACAGTTTCATCTCCACTACTATAGGTCTTTTTATTATATAAAAAGTATTATGATCAGATTGTTTCAAGAAATAATAGAAAAGAAAGCTCATATAAAAATATTTAAAAAATAATCTGCTTCAGATAAATACGAAAATGTAAATGAAATTATGAATGTGTATAATGTGCATGGGCAACAGACTTGAAAAAATAGGAAAATAAATAAATATTTTTTATGATATTTAGATCATTTCTGGTATTTTACAGTTACACTAAGGCATTTTTTCATTTAAAATATATTGAATTTTATATGAGGAGAAAAATTATTTCTTTAAAATTAAATTTGCCCAGTATGAATTTATAAATTTCAATGGAATTAAATCTTAAGGCAAAACTCCATTATCTCTAAAACTCTGAAAATAATTGTAGCAAACAAATGCATGAAACATATTTTTTTTATATAAATGCTAGTTTTCTTCAGTTATAAAACCTCATGTCTTAAAATATTAGAATTACATTGAATTAAAATCAGCTATTAAAAAAAAACTTTGAAGAATGAGAGCCTACAATGTCCTTGATCCTGGGCCCCTTATATAGTATATGTCCCGTTTAGGTGGTCAGTCTGACGACAGCTCTTCGTTTTATAGTTTCCAAGCAAGCTGGGTACTCAATTTATTAACTCCGAAACGATGAAAGGTTGAGTGAACCTTGCCTAGGCTGGAGTAGAACTTGTCGGACGGACACACGGACTGTCACACGGACGATTTTGAAAAGCAGCCAAAAAGCCGGCCTCTATTGAGAGCATAATAAACTTATGCTGTTTCCACACGAGCGACGCGTTACGTTTGCGTCCAAACATGCGCAAAGCTCTCGTCGAAGCTTCGCGTTTCCCCCCAACACGCTGGTAGATACTAGCGTCCTGGCGGCTTCTGCGTATGAGAGTCTATTCAGACGAAAGGCGGTTTAAACGCTGCTTTTTTTTATTTTCTTTCAGCGATTCACGAGTTTTTGTTGTGATTGCGTAGTCAAGGATCGGTGCTGATTTTGGGGGGAGGGGGAGCATTTTGCGAAAAGTAAAATGTATTTTTCAGAAATCTATTATATTTTGGAGGAATTTATTTCATGTTCGTGAAAAGTAACGTTTTGTAACGATATGAAATTCAATTACATAAATTCGAAACAAGCATTTTTTTTTAAATAACATCTTTAAATCCTTCTTCAATTTTTTCCCTCTCTGGGGAAGTTTTTTGCATTTCAAATTACAAAATTTAAACTTAACAACATTAGAATAATTAATGATTTGTATGTTTTTATGGAACACACGTTCGTGAAAGGACCTATTTTACGTATTTTGAGAAGGGGTTTGTTTCATTAAGTGGATTTATGTGTAAGAGCCCTACAAAGACTGCAAATTTTGCTTGGATTGACCTCTGAAAATAAAATTATTACAAGTTAATCTGATTTTGAAAATCCGGTATGGTAAAGTGGACATATAAAAAGAACATCTGTGGCTCTATGTATTCATGAACGGTTTTAATTACAGCGAGCATGTATTTTGAATAATACTGTAATTTATTATTATTATTATTATTGCATAAGTTTGTGTACCATATCTGCAAATTTTACACCTTTTTTTTCTCTTCACTATTTTGTAAACATATAAATTTGTTTTATTTAATCATCGAAAATGTAAAATTAAAGAGGTCAAATTTTTCTGATTAAAAATGGTGGAAGGAAAAAAGCGTAAAAGTTGAAATCAGGTATATAATATTTTTTCAAAATGATTTTAATTGTAGGAAAATGATGGTTAAAAAAATTGACCTTTTTGTAAAAATTGTGTCTTGCTATTTGCATAGGATTTATGCTTGAATCGGATCGTGAACTGAGTCAAAATAAATTTTCAGGGTTAGATTTTGATCAAACTTTAAATATTTTTACACTTGAGCTGTAAATTGTGGTCCTTGTAAAATAAATCTTTATGTGTACTGTTTTATACTAAACGTACTGACACAATTTCTTAAAATAAATATTTTGTAAAGATAAGAATTATTGATACCTTATTAGAAGAAAAGCTAGATTCATTTATATTTTTGAAGCAAATACATTTTCGTTTGGTAAAAGTAGCTTTTTCCTTTCTTTTTTAGCTCACAGGCTATCAAAGCCTGACAGCCCGCCCGTTCGCTATGAATGTACGTACGTTCGTGCGTAACACGATAACTTATGATAAAAATACCCGATCCACTTGAAATTTTGTGTATAGGTATATTCTGATAAGGCGCTTCCCTGATTAGTTTTTGGATTTCATTCGATATGTATATAAGAGGGGGAACGGCAAGCTCATGCCTCTCCCCATTAATTGATATAAATGGGTTTTTCATGCAGAGCTATTAATTTTCGTTCAAAATTTAGATATAGGATCATTCTAGGTGTTCATTGGATAAGTATAAACAGGGGGAACGGGGGGCTAATGTCCTCTCCTTAATTTATATAAATGGATTTTCCAAGCAGAATTATCAGTTTTCGTTAAAAATCTAGATATAGGATCATTCTGATGAGGCGCCTCCATGATTAGTATTAGGTGCTCATTGGATAACTATAAAGGGGGAGAACGGGGGCCTAATGCCCCTCCCCTTGATTTATATAAATGTGTTTTTCATGCAGAATTTATCAGATTTCATTCGAATTTTAGACGTAGGATCATTCTGATGACGGCACCGCCATAATTTATTTTGCGAGTTCACTGGATAAGTCTAAGTGGGGGGGGGGAAGTAACCCCCTTTAAATAAGTTTAATAGGGTTTGCCTGCAGAATATAAATATTCCCTCAGGAACGAATTGCTTCAAATTTTGGATATAGGTTCATTCTGATAAGGCGCTTCCCTGATTGTTTTTTGGAATTTATGGGTAAGTAAAAATGGAGAGATCGGTGGGATTGCTCTCTTAATTTATTTAATTTTTTTTTTGCAGAATTAACCGATTTGCTTCAATTTTTGGATACAAGTTCATAGTGATGATAAGATGCTTCCCAAATTAGCTGTGGAGTTCTTTTGTTAAGTTCTTGTTTGAGGGATACTTGCTATTACCTCCTCCCCTTAAATTTGATAAATGGGTTTTTATGCAGAATTGTCCAAATTGCTTTTAATTTTGGATGTATGTTCTTTCTAAAATGGCAAATCTATGAACACCTTTGGAAGTTTAATGGTTAAGTATAAAAGAGGGGAATAGCTCCTCTTAAATTATATAAATGGGTTTTTATTAAAAAATTTTGGATTTGCTCTGAATTTTTGATATAGATATTTTTCATATGATAAAGCATCTCTCTGATTAGTTAAGGGGGTTCAATTATTAAGTATAAAAAGGGGGAAATGGGGGAAATGTTACAACTCCTTAATTGTTTTTCGAACGGAACTAACCCTTGAAAATATAAGGCTGTATGTACAATTAGTATGCGTAGCCTGTGAGCTCAATGCCATCAATTTAACTGGGCAATATTCTTTTTATTTATTTTTTTCCTTCCTTTCTTTTTTTTTTCCTATACATTTTTTTTTCTTTTTTTTCATACTTTGTGTGACAACAAAATAAATATTCTCAAGTGAAACATTAAAAGGCTGTTTACATATGGCGACAAATTTGGAAATGTTTCATCTTTCAAAATTATCAATATATGATTTTTGAACCTTTTTTTATTCGTAAATACCATAGAAAGAATTTTATTATTCAATTTAATTTTTAATATTGTATGTTTTATCAGCTTTGATAAAGTTTACACAATGTTAATCACAATTATATTTATTAAATGTTAAATGCATTTTAAAAAAAATAAAATAATTGAAAATATGAAACATTCTTCGCTATATTAAAACGTGCTTTATAACTGAAAAAGCAGAAGCAGGTCTGATAAGCTAGAAAAAGAATATGCCCATATAAGGTTATCATTTTACGGGGGTGTGGGCATCTGGCACATGATATTGATAGCTATGAATAGGGGAATGGTGATTTGTATTTTGATTTCATTTTTGACCCAATAAAAAATCTTTTTATTTGTAATTTAATCTTTACATCAAAATAGTATCTTATTTTTTTAACTTTTGTCTATTTTTATGCATATGCAATGTCATTAAAATCATGAAATGATCATAAAATTATTTATTTCCAAAAGATGGAATACCCCAACGTTTAGCATTACTATTCTACTGACATACTTATATTTATGTATTGATTCGCGATTCGACAAACAATATGCGAAGTTTCGTCTTAAAATTATACTTGTGTTTATTAGTAAAAAAAAGAAGAAAAATGTTTTGCCCGCCTGTTTTGTTGTGCTTGCTTTTGGAAGTTCTGCCTGCTTCGCCCCGTACGAGAACAATTCTTATAAGACATTATTACTGTTGAAGGTATTATGTGAAAAAAAATATTTTAAAATACTTTAAAATATTAATTATTACTTTTAACTGTTGTTCGATATAAAGTTAGTTCATATATAAAGTAATATTTTACTGGCTTCTCTTCATCTGAATCAATAAAGTATGCGAAAAATAAACGTAACCATATTTGTATACCGCTCCAATCAAAAGGAAAAAAGTCCAAAAAAAAAATCTAAATAGTTTTCAGACATTAATAAATATAGTATTACGAAGGGAGAGGTTGTTCGAGAAATGATAGCGTATGATATCGTAAGGGAGGAGGAGGTCCAAAATTACCAAAAAAAATGATAACGCTATGTATGCATGTGCAACCACAAAAGAGGAAAAAATCTAGTTTTTGCTTATAAGGTGGTAGCACGTGCTTCATGACTAATGTAACGAAAATTTCCCAATTTGGAAATTTGTCGGTCCTATTTTTGATTTATACTAATTAAGTTTTTTTTAATGGTGTACTTTAGCAACTTTTTTAAAAAATCAATTTAATTTTTATTTATTTATTTATTTATTTAATAATAATAATAAATATGATCTATTATCTAAATGAAAGTTGAATAACAATTATCATCAATTTAATAATACCTGCAGTCATGTATATCTGAAAATATGGTGGATTTTTCAGTTAACATCAGATGTATTAAAAAGTAATTCCTGCAATTTTGGATATTTTAAATAAAAATGCGTGGTAAATAATCTATCACTTATCATACGATAAATCCAGTACCCTCTTTGTATCTATAATTTTTTCTAATTTCTTGAATAATCAATACAAAATTACAGAATATTTTATTACCTTCCAAAAATCCATCTTATTTTTATCGAATTGAAAGCTTTCTAATACGTCTAGAAACAATATCGTCTGCAAATTTTGAAGTAAAGGCAACGTTCGTGTGAATGGACGCAGCGCAGATGTTTATTTTCTCTCGAAAACCAAAGCGTCGAAAAAATCGGTCGTATGACATTGGCCTAGACAGGCGTGTTGAACACCATGCTACTAAGCTTCATGAAAAACATCTGCATTTGAATAAATGTTTTAAAACACATATACTAAAGAAAAAATAAAATATATTTGTATATTTGTATAACACAATTTAAGTTATAATAAAGAAACATATAACAATAACGTAATGCCATACGTTATTTCATTTAATAATTATTAGATCTAATTAATTAGATTAAATCGGTTTACAGTCTGGCTTATACATTTTTGCCCCGTTGGAAATTTACATATTTTATTTCTATTGCTTAGCCAAAAAAAAAAAAAAAAAAAAAAAAAAAAGTGTTTACATTACAAGAATTTGGAAAAATCTATAAATTGTTAACTTATAATTTAACTTTCTAGCCTCGAGTTTTTGAGGATGGGAAAAAATCTTGCAATGAAGTTTCAACAGACAAATTTTTCTTTTTTTCTCTAGAAACCGTTTTTACAATCAAAATGAGTTTTATAAGCTTTTCTAGTGACATTTTAATTTGTCGCTGTGACTGGACTACCGTGGGAAAGTTTCTGTTTATAGAATCAAATATCTTAAAAAAATGTGTCTTTAACCACTTAACTTATTTGCCCATACGTTGTAGGTGCGAGTAAGAAGAGTTTGTTTGAAGCATCATTTAAAGCCTTTTGATACCATTTTTTTTTAAATTAAATTTCATACTATTTAACGACAGAAATGTTTAGACTAAATATTACGAATATTTCAGCTTAAAAAAGATGGTGTTTTCCCCATATTTTCAATTTATTGAATCTAAAAAAAGGAATCAGCTAAATACTTAAATAAGGAAATTATTTTCCAGGCCAGATGACTTATATATGGTTTGGCGTAAACCAAGATGACGTAAATCGGTTTACTATTGTATATGTTGTATGAATTTGTATGCATAATGTACGCTAAAATGTTTTTCTGCTGAACGAACAGAACAGTACAAAATTTCGCTTCATTTCCGTCTATAAACAGAAATGCACTTAAAATCTTTCGTGCCGTTCTGTATATGATGTATAAAATCTATACACACCAATGATTATGCAAAAAATAGATATATTTGAAAACGCACATGTTAAAACGCATTTCCAGTAATTATTGTTTATAGGAGGCAGTACTGCTGTCATTTTTTTTGTGTGTCCCTGTAAGTGAATGTTAAATTCTATGCACACCATCCTCATCAGATAGCGTTTTACAGTACACTTCTATGATGTACCTACCTTTCAATATATTTAAAATATACTGTAGACGATTTTTCCCCATATACAGGAAGGTATATGAATTGTTTGAACATCACTGTAAACGAACTGTAACTTCTAGACGCTTCATTTTTAATTCCGAACATGCAATAGTAAATATCAATAATTTATGCATCAATTTCATGGCAATCTAGCAATATTTACACGAGTGAGAATACGAACAGATGACCGATAAACAGACGGATAGACAAGACAAACCGCATAATAAAAAAATTTCAGTTGTGTTGAGAATTGTTAAAAAGGGTTTTATGATCAATTAAACTTCTTTCCTGACATATCACATAATTAAAAAGATCAAAATAAAGAAAGAAAGGAAGGAAAACGTGGATGAATCAAAATGTATCAGTTTTGTTTATACTCGAGTTTGAAGACCTTGTAATAAATGGACAGTGACTGAGTAGTTCTTTTATTTTTTCCTAAATGTGAAGGAGCAAGACCTTGTTTGAAGTCACTTTATACAAGGAAGAACTCGGTTTATATTCTTATTTTTCATGTCAACGAATAGATAAAATCGATTGACTGATAGTGTCATTATTCAACAGACCACCCACTCATTCTACGACAGTTCCGAGTTTATTGTTTAATTTTTACAATCTTAATTTTATTCGATATGAAATCAATGACTAATATTCAACAATTTAAAATAATTAAAGCAGGAATTTAAATATAGTTATAATTCTTCTTAAATGATGCAGATTTTTTTCAGTGATGGTATCTTTGAAAAGGGCTATATTAGATGATAATATACATCGTAACCGCCACTTAATAAAATCACATTCGTTGTGAGTCAAACTCATTTTAATAAGCAGCTGATTTTTATATCCGGCGAACACTTCTAAACCCAAAAACGAAGGTGGTATCTCACAGACTTGAAAATAAGTTGTAAACTGTGACATCTAATGTCATCAACAAAGCGGATTAATTATTTTTTGTCTAAAATTAGTTAGTTATTCATTTAAAGTTAATAACTATCATGCATATGAAATTAATACATAATTACTACACATAAAATAAATTTAGTTACATATCACTACTTACATTATTGGGCTTTATGAAAAACTTGTCGATGGGGCTTTATTTGAATGGAACAATCAAATGTTCAAACTTTTTATCAAGAGAGTAATATTGACTGTACTGTTGTTGTTCCGTACCCCGGTTATCTAGTATTATTCTTAATGCATAAAGATATTTGAGAGCATCAGCAGCCATTATATTAGCAGCATATCAGCACTGTTATATTCGTATTTAATTTCCTTTACATGTAACATTTCTGTGACAAACAAAATATTCTATACGTTGCATGTTTTCCCAATAGATGGCAGGACGAAAAAAAATGTCGAAAGCATTTTATTTTGAAATAATACTTAAATATATAATAAAATCACATTATAAACAATATTTTTGTCAACAATTAAAAATATTTTAAATTCTCTTTTCAATTGTTAGAGCTATTTGAGAAACATATTCATAAAAGAAGTACCAAAGTTAAAAAAAAAAGTTTTAGTAACAAAACAAAAAAAAATCATTATACAAGTAATACATTTAAATAATAATAAAAATAATATAAACCCTTAAATTGGCAAAAAATAGGGAATTTCTTTTAATTAAAACCATCTTAATATGAAAATTTTAACGTCCAGCAGCGGCGTTTGAAACAAGAGCTTTCCTTTTACTAACGAGATGCTTTAATTTCAAGCTATGATGTATACACGAAAAACGTTGAAATTAGGGTTTTCTTCTAAAATTTAAATCGCAAAAATGAACGGATGACACTGAAAAAATTAATTTAATTGAAATAATAGACCTTTTGCAAAATTTTATGGTGTACTGTATGACACGATGTATTCAGCTGTAAGTACACAAAATTTGAAGTCTCTGATTTATGTAGTTTTTGTATACGAACTCTGCAATGGACAGACAGAGGAGTAAGGTGAATAGGGTTTTGTCGCATGAACGAAACCCTAATAACATTTTTTATTTTAAAGTACGTTTTCATTATTTTTTTATTTAATATTTTTACAAAACTCTGTTCATGCTTTCTAAAACACAACTTAACTCACTATAATATAGAAAAAATATAAAAACTATAAATTTTAGTAAACAAAAGAAATTTTTTTTTAAATTGTCACATTTTTTTATTTTTATAACAAACGTAAAAACGTATAATTTCAAACTGAACCTCGCATTTAAATTAAAAAATAAGTATTTTGCTTATTTTGCAATATCAAATCATGATTTAGAGAAAACGTACGATTTCTGAAATAAGAAATAATAAAAATTGTTTTATTTAAATTTTAATCTCTTCTTCTTCAGTTAAACTTTAAACTTTTAAAACTAAATTCAACGCCACATTTTTCTTGATTAATACAGGGTGAGTCATAAATATCGAAAAAATAGGCTACCTCCTTAAATATTGTCTCTAGACCCATACTTCCAATTGCAAAAATCCATAAAAAAGGAGAAATTTCTGATAAGATAATTTACAACTCCATGGGGGGTCTATTTGAAAAAATACGAAAATTAAATTTTTATACGGCCCCCGTAGGGCAAAATTTCAAATTAAGAAATTATTCCTTATCCATTCCAAAATTGAACAAAAAAATATCATCTAAATATCTAAAAACCTGACAGAGATATTAAAATCCGAAATTCTAAAAACTTCGTGGCTTACACAACTTTACCATGCCTGTAAACGAAAAGTTTTTGGCTAATTTTCAAAGCAAGTGAGGGATCGTCCATAAATTATCTATTATTAAATGTCGATTTAAGACAGTGCCTCTCATTTGGACACAACAAAGCAGCGTATTGAATAAAATCTAAACTTGTTTTCAAAATATGTTGGTATTCTGCACTGGAGATCTTCATGAATCGAAATATCTAGGTCTGGTCCCAAACCGACCCATAGAGAAAAAAGTTCGGCCCGGTCTGAAAAAATGTTAAAATCATAACCCTGACCGGTCTGGAAAATAGTTTAAATCATAGCCTGGTTCAGCCGAAAATTTCTAAATAGTTTTTTACTTCAGTGTAGGAAAAAATTGTTTTGTATGGAGGAGTTCTGACCCAAAATTCCTTTTATAGCTTTTCGTTTTTTATATTTATACTTTTTAGCTCACAGGCTATCATAGCCTGAGAGCTTATGTGCCCGTCCGTTCTGTATGTACGTTCGTATGTTCGTGCGTAACGCGATAACTCATGATAAAAATATCGGATCCACTTGAAATTTTGTATATAGGTATATCCTGATAAGGCGCTTCCCTGATTAGTTTTTGGTGTTAATTCGAAATGTATAAGAGGGGGAACGGGGGGCTCATGCCCCTCCCCTTAATTGATTTAATGGGTTTTTCATGCAGAATTAACAGTTTTCGTTCAAGAATTTAGATATAGGATCATTTTGATGAGGCAATTTCGTGACTATTATTAGGTGTTCATTGAATAAGTATAAACAGGGGGAACGGGGGTTCTAATGCCCCTCCCCTTAATTGATATAAAAGGGTTTTTCAAGAAAAATTTTCAGATTTCGTTCAAATCTCTGAATAGTTTTGGAAGTTTAATGGTTAAGTATAAAAGAGGGGGATACCTCCTCTTAAATTATATAAATGTTAAATGAGTTTTTATTAAGAATTATTCGATTTGCTCTGAATTTTGGATATAGATTTTTATATGATAAAGCATGTTCTTGATAGTTTAGGAGGTTTAATGATTAAGTATAAAAAAGAGGAAAGGAGAGGGCTGTTTCCCTTTCTTAATTTTTTTCCAACGAAATTAACCCTTGAAAATATAAGGCTGTAATGTACAATTAGTATGCGTAGCCTGTGAGTTCAATGCCATCAGTATAACTGGGCAATATTCTTTTTTATTATTATTAAAAAAGAGCCAAAGGCTGTAATATATTTATTTTATCAATGAATCTCTAAATATAAATGTTTCACTTATATATCGTTAATCCATATCCCATGCGTTCAAGACTTTGAAAAATGTTATGCAGTAAAACCTTTTAAGACGGAATCACATAGGAAAGAAAATATACGTTATAGACAAATGCCCTTCATAAGAGGTGTAATTGAAATTTGTTTTTTTCTCAAATATTACTGTATTTATTTTGCACGTATCAATATATTTTCCGTTTACGACAGAATTCCGTCATAGGCAGATTTTTTTTCACTGGTTTTATTGTGTTTAATTTTTTAGCCTTTGAATATACTATTCTTTAAAAAAATGAAATTTTGATTTTTTTTTTTCTTATTTTTTGTAAAATAAAGGTTTCAAAATCTATGTGTTTTTCGTAAAAATTTTGATTGAACCAGATTTTATTTATTTTATGCACGTATTAAGTCAGCCAGAGACAGTGATTTTAATACGGGTTTTGTCGAGACTGGGATTGAAAATTTCATCCAGTTTACACATAGGAAGAAGGAAACAGTCCCCTTCTTTATAAAAAGTACTTTAGGCCCGGCCTGACGAGTCTTCAGAAAAAAGCAACGACTCTGTCCTGGCCCGGCCTGGGTCCAGAATACAGAGTTTTTTTTACATAATCTCCAAGACGATAAAAAGCCTGAAGTTGTCAGATCTAAATTTAAAAAAAGAGATTTAATCTGCATCTTAGAAAAAGCATTCTTTTAAATAACTGACGGACATTTAAACAGTACACTTCGTTTTTCTGCATAATGAATTTTTCTCCCCACTATTTCTTGTCTTTAAATTAATAAATGTTAAGAATTTTTAAAGAAAAAAAGAACTTGAAACATGTCATTTTTTATTTTTTTTTACATTAGTTTTGTTTAGGTAAATTTGAAAAAAAAATATTTACTTTTGAAAATATAATTTTTTTAAAAAGTTATACTATTTTGTCAATAAATATTTTTAATTGTTTTAAAATTATTAAAAAACAAAAATCCTGGAACAAAACTAAATTCAGATTTTTATCTTTAATTAAATGGAAAGAAATTGAAATCCGATAAATAATGTTATGAGTTATAATGGTGTTTAAATATCCCATTTAAACCAGTACTAACCACATGAAACTTTTAAAAATTGTATGAGAAATTTTAGGATGCGATTTTCTTAGCAAGTTATAAGGCTAACCATCACAGAAAAAAAAAAAAAATCAAAATTCTAATTCAAAAAATAGACTTTTTGCGCATTTCCTAGACCTGTTAATGTAATATTGTGTTTTGAATTGCGAACATTTCAATTTGTGTCTAATCCCTTAAAACCTTATGATTTTTTTAAACGGCTATAACTTTGCAAGTTTTGAAGATATGAAGATGCAACTTTTTGTGTATTATTCAGGACTGAATAAGGAAATTTTTCTAACTGGAATTTTTATCTTACGGGGGCCATATAAAAATTTAATTTTTGTATTTTTTCAACTAAACCCCCCATTGAGTCGCAATTTATCTTATCAAAAAATTCACCTTCTTTTTTATGAATTTTTGCAATTGGAAGTATGGTTCTAAAGGCAATATTTAAGGAGATAGCCTATTGTTTCGATATTTATGACTCACCCTTTATATAGTCGTAAGTGAAAACATGGTGTGATCGTACCATGTTTTCACTACAGCCATGTTGAATTATTCAGAACGTAACACATATTGATAATATCAAGCGTATAACTTCCTTACAAGGATGTAGATGCATCTGAAAATACATCTGTCTTTTCAGGTGTGCTAACATATTTGTTTTATGACGAATATGTTATTTCGCTTTGGTTATAAAACAAACTATAACTTCATTTGTCCTGAACAGCTGGTACAGTTCAACAGAGAACATCAAAATAAGTCGAACTGAGGATTTCACCAAAAAGATATATTTTTGTTAACAGAAGCATATTGAAGTAATTAGGAAAACATATGCTTACTCGTATATTTTACTTACTCGTAGAAAAATATTTTTTGAAAAATGAAAAATAATTAACTTATGACGATATGAGATCTTATGAAATGTATATATCGTATGATTTAAATTTGAAACTGCACGAAATGAAACATTTCATCGTAAAAGTCAGAATGAAATATATTGGACTAGATGCATGAAAAGGATATTAAAAAATAAAAACTACTCGTATGTCGACAATAACTTTTACGAAATTCTCGAACAATAAAAAAGAAATACACTTAACAGTGTAAACTATATACGAAGCTATTTTTTATCTACGTGTGTACACGTGATAGTTTAATCACACAGTTATGAAAATTTATTAAAAATTGTTAATAAAACTACGCTAAAATTAAAATAATCATATAGATGTATATTTAAAACCCAGAGGGAATTCTCGGTTTGTAAAATCTACCTTCTTGTAGTTATAATATCCTTTTTAGTATTCTTTTTGAATCATCTGATGTTTTTATCGATTTTAATGCACTAAAACAACTTAACTTTGACTTGAGGTGTTAGCTTATCGCTTTGAGCAATAAAGTAAAAATGTGTATCTTGAGATTTTTGATGATGATTTAGCGCATTCAATTACTTATCAGTTTTATTAGCTTTAGGTAAATGTCTTTGGATGAAGTTCTTGATGAAATATTCTGAAAAAACACTCCAATTTTATTCATGGAATTTAGATTTTTTATCTGTAATTTTAAGGAGCAACTTATTCTACAACAATTTTATACAGGATATTTTGCCGTATTTTACAACAGAAAAAGTCATAAATTCTACGATTAGTCGATGTGACTACAAATCCTGCATTTGAAATATTCGATATTCAGAAATTTTCTTTCCTTAAACAGCGGTGTCAAACTCCTTGGAAATTCCAAGGAGTGTATGCACCCTTTTTTCTTATTAATCTATGGAAGTTATATGAATTCCCCCACCTTGAAAAGTCACTCTGTAGAAAAGCACAAGATTAATATCTTTTCGAAGAGACGTTATCTGCGAATTTCCTCAATTCCTTCGAAATACATGTATCTCTTATTAGGAGCTGTGCAAATCTTTTTGGTAATTTTGCCCTCCTCTCCCCCGTAATAATATCATTATCAAAGTGTAATTTTTTTTATAATTTTTATAATTTAGTTCTTTTATTGGAGTAATATCAAATAACACTTAAAAGAAATACTTACTATTTAAAAGTATTTTAAAATAGCTTTTTCTTACATAATGCAGTCAACAGTAATGATGTCTTACTGTACTTGCAAAGAATGGAGGTGGGGTCGAGGTGACAGATAGAAATTCTTATATATATATATAAACATGTAAACGACATTCTTTGTCTTTTATTTATTAGTAAACACAAGCTTCAATTCAAACGTACTTCACATATAGTTTCCGTGATTAAATATACATACATATATGAAGATGAATTGGAATGTCAAAAGTTGGAGTATCCCATATTTTAATGTTAGATAAACTTATAATAACGTAGTGATTTCAATAACAACTTTGTATTTTCATAAAACTAGATAATAGACTAAAGAAAGATAATATACTATTTTGAACCAAAGATCATGTTACAATTAAAAAGAGACAATTTTGATTGGATTAAAAATGATAACGATATCAAAAGGCAAACCCCCCTCCCCCTAGAGATATCTTAACATATCAATTACCAGACCCCCTCTCACCCCTAAAATGATTACATTATATATGCACAGCCCCTTAGGATGATTCTATGCAAACAGGCCATTTTGATCATAGTGATGAAGAAAAAAATAAATCATGTCAGAAATTTCTATTTTTTTTTTTAACAAGGCACTAGAAAATTGGCGAAAAAGTGTTTGGCTTAATATTAAGAAATCCTAAATTATTAGACTTTTAACACTAAGGGCCAGAAAAATTTTACATAAGAAATGTATACCGGAATTTTTATTAAAATTTTTTAAACTTATCTATTTAACATATTTTTTGCTGGTATATGCATTTTATTCTTTTAAAAAAATCTAGTTCATATTGAATTATACATTTTAAAAATTTATTTTGATTTCCTTCCTGACTTTTCTTTACATTATAAATAATTAATAACATTTTATACACCGATTTGATTACAAGGGAATTATTAGTGTGGTAATGATAAAATATACATTATTATTTTTTAAAATTTGTAAGCATGAAAAAAAAAAAAATACGTTTTCTCAAATTATCCCTTCATTGAAAATTAAACCACCCATAATTACACTTTTAGAAAGTATATTGTTTTCCTCACATTTAAATGAAGGAATGATAACATCATCTTAACATTTGCCCAATCTGTCTATTAAATTATTCCTTGCACACTGAAGTATTTCTCCAGCATGGCAGAATTTTTTTTACAGATAGGTAAGGTCCAACTGTTGAGTATACGTGGAATGTTTCAGTCTACAGTAGCACCATCTATCTCAAATATCCAGAATTAATAATAAGCAAGAGAATGATGTGAAATATATGTTGAAACCTTTTTTGCCAAGTAAAAATTGCATGTATAGACAATATATATATATAATACTTAGAAATAATACTTTATGTGTTCATAATAAAAGACAGAAGTTAGGCAAAATGTTACATTTTTATATTTTTTGCATGGTAGTAGCTGCATGTGGGGGAATGATATTTTATAGTTTTAACACTTTATTTTAAACATATGTTTTAATAAATCCTTCAATTTTATGAGTTAAATACCATTTTTAAACTGCATGTTTAAAAATATCCATTAGGTTTTTCTATTTAAAAAATTTCAATATCTCCCTGTTTCATCATTATGGCCTATTTGCGTATCACCCATCATTAACTTTTAAATGCATAGTGTATTTCAGGAGTTACGCGGCTTTTTTGCCATTTGGCGTTTTCTATTGGTCTTTTGGTCAACTATTATGCGTTACATACGCATTATTACGTATACTATTATGTGTTAAAATACATTTAGGGTCGTGAAGTCTATTTTTGTTCTGATTTGTTATCACGGAGAGGTTATAATATCTTTTTTACGCACTACTTACAATGTGCTCGATTGTTTCTCTATTTTCATAAAGTAGTAATTATTAATTTTGTAAACTATTAAATACATTATAGAAATTGTTAAAACATTGAATTCTTTTTAGTGTACAGTGTAAAAATTTTAAAGCAAGTATATTATCCAGAATGATCATTTTTTTACACAAATCTTGTGGCGAGCCTAAACGTCATACTTCTTTATAATCGGCTGCACTTGTTTTTATAAATAAAAATGTTATCTTTTATAAAAACAAATGATATTTATTCTTCATTTCTATGCATGGCAAATTACAGGGAGTCATATTTTTATTTCCTAAAAATATGTTTTAAAAATACACAAATAATCTAAAAGATAGCAGATATAGTTAGCAAACATAAATTTCTCAGAAGAGAAATACTAATTAAAATAAAGCATTAGACACAGACGAAATTAATTCATTCCCAGCATATCTTGTTAATAATATGAGGGCTCTATCTTCTGTAAAACGACCTTGTAGAATTGTTTCAGAAAGTATTCTTCACTGTAATATGGTGTAAGTTCTTGTTTTCGTTTATAGAGAGCTCTAAAAATCTTACATGATCATTCCATTTGGGATGTGCAGGGTATATTAAGAGAAAGTTTTAATTTATGTTCATCATCATCATCATAATATCCATCACCATCTGTTTATTCCAATTTTTACTTCATTAAAATTACAAGTAGAGTTAATCTCGAAAAGTGCAATTCTCCAGCAGACGCTACTTCGGGGAAAAAGAAGCATGAGTGGCCGTCTAGGATCCCTTCCTTTTAAAACTAACCAAAATGGAAGTAGACTCGACCAGATAAAATGTCACCGGGAAATTATAAAAGCTAAATTTATTAAGGGGGTCTCAGGGTCAAATCTCTGAAAAAGTGCATTTTTTTATTTCTCTTGTTAATAAAATTTGAAAAAGTTAAATAAATTAAATTAAGTAAACCACGTGCTTATATGATGATTACGTATGCAGATATAACAATTTTTATGTTGCACTCTTTATCTTAGAATAGATTTTGTGTAATTTGTCATGTTTAAAAGGATATATCTAAATTTACTTGCAAGATAGATATGAGAAATTTTCTACAGAGTTTTATGCTATTTTTTTTGTTAAATTGTCCTCAAAATTATTAATTTCATGCGAAATTTTCGAAAATTTATTCTTGAATGTAAAAATCATTATCAAAAATCCTCGTTTTTTACTTATACATACAGTGGCGGTCAAAAGTTTCCGGCCAGCAAAAATTTTTTAGTTAATTTGTAAGTATACCCATATGAAGAGGAATCTCAAACTGCTACTTATACATTTTATTGACATAACAATTTGGAACTTACTTATAGAAGAACGTGTAAATATCAATAAATTTAATTGAAAAAATTAAGTATAAAGGAAAACGAATGTTCTCAAAAGTTTCCGGCCACCTTCACATGTTTGTAAAAAAGTGGTATTGTAATAGAAAATTACAGTGATCAACAACATTTACAGTTAGTATCTTATGGTATTACTATTTTATTAGCTTTGGTAATAAGTACTGCTGGGGCAGCAACGTGACACTCATACAATCAACGGTTAAAGATCGTCTATGCTACGTTTTTTCCACATTTCTTGCAATTTTGGCGAAATTTCGGCTGAGTTGGAATATTTATAGTTCCGAAGACTTTTGACAACTTCTTTCCACAGATTTTTTATTGGATTCATGGTCGGCGTTTGGGCTGACCATTTCAAAAACGAAATTTTTTGTGCGATAACCATTGCTTATCGAGGCTTGCATATATTATTTATGTCCTTATCATGTTAAGAAAAATATTTGGAACCAATTTTTTTTCCTCTAATAGGGCAGAAAATGGTCTTTCAAGATATCTTTATACATTGTATCATTCACCTGTCTGTGGATTTCAAATAACGGACCGACACTTTTTGAAGAAAATACTCCCCACGGCATAACGTGTCCACCGCCATGCTTCATTGAAGGAATAAAATAGGTCGAATCATATCTTTTGTTGTTAGGTCATCGGGCGTTGTGTCTGCCATCACTCCCAAAACTGTTTCGAATTCGATTGATGGAAAAATAGTACTTTTGTCCAGTTTTCATTTGACCAGACTTTGTGTTTTTTTGGAAAACGCCAGTCAGGTACGTTCATTTTTTTTTTACCTAGGAAAAATTTTTGAACACCGACTCTTCCATAAAGTTCTGTATTACGTCAGAATCATGACACGGTAGACCAATTTAATTCAGCAATATTTTCATTCTGTAAATCGCAGTATATTGCAACGGAATTTTCATGCGGTTTATCAATTGTTTTTCTCCTGATAATTCTGTCCACAGGAATAGTAGTTTTCCGGGGTCTCCCGGACCTCTGGAAATCCTGAAGGCCATGGCCATCTTTATATAATTTTTAAATATCGTTTACAGTCGATTTTACCGATCGACAACTTTGCCGCAATATCTGGAGAAGATTGGCCTTGTAGCGACAAACTAATCACTCATTTATGAACACTAATTGTTGAACTTTTCAATTTTGAATTCAAACTATGCTATACACGTTTATTCATTCATAAACACAACCAAAAAACACTTTACCGATAGAAAAAAACAAAAGAATGATAAGTGGCCGGAAACTTTTGCACACGCGAACTTTGAATTCTACCCCTTTGCATGAAGCATCTCCAGTATCCAATCAAAATGATCACGTGGTCAGAGGTCATTCACATATTCCTAATTTTTGAAGCAATTGTGCTTCTTCTTTGCTGAAATTTTTTGGTAAATAAATCGGAGAAACTAACTGGCCAGAAAGTTTTCACAGTCACTGTATATATCTTTTTATAAATTTTGTAATTGAAATTACATAAATGCAGGAGAGAAAATTAATAAAACTTTTGGGCTGAAAATAGTGAAATAAGAAAGGAAATTAGGCAAGTGATTCATGATTTACATCAAAATTTAAAATATTTAAAATTAAAAAAAAATAATAAACTTTCAACGTTTCAATTCTCTTTTGCTGAATTAGAGTAATTTTTCATGTAACAGCATGAGATAAAACTTGTTCTCAAAATTGTGAAACATTTAACACTAGAAAGACGGGGATTTTTACTCACGATTAGGAAAAATATTTAATACCAGAATTTTTATTTAAGGGTGTTTTTAACTGCTTCGCTCAACAAACGAAAAACATTTTGGCACATTTACAAATTCATTTTTTAACAGACAGATATAAAACTGGAATGCATAACTATGGAAGAGATTTCGAGTCGAACTTTTTTTTCCATTTTATGATAATTAAATTACCTATCCAGTTCTAAGCTATTTCGATCATTTGATCACCCGTTTTTCTCCTGCTTTTCGACCGGTTTTTCTGCTTTCGTCGGGAAATGTGCTCAAAAGTGTCAATTTTGAAGGCTTGTTATGAAAAATTTATTGTGGTTTTAAAAAAACAGAAAATTGAGTGCAATTAAACAGTTTCTGACTAATAACAACTGCTATTTTCATGCATTTATAAACAAAAATAAATTAAAGCATGTGTCACAAAGTTGCACTTTTTGATTTAAGAACACCCTTAAAAGTGTTTATGTTACTTAATTAAACCTGTTTTCCTCAGTGCCTTTTAAATTTATTTTATTAAAAGATTTCTGGTTCGAACAGAAGTAGATCCAATTGGTAGGGGCCAAAATAGCCCATTGCCGTCTTTCTAATGTTAAAAACTCTACCCAATTTTGTCTAGATCAAGATATTCGAGCAAAATGCTCTAATTTTTTTTTCGTCAAATTTGACCATATTGCGTAAAATCCTTAATTTTGAATATAATTATTTCAGAATAATAATTTTTACATTATTTAATTGCTGAAATTCTGCGATTAAAGGAAACAAAATTTACTATATGAAAACAGTGGCACAGAAAAATTAATGATTATCTGCGTGAAGATTGTCACAAAGATTTTAACTCTAGAATTACGATTGACAGTAATTTTGACCGTTGCCAAATCAATTTACACCAATTCAAATAGGAATTTTTTTTAATGAAATTTGTTTTAAAGATACAAAGAAAAACAATGTTAAATAAATAATTTAAACTATTTTAAATAAAAAATCTGGTGCTAACCATTTATATAAAACTCAAGTACAATTTCCATAAATTCTAGTATTAAAGCTCTAGGGATCTTAACAGTAAGTTTCATTTCAAGAAACATTCATCTTTGAAGAACTAAATTGGCACCTTCAAAAATTAATCACTTATAAATTTGTGATGGATACAATTTGAAATGAGATTTCCTTTAGAATATGTCATGTCTTCATACGTCATCAATGTCACTCCGTATGTTACTTTCTGTATGTCATAAAAGCACTTTATGACGAGGAGGAGTTAAAGATCCGCATCGAACTTAAAAAAATACATAAATCATGTAATTATATTATTATTGCATTTGTTTCTGTAATTAAAGAATCAGTTGAGACAGATGTGTCACTCAATGCTCATCATACACATATATTTTTATTTTTATCGTGAACTCGGTAGAAAATACATTTTTTTTACTGTTTTTCGTGACCTATATTTATTGGTTCTCCACAAAGACAAAGGCCATTTTCATTGTATTTCGAAGCTGTTTACTATAAGTCTTATTTGACATAAAGGATGAATATGTTGAAGATAATGAATGTCATTATATATCATAGTCGTGCATTTTTAATACTTTAAAACCACAACAAGAACTCTATGTTCCCAGCATGTTTTATTAAAAAACATAGTAATGAATTGCCTTTTATTCAGTCAAATGTTAAAGAAAAATCCTTGCTAGTATGTTCGTTGTCATAGGGTTTCATTCGACTGGATTTCATTGTGTGTCATGCATTTCAAATTTTATTATATTTAAAAAAAAATACCATATATCACTTACTATCTAACCCTTTTTTTGGAGCAGTCATAAAATTTTTATAACTAATAGAATTTTATAATAGGTCTTATAAATCACATTTTTACTATCTAAATTTTAATTTTTTTAATTCAAAAGTTGGAATCCATGTTTTGTATTTGGAACTAAAATTATAAAGTGTAAGATTTTGGGTTAAGGAGATATTTTTTAGGGTATATACTAAGATGGTATGTCTAAGATTAATGATTTTAAAAGAATATAGTCCATATTTAGGTTAAGAAATCCAAAATAGGGGTGGTAGACCAACAATAATTGAAAGAAAATTCAAGACAAGTTTTTCAGATAGCTGTGTAAAAGAAAAAAATACTTTAATTTTACCCAAATAGACGAGCTTTCCAGATAACTCTACAAAAGAAAAAATAATTTACCCACATAAACTGCTAATCTTTGGAAAGATTTTAACTTTAGTGGAGGAACAGTTTATATACTAAATTTCATATTTAAATATTTCGTAAATTTTCTTGAATGATTTTGTTTATAAATCTGGGCTTCCGGTAATTACAAGGTAAGGCACATTTTTGAAAAAAAAAAATGAGTTAATTTGGGAAAATGTAACTTTAAAAGAGTACTTTCATCTGCCATAGTACTGAAAAATGAAAATTGGATACTTCCCGTCATAGGGCGACTGTAAATTTTCATTTAAAAATTGAAATTTTTTTTTTATTGGTTCTCAATTAATAAAAACCATTTTTATATAACTATTTTGCCAAAAAAAGAAGTTCTTGTATCATAATTGAATGTAGTGAATATTATTAAGTTGTAATCTATTTCATAAATTTAGTGATAAAAAGACATTTGGAAACTTTAAACGTTAATTACTCAAAATATTAAAAATATATTTTACCTGGTTATTACCGGAAGCCACAGAAATAAGATGTCAAAAATGCATTTTATATGTGTCGGATAACTTTTATGAATCACGGAATTGTTATTCTTACAATGATTTGTCATATGCGGTGCTTATTTAGAAAGTAATAATCTATCAATTCAAAAACTGATTAAACACGATCTTAAAAAAAAATGAATCAAAATGGTAAATAAAATATGTTTTATAGAAATTTATAAATGAAACATTTAGAATGAAATTTAGCAATGGTCTACGACATCTTTGGATAAAAGTATTTGAAAACAAAATGCATTCACTTATTTTCCAGATCTTTCAAAGATTGTAAAGAAAATATTTTGTTCATATGTTGAAACGTTCTAAAGTTAAATAACTATGATTTTAAATAAACTAATGCATAAAACATTTAAAAATTCCCATCAAATTTCAATTTTTTAAAAAATACCAGTTTTGCAATACTCTATTCTTAGATATTATGAAAAGATATATTTTATTAAAAGAGTATTTATTTCCCGCTTTCAAACTGAACTTTTATCTGTTGTTAATATCTGACCGTCTCAGGTCTTTTACCTCACTCTAAAGTAAAAAGAAACTTGAGGTTGTCACGATTAAACCTTTAAACTTCCTAAATAATAAGACAGATGTTTTAGTCATACTTATTTCCCGCTTTGAAAATTGACTGTATCTTTGTGATTATGATTCTCTTTCTGCCAATCTTCTTTGCCTTTTAACCCACGTATTAAATAATGCTGAATTTTTTGTGCAGACTTTCTAGCAAGTTAATGTCTTCAAAACACGTCTATCAATGTCTTGTGAACTGAAGACCAAGATTTAAGAAGTGGTTATGTAACAAAAATTTAATTTCCAGAAAATTTTAGTGAAATGACATTTGTTGTAATTACTTTAGTTTTTATTGGTTTCATGTCGTCGGTACTACCTCAAGCTATCGAATATGAAAACAGTGTTGCCAGAGGGCTATTTTTTTAAAATTCAGTTTTCTTGATTGGCATCACTTTTTTGAAATGGTAAATTGCTCTTTGTTTTCACCTTAATTAATATGCTATTAAAAAAGTTTAAATAAGGCGAATTTTAATGTTTCAAAAAAGTTTTGCGTATCAAGAAATATTTGAATTAAAAAAAGTAGCTCATTGTCAACACTGTTTTCATATTGGATAGTTTGATATGTTCCCGAAGATATGTTTAAAATATTAACTCGGTCGTTCACAGAAATATTTTAAATTCCAATTCGAAGCATATTAAATATTAAAAAATTTTAATAATCAAATAGGGTCATTCCATGAAAAAAAAAGAAAAAAAAACTCCGCTGCATAAGAGTCGATTTTAATAAAATTTGATACACATGTACATATCAAATAGAGATCTGCAAAATATCTTGATGAAAAATAAATTATTTTATCAATTTTAGACATTTAAAAACTTAGGATATAGAATGGCATGTGTGCAATCGTCCAAAGTTGCAAGTTTGAAGTTCTGTATCTTGAAAACTATTTAACAGAAATGATTTTTTTATAATGTTGTAACTTCTGAAAATATATCGTCATATTTATTGATTAATAATAATCAGGTAATACCATGATTAATCTTAAATTGATAGTAAATATTGAAAATTTGTGAATTTTCAGAAAATTAGAAGTGTTATAAAAATCAAAAGAATTAAAAACATCATGAAATTCATGCCTGATGTAGTATTACATATACAGATCGAATTCTCTAAGTTTGAAAGCTGTCATTTATTTCCTTCACTTTCAAAAAAAATTTAGAAACTTAAAAAACCCATGTGAAATCATAATTTTTTCTCTAATGTATCCGCAAAAATAAAGGAAAGATCCAAATTTAACAACATTGCCCAGTCATAAGGATCATTAAGTTCATAATATACTTAAAAAAAAAAAAAAAAAAAAAAAAAAAAAAAAAAAAAAACAAGAATGCCTTTTGATACACAAAGTAGCAAAAATGGGTTCAAAAAAGTAATTCGTTTCATTCCATGGACTGATTTTCTTTAAAATAGCGCGCGATTCTTAAAATATTGCAGGACTTGAAGAGAGAAAAGATATATGCTGCCATCTACTTTTTATTTTTGGATTTAGGATTATTATATAATCATTTATTCAAATGAAGCTTTTTTTTTCCTACTCAAATTTACAATAGTCTTGAGACAAAAGTAAACTGAAAGCAAGAGTAAAAATTTCTATATTTAAAATATGCACTTTTATTTATAATATCAAATAATTTAAAAGTTTCAAAACCTTTTTTTATATCAAACTAAATGATAGAAGTATTGATTTTTTTTTTATCAATTGTTTTCACTGTTTATTTTTTTTCATTAAGGAATAAACAGGCAAGAATGAAACTTTAAATATTTAGAATATATAGCGTTAGCTATCATATCAGATAATTTTTAAACTGTAAGAGGTGTCCTACCTGTTCAGATAAGTAATATAAATATTTCATTTTTCCTACATTTTTTTATATTATTTATTTATTTTTAAATGATAGAATAAAAACACATTTACTAAAATACGCTAATCTGTTACTCATTGTTCATTCTTAATTGTAAATAATTTTTAATACAGTCTTTCCGTTCCCAAGGTTAATAATCAAGCTTGAAATTTCAAGTATGTACACAAAACTGTGATTTTGTATTAAATTTTAATGTAATTTTTAATACTGAAATAAACAAGCCTGAAATCTATTACTTTGCATTTACTGGTAAATGAATATGATCTATTTATATGCTGATTTTCAATATATGTGTGACTTGTCAGCCACACCTGATTTGCTCATTTTGTATGGAGTGGCCCAGTAGTAAACAAAATGCGTGTAACTCGGTCATCTTTTCTCATATCTTCAAATGCAATTAGAATTTAGCTTTACTATTTTATTTATTACCCATAACAGCTTCACCAATAAAATAAAATATTGAGAAAAACGAAACTTAACACTTCTTCCACGAGTGCTTTTAAGTATTTTATGCATCACATTATAAAATTATTTGGTTTAACAGAAGGCAACTAAAAATTTTAAGCGAGCTTGTGGCAGGGCATTCTTTAAGCATTTTTTCTTTTAGACGTCCTTCTATATCACCGTATCTTATTTTAAACATCAAAAACACTATTTCTTCATTAAAATATTTTTCGTTAAAAAATACTCATATTACACTAATAATTTCTTCGTCATTAAATTAATAATTTCTTTATTCTAAAAGAAACAGTGTAACATAATTAAAATTTGGCATTTAAAATTTTATGGCTGAAAAGCCATTGGGTTTTTGTGTAATAAACTATATTTGTCACTATCCAAGTCTCCTCGATATTTGCAAGATTGGGTATTATTGAATCCATAAATATGACTGCAAATGACAAATTTAGTTAAATTCTTAAGAATATGTTTGAGATTTAAAAATACAAGGTAGAACCCGTCGAATGTCCACGAAAGAAAATATTTAAGAAGGAACTATTTCATTTTTTTTAAATAAACTTGAAAAATTAGTTATAATAAAAAAAGCATCTTATAATGGTAACACTTTACAAAACGATATTTAAATTAAAGTTAACAAAATACCGTTTTATTCAATTTAGAATTAGAGTTTTTCAGTTATATTACTCAGTTTAGAAGTTATTAAATTAATCTTTAATCGTATATGTAGTCAATAAAATATAATGAATAAGATTATTAGGATGCATTTATCTATTAAGGTTCTGATATATGTGTACTAGGGTGGAGCGAAAAAATTTTTTTTTTGAAAATCAAAAACGGGTAGGTGCCAAAAGTTGCCTTTATACTAGTACATCAACTGCGTGAAATTTTACCGCTGAAAAAAAATGGCTTGAGTCTGCGCTTTTGCTCCAAAAATCGAAATTTTGAGTAAAATTTGTCATTTTTTGACATGTTTTAAAAAAAATTTAAAAATTCCTACAGAGTTGGTTAGTATTTAAAAGTGTTGCTTAGACCTTTATATTTATCTGCTTAACATATTTTAACTATAAAACAATATCTGTAGTCTGTATAATTGGAGCAATTCTGACAACTTTTTGTGAAAAATCAGCGTTAACCTCTCTATTGGAGCATACAACAAAATGTTCTTTTGAATGCATTTCTTACCTAGCTGCTTTCAAAACTACTGTGTATATAACTCATAGAGGTGGTTGCATTATCCCACACGTCTCAACTACCCAATCATCTAGGCCCAGCGTTTTATTTATGTATTGAATTGTTATTTTTTTCCCGAAGACGAGTATAAGTTTTCTATATATCAAACAAATTTAATTGAAGTAATTTATCTCTTCTTTATATTCACTGACTTTGGATGATTTGGATCATGCTGGTGTGACCCGCTGCACGTATATTTTTATACCATGTATAACAGAAGAGAAGCTGAGTAATGTATTGGGTATGTTCTTAATTGAACCTATTCAGCAATCTATTATCTTCATTAAAATTTCATGCAATTAGTACATTATGATTGGAAGTTTTGTTATCACAGCATTCTTTCAATCAATTACAATTTATATGCAATGATTTGCCTAAAAATTGATTGTAAGAATTCAATTTCTAGTATGTCATCATTTATTGAACCTATTACATTGAATATATGCTGAGAAGATAGCTGTTTAATATCATGACGATTATCACAGAGGATTGCAAACAAAATTTGCGTGTAAAACAACAATATTTCTGAAGAAGTTTTAGTATGCTTTATGTCGTTTCCTGTGTTGTTCCGTAGTCTAGTAATTTCTAATAAGATTTTAGATCTATTATTTAGGTGTGTAGTACATTTGGTATAAAACATCCCGCGGTATATACTTGGATTATAGATTTGGTGAGTGAACATATAGAGGCTGATTGCCAATCTGTGCTTATATAAAGCGGAAAATTTTATTAACTTTATGAGCTGTCTTTTCTGTGAGATGTTTTCTAAATTTCTATTCCCCATTCTTTGAGAAATAGCTTTCCTTATGAATTAGCTTTGCAATCTCCGACAGAAATTTCTAGTCTGTTCTGAGTATCTTTTTCTCAATTTGAGAAAATAATTTCTCTATTTTATAAAAAAAATTGCAATAGGAAGTGAATATTACGTAGACAAAGATTTTCCTTATTGATCCAGTGAATCCATGTAGCTTAGAACGTTTTATATCGACTTCTCTAATAATTGACGCAGAGGAAATTCACTGGAGTTGAAGTAGCGAATGATTCAATATCATATAGACAATTCTAAGCTTATCCCGTGCAAAATGGTTCACAGTGACAAATAAAATTCTCCTAATTTTAAATGAGCACTTTTAGTCGATATCCGTCCATTCCCTCATAAAGCACAATGCATTATAATTTTATGCCCAGGACATTTCACCATCAAATGTTGTCCACTCATAAAAAGGGGATCTAAAAGTTAATAGGAAATTAACTGGATACGAAAACACTTAGAAAACGGCATAAAACTAATGCAAAAAAAACTTATTTACAACAGCGGTTGCTTTACACATGGAGAACAAATTTTCATTGCAATTCTCGCTGACGATCACCATCACATTAAACAGCTCGCTTCTCAACATATAAAAAATGGAAAAGTAGAATAAATGATGGCATACTTATAGTTGAAATATCTGAAATCATCTTTGAAGCAAATCATTACGTAAAAAAATACAATTGACTGAAAAAATGTTGTGGTAACAGAACTTCCAATCATTATTCATCAACTGAATGTAAGTTTGATAAATATAATAGATGGCCGAATAGATCCCTTTAATAATATTCCCGTGCATTACTCTGCTCGTCATTTTTTTTGTATAAACTGTAAAAATATACATGAAGATAGTTACAGCAGCATGTGGATGCAAAGAACTGATGAACAAGCATCGAAAACATGCCAAATTTTTATAAAGAAAATCACAAATCAATGTATAAATAAAACACTGTACTAAGATGATCGAATAGTTGGGCCGGATGGTATAGGAAATATAGCCATCTCCACGACGCATGTCCAAGGTAGTTTTGAAAACAAGAGCTGGATTAAAAACAACAATTCGTTATATGACCCAATAGAGTGGTAATGCTGTTTTCTTACTAAAAGTTGTATGTTTTGCTCCAGCTATAGGGAATAAACATATTGTTTTATAGTTTAAATATGTTAAGCAGATAAATATAAAGGTCTAAGCAACACTTTTAAATACTAACCAGCTCTGTAGAAATTTTTTAATTTTTTTGAAAAAATGTCAAAAAATGACAAATTTTACCCAAAATTTCGATTTTTGGAGCAAAAGCGCAGACTCAAGCCATTTTTTTTCAGCGATAAAATTTCACGCAGTTGATGTACTAGTATAAAGGCAACTTTTGGCACCTACCCGTTTTTGATTTTCAAAAAAAAATTTTTTTCGCTCCACCCTAATGTGTACTCATGCGCAAGTTACACATTAAACTGTATATTTCTGAGTTACCTGATAACATTCTGCACACTTAAGTTGCTTAATGCGCTACATAGGAAACTGTGTATTTTGCAATTGAAACACTATAGCGAGTATTTGGCAATTTACACGTTTTTTTTACGCATAAATACAAATCATTTTCGTAAAATCAGTATACCTGTTTTAATGTGTAAATTTACGTATTTCTTCTTAGAGTGCAACTGAGCACTTTCATAACTTTTTATATTAATTGCACTTCTTTTTCTGTGAAAACTTTCACTTTCGAAACCGATTTCTAAGCAAAAGAATAATAAAGAATGTCTACAACAGTATGACCTTTCGAAAACAATATTAATGGAAGCACTTGCATAACAAAATTCCTTTACTAATTAATACCAAAATCAAGTTATTAATCCTGCTAACTTATAAATGTAGAAAAATGCGGATTATGTTGTCAATAAATAAATATTAAATAAATAAATACATCAAAGAAACATCTTTGTTGTTGGGAATATCTGCCAAAGAATGTCTTTTCTGTATTTCTGGAAAAATGATTTTTTTAAATACAAAATAAGCTTCTAAACTGGATACCAATTAGTATGTTATTTGATCAATGATGAAAAAAAATGTCATAAAGGAAACGTTGAATATAGACTATTTCGCTAAGCAAATAATATTCAATTGAATTTAATCGTTCTAAACGCGACAATTCTTCATTTAATGTCAGATTTAATGATTCATTTTAGATTTAATTTTAGATGTGTACTAACTTTTAAAAATGATAAAAAGTACTTGGTGTCTCTATTTATTTATTTATTTTTTAAATTAAAGAGATTTGCTAATTGCCTGATTTTCTTTAAATTTCAACATTATTACTATCAAGTATTGAATATTGGAATCGTTTACTCATAGAAATCGTATACTTATACACATTATATTCATTATATCATACAAAAGTTAATTATTTTTTTGATTTTTTTATTATTTTAGTGTAGATTACAATATAGAGTGATTCTCAAAAAAAAAAAAAAAAAAAAAAAAAAAAAAACAGATTTCATTTTTAACAATGCCAAATTTTCTGAAAAATGTACGCTCTAAGAAAAAAATTCGCAAACTTACATATTAAAACAGGTATACTGATGCTACAAAAACGATTTGTCTATATGCGTAAAAAGACGTGTAAACTGCCAAATACAAGCTTTAGTTCGCCCATGTCAAAATACAAATTTCCCTGAGTAGCGCATTAAGCGCTTAAAAGTTTAAAATATCATCAGGTAACTCAGAAATACAGTTTAATGTGCAGATTACACATGTGTATAACATGTACTATATGATTTCACATGTATCTTTGATACATCTACACCAAGAAGACAAATTCAGTATTCAATTAAATCTATCGTCAATAAGTCGTACTTACCGAAACGGGATATAAACTCACTATCTGTGAGATTCTAAGTCATTAACATGACAATTCAGTTAAAATTACACAAGCCAACTTTTCAAGTACCGCTATTTATTGAGTTCACATAAGTAACAAATTTATGAGTAATATTCTATTCTGACACATATTTCTGCCCAATATTGTTACACATAGACCTGTGTAATATTCTGTTGTTATACTTTAGATGTGTAAAATTTCTACGCATACTTCTGCGTAATATTTTGATCTTACACATATATTTGCGTACCATTTTTACACATGTTTCAGTAAAATATGCAATATTTGTGTGAATGCAATATGCGATATTAAAAATTTGTAAATTACATTAACACATCAATTCGGGTAAATCCGTAACATTTTCTATCATTTACGTTTGTTTGTATTTTTGAAGGGATTACAAATTACACCCCCATCCCCATTAAGAAAGAAAAAAACACAAATATGCAAGTGTGTAATTTTTATGACGAATGTATAACTTTATAAATTTACACATATACATACTATATAAAAGTGACTAATTTACATATTTACGTTTTATAGTGTATATTCTCATTTTTAAATCCCAAAGAATGAAATCTGAGGGCATGTTTATTGAATTGATTTGTAATATTGTTATTTTTTTCATTTCGGATAAATGAATTAAATCTTGAGTTATAAGCATTTATTCTATCACATCGACAGCTTTTCTACGCACTTTAAAAAATAAATATGCACATTTTCATATTAAAAAATATATACTGATGATACAAAAGCAATTTGTCTATTTGAGTAAAAAGGCGTTGTAAATTGCCAAATACGCGTGTAAATATATGTGTTAATTTCAATATACAAATTTTCCTGTGTTTAAGTTAGCCCATTAAGTGGCTTAACTGCGTAAAATGTTATCAGATAATTCAGAAATGCACAGTTTAACGCGTAAATTGCACGTGACAACATATATATCTGAAAAATATACAAAAACAATGGATTTTGTGTACATAATACATAACACTATAGTTTAAATAATAAATTTCGAACTAAACATTTTTTTGGTTGCGAAACAAATTCGCATGAAAAACAAACACGTGAGCTTGGTGTGTTTCTCTTCTTTCCTGTTTTTAGACCACCAAATATTGTAAACTTAACTTAAAAAAAACATGATTATCTGAAATTATATGCATGCCATTTCTATTATCTACTCTTTTTTTGTAACTTTAAAATATTATAATTAAATTTATAAACAGAATATATATAATTTGAATAAATACAATGTAAAATTAAAATTTGAAAAATACGGAAACCGTGACGCAATTTCTGTATTTTTCTCCTATCAATTTTAATCGCAAGTTTTGGAAAACTCTACATCAAGAAGAGAAATTTGTCATTTAATTCATCTACAGTAAGCAAACATTACTTGCCGAAACGGGATTTGAACTGACGACCTGTTACTTGCTAAGCCATTAAGTTAGTCACTCAGAGAATATTCCACAAGGCAAGTTTTCAAGTATTGCTATCTTTTGTATTCACATAGGTATGCATATTTCAGTGTAATATTGTGTTCTTACGTATATTTCTTCGTAATATCTTTGCACATAAGCTTGTGTAATATTCTGTTGTTACACATATAAGTAATATTTGTACACATATTTCTGTGTACTATTCTGTTTTAATGATACATCTGTGTAATATTCGTATGCACATATTTTGGTGTAATTTGGAAAATGCACAGATATCTGTGCAATATGCGAAATCTGTAAAGTACATTAACACACAAATTTGAATAAATCCGTAACACTTTGTACCATTTAAACAGTTGCTCGAGATTTGGAGAGATATTCGGTATAAAAATGACTAATTTACACATTTATGTTTTAGAATGCAGTCATGTGTTTCAGAGCAGAAATGAATTTAGAAATTTGCAACAAAGTAACTAGTTTGAATTTGATAAACATGAATATAAATAAGACTCAAATAAGACTTAATGATAATAATATAAAAAATACCAACTGCTATCCAAATTTGAATGAAATAAATTTCTACATGCTTGAAATATGCGAATGGAGAATTTTCTCTCAAAATGCCAAACAGATTTTGAATTATGCTGATAAAACTACGCGCATCACAGTTTGTTTTGCAGTAACAAGTAAAAATAATTTTAGAATTAGTAGTTTAAAGCTTTATATTTTCATAGTTCCTAAATTCCTTCACGGAATTGCTTCTTATTTGGTATTCAAAAGTAAAATTTATAGAAGAATTCAAATATGATATTAAAATTATGTATTCATATTTCCATTTGGAGAACTTTAAGATTATCTCTTTTTAAATATAACTTGAATGAAGACCTAGTTACCAACCGAATGTCTGTTTTGTTGTTTTCTGTGACAGATTATAGATTTAAATTTATGGGGATTAGAATATCTTTTTTCGCCATTGTACATTAAGATATTAATTTGCTTAATCAAAAAGTGCTATGAAATATGTTTCATAATTTTTACTCGTATATCCATTTATAGACTACTTTAGCAGATTTTGTGCATTATCAGTATTTCCTTATTATATTTCTTTTAGTAAAACATAAAAAAATCTAATGACAGACATTAGCTAAATTTAAATAAACATATCTGCAGGTTGGAAAATAAAGCCTTATGTCCCCCCCCCCCCCCCCAAGCATAAATAATTTATTTTAGGCATAAATATTTTAAATTTTAGCCAAAAGAATATTTTAAAGAACATCTTTTCAAATCTAAAATTCAACGTACTACATATCCACATATTGAACGTTAGCAACGAACTACACTTTATATTAAATTATCGGAAAAAATATAATTCGTATGAATTATAAATTGTAAAAACACAATAAAAAAGTTATTTAGAAATATATGTTTCTGATAGAAGAAATTTCTTTCTTTTGCTTTGGAATCAATAAAGGTAAGTTTTAACGCTCCACGAAACTTTCAACAAATCTTAGCGAACCACATACTATTCAGTTTTAAAACTGTTTTCCGTCTGACGGTATTTTTAAAATAACATACTCAAAAAGTGGCAATTTTTGAGTGTGCCGATCACGCGAAAGCGCGTGATATGGCGCCAACGTTAAGGGGCCACTCACGCGCGAGCGCGTGATCTGGGGTGATGACCAATAACCAGTCACGAGCTGGCGCGGGAAAATCTTTGACTTATTCTTTGTTATAAAAAGTAAATCGGCTTCTGGGAAAAACCCACTTCTACAGTGCGGCATTATCTATCATCACATTTTCATGTAAGCGCCAGCGAACGTGATAAGGTTTTTATCAACTAATTCTGATTAATTTAAAAATATTATTAAGAAAATATTTTTTCTTCTTAAACATCTACAATTCAAAAAATACGTAACTCTGTCCACCGTGTGTACTTGAATAAAAAAAAAATAGGAAATCTCGAAAATAAATCAACACGATAAAAATAAAATATATTTAGAAATATATGTTTCATATAAAAGAAATTTCTTTCTTTTGCTTTGGAATCAAGAAAGTTAAGTTTTAACGTTCTAAGAAACTCTGAACAAAACACCTGTTCAGTTTTAACATTGTTTTCTGTCTGACGGTATTTTTAAAATAACATACACAAAAAGTGACAATCGTATAAGGTTTTTTCAACTAATTATCATTAATTAAAAAATATATTATTACGATTTTTTTTCCTTCTTAAACATTTCCAGCTGAAAATATATGCAACTCTGTCCACCAAATGTATTTGGATTAAAAAAAAATTATGTGAATGATAAATATGAAATTTCAAAAATAAATCAATTATTACCCAAAAGTTCAAATGTTTCAAATGGTTTTTAAATAAAAATTAAATTATAAGTAAAAAATAACATATATATATTACAAATTTTAAAAATTTTTCGCTAAAACTAACCTTTATACTATCTTAATTTTCTTATAATAATGTTCCGTACTTACTTCAAATTATTAAATTAAAATCTTGTTTCTAAATCTAATCAGTTAATCTTTATGCAGACGATATAAATTCTTAATTTGCCTTAAAAAACATTATTGCAGTATGCGTAAACTTAAAAAGATGGCTCTAAATTAAAAATATTCTTAATTAAACTTTATTTCTTAATATTCCAAATAAAACTAATTTCTTCTATGTTTTATCAACCCTTTTTAAGACAGTCTTATTAAATATATTCCAAACCCATACCTTTAAAAAATATCATTATTTTATTTTATCTATTTATTTATTTTTCCGCCGTCAACGATAATTTGCATATTAATAAATTCATTTCTTTTCTTTTTCTCTTAAAATTAATCATTTATAAAAATCGTCTGCCTAAGATATTTTAAAATCCTGAGTCGATTATAAATTGGTTAAATAATATTAAAAAATAAATAAATTTATCGTTTGTGGAAAATAGTCTCGTAGCTGGACAAGAATTCTGTTTACATAAAAGAATGATGGTTTGAGGTTACAGAATGTTCCAGAACTTTCTTTTTGGTTTAAAAGGAAAAAGTCTCAAGATGAGAAAGAAGATTCTTGGGTTGCTTTGTGGATGAGTACGGCTGGTTGGAGTAAATGATGGAATATTTTTTTTGGATATTTCGGTAAAAGATCGTTTGCAAAAAGGAGCTTTTCCCTCTATAATGACTACAGTTGAATAAATAAACTTACAGCTACCAATGAGTGATTTCTTGGATCTGCTACATTTATTTATTATTTTATTTTTTTTTCCTCGCTGGCCATGACTTCTGTGCAAAGAACGGGGACCCTGGCGATGATGTTTTTGGCTCCTAACTTTAAAATGTCAGTCTTTTCTAGAGTCGACAGGATGTTTTATGCCTGCGCTGCCTTTTTTGGTTTTTAAAAAAACTTGCTATGGAACGAAGTGATAATAAAAACTGTGGATCGCTGAATAATTTGCCCGTCATTATTGGATGTGTTCTTGAACAAAAACTGCCATAGTATCATGATTTCTGGAGTGACAAAAACAGAGGAATTGTTCCTGTAAAGTGCTTTGAGTCGGCTTGATTTTCCTGAAGCCATGATTTCTTGAATGACTGCAGAAAAGGAGATTTTCTTGATTAAGATTTTCAAATCTATGCTGAGGAAGATATTAATCTGAAATAATTGCTAGTCGCTTCGAGTCTGATGTGGATTTCCTGACGCTTGATGTTGATCTGTGTGCATAAATTTTGATTCAGTATTCATAGTCATAGTGAAAATTTTTGAAAATTAATGACTTCAAAGTGGTGAGTATGCAAGAAGTATTTGATGAGGAATTTAAAGACGATTGAATTTTATTGAAGATTTTTCAAAAAACTGTAAGTTATTTTATTAAATGTCTTGATTATTATTTTTATTTTTTTTATGATAGATGAAATATTTATTATGTATTTATTTATTTATTTATTATTTTATTGATGAGAGTAATTTGAAGTTAATTTATTAATTTAATAATTTATTTATTTATTATTTATTGTATGTTATGGATCTGATATAGTAATTTTGAAAAAATATGTAATTGATAGAAATTATTAACTTTGAAATTTATTGCAAATGATTTTATGATCAGGATTTAATAAAGAAAATAGAAGTGCTTCATTTATTCTAATGAGTAAGAATAAAAAAATTATGGAAGATCCTAAATTCGTACCGTTTGATCCGAGTTCTGGAATGAACATTTTGTCATGGTTAACTTATTTTGATACAACATGTGAAAAGGAGAATAAAAATCTAGAATGGAAATTTAATTTTATTGCGCAATATTTGAAAGGGGAAGCGCAAAAATTTTATATCAATGACTGCTTAAACTGTACGGATTATGAACAAATTAAGAAAATTTTGATAGAAAGACTCATTGAATTAGACTTCCCGAGTTTTTCTGATTTTCAAGTCTGAAATTAGATAATTTAGACAATTTAGAAACTTATTTTCGTAAAAAAGTGGAAATTGGTAGGAAATTACATCTTAGTGAAAATATACTAATACAAGGTTTAACTGATGGTTTAAAACCAGAATTCAAAAACAGTATTATTATAAATCCTCCTAGTAGTACTACAGAATGGTACCGGGTTGTCAAACAATTCGTGGAAGTTTCCACCCCACTAGTTTCAAACCAAGTAATAAATCAACCATCAGCTAGACAAAATTTTCAACCTTTTCAACCAACTAGGCCCTGGATTCAGCCAGTTAGGCCCAATAATGCACCTAGGAATTGGATTCCCCAAAGGCAATCTCAGTTTCAAAGACCTAGAGTTTGTCAAAATAATTATATTCAAAATTCATACCCTTCAAGACCTTGTAGGATATGCACAAATAGGGGTGTGAGTAATGCTTTTCATTGGGAAAGAGAATGTATTTTTAGGAATGAGGTACCATCCTCTGATACTCTTCCAAATATCTCACAAAATAATTCTCATAATGTTTGGCAATTAATTGTGTATGGATGTACAAATAATTATAATTTGCCATGTGTTGTAGATACTGGCTCAACTATTGCAATATTGCCACTTAAATTTGTTAAAAAACTGAATGCTAAAATTGAGACTATGCCCTCAGTTACCATTGGTCAGGCAAAAGGATTTTTACATATAAATAAAAAATGCAGTGTTCTTCTAAAAGTGGGTAAAATTAAAAAATATGTTAACTTTTTAGTATGCAATACAAATTTGGATTATGCTATTTTGGGATTAAAAGAATGTGCTAAATTTAAATTAACCATAGAATGTAAAAATTGTATTGTAAGGCAGGGAAGGAAAATTATAACTAACAGTATATCCATACATAATGAGAGATCCCATCATTTCAATACAGTAAATATGGACCAAGTACAAAAAAACAGGGATCAATCTAATAAATTTGTAACCTCAGAATATAAAAAAAATATGAAATTAAATACTGGTAATACGGTAGCAATAGATAATTATGATAGTGAAACACTGAATGTAAGTAATCATGATATAGAGTTACAATCTACTTGTGGAAATATTATGAAAAATGAAGACTGTGTTGAATATGATTACGAAATTAATGTGCATCCTGATTATAGAGGTTCCATGACTCTTCAAAATTTTCGCGATAATTCGGATTCAGATTTAACTGGGGAAATAAATTTAATTCAAGATGTAAATTTAAGGGAATTAGTTCATATTTATAGTGATATTTTTGCAAAGCATAAATATGATGTGGGTAGGATAAATATTGAACCACAACGCGTTATACTAAACTCAGACCTACCTATATCTTTGAGGCCCTACCGAACATCTCCCCTAGAAGAAATAGAAATAAAAAACCAAATTCAATCATTGTTAGCAGCCGGACTGATAAAGGAAAGCAATAGTCCCTATTCTGCCCCTGTTACACTAGTTATGAAAAGAGAGGAAGGTAAAAAAACGCGATTATGTATAGACTATAGAAAATTAAATGCAATAATTAAAAACGATGCAGAACCCTTGCCCCGTATCGATGGAATTTTAGATAAATTGAGTAGTGCTCAGTATTTTTCAACTTTGGATTTAGCCTCTGGCTACTGGCACATACCAATACATCCATCGATACAGAAAAATTAGCATTTGCAACCAATTTTGGACTTTTTGAGTGGCTCGTGCTCCCTTTTGGCATAAAAACTGGCCCTCCCATATTCAATAGAACCATTCGAAGGATCCTTAATAAATATAAAATCGACTTTGCGTGCCACTATTTTGATGATATTATAATTTTCTCTTCCTCTTTAGAAGAACATTCAAACCATTTAGCTCAAATTTTTTACATTTGCAAACAAGAAAACATTAAACTTAAACTTTCTAAATGTAAATTAGGCCAAAATAAAATCAATTTCCTAGGTTATGAAATCACTAATGGAACTATAACTCCAGCAAATGCCAATATTGAAACCATCAAAAATTTAAAACCTCCTTCCAATGTGAAAGAGTTACAACGAATTCTAGGTTCCATTAATGTTTACCATAAATTCATTAATAAATATGCTGAAATTAGATATCCTCTAAATATATTACTTAAAAAAGACACAATATGGGAATGGAATTCAGAGTGCCAGAAGTCTTTTGAAAAATTAAAAAAGTCTTTAATTGCAAAACCCATCCTCAAAATTTATGATCCTAAATTACCTTTACATATGTTTGTAGATGCCTCTCAGATAGCAGTAGGTGCCGTTCTAAAACAACCTGATAAAGATAATTTCTTACATCCTATTGCTTATCATTCTAGAATTTTGAAAAGTTATCATAACTGAATTAGAATGTTTAGCTATTATAGATACTTTTGACAAATTCTATCATTACTTTCATGGTGTCAAATTTACAATTCATACGGACCACGCATCTCTAGTATGGTTAAAGAGTGTTAAAAACTTAAGAGGTAGGCTTTTTAGATGGTCACTCAAACTTAGTATGTTTGATTATGAGATAAAATATGAAAAGGGTTCAACAAATGTCGAAGCAGACATGTTGTCACGAAATCCTGTTTGTCATTTTAATCAACATATTAGTTTATTGCTAGATAGGAAAGAAATTATAGAGATTCAAGACAAAGACAATGTTTGTGACAAAAAATATAAAAAAGAGAATGGAATTATTATAGTTCAGAAAAAGGGATTCAAAAAAATTGTTGTACCAATGTCATTAAGAAAAAAATTACTCCATATTGCTCATGATAATTTTGGACATTTAGGGATTCAAAAAATGCTTAATTTAATATCTCCCAACTATTATTGGCCTAATATGACAATAGACATTACAGAATATGTTAAACATTGCGATACCTGTCAGAAAAATAAAAAACCAAAACAGAAAAGATTCGGCTTATTACAAGCTATGCCAGCAACAGATCAACCTTTTGAATGTCTTTCTATTGATACTGTTGGTGGATTTAACTATTACAACTCAACAAAAAAATTCTTACACATAATAATAGATCATGCAACTAGATTTGTTTGGGCTTTTCCCTCCAAAAATGTTACCACTGAAACATACACTAACTGTTTAAAACAAATTTTCAATATCAAAGCACCTCAAAAAATACTTAGTGACAGGCATAAATCTTTCAGATCTCCAAGATTTAAGAAATTCCTTAGAAATCATCATGTTCAACAGCGTTTTACATCCGCACATCATCCTCAGACCAATGGAAAAGTAGAGCGAGTTAATCAGACTATAGTTACCAGGCTTAAATGTAAAGATAATTCCACTTCTTCTAAAATACCTTGGATTAGATTATTAAACCAAGTCATCGAAGAATACAACAATACGCCCCATTCTATCACCAAATTCCCACCTGCCTATTTATTTTATGGTCAATTGCCTTATGAATCTCCTTTAAAACAAAACTATTACCCATCAGTAGACAAAGCCCTCAAAATTGCGAAAGCGCGAACTCAGGAATTTCACCTTAAAAGTAAAAGGCTCTATGATCGAAATTTTGTCAAATGCCCATTAAGAATACAAGACTCTGTAATTTATGAAGAATTATATACCCTAACACTCGAAAATTAGAACCTACTTTCTCTGGACCATACAAAATTATAAACAAACTTTCTGATGTAATTTATGAAATAGATAAATTTAATTATGCGACAGGACAGAATTCCGTTATTGTGCATGTTTCTAAATTAAGACCCTATTTTTCACCAGAAGATTTTAAACTGTTTCATGAGCAACCCAAAAAACAAACAAAACCTCAGATACAATCACAATCACTAGATCAAACTAAAGTCAAGACAGTAGATTAAGTTTTAATTCTTATTCTTTAAATATTTTATCACCATAATTTTCAACATCAGCATGGAGGCCTACAAGAATATTACTTATTACTTGTTTTTGGGAGTTTTTGGGGTTAAATTGGGCTCCTTATGCAGGCATAAGGTGAACACTTTGATTGTAAAAGCTTTCAAATTGATGTTGATAAATTAATTTTAAGGGTGTTTAAGTCTAACTATATTTACTCATGTATTTGACATTAGTATTATTCTATTTATTCAGCAGATATTTATGTTATAACAGTTATAAAATCTAATGATTCTACTCAAACCTATAACATAATATGTGATTTTCAGTGATTGTGAAAACTACAGATAGTAAAAGTTTCTCAAAAAAGCTCACTATTTTTATTTCCATTTCTCAATTAAGAATAACACCTTTTATTCCTATTGTATTTTATTATTAAAGTTTATAAACCATGTGTAGATAAAACATTATTCTACATTTGGCATTTGAAAACTTATAACCAAATTTGACAATTTTGTAAAAGAGTATCAGAGAGGAATTATTGTAAGGAAATACTGGTTGAGAGTCCATTTTCTAAATAGTTAGATTTAATTTTATTTGGATTTTGGAATTATTATGATTTTTTTTATTTATACTTTCGGCTAGCAAAAAATACTTTCTTATGCTATTAGAAGATAAGAAAATTATTTAGTTGCTATGTAATTATTTTTATCCTCAACCAATATTTTCCCTATCAATAATAAACAAATAGTGATATTTTCTTTTGATTAGCCTCTTGTTTTACTATTATTATTATTATTATTATGATTTCTATAATGAAATTTAGTATTAATTATACTCTTATTGAAAAATATTAGGATATGGAGTCTTATTATACTATTACTTATTATTGTTGTTATTGTTATTATTTAAATTTTTCTATATTATTTATTATTGATATTGAGAGTGATGCTATTTATTATTGAAAAATTGATATATTATTGAAAGATGTTGGATCCAACATAACATTAAAACCAAAGATTAAACTAGGTTTGAAGATCTTTAATTAAAGAGACTGTATTCAGTGAACATTGGAAAAGACTCTTTTATATATACTATTGAAAGACTTTTTCATTTAAAGGACTTATTTAAAATAAACTATGCATTAAGTCATTGTAGTTATTTAAACTTCCATGAGAACGAATTTTTATTGTTTTTATTATATTTTTTATCTCTTGCTTATTAATATTTATAACTTATTTACTGTTATTGTATGTATTATCTCCTATGCACTTACAAATAGTAAGTGATTTTGTAACATTATCGTATTTCTTTCAGGGAAATACTCCTACCCAAATTTAATTCAGATTAATTTTCTCTTAACTATTTTTTTTTAATCGCTAAAATTTTTTATATTGCGTTAATTTTTTTTTCTTCCATCTCTTGGCTTCCTGAGTTTGACAGTTTTATTCCAAAATTTAACTTTTCTAAATTATTATATTTCTGTTGTCTGAACTTGTAGTTTTTTTTTAACTATCAATTTCATACAAAGTTTTTTTTTGGGGGGGGGGATAATATTACAAATTTAAAAAAAATTTCGCTAAAACTAACCTTTATACTATCTTAATTTTCTTATAATAATGTTCCGTACTTACTTCAAATTATTAAATTAAAATCTTGTTTCTAAATCTAATCAGTTAATCTTTATGCAGACGATATAAATTCTTAATTTGCCTTAAAAAACATTATTGCAGTATGCGTAAACTTAAAAAGATGGCTCTAAATTAAAAATATTCTTAATTAAACTTTATTTCTTAATATTCCAAATAAAACTAATTTCTTCTATGTTTTATCAACCCTTTTTAAGGCAGTCTTATTAAATTTATTCCAAACCCATACCTTTCAAAAATATCATTATTTTATTTTATGTATTTATTTATTTTTCCGCCGTCAACGATAATTTGCATATTAATAAATTCATTTCTTTTCTTTTTCTCTTAAAATTAATCATTTATAAAAATCGTCTGCCTAAGATATTTTAAAATCCCGAGTCGATTATAAATTGGTTAAATAATATTAAAAAAAAATAAATTTGTCGTTTGTGGAAAATAGTCTCGTAGCTGGACAAGAATTCTGTTTACATAAAAGAATGATGGTTTGAGGTTACAGAATGTTCCAGAACTTTCTTTTTGGTTTAAAAGGAAAAAGTCTCGAGATGAGAAAGAAGATTCTTGGGTTGCTTTGTGGATGAGTACGGCTGGTTGGAGTAAATGATGGAATATTTTTTTTGGATATTTCGGTAAAAGATCGTTTGCAAAAAGGAGCTTTTCCCTCTATAATGACTACAGTTGAATAAATAAACTTACAGCTACCAATGAGTGATTTCTTGGATCTGCTACATTTATTTATTATTTTATTTTTTTTTCCTCGCTGGCCATGACTTCTGTGCAAAGAACGGGGACCCTGGCGATGATGTTTTTGGCTCCTAACTTTAAAATGTCACATATATATATAAAGACAAGCTTTTATTAAAATGTACTAAAAGGGCAAAAAAAAAATTTTTTTTGATGAACAATTTATGAAACAATCCCCTTTTTTAAAAAGAAAAGAAAAGAAATTGGGGTTTATTTTTATCAGTTTTTTAATCAGTATTTATAAATGAAAGGACTTTTAAGTAATATATGGATTTATAAATTTTTATAAATAAAGTTATATTCCAACTTTCTGCAAGAAAAAAAATCGATTAACGACCGTTTTAATATCGAATTCGCATCCATTTAGCCCTGTGCAACACTGAAAACCAGTGCAATAAGATAAAAACAGTTCAATCGAAAAACAACAGCTTTTTCTGAAGCAATCAATGATATTTTCATATCCTTATTGGACAAAAGTCCCCCCCCCCCCCAAAAAAAAAAAAAAAAAAAATTGTGATGAATAGAAATTTAAATTTTATAAATTACTTTTTTTTTTAAATCTTGCATTGCTGTTGAAAATGTGTCCCACCACCAAAAATCAGGTCAATTGTAGTAGCATTATGAAGTACGTTAAAATTGGATTGCAAAATTTGAACCGGACAGAAGCGCAAGGTACGTTAAATAAAAGATTGTAAAATGATCGGAACGACTTCTATGTATAATGTATATACTCTCTATTCACTTCATTTCTAAGAGCCTATACGAGACACTGAAAAAGACCCGGATGATAATGTTAAGTCTATGGATTCGTTATTTTCAAATATCTCGCTCAAATTTTAATATTTTTGAATGATTTTTTTCTGCGTACGATAGCCGAGGACAGCTAGTTTTATGGCTAGCTTTTACTTTTTCAATTTTGTTTTCAGATTTAAATAATAAAAAAACCCTTTAAAATTGGGAACCGGTTAAACAGGTTCTGAAATTAAATGTATCCTAATAAAAAAAAATATGTAACCAAAATTGAAAAATTAAAAACTAGCCTTAAAGCTAGCCGTCTTCAGCTATCCTAAACAAAAGAAAAAAATGTCCAGAAGTATTAAAATTTGAGCGAGATATTGAAATGCATCCATAGACTTGACATTATCACCTGGGTCTTTTTCAGTGACTCGTGTGGGCACTTAAGTGAGTGTTTTCCTGTTTCCACGTGCTTTTGTTTGTTTTGAATAAATCATTCTTCGATAAATGTTTGAAGCGGAAGTTAAGGATTCCCCACTTTACCAAACTCTTGAAGCGAGACGTCCTTCAAGCAAGATCAATTTGGGGTAGAAAAAGCGGAAAAGATGTGGACACTTAATTAAACAGCGCTCTCAGACCGCAATGGCACGCGCATCCATATACACCGCAACATTTTGGCATTGGCCGAGGTCAGTGGGATGTGGCACGTTATAGGCTTACCTTTTGTGTTTGACTTTAAATTGCATAACAGCAAAGATACAGATCGCCGGGAACAACATTTACCAAGGCCAGTACAGGACATTTCATCAATAATAAACACACAGCGCATGTTTAAAATTATTTGTTTCATGTGAATGAAAAGCTTTCCTATTATTTTAATATATAATCGTTTATTACTGTTTCACTAACCTTTCTTTTACTCTTTGTTGTAACATTACAAAGGGGATAAAATCCAGTGGCATTTAAAAGAAACAACGTCCCTAACAGTTTTACTAATTACAAATGCTTTATAAAGATAAAGTATATATTGTAGAGGTAAAAAAATACATTTAAAAATTATAAGCATCGAACTTTTAATCCGGGTAGCTTAATGAATGCAGAATATAATAAATCTGGTTTACGTAACTTTGAAAACCACAAATTGCTCTCAAATTCTGTTAAGATAATTTTATTCTATATTACACTAGAAGAGAAATTTACGCTAGAATGAAATAGATTGCACGAGATTGAAAACATAAACATCATTTTACAATGGTTGGGAGTACTGAAGAATTAGTAATTTTGAACTTTTTTCAGTAAATGAATAAATGTTCAGACCAAAAATATTTATTAGCAGTTTCTACAAATATCTGTAATATGGTTTGCAATCGTTATATTTCAGTTAAAGTTAAATATTTCATTGCACTGATTCCATTCCGCTTTCAATCTGCCTTATATGAAAACGCTTACAAATATGAGTTTTATGGTTAACTGGTAGGTTTACAATTGTGTTTTATTGCTCACAGTTTTTCAAGTTTTCATACATTTGGATTCAGGAAAACACAATGATAAATCTACCAATCAACCAGTAAAATTGGATCTGCAGGTGGTTTCTTTGAGATATCAATTGGCAGATCAGTTGCGTTTTAATATGCGAATCAAGTACTGTCTAATTCTGGATTTCAGATCTCACCTCGATGAAGCAATGGTTTGTGTAACCTCCCCTTTTCTAGTTTAGAAGAGGAGCATGTCGTTTCCATAGTTTTACTTATCTCTTCGTTTTTCCCCTGGTTCAGTTACATTTTTGCAATTTTTTTTATATTATGTGGCAGAAAATTTTACATTTTAAGATTAAATTATATGAAGTTAAAGCCTTTATAACAAAGAAATGCCACATTGTCTTCTATAAATTGCGATAAGAATTTGGTTAATTGTAGAAGTTTTTAATTATCGGGAGTGAAATGTTTTCCTTAATTAATGCATTTATTTTTATAATGTTACGTGAATACCTTCGCGGGTAACAGTTAGTTAAAAATAAAGTGTCTAGCTGTTAAAATTAGTTTACAAAGTCGTACAAAAGAATTCTGTTACCTAAAGTTTATTTAGAAAAATACTTTACGGTACATTTTAATTATTTTACACTATGTCGTTCATAATGAAATTGATATGCATCACTACATTGTAAAATGCTTTCTATAGAATTTATAGTAAGTAAAATTTGTAATTCGTTTACAGGGACACACAAAAGAACTACAATGCAATAAGAGCTATGCGAAATACTGTTTGCAGATTATTTGAATGTATCTACACTACTTCAACCATAATGAAATTGATATGCATCACTGAGAGGAACAGCAATATGCTTTCTATAGATTATAAAGCCCGTGGTGTTTTTCGTTCATTTACAGACGCTTACAAATAAATTTGGTTATAGGACTGACTGTGAGCGATTGTTAGATGTGCATTTTCAGTTATGGTAGGAATTTTCAAACTTAACAAAATTTTGTGCATTACGTGGTACATATAAGGCTGAATATAAAAAAATACGAAAATTACAGTTCGCACAGTAAAATTTAAATTATATAATGCAATTTCTTTTGATACATTTTAATAAAATCAATCCTTAGAAGTATTTTCAAGAGGGATTACATTTCTAATAACATATAAATAAAGGAATTAAAAGGCTTAGCATTTCAGATTGTCATTTTCCTGGCATATGTCACACTGTGACGTGTACAAAGTAAAGCGCCTTCTTTTATACTGTATAAATAAATATTTTTTCTATCTTTTTTAAATTTCTAATTAATATTTATACCTTAAAAAACAAGTATTATATACGAGGAAAATAACAAATTCTATATTAAAAAAAAAAATTCCATAATTAAATATGATTGTCACTGAAACGAATGTCATTTTCCTAGCGTGCTCATTTTAGTTCTTTATCGGGTATAAATATGGCGTTACTGAGTAACTCTTCTTATTTTTGAGATAGTCCAAATCAGAAGTAGTAAAATCATAGACACCAGCAAGGTTTTTTTATGTACTTCTTTGAAAACAATGCGACTAATGTCTTTGTAAAAATTGAATAAACTTTTATTATATCATTTTCCTGGTTTCCATAAATGAACAAATAAAATTGAACATTACATAAAATTTAAGCTACTATATTGAAAACATGTTCATTTAAACAAAATTTAAATTTTAGACATAAATATTAAACAAGAATGTAAAAAACATTTTAGGATGAATTTGTCATTATTCTGGCATACATATTAGGGTGGTGCGAAAAAACAAAAGTTTTTATTTCCGTATCGCTATAGTGCGGAAAAGTTGCGATTGGTAAATACAAGAAAAACAAAAAAAGAATTTTTCAAATCGGACTATATCTTCCGATCGCGCAAACCACCTAAAAATTCAAAAAAATTGAAAATTTCCGATTTTTTCAGAATTAAAAAAAAATATTACATATGCATATATATTTTATCACTATGGTGAAAAATATTTGCATATTTTACTGTTTAATAATAATTAAAAAATAAATTGCGTTTAGAGAATATCTTCCGATCGCGTAAGCTCATTAAAAATCGGGGGAAAATTCAATTTTCAGTGATTTTGATGTATTAAGAAAATAATCAAATAAGTTCAGTTTGCGGTCTCATGTTAAAATTTAAATGTAAATTAATACTATTGAGCACAATTTGCTATTTTTGAACAACCGAATTCTTACCATGACGAGATCGCTGCAGCGCGAAAATGTTTAGTAGTTTGCGCAACTCCTGTTAGTCACGTTGCGAAACAGCGCTGAAGTCGCCCTAAGTGTACCATCGCTCCCCAAACTCGTCCACTTGTGCAGTGCGCCATTTCGTATCTGTGAGCCCGTAATCGAATTTCGTTTCTTTATTAGGTGTATTGTGTTATTTTAATTACACTAACAAGTGACGTGGATACGGATATGCATGTGTCGTTGACCAAAAAAATTATTAGACAATCTTTTCATTGTCCTATATTCGGTCATTCAAGAGATTTTCTACCAAATATTCTACCAACACATGAATATAGCGTCTGTACCTAGGAACTATATACCTAAGCCTGTATACCTAAGACACTATAGAACACCTTTTAAATGAATTTAAATGCTTGTAGAATTGTTAAAAACACTTCTGGACTTTTTCAATAAATGCGTCCATATAATACGCATTGATATGTAGAATGATACAGGTTTGAAGATGTTTTATAGTAATCCTAAACAGATATATGTTGTCCCTCGTGATATTTGTCTCAGATCAGAGGAGAATAAATAAAGTATCGTCCTTTCTTCCATCAAAATATATGCTATGTGGTTCTTCTGAATCCATTTGACTTTGACGCAATTTTTTTCTAGTGCGGCTGATTTCCTTTCTTATTTTGTATTAATCAATAACTTGAGAAGCATCTGTTTTAGTTATTACAGCAATATCTTCTAGCACCTCAACACTATAGCAGCGTCTGCAGCGTCAAATACACCATTGCGATCGCAATGTAACGATGTAGATTGTAACTCCACATTCATTTGCCATGGTAATTTCTTCTACTTAAATCTGATAGGCTGTATCGGTCATGGTAATGAGATTTTACAAACACCTACTTTAGCATTAAAACTCTCCTGTATTTCATCTAAATGCTCAAGATCTTTCATTTCCGCTTCAAAAGATTTGGAAGGTTACCTTTTCAATATATAGTTTCGTCGTCCAAATCTTGTATTCAGTTTTTTCCTCCTTTTGATTTATAGTACCAATTTTTCCCGTTCCGTACTTTCTCTGGAGGTAGATAAATCTATGCTCAATGACTAGAATTTTATTGTGTGTTTCAGACGTACAATTAGTGTCAATCGGACGCTCCCTAAGATCTGGAGACACTTTACAGGCGCAATTTTGATACATTACGTATTTCCAGGCTGTAATATCACACAGTTAAGCTCGTTGTTTTTTAATTTCATCAACCTTTTATATAAAATCTGGCTTTTCCTTGTCTAGAATATAAGATTTCGTTAGTTTATAATACTTATCGTAGTAGGCAATATCTAAATGATTCTATACTCATAAACTTTTGGGATTGATGCCTTCTAATATATATATTTTATTTTTTGTGCCACTGTATTGCTGACAGATGAGAAACTCACTTTAATGTTGTTGAGTTTACTTGCTAATAGAAACCTCTCCTCAAAGCAGCATCGAGGTACATCTTCATGTGTTGGAAAAATATTTGGCAGTAAATCTCTTGGATGGCCGAATATAAGATAATAAAAAGATATGTCTAGTAATTTTCTTCGTCAACGACATATGCATATCCGTATCCATGTCACTTGTTAATGTATATAAAATAACATAATACACCCAATTAACAAACGAAATTCTTTCACGGGCTCACTGATACGAAATGGCACACTGTGCAAGTGGATGCGGTTGGGGAGAAATGGGTATGTTCTATGTACACGTATGGCGACTTTAGCACTGTTTCGCAACGTGGCTAACAGGAGTTGCGCAAACTACTAAACCTTTTCGCCCTGCAGCGATCTCGTCGTGGTAAGATCTCTGTTGTTCAAAAATGGCCTAATGTGCTCAATAGTATTGATTTACATTTAAAATTTAACTTGAGACCGCAAATTGAATTTATTTAATTATTTTCTTAATATATCAAAATCACTGAAAATTGGATTTTTTCACGATTTTTAATGATCTTGCGCGATTAGAAGATATTCTCTAAACTCAATTTATTTTTTATTATTATTATACAGTACAATATGCAAATATTTTTCACTATAGTGATAAAATATATGCATATGTAAAATTTTTAAAAAAATTCTGAAAAAATCGGAAATTTTCAATTTTTTTGAATTTTTAGGTGGTTTGCGCGATCGGAAGATATAGTCCGATTTGAAAAATTCTTTTTTTGTTTTTCTTGTATTTACCAATCGCAACTTTTCCGCACTATAGCTATTCGGAAATAAAACTTTTGTTTTTTCGCACCACCCTAATACATATGCCAAGAAATAACATATAATTACATAAAAATTAACTTAATATTTTCTTCTTCAAAATTTAGCAATTTTACATGGAAAATCATTTACTCTCTAATGGAAAATAAAATTACCTCTTGAAAATTTGAATTGTTTTCAATGGATACTTTCAATACTAGACCATCAAAATCCGACATTTTGTAATATTCATCCATAAATTCTACAGATTAAAAGCAGGGTATACAAAAGAATTTGCACACATTATCAGCTACAGATAGCAATTGCTGAAAATGTATTTTTACATCTTTATTTGACTTTAAATTATTAGATGTCTCATTTCACTTCATTAAAAAGGAAATTTGTTAATTAGTTAATATTTTGATATTATTAGAGTGTTTTAGAATCTATGTTTGATATATGATTTAATAGATATTTTCAATATCTCAGATGATCAAAATCCGACATTTTGTAATATTCACTCATAAATTCTACAGATCATATACAGGGTACACAAAAGAATTTGCACACATTACCAGCTACAAATAGCAATTGCTGAAAATGTCTTTTTACATCATAATTTGACTTTAAATTATTACATGTCTCATTTCACTTCATTAAAAAGGAAATTTGTTAATTAGTTAATATTTTGATATTATTAGAGAGTGTTTTACAATCTATGCTTGATATATGATTTTTCATTCTTGTTTTTATTATATTTTATTTTTTTTTTCATCAAAAATTTTCTCTTTTCAGGTACCTCACAATGCCGTTCCTGGCTCATACAAACTCAAAGTGGAAGGAAATTTTGAAGGAGATATTGGTGGCTCCGGTTTCCGAAATGAGACTGATCTTCATTTTTCAGAGAGATTTCTTACTATTTTAATTCAGACGAATCAACTAGTCTACAATTTAGAGCAAACTAGTAAGTCATCAAAAATGCTTTAAAAACGTATTTTCTGTATTCAAACGAATCAATTAATCTACACAGTTTAAGCGAATTATAAAATCATTTTTTTTGTCTTAATTATATTAAAATCAGTCATTAATTCTAAAACTTTATAATTGATTTCTTAATGAATTAAATATGTTGTAAATAATGCGTGATTTATCAATTACTTCAATTTGTATAAAATTTTAATAAAAATTGGAAATTGTAATTTAAGCTCGACCGCGTCTTCTATTTTTTTCACCATTTCTACTTCCTAGAATTGAATTTGATAAAAAGAATGTAAATAATGAAACACGACAAATTTAAGTGTGGACGCATTCTGAAATTTATTATGCTTACACTTATAATTTTGTCCCGAGAGTTAGTACAAAAAATAAGTAAACACGTGCACCAGCAAGCAAAGTCATTTAGAATGAAAAACATTTAGAAGGAGACTGCCATGAATTTTCTGAAAGTGATTTGTAGCAACTAACAAAAGGAGCTTCAATTTAGTAAGTTTTCATATGAAAGTTTCCCTAACAATATTTCACAATTCACGTGAGAGTACTTTAACTGCACTTAAAGATAAAAGTTTCTTGATCTGATAAGAACGTTTGCTAAAATATATTACAAAAATATAATGTAACCTGTTCAGAAGATCGATCCACGATTCTAATAAACGTTCTTTTATCATCAGAAACCACAGAATAAAAAGATTTCCAGTACTAAAAGAAACATATCTGAAACAACAGTTTCCTTTTCTGCTTTGTAATTTTAGGAAACGTTACTCTGTAGTCTTACAGTACTTTAATCAGTTTATTCAACTCGTCAAGAAATAAAATTTTGGCGAATTTACGCTAGGGAGGATGATTGGTAAGTTCAGGTAGAACATAGTATTTTGTACGTAAAAGTTTGGTATTTTCTGCAATGTGGTTTTCATATAATTCTGTGCAGAGAGAGCTTTTTGAGGCATCGAGGTGATAATTGCCAGTATTGCAAATATTGCCAGTTCGATACTTTTTTGTTATCAAGATTGCGTAATTGCCACCATATTTTTGCTATAATAATATTTGGTTAATTTAATGACAGATAAAGTAAATTGAGAATGAGGCGAATTATACTATTTCAGAAAAATTGGTAGACATCATTCGATCTAAATTAAAAAGTGTAGTTCAAATGACAACATTGGTTTCAGCACGACGGCCAAGAAAAACAGCACTAAGGCTCCGAGCACACATGTATTTTGCCCAACTTCAACTGAATTCGAGGAAATCCTTTCTTCTCCTTTCTTCTGCAGTAAAATTTAAATTACTTCTAGAAATAAGATTAAATAAAAAATATCATAAAATTATACTAATAAAAAACAAACTGATGTGCCTATTATATCATGAATTTAAATCCAAGTTATTGTTGAAGATTCAATTAATGCATATTAGATTGCAATAATATTTTTAAAATAAAAGTATTTATTAATGAAATATATTTTATTTCAGTGCACATTAGAATTGTCCTTATGACAACAGAACTGAAACCCTTTACTGAACCGATTGATGTATACATTGTTGTGAGTATAATGTTAATACATATGCATACGTATAGTCTCTTCTTTCTATATGTATATATATTCAATTAATAATTCTTCTTGTTGTATGTACACGAAAAAATATATTGACCAAAAGATGAAGTACATAATAATTTTTTTAATAATGGACAGAAAAGAGTTTAAAATTGATTAATTATCTCTTAACTCTTTACATAGGAAATTATGTTTTTGAAAAACTACCGCTTTGAAACACTTGTCTTGAATTACTATAGTACATTTTAAGATATATGCACTAAAAAGGAAATGTTTATTTTTATTTTTTGCTAATTACGGCAAATTACTTAAAATGGTAAGTCAAAGTACCGGTGAATCACAACGCTTGAAAAAAAAAAAAAAAAAAAAAAAAACTATATCCAAATTTAATCCAAAACAATTAATCAAAACAATCAATTAATGCAAAAGATTTTTTTCTATACCCCAAACTTTTTTTTTCTATTATTTTAATGAAATTTATCATGTTTATATCTAGATGCATATATGAATATGATTATGATGCATATATGACTAGATGATGTTGCTGTTGTTTGATCATCAATGAGCATTTCGTCATCAGAAGAATCTATAAAAGAAAAAAAATCTTAAATGGCGCTAGGCCTTTTGAAAGATCTGAGTCTTTTTTTTTTTGTCAGGCGCAAAGAATACGTGCATCTACTATCAAAGCAGCAGCACGACTGAAAGGAAAGAAGGCAGGAAAGGGGACAAGAGTGCGGAACTGAAAATAGGAAACAAGAAGGGAACAGCCTATCACAGAAGAGTATAATCAAAACGGACACAGAGTAGAAAGAGTGTAAGGAAGCAAATTGGTAGAGGGAAAAAAAGAAATTAAAATAAATTATAATAAAAAGAAAACATATACATATATGGAAGCCCAATAAAATGAAAAAAAATTGAAAGAAAAAAAATAGGCCTAATATTGGTTAATATAGAAAATAAATTATATGGTAGTGCTGAAAAGGTTTTTCCAAGCCAAGGAGAGCATTTTAGAATCAGATTTATCATTAACAATAACTGCACGATTGAGAAAAATAGCTAAATTTTCAAGAGATTCTAATTTAGAGATACTATTGGCATTACAGATAATGATTAAACTCTTCTGTGATTGGCTGTTGCCTTCTGCTTTCCTATTGGCTGTTCCTTCAGCTTGTTTCCTTTTCTGCCTTTATTCATTTCAGTCGTGTTGCTACTTTCATAGTAGATGCACATATTCTTTTTTCCTGACGAAGAAAGACTCGAATCTTTCAAAAAGCCAAGCGCAAAAGATATTTTTATGCTGTTTTTAGGAAGTTAAACCATTATCGTCCGATAGAAAGCATGATTAGAAATTCTCAAACATAAAAAAAAACACTTTTTAGAACACTTTTTATCATCAAATTAACAACGCATTAATATTTTGTGAATTGGAATACTTCACAAAACATTTGTTTTGTGATTGTGTTTTCAGTATTTTGCAAAAGTATTGTTATCTAGAAATGCGGTCTTAATATGTTGAAAAATTGTTGCTACCTAGAAATAAGGTTCTAAAATAGTGTTGTTAGTTGTGTTGAAATATTGTTGTAAATAGAATTGATGAAAATATGTTCTTATATTAGTGTTGTTGCACAACATTTTGTCACCAACATGACACAATTTAGAACTCTGTAAAACAACACATGTAAAACCCTTTCTACATCGTGCCTTTAAAACTACACAATTTTAAAAATGAAATAAGAAACAGTTTTCTTTTCATGAAATTAATTTCAGGAGATTACTGAGTGTGTTAACTGATTTTTATCAATAAGTATCAATAAATTTATTTCTAAAAAATAGGGAAAGTTGGCTTTTAAGGCATCATCTATAATCACATCAGTAACTTCATGCATTAACATTCTCGAAAATAATTATTTTTAATTATTATAAGCATTTGTTTTTAATTTTTAAAACTGTCTATTCTATCAGGAAATCCAACTAAAAAAAGATTAACTGTGCTGAATTATTTTTTCTAGTATCAGAGTCAATAAAGTTTTAAAAATCTAAAATCAGATATATTTTATTTAAATTATTAAGACTGCTCGGTATCCGCAAAATTCTTTTTACAAATGCCGTATTATTATATGGCAAAATTTTATCAAATTCCTGTGAGCTTACATTTAGGAAATTTTCTCATAAAACTATACTACGTTGTAGAAAAAAAAAAAATCTTCATACTCCGCATTTTCAGATTTTTGAAAAACATTGTTTAAAGTTTTAAAAAATCCTGGTATTCAGCTTAAAATGTAAATATATAGCTATAAAAAATAAATGCGTCAGCTGTAAATCCTGGAGAAAATTTTTATAAAATGCTTACTCTAATACTGCAGTTTAGAAGAAAATGATTTATAATGACGTATGACTTTATAAGCAATTTAGAGAGAAAATATTACCAAAATAGATGTTTTCCTGGGCCGGGGACGTTATACACAAAAATGTTTAGAAAAAAAAATGTGAAAATGGTTTCGATCAAAGAAAGATTCTTGTAATGTTTGATCATTAAGATACAAATAGCAATATAAATGATAATGTGTCATCTGCCTTTTATTTAAATTTCCCTCGATTCTGAAAACTTGAAGTGATATGAAATCAGAAAAATATTTTTCATCTTCTGTACTGAACGACTTCAAGTCTCCTCAAAGCATTAATTGAGTGGAGTTATACTTTCACTATATAAATTTAGATAAGAACATTTATTTTAAACGTAACAGGGAGATAAAATGTCTGTAGCCATCATTTTCAACAGGAGTGATTCAGTCTACAAACCAACCTGGGAATTTTCTCTTCTCTCAATGTTTCGAAATATGTTTTGAAAACACATTTACTCCTCTTATAATTTTTAAAAACAATTTTGCACAATCTTTTTCCTGGTACAACACATCCACAACACAATCGAACACGATTTGAGCTAGAAATGTTAATTATTATGTTCAGTTAGTGTTGCAAAAGTGTTTCACGAATTTGCAGTATGCCTGAACGAAATTAACAAATTTGTAGTAGTAGAAAACTCAAAATGATTCATAAAAATGCTAGAAGATATTTTTCGATTTTTTTTCTAATCTTTAATATTTTTAAGTTTCGTTTTATACAATGATTGCTGCAAAGAAAAGGGAATATGTTTTTTGTTTTATTATTCATCAGTGTCATACGTAAATCATGCCATATCTCCCCCTATTTTGTTTCAGAATCCACCTGTGAGTACCCATGCATCCCTAGAAAACATGTTTTTACGCACCATATAACTCAAAAGATAAAAATCTTAGTAAAAATCATGTTCAGCCTAAATTCCAACGGTACTTAAAAGTAACGCTTTGAAAAATACTCCGTAAATAAATGAAACAGGATATTTATTTTTATTCGTATAACATATTTTCAAACAATCTATTTAAAACAAACAAACAACAACAACAACAAAAAGTAAGAAAAGTCATGCGTTAAGCATTGATTATGAAATACTTGCCAACATATCCTGAAATATTTCACAAAACTTCGTTATTTAGGGAAATAAGGTTACTGTCTTTAGCCAGGAATGCATTCCAATACTTTTAACGGCCCTGTATTTGACCTGTCGGTTGATATATATATATATATATATAATGAAGAAATTCTGTTTAGCAAGAAGATGCCTAGCAGGTTGAAATTTCTCTTTCAGCAATTTATACTAATAGATGTAAACATACTTGAATACTTTTGTTCAGCCCTGTAGTTTACCTAGTATCTTTATTATACACCGGCATTTAGCTAAAATCTATTTTAAACTAAATCCCTAAAAACTACTGAAATCACATTCTTATAAATTATCATTCATAGGCGTCCATGTATCCAATTCTTTGCGTGGCCCAGTATATCATTTTATCTATATTCTACAAACATTTCTTAGTAAACTAAACTCAGTTCAGCGGACGAATGCATAACTTATTTAAAAACCACTTTTAAGTAATTTACTCTCATATTTAGTAACGTTTGCGAGCTCTTTTGCCCGCATATCAAGTACAAAAATTTTACACACCATATAATATGCATAAATTTTGTGAAACTTAAAAGCACATTTCATAATTAAAATGCATTTTATCGATCTATCTTCCATCATCGGATCACACATAGTACTTTATAGTATTTCATAGTATTTGAAATCTTTTGTGTGTCCCTGTAAATGCTATGCACTTTGTATTATGCATGACTATATCTTATAACATATATTCTGCTCAGTAACATGTATAAATTTTATTATTCATTAAATAGTTTAATATAATTAAAATATGTTGCACACAATTCCCTCTTTTACCATTATGTAATGGAATACTTTTGTGTGGCCCTGTAAATGAATAATAGATATTTTTCCCCCGCATATTTTACAGAATGCATATTTTAGTTCATTTCGTAAATACATATGAATTTTAATAAGTTTGACAGGGTGTAACATCTTTAAAATTCATTTGAAACGATTTTTTCAAATAAGCCGGAATGTGACGGAAAATGTTGACTGTTCCTGTAAATAAAATAATCATGCTAGAAACTTAATTTGAATTAGGAATCTTGCTAGGGTATTCCAAAAATTTCAGGGCAACCCGAGTATATTTACGGGAGTTAGAGTGCGGCCAGGCGGGGCAAACGACCAGACAATCCGAAATCATAAACACTTTTAAACTATGTTGGAAAGTGTTAAAAATGATAGCCTTACGTTTAAAATTTCAGATGTTTCTAAGAAAAAGTCAGGGATGCATCGCCAGAAAAGAAAATGGAAGCAAATTTGACACACATATGCGAAAAATCGGCTCGTGAAAAAGTGTCAGCTTCCTAGAACTGCTATTGCCATTTATTGATGGTCAAAGAAAGTATTTACTATTGTTTCCTAAAAGTATCATTGAAAATCCATGCAATGGGTGTGTTTCAACAGAGATACAAAACTATGGTACTTTAAATTACCGTTCAGGCGTTAAAGGTTAAAAGAATTTAATCAAAAGATAAGGTGTCTAAATAAAATAATAAATTTAATAAATACATTCACTATATTCTCATATGATAGCAAATTTTATGTATTTAATAATAAAAAGGTTTTATTTATAAAATTTATACTTTTTATCTTGGGTGATTATATTTTAAAATGAACAAGGCTTATTTAGGATTTGCGGGTTAACATGAGACTATATTTCATCACTCAAACATTATAGGTATTATCACTGGCTGATATTTTAAATGCTATAATAAAATTTTTGAATAAAAAGCCTATGGAAGTATTCCATTGTAATTCAAAACTTTCCCGAAACTAAAAATATGAATCTAAGGAGTAGCTTTTGCTGAAATAATGGGTATTATCCCCCCTCCCCCCCACATTCACCTTACATGCGTGACATGCATTTCTTCCGCACCTAGTGCGTGACGTGTATTTTTTCCAGAACAATCACTGAATTGTATTTGTATTTCATTTCGTAATGAGATATAAAAAAATATATATTAGAAATGGCTCACAGTACAATAAGCCTATAGGAGCTCCGTGCTCCTTGTAAAGTAGAAATGCAATACATCTAAAAAATAAAAGAATAATTATTGTTAAACGTATGTAATTATGATTCATAAATATTTTAAGATGTCTTATGAACCGATTGTTCCATACTGTAGAAAATTCTACGATGGGGCTCATAAATATCTTAGAATTTAAGTCAAACAATGGTTTGCATATCGAATGTAATGGGTACCGAAATAGTTTATTTTTCTTTACGATTATAAACTCTTTTAAATAATCTAGAGAACTGAATGTACATTTTGTCGATAGAAAAAAAGAGAAATAGTGACTGATGAACATTTATATATTTATTATGAATTTCCAAGAAAAGAATTACAGGGAATATCTTTTATATAAAAATTATTGTAATTTTATTCACATATTCTTGATTTTATAGGTGTTTAGCGGGATATAAAGTTTTAAATACATGCTTCTCTACGTTTTCACTTTGCTTCAATCAGGGGTGTAGCTATAGATATCTTTTGAAGGGGGGGGGGGTTAGAATTAAAAAAATTCCCAACTTGAATAAAATTGTTCCAATTTGCAACTAAAATAATTCGCGCAACGTGTGTAATGATGATAATAATTCTTATGCATAAAAGATTCCTGAGATCCCATACAGTGCAAACGCAACATATCAGATTGACCACAGCTAGTATTACATAAACCTAAGAAGTTACATCTATTCATAAATATCGAAAAACACTTTTTTTGTTTTTGAGTATTTATCAACTGAAGAGGAACTACGTTTTGTAGTTGGAACAGATGATTATATGAAAGTTAAAAAAAAGTTCCGTAAAGCATAATTAAAGAGCTCAGACAGTGTTGCCAGATGGGCTACTTTTTTTAAAAATTTATATTCTTGATTTGCACCACTTTTTTGACATTGCAAAATACGCTTTATTTAATACCATATTAATTAAGATGAAAAGAAAGGTAATTTTACCATTTCAAACAAGTAGTGCCAATCAAGAAATCTGAATATAAAAAAAAGTAGCCCACTGGCAACACTGAGCTCAGAAGTTGTAAGTGATACAATCAACATTTTAAGAAAATGAGCTGTAAAGTTTTAAATCGTTATTTGCGTTTATTGACAAGTGCTTCCTATGTCAATTAAAAATTTCTGTGTATTAGTAATAGGTATAATAGGGTCATACTGTGAGAAAAGGACAAAATATCCCGCACATGACGCGTATATAAATACCTATATTTATTAACTTATAAGTTGTTGAAATATTAAGTATACATTAAAATTAACAAAAACCTATATTTTAGTACAGTTGTTTTAATTTGGAGAAACAATAGCATTGATAAAACAGAAATAATATGTAAAAAACATGATATGAAATTGCCCTTTTAATAAGTTTTAAAATCTCCACATTTTATTCTCTAGACCTTAGTAAGCTGCCCGTTTTTAATAATAAATGAAAATAATAAAAATAATAGATAATAAAAATATCCACATTTTTAATTCTAGACCTAAGTAATTTGCTCGTTTCAGGGTCCTTGTATGAAAAATGAACAAAATGCCCTGCTCGTGGAACTTCCATAATTTAACTATATCTATTGATTTATAAGCTGTTAAATAAACTCTGCATTAATAACAAATAGCTCTAGATTTGATTTGAGGATATAATAACATTGTTGAAACAGAGAAATATGTAGGAAAGCTAACCCACATGTGCCTGGAATGACCCATTAGTTTTTACTTTCTTCTATTTTCAATAGAAGAAAGTATTGCATTCGAATTTTTTTTCGACTTCCGGTTTTCGACGGCTTTACATGTTTTAGGGAGAAGAGATTCCAAAAAACATGTCTTTACAAAATGTCTGTCTGCCTGTATGCCTGTACGTTGCCATTCTACCATCAAAAAGTGTATGAAGATATGCATAGAATTGAACCAAATTTTTTGTGAACGGTTTTGGCTATGGCAGCAGGTCCTCCTTCAATTTGAAAGTATTTCGCTGGAAGAGGGCGCTGCAATAGCGATTTTTGTCCAGTTTTCAGTATTGTACCGATTAAAATTGTATGAAGTTATGCATCGAATTGAACCAATTTTTTTATGTAAGTGTATGGCTATGGCTAGTCGGTCCACCCTGAATTTGAAAAAAATCCGCTGGAAGGGGGCGCTGTAATAGCGATTTTGTACCATTTTCAATATTGTACCACCTAAAAGTGCATGAAGTTCTGCATAGAATATAATCAAATTTTTTGTGTAAGTGTTTGCTTACAGTTAGTTGGTCCTCCCTGAATTTGAAAAAAATCTGCCAGAAGGGGGCGCTGCATTAGCAATTTTTGTACCATTTTCAATATTGTACCACCTAAAAGTCCATGAAGTTATGCATACAATTGAACGAATTTTTTTTGTTTGTTTGGCTAGGGCTAGTTGGTCCTACTTGAATTTGAAAAAAATCTGCTGGAAGGGGGCGCTGTAATAGCGATTTTTGTGCTATTTTAAATATTGTACCACCTATTTGTGTGCAAATTGTGTGAAGTATGCATATAATTGAACCAAATTTTTTGTGTATGATTATTTTTTAGTATGGCAAGTAGGTCCTCCCTAAATTTGAAAAAAATCTGCCTAGCATTCTATTGTCCATCGGCTCGTTCAGAGACGGAAACTCGTTTTTACTCTGATTAATTGACTGAATCAGAAATTTAAGATGAAAATCAAAGTTGGCTTAGTATTCAATTAAAATTGTAAAAGCATTAACATGTGTAACTATTTTTTTAAGCATTAAAATGTACGTATCAGATAGAAGAAAGTTTTGGGATTGCACATCCAACTAGTTTTGAGATAATAATTTGACAGGTGATAGAAGACTATTCATTTGGCGTCATATAATTTTTAATCACTTAATCACTTTTATGTTATGATTAATAATATGATTACCTTCAATCATATGTTAATTCAACTTTTTTTGTCACATATCATCTTTATAATCTGAGCTATTCAATTTATATCATAAAAGTTTCATTCGTTTTTTCAAAAGTGCATTTTTTAAATCGATGGCCGTGATTACTGTAAAACTACTGAATAGATTATAGGATTACTGAATAGAATATCAGAGATATTTTACAGTTATGTCATGTATCTATTATGCTATCATCATGTTATAGACCATCCTTATAATAAAACATTTAATTTTACCTTATAATAGGTGTATATTAATTGTTTTATATTAATAAACTGAAAAATCAATGTGAATCAAATAAAAAATATGATTTTCAAATTTGTTAAAAATGTTCTTCGATGAATTTTTCCCTCCGTTTCTATAGTTCTTATTAACACAATTTTCAATTAAAATTTGAAGGAAACATAGTTAAAATAAATTTAAAACATTTTTTACATAAGTAATAAATTGTATTTTTTGTACAAAGAAAAGCCAATACTTTATTTATTATACGTATCTAACATTATCTATCTGGATTTTTACATGTGATTCTAAACTATTTAAAGATTACAAAAATTAGTAAGATGGCATTGAGTTTAAATCTTGGGGAGCCCCAGACTGTATTTCTCGTTATGAATAGATAGTTAGTAACCCAAGTGTTAAGAGAGGCTTTTAAAAATCATTTTAAGCACCTCAAAATCCGTCATATCAGCCAAAAATCTAACAAATGAGTTTTGAATCGGAAATTTTACTTAAGTGCAGCAGACATGCAAGAGACAAGAATAGGTTATATTTTATGACATTATTTCTAGTCCTAAACATCTTTGTTTGATCTGTGAATCATAAATCAGTTGTCACTGTATTTCCAAAATATTGCAGAGTTTTTGTGTTAGGCCATAAAACTCAAATTCTTTTCCTATCTCTAGGAGTAGGTTATGTTTTGAGATTCTCTTTTTGAATATGACTGAACTTATATTGTATACAAATATAAAAAAATCAATATTTTATTTACTTATTTAATTTTTGATTAAGCGCTTTAAGGAGTCCTCCCTGTTAGACTTATAAAAGCTAAATGTATGTGATTTTTTATTTTCTCTTTAGTAATAAATCATACAAGTACAGTAATAATGACGATAAAATTATTATTCATAAAACATATTTTATTTTTTAGGACTCTAGAGATATCATTCTAAAAAGATGGGTCTCAATATATCCTTATTTGGGTAAGTTTTATTATGAGTCGTGTGGAATATTTATTTGTGTCAATGCATTTGCAATGATAAAGGTTATGTTTTTCTAAATATAAGATGATATAATTAAAACCTATTATTTGTGCATGAAATGAAGATTCAGTGTTCGATTTATATTTTATAATTATTTAAAAAAAATCGTGAATCTGATATTATAAATTTGTCGTTTCATTAAACTTCCTTATATTAAAATTAAATTAAGCCCCTTCATTTCTCGTTTTGTTTCGAAATATATTGAAGTGCCACTGAATTAGAGATAGAATAAGGTTATGGAAAAAATGTGGTACCTCTCTCATATTTCTATGCAGAGTAGGGCATTGCTACATAACATTACCATGTAGTAACTTCATGTATAGGCCTCTATAAACAACTGTTATACGTTTTTTGATATAAGAAGCTTTTAATTTAGATACTTTCGGAGGAAGACAAATAATAAATACTCGCCATGTGGTTTATTCAATTACAGAAAGAATTATTAATGCATTTTTATCGTATCAGAGAATCAAGAGTAGTGAAGAGACAATGGCACAGCCAAGGGGGGTGGGTAAATCCCCCTCCAGAGTTTAAAAAATTACCATAATTGCCGCTTACATGAATCAAAATCAAAGTCTATATTTAAACGTTTTTTGGTGTTTTTCAGAATTCACCACTCTGTTAGATCCAATTCTAGTGAACAAAATGATTCAATTATGTGGAGGTAAATCTACTTAAAACTGCCAAAGCCATCTTAGGTGAAAATTGATTATTTGGAATAAATTATTTTTTCAAGAAGTCTTATGCTAAAAGAATGGTCATTTCTTGCCACACAGACACTTTGAGTTTAAGTATTATATAGTGGGCCGTTTCTTAATTGCACTATTGTAATTGTTCGATGTTCAAAACAATAACACATCATCGAATTCCAGAGAAAAACATAAAAAATACATTTTGTAGATCTCTCTCTGATTAAAACGCCTTGTTTAACGATTTTTGCTCTCAGTGATATCTAAGACCAATCTTTAAACTTACCCAGGTAAACATGTTTGTAAAAATAAGAATTAAAAAATAGTACAATAAAATAAATAAAAATTCCCTTCCGGCCGGCTTACAGGCGTAAAGTTATGTGCTAATTTCACCAACAAAACTTCAATAAAGATTAGATATTAACAATTTTATCTAATTAAAATAAGCCGCTATTGATGCGCAACAAGTTTGTGATGTAGCACGACATCGTGGCCATCCATTTCTAGCCCTAACAATTTCTAATAAATCATAATATAGATCTTTTTCAGACTGTACTCATTTCATCCATTTAAATTGAATTTTTTAGAAACTGTTCTTGAGCATTTATGTATCCCAAAAGTTACCATTATACGAGATTCTAAACTTCTATACCAACTGTATCACACAAATTGCAATTTTTTTTTTTTTTTAAATCTTGCACTATTTTAAATTTTGAATTTGTTAAAACACTGTTTCTAGAACCAACAGTATTGTAGAAACCACAATTTTAGAATCTTTTTTGTTTCTGCACCCCTTTGGAAGTTATTGTACTGATATAAAAATATAGTATATGTTGGAGCAGAGATGATCACCAGCATTTTGCTACCGTTATTGAGGTTCCACTCCACACTTAAAAGTAAAAATCTAAATACCGAAAAATTGATCAGGCAAGAAACGAATAAATTGGAAAGCCTGATAAAGATCCTGTAATGGGTGTATTTGTTCTTGCAATTGTTTAATGATTGTATTCAATCTGGCTGCGAACAAACCAATCCCTTCTCTTTCATTATACCTGGCAGTGGAAAATTTATCCAGCAGGGATATTACTGCAGCAGTAATTTTAAAGCGACAGTTATCTTAAAGGATATCCCATGCTTTCTTATATTATAAAAATAAAAATATATTATAAAAATAATTAAACATGTTTTTCAGCGATTTTAAAATTTCTACCCCTGAGGGGGGCTAAAGTGGGGATCGAAAATTTTAAAACTTTTTTTGAACCCGTCATGTGATATATCATCTTAAAGCACTTAGACCACTCTTTCCGATTATGGACCTTTTATTCCTCGTCCCCCATATGGACCCACGGGCGGTGCCAATTTTCGAATCTTTTGAACTTGCAGCGTTTTTATCATTTTAAATCAGAATTTTTTTTGCGAAGCCCTCTGATAAATATTATTTATAATATTTGAAAATTTTAAAGAGAGAGACAGGGAGGAGAATGTTTTCCGGGGGGGGGACGATAATTGGAACCCTAGGGTGTATTTTTTCAACATTTGCCGTCAGTAATCATGTAACATATCATTGTAAAACTCTTTAACTAATATTTCATGCTATACACCTCCCAAGTTCCTTCTCTCCACTTAGCCCCCAAGAGGCGCATTTTTCTAAATTTAGCCGAAACCCTTCATGTGGTATATCATTGTAAAGCCCTGTAAGCACTTATTCATATTATGCCTTTTCCTTACCCCTCCTGGGGGTACGTTTAACTTGTTTAAGTAAAATGTCTTCCAATAATAGTACAACTATGGAACTAAACTTAAATAACGTAGAAAAATTCAATAAAAAATATTGATCCCATTCGTCATTCTTTTAGTTCCTGTTTTTGCCACAAGGAATGCTTTTCATTCTTATTTCTTTGGCTATTTTTGTACTAATTGCCAAAAAAGTATAATTTTTGAAACTTAAACTCCTTTATCTTTTTTAGCACTTAGTCGCGCCTTTTCTACTTTATGCCGTCACATGACTTTGCCATTAACCTTCCTACCCTGTTGAAATTTTACTCAAACTTGATTAAAATGTTACGCACAAGAATTTTTAATTAAATCCATTTAACATACTTATTTAACTTAATTCTTTGTGTTATTTATTTAATTTACTTTATGAAAAATTTTCTGGTTTGAACCGAATGAAACGCATTATAGGACTGGTTTGATTAGACCCATTCAGGGTAGGAAGGTTAATATGGCTTCCTTAAAGCCTCCCTTTGTTGTTTTTTTTATTCCCTCTTTTTTTAGTATGCCTGTATTTACAAAAATCAACATGTATTTTATCTATTTTAGAATTTCCCACCTAAGAGGGTTTAATGGGGTGGTCTTACTTTTAGGTTACATCTCTTCGATACAGCTCTGCACAGTTATAGGAAGATGCGCGAAATTTAACATACCAAATGTACTACAAAAATAGTTAAACATAGGGATTTTAGAGCCAATTTGTCTATTATGTTGTCAATATGTATTTTGGACTGGATAATGTGAGATAAGAACGAATAAGACAGAGATTATGGCTATTTGATTAGAAATTAAGCTTTTAGCCGTTACTACATGCATTTTGTTTGGGGACGAGCGACACGTATACGTGCAGCAAAAAGGCTTAACAATCCTTGTTTATTCTCATCGGTAAAATTATACTGTAAAATTTGGCTTAATCAATCGAAGCATATTCTTGATTCAATAAGACTCAAATTTCTGTTTTTTAAAACCGGTGACAAAAGATAAAAAATTTCGTGAAAGGCTTCCGACGCGAAGGGGTTAAGAACAATCGCTCTGAATTACGTGTTTTTTTCCATTAAAGTAACAGCACTGATGACTTTTCAGATTTACCTACAGATGGGGGACAAAATAATACGAACTCCTATGAAATAAGAGAAAGGCTTTATTAATATGGGATTAAACACACTTTGACTTAATTACAAATCATATGCGTCGTGAGATGGATTCATGGAGGTCATAAACAACATTTAAAGGAATATAAAGCTATTTATCCTGGAGAACAGCCAATAATTCCAAAAGCGTAGATGATGGAGAAAATCTAGCACATAGTTTTGTATCCAAGCATTCCCACAAATGTTCAATTATGTTCAAGTCAGTAGACTGGGGAGTTGGGGCAAGCAAGATGTTCTACTCATACTTTTCAATTCCTTTTTGGATGATTTTAGCAGTGTGGATAGCAGCCTTGTCGTCTTGATAATGTGGGCATTCTCCTGGAAATAAAGTTTGGACAAAAAGATGCATTATCGACATAGTGTGCAGCTGTAACATTTCCTTGCAGAGTAACAAGCAGCCCGAGGCCAAGCCAAGATATCGCATCTTATACCATAATGGTACTATCTCTATGCTTTATAGTCGGCAAGAGGCAGTTAGGAGAAAATGTTTCTGGGAGATTTTCTCCAAGCATAAACTCGCCCAGCTGTCTGAAACATTGTGCAGATTGATTCTTTAGAACAAACAAATTGTTGCCACTGTTCAAGTTTCTAGTTTTTTTCGTGTTTTACAGTATTGGCGTCACTAAGAAGCATAGCGTAATATTACCAATAGCTTACGAATTGCAATTATTCTATAAATATTAAAGTGTGAAATTCCTTTTAGACAGAATTTGCTGAAATGGGATTCTAGAGATAACTATTTATCGCTAACGTTATCCGTAATTTAGATTTCCCGCGTTTTCGGACCGCTATGCAGATCAACTCTCTTTAATCACTCTCATACAACTTCGCAGACGATACCTTGTGGCATTTTGTATACGTTGTCATAACGGCTGACACAGTATTCCTTGCACCCCTCAAATATTTGGCTGTTTTCGTTACGTAGCAGCCAGCTCAACCCATTCCGACAGACAATACTTTTTCAAACATTGATAGGTCTATCATCATTTAGTTTTCCAGAGTATATAGTAAGTGCATGCAACTCCGATGACCGATGATGAGCGATTGATACCTTATCTTTCATAGTCACAAAATGGCAGAATTGAGTTCAAAGTGACATGCGAGTCTGCTTCTTTGAAACGGACCATGCCTTTTTTATGGGTGTTCGTATTATTGTGTCACGAATCTGTAGATGCCATACAAACCAGAATTTCACTCACTGATGTGCCATTTGGTGGATTTGTTTGTGTATTGACAGGGATATCGTATATTTTTCTGTGACACCCACCAAAGAAAACGCGAATTCTGATGTTAAAGCTCAGGAGTTTTAAAATGGTTAGGATACAATAATGTGATCTTTTGAGATTGTCTTTTTAACGATTTGTGGACGAAAATGCACAAATCTCAGTTATTATGATTGCCGTATTATTTCATTTTAATTTGTTTTACAGGGAGGCCTATTATAATTGACACAGGCGAAACCGGATAGTTTTGCTAGTAATAAATAGATAAATAAGTAAACAGGATAGACAAAAATGCAGAAGCCTTAAAACAATGGGTAGCATATAGGTTCTTCAGAGATGCTATGCATGCTAATTCACAGGAAATATATGTCATTTTGTAGAATATTGTCAGCAATATGCTTAACATTAAAACTACTATGAACCGTCATTTTGACCGTTATAGTGTAGCGAGTGGTCAGTAAAAAATAGAGAAATATACCAGTATTTTCTTATAGAAAATACTTCAAATAATATAAAGGGATTAAAGAAGACGAATTTCTCTTTCACAAAATACTGCTATTTAACAACTTTTTTGACTGTGTTTTTCCTTGACCACTCGCCACCCTGCCGTTACTATATGAGTATGTTTCGGTTCAAACCAGAAATTGGATTATAAAATAAGTTTAAACCCATACAAAGAATAAAACCATTAAATAATAAAGCTAACTTGTTTTTAATCAAAATTCCGGTGCGAAATATATATATATATTTTAATAAAAGTTTACTCAAATTTCCGGTTGTTCTAGTGGTAAAAAGACAAAATTTTGCACCTTATTTTATATCGGAATAGCCAAAACAGTCGAAAGTAACAATGCCATCCATTGGATAAAGATAATAATTATACATAAGAATTGCAGAATAAAGAAATAAATTAATGAAAAAATGAAATGAAAAGAAAATCAAAATTGAAGACTTAAAACTCACCAGAAAAGTAAGATTGACATCCTGCACAAGCTAACATGAGTCGGCAAAATTAAAATAAACGAGAAATGATGAATACAAGATTGTAGTACTGCCCTCTGTGAGGAAAAACCGAAATGTAAAGCTGCCATATACATATATATATATATAAATTATTTTAGTTTATAGTTTTAAAAATATATACATAAAAATATTGTTGTAATAAAGATACTAATTTATGAGATAAATAAAATTTGTTTATTTTTTATAGGTATCGTGAATATTGCCTTCGAATTACCCTATGACTATCCTGAAGGTTGGTGGACCATTCGAGTACATGCGTTGGGTCAAACTGAGGAAAAAAAAGTGTTACTCGAGCGATGGTTCGGACATAGATATGATGTTAATGTAGCTGTTCCTCCATTCATATTAGATTCGGATGAATATCTTCAAGGTCAACTAATGGCTAATTATTCAAGCGTTGCCACTGTAACTGGCAATATAACGTTTAAAACTATATTACGACCTTTAGGGAAGTATAAGTCAGCAGGCCTTAGTTGGAATGACAGATATCGGGAAGAATACGTCGATTTGGTGAGTCTGCATTTTAAAGATAACGCCATTTACAATTTTTTATATAAAATAGAATAAAAAGCTATATAGGGGAGACTGGGGCACATGTGAACAGCTCATATAAATATAGCCTTTTCTCATAACTGAGTTAATTTCTACAAACAAAAACTAGAAAACTTTTATCCATGGCTTTTTTTAAAATTAACTGTACAATTCTTCTTACATTTTTTAAACGTTCTATAAATTCAAAATATTGTTCACATGTATCCCACAAACAATCTAGTTGCAAACACAAGGGGGAAAATATCATTTGGAATGCATTTTATAATCTTATTCAATTGCCATCATACTCATTAATTATATTACTTGTTAAATTTAACATTAAAAAATATACATATTTCTCTAGTTTCTCGGTTATATGTTTAAATAAAAGGTTATAAAATGAGTAGATTTTCTTAGGGGGTGGGTAGGCGAGGAGGAGCAGATAATTCAATAAACACTGTTGCAATAAAAGAAAAAGTTTAGACGTAATAAAAAAGAAATTAAAGCTTTTAAATTTTACTTGGGGGTTTTCTTTGAGGGAAATTTTAGAGAGGGGGCATATAGATATTATTCATCAAAATCTGCCAAAATACGAAAGATTCCTACTCCTGTAATTGCTTTATTTACTTTTATATTATAGATAAAGAAGGGATTTTTAATGATTAAAAAAATCTCGACTATAAGCCCTCCTTTCCTATTAAGCCATCATTGTACACTTGGAACAAATAAAATAAACAAAACTGGGGCTAATGCCCCTTTTCTTAATTGATATAAATGGGTTTTTCATGCAGATTTATCAGTTTTCTTTCAAAAATTAAATATAGCATCATTCTGATGAGACGCGTCCCTCACTAGTATTAGGTGTTCATTGAATAAGTATAAAGAGGGGGGATCAGGTCTAATACCTCTCTTCTTGATTTATATAAATGGGTTTTTCATGCAGAATTTATCATATTTCATTCAAATTTTAGACATATGATCATTCTTATGAGGGCACTGTCATGATTAGTTTTGGGAGTTCATTGGATAAGTATAAAGCTAGAGACGGGGGCTAACCCCCCCCCCCACCCTTTATTTCGATAAATGGGTTTTTCATGCAGATTTATCAGATTTCATTGAAATTTTAGACATAGGATCATTCTGATGAGGGCACCTCCATGGTTTGTTTTGCGAGTTCATTGGATAAATTTAAGAGGGGGGGGGAATTGGAGATATCCTGGGTTTTTCACGCAGAATTTATCGATTTGCTTCAATTTTGGATATAGGTTCATTTTGATAAGATGTTTCCACAATTGATTTTGGGAATTCATTAAATAAGTATAAATGAGGGATCGGTGGGATTACCCCTCTTAATTTAGGTAAATGTTTTTTCTTCCAGAATTAACCGATTTGCTTCAATTTTTGGACACAGGTTCATAGTGATAAAATGCTTCCTTTATTAGCTGTGGGAATCTTTTGTTAAGTATAAAGGGGGTTCTTGCGATTACCCCCCCCCCTTAAATTTGATAAATGGGTTTTCTGCAGAATTATCCGATTTGCTTTTAATTTTAGATGTAGGTTCTTTTTGATAAGGTGAATCGATGAATAGTTTTGGAAGTTCAATGGTTAAGTATAAAAGATGGGATAACTCCTCTTAAATTATATAAATGGGTTTTTATTAAGAATTTTCCCATTTGCCCTGAATTTTGGATATAGATTTTTTGTATGATAAAGCAAACCCCTGATTAGTTTAAGGGGTTCAATGATTAAGTATAAAATGGGGAAACGGAAGGAGCTGTTTTCCCACTTAATTTGTTTTTCGAACGGAATTAATCCTTGAAAATATAAGGCAGCGATCTACAATTAGTATGTGTAGCCTGTGATCTCAATACCATCAGTTTAACTGGGCAATATTCTTTTCATTATATGTTATATTATTTCTGAAAAATATACTCAGTATTCATTTTTATGCAAACAGTGGACTGTGCATATGAATACCTGAATTAGACACTTTCAGCATTATTTGTATTATTTTTAATATAAAAAATTAGGTAAAAGTCTTTTTTTATTTATTGTAGAAATTCAAGCGTAATTTATTATACTATAATATCATAATCATTAATTAACCAGATGATGACTCTGGAAAATTTTGAGAATATAATTTTATCGGTAATTTTATTGAGGGCAGTGCCGACATTTTACATCATATTAACACAAATACACACATTGTTGTCGGTCCTTGAGCATTATTGGTCTAATTCATTTTTTTATGTTATCATCCAATGCATACTGGCTGAAAGAAAATAAGCGAAGTTTCATCGTCTTATTTTTTTAATATATTACTTGTTATTAGTATTAACATAATGAAAATGTTTTTTTTTTAAATTATGCATTGCATATATCAATTATGAAACTGTACTATGCATTTCACATAAAAAATATATTCATGGATTATTTATTTATTAGTACGGTTACTATTAATTGCATTTATACTGTATTCCTTCGGTTTTAGTTCCACGGCACTTATGATTTCAGTATCCCTTTGGCCGAGCTGCGAGATTTAGCTAATCCAGTTCCTTTGGAATACTGTGAGATCGAAGTTCAAGCGACTGTTTGTGAACGTTTCTTTGATTTCGCGGTTCATGCTTATGGAAGAAGTCGAGTTGTCAATTCGAGCATTATTTTACATTTCCTCGGAGTCAGCCCTCAAGTTTTCAGACCTGGAATTCCCTTCAAAACCCATGTAAGTAAGTTTTGACTTTAAGCTTTGAAATACGATATTAGAATAACAATTACATGAAAAACAAATCACCATAATAAGCACAAAATAAGAAACAAGCAAGACAAAAATTCTAATTATTAGATTTTTTTTTTTGCAAAAGCTAAAAATTAGTAATAACTACTTGTTTTCTATTTTTGTCATGGTGTTCACTAAATAGTGAGTAACGGAAGATGGTAATTTCTTCCTCTCTTCACAAGAGACTTTCGTAAATTTAGGTGTTTCATTCCTTAATTTATAGATTTATTTAATCTCAGAATCGCTCAGTGGGATTAATATTGGATAATTGCACGAGGTTTTGAACAATATCTTTTTTCTTATTTTTAATAAAAAAAAAACCATGGAAAGCTTGCATTTTTATTTCATTCGAAATAATCGATATAAACGGCAAAACGCAAAGAATAAAGAATTTTATTTCCTGTAACTTTCTAAAAGCAGAAGAAATTTTTTTTTTTCTTTATCTCAGATTCTAAAAGTAGATCACTCGGTGAATGATAATCTCTGTTGTGTTAAAGGCAAAGGATGTCACATTTGCTAAAAGTGACACTCAGAGATACAAAAAATACTCGAAAATAAACTTTTGTCAAATTCTAAAACGATCAAGTGCGAGTATTAATCGCGTACAGAGGGTTTCTTATAACAACTATATTAATTATTAATTGTATTATTATAAAAAAAATCTTTGCTAACATAGTAGTCTGACTTTCTAAAAAACTATACAACATAGCGTTGGGTATAGCTGCATATACTAGGAAAGTATAAATGGATATATCATGAAATTTCAGACAGGTATGAAGCCTAAATACCATCAAATGTTGCTGTTTTGTATTTAATTTTATCCTCAACTCTTTATGATGCACTTAATTCGGTGCTAACAATGAAAATAATGCATATTTAAACTTCATTTGGCATATCATAAACCCAATTTCAGCTCAGTAATACCTACAGCAACACAACAAGAGTACCTAAAACAAAATTGTTATGTTCAAAGCTTAAACTTGACATTGTATTAAGCCCGCTTCGGAAATAGGTCTCAACGTCGGGGTCCTTTCCGCGTTCCTTCACATAGGTTTTAAACTAGTAAATCTGCAGATAAAGAGTCTCAACGTCAGCTCTGCAATTTTTTCTATTTTAATCTCATTTTATATGATATTCAACCTCCGCTAATCTGCATTTTTTAAAACACTTAAATAGTTATAAGTATATAAAACTCTTAGAGGTTTTGAATAGAAATAAATAATAGAAAAAAATATCAAATAGCAATATTTATTGAGAACCACCGATATCACTGGCGATAAATTTATAAATAAGCTAAAAAACTTTGTAAAATCACCATAAAAAGAAAATTAAACAGGACGCGTTTCGAACTTCAAAAATACAGCTCATCATCAGCTAATCCAAATACATGTCACAAGGGACAGAGTGGAGATAAAAGTCATATGTCACATATCTTTTATCTCCACTCTGTCCCTTGTGACACGTATTTGGATTAGCTGATGACGAGCTGTATTTTTGAAGCTCGAAAAGCGTCCTGTTTAATTTTCTTTTTATGGTGATTTTACAAAGTTTTTTACCTTATTTATAATAGTAATATTTATTTAAATCCAATCTTTTATAAATTAAATTATATGTAATTTATAATAGTGTTTTTATAAATTTTGTTTCGGAAAACAGCTTTTATATTCATTGATTCATAACTCAAATGAAAACGCACTGCCGGCAATTATTATTCATAGGTCCAATTATTGCTTATTTTCTTCTATAGGTTTTTTTTTATCTTCTATGTATCCCTATAAATGAATGTTATGTTCCTTGCGCCCCACATTCTATCTTTTGTAAAATCTTTCACTGCGCATGCGTCAACGATATCAAAATTTCATTTTCATATTATGTTAGTTAAATGTATAGAGCAACTTTTGTGAAAGTCTCAAAATCATAGCTTGTAAATTCTGAAAATAATCGTCAATAGAATAAGTTGAAAATCCGTTGTACCCAAAATGAAGCAAAAAAATGAGGGATTTTATCCAAATGTAGTAGTACGTCCGATATTATGTATTCTATATTGACACTAATAAATGAATATATGGATACAACCCCTCTTGTTTTTGCTTCATTTTGGGAGTAACGGATTTTCAATTTATTCTATTGACGATTATTTTCAGAATTTTCAAGCTATGATTTTGCGAGTTTCACAAAAGTTGCTTTATACATTTAGCTAACATAATATGCAAATGAAATTTTGATATCGTTGACGCATGCGCAGTGAAAAATTATTTAGTAAACCTACTCATTTTTCATACAATTATTATTATTTTTTAATTCTAATTACAAAGTATTATGTGCAATGTTGTTTGTCACATTTTCAGAAATTAATATTTTTTTATATTGAGAACTCTGCAAATTATAAGCAAAAATCTTGGAAAAATTTGGGACTGTTTTTATAAAAAACCTCAAGTTTTCTTCTAGTATACATGCTATCGACATAAAAATGAACACAATTTATTACAATAATCCATTTAATCACAATGTACACTTTGGGCGCTTTTGCTACATTAGTTTTGACAGGATTATCCAAAAGATATTCATTCTTTTTTAATTTGTTGGAGGTCCCCTAAAAAGTTTCGGGAAAAAATCTTCACGGAAATATATGACCTGTACTATTATGTTTACTGAGAGTTTCAGGATAATTCCTTATGTATTTTTCTAGATATTTAACAAAATGTCTAAAATCGCAAGTGAACATCAATGACCAGGTAGTGTACGCAGCAATCGATTTCCATCCGTAGATCTTAATGCAAGGAATTCTTTTGAGTGGCCCTGTAAATGAACTGGTAATGATTCACACTTCTATTTCAATACCAAATGTGCTACGGTAAAGAACAATAATATACATAAATTTCATAGCAATCGAGTTATATTTACGCGAGGCAGGGCACGAATAGGCAGATTTACGAACAGACAAACTGAATTTATAAGCACTTTTCAACTATGTTGGAAAGTGTTGTAAATGTATAGTTATTAACATAGATTATATATTTGACGCAAATTTTATTTACTCACCACATTATTAAAAATTAACTAACCTTTCATTTCTTCCTTGCAGATTTTCTGCTTAAATTTTCTTAATTAGAATTATTTAAATGATTTATTTTTTATCAGATACGAAATGCGTTGCTAAGTAACTGACGGAAGAAAAAGGAAAGAAATGGAATATGTATCATGCCAAATACGCAAAAGGATAAAACAAATGGCTTTTATTATTGGAAAACATGTCTAAATTTCTACAAAAAATTATATACATAATTCTAAAAAGATTGAGAAATATATTTACAAAATTTCAAATAAATGGGAATAATTTAAAACCTTATTTGAAGCTTTTAACATTCATAATTCATTATTTAAATTACGCTAATCAAACGCATACTTTCCTTTCAACAAATGAAAATTTTAATATAGTCTGCATTGTCATTGAAAAGCATTATGGTGCAAAATAAAATATTCTGTATTTTCCGAACGAATGAATAAAACACAACAAAAAACTATACAGCTAAATTCGGGTACTTTATGAACTTGCTTACTTAATTTCAAGGAAATCGGATGCTTTTTACGGCAGTTATCGCGGAACAGACAGACAGACAGACAGACAGACAGACAGATGGACAGACAGACGGAAGCCAAAAATTTCATGTCTCCAAAGTAGGCCTTCACTGACGTTTCGGCAATAACCTTTAAAGACACGGGTGGAGTATGAGAGCGCCCCTCAATTCAAACTAGTTGCCAATTTCTTGGTACGTAATAAAATATGTAAATTTTATATTTACGGATATTAGTGTAATTATTTTGTACTTTACGAAAGAAAACGACCTCCTAAAAGTATAAAAAAGTAGTCATTTTGGTAATGAGAATAGCCTATGACATAAAAATTGCTTATAGTAATATGACCTCCCCCTCTCCATATACACACACAAAAAAGGAAGACATGACCTCCTTCTAAGTGGAAAACTGGATCCTCCCTTAATACACATTGCAATGCATAAGTTTTTTTTTACAATATTTTTGAAAATGTAATTTTTTTGCAACTTCTTTCAAAAAATTCAATATCAGATTAGTATAAATTGGCCGACTCTCAGTTGAATTTATTGTTTGGTCGGCCCGCAATAAATATTATTGGGCATATCTTCAGTTTTAATATAACGATTTACTGTTAGAATGTCTTCCCCAGAAGATTACAGGCAATTTCAAACAAAAATGAAAGTACCTTTGTGTTTTGTGAATCCCCCATATATTTTAGTTGAAACACTACTTTGCCTTTACCATACTTTTTGCCATCCATCTTAGGAGCGAATGTTGAGAATATGATTCATGTAATGAATAAGGCACTGTAGAAAAGTTTTTATATAAGTCTCCTTTCAAAGACTATTTTTTAAAAAGCGTCTATTGATTCTCTGAACCAAGATTTCAAGCTTCAATTAGTAAAACAATTTATTCCAAATTGAAATATATTCCATAATAATATACGCTGCAATTTTTACGTTTTTCTTTCAGTACTTATGATGTACAAAATTTCGATTTTCTTCAAAAAAAAAAAAGAAGTTATATTTATGTGTTAAAAATAGACTAATTTTGTTAACACGTTCGCTGCCGCTTACATGAAGATGTGATGGTAGTTAATGCCGCACTGTAGAAGTGGGTTTTTCCCAGAAGCCGATTTACTTTTTATAACAAAGTATCAGTAAAAAATTTTCCCGCGCCTGCGAGTGAATGGCTATTGGACATCATCCCACATCACGTGCTGGCGCGTGAGTGGACCCTTAACGTTGCCTCCATACCACACGCTATGGCTTGAGCGGCAGCGAACGTGTTAAAGTTAGGGCATCTACTTAACTCTTTTAAAGGTAAAATATATATCCACTTAAAAGAAAAATAAAACGTGTTTTAAAAGGGGATCTTCTCTTTCATTAGCGTTATTTTAAATGTGTATTTCTTAATAATTTTTTGATTATTTTAAATGTTAGATGTGTATTATCACTGATGTAGAATTTTGTTTGTTTAGTTAGCAGTTGCATATCATGATTTGGTACCTCTACCACCAGAAAAGCTAGAAAACTCTGAAATACTCATTAGACCTGTAATGCGGACAAGAAATGGCGAACAAGCACTGAAACAACAAACTTTATATCCGGACGAAAGTGGCATCGTAGAAGTTAAACTTACACCTCCTTCAAATGCAGAAGAAATTAATATTCAGGTATAAATAATATTTATATAAAAATATGTAGTTTTAGTTAATATTAGAACATGTAAGAGAGAGAAAAATGGAGTGGAACAGCGTTATTTTCACTTAAGTAAAATTCTGTTTATTGTCATTTATACACAAGATTTATTACCAATAAATAATATGATACAAATTTTACAATGGCCTCATCTAAAGAAAATTCAAGTCGAAATATAGCATTTTAACAGATCGATAGTGAATATTCATTAAAAAAAATTAGGTATTTATTATCTATATTTATAAAGCAAAAATAATGATTTGTTACAGTAATTTTATATATTTTGTATTTACAATTCATTTATTATCTTAAACCTGAAGAACAGTACAGTGAACGTTATAATTCATGTACTAAATTACTACCTAGATGGAGGAATGGAACTGTGAGAGGGAGAGAAAGGGAAGGGGAAGTGACGTTATATGGCATTAGATTTCTTTCTTTTGTGTTCCCTAGCAGATAGAAATGTTTAATTTTAAGTTTTAATTAATTTTTTGTTTAATATTAAATGATTTTTGTCAAATTTATTTTTTAATAAAAATCAAAATTAATTAAAAAATAGGGCTCACTACTTAATTTTGATCTATAAATATTAGATTTTATTATTATTATTTGTTCTTTCAGTAACAATTTATGCAGAATACACAGTAAGAAAATAATAAATTATGCTTTTCATTTAGCTTGGATCTCTGACACTATAACATTAGTTAAAATGTAAATTCATCATATATTTTCTCAGATTCAGATGTCTTTCTTCAGATAGAAGTGGGTAAAATCTTAACAAATTTCAGTTTCTCTGTACGATGAAAGTTTCAAATATTTTGACATATCTTACAATTGTTTAGTTTCCGATAATACTAGATATTTTTTATACTACAATGGTATAAAACTTTATTGAGTAAGAAAAGCTTTTATGAGCATTGTTCCATTCCTGCCACATGTTCCCCAGAATATGATACATGAATCAGAAAATGTATTGGATAAATTTTAATATTGCTTAAATCTAATTTTGGTGTTCATGTGCAAAAATAGATAAAAATATTTTTTAAAAAGTTTTTTCTTTACACACACTCACAGAAATGTTGCTTTTAAACCATCTTAACCTAGAATTATTCGAACTTCTAGTTTCAAAAAGTTGATCCATCACATTTTTTTTATTTTATCGTTTACATGTTTTATGTTGCTGTTAACATAATAATTAATAGTTAAATAGACTTTTCAATTAACAGGAACGGTTTGAAAGCTGTATCTCAGTTTTTTTTGCGTTATTATTTTTTTTCGTATTTTTTAATAATTTATCTGAAGAATTATAATATAACCACGAAAGAAAACATGCCATAATATCTTCGGAGTTACCCATGATTCCCAAAACTGTTTTTTATCTTCAAAAACATTAAAAACCAATGTGTTTTCCAGATTTAATGATGTAATTATGTAGAAAAAGTTAATTTTGCTGCTATTGATTTTCGAAAGCGTTTCCGTGTAGATTTATAGCGTAATAATAGCTCTCTAAAATCGGAATATCAGTTTATCAATTCTTAATGAAGTATTTTAGCTCCGTAACATAATTTATACATGAAAGACTAACAAAATAGTATAAATGTTAATATTAATGCCTTTAATTTACCGCGTGGGTTTACAAAATATGTTTGTTGACCATGAAAATGCTTATGTTTGTTAACAATGAAAATGCTTGTTTTAGAATTAGCAACATCATAAAAACAAGATATTCAAATTTCAGAAAATTGATTATTACGTTTGTATTATGCTTGGAAAGTTTCCAAAAGTAAGTGGCAGCAAAATAAACTTTTTCTTTGCCAACGCCTTTTAAAATCTTGAAAATGAGTTTGTTTCTCATGATAAAGTACGCTTTTCAAAATTATTGATAACTCGCAGCAAGTTATAGTATATTTTCATTCGTGACTGTATTACATTTTCCTAAAAAAAAAAATCCTTTCTTTTTTCCTTTACAGTGAAAAATTATTTAAAATTAACCAATTCTGTCATGATGTTGAAATTTCAGTTTCTATTGACAGTTAGTAAACTCAGACAAGAATGTAAATGTAGATAATGCTCTGATTTATACTAATTGTCTCACAGACAACTGCTTTATTTAAATTTTCATGGTTTAACCTGTGATTTTCATTTTAACTCTTGATACAATGAAAATTTGTTTCATTTGGAGTCGTAGGACTATCACTAGAGACTTATGAATAGGGGAATTTTAATCATAACTGTCTTGTGCAGAAAATTTAGTATAGAAACTGATTCCCATGAATTAAAGGAGCCCTTTATTCATCCTTCGATTAAGCGGTCTCAGAGATTGCCTGATAGCAGTTATATGGCAATTTTTGTCACAGCAGTTAACCCTTTGAGCTCTTGTAGATAAATTTTTTCAAAATTCCAAATGTCATATTGGCACCATTATTTTGCAAATAAAAAATTCGGTTTACGATATACACAAAAAGATGCATTAAATCTTTTTCAAATAAATTTGGTGAAATATTCAGGTGCCATTTTGACATTTCAGAATTAAAATTAAGGGGTATAAAATTCAACCATCAGAGCTCTAAGAGATAAGAACTAGTAATTAAGGGTAGTTGTGAAGTGGCTCTGTTTTCATTTTTAACCCGGGAGGACGCGCGCAGGGCCTAAAAGACCCGGAGTGCGTATGGTTTTTACAATTGTAACCACTAATTTTTTTTAAAGTAATCTTCAACTTATTTTATTGCAAGATTTCTAAGAATTGGCTCCGACTTAATAAAGTGACTGTTACAATTTGATTTTATTGGTGGTTAAGTTAAAATCACTCATACCTTGGGTAAGCGCGCGTTCTCCCGGGTTAAAGTAGAGCGAGAAAAATATACATCGTGTAAAATGCATATTAAGAATGGGTTGTAGTTTAATACAATCAAGGTACATATCTTTCTTATTTCTTTTATGAACTCTTTTTTATAGTTCTCATATTTTTATGATATATATTACGTTTTGACAGTTCACTGACTAACCTAACTTTTAAATTTTAATTAGAATAATTTTATTACTTAACTTTCATATTTTTATTTTAAAAAAAATCGATAAATTCATGGGGTGCGTTTTATACGCTAGAAAAATACGAGTAAATGTGCTAATTTTCAATGCTTCTTATCGATTTTCATTTATGCACTATAACTTGAGTGTATTGTGTCAAACGTAAGCAAATTCGTCCCCGGGATGTTTTAATTTTATTGAAGATTTTTTTTTAAAAGCTATCGAAGATTTTAGCGAAATAGAATACTCCCGAAAAAGAATACTATCTCAAAACAATGAAACCAAAGTCACTATAGGAGAAACAAAACACTTTATGAACTACTGAGAACTCAAGGTGAACAGGCGTATTTTCTAGTTGATAATTTGAAGAGAAAAAGGTTAAAAGAGATATTTCAACGGTTCCATTGTGTAGAATTTTAGATTTCAACCAAAAACGCTTCTTTTGTTTTTTTCCTTGCTTTATTTTTTTTATTTCCAAGGGATTTTCCAAATTAACCCTTGTTTCTGATGATGCATTGCATTTCTAAAAATCCTATCTTCCTATTTTTGTGTTGAAGTAAATAAACTGGTAATATTACATTGTGCGCATTATATCATTTCGTATGTTTTTTGTCGCATTCTTTTAATTATTATCACGATAGTAAAATAAGCTTATCAATAAAATAAGGGCTTCCTGTTTATATTGGGTCGTTTTTAGCTTTTTCATCGAAGCGAAGAAAAAAAACGGATTATAATTTTTGTAAAGTGTAATTCTATTTTGAACTGTCACAACCATTTCCTGCATCTTTTTGAAAAAAAAGATTAATATCATCAGAAAAAATGCTTTTATTAATATGCGATCAAAGACGATAATATTATTAATCCTCTTTTGCGCTTTAAAACTGTTGCGAATTTTGAACTGATGTGGGTTTCAATAAACGGCGACAGAAATAAATTCATATCTTAACAATTATCGAACAAATAAGTTCATGTTCTTTCAAATATCTATGTTTTCATTTCAAATAAATTTTACTGAATTATTTTATTAAATCATACATTTTTTTAAATCTATCTTCGGTCTCTGAAACCATGACTTATATTCTTTCATTATTATTTTTTTAATTATTTTTTTACACAAATATACAGCTACTAATATGATTATGTTTTTTCCAATTAGGTAGATTTCGTAAGAAATACCATCTATTACATTCTCCCTTATGTTCCAATTTCTGAAAAGTTTTTGCAGACCTATGCCGATCATGACCCTATAGACATTAAGACCACCATCCCCCAGTTCAACACTTTATTTATCTGTCTATCTTTTTCTATATATTAGATCACTTTTTAATGGACCCAACAACTTTCATAATGCTACACAAATATTTTCCAAAGTGATACATAAAATCAAGGGACAGAAAACCTCGATCAAGTTTGTTACAGGGTAAAATCAGACCAAGAAGGTGGAAAAAGGGAAGGTTTGTGTAAAAAAAGAAAAAGCCCATAATTTCTTAGTTATAATACACATAAAATCTGTTTAAATTTAGTATTACTTCAAGAAATAGGGCAAAAAATTTACGCATAACAGATTTTTTAAACCATTATAAGTGGGCTCAAGAGGCGAAAATGTAGGGTTTTTTAGAAGGAAAAAAAATCATTACTTCTTCATTCCACAAGATATCAAATCCACTTAAATTTATTATAAAGCTTTTTAATCATATCTACATTTTTTACACTGCAATTTTTTGATAAAAACAACTCTTAAGCAATAAAAATAAATAAATAAATAAAAATAAAAATAAAAATAAATAAGTAAATGAATAAAAACAACAAAAAAGGAGCGGTGAAAAAAAATCATAACTTCATCAACTCATAAGATATCAAACTTGTTTCAATTTAATTATTATATTAACAAGATTAACTCTTAGAGGAAAAAATAGTGGTTGAAGAAACAATTATCGTATTAGAACTGTTCTGAAACTAGAAGGTGTTGTTTTACAGAAGCTATGTAATTTAAAGATTTTTTTTTCGTTTCTTCTTTTTTGTGAACATAAATGATGTTTCAGAAATTACTTTCAAAGTTGGCGTTTTGAATCGAATTTCCCGATGAAATATGACAAACCAGTGAAAGAAGGGAAAAAACTGCCTTGTTATAATTCTGCCAATTTCATACCCTTATGTTTTAAATTGTGTTCGTCATTGACTCAGAAAATATCAGGCTTGTTCACCATTGCAGTTGAGAACAGCTTTAATATGATTCTTATAAAACAAGCTCGAAAGAAGTTAATAAAAAAAGAAATTAGAAAACAAGAAAAAGGAAATTAAAAACTCTTCATAAGCGGCCCGATAAATTTGTTATACTGGGTTTATCTCTAATCTTGATTTAGTTTTTGTTGGTGAAATTATTGCTGAACTAGGAAATCTACCTGTGACTGTAGGTCGAGCTGGCAGGTATTTTTTTGTTTATGTTACAAACTTCGAGTTCTTTCAAAAATAACGCTGTGATATTTAATTAATTTAGTATCATACTAATGTGGTAGTTTTTTTTTCACAATTGTCACGTTATTTCAAGGTTTAATGAGTCTATTATCATATACAGTTTTGAGGGTCAGATTATCATGTAATCGGAAACAGGCAGCCACAGTGCATAACCGAAACATCAAAAGACATAACCGTATTCGAATCCAAACTGACTATTTTCAAAGACATTCAAGAAGATATTTTCGTCCGTAAATTCATCAAATATGTGTCTATTATTATTCAGATAATAAAGAAATCAAACAACATTTTCCTGTAAAGGAAAAGAATCTATAAAATAAAGAGCTGGTAGCGTTGGCAGTTTAAGCCAATTTTTTTGTCATGGCAGTGAAAAAAAGATCTCTATTAAAATGGGTCTAAATAAATAAACATTTCACTTTCAAAACGCTTTAGTGAGAACAGTTACCTATTTTAATTAGAAGAAAAACGACATAAAAATTTAAAAATCAGTTAACATTTTCATTTCGAGCATCGTATTTTAAAGTTAATGAAAGCTTGCCAAAATGGCGTTTTTTTTGTAATTTTTTAAATCTAATTAAAATTTTAAAGATAAACATGCTTTAATTTTTTATATTTGTTTTATGGTTTGAATAACCTTAATAAATAAAATTCTGATAAATAATCTAATTTTTTTCTTTCGCGCAACATCTTAGAAGTTTTTCAACATCAGTTAACCATTTTTTTTGACAATTTTTCTTAGTACAACTCTTAATTTCTTTTTCTAGAACAGAACGAACTAGTGCTTAAAAAGTAAAAACGGAACCATTACAAGATCACGCCTGTGTCTGTCTGTCACAGACATTTTGCTCTTAAACTATCGAACGTGGAAAATTAAAATTGGGGAAAGGAATAAAGACTATTGACCCACATTTTTATAGATCATTAGACACTCACAAATACATTTAGGGAAAATGTATAGAGGGTCAAATTAAGTTACTTCAAACAATATTTTTCCATTTATCGTGTGAAAGCTCTCGGAACGCTGAACTCAAAAATACATCTTTTTAAGTTTTAAGTATTGCATTTTTAGCGATATCATCGTGAATGTAGTGCAAAAATATGACCCCCCCCCCCCATTTATTTCCGAATCTACTGAAATTAAAATTAGGAAAAAATTGCAGGTAATAGGATTAAAATTAAACCTTTCAGAAAACTATAGCGAATATCTTAGTTCGCACAGTTTTTGAGAAAAGTGCATTTTTCTGTTACCCACAAATTTCGATTTGCGCGCATTCAGCAAAGATGTTTAGGAGAGCTGGAGGTACCTATCATAAGAAAAGTACAAAAGCAATGATGACAATGATTTTTGAAAAAAAAATCGTTGTTATTTAGCCCAGATATTAACTTTTAAAGAGACGGTCGGTTAAGACATACATAATGACAGGGGTGGTGTATCCTCGGCTTCGACGAACTAAATAACAAGATTTAATGATATATTTGTGTAATGCGCTGTCTAGTGACAATATAAAAGAAATAAACTTCAAGTTGTTAAAAACAGACTCATTTAATTACGTACCATATATAGGATTCTCGATTGGTTTGCATTGGGCGGATCTCTCAATACGTCTCCCGTGTCTTTAAAAACTATTAAAAATCTATTTGGAAAAACGCTTCACGGAACCAGGCGGCGTTGCAACTTTGAGAATGTTTTTCGAAGTGCATTTAACACAATGCTTATTTTAAACATTCAACATAGGCTTTTTTTTTGTAGCTATACTATGAAGAAAGATTGTCACTACGCTGAACTTAATTTTAAGAAATGCAGAATAAAGGTTATGTATGCATTATTATTATTTTTTTTTTGTCAGTATAGAATTCAGTTCATCATAAACAGGTTAGGATAAGATATTTAAAAAGTACTTTCAGAATAACAATATTTGGTATTATTAGGTTTCATATCTCTTTGAACTTGTGTGGTATACCCATTCACACTTTTCTAGTTTACATAGCTATACCCAATCCTACGCTATATAGTTTTTCACAAAGATTTATTATTGTTTTAGAAACGATTTTTTTTTAATAATACAGTTAATAAATCATATTTATTGTACGGAACCTTCTGAACTCGAATAACTCTCGCACTTCACCGTTTATTTTTAAAAATAATTGAAATTTTTATTTTCAGGCTTATTTTATTGGACAAGACAGGAGGGATCAAGCAAAAGCTGAACTAAAACTTCTTGTTCAGTACAGTAGAAGAGATTTATTCTTACAAATTTCATCAAGTACAAAAAGAGCAAAGGTGTGTTTATCATTGTTTATCAAGGCTTATTCACTAATGTTTAATTAGGTTTAATAAACTGAGTAAATTCATTTAGAAGTACTTTCTTTTTTTATTTTGTATGTTTGACAAAATCTGTTTTTTACATAGTCATTTTTGAAATAAAAATGTTCACAGAATTAAATTTTACTTAGAATGAATAATTTTTAATAGAGTAGCAACTGATGTGAGTGAAAGTTTCACCTTGTTTAACGATGATTAAAAAAATGTACCATTTAGAATACTGTACAAAAAATGAACAGAGTATAGCATTAATTGATAAGGCAAAACAATGTAATAAAGGTAGATTTCGTATGAAATACTACCTATTGCGGTCGCTCCCATGTTGGAATTTCTGAAAACGTTTTGCAGATCTACATCGATCATGACCCCTAGACCCCCAAAACTACCATAAGTAAAAAGTTTATCCATCTATCGATCTATCGATTTATATAACTTTTTTATGGACATTATAACTTTTATAATTCTGCTCAGATCTCCTTCAAACTTTTACATAAAATCAAGGGGCTTAAAATCTCGTTCAAGTTCGTTAATGGGTAAAATCGGACCAAGGGGGTGGAAATATGGAGGGTTTTTGTGAAAACAGAAAAAACTCAAAAACTTCTTAGCAAAAATAGATATTGACAAAGTTTAAAATGTATATTTCTTCTAAAACATTGGCAAAAAGTTTATGCATGACAGATATTTGATAAAAATAAAAATGAGCTCAAGGGCCAGAAAAAATGGGGGGTTTTGGAAGAAAAAAGAATCATGATTTCGTCAATTCTCAAGATATCAAATCCAAACAAATTTTTCATAAATGTAATTAATATTATCTAAAACTTTTGTATTGACAAGTTTTTGATAGGACCAATTCTTAGTGCGAAAAAAAAAATTAAAAACGAAAATAAAAAGGGGGGGGGGATAAAAAAGAAAAAAATACATAACTTACTCAATTCTTAAGACATCAAATCTGATTAAATTTATTTTACATCTTCTCAAAGTATCTATAGCTTTTACACTAACAAGTTTTTTATAGGACCAAGCTAAAATAAATTAAACAAAAATCGGAGTTCAAGAAAAAAATCTCAAATCCAAACTTCTTATATGTGTAGCTTCTGTAATAACCAGGTAAGGCACATTTTTAATATTTTGAGTAATTAACGTTTAAAGTTTTCAAAAAGGTCTTTTTATCATTACTTTTATAAAACGGATTAGAATTTAATAAGTTTTAACTACATTCAATTAGGATATAAGAACCTCTTTTTCTGTCAAAATAGTTATATAAAAATGGTTTTTATTAATGGAGAACTAATTAAAAAATGTAACTTTATCTGCTTATTGCCGTTTTACATTTATTTTTAATAAGTGTAAAACGGTAATAACCAGATATAGTTACAGATATTTTTAATGTATGTAAACAAAATGAAATATTTATTTCCATTTTAAACATTAATTTCACAACAATTAAATATATTGTCAATTTTTTATTAAATTGAATTAAATTATTTCATTTTTTATTAAATTAAAATTAATATATCTGTGGCGTTATCTTAAAAAAAGATTTTTTCAAATTAATATTTAATTTAAATTCATAATTTTTGTTCTAATTATGATAAAAAAATTTCATTTTTATCAACTTTTATTATTATAATTGTTTATTTATATTATATTAAAGGAGTACATAGCATTAATCAGATCATTTACTTTGTGTAATTATCTTGCAAATTTATACACTAGCTGGGTGCAGTTTCCCGCCACAGATAGGTAATTTTTATAGTTTATTGACGTTAATTTAATTATTTAGAGATATTTATAAGTTATACAAAAAGTAGAAATCTTATCTGGTTATTACCGTTACTTTATGCACTTACATATCTGGTTATTACCGTTACTTTATGCCCTTTCCCGGTTATTACTGTTTTTGTAATTTTTAAATGAAAATTTAGAGTCGCCCTATGGCGTGAAGTATTCGATTTTCATTTTTCAGTACTATGTCAGATGAAAATACTCTTTTAAAGCTACATTTTTCCAAATTATCTCAATTCTTTTAAAAATGTGCCTTACCTGGTTGTTACCGGAAGCCACAGATATAATGACTCACTTTTAAATTCATTTTTGATTTTAAACACATCCAAATGACAAGATCACTTATTTGGGAACTATATAATGTGATGTATTAGCCAGTTTTTTGATAAAGATAGAATATATTTAAAAAAAGGGTTTGAAAATAGCCATTTTGAGCACAATTTCCTGAAGCGATCGTAATTGAAAAATTAAGGAAGTATTCAAATAATAAAATGCTTATTTTCTGACTCATTTTAAATCCCTTTTTGCTCTCAAACGCATACAACTGACAGGTTTCTGTAGAACTGTATAATGTGACGTATTGGCCAGTTTTTAGATAAAGGCTACATATATTTAAAAAAAATTCTGTTAAAAAAGACATTTTGAACAGAATTTCTCGAAGCAATCGTGATTGAAAAATTGAGGAGATATACAAATAAAAAATTGCTTATTTTCTTATTCATTTTAAAATCCATTTTGGCCATCAAACGCATGCAAATGACAGGTTCTCTTATTTAGATATTCTGTAATGTGCCGTGTTGGTCAGTTTTTGATAAAGGCAGAAAATATATCAAAAATATTCTGTCGAAATGGGCAATTTGAACAGAATTTCCTTAAGTGAACGTGATTGAAGAATTGAGGATTTATTCAAATAATATATTGCTTATTTTCTAACTCTTTTTTAAATTCAATTTCGTCCTGAAACGCATTCAATGGACAGTTTCTTTTATTTAGGAACTATATAATGAGCCATGTTGGTCGATTTATTCATAAAGTCAGAATATATTTTTAAAAATACTGTCAAAGTCGGCATTTTTAACTGAATTTCAATTAAGATGATTCTGATAAAACCAGATATTACGGAAAAAATGAAATTAAAAATTCCTCAAAAGCAGCTAAATAAAATTGTTAAACTGGGTTTATCTCTAATAATTTTTTTTTTTTTTTTCTGTAGAAATGCGCACTTATCTTCGAAATCTTCCTCCGCTTATAGGCCAAGCTGACAGGGATTTTATGATTGTGCCACATTATTTTATCAGCACTGAATCTTTTAATTTTGCCAGTGAAATTATGTTTTAAAATAATAAGGAATGCAATGTTATTATTAAAGCTTCACCAGTATTACATTGTTAAAAGTAATAATAATTTTAAAATACGTGCAAAAAGTATGCGCAATTACAAAATGTTATTTAATATCTCTTTAATAATTTATGATATTATTAAAGGTCCATTAATAAGTTAAAAAATAAATATAAAATAAAGGGATGCAATTTGTTCTAATGTATTTTTTTTTATATATATAGGCTGGTGAATACGCCATATTTCACGTTTGGTCAAATTTCTACATGAAAAAGTTTCATTACGTGGTAAGTGTTAGAAATTAATTGTCATTATTTAAAAAATTGTTATTCAGTTTCCTTCAGGCTCTATATATTGTGAAGATTAAATTTTGTACATATTAATTTGTTTTGATTTACATCTTTCTCATTTGTATGAATTTTATTACTTTTATATTTTTTATAGCTTTGTTTAAAATTTAGTTTCGAACGACAATAATTATTTCAGTGATATTTTATCACTATATAAACATATTACTGGATAAGTTGCCTTTGAAAATCTCCCATAAAAACACAGAATAAAAATAAAATATCAAGAAATACAGCAAAATATATTAATTATTGTACACATAGCTTTTTTAAAATAGCTTTTCTTACCGAACACGCATTGATTCCACAATTAATGCGCATTTCAGGACAGAAATGGGGTATTGTTAAAACAACTTCAGCTGAAATAACGTCAGTACCTATGTTGAATTTCCTTTCATAAAACAATAATTAAAAAAAAATCCAAAATAATTCAGAACGAATTTTAAGTTATAAATATTTTTGTGAGTTGACAGTTTTAGACGGTGATGATTTTAAGAAGCGCCATTGAAATAATATGAATACAAATACTGACGTTAATTCAGCTGTGGGTACTTAGTGAAGTAGTATTCAGAAATAACCCTCTCTATTTGCTTCAAAAGTAGACTGAACGTTGACAAAAATGCATATCCAATGCATATCCAAATGCACATGTCTACATTTTTCTCAGTAATTTGATCTCCATTTTTATGCAACTTATCTAGTTAAATTACCTTTAACAGTGAAGATTATTTCGGACAAAATGTTATTATTATTATTATTATTATTATTATTATTATTATTATTATTACTATAAATGTTATTAGTGTTGTCGGTTATATGTTTGAATTTTTGATGCGCTTTTGCCCAATTAAAAGGAAATCAACTTTGACAAATGTTGCTCTTTACATTTAGCTAATGCAATATGCAAATGAAATTTTGATAGCGTTCATACATCCGCAGTGAAAAGTTATTTAACATACCTGCTCATTTTTTCACACAATTTTTATTATTTTTTAATTCTGATTGCAGAGTGCTATGTACAATGTTATTTGCTATATTTTCTGAAAAGATTTTTTTTATATTAAGAACTTTGCAATATATAAGCAAAAAACTTGGCAAAATTTGGGAATTTTTGTTAATAAAAACCTTAATTTCTCGACGTGTATACATGCTGGCCACACAAAAACGATTACACAAAAGGTGTAGTTCGAAATTTACACATTATGAATGTATTTTGGCAGTTTACACACCACTTTATACAGATAGTCAAATCGATTTTGTATGATCGATATACCTGTTTTTAAGTGTAAATTTGCATACTTATTTCTTAAGACAAGACAATAGATAGAGGACAAATACCCTACAGTGGTGTCCCAGAGATGTAAAACGACCAAGAAGAAGATTCCAAGTAAGCTGGAGTGACGAAATCAGAAAAGTGCCGCTTTAAATTGGATAAGTAAAACATTTGATAGGAAACATTTGAAAAATCTGGGTGAGACCTACATCCAGCAGTGGATTGAAAATAGTCATATATGATGATGATGATGAGGACATATATTTGAAAGTTAAAAAAAAAGAAAAACATTTTTCTTAATATTAAATTTTTAATTTTAAAATGAAAGTTTATTAAAAGCTGTATATTTCATTTTTGCTTAATAGATTTCTGCATTTTAAGTTATTTAACAAAAGTTGACCCCTACAAACTAACCATCATTCTTTAAAAAATTTAAAGAAAGATAAGGCTTTACCATAATACCCAGTCGTTTTCTTTTTCTTTTTTTAACATAACATAGAAGATTGCAGCAATAAATGCAGTTTTTTCAACTGTCCACTTCTTCCTCTAATACCTTATAATTTGCTTTTAGAATGCAAATTGAAAAACAGACAATAATGATAAAAGTATTTTTTAAAATGATGTTTCTCGAAACTCGTATATGTCATGTGCTACTCTAATATCAAAAAACCGCCATTGTAATAACATATTTGTTATTGATATTTTTGAGAATAATGGGCAAAATCCAATTACTTCCTGTTGATAATATGTGAACGGGACTGCAAATATTCATTTATTAAGAAAATTCAGTAATACCTTATATATGAAATCCGTTTCATTCACCGTCACTGTAAGATTTTCGTTTTAGTTTTCTTTAATGATGTCTATTATAATGACATGTTTCCTGAATATCTGAAATATGTAACCGCACTCTTATTTATTTACTTCTCGTATTCTTGTGTTAACAGTCATTATTTTCCATATTTTGCAGGTAACTTCCAAAGGTATTATTGTGCAGTCCGGAACTGAAAATGCTCTGGGCACAATACATACTATTACAACTTTTTCAATACCTGTATCTCCTGAAATGGCCCCTGCCTTGCATACACTTGTTTATCACGCGACTTCAGATGGGGAAGTTCTTGCAGATAGCATAATTATACCTGTTGATGCCATCAATCAACATAGTGTAATGTAATCTTTTATTTTTATTTTAATAGAATTCAGGGTTTCATTTATAAATGCAAATATAATGCTTGGTAAAAATCTGTTTCTTTAACCTTAAAAATTAGTAATGAAATAAAGCTCCATTTAAGAAAAAAATGGGATTTTTTAATGATGATTAATTAGAACTTAGAAGTGATAATTATTTACGGTGTTTATCATTATTTACAGATTAGTTCTTACAAAATTATACGATATTAATAGCATAAATTTTTATTAACAATAGTTATTATAACTGAGTTTTTTTAATTGCAGAGATGATTTTTTCTTCTAAGTAAAATCCAGTTGCATCATGATTTGTAAACCGAATGTTTTTGTTATTTATTTTTTTATTTTACTGCGATTTACTTTCACTTCGAATTTTAGACTTTTCAGAATTATTAACATTTTACAAAACGGGAAATAAATTCAACATTCTTCGCAGGTACTTTCTTTAATTAAATTTTCTTGAATGGAACTTCAGTTTATCAGATGTGTCAAAAATTAATTAAAAAGACGAAACAATAAATAACTATCTGTTTAACAAACTACTGGTTTTTTATAAACCTTTTTTACTGGGTTTTTCTTTCAGCATTCGCCACCCTATACACGAATATATAGATGTATAAATATACAAATAAATCTTTTATAAAATACATTGAACTGAAAAATATAACAGGACACCACCGAAAAAGTTTGTTATATTTCCTGTGTTAGAAATTACTTTTTTTCCGGACTTAAAAATCTAATTATACCTAATGCTAATTTAACGATATGCAGTCAAACCTAACAAGTAGTCCTAATCATTTAATTAGTTGGGCTATCCGATCAATAAAAGAGTTGAAAAACAGAAAAAAAAAATAAAATATATATATTGTTTTTTTTTTTTAAATATTTGTTATTGAATATTTTTTCCCAAAAAAAGTTTCCATTTTGAGGATGAATAATTATGACAATGAAAGATAACACTGCAATTTTTAATTATGGATGCTTAGTGTCATGGAGTCACTGTTATAATGTGATGGGCTCGATCCATTTTTAACCCGGCTGTCAGTGAAAGCAGAAATACTTACCGTCTTGGTAATTTCTGAGTTTGATTTATTGTAAGTGCATAAATTTCGCTTGATTTTACACCGGCTTTATGTTTTTCACAAGTTTTTTGTTTTTCGGATTTTTTAAAATTCTCTGTACAAAATTTCTTCTCTTGTCCCTATCCTTCTACAAATTTTCGTTTATATCATAAATTATATAAAAATTACATTCAACACGATTCCTTTTATTAATGTAAATACAGATCCATACTAATAATTATTTCTTACAACTATAAATCTTTTCGATTCGTTTATGATAGAATTTGGCAGCAAATGTTTTTTTTATTCAGTTTGTTTTTGATCGCCTAAAAACTGCACTAGTGACTATGAAATCAAATCTTTCTTTACATCTTCAATGTTCAAGAATTCGTCATTTCTCTAGATGTTCGAGAAAATATCTAAAATATAAAGTGTTCAATATTTTTGATCATGTAACACACTTATCACGTTTTTCAAAATAGAATAACATTGCTATTCCACAGGTGATCACTTCTATATACTAGTGGTATCACGAATATGCCAACCTCCCAATATTCTTCCGTGAAACATGGTTTAATTTGACATATGTTAAATACGTTTCGACGTAGATTATTATTATTATTTGTTGTTGTTATAAAATATGATTGAAATTGAACCCATGTTAAATAGTTTCGAAATAGATTGTCATTAATTTTATTATTTAGAAATAAAATCAAATAAGTCCCATGTAGAACGATGAATTTAAATAACGATATATTAAATACATTTTCTAGTTTAAACATGCTTTACTTTTTTAAAATTATACTATAATTTACAGAAGAATAGTTGGAGGCATGCAAGCATGGTATTATTATTTAAACAAAAATTCTTTGTGATAAATGTCCCTTGCAATTGTAGATACAGGGTGAGTCATAAATATCGAAACAATAGGCTATCTTCTTAAATATTGCCCCTAGACCCATACTTCCAATTGCAAAAATTCATAAAAAAAGATGAATTTTTTGATAAGATACGTTGCAACTCCATGGGGGGTCTGTTTTAAAAAATACGAAAATTAAATTTTTATACGGGCCCCAGAGGATAAAACTTCCAATTAGAAAAAATTTCTTTATCCCTTCCTGAATTGAACAAAAAAAAATTCATCTCGATATCTGCAAATCCCCGAAAGATATTAATATCCAAAATTTTCCAAAATTCCTGACTTACACCACTTAAGCATGCCTCTGAGCGCAGCAAAATCAGTTCATTTGAAGTACAATTAAGGGATCGACCATAAATTTACGTATTGTTAAATGTCGATCCAGGACAACACTTAAACTTTTAGATATAAAATAAAGGCGTATAGGTTTTTGCTTTAAATTTCGATAAAATATGCTAGATGTCTGCAATATTTCGACCTTGCCGCCAACTTCGTAACTGGCACGACTCATTGAACGGACCGTCTTATTAAACACTTATTAAAAGTGTTATCAAATTAAGTGATATTAATTAAACTTTCATTAAAAGTGTCTTAAAAACTTATTGGCTCAGGCAATAAGTTTAGTAAATATAGTAATACCGAAAATGACTCTTCTATAGCGGAATCAACGGAAATATATTTTAATAAATTACATAGAAATATTTTAAAAAATCTACTTTATACTACAGTTAAACCGCTATAACGGACACTCCCGAATAGCAGACACCTCTGTTTAACGTACTATTTTCCAATCCCCATTCTCAAAACCTAAATTTGTGTATGTTTAACCTCTGAATAACGAACATTCCGAATAGTGGACACTATTTAAGGCGATAAAGGATGAAAAAGTATTTTTTAATGACAAAAAAAAAAGTAAAAAAAAAGTAAAAAGGCCTCTATATTTATCAGGGAAATTTGTGATAAATGAGCTGGGGAAAATCCCCCCCCCCCCACGTTCAGAGTTGAATTGAAGGGGTTGCCAAGGAGGGACATCTTCCAGACCATTGAAATATCCCCTCGGAAAATTGAGATTTTATACTTTTAACAGCCAAAAAGTGCAATCCCCCTCCCCGACTGGAACTCTATAATGTCCAATAATGTCACTTTGAAAAACAAATTACATGTAATCGCAAGCAAAAGTTAACTTTTGTAACAGGGTTTTTTCACAAGCATGTAATGAACAGTGGGTAAAGGTGTGTACAGATTTATTTGGCCCCATTGCTTAAAAAATAATTTTAATTTCTGATTAATCATATAAAAGAGATTTTAGGACACATAAAAGTCAATTAATAAAATTTTAAACGTTTCTTAGCACTTTTAGAATATCTTTGATTTTCCCAATAGCGGACACCTCCGAATAGCGGACAATTTCTGCGTTCCTGAGGTGTCCGTTATTTAGAGGTTTTACTGTATTCAGTTTCAAAATTTATGAAGGTTTTAAACCTATTTTTGCTTTCTTCTATTTTTACAAGAAAAAAGTATTGGATTCATGAAAATTTTGAATTCCGGTTTTCGATGAATTCACACGTTTTAGGGCTCAGAGATACCGAAAAACATGTTTTTATGAAATGTCTGTCTGTGAGTCACAGCACAATGAAAAAATTTGAAATCGACGTGATAAAAAAATAAAGTTTGAATCAACTGACGCATTTAAACAGTAATTAAAGAAGGTGAAAATGGCAAAACTTGAACAAAATCTGAAATCGAAACTATACAGCATTTAAACGTTAGGAGCCCATCTTTGCCCATCTTAAAATTAATGCACTGCATCAAATGTTTTTATTTCAGTATTTCTCATTTTTAAACTGACATACGTCAATAACCGTCGGTTACGGTAACTTTTCAGCTCAGAAAATTTACTTTTAAAATATGATTTGTTTACAAAAACTACTTTTTTTTTAATATTGCTATTTGAAATACTTTTATTTTTTTAAATACATATTATTTAAAATGCTGAGTTAAAATTGAAAATTAGACATTTTCGTTTAATCAAAAGAAAAAACTCAACACGACAAATAATATTTTGAGTTATAACAATTTTTATTTCCTCAATTTTTTTTTTGAAAAAAATATTAAGAAGTCTTATGATGTGATAATGCTTACAAATTACATGGTTAACCATCACAAAACATTCAAAATTCCAACTTTATAAATAAATAAATAAAATTAATGTTTCCTGGACCCATTACAGCAACATTGTTTCTTCAATTACACGCATTTCAATTTGTGTCTGATCCCTTGAAATGCTCACGATTTATTAAAATTATCATAACTCTCTGAGTTTTGAACATATCGAGATGAAATTTTTTTTGTTCAGTTTAGGAATGAATAAGGCAAAATTTTCTAATTGGATGTTTTATCCTCTGGGGGCCGTATAAAAATTTAATTTTCGTATTTTTTAAAATAAACCCCCCATGGAGTTGCAGCTTATCTTATCAAAAAATTCACCTTTTTTTATGAAACTTTGCAATTGGAAGTATGGGTCTAGGGGCAATATTTAAAAAGATAGCCTATTGTTTCGATATTTATGACTCACCCTGTATATATTAGCAATAAAAAAAAGTTATGCAAACCATTTAAAATGAAATAAAAAATAATCGCTCTTTGTGACTCTGGAACAATGAAAAATTTTGGTTAAGATAATGTGGAAGCGAAAATTGAACGGAAGAATAAATAAATAGGTTTATATTGAGATTTATTTTCAAAATTCAGATGAGAATAAGGGCGATGCAAAATAACTTAGCCAAAATGAAAGGGAAACGCAGGCATATAAAAATAATAAAAATTTACACAGGAGTATGGGGTCGCAAACGCCAACTGGGGCCACTAAAGGAGATTGAAAATTATATGTATAAACAAAAATATTTCTATATCATATTGTTTACACTGTTATTTCACATATATTACACATTTACGAACACTACAAGTGATGCTTAAACTCTTAGCTAGATGCTTGGAGACACACAATGCATCGACGCAACTTCTCAACTGTATTAGGTATATCTCGAACGCATCCTCCTGCAGCATAAATTCTCTCTGCCAAGTGTACCTGTGATGAAACATATGTTTCTAGAAAATGAATCCTTAAAAGAAACCATAAGAAAATATCAACTAGAGACAAATTTGGTAATTGTGGTGGCCATGCGGTCCATCTGAATCAATCCAACGCCTGAGAAATATGACCTGCATATGTGTTCTGACATAATCTGACGTGTTCTAAATCTTCATGTTAACCTTAAGGTATCCACAGCTAAAATGAAGATGCCTCAAATTTCCCATTTCGTATTTCCATGCAAATGTTCTTTAGCATGGCATCTGTGGTCTCAAGTTCCTGTGTGATTTTCGCTTCTTTTTGTATATGCCTTTTTCGCGCTTTTCATTTTGACTACGTTATTTTGAATCAACTTCTATTATATCATTTTCCCAATAAAAAAACAAACAAAAAACCCCTATAACAGCAGTATAAAAAATTATAGAGACCAAAGAACTTTTTTACAAACAAACCTTTGAATTTTAGTAAAAAAAATAATTGAAATCTATATATTTAAAAAAAATTAAAATCACGATTTATTAAAAAATTATAATCGCATTAAAATAATAAGCGCACATAATATGATTTATTTTAGAGACCCTTAATTTGTGACTAATTCCCCATTAGGTTTTTCTTTTATGGAGTTGTCTTAAGTGGGATTATTACAACTCCAAATATACACAAAAATATTTTTAATGTTTCCCCGAAATACTTTTTCATAATTTCTGTTTAAATCTTTAAAATTGCTTCAAACTTATATAAAATTGTATTTTTTTCTTATTAAAAAAATCTTATGATTGTTTTTGATTTTTAATTATTATTTAAAATATTTTGTAAACTTTATTAAAATAATTAATAATTATTTTATATCAGTTATTTGATTCTTCATTTCTAATTTAAAATTTTTTTCAGTTTACTTTAACTGTAAACATGCATCAAGAAAGATCTGGTAAAACTATAGAGCTGATTCCTCAACTTTCTTCTGAAACTCTTGTAGGTATTTGGGGTTACGATAGCGACCATGTATCTACTCATGGGAAAAGGCAACTGACACCTACATTAGTATGTAAATCGATTTTTTAGGTTTATAGTAAATGCTTAATATAAATAATGGATTAAATTTTTCTATCAGATTTCCAGATAAAAATATATCCTGCGTAAATTAGACCAAATTTTTAAGTTTTCTTTAAGGACGTGTGGCAGTAACAGGAATATTTTCTAAAGAAACTGTTAAAAGGATACAAAATCTACATGTTTTTTATGATTTTGGAGTGCAATCTGGACCTGGGGAACCCACGATCAGTTTTTTTTAAATTAAAAATTTTACCATAATTTCCAAATAATATTTATTTATTTATTTACTTATGGAATAGTTGTGATTAAGGCAAATTTTTTTATTTAAAAATTGTGGTAGGCCTCTGTAATAAAAGTTCTTTTATTTAAGGTACCTACCATAGTTTTATAATAGTAACTTTTGTTTTATTTAATCACAAATATCCCTGGATTAAATAAACAGATGAGTACTATTTGAAAATTCTGGCGGGTTCTTTGAATAATAAATTTGGATTTCAATCCCTCCATTAGCTTGCCACAGATAAATACAGATTTTGTTTATATCCGTGTAGCGTATATAGTTTTAATTTGTTGTTTTTTGTTTATCACAATAATAATTACAGAAAATCAGATTAAAGAAACAAACTGTATAAACAATATAAAATAATTTTAAGACTTTGAAAATACGATTAACTTTTACAATTAAAATACGCGTTTCAGTTTCAAGATTGCACGAAAGTATCTTTCCCCAGAAACATAAAAGTGCAAGTCAGTAAGAATCAAAATAGTTTTCTGCCCAAAACTTAAAAAAAAAAAAATTAATGGATTGTGGTATGTTTAAAAAAAGTACTTTTTAGAAAATATTGATTATGATTTTTTTAGCATTTTTTCATTTAAATTAGTTAATTCAGTTAATTCATTTAAAAATATTTTCCTAGACTCTTGCACTTATATATCGTTACTTTCACATTTTTTCTCCTTAAAAAAAGTCGATTTATATTAATAGTTCTTTTTAATATTTGCTTTAGTTAAATAGAGTTTTACAAGGCGTATTTTTATTTTTAACTTTATAAAATTTGTACATTAATACACCTCTGTGTTTATTAATATTTCCTTTTTTTTACATTTAATTATTCATCTTTAAAAACATGGCGTTCCTCTTAAATGACATTGTAAATCAACCTTTTCTTAATACATTTATCCTTCCACAAAACTATTTCAAAGTACAAGGACTACTCTGGATTTTGCTCTTTTTTATACAGTTTTCTAACATCGCCGTTTTTCAAATTTAATTTTGCCAGCATTTAGAACGTTATTATTTTCGTTAATAATCTTAGGAAAGATTTACGAGTAAGAAATTTACATACGCTTTTAAAAGACAGCAAGAACAAAATTTGTTTGTAAATTAAAAATACATCCCAATTGTAATAAGGCATTTTTAATACTTTAAAGAATTGATCGAAGTTCGTTTGGGAGTTCTTACAGAAACTTGTGGAATTATACAGGGTGTCTCTTAAAGAATGAAACGCACTTTAATATTTTAAGCATTGAAAATACACAAGCAATATAAAATGAAAAACTATTCTAAATAAAGTAAGGATTAAGATGATCCTGATGAAATAGCCTTCAAAGAAATAGGAGAGCATTTTCTCCGAAGTAGATGTAGGAATTGTGGGAATTTCGACAGTCATTTTTCGATCGTTAAATTTAATTACCAGTCTAGTTTTAGAGATCAGTGCTTTATTGTCCATTGTCACAGTCCAAAAATATGTCTTTCAGGGGTCAGTTACTCATAATTAATATTAACGCAGTCTCACGAAAGTATGTTTTATATCAGGTAGCCAAGAAAGTTTGAGTGGTTTTTAACAGCAGTTAAATTTGTCGCATAGATGTGGTGAAATGGATTCTTATAACGTCATATCTGTACTTTCTCTTGAAGCCTTAGTCGTCAATCAAGATTTGTTTAGCGCATCGCATGTTTCTCAATCAGTTTTGCAGGAAGTGCAACATTTGAAAGAACTTGTCATTAGCAAATGAGATTTTGAGGTCTATTTTGTTCTACGAGTTTAAATTTGTAAACGAAGTTGCAGAGGCCGCTAGAAGAATATGCTTTGCATGTAGGACTTCGGTTAGTCAACTGACTGCTCAAAAATGAGTCAGCCGATTTTCGTTCATAGACGAGTGCTTCGAACGTAATTGGTCGTCCGTATTGATCGTCCATCCCCCCTTGTCAAAGTCCAATAATCAAATAGAATCTTCATCAAACTTGCCAGGGCATATCGTACAGGTTTGGAGTACATGACGAAATCATCCAGTTCTAATCTGCATAATCTTGGTATCACGTGGAATCTCAAAAATTGGGTTCCTCATGTTCTGTCCGACGGAAACAAGCACTATCGGTGAACATCTGCTAGTCATTGCTGCCAAATCGCAACAAAGCTTCGCTCCTGGACCGAATATTATCAAATCGTGACGAAAACTGGACCATATATGATAATCGGGGAATAAAAAAATCATTGGTCAATCTTTGGCTCTGTTTCATAAACTACCAACCGGATATTCGCAAAAAAGCTAATCCTGTGTGTTTGGTGAGCCAGCGTTGGTATAGTTCACTGTAAATTCTTAGAAAGCTAAAAAACCATCACGGCCGACGTCTACGTATCACATATGTAAAAAGTTTTATCTATTGTGTTCCAAAAACAGCCAGCGGTGGTCAACATGAGAAGAGTTCTCCTCGTTCACGATAATTAGTCTTCATTCAGCGAACGCGACCAAGGACGCGATTAAAACACTAGACTGGTAAGTTTTTCCTCGTCCACCTTGCTGTTTGGATGACCCCCGCTGGATTATCATCTGCTTTTGGCTTTAGATAGGTAATTGTGGGAATAGCGGTTCCGAAATTGATTCTAAATAAAATATTTTTTACAAGGAAATCATTTATAAGCTTCTGACTCATTGGGAACATATAATTATAGCAAATGGTGATTATATTGAATGACAAAATAAGTATTTAAGATTTATGTGGGTCGTTTTTTTATGTCTGATGAAAATTGCACGAGCTTTCTTGGTTTCTGATAATATTTTTAAATGTATCGCTCTCATTTACGCTATTATATGCGGATTATAAACTAATGAAATAGATTTTCAGGGAAGGGTGGTGATAATACGTATTAAGACAAATTTTGCAAAAGGAAACCAGCGGTCGATTACAGTCAAACATGCAAGATTTCTCATTCCAATCTAATATTGGTGTTTCTTCCGTTATTTTAAAATTATTGAACATACCGTAAAGATATTCGTATTAGACTTGTTTTGCTTTCTTTAAAATAGAATGACATTTTTTATATATTATTCAGGTAATGGAATCTATGTATGCGTTTGAAAAACATTTTTTGAAATATCATCGAGCATACAGAAGATACAGAGATGGATCACCTGAGAAAATTTCTTATTTTGAAACGCCCAATATTGCTCGAGATGCTGAAGGCACATTTGAGGTAATCAAGAATTTAAAGACTTTTCTGTAATCGATTTTAATTTTTTTACTGATTTTTAAACTTTAATAAATGTTTTAATTTTTGTACTTTTAGTTTTCCAACTTGGTAGCGCTTTCCAATTTGTTGATAAACACAATGCCCTGTAAGTATTGTATAAATGATATTTTATGACATACTAAATAGGTATCAAACTCCTTAATTTGAACATGTACAATTTGAAATAATAGCTTGTTTGCATTTAGATTTATTTTCCTAGGAATTAGGATTTGAAATTATATTCAAAGTCTTATACAATTTAAATTTTCGAAATGCTCTATTGGATGATTCAGAGACTTCGAAATACGAAGCCTCATGTATTTACGATATGTATATACTAACGTATGTATATGCATATACTAGCGATATGCGTATGTATGCTATCTAAGTTATGCGAATTTTCGTCATTTGAAGAGATTCAAATTAAAAAAAAGGCTTTTTTGAGGAAAATGCTACCACTGATAGGCAGAATGAATGGTTTCGATATTGTAATGAATTTTGTGAACATGCACAAAAGCACAGCTGTCAACTTTCATACTTTTTTCAACCAATTACTACCAGATATTAAAACAATTGTGTAAGTGTGATCGTAGATCGCACAGAGCGTTTCGTTTATTATTTTTTACAAAACAACTTATCTTTTAATTAATAAATCTCAATTGTTCATTTATAATTATTAAATTCTTATATTGATAGTAGCAACAATAAATGTTATTTTAAAATAATTATAAAAGAAATTTATTTATTTCAATCAAATTAAAAATGTTCAAATCAAACTATTTAAATAAATTCCAAAATTCCAAACTTTTTGAAAAAAAAAAAAATTAGCGGAAATGTAAATGAAATTTTAAATCTCTAAAAACGGAAAAATTTCTTTAAACGAAATTTAAAATGCTGAATGATTAATAAATCGCAATAGTTTTTAAAATAGAAAGAAATTTGAATTCCAAAAATATTATGAATGTCGGTGAATATTTATCGCAGCATAATAAACCTTTAAATTGACAAAAGAAAAGAAAATACGAAATTTCTTTTAATTAAATCCATCGTAATCGAGATGCTTTACTTCCAAGCTATGATGTCTACACAGTAAACGTTGAAATTAAGATTATATTTAATAATTTAAATCGCAAAAATGGACGGATGACATTGAAAAAATTCATTTAAATAAAATAATAGACTATTTCAGAATTTTATGATTTGTCGCGTGACACGAGGTATTCAACTATAAGTACAGAAAATTTAAAGTCACTGACTTGTACAGTTTTTGAAAACTGAATTCCAAAAATTATTATGAATGTCATTGATTATTTATCGCATCATAATAAACCTTTAAATTGGGTAAAAAATAATCTTTTAATTAAATTCATTGTAATAAGAAAGTTTCGACTTCCAGAACGGGCTTTGAACTAAGAATTTTCTTTTTACTAGTGAGATGCTTTACCTCTAAGCTATGATGTCTACCCGAAAGACGTTGAAATTAAGGTTCTCTTTTATGATTTAAATCGCAAAAATGAACGGATGATATTGAAAAAATTCATTTAATTAAAATAATACACTCTTTCAAATTTTTATGATTTGCTGTGTGACACGAGGTATTCAGCCATAAGTACTCAAAATTTGATATCATTGATTTATACAGTTTTTGAGGACGAACTCTGTGACAAACAGAGGAGTGAGATGAATAGGGTATCGTCAGATGAGCGAAAACCTAAAAAGAAAAGAAAATTTGTTCTGTTAATTAGAATTAAATTAAGAACCTCATAAAAATAAGAAACTTCGTTTTTGTTTGCAATTTTTTAATGGAAATTGGTAAAAAAAATACGACATTAATTGAATATATATATATATATATCTGTATGTACAATTATTTCTTGAAATGAGATTTTGTGATGAAAATGAAATTTACACTATATGTATTTAACATAGATGCCAAAAACAGGATTTTTTCGGTTTTAGCATTTGAGTATTACCACTTTCATATGGGTACTTTTAAATCGAAAATTTCTGTCACTGTGTAAGGTAAATATTACTTTTCAAAAATAGTGGTACGAATGCTGATAATAAATGTGTTAGTATAAAAGATGATTCAAATTAAAGCATCCTGGAACTCTCTAGACAACCTATTGACGTGATGCTTCCGTATTCAGAAGTTAAATATTTAAGATAAATTGTGAAAAAATGGGACAAGATATAAATTTAAGACAATTTGGTACATGGTTGAAGCAGTAAAAAGTTACTTACAAAATATGTCCATAAGGTGAATATAAGGCACTGTGAGCAGTGGCTTGTATTAAATATAAACTCGCACCACTAATGAAGACTATCATACATGTGTTATCTCGTAAGTGTAATAAACCACACCATAGAAACAAACTTTCGATAACGCCGAAATATGGATAACCTGATTGAGAAAACATACATCACCACAATAGCAGAAAAAAGGCTCTTAGAAGCTGCCTCAAAATGATATTATTGTGTTCAGTAAGTTCAGCATACTGCAAGTACAACATTCAGTGCCACATGATCTACGGCATACGGCACAAAACGTCAAATCTGTATTTCACTATTCATTCCCTATTTAATTTAATGTTTCAACGCATTATAAAATATTTAACACATGCATTATAAAGTAAGTAACTAGAGCTGCTTTTATTCTGATTATAAATCATTTACAATCATTTTTCACTTCCTACATTTTATTTTGTTTTCTGACTTAAAATATTTAAATTTGCCTTGTAAAATTTGTATTCATTTTGTCCCAAAGCTAATATTGTTGCACGAAATTTTCAATTATTTCAATGCTGAATCATTACTGTACATAATAAATGAAATTTATAAAAAACTATTTGAAGTATAATGCTACCTGGTGAGAGCGTTAATCCTTTTGAGGCGCGGTTTCCTAAAAAAGGACACCTTATTTTAATTTTACTGGCTCCGAGAATATTTAATTAAAATTTTCTTTTTGTAACATACCTCAAAATAAAGCAGTTCGTATTTTCTAACAAATTTGTTTATTAATTATGGTGTGAGTTAATTATTTCAAACAGTAACTCAAACTCCGCCGCTTTTACTGCTCCAGAGAGAGTTAACTGTTTCCGGCGCAGTGGTTTCATGTTAGGATCACATAATTTTAATTCCAAACTTACGAACGCCACTAAAAATATTTTAATAAGTTTTTGATTTTACAATGAAAATTTACAGTAACAAGTTTTAATTTCTAAAAATGTCATTTTTACTTCTTTGTGTCAGTTTACCATTTCATCATTTTAAGAATAGAAAACTTTTCTGTGCCAGAAAGCTTTAAAACTTAATTGAAATGTTTTTACAATATACACTGAGGTGACAAAAGTCATGGGATACCCTGCTAATAGCGTGTCGGTCCTCCATTTGCCCGTCGAAGTGCAGCAACACGACGTGGCATGGACTCCACGAGTCGTTGGAAGTTCTCTGGAGAAATATTGAGCAGCCTTTTTTAGACCTGCATAATTTCGAAAATGTTGCGGTGGAGGATTTTATGCACGAACTGATCTCTCGATTATGTTCCATGAATGATCGATGAGATTCACATCAGGCTATCATAGCCGGTTAATCATCCGCTGGAATTGTTCATAATGTTATCCATAATAAATTGTCCACAAACCAATCGTGAAGAGTGGTGGCCCGGTGACATGACGCATTGTCATCATAGAAAATTCCATCATTGTTCGGGTACATGAAGCACATGAATGATTACAAGTGGTTTCCAAGTAGCTAAACGCAATCATTTCCTGTTAACGATCGGTTCATTTTGACCAGTGGCCCCAGTCAATTCCATGTAAACAAAGCTCATACCATTAAAGAGGCACTATCAATTTCCACAGTGCCTTGTTGACAACTTGGATCCATGGCTTCATTGAGGTCTATGCCACACTCGTACCCCACTATCAGCCCTTACTAATTGAAATCCTGACTCGTCTAACCAAGCCACTTTTTTCCAGTCGTCTACGGCTCAACTGATAAGAGTCATGAGCTCAGGAGCGTTGCCGTTGGCAATGTCGTGCTGTTACGGACCAAGCAGACATAACTACTCTAAAGTTAAACTTTATTCCCGGAACTCCCTTTTCTTTTCTCTCACTTGCGGTTTGCTGACAATGGAAAACGAGAGAGATACAATGGTCAGGTGAGATCACTATCTTAACACTGCTTATGGGAAAGATTCCCGTGCTACTCTTGGATTGAAGTTGAACTGAAAAACTCATTTACATCAAACGTGCCGCCTGCGGACATAAAAGGCGCCGCCTGCGGACATAAAAGGTGCCGCCTGCAAACCGCAAAAAAACTTTGTGTGTGCCTGCAGCCTTAGTAATGGCACCCGAGTCATTCTTCTGCTGCTGTAGCCCATTAAAGTCAGATTGCATCATACTGTCCTAACGGACAATCGTACATCTCACATTCGTTCCTGCGACAATTTCATGCAGTGTTGCTAGCCTGTTCACACTGACAAGTCTACGCAGATGTCGCTGGTCGCATTCATTTAGTGCCGGCAGTCGACCACTGCGTTATCCATGGTGGGAAGTTATGTTAAATTTATGTATTCTTGGCACACTCTTGACGCTGTGGATCTCGGAATGTTGAATTCCGAAACAATTTCCAAAGTGGAATGCCAAATGCGTCTAGCTCCAAATTGCATATCGCGTTCGATATCCGTTAATTCTCGTCACGTGGCCGTAACCACATAAACAACCTTCTCACACGGAGAACTTGAATACAAATAAAAGACCTGCCCAGCTACTGACCATTTATAGAATTTGTAAGCGAGACTATTGCCCTCTATATATTTGCATATTACTATCCCCTGACTTTTGTCACCTCAGTGTAAATTGATGAAGCAGGATAAATAACTCTTAAAGTATTTTGAATTTTCATTTTTAAAATATTTGTAAATGCATAATTTATAATTTTATTTCTAATATTATTTTGAATGTGAAATTTATACCACAAGAGATATTTGCTATTCAACTACTCTTAAAAATTTAAAAAGACAATAATTGTAACACTTTATTGAAATAATTTTATTGTATAAGTGTATAAAGGTGAAAGGTGGAATCTATTTAAAGTACATTAAAATTTCAATTTGTTAAAAAAATGATACAGTGCATAATTTATTATTTTATTTCTAATTTTGTTTTAGTTGTTAGGATTTCATTTAGCCTGTTTTATCTGCAATGATATCATTAAAGAAGTTTATACGACATTATCTAGCATCAAATTTATCAAAATATCTAATGCAAAATTATTTAATTTTCAGCATATTGCAATGCTTCTTTAGGATTATCAACCTGCGCGACTGGCCAGTGCTATCCTTCAAATTTAAAATGTGATGGTGTTAAAGATTGTGAAGATGGCTCAGACGAAGGCAACTGTAAGTTTCAAATATATTTTTCTTCCGTTTACTAAGAAGCCCATTTCAATTTATTTTAATAAAAAATATAAAAAATTTGATGACCAGGAAAAGGTTAAATGGTAATGCTAAGGGGTCAATCCATTTCAAGTTGTCCAGCACTGGTCGCTCAACCATTTTTAAAAAAATCTGAAATTTTTTTTACAACAACCCTAACATGATGGAAGTTCAAAATGACCGTTATTTTAATTTTGCTATTTTTTGTTTGTGCATGGCGGCCATCTTTGTTTCATCGTGTGCTGCGATATTCTCAGGTACTAGGATACACAAAATTGTAAATATCTCGTCTTTTATTTTCCCAATTGAAATGGGATTTTCAGCATTTTGTTCAGAATAAAATAGGCAAAATATATGATGGTAGAATAATTTTGGAAAATAAAATTTTACAAGTGAAATTTTAGCACAAAATTTAAGATTTTTCCCAAAATCTATCCGTTTGCAAAAGGAAATTTTTCATGCAAGGAAAACTGTCACACCTACACAATTTTTTTTAACAAATAGGTCAAAAGTGCGTGTACTCATACACCGAGTCCCAGATCTGGGAGTTGATTTCTCTTTGCAAAAAAAATTCCAAAATTCGTCAAAGATTTCAAAAATCGCACTTTTTAGGCTTTGATATCTCTGGTGAGTCACAAGATAAAAATATGAAATTCTGGCCTTTGATAGTATTGTGTAATAATGTTATGTACAAAAAATTTCAAGAAGGAAATTTGAATACAAGCGGAGATATGACATGGACAATATGTGAAAACAATACTGCCAAACTATTGTAACCTACTATGTAATTGTTCAACAAGACTGTCAACCTTACACAATTTTTTCTACAAATAGGTGAAAAGTGCGTGTATTCAAACACCAAGTCCCAGATATGGGAGTTGATTTCTCTTTGCAAAAAAAATTCCAAAATTCGCCAAAAATTTCAAAAATCGCACTTTTTAGGCTTTGATATCTCTGGTGGAGCACGAGATAAAAATTTGAAATTCTGACCTTTGATAGTATTGTGTAGTAGTGTTATGTACAAAAAATTTCAAGAAGGAGATTTGACTATAAGCTGAGATAGGTGATTAAAAAATGTTAAGAAATGCTATTATGAGTAAATTAGGAGAAATGAGATTAGTCTCATTTATTACAGTATTTACACAGAAAATGTCGTTTGTTGAAAACAGTTTAGTAATAAATGTTTAATTTACAAAGATACTATATATACTCAACAAAGAGCTTAACACTCTTTACGAGAGATGTTATGAATTCGACCAGTTACTGTTGTCAGTCCATCAGGCTGTTCTTTCTCAAAATTTTATTTGAAGCCACCCAAGTCTTGTCATCCCTTGTTAACTTGAATGAAATTCTCTAGGTTTAATAATTGAAACCATGTCAAGTCGATCAGTTGCAACCCATTGTCTGAAATTTACTTTTCCTGAAATGTGTACCTAGTAAAATTGTTGCAATAGCATTTCTAGTAGGTTTGTTCCTCTGGACAAATAGTGTATTGGCTTAGCATACATTCTGAATTGTTTAAATCACACAGACGCATTTGAAGAAGATATTTTTAATTAACATTTAACTTTGTACCATAAATAATTAATTTAAAATTTTGGAGGTATGAACAATTACATAGTAGGTTACAATAGTTTGGCAGTATTGTTTTCACATATTGTCCATGACATATCTCAGCTTGTAGTCAAATCTCCTTCTTGAAAGTTTTTGTACATAACACTACTACACAATACTATCAAAGGCCAGAATTTCAGATTTTTATCTCGTGCTCCAACAGAGATATCAAAGCATAAATAGTGCGATTTTTGAAATTTTTGACGAATTTCGGAATTTTTTTCGCAATGAGAAATCAGCTCCCAGATCTAGGACTTGGTGTATGAGTACACGCACTTTTCATCTATTTGTAGAAAAAATTGTGTAAGGTTGACAGTCTTCCTTGCATAAAAAATTTCCTCTTGCAAATGGATAGATTTTGGAAAAAATCTTAAATTTTGTGCTAAAATTTTACGTGTAAAAATTTATTTTTCAAACTTATTCTACCACTGTACATTTAGCCTATTTTATTCTAAACAAAATGCTGCAAACCCCATTTCAATTGGGAAAATAAAAGACGAGATATTTACAATTTTGTGTATCCTAGTATCTGAGAAAATCGCTGAACACGATGAAACAAAGATGGCCGCCGTGAACAAACAAAAGATAGTAAAATTAAAATAACGGTCATTTTGAACTTCCATCATGTTAGGGTTGTTGTAAAAAAAAAAATTCAGATTTTTTTAAAAATGGTTGAGCGACCAATGCTGGACCACTTGAAATGGATTGACTCCAAGGTAACTGGGAAAGAAGTGATTGGGCTTCCAACAAAGAAAAATATGAAAAAGCAAGGATTAATTACAATATGCACATAAAATAAAAGATATACTGTTTTAATTCTATAGAAATGTTTAATCCTCTAATGCCCATGGTAGCATATATGCTACTACAGGTATTTCGAATTTAGTGGATTTTTTAATTAGGTTATTTAAAATTAAGGCCAGAAATTTAAAATAGCAATACTTACTTGATTTAATAACAGACATTTCATAATTATTATTGAAGTTTTCCGATATGAATTGAGATTCAGACCGTATTCTACTGTGAGAATTAGAGGGTTAAGTAAAAAAAAATATTTTACGAAAAAGGTCTAATCATGTCATTTATGATTATAGTACTTTGCATCAGTCTAAATTTAAGAGTTTTAGTTGCTAGTGTTAAGAACAGTTGAAATTTATGCTTAAAAAAGACTGGTAAATGAGTACCGTAAAATGGGGTGAATAGGAACGAAACTTCCCGATCGTACAAATACATTCATTATAAATATATGTAGTGATATTTTTAGTTGTCAATTTTTTATAAGAAGGTTATATCATTAAGAGTTGGGAAATTCAGTTTTGCCATGTTGGAAACAGTACTGGGGTATATTTAAAAAAAAATGCAAGTGGATCCTCAAAAACCTCAAATTTTCAACGTCTTCAAAACTTTCTATGTAACTGCAGTATTTTTCGTATTCTAAACCTAAGAGTAGGGATTTTTAATTAATGATAAACCTGTAAACGATCTGCTGTATTAAATTCTACTTATTTCTAAACTACATAATGAAAAAGTCAAAATGGTTTGTAACACCAGAGGTTTAAGATTTACGGGGTGAATCGGAACACGTTTACTCTCATGGTTTATTTTTCAACAGAGTAGTAGTTTCATGAAATATCTGAAAAGAAAAATATGAATATGTATTGTAACAACATTTTGTTTATTCCAATTACTTAAAGAGTTTAAAGGGGCCAAGAAATTACTTAGTTAAACAAAAAATTACACTCCCCAATCCAACAGACATGGAATACAAAATAGAAAAATTTAAAAAGGGCAAATTACTAAGATAAATTGCACAGAATTATTCTCTTACAATCAAAACATTACACAAACATCTCAAAATGAAAAATCAATTAAAAAAGAGTGGGATGCAAACAGTACTAAAGGCTGGGGATGAGTAGATCATATTAGTAGATCATATTAATACATGCAGCGATTGGGGCTACTCAATAGATCCACTTACCCAATGACTACTAGTCTTTACTAGTACTACTTTGAACAGGGCTGAATTTGTGTTAAATTCCATCTTCTGCATTTCGAATATAATTTCTTAGAATAAATTTTAAATTTTCTTGAGATTAAAGTTGTTTTCTAATTTTTGGAAGCCCCACAAGTGGTCGAGAGGTTCTGACCTCCAAACTGGTAAACGGTAGGTGCTGGGTTCGAACCCAATCACGACCGTCGGCCTTACCTTTTGGAATTTTCCGTGGTTTTCTTCAAACCTTGGCCTTCCTTACGTAAATATGGGTTAGATTCCCTTAAAAAGACCCCCCCCCCCGGAAGGCACCCCACCTCTTAAGTCCAATATTCCGCAGTATAGATAATTGGTCGACATAATTACAAACAAACAAATTTTTGAAAAGTAATATCTTTATTTGTATATAAAATAAATTCTTGCTTTGATAGTAACTACGTGTTCCTATTATTCCCTCATCATTATTACCTATTTTTATTAACCCTGGTAAGGTTTGAATCGGAATAAATAAGGATTATAACATTTGTTCCGCTTCACCTGTATCTGTGGGTGAATCAGAACACCATTAAAAAATTGAAATGTATATATATAAACAATAAAATATGTTACGTTTTTGCTTAAAAAGTAAAGAACAAAACAAGACCGAAGTTTCTAGTGAAAAAGTAAAAGAATTAAAAAAACAGTAGTTGCTTTTTTTTTAACGTTTTAAGTCGAAAAGTGTTCCAATTCACCCCATTTTAAGGTAAGAATCCTAATTTTAAATTCGTAAAAGCTACAAATGTGTACATAATTTCAGCTATCTGCATAGAAAAATTTCATGTGGGAACTAACAACTACTTGGCAAATATTTAAATTTCTATTAGCAGTTTACATTTTACTATTTTTTAAATTCATTATCATGCACTTATCTTGTTTAATTCATATCTTTGTATTTTAAATCTGTATTACTTAATTTTTTTTTTCTCAGGTTTTAAAGTTCAAATTGAACAGGATGACGATCTTTTCAAGTTTTATCTATTCCGCAGAAACAGGCAAGGAGCTTTTTTTGACGCTACAGCTGGGAATTTTGCATGGAAGGATAAAATTATTGGGTAATTGAAGTTCTGTATCTTTACAGTGCATAAAATCTAAAATGAGTCCAAATTTTTTATTTTTACTTACATTTTTATTATTTTTTAAAAAGCTGAGGAATTAATAAAGTGTATAAAAATAAGGTAAACAGCATTTTACGAACTAGCATGCCATTAAAATATTATCAGTCTTCGCCCACTTCGCTGGTCGGTTTCTCTAAAAAAAATCTTGAATCAAACAAAATACATCTAGTAAAGATTAAAAAAAAAAAACTTAATATCTAATCAAACATTCATAATTGTTGTCTTATTCGTATCATCTTACATTTCCCTGTTTTAACACAATTATTTTAAGCGAAATTTGGCTCAAATGCCCATTTTGACAGCATTTTTTAAAATATATTCTGATTTTATGAAAATATCAACCAATACGGAAAATAATATAGTACCGAAATAAAAGAAACTGCTAATTGAATGCGTTTAAGAACAGAATTGAAATTAAAAATGAGTCATAAAATAAGCAATTTGTTATCTGAATACATCCTCTCTTTCTTCAATCGTGATTTCTTCGGGAAATCATGTTCAGAATGCCCACTTTGCGATCATTAAAAAAAAAATATATTCTGTCTTTATCAAAATACTGACCAGTACAGCTCATTATACAGTTCCTAAATAAAAGAACCTGTAAATTAGGTACGATTGAAAGAAAAAATGAATTTAAAAATGAGTCAGAAAATAAGTAATCTGTTACTTCTTCAAATTTAATTCCGATAACTTTGGGAAATGCTGTTCAAAATGCCCAATTTGATAGCATATTTTGATATATATTTTGCCTTTATATATATATATAAAAAATAGCCAATACGTTACATCATATTATTTTATAAATAAGGGAATCTGCCAATCGGACGTGTTTAAGCGCAAAATGAATTTAAAAATGTGTCAAAATATAAGCAATATTGATTTAAGTACACCTTTAATACAATTTTTCCTTCAACTCCTAATTCCGTTTAATTTCTTCTTGCTATAATTATTAGTCCCATCAAAAACTTGTCAGCATAAAAGTTGTACATATTATTAAGAAGATGTACAATGAATTTAATCGGATTTGATATCTTAAGAATTTACGAAGTTATGGATTTTTTTTCTTCAACTCTCGCTTTTTTTTTTTCGTTTTTATTTATTTATTTTTTCTTTTGCGATAAGAGTTGCTCCTATCAAAACTTGTCAATACAAAAGTCTTAAATAATATTAGGTAAATTTCTAATAAATTTATTTGGATTTGATATCTTGAGAATTAACGATGGTATGATATTTTTTTGCCGAAAATTCTATTCTTTACGGCTTTTGAGCCCATTTTTAACTTTATCAAAAATCTGCCATATATAAACATGGCCTATTTTTTAGAAGTAATATAACATTTAACCTGATTCGATATATATTTTAACTAGGAAGTTATGGCGGTTTTTCAATTTTTCAAAAAAAAAAAAAAAAAAAAAAACAAAAAAAAACAGCCCAATTTTTATTCCCTTTGTCTGATTTTGCCCATTAATGAGCTTGACCGAGATTTTATATCGCTTGATTTTATGCATCAGTTTGGAAGAGATTTGAGCAGAATTATAGAAGTTATCGTATCCATAAAAAAGTGATATAGATAGATAGAAAGATTTTTACGATGGAAGTTTTGGAGTCTAGGAGTCATGATCGGTGTAGTGCTGCAAAAATATTTCAGAAATACCAACATAGGAGCGACCGTAATTGGTAGTATATATACAGGGTGTTTCCAAATTTTTTTTACAATAAAAGAGAGGTGATAGTACACATCAAGACAAACAATATTAAATAGGAGACCAAGGGTCCTAAACGTTTTCCATAGGAGATAGCAGCCATTAAAGTTTAGGGACAAAAATTTCAAATAAACATAAAAAACGGAAAAATCGGTCGATTGATTTGCGGTTTTCACTAAAACTATTCTTTATGTCGGCATTTTCTTGAAATTAAATTATAAAGATAAATTTAAAAAAAAATGCCGATAGAGGGTGCTTTAGACTTTGAAGTAACGAACAACTATTTTTTGCTGTTATTTTTTGCATCTAGATGCCATTTTTGCACAAGATGGCCTCTTAAGAAATCAAAATTTCTTCTTTTTAACAAAATGTGCCTTTTTACTTTCCATGACACTATCACAAAAATTTTTTACAAAAAGTTCTGTTAGAATTAAATATTCTCTTAGATCCATGGGAAATGTTACTTTATTTTATTTTTTATTTTGTTGTATGTTTCTCTCTTCGATAGACGTAAATTTCAATATCTTTTTACATAGTTTCTATATTTAATATTTATATATTGTTTATTTTGTATTAGGGAAGATCAGGAAGAATTTATTCAAACAACGCCTCCAAAGGGACCATCTGCATATTATCTCAGTGCTGTAGCAGTAAATAAAAATTATGGTCTTCATATATTAGAGGAACCAATAATTGTAAGAATAAGTAATTTTACATTTTTAAAATTACAAATATTATTTCTCAACTAACGAATTCGCATCACATCTAAACAGTAAATATAGTATTACTTTGTTAGTAATGTTGTGTGAAAATATTTAAAACTTCCATTATATTATTGATTTTTAGATTTTGACTTACTGCAAGTGGCCATCTAACAACAACAACAACAAAAAAAAAAAAAAAAAAAAAGTTTTTTTTTTTCTTTTTCTTTTGTCATACATTTCTTATTTATATCTCAGGGTACGTGCAAAATAATTATTCATTAAAATTTAAAGGAAATCTATATTTACTTATGAATTTAATATGATACGTAATTATGTGTTTATGTTTAGTATATTACGGGTTTTTTTAATTTAATATTTAAATGTTAATGATATGAATGTTTATGTTTATAAATACTTGTTGAATTTTTGCTATATAAATTTATACATATATATATATGTATATATATAGTATAATTATGTATATATTATATATACAGGGTGTTTCTAAATTCATGGTATAAACTTTAAAGGGTGATAGTACACATCAAGACAAACAATATTAAATAGGAAACTAAGGGTCCCAAACGTCTTCCGAAGGATATAGGCGCCATTAAAGTTTAGGGTCCAAAAATTCAAATGATTATAAAAATCAGAAAAATTGGTCGATTCGTTTGCGGTTTTCACTAAAACTATTCTTTAAGTCAGTATTGTCTTGAAAATAAATTCTAAAGGTAAATTAAAAAAATGCCAATAGAGGGCGCTTTTTTTACCACTACTGTGGGACAACTGTTTTTTACCGTTATTTGTTGCATCTCACTAAATTTTTTTAGAAGCTTAGACATAAACTTAAATTTTGAGCTCAAAATCTAAATCGTTGTGAGTAGTTAAGTAGCGCAAACTGAACTGTGGGGAGAGGTTAAAATTTCAAATGATAATAAAAATACATGTGGCACTCGGGGACTGCCGCGGTAAAGCTATTGCATAGCATTTTTTATCAACTTATGCAATTATAATTATTTATTTATTTTTTATTTATGCAGTTTTTTTTTGTTTTTTTTTTTTTTGTTATTTTTGTCTTTGATATTAATTTAAGTTACACATTTTGAGCGTGATGACCAATAGCATTTTTTTTTTCTTTTATTGAATAAATATCGAATTTATCGAAGTTAACATCGTTTAAAATATTTTTATTATCGTACAATACATGTAGGTTAATCAGGAATTTTTATCATTGAAACTATACGTTTATGGTAGCTGAAATAAAAAACATAAGTTTGAGACTTGATATTCTCAAAATATCTGAAAAATACCGCGTCAATATCTGCCGAAGTCTACCGAAAGATACCGTGCCGAAGTCTGCCAAACTGAAGCGACGTAGCCGGAGTGTTAGGTTTTTTCTCGTTACGGAATTTCTGGATTCTTTCGCCGCGCTCAAAGCCCGCGATAAAAGCTATGCAATACTTTAATAAATTACCAAACAAAATTTGGCCGCGCTACGAAAATTAGATCGCGAGTTATAAGCATTTTAAATTTTCCGAACCTCACCGTGGGGATCTCCTGTCCCCAACAATTAACACTGTCTCATAATAAATTACCAAAAAAATTTGGCCGCGCGACGAAAATTGATCGCGAGTTATAAACATTTTAAAATTTTCGACCCTCACCGTGGGGGGTCTCCTGTCACCAAAAATTAACACTCTCTCATAATAAATTACCAAACAGAATTTGGCCACGATACGAAAATTAGATTGCGAGTTATAAGCATTTTAAAATTTACGACCCTCACCGTGGGGGGTTCTCCTGTCACCAGAAATTAACACTGTCTCATAATAAATTACCAAACAAAATTTAGCCGCGCTATGAAAATTAGATCGCGAGTTATAAGCATTTTAAGTTTTGCGACCCTCAACGTGGGGGGTCACCTGTCACCAAAAGTAACACTCTCTCATAATAAATTACCAAACAAAATTTGGCCGCGCTACGAAAATTAAATCTCGAGTTTTAAGCGTTTTAATTTTTTCGACCCTCTCCATGGGGGGGGGGTCTCCTGTCACCAAAAATTAACACTGTCTCATAATAAATTACCAAACAAAATTTGGCCGAGCTACGAAAATTAGATCGCGAGTTATAAGCATTTTAAGTTTTTCGACCCTCAACGTGGGGGGTCACCTGTCACAACAAGAAACACTGTCTCATAATAAATTACCAAACAAAATTTGGCCGCGCGACGAAAATTGATCACGAGTTATAAACATTTTAAAATTTTCGACCCTCACCGTGGGGGGTCTCCTGTCACCAAAAATTAACACTCTCTCATATTAAATTACCAAACAAAATTTGGCCACGATACGAAAATTAGATTGCGAGTTATAAGCATTTTAAAATTTTCGACCCTCACCGTGGGGGGGTCTCCTGTCACCAAAAATTAAAACTGTCTCATAATAAATTACCAAACAAAATATGGCCGCGCTACGAAATTTAGACCGCGAGTTATAAGCATTTTAAATTTTTCGACCCTCACCGTGGAGGGTCTCCTGTCACCAAAAGTAACACTCTCTCATAATAAATTACCAAACGAAATTTGGCCGCGCTACGAAAATTAGATCGCGAGTTATAAGCATTTTAATTTTTTCGACCCTCACCATGTGGGGGGGGGGGGTCTCCTGTCACCAAAAATTAACACTGTCTCATAATAAATTACCAAACAAAATTTGGCTGAGCTACGAAAATTAGATCGCGAGTTATAAGCATTTTAAATTTTTCGACCCTCCCCTTGGGGGATCTCCTGTCACCAAAAATTAACACTGTCTCATAATAAATTACCAAACAAAATTTGGCCGAGCTACGAAAATTAGATCGCGAGTTATAAGCATTTTACGTTTTTCGACCCTCAACGTGGGGGGTCACCTGTCACCAAAAGAAACACTGTCTCATAATAAATTACCAAACAAAATTTGGCCGCGCGACGAAAATTGATCACGAGTTATAAACATTTTAAAATTTTCGACCCTCACCATGGGGGGGGGGTCTCCTGTCACCAAAAATTAACACTCTCTCACAATAAATTACCAAACAAAATTTGGCCACGATACGAAAATTAGATTGCGAGTTATAAGCATTTTAAAATTTTCGACCCTCACCGTGGGGGGTTCTCCTGTCACCAAAAATTAAAACTGTCTCATAATAAATTACCAAACAAAATATGGCCGCGCTACGAAATTTAGACCGCGAGTTATAAGCATTTTAAATTTTTCGACCCTCACCGTGGAGGGTCTCCTGTCACCAAAAATTAACACTGTCTCATAATAAATTACCAAACAAAATTTAGCCGCGCTACGAAAATTAGATCGCGAGTTATAAGCATTTTAAGTTTTTCCACCCTCAACGTGGTGGGGGGTCACCTGTCACCAAAAGAAACACTGTCTCATAATAAATTACCAAACAAAATCTAGCCGCGCTACGAAAATTAGATCGCGAGTTATAAGCATTTTAAGTTTTTCGACCCTCAACGTGGGGGGGGGGGGTGTCTCCTGTCACCAAAAATTAACACTGTCTCATAATAAATTACCAAACAAAATTTGGTCGCGCGACGAAAATTAGATCGCGAGTTATAAGCATTTTAAGTTTTTCGACCCTCACCATGGGAGATCTCCTGTCACCAAAAGTAACACTGTCTCATAATAAATTACCAAACGAAATTTGGCCGCACTACGAAAATTAGATCGCGAGTTATAAGCATTTTAAATTTTTCGACCCTCCCCTTGGGGGATCTCCTGTCACCAAAAATTAACACTCTCTCATAATAAATTACCAAACAAAATTTGGCCGCGCTACGAAAATTGATCGCGATTTATAAGCATTTTAAATTTTTCGACCCTCACCGTGGGGCGGGGGTCTCCTGTCTCCAAAAATTAACACTGTTTCATAATAAATCACCAAACAAAATTTGGCCGCGCTACGAATATTAGATCGCGAATTATAAGCATTTTAAATTTTTCCACCCTTTTCATAGGGGAGGGGGTCTCCTGTCACCAAAAATTAACACTGTCTCATAATAAATTACCAAACAAAATTTGGCCGCGCTACGAAAATTAGACTGCGAGTTATAAGCATTTTAATTTTTTCGACCCTCAACGTGGGGGTCTCCTGTTACTAAAAATTAACTCTGTCTCATAATAAATTACCAAACAAAATTTGGCCGCGCTACGAAAATTAGATCGCGAGTTATAAGTATTTTATATTTTTCGATCCTCACCATTGGACGGGTCTCCAATCACCAAAAGCTACATTATCCTACCTTGTTTTATCTTAAGACGATTCTTTTCTATACACATTCTATCAGGAATTTTTATTATTGAAACTATAGATTTATAGTATCTGAAATAAGAAATATATAGGTTTGAGACTTGATATCCTCTAAATATCTGAAAAATACCGCGTCAATGTTTGCCGAAGTCTACCGAAGGATACCATGCCGAAGTCTGCCGAATTGAAACGACGTTAGCCGAGTGTTAGGTTTTTTCGTTACCGATGTGTTAGGATTTTTCGCGTTACGGAATTTTTGGATTTGGTCGCCGCGCTCAAAGTCCGTGATAAAAGCTATGCAATAGCTTAAAAACGGAACAATTGGCCAATTGATTTGCGATTTTCACTAAAATTATTCTTTATGTCAGTATTATGTTGAAAATAAATTATAAAGATAACATTCAACAAATGCCGATAGAGGGCGCTTAAGACTTTGGAGTAACGTACAACTATTTTTTACCGTTATTTTTGTCATCTCATAAATTTTTTTAAAAGCTTAGACATAAACTTAAATTTTGACATGAAAATCTGAATCGTTGGGAGTGGTTAAGTAGCGCAAATTGAACTGTGTTCAATGGGGGTGGAGAGGTTCAAATTTCAAATGATTTTAAAAAACGGAAAAATTGGTCGATACGTTTGCCGTTTTGGGTAAAACTATTATTTATGTCAATATTTCCTTGAAAATAAATTTTAAAGATTAATTTCAAAAATACCGTTAGAGGGCGCTTTAAACTTTAGAGTAACCAACAACTATTTTTAACCGTTATTTTTTGTATCTAATTAAATGCTTGTAAAAGTTCAAATTTAAATTTTGAGCTCAAAATCTGTATCGTTGTGAGTAATTAAGTAGCGGAAAATTGAAATGTGTTCGAGGGGTGGGGAGGGTAACATTTCAACTCCTGAACACCATTCAGTTTGCGCTTCTTAACCCCTCCCATCGATTTAGAATTTGAGCTCAAAATTTAAATCTAAGCATTTGCAAGCATTTAATTAGATACAAAAATAACGGTTAAAAATAGTTGTTGATTACTCTAAAGTTTAAGGCGCCTTCTAACGTTGTTTTTTGAAATTAATCTTTAAAATTTATTTTAAAGGAAATATTGACATAAAGAATAGTTTTAGCGAAAACGGCAAACAAATCAACCAATTTTTCCGTTTTTTATAATCATTTGAAATTTGAACCTTCCCACCCCCTTTGAACACAGTTGAGTTTGCGCTATTTAACCACTCCCAACGATTCAGATTTTCATCTCAAAATTTAAGTTTATGTCTAAGCTTCTAAAAAAATTTTATGAGATGCAAAAAATAACTGTAAAAATAGTTGTACGTTACTCCAAAGTCTAAAGCGCCCTCTATCGGCATTATTTGAATTTTATCTTTATAATTTATTTTCACGATAATACTGAATTAAAGAATAATTTTATGAAAATTGCAAATCAATTGACCAATTTTTCTGTTTTTTATAATCATTTGAAATTTGAACCTCCCCCCACAGTTCAGTTTGCGCTACTTAACCACTCACAACGATTTAGATTTTGAGCTCAAAATTTATGTCTAAGCTTCTACAATAATTTAATGAAATGCAAAAAATAACGGTAAAAAATAGTTGTTCGTTACTCCAAAGTCTAAAGCGCCCTCTATTGGCATTTTTTAAAATTTATATTTATAATTTATTTTCAAGACAATACTGACTTAAAGAATAGTTTGAGTGAAAACCGCAAACGAATCGACCAATTTTTCTGGTTTTTATAATCATTTGAATTTTTGGACCCTAAACTTTAATTGCGCCTATCTCCTTCGGAAGACGTTTGGGACACTTAGTTTCCGATTTAATATTGTTTCTCTTGATGTGTACTATCACCCCTTAAAGTTTGTACCAGGAATTTAGAAACACCCTGTATATATATATATTATAAATTGTGTATATATATATATATATATATATATAATATAATTCTTTCCCGTTTTAAATTTTTATATTTTGAAGAACTTTACGCATGAAGGAAGATATAAATCAATAACAACATTTTGAAATAATTACTTTGATTGACATTTACTAAATTTTTGAATAAGAATTTTGATGAAAATTTTAGTAAATGTTTCAAAATATTTTTAAGCTATTGCATAGCTTTATCGCGGCTTTGAGCGCGGCGACCGAATCTAGAAATTCCGCAACGAGAAAAAAAACCGAACATTTCCGTAACGAGAAAAATCTAACACTCCGGCTAACGGCGTTTCACTTTGACAGACTTCGGCACCGTGCCGAAGTCTGCCGAACTGAAACAACGTTAGCAGGAGTGTTAGATTTTTTTTTATCTCCTTTAGACACAATACTTTAGTACAACAGTGAATAGCAGTTGCTGGTGAATAGCTGTACGCGTAAAATTTGTGTATAAAGTGTTTTAAATATGAATAAACAAAGTGCATTTATTAATGAAGAAAGTGATGAAAAAATAGTGAAAGAAAATGAGTGAGTACTCTATATACATACATTTTATTATAATCACAAATGGTAAAAGTGTTTTTTATTATGAGACAGTGTTAATTTTTGGTGACAAGAGATCCCCCCCCCCCACGGTGAGGGTAAAAAAATTTAAAATGCTTATAACTCGCTATCTAATTTTCGTAGCGCGGCCAAATTTTGTTTGGTAATTTATTATGAGACAGTGTTAATTTTTGGTGACAGGAGACCCCCCCCCCATGGTGAGGGTCGAAAAATTTAACATGCTTATAACTCGCGATCTAATTTTCGTAACGCGGCCAAATTTTGTTTGGTAATTTATTATGAGAGAGTGTTATTTTTGGTGACAGGAGACCCTCCACGGTGAGGGTCGAAAAATTTAAAATGCTTATAACTCGCGGTCTAAATTTCGTAGCGCGGCCATATTTTGTTTGGTAATTTATTATGAGACAGTGTTTCTTTTGGTGACAGGTGACCCCCCCCCCACGTTGAGGGTGGAAAAACTTAAAATGCTTATAACTCGCGATCTAATTTTCGTAGCTCAGCCAAATTTTGTTTGGTAATTTATTATGAGACAGTGTTAATTTTTTGTGACAGGAGGCCCCCCCCCATGGTGAGGGTCGAAAAATTTAAAATGCTTATAACTCGCGATCTAATTTTCGTAGCTCAGCCAAATTTTGTTTGGTAATTTATTATGAGACAGTGTTAATTTTTGGTGACAGGAGACCCCCCACGGTGAGGGTCAAAAAATTTAAAACGCTTATAACTCGAGATCTAATTTTTGTAGCGCTTCCAAATTTTGTTTGGTAATTTATTAAGCTATTGCTTAGTTTTATCGCGGGCTTTGAGCGGGCGACCGAATCTAGAAATTTCGTAACTAGAAAAAACCTAACACTCCGGCTAACGTCGTTTCAGTTCGGCAGACTTCGGCACGGTATCCTTCGGTAGACTTCGGCAGACACTGACGCGGTATTTTTCAGATATTTAGAGGATATCAAGTTTCAAACTTATGTTTCTTATTTCAGTTACCATAAACCTATAGTTTCAATGATAAAAATTCCTGATTAACTTACATGTATTGTAAGATAATAAAAATATTTTAAACGATATTAACTTCTCATTTATTCATTAAAAGAAAACAAAATTTCTTATCGGTCATCACGCTCAAAAAGTGTAACTTGAATTAATATCAAAGGAAAAGAAAAAACTTAAATTAATAACAAAAAAAAAAAAAAAAAAACTGCATAAATAAAAAATATATAAATAATTATAATTGCATAAGTTAATAAAAAATGCTATGCAATAGCTTTACCGTGGCGGTCCCCGAATGCCACATGTATTTTTATAATTTAATGTAGTCTTGTACATACTTTTTCTTTTATGTAATTATTCATGTGAGAGAATTCTTAAATTGATTCAATACTAAAAAAAAGTTAAATTTTAGTTACTTTTTATAACTCATTAAACGTTAATTGAACTTATTGATTTTATATTTCCGAATATTTATTTAGTGTAAAATTTAATAACTATTTTAACTGAAGGTATAAATTGAAATTTTTGTTAGAAATAACTATGCATTTGCTGTGTTAATCTACTAGCTGTACCCGGCCACGCGTTGCTGTGGCACTGTCTGATTAAATGGAAAGAAAGAAATGAGAAAGCTCACGTTTCCAGCATGTTTAATTTCACAGTGCCTATAGGTATACAATATTTTCTGTTGTTGCATATTCTGTGTAGATATAAAGACTGTCTGATTTGCCGGTTCTAGAACACAAAACAGACAATTGTCCGTGTACGAATTAATTCTTCTCTAGATCCAAACAGCAGAATTCCAAAGATTAGCCCTAAGTTTAGTTGCTGGAGATTGCAAACGGCAATCAAATTGCAATTGTGATCTCTTAAATTGAAATGGCACATCCGTTAGAATCATAGAAAAAGAAGAATGGAAGCACCTTCATCTGTGAAAGGTACTGCCAAGATTGTTGCTTCTACGAAGTTGCTCATTATTTTTTTTATACCAAGCCGCGTGCCATTGAAACTCTTTGGCTGAAGGATATTTCATTATTATCGCAATTGAAGTACTTAAGATGACATCCCTCCAGATCGAGTGACAAAAAATTCTATATGATAACTAACTGTTTTATCTGCTCCCACAACGGCGTCGACGGACTTCTATGTGATTGCTTCGCTTTGAATGCTAGACTGAATAATGTTATTAAGTTCATAGACGACTTTGTTCTTGACCACAAGAATACCTTGTTTTCTCTCAGCCAATCGTGATTCCTATGATTTGTTTGAATATTGGAAATACCATTTTAACCAGTTCTTCTTTTGACGTCACTAAATTTCAGAATTTTTGAACCAATGAAATTTGTTCTGGGGTAACATTAGAGATCTGCACGAGCTGGAATTTCCAGGCCCGGGCCCGGCCCGTACAGAAATTAGTGAAAACAGGCCCGATTTGTTGTAGCCCGACACATTTTTTACTATTTCTAAAGAAAGATTTTTATTTTATAATTAAGATTCCTTTAAAGAATACTGCATACATAGCTATGGAATGATTTTACATTACAATTTACAGGAAATACACATTAGCAACATATACATTGCATAGATTGCACATTGCACAGATACCACAGATAACACATTGCATAGATTTTTAGACTTTCAACATTCAAATAAAGATTCATTAAAAAATTAATATGGTTTAGATTAAAAGAAAAAAAAAAGAGAGTTAAAAACATCGTAACTCTTAAAACTGTGTAATAAAAATAGCGAAAAAACACCGATAAGACTGGCGATAATTAATAATCAGAATAATACACTTAGTAAAAATCACCATTAAGCGAAAAAACAAAGCTGGGTGCGTTTCGAGCTATTCTGTACCCTTACGGACTCGTATTGATTCAACTGATGAAGAGCTGTTATTGTTGTGGCTCGAAACGTGTCTAGCTTTATTTTTTCGTTAAATGGTTATAAAAGTAGATTTATAAAAGTATTTCTATATCATTTTATTAAAGATTCCAAATCCAATTCATTTTCTATCCAAAAGAGATACTTTCTGAAACCTTTTTGAATTCAGTATTTTTTTTTTTTTTTTTTTTTTTTTGGAAATGCACAAGATTAGCAAGTATTTCTATTCTGAAACTATGTACTCGAATGGCGTTATCCATTTTTTGATACAAGCAATTTAAGAAAATACTGTCAAACTTAGAGATTTAAATAGAATTTCCGGAAGCGACAACATGGAAAAGGAGAAAAATATGCAACCATTTGACAAGAATTTCTTGTATCTCAACAAGATTATGCAAGCATCTTATTTACCAAAAATGAAAGCGGCTATTCGATTCCAAATTTCTTTAATAATCAGGTTTGTCAATTTTATACTTTTACAGTTAAACATTAGTTAGAAGATGTGACAAGCTTTCGCGTTATTGATAAGTGAATTTAAAAAACACCTAGGTATATATATCCAAAGATTACGTTAACATAACTTCTTTAGCGCTATTAATAATTTTACAAATCTTGTTAGCCCAACACATCATGAGAGCATTTAAGTCTAGTTCCGGCTGAGCTCCTCTATATGAAGAAAAAGAATGCAAGCCTGATCTCGGCCCAGCACGAGTCTGCTAAAAAAATATTAAGCCCAAGTTATACACAATGTAACTGTCTGATTCCGATCTCTACACTATACAAGTTACACTTCTGTATTGATGTTGTCAAAATTGTGTCATCAACTAGTTGTCAAAATAGCACATTTATACTAATTCTTGTTAAAGACATATTCATTGAAAATAACTCATATTTTATCGTCTCTGCTGGAATTTTTATAATAGGCCGCAGGCACGCAATATTTTTTTATCAGCCGGGTCTGGCCCGTTCAATTTTTTACCGGCCTGGCCCGTTGAAAAAATTATTCTAATTCTGCCGGGTCGGGTACGGGCCACGGGCCCGCGCAGAGCTCTAGGCTACATCAATTGGCACCTTACCGCTCTCAAATTTCATCAATTCATGTGAGACTATCTCAGCTGACTGATTGATTTGCAACTCACTTTGTACGCGTATTTCTTTACGTTTAGCTATAAAGCAGCATATTTCAGGCAAGCATGTTTTTTGTCCACTGATATTGATCGAAGAATTACAAATAATGTTTGTAAGTGTCTAAAATCTTGCGCAAGTAATAGTAATGTATTCCCAAATGGTCTGATTTTTCCACTCAAATTTAGCAATGATTGATCAAGAGCTCCAATAATGTTTTGTGCGCCATTATGCATTCATCCGAAACAATAATTTTGCATTTCGGAAATATTTTTCACATTCCAGATATGCTTTGGAAGTTTTGCACGTTATTTACAAAGACTTGCATGTTCAGTAGCAATTTCAAAGAGGAGTGGGCAGTTCTTTCACCTATAGTATCTCTTTAATTCTTAAGGCCAAACTATTTATATTATTGAAAATCCGATCTTTTGTTTCGTTAAATGCACTTTAATCATCCAAAAATAGGGTGTCGTTAAAAAAATATTTAAATTTTTTTTTGTCACTTATAAAGTAATGATATATGCTAGCAAATCAAAAACGGCAAAAATTGAATTTGAAGATAGCAACTCTGATTCATTTTAAGAGAAATGGATGGAGTAGAAGGAACTTTTCGCATTTTTTTAATCAATAGATATTTCTATCATTCCGTGACAATGTACTAAGGATGTCTAAATTCATATTCACCGTCTGCAGGACGGTGGAATATTTTTGCACCATTTATTTTTAATTCTTAAATGCCACATTGGTATCAGAATGTTAGAATGAAAATATTCTTTTATTAAGTACTTTTACTTACTATTAAATAAATTTGTTTTTTAATTCTGATGTAATTCAATTATTTTACCATTTTAGGAATAGAAATTCTTTTACTCGCGAAAACTTTAAGCAAAAAGTTGGAAAATGAATCTTTTCGTCAGCTTTCGCAAAATGAAATATACCAAGACCTCTTAAAGTATAAGTCTTTAATCTGTACCGGAGGTCCATCACTCTATATTTCTACTATTTTAGAATACAAAAAATAGCCTAATTTTTGAGGCAAAATTTTTTAGAAGAAATACGGCAATAAGCTTTTGGAATTTAAGGTGGCAAACGATTTTCAAGCAATGTAATTTTTTACAAAAATAATTTAAGAGTCTATTTATGAAAAACATGACATTAGTAATTAGTAATTAGAAAACAACATACATACGTTATTTAACCTTTTTATATGAAAATTTGACAAGCTTTAAATAACCATTTTAACTTAATCAAAACTTCTTATGCATTTTGATTTTAATTTCTTTTATGAAGATCGTTTATAGATTGCATAATTTGCCTTAATATCATGTTAGTTTGAGTAAGCATTAATTTAATTAAATTTTTGAGAAAACGATATTTTATACTCGTACATGTACATACATAAGTGTCAAGCAACTGTACATTTAGAAAAAAAAAATACCACTTTCACCTACAATGAATACGTAATCATTTTTTGAATCCTTAAAGAAGGAATTTAGATTTCTAAGCTATGCAAGTATGGTTAACAACTAAACTGAATAGACGAAATTATTTAGAATATCCAGTCTTTTGTTTGCTAGGTGACGAAAGATAAGGAATCGTTTCAGTAGCAAGACATTATCGGTTGGTTTTTGGAATGGTTTCAAAAACTGGAATTAGAGTTACAAGAACTAACCTTTCGTGTTTGCATTTATTTACAGAGATTTTTAAATAAATTTGACTACGGAAATTAGCAAAACGCCCTTGAATTTTAGTAAGGGGGGATATTTCCGTCCCATATTCATTTTAATTATATTCCCCCTTTTAAAATAACGTTACTTTACTAAATTTTATGTTAATACTCTAGTCTTAAAACTTAAATGTATTTTCCATCACTAAATTTCTTTATAAATGTATGCTGTTTTCTCTAGCTATTTCTCTTAACCGCAGAAGATTGTATTAGATTGAAAAAGAAATATGCTTGCTGTATTTCATATAGCAACAATATACTGGGTACATTTGCACGCTTAATTTGGTCGCTAGGAGAGATCTTTCTCATGGTTTCTTTCTTATATTCGTTGTCTGTTTTCCAACAACTGCAATATATTTTCCCTAACGCATCAATTCGCATGGATTTTGTCTGCAATATTTTTTATTTTTATTTCCATATGTCTTCAATTGGCGCACTTGCCCTTGTTTCCCAGGATTTTGTAACCCCCTGTAAAATACGATTATGTTGTTTTTTGCAGTTTGCATTTTTCCGCTGATCTTGCTGCGTTAAAATTCATATCTTGCACTTCCATCCTTCCCACTGACAATCAAGTAACGAAAATTAACATATGCCTCATCTTCTCGCCAGATATCTACTGGTTAGATAGTTTTGCAAATTGTTTCTCGCCAATAATCCAGCTATCTCAAAATTGTAATAATGTGAACACTTCTCTCTTGATTTTGATACTGTAAAGACCAAATGTAGTGATACCTCTCTCCAGTACCGGTATTTTATAGACTGTAATCTCAATTATGACGAACCTGAAAAAAAAACAGCAAAACTATTTACAAACTATTGGACCATGTGATTGTCAACTGAAAAACTAGTTACATAAATCTTTGAACAAAACACGAATTATTCAGTGAGATGTTTCAACAACTACCGTAATGAAAAAATAAATATCCTTGATATAACTTGGTGCATTTGGGCATTTCGAGAATTGCTGGAGAGGGGCGAACAGTAATATTTTCATCCCTTTTTGTTTTACAAAATTACGCATGTCCTAAATCTTGCCCCATAAAAAAGTATGAACTCATGTTTTCGCCGTCGTTTGGTTTTTAAGTGATGCAATTTTGTATTTAAAATATAAATCGTACAATGCTTTCTGAGAAACTATATGCATTTTCGCATACTACTCCCATCGGATAGTTTTTCTGACGCTTCTGCCGCTGAAAAATATGCTATGGTGACGCATATAACAGTGCAAAAAATACTCACCCGAATTGTTTGAAATTTTATATATATAACTGTTCGAGTTTAGTCGAGTTATTTCAAATTTTATTAAAATAGGGTGTATAGTTCAATTAGAGGGACAATCAAAAATATTTCTCTGCATTATGGCCAAAAGGAAAAATTACGTAAAGTGTATTTCATTGATGATACGCTCTTTCGAAAATAATGAAATTTATATGCATTTATAAAGTGCACTAAAATATACATTTTGTAGTATATGCAGTGCAAAGAACATTCATTATTCATTTACAGGGTCACAGAAAAGAATTCCGTGACGGAATTGTATAGGAGGAAACACTGATTGCAATTTTAATTATGTTAAACTATTCAACATTTTATGAAATTCATATACGTTTCTGAAGTTTGCTACTAGTTACTTCCTGTATAATAGAAAGTGCATAATATTTAAAGTACACACCAAAGATTTCGGATGCTATACTGTACTCGAAATGCTGTATGTTATCCATGATTTCAGGAAGTGCATTTCAGTTGTAATATGAGTTTTTAAAGTTGAGTTTTTTATTTTTTTGCATATTACGTTGTGACTCTAAATATTGATCATATACAGGGCTTTGCAAAATATTTTGTAAGGATAATGAACAAAACTAGCTTTAAGTTGCTTTTTAATTGAATTATACATTTTTACTTAGTATGCTTAGATACGTTTGTTAGAATAACAGATAAAATGATATAGAGGGACACGCAAAAAATCAGATACATGGTCGTCTATGGATGATAATCTCTGAAAATGGGATTTCAGTTGTTTTAAGTGTGTTTTAGTCATATTTAAATTTTAGCTAAATAGTGGCATATATATAAAAATAGTAGATAAAATACAGGGTTGTATAAAAGTATTCAAGCATACTTCCGTTCATTGGTATAAATTTCTGAAAGTAAAATGTCAACCTATAATGAGTTTTTAACGTTTTCCAACATAGTTGAAATTGTTTATGAATTTGGTTTATTTGTCCCTCTGTATGTCCGAATTCTAACTTGCTTTATCGTTGTTGGATTGCTATGTAGTTGATATATGATTGAGATTTACTATGCTGGGCTCGGTATTGACAATGATGTAGGTAACTTTCATAGTTTATTTGCAGAGATACTCAAATGTATTCTATTATATTATAGTTTATGAAAGAGATGTTGTAATTATATAAAAAGCGTGGAACCTATAGTCGTCATCTGGTCCATTCGTCTGTCCATTTATAACAGCGCAAAAACTAAGCAATAGAATAAATTGAAATTTATTATATCTAATCGTTGCAGAATTTTGTCGAGCCACTTCAGATTTTATGAAAATCGAATCAAAATTTAAAAAGATATTAATAAAAGTTCTATTAAATCATATCATATGTAATTAATTCAATGATATACCAAAAGGTAATGATTCCAGTTTGCCATGGTGACGAATACCTATTTAAAATGAAATCATGTTATTCCATTATTACTGAACTTAATATATACATGTATAATCGTAATAAATTTTGTATTCTGACATTTTTGCATAAGAAAGCTATTTTCCAAATTCTGAATATTTGTAAAAATAATTTAGTACGAAAGCACTTCATTTGTCACATTTGACGTATAAAATAAACCTTGTTATTTTTGTTAGATTTTTGAGTTATCAGACGTCGTCTCTTAATACACCAGAGGATTTTCTCGGTTGTTTCTAACATCATCATAATTTTGTTACTCAAAATAAAAACGAATTTATTAGATATACGTATAATTATCAAATAGTACAGGATTCAAATTGAAAAATAAAATTCCCGAAATACAATTGAAATTAGAAATATGGCTCACACTAGTACGCTGTTACGCATTTATCGCTCGTTCTTACGCCACCCTACCCTAATTATTCATTTTTCTATTATTTAACTGCTATTATCAAATTGTGCTATATTATTCTGCTACTATTCAACTATTTTGTTAAATTTACATTTATGTCTGTACCACGTTATTCTCTTATAACATTATTTTTATATTACGCTGTTTTAGTTTGACTCTACAAAGCCATTTTTTATCATTGTCGAAGGACCTGACTCAGCATCCATTGGTGAACAAATAGGCCTTCGTGTCTCTGTGATAAACTATCAATTCATAGAAATTAAGGTAAGAATGTCTCAATTCATTTCATTCATGAATTAATATGTGAATGAAGTCAAAAAGTCTGAAGAAGAATTTAATAAATGACTTTATGCCATTCTTTAGTTAAAAATTTACGATAAAATTTAATGGAAGAAAAAAGAAGGCGATATTCAAATTTAATCATTAATATTTTAATTCAAGCGTGTTTTTTCAAATGACAGTGAATTTTAGTAATTAATATTATGTAGGGGAGACAGGTTTTTTTTTACTATCAGAGAGATTTGTACCTCTTACTTCATTGTACTTAAAAAAATATGAAAAACACAGTACATGATCTTTGTTTTAGTTAATATGGTTTTTAACCATTTACATTAATAGTAAAACAATTACTTGAAATTTTGAAATTTTTAGTTTGCAAATAATTATTTTATATACTAGTTGCAAGTAAAAATATTAACTATAATTTTGCTGCAAAGTGTATTTCATTTCATGATTTAAAAGATAAGACAATTAAATGGAACTTGTAATGTCTAGAAGTAATGTCTTTATTTACCTTTTTTATAAAATTGTAATTTTTAAATGTTTGACTCGTTGCATTTGTAAGATGTTTAACCTGGATCAAATCTCTGTTTTTTTAGGTAGCTTTCATTACAAAAAGTAAAAAGCTACCTATTGCAGCCGTCCGGAGGAAAACACTTCCGGAAAATTTTGGTATATTTTCACCGATCATGACCCCCAGACCCCAAAACCACCCTCCGTTCAAATGTTGACATATATATATATATAACCATATATATATATATCTATCTGATTTTTGTCATGCGATAACTAACGTATTTATAAACCGATTTGAATGAAACTTGGTATGTACATAGTGCATACAAATGTCTCGACCGAGTTCGTTGGCCAGCATCATCAGCCATTTCGTTTCAGAATGGCGGCCATTTTAAATTTTTAAAAAAATTAAAATGTTAAAATTAAATGCGAAAAAGTTAAAAGTTGAAAAATATTTTTCTTTTACGTGTTAGAACCTAAAACATCGATTCCAGAACACTTTTTATTTTGTCTATATCTTAAAAAATTATTGAGTTATAGCACTTTGAATTTTTCTTATGGCTGACATTTTGAAACGATCTGTTTTTTGTCACCTGATAACACGCGTAGTTATGAATCAATTTGGATCTAACTTGGTGTGTACATATTATATCCTGAGGCCTGAATCGAGTTCGATACTCAGTTCCATCCGCCATCTTATTTCAAAATGGCGGCCATTTAAATTTTTTTATAAATTTTAAAAATTAAAATTAAGTACAAGAAAGTGATAAATTGAAAAAGATTTCTCTTTTATGCATTTGACCTTAAAACAAAGATTCCAGAGCATTTTTTGTTTCGTTTGTATCTCAAAAAATGGCTGAGTTATCGCATATATATATTAACCGATTTCAATATGAGTGTGCATGTGCACCTGAATTAAGATTTCGACCAAGCTCATAATCAGGTTCTACTAATTTGAGCTTGGTATTTTTGAATAATATAACTTAATTTAAAGTAAATAAATAAATATATAAGTATATGAAAGCTACCTCTTCCTCCCGGCACTGCCGGAAGGACTATTTCATCTGGTGCTGTTAATTGCATTGAAATTTTTAATACCTGGATTTAAATTTAACAAAAATGTAACTTATTTCAGTAGCCTGACTTAAATAAAAATAATTTTTTAATCTAAATTGTATTACTGTTTAGTTTTAAACTAATTGCAAAAATGGAAATTAATAAATGATGGGAAATATAAATTCAAACAAAAGAATTTTTAAGTTCGAAAAAATTATTCAGAATTTTTCAGCTATATAGAATTCAATACGTATATTGTATGCATAATATACATATATTGGATCTTGTGCGAAAGTTTTATGTAAGTTTTTCTGATATTGAATTTTTGTTATTGGATACAATGAAGAATAATTTTAGAAATAAAATTTGACTTCGCCGATATAGAAAACTTTGAATGTGATGCATGAACGTATATTGAGAATCACGAGCTTAATCCCGCAGCTAGGTTAATTATGCATGATTTGAATAAGAAATTTTAGTTTGTAAAACAAATAAATGTCAGAAAAAAGTCAATTTATCAATCTAGGGGGAATAAACTTACACGACTTAAAGGTTCAAATTTCATATTTCGAGGACTGTTCGGCCTCGAATTTTCAATTTTGAGGAAATTCATGGAAGTTCTTTCATCCCCAGTCTCCACTATTTTTAATTATGCCTTTTTATTCTCTATAGTATCACAAATTTGTTTTTATCATGGATTTTCTCATTTTTCCCAGTGAAAAAAAAAAGGATTTAAGATTTTTTTTTTAATTTTAATTTTATAGGCAATTTACATTTGAATGAATATTCTTAATTTTTAAATAATACATTTCTTTTATTTATTACCTAGGCAGAAATAATTTTAGAAGCCTCAGATGATTATTCGTTTGTTCAAGTAGAACCTCTTGGAATTGTTTCATCTTATAATCCTCGACTAGCTAATGGTGAATGGCAACATTTGACATACGTAAGTAAAGATGCCTGTTTACTTGCTACATAGAATTTTCATTGAAATTGAAAGAAATTAACAAATAACAAGGGCCCGTTCGACATTAACACACGTTTTCAGCAATACACTTGTTACTTCGTGTTAACAGTAAAATGTGAGGGGGTACGATCAGCGGCGAATGCAATAAATTCAGCTTAAAACAAATTGAGCAGTAATGCTTCTCATAATACAAAAACAGTAATCTACAGGTGCACGGTCTATAGTGCAATGATTTGAAGCTTTCAAATTTTTTACGTTCACATCCAGACTACTTACGCTGCATTGTTGTTTTGTATTTTTATGTTTATTTCCATACTTATAAATATGCAATAACTCGGCCCATAATTTTAATATGTTAAATGACACTTTATCATTACAATTGAAATTTTAAGCGTTATAATCTCCATGGTTTTTCTTGTAATGAATGGATAGTAGAGATTGGAGAGAAAAAATGATATTGCTTTCATTGAAATTTATTTGGATGGCTTCTTCTTGATATAATCATGAAAGGACTGTGGTTTTTGTTATATTTTATATCAACTATGTGCTTCTTTTTTTTTAAACTAAATCTTTTGCTCTTTCATTATATAACAGAAACTCAAAACCCATCCAGGATTGTTTAATAAAGAAACTATCTGATAAAACTTCAATTGAAGAATAATAATTTGTACAACAGACGTCTTTTTAGAGAAAAATTCAGACTTAATTCAAATTTATTATTAGATATACATTGTATTACAATTATCAATAAATATTGTTTTTTCAGGATGAAAAATAATGCTCATGAACGCATCCCAGGGTGATTAGCTATCGTCATTAATGCAAATGGTGATGGAGTCCAAGATCCTAATTTTTAAATTAGGAAGGAAAATTTTGTGGCAACAATACTAAACAATCAAAGCGGAAAAGTTGAATGATACAAATTTCTTAATGGTTAACTTGGTCGCAAGAGCGAGTATCGTATTGATCACAAAATCTACATTTTCGTTTAAAAATTAGGTGTTTAAACTCCACCACCTCTTTTACTAATAAAGACAGCTAAATATACTTCGAAAATGATGCGCACTGACCACATTTTATGTGTTTAAAATACATATATACATTTATTAGGGAATGTTAATTACAGGTATTCTTAAAATTTTATTTGCATGTTTTTTATTAAATATGTTGATCATTAACAAACATTATAACTAGTCTTTAACATTTATGGTACAGTAGACCTACTCCAGGCACACTTAATTATAATTGCAAACTCGCAATCGGCTCCAATAATGTTTTAATATATATATATATATATATATATATATATATATATATATATATATATATATATATATATTTTTTTTTTTTTTTTTTTACAAGGAAAGCTTAAATTAAGAAGCTCTTAATTTCTAATAAAGTCTGTGCGAAATTGCGGTGTCAGTCCATAATTTCTCACTTTAACAAACATAATTTGTGCGTGCCAGAAAGGATCAAAGAATGTTCTTAGAATGTTTATAATATTTTGAATTTCATTTTAAAGTAAATTTTTTGTGTTTAGCTGTCTGGAAGAATAATAGGATAATGATATACCACATTCTTCCATATATTGAGATAATTTATCAAAAAATTATTAATAAACCAAATGCTTTATCTTTCTATAATTGTTTTTATCTCACTTTTTGGTATTTTTAGGTAAAACCAGTCAGTCATGTGTTTGTACACATACCGATTGTTGCCAAAAGAATAGGCCAAATTGACGTGGTCATCACTGGAAGAACTCAAGTTGCTAAAGATACAGAAGTTTTTTCGATTAATATAGAGGTAAGCTCTATTTAAAAAAAATATGATATTTCTCCTATTGTGAATGTTACGTACTTGAATCAGCTAAAATATTTTAAATAGGTAAAATATTAAATTTACCCAGTGTAACTTGTGATGTTCAGAAACACATGCTTAGTATATATGAAAGGATAAATTTTAACCCTATAAAAAAACTTGCATATAAAATTAAAATTCAAAATTTTTTAAAATTTAAAGTTCCAAAATAATCCTTTAACTTTAATCCTGATGCTTAAAAGCATTTTGCCCCTTATACTATACTTTCTAGCAATACATCTTATTACTTTTAGATATCATTTTCGGATGCTCTTATTTTAAAGAGCATCCGGAAATGATATCTAAAAGTAAAATTTATAGTTTTTGTGGTTCGAACTAGGAACCCAGTTCGGCAAACCTAGGAAGTGTCATAAAGCCCCGATCCTTTTTAATAAATTAAATCAAATCACCTACCATTCTCGTACTGTCGAAAATAATCTGGCGAAAATAATTTAAATTTTGACATTTAAATAAACAGCAACACTGATTTTGTGTGGCTTTTTTGACTGTGCTTGGCTAACAAAATCCGCACCGATAGCCCGACAGAATTAATCAACCCGGTTAGACCTGGTTTCAAAGGACAATTTGTACGTAGAAAGCATAATAAGTCAGGTTCCTATGAACTGAATGTGTGATCGTTCCCTTCCTATTTTTATACACGACTGGAGCACAGCAACAGCCGGCCGGCAAAAAAGTTCCATGAGACGCGCTGGTATTCAGTGCCGGAAAGTCAACAACTAACGGGTCTCATTCCCTTACAGATACGGGGCGCGATCATATCATACATATATATATCTACATATATGCCTATATCTATATCTATATCTATACATATAGAAGAGTTTGTCCAGACTGATTCATACTAAGCACAACTGCAAAAACTACTGAAGAGTATGACTACTAGGAGCATGAAAATTTGGGGGGGGGGGGAGGATGTTTTTATGATTTCTTAAGAATCCATAAAGACAGTAATTATGAAAATCCTTCTACTTAGAGAATTAAAAGGGAGGGGTTGAAAACTATTTAACATCTTAATATATCTCAACAGCAGTTTAAGGCAGGAGGATGAAATTATAGAAAATAAATCTACAAAAAATATTAAACGCATAATTCAGCGATTTTACTACCCCGTCGCTTATAAGGGTTAAAAGGGAAGTTGAAACATTTGGCATATTTCAACTGCCATTTTAGGTAGGAGCGAGAAATTCAGGAAAAGAAACCTATTAAAAAGTAATAAAACTTTCATTTCAATGATTTTAGAAAGGCTCCCCTTAAGATGTTAAAGAGGGGTCGAAATTTTTAGAACATTTGATTTATCTCAGCAGCCGTTTAAGGTAGCAGCATGAAATTCCAAATAATAAACCTGCAAAAAATAACTAAGCACGCATTTAAGTGATTTTAGAATTTTCCCCAAAAGAGATTAAAGGGGGGGGGGGCGTTATTTAGTACATTTTCCCATATCACAGCAGCCATTTTAGTTAAAATCGAGAATTTAAGGATAACAAACTTATTAAAATTAATTAAACACGTATTTCAGCAATTTTAGAAATCTGCCCTAAGTGGTTAAAAGGGGGGGGGGGTATAAGAAATTTTAGAAAATTTAGCCATATCCTACCAAATGTTTTAAGTAGGAGAGTAAACTTCCAGATAAAAAATAACCTGTAAAAACAGTTAAACATAGGAACTTCAGTTTATTTGGACTATTTTGTCTATTATGTCACCCACATGGACTTTCATTTACTTAATATAAGATGATGCGGATAAGAAGAGAAATATAGAGATCTGATTACTATATTAATTTTTAAAATTTTAATTTCATTTGTAATCGGTATATTTCAGTTGATTCAAGATTCTTTCAGAAAACCGACCAGCGTAGCGGGTGAAGGTTCTTAGTATATAATACATAAACAATTATACAGGGTGGCCACTCTCAACAGCGGTCAATGGCTTATTCCTTAATCGTTAGTCATAGATAGCCCTTAATAAAAATGCTTTAAATGAAGTAAAGGAAGATTTTTAAAGCGATTAGGGTCAATTAAAACATTTCTTGAAATTTTACGAAGCTTAAATTTTTATACAGTCCCCTGGTACTACAAGTTATGTTTTGTGAAAATTTTCTTTTATTTTGACAATTAATACCAAAAAAGTCCCGTTATTCTACTATTAAAATTGACGTAGTAATAGCTGTTTAAAGTTAGAGTACATTTTCTGCTGAAAATTTGGGGTCATTCACAAATTTAATAGAAATATAATTTCGACAGAAATATTTAAAAAATCGTTTAAAATAAAATTAAAATTGCAAGATAAATTTGAAATATTTAATCATTCTGATATATTAATGCAAAATATATAATTTTTAATAATTATATAAGAAAAAAATAGATATTTTGTTAAATAACATGATGAAAAGCAATTATTTACAAAATGATGCATATTTTAAAATGATATTAGACTATACAAAACTGTAAAAGATGGGTTAAATCATGTTTTTTAGCTTTTTATAATTAATTCTTATATTATATTCTGTATCACTGAATCTATAATTGACCTTTGTTTTTTACCCTCACGTAAAGATTTTTTGCAAATCGTTAATTTTAAAGTAAAAAAATTAAAGTACATGTCATTGTTGTGTTTTCAACTTTTGATAATTGTTTTTATGCATTTTTTACCACTGAATCCAAAATGACTTTCTTTTTTAACCACCACGTTAAGATTTTTTTGCAAATTGTAAATTTCAAATTTAAAATTGGAACTTTACATTCATTTTTCGGACCCCTCAGCTGTTCATCTGTAAGAATTCCAGTAAAAGCAAAACAAAAAACAAAACAAAACAAAACAACAACAAAAAGAACTGAATAAATTATTGAATAAAATAAAATAAAATAAAATAAAATAAAAAAGTTTTACACATGTTTTATAGTATCAGATTTTCACTATATTTTAACTTTGACATTTACAATTGTAATAATAAAAAAAAAATCTAACGTGATGGCCAATAAACGGTCAATTGCAAGTGTTACTTGCATTCAGAAAGTTTCTTACAAAAAAAGAAAAACAAAGAGTTATTAACTGTATTAATAAAAGAAGTCGTTGCTAAAAGAATAATAAGAATTTGCAGAAATCTATACTACGTAGGGTTGAGTATAGCTGTAGGTACTAGAATGTATTAATTGCTGTATCATAAAAAATCAAAGTGATATAAAGCTTAAGTAAAAACAAATATTGCAATTCAAATTATAAAACTATTCAGCTAAAAAACTTCATAACTTCGTGAATTCGCTAGGCATCAAATCCAACTTAATTTATTATAAGTTTTCTTAATATTACGTATAACCTTTATGTCGACAAGTTTTTTATAAGACCAACTCTTACAGCGCAAAAAAATGATGATAAAAATTGAGAACGGAAACAAAAAGGGAGGGAGGGGGGAGAATAAGAAGTAATACATAATTTCGTCATTTCACAAGACAGAAAATCCGCATGAATTTATTATAGACCGTCTTAATATTATCTACAACTTTTATATTGACCAGTTTAAGATAGAATCAGTTGTTTCAGCAAAAGAAATTAAAAATACATGGTTAAAGAAAATTTTTTCGCATTAAGGTTGTTCTTGAATCGAAACTGCCTATTTTCCGACTCATTTTAAAATTGATTTTTGATTTCAAACGCATCTAATTGGCAGGTTTCTCTTTTACTTTGAAATTATATAATGTGTCGTATGGGTCGATTTTTTAATAAAGACAGAATATAGTTCAAAAAAGTGTGTCAAAGTGGGCATTTTGAACCGAATTTCTTAAAGTGATAGTGCGGAAAATGGAAAATATGATCGTACTGAGAAAATGATTGTTTCAAACTGCTTATTTTCCGATTCATTTTTTAATTCATTTCTTATCTCAAACGTGTTTAATTGGCAGGTTCTCTTATCCAGAAGCTACATAATGTATCGACGATTAAGGAGCAGCAAGGTGTAATTAGATTTCACGCCAGGCTTTAATGAGACACCTCACTGCTTCTCAATCATCAAATTTTGCAATAGGAAAGCCCTGTTATCCTTACACGTACTTCGCGTCGGTCGGTTGGACGGAACACATAACTGCCTGTTCTTCCCCTCCTTCATGCTCGGATGCCCACGCGTGTGCACAACCACGCTGGATATTTCTATTGCGTCCCTCGATGTCTAACTACGTAATCCCATAGCGGCATATTTAAATTTCAACCGGTTTCGTGTGTACGACGTTTCGTATCTTTTCATTTGAACACCCCTAATATATATTTTTTAAAAGTTCCTTGAAGGTAGGCACATACCTCAATTATTTAAAAATAATTTTGGATTTCCATAAAAATAGAAAGCAGACTAAAAATATATAACACAGTATTTTGATGCAAAGTACAAGTTACAAATAAAAAAGAAAATTTTGGTTAAATCAGAAAAGATAACAATATCAAAAGACAATCCCCCATTCTCCTAGATATATATTTTGATATCATGTACCAGACACATCTAAAATGATAACTTTAAATATGCGGAGCCCTTAACTATTTTTAATGATATAATTGTATAATGGAATGCCAAATAGTGGTATAAAAACGATAAACGTCAAAGTGTTAAAATCCCTTTAATTTAATTAAGATTAATGACTTAAATGCTATGGGACCTCCTTTGTGACTCCAGTAATATTTTATGACCTCTTTCACCTTCTTTCGAAGCACGCTGAGCACAATGCCAAGTTTAAACTTTGAAGAAGGATTTTGTCTTAGCTACACTGTAAAAAAAAAAGATTATTAATACGCTGAATTATTTTTCTGAAAAGCCAAATGAAGTTTAAATATAGATTATTTTTATTGTTAGTACCGAATCAAGTTTATCGCAAACAGCTTAGGTTAAGATTAAAGAAAAGTGTTATACAAAACATTAATATTTCATATAATTTCGGCTTCATACCTCTTTGAACTTTAGTGGTATTGTCATTTGTACGTTTCAAGTATGTACTGCTATACTCAACCCTACGTTGTATATTTTTTTTTTACAAAGTCTTATTATCTTTTTGGCAACGATTTTTTTAATAATACAAATAATCAGTATTATATTGTATGGAACTCTGAGCGCGAGTAATACTCTTGACCGTTTATTTACTGTTACAGATTATTTCGAGCTTTTAATAATGTAAGGAGATGGCAGATTTTTTTTTTCATTATTGTTAGTCTAAATAGTTATCCTTGTACCTGAATCTTACTGAAATATATTGGTTCAAACATATTTTTTTAATTAACAAAGTTCAAGGACAGTTTGAAGCATGTCTTTAGGCATTGAAGAAAACGTCTAAAACTGACTATCCGGCGTCTTTTTTTCCTATATAATGTAATTTTGCAGTACAGATATATATTCTACGGTAATGATAAAAACATTTGAGTAGCTGAATTTTCCGATTGTTTCATCACTGTATTTTATTTATTTATTTATTTTTTATTTATTTATTTTTCCATTAACATGTGAAACAGGGGAAACATTGCAGTACAGAAATACTTTATTCATTAATGATAAAAGCATCTGACTTTTTGAATTTTCCGATTTCTTACACCACTGTATTCTAATTTTGTTTACATTAGCATTTGAATCAGGAAAATTAATGACTTTTTTAAGCATTTTAATACATTTTAGAGAACTTGAAAGTGTTAAAATACTTAATTTGCTTTTATTTAGCCAGATGGTGTTCCCGTGCATGTTCATACTTCAATGCTTTTGGATATGCGGAATGAAGCCTACCTTATTCGGTATTTAGATGTCAATGTTACTGAAGACCCTATTATACCTTTTGAAGAAACATACCGATATTATATTTTTGGATCTCCAAAGGCATCAGTGTCCATAATAGGTATTCGCCAATTAAAATTTTTAGTTTTTTAAATTTGTAAGCATGTTTTCTTAAGTTCCATTAACTCAAATAAATATTTAAAGATTATGTTAGGTATATTCTTTATGTACCTAACATGTATTGTTAAATGCACACTTGTGGTTTTCTTAATTAATGTTATCTTTTTTTAATTTACTTATTAATGACTTCATATAGTATTAAATGTACGCATTGTTAAAAATTATGTCTTCAGAATTATTGTATACTTAAAAATTTTTACTATAGGGGAGAGTAAAAGATTAATTTGCATTGATTGCCCTGCTTTCATTTTGTCCCACGAGTTGTTTCTGCGGTGTAAGAAAACAGTACCTTGTGCATTTTTCACTTAAAAAGTTTCATTATTGCTGTTTATTATCATTACAAAATTGCACAATAAGTTGCTCACTTCAGAGGATTCTAGAACGCGTTCTATTGGTCCAAATGAGTTCAAATTTGAACTACAGATAATTCAAAAGTTTCGCTTGATAGTTATTAAAAATAAATAAATAAATACAACTACAAAAATCCGCCTATAGGGTTCGCTGTAATAGATATAAAACATTTAATTCCCTTTACAAATAATAAATGATATTAAAAGAGTGAAACTGGTCAATAAAAATGCATCCACCATAAGATTTTTTCATACAGTGGAATACGGCACATCCAATACTTGGGAAACAACTGGCACCACCATGCGGAGACTGCTAGAAATAAGTTTCCCGCTTCAGAGACCTTGATACATTTCAGCAATTGCCGCGGCGGGCACATTAGATAGGCTATGATAGCCTGCGAACTAAAAATACCGATGTTTATTTTATAATTTAATAAAATAAATGAAGTAACACAAATTAGTCATTTGATACTACTTCTTTGTTGTCTTTACAAGAGAAAAAAAAATTGTAATTGGAACATGAGTATTTGTTTTTATTAAATATAGGGAACTTATATTTAAAACTCATTTTAAATTACATTCGATTATTCGATGATTTTGAATTCTGGTGTCTCATCATGAATTTAATGCGGACATAAATTACAAATTGATACGTAGTTTTGAATTTTCGTTTCATAGATAGTAAATAAAATATTACAGTTTCTGTTAATTTACAGTTAATTAAACAAAATTGTGATTAATACCTTTTCCTCCACCAGTTTGGTAATCTGCAAATAAACAAACAACATGATTTAAGACTATAATAAACTAAGTATTTACTTATAAGTTTTAAAAGAAAAAATAATTATTGCGTATAAACTTCTGTTTTGAGATTATTTGATATTAACCAATTAATAGCTAAAACCTTGTGTGTAAATTACAATAATTACAATCAACGTTTAACACACAATACACAAACACACAGCACATACGTATACGTTTCGCGAGCACCAGGGCTCGCTTCCTCAGTGTATAAAATTTAAAATGTTAAAAACAGAAAAAAACCCCCAACTGACAGCAAGTCAGAGACCCAAATGATCGCAAACACAATACCAAAATACCCACAAGCCTCAGCAACCAATAATATTAAACCGGAAATGAAGTGTCATGACAAAATAAATCTAACCAGAAAGTTGAGATGTACGGTACACTTGAAAGATCATTAACCAAGGAGTTTTTTGTTTTATGTATATAGAGTGCTTCGAAAAAATCTAAGTCTAGCGGAGTAGTGCATTTTTGAAGAATAGTAGCAGAGGTAAAATTAAAATTATGGCCCTCCTCCCAACAATGAGAGGCAATAGAGGAATTCTTTAACTCTTTTCTTTTTACATAACCTATATGTTCAGCGATTCTTTTTCTGAGTTTACGTTTAGTTTGTCCAATATAGGACAAACCACACTGACATTGTATATTGTAAATGCCCCAATGATCCAGAGGAGAAATTTGATCTTTTAATTGAGAAAAGGTTAATTTATTGACTGGTTTAAATACTACTTTCAAATCATAATGTTTCAAAATATTTGCAACTTTAAAGCTAATGCTTTGATGAAACGGTAAAATAACTAAACTAGAATAAGAAACAGGTGTAACAGAAGAATCTGGATCATTGGGATGTTTATTAAAACTTTGAGAAATTAATTTATTGATATAAGATAAATTGAAGCCACGATCTATAGCCACAGATCTTATGTAGTTTAACTCATCAGTAAGAGAACTGTTATCTGAACAAATTAAATGAGCTCTATTAATTAAATACAGAAAAGCAGAAGCTTTCTGAGAAGGGGGGTGACATGAATTAAAATGGGGGGGCAGTGTGACAGCAAAGGGTTTACGGTAAACACGGGTGTCAAAAGAGGTTAATTGACGAGTGACTAAAACGTCAAGAAATGGCAATTTGTTATCGTTTTCGACTTCATAAGTGAATTGAATGACTGGATCTATTTGATTTAAAATAGTCAAAATATTATCAACAGGAGAAACAGAGGGGTCGATGAGAGCAAAAGAATCATCGACGTATCTACAATAAAATGGGAAACTGATGAGATTAAACATCAGTTTCCCATTTTATTGTAGATACGTCGATGATTCTTTTGCTCTCATCGACCCCTCTGTTTCTCCTGTTGATAATATTTTGACTATTTTAAATCAAATAGATCCAGTCATTCAATTCACTTATGAAGTCGAAAACGATAACAAATTGCCATTTCTTGACGTTTTAGTCACTCGTCAATTAACCTCTTTTGACACCCGTGTTTACCGTAAACCCTTTGCTGTCACACTGCCCCCCCATTTTAATTCATGTCACCCCCCTTCTCAGAAAGCTTCTGCTTTTCTGTATTTAATTAATAGAGCTCATTTAATTTGTTCAGATAACAGTTCTCTTACTGATGAGTTAAACTACATAAGATCTGTGGCTATAGATCGTGGCTTCAATTTATCTTATATCAATAAATTAATTTCTCAAAGTTTTAATAAACATCCCAATGATCCAGATTCTTCTGTTACACCTGTTTCTTATTCTAGTTTAGTTATTTTACCGTTTCATCAAAGCATTAGCTTTAAAGTTGCAAATATTTTGAAACATTATGATTTGAAAGTAGTATTTAAACCAGTCAATAAATTAACCTTTTCTCAATTAAAAGATCAAATTTCTCCTCTGGATCATTGGGGCATTTACAATATACAATGTCAGTGTGGTTTGTCCTATATTGGACAAACTAAACGTAAACTCAGAAAAAGAATCGCTGAACATATAGGTTATGTAAAAAGAAAAGAGTTAAAGAATTCCTCTATTGCCTCTCATTGTTGGGAGGAGGGCCATAATTTTAATTTTACCTCTGCTACTATTCTTCAAAAATGCACTACTCCGCTAGACTTAGATTTTTTCGAAGCACTCTATATACATAAAACAAAAAACTCCTTGGTTAATGATCTTTCAAGTGTACCGTACATCTCAACTTTCTGGTTAGATTTATTTTGTCATGACACTTCATTTCCGGTTTAATATTATTGGTTGCTGAGGCTTGTGGGTATTTTGGTATTGTGTTTGCGATCATTTGGGTCTCTGACTTGCTGTCAGTTGGGGGTTTTTTTTTCTGTTTTTAACATTTTAAATTTTATACACTGAGGAAGCGAGCCCTGGTGCTCGCGAAACGTATACGTATGTGCTGTGTGTTTGTGTATTGTGTGTTAAACGTTGATTGTAATTATTGTAATTTACACACAAGGTTTTAGCTATTATCTTTGGTTTCAACGGACCTATTTGTTTGTTTCTAACTTATTTTATAATGTCGCATCTCAATCGTTTTCATAAACTGAGATTAAAGCGTGAGAAATTTTTGAATCATCTACATTTTTTATGTACTTGTAAAGAACGTGGCGTCATCCCTAGTTTTATTCATTTAAGTTTTAACCTCCATCTGACAAAACGTCTTTCAAAGTGTATACATAACTGCAAATTATCGTTACTACGCGCTATAATTCAAGATACTCGGAGTAAACTTGCTTTCATTGAAAAAGAGTTGTTTCATTTACATATCTCTGTTTCAAACAGTTTGTCAGACTTTGATGCATTTGATCGTACATCATGGTGCCGGTCCGTCAGGTTCTCGGCTTTACATAAACTTTCGTTAGTAAAGAAACTTTCAAATTTAATCCCACCTACTCCTACCACCCCTCTACAACTCACAAAAGTCAATAGTAATGCTATTGTAAAACTTTCTAATGTACAGCTGTCGCCTACACAGGAGAATATACTTAAACTTAACCAGAACTTTTCTTTTAGTAAACAAGCTAACTTGCCTAATTTAATTGCTCCTGTTGAAAGATGTTTTAAGTTTAGTAAACTTTCAAGCTCCCAAAAAGATTCTATCAGAGTTCTCATTAAAAACACAGTAGAACATAATACGAGGAAATTCAAACCAAATATCACTAGGGATCAAAAGGAAGTTTTATGTTCTTTGAAATCTAACGATGACATTATTATCTCCAAAGCTGACAAGGGGGGCCAAATAGTAATTCAAGACAAAGCTGTTTATTTAGAAAAAGTACACGATCTCTTACAGTCTGGTCCTTATGTTAAATTAAATCGTGATCCGTCTGAAAATGATTTAACAAATACTAGAAAACTTATCAAATCCTCTCCTTGCATTGATGACAGTATAAAAATGTCATTAACTCCTTCCATTGCTAACTGTAGTCGTTTTTATGCTTTACCTAAAGTACATAAAATTGGCGTCCCTCTCCGTCCGATTGTTTCCAATATCGGTTCTGCCTCCTACCCACTTGCCAAATATCTGGTTAAGCGTTTTTCTTTTCTCTCAATATCCAATGTTTACACTGTTAAAAATTCAAGCTCTTTTGTTAATCTCATTAAGGACGTTACTCCCTCCCCCTCTTTGAGAATGGTTTCATTTGATGTCACATCTCTGTTTACACATGTTCCTGTTCTTGGTGCAATTCAATGCCTTACTCTCAGATTAAAAGAATTCCACTACACTGATCACGAAATTAATCATATTGTTGATTTATTCAACATTTGTTTAAAACAAAATACTTTTAAATTTTCCAACCAATTCTATTCCATGTCTGATGGCTTAGCTATGGGTAACCCCCTTAGCCCTTTCCTAGCTGATCTTTATATGCATTACTTTGAAGTTAAAATGTTTAATCTCATCAGTTTCCCATTTTATTGTAGATACGTCGATGATTCTTTTGCTCTCATCGACCCCTCTGTTTCTCCTGTTGATAATATTTTGACTATTTTAAATCAAATAGATCCAGTCATTCAATTCACTTATGAAGTCGAAAACGATAACAAATTGCCATTTCTTGACGTTTTAGTCACTCGTCAATTAACCTCTTTTGACACCCGTGTTTACCGTAAACCCTTTGCTGTCACACTGCCCCCCCATTTTAATTCATGTCACCCCCCTTCTCAGAAAGCTTCTGCTTTTCTGTATTTAATTAATAGAGCTCATTTAATTTGTTCAGATAACAGTTCTCTTACTGATGAGTTAAACTACATAAGATCTGTGGCTATAGATCGTGGCTTCAATTTATCTTATATCAATAAATTAATTTCTCAAAGTTTTAATAAACATCCCAATGATCCAGATTCTTCTGTTACACCTGTTTCTTATTCTAGTTTAGTTATTTTACCGTTTCATCAAAGCATTAGCTTTAAAGTTGCAAATATTTTGAAACATTATGATTTGAAAGTAGTATTTAAACCAGTCAATAAATTAACCTTTTCTCAATTAAAAGATCAAATTTCTCCTCTGGATCATTGGGGCATTTACAATATACAATGTCAGTGTGGTTTGTCCTATATTGGACAAACTAAACGTAAACTCAGAAAAAGAATCGCTGAACATATAGGTTATGTAAAAAGAAAAGAGTTAAAGAATTCCTCTATTGCCTCTCATTGTTGGGAGGAGGGCCATAATTTTAATTTTACCTCTGCTACTATTCTTCAAAAATGCACTACTCCGCTAGACTTAGATTTTTTCGAAGCACTCTATATACATAAAACAAAAAACTCCTTGGTTAATGATCTTTCAAGTGTACCGTACATCTCAACTTTCTGGTTAGATTTATTTTGTCATGACACTTCATTTCCGGTTTAATATTATTGGTTGCTGAGGCTTGTGGGTATTTTGGTATTGTGTTTGCGATCATTTGGGTCTCTGACTTGCTGTCAGTTGGGGTTTTTTTTTCTGTTTTTAACATTTTAAATATTATACACTGAGGAAGCGAGCCCTGGTGCTCGCGAAACGTATACGTATGTGCTGTGTGTTTGTGTATTGTGTGTTAAACGTTGATTGTAATTATTGTAACCAATTAATGTTACTACGTGTGTATAGTGTCTTTGTGTTTTAATGCAATTTTATGATTAACTATATTTTATAATCCAATTTTACTCCATTCTAATTTCATATATCGTGGGAGACTTTAACATTAATGTCTATTGCATGTTAATCATACTTTTGGATAATGTCTTCTTTCCATGATTTTCTTCCTTTGGAGTTTCAATTAATGCTGTTTTTGTAAATTTAGTATGTTATATTGATCTTATGATCTGAGTGTATTTAAATATAGTTTCCAAATTTATAAATACCTGACCATTTTTGTAAGTTTATGATACTTGTTTTATATCGATACTTGCATTTTTTATTTCGAGTTTGAAGGGGATGACAAGACTTGCGAAATCACATGTAATACCTTGATGAAGTTTTACTCCGGAAAACTGATCTAATCTTAATATATTTCTTATAGATTCGTGGATATTTAAACTATAATAAATAAAAATAAAAACATACACTAGTTAAGCGATTTTGCAAATAATAATAAGTTATATGTATGTTGAATGTACCTTTTCCTCGGGAACTACTGAAGGAATTTTAATGCATTTTTTAAATTGTTTTATCCTAAGATAAACTGTAATTGATCACTCGTTTAGAAACGAAACTAAGAAAAACAATAATTACGTTAACTAATGATAATTATAAAAACAAGATTTTATTTGTTAGCATTTTGTTTGAAAAATTGGGTAACTGTTGAATGTTGTATTTAATTCTTGCCGAATGATCAAACAACAGTCCATCAGTTGACAAAACAAAACAAAATAACCCTTCAGTAGTATCCAAGAAAAGATACGTCGATGTCAGCTGCTTTAGTTTTTCGTAAAATCTCATATATATATATATATATATATATATATATGTATGAGAAAGTTACGAAAGTTCGATTTGTAGTTTAAAAAATGAGAAATTAACGAAAATATTGAAATCAATTCAGTAGTTTCCTAGATAAAAATCCATCAACGTCCGTTGTTTTATTGGATAAACCGGAAAGTTCTGCAATATTCAAGCAGATTTTCCGTTTCGTTCAGTTATTTTGCCACTACTAATAAGGCCTATGATATATATTTAGGCTGAATGACCCAGAGATGTACATTCAGTCTTTTTTGCTTGCGTTGCATGATTCTCGCATGTAATGTCGCATAATTTTAGTTTCAGTGCAATACTTATTTTTGCCATATAATGTTTTTTATTTCAAAAAAGGTAAAAATGCTAGTCCGATTGCTCGTAAAATATGTAAACAAAGTGTTGTTTTCAGATAACATAGTTCAAGGAGCTTTTGAGATGTTTAAGTGCAAAAAATTCAGTTTCGAAAGTTGTGCTCGTTCTGGAGGACAGTTATCTGTAAAGGAGAAGCTCTTAAAATAATCTGTCACCGAAAATCCACGCTACACAGTGTAGGAGTTTTCACACAAATTAAATATTCAAAAAAGTACAGTGCGGGATTATTTAATGAAGACTGGGTGCGTAAACAGCTCTTATGTGCGTCTATTCCATAATTTAACACTGCAGAATATGCTTGTTCGAATGGTAGTTTTGAGAGTAAAAACTAAAGAAATGGACCAGAATTGACGAATGTTTTGATGTACTGCATTGCGATGAATGTAAGGTAACACTTTAATTAGTATGGCTGGGATATTTATAAGTATATTTGTCATTCCTCATATTCATCAGACCTGTTCTTTTCAGATTTTCAACTTTTCACGTCACTTCAAATTTTTCTGAACGGCCAAGAGTTCCCTTTTTTAGAGACGGTCAAACAGCACATTGATAAATTCTTTGCGAATAAACCTAATGACTTTTTTTAAATTTTAATTTTCCAGCAAAAAGTTCATACAACAAATTGGCGCTTATGTGATTCAATAAATTTTTCTTATCTTTATGCATGTTTTTATTGAAGATTATCATAAAAAAGCAAAACTTCCGGATGACCCAATATATGCGATTTCGTAACTGTTGTCGCCCTCTTAAGCAAACATGGAGAATGTAAAATTAAATTTACATTTATTTTCATTAACAGGCGATGTAGTTGGAGCACCTTTTCCCGTTGAATCTCCCGTTGGATATGATGCTCTAAATGTTGCAGAGCCTGTGAAATCTTCAGAATATATCATGTTTGATTTTGCATACAACTTGTATACACTTCATTATTTAAGAAGAACTAATCAATTGCCAACAGATACGATGCGTAAAATGCTAGAACATTTGAATAAAGGTAAAAATATCTTGTTTATAAAAAAAAAATTCTTTGTTAATTCTATTATCAGTTACAATATGATTTCCTTATTTTATAGGCTATGTATACCAGTCAGTATTTTATCGGAATGGTGCTTACGACATGTTCAAAGGTGAAAAACCAAGTGTGTGGTACGAAATACATTGATTTTTCCCATTATTCTATAAATTTATTCATTTATAAAATATGAGATTTTATTCAAATTGCTTGTCTGAATAGTATATTATGTTATTGTTTTCGTGTTTAAAAAAGTGTTTTTTTCCATCTCGTGAGTGTTGTCAGAGGCGAGAGAGAGAATGGATTTCTAAAGAGGTTCTGTAATATATTCTATGATACATTTCTGTAATATATTTCTGTGAACCGACAAGACTCGTGTACTATTAGGTATTTTAGAGAATGGCAATTTACTCTGAAGCTTTTAAATCTACAATGCATTTAATGTGGACCTGATGTCATTAGCACAAACGTTAATCGTTGGCTGAGTCGAACTCGGAAATTTCTAATCACGAGTCTTATGCTCTAAAACCGTACTATCGTAGCGATAAAAAAAAAAAATTGGTTTGCTTTGCAATTGTCATTGGACAATTCGAAATGATGCATGGTTATGTAAGATTTATGATTTTTACAAACGTAATATTACAAGATAATAAATATGGATAAAAAAAATTGTTAGTTAAAGAATCATTAATAAATATACATAATCGCATGTCTCTTAAATCCGAATCCAGAACTTTAAAATTAAATAATAAATGTGAAAAAACATAAAATACAAGTTGATAAATATAATTATGAATTTTTAAAACTGCATTTTGTTAATTTTAAAAATAAGTTTCAATTTTCGTTAATCGTATGTTTATGTACATGAGTGAAAGGCTTCTCAATTTTCACTAATTAAGTTATTACACTTTAAACTTCACTCCTTCAAAATACACACAAATAATATGAAAATTTTCAAAGATTTTAACATTAGCATAAGCATTCTTAGATTTCTTTAACATTAGCAGCATTGCTAGTGGAAAACTGTAACCATTACTTCAAAATTCTTTTGAAGAGTGAATTTCAAGATTGAATTTGGCTAAGATCTTCAGAATAAGATTCCGCACGGTAAAATTTATGTTTCGTAAAATCTTTTTTTTTGCACCAAATCCCTCGCACGCAATTCTGGCAAACATTCAGAATAAGTTTACACAAATATTACATTTGGAGTTTTTTCCTGATAGTACTTTTATGTTAGTAGCGCCACTGGTCGAAAATTATATAACTACGCAATTTACACTTACTTTTCACAAATGAAAATAATTTTTCTGATTAAGTTCTTTTATAGCCAAACCAATCAAATTTGGACAAAAATTTCAACATCATAGTTTTTTATGCTAAAAGAACCCCTTATAAAAATTGTATGACTTTTTTAAAAGATTTTTTTGTATTTTCTTATTTATACCAAAATAAAATTAAATAACATGAATTTATCTCAACTTTCTTTATGTTGATAATTCCCACTAGCAAAAAGTAGAGAAACGACACTATATAGCAAAGTTGACCAGCCACTTATCATTTTAGACGTTTTGTTGAATATTTTAAAAAGTCATAAGGAATTTTCTAAAATTCTTGGTCTGTAAACAGAAGAGTACAGGTCATACTTTTCTGTGATTTCCCCAAAGATTTTTCCAAGATTTTCCCCCCCAAATCCCATGGGGTATCATTAAGGAATTGAAAAGGAACGAAAATATTTTGGATAACCCTGTCAAAACTAATGTAGCAAAAGCATTCAAACTGCAGATTATGATTAACTGGCTCATTGTAATGAACCGTTTTAATTTTTATGACAATAGAATGTATACTCGTAGATAAATTAAGGTTTTTATAAATACAGTCTAAATTTTGTCAAGTGTTTAGCTTATAATTTGCAGGGCTCTTAATATAATAAAATGTTCTTTTCAAAAAATGTGATAAACAACATATACATAATACCAGTAATCATAATTGCAAAAAAATAAAAAATGTTTGAAAAATTAGTGGGTTTCCTAAATAATGTTTCATTGCACAGGCGTAAACGCAATCAAAATATATTTTGTACATTATGTAGTTAAATGTATAGAACAACTTTTGTGAAAGTCTCAAAAACACAGCTTGAAAATTGTCGTAGATAGAATTAACTAAAAATGCATTATTTCCAAAATGAAGCTAAAACATGAGAGGCTATATCCAAATATAGTACGTGCAATACTGTGTAGGCTACATTGACACTAAACGATGTATATATGGCCGTATCCATACATTCATTGATTGGTGTCAATATAGAATACACAATACTGCACATACTACTATATTTTGATACAGTCCCTCATCTTTTTGCTTCATTTTTGGAACAACGGATTTTGAGCTTATTCTATCGACGATAATTTTCAGAAATTTCAAGCTGTGTTTTTGAGACTCTGACAAAATTTGCTCGATACATTTAGATAATACAATATGCAAATGAAATTTTGACAGCATTCAAACATGCTCAGTGAAAAATTATTTAGTAAATTTGCTCACTTTCCATACAAGTTTTATAATTTTTTTATTCTGATTACAGGTATTCTGTGCAATTTTTTTTGTCATATTTTTTGAAAATAACATTTTTTTATATTAAAGAACTCGGCAAATTATAAGCCAAAAATGTATAAAATTCAGAAATGTTTTTATAAAAGCTGCAATTTCTCCACGAGTATGCATGTTATCCATATAAAAAATAACAGTTTATTACAAGAAGACACTAAATCAAAATCTACAGTTTGAACGCTTTTGCTATATTAGTTTTGACACAGTTATCCAAAAGATATTCACTCTTTTTCAATTTGTTGACGGTTCCCTATGAGATTTCGGCAAAAAAAATTTCATGGATGGCCTGTACCATTCGTTTTACACACCTGGAGTTTCAGAATAATTCCTAATTTATTTTTCTATATACTTAAAAAAATATCTAAAATCACAAGTGGCTGAGCACCTTCGGCCGTATAGTATAGCTGTAGCTATCATAAAATGTATACATTTTGTGATTTTGATTTAATAAAAAGTACATAACTACATATTTCTCTTTATTTTACCAATTTTATAACCGAACCCAAGCATTGCTTCACCATCCTTGATATTGAAATATTTTCTAGGATATTTTTAAATGCCTTCAATTTTTTGTATTATACAAATAAGGTTAGTAAAAACTTATCTATTTGTAGTAAGATAATTAATGTTCAATTGAAGCACATACGTACAAATACATTGTAGTTGAAATATTATTACATTGAACGACTTTGTTAAAACTGGTTAAACCTTCTCCATTTACCTACAAATAATATTTTATATTTTGTTTTTACAAAAGATTGATAAAAAAAAAATTCAGGTAGAAAATAATTCAAAATAAAAAAATAGAAAATAATATAAATAAAAAAAAAATTACAAAAAGTTACTTTTAACTATCTAAAGGCACCGAAACGTAGAAAATTATTTTTGTTCAATTAGTGAGAAAAATTATTTTTAAAAATCATTAATAACTGCCATATCTATATATTTAATCTTTATCATACACACATATATTAAAGAATAAAAAGCAGAACAGCAAAGTTTTATTACGCAGTTGTGGAAAACAACTATCATTCAGGGTTTGTACGGATACCGTTATTTTAAAGGTTAAATACAGGATTTTTTACAGAAAAATAAATCATGTTTAAACGAGAAAATCTTCGCCTAATTTAAGAAAAGATTTTCAATAATAAAATACTTGTACCGAGGAATTTTTCTGGTCTGGAAAATTCTAGGACCGTACAAACCATGTCATTGAAATTTTTCCTTTCACAATAAAATAATAAAGGAAATTTATCAAAATATATATCCCATAATAATCATGAAATAAAACTTTGTCGAATATATGTGTATGATAACACATATATAGAAATTATTAATCATATAGAAATGTTTCCATTTTTCTCACAAATTTATAAATCATATTTTCTACTTTTTAGTTCGAGTTGAATAAAAATAATTTTTTTTAAAGATATATATTATATTATTGTTGACATATTAATAACAGCGCGATAGTCCTAGACTCTTGAGTATCAAATTCATCTTTAGTTATATCATTGTAAGTTTTGAGATCTTTTGACATCTTGTATCTCACTGTGTCAACGATTTCTTGTATTCTAGGTTTACGAGTGTAATAACTTTTTTATAATTTTCACTTTTAATGTAACAATTCAAATGCAACATTGCAATATGGAAAGTAATAACAATGCCAAAATGAAAGTTGTGAAAGTAAAGCCGTATAAGAAAATAACTATGGATCTAAATGACCTGAAATTTCACCAGTATGTTCAGAAAGTAATAAGAAAAACTCAAAATCACACCGACATATGGCACTGTAAGTTAACAGAAATAAAGAATATTGTCAGCGTGAGGGAAACAATGAACAATACCTTCAGAGAAATAAAACTTTATTACGTATAATAATAATAATAGGTTGTTGCCTGGTGTAATATGGTAAAGTTAAAATTATTTACAACGTTAGAACACCAGAATATTCGAATTCCAAGCATACCGGTTTCGGTAGCATATAGCATACCTTCCTCAGTGCTAAAGATAGTGGAGATTTGCTCATATATATATAGGGAGGATGGGGATTCAAGTGATAAGTTTCTTGACCAATAGGATTGGGTCAGCAACTTCATTCCTCATATGGACAGAAAGCTTATTAATCTTTTCTTCCGCCTGCGGGCAAAAAAGTTCAAATCACTCAATAAACTGAGTTTCCTTCTCCGTTGCAAACGCCAACGCATCATCCCAAAATTCATTACTTTAAAATGCAGTGTTTCTAGTTCACACTTTGTCAAAAAGGCTGTCTTTAGATCTCACTTTGCTATTCTCCGGGCCGTCATTAAAGATACTCGTCTCTCCCTTTCCAAAATTGAAAAGGAATTACTTGATTTACACTTAAATTTGGCAACTAATCTTTCTGATTTTAAGTCCATAGATATTAATTCCTGGCACCATGCTGAAAATATATCCAGAAAACACGCCCAGAAACTCAATTCCAAATTTACCCGTCTGCTTGAGTTGTCCGTTCCCTTGGTACCTACTGATCTCCCCAGTGTCAATCAGAATGCTGTAATCAACCTTTCTGGCTCTGATATTTCCGAAACGCAATATTCAGTTCTCAAACTTAATTCCAATTTTGCAATATCTAAAAAAGCTTCTTTCCCCCAGTTAATTGCTCCTATTGAAAAAGCATTCAAAAACAGTAGTCTTACTGAAGTTCAGAAAGATAGTTTACGTCATCTCATTATGGCTAATGTTGATTTCAATTCCAGTATAAAATCTAATCTCACTCCTGTTGAAAAAACTGCTTTGAAAGACCTTAAATCAAATAACAATATTGTAATTACGAAAGCTGATAAGGGGGGCTAGATTGTCGTTCTAGAAAAAAAGCATTATATTGATGGAGTAACTAACCTTATTAAAGATGGCCCATATAAACTTCTATCTCGGGACCCTTCTGATCATGAATTATCAGTAATTAAGTCCATAGTTAAATCCTGTCCTCTCTTGCCTAAGTCTTCTCATCCCTACATTTCTCCCTCTGCTGCACACTGTGCAAGATTTTATGCTCTTCCTAAAGTCCACAAACCCAATATCCCTTTTCGTCCGATTGTTTCAAATATTGGCACAGCCTCTTACAATTTAGAAAAATATTTAACAACAATATTTTCTCCCCTTCTATCAGCAAATTTATACACTGTGAAGAATTCCATCACCTTTGCCAAAATGATACAAAATTTGTCTCCGACTAATTTCACTATGGTTTCATTTGACGTTAAATCCCTTTTCACAAATGTCCCGATAAATGGCGCCCTCTCTTGTCTTGAACAAAGACTCCGTGAATTTCATTTTTCAAGCTTCGAAATTCAAGAACTTATTTCCCTTACACGTACTTGTCTTTCTCAAACCACCTTTTCATTCCAAGGCAATTTTTACAGACAAACTGATGGTTTAGCTATGGGCTCGCCCCTGTCTCCCATCCTTGCAGATTTCTACATGCACTATTTTGAATGCTCTCTTTTTGATAAATTCTCTTTCCCTTTCTGGATTCGGTACGTTGATGACACATTCACCTTACTTGACACTTCTCTTCACAATATTGTGGACATTCTTAGCATCATGAATTCTATTGATAACAATATCCAATTTACGTATGAAACAGAAAATAATGGTTCACTCCCTTTCCTGGACACCCTTGTCACTCGCAGTGAAACTGGCTTCTCTACATCTGTCTATCGAAAAAGCTTCGCTGTTTCTCTACCCCCCCCCACGCTCGTTCATGTCATCCTCCAAGTCAAAAAATGGCTGCCTTTTACACGTTCATAAATCGTGCTCTTCATGTTTGCTCTGATTCTCAGTCTCTCAATAATGAAATTCAATACATTAAAGCAATTGCATTTGATAGAGGTTACAACCCTTCTATTATTGATACTGCCCTTTCTAAATTGCAAAACTCTCACTCCTCAAACTCATCTCAGCCTTTACTCGTTCCAATATTAGCATTCTCTTACCTTTCTTTCCAAAATCAAGTTTTTCCATTGCTAAAATTCTTAGTCGGTTCGATTTCAAAATAATTTTTACTCCTACTAATAAACTCAACCTTTCCAACCTTAAAGATCCTGTTGATTTATCAAATTCATGGGGCATTTACAATATCAATTGTCAGTGTGGTCTTTCTTACATTGGTCAAACCAAACGCAGTCTAAAATTTCGTATTAAAGAACATAAGCAATATATTGAAAAACAAGAAATCAAGAAATCCTCAATCGCAAAACATTGCTGGGAGACGAGTCATGCTTTTGACTTCAATTCGGTTAAGATACTAACTAAACCTACTTCTATACAAGAACTCAACTTCCTTGAAGCTTTCCATATCCATAAAAATCTTCCTAATCTTGTTAATTGTGATTTTGCTATTCCACCATTATCAGACTGTTGGAAATATTACATTAAAACTAATTTTTCTTAATCTTTTAATGCAATTCTCGCAATATCTTTTCCATTTTCCACCCAATTTTCCTATTAACTGTTCCCTGTTTTCCTATTGGCTGTTGCCTAGGATCCTCTGTTTTCCTATTGGCTGTTGCCTAGGATCCTCTGTTTTCCTATTGGCTGTTGCCTAGGATCCTCTGTTTTCCTATTGGTCAAGAAACTTATCACTTGAATCCCCATCCTCCCTATATATATATGAGCAAATCTCCACTATCTTTAGCACTGAGGAAGGTATGCTATATGCTACCGAAACCGGTATGCTTGGAATTCGAATATTCTGGTGTTCTAACGTTGTAAATAATTTTAACTTTTTATTACGTATAGTTAACACATGCAGAATGCAATAATTGGGAAAAGGAACTGTAAACATCTTCACAGAAAGAGATCAAAATAAAATTTATAGAGTAAAGCATTAGTACGAAACTTCGCAATTAACACAAGAGATTTTCATGCCCCCCCCCCCCACACACCGTTTTCAGCTATAAGTTAGAAATGTGAACACGAAATGTGAACCCCAACGGGATGAAGATACTCCGGCTGAATGTTGTGTGCACAATGCGCCGTTTAGTGCCAGCTACGTTCGTAACGCCATGACAATGCACAGTATTCATTGGGTACACACAGAGCCAGAAATCGCAGGAATTGCGATCAGGAAATCAAGCTGGCCAGGCTGTTTGTAATTGCTGCTTATAATCTAATCATTTCCCAATGTTCTCCATAGTAAATTCTTAATTTGCGTGCAAATGTGTGGAGTAACACCATCTTGCATAAAGGCGGCGCTACTATGACACTGACGCTGCTGGAGTGCTGAGATGACGTAACTGGACAACGAAAATGCGTAGCGGTTTGCCTTGACAGTGCATGTAACAGGATCTGCAGGAGTGACTTTCTCAAAAAAATACTGGCCAACGACAAACTATTCCGTAAATCACACCACACACTCACGTTTAGGGAATGAAGAGTTAAAAGTTGAGAAATTTTCGGACTTTCTGTTACCCACATTCGGTTATTCTGCGCATTGCCGGCGTTCTAAAGGTGGTAGTGGGACTCATCTGTCTTCAAAATGTTGTAGGGTCATGCGATGTCTACTTCCATTCACACAAGGTGTTCCAAAGCAAAATGTTGTTGCTTTGGAAAAACTACAGGAAGCAATTCTTGCACATGGATTATTCTGTACAAATAGCATTGCATAATTTTTCTCAAAACATTATGTAGCTTATTCACTGCCATTTCCAATGTTTTGTCAATGCCCCGTGCACTGCAACTTCCCGCATCACAGCTGGATCCTTCTTCTAATGCAGTAGCTATGCTTTCCACAGCAGTCACATCAACTGGCTTCGTTCTTCTACCGGGTTTAAGTCTTAATGAACCAGTGTGTTCAAATTTCGAAACCATGTACCGTTGACTGTCTGTCTTCAATGGATCTTTTCCGAAATTCTTAAGTGTACAAAATCCATTAAGAGCAATCTCTGCACTATCATTATTTTGATGATACAGTTTCACTAAAAACGTACGGTCCGTCAATGGCACAGTCATTGCGAGGATATTCGTAGAATGATAAGCACGGGGTGTGGGTGCTTCACGTTTTAATCACCTCTGTGGGTGCGTCGTGCGCTGTGCGTGTGTTGAATTGTCAGCAATCGCAGTTTTAAATGCATATTACGGCATTATAATGAGCTATTACTCAGAATTATATACATTATTATAGAATGAAGACATTCGGGTGATATTTCTGGTTAAATCCTGTAATGATTACGGAAAATTCATAACTGTTGGCGTCTAGCAGATTTCTCGTGTAAAGCATTTGGTAAAGATTTAATTTAACTATTTTTAAACTACGGTTGAAGCATCAACTTTTAAAGTACATCTTTTAATTTTATTTCATTTTAATAGGCTTACTGCATACTGTGTAAGAATATTTTACCTAGCTCAGTATCCTGACTGGGAAAATTATCTCTATATTGATCCAGAGATGTTGCGCGAGTCTATGGAGTGGATTTTAGAGCATCAGAGATATGATGGATCGTTTTATGAAACGACGGATAGACCATGGAATAGAAAGATGGATGTTTTAGTAAGTTATACGCATTTTTAATGTGCATGCTTTTTACTTCATATTGACACCTTATTGGTGGACATCTGATATTTTTTAAATAAAATTTCTACCGTGCCATCAAAAATGATGAATTTTGTGTTCACATTTGTATACTATCTAGTCACTGCATGCACCTTTAACTTCCAAGATGCAAATAAAATTTAGAGTAAATATAATTCCTTAACAAAACCTATTTAAACTGTTGAAAATATCCATATGAATAAAATATGTAATTTATGCAACTTGTTACATAAAATTTATTTATAGAATTTCAGAGTTTGTTTTTTGCATCATTCTTGCAACTTATTACAATTATTTTTAATTTTCTTACATCATGCCTGAAAAAGACATTGGAGAAACAAATTAAAACAATGTTATGCTACTATTTGTGTTTTGAATGTTTTAGATAAAGTAATTTGTAATAATTATTTTAAAATCAGAATACGTCTTCTTTAAGCGTATTTACAGAAAATTAACAGCCGTTTATGGAAACGATTTTCACAGTCAATTTATAAGCATAAATCAGGTATTTCAAACAGATATTCTGACTGTTTTAGATAGCATAGACGCTTGGTTACAGCTCTATGTCGCAATTTTCGTAAGTTAACTTTTCGTAGTGTAGACATATGAATTTTCTCCGATATCTCTTTGGCGGCTTTCCGAAATATTTTCAATGTTCGGGGGTAGAATCATCATAATACTCTTTTTAACAAGACAAAAGTAGAAAAATTCACGAGGGAAACATCAAGTGAATTTACAAGCATTTCTACAAGTGAAACATAACTTATTGATGTTTGTGGGTTTTTTCTTTTGGCAAATATGCGGTAGTAATTTGGAACTATGACTGGAAAATTTCTCTGTTTAAAAATCAATTTTATTAATGATTTTCTATATAAAACAAAAAAAAAAATTTCTTCGAAAATGAATTCTAAAATATTTTTTGTAAACAAGGCGAGTATACTTTAGCTTCAGTTGATACTCTCTTGAGCATTAATTTAACTTCAGAACAACATTCAGCAACAAACCTGAATCTCCTGGATAGATTTTTTTTTACGTTCACGAACCCAGATTGTCGGATATTTTTTTTTCATTTAACAAAAAGCTCATTTTTTTATTACAAACAACTAAATAGAGCTTTTCTTCATGTAGTAACACTACACTTTTTCGTTTAGCACATTCTAGGTATTTTTAGAAATAAAGATTTGGAATATCTCATCTACGCATGTTAAAAATACTTCAGTAAGTCGTTAAGTCGTCCAAAAGGTGTAAGAGAAATTTCAAAGTGCTAAGAAGAACTCTACTTTCTTAAAAGCTAGGAATAAGGAGTACAGCTAACAGTCAAGGATATCCAATAATATCAAACTATTGCCAGAAATACGGTATTCATGCAGAAAAATTAACTGTAAAAAGCGCTTTCATAAACTGCACTTATTTTGCGACAATTTTAGATTGTTTCTCGCTACAAAGCTAGATATTTCATAACTTTAACATATTACATAATAGAATAAAGCCCGTTAATCAAAACAAACATACAGAATATTTCTTTCAAACTATAACTTACAGGCCATGTTTAATGGCGTATTAAAGATGTTTGTTTATTAAAATGGGGTTTCGTGATATTCTGAAAAAATGTACTTCCAATATAAAATAAATGTTATTGTCGTGGGAAAAAAGTAAACACCCTTTATTAACTCCTCTACAAATTATTTTAGAAGAAAGTTACTGGTACCAAACAATTGGAAATAAAGTCTACTTTCAAATGATGTATATAAAATTTACTTAGGGGGTCATCTACATATTAAAATGAACCCAAACTCAATAATTTTCAATAGCAATACCTAATTTTTGCATCGTAGCTCAAATCTTCGGTTCAAACAATGCCTAAACACCAAACTTCAAGTCATTTGAATGATACATTTTTGAATTATACACATTCAAAATTTAGTGTTTCTAATGTTAAATTTCATTTTCATATTTATATTAATATCTCTCAAAATTATATTTCTAATATGCTATTATTTATGCAGCAATAATATTAAAATATACAAACATAAATGCGTTGAATTTGCAATTTCTATAATTTTATGATATGAATTATAAATTTTGAAATTAATATTCGAAAAAATTATGAATTGCAATCTACAATTTTTTATAGATTTAGATTTATTGAGTCCTGTTTTAAAGAAATCTAAAATTTCAATTTTTTCTTCCAAGTAGTTTTCCAATTATGCCTATAAAACGGCAAAATGATGGTGTAAGTGGCCATCTACGATAGAAATGACTAGATATTTTGAAACATCCTGTGATCTGGCAGTTTTCAGTTACTGCTTGAATTGGCGCCTTGTCTTGGCTTGAATTACTAATTGGCGCCTAAGATCAAGAAGTCTAGTCAAGAATCTGAGTCAACAATCGGGTACTGAACTCTATTTTGGATACAGCTGCTAAAATATGATAAGGTACCCTGGGGTAATAACGCCAGGCGGGGTAATAACGCCAAGTGCTTATATTTTGCATAATTATGAAATAATCAGGTAAATGACACCATTGAGCTCTGCGCAGAAGGGTTTTGAGTCATATAAATCGCAAAAAACAGCTTCAAGTTAATTTGTTTCATTTTTAGGTCTTATTGTTTTTACAAGCAACTAAAATTAACGCTTGATCTAAAATTTGCGAGATAAGGTTTTTGATCTGAAGACTATATTTTTTATCCAGAAATACTTTGTTTATTACATAAATTTGTAGTGTATTTCATGTACTTTCGAATTGTTGTAGAAGATTTTGGATATCTTCTCAAGATAATTTGTAGTTTAGGATTTACTGCGCAATAAGTATCCCGGGGTAATAACGCCAATCCTTGGCATTAATACCCCGGTTGATTCCCTACAGTGACCTAGCTACATCCTAAATACTGATTCAAATAAACACAGTTAAAACTGTGCAATGTTTCTAATAATTCTATTTAAGCGGTCCTTTTTAAGCAAAAAGAAGCTCACGGTCTGATATTCTTTTGCCTCATCCCCCCCCCACACCGCACCTTTATTTTTCTTACAGTTTCACAAAAAATGAACATTTTCAATAGCTTAGAATGCAATTTGTCAATTTCCAAGTTTGTAGAGTTTGTATTTTTAGAATTGGGCAATCTACATGCAATTATTCCATCTTATTTCCATAGTTTTGTTTGCATGGCGTTATTACCCATATAGGTGGGTAATAACGCCAAATAGCATTGGTCAAGAAAAACCGCCATTACATTTTATGAATACATATCTGTTAAATTATTTCATTTTATATAGATAGTCAATGAGTTGCTGTATCAGATCCTATATTTGTTTGAAATATACAATCTAAAACTAAGCCGTGAAAATTGGTAGAACCTTAACGTGGCGTTATTACCCCAGGGTACCTTAGTTTTAAAATAATGAATTTTTCGAAAACTTACCGTTCGAATTGCATAGAAATTTGTTTTGAGGCAAATTGAAGGATGCAGAGTTCATTTAAGCTGTCAGAATTGGATACTGCAATTGAAAAAAACAAAGTAAGGATTTGTTCGTTTTAATATGTAAATTGCCCGTAAGAAAATTTTACGTACATAATTTAAAAGTAGACTTTATTTCCAGTCGTTTGGTACCAGTAATTTTCTTCTGTGATATTATTTTGCAGGGTTAGTAAGTATGTTTATTTTATTTTTTCCATGGCTGTACAATAAGTCCAAAATCTTCGCAATTTATGAAATTAAAAAAACTGCAAATTCAACGCTTTTACGTTTGGATATTGTAGTATTATGGTTACATAAAAAATTAGTGCAATTGGAGTATAACTTCAGGAGGTATTAAAAAGTGAAAATGTAATTTAACATTATAAACACTAAATTTTGAATGTTTATAATTCAAAACTTATCATTCAAATTACTTGAAATTTGGTGTATAGGCATAGTTTGAACCGAAGATTTGAAATATCCTGTAAAAATTGGTTATTGATATTGAAAAAAATGAAGTTTAGGTTCGTTTTAATATGTAAATGGCCCTTTATGCACATTTTATGTACATAATTTGAATGTAGACTTATTTCCAATCGTTTCATACCAGTAACCTTCTACTACGATAATTTTTTGCAGAGTTAGTAGGGGATGTTTTACATTTTTTCCCAGGACTCTACAATAAGTCCAAAATCATTGTAATTCAATGATTAAAATTATGTCACAATGATGAGTGCTAAAACACGCATGTTAACCATTTCACAAGAAATGAGGCTGGTATTAGTTTACTAAATCCGTGGGTGGAATTTCTCAATAAGCTGCTATAATATAAGCAGAATCTGCGCTCATTTGGATTTAAACGCGACTGATAAAGAGTGTGGTTTTAAATGGTAAATCTATCTCAGTTCAAATCTTCCAAAAATGTTATGAAAAAATAAAAAATACTTATCGGAAACATATGCATGCATATTAATTGTATAATGAGTTTCTTTTAATTACTGAGCATGTACTCCATTTCGCTTAATGATATTTGTGCCACGATTGTTTTTGTATTAAGATACCTTAAAATCTGGTGAATCGGAACACTTTTCAACTTTAACGTTAAAAAAAGGCGACAACTGATTTTTTAATTCTTTTTTTTTTACTAGAAACTTCGGTCTTGTTTTGTTCTTTACTTTTTTAAAAAAACGTAACATTTATTGCTGTTTATAGATAAAATTTTGATTTTTTTAATGGAGTTCCGATTCACCCCGCAGATATTGATAAATCGGAAGAAATGTTTTAATCTTTATTTATTTTGATTAAAACTTTAATAGGGTTAATAAAAATAGGTAATAATGACAAGGGAGGAATAGGAACACGTAATTACTATTAAACCAAGCCTTTATTTTATATACAAGTAAAGATGTCCTTTTAAAAAATTAAAAAACAACTTTGAACTGAAGAAAAATAAAAAAATATTCTAAGAAATTGTATTCGAATGCAGAAGTTGGAATTTAATGCAAATTCAGCCCTGTTCTGTTTTATCCTTTACCAGTAGTCATTGGGTAAGTGAATCTATTGAGTAGCCCCAATCGCTGCATGTATTAATACGATCTACTAGTACGCTCTCATCTCTAGCCCTTAGTACTGTTTGCATCTCTCTCTTTTTCAATTGGTTTTCCATTTTGAGATGTTTGTGTAATGTTGCGGATGTCAGAAAATAATTCTGTGCAATTTTTCTTAGTAATTTGTCATTTTTAAATTATTTTATTGTGTGTTCCATGTCTGTTGAATTGTCCGTTGACTTTTTTGTTTAACTAAGTAATTTCTTGGCACCTTTAAACTCTTCAAGTGGTTACAACAAACAAAATATTGTTACAATACACATTCATACATATGTTTTCGGATATTACATGAAACTATTATTGTATAGAAAAATAAACCATGAGAGAAAACGTGTTCCGATTCCCCTCGTAAATCTTAAACCTCTGATGTTACAAGTCATTTTTCACTTTTTCATTATGTAGTTTAGAAATAAGTAGAATTTAATACAGCATATCATTTATAGGTCTAACATTAATTAAAAATCCCAACTCTTAGGTTTAGAATACGAAAAATACTGCAGTTGCACATAAAGTTTTGAAGACGTTGAAAAAATAAGGTTTTTGTGGATCCACTTGCAGTTTTTTTTATATACCCCAATAGTGGTCCCAACATGGCAAAACTGAATTTCCAAACTCTTAATGTTATTGCCTTCTTATAAATGAATTGGCAACAAAAATATCATCACATATATTTATAATGAATTTATTTGTATGACTGGGAAGTTTCGTTCCTATTCACCCCGCTGTTCCTATTCACCCCTATTTTACGGTAATCAATTAAAAACAACAGTGAGTATTTTAAACCAAATTATGGATTTATATTAACAATATATTTTTTAACAATAAAATACTTTAATAACATTCATGTAAAACGAAAACACTGATTAAGCACCAAGCGAAACAAGGCAATACATTTTTTTGCAGCAATATTTACATCATCTATTTTTAGTGTATTTAATTTCAATAAATAATTTTTTCTTATTTGTTAGAGTCAAGGGGATCCCAGTCACAGATGGCTGAACATAACTTTGACGGCACATGTGCTAAAAACTTTGAACACAGTTTCAGATCTTCCAGGGGTAAGAGAATCTTTATGAATATGCATGATTTTTACTAATACTTATTTTATTGAAACTGTTTTTTTAATTTTAAAATAACTTATGTACTAAACGAATTAAGACTACAAAAACAGATAGCTTTTGATTGTAATACATAAGTATTGAAAGTATTGTGACTGTCCTAATCCAAGAAACATCGCATTAAACCATAATTTCAACTTAAAAATAATTTTTTTAATTAAAAATTATTTCCTTTAAAGAAATTTCCTCAAATTTTTAAAATAGTTTTGTTTCGTTATAACAAAGTAAAATTATTTTCAATCTGAAATATTTTCTAATTTCGAAAAATAAAAATATTTACACTTGCTTATAACGTGTCAAAAATTTTATACTCTTTCGTTTCGTAATTGCTTTGAAATTTAAATGAGAGTTGAAGATACAAATGAAAATTATAATTGTAGCACAAACTGCAAATTTTTAATACAATCTTTTAATATAAGCAACATTAAAAATAAGCAAACGGTTAATAAAAATGACATGTTTGAAGAAATGAAGGAGAGAGATTCTTTTTAATTTTTAATGTGATATACTTTAAAATAAAATTATTTGTGCTTAAATTTTTAATATTAATTTAGTGTTTACATACTCTATTATTTCCTTTATTTAAAGTACCCATACATAAACACATATTCAAGCTTTGTAAATTCGTACTTGAACTGAATTTTTGATTATATTTTAAATGTATGTCATGTTTCATCGATAGAATTTTTTCTGTATTTTTTCGTCTTGAGTACATCATACTTCTAATCTGACAGTTAGAAATATTGAAAAAAAGTTTTCCCGATATTTAATGCAAATGTGGTTTAAGAAAACGATGTAATTTTTTAAAAACACACTAGCTAACTTTGCCCCCTTTCATGACAAAATAAATATCGGATTTGATACAGTAACTTATTGACTATTTACACAACAAAATAATACTTTAGCAGATATGTATTTATAAAATGTAGCGGCTGATTTCTTGACCAACTCTATTTGGCATTATCCATTTATTTTTATTATCCACCTTTGTGGATAATAAAGCCATGCAAACAAAACAACAAAAGAAAATGGAATAATGGCATTTAAATTGTCAAATTTTAAAGATACTAACTGTACAACACTAGAAGCAGACAAATTGTTTTTACTTACCATTAACTGCGATATCAATATGCAATAATAATAATTTGATATTTTATTATTTTGACGTGAAATAATTTGTAGCTTTTAGGACGTACAGTAGTCTTGTCTTTACTCGTTTTAGTTTTCAACAATGACAATAATGATTTCTCGAGCATAAAATAAATAAAAATGAAATGTAGTTATGCAACTACAAATAATCCATCGAGGTAGTAACATTGGTGGATGGCGTTATTAACCCGTTATACATTTTACGCAGTTTATTTTAAATTACAAACTACCTCACATACGAATACAAAGTCTCCAATAATATTTTGAAAATGCATGAAATACGCTACAAATTTATGTAATAAACAAAGAAGGGTCATTGTGTCTACCTTAATCACTTAATCATAATTTACAGTTTGAACGTCTTTGCTACATTAGTTTTGACAGGGTTATCCAAAAGATATTTATTCTTTTTTAATTTGTTGACGGTCTTCTTTGGAGTTTCGGAAAAAAATCTTCACGGAAATTTATGACTTTTTCTATTATATTTACTCATTTAGAGTTTCAAGATAATTCCTCAAAAAATTTTTCTAGATATTTAACAAAATGTCTAAAATTGCAAGTGGACGGTCATCTTTGGTCATATAGTGTGGTATTTATAGGAACACACAAAAGATTCCGGCTGCTATACTGTATCCGAAATGCTCTATACTATTACACCAAGATCTGAATATTTTTAGGTACGTTCGTAATTATGTAAATATGTAGCACCTACAGTGGCGGTCATAAGTTTCCGACCAGCAAAAATTTTTCAGTTAATTTGTAAATATACCCATATGAAGAGGAATCTCAAAGTGATATTTATACATTTTATTCACATAATAATTAGGAACTTACTTATAGAAGAACATGTAAATATCAATAAATTTAATTTACAAAATTAAGTATAAAGGAAAACGCATGTTCTCAAAAGTTTCCGGCCACCTTCACAAGTTTGTAAAAAAGTGGTATTGTAAGAGAAAATTACAATGATCAACAACATTTACAATTAGTATTTTTTCGTATTACTATTTTATTAGCTTTAGTAATAAGTACTGCGGCGCAGCAACGTGACATTCATACAATCAACGGTTAAAGATCGTCTATGGTACGTTTTTCCCACATTTCTTGCAATTTTGGCGAAATTTCGGCTGAGTTGGAATATTTATAGTTCCGCAGACTTTTGTCAACTTTTTTTCAAAGATTTTTTATTGGATTCATGTTTAGCGCTTGGGCTGATCATTTCAAAAACGAATTTTTTTGTCCGAAACCATTGCTTATCGAGATTTGCAAACATTATTTATGTCGTTATCATGTTAAGAAAAATAGTTACGACCAATTTTTTTTCGCTAATAAGGCAGAAAATAGTCTTGCAAGATATCCTTATACATTGTATCATTCACCTGGCTGTGGATTTCAAATAACGGATCGACACTTTTTGAAGAAAATATTCCCCACGGCATAACGTGTCCTCCGCCATGCATGATTGTAGGAATAACATAGGTCGAATGATATCTTTTGCTGTTAGATCATCGGACGTTGTGTCTGCCATCACTTCCAAAACTATTTCGAATTCGGTTGATGGAAAAATAGAACTTTTTTTCAGTTTTCACTTGACCTGACTTTGTGTTTTTTGGAAAACGCCAGACGGGTACGTTTGTATTTTTTTTAACTCTGAAAATTTTTTAACACCGACTCTTTCATAAAGTTATGCATCACGTCAGCATGTTGATAAGGTATACGGACTTATTTTAGCAATATTTTCATTCCGTAAATCGCAGTTCCGTATTGCAGCGGAATTTCTATGCGAATTATCAATTTTTTTTCTCCTGATTATTCTCTTCATAGGAATAGTAATTTTCCGTGATCTCCCGGACCTCTGAAACTCCTGAATGCCACGGCCATCTTTATATAGTTTTTAAATATCGTTTACGGTTAATTTTACCGATCGATAACTTTGCCACAATATCTCGAGGAGATTGGCTTTTAGCGACAAACTAATCACTCATTTATGAACAATAATTGTTGAACTTTTCAATTTTGAATTCAAACTATGCTATACACGTTGATTCATTCATAAAAACAACCAAAAAACAGTTTACCGATAGAAAAAACTAAAGAATGATAAGTGGCCGGAAACTTTTGCACACGCGAACTTCGAATTTTATCCCTTTGCATGAAGCATCTTTAGTATCCAATCAAAATGATCACGTGGTCAGAGGTCATTCACATATTCCTAACTTTTGAAGCAATTGTGTTTCTTCTTTGATGAAACCTTTTGGTAAATAAATCGAAGAAACTAACTGGCCGCAAACTTTTGACCGCCACTGTATAGTCGCCCGTAAGACATGGTGAAGTCACTGCAACGTCGTTGTGAAGTCACATTGTGACTTTGTGACCAGCGATTGTCGACCTGACGTCACGTGACGTCGATGTGAAGTCAGTGACTAAAATGTGAAGTCGTTATGGCCGTTTTAGAGCTTTTTTGGGACGTCACATTGTGACCACTTTGTGACGTCACAATGTGACCAATTTGTGAAAAGTGTGTCATTAGTGACTACTTTGACATTAACATTATGACGAACTGTGAAAATTTTTTTAGAAAGTCACATCTTAGTCACAATGTGACGTCACTGAGTGGTGGCATTTTCGTCACAGATGTGATGTGACCAAAGTGACTCACAGGGACGTCATTGTGACGTCACTGTGACCGTGCATGCTATGAGGGCGTCGTTCAGTTTGCCGATCCGTTCGTCTGTCTGTCAGCATATAACAGAGCAAAAACTACCCAGCCAAATGGTTTGAGATTTAAAATATATAATGTTTGCTTAATTCTGTCGAGTCATTTCAAATTTTATGAAAATCGGATTTATAGCTTAATTACAGGGACAATCAAATTATTCCATTACATTACGGTCAATAGGAAAAAATAGTTTCAAGTACATTTTTATGATGTTACACTCTTTCGAATGTAATAGAATTGCCCGAATCAATGAAGTATGTACTAAAATATGCATTCTGTGATGCAAAAAATATCTATTATTATTTTACAGGGTCACAGAAAAGTATTCCACTACATATTGGTATCCAGGAAAACATTGTTTGGAGCGTGTTTTAATTATATTAAATTATTTCACATTTTATGAAATTGATATAAGTCGCTGAGGTTTATACAAGTTACTTCCCGTGAAACAAAAAGTAGATAGTATTTACAGGAACATACAAAAGATTTCGACTACTATATTGTAACCGAAGTATTGTATTCTGTAACGGCAAGATCTATATATTTTTAAAACTTCGTTATAGTACGAAATCACCGCATTTTCTACACTTTTTGTGCAATTTCCAACTTATTCAGTATAATTAGGTATAGTTTAGCAACACTGATTGTAACTTTTTTTATTAACATAAATATATCTATAAATATAATTTCTTCATCTATTATATCTATTAATATATTTATATAATCTATTAATATAACTTCTTCATATAGTACTTCATCCGTTATTTTAACTTATCTAAACCTCATAACTTCTTTTCACATAAATAAATATTTAAAACCATTTTATGAACGGCAGTTGTTTTTCTATCTAGGACATTCGTATCAAAATATTGACAGCCAAAAGTTTAGCTGTTAAATATTTAGAAAGAAGGCTGCCTCGTATCATTGATCCTTATCAAGTGGCTATCGTAACACATGCTCTTTTAGAAGCTGGAAGTATTGAAGCAGAAGTGGGTTTCAATAAGCTAGACCACATGAAAAGAGAAAAAGGTAAGTACCTCTTGTATGGAGATACACTCTCAAATAAGAGTGCTTTCATTAAAAATCTCTTAATCTTAGAAAATTACGATAAAATGTTCAGCATCGTTTAGCTAATCTTACACGTTCTCGAATAATTTTGAGGATACTCTTAAAGCTTATTTTGTCTTTCTAATGGATAAAAAAATAAATAAGTAAATAACGATTATTTTCTAGTTTAATTTTTTTAACGAAGGATAATGAATTAATTTTTTATTGATTTTATGAATAGAATTAAATTTGAATCAAATACAGATTAGATTTGGTATTTAATTACTAGTTGTTTGTAAAGTACCCAACGATTTAGGTTGTAGTAATGGTGAATAAAATAAATTTTTGTCTGCTTGGAATAAATCTATTAAATGAATTCTCTTTCTTAAAAGTTGGATTTTTAAGCATTTGTTTAAAATCCCTTATTCAGTATAGAATATATTTTATTTTCATTAAACCTATTAGTTAATAAATACATATAAACATATGTCATTATCTAAAACTTAAACTTTAAAGCTGTGACAAATTGTATTTTTTTTTTTTTTTTTTGGTTATGACGGAAAGTATAGAAACAGGAGATTTTACGACCTGATTTTTAAAATAAGTAAATGTCAGTTTTCTTTGAATTCAAGGCATAAGATAATAAAACGAACATTGAAGAACATTAATTAGTAATTGTTATTTTTTAAATTTATACCGAATGGCATACTTTTACGAAATTTTTTATATATGTACTAATAAAACAAAGTTTCATGCTGTCTCTGTATGAGTGCGTTTGTCTGTCGTGTGCAATGGTTAGCGAAACCTAACAGACGTAGAAGTCTGAAAATTTAGGCGAAGATAGTCTAAGACAATTCCCGATGTACTTGAGGCTCAGAGATTTAGCTTTAAAAGAGTTGGGACTCTTGGGTTCCTTGGATTTTTAAGCACTAAATTGTTATATATCATTATCGATCTCATTATCTATTGTTATATATCATTATCATATCTATATTGTTATATATATAATACTTTGCCTTCATTCTTATTCGTTTTAAAAGACCTTTCTCCATTTAATTATTCTCGCCTCTCTACTCTGCAGTTAAGACCCTAGCCCCTTGGAGTTTTGGGGCAAATAAATTATAACTTGCTTCCTTTTAATGCAATCGTTATTTTTGGTATCTTTATTTTTCCATTTAGTTATTATCACGTTTCTACATTTCAGTTTAGATCTTGGAACCTCGTACAATTACATAGGGCTCAGTCCAGGAACCCTCGAAATTTTTTGTGTGCCAAGCTTTTTTAACACCTCAATTTTCTCATCTTGAGAGAAAATTGGGGTTTTTTTAGGGTAATTTTCTCAAGTTGAATCTTGGACTTTTATTCTTGAACCAACACCCTCATATTTTTAGTGGGGTTCAACGACCCTATTTTAAACATTTAACCAATTTTTTGCGCATTTCTTTGAAATCTTATTCTAACCAGTAATTCATAGACTGTGCTTAATTTTGTCTAATTGAAGATTTAAGTATTAAGACATTTCTAACCTATTTTCATGTTAGAGCCCTGTTTTTAAGTAAATCAGTTGGCCTTTTTTGAGCCCCTTATTACAACGTCCTTAAAACGGGTTCAATTTACTAGCTCTCCTCCAGTAAATACACGGACGACAAAAGAGTTTCTCTGACTTCAGCTACCACCAAATTTGAATATTAATCGCCTTCTTGAGGCTCTTGACTTCTTTCAAAATGATCCGTATTGCTTGCAATTTCCTTTAACATAATTCCAGTGTCCTGCAAATATTTTAATTTTTACTAATTGTGGATCTAAAACGTTATGTACTAAGACATTTGAACATGTTTACATGTTAGAGCCTTGCTTTTAATTATCAGTTTGATCCTTTTGTCCTCGCTTAAAAATTGTCCGATTCACTAGCTTTTTTTAACAACTTCTTAGGTTTTCTATCTACTGCATGAAAAAAGAATAGATTTTATCTACTATCAATTTTGGATATTAAGCGCATTCTTGAAGTTGTTTTTGCAACGTTTTTAAAAATGATCTGAATCGCATGCAATTTACTTTAACATAACTCTAAGATACTCGTATTATTTTAAAAATTACTAAAATTTTCTTTATACACATCTACACTCCAGTTTCTGGCACCTTGGGGAACGGTACCGGCCCCCTTGAAGTTTTTGTACCATTAATTGTTAATAAATTGCTCCCTCTAAATTCAATAGTCATTTTTTGAACCCTTTCCCATTTAGTTATTCTGCCGTTTTCAGTTTTCAGTTAAAATCCTGGCCATCCCTAGGATCACAAGGGCCTGATCCACATCCCTTTGAACTTTTCGTGTAACAGCCATTTTTCACCTCCTAATTTTTTCGAATTCTCAATGCAAAATTTTAAAGTTGAGTCTTGGACTCCGCTCTCCAAACTAACACCTCATATTTTTACTGGGACCGTAGAGCCCTGTTTTTATCTTTAACCCCTTTTTATTGCATTTTTCTTCAAAATTTTATTCTAATGATTGATACCTATGCTTAGTTTTAACTAATTGAAGATCTAAAGTTCTAAGAACTAAGGCCTTTTAATATGTTTTCATGTTGGGATAACTCCCTTAACAATGGTCTGATTCACTAGCTTTTTTTCTAACAACTTCTTAGGTCTTCCAGCTAATTCATGAATGACGAAAACCTTTTTTTCAGGCTTTAGCTACAACCAATTTTGAATATTAATCAACTTTTTGAGGAACTTGGTATAGCTTTTTAAAAAATTATCCGAATTTCATACAATTTGCCTTAACATTACTCGAGCATATTCGATTATTTTACAAACTACTAAAAATTTTCTTTATTCGCAGCTACATGTCTATTAAGTGCCTGGCACTTTGCAGTTCAGTATGGGGCCCCAAATTTTCCCCAGTAAATTGTTATTAAATTGTTCCCTCTGAATTCGATCGCTATTTTTGGTACCTTTTTTCATTTAGTTATATTCCCATTTCTAGATTTCAGTTAAAATACTGAACATCTAGAATCAGGTGGGACGCGATCCGGGTCCCCTTGAGCGTTTTGTGAGGCATACATTTTCACCTCCTATTTTTCTCATTTTTTCAATGCAAAATTTTAAAAGTCTTGGAATCTTCTCCCCAAATTAACACCCTCATATATTTACTAGGGCCCTAGGGCTTTGTTTTAAGTATTCCTCATATTTTTGCACAATTCTTCAAAATTTCATTTTAATGACTCATACATATCTATACTTTATTTTTACTAATTGAAGGTCTAAAGTACTAAGAACTAAAACCATTTAACATGTTTTCATATAAGGGTTCTGCTCTTAACTATTAGTTGTCCTTTTTTGGATCCTTTGGTATAGCTCTCTTTAAAATGGTCCGATTCACAAGCCTTTTATTTCTATCAACTTCTTAGGCCCTCCAGCTACTACATAAAAGGCCAAAAAAAAAAAAAAATCAGACTTTAGCTACCACCAATTTTGAATATTAATTTCTTTCTTGGACTCTTTATTGCAATTTTTTAAACGATCCGATTTTGTTGCAATTGTTTGTAACATAGCTTTAACGTCCTCCAGATACTTTAAAACTATTAATAAATTTTCTTATACCCAACTACATTCCATTAAAATCCTGGTCCCTAGGGTTCGGTCCTTTTTTTACCTTAACAATCTTTTTTTGATCATAAATTTTCTTTTTCGACATAAACTTGCGTTTACTCACTATAGCCGTAAATTGAAAATTGTGTTACTTTAAAGGTAACTTCATATAAGAGATTTTATCCATTTATTAAATATCATGCTAATGTTAAAAATAATTTGTGAAATTTACAGAGAGGAGGGGGTACACTTTCCACCGCTGGAAAAATCATTCTTTCATAGACATCTTCCTATATCTCGGTAGCCATTTAATGTAGCAGCGTGAAATTCCAGAAAAAAGTCTACTAAAACTAATTAAACACATATTTCAGAGATTTTAACAATTGCCCCTCTGAGGGGGTTAAAAGGGACGTCGAACAATTAAGAACGTTTGGCATATTTTGGCAGTCATTTTAAATAGAAACGTGAAACGGCTGAAAATGAAATTAAAAAAAATAATTAAAGACGTGATTTAGCGATTTTAAAATTTCCACCCCCGAGGGCGATAAAGTGCGGGTCGAAAAATTCCAACGCTTTTGGACCCATAATGTGACATATCATTGGAATGCCCTCGTACCACTCTTACATATTATGAAACTTTCTTGCCGTACTCCAATTTGCCTTCCTCCTTTGGAGGCAGTTTTCGAAATTTTTTGAAATTGTAGCGTTTAAACGAGTGCATTAACTTATCAAGATCTACTCGAAGAAAACTTGCTGCCATTTGCTGAGGAAATCGGCGTACCTTTCTGGATGTTCAACAAGACAATGCATCCATACACATGGCAAACAGCAGTTAGGAATGGTTTCTTAATAATGGTGTACATATAATTCCATGACCTTCTGTTTCTCTGATTTAAATCCTGTGGAAAATGTATGGAATCTACTGGTTAGAGCTGTTTACTCAAATAGAAAGCAATATGAAAAATTTTCAGAATTAAAAGCTGCTATCATTTTCTATGTGAATGATATCGATCAAAATATATTAAAAAGCTTGGTCTACTCCATGCCTGATCGTGTTTTTACATTAATTAAAAGATCTGGTGCATACACTGGCTATTAGGCTATATTTTATACCAGTTTTCAAATCATTATGAAACACTTCAAAATGGAAAAATGCTGTTTATTTTATGTATAAATATCTGTTTAAATTATATTTTGATATAAAATAAAACGATTTGTTCTATTTCTAACATTGATTAGACTTCAGTTTGTTTTGTAACACTTTCTTCTTTTTATGCTTGGAAAACGGGGTGTTCATATTATTTTGAAACCCACTGTATTAGAGTTATTTTACGATACTTAGCCTTGAATATCCAGATAGGGAAGTGCATTTAATTAAATTCAACAGTGCTACTTTACTTATAAAAGATTAAGATAAAATGTACAAAAGTAAGCCCTGATATACTTAAAAACTAACCCTCTCCATCATAAAAAAAGCTTTTGTTTCCTATCCTTTTACACATATTTTCTTCCATACATATCAGAATAGTAATCATCGATTGAAAACGTGATGCAATTGATACCTATGAAATTTGATTTAGGCTGTTAACCTAGAAAGAATGATGGTATGTGAGTTTCAAAATTTCAAAATAAAGCTCTTTTCATGTTTAAATTGTTTGTTTAAAAAAAGGTGTGTTTGCAAAAAAAAAAAAAAAAAAAAAAAAAAAAAAAAAAGATTCAAACCATTCATTAAATTTTAAATATTTTGCTTCTGATTACTTAATAAAATTTCAGTGAAAAATTTATTCATAAACTATTGTAGCATATCAAATTCTTCCTAAACAAAGATTTGTGCCGTAAGGTTATAAAAGAGAATGTATTTTTAAGGTAAACTTGCGATAGAATAATTTTTTTTATTATCAACACATGTTAAAAAAAATTTTCAAAGACAATTTTAGAATAATTGAAAACTGTTTGATAAATTCAAGGTTATGCTAAAAATGCAGTCATAAGTTTCAGAATTTTTTTAAGCATTTTCAGACGTACTTAGAAAGCACTTAGGTAAGTCCAATGTAATATACAAATAAAAATTTTTAATAAATTAATCCCATGCTTTAATAACTGAATATTTGAACTTATTGAACAAGAAAAAATATTACCCGAACATCTCGTTATTTAAAAATAACATAAATTCAGGGAAATCATACTTAATCATAAAGACTGAAAAGAAATAGTTTAAGCATGATGTTCAGTAATTGGAATTCATTAAGTAGAAAAGACAATACAGACTTTTCAGTTTTTTCGAGAAATAATTTATGTTGCTACTTAGTCATAATCACTTTCGTACAGATAATTTGTTTAAGCTTTAATTAATTCTTGTGTAATCAAAGGCGCACCTAACTTGCTAGAAATTAATCTAGCAGAATTTACGGTAGCTGCATTTTAAGTTTTTTATTTAATTTTCGATTATCTGAAATACAAACATACTGAACTTAATTACCTGTCGTGGCAAAGATTTATTGCTGAGGCATTTAGTATTAATAATCTTTGGTTCTTAATTTAGAACTGCTTTCAACTTATCCCTTCAGTTTAACTAATTTATATTTTTTATTTTCCCAATATGCCATGAAAAAATATTAGAATAAGTATTGATGGAAACTGATGAAGTGATTCAACTTAAATATTTAATATTGATTAACGAAGAAAAAAAGAAATTCTCATATAAAAATATTAATTCTTTTTGCACATATACCCACAAATAAATTAAAAAGAAGTTGTTTTTTATACTTTTTCTGTTTTAAAATATAAAAGTGGATGTTTTTGAAAAATATATAAAAAAAAACCTATAATTTTTTTTGTACGATTGTTTGCAATAATTCCCACATAAATGTTACTTTAGTCGTTCACCAATATGTTTCATAAAATTCGATAAAATTTTCAAAATTATTCGAAATTTATTCATAATGGGAAAGTTTATATGAAATATTACAAAATTGTGAAGTCGATGAAAAAAAACAGAAAACACACAGAAAAAAGTATGTATTTTGTCCTTGTTTGCAAAGTAATAGGGATTTTCTTTTCTATTTTTTCCGGAACTTAAACTATTAGTATTTCAGATGTATCCACAGATAATTGTGATAAAAATATTAATTGTTTCATAGATAATTTCTTGTGCCCTTAGTTTAATAGAATGTCTAGTAAATTCGACTCTTTAATTTAACTGTTCAACAATTCTAAAAGGTAGAGGAATCTCTACCAAAATCTTTCAATATTTTTACATTCTGTAATTTTATAAAAATCTAATGTTATGTAGTGTAAAGTAAAATGTTATATGTGACTGCTTTTAAATTTCAGCGAATTTAAGAACATTTCATTCAAATTATTCTTTAATGTGAATGAAATGTTATTAGTTTTCAACAAGATGTTCTCTGAAAATATTTTATTAAGAAATAATAAAAATTGTCTGAAAGATGAGCAGATTTACTAAACAATGCTTTACTGAGCATGCATGGATGCAATCAGCATATAATCTACATAATTTGCTAGCTAAATGAAAAGAGTAACTTTTGTGAAAGTCTCATAAACATTACTTGAAAATTCTGTAAATTATCATCCATAGAATAAGCTCGAATGCCATTGTTCCCAGAAAGAAGCAAAACTATAAGGGGCTGTATCCAAATATAGAACTACGTAAAATATTGTGTTTACTGTATTGACACTAATCAATTGATTTATGGATACAGTCCCTAAACTTTTTGCTTCCTTTTCAGAACAATGGATTTTGAGCATATACTATCGACGATGAAATTCAGATTTTTCAAGGTATGTTTTTGAGACTTTTACAAAAGTTGTTCTTTATATTTAGTTATTATTTTGTGTAAGCTATATTTTGATTGTATTCGCGCATGCGCAGTGAAACATTATTTAGTAATCCTGCTCATTTTTTCATGCGATGTTTCTTTTTTTTTCCAGGGTGTTGTGTACGACGTTGTTTGTCATATTTTCTGAAAATAACATTTTTTTATATTAAGAACTCTGCAAATAATAAAACATTTCGCAGTTTTTTTTAAATGTTTTATGAAAACTTTAATTTCTATACGAGTATACATGTTATTCTGATAAATATGGACAGAGTTTAGGGCAATAAACGAGTTAATTATAATATACAGTTCGAACGGTTTTGCTTTTTTAGTTTTGACAGGGTTATCCAAAAGATATTCGTTATGTTTCAATTTCTTTACGGTCCGCTATCGGGCTTCGGGAAGAAATCTTCGCGGAAATATATGACCTGTATTATTCTATTTTCACTACTGCAGTTTCATGTAAATTCCTAGTGTATTTTTCTTGATATTGAACAAAATGTCTAAAATCGCAAGTGACCGATCACCTTTGGCCGTATAGTGTAGTACAAAATGTGTTATTGAAGATTAATTGCAAGTTTGATGGGTTTATTACGAAAATTTGACTTAAACACTGCTGTGTTGTCCTGTATAATATATGAATATATTTTATGGAGTAAATACTTTAAGTTACATAATATAATGAAGGATGTTGCAATTTTTTTGATTAGAAGTGTCAATTTGGATGTAAGCCATTGAAAAAGATAGAATTTCTTCAACAGCTTCAGCTTATAGTTTTGTATGACAGTCTTCTGAATTCGGCTAGTTATCTGCTTGGTAAAATTCTTATAGCAATTTTCGGTATAAGAAAGAAAAGCTTTAATATTTGGAAAGCTAATACAAAGGCTGATTTCATTATATTTTCGAAATGAATTATGAATGTGCTCATTAGCTTTTTTACTGACACCATATAATTTTTTAATAAACGCGACATAAAAATTCAAGGGAAAATGAGATAATTTGTCAGCTGAAGGTACATACGCTATATGGCCAATAATGACCGGTTTCTTGCGATTTTAGACATTTTTGTTAGAAATTTACAAAAATATACGAGTAACTATTCTGAAACTCCAGGTATTTCAAGAGAATAGCATAGGTCATAAAACTCCGCAAAGGTTTTTTCCTGAAACCTCATAGGAAACCGTCAACAAACTGAAAAAAAAAAAACCCGAATATCTTTTAGATAACCCTGTAAAAATTAACGTAGAAAAAGTGTTCAAACTGCAGAACATGGTTAAGAGACTTAATGTAATAAACATGTGTTCATTTTTATGAGGATAACATGAATATTCGTAGATAAACTAAGGTTTTTATTAAAAAAGTCCAAAATTTCGCGAAATTGTTATGCCTTTTTATCTGATTTTATTATTTGCAAAGTTTTTAATATAAAACAATGTTCTTTTCAGAAAACATGACAAAAAATATTGGACATAATACCCTGCAAGTAGAATTAAAGAACAATAAAAACCGAGTGAAAAATGAGTACGTTTATTAAATAATGTTTCACTGCGCGTTCGCGAATGCTATCAAAATATAATATGCATATTTTGTGAAAGTCTGGAAACTTGAAGATTAACAGCTTGAAAGCTGTGATAATTATCATCGGTAGAGTAAGCTCGAGATCCGTTGTTCCAAGAACGGAACAAAAAGATGAGAGGATGTAGCCAAGCACAGTACCATGTGAAATATTGTGTACTTGCAATAGTTGGATAACATTTGGATACAGTTCCTCGTATTATTCCTTCGTTTAGAAAGAACGTATTTCGAGCTTATTCCATCAACGATAATTTTCAGAATTGGCAAGCTATATTTTCGGGACTTTTACAAAAGTTCTTCCATACATTTAGCTAATGCGTTATCCAGATTATATTTTGATTGCCTTTGTGCATGCATGGTGAAATATTATTTAACAAACCTCCTCATTATTTATCCAGTTTTCATTATTTTTTAAACTCTGATTGAAATGTATTATGTACAATATTGTTTTTCATAATTTCGGACAAAAAATGTTTTATATTAAAAACTCTGAAAATTATAAATAAATATCTCTGACAAAATTTGGGATTGTTTTATTAAAAGCATTAATTTCTTTATGAGTATACATAACACCATATAACTTTTGAATAACTTCGACATAAAAATTCAAGTGGAAAATAGATACTTTATCAGCTTATGATACATAAACTATATGTTCAACGATGACCGGTTACTTGCGATTTTAGACGTTTAATTACATATTTACAAAAATACACGAGAACATATCTTTAAACTCCAGATCTTTAAAGAGAATAGTATAGGTCATATAATTCCGCAAATGTTTTTTCTTGAAACTTCAGAGGGAACCGTCAACAAATTGAAAAAAGGACGAATATCTTTTGGACAACTCTGTAAAAACTAATGTAGCAAAAGTGTTAAAATTGTAGAACATCTTTAACAGACTTATTGTGATAAATTGTGTTCGTTTTTATGAGGATAGCATGAATATTCGTAGACAAATTAAGGTTTTTATAAAAACAATTCCAAATTTTGCCATTTTCTTTTTTTATCTGATTTCTAATTTGCTAAGTTTTTAATATAAAACAATATACTTTTCAGGAAATATGATAAACATTATTGTACACAATACCCTTCAATCACAGTTTAAAAAATGATAAAACCGGGTGAAAAATAAGTAGGTTTATTAAATAATGTTTCACTGCACATTCGCGAATGCAATCAAAATGTAATATGCATATTTTGTGAAAGTCGCGGAGCTTCAAAATTCTGAAAATTATCATCGCTAGAATAAGCTCCAGATCCGTTGTTTCAAGAACGAAGGAAAAAGGATGAGGGGCTGTATGCAAGCATAGTAGCGTGTGCAATGTTGTATACTTGTAGTAGTGTGTAATATATACTATATTTGCGTACAGTCTTTCGTCTTATTTCTTCGTTTGGGAAGAACGGATTTCGAGCTTCTTCCATATACGATATTTTTTTCAGAATTATCATGCTATATTTTCGTGACTTTCACAAAAATTCTTCTATATATTTAGCTAATGGGTTATCCAGATTATATTTTGATTGCCTTTGGCGCATGCGCGGTGAAACATTATTTAACAAACCTGTTAATTTTTCATTCCGTTTTTATACTGCTGGCCACACAAAATGCAACACCCTGAAGGAAGCATGCAAATCATGTGAAATTTACAGCATGCGTTTGTTGTGATGAAATATGCAAATCATTAGCATTGCAGCTCAGACGCACATCACGGGCGACCGTAGCGCCACCCGCAAGCGCTATGTAAGGGGATAACAAATTGGAGATGTGAAGTACGGCAGTTGTTTTTTTGTACGTTTTTTTGGCGTAAGCTGTTTATCAGTACGTCGTGGAAGAGATCAAACGTCTTTTGACTAAGTTTCTGAATTCGACCGAGGAAGAATAGTAGCCTATAGGGTTTGCGGATTATCCTTTAGGGAAATCGGTCAACGTATAGGACGAAATCAAGCGACTATGATGCGGTTCTGTAATCGTTAGATGTGGGAGGGAACGACGGACCAACAGGGGCAATCGCACCCACGTCGTTTCACCCTTGCCTGTGATGACCGGCAGTTTGTGCGCATGGTAGTGATGGGTCTTGCAGTCACATTATGAACAATAGCACAACAGATTCAATTTTCTACGCATCATTCGGTGTCCATTCGTAACATTCGATGCCATTTGCAGCATAATGGAATGTCCACAAGGCGTCCATTGCTCCGTTTACCCTTGACTGCAAACCACTGGCGTTTGCGCCATCAACAATGCAAGGAACGCGTACAAGGACAACACAATGGAATGACATTGTGTTTATTGACGAAAACCGCTTCTTTCTGTAACTTCGCGATGGTCGGATTCGAGTTTGGAGACACTGGGGTGAGAGGCTGCTGAACTGTTGCAAAATGCATCGTCACACAGGCCCATCACCCGGTATGATGGTTTGGGATGGCATTTGATTTCACTGCCGCACTTGTCTAGTACGCATTGCCGGTACACTGAACAGCCAGCGCTACATCTCTGAGGTGTTAGAGCCCGAGGTACTCCCATACATTCAGCGCTTGTCATCAGTTATATCCCGGCAGAATAACGCGCGGCCACACGTGTCACGCAATGTTTAAGTGTTCTTCTATACACATGAAATTGAATTGCTTCTTTGGCCTGCTTGTTCTCCCAATCTATCGCCAATCAGAAACGTGTGGTCCATGCTTGCACAAAGACTGGCCTGGAATACACCATCCGCTACTACACCAGATCAACTATTATCTGGAAGCCGCATGGACTGTTGTAGCCCTAGGATACGTTCGAAGATTCTTTGATTCCACGCCGAAGCGTGTGGCAGTGGTTATTAGCCAACAGTGGCGTCTACACTAACAACTGATTTTGTCATCAACCACACGTCACAAGAGGCTGTAATTTTGATCGTTTGATCTTTGTACAACATGCTATCTGCCATGTAAAATTCGTTGTAATATCTCTGGTCCTTCTTGGTGTTGCATTTTGTGTGGCCAGCAGTATATTATATATTTTTTTTGAATTCTGATTGCAGGGTATTGTGTACAATATTTTTTGAGATATTTTAGGAAGATAATATTGTTTTATATAAAAAAAACTCTGAAAATTATATGTAAATATCTTGGCGAAATTTGGGACTATTTTATTAAAAACATTAATTTCTTTATGAGTATACCTATCTTCATAAAAATGAACACAATTTATTACAATAGGACTCTTAATCATGTTTTACAGTTTGAACATTTTTGGTGTATTTGTATTTACAGGGTTATCCATGACATATTCTTTTGTTTTCAATTTGTTGAAGGCGCCATATTGAGGTTTAGGGAAAAAATCTTTGCGAAATTATTTGACTATTCTGTTTATACAATTGGAGTTTCAGGATAATTCCTCGTATATTTTTGTTACTATTTAACATAACTTCTAAAATTTCATTTAACTGGTCATTATTGCCCATATAGTGTATTAGTGTTTTTACAAAAATAAAATCTGCCAGTTTAACGAAGATCCGAAAAAAAAATCAGATTTAAATTACTTTGCAGTTTGTGAGAAAAAGGAAAGTGGTTGGAACTGCGTCGATTTCATATAACTTGTACAATGGAGAATTTGTTGAACAGGACTTTACAAATTTTAAGAGCACATTCCAACGTGTTATAGATCGTACAGCAGCAAAGATTGAAGATAAAAATAAATTTTAGGCGTAGCTTTGTGATCATAAATTTTGTTTCTTTAAAATTAGTTTTTCGTTTGAGCGATTTTCCCAAATTATGTTACTTGTAAGATATCTCAACCTACATTACTTTCGCTTGAATATGATCTTTATATTTGGAAGTCGTTTGCCTAAATGCCATAAATTAATGTTTGTTTTATAAGAGAAGTGAGTTCTGGTGAAAAACTGTATTTTTAAACATTGACTAGTTGCATTTTTTAAGAATTAAAGTTATTTAAAAATTATTATTTTCCTTTATTTTGCATAAATTATGTAAAAATGCCATCTTTTATTATGGAAAGGGATAAATTAGATAATTCCGCGAGATCCTACAGTTTTCGACATTTGTTTTGCCTAATTACAATTCCTATTCATAATATTTATTTGTTTAATAGTTTTTAAATAATTATGTTTTCTTAAATTTTACAGAAGGAATGGTCTATTGGAGTCCTGAGCCTGTTATTTCTGCAGAAATCCTCTACCAAAATCAGCGTCCTTTTGTATTACCCCGGGTTCCTGGAAAATACGATGCAGTAGCTGTTGAAGCCACAGCATATGCTTTGCTTGTTTATATTCGATATAATGGACTACTCCAAGATCGGATTGTACGTTGGTTGAACACCATGCGATCAACAGACTTCGCATTCGTTTCGTCTCAGGTATTATATAGCCAAAAATGTTATATATTTTCTTAATATTTCTTTCATATTTTGAAATTTAATATTTTATTGCTTTTTAACACTTTCCAACGTAATTAAACAGAGTTTAAGAATTCAATTTGCCTGCCTGTCTTTACGTTTCTAACTGTACTAAATATACATTTGCCATGAAATTATTATATGGTTTGTTGAAGTTTACTAAGAAATGTTTAGCAATGAAAATAAAGTATGTTGCATTTACTGTTCGTTTACTGGGATACACAAAATACTTCCGTTACATTATATTCCACGTTGAAATATCGTTTGATTCGCACTTTTAATGATGTTAGTATATTTCTAATATAATGAAATTGATTTGTATCACTGAGATAGGTTACGAAGTGCTTTCTCAGCCGTGTAGAAGTAGTATTAATAATTCTTATACAAGGACATCCAAAATATCTCTATTACATTATTATCTATCTTGAAAAATTATTTGAAATGAATTTTGATGATGCTATGATATTTCAAAGAGAATGAAATCAGGGAAATTTATTAAAACAGATATTCTGTAAGATATAGTGCATAGAGTTTACCATTTATTTCCTGAGCAATACAGAATAATTCAGTTATTTGGCTGTCTAAGATCGAAAACTGCTGTAAATGCTAGTAAAACTTATGTAATTTTGAGTGTATTTGGTGATGTGTATAAGATCGATAGGTATCATACAGGGCTACACGAAAGATCTTGCACATATTAATGAATGGGAAAGCCATTGCTGAAACTGAATTTTTATTGAGTTATGAGTTTTTTTAAATTGCTTTGGATACAACACATTTCATTCTATGAAAAAAGAAAAATTCCCTAGTAGTTTTATCTTAGCATTGAAAAGTGTTTCACCGTCTGTGTCTGTTGCGTGATTTTTCGTTCTTGTTATTTTCTTAGAGTGAATCTTTACTACACTGTAAAAATATTTCCCCAGATTATAACAAGATTTTTGCAATACTTTGTTTACAGCCCTTAAGGTCGTGCTACTTACAGCTATCATTAAAACAAATGATTACAGCCTTTAATGCAGTAAAAGTAAAAATTGAAACATTTTATATGACATTTTGAGACTAATTTAAAAAAAATTAAATTAAAATCTAAAGCGTCATCAATTTTATGCAAAATTTCCAGTTTCTAATGTGTTCAGTAAATATGATGCTTTTACTTTCTGACGAAGGGTGTTCAAAGGGAAATGTGTGAAACAACACTTTGAGTATCTTTGAAGTCTTTATTCAAAAATAATCACCAGCGACCTGAGTACAATTATCCCACTATTTTAAGAGCCAAAGGATTGCCTGTTATCTGAATTCCTGCGGCTATTACAAGAGCTATGTGCTTCAGTTCGTCGTTCGAGTTAAAGCACTCCCCATTGAAATATTTTTTAAGGAACCAAACCCATGGAAGTCGTACGGTGACATCTCCAGATTGTAAGGCAAATGCTCAAGCTGCTCTCAGTTGAACCTGACCAGTACACTTTGTGTGGCCCAAGAAACGTGTGGTCGTGCTTTGTTGTGGTGCAGAATCACCCCGTTCGCGATCAGCTTAGGCCTTTTGCTCTTCATGGACTTTTTTAGGCTACGGAGTTTCTGATAGTACACGTCACTGTTATTGGTGTGTCCGTGCTCGAGGAACTCGATGAGTAAATCTGACCTCGGACATCGAAAATGACGCGGAGCATCACCTTGCCTACTGAGGACACAATTTTGAATTTTTCAGGGGAAGATGGCTACGCATGCTTTTATTGCATATTGTGCTATTTTACTCTGGTTCATAACGATGGCACTAATTCTTGTCACTAATGACGATGCAATCTAGCAAAAATGGGAATTTCAAGATACCGGAATAGGCCTTTTGGGATTCGCTAAGCCTCTTCAGAACTCATTGCGCGCTGACCTTCCCTTAAACGTATCTGTCGTTCACAATTGTTCACACTGTTTTAACGCTGACCCAACCATCTCTGCCAACATTCGCAATGAGATAAGCCGATATATTCTCATCAGATCTTCTTACATCTCTCCAGTTCACCTTGTCGATGAGTTCATCCGCGATTACAGTATTTGCCTGGAATGATCTCGAGAGATCTCTAAAATACGTCCGACCATTACGATAACGGCATTCCATATTCTCACTGAATTATCGGACTCGCCGTCCCCGCCATCCAGCTAAGAATATTAGCTAGTTTATGGTCTTCCGTAATCAGAAATCTGATAACCCCTCGCTGCGTCTTAGTCCTCGAATTTTTGTAATAGGAACGCGTGATGTCTCCACATTTACTGGCGAGTCAGTTGGAAGGAACAACAACTGCCTGATTTTTTTTTCTGCTTCATGAGCGGGCTCTCGCCCATGCACATAACTACGCCAGTCATTCCAATCAAGTTCCATCGATGTCTCATTACGTTATTCCAAAGCGGCATGCTAAAATTTCAACCGGTTTGGTTGTTAGGACGTTTTGTCCCTTTTCATTTTAACACCATTTGTATAATAAAAGAAAATAATCGAAATATTTTCAACTTGCAGTTTTCACCAGAATTACACTTTTTAAGTGTCAGAGATCCGAAAAAAATATACGGTTTTTACAAAATGTCTGTCTTTTCCTGTGTCTGTGTGTTCTCTTTGTATGAATAAGAAGTGTACAAAGTTATGCAGATAATTCATGAAAACTTCATATGTATGTTTTTAGGTATGATCAGCAGATTCCAGTTGAAATTGCAGATATTCCAACAGAAGGTGCGCCATGATAAATATTTTTGTGCATTTTTCCTTATGGTATCATCGGAAAGGGAATGACGCTCTGTATAGAATTGAAAACAATTTCATATATATGTTTTTGACTATGATTATCAGATCCCAGTTGAAGTTAGGAATATTACCCAGAACGAGTTTTAAAAACGATTTTTGTGGGAATTTTTCTTTGAATTATCGGAAATTATGTGAAATTTTGTTTGAATTGAATTACACTTCATATAAAAACCTTTTTTTCGTTTTCTAAAGTAGAAGCTAGATAAATGATAAGCTAAGTTATAAAATACAAAATTACTTAGTATTCTAATCGTTTTGTGTAGTTTCCCCAATTGAAAACCAGGAGAAGTAATATTCTGTTCTATTGTATAAAAAAACCTGTTTAAATCATTTGAATACAAGTGTTTGTTTGTTTTTTATAGAGAAATACGTCTAAGCTAAATTGTAGAATAAATATTCAATTTTGGTTAAAATTATTTTTAACTGGCGGTTTTTCTAATGGAATGTTATTTAAAAAAATTGTATAAAAAAAAATCAGCATTTAATATTTTACAAAGTGTGACATTTATGGATGATGTTTTGTTATTGTCTGACTTTTAATGTCAATTTATTTTATATGTTACATGTTTCTTGCATGCACTTATAAATTCTGTTCTATTCAACAGGATACAATTGTAGCTTTGGAAGCTTTGACTGAGTACTCCTTTGAAACTCATGTTCGTGATATCACTAGTATGAAAGTTTCAGTCGAGTCGAGTGCAAATGCGGGGGATATTCATCTTTTGAATATATCAAATAATAATCTTGCAATGTCAAGAAGAGTAGATGTAAGTATATTGTATATTTTGAAAACGATTTGATTTGACTAATTGTGAATATATATGTATTTTCTCTTAAAGCATATTTAGACAGTTCATTAATATAAAGTTAATTTTAAACCTGCTTATTTCGACAAATTGATTGACTTTCCCTTAATATGTAGATTTCAATAATCATAGATTTCAACATGCTGTGTGAGTTTATAATTTTGCTTTTCTGTTTACAGATTTTATAGCTGAAGAAAGGGAATTTTTTTTTATAGGATTATGAGTTTTGTGCATTAATAGGATTTTTGTGCATTTGAATACTAATGACTTGATTATCATAAACTTCTGTTTAAATAAGTTGTAAAAATTAAACAATTTTGTAAAGTTCATTTTTAACATCCGTCTCCTTTTTATATAGATTCATCTTCCTTTTTCTATCCTGATTTCCATTTTATTTTTAAATTGGCTTTTTGTTCTTTTGTCTACACTTTTTGGGAATCTGTTACTCACCATGCCTTGTGTAATGCATGCTCTCAATTTTCTCTTCATGTACATTTTCACATTTTTCATTCACATTTTCATGTCAAACGTAGACTCACGTACGTATTTTTCCCGTACTTTTTTTTTAAAAAAAAACTTAGTTTGAAACTTGTGTTTCTTTTTAATTAAATTAAAACAATGGCAATAAAACAAACTTCTTAATGAAAAACTTTAAAAATACTGTATCATATCTGAAATTTTGAAAATTTTTAATAATTATAATATGTCTATCAGAATTAACATCTGGAACTATTTATTTTATTTTTTATTTAGATTAAACCGAACGTTTGGGGTCATGTTGAAATAAAAAGCCAGGGAGCTGGATTGTCAATTTTGCAACTTGATGTGTCATATAATGTTGACAAAGATTTCCTATTAATTCAGCCCCCAGTTCCATCATTTGATCTGACAGTGCGCAGTTTTTTTCATGGAAGAAATAAATCACATATGAACATCGAAAGTTGTGCAAGGTAAGTAAACAACATTTTAAAATTTCAGATAAACATAATTACTGCATCATATAATGATAAATTTAAAAATTCTTTATTGAAACACAGAAATTGTTATGAATACTTTTATTTTAACATTTGCTATTAATATATTATAGAAAGTTCAAAGAAATAGATAAGAAAATAAAACTCTTAAATCTTTTTAAAGAATTCTAACTTGAGAATAATATAAGTAAAATAATATATCTTGACATAATAAGTACCTTGAATTAATCATAAGTAAAATTCTTTTTATAGATAAGTGATATTTTAAGGAATATTTCGAACGAAAACGTAAAAAAAAACATCATTTTGTCATAAGCGTCATTTTGACATCAAGGCATAATATTTTTTAAGCTATTGCATAGCTTTTATCGCGGGCTTTGAGCGCGGTGACCGAATCCAAAAATTCCGTAACGCGAAAAATCCTAACACATCCGTAACGAAAAAACCTAACACTCGGCTAACGTCGTTTTCGTTCGGAAAACTTCGGGACGGTATCCTTCGGTAGACTTCGGCAGACATTGACGTGGTATTTTTCAGATATTAGGATATCAAGTCTCAAACTTATGTTTCTTATGATCTAATTTTCATAGCAAGGCCAAATTTTGTTTGGTAATTTATTATGAGACAGTGTTTATTTTGGTGGTCTTATTTATTTTGGGGACAGGAGACCCCCCACCGTGAGAGTCGAAAAATTTAAAATGCTTATAACTCGCGATCTAACTTTCGTAGCGCGGCCAAATTTTGTTTGGTAATTTATTATGAGACATTGTTAATTTCTGGTGACAAGAGACAACCCACGGTGAGGGTCGAAAAATTTAAAATGCTTATAACTCGCGATCTAATTTTCGTAGCGCGGCCAAATTTTGTTTGGTAATTTATTATGAGATATTGTTAATTGTTGGTGACAGAAGACACCCCACGGTGAGGGTCGAAAAATTAAAAATGCTTATAACTCGCGATCTAATTTTGGTAGCTTGGCAAAATATTGTTTCGTAATTTATTATAAGACAATGTTAATTTTTGGTGACAAGAAACCCTCCACGGTGAGGGTCGAAAAATTTTAAACGCTTATAACTCGCGATCTAATTTTTTTCGCGCGACCAAATTTTGTTTGGTAATTTATTATGAGGCAGCGTTAATTTTTGGGGACATTAGAACCCCCACGGTGAGGGTCGAAAATTTTAAAATGCTTATAACTCACGATCTAATTTTCGTAGCGCGGCCAAATTGTGTTTGGTAATTTAATATGAGACTGTTAATTTTTGGTGACAGGAGACCCCCCCCCCCCACGGTGAGGGTCGAAAAATTTAAAATGCTTATAACTCGCTATCTAATTTTCGTAGCACGGCCAAATTTTGTTTGGTAATTTAATATGATACTGTTAATTTTTGGTGACAGGAGACCCCCCCACACGGTGAGGGTCGAAAAATTTAAAATACTTATAACTCACGATATAATTTTCGTAGCGCGGGCAAATTTTGTTTAGTAATTTAATATGAGACTGTTAATTTTTGGTGACAGGAGACCCCCCAAGGTGAGGGTCGAAAAATTTAAAATGCTTATAACTCGCGATCTAATTTTTTTAGCGCGGCCAAATTTTGTTTGGTAATTTATTATGAGATAGTGTTAATTTTTGGGGGCATTAGAACCCCCACGGTGAGGGTCGAAAAATTTAAAATGCTTATAACTCACGATCTAATTTTCGTAGCGCGGCCAAATTGTGTTTGGTAATTTAATATGAGACTGTTAATTTTTGGTGACAGGAGACCCCCCCCCCCACGGTGAGGGTCGAAAAATTTAAAATGCTTATAACTCGCTATCTAATTTTCGTAGCACGGCCAAATTTTGTTTGGTAATTTAATATGATACTGTTAATTTTTGGTGACAGGAGACCCCCCCACACGGTGAGGGTCGAAAAATTTAAAATACTTATAACTCACGATATAATTTTCGTAGCGCGGGCAAATTTTGTTTAGTAATTTAATATGAGACTGTTAATTTTTGGTGACAGGAGACCCCCCAAGGTGAGGGTCGAAAAATTTAAAATGCTTATAACTCGCGATCTAATTTTTTTAGCGCGGCCAAATTTTGTTTGGTAATTTATTATGAGATAGTGTTAATTTTTGGGGGCATTAGAACCCCCACGGTGAGGGTCGAAAAATTTAAAATGCTTATAACTCGCGATCTAATTTTCGTAGCGCGACCAAATTTTGTTTGGTAATTTAATATGAGACTGTTAATTTTTGGTGACAAGAGACCCCCCACGGTGAGGGTCGAAAAATTTAAAATGCTTATAACTCGCGATCTAATTTTCTTAGCGCGGCCAAATTTTGTTTGGTAATTTAATATGAGACTGTTCATTTTTGGTGACAGGAGACCCCCCCCCTACGGTGAGGGTCGAATAATTTAAAAGGCTTATAACTCGCGATCTAATTTTCGTAGCGCGGCCAAATTTTGTTTGGTAATTTATTATGAGACAGTGTTAATTTTTGTGGACATTAGACCCCCCCCCCACGGTGAGGGTCGAAAAATTTAAAATGCTTATAACTCACGATCTAATTTTCCTAGCGCGGGCAAATTTTGTTTGGTAATTTAATATGAGACTGTTAATTTTTGGTGACAGGAGACCCCCCCACGGTGAGGGTCGAAAAATTTAAAATGCTTATAACTCGCGATCTAATTTTCTTAGCGCGGCCAAATTTTGTTTGGTAATTTAATATGAGACTGTTCATTTTTGGTGACAGGAGACCCCCCCTACGGTGAGGGTCGAATAATTTAAAAGGCTTATAACTCGCGATCTAATTTTCGTAGCGCGGCCAAATTTTGTTTGGTAATTTATTATGAGACAGTGTTAATTTTTGGTGACAGGAGACCCCCCCCACGGTGAGGGTAAAAAAATTTTAAATGCTTATAACTCGCGATCTAATTTTCGTAGCTCGGCTAAATTTTGTTTGGTAATTTATTATGAGACAGTGTTAATTTTTGGTGACAGGAGTCCCCCACGGTGAAGGTAGAAAAACTTAAAATGCTTATAACTCGCGATCAAATTTTCGTAGCGCGGCTAAATTTTGTTTGGTAATTTTTTGAGACAGTGTTAATTTTTGGTGACAGAAGACCCCCCCCCCCCACCGTGAGCGTCGAAAATTTTAAAATGCTTATAACTCGCGATCTAATTTTCGTAGCGCGACCAAATTTTGTTTGGTAATTTATTAAGCTATTGCATAGCCATTATCGCGGGCTTTGAGCGCGGCGACCGAATCTAGGAATTCCGTAACGAGAAAAAATCCTAACACTCCGGCTTACGACGTTTGAGTTTGGCAGACTTCGGCGCGGTATCCTTCGATAGACTTCAGCAGACATTGACGCGGTATTTTTGCATAAGTTGATAAAAAATGCTATGCAATAGCTTTACCGCGGCAGTCCCCGAGTGCCACACATATTTTTTCTTATTATTTTTATATTCAATCTTGCATTCTAAGTTTTTTTTTTAGAAAAAAGTTACCGTAAATCATAAATGAAAAAATCGAAAATTTAAGGTGATAATAAAATGTTATATTGTCAAATGTTATGTTGTGTATAATTAAACTAGTATATACCCCCTTAAAAATGACGAAATTTCGACATGCGTTTCATTTTCATAAAACTTCATACAACCAACCAGAATGGAGATTTTACTATTGAAGAGTTTGTATTGTAAAAAAGCACATTTTAAAAATAGCAAAAGATTTCTAAAAATATAAGTGAATGGAATTTTTTCCTTTTTTAATTTGATATTCAATTGGGGAAAACAAACAGCGGTATTTATTACAACAATAAAAATAATTAGCAAAGTAAAGCATATTTTTTGAAGATTTCACAAATCATTAAAATAAAACATTGAATTTTTTTTAATTTTAAACTGCAATATTTATAAAAAGCAATGACTCAGAAGCAGTTTTAGTCATAGATATAAGAAATATATAAGATAGATTTCTGGTTCATCGATTAATGAAGTTTTGTGTTTCGTGTATAAATATGGATTTGGCACCCTCTATCTGCGGTTAATATAAACAAAAAAGCTTTTTGGTTAAAATTTAATTTCTTATAGAAAATATGTAGAAGCAGGAGGCATTGATTTAAATGAAAATCAATTTTTAAAAACTTCAGCTATGTATCTTTAAAAATTTCCGTATTAATGAAAACCAGAATTGCTATTCTTATTTCTTTCGTAAAATTTTAATTTATTTATACCAACTTTTAACCCTTTCATTCCCAGTGAGTCCAAATGGCATCATGATATTCCTTATTTATTTTTCTATATTTAATTTGGATATTCCAAATTCGCACCAGAAAATTAAAATAGAAATATTTGTTTTATTTAATAACGGACATTCCCTATTTAAATAGGGCGGAATTTATCAGTAAATTTTTCTGGTGTAATTTCAGATTATCTGAACTACGGAAATTTTAGAACGTATTCTGCCATGGGAATGAAAGGATTAAAAGCTTGGCTTATATCTACACGAAATTTGCTTTCATTGTAAATGAAATTTATATTTTTGTCAAATGTCATTAAAATATAAAAAATATACAATACCATGCACTACGTCAATTAATTACATCAATGCAGATAAAATTTTCCTTTTTAGCATAGAAACTTTGAATATAACTGTTAAAAAATCAAAACAAATTTGTAATGTAATAAGAGAAAGTGAAAAAATAATTTTCAGTCTTATTAATGCAGTCATGATAACATCTCATATATCCATTACACCTTAAAAAAATATATATAAAAAAACAACATGAAAAAAATAAGCGGATAAATGTTAACATCTTAAAAAATTAATATAACTAAACTATCAAAGAAAGCATAATAAAAATATTTCTTTTATTTATATCTGTTAAATGATAGTTTAAAATTATATAACGGAAACATTTAAAAATTACCTTTAATGACATTATTACATCCTGCAATATTTATTTATTTATTTGTTTATTTAAACTCTGATTTCCAGCTAAACACTAGCCAAAACAAAAGCTGAAGTCAGCTGACAGAGTCTAGTCGATCAAAAAATCATTGACTTAATAATCGTTTATTTTTTTTAATATTGGAAATTTACTGTTTGTAAATAAAAGTGTAAAATGATTTCAAAATATATTTAAAGGCTTTAATACATTTTTACTAATATTTTAAAAGCATAATCTGATATTGGCCTTTATTTTCAACGAGTCACTCAGAGTCGTTCATTTATTCCTAAAATTGTAATTTGTACTTTTAAATGGCAATATGATGGTGAAGTGCTCGTCTGTGTATATTTTTTATAATAACTTATTATTTAATTTGGAACTTAATATATTATAATTATAATCATCTTCCAATTTTTATTTATTTATTTAAACTTTGATTTCAAGCTAAAAACTACCCAAAACAAAAGCTGAAGTCAGCCGATAGAGTCTAGTCGACAAAAATAGCATTGATTTAATAATCGTTCATTTTTTTTTAAATATTGCAAATTTACTGCTTTTAAATGTAAACGAAATGGTAAAATGTATTTCAAAATATATTTAAAGGCTTTAATACACTTTTACAAATATTTTAAGAGCAAAATCGGATATTGGCCTTTATTTTCAATAAGTCACTCAGAGTCGTTAATTTGTTTCTAAAATTGGAATTTGTACTTTTAAATGGCAATATGATGGCGAAGTGTTCGTCTTTTTTATCTTGTTTATAATAACTTATTTTTTAATTTGGAACTTAATATATTATAATTGGATAGATTTTTTAGGAAAATATTAGGAATAAACGTTACTTCATGTGGAATTCTCATTTAGCTGTTTTATGGTAGCTCCATTAATTCTAACATGGCGTTTAACTAAGGTCGATTCGCAGACCAGAATGATTCGTACCAGACTGGTTACCTACACTTTTCTCCACTCAGATTTTATTAAAAGTAGACTAGCAAACCCCGCGGCTTTGCCTTCGTAATAGTTGAAATAAGCCACGTGATATTTGTATGTCTAAATGTTATTATAAGAAATTACGCTTTTAAGAAAAATTCAAACATTATCATTTAAGCCACCTTTTGACTAAACAACATTTATTGCACTGCATTAGATAGAAAAGAGATGAAATAAATGAGAAAAACTAAATAAATGATAATTTAGAAAATATTTCGAAACTTTTATACTCAATCCATAGTTTATTTCAGTATTCATTTGAAGTTTTGAATTTTTTGAAACTATCCTCTTAGTACGCATTTACATCTTAAAATTAACCATCGTGACGAATTTCAAGCTACTTTTCTAATGTCTACCATTCTCTCTAGGACTAGTGGCACCAGCATAAAATGCCTATGTCGAAACAGGGACTGCCATCATTAATTTACAACATAAATTTTGAAATCGATTACATATTTCCTATTATTCCGTAGAAACGTAATAAAAAAAATCAAAGGCTTTTTTAGAAAGTTTGTTGTTTCTGCGAACTCCAAGTGCTAGTGGCACCGGCTTAAAATATATTCTGTGTAGGATCAGAGATTGTCACGATTGATTTTCAACCATTGATTTTATAATCGGCTTATACAGGGTGAGTCATAAATATCGAAACAATAGGCTATCTCCTTAAATATTGCCTCTAGACGCATACTTCCAATTGCAAAAATTCATAAAAAAAAGGTGAAATTTCTGATAAGATAAGTTTCAACTCCATGGGGGGTCTATTTGAAAAAATACAAAAATTAAATTTTTATACGGCCCCCGTAGAGCAAAATTCCCAGTTAGAAAATTATTCCTTATCCATTCCTAAATTGAACAAAAAAAATTTCATCTTCGTATCTGAAAATCTGGCAGAGATATTAAAATACAAAATTCTCAGAAATTCGTGACTTACACCACTTTATCATGCCTGTAAACGATGAAATGTTCACCGATTTTCAAAGGAAATGAGGGATCGTCCACAAAATGTCTTTATTAAATGTCGATTCAAGACCGTGCCTCTTATTTGGACATAATAAAGCAGCGTACCGATTTAAATCAAAATTTGTTTTCAAAATATGTTGATCGTTAGCTCTGGAAGTCTGCATAGATCGCCGCCCGGTATGGAAAAATTTTAAAATCATAATCCGGACCAGCCTGGAAAGAAGTTAAAATCATAGCTCGGCTCAGCCTTGAATTTCTACACAGTTTTTTACTTCAGTGTAGTTAAAAATTGTTTCGCGGGGAAAAATTCTGATCAAAAATACTTAGTATAGCTTTTCGTTTTCTATATTTATACTTTTTATTATTAAAGATGCGCCAAAGGCTGTGATATATTTATTTTATTTATGAACCTCTGTTTATATCTAAATGTTTCACATATATTTTAATATCGCTAATCCATATCCCGTGCATTAGAGACTTTGAAAAATTTTATACGGTAAAATCTTTTAAGACGGAATCACAAACGAAAGAAAAAATACGTAATAGACAAATGCCTTTCCTAGGAGGGTTAAATGGAGTTTTTTTTTCCTCAGGTATTATTGTATTCATTTTTCACGGATCAACACATTTTCTGTTTTAGACAGAATTCCGTCATAGGCAGATTTTTTGTCTGGTTTTATTGTGTTTAATTTTTTAGCATTTAAATATACTATTCTTTAAAAATATATAAATTTTAAAGTTTTTATTTATTTTATTTTATTTTATTTTATTTTTATAAAATAAAAGTGATTTTAAAATCTATGTGGTTTTTGTAAAAGTTTTGATTGAACCAAATTTTACTTATTTCATGCCCACATTAGGTCAGTCAGAGACAGTGGTTTTAATACGGATTGTTCGAGACTGGGATTGAAAATTTCGTCCAGTGCAGACCTTATTAAAAGTTGAGAACTGTTAAAGGAAAAAAGTACAAACTTGAAACATCTCATTTTTAATTATTTTACATTAGTTTTGTTTCGGGAAAAATTGAAAAATTATTTACTTTTGAAAATAAGAGTTTTTTTAAAGTTATATAATTTTTTCAATAAATATTTTTAATAGTTCTAAAATTAATATTGAAAAACAAAAACCCCCCAAAAACTAAAATCAGATTTTTATCTTTAATTAAATGGAAAGAAATAAAAATCTGATAAATAATGTTTTGAGTTACAACGATTTTTAACTATCCCATTTAAACCAGTACTAATCATATGAATTTTTTAGAAATTTTATGATAAATTTTAAGATGTGATTTCCTTAGCAAATTATACGGCTAACCAACGCAAAAAAAAGAAAAAGAAAAAAAAATCAAAATTCAACTCAAAAGATAGATTTTTTTACACGTTTCCCAGAAATGCTAAAGTAACATTGTCTTTTGAATGCGCACATTTCAATTTGTGTCCAATCCCTTAAAACCTGATGAATTATTGAAACGGCTATAACTCTTCGAGGTTTGAAGATATGAAGATGCAACTTTTTGTGTATCATTCAGGACTGGATAAGGAAAGTTTTCCTAATTGGAATTTTTTTCCTACGGGGGCCGTATAAAAAGTTAATTTTCGTACTTTTTCAAATAGATCCCCTATGGAGTTGCAACTTATCTTATCAAGAAGTTTGCCTTTTTTAATGAATTTTTGCAATTGGAAGTATGGGTCTAAGGGCAATATTTAAGGAGATAGCCTATTGTTTCGATATTTATGACTCACCCTGTATATATAGATATTGCATAGAAATCGTAATTTAGCAAATTTTTAGAACGCCTTTTATTCTTTCCCATCGCTTCACAAATTTTAAATTGCGAATTTACTTTTGACTGTTCGTATACGACAATTATGTCTTATAAGTAACTATCTTGCCATATTTAAATTTTCTAGCCTCCTTCGTATTACAGCAATTGCAGTTTAGAATGTTTATTGCTCTTGCAATCCTCTAGTGGTACTGAGACGCACATAAACTATAGCTTATGTTTGAAAAGGTTCTTATTACCTCCGATTTGCTACTACAAATATTTTAAATCGGTTTGGTATTTCATAAGATGGTTAAAAATCATAATTTAGAGCAATTTTAGAACGCTTTTTGTTTACTTCATCCTTTTAAATTTGAAATTTTCTTTCAACGGTTCTTAGAAAGTATTTGCATCATTTAAGTAATTATCATGCCAAATTTCAAAATGTAAAACATTTCAATTATGAAAAAAAATGCAATTTAGATTTTTTTTGCTCTTGCAGCCGCCAGGTGGTAATGACAACAACATAAATTATATCCTATATTGAACCAAAGACTGTCACCATCAATTTGTAACTATTACTTTTGAAATCGGCTTCATATTTCCTGAACGTAGAAATCGCAATTTAGAAAGTTTTTCACATATTTTTACCCTCCCCCCCTTTAAGTTTCTAAACTGTTCTTAGAAAGCATTTACTTCTTAAAAATAATTACATGCCAAATTTTTAGTTATTTTCTGAGATTGCCCATAATCGGCATTTAGAAGGTTTTTAGAAAGCTTTTTGCGCATTTTTATCCTTTTTAAATTTTGATTTTTTAAAAAGAGAAATGTTATTAGATATCTTTTGTATCTAATAAGTAATTACCATGCCAAATTTCATGAATCAACTCCCTCCCATTTTTACAATGATTTTTGCTTTTACACCCCCTTTGGGATGGTGGCTACCGACATAAAAGATAATCTATATTGCTGCAAAGAAAATCACCATCACTTTTACACTATTATTTCAAGAATCATTTAGTCCATCAAAAAGTGCACCAAGATGCATATTGTGCATAGAATTGAACCAATTTTTTGTGAATGTTTTTGTGAATGGCCAGCAGGTTCTCCTTGAATTTAGAAATATTCCATCAAAGAGTATAATGTAATAATATTTTTTGTGCCATTTTCATTACTGTTCTGCCAAAGAGTGTATGAAGCTATGCGTAGAATTGAATCAGATTTTATATTTATGTTTTTTGTGTATTGCAAACTCATCTTCCTTGAATTTCGAAATATTCCGGGAGAAGATAGCCATTTTTGTATAATTTTTCGTATTTCTGTTGTCCATCGGTGGCTTGTGCACGGATGCAAATTTCTCATCCTGCTATGCTGGCTATTCGCAAACAGCTTATATACAATAGAATAGAGAAAAACTATTGATTTTAATAAGTATCGAGATTGAGATTAACTGGTTTGTACTGCGTCAATTGACTGAAGCGAAATTTTAGATAAATAATCGAACCTGATAGGAGTATTTAACTAATAATATTTATGTATTAATAATTATAACTACATTCGTCATATTTAGCAAAATGTTTTGGATTTGCACATACAAATATTTCGAAATTGAAGTTCTGTACACATTAAGGATTGTACCACATTTGAATATTTCTATTGTTTCCTCGCTTGACACCGTATTTGAGTTCTTTGGATCAAACGTACTCAGAGAAAAGCTTAGGTTGTACACTTTTTCATGAAAATTCATAGAGTTACCAAATGCCAAATTTAGAGGATGCTAATGTTAACTCTACTAGAAAAACTATAATTTATATCTCCGCAAAACATTATTTGATTGATTTTTCGTTTATGAGACATAATGAGAAGACTCAAATATATTTTAAAGATAGTTTCGTTTAACGTCATACTTTTAATTATGAAAATATTCAATAAAATCCCATTGAAGAAATTAAGATTTATGAGTTTCTTCTCTACATCATTAGGTGCGTTCGTAAATATCTAGCACCTATAGTCATCGTTCAGCCCGTCCGTCTGTCCACATATAACAGAGCAAAAACTATCCAACCAAATCATTTAAAAGTTAAAATATATATTTGATGCATAATTTTGTCGATCATTTCAAATTTTATGACAATCGGATGCATTGTTTAATTACAGGGACAATCAAAAGTATTCCTCTACATTACGCTAATGGGAAAAATAGTTTTAAGTGCATTTCAATGCTGTAACACTCTTCCGAACATAATAAAACTGACAGTCATTTATGAAGTATATACTAAAATATACATTCTCTATAATATATGGTGCAAAGAATATTTGTTATTAATTTATAGGGTTACACAAATGTATGAATATGAAGAAATGTATGAATAGCGAAATTATGTTTGAAATTATTGAATATTTAATACGGGATTTATCACTTTATCACTTGTTAACTAAGTGTAGAACCAACATGATGAAAAATGTCCAAGCCGGAGGTCGAACCCTGTACCCTTGGAATAGCGCTTCAAGTTATCCGCCGTTTAAGCTACGAGGACGATTCTTCTGTTATCAAAATATCCACAAAAAAGACAATCTTGGAAACGAACTAAAAAAAATATTGTGTTTTCCTTCGTATAAAATAAGTTATATTTTAAAATATTGTATATTATTCTGGTAACTAATTGTGCTTACCTAGTACTTTTCAATTTATGATATAAATTTTATTTATCGAAATTTAAGATTAAACCCCTAACACATTTTTCTTTATAACTTGATCAAGATTTAAGAAAAACTATATCAGCTGTACCCTTATCCAGGCTGCCTTGATCCAAAGAACTAAATTACGATGAGAAAAATACCTATCTCTAAATATAATTTATGTTCGAAAAATATATAAGTTCGTACTTGAACGGTGTCTTCCGATCGCTCTGCTGCCAGGCCCCACCAGTTGCCGAGAGGGTCTGACCTCTCAACTGGTAGACGGCAGGTGCTGGGTTCGAACCCAATCGCGGCCGTCGGCCTAACCGTTCGGAGTTTTCGCGGTTTTCTTCGAACCTCGCGTAAATACGGGTTAGGTTCCCTCAGAAAGACCCCCACGAAGGGCATCCCTCCCCCTGGGCCTGTATCCCTAGCGTAGATAATCGGCCGACACAAAATACAACAACAACAGCAACCGATCTCTCTGCTAAAATAAAAAGGGTACACAATGCTAGATTTTAAGGGTATTTTTGAAGGGTAATTTTTTGGCCATTGGCCATGCTACATGACGTTATTTTTCCTAAGTGCCGTGCACCTTGGTAAGGTAAAGAATATAATGAAAATACAATTATTTGTAAAAATAATTTTCTTTTTATGCGTAAAAAATAAAATCATAATCTAGTATACTTTTAATCAATTAATTTATGCAGGTCCTATACGATGATAAATAAAGATAATCTATTGGAAGGAAAACAGACATGGATATTAACTTTACTCCAGAAAAGATTTCCTTTAATTTTATATTGAAAGTCTTTATGAATCAGAACAATTTAGCACTAATTTAAAAGCTTAAACACTTCCTATAAAGTTATGTATATGTGTTTTTGGTTTATTGAGTACTTTAACCTAAATATTTTGCATAAAATTTCGAGAAAATCAAAATATACAAAGAGAGGAAAACGCACTGATTTTAATTGGCAATTGTTACAACGTTTTTTTTTTCGTTTTTCAGACTTAAAACTCATACAGACCTGAAGTTTGTATGTTAAACTAAAAAAAATATACATGATAATAATAATCATTACTGATTTTAAGCGGAACGCTTACTTTTAATATTGTCACTGGCTGAAAATATTTGTCTTATTTATTGTTGTTCTTTTGTTATAAAATAGCATAGGGTGTTTCCGGTCTATTTTGGTAAGTAATTTAACGTATAATTTTTGTGTTAAAAAAACAGGGTTCATTTATTTATTTTTATATTGCAAATTCACGAATAATATATTTATTAATACTAAATCCAATACAGATTTGCTAAAAAAGTACTTAATTGATTAAATGCATGTATATTTGTGAAAAGAATAAAGGCACAATCCCGTTCAATTTTATTGCCAAATTGTCACAGAGAGATTTTAAAGGTATCGCTCGACTGGAATATTTACTTTCCGCATATGAATAAAAATTTTGAGGAACAAACGACGTATTAAAAACTGTATCAACTGCATAATTCAAATGGCCAAACCGACTTTTGACATTCTGTTGGAATTCCTTAGTTAAAAGCAGCCCTTAAAAACGTGTAGTTATGTATATTTTCTTAAACTTCATAGATGAAAATAGTCAAAGTTTGGGGATAATAATGTTAAATGCGTCTAGTAAACTTTAAATATACTACTCAAACTATCATCCGATTGAAACGTTTTTCTAGGAAAAATGAATAGACCCAAACATACTAGCTATAATTGATTTTGATTCTAAAACACATCTTTAATTATCAAAATTATTAATAAATTCAAATTAAAAAATTTTGAATTATGATCCACGTTAACTTTTACAGATATAGTGTGAGTATACTCCAAAACATGGCTATGTACTTTTACAACTTATATTTATCATTAATGTTCGAGCTATAGATCATCTGTTATCAAAAATAATTACAGAGAAGAAAGTTTTAGAACGGAACCGGAATAGTTTTTAAAAATCCCCTTTCATAAAAAAAGGGTTTATTTTAGATTTAAAATGTCTCTGTATTTTGGTAACTGATTTAATGCTTCATGTATTTTCTCTTGTGAGATCATAGTTTTCTAAATTTATGGATATGCTCTTTTTGTTTATAACGGTCAGAAAATTTAAGAAAAGTACATAATATTTGACGTCTTTTTCCAGATTTATTTGATCGAAAGAATTCAATTAAATAGTCAAAAGTTGGTATTAAAATTTAGAAAAAGAAAGATGGTTCAATATTAAACATGCAGATGAATTCCCGGATAAAAAAAAATGGTATCCATATTTGAAAAGTACACACAATTTCCATTCGAACGGTTCCTCTCTTAGCTTTCTGCAATAATTTGGTTATAAAATGTCATAGCGTGATGTGTTTTGTTACCTTTATCACACGATTGTACCTATGCCTGTAAATTATGCTGAACTTTTCTATATTTGGTTGTATAAAGAACTCAATAAAATTACATTATATGCCTAGTATAATATAAAGAGATTCAAATGGTGTTTATCAAAGATATTTATCAAATACATTAATATTACATATATTTCCTTTTTAAGGTGGACCTATGTTGACGAAAGTGAAACAAGTGGAGTCGCTGTTATAGAACTTATTCTTCCCACTGGTTATTTCGTTCATAAACCTGATTTAGATAGATATGTTTACAGTCGAACTGTACCAAGACTTCGCAGGGGACGAGTTTACCCTAAATCTGCTGTTTTCATGTTTGATTACGTAAGTTTTATATTTTAGCCATCAATATTATTGAATATCAGTATGTGCATAAGGCTAATTATTTAGAAATTATAGGCCATTCCAAAAGACTAATATTTAAAGAAATGATTTGAAGATTAAATTGTGTAATTTCCTCCCGTCACTTTCATCATGTGTTCTCTTGTTCATGTTAATAAACTTTTACTAATATTTTAAAATCTAAAACATAGCTTTTATATTTACGTACAATCATTGATGGACCGAAGGTCATGCCGCAGATGAAAGAATCCAATAACCATGACCAGCTTATGGATCTCCGGATAATATGCCTCTACTGGAAAAATAGGTTATCAAAATTTAGTAAAAAACTTCTCAATTTTAAATATACCACATGCTCAAAGTACTTCCTATTTAAATGTTTTAAAAAAATTGTGAAACACATACACTAATTTTTCATTCCGTGGATATATACAAACTTGAGCCGTTGAGTATTGCCATTTGAATCCACCGTTTATTACAGATTAAAGTAAAAATGTACTGATATTTACTTTTAGCTCAAAATTATTAACACGAAATCTTTGAATAATTATTTATTCAGGAAAAAGTAAAAAAAATAATAAAGATTACCCAAATTAAATATTTTAAAGACAAGATCATTACTTTTAAGCATTTTTAAATAATTTTAAAATACTGTGGATAATTTAGTATTTTCATTAATGAACACCTTTTATATCGTAATGAATCAAATAAATCTTTACAAAGCACAAAATATATTTTCGTGTGGATATGATAACGTATTTTTTTCATTTATGGCGATTAATGCATTTTAATGAATACATTATTTTAATAAGTTCTTTTTCTTTTAATATCTACATGTAAATATAGTTTTTATGACGTAACTATTAATATTTTTCGCTTTTAACTTATTTAATTCTCATTTGAAATTTTTTTTCTGCATGTGATAGTCTCGTGTAAATAATTGGTTTAATTTAAAAGAAATATTTTTCTTTGATCATTTAGCAACAATTTAAAATAATAACCTTTTCTAAAATATGCAAAAAATGTGCCTCAAAATGCTGAAAATATGAATTTAAAATGGTAAAATGTGTCAAATTAAAATAAATAAATGCAGCCTGCAAGCCGGAAACTTTCTGATGTATAAAATGATCTAAAAATGTTTAAATTCCTATGCATAGTTTTTTCTTCTATAAAACTTTTTTAATGAAACGATTTTCATCCCATTTAACATAAAATACCTCTTAAAATAATTATTCGATTTAGAAACTGTCTACATTAGCGTTTTTATTAAACATTTCTCTACAATATCGCCAATTTTCATATTTATATGTTCTATAGTTTTCTTAATATTACTGAAGAAATAACCTAGGTCACAGAAAAGTCATGTCAGCAGTGGTAACAGCGTTAGTTACTTTTTTAAAATAGAGAAATTAGGATCATATGGTAATATTTCAATTTATTTTTATAAATATCAAATTAATTTTTGTGATATTCGCAATTAAAATTTTAAATTTCTGTACACCTAACTCACTATTAGAAAAACTTCTGTCTCAAAAAATATACACTGAATTGGAAAATGAAAGTCATTATACTTTGTAGAAAATTTATGCCCGTAAAATTTTACTGCGTATTTCATTAGATTTCGTTACATTTTATTTATTGTACATTTTATTTATTGTATTAGTATTTTAGTATAATCACCAATTTCCTATTTCAGAAGTTTTTATAATGTAAACCAAATTAAGTATTTATTGCTCATATAAAAATCAGTTTGTCAAACACTTTTAAATCCTACGCAATAAGCGTTGCGTGTTATGTGCAGTGTAGGGTCCATGAAATCTTTCATACATCACATATGAATTTTTTAGCACCAATTTTGATCTTTTCCAATGAAATTCACCAGTTACTACAGAATCTCAATAATAATTTATACTATACTAAAAAAAAGTATTTGAAGATGAGTAAAAAAATTTTTTAACACCGATATTACAATTCACCGATATTTCTGACCGATATTTCTGACCGATATTACAATTAACCAATATTCAGGTTTTTTACACTCTAAAATTATATTTGTTGGGTGTGCATTTTTTACATTTTGTTGGAGTCAAATATGAGCTTTGACGCTTCTATCCATAATAATTATTTTGCTTATTTTAATGTAGAATTATTCAAACTTTTCTTGCTATACTTTTTTTTCAATAATCGAATAATATTATTTCTTTTCATAAAGTGCAACTTCATAACCTTTCATACAATGTTTATTTTCCAGCGACATTTTAAAGCAAAGAATATGCTTAAATTAAATCCTATCTCGAATAATGTCATATAGGTCTTTTCTCAATTAAATTATTTAGAAATTTAAAATTTTTACAAAAATAGATTAACACCCTCTGCAATAAATAAAAAAAATATTATCTATGCTAGTTTCTGGAATGTTATCTGAGAGCACCTTTAAATTTCTTCTTTAAGTTTGACTGGTTTTTGTTCTGTGAAATGATGAAATAATAGTCATTCAGGTATATATTGCATCATAATTACGTTAGACGTGTATGTTTAACTATTTACAAAAAAAAAAAAAAAAAAAAAAAAAAAAAAAAAAAAAAATCATGGTTTTATTTTAATTTGAACTCTTTTTTTTTTCTTTCTTTTTTATGTAATATGTTATTTTAGTTAATTAAACATTGAAAATTTCAGCTTGATACATCTTGGTCATGCGTTAATTTCTCATTGCAAAGGTGGTATCCGGTGGCCAATCTGTCTAGATTTCTTAAAGCCAGAGTTTATGATTATTATACACCAGGTAAGATTAGAAAGTTTTATGTTTCCATTAGAAAAATATAAAAATTAAATGATACATATCGATTCAATCTTTTCCTTTGCTTTAAAACATAATGATAACTTGAGAAAATTTCTTTGGAGATATTCTGCATTGAAATTTTAACATATATAAAAAAAATACTTGAATCTATATAATGTTAAATGATTATAATAATTTAATATTTTAATGTACGGTCGACCGCAAGTTTTTTACATTATGATAGTTTCAATTTCAGAACCGGTTCGAACCGGTTTGGAAAGTTTAATTATTAAATTATTAATATTATTAATTATTAATAATTAATTAATAATAATAATTATTATTAATAATAATTAATTATTAATAAAAAATTAAAAAGAAATCGGAAACCAAATTTGGAAAGGTAAAAAAAACTAGCCAGGTTGTAGATCATCTTCAGCTATCCTATGCGAAAAAATCATGCCAAAATATTAAAATTTGAGCGAAATATTTGAAAAGAACGCCCCCATAGACTTAAAATTATCACCGGGGTCTTTTTCAGTCAGTAGTGTGGGGCCGTAAATGAAATTAGTATTTATTATTTTTCCTTTTATGTTTTAAATATCTGAACATTATGATATTGGTTATTAATTACCATTGTATTTATTTATTAAGTAATTAGGATATGATGTACGAATGTTCAAATTATTAATATTTTATAATTTGGTGTACTTAATTATAGGATCCATTAATAAATGATTCATCCACATCAAATTTTACATATTTTTAATATTTAATAAATCAATTATATATTATTTCTTATAATGTTTCTCAATTAATAAAATATTTTAAACTTTAATTAACTATCTACTGTTAGATTATGAAAAGACATTTCACTTTTGCTATGTTTTTATAAGATAATTTGTAATTCTTATTAATGGTATTATATATATATTACAAATTTAAAATTTTTTCGCCAAAACTAACCTTTATACTATCTTAATTTTCTTATAATAATATTTCGTACTTACTTCAAATTATTAAATTAAAATCTTGTTTCTAAATCTAATCTGTTAATCCTTATGCAGACGATATAAATTCTTAATTTGCCTTAAAAAACATTATTCCAGTATGCGTAAATTTAAAAAGATGGCTCTAAATTAAAAATATTCTTAATTAAAACTTTATTTCTTAATAATCCAAATAAAACTGATTTCTTCTATGTTTTTATCAACCCTTTTTAAGAAAGTCTTATTAAATTTATTCCAAACCCATACCTTTAAAAAATATCATTATTTTATTTTATCTATTTATTTATTTTTCCGCCGTCAACGATAATTTGCATATTAATAAATTCATTTCTTTTCTTTTTCTCTTAAAATTAATCATGTGTATAAAAATCGTCTGCCTAAGATATTTTAAAATCCCGATTCAATTATAAATTGGTTAAATAATATTTTTTAAAAATAAATTTATCGTCTGTTTAAAATAGCCTCGTAACTGGACAAGAATTCTGTTTACATGAAAGAATGATAGTTTGAGGATACCGAATGTTCCAGAACTTTCTTTTCAGTTTAAAAGGGGGAAGTCTCGAGATGAAAGAGAGATTCTTCTGAAGATTTCTTGGGTTGCTTCTTCGATGAGGACAGCTCGCTGAAATAATGATGGAATTTTTGCAACAAGGAGCTTTTCCTTCCTCATTATCACGAATTTAATAAATGAATTTACAGCAGCCCATGACTAATTATTGGATCTTCTACATTTATTTATTATTTTTGTTTTTTCCCTCGCTTGCCATGACTGCGTGTTTCTGTTTAACCAGTGGAAATAATTCGAGTTCTCCTGAAATCGTCACAACTAATCGAAAAGTCGGACAGGATAAGTAATGTCGGATTTTGAAATGAATCTAACGAATCTACTGAAACGAAGTGATGACAAAAATATGGATCGTCGAAAATTTCTCCCGCCATGGTTGAAAGTGTTATTAAGCAAGAATTGCCATTATCTTTTGATTCCTCGAGTGAATGTAACAGAGGAGATTTTAATGTTAAACAGCTTTCTGTCCGAGTGGTTTGAAAGATTTCTTCTAAATATCTCGTGAATTCCTGAGGCCTGATATTCCACCTTTTTGCTGTTTATGTGTAACTGATGACTCAAGATAATCATGGTCATAATAACAAATTTTTGAAAGTTAATGATTTCAAAGTGGTGAGTATGTGAAAGGTATTCGATGAGGAATTAATGAAGATTGGATTTTATTGAAGATTGTTCTTGAACTGTAAGTTTATTTTATTAAATGTTTTGATTATTATTTCAATTCTATTTATGATTGATGGAAAGTATTTATTATTTATTTATTTATTTATTTATTATTTTATTGATGAGAGTAATTTGAAGTTAATTTATTAATTTACTAATTTATTTATTTATTTGATTATTTATCTGTGAATCTTACTTACTTACCAATTTATGAGCATTATTATTATCATTATTATGTGTTGTAGATTGAAATATTTTATTCTTAAGGATTTAATTGAGGAGTATGATGTTTTTAAGATATTTACTGTTACTTATTAAGACTATTATGACATTTTTATGCACGATTAAAGGCAATTTTGTAATAATAAGGAATTATATAAAAAACTTAGTAGCTCAAGTTTACTTTTAAAAAGTACATTTTCTATTTTATTGATATTTGTTTGTTATCAAGAACTATTCTCAGAATGCAGTATTTTCATGATAATGTTCCTACAACTAGACATTTGAGCTGAAAATTAAGTTAACATTTATGTTTTTCATTTTATTTGTTAGAATTTCTGGTTACAGTGAGCTTTGGTTCCCGGATTCTTATAATTTATTTAAATTCAGTAAGACTATGGAACTGTGCAAGGCTGTTGCTAGAATTTTGACTGATAAATATGATTAATTTTTTTGTAAATTTTGTGATTTTAAATAAGGAATTACCTATAATTAAAATTTTTGAATATGTTTATGATCTATAAAATAATAGAATTAAAAGTTGATCCCAATTTAAGGTATATCTATGATATTTACAATTTCTGTTTTATTAGATAAAATTTCTGGTTAAAATTAGCATCTAAATATAGTAATTTTGAAAAAATATGTAATTGATAGAAATTATTAACTTTGAAATTTATTGCGAATGATTTTACGATCAGGATTTAATAAAGAAAATAGAAGTGCTTCATTTATTCTAATGAGTAAGAATAAAAAAATTATGGAAGATCCTAAGTTCGTACCGTTTGACCCGAGTTCTGGAATGAACATTTTGTCTTGGTTAACTTATTTTGATAAAACATGTGATAGGGAACAGAAAAATCTAGAATGGAAATTTAATTCTATTGCGCAATATTTGAAAGGTGAAGCGCAAAAAATTTATATCAATGACTGTTTAAATTGTACGGATTATGAACAAATTAAGAAAATTTTGATAGAAAGACTCATTGAATTAGACTTCCCGAGTTTTTCTGATTTTTCAAATCTGAAATTAGATAATTTAGACAATTTAGAAACTTATTTTCGTAAGAAAGTGGAAATTGGTAGGAAATTACATCTTAGTGAAAATATACTATTACAAGGTTTAACTGATGGTTTAAAACCAGAATTCAAAAACAGTATTATTATAAATCCTCCTAGTAGTACCACCGAATGGTACCGGGTTGTCAAACAATTCGTGGAAGTTTCCACCCCACTAGTTTCAAACCAAGTAATAAATCAACCATCAGCTAGACAAAATTTTCAACCTTTTCAACCAACTAGGCCCTGGATTCAGCCAGTTAGGCCGAATACTACACCTAGGAATTGGATTCCCCAAAGGCAATCTCAGTTTCAAAGACCTAGAGTTTGTCAAAATAATTATATTCAAAATTCATACCCTTCAAGACCTTGTAGGATATGCACAAATAGGGGTGTGAGTAATGTTTTTCATTGGGAAAGAGAATGTATTTTTAGGAATGAGTTGCCATCCTCTGATACTCTTCCAAATATCTCACAAAATAATTCTCATAATGTTTGTCAATTAATTGTGTATGGATGTACAAATAATTATAATTTACCATGTGTTGTAGATACTGGTTCAACTATTGCATTATTGCCACTTAAATTTGTTAAAAAACTTAATGCTAAAATTGAGACTATACCCTCAGTTACCATTGGTCAGGCAAAAGGATTTTTACATATAAATAAAAAATGTAGTGTTCTTCTAAAAGTGGGTAAAATTAAAAAATATGTTAACTTTTTAGTATGCAATACAAATTTGGATTATGCTATTTTGGGGTTAAAAGAATGTTCTAAATTTAAGTTAACCATAGAATGTAAAAATTGTATTGTAAGGCAGGGAAGGAAAATTATAACTAACAGTATATCCATACATAATGAGAGATCCCTTCATTTCAATACAGTAAATATGGACCAAGTACAACAAAACAGGGATCAATCTAATGAATTTGTAACCTCTGAATATAAAAAAGATATGAAATTAAATACTGGTAATACTGTAGCAATAGATAATTATGATAATGAAACACTGAATGTAAATAATCATGATATAGAGTTACAATCTACTTGTGGAAATATTATGAAAAATGAAGACTGTGTTGAATATGATCACGCAATTAATGTGCATCCTGATTATAGAGGTTCCATGACTCTTCAAAATTTTCGCGATAATTCGGATTCAGATTTAACTGGGGAAATAAATTTAATTCAAGATGTAAATTTAAGGGAATTAGTTCATATTTATAGTGATATTTTTGCAAAGCATAAATATGATGTGGGTAGGATTAATATTGAACCACAACGCGTTATACTAAACTCAGACCTACCTATATCTTTGAGGCCCTACCGAACATCTCCTCTAGAAGAAATAGAAATAAAAAACCAAATTCAATCATTGTTAGCAGCCGGACTGATAAAGGAAAGTAATAGCCCCTATTCTGCCCCTGTTACGCTAGTTATGAAAAGAGAGGAAGGTAAAAAAACGCGATTATGTATAGACTATAGAAAATTAAACGCAATAATTAAAAATGATGCAGAACCCTTGCCCCGTATCGATGGAATTTTAGATAAATTGAGTAGTGCTCAGTATTTTTCAACTTTGGATTTAGCCTCTGGCTACTGGCACATACCAATACATCCATCCGATACAGAAAAATTAGCATTTGCAACCAATTTTGGACTTTTTGAGTGGCTCGTGCTCCCTTTTGGCATAAAAACGGGCCCTCCCATATTCAACAGAACCATTCGAAGAATCCTTAATAAATATAAAATCGACTTTGAGTGCCACTATTTTGATGATATTATAATTTTCTCTTCCTCTTTAGAAGAACATTTAAACCATTTAGCTCAAATTTTTAACATTTGCAAACAAGAAAACATTAAACTTAAATTTTCTAAATGTAAATTAGGCCAAAATAAAATCAATTTCTTAGGTTATGAAATTACTAATGGAACAATAACACCAGCAAATGCCAATATTGAAACCATCAAAAATTTAAAACCTCCTTCCAATGTGAAAGAGTTACAACGATTTCTAGGTTCCATTAATGTTTACCATAAATTCATAAATAAATATGCTGAAATTAGATATCCTCTAAATCGATTACTTAAAAACGACACAATATGGGAATGGAACTCAGAGTGCCAGGAGTCTTTTGAAAAATTAAAAAATTCTTTAATTGCTAAACCCATCCTCAAAATTTATGATCCTAAATTACCTTTACATATGTTTGTAGATGCCTCTCAGATAGCAGTAGGTGCCGTTCTAAAACAACCTGATAAAGATAATTTCTTACATCCTATTGCTTATCATTCTAGAATTTTGAAGAGTTATGAACAAAATTATTTCATAACTGAATTAGAATGTTTAGCTATTATAGATACTCTTGACAAATTCTATCATTACTTTCATGGTGTCAAGTTTACAATTCATACGGACCACGCATCTCTAGTATGGTTAAAGAGTGTTAAAAACTTAAGAGGTAGGCTTTTTAGATGGTCACTCAAACTTAGTATGTTTGATTATGAGATAAAATATGAAAAGGGTTCAACAAATGTCGAAGCAGACATGTTGTCACGAAATCCTGTTTGTCATTTTAATCAACATATTAGTTTATTGCTAGATAGGAAAGAAATTATAGAGATGCAAGACAAAGACAATGTTTGTGACAAAAAATATAAAAAAGAGAATGGAATTATTATAGTTCAGAAAAAGGGATTCAAAAAAATTGTTGTACCAATGTCATTAAGAAGAAAATTACTCCATATTGCTCATGATAATTTTGGACATTTAGGAATTCAAAAAATGCTTAATTTAATATCTCCCAACTATTATTGGCCTAATATGACAATAGACATTACCGAATTTGTTAAACATTGCGATACCTGTCAGAAAAATAAAAAACCAAAACAGAAAAGATTCGGCTTATTACAAGCTATGCCAGCAACAGATCAACCTTTTGAATGTCTTTCTATTGATACTGTTGGTGGATTTAACTATTACAACTCAACAAAAAAATTCTTACACATAATAATAGATCATGCAACTAGATTTGTTTGGGCTTTTCCCTCCAAAAATGTTACCACTGAAACATACACTAACTGTTTAAAACAAATTTTCAATATCAAAGCACCTCAAAAAATACTTAGTGACAGGCATAAATCTTCCAGATCTCCAAGATTTAAGAAATTCCTTAGAAATCATCATGTTCAACAGCGTTTTACATCCGCACATCATCCTCAGACCAATGGAAAAGTAGAGCGAGTTAATCAGACTATAGTTACCAGGCTTAAATGTAAAGTTAATTCCACTTCTTCTAAAATACCTTGGACTAGATTATTAAACCAAGTCATCGAAGAATACAACAATACGCCCCATTCTATCACCAAGTTCCCACCTGCCTATTTATTTTATGGTCAATTGCCTTATGAATCTCCTTTAAAACAAAACTATTATCCACCAGTAGACAAAGCCCTCAAAATTGCGAAAGCGCGAACTCAGGAATTTCACCTTAAAAGTAAAAGACTCTATGATCGACATTTTGTCGAATGCCCATTAAAAATACAAGACTCTGTAATTTATGAAGAATTTAAATACCCTAACACTCGAAAATTAGAACCTACTTTCTCTGGACCATATAAAATTATAAATAAACTTTCTGATGTAACTTATGAAATAGATAAATTTAATTATGAGACAGGACAGAATTCCGTTATTGTGCATGTTTCTAAATTAAGACCCTATTTTTCACCCGAAGATTTTAAACTGTTTCATGAGCAACCCAAAAAACAAACAAAACCTCAGATACAATCACTAGATCAAACTAAAGTCAAGACAATAGATTAAATTTTAATTCTCATTCTTTAAATAGTTTATCACCATAATTTTCAACATCAGCAGGTATGTTCTTGGAGGCCTACAAGAATATTACTTGTTTTTGGGAGTTTTTGGGGTTGAATTGGGCTCCTTATGCAGGCATAAGGTGAACACTTTGATTGTAAAAGCTTTCAAATTGATGTTGATAAATTAATTTTAAGAGTGTTTAAATCTAACTATATTTACTCATTTATTTGACATTAGTATTACTCTATTTATTCAGCAGATATTATGTGATAACAGTTATAAAATTTGATGACTCTACTCAAACCTATAACTTAATATGCGATTTTCAGTGATTGTGAAAACAACAGATACTAAGAGTTTTTCAAAAAAGCACACTATTTTTATTTCCATTTCTCAATTAAGAATGACAACTTTTATTCCTATTTGTATTTTATTATTAAAGTTTATAAACCATGTGTAGATAAAACATTATTCTACATTTGGCATTTGAAAACTTACACCCAAATTTGACAATTTTGTAAAAGAGTATCAGAGAGGAATTATTGTAAGGAAATACTGGTTGAGAGTCCATTTTCTAAATAGTTAGATTTAATTTTATTTGGATTTTGGAATTATTATGATTTCTATAATGAAGTTTAGTATTAATTATACTCTTATTGAAAAATATTAGGATATGGAGTCTTATTATACTATTACTTATTGTTGTTATTGTTATTATTTAAATTTTTCTATATTATTTATAATAAATGTTTTGAAGTGATACTATTTATTATTAGAAATTTGACATATTATTAAAAAATTTTGGGACCCAACAAAAAACAAAGATTAAACAAGATTTGAAGATCTTTAATTAAAGAGACTGTATTCACTGGACATTGAAAAAGACTCTTTTATATATTCTTGAAAGACTTTTTTCATTTAAAGGACTTATTTAAAATAAACTATGCATTAAGTCATTGTAATTATTTAAACTTCCATGAGAACGAATTTTTATTGTTTTTATTATATTTTTTATCTTTTGCTTATTAATATTCATAACTTATTTACTGTTATTGTATGTATTATCTCCTATGCACTTACAAATGGTAAGTGATATTGTAACATTATTGAATTTCTTTCAGGGAAATGCTCCTACCTAAATTTAATTCAGATTAATTTTCTCTTAACTATTTTATTTTAATCGCTAATATTTTTTATATTGCGTTAATTTTCTTTTCTTCCATCTCTTGGCTTCCTGAGTTTGACAGTTTTATTCCAAAATTTAACTTTTCTAAATTATTATATTTCTGTTGTCTGAACTTGTAGTTTTATTTAACTATCAATTTCATACAAAGTCTTGGGGAGGGGGGATAATATTACAAATTTAAAATTTTTTCGCCAAAACTAACCTTTATACTATCTTAATTTTCTTATAATAATATTTCGTACTTACTTCAAATTATTAAATTAAAATCTTGTTTCTAAATATAATCTGTTAATCCTTATGCAGACGATATAAATTCTTAATTTGCTTTAAAAAACATTATTCCAGTATGCGTAAATTTAAAAAGATGGCTCTAAATTAAAAATATTCTTAATTAAAACTTTATTTCTTAATAATCCAAATAAAACTGATTTCTTCTATGTTTTTATCAACCCTTTTTAAGAAAGTCTTATTAAATTTATTCCAAACCCATACCTTTAAAAAATATCATTATTTTATTTTATCTATTTATTTATTTTTCCGCCGTCAACGATAATTTGCATATTAATAAATTCATTTCTTTTCTTTTTCTCTTAAAATTAATCATGTGTATAAAAATCGTCTGCCTAAGATATTTTAAAATCCCGATTCAATTATAAATTGGTTAAATAATATTTTTTTAAAATAAATTTATCGTCTGTTTAAAATAGCCTCGTAACTGGACAAGAATTCTGTTTACATGAAAGAATGATAGTTTGAGGTTACCGAATGTTCCAGAACTTTCTTTTCAGTTTAAAAGGGGGAAGTCTCGAGATGAAAGAGAGATTCTTCTGAAGATTTCTTGGGTTGCTTCTTCGATGAGGACAGCTCACTGAAATAATGATGGAATTTTTGCAACAAGGAGCTTTTCCTTCCTCATTATCACGAATTTAATAAATTAATTTACAGCAGCCCATGACTAATTATTGGATCTTCTACATTTATTTATTATTTTTGTTTTTTCCCTCGCTTGCCATGACTGCGTGTTTCTGTTTAACCAGTGGAAATAATTCGAGTTCTCCTGAAATCGTCACATATATATAAACATTAATTGTAAAACAATGTGCAACCCATTTAATTTAATACAAAATTACTACACTGAAACATGGAAAAAATAAATTAAAATAAATTTAATCGAAATTTGTAGAACCAAAGTAGAATCTTCAGGCCCACAAATACTTTGGAACTACAAATGAAGTGTATGGTTTCATCTTCGCATTAGCCATAAAAAAGCAAAATAATACAAATTTAGGGTGACCAACACACATAAAACCAAAATAAAATGGAGAAAAACTTTAAAAATACTAACCTAAATTAAATATTGTAATGTGAGATAAACGAAGAAATAAAATAGATAATTAATATATGCATTTTATACACTTAGAAATAATATTTTAGGTAAAATTTTTTTCATATTTTTCCTCTCGTATTTATTTAAAAATTTGGATGTGACTCAAGATTATGTACGGGACATAACATGGTCTCAACCGAATTCTTTAGCAGCTTCATCCACCATCTTGTTTCAAAATAATTGCAATTTTTTTTTAAATTAAAAAGATGCACAAGAAATTATAAATTTTAAACGATATTTCTCAGAGATGTTTGACTTGGTGAAATCAAAAGACTGTTTTTGTTTCGTCTTTTTCTTTAAAAATGTAGCTGAAATATAGCAGTTTAAATTTTATCTGGGAAAAATCGGAACAATATCATTCAGGCATGTCATTTGGCCATTAGCTGATTTGGAAGTGACTAAACCTGTGTTCGGTACATACCAAGGTTTCGACCGAGTTTATTAGTCAGCTTCATCCGCTTTCTTGTTTTAAAATGAAGCGCATTTCAAAAATGAAAAATAAAAATCGATTTTAAAAAAGATGCAAAATATTTAGAAATCGGAAAATAATTTTTTTAAAGTACATGACGGATTACAACATTTCCGAAGCTTTTTTTTATTTAGTTTTTATTTTAATTAAAAGAAGAAATATATTAGTTTGAATTTTGAATGCCGCTGTCATTTTGAAATAATCTGATATTTACATTGCAATAGCACGCGTATTTATCAACCGTTTTGGCTACGCATGTGTACAGGTCTTACCAAGGTTTCGAGCATTTTCATTTATTAGCTTTATCCACCATATTGTTTTAAAATGGCGGATACTTCAAAATATCGTTTAATTTAGTGAGTCAGCATAAATCGTTCTAAATGAAGCCAACTTGGATATAATTGACTAACTTGGCGAAATTCTCATTTATATATTCAATAATGACGAACTGGTATCGAATCTTCAGTAATCGGATTTCACTAATTTTAGTTATGTTCGTTTGAATAAAATAAGCTGAATTGAAAAAAAAGAATGTGAAAGAGATTTTACGGAAACTTTTATCACGCCAAATTGCCCTTAAAAAGCAAAAATATTAATTCGATTGGAAATTATCTCTTCCTTAAATGTATGTTTCAAAAATAGGCTCTGGGTGTAATGTCTGGGTCTTCATAATAAAATCATAAAAAAATGATGATAGTTTCAATATTAACACTTAATTTCAACACCATATTTGATTTTATCGATAAATGCCAGCATACCAATGGAAAATATTTCAGTCAAAAGTTAAAGAATTATGAATGTTAAACTTTGAAAATCCTAATGTCAAATTCATTCATCATTTATGAAAACTGATAGTAATGCAGGTGTTTTAAATATATTTTAGGAACTATTTCGTGCAATGAATTATTATTTTGGATTCGCTTATTTGAAAATATATTTTCAATCGACATTGGTTTCTATTGAAACAATTATATGTTAAAATTAATACTGTTTTCGAAAGATAATTTCAAGATACACATCTTCTTAATTAATTTTCGATAAAAATATGACGTGTAACCTATTAATCTTTTAACAGAATTCAATTTCTCAAAGTTTCAAATATGTAAAATCAAAATTACAACTGATTGTGCTCATTAGCTTTTCAATTATGAATAAAAGTTTACATGCATTACAATCTATTTTGCAACGATTACAAATGAATTTAACATCAGGAGTTCGAAGTTACCTTCATAATGCCCAAATTATTTGGACAAATGGCCTCCAATTTGGCATTCTACGGTAAAATTCAACAAAAAAGCCAAACATTTCAAAATTCAAAATGAAGATGGTTTCTCTCACGCACCATTTTCGGAGGCTATATTGTAATATGTATTTAAAAAATACGGAATTTTCAATCGAATGACTGTTTCTGATTTTTCTGGAATAATTTTGTAACAAAATATATGGGGTGTTTTTTTGAAGACTGGTGCAGTGGGTATACTCTGCGTGGTTTGTGTAGGATTCCGTTCCAAATCATTTAGACCAGTACTTTCATATCTAATATGGGGCACGGCATGGGGGGGGGGGGCAATATGTTCCTCAGGGTAATCTCTATCTGTAAACTGCTTAAATCTTGCGCTTCATACTCATTGGGATATGCTGTATAATATATACAAATACATATGCAAATATGCCACCTAGGCAAGAAACGTATAAAATACAAAAGACGGCATTGAAACTTTTAGATCAATTTAGAAAAAATATGTAAAATATATTCTTAATAACACTCGGCGTACATTTTTTCGATTTTTTGAATTTTCATTAGATATAAGAAAGTTATTTTTGATTAAATATATAAAAAAAAACAAGAAATTAATTTTTATTTTTTTATAATATTAGGGGAGAAAAATTCCATTTACATACTTAAAGCAAAATGACAGATAGGAGATAAAAAATTATCTGTTATCTATATGAATAACATTTTTATCTGGTAATTTTTTTCAGCTTGTACCTTTCGCTATTGTGACACGTAAACGTCGCTTATGACAAAAAAATTTTACCAATATGCAAATTCAAAAATTTACGAAATTTTTCGGATTTGTAGGGGCCAATGGAATTTATAGTGCGAAATTATTTTTTATTTCCGAATTTGAATTTAAGGATTTGAATATTACGGTGGAAAATTTTTCGATTTGACGATAATTCATTAATGGAAAGAGATTAAGTAATCTCATTAATGGTAAGAGATAAAGTTTTAAGTTAAAAAAAAAATATTTTTTGTTGATTCAGTCAAAGGTTAAAAAGGTATCGATTTTTAATAACAATTGATATGGTATTCAGCACAGATAACACCCTATTTATTTTAATGACGTTGTATTACATTCATATATTTTTGATTGATATTATTTGTGCTTTCAGTAGTTTGTTACATAATTATCATTGTAAAAACTCTGAAAAGGCAGCGTGTATAGGATCTTGCCTTGAATCGAAAATTTTCATGTTTCAAAGAATGCAATACTCTTATAAATGAGTATGCATCTGCTACAACAAAAAATTGCCTAAAACGAAACTTTTTCTTAAATTCTTTCAGATTCCGTTTCAGACCCAGATTTCCTCAAATGTGATTATAATGCTTAAAATATGTGTTTAGAAAAAATGATATTTATTAGTTTTCTAGAGAGCTAGTAAAAAGAAGCACTTTTAATCGCAAAGCTTTTCCACCTATTCTTACCAGTTATGAATAATAGCATAAATTTATAAATACTACGTATCCCAAAAGTTTCAAATATATTTTTCAAATTTGCAGAATGGAGACGTTCCCGTCTAAGTATCAAATTTAATTATAGTTTGACAAATAAATATAACCGATTGCCTAAGAAAGACTGCTCAGACAATGCAGCCTTGTCTGTAGAGCATAGAGCCCCTGTCAGTTGCCTTTATTAAAGGTCTTAAAAATTACATTTTTTTGCCTTAGGAAAGAATTTACAGACTAAATGCAGGCACTGGGACATAGACTACCCCCTCGCGACAGAGAGTGGGAGAACAAGATGAAATGTTTAATGTTTCGGTGAGATGCGCGCTGGGGCATGTTCCCCTCGCCGCAAGCAGCATGTGAGATGGAATGCGTAGGAAGAAGCTAAGCACTCTCAACTTCCTGCTACACGAGAAAAATACAGACTGCTAAGTTGTTAGGATGGAAACAAACATTATATAGTTATATATATTACTTAGTTTAGCCATCAACGCTAGCGGACATAACACCCCTTCTAGTCAGGATTTAAGGGAAGAGGGTCGATATCTGAGATGACAGGTTACAGTTAGAGTGCAGATAAAATTTTATCTTTTCTGGAAGATTGAATGCGAACAATCATCGAATTATTTTAATGTATGGAAAAAATAACCATGTGGTTAGCGAATTTAATTACCTACATCTCGAATGATCGAAAAGCCAAACTTTTATTGCTCTTTTAATTTAACTAGATTATAAAGTTTCCAACTTGTACATTGTCATTTTTGTTTTTGTCTTTGCATTCCAAATTAACTATGAATTAATTTTAGAACTACTGATACTGTTTAAACAAGATAAACTAATTTTCTATATAAATAGCTACCAGGAATATATAGTAGACAGTTTGCTGACTTGTTTATTAAATTTAAACTAGTTTGCATTTTTTAAACATCAGTAAAAGTGCACTCATGTCCAAAATTAACGTCATAAACATTAAATCTGTTAAAACGGATGAACTATTCACTATGTTGTCATGAAATTTGGCACAGAGGTATATTACAACCATAGAAAGAATAAACTTGTTAAAAAATTTTCTTTTTAAGTTCCTTGTATTTTTTTACTGTCTAAAAGAAGTTGCTTTCTTTCTTTCTAACCGATGACCTGGCCCCTACCTGCTGAGTTACCTCAGCTTAACGGGTTAGATACCTGGTATCGGGGCGGGTAACCGCCTAATCGCCCGAAGCGGCAATAAACCTGATATCTTCACTGTGCACGTCGTCATATCTGCAGTACTTGCTTCTTGTTTGAGCATACTTTGTTTTGCCGGTTGCTTATCGTTACATCCTGTTGTTTGTACTGCAAATGGCTACTCAAGTTGGTCTCGTAATTTAGAACCGTGATCAGATTACGAGACCTTCATCTGGCAAGGCCCCTCTAGTGGTATTATTCACAGGTAACTTGGAGGACTTTGCACCCACAACGGATTTTACATGTACCAGACGCCACTAGCGTACATGTCGGGAATTTTTGTTAGGATCCCCTAAGACAAGCACCCGGGTCGGTTATTTAGATTAAGTGCTTTGTTGGTAATCTTTTTGGATTGTTACACATTGGGCTAACTGTGTGATTTGTTGCCGCACACTAGTACTCATCTTACCAGACAAAATTGGAATGCATGATTTTGAGCCTAAACGGTGCTACTGAACTTAGCTAAAAGGAGTTGCTTATTAACTCACAGGCATTCTATTTATGCCAGAAGGGACGCAAATTTCTCCTTTATTGAAGAAATGAACGTCTTCTTTCTTGCATTTATTGAAAATTCTAAAAAACTTTGAAACTATAAAATAATGAATGATCTTTTGTAGTTGTGAGAAAACTTTCATTTTTCTTGAAGGTTATCATTCTAAAGTATATTGCACTGACCTCTAAAAGTTAAGGTTCAATATGTTTTTTGAAGCTCACCAGAAAAAATGTGGCAGTCGGATTAAACTTCATAGATTATATGAATGACAATAATAAGCTTTAAAAAACTTACGCAAAAATTACAGCTACTACTTTTATTTTTTAGAAAAGAATAGGCATTTGTGAATGAGAGAAAAAATATACAATTACGAAGCTTTCGTAATTTTGCTTTTAATTTTTGTTGTATTTAAACAATTATTGTCAGCTTTGTTCACAACAGAGTCTAGAAATGTCTAGATGAAGTCGTTTACCCGATTCATTAAGGTGGCGGGTGGTAGGATAGATGGAAAGTGGGTTATCACAGGTCGATACTGCTAGACGGTTCAATGTGTCTCGCAGTGTAGTCCAACGACTTTGGGATCAGTATGAATTCGAATATTCTGTAACCAGAAGACATGTTCCAGGCACCCACGTGTTACAACGCCTACAGAATACCGGTTCTAGCTCTTTCGGCCCGAAAGGGAAGACGCACTGCTGTGCTACAACTAATATGAGACCAGTTTGCAGCATCAGGGAGAAGAATCTCCGCTACTAATGTACGAAGACGTCTTTACAATGCAGATCTCTATGCAAGGCTACCAGTTGTGTGTGTCCCCCTCAACAGACGACAGAGCAATGCCCGCTTATGTTGGGAAAGATCACATGTTTCCTGGAACAGACAACAGTGGGCTTTTGTACTCGTCACAGACGAGTCCAGATTCACACTGTAGAGCGATTCAGGACGTCTTCTGGTGGGAATAATGCACTTGATACCACCGCACTGACCTGCATGCGTTCCATAGAGGAACTCTGACTGATGTGAGATATCGGGATAAGATCCTTGATTCATATGTGCGCCCATATGCCGGTGCTATTGGCAATGGTTTCCTTCTAATGGATGATAATGCGAGACCACTTCGAGCTGGGATTGTTGAGTATTATATTGAGGATCACGGTTTGGAGATAATGGAATGGCCAGCTCACTCTCAAGACTTGAATCCGAAAGAACATCTTTGGGTCTATCTTGGAAGGCTGCGACTTTAAGTCCTCTTCCAAGGTCATTAAATGAGCTCGATGAAGGCTTACTCCATGCCTTGTCAACGCTACCTATTTCAGAGTCCGACAATTTAATTGAGAGCATGCCGCCAATGCATTCAAGTCCGGGGTGGACATACTCCGTATTAGAACTATTTTGTTAATGTTTCTGTCACATTTTACTGCATAGTACTGTACTGATTTCTCCAAGAATGGAAATTTCCACCATGAGTGCTTTTTTGTTGTAATTTCATTTATACGTTTATCTTAAGTAAATTTCGCATTTAATAAATAACAGTTTAGTGCACATTTCCTCCAAATTTGTTTTTTCTATATTCATTCATTTTCAAATTAGACGCAAAAGAACTGGTCGTACCTTAGCTTTTGGAGGCCAATACATTTTTGGATGAGCTAATTGAGTTTGATAAATACACTGTTAAAAGTTCAAACTTTTGTATTTCTTACTTAGTTAATGATAATATACTAATTATCTCCGATTTTTACTAGGTAAGAAATTGTAGCTCAAAATGCGTGAACTATAATTTTATAAACTGTACAGATTAAAAAATGCTTAATTAAGAAATCTATGAAGCAATGCAATTGAATTTAGAATAGTCGAACAAAATACAGCTTATTTTAAAATTGTTATTAATTTTATACAATATTAATAGAATTTTTAATTTAAAATATTTTTATTATAAATTTGTTTCTAAATTAAAATATTAATCAATAGAATTTACTTGCTGATTTATGAAAAAAAAATTAAAAAATTATTTTTAGATTAAAATTCAGAACTGAAGAAATACTTGTTGTGTTAAGTTGACTACAGCAATACTAACTTTTAGAAATATTATGAATGTATTTGAAGATATTAATTATTTTTAATTTAACATCATATCACTTTATTCCAGAGAGATATAAAGAAATCATCTATGAAGATTTTGATCTCTACGTTCTAAATATTTGTGAAGTATGTGGCTCATATCAATGTCCATATTGTCCGTACTTCAGCATTGCAAGCCAACCACGTATTCAGTGGATAATTATACTTTTTTCTGTATTTATACAAAGCCTTTTTTCTAAAGGAAGACTGTTTTTCATTGAATAATTTGTGTTCATGATCTTCTAAGAAGATTATTTTGTACATTTTATATAAGATCACACTGATGACATATATTGTTACTGAGGCCAGTTTTACTGCTGGAACGTAAAATATTTGTAAAGTTCTATTGCAAAACCACATTTCATATTTTAAGTGTACATAGAAATAAATATTATATTACTTTTAAATTTTGTACAATAATTTATATTTTATAACACCTTGCTAAACATGTTCCCACTATTTATTGCATTTTATATAAAGAAAAGACATATAAAGAAGACATACATGATTATGTAAAATTTTTGTGAAATGAATTAATTTAAATTTCTGTATCTCGTCTGTATTGCATTTGTTTTGTTTTAGTATAAATTGGAGAAACAATCTTTCTATAATTTCTGCAACCACAATTTTTATGGCCATGAGGGTGAATATAAAAATATACGGAAATTCCAGTCGGCACAATAAAATTCCTATTAAATGTTATATAATACAGTTTCTTTTCATACATTCTAAAAACTAGCCTTAGATGTATTTTCAAAAGACATTTCATTTCTAATAACATAAAAATAGCAATTAAGCCTGAGAATTTCAGATTTTTATTTTCCTGACATGTCACATTGTGATGTGTGCAAATTAAAAGGGCCTTGTGCTACACTGCATAAATATCTGTTTCAAGTTTTTTTTTTTTTTTCTAAATATTTATACCTTATAAAGCAAATATTCGAGAAAGGTAACAAATTCTGTATTTTACAAATAATTCTTCATAATTAAAATATGATTGTCATCAAAATTAATGTCATTTCCCTGGCCTGCATTTTATTTCTTTATCATGTGTAAGTATGACGCGACACAGTAATTCTTCTTATTTTTGACATAGTTCAAGTCAGAAATAAGTTGTAAATCATAGCTACCAGCAAGATCTTTTAGATATTCTTTGAAAATAATGCGATCAAAGTCTTTGTAAAAATTGAAGAGACTTTTATTATTTCATTTTCCTAGCTTCCATAAATCAAAAATAAAACTGAATATTGCAAGGAATTTGAACTACTATATTGAAAACACGTTCTTTTAAACGAAATTAAAATTTTAGACCTTTTAAAAAAAGAAAAAACCCAAGAAAGTAAAAAATGTTTCAAAATGTTATAGTCATTAACAAGGCATACATATGACAAAAAATGACATATACTTGCATAAAAATAAACATATTATTTAAATTCTTCAAAATATAGCAATTTTACATGGAAAATCCTTTATTCTGTAATAGATAATAAATTTACCTCTTGAAATTTTGAATTGTTTTCAATGGATACTTTCAATATCTCAAATGACTAAAAACTGGCATTTTGTGATATTCACCCATGAAAAACCTTTTGTATTTTTCAGAAATAATGACTTTATTAATTTTGATACGGAGATATTAATTTATTATTATTTTATTTTTATACAAATGAAATTGTTCAATAACTGCGAAATATTAAAGAAAAATAAAAATTATAATAAAGTTAAATAATAATAATAGTAATTCTTCAAAAATTTCAGATTAGATTAATTATTTAGGTATCCTATTTTAAAATAATTCAGATACGTATGATTCAATGGTGTTTTCGAGTAATGTACGTTTTATTTGCATATTTTGATATAAAACGTAATAAAAATAATATATCCTTTTAAAATACTATTAGTATAAGTATATGCATAGAAATAAAAAAACTACTAATGTTGCACTGTAGTCCAACAGAAGTTACATATTCGTTTTGGGTAGAATTTTAATGAAACGGGTAACGTTCAAAACTACAGAAAAATATTTTACTCTTAGAATTTAACCATGAAAAATTTTTAATGATTGCAATTACTAAAAATTTTTTAAAGTATGCTTCTTTTAAACTAACACAGTAACTGAATCTATTGTATAAATTTTTTTGAAAAATCAGCAAAACATGTTTGCTAAATAATTTTCTTTAATTGAATTTTAAATTATGGATGTTAAAGCTGTTCCGAAGTATTCTTTCGTATTTTATTCACATATATGTTTATTTTGCAAAACATTACTACTTTTATTTCAAAAGTTATCAGAATGTTACAAGTATAATTTTGTGGTAAATATTTAGCAGGGGAGAAAATAATAAATTTTTAACTTTTTGTTACTTATAGTTTACACATTAAAATGTTGTATGCTTATAAATGATTTTAAAATTGATTGTGTGAAAAAAATTCACCCTAACCTACAAAATGATTTTTTTTGTAAGACATCTTAACTTTTTCCTTAAACTATTGTATACTTAGACTAGGTGTTCCATGGGCAATAAAAGGCTTGCTTTCATGCAGCTACCAGCGGCAGTCATTGATTTGAAAGCTTAGTAAAGAGCAGAAATGACATTTTCTTTTGAAAACAGAAAACAGACCGTGAAGGCACTTGAAATGTAGTGTCGTTAAAGGAGATGAAACATTAACACTAATTCATAGTTATTTTCGGTACTCATGGAGGAGGAGATAATAATGATGAAATAGTAAATTAAAAAATGCGCATGCACTCTGCATGCTTTTTTTATAGTTATCTAAATAAATATCACATTATTTAGCAAATTGCCTATATTCTGATTTGTGTTTCTGCTTTGATATGTATAACTCAATTATATACACAGACACTGATAAGGACTACTAGGTTTTAAATGAAGCGGCAACTTATTATAAATAATAAACAAGTTTTATGATCTTTATGCAGGATATGCAAAAGAAAAACAAGCTTGTAGTATGTGGAAAAAAATTACAAACGAAGAAAAAAATTAAAAAATGTATTTATTTGTTCAAAATTACAATATAGGTTTAAATTGCCTTTTTCTAATGATTGAGAGAAAAGTGTGTTAAAGATGTTCACATGTTAAAGAAGTTTACATTAAAGATGTTCGCGTTTTATCAACGCCGGTTATTGTATGGTCATTGATACATTATAGGCTTAATTATTGAGTTGAAAAAAGTATGGTATTCACCAGACGTATCACAAAACAGTCTTGTCACTTTGTTGAACTACTATTTTCTGTTGGAAAAATAAACTTCGTGTATCACGTAGTATAATATAATATAATTTAACTGCACTCCTCCTACATTATACTGATGTAAATGCGGTCGCATTTTATTACATTTAGAAAACCATCCCTTATGCTGATTTATCTGCTAATATAATACACTCCAATGTTGCCCCTAAAGTTTTACAAAGAGGACGCTGATTAAGGTACCCATGACATATGTCCCGATACGTTATTTTGACGTCACGAAAAATGGTGGGACAAATCCAGTGCTCGATCATTTTACTTTCAACGAAATCCTGATTAATGTTCCCATGATACACAAGGTGATTTATAAATATCGAAATAATAAGCTATCTCTTTAAATATTGTCCCTAAGCACATGCTTATCAGTGAAAAATTTTATAAAAATATCCAAAATTTGATGAGATGTGTTGCAACTCTTTGGGGGTCTATTTGAGAAAATACAAAAATTAAATTTTTATACGGCCTCGTAGACCAAAATTTCTAATTAAGAAAACTTTCTTTATCCATTACTGAATTGAACAACAACAACAAAAAACATAATTCATCTCGATATCTACAAATCTCTCAGAGATATTAAAATCCCAAATTCGTCACTTACACCACTTAACCATGCCTCTGAGCTTCAAGTTTTTGACTCATTTTGAATGCAAGATAGCAGTCATCCGCAAATTGTACGTTGTTGAAAGTCGATATAAGAAAGTGCGTTTCCTTTGGACATAAATGAGCAGCGTATAGATTTTACGTTTAACCTGCTTTCAAAATATGATGGTGGTTTGCACAAGAACTTTCCACGGATCGAAATATGTGGATCCGGTTCCAAACCGATCCCCTCGACCGGTCTCAAAAAATGTTACAGTCATACGCCGGCTCAGCCTTGAATTCTATGGCGTTTTATATTTAGTTAAAAAAATTTCGTATGAAGGAGTTCTGACCAAAAATACTTATAGCTTTTTGTTTTTCATGTTTATAATTTTCATTATTAAAGAAACGCAAAAGGCTCTTACACACACACACATATATATATATATATTATAATTGAATCTCTATTCAAACTTAAATGTTTCACTTATCCTTTCATATCGTTAATCCATATTCAACGTGTTGAACTGGAACATATTCGATATGACATTGAAAAATGCTGAACTGTAATACCTTTTAAGACGAAATCATTTAGGAAAGAAAAAAATGCTTTATAGACAACTTCCATTCTTAGGAAGTGTAACCCAGCAAAGAAAGGAATAGTAGGCCAATAGCTGGAAAAAAAAAGTTGTCAGTCAGCACTGCCATCAGCGGTAAAGTGCAATGGTATTCTTACTGAAACCAGCACAAAAGTATCCGTGCGGAATGCAGCTGGACCATTGGTGATGGCCAAAAAATAAAAGCTTATTTTAATCGTAATCCAACCGTATTAGATTGCCTTATCAAAAAGTTTGTTGAATCCATGGTTGCCTAGATTTACGATGTTCAATTTTCTGCGCGAGCGTTGAGAATGACAGAGAAGCGTTTTGCACGCAATTCCACTTGGCAGACAAAGATGCAGCGAGATCTTTTTAAAGATTTCTCCGATAGTGTAAATATTAACAACGATATCAATTTTTTTCACTCGCACATTCATTTATCAGCGACATACATAATTATAAAATAATAAGTTTTTCCGTTCAAAATGTACGTCTTTCAAAAGGAAATTTTTTTCGATCGTTTAAGCTCGGATTAAATACTGATAAAAGTTAAATAAAATATCACATAATGATATAAATATTTTTTAATGAATACATAAGTTTATCAAATGCAACATTTTTATATAAAACACTTATTCAGGTTCAGAATCGTCAGAAGTGCCTATGTCACAAAGTAATTCAAATTCTTCATTGCTTTCTCTGTTTCTTGATTCTCTTAATATGCCTTTAACTTGTAAGGGTGTTGGGTCCCCTGTATATCACGTAGACTGCAAATAGCCAAGCAAAAACCAACCACAATCTTCAGGATTTATTTTAACGCAGCATGCATCGGTTGTATGAAGCCACATAGAATTAACATATATTGTGCGTAAACTGTTTTATTTTACTGAGATACAGCACAGTGAATCGTATTGGAATCGATACCTTTAATCTTCTTCACGAAATGCTATTTGTCTTTGTTCATTGAATATGTTTTTTGTAACAGCTTCTATCTAGCGTCATTGATAGTATGACATTTCTTGATCCCATCAAGAAAAATAGTAAACTCCTGAACAGGTTGAATTTTATCTTCTTGGAATACATCTACTAGATCTGTCAATGATGCAAATATTTCCTGGAAATCCGTTCCTCTTGAAAATGTTTTTAAAAAGCTTGACATTCTCTTTATTATAAAAAGCCGCTGTGTAATCACAGTCCGTAAATGCGTGGAAAGTTGACAGACCCAGACATAAAGTATGACCCTATTTCATTGCAAGCTCAGTACAGTTATTGCAATCAAGATCTTTCTTATTGCTTTTTTTGTGCTGAACATTTGTTTATGCCTTTTGATTTTGTGGATGATGGCCAGTAAAATTACCAGGACATCGGTATATTTTGCAATCGGTATCCCTTCAATAAAGATACATTTGATTAAACGAAACAAAATACACAACAAACGGAATATATTTAGCAATTAGCATTCCTCAGTTCGGAGTTTTGAAGACGAGCTAGGCGACATTTGTTACTTCGGATTGATTGAGAGCGTTGGTACCTGAAAATATTACATCACAGTAAGTCAAGAATATTAGACAAGTGGTTTCGCAAAGTGGTTGGCGGAAGTATGAGAAATCTGCAAAATTCAATAGGAAACTAAATATTATATAAATGCTTAGAATATTGTGTGTATTCATTTCTATATTTCATCCTTAGAACGGTTACTTTTTTATTGCAAGTAGAATGATAACCAACAATTTTCATAGAATCCAAGCTTAACCTAATGTCACCATGCAATTTTTTTTTCGCCATAACGATAACTTTAAAAACAATTTTTAAAAAATTCATTATTAAAATCAATAGTAGAATCCTCTAAACCACACAAAAAATGCTTTTTCATTTTCGAACACACGATAATTTTAATCAAGCCCGATATTTTTTTATATAGAATACTCGAGAGCACGTTTGTTCACAAAGCTTATTCCAAGCACAGATTAAGTATTTACACACAGATAGGACAGTTCCATAAGCTCAATGGTAACCAAATCCTAACTCCAGAGCCCCTAGTGACAACAGGTGCAAGCGTTTTGGGAACATCGCAACAGGCAGTTGTTACTTGTCTTCTTTGTAATCTATCTTTTTTATGAGTCGCTAACGGGTGTATTTGTTTACGTTTGTTTTTGTTTAAAACATAAAATGTGCTTTAACGTAACATAAGTTAACATAAAGTATTATAAGTTAACATAATAACATAACATATTAAACATAAAGTGTGCAAAAAAAATCAAATACAATAGCAAAATTTCTAACAGATAAACGCGACGGTAAACGTGTTAGACCATACGATAGAGACAGTGACAGTTTAACTTTCAGTTTATTTTAAAGTTCCCGCCTGTTCCCAGTAGTGGCGCTAGAATCGCGCCGGTACGGTTTTTCACTTCTCTGTCGTATCTGTGTGTAAATAGTTAATCTGTGAATCTAAGCAGCACAGCGTTCCAAACATTTTAGTCATTCTTGTCTATTACACAAAATACGGAGCGTTTCCCACTCTCTTTTCCTAAGCAGCTGTCAGGAACACACCTGTCTCGGTACATTTTTGTCTGCCAAACGGCATTGCGCGCGCAACGCTTCTCTGTCACTCTCAACTCTCGCGCAGAAAATTGAACATCTTAAATCTAGACAAAGACAACCATGGATTCAACGAGCTTTTTGATAAGGCACTAAAATACGGCTGTATTCAGTGTTGCCAGTGGGCTACTTTTTTAAAATTCAGATTTCTTGATTGGCATCACTTTTTTGAAACGGTAAATCACATTTTGTTTTCGACTTAATAATCATGTCATTGAATAAGGCATATTTTATCATTTATAAAAAGTGGTGCCAATCAAGAATCTGAATTTAAAAAAAGTAGCCCATCTGGCAACACTGCATGTGTTGGGAATAAAATAAGATTTTATTTCATGCGTAATTCAATTAAATAATTAAAGAGGATATATTAAAAAGGTTTATTTACTTCTTTATACCTGGCAACTTCATAGTTTCGCAGAGGGGAGCAGCGGCGCCAACTTTGAAAAAATATTGGATGGGCTCAGCTATTTTAGAGTAAAATTACCCAGTATTTTGTTATTCAAATTAACTATGAAGTATGAGAATATAATACATTTGAAGTTAAATTAAATTTTTTGAAAGCGGCATATAAAGTTGCAATTTTATTAAAATATATTTTCATATTTTATATAAATACATTTTTGATTTTTATTTAAAACAAATTGCTTCAGTGAAGAAGTTGCCAGAAAAATATGCTCCAAAATCTCCTTCTCTCGTCAAAGTTATTTCTCTATTTAGTAAAGGCATCTATAGTGGAAAAAGTACCAAAAAAAAAAAACAATTTAAAATTTAAAACGTAACATAAAAATGTCTAGTTGGTTCAATAACATATAAAGAAGATTTTATGCACAAGGTATGTCTGTTCTTGAAAATATGTGAAACTTGATCAAAAGATAAATATAAATTTAAAAATTTCAAACACAGTATTTTCGATACCGTACTTTTAATTGTTATTCATAATCAAACAGAGTTTTGTTAACCTCGAACCAAAAGGAGGAATATTATATACACTATAGCGTCGTTATAAAAGTGCAAGAAGCAGCAACATTTGCAATCTTATCCTTTTTTGCAAGATATTTTAAAATATGTAATTCATTTTATTATCAATTCCCAAAAATAGTCGCCAGCTGTCGCGACAGTGATGAATGGGGCCATGGTAAAAGAAAATTACACTATTCAAACGAAAAAGCATCGTAACGAGATAGCAGAAGATAATCGCCCATTTGTAATACTATCATTCTATTTTCCGTAGATTGCTACCCCACTAAAAATAATCTTAAGATTATCTGAAGTAATTGCCACTTTCTACAGAATTTCTACAGAAATTTGAAGAAAATTTGCAGACTTAGCTTTATCTTTAAAATATCTGCAGAATTTTTAAAGATAATCTTAAAAATATCTGCAAAATGGGCGAAATACCTTCGGATTTCCCACAGATTTTGGACCAAAAAGCTATAGATTTTCTACAGATTTTTTTAATATCTGTAAAGCAGGGGATATTACCATTTTTTTAAGTTGTAAAGTCTGAACCGGGCTTGGCGAGCATAGCTTGCAGGGGGCACTGTACTATTACTATACCCATAATTACTGTACTATTACTGTAAAATATCCCCAAAATATGTATCGCGTATTCTTTAAAAGATTCGTTAATTGTTTATTTTATAAAATTGGATTTTCTGTAAAAGTTGAGTGGACCGGACTGGATAATTAATTTTGCCACGGTCCATGCCTGCTCCTGGCCGAAATTTTAATTTTTACATTGCGCCGGGATCGGGTGGGAAATTCCTGCCCGTGCAGAACTCTAGAAACTTATTCTGCAGGAACTCTAAATTCCCTTTGTCCTGACGTTAAAATGAGGTATGGGAGCACATATTATAAGGCCGTATATCAGAAATTCGCGACAAAATAAAATGTTTTGTATTGAATTTGTGCCCTATTTTAAGTCCCCATCTACTGTGATGTCATTAAAATGATGTATGGGGATACATATGATGGGGATGTTAATCAGGATTTCGTTGAAAGTAAAATGCTTCAGCGCTGGATTTGTGACTTCAAAATGACGTATAGGTGTATGAGCCAGTAAAACATTAATCAGGCTCTTAATGAAAAGAAAATTCTCTATCACTGGATTTGTGTCTCCTTCTGATACTGGAACATATATCATGGAGATGTTAATCAGAATTTAGTCAAAAGTGAAATGATATAGCACTGGATTTGTATCCTAATTTTTGTGACGTCAAAATGACGCATGAGGACATAAATCATGTAGCATGTATACTGTTCGAAGATAGCATGTATACTCTTCGAGAAATTAAGGTTATCTTAAAAACAGTCCCAAACTTTGTTTTCTCAAAGTTTTTTGCTTATAATATGCAGCGTTCGCAACATGTTCTTTTCAAAATATATGGCAAACAACATTGTGCACAATATCCTGTAATCAGAAGTAAAAAATTAAAAAATTGTATAAAAAATGAGCATGTTTACTAAATATTGTTTCACTGCGGAGACACGAATTCAAATAAAATATAATGTGCATAGTGTGTTAGCTAAATGTATAGAGCAACTTTTGTGTAATTCTCAAAAATATTGCTTGACATTTTTGAAAATTATCGTCGATAAAAAAAATCCGCTCAAATAAGATCAGAATCCGTTGTTCCAAAATAAAGCAAAAAGATGAAAGGCTGTATCCACATACCCACTATATAGAATCAATATAGCATACACAATATTGCACGAACTAGACTGTACTATGTTTGGATGCAGCTTCTCATCTTTTTGCGTAATTTTGGGAACAACGATTTCACGCTTATCCTATAGACGGCAATTTTTCGAAATTTCAAGTTATTTTTTTTACACTTTCACAAAAAGTTGTTCAATGCATTTAGTAACACATCATACATATTATATTTTGATTGCATTCACGCAAGCGCAGTGAAAATTATTTAAGTATACTTGCTCATTTTTCATAAACTTTTTGTTATTTTTTAATTCTGATTACATTATATTGTGTGAAATGTTGTTTGTATTATATTTTGAAAATAACTTTCGTTTATACTAAGAACTTTGCAAATTATAAGGGAAAAAATTGGCAAAATTTGAGAATTTTTTAAGACAACCTAATTTTTTCTATGAGTATAGATGCCTTTCTCATAAAAATGAACACATATTATTACAATAAGCCACTTAATCATTATCTATAGTTTGAACATTTTTGCTGCATTAGTTTTGACAGGGTATTCAAAAGATATTCGTTCTTTTTTAATTTGATGGCAGTCCACTATGGGATTTCGGGAAAAAATCTTCTCGTAAATATATGACCCGTACTATTCTGTTTTTCAACTGGATTTTCATGATAATTCCTCATATATTTTTCTAGATATTTAAGAAAATGTCTTATATCACAAGTGTCCGGTCATCTATGGCCGTATAGTGTATAAAGTCTAGAAAATCTGATGCATTTTTACATTCGAAACTAATAGTGTAAGGGATGTATTGTAATCGTGAATTGTGTGTGTGAAAGAGAGAGAGCAAACAGTGTATGTCCCAAATGATGTTTCCGATTTTAGCTTCTATTTGGGTAATATTTTAGAAACCACTATTTCAATATCTGTAAATATTTTTGAAAAAATTGCCGGATTAAATATTTAATCCATAATTGGATAGGGAGAATCAGCAAGGCAATGTATAAGGAAGGGTGTATGTGGGAAAATTTGCGGCGATCTAATCAATCATTAGTAAGGATAAAATCCGGGAATTGGGGATAAAATCACCAATTTCAAAGTTTCAATACTTACAATACAGGAGATTCAGCGTATGAATTCAAATATTCGATTATATCAGAAATTTATTTATGTATATATTCCATCTATCTATCTGTCTATATATGTTACAGGCCAAACCCGATTTTAGGCCAAACTAGTTTATCTTAATACACATCGGATAAACTAGTTTTTCCTAGGCCAAACCGGTCTATCCTAACGCCAATCGGATAACTTAGTTCTTCCTAGGCCAAACCGGTCTATCCTAACGCTCATCGGCTAAACTAGTTCTTCCTTGGCCAAACCGGTCTATCCTAACGCCCATCGGATGAACTAGTTTTTCCTAGGCCAAACTAGTCTATCCTAAGGCCGATAGGACAAACTAGTTTTTCCTAGACCACACTAGTTTTTCCTAGAACAAATTAGTTTGGCCTAACCCTTATAGGATAAACTAGTTTAGTCTGCTTTTTATTGGTCTGAACTAGTTTATCCTCGGCCAATTCAATTTGGAGTGCTTTTATTGAATTCAATTACTGCCTCAGCGCCAACATTCTAGTTTGTCCTAGGCTGATCTAGTTTATCCTAGACCTATGTATAGACACATACATTAAAGCCTAAAAAATAATAGGCTCGTAGGTTCTGTATGTATGTATGTACGCATGTATGTACGCATATATGTACGTATGTAAGCACGTATGTACGTAACGCGATAACTCGTGATAGAAAAATCCAATTCATTCTGATAATATACCTTTCTGATTAGTTTTGGGAATTCATTGGATAAGAATAAAGAGGGCGAACAGGAGGCTAATCCTCCACCGTTAATTTAGAGAAATGGATTTTTCATGCAGGATTATCAGTTTTCATTTAAAATTTTAGATATAGGATCATTCTGATAAGGCGCGTCCGTGATTAGTTGTGGACGTTTTTTGTTTAAGTATAAAATGAAGGGCAATTTAGGTAACCCCCCATAATTTAGATAAATGGTTTTTGACGCAGAATTTACGGATTTGCTTCAAATTTTGGATATAGGTTCTTTTTGATAAGGCGATTCCCTGAATAGTTTTGGGGGTTTAATGGTTAAGTGGGAAAAATGAAGGATTACCCCTTTACCTACGAAAAACTAGTTTATCTTATGGGCATTTAGATAAAGAAGTTTGGCGTTGGAAAAACTAGTTTATCCAGATGGCGTTAGCTTAAAATAGTTTGGCCTAGGCTAATCTAATTTGTCTCGAAATCGGGTTTGGCCGGTAAAAAACATATCTTTCACTAGAGTAAGTATAAATGTGTGTTAAGAGTCATTGCTTATAACATTAATATAGAAATTTATCATGTCCAACGTAGAGACATGATGCATTGGACATGAAGTTTGCATTTTTTTTCTGCAGACTCATGCCAACTGAGATCACACTTTCATTTAATATTATTATTATTATTAAAAATTCGAGCCAGATCGGGGCTGAACATAATTTGGAATCGAACAGCGTTTTCTATTTTTGAGAAATTAATTACCTGTCGACATATCAGCTATTCTTGTCACGGCGGCAAGTTTTTCTTTTCCGTGAAGTTGTAACCGGAAATTCGATTCAAAACGTAGCTTTAATAGTATTTTCTCAAAGATACATCGCTTTTATGAAAAAATGGTTAACGCCATCCGATTACATATTTTCTGAGTGAGAATTCCTGTTAACCTTATGCATTTCCGAAAAAAAAAATAGTTCATAAATGTGTTAGGATGTAGCTCTTTTGGATTTGAGAAAAGCCTTAAGGAATGACAGAGAAATATATTCACAAATCTACATTTTACGGAACAGATTCAAAAGTTATGATAACTCTCTTTTTTTCTTTTTTTCTAAACTACATTCATTATTTAATGAATCCCTATTTGAATATTGAAAGGTCAAAGATTCTAAATAATCATTAATATATTGTGCATTTTCCTTTCAGCGAACACATCGTAAATTTATCCAATAAATATGTATGCAGTATTTTTTAAAGAATCTTAATTGTGTGTGAAGTAAAACCTGATTTTTTTGCAGAAATTCAGAAAAAATACTGCATACATATTTATTTGATAAATTTACAGTGTATTACAATGTCAGAATGATCCCATATCTGAAATTTTAAATGAAAACTGATAATTCTGCATGAAAAATTCATTTCTCTAAAATAACGGTGGGGGATTTGCCTCCCGTTCGTCCTCCTTTATTCTTATCCAATGAATTCCCAAAAATTAATCAGAAAAGTACCTTATTAGAATGAACCTACACTCAAAATTTGAAGCAAATCGGATATTTCTATCACGAGTTATCGCGATACGTACATACGCACGTACATACATGCGTACATACATACATACAAAACCTGCGAGTCCATTATTTCTCAGGCCTTGACGCCTATAAATTAAAAACACATAAAATTATATTGGACTAGGCTAAAATAGGCCTAGGACAAACTTGAACGTTGGCGCTGAGGCGGTCATTGAATTCAATAAAATCACGCCAAATTGAATTGGCCTAGGACAAACTAGATAGGCCTAAGATAAACTAGTTCAGACCAATAAACGGCAGTCTAAACTAGTTTATCCTATAAGAGTTAGGCCAAACTAGTTTGGCTTAGGAAAAACTAGTTTGTTTTAATGGCCTTAGGATAGACTAGTTTAGCCTAGGAAAAACTAGTTTATCCGATGGGCTTTAGGATAGACCGGTTTGGCCTAGGAAAAACTAGTTTATCCAATGGGTGTTAGGATAAATTAATTTGGCCTAAAATCGGGTTTGGCCTGTAACATATATAAGATCATTAATAGTAAACAATATTAACCATTTGAAATTAACGATTGATTTAATAACTTATAGCACATTGAATAAGGAAGGAAAAAAGAACAATCTGAATACAAATGGAATTTGTAGAACCAAAGCAGAATCTTCAGGTCCCAAATACTTTGGAACTACAAATGGAGTTATTTATATATATATATATATATATATCACCTACGTATAAATTTGAAAACACCAGGAACTGTTTCGGAGGCAATTTTTAAAATCATACTTTTTGTATGATCTTATATTATAAAAAAATTCATTTAATATATATCTGTATGTATATATATATATATGAGGGCTGTTTAATAGCCTCTGATTATCAACCAGGAGAAGACCTTTTAATTGCCTTCTAGGAGGACTTAAAGGAATCGAATGGGAGCAGAGACTTAATGTCCAATCCGCACCTTCCATCGGTACAGCCTGTTAGTACTCTTGTCTAGTGCAAGGGGAACGAACGCGGATGGGTTTCCTCCAAGCCGCTTTGCCAGCGTGGAGGGATTCGGCCACAACCCCCCTTATTTTACCATGAATTCACAAAACAAATCATGGACCTCAGTTCCCGGTAGTCTGCATGTTCCTGGTTACGGCAGCGATCAGACAGACATGAAGACAGAGGGTGCTAAGAATCACCGGGCTCGGCTTGGCTGCCATAAGTTGATGACCTTGGCTACATACAATGGACGATCCCTATCTTCTGAACACCGTTTACAGGAACTTGAAGAAGAGTTAGATAAGATCAACTGGGACATTTTAATATTATGTGAAGTAAGAAGAAAAGGCGAAGAAAAGATTGATCTTGCCAGTGGACATGTTTTATACTACAGAGGTACAGAAGATGGAAGAACAAGTGATGTAGGATTTCTGATTCATAAAAGGTGGAAGAATCACATTGTAGAACATGATAGTGCATCAGATAGAGTTGCAAGATTAGTAATATAAGTGTCCAAAAGATACAAGCTGCAAATTACCCAAGTTTATGCACCAACAATAAGTTATTCTGATGAAGAAATTGAAGATTTTTATGAAGAAGTAGCTTCAATGCATCAAAAGGGAAATTGCTACATAAAATTAATAATGGGAGACTGGAATGCTAGAACTGGAGAGAAGAAGAAAAGTGAATTATCTGTAGGAAATCATGGATATGGTATGCGAGATGAAAGAAGAAACAGATTGATTGAGTTTGCAGAATGTGAACAGATGTATATCATGAATTCATTTTTCAAGAAAAAGCCACAAAGAAAATGGACATGGCGTTGTGCAAATGGCTCAACAAGTGAAATCGACTACATCTTGACCAACAAAAAGTATCTTATTCAGGACTGCAGCGTTCTCAATAACTTCAATACAGGAAGCTATCACAGATTGGTTAGATGCAAAGTGCTGTTAAATACTAAAGTGGAAAGAATGAAGCTTTTGCTACACACAAAGAAATCAATCGATATTATAAAACTCCAGACACATAAAGAAGAATTTCATTTGGAACTTCAAAACCGTTTCCAAGTACTTCAATCAACTTTAGAAGAAGAGCAAGATGTTACAATAGTGAACAAGAAGCTAACCAATACTCTACAAGAAATTGCTAAGAAGATAGCCGGTGATGCACAAGTAAAACAGACAAAGAAAATAACAGAAGAAACAAGAAGATTGATGAAAAAACGAAGAGAATTTAAAATGAAGAAAAATGATCTTAAATCAAGAGTTGAATATGCTGAATTATGTAAAACAGTAAGAAAATGATACAGAAGTTATCATTTACAGAACAGTCAGAATGTTACAGAAGATATCAGAAAATTTAACTGTGATCTTGTTAGAGAAGTTCTGGAAGATAACAAAAGTTTAAAATCAGCTAAGCGCAAGTTATGTGTTGGAAGAAAAGGTATTTTTGCGCTGAAGAGAGCAGATGGAACAATCACCAAAATCAGCAACGAAATAGTACACATTGTTGAAAAGTTCTATAATGATCTACATAAATGTGAAGATCAGAGGGAAATCAACGTACACGATCAACGAGAAATCTTAACAGAAACGGAAGAGCTAATCCCAGTGATGACAGATGAAGTTTTACAAGCTATTAGATTTATGAAAAAAGGTAAATGCCCTGGAGAAGATGGAATTACAATTGATCTTATGAAAGAAGCAGGGGAAGAATTTGCAAAAAGGCTATCCTTACTGCTTTCCAAATGTCTCAAAAAGTCAGATGTACCAGAAGATTGGAATAATGCTGTGATGGTGCTACTTTATAAGAAAGGAGAGAAGGAAAACATTAAAAATTACCGTCCGATCAGCTTACTGTCAGTGATTTATAAAATTTTCACCAAAGTTTTAACGACAAGGCTTGAATCAGCTCTGGACTCAGCCCAACCTAGAGAACAAGCAGGATTCCGAAGTGGATTCAGCACAATGGATCGTATCCAAACAGTAAGGGAACTCATAGAAAAGCATAAATAATATAATTTACCACTCTGCCTTGCCTTTATTGATTATGAAAAAGCTTTTGATTCCGTCTATACATCAGCAGTAGTAGATTCTCTGGAGGACATTGGTATAGACAAACCTTACATCAATAACATAAAGAAGATTTACAAGAAAGCAACAGCAGCCATCCGTTTAGATAAAGGAAAAGCGAAGATCAATCTCGGAAGAGGAGTAAGACAAGGAGACATCATTTCACCCAAGCTTTTTAATGCTGTCTTAGAAAATATCTTCAAGAAGCTGGATTGGGAAAACAAAGGGATTAGAATAAATGGAGAATTTTTAAGTCATCTTAGGTTCGCTGACGACATTGTAATTTTCAGCAACAGTCCTGAGGAATTGGAAATTATGCTAAAAGATCTTGCAGAAGCTAGCATCAATGTGGGATTAAAAATAAATTTAGAAAAGACTAAGGTGATGTTTAATACATTTACATCAAAAAAGAAAATTGTCTACAAGAACACTGAGATTAAAGAAGTGCAAAGTTATGTGTACCTAGGACAGGAAATATCATAGGATAATAGTATCATGAATGAAATCAATAGAAGAATAAGAAATGGGTGGAGTGCTTTCGGGAAGAACAGTATTATTCTGAAGAGTAATATGCCTCTTTGTTTGAAAAGAAAAGTTTTAATCAATGTATTTTACCTGCATTAACCTACGGAGCAGAAACATGAACACTAACAAAATTGATGATACAAAGACTACAAACAACACAGAGATGCATGGAAAGATGTATGCTAAGCATAACTAGAAGAGACAGAAAGAGGATAACCTGGATAAAAAATCAAACAAAAGTTTTGGACATTCTTGAAAGAATCAAGCAGCTAAAATGGAAATGGGCTGGGCACATTGCAAGAAGACAAGACAATAGATGGAGCACAAATATACTACAGTGGTATCCCAGAGACATAAAACGACCAAGAAGACGACCATAAGTAAGATGGAGTGACGAAATTAGAAAAGTGGCTGGTGTAAATTGGATGACGAAAGCACTAGACAGAAAACATTGGAAAAATCTGGGGGAGACCTACATCCAGCAGTGGATCGAAAATGGTTGATGATTATGATGATGATGATGATGATATATATGAACGTACAGAAAATATATGCATAAGATATAGATCTAAAGCAGAAAGCAATCATTAGAGAAAAGTTATTTGATTAATAAATATAGGAAAAACATTCGAGAGAGAAACATTTAAGAAATTTTCCTGGTAGAATGCATCTTTAAGTCAGTAGAATATTTTTAAATATTTCTTATTTGTGCAAAAGATAAACTAAGAAGTTTAAAATAATTAATCACGATGAAGACAAAAATCTATTTATTTTTTTAGAAATGCTTTACCAGAAAATGTACTCAATATTTCCCTTTTTTTTTTTTTTTTTTTTTTTTCTCTTTTTTTTTCATTGAAGAAGTGTAAATGAAAAGGCATGTATTAAGTTTGAAATTAAAATGTTGAATTGTTAACATGGGTGAAATTTTATGCATAGGGGGGATTTTCATGGTATTTATTTTTATATTTATAGACATAAGGGCTGTTGCAATGAAAGTGTAAATTATGTAACTTAGAACAATTATTTTCATTTTAATATGTTGTTCCAAACGTAGTATAACAAAATATATGGGGATCGGTTAATTTTAATTTTCTCCTGTTGAAATAATCCCTTAAAAAAATTGTTTTATGTCATAGATGTAACATTCATGTATTTAAATAACATGTGTAGGTAAAATTATATTGGAATGTTTAAAATAAAAAACAAAACAGAAACCTAATCATTAAAATGACAATTTTAATTTTTTATTGATTTGCAGAAACGCTTAATTCAATTGAAACTATTATTGAAGTACACAATGCATGAAAACAGTGATTTTCTTCTTCCTGATACCAGCATCAGTTTTCGAATGAAGCACTAAATGACATACGCTATATGTATTACTTAACATGTTCTACAAGTAACTGAAATAAAATAAATACATAACACAGTTTGAAAGACATTTAAACAATTTCAAGCTCGCAGACAGTAGCTCAATTAAAATTACTGTGACATTTACTTCTTGACACATGACTTTGACAAATGTGGCAGTCTTAACATACATCCATTTTTTATGTATTTTATTTTCTTTATTTTAATGGTTTATAAGAATAAAAGCAAGGGACAGGATGAAATAATAGAAAACATCAATATTACTCAAACGAAGGCACTTATTTCGTATTTCCAAACAGTTTAACCCTTTGGGGGGCAGGACAAATTCATTGCTGAAGCATTGAAATAAATGATTGACACCGGAATTCGAAAACAACTTTATCTGTAAATAAGAAAACGCTATACTTCACGCATTCAATAAACCGCAATTTTCTTCAACAAAATTCCGGTGCGAATGTGGCGTTTGGGAATTAAAATTAAGTGGTATATCTATGAAACCACCGCCCCGCAAGGGGTTAAATATCGTTTAAAACTTGAATTGCAATAAAAGCAAGCACTGAAACAGCAAAATCAATTTTTTTTTAAACAACACATAACAATTATGATTTTTGCAAATACAATGACTGAAATAATAAAAACTTATTTTATTTAAAATATATAAGCTCATAAGACCAACTACTTCAAAAAATGCTAATACTTTTCATATCTTTTTAAGTGGAATTTTGAACAACTCATACCCATTAATAATAAACTCATATACCGTTTAAATTTATAAAAGTCACTCACAACAAAAAAATTAAACTACGATCCAATGTATTTTAAACTAGACTCATATAACAGCTTCATTTTATAACAAAACAAATCAGACATAGAATGCCTAAGCTATAAACATGTTCATGTAAATACTTTCTTCATGCATTCTATTCGGAAAAAAAGATTCAATTTATGTATATACATAGCTTTTTTATGGTTAGTGAAAACGATTTGAGTTATATTACTTAAGCAGGTCTTAATAAAAAAATTTTAATCCTAACGAGTTTAAAAATAACATTGAAAAAATTGTTGTTAGTATTTTTACATTGCCATTAAGAAATAAAATAATTTAACGCATTTATTTCTAAAAAAACATGAAGGATTTAGTGGTGTATTTACATATGTCTATTTTGTAGAATTGAAATTGGGACAATAGGGGATCTTTAGAGGTGTATAAGAATTTTTTCTTTATGTGTATTCATGCATGCTAAAAACAGATTCATCCAGAAAAATACATCTAATATTCAGAAATTCTAATATCTATGTGTATTTCGCATACAGAATGTAGTTTTCTGAGATTTATTGAAGAATTCCTGTAAGATACTATACAGACTTTGATACAATGTATTTTTTATAAGTACATTTAATTTTGAAAATATCTAATTGGAATTATAAAAGTATTTCAAAATATAAAAATGTAAGCAAATTTACAATATTACATGTAACGTGTTTACAAAATAGTTTACATTTATAACAATGAAGATTTGAAAAAAAAAAAAGATGAAAAATTAATGATTTAAAGAAATTTGGATGAATTATTTTTTTAAACATTGAATTTTAAAATACATCTACTCTTAAATTTAAGTTTATCAAGTAATTTTTGTTTTTTGGCGAAAATAATTTTTCTAAGAAGAAGCATTTCTAAGAATGTCTTTACACAAACTGTTTTATTCATCTTTCTTTAAATCTCTTATTCTGAAATTATGTAAAATGCTTTTTTATGGCTTTCTTCAATTCTTAAGAATATTCGTCAAATCAAGAAATTCCTCGCATTTGAAATGAATGAATTTCAAGTGTTTGAAATTTTTTCACTAACTGAAAATCTTTATTTCCGTACATAGTTTTACTGAGTTACATTTATTATTTGGATATGGAAGTGAAACTAATTTTCGATTAATTTTTTTTTCAAATATTAAAGTAAATATAGAATGCATTCTGCGTCAATTTTTCTACATTTGACGGTGATAAACTATTTGAATTAAATAATTACACAAAAATGTAAAATGGCATTATCAGAACTAACTGCATACAGATGAAACTCAGTAATTGTTAATTGAATTGATCTCAAATATATTTATTTAAAAATCTCTATTGAATTTCTCACAGATTCCATAAATTATTAAATTTTGAATTTAATAGCAAATATATCTAGTTATCTTTAAGTTATCTAGTTATGAATTTTTCTTCATCAAAGTTATCTTTTATTTTTGAGTTTGTGACACATGTTAAATTGTAATCGATGACTTTAATAGTTTTTTAAGAATCTTTAATATATGTTACGGAAATTAGAATAAGTTCATGTGTTTCTTTTTTTAATCAAAAGCCCTCTGTGTAATGCAAAAATTTTCAATGAAGTCAAAAAACCTTGTAGAATGTGTAACCTGAATATACAATTATTTAATGAGTAATTATTACACTTATATTAATGTATTTTATACATGTATTAACATACATTATTAACGCACATGTATTAACAGTTAGATATAAAAGCATTTCTAAATCTGAAGAACAATTCAACAATTCTACTAAAATGTTTGAAATTTTTGTTTTTTTATTTTTTAACCTTTTTAAAAAAACTGGAATTGAAAACTATAAGACAACTTCATTTGATAAAACTTTCATTTTGTATGATTTTACGTTGAAATTTGTATGAACGGACGATATTATGCACCACTCAAACACATGAGTATCCATGTACTTGGAAATCTGAATCTATGAATAATTTTTCAAAATTTGGTCAGTAGAATTTTTTGAAACCTATTTAAAATGAAAATCGTTTGAAAATATACTGTAAAGTTAGCATAGCTGCTGGATGAGAGATGACGCAATTTAAAATAGTTAAACACTATGAAATACCGTATGATTTATTTTTTGCATTTTCTTTAAATTCCTGGGATTTTTTTTAATTAGGAAATATATTCAAATAAAAATATCTTAGCAGGGTTTCCAATAATGACTTAATTAATTAATTGATTGATTTATTTATTTTGTAGAACTCTCTCCAAACAATAATCTTGGTGCGAAATATTAAGTTAAAAACTACCACGAAGATAGTGTTTGAAAATAATTCTAAAGAACATTGTAAAAAATGTCGATTGTAACACGAGGCGTCAAAGTTTTCTCTAATGGGAGTCTCTCCAAACGACTCAATGTTAACCTTTGACTTCAAGATATTCGCTAAGAAAGCAAGCAACCATTTAGTAATGGATAATTTTTGTAGCCTATAATAAAGCGAGTCACTAATAACAAATGCTTGGAAAACTGACGATGGAAATGCTCTTACCAAAACACCCAATGAAATGCTTGCAAAAAGAGAAAAAAGTGGTACGTTAGGTAGGGGAAAAGAGACGAATTGCAGCAGTTTTTGTCGGATGATTTTTTTTTTTTTTATACATGTAATGCATTTTAGAAAGCGTTATAATTAACTGACTTTGAAGTTGTGTCAATTTTTTTAAAAAGTCTTTTAAGAATTCTGTTATTTCATTCCATATCGAAGGCTGCAGGCAATTTTGATATGAAATAAGATATCGCTCACTTATATAGGTAGATTACTCTAGGTTTTGCAAAAACTATATCAAATCGTTTTCACAAAGTTCAAATATTTTCTACATCGTTTTAGACAAAAATTTCGGACTATACAACAGCATATATTCAGCATGCATATGGAATAATAGTGGAATTGCTTGAAACACTGAAATGAATCATAATATTTTTACATATACAAGCGAGAATATTTTTAACACATCTTTTCAATGTTTACTGTTTGTATGGATATATGAATGTGAAATCATGATCATTTGGATGGATATATGAGAGAGTGCTTTCTCTGAATATGTTAGTTAACCTGCTTAAGGAAAATTATTTAGTCATGGCTTTTAAAATAATAAAGATGGTTAAAAAGAAAAAAAAAACAAATGTGATAAAATTAACTCGAATCCAGATTTAACAGGATATTATGGAAATTAAATGATGTAAACGTTTTATAAAAGAAAAGCAAATGAAAGACAGAAAACGATACTTTATTGTAGTAAATTATCATGGTTGTAAAGCCTAAAAGATTAGTTAATTCCGCATTAAAATAACAAATAGCAAAATTTTCCTTAGTTATTTCTGCACTATACAGCTCATATTCAAAATATTAGAATAATTGAGAAAAAGTAATAAGAAAAAATTATTTGTCATTTATTTATTTTTTATACTAAGTAAATGCAATTAAATTTCTTATAAATTAAATCTGGAATGTTTAGATAAGATTTTAACATTTATAAAATATAAAATACAGCACAATAAATTAGGTATACAGCTTCCTTAAACACACCAGAATATTAGAATAAAATTTAGATTGGTTCAAAATATTAGAATATTTTATTTTACGCAACAATATTACCTTATGAATATGAAGTAAATGGTAGTTAATATTTTGTAGCATCCCCTTTAGCTTTCATAACAGCGTACAATCGATCTTGCATACTATATACAAGGTGTTTACAAACATTTCTATCAATATTAGCCCAAATAGACTTTATACGTGCCACTAACTCAGTTTTACTTGAAGGAGGATTTTCTTGAAGTTTTTTCTTCATTATACACCATAAGTTTTCGATGGGATTAAGACCTGGTGAATTTGGTGGCCAAGGAAGTACTTTAATGTTGCGTTGGCGGAACCAATTCTTAGTTGACATATTCATAGTTGAGGTATGCGGGGACGCTAAATCTTGTTGAAAGATGAAATCATCTTCAAATAAATCTTCTGATGATGGAATCATGTAATATTCTAAAATTTCTTGATATATCAGAGAGTTAACCTTTTCGTAGACGATGCATAACTTTCCAGGTCCTTCTGCACTCATACAACCCCAAACCATGACACTAGCAGCAAATTTTACGGAACGTTTAAGGCATTCTTTATCAAATGCTTCTTGCTTCATTCTCCAAACTCGAATACCTTGATTACCATATGAAACACAAAACATACTTTCATCACTAAATAATATATTTTTCCAATCTTCATAGCTCCATAAACGTCTTGATTTACACCAATTCAATCTTATACGCTTTTGTCGTGCAGTCATGAGAGGTTTTGTTTTCGGTACACGAGATTCAAATTTAAATTTATGGAGACGTCTTAATGTTGTCGATGTAGAAACTTCAACTCCTTCTTCTGTCCATTTTCGGTGCAAGAATCGCACACTTTTAAAACGGTTTTTCTTAACTATACGCTTCAGTTTCCTGTCATCTCTAGCAGATGTTTTTTGTTTTCGGCCACCATTTCGGCGATTATTTTTAAATTTTCCAATTTTTGAATATTGTGTTAGTATTTTACTAACGCTCGATTGCGAACAATGTAAATAATTCGCTATAAAACATTGATTTTTACCGTGCCGATACAAATCAACCATACGAAGTTTAGTAGATTCAGGAATATCACTCACACGGCCCATTTTAAGACGAAAAAGAAACAAACTGCAAAAAAGAATACTGATTTTAAATAAAATAGTCTGAATTTAATCAATGATGCCACCAGTTAAAAATTGGTAATAATTAAAGGAGGATTAATGTGAAATATTCTAATATTTTGAACCACTTGAATAAATATTCTAATATTTTGACTTTTCAAAATAATTTTTTTTGCAATTAATCTTTTCAAAAACGATATTAAATTTAAGATAACAAGTAAGTTTAATCAACAATAAGTTCTTAATAAAAATGTCGTTTTTATATTTTCATTAAAAGACATTAAATTACCAAACGATATTTTCAATTTCTAAAAAAAAAAGGTAATTATTCTAATATTTTGAATATGAGCTGTATGTTCCTTTAAAAGTGACTGCTAAATTTACTTTTAGGCATGTATAAAAGGCAAAGACTTTCAAATCGTTTTGACACACTTCAGCTATTTGATTTTAATAATTAATGAAGTTGAAAATTTCGAAAATTGTTTTTATTATTTTATTTATCTTTGTTTGTTTGTTATTGTTGCTGTTATTCATCACTTCCATTAAATTAATTGTTTTCAATAAAAACATAGTATTTATGCATGAATACGAATGGAGATCGATTTAAATTTTAACTCATACAAAGAATAAAAAGGTTGATTTTTTTCCATAGTTTTTTCATAAAGTAGGCTTTGAATTGATACCATATTTTATTTGAAGCTACAAACAGAATAGTATTAGACAACAAAGGGTTATAAAAGATGATTCAGTTTAATCTGGATTCGATATGAAGAGTTGTGCATCGGATGGTAGAAATAAAAATGCCCGACAAAATTTTACTTTTTATTGTTTTGTATCATAATTATATACATTTCAGTCTGATATAATATTTTTGTAATTTTCAAAGAATGTGTGCGTCACTGCTTCATACAATAGGAAACATCCTCTGTGCACACTTTCATAAAATAGTACAAAGACAAAATATAAACACACTTTATCAAAATTTTTATGACTTTAAAACATGTAATGTTACCAAAGATATGTTAAGCTTATTAAGAGAATTTTTTCAAGGACAAGAGATCTCTAATGTTCTTAGCCATATTTGTTGGTTTAGCAAAACACTCTCGTTTCGTTATATATTTAACTAATACTCAAATTATTTTATTGGTATATAATAATGAGGAATATAAACTCAAAGTCTTCAATACTTTGAAGCTACAACATTTCCTGCAGTTAGTGATATGACGTTATGTTTTTAAAATTCATGGCTTTTTATTCCAACATATGTTCAATACATGAAAGGCTTATTGGTATGAAAAATGAAATATATTCTTTAACATAAAAAATATATATGTAATATGTATGTAAAATATCACTGACACATGACGTATATGCATTAAATTTATTAAGCGTATTTCATAAAAAAACATATTTGTGCTTACGATTTAATAAATGCGTTCAAATGAATAATCTTATAATTTCATTTCATTTAAAAGATTAATTTAAAATTTCACTTTGGAAATATCATTTATTTTTAGATACTAATGAAGTTTTCAAAGCTATTCATTTTACGTAAAACTGTGATTTAGATCTAAATCTAAAGTTTGAAAAATGTACATAGTATGAAACATAAATTTGAGATATTTTACATTTAATATTTTGCTAGTTTCAAAGAATTTTCTTTTTTTCTTTTTTTTCTTTTGTTAAGTAAATACATTTATATAATCTCATACAGATTTTATTTTTAATAGCATGATTTCTATTGAAGCTAATTACACTTCTATTTTTGTTAAGTAACACATGATTTTTCGCAAATAAAAATCGTTTAACAAAATGTTGTTAAATTCTTCTTAAAAAAGTTAAAACATAAACTGCAATTTTTTGCCCAATTTTTTGGCTAATACATAGAGAAAAAGAGTAAATATATTTTTCAATTAACAATTCCAAACCGTTGGGTTTTTTCTTATAAATCTTAAAAATCATCATAAAAAGCTTGAATATGTTCATAAGTTATGATATCTCTGTGCGCTTAGATTACTGTTGGCAAAATTTTAAACGCTGAAATTAATAGTGTAATTTTTTAAACATTCTTTAATAATAAAAAATATTTATCATTAAAATTTATAGGCAGGAACAGATTCACGATTTCTTGATAAGAGGTTAAATATTGATCTTTATAAGATAATGATACTGTTACCTAATGGGCACAACCAGAACTAAGAAATAAAGAAATTATAACTAAAATTTACTATTTTTTTCATCTACTTGAATACATTTGAATTTTTTTTCGGAAAATCATTTCTTTTTTTATTAAATTGTATAAAACGCATAATATTCTCTAAATACGATAAAAATTTCCAACATGTGCGCTTTCTGTTTTATATGAAGAAAAAAGTGAGTAAACTATATTTGTTACAAAAATTCCTTCACCTTCTTTCACAAAAATGATAATTATTGCTGAGAAATCATTTGTATAGACTTAAAAAATTACATAAATTAAAAAATATATCCCACACGAAAGTTTTTTTATTGGAAGAAAAAAGTAGGGGAGACCGGGGTACGTTGGCCATAGGGGTAGGTTGGCCAATTTGATTTAATTCTCAGACCAGTCACCAGATGTCGCCACAAGTCCAGAAACATGTTAGAAAACCTGTTCCCTACCCTTCCAGGAGTTTCAGTTCGCTTAACAAAAGCAAACTAAGAGCAACGTTGATTTTTCACTTTCGTCGATCTCGAAGCGAATTTTCGTTAGTGTGCAGAAAGTGTTAATGCTCCCAAGAGATACTTCACAAGAACAAAGGTGAGTAATATTTTGAAAGCTCAATTTATAATGATTCTTTTGATGTAACAATAAATATTAAATGTTGTTAAGATATGTGTAGAATAGCAAAAGTATTTCAAACATGGCGAGGGGGCAAGTTGGCCCACTTACGTTGGGGCACGTCGGCCCGGTCTTTTCCGGCCCATAATAACCATAAGCTACAGCCATTGGACCGCACAATTTATGGCTCATTCAAAAAGTATGTTAATTCAGCCTGTGATGGTTGGGTGACAACTAATAGATGCCCTATGATCATCTACGATATTCCGGGAATGGTGAAAACTGCCCTTCCCAATGCAATAAATCGAGTTAATATAACATCAGGTTTTCAGATAACTGGAATATGCCCTTTCAATAGGAATGTTTTTACTCACTCTGATTTTATAGATTCGTATGTCAGTGATAGACGAGAGCCTTCAAGCACGCACGACAAAGCAATTGGTGGAGCTTCTAATGAAACCCAGGTAATTATGGGTAGGCCTATTTCTATAGATGCCCCTACCGCATCTTCTCCTACTCCATGCAAGACAACTCCAACACCTGAGGACATTAGACCATTCGAAAGGCAGAGCCAAGAAAGAAAATTGCTTCGAATAGAATGAAGAGACTTTCTGCAGTCCTCACAGATACCCCTGTCAAATTAGTTCTTGAACAACAACAAAAGGCAACAGAAGAAAGAAATAGTGCCAAAATAAAAAATTATATTAAAAGAAGAAAACAGACCAAAAAACGCAAAGGAAACCAATCTGTGAAAAAGATTTTGTTTCCTTTTGATCCCTCACAGCCTGGATGTAGGGATTTGAACCGTCAAAAAAGGAAGAAGAAATCTATTAAAGAAAGTGACGATGAGGAAGACGAAGCCAATATCTGCCTACGTTGTCTGAAGGAGTGTAATCAAAGTATGACTGGGGAAGAATGGATCCAGTGCGTAAGTTGCAAATGTTTGGCTCATGTGAAATTTGTTCGAAAGGAGGTTAATGGATTATATTTTAAATGCATTCACTGCAATGATCCCTCTGATTTGTAAACTTAATTTGCAATTTTTTAATATATATACATGCATTAAAGTTCCTATTCACTATTATGAAGTTTATTTAACTTCTAAATAAACATAAAAAAGAGTATTACAGGCCCACGTGACATCACACCATAACTATATTCATAAAGTTCTTAAAATTTCATATTAACTAAAAGTAAGCGTTTTCCTCATTAGTTAAATGTACTAGGCATTGTAAAAAAAAATACTACATTTGAAAATAAACAAAATTTAGGTTTGAAAAAAAAAAAAAAAAAAAAAAAAAAAAACTGGGCCAATGAGCCCCGGTCTCCCCTACATGTTATTTATCAAAAATTTTAAAGATAAATAATTGCTCTCGAAGCAGGGTTTCGTTTACATTAAAATAATTTGTAAAAAGACAGGTGACGGAATTGTCAAAATTTAAAATGTAAAAAATAACCCATGATAAATCATAAGATTTCTAAATTTTAGATCTATGAAAGTTTATATTGCAGAAACATACCTTTATTTTATTTTAAACATGTCATTTTTGTTCAAGTGCAATATAAGAAGATTAAGCATGTTTTATATGATTATTTAAAAGTCTGATTTTATTATAATAATTGCTATTTAAGTCTTATTCTCAAAATTAATGAAAAGTATTCGGCAAGAAAATTGCTAGGATTTAAATGAGCATTTATTGTCAATTAACTTTTATTTTCCGTAAACTTGTTTAAATGATTATTTCTTACACACACACACACATATATAGAATGCAGTGCGAATTTTACTTACATTATGAAGAATGTCTAGAACTGCTTTAGAACGTAACATATTGTAACTAAAACAATGAATTTTTTTCAGTAAAAATTATATATATATGAATAAAAAGTTTTATTTAAAAAAATTTATAAAAACCTATATTTTAAAATGTGGATTAAGGAAATTTGATTAAGAAAATGAATTTTGTGTGACATTTTTAAAGTGTAATATTTTGTCTCTGATAGTGAAATACGATTGGTATATTTATTAAATTAAAATTTGACTTATTCTAGTTTTTATTAAAAAGTGTATCGAGTGAAATAATCTGATACAGTTTGCCGCAAAAGTTTAGGTTTATAAGTTAGGGTAATAAAACTGGAATAAGAAAATTATGGAATAATATCATGATATAGAAGTAAAAGAAAAGAAATGTTAAAATGCAAAAGATTTGAAATAATTTTGCTATGTTATAATGGCTGCATCATTGCTAATAATTATTTAAATATGACTGTTTTTTAGTTAAATTTTAATTGTAAAATCATTGTTTCAAACGTTTAAGCCTATTATGCAAATGTTAAAAATGCTGAATTGGTTTGAACCAACCAAATGTTTTCCCAGAGTGTTAGATCAGTGAATATTTCTTTTCCGTTGGTTATTTAAGATTGCGAAGTCTACGGAATTTATAAAAGAATAATATTTTAAAGATTTTCAAGCACAAATCAAAATTTGTAGAGCTTTAAAAATTCAAAAGCTAGAGATATACTAATAACGTGCCAGAAATGTCAATTTCGCCCAAAAACAAAGATGCAAGTGATTACATGCAACAAGAACTTAGACATATAGAAAAATTGGAAGATTGATGTCAAAACAAAATATGTCCATTTTACATAGTCTTTGCGTCAATATCTTAAAGGACATAATACATAGACGCATAAAAGAATTCAAGAAAAGTGTCTTATTAAACCTCGCCTAAAATCACAGCACAAACACGCCAGAATGAATTGTGCTGGAAAGTACAGGCCGGGCAGAGACAAATGGCTCACCGTAATTATTCAAAGACGAAAAGAAAAGGAATATGGAGCTTCTAATTCTTGAAATTGCTGCTGACATGACAGCATGAAATAGCTACGTACTTTCTTCAATAGATCAGAATTCACTAATTCCCTGATAACTTCGAAAACAATTGATTTTAATCGCCATACTTTAATAGTGTTTCTCCACAGAAGTCGAAATTCAACCAAGTATAGAGAGACTAGAACAATACCTACATGGTGACATTTGTTTGTTTTTTGGCAACGTCTCAGTGGATAATGAGAGGAGATTTCAGCACGACAATGTATCAATTCATAACTCAGATAACTAGAAACAGTGGATTTCAATGCAAAATGCAAACGATTTAGATTTGGAAGGTTTAAGCCCGGACATAAACACAATTGGGAACATTTGGTGTTCATTAACCCATGTAGTACACAAGAATGTAAACAATAATCTACGAAATAATTTAAAGTGATCATTGAAAAAACATGGTATTATTTATCACCAATAATTCAAATATTAATAGATTCCAAAAAATCCAAAATTTTCAAATTTGTTTGAAATTATCACAAACCAGAAAATTACGATTCATAAATAACACCATGTAAAAGCTTTACACAATTTATGTTTTTAATTGTGCCTAAACTTTTGAGACATTGTGTAGTTACAGATTTTTATGAGTTTTATTAAATATACTCGGACGTGAATTTCAAAACTCGCCTTACCCAGAAAATAAAATTTTGGCAATCGCGAAAAACTTCTAACTGCAGCCATTGGATTTCATTGTAAGGTAAAATTTTGCAGTGAAAGAAATACATAATAAAAACTAGTTTTTTGATTTTTTTTTTTTGAGTGCAGGTTTGCCAATAGAATAGGTTGACAGATGGAAACCATGATTTTTTAAAATTTTGGATAAAGCGAATTTTGAAACTCACGTCCTCAAATAATAATGTACCTTTTTATTATTTTCCTACGATTTATTTTAATAATTTCACAGGATCCAATAAATAAAGAACACCCTTATGTTTAATTTCGTAATTTTTGTAAATAAAAGACTTTTTTTCTTTTTGACCCTAAACTTTTGAGTCAGATTGTAATGCAGTTATAAATATATCCTAAAAATTACTGGATAGAGCATTAAAATTTCAGAAAGTTCCGGAATTTTCAGGCATTCAGTGTTTGTTTTTTTTCATTCTGGGAAACAGATTTAAATAAATGAAGAAATTATAACACTATTGTTCACATTCCAACTTTTATGCTCTTTCCCTACCAATAACTTTTAAACAAAAAATTCATCGTATTTAATCGCCAAAAAAATTAGGCTAAAATAAGAAAATTTTTTATTGTTAAAAATAATGTTAGAAAAAGGCGAATAAATAAGCAGTTATGCTATTCACTATAGGTCATTATTTTATCACACAACAAGAATTATGCCTGTATATTTAAACATCACATAACATTACCTTTTCTTTAGATGAAATATATATGAATAAAAAAACAATAATAGAATCCCTTAATGCACTTAAATAATAAATATGAAGGAAAAGTATTCTTAAAACATGATGTTTGATATAAAATCAAACTATTTTATCACAGAAGCATAATTCTGTAAACAGTTACTTGGCATGAATGCGTTACCAAAACACAATATATATTTTTTATTTTCTATGAAGTAGGTGACACATATGAAAGAAAAAAGTATTAATAAAAAATTTGAATAAATAAAATATATTTATTAAAAATATCTGAAATAGTATAACAAAATTTAGAATACATAAGAAGTATAAGTTAAATATATTAGTGAATATAATATATTACTTCAAACTCATTCCTATCTAGTTTCCTGTTCAAAATTTTTGTTTCTAAAGTTCACATTGTACCACGACTATTCTGTTGACTATATAATGAAATTCTATTACTTCATATTTGATTGTTTAATTTTTGAAACAGTTTATATAAATTAGATTAATGTATAAATTTATATTAAATAGTCATCTTTTGGACACACATACCGAACCCATACAAAGGTACCTCTGTTGAAAACATTGAGAGTGGCAGACTTAAGAAAACTAACATTGAACTTTTTTTCACGTTTAGTATTTTTAAAATTTGTTTTTGCATTGTCAGATATATTTACCTTTCATTAAATATAAAAATACATGCTTTTTAACATTTTCCGAGCAACCAATTTAACCTTAGTTATAACACGAATAACTTTCTTCTCTTTTTTTTGTAAATTTTTACTTGTAAGTTTTTATGTCTAACATATATTTTTTAAATGCAGATTAAATATAGTTTTTATCTTTTTTACTATATGTACATGATTTTCTATCAAATAAATGTAGAAAACAAGATATGTACTCGTTTATATTATTTTAAAATTGTCTTAAATGTAAAATATCGAAAAGTAAACTTTGTTTTTCTACTTTTAGAATGCAGAAGAAAATATAACTTCTATTAAAAACAAATCTATTCAAAATAATTGTATTTCTATCAACTGAATCATAAATGAAGTGATTGAAAATTAATTATTTAAATAGATTTGATCTATATCTAACATTCCTTATATTATAATTATACAGGTTGATTCAAAACTTATCGTTCAATTTTCGTGGGGAGGTAAGGTACATTTACACGACTTGGAATCACATAGGAATGTCGGTTCAGAAATGCCTTCCTGACCCAGTGAATGTAATGACAGTGTTGCCAATGGGCTACTTTTTTAAAATTCCAATTTCTTGACTGCCAACACTATTTTGAAATGGTAAAATTCCCTTTGTTTTCAACTTATTTTATATGTCATTAAACAAGGGACATTTTATCATTTCAAAATAGCGGTGCCGATCAAGAAATCGAAATTAAAGAAAATGTAGCCCAGTGGAAACTCTGCCAGGGCCAACGATAAGCTTTGTACGATACCCAGTGTTGGCAGTGGGCTGCTTTTATTAAATTCATATTTCTTGATCGGCATCAGTTTTTGAAATTGTAAAATTTGCCTTATTCAATGACACATTAATTAAGGCGAAATGAAGGGGAATTTTACCATTTCAGAGGAGTAGTGTCAATCAAGAAATCTGAACTTAAAAAATGCAGTCCACTGGCAACACTGTCAATTCCCTTCCTGGGTCAGGAAGGCGTTTCTGATTCGGCATTTTTATATGATTCCGAGTCATTTAGGTATACTCTACCTCCCTACGAAATTTGAACGATAAATTTTGAATCACTTTGTATAAAAAAGAGATATTTTAAAGTAATCAACTTCTCGAAGCTCAACTGAGCAAATGTCCGTCAGTCATAATGTAAAAATGCCATATTTCAAAGTTGCACTTACAAATTATATATATTAATTTAAAACATACTGTCAATCTTTCAAATTCGTCACTTAAAAACTGATAATCACAGTCATTTATACAGAATGACTTGCACAGTTTCGAGTTAAATATTAGCATCCGATCAAAACGAATTTTCTTATTGATGAAATTATAAATTTGATAAAACTGTTTTTTTAGATATTTGTAACAGTTATACGGGAATAATTTCAAATATGAACACTTGCACATTTTATACTAAGTTTAAACGGATAAAATCGGCCACATTCGAAAGGTAATGTTAAATGTGTAAATTTTTAAATTACATCTTAGGGACCTTTTTAATCCAATCTTTTAATTAGTAGAAAATGGAATATGGATCCGTCGATTTATTATTGCGCTGAGATATATTTAAGATTAGATCTACATTTGTAGTGTAGTTTTACAGCGCCCTATAGAGTGCTAAAATTTCAATCGTTAGCGTCATTTTGAATAACAAGTTGTAATTTGTTTGCTTCAGGTCAAAAAATTTGAAAATGCAAATATGGATTACGTGGAATTTTCTTATGTGTGAAGTTCCTCTTAAATTGTCATATAAATCGAAATAACTAATGATAATGCCTGTATTCAAAATTATGCAACTAGTTTTGGAATCTAATTCAATAAGTTTTGGAATTTCTAGAATCTTTAGCGGTGGTTCAAATTGCCAGCAAGTTTTAAAAAGTGGAACTATCACTTTGGAGCGAGTTTAAAAATAATTATTTTTCTACTGTTTATTTTTTTACTATAAATTACCAAACTATTGTCAAGGTTTAATCTTTAAATATTTGAAATAATTGGCAATAAAATTATTTGTGCAGTTTTTAAACTTTAAATTGTCGTATTTGCCTACTTTAACACGATTCGTAACCTTCAATGACTTTCAAGCACATTTTAGCAGAATTTTTATAAAGTAATATTTGCTTTATTTATTGAAAATAAATTCTATTCACAATTATAGCGACCAGTTCCTTGCGTATTTTCTGGTACTAAAACACTTAAAATCCCCTGAATCTCTTGATGCATACGAATCCTATTTAAATATGTGTTCAATATTCACACCTTTTTTCCCTATAAAGGCATTCGCTATCGGAAATTTTAAAGCTTTATTAAAAAAAAAACTTTCATTTATGTAAATTAAATGATGTCTTACACTTACAGTACTTGTTTTAAGTATTCCTAATTCAGAAGGCAAATATACATATCACAGAAAACTAAAGTAAAACAAAAGAAAATGCTACTCTTATTACAAAAACCAAAAAGGTAAGTAAAAGTTCATTTTAAAATAAATTCAGATGTTCCCCTCTGTAAGCATCATTAAAGATTTAGTAACTATCTAGAGATATCATAATTATTACATCATTCATACTTCTAAATTCAGATAATACTAAAATTAAATTCTGCCCTTTTATTAATGATGAATTAATATAATTCAGATAAAACTGTTAAAAATCAGATCTTATTAAATTTTCAAATTGTTTTTTAGTACCTAAAACTAAATAAGAATTTTTTAAATATTTTAACCCTCAAAACGCCAACATCCCATTATTATTATTTTATTATGATTGCTTCTATATTAAGTTTATACACATGAAAATGTTTGTTTTTAAATTGTACATTTAATTTTATTTGCAGGTAAATTAATTAATTTACCTGCAAATAAAATTAAATGTACAAATGTAAATGTTCTTAGGATGATAATTATTTTTAACGTAAAACTTTCTTTAACGGAGAAACAATTGTCAGTCGTTTGCATTGGTATAACCAGAAGAGGGGGTTACTATTATCCATTTATTTGAATAAAAGTCTTCTCCTTATGAAATCTCAAACTTATCTGATACAATAAGAGGAAAATATCTATTCTTAAATACTGGTACTCGTAGCCGGCCTTCCGCCGCTTTCGTTTTTCGCTTAATTTTTTTAGGAAAATAAGGAGAAATAAATAAGCCTTAAACTAGTCTTAAAATCAGTAAACAGTTAGATAATTTAAACTTTTTAAAAAATTTCTTTAAACATGAAAAGATGTAAAAAATTCGGTGGACAAATAAAATAAAAAAAATAAAATACTTATGTCTACTTTTTTCAAAAAAAAAAAAAAAAAAAAAAAAATGCTTATAGCTAATTTTAAAATCTGCTTCAGCTGCAAGGAAATTTCAACTAATTAGTTTCGGAGGGAAACTAATATGCATAAAAATGGTTCCTGCATACAACGAAATTTAAACTCCCTACTTCTGATAATTTCTTTTATTTGCAAAGTTTATTCTTTATCAGATTTGAGTCTAGAAATTCCTAAAATATAATTCGTATGTGTAAATTCTGTAACAAAAGAAAGTGTACAAAATCGTCTTACGCTTGATGTAAAAATGCATTTTAAATAAAAATATAAAAAAACTAGAAAATGTTTAGTTTATCACAATGCATAGTTGTTATCGTTGTTTTATGTGAAAGTATGTAGTCCACATTCAGTATGTAGACATGAAGAATTTAAAAAATATGAAAAGGGGAATATCAGTTTCCCATGCATATTAGTTCATGGAATATTTCTAAGTTCACCATCATGATTTTATATCAATTATCACCTACTTTTAACTTTCGCATGCATAATTTATAAAATTGGCATGGCTTATCTATATGGCAATAATCTAATTAAACTTCTGAAAACAACTAACTCAAAAAGTTACGACTTTTTTTTTCCTAATGCAATCAAGTTTTTTAAAACAAAATTGCATATTATAATATTGTTTTGTCAACATTTCAACATTATATATCTATAATCGTCTCAATTTTAAAAACCTATTTTTTTACATTACGCTACTTATATATATATATATATATATATATATATATATATATATATATATATATATATATATAAATTCGTCGATATATATGTATATAAATATATTTGTTAATGTACAGCAGCATATTAATTTAAACATTTTAAGAAATCACCGTGTCATGATACAATACAAATCCGCATAGAATGTTTTAATGCGGAAGAGTGGTTTTGTAACTTTTGAAAAAGTAAGAGAGGAAAACACAAAAATGTGATTTATTAGGACCCACTTTTTTGTATTCATGCCATCAATTTTCTTCATTTTTTGAGAAATGACGACAGAAATAGAAGTATATCTATAGAAGCAAAATAGAATTGTCTATCCACAGGGATTTATACGCCAAGAAATTGTTTTATTATTACTTTTTTTTAAAAATTTAAGAAAAACATGCAAAACATAATTTATATTACATGGTTTTATATCATAAATATATATATAACATTTAGATAAACCAAGGCGCATGCTTCTAAAGTTTGTATTTACAGATATTTTTTACACCTATTTTAAGCTTATAACTTGCTCCTTCTTTTAAAATATTTGCATGTTGTGTAAAACGTACATGATTCAAGAATGTGTTACCGATTTTTAAGCATATTGGTATACTTAATCTTAATTTAAGTACGCAGTAAAAATATCATATTAAAAATTATTTTTGTATAATAAAATCAATGAATGTTGACCCAACTTAAATAACTTATATAAAAATTTAAAGATAAATTTCTAAAATATTGTTTAAAACCCATTCAGATGCATTGTTATGCTACACAACGTATACGAATCTGTGTCTTTTCAGCATATGACCCCAACTAATACTTGTGTATTTAAAACACACTACATATTTTGTTTTAAAATTTCCCTATATTTCTATTTTTCTAAATTTACAATGCTCCTTTTTAATGTTTATTTTAAAAATGCTTTACTATTTATAAGAACTCTTTTTACTCATAATATTTTAAAAACTAGATATTTTGGTTTTCAGAAGTTCCAGTCTCTGTCCGCTGTGGCTTTTCTTTGAAATCTTTTCATCATTTTTCGAAGAAATAAAGTAATAAAGCATGCAGTAGGAAAAAAATGGAAGTATGTGTTTCCAGAATAATTCTATGTTTCTTTCTTTAAAATATGCAAGCGACAAAATAAACTAAATGAGATAATCTAACCAATGAAACTATTTTGCTTTATCAACAAAATCAACTATTTCTGGAAAGAAATACTTAATGATTTTTATAATTTAATTTTCAAAAATTTATATATATGGACGTCCATGACTATCTTACATCTTGTTAACTGTACGTCTGCTAAGCTAGCATTACACGAGTGATAGAAAAAGACCAATAGGCAACATTTCAAATGAACTTAACTTAAATCATATTTAATACGGACAAGCTCGCCACAGTATAAAAATTAACAGAGACCAACACCGAAATATCACAAAAATATTTGCTTTTGAGTAAATTATCTCTCAAAAGCCTGAGATAAAAAACATGAATATATATATATTGCATTAAGAGTAATTCTTTTTTTTCCAGAAGAAATTCATCTAAATACAGATGAACTGACATACATTTTTCTTTAACGCATATTTAATGCTTCATACTTAGATCATGTGGAGTTAACGACATGACAGTTTTAAAATATGCCACATTAGCTAAAGGAATAAAAAGTAATACTGAAAAGAAATGCTTATAAATATCTATGTTGTACATACGCACTGCTTTATGAGATAAAATTTATAAATAGTATTGAAAAACTGCTTCTTAAAAAATTACAAATAAGTTATTGATGATATGAGAATTACTTTTAGTATGTGGAAGACCACCTAAATGATAAGGGGCTGACGCATTTTCAACGGACATGTAATATCTCGTTCAACAAATGTAAACATGTAACCGTTACGAAGACTTTGAAACAGGAATATATTCATTTTGGTATTAAATCTTTCATAACAAGGAAAATGAGTCGATCAAAACAGAAGAGAACAAAATAAATGAGCATCGTTCTGAAGATTTGCAAGTAGAGAATATGGGTTATCAAATTATTTAGTTGACATTTGAATGTAAGTAATTTGAAATGATAACATATCTATTTTCGGACGAAGCTCCTTCAGAGAAACTGTAGGGCTTTAACTATGATTCCTGTTACTCAATGTTTATGAAAAATAAGCAGTATCTGACTTGCTACTCTATGCACAGCATGTACTATGTTGTCTACTGGTCATTTTCTTTTAAAGAGACAACTCTTTTTGAGTAATGTGCCAACGAAATTTGTATAAAAATAATTGATTTTGGCACAGCTACCTGTAAGTTGGAATCAGATCCAACCAGTTCTCATTTCTTTATTCACGGGTTCTATTCCATAGACAGAGGATATCATTCCCAGTGTACCGTTACTGGGTTTATGTGGGCTCTCCGTTTGATTTGATGCAAGGATTTCGTTTTGGGACGTGAGGGAGATTGCAGAGGAAAAATTTTCAGGCGATGTGGCTCTCATGGATATATCCGAGTCTTTCCTTTGTAATGAGCCTTCTATTATGCCATAAGGCGCTTTTTTCGAGTTTCCCTTCACCACAGTCTCTTCCTCAATATGTACTGTAGGCACTCGGAAGCTTTCCTGTAGTCGCACGTCAGGAGTTTTAGGGGAAGACGGGGAGTTGAGTGTAGAGCTGCCAGCCGACGCCGGATCTTCGACTCCTTCGAGTTTGCCCGACAAAATATTTAATGTCCGTGTGTTATTTTGCACCGATACACTTACAGAAGGTATGGAAGCATACGGTGCATTGGCTGGTGATTTTGTGGTTAACGGCGGATGCTTCGCATGAGCACTAGGGGCGGGAGCACTAACTGTCCTACGAGCCTTCGCTTTCCTCGTTGCATCACCCAAATGAGCTCTATTTGGTTGTTGATGACGGATATTTGAAGGTGGATGTGATATTTCCCTTTCAGGAACTGAATCCTGGAAAGCCATCCGAAGTCGATGAGGTAAGTTTAGTTCACCTAACTTTGACCACTTTCGGATTTTAGACCATTTTAGAGCTGGTGTATCTGTGTTAGTAGCTCGATCACAACGTATTGATTCCTCTTCATCACTCACTGTAACTGCGACACCCACCGTCGATCCTGCTTGACTAATGACCGAAGATGCGCTCGAAGTTGACTCGTTGTGTGTCGCCTCCGCTTCGGACGTCACTTCAGAGCTAACAGATTCGACGCTTTGACTACGCTCATTGTATGGCCATCTAGAGCCTTTGGCTTGCTTCTTACCATTGGCTAAAGTAGCAAGTTTAATCCAATGGGAGCGAGGAGATTTATTGGATGCCTCCAGATCTGCCTTGTGACTTGATTTGTTAGGGGGCTGTTTGACGACACCAATGTCAAATCCTTTCATTAATCGACGTTCTTTCTGACGACCTTTCTTCCCCCCAGTGCCTGAAATGAAAAGATTTTAGATATATATATTTTGTAATCAACATACGAAAGGTAAAATTTACATATCAGAACGAAAGTAGATAAAGTCTTCTTTCGCTAAACCAAGTTTTAGATATATTGCTCAATAGATAATAGTTTATCCGGTGCCCTAAAAAAGTCCAAATGTGAATTAAGTTAAAATGTGAACAAAAATTATGATAGTGACATATAATTTTGAATGAAATTCATGAGAGTTGATTAATTTTATATATAAATACCTCTAGAATGTTTTATGGACTTGATCCACTTTAATTCTGCATGCTTCATATTTTTAATTGATTTCATTATTCAATATTTAAAATACCAAAATGATGATATATAACACAAAAGCAACTGTCCTTAACCTTTACGAAGGGGCTCGGACAGAATCTGTCCGGCTTAGCATGTATTCACGGACAGATGCTGGCCTAGTTCCCTCGTTGTTATATTTTTAAATTAATTCGAACTTTATTAACTATAACAATTATTTATTAAATAAGATAAACTGCAACATGCTGCTTAGCTTCAGCTAGCAAATCATACAAGATATAAACTTACTTAACACAGTGTTGCCATTCATGCAGTCATAATAACACAATATTAATAATACCACACAATATTAATAAAATAACAATATACAACACCTCCACCACAATTTACAATATAATTAAAATAACATAATATATAACACCCCCCCCCCCTTTAACATTATACAACATAATCTCTGAAACGATAAGGTTGTCTTACAAGACGACCTCTTCTGGTTACACATCCGCTGTTACTATTTTCTGTACTCGAATTCTGCAAATCATTTGGTTGTACAATATTATCCCTTTCTCTTTGAATGTCAGTTACCTCTGGCGTATCAATAGTATCATAAAAATCTTGAAATGAATTTTTTCGCTTTCTTAAATGAAAAGAATTTCGTCTTAATATATTACCTCTTACTGTTTTTACTAAATATGATCTAGGATTCTTACATTTTTTTTTACAATTTTAGCTGGTTCCCAAATTTTATTGACCCTCAAAAGAACACTTTCCCCTTCACTAAAATCTGGCCGTTCCCTGGTTCATAGTAATTCCTGTCATAGTAAAATTTACTCTTATCCCTTTTTAACTTCAATGTGTCCTGAAATTGTGTTATTTTTGGTTGCAAAATAGAAACTGTCGCAGGTAATCTAGTTCGAAGACATCTGCTCATAAGTATCTGAGCAGGAGAAACATTCATTCCACTGATAGGTGTATTCCAATGTTCAAGCAATGCTTCATTGATTTTATTTGTTTCAGTGCCAGATTTACGGAGAATACTCTTGGCAATACCCACCATTTTTTCAACAAATCCATTTAATTTTGGATATCTAGGACTACTGTGTATGAGTTCAATTCCCCACTTTCTACAAAATTCATTGAATTTACTACTGTTAAATGGCATGTAATCACAAACAATTTCTTTAGGTATGCCATGATTGGAAAAAATTGCCTTTAGTTTTGGTATTATTTCACCTGTTGTTTTGTTTAATAACTTTATTATGTCTAACCATTTGGATAAATAGCAACCAATAATGAGAAAATTGTAGCCCCCATGCTCACAAATATCTATCCCTATTGTTTCATAAGGTAAGTTTGGGATTTCATGATGTATCAAAGGCTCTTATATATTTCTGGGTCTGTATCTCTCGCATATTTTACATTTGGAAACCATATCTTCAATATCTTTTGTTATCCCCGGCCAAAATAAAACCTATCTGGCCCTACCTTTAGGTTTTTCCATCCCACAATGAGCCCCATGAAGCAATTTTAACATTTCTGCTCTTAAACTTATTGGTACTATGACTCTGTCATTTAAAAATACCAGGACCTCTTCTATAGTATATTATCCCTATATTTAAAATATTCCTGAGCTTCAGTTGGAATATTTTTACTATTGGTAGGCCACCCCTCATCAAAAAATTTCAAAACATGTGTAAGACTTACATCAGAAAATGTTGCCTTCCTGAATTCGTTTTTTCTGAGCTAATTTACAAATGTTTAGTTAAACTACGAACCATTTCTGTCATTTCCACATCATCTTTCACGGGTTTTACAATAAATGATCTTGACAATAAGTCAGCTGCATACATGTACTTACCAGGTAAATATTTAAGATTTAATTGGTATTTCAAAAGTTTTATTTTCATTCGTTGCAACCTAGGGGACACTATACTACCTACACTTTTATTCATAACAGAAACTAATCGCTTGTGATCAGCAAACACTTCAACTTGTCTACCATAAATAAAATAATGAAATTTAATTGCAGCAAAGACAATACTTGTTAATTCCTTTTCAATTTGGGCATATCCTTTTTCTGTATCTATCAAACTGCGAGAAGCTAATGCAACTGGCTTCCCACCCTGCAACATGCAACAACCCAACCCATCTTTCGAACTATCTGCTTATATCACTACAGAATTAGAACTGTTGAATACCCCTAAAACAGGAGCATTTGCAATTTTATTCTTTAATGCTTTAAGAGCATTTGTGTGGACAGGTATCCAGTGCCAAGTTACATTTTTTTAGAAGCTCTCTTAAACGAGCAGATGTCGTGGATGCCTGGGGTATAAACTGTCTGAGATAATTGATCATATCCAATATTCTTTGAAGTTCAGTTTTATTTGTAGGTTCAGGTATATCAATTATTGCTTGGACATAGTCAGGACCATACCATTAGAATTAAACACATACCCTAAATATTTAACTTCAGGTACCTTAAGTTGTAATTTACCCTTATTGAATTTTACATTCAGTTCTTTAGCTCTTTTAATAACTTTGGCCAGAATCATCATACTTTTCTGGAGTATCCGCTGCAATAAGGAGATCATCAAAATAAATTAAAACCCTTTCAATATCACCAAAATTTGCCTCATTCCTTTTCTGAAATATTTCAGGCGCACACGATAATCCCATTGGAAGTCTCAAAAATTTATAACATCCAAATGGGGTACTAAAAGTACACAAATCAGTGCTTTCCTCATCTAATTCAATTTGAAAAAACCCATCTTTAAGGTCAAGTACTATAAATGCTGTTTTGTTACACAATTTGGAAACAAGCTCCTCAACTTTATGTATTAGAACATGATCTCTAATTAATTACTTTATTTAGATCTTGGGAGTCTAAACAGAGCCTAATTGAGCCATCAGGTTTTTCTACCACAACTAAATTACTCACCTAACCCTGAGGACTATCAACTTTGGCAATAATTCCTTGATTTTCTAATTTTTTTTAGTTTTTCTTGTAATTTAGGACGTAAGCTAACTGGGATTCGTCTAGGAGGACGAGCAATAGGTATTGAATTGTTTTCAATTTTAATAGCATACTTAACTTCAAATTTCCCAACCCCCGTAAATACTTCCAAGTTATTTTCAATAAACTTAGTTACATTCAAATTTATAGATACATTATCAACACATTTTAAAAGATTTAGCTTAACACATGCTTCTAACCCGAGTATAGGCTTTGCTTTAACATTATCAATAATAAAAAAATTCACATTAGCCTGCTTATTATCAACATTACACATTAAATTAATCATACATGTAGGCTTAATTTTAGAGCCACCATAAGCTTCCAATATTATATTGGTATCTTCAATTTTAAATCCATTATTTAAAACAGAAAAAACATGTAAAGGTAAAATACTAATTTTTGCCCCAGTATCCAATTTGAAATTAATACTATGACCACTTATGTATACATCTTTAGTCCATTCATTTGTCATAGTCACTTTACCTACCTCATGAACACTTACAGAGTCAATAAAAAAATCATTATGGAAATCAGAACAAGAAAAATACTGTTCTTCCTCTTTATTTTCACTACAGATTACATCTTGAATGTAACGCATTCTACACACGGAAGAAAAATGGTTAAATTGGTGACATTTAAAACACTACTTGCCAAAAGCTGGAAATTCTGATCGTTTGTGTTTCCTGTTGCATTTCTTACATAAATGAACAGTATTTTGTGATGCACTGTTCTGAGTAAACTTTGAAGTACTCTGACCTCCAGAGTTCTTGAAGGAAGACAACCGATTTTTTATGTAATAGGGCGACTGTTTCTTGATAACGGCATCTACATTTTTAGTTTGTAGAGCCTGGGCTTGTTTTTTTTCCAAGTTCTGCAGCCTTACAGATTTCTGCAGCTCTAGCTAACGACAAATCACCACCTTCACGTAATAATCTTTCTTGCAATCCGGTGTCGGCGATTCCGAGAACAATTCTATCTCGAACAACACTATCAGTTTGTACTCCAAGTTCACATGACCTCACTAATTTTTTTAAATCGGTAAAAAATGTATCAAAACTTTCATGAGTGTCTTGAACCCGGTTATTGAATACAAACCTTTCAACAACAACGTTTGTTTTCGGACTGAGATGCTTTTCAAAGGCTTCAACGACTTTGTCATAATTATTTCTCTCATCGTCTGTCAGCTCGAATGTGTTGAAAAGTTCCATTGCTTCTTCACCCACAGCATTCAAGACTATGGCAACTTTCACGTCAGATTCCTTTTTATCATGACCCGAAGCTTTCATATAAATAATAAAATTTTGTTTGAACTTCCTCCAGTTCTCATCCACATTGTTTTCTAGATTTAAGCCCACCGGTGGTCGGCAATATTCACTTGCCATGCTTTACTTAACTTAGGTTTGTTTTTTTCAAATATCCATAGTCCGTTCACTTTCGACTACGACGCCACGTTATATTTTTAAATTAATTCGAACTTTATTAACTATAACAATTATTTATTAAATAAGATAAACTGCAACATGCTAATTAGCTTCAGCTTCAAAAAATAGCAAATCATACAAGATACAAACTTATTTAACACAGTGTTGCCATTCATGCAGTCATAATAATATGTTGCCACACAATATTAATAAAATAACAATATACAACACCTCCACCACAATTTACAATATAAGTAAAATAACATAATATATAACAATCGTAAATGTTAATTATTACACTAATAGGCGGCTCTTCGATTGAGCAAACTGAGCAACTGCCCGGTGCGCTGAAACTGCATGGGTTTCAATTCAGATATGCAGGTAAATACGTTTTAGATTTTCATAAAATTCGATGTGTCAAGTAACAAGACTTATACCATAAATCAAATACACATTTAACAAATATGTATTTTATATCAGCAAATTTACATTGAATTGTTTTAATAAATTCAATATGTTTAGTGGAAATGAAGATTAATTTATTAATTCCGAAGTTGCCGATAAAGTATTCCACAGCGAGGTGCAAAATAATAGGAACCATACACTCGCACACTAAGGACGCACACAAACAAAAGAAAGAAAGAAATATATTCGCGTTTGCTATGGAAAACCAAATCTTTGTGTTAAAATGAAATTCATAGTATTTCGTATGATGTTAGAGCATTTAACAGTTTCAATATATGAACAAGTTAATATTCTGCTGCGGATCAGCTGCACTTAAAAATATAAGTATCTGAAGTAATTTTAATCGGCAAGTAGAATTATTTAAATTGTGGGGGAGGGGAGAAAAGTACTGGAATTTCGTCCCGGTGATAAATCTGCTTGGGATTGTATTCTAATTTTCGTATTGAATTTTCTTTTGTATGTTAAATTGTTTTTGCGTACTGTAATAAAAACATTTTTTGACAATGTATACCGTATTTCAATGAAAATCAGACTTAATGAGAGACAATAATTATTGTTATGCTTATTCGGGATGCTCATAATCTAATTCCCATCCTGAAACATTCAATGAAAGAAAGCTTTAATGGAGCTGTTGTTGCAAAAATTACGATGAAATACGTCAGGTATGTAGTAAGTAAAGTGAGCTTCAAATAAAAAAAATGTTTTTCCCTTTTTTAAACAAATTACAGTCAGTTTTTATATGTTTTGACACGTTTAAGCAAAAAGTTAAATTTCTTTTGAAGTTATTTGAGTTCTAAATTTACGCTTATCATATCAAAGAATATCCGTGGAAATATTTATAAAAGTAATGAAAGTTAGTTACCTTTGGACATACCACCCTGCATTTGATCTGAAGCAGTAGAAGTATTAAATCCACTATTTTTCATTATCTCTATTAACTCAAATCGAAAGGCAGAAATGTCTTGTTTAATTTCGTTTACATCATCTTCTGTCACTCCTTGGTTGTCAGCATTTCGTTGCTCTTTTGTGACATACCGACGAACAAGATTTCGCATTATCTCCTATGATAAATGAATATAAATATATAAATAAAAAATCTTAATTTCTTAGCCACATTAACGTCATTATTGTAAATTAAATGAGTATTTAAAATTTCTTATATTTCTTTAAGCACAAAATGTACTTCTTCAAATCTGAGATGAATTTAAAATTACTTTATACACGTTTCAAGTGAAAGAAGAAAATGAAATCACCGCAGCTAAAGAACATTTTAAGAATATATTAATAAAGGTTGTGTAACAAATTACATGCTACTTTCCAGTGAAAGACAGCATCTGAAGACCATTTTCTTCTCCATGAAACCGCAAAGCGACTACAAGAGATTTGGTTACAGCTGCTACAAGAGATTACAAGCTGCTATAGAAACTCGAATTAGCCATTACATTGCTACACAAGGCTTAATCCGTTCGCGACGGCGGCGTACACATTTCGAAGTGCGCTTCTGAGGAAGAAGCGGGAAAGTTTGATTTCATCTTCAGAGCCGAAGGATTTTTCTTAGCTAAGCCTAACTCTTGAAAATTGTTCTATAAAAAATTATAAAAAAATAATTTTTCCATGCAGCCTTTTGAAATACACATGCATGGAAGAAGTTGTTATTATGTGTATTCACATAAAAATTGAGTTATTATCTCCGATATTTTAATATAAAAATTGTTTATTTTTATATTTATGTAATCCATATTTTAACTACCTTTTTTGGTTGCAAAATAATACAATATGGTCACAGAACATTTAAGTAATTTTAATATAGCAACTTATGAAACAATTTCCTCAAATAAAGAATAATTTTATTAAAATAGTAATAGTTTTGCTTCTAATAATTTTTAGCACATTTCTTAAACAAAATAAGCGTTTTAATGAAGCTGATTTATTTACAAATAAGACTAATTAATAAAAAATTGAATTAGCATAATTTTACTCATTATCCTTTAATTATGATGACCAGTGTATTTAGTTAGAATGTACTGAGATATGTTTGTATATAGATACATTAATCAGCAGGCCTACCAAAAAAAACTTAATATACTTTTGTATATGAATGTAAATTACTAAAAGTGAGACTTTAATTGTGGGCTAATTGATGTAAATGAGTGTTCATCTGCGTTATGGGTTTTCTAAAATTTTATTTCAATGCCTTATTAAATAGTGATGTTTCGTTGCAGCAATCTTGAAGTGTTGAAAAGTGGTTAAAAATCATGCGTGATATAATATTTTACTTTTTTGTCAAGTTTAATGACAGCAGATCTCACAATTCTTCTCTGGGCTAACTGATATTTCTGTTATTGAAGCTTGATTTCATGAATTTGAATAGTTCATCGGAGGTAAGGGGACAGATGTTTCACCTTTTATTTGATGGAAAACTTCTTTGACCTACAAAACTCCTCATACTCCTTACTTTTCGTTAGTCTATTCTCTTATGCAAAACTGCTTGCAATTAGTTACCTGTATGCGAAGTGCCCTTTCCTGAACGAGAACTCTGTGCTCATCTCAGCTTTGCAGAACTCATTCTTGAAATTTAGCATAAATGTATATGTGTGACTCCTTTAATATATCCTAATGAATTTTAATGCCAGTAGAATGTTATATGATTTAAGCTTATAAGATTAATGTTATATGATTTTATATATGAATGTTATATGAGTTATGTAATTTTATATTATCGATTTAATTAGTTTCTTATTTAGATTGTAAGAATTTCAGGCTAGTCATCAGCCTTGATGTACGAGTATAGCGTTGTACAATAGTAGTTTTGCTACAAAACTGAAATTAGTTGATTCTGGATCAATTTCTTGTGCTGATTCAAAATATGCTTTTCATTTTTTTAAAGTGAGTTAGTTTTTGCGAAATTTGTACGGATAAATTTATGAAAATTTAAGCTTTTTGTATCATATTATACAAATTTTAGGTATAATACATATCAGATTGAATTATATTTTTTAGATAATGATTATTGGGCTGTTTTTTTAAAATAAATATCATAATATTCATATTCTTAGCGTTTAAATGTCAGTCAATAACCCAAACTTGTATATTTTTCAATGGTCAGTTAAGATATGCATTGCTTTCACTTTTAAACTAGTGGCCACAGGATTAATTTAATGTTTTTCAGACTAGATTTTTATGCTGATTGCATATCTACTGGCCGTTTCCTCTTATCATGTCCAGTTTTACAGAGAAATAAATTTCTACTTTTGTACGGTATTGAATCAAGTTTTATATAAAATGCTCTTTAGGTATGTGTACCTTGTTGTAAAAGAATGAAAGGTGTCAGATTCTTATCAGCGACATAATCAACAATGAGTACAATCAAAAAACAATTGAAAAAATAGAAGAATCTATCCCAATTAGCTAAAGTACATCACAAAGTTGCATGGAAAGTGCTTTATGACATTTTTGACCTTAAAAAAATCACTTTTATCAAAAACTAGAAGTGATAGAAGAAAATGGATACCAGATTTAAAATTACACAAAAAATTTGTTTAGAAACATATTAGCGTATTCAAGTTGCAGAAATATTTTAATGTCAAGAAAGGTTATTAGAAAAACATGAAAAATATGCAAATGAGTGACGATACTTCAAGGTTACATGTGAGTATAATGTTCGAAACAACATTTTCGTATAGTAAAAAAAAAAAAAAAAAAAAAAGGCGACAATTACATAAAGCAAAAAAGGCCATCTGATAAAGCTTTATATCCTTAATTTACATGTAAATGCACCAAAATTCCAAAATTTGCATAAATCACAATATGTAAATAATGCTATAATCAGGCATGTTAGAGCATATCTAAAACTATATTCGGAATCAGTACAAAAATTGAATTAAAAACAACTCATTTCGATGTTGTGTCAGAGCAAAAATTCAAATTTGTTGACCTGTAATATTATCGATTTTTTATTGGTTTGAGAAAAAAGTACGCAAAAGAGAAAAATGTATGAGAAATTCGCGTAAAAAAGTTCTTTAAATTTAATTGTAAACTTCTTTAGTAGCTGTACTACCTTTACATTTTTCGTACCATTATTATTTATAGTATTTTTATCAAGAAAAATTGTTGTATTTGCAAATTAAATTTAGGAAAGATTCGCAATAAACAAACATGAGCCATGAAACAATCATCAGATATTTTACTACTTATTATACTGGAGGTACCTTCTCAAAATTGATTCGGCCGAGCATGCCAGCGTACAAGTACACTATATTTACGAATAAGTTTCAGGGAAACTTATTGTTGTAAATGTTACAAAAATTATTTTAAAGTTCAACTGTTATATTAAAAAAAAAGTCAGGATTTTTACGTTTGGACGTTTTCAAATTGAAAACAAAATTTAAATAATATTAAAAAGAAATAAAATATACATTACTCTATATCTATTGTCTCTTTCACTCGCTTGCTTTGCTTTCCTCTGAAAATGAAAAAGCAATGCTTATTAGTAAGTTTTTACAAAGGAATTCATTTCTAAATTGCAAAATTATACAGGGTGTATCTAAACTACTGGACAAAACGTTAATGGGTGACAGTACGGATCAAGACAAATAATATTAAATGGGAAACTAAGGGTCCCAAACGTCTTCCCAAGGAGATAGGCACCATCAAAGTTTAGGGTCCAAAATTTGAAATGATTATAAAAAACGGAAAAATTGGTCGATTCATTTGCGGTTTTCACGAAAACTATTCTTTATGTCAGTATTGTCTTGAAAATAAATTATAAAGATAAATTTCAAAAAATGCCGATAGAGGGCGCTTTAGACTTTGGAGTAACGAACAACTATTTTTTACCGTTATGTTTTGCATCTCGTTAAATTTTTTTAGAAGTTTAGACATAAACTTAAATTTTGAGCTCAAAATCTGTGGTTAAATAGCGCAAGCTGAACTGTGTTCAATGGGAGTGGGTAGTTTACAATTTCAAATGATTATAAAAAACAGAAAAATTGGTCAATTGATTTGCGGTTTTCACTAAAATTGTTCGTTATGTCAGTATTGCCTTGAAAATAAATTATACAGATAAATTTCTAAAAATGTCGATAGAGGGCGCTTTAGACTTTGGAGTAACGTACAAATTTTTTACCGTTATTTTTTGCATCTTATTAAATTTTGTTAGAAGCTTAGACATAAACTTAAATTTTATGCTGAAAATCTGAATCGTTGAGAGTGGTTAAGTAGCGCAAACTGAACTGTGTTTAATGAGGGTGGGGGGTTCAAATTTCAAATGATTATAAAAAAACAGAAAAATTGGTCGATTCGTTTGCGATTTTCTCTAAAACCATTCTTTATGTCAGTATTTCATTGAAAATAAATTTTAAAGATAAATTTCAAAAAATTCCGTTAGAGGGCGCCTTAAACTTTAGAGTAATCAACAACTATTTTTAACCGTTATTTTCGTTTATCAAAATAAATGTTTTAAACACTTAGACTTAAATTTTGAGCTCAAAATCTGAATCGTTGTGAGTAATTAAGTAGCGAAAAATTGAATTGTGTTCGTAGGGTGGGCAGGGTAACATTTCAACTCCTGTTCAACTCCTGAAAGCTTCTTAACCCCCCCTCCCCATCCAACGATACAGAATTTGAGCTCAAAATTTAAGTCTAAGCTTTTGCAAGCATTTAACTAGATACAAAAAATAATAGTTAAAAATTGTTGTTGGTTACTCTAAGGTTTAAGACGCCCTCTAACGGAATTTTTTGAAATTTATTTTCAAGGAAATACTGACCAATTTTTTCGTTTTGTATAATCATTTGAAATTTCAACCTTCCCACCCCCATTGAACACAGTTCAGTTAGCGCTACTTAATCACTCTCAACGATTCAGATTTTCAGCACAAAATTTAAGTTTATGTCTAAGCTTCAAAAAAATTTAATGAGATGCAAAAAATAACGGTAAAAAATAGTTTTACGTTACTCCAAAGTCTAAAGCGCCCTCTATCGACATTTTTTGAAATTTATGTTTATAATTTATTTTCAAGACAATACTGACATAAAGAATAGTTTTAGTGAAAACCGCAAATCAATTGACATATTATTCTGTTTTTCATAATCATTTGAAATTTGAACTTACGCACTCCAATTGAACACAGTTCAGCTTGCGCTACTTAACCGCAGATTTTGAGCTCAAAATTTAAGTTTCTGCCTAAATTTCTATAAAAATTTAATGAGATGCAAAAAATAGTTTTTTGTTACTCCAAAGTCTAAAGCGCCCTCTATCGGCATTTTTTGAAATTTATCTTTATAATTTATTTTCAAGACAATACTGACATAAAGAATAGTTTTCGTGAAAACCGCAAACGAATCGACCAATTTTTCTGTTTTTTATAATCATTTGAAATTTTGGACCCTAAACTTTGATGGCGCCTATCTCCTTCGGAAGACGCTTGGTACCCTTAGTTTCCCTTTTAATATTATTTGTCTTAATGTGTACTATCACCCCTTAAAGTTTTGCCCTGAAGTTTAGATACACCCTGTAGAAATAAAACTTATCAAAGCAATATCATTTTACGATGATTGAAATGTGTTCTTTAAATTATAAAAACATTCATTTATTGCAAGATGTTTTCTTTCTTGATTTGCAAATTGTGGTTCTTCTTTGGTATATTAGTATATAAATTATTTTATTTCAACAGAGGCTAAAGCTATGAGAAAATACAAACAGTGAATAAAAAGCGTTTTACACTAATTTTTATATTTTATTAATTATATTCATAAATAAAACGAAAAGCATCAGTCAAGAATTCAAAATGGGTATTTTGAAATGAAACAAAAGAGATTCCATTTTCGAAAATAAGACAAATATATAATTAACAGAATGAAAATAACCTCTCTTAAACCAAAACAGATTTGATAAACTTTCTGAACTTCTAATAAGGTGGAAATTGTTGAGATATTGCCTTTAGCATTCATTCAACAGTTTATTATACTCTACTAATACTAAAAAAATGTAATATATGTAAGATGTTTTCAAAAATATTTCCTTGTGAGTCTATAAAACTTAAAATAACAAGTTTATTTTTGCATCAGATTTAGTACAACGAACAGCAAAGCGTGTCAGAAAATTCTTCTTTTATTACATAAATCATTTCTTCGGTATTACCGATTCTTCCTTTTTGCAACATTTATTATATGATAAAAAACGTACGATGCTTAAACTTTTAAACTTTATAATTTGTCCATCCTTTCATTTTGAATTACAACTTTTTGATATTACATTTTATTTGTCATAAACAACATTAAACCTTTTACAGAAACTGTTTAAAAATTTTTATGGAAATTATTGAATGGAGTATATTTAGTTATTAGTTATCAGCGCTCATTTTTTTCAATGTGAGAAAAATTTATTTTCCAATAATACGATAATTATATCCATAATTGCATATTTAATATGCTTTTAGAAATAAAAATTTAGAAGTTTTTTTTTATTATTCAATACTTTTCTCTTATTTACTTATGTCTATTCGACTTTTTTAACACCTAATTATAATTACGATGAAAATTTTCATCATCAAAGAGAATTTAATGTTTTACAACAGATCCTGAAAGATCCTTTATTATTAACAAGGCTCTCAAAACGTTGCTCCCGGAATTCGAGCCTTTGCAAAAAGTAATCATGGGTCAGTGATTTTATATGGTCTTATACACTAACCCATTATTGCACGACTTTGAAAGTTTATTTTTAGAAGTGGTTCGGGAAGTATAGCTTAATTTAGTGTGATAACGTCATGTGAGAAAAAAAAACCCAATCACATATGTTTATTTATAATTTGTTTGCATTTACGCGCCCTCTATAACTCTAAAAATTTTTATGAAAAGAGATAAGGTTATTAATAGGTATATTGTCGTTGCTAAGTAAGGATGCCTGTTTAATGATTTTAGTTAGTAATTTTTTAGGTAATAGCACATCTAACAGGCAAACAATACTACCTGGATTGATAGTTCAATAGATGAATCTTATAACTAAAGTGGAGCCTATTTCAAATTCTGAAATGAAATCCTCTTCGTTAGGACTATTACAAATACCCGAAGATAGACATATTTCAATTAAGGAAATGATATCCTCATCTTCAAATCTGAAGAAACAGAAGCTCCCTTCTGCGTGTGTTGTTCGCACAATTCTTCAAAGTCTGTGTTAAATAAACACATGAAAATTCATTAGAAAAAAACCACTTATCTGTTTAAAATTATTTTTTCTATAGAGTGATGTCCGACGACATAACAAAACTCATTCAAAGACTTATAGTTGTGAACAGTGATATGTGGTGTTTCCACGAATATCTGACTTATAGTAGTGACCAAAATTGTGGAAACCTTTAGGTAGCTTTCATTAGAAAACGGTAAAAGCTACATATTGCACTCATGCGGAGGAACTCCTTTCTGGAAAATTTTGGTTTAACCGATCATGAACCACAGATCACAAAACCACCCACCGTTCAAATTGTGATACATATTTATAGATAAATATGTATATCCTTACATATATTGAGAGAGATAAAGGGATAGGGAGACATATATATATATATATATTCAAAAACTGCGTGAAAATATTTCTTATAGAGCAGCAGGTGCATAATGTATAAAATTTAAAAAAAAAATCAGGAAATCTTAAAATACCAAAATGAAACAACATATGAACGTCACCAGTTAAACTATAAGCCATTACTCATCAGCAGGCGGATTGGTTTTATACATTCCCCTTCCCCCCTGATTCAAATATAAAGCACCACTGGCAGGTTTCGTATTATGAGAAAAACTTTGCATTAGATACGAAGCAATTATTTTAAAAAGGTATTTTAAGAATCGCCTTTTTTTAAATATGTTAAAAATCAAATTAAAAACCATTATTATAAATAAATTCATAATTAATCTTATTATTTTTTTAATTTAAGAAACCAAAAATAATTATAATCGTAAAATGCCAGCGATTGTCCCACCTCCGCCTGAACCTACCACCCAACACAAAAAAAAAATGATGCTGATGAGTAATGGCTTATACTTTAAGTGGTAACTTTCATATATTGTTTCATTTTGGTATTTTAATATTTCTTTATTTTTAAAAATTTATGCATTATGCACCTGCTGCTCTATAAAGAATATTTTCATGCAGTTTTTGAATATTTAAGTGATGTTTTTTGAGACTGCTTTAGTGCCTCCATTTGCAATCCGAGATTTTATTTTCGAGAAGATTTTTTTTTCCAAAATCCAATAGGGGACAGTCAACAAGTTGAAAAAGAACGAAGATCTTTTGAATAACCAAGTCAAAACTAATGTAGGAAAAGCGTTCAAACAGCAGATCATGATTAAGTGGTTTATGGTAATAAACTGTGTTAATTTTTATGCGGACAGCATGTATACTCGTAGAGAAATGAAGGTTTTGTGAAAACGGTCCCAAATTTTGCCAAGTTTTTTGCTTATAATTTGCAGAGTTCTAAATAAAAAACAATATTCTTTTCAGAAAATATGAAAAACGACATTGTACATAATACTCTGTGGTCAAAATTAAAAATTATTAACAATTGTATGAAAAATGAGCAGGTTTACTAAATAAATTTTCACTGCGCATGCGTCAATTCTATAAAACATTCATTTGCATATTCTGTTAGCTAAATGTATAGAGCAACTTTTGTTAAAGTTTCAAAATCATACCTTGAAAATTCTGAAAATTATCGTCAATAGAATAATATCAAAATCCATTAGCCCCAAAATAAAGCACAAAGATGAGGAGCTGTATCCAAATATAGTAGTACGTGCTGTATTGTGTAGACAATAATCAATGGAATATAGGTACATCCCCTCATTTTTTTGCTTCATTTTGGGAATATCGGATATTTATCTTATTCTTTCGACGAGAATAATCAGAATTTTCAAGCTATGATTTTGAAACTTTAACAAAAGTTGCTCTATACATTTAGCTAACACAAAATGCAAATGAATTTTTCTATAGAGTTAACGCATGCGCAATAAAAATTTACTTAGTAAACCTGCTCATTTTTCATACAATTATTAATATTTTTAACTTTTGATTACAGGATATTATGTACAATATTTTTCTCATATTTTCTAAAAAGAACATTGCAAATTATAAGCAAAAAACTTCGCAAAATTGGGGACCCTTTTTATAAAATCCTTAATTTCTCTACGAGTATACATTAGGGTGGATCGATTGCCTATGGCGAAAAAAAAATTACCATTCATCAAAATCTACCACCTATGCGGAAAAGATGTTCTATTCTACGGAGATTAAGGGAAAAATAATAAAAAAAATTAATTTTAAAATTTAATACTGCCACAAAAGGGTTGAATTTTCGAAAAAATTTGAAAAAAGACCAAATTTTCGTTAGGCTATTTTTGTCAAAAACAAATTATTTTAATAATTTTTAAAACCCAACAATGCGGAAAAGATGTTATATCGTATGGAGGTTCAGTAAAAAACAATAATAAGTAATAAATTCGAAATTTAACACTGCCACAAAAAAGTTGAAAATTCGATAAAATATTGAAAAAATGGAAAAAGATCTAATTTTGGTTAGATTTATTTTTGACGCAAAATAATCATTTTAATATCAATCAAAGTCTACCTTTGCGTAAGAAATATTATATTGCATGGATATTAAATAAAAAATAAATAAATAAATAAACTAATTTCGTTATTTAATACTGCTGAAAGTGATTTAAAGTTTCGAAAAACTGGCAGTTCCAGTTTTTTCAGTTAGGATTTGTCTGCTTGTGTATTGTGTAGCTTAGTGTACCTTGAATATTACTGTACCATGGTGTTGTTAAAAAAATAAAAATAAAAAATAAAAATAAAGAGAGAGAGAGAAAGAGAGATGAATTACACCCTATTTGGGTCTGGCTTTGATATGGCAGTAAATATGCTCCCTATTACAAAAAGTTATAAAATTTATATATTGGTATTTAAAAAATAACCGAAGAAAGGAATCGGTCAACTTCTATTTATTTTCTTCCAGTGAGAAGGAATTGCTAATAAGTTACAAGTGACCTGTAAATGAGATTCAATCTCAATAATTTACCACAGCAGCATTTTAAGAAAAATTAAACTGTTTAACGACAAATATTGGGCTCGTCTTAATTCTTGTAAAACAAAATAAGATATTGAAAGCTACTACACTCTTTTGGACTATTTCCGAAAATACTGCCTATTTTTTCAGTTCAATAGATTTGAATATGAATATGAATATTGAGTGTAAACTAAACCGACGTATTGAGAGCAAACTCACTTTTCTGCATCATCAGCTATCACTGAAAAGCCAAAATGCTGTCGAGTTAGGTGTCACATCACCTGTAGTGACGAAGATTGGTATCAGCCAGAATATTGGACAGTTTGGGCACTTCCGGCCAAGCAGGTACTGCCATCGTGTCTGTTGCACTTCAAGATGTGGGCATTATCTCACAAAACTATGAATAGAATGCTATTGACAGAAAAAATCGGCATGACAAAACAAACCAAAAACCACTCCATCGTTTTAGCCATTATCTTTAATCTTTTGTAAAAGATTATGATCATGGCCATTTTCTTTAATCCACTTTGATGAGTGTAAAGACAGACTACATCACTAGAAAACAACAGAAGAAAAATCATAACAGAAGCAGACTTGAGCTTGAAAAAAGAACTTGGTTTCAAATATATCGGTCACATATATGTAAATTCTGGGAGAGTACCAAACAGTCTGAAAACACGACGTACATTTTTTTGTCATGTGTTTACAATAATATACATGTAACAAAGTTGGTTGCGATCGGTTGTGACGGAATATCTGTTGACATAGATGTTAAAGGATGTGTTATTCGAAATATGGAACTGATCTTAAAGCGTCCACTACAATGGTTTTGGTGTTAGTTAAACACCAATGAGGTTCCACTATGTCATTTTTTTTCCAGCGTGGATGTAACCGCGGCTGGGAACAAATGTTTCACTGGTGAAATAGAAAGATTATTCGCAGCATGTTAGAAGCTTTTTGTATTTTCATTTATGTCAGTATATCAATTCTAAAAGCGCACGAGTGAAATCAAACGGTCTGCTGTAATCCTAATCATTAGATTTAAAAAATATCTATATTTTCCATTTACCAGCTTTTTGACTTTTGCGACGGATTACATCACTTAATTAAATAGGAAAATGTGTCGCATCTCCAATAACTGACGGATTTAGTAACGACATGAATTCAGAAGCAATAGGCAAATCCAGCAATCACTCCAGTGGCAATAATATCTATTCACGCAACACTCATTCTACAAAACTAATAATCAAAAGCGTCACGGAAGTATTATTGCTGTGTATGGACCATACATAAGAGACGGTTTTATAAAAATCGAATTGAATTACAAAATCTCATGTCGATTTTGAATACCGAACGTCATTATCACCAATTGCAATGTTGAAGATTTTTATTGATTTAATACTAATGAAGCTGTTAAATAAGAAACTAAAGTTTTTATCTTGTAATCAATTAAATATCTCCTCATTGCAATAAATGTTAAAAATTCTAAAATTCATATTTTATTTTACAAAAAAAAAAAAAAAAGATTTTTTACCGTAAAAACGTTTAAATACATAAATTTGAGCCACATTGCGGCAGATTTAAATTTTGAAATTTATTTTTTTAATTATTTTTCTCATACTCAGCATATAATATAATGTCTTTTACGCATAGGTAGGTTTTGGATAATTTTTTAAACTATTATTTTGAATCAAAAATCATCTAGCCAAAATTAGGTCTTTTTTCATTTCTTTTCGAAATTCAACCTCATTGTGGCAGTATTAAAATTTAAAATTAATTTTTTTTATTATTTTTCCCTTAATCTCCATCCATCTTTTCTGCATAGGTAGGTTTTGACACTGTGAAAAAAAATTTTCGATCCACCCTAGTATACATGCTATCCGCATAAAAATGAATACAGTTTATTACCAGAAGCCACTTAATCATAATCTGCAGTTCAAACGCTTTTGCTACATTAGTTTTGGAAGGGGTATTCAAAAGATATTCGTTCTTTTTCAATTTGTTTATGGTCCCGTATTCGATTGTGGAAAAAACTCTGTTCGAAAACATATGACCTATACTATTTTGTTTATACATGTGGAGTTTCAGAGTAATTTCTTATGTATATTTCTAGATATTTCACAAAACGTCTGAAATCGCGAATGTCAAGATTTTTTTGCTATAACTGTACATAGTACATACCAATATCCCCACCAAGTTCATTGACCAGCTTCATCCGCCATCTTATTTCATAATTGCGGCCTTTTGAATTTTGTGGACACTTTTGGAAATTTTTATGTTTTCTAACTTTCTTATTAAAATGATATATAAGAGTTTGCATTTTGTGAACCGTAACATTTTCTATAAACATAAAAAAAGTAAAAAATTCAAACGGCCCCAATTTGGAAAACAAGATGGAGGATTAATCAACGAACTCGGTCAAGATATTGACATGTACTATGTACATACCAAGTTACATTCAAATCGATTCATAAATATGGAGGTTACAGAATAAAAAACATCATATATACATATATATGTTACAGGCCAAACCCGATTTTAGGCCAAACTAGATTGGCCTAGGCCAAACTAGTCTAGCCTAACGCCCATCGGATAAACTAGTTTTTCCTAGGCCAAACTAGTCTATTCGAATGCCCATCGGATAAACTAGATTTTGCTAGGCCAAACTAGTTTGGCCGAACGGTCATTAGGATAAACTAGTTTAGCCTGCTCTTTATTGGTTTGAACTAGTTTATCCTAGGCCGATCTAGATTGTCCTAGGCCAAGTCAATTTGGCGTGATTTTATTGAATCTAAAGACCGCCAAGGCGCTGACTTTCTAGTGTTGATCTAATTTATCCTAGGCCAATTCAATTTTACGCGATATTAGCTCACAGACTATCAAAGCCTGAGAACTAATGTGCTCGCAGACTCTGTGTGTAACCATGTACGTATGTAAGTAATGCAATAACTTCTGATAGAAATATCCAATTCGCTTCAAATTTTGGACATAGATTTATCCTGATAACGAACTTCCCTGATTAGTTTCAGGTGTTCATTGGATAAAAAAAAGGGAAGGGGAACAAAAGGGTAACCCGCTCTCCCTCCCCCATCCCTTAACTAATTAAGTCAGTTTTTCATGCAAAAGTATCAGATTTTATTTAAATTTTAGGTATAAGATCATTTTAATATGGCTCCTCTATGATTAGTTGTGGGGCTTCTTTGTTTACATATAAAGAAAGGAGGAATGTGGGGTAACCCCTTAATTTATGTAGATAGGTTTTTCAAGGAGAATTTACCGATTTGTTTCAAATTTTGGATGTAGGTTCCTTCTGATAAGCCATTTACTTGATTAATTTTGGGGGTTCTGAGTTTAAATATAAAAGGAGAACGGATTATTTTTTCAATCGGATAAAAACTTTTGGTTTTATAAAAAGATTTTTGATTCGTAACAGATATTGGTTTTCGCACGCATGACTTCACGCGAAATTGTTCATATTAAAAATCTAAGTATCAGACCCCTTTTCAAAATAAGAAAAAGTAAAAAATAAAGCATCAAATTTAAAATTTAGGATGGGGGGGGGTAGAGTAAGTGGACGCTAGAATTTTTTTTAAAAGCTCAGCGTATTTAACGTTTTAGTTGTTAATTAAATATTAACATTATTTGAAACATTTAGAAACATAATAAAAAATGATGTTAAATATTTAAGAAAAAGGATGCCGCGTCAAATACCACTATTTTCTTTTAGTAATTTTTGTAAAAATGTTAAATTCTTGTTGGAATTGTTTGAAACTTTGTGATAGCTTATGACACATGATAAAAAATTATAAAAAAAACTCATTACGAAAGGGAACGCACTCTATTATTAACAAAACTGTATCTGAAGATAACTCCGTTAAACAATCTATCAATGGATATGTTACTCGATGTCGCGGCGCTTCAAAACAAAAATTTAAGATTTTCGCAAAAATCTTTATCCGTAAATAGTGGCATTTAACGCGGTATATATTTTTATAAATTTATATCATGTGTCATAAGGTTTCTAATACATCAAACTAGAATTTCCGTTAGATTTCCTGATTTTGTTCGCCTCCCCCCTCTCTTTCTTTATGCATATTACATATTTACATAAATTAAGGGGAATACCTCTCATTCCTCCTTTCTTTATACGTAAACAATGAACACCCACAACTAAGCATGGAGGTGCCTTATCAAAATGATTTTATAGCTAAAATTTTAATAAAACTGATAATTTTGCATGAAAAACTGATTTAACTAAATTAAGGGGGGGGGGGGTATGCGGATCAGCCATTTGTTCCCTCACTTTATTCTTATTCTATGAACTCCTGAAACTAATCAGGGAAGTTCGTTATCAAGATAAATCGTTGTCAAAAATTTGAAGCAAATTGGATATTTTTATCAGGAATTACCGCATTACGTACATACGTACATGGTTACATACACACACACAGAATCTACGAGCACATTAGTTCTCAGGCTTTGATAGTCTGTGAGCTAAAATCACGTTTAATTGCATCGGCTTAGGATAAATGAGATCAAATCTAGAAAGTTAGTGCCGTGGCGCTTTTTACATTCAATAAAACCACGCCAAATTGAATTGGCCTAGGACAATCTAGATGGGCCTAGGATAAACTAGTTCAAACCAATGAATAGCAGGCTAAACTAGTTTATCCTAATGACCGTTTGGCCTAGGAAAATCTAGTCTATCCGATGGGCGTTCGGATAGACTAGTTTGGCCTAGGAAAAACTAGTTTATCCGATGGGCGTTCGGATAGATTAGTTTTGCCTAGGAAAAACTAGTTTATCCGATGGGCGTTAGGATAGACTAGTTTGGCCTAGGAGAAACTAGTTTATCCGATGGGCGTTAGGGTTGACTAGTTTGGCCTAGGCCCATCTAGTTTGGACTAAAATCGGGTTTGGCCTGTAACATATATATATATATATATATATATATAAATGTATATCAGAATTTGAACGGAGAGTGGTTTTGGGATCTGGGAGTCCCATGATCGGTTAAAATTAACTAAAATTTTCCAGAAGAGATTTCCTCCGCACGGCTGCAAAAGGTAGATCTTTACTTTTTGTAATGAAAGCTACCTAAAGTTTTCCATAATTTTGGCCACTCCTGTATTGCAGCTTTAAAGGATACATAAATTAGCTAAACTTAGAAAAACTAATAAGTCTTCCAAACAACAAAAAATATACATTATGCGTTCTAACTAAACGACTGCGTAATTTATTAATTCGTATGTATGCTTCATAAGACTAAAGAACATTATCTTGAATACAAACCTTTGACGATATATGTTTTTTAAAAATGTGATTTTTTTAAGCATTTTAACTTTACCCTGCACTATTTTGCTTAACCTATAAAAGTAAATTTCTTTTGCGTGCCATTCAGTTTTATGTTGACCCTGCTTTTATATGTGTTTGCTGAGTGAAATTGTATAAAAATAGCTGGATATTATTTTAGTGTTTGTGCAGATTGTTACAAAATATAATATAAAACGTCTAAGTTCAAACGTCTGTAATTTAGAATCCAAAATGCGAAAAGAATTTGCATATAAATTCTGCGAATATTTGTGTCTTCAGAGTGAAGTTAAAAATGGAGCAGCAAAAACAATAAATGTGGAAGATTCCGAAGAAACATTTTATATGAGGGAATCCTTACCACACAATAAGTTTAATTCTGGTAGGGATAATTATGTGCCTGTTGCCTTTTGTCTTAACCATAGAAGTGTTGTATCAGAAAATGTTTAACCGATGAAGAAGGATTTCTTCCTCGTGTTTCGCTTTCTCCTTCAGTGTGGTACTCGTTTCAAAGAAAATCTTATAATTTTGCTTAACAGATATAGAAAAGGACTTGTGTGCAACACGTGAAATTAAAGAAGGAAACCTTAATCTATTTCAATGAATGTTTCAGCGAAATATCTGAATTTCTATTTTTGCCTGAAAATGGCAATCTTGCAGGAGCACAGATGACAAACCATCGGGATTTTTTTCTGCCATAAATGCGAAAATTTAGGAATGCTTAATTCAACAGACTTCAGCATACTTCGTATCTTTCGAACATGCCTATTCTGAAACGGTATCGGTAGCAGCAATGATAACATCTTTTGTGATTTCGACGGTTATGCGAATTCGACATATTCCTTAATAAAGTGTTTGGCAAAATCAGTGACCAGTAAAATTTCTGAATTTTTTTAATGCTTTGTATGCAAAGCAGATTATCCAAAGTCGGATCTTCGTGCCTGTATTACATTACATATTCTCCAACTGAAAAATCAGCAGAATATTTTGAATTATCATTTTATAAACTGGAATTTCGTCGATTAGCCAATGAGTTTTAACATGAAAACGTCAGTCACTTTTCGATAGTGCCTATAGACAATTTTTTCTCAACTTTAGACGTTTCCTCTGTACTTAAACGCAGGGCCGCCACAGGCGACTATTTTTTTTTTTTTTTTTTTTTTTTTGTAACTGGCACCACTTCCTTAAAACAGAAATCCTTAATAAACAGTCTGACGACTTTTGTAAGAAAAAAATACTCCAAATTTTATATTAGAAAAATACTGGTACGAACGGAATATAAAAATAGTCGCCTGTGGTAGCACTGTAACCGTTTAAACGCTAATTTTCCCAAATGGGAACATTGCATTATTTCTAATACAAAACATACATTTTCCAACATAATAACGATGTCATTATTTTTCCTATAAAATATAAGGTTGATTAAACATTTGAAATAAAAAATATTTATGGTTAAGCATTTATCAGAGGTATAAGGAATATGTAAATTCACTAATTTCCATAAAAAATATATTATTTGCTTTTTCATTTTCTCTATATTACTTACATTTGACCGCTAGGAAGCTAAATGTTTTTCGAGAAAATACACAAGAACAATATATAATAGCATATAACGGAAAATAATTTTTAGCACTTTCCAACAAAGTTGAAAAGTGCTTATGCATTCGGTTTGTCTGTCCGTCTGTCCGTCTGTCCTTATGGCCGTCTGGCCGCGCTCTAACTCTCGTAAATATACTCGGATCGTCATGAAATTTTTGGACGTTATTGACGTTTACTCGAGCACGAACCCTATTGAAAATGAAGCATCTACCATGATTAGTTTATCTACAGAGAGAATCAAAAGTTTCCCATTACATTACAGCCTATGGGGAAAAATCGTTAATATACTCGGATTGCCATGAAATTTTAGGACGTTTTTGACGTATACCCTAGCACAAGTCCAATCGAAAATGAAGTTTCTACCATGATTAGTTTATCTACAGGGCGAATCAAAAGTTTCCCATTACATTACGGCCTATGGGGAAAAATCGTTTCAAAGGAATTTTAAAGATGTTATACCCTGTCAAACATATTAAAATCTTCATTCTATAAAATATAAGGTGAAGATGTAGCTATTATTCATTTACAGGGCCACACGAAAGAATTCCATTAGATAATGGTAAAAGGGGAATTGTGTGTGACATATTTTAAATATATTAAGCTGTTTCATGTATGATAAAATTAATATATGTCATTGAAGCTTAATATAAATTATACGCTATTGTCTTGCATAATATGAAGTACATAGCATTTACAGGGCTATACAAAAGATTTCAAATAGTATATTCTTTCCGAAGTATCGTATATGTGTCCGATGATGACTGATGGAGGAATGAAATGCATTTTAATTATGATATGCGCGTTTATATTTCGCTAAATATATGCACATTATATGGTGTGTATAAATGTTATAGTTGATATACAGGGCTACCCAAAAGAGCTCGCCAAAGTTACTGAATATGAGCGTAAATTATTTAAACGTGGTTCTTAAATAAGCTATGTATTTTTACGCTGAGCTTCATTCAATTTACTGAGAAATGTTTGCAGAATATAGATAAAAGGATATACAGGGCCACGCAAAGAATTCGGTACATGGACGCCTATGAATGATAATTTATGAGAATTTCAGTTGTTTTAAAAGTGTTTTAGTTTACAATAAATTTTAGTCTAATGCTGACTGTAATAAAGGTACAATGTAAACTACAGGGCAGAACGAAAGCATTCAAGTATGTTTCAAACTAATAGTATGAATTGCTGAAAAGGAAATTTCAAGCTACTGGGTATTTCCTTGCTAAACTAAATTTTCCCATTGCATCAACTAACTTATGAAATACAGGGCTGTTCAATAGTACTGGAATACATATTTGGGTATATTTGGCTATACACTATTATTTCCATAAATAACAAAGTTTTGCTAAAGGTTTCATTAACTGTTGGAAAGTGCTTCATAATCTATGCTTAACGCATGATTTTTCTTACTTGTTTATATTTGCATAGGTTGTCAATCAGTAATCATGTTCCGAAATGGGAACACTGAAATGAAAACAGCAAAAACTGCAGAAATATTTTTTTTGTTATTTACTAAATTTGTATGCATAAATTATAACATTTGAAGCTGTAATACAGGAAAAAAAATTATAATTACAATGCGATATTAATTCGTCGTGTAAACGGTTAAAGACAATAAAAGATTGTATGTCGACACTGAAAATACAGTGTTTGACTCTATCATAACGTCTGATGAATAAATTCATATTTGTTTAACTGTTTTGCTTGTTTTATGTTATGTCTTGTTTTATTTACATCACTAAAATAAAAGAAAGAAAGAGATTAAAATATGTATCCAAATATTTTAAACTCTTTCACTCTTTCTTTTTCTCTTTCTATTTCTTTGTGATAAATATTTTTATTAAAAAAACTTTAAAGAATTAGTTTTTATAAATTAAATTAATACTTAAAGAAATAGTATATATATTAAAGAATATGATATATCGTTCTGTAACATTAACAAGGAGAGGACCAACTTTGATAATCACACAGTTTCGTTATTTTAATATATGTTGTAGGACAGAGAGCCCTTAGCCTCAGGTTCAATGGATTTTATATAATGATCCTTAGTTCTTGAGAAACAGGGGGGGGGGGGTTCAATATTATGACACAACACAATTTAAATACTAACTTTGAAAACAGAGGGTATAGTTGATTGTGGCTCAGCTGGTATAGAATTTGCCTGCTCAGCCGCAGATCCGAGATCGATGCTCGGTTGCGCTATGTTTGTTTTTCGCATTTTTTTTTTATAATTGATAATTTAATCATCTTTATTAAAAATCTTAATATCTTACCTTAACTACAATGTTAGCACATTTGAACATCAATTTAGCATTTTTGATTTTAAACCATTATTTCTTATCATTTAAGGAAATAAAAAAAATTAATCTGTTATTGAATAATAGAAATTGCAAAATTTGCTGTGGTGCCATCTATTTATAATAAAATGAAACATATTCAAGTAAAAATAAATGCAGAAAGAAAATAAATATTAAGCAAAATAAAAAACAGCAAAATAATTTAAAGAGCAATCGTACGTCTTACAATATTTAAAAATCTTTAATATGAAAAAATTAGGTTGTAATTTAATTCTTTTGCTTATTTTTAATATATTTATGTTTATTAATTTAAAAACAGAGTAATTTTATTATCGTATTCATTTCCCGTGCTAAAGCAGCACACGAATGATGTTTCTTTAAAATCACGAATTGACACAGATGTTCAATATCATTGCATTTATAAAGAATGTATGAAATAAATTTAAAAAATGATTTTTTTTAAGTAACAATTTTGCATTTATTTATGATGTTTCATACAACTTTTTAGTTATAGAAAAAAATAAATAGGTTAAAATTAGAATTGATATACATTATAATTGTTAATTGACAATGAGATTATTAAATTATAATTACAAAGATATTTACAAAACAAACAAGTTGGAAATTGTACGTGAAGGCAAATGAGGTGCGTTCGTACGATAACGAATTTTTAAAATATTCAGATCTTGCTGATATAGTAGAGCGTACTTTGGATACAATGCAGTGGTCGAAATCTTTGTGTTTCTGTAAATATGCAGGGAGTAATTTTTATTATACTTCATTAACGTATATCTTATTCAAAAAATGTGAAGTAGTTTAATATAATTAAAACACGCCCCAAACAATGTTTTCCCATATAACATTTTTTAGTGGAATACATTTGTGTGGCCCTGTAATTTAATAATAAATATTCTTTGCACCACAGATTGTACAGAATGTATATTTTAGTACATACTTCAAAGATTCATGTCAATTCTATTATGTTCAAATGAGTGTAACACCATTAAAATGCATTTGAAACTTTTTTTCGCATTGATCGTAATATAACGGAATACTTTTGCTTGTCCCTGTAATTGATATATGTATCCGATTTTCATAACATTTGAAATGACTTGACAAAATTATGTAATAAATATATGTTTTAAAATTTAAACGATTAAAATGCATTTGAAACTTTTTTCCCCATTGACTGTAATGTAACGGAATACTTTTGATTGTCCCTGTAATTGATCTATGCATTCGATTATCATAACATTTGAAATGACTCGACAAAATTATGTAATAAATATACGTTTTAAATTTCAAACGATTAAAATGCATTTGAAATTTTTTCCCCATTGAACGTAATGTAACGGAATCCTTTTGATTGTCCCTGTAATTGATCTATCCATCCTATTTTCATAAAATTTAAAATGACTCGACAAAATTATGTAATAAATATACGTTTTAAATTTCAAACGATTAAAATGCATTTGAAACTTTTTTCTCCATTGACCGTAATGTAACGGAATCCTTTTGATTGTCCCTGTAATTGATCTATCCATCCGATTTTCATAAAATTTGAAATGCCTCTACAAAATTATGTAATAATTATGTATTTTAAATTTCAAACGATTCGGTTGGGTAGTTTTTGCGTTGTTATATGCGGACAGACGGACAGATAGACGGACGGACTGAGCGAAAAGAATAGGTGCTACGTATTTACATAATTACGAACGCACCTAAAAATGAAGAAAACAAAAGGAACGCTTCTCGGATTCAAATCCGGACTTGCTGAATGATTAGTTACTGCTTTTCCGACTGAGCTACGACCATGCGAACCCTTTCTTTTCAAAGTAAGGTATTTCGATTATGTCATTATATTAGACCCCCTTGTTTCTCAAGAACCAAGGAGCGTTGTATAAAGTCCATTTAACATGAGGTTCAGGGGTCTCTGCTCTACAACATATATTAAAATAATCAATATCTGTGATTATCAAAGTTGAGCCTCTCCTTGTAAGACGAGATAATCAATATTCTTTTTCACGGAGTGAAGAATTATTTTTTCGGAATAAACAAAAACTTTCAATAACTGGAAATACTGAAATTTTTAAAATCTTTTTAGTTTAACAATCATAAAGTTAATTGTACTTAGATTTTTTTTATCACGTGATGGGTGATAAGAGTGTATGATAGTAACTTCATTTCTCATTTATTTGTCACGAAATTTTTGTGCAACAAGTTTGAATCTTCAACAAACTAGGGTAATAGGTGAGTATAATTTACATAGTCTTTAATATATAACGATTTTAAATTAATATTTTGGATTCTAGAAATTTAATATTTTGAAATCATTGTGTTAGACAATTTGAATATTTTCTAAACTTCTGAATAATACATGCAAAACAATTACATGCCAAATATACATACTCTCTTGCTAACACATACAAATACAAACATATATACATATATGTATATGTATACATATATAAGTCACAAGTTTTTTTTTATAAATTGTTATGTTTCAAAAAAACTTTTTTTATTACCATGGCATTTTTTCTCAGCTTGTTAAAATCTTTATTATTTTATTATTTTTTAATTAACATGAAATTTTTTTTACAAAACTTTTTAAAATGGTAAAACTCAAAACATTTTTTATTTATATCTCTGTTTTTCAATTAAGGAAACATGCATTTTGCATAAATGAACACTTGCACACTTTATAGAAATAAATTAAATAAGTAAAAGACACAAGTAAAATCAAGACAGTTTATTTAACCGATTCAAAGTTTCTGCATTTCTGCAGATTTTAAAATTTCTGCATTCAAGTTACATTAAAAGTTATCACTTACATAATCCACACTCATTGAAAATTAAGATAGAACAAATTCGAGATTCACAAACATTAAAATCAAGTTTCTTAACTGTTGAAAATTTTCGCGGTTGTTTAGCATAAAACACGTGTGGAGTGACATACTTCGATGTTTGAAAACACAACAGGCGCATTCATAAATTTGATTAAATAAACTCAGTATATTATCCTCAATGCAAAAGATTAGTTTAGGCCATAATATAAATTACTTTTCTTGAGTCATATTACCCCGTGTAGATTTTTTCTTGAATAAATTGGGTAAATGTTTTTCATGCATTTGATTAATCAATTTCTTATTCAGTTTATAGACCTTTTTCGTTCAAATGTTCAAGTTAATAATTCTTTAATTCAATATGTAAAGATTTCATTAAGCTTTTAAGACACACAGTAGAATCATTCTTATTCAGAACTAAAAGTGAGTTATTGGCGATAAATGATGAACTTGTATATCTCAAATTAAATGCAAAAATTTTGTACTGGAACTCATAGAAGATAGGAATATCGATATAGATTCCATACTTTGCCGGAATTCTTTCTTTAGAAAATTAGCTTATATTGATAAAATATTCAGCATTCCGTAGATGAAGACAAAAAAATATTGTCTCCGAGTTCTTTACGGTAAATATAGGAATATTTTATATTTTTCTTGCCGGATATGACATTCGTGGGAGGGGTTATATTACTTGCTTGAAACTCATTTTGTATATCACTTGCATAGGACATAATGAATGGGAAAACTTGCGGAAGGACCTAAGATGAAATTAAAGTATTAAAAGATTTCATATTTCGAAAATTAAAGTCAATGAAAAATTAATTTATAATGTCCTTAGTGGTTTGGAGCACGAATCAGGAAGTTGCTTCGTTATCAAAGCTGGTCAATATGTGGGATGAAGGTTCTTCAAAAGTCAAATTATCCGTGTGAGGTAATATTGTTATTTCGTCCAATTTATTTAGATCGAAACTTGATATATTGCATTTGTTTTCTAAACTTTGATAGCTGGAAAATGAGTGCATTTCTTCTTGGGATCTTTTCCTCATATTCAATACACAAGCTATTTTTATACAACATCACTCTGGCAAACACAAACTGAAGCAGGCTGAACAAAAAACTGAATGTGAGGCAAATGACATTTGCTTCTATACGTTAAGCAAAACAGTGCAGGGTAGGGATAAAATACTTAACCAATCACATTTTTCTAAAAACATACGATGTCAAAAGTTTGAATAATTGATAATGTTGTTTAGTCCTATGAAGCACTTACACAAACTAATAAATTTCACAATCGATTAATTAGAACGCTACAATGATCGCATTTTTGGTGTTTCGAAGACTAATCAGTCTTTCTAAGTTTAGTAGATTTATGTATCTATCGATACTGTAATAATTCAGATATTCGTGGAAACACTACAAAGCGCAGCTCACAATTATATATCTTTGAATGAGTTCTGGTATGTCGTCGTAAATCATTCTTTAGAAAAAATGATTTTTGACAATTTTCGCAGCTAAATGGTTCTTTCTCCAAATGAATATTAATGTGTTTATTTAACAGAAACTTTGTGAAATATCACTCACAGAAGGTAACTTTTGTTTTTTCAGACTTGATGATGAGGATGCTATTTCAATAACTGAAACACGTTTTTGTTCGGGTATTTTTAACAGTCCTAAAGAAGAGGATTTCATTTCCGAATTTGAAACAGGTTCAACTTTAGGCATAAGATTTATCTCTTGCGATACGAATCCAGGTAATAATGTGTGCCTGTTAGATGTGATATCATCTAAAAAAATACTTACTAAAATCGTTAAACAGGCGTTTTTACATCGAAAACACATATACCGAATAATAATCTTATCTCTTTTCTTGAAAATTTATAGAATTATAGAGGGAACATATGCGCATAAAAATTAAAAATAAAATTATGTGATTTTCTCACATGACTTCATTACACTAAATTAATCTATACTTCCCGAACCGCTTCTTAAACACTTTCGAAGTCATGCAATCATGGATTAGTGGTAAAAACCATGTAAAATCACTGATACATGATTATATTTTGCTAGGGTTCGAATCCCGGGAGCAACACTTAAAGAGACATAAAAGATTTTAATGAATTACTGTTCCAATAAATTACGGTTTTGATATTATATTATCTTACATCAAAAATATATTTTACTTAAATTGTCTTTCAAAAAATGCTTGTATGTTACTAAATAATCTCTAAGATAGTTTCAATAATAAAATTTTAAAGCATAAATTTTAATTCATCTTTTTTTTTTCATTCTAGTAATAATATTTTAATTCTAATTAAAAGCGGAACTACAAGGGAAAAAAATTTTGTCGGCGAAAATATTTCTTCTTCACATATGTCAATTCTTGAAACTGATATATGAAATGCATATCGCCCCTTCAATTAGCCCCCTTCGACTTACAGCCCAGCCTTTGAATATCCAAAAGATAATTGAGGATAACATGTCTCTAAGGTAGCATTATGATGGACGGAAGTAATAATTTAAAGTTCAAGTATTTTGAATTGTATTCTCTTTCATTTGCGCTGAAGTTTTAGTAAAACTTTTCTTGCAGGACCCCGGAAGTAAAAAAGAGTGTGAGTGTGTGTGTGGGGGGGGGGGATACACCGTAGTATTTTCCTTGGATGCAGATCCTGTCTGTTTGGCGGCAGGCTGTATTTTTCTGGAAAGGCTTTAGGGCGCATGTAAGCATTAGTACCATTCAAACTTTCACCACAGATCCTCTATTTTTCGCGTACTCACTATTTTCTGCGTATTTTTTCTCGACGTTATTTAATTCTAAGGGGCACTATGATAAAATGAGTAGGGAAATTTTTCAGTTAATAAAAAAAAAATCATTTCTTGTATATTTTAAGTAATTCCATTTCACAGCGCATTCTTCAGTTGTATATCGCTAACTATTTAAGTGCAAAAATAACTGCAATATTTTAGATAATCAAACATTTAAATTTATTTGTAAATTATCATTTTTCATTCACGTCTCAAAATAAAATTTGACCTTATGATGTATATCGACCACATATTAAAAAAAATTCTAAGTTCTAAAAAAATTCTTATTTCACAGAAAATCGAAAGTTTCTTATGTATCGACGTAACGATATTCTTAAAAACTCTTTGCATTCATCTTTAAAAAATGAATTATAATATTTATTCTTTGAAATTAAGTTTATAAAATGGAAATTATACCCATCATGTTTAATGCTGAAATGTGTGAATGATATTTAATACTATTTTTTTTTCCGGAAAAATGTATAGACATCTAGTAAAAAATATTTATTTTCCATTACAATATGTTTCCATAGGTGTGTGAAATCAGCTTTTTTCCCTCTCCGAATTCGAGAAAAAAGTGTTTCCCGAAATGCTGTTCTTAAAAAAATAATTCTTTCTATAATCATGTTTCAATTCCTTTTTAAACCTGCTTTAAACTGATTATGCTATACATACTTGTGGATCTAAATATTTGTATGTATGTGTGTGGGGGGGGGGATATTTCGTTCTTGCACATTATTGCCCGGCAAGGTTATAGGGGTTCTTTTGGTATGGTGTCAAGAATATGCCACTTGGATCATAGACAATCGGGGCAACATCTGACTCATTAATAAATCTAAATTTTTTAACAGAAGCACAATCAAAGGATTTTTTGTGAAGAGACGTTGATTCATGGTATGAAACATTGAATATCATGTAGCATAGCACATTTTCTAATAGAGATTTTTTTAGGTACGAGTGGTGTGCTTTAGTGGACAGATTCAGGTACATTTCTCCATCAATGGCAATGTGGCATGTTAAAGCTAGCGCTACGAAATCCTTCATCCTTATATTGGTTCTTACGAGTGTGCAAGAGTTTCGGAATTTGTTTTTTGGAAGATAATACTAGATCCAGCAGAGATTGCACCATATATAATAATTGGATGTAATAGGGAATTCCATAAATACACTGAACAGTGAATTATCTGTAACTAAACAAATCTAAATCTAACAAATCTAACTAAACATGCACAGAGTTTTTCCAATACAGCTGACAAAACATTTCAAACAATCCTCCAAATCTTCAATATGATCTTATTGCCACTGTACAAAAAGGACGATTACTGCCTTTTGAAAATTCTGAGCAGTTAAACAGTTACACGACTCATTATTTTCAAATATCCATTTACGTGGGAAAAGCCACATTGCTTATTGATAGATATTTTGTTTCAAATCTATGGCCTGTCATTTCCTCCATTTTTTTCAATTTTTTTTTTGTTATTGTACATATCAATGAAATTTTAAAATTTACGTTCCCAACTGTCTAATGTGTTTTAAACGTAATGTTGTAAAGTGCGTCAAAATCCCAGTTTAAAAATTGAAGTTAATCGGAAATTTCGTAATTCTAGTCAATTGTCAGCACTGTTGATATTGGGAATGCATTTGAAAATAAGAAAACGTTACATACAATCAATAAAAGTTTATTGAATGGGAGAATTTTTGAGAAAATTTTGATGAGCAGGTTTGTTTGATGATCAGCACATGTTTGCTGATTTGTCTCTTTGTCTTATCAAATTTGACCAAGCTAATGCTGCCAAGTTCTGGAACATAAGATCTAAGACTTGGACAAAATCTTCAAATCTACGGCTGAGTCACACACTTCTTTATATCATAAAGGCACTCTACTATCAACAATTTAAATTAAACTAAATTTGGATAACATTTAAAATTTTTCACACATATAAACTCTGTTGTGCCAGGCTACTCTAAAACTTGCGAACAGGAGAACAATAATTAAATAAAACAAGTTGATAAGTGTGATCACAGATTGGACAGTGGGTTTCGTTTAATATTTATTTCAAAACAACTTATCCTTTAATGAATAAACCCAAATCGCTATTTTATAATTATTTAATTCATACATAAATGGCTGGACTTTTAAATTCAATTTAAAAATAATTATAAATGGAAGGTTGCATGAAAACCGCTCATATCGCCTAATTTGACAACTCATGATGAGAGACACCTTATATATTTCAGATATACGACCAGGTTCTCACAAGGTAGGGAGTCCTACCACATCGCTTGAGCATAATTAGCCCTACCCATCAACTATATTATCAATAACTACTTTTTTTGGTGAAAAAATACAATATCAGTATTAGCAGTCAGAAATCAGTAGAGTCATCTTCATATAGCCTCAAAGCGATCCCATGCAATGAATGCCTCAATTTTAGACCTCTTCTTTCCCTAAGCTAAAATAATACAATATATGCTCATTAATTAGTTTTAAGTAAAAAAGATGAAAATAGATGACATTAAAAGGAACTTTTTGGAAATTGATATTTGAGCAGACTACTAATTTATTATCCCAGTTAGAAACCTAAAATTACAAATCCCCTTAAAATTCAAATTTAATTATCATTAACAAAAATTCACACAGTCACACATTTAAGGTCTTTAAAAAGAGTGAATGAAATTCAAAGCCTCAAAAAAATTTTGTAAAGAATTTAACAGATATAATTATTAAAATTTCTTTATTTCTTCTTCACTCTGTCTTAAAAGCATTTTGCAAACTTAGAGGAAAATGACATTTGTTTTATAAGAAAATCAGCATAGATGTTGCCAGTTATTGGTTTGCTTTTTAAGCAAAAATCATCCAGCTATGAAAAAATGTAGTCAAAATGTAGGAAAATCAAATTGTTTAAGTTTGTATGAATAAAAGAATAAAGGTCTACAAATGTGTACACAGATAGCGAAGTTGCTATTGTTGCAATTATGCTTTCCACCCAAAATATGTGTACTAGACTATAAATTTGAAATGTGTAAAGATTATTGTATAGTTTGCAATAAGCCGACAGATTTGGTGATTTTATCGACGTCTAGCGATTGTAAAAGCGTGATTTTTTTTTTTTTTTTTTTTGTTAGAACAATACAATTTTCGGCTCTGAGACAGACATCTGCAGCAGTTTGCAGATGCTTATTTCTGATTATATGTATCTCCTATAGGGATTAAATAACATTTTAAGGGGTTCTATCAGGAATTCCTAGCAGTATTCCCACTAGACAAGTGGCGTAGCTAAGGGGGGGCAAGGGGGGCGTCCGCCCCGGGCGCCGAGGCCTAGGGGCGCCAAATTGAGAGAAATTGTTATATATCTATATTGGGGTGGGGGCGCAAAATTTCTTGCTGGCCCCGGGCGCCAAAAAACATAGCTACGCTACTGCACTAGACATAGACTGAGCCGCAGATAACTAACATCATGAAGGTGATAAATGGTATTTTGGTTATAGACAATTTAAAATTCTCTGTTTTAGAAATAACATGTGTTTTTTCAAGACGCCCTGAAACAATTTCAAAAGAAGAAATAATTAAAATTGTTGAGGTAACTAAAAATAGAATAGCAAGTATTATTGTAAAGAATTACTTGAAATCTTAAATTTCAAGAATTTTGGTATTCAATATAATTTGATACTTTGTATTGCAAAAGGTGCTGAGATATATTCGTATTTTTTAATGAGTATTCCATAAATATCATTCATAGTAATTTCAGCATAATCAACTTTTCTAATATTTTAATTAAAATAAATATTTTTACATTTAAACTGAAATTAAGGTGTATTAATTAAAAAATACACATCACCAAAATCTATAACAATAACGATATAATTATTTGGATAATTGAGTTAAAGCATTTAAAATCCTAAATACACGGTAGTAAGGTGTCTCCATTTTTCATTTTATTTTTGCACTGCTACTTCTAAATAATCATTTTAGAAGACTTTTTGCATGTATTGTCAAATTTTGCCACGAAAATCAAGATATAATTCCTCACCAATTAAAACTCTGAAAACAAAAATTCTATAAGAAGTTGAAAAAAGGATGAAACGTCGTTGAAAGAATCAGTTTTAACATATGCATCTTCTAAGTTGGATTCAAGTTGTATCTACATTGATAAACATGAATTCAGATGTAATATTTTTTTTGAAACTATGTAACTGAACTATGGTATTGAGATAGATAGTCCTACGGGTAGCAAGTGTTTATCAAAAATATAATCACAGAAAAAAGCAGGGTTTGTACAGGTACCGTTATTTTGCAGGTGAAATACCAGTATATTTTAATTATAAAAAAAAAACAGTTCAAGCCCGCGAAAATTTGCCTTATTTAAGGAGATATTTTCTATAAAAAAATTATGTTACTGAAGAATTTATTTATCTGGAAATTGGAAACCCATATGAACCCTGGAAATGTTATTCAATCAACACCATCTTCTATAATTTTAGCTTTTTTAAATTTCTGAAAAAATTGTGAAATTTATAAATTTTATTTTACTACACAGCTAATGTTGATCTTAATATCGTGATTATGCCGTTCTTTTATGGACATAAATGTATACAGTAATTTATTCTGAAGAATTGCATATTTCGACATTTGTTCATGTAAAATAAGCGTTAAATAAATGAACTCAGTAATGTATTCCACCTTTACGGATTAGTCACTCGTATAAATCTTCAAGATCTGACATTTTAATAACGAAAAGTGTGGCTGAACAGTCCTATATTAAAAAAAAATAAAATTCTAGAATGTCTTCTACATATATTTTGGAGAATAAGAAACATCACTGTTATAATTTATAAACATTTATTAGTAAAACAATAAATACGAGCTATATATTAAAAATGCTATACACTGTAAAAAATGTCATATGTTTCTGAATGTATAAAAATGTACTGTAATCAAAAACGAAAATATACACTAACCTCTTCTAACTCACCAAAGGTTTCGAAAACCGTTCCTTTACCTTTAAAAATCCCAAAAAACTGTTTGTTTTCGAAATTTAAAGAAGAATTTATAAATATTAATTTTTATTGGCTGCCCGTCGTTTTCGGAAACGTTTCTAAGTAGCTTTTACAGTACAATAATCACTTTTTTCAAATCAAAATATCACTTTTTCGGATGCTACCATATCATACGAAAATATTTTGATATTCAGAGAACATGTTTAATAGAAAAACATACAATATTAACAGTATTAACATTAATATGAAAATGTACATTATTCTGCTAAAATTGCATGCACAAAATCAGTTATGCAGCTGAAAATGTTTACTTGAGAATTGATAGAATCCGAAAAAATGATATTTTGATTTGAGAAAAGTGATTATTGCACTGTAAAAGCTACTTAGAAACCTTTCCGAAAAGGATGGACAGCTAATAAAAATTAACTTTTATAAATTTTTGTGTAAATTTCGAAAACAAATAGTTTTCTGGGATTTTTAATGGTAAAAGAACGGTTTTCGAAACCTTAGATGAGTTAGAAGAGGTTACTGTATATTTTTGTTTTGGATTACAGTACATATTTATGTATTCAGAAACATCTGACATTTTTTACAGTGTATATTATATATCCGAGCTATATATTATATATCCTAAACACTGATAAAAAATCTAAATTAATTTAATGTGCACAAGTACACATAGCATATAGAAGCAGATAAGGATTCAAATATTTGCACGCTACATGTGCAGTCGCATAAGCGGAAGCTCTCTGAAATTACTAAGGTTCTAAATGTGCAAGTGCTTCCAACATCTAACACTTCATGTAAACATATCATGCATCTAGAAAACAATTTCAACAAAATAATACTCACTATTAATAACTTTTAGGAAGGAGGTGTATGAAAAGGAAATATAATATTATTAAACGCAAATATTCACAAGACAGATTAAGTTTGCACAAAGAATTTTTAATAATAAAATGATTTTTTTTGCATTGTATCAAGATAGACTGATTAAACAATCATTTATTATAAGCATGGTATTTGTACAAATACGTTAACATTTGATACACATGAACAAATTCGGATAAAAAATAAAAAAATTAAAATATGTTTAAAATTTAGCTTTTAAATTTGAATGTAAGCAATTTTAAGTATAATTATATATTTATAGCAAATATTTATCGTTAATAAATATATTTATTTTTAATTGAGAAAGTTTAAATTTTTGCTTAAATGAAAGGAGAAAGTTCGTTCAAGTAAAAATATTATGTCACTAATAACAAGAAATCTAACAAGAAACTTTCTTAAACGGAAGTAATAGCTACCCTACAAGCATTGGGCGTATGCCGTTTATACGATTATAACTTTGCTATTCACTGACCAATATAGGCAGTATTGTAATGCAATATTGCCAAAATATTAGGCTGCTAATTCTTTATCAATATTGATGTAAGAAATATTTCTCCATCTGATAGAAAATACCTCCTACATAAAGCGTAAACTATTAACTAATATTTCATTGGAAGCATTTTCTATAATGCAATATTGACATAATATATTATTTCAATGTAATCAATACTGTTTTGATGCAAGGAATAGATTGTAACAAGAGAAACCCCAATGAAACATTTTCATATCTGTTTGAATTCATGCATATATTTAGTTGAATTTTATTCCGAACATTGCTTGCTATAATGCTTTCCTGATTGTATACACACCGGTGTATTTAGTGGATAATATCCAACTTCAAAAACAATAACAATAAGAACAATAAATGGCGCGGAGCTAAATAACTTGTTAGTGCAATAACATAGAATTTTGAATAAATATTAAGACTTTATATGTGAAGACTATCTACATATTTGCTTTCAAAATAATAATAATAATAATAATAATAATTCCTTTTGAGTATAAGCACTTATAGTAGTATTTAAGCTAAATGTGGCATTATTGTTGAAAGAATGATCATGATTTATTAAAGCATTTAAGCACTTGTAAATTCCTTGTCCTTTTGATCGATCGACTTAATAATTTTTTTTAATCAGTATAATTTATAAAATAGCTGTAAACAGTATGATTATATAAAATAGAAGTTTCCGCTGATCAATTTAATCTTTGATATAGGTTATTTCTATTACCAAATTATTTATCATATATAAAAAAACGGCAAAAATTAAAATCGAGAACAAAATTTAAAAAGTTTGTAGTTAAAAACCTATCTTAAAATTAATATTTTCAAATATAAAAAAATGTAATCACATTAAATTATTTATAGATATTTTAGCTGTCAATGAAAGTTTAGCTGTCAATGGAAGGAAGTTTTTAAGAAAGGTGATATATTTTCAACTTTTTTTGATGAAATACTCTGTGAAAATTTATCTTAAATACATAAACATGCGTATTTATCTATTCTGAATTGCATATTTTATGTTATTTATTTTCTTTAACACTAAGACTATGTACATTCTAAAAAAATACATTCTAAATAAAATAGTGTGAGTATTCACTCCGAAAATGTGAATAATCACGCTATCACCGAGTCGAAAAATGCCCAACCTGTTTAGAGTGATTTTTTTACTCTGAAAACTATCCTATTGTTAACTATACTAAAGAGTTAATACTCACACCTGGGAAGTGAATATTAACTCTAAACAGGGATGAATAACCCCTCTTGCGAACGAGTAACTGTTAACTTTTGCAAAAGGAGTGCGTTTTTTCACCCTGCGAATAGTCGTTCTTTAATAGGGGTGAATGTTCACTTTTCATAGGGTGTTATTTTTTTTTTTTAAATATTGTTTTTATGTGCATTTTAAAAGAATCATATTTTACAGCATGCAATGAAAATAGATTTAAGCGTGGTAAAGCTTGGAATAAAATACGTTATTGGCAATATTTATTTAATTCATTGTACAGTAATTGAACTTTTAATGAAAATTTCATTGAAAGTTATATATGAATTAAATCAGATTACTGGCAGAAATAAACTAAAATATTTTATTCTAAAGATTTTCTTGGGGTTTTCTTTCATTGCATGCCCTATAAAGATATGGTAGTTTAAAAGTTACCAAAAAAGCAAGTAATTAACCGAAATCTTAAACAGTTTTTTCTATTTCAGATACCCGTTAAGAAGTATTTTGTATTTTAATAATTTTCATGATAAATGTTAATTTTGTGTTTTTCTTTCATGTGTAATTAAAATTTTAAATGTTTATATCTCAGTTTTCATGAATTTAAATGTAAATGTAATAATCAATGAATTTAAATGTAATTTAACGTTGCTGTTTGCTGGATTTTATTTGCTTTTAAAGGTTTATTAATAAGTGCAAAATAGGTGGATTTTATATGATTACATAATCTGTGATTCCATTCCAATTTTTGTTTTAAATAAATAATCTCATATTTATATAGTATTTTTCAGTAAATTACCACTTTTTTGTAGAGTCATATTATTCTAAAATTTTTTTTATTTTTCCATTTAAAAATATGATTATTAACTTACATCTTATTTTTATAATTTCTAAACTAGACCTAAATAAAAAGATTGCATTTTTATGTGTTGTGATTTTTTTGGCTTTTTTGAACACATGGCCTAAATTTTTATATTCTCTGGAATATGCATGCATTTTTCTTTTAAACGCATTCCTTAACTTAATATTCATTTAGAATTTTTTCTCCGTTATTGCTGAAAAATGGATATTAATACAATGCTAATTTATCGAACGACATGATAAGGCACATTTAATTAACAAAAATTTCCATATATACTGTATTTTTTTAATATGAGCTAAATACAGGGTGCGATATGTTATCTATCGCCGACCTTTAATTTCTCTGCCGTTGGTCGTAGATATATAGTTCCAGTAACAAAAACGTTTTAAATGAATTAAACATTCAAGTTTTGTTAAATATTCAAGTCATTGTTAAAAAAAAAAATCAATTTTGTAAAAAAATACAAAATCTAACTTTTGCCCTGTATATTTAATACTTAGCTTTTTTATATTTAATACGTTTTATAGGAAAAGATTTATCTACGAAATAGGAAAAAGAAGGAAATATAAAGAAAAGAAATGACTACATATGTATACTGTTCTTACTATTAAAAATAAATTTTAAAGTAAATTTGTAGTTATTTGTCTCTTTAAATAATTAATTATTCATATAATGTATAACAGATAATATGTTTTCAATAAAAAATATAATAAAGCAGTTTTATTAATAAATTTCATAAGATCCACAAAAAGCATTTTATTTCAATGCTTAAATATTATGTTTTATCTTTCAGTGCGAATAATTACGTGTATCATAAACATGGAAAATACCTCTAAAATAGAAGCAAATTTAATAACTAATGCATGATGTCTATAACTAAATTTTTTAACTAAAATCATGAACAGCAAAAAAATGCTTACATACAATTTAAAAAAAGGATTAGACCAATTTGCAAAACACTAAAAATAACATCAAATAGCATTTTCTAATTACTCTGTAAAAGAAGAATAAACAGTAAAAGATGAATTGAAAGCATTATTAAATTTGGCAATGCAACGTCTCAAAAACCGGATTTTAAATAATAATTTAAAATATTCTTAATAATAAAAAAAAATTCAAAAGTTTCCCGTCTTAAATTAACAACTGATATCTGTCTTTTCACATATCTGTCAGAAGTGTATTCTTACTGTCATCTAACATTTTCACAGTATGATTTTATTTTTCAGTTTGGAACATTTTCGTAATATCATTATAATCTGATATCCCATTTAACTCCAAAATAATAATAAGGATAATACTATAAGTGCTTATTATAATCAGAAAACAATAAGAAACCGTAAAAAACCCAAGAGCACAAATCGCAATCTCAACACATTTGCAACATAAGAAAAATCTCAAATCACTACAATTTATTGTTTACATCTGCATCATGATTAAATATATCTATCAAAATGTGTATCAGCATTTCAACTGGGATATATTCTACGTTTATTTCTATATTTAACGGATGGTAAATTAAAATATTTTACACCACAATATCGAATATGAAGAATAAAATGTTTACACTCATTTTTTTATTGATAAAGGCCAAACCAATAAAGTTATGATTATTTTTTGCAAAGCATTGCTTGTTATTCAATTTTTAAAACAATTATATTCCATACCACTACATGAAGCATGACTATAATTCCATATCAATCTTTTTCTATATAACTATTAAACTCATAATTTTAACATGCAAAATCTGGTGGTATAAAAGATTAAAATTAAATAAGACTTAACTTTAGCTCCATAAATAATCTCTTTAACGATATTCATATATTTTAAACCTAAAATAGCGGACGAAAAAGAGATTATTTCTCTAATCTTTAAATAAAGTTTCACAGACTTATTGTTCTGATTGACTCATGAATAATACCTATACCTACAGTATTCACTTTTGAGAAGTAATTACTAACTCTAATAAGGAGTGAATACTAAGTATATTAGAGATGTGACTATCCACTCTTTAAAATAAATGCATTTTAGCCCAGAATGAGGGTAATTTCCAAGACATTAGGAAATGGAGCTTATGAAAATTAAGTGACATATTTTGGTACTTTTCACTATTTTACACCATATATTGATTCAAAGTTGAAGGGAAAATTTTTAAATTGTATAGTGCCAGGCATTCACTCTTATTCGACGGAACAAAATATCTCACTCCTTTCTAGGGAGTGGAAAATTCCACACTTTAAGGAGTATACTTTTATAAAATTCACTTCAAAGAGAGTGAAAATGCCTGTCACTCTTACAAAGAGTGAATTTTTCACTTATCCTTATTTTAGAGTGTAATTTTACATTATATATTTTATTTATTTTTAAATTATTAAAAAAAAATACATTGATAAATTGTATCTAACGAAGCTAATATTGACAAAATGTTATTGTTTCTTTTTTTATTGCTAGAGGAATAAATTAGCATACAGTCTTCGAAAAAATGGACAACACCATACTTCTTTACGACAAAATTGTTGTAGAGAGATGCGAAATGTACCATTTGATTGAAAATTTTGCGAACTTCCTAATATAAATATAATTTTTTAAATAGAGTTCGTCTACGCATTAGAATTGTGATTGTATTTTCAAATGGTAACATCAAATTTTGCCATCATATTTAAGTTCCATGGTTCAAGGCAGCCCCGACAGGAAATTCAGTTTACATTCTGTTTTTCAGTTTACATTCTCAAAAGTTCATGCGAGAGTTCCAAATTTGAGAATTCCATCTTTAAATCTACATGACAAACTTTATTTACATTTTACCTAATTAAAACAACCGATTGAATTTTTTAAGTAAGACATAATGAGTAGTTGCGCAAATATATCCCAATGAACTTATCGATTAAAAGTTTGATTATAAAATGTTAAATAAATTCATCGTGAAAGAAATTAACAAAAAAACATTATAACGTGAGTTTAATACATATTTAAAGAACTTATGAGTTCTGTTGCACACTATTTTTTGCATAAAACAAATCACAATTATAAAACCATGAGTGTGGAAGTTTACCACAAGAGCATCCCAGCTCATTTTAATCATTTATTACAAGATACATATATATTGGAGTTTTCGACGATCTAAGAGGGGGGGGGGGTCAGTTGTTATCGTTAATATCCATAGGACTCCAAATGTTACAGAGCTACCGGATAAATTTCATTGAATTTTGTATCTCACAAAGCATCATTATCTCTCATTTAAAATCTATTTTGAATTTCTATAAATTTTTACAATAACTCAAAATGCAATGTTCCCTTTAATTGCAATTTGTAAAATCTTAATTTTAATTTTTCAAAATTTATGAATTAATTCCTAACATATTTTTGAATTGCAACTTTGCTGAGATTTAATGAAAATATATAAAATACAGATGTACTTTCTTCCAGATGCCTTGAATCAATGAACTGAAATATGATTTCAAAAAGGAGTGTTGTCATTTGTAAAAAAAAATTGATACAATTTTTTATGTAAAGAGGACAACTATTTAAACATTTAATTCATACTCTAAAAGTAGACAAAATATTTAAACTGATGGTACCACTTACAGCTATCAGTGACAATTTTTGATAAAAAAGCGCATGATGGTGCGATATTTACATTTTACGAACATTATACATAAATCGTACTTATGTTATCGTTTTAAATTCAAAATAACTTTTTTTTAATTATGTTATCTTACACTTTTACACATTAGTTAGATATAATAGATAACCGCCATAAAGCTTAAAAATACACTTGAAAAAAATCCTAAGGGATTTTATAAATATCTTTTTATAACTTTATTTGAAAATGTAATTACATAGAAATACGAAGAGCGAGATTTTAAATATGAATTGTAAATTACCCGAATCGTCTTTAGGTCTTTCTTTTTTACTGTTCTTGTAGCACAGAATTTCCTCTTTAGCCATCGAAATAGATACATAGCACTCTTAGGTGTAGGTATTATATTAAAAGGAGGAGGCACAGTAGCTCCGTCTTCAAAATAACTCAGCCATAGTTTAGTCCTTGCAAACTTCCATTCGACATCAGCATGTTCCTAGAAAGAGATTACAATTTCAAAATAAATTTTCAAACAAAGTAAAGACATTTTCAATTTGAATTTTCTAGAACTAAAGGGGTATTTTATGTATAATTAGAATTTCTATGAAAAGCTACCAAGAAAACACTTACACTGTAAAAAATGTCAGATGTTTCTGAATACATAAAAATGTACTGTAATCAAAAACAAAAATATACAGTAACCTCTTCTAACTCATCTAAGGTTTCGAAAACCGTTCCTTTACCATTAAAAATCCCAGAAAACTATTTGTTTTCGAAATTTAAAGAAAAATTTATAAAAGTTAATTTTTATTAGCTGTCCATCCTTTTCGGAAACGTTTCTAAGTAGCTTTTACAGTACAATAATCACTTTTCTCAAATCAAAATATCCCTTTTTCGGATTTTATCAATTTTCAAGTAAACATTTTCAACTGCATAACTGATTTTGTGCATGCAATTTTAGCAGAATAATGTTAATTTTCATATTAATGTTAATACTATTAATATTGTATGTCTGTCTATTAAACATGTTCTCTGAATATGAAAATATTTTCGTATGATATGGTAGCATCCGAAAAAGTGATATTTTGATTTGAAAAAAGTGATTATTGTACTGTAAAAGCTACTTAGAAACGTTTCCGAAAAGGACGGGCAGCTAATAAAAATTAATTTTTATAAATTCTTCTTTAAATTTCGAAAACAAACAGTTTTTGGGATTTTTAATGGTAAAGGAATGGTTTTCGAAACTTTAGATGAGTTAGAAGAGGTTACTGAATATTTTTGTTTTTGATTACAGTACATTTTTATGTATTCAGAAGCATCTGACATTTTTTACAGTGTAGCAAGAAAAGCGTTGAAAATAAGCCTAGAAAAGAACACCTAGGAGAGTAAAATATGTTTCAAATGACAAGTGATATATTTTATGATGTATATAATTTTCTTTATAATATGTTCAAGATGATTTTGGCATCTGCATATCTTAGAGTTATTTTTAGCCATATGTTAAACAAAAATAATTAAGCTAAAAAATATTTAACAAAGATATTATATCAGATATTAGCCATTAGCATAAGACTAACATACTCATGCACATTTAATGAAATATTATTTAAAGCAGCGCTTCTCAAACTTTTTTCTTTCACGTACCCCTTTTTAGGCTTTTTATTTCGGATTAGATCCCTTTCTTATAAATATGCCCCACAATCGCCCCTCCACTCAACTAAATAACCTATACATGTGTTTATTCTTTGATAATCTTCTTATCACAATCTTATAATAAATTAACAGAAATTACATTGTCATTTTTAATATTTATGTAACCATTTTTGTGATTTACCCATCACCAATATTATCTTCACATACCCCCCTCTCCTAACAGTCCCGCCACGTGCCCCTAAGTGTTCGCGTATCCCAGGTTGGGAACTGCTGATTTGAAAGAATATTACGCTTAATTTGAATTCATGTTAATGCCAAAAACGATTTCAATTTACTTTTATAGTTTTATAGCTTTTAAAAATCTATGATGGACTCCCTTAATTCCTGTAACCTGATAAACGTAGATTTCTAAATCAATGTGTTCTTTCAGCACCCAACAGAAAAGTTAGTGGATTTGCATCAAAGACTTGCTGCAGTGTACCCTATGGTGATGTTAGCAAACAAGGGAACCAGTTATAGGTTAAGAATACCAAAACAAATGAAATCTACCACTATTCACTTTATACGGGTACCTAGCCGCACTTATTTCAAACGTAAAACAATTTATATGCATTTATGTGAAGCAGTAATACGTGTTTTCTGTTGAATATGGAGTGCAGACAATTCATCACTCATTTACAGTTCACACAAAGGAAAATTCACTTACATAATGTCTACGAGTAAAAATATTTTGCAGCATATTTTAATGGTTTTACGTTGTTTCAAACATAATGAAATTCATATACATATTACTCCGGTACATTACACGATTTCCATTGTAAAATATAGAGTACATAGTATTTATAATTAATTCTTATGCTTCGCGTATATTATTGATGTAGAAGGATTCAATTACAGTTCTCTAAGGATAACAAATGCAGAGAGTACTTTTTCAAATTTAGTTTGTGTTTTTGATTAAGGTAAAAATTTCCATATTGCAAGTATATAAAAATTCTATAGGTGAAATACAATGCTACACAAAATAATTCGAAAACTTTGCTGTATACTGGCATGAATTGCTCAGTGGTGGTTTTTAATTGTTTAATGCATTTTTCCAGCTGAATTATATTTAGTATATACTAAAGTATGCTTGAAAACTATCAACAAATTCATATACAGAGCTACGCAAAGAACTAGATGCATTGCTGTCTATGGATGATAATTAATAGAAGTGCAATTTCAGTTGTATGCGTTTTTTAATTGAAATAAATTTTAGCTAGTACGTATAAAAATCTGTAGCTAACATAGTATAGTGTTATAGAAAGAAATTGACTACATTTACGTCTTTTGGCAGAAATTGCTGAAGGTCTACAATTTTGTCAGTTTTCTAGTTAAAGTGTAGTATCTATGAAAATATACTGATAATATACAGGGCTTCACAAAAGAGTTCGAGCACATTTCTATTTAGAACGGTAATTACTGAAATTCGGATATCTAATGCATTGAGCATTTTCCTGATTCCGATACTTCAGATAGGAAATGCGTACGATTTTGTGTCTAATTACAGAATATTTCTAAACATACTCATTGATTCATGAGAGAAAATTCTTATAAAACGGAAGAGTGCATATCAACTTAAAATAACATGGTGGTTCAATAACCTAAGAAAAAGAAGAAATTATATAAAAACTCTCTACAGAAACTCTAAATTAGGAACTGCAACTCAAGAGCAATGTTTGAAATATAAAACAAAAAGAAAAATATATAAAAAAGCCATTTTGAAGGCAAAAAGATCCGTCTGGTTGCTGTGTGTGAAAAAAAAAACAGGCTTTCCAGGATTTTCACAAGCAGGAATCTAATCTTCACAATCAGCTCTAACTGCACTACACTAACTCATACAAGACAAAAATTTTACAATGACCTAAATGAATCGATTTTTGGACTTTCACAACAATTTCAGCTGAATACATCAATATCCACTTCATTAGCACCGTCCTTTATTCAGAAGGAACTGAAGGCTGCAATATACACCTTCAACAACAACAACAACAAAAAAAGCACTGGAGATAGACAACATACACTATGTAATTATATTAAAAATAATACTTATAATATATTTAAAATAATATGTAATTGTATTTGTAATAATATTTGAAAAAGAATTATCTCAAAAAGAATTCACCACTGCTTTCGGTCTTCATCGGACATTTAAACATCACAACATGGATTTCTGGAAGGGAAATCAACAAAATCAACTCTACATGAATTATTCTCACAAACTGACTTAAACGTTCAAGAGGATAGCTATAACTCTCTTATTTCTTTAGATTTCCAAAATACTTTCGATAGATTACCGTGAATAGCTACAATACAAGTATTACAAGATCTAAAGGTAGAAACCTCATATTTAAGTACAGTTAGATAATTTCTATCATTAGGAGGTGCGTATCCAAATTGCTTATCGGATGAGGTTCACTGTTTCCACAGGGGATGTTTGTTTCGGCCCCTTTCTCTGGAGGATATTCATGAATGGCTTATAACGTGAACTTAAAAGTGTAGGCTTCATAATCGTGGCCTATGCCGATGATCGGTTAGTTGTCGCTAGAGGATGAACACACTCAAACTTATTAAAAATATGGCAATGTGGCACTACAAATTGTTCTAGAGCCGTCACAGCTACACAGCATGATCATATCGTACACAAAATGCCATGTCCTCGATATAAGACGTTTAAAATATCTTAAAAAACAAGTTATTGTCGAAATAAATCATCGTACATTAAAGCACAAAAATACCTTACCATATCTCGGAATAACACTTGAGAGTATCCTCTAATTTCTACCTCACTTGAGAAATAAGCACACAGAAATAATCTGAGAAAATCTTCTACAGTTTGAAGGCTTACAGAAGGCTTATCAAAATTAATATTAAAGATATTGAATTTAAATATTTTCGAAAAAAAGATCACCTATGCCTCAGCTATATGGTACTACCTAAAAAAATCGCATGGTCTTATATTGGCCTGACTAAACGTGCTCTTAGATTTCGTTTAAAGGAGCATAAAAGGTATGTTAAAAATCAAGAGCTTAAACGCTGTTCTATTACTCTTAATGTTGGTCTTCACAACATAGACTGAATATTTCTTCAGTCACCATTATCCATAAGTGTCCTTGTATTTTTTATCTTAATTTTTGGGAAGCTTACCACTTCATTAAAATTTCCCACTTCTTAGTGAATGACTTATTATGTACAATTTAGAGCTTTTTCCCCTCGGTTTTGTTTTGTGCGTTATCCAGTAGATGTCTCTATTTGAGCACCCAATTGTTTATGCTTCTTTCTTCTCATTTGTTGCTCTTTTGGCGCGTTCGCTCCCGTAATGGATATATATAAGCATGCCTTTCACAGTCTTCTTATTCAGCTTTGCTTTTTTAGCATGCTGAGTCTTGAACTAATAAAGAATCTCGATAGTAGATTCGAAACGGTTGTTTGATACATTTTCAGGCATTATTTATGCATTCCAAATCGTTGGTTTTCTATATCATACTTTTGTACCAAAATTTTTATTCTTAATATTTAGCTCTGTAACAGAAGGATCTGTTTCTATCACCTAAACTACAACTATGTAGTATTCTTCAGTAAAAATCTAAGTTATCTCAGTGTTCGAAAAATGAAATAAAACAAGTCTTAAGAAAATTACTTGAAAGTTATCTTCACAGCATTTGCTTAGGAAAATATTAGCTATGAAAATTTATTAATATAAATACATTTGTAGCTAATAGATGGTTTATTAAAATGCGCAATCGTGGAAAAAAAGTAATCACCTTCAACTAACACTGCAAAAAATTATTGTAGACGAAAATTACTGCTGCCAAACGATAGAAAATAAAGTCTTCTTTTGAATTTTGTATAAAAAATTGATCAGTGGTCCATCTATATATTAAAAGGAAACTTAACTTTTTTTTTCAATAATATAATCCAATTTTAACAGCATAAATGAACTCTACATCCTTCAATTAGCCGAGAAACAAATTTACATATACGATACGTTACGTACGATACGTTTTGAGAAATTGATTATTTTAAAACGAACATGTTTCAGGGTCTGTATTGAAATTGAAGTTCTCTACTAAATTGTTGCTCGTAAGCCACCTTATTGATCAAAGCATCTTAAGTGCCACTCGAGCAGTCAAAGAAGAGTGATAAGTACAAGAAGTTTCACAATATCTAGTCAGTATTATCGTAGATGGCTTCTTAAACCATCATTTTGCCGTTTTTAAGCATAATTTGAAAACTATTTGGAAAAAAAAATTGAAATTTTGGATTTCCATAAAACACGACTTAATAAATTTAAATTCATCAAAAAAATTTTAGGTTGCAATTCATAATTTTTTTAAATATTAATTTCATAATTCATGTATTTTAGTAATATTACTGCATAAAAAATTAGTACATTAGGAGGATAATTTCAGGAGATATTAATAACAATATGAAAATGTAATTTAACACGATGAGTGCCTCGGTGACTGACACTGACTTTCACCGTTGATGGAACGTAAAATGTGATTTGACATTAGAAGCACTAAATTTTAAATGTTTATAATTCAAAACCTTATCATTTAAATGACTTGAAATTTATCGTCCATGCATGGCTTAAACCGAAGATTTGAAATATCTTGTTAAAATTAGTTATTCCTATTGAAAAAATAATGTCTGGGTTCATTGTAATATGTAGATTTCCGCCTAAGCAAATTTTATATACATCATTTTAAAGCAGACTTTATTCCCCACTAAAAATAATCTTAAGATTATCTGAAGAAATCGCCACTTTCTACAGAAATTCAACAGAAATTTGAAGACAATTTGCAGGCTTAGCTTTATCTTTAAAATATCTGCAGAATTTTTAAAGATATTCTTTAAAATATCTTCAAAGTGGGCCAATTACCTTCGGATTTCCCACAGATTTTGGGCCAAAAAGCTATGGATTTTCTACAGATTTTTTTTAGTGGGGTTTCTAATCTTTCGATACCAGTTACTTTTTTCTACTATTTCTTGAGGTGTTAGTTGGGAGATTTTACTTTTTTCCCACGACGATACATACATGGTGTCCCAATATGTAAGCAGGTTCAGATTTCTGAGTATTCCAATACAGATCTTAGAAATAAGGCGTTTTCAACATTTCCTAGTTTGAACATTTGTTTAAATAAAGCATAAATTTTTTTTCTAATTGCTTGTTTTTAAAATTCTATTTGAATCTGCGTACTCATTGCAAAACAGTGTATTTAGATTAGTTTCTCTTGCAAAATACTGTTAGAGCGCACAAAGAAAAGGTGACTTACCGAAATAATCTGGTATGAATGATTCATCATTGCTATTAGCAAATTTAAGAGCACCACGACATTTATCACGCAGTAGGAACCGAACATGAGCAATCCCCAGAATCTTGTGTAGCTCTGGATTCCTGTCAGTTCAAAGTTATCAAGGTCAATGAGGCCAAAACTAGCCCAAAACAGCGTTTGAGAGGATTCAAATAAACTGAAACATAGACACCAGTTAGTACAACAATTTACGTTTGATAAGTTATATTAAAATAGATATTGCTATACATTTTTTAAACAATAAGTTATAAGTAAGAAAGAAAACAAAAATATTCAGTCTTATTACATAAATAGTGAATCATAAAATTTTAATTTTCGTCTGGTAGTTTTGTAAATGTTTTGTAAATACTCCAGTCCTATTATGTCTATTAGCATTTTATACTAAAAAAAATCTTTGACTCTTCTCGCTATCCGCCTACATTATGTGTTTTGAAAATTTTGAAAGAGCAGATGAAATTGTTTTAAAAATACAAATGTATATGTAAATTGATGTTTTCCTTTTATCACGATTTTTATTCTAAATTTAAAGCAACATTTTATGAAAAAAATATTAGCGAAAGATTATATAATAAGAAATTAGTATAACAATATTACCTCAAAGATTCAAATTGCTGTTGAACCATGAATATTATTGATATGGTGCCACATCAATTGAATGTCAGCATTTTGAAATAAATCTTATTTCTGTTTTATATACTAATTTGATATATGGCTGTAAATTATAATACTGCAGCAACAAAATCTAAATTCTTTTACCACGCACTTTTCCGTCATCTTCAGAAATGTGATGCCCACTTAATAGAAATACATCCCAAACAACAATACGTTGTGTCGATCGCATAATAAAGGTGGATAGATTTTACTTTTATTGCTCATGCGTCACTTCTAAACAGCACATGCTTTCAATTTTTTCATGGTCGAAAAAAGGAATAATATACATTCAAATATAATTTATCTAAAAACTGTAGCCCAATTTCATGATGTTCAAAGAATTTTTAAAGAATTTTCAAACATATTTTTTTTAAAATCTATCTCAACAGTGAACATTTGTTTGCCCCAATGATGTAAAATAAGAGAAATTCTCTGAATTACCACAATTTATAATTGATTCTTCATTCCTTTTCTTTAGGTGCGTTCGTAATTTTGTAAATATATAGCACGTATAGTTGTCGTTTTGTCCGTCCATCTGTCCGCATATAATACCGCAAAAATTACCCAACTGAATCTTTGAAATTTAAAATATATAATTATTAGAAAATTTTGTTGAATCATTTCAAATATTATGAAAATCGGATGTAAAATTCAATTACAGAGACAATGAAACGTATTCCGTTACATTACGGCCAATGGGGAAAAAAGTTTCAGGTTCATTTTAATGGTGTTAATGGTGGTGAATGGTGTCTTTCGAACATAATAAAATTGCTATCCATCTATGGAGTATATACTATAATACACATTTTGTACAATTTGTGGGGCAAATAATATTTTTATTCATTTACAAGGCCACACAAGAGTATTCCATTATATTATGATATAGTGGGAAGATTGCTTGGGTCGCGTATTAATTGTATTAAACTATTTATCATTTTATGAAATTGATATACGTTACTGAGGATTACTACAATTTAATTCCTGTATAATAGAAAGCATATAATATTAGGTGCAATATTATTTACAGGGACACACAAAAGATTTATGCAACTATACTGTATCCACCAAGACCTGAATATTTTTTAAACTTTATTATAGTACGATTGTACCTAATTTGCTAGATGCTTTTGCTATGCTGAAAATTCCAACTCGTTACTTTCGAGTAAATTTAACGTTCCATAATTGATTGCCCTCCCAAAAGTTTTCTTACCGTAGCTCCATTCAGCAAAGAATATTATTGAGGTGCACTATATCAATTCAATTTAACAGCATTGGTAGATTGTTGAACATATAAAATCTAAATAAGTAAATCTCCATCGATTTCTACGCAACGATTAATCAACAACAAATTTTGCTAATTATTTCTGCTCGTAAAGAAAGGATTGAAGGATTTTGACTTTTCTTTTGATTTACTGAAATTGTTTGTAGAAGAGATATAAATCTGAAACATAGTAAATAATGTTTTTATGAAAATAATTGCGCCTCAAACACAGAATGAAATTGAACTGTAAATAAATATTTTTGAGATGTACTAGCACATCCATTGAACAACAATATAGCTTTCTTCAAATACCGAGCGCAAATTGTTAAGCATGAAACGGTTTGCCAGAATAGAAGTAAGAAATATAAATCAATCTCAAAATTAGCCTGGTTTTCTTTCTTTTATTGCGCTTGGGAAAAATTATATGTCAATTAATGCGAATAAAAACTTGCAAGAATTAGAAGTGTTTTAAATAATAAAAAGTGTTAAATTTGTTGTGTTGTACCAGTAGCTTTTTCTAAAGTTGAAAATATTAGCAAGCAGTTTAATGAAAATTCCAGCACATATTTAGAGTGTAAATTACTTAAACAACTCCTAATTAATCTTCTCTTATTCGAGGAAATTCAGTTAACCTTTTCCGGCATGGTGTCCTTAAAAAAAAAAAAAAAGACTCCTAATTTTAATTTTAATGGTACCAAGAACATTTAATTAAATTTATCCTTTTATAACATACCTGAAAATAAGCAAGTTTGCATTTTCTAATAAATTCGTTAATTATTACTAACAGATTTACTCTACGCCGGAAAGGATTGAGATGTTGAAAGATTATCAATCAAAATTCAGACTAATCTAGCTATTCCATCTATTAAAAAGGGATTAACATAAACCAATCACATGTTAGAGTTAATTCGAACATTTTTTTTAATTTTAAGAATGATTTCGCTTACATATGAAGATATTTTTCACCTGGGCGAATACGGTTAGAGTTAAATTATCAGCATTTGACTACTTAAAACCTTTATGTGGTTTTGGAATACTTCACATGCACTTTCTCAATCTTCGCCGAATATCAATGTCTGAAACGTTTCAGGCACATTTTATAATCACGAATACATGATTTCATCGGATAAGTTTGAACAGTTTGGAGGTCATGTAACTGAAATATTTAAACACATGCATACAGAAAAAAATTTGTTTATCAACAGTGTATCAATCGTCTCATCGCAAGTGATTGAGACAGTTTCTTAAAATAAAATACTTTTTAAATATAATGCTTTTCCTTTTCAAAAAAATGGCAGATCTTATATTGTGCTTAACATTTTTTTTTTCAGCATAGAAAATATAAATATAGTATATCTAACATTAAAATAAACTAGATTTCTTTGATGAAACACACGATTTAAAGCAGTATAATTAAGAAGCTTAAATTTCTAAAAATATATAGCAAAAAACAAATTATCATTTTTATGTGATAACTTCCATTCATATGTTAATGTAAATTTTTCATTTTCTTTTAAAAAACAAGTTTCAATCTAAAACCTATATCAAAAGCGTCGGAACTTCTGATCGTTATTCTGAGTTGCTCATATGGTTGTACTGATGTGATACCAAACATTCAATGTAGAAAGTTAAATGTTTGAAAATTGTTTTTTGATATAGTTTTAATGATTAAAAAATAAGTACAAATTCAAAGTGATTGTAAAATAACAGATGGGTCATTCCATGGTAACTTGCGTTACATTTAGAACAATTTACTGCAGTAATTTCAGTAATACAGCACTGAAAAATTTTAAAATGTAAAATTAACATGATTTGTCAAGGAAACCTACCTAAGGGTCAATTTGAATGAAAATTACCTAAAAACGATAATAAAAATTACACTTTATATGAGAACTTACATTCCTTTTTCAATATTTACAGTTACCATAATAAATAAATCTACCAAAATTTAAGAAATAACATTCAAATTAGGTAATTTTCATCTAAATTGGGTTTTAATAAGTTTAATTAGCAAACCAAGTGAAATTATATTTTGAATAATTTTTAGCGTGTATTATATTACTAAAATTATTGAAAATAGTTCAAAATGTAACGTAAGTTACCATGGAATGATCCAGATATGTTTTGATTAGAAATTAGAATATTTAAAATTAGCGCTACTTACTTAGAAAATCTCCTCCAAGTCAAGCAAGCTGAATGATCTAGTTTGCTCTCTTGACCATTTTTCCCTGAGTAACAGACTTGTCGTTCCATATCAGCATAATACCATAATAACTGGTTCATGCCGCATGCAAAAGCAAATAAAACCAATGTGTATACAAAGAAAAACTTGATGATGTCAATGACCATACGGCCAAGGCAGATCTGAAGAGGCCCGAGATGTGGGTTCACAGAAAATATGTACACCAACTTCAATGAGCTAAAAACAATAAAAAAAATTTTGTTTGGTAAGAAAAAATAATAATAACCATTGTATTTAAACAAAAATACTTACAAAAGTTTATAATAAATAACAATAAGAAAATAATATATATCTGGTTGATGGAAACCAAGTCTGTCTGATAATTATCTGCAGTGAATTTATATGTTTCAAAGATATAGGGTAACATCCTCAGTAATTGGCATGCACCAGTGATTGGCACATCCTACAAACATGTCCTAAAATAAGATTTATATCGAGTCTTTTAAAAATACAAGACCATATATCAGTTATATGCTCATTTACGTTAAAGATTATAACTTTGATTTATGCTACTGGATGACAATAATGCCTAGGAAAGAGAAACAATTATGGCTTGTATCAAATTAACCATTTTTGTTGCAAATGCTTCTTCTTTGGCTTAAGGAAGGCATGCTTTTCAATTCATTATTATCTGATTTATAATACATTTTAAATTTTAATTGACAACAGTTTTGTTAGTTTAAAAGGGTTACTTTAATTGTGTAAAAGTATTTTCGACACAAATATTCGGATTTCTGAATTAATGATAGATGCCAATTAATGGTGCTTAAATTTTGCTAGTTCCAAGTAATTGGCACCTATTCCAGTTACAAGGAATTTGCAAGTAATTTGAGATTAAACCACTTATTTTGGAAGCACTTTTAAAGTTATAGACTAATTTTGTTTATCATTTATTTTTATTTGAAAACATGAAATATTATCAATAATTGGAATCTATTAAAGCTTCATATGATAATTACTGGGGACAGCATGACAATTACTGGGTATTAATATAAGTATATTGTATTGTTTTAAAGTGTTCATATTTCAGATTAATATGCTGATTTCTTACTCTCAAAAACCTGAAATATGGCATCTTCATCTACAGTAAATTCATTTAAAGTGATTGAACCCAATGCAAAATGTAAAGTTTTTTTTAAATATAAACATGTGCCAATTACTGGATCACAAGGTGTCATACATTGGTGCTCTAGGTGCCAATTACTGGTGATTTCAACAACTTTTTATAAATATATTTTTATAAAAATACTTTTTCATTTTTTTTTTTTTTTTTGCTTTTAATGGGCAAAATTGATGCACAGATATGAATTCTTTAATTTAAAAATATTTCCAAGTAAATATCTTATTTCTTTGTAATGAAAATTGAAGTAAGTTTAAAGACAAATTCTTAATGCGCCAATTACTGGGGATGTTACCCTATTTAAAATAACTATTTAATAAATCTCATTCATAAAATAGATACTTTAATAGCTATTGCACCAAAATTGTCATATAAATATTAATTTTTAAAAGAAACAGAAAAAATTTTAAACCAAGTTTTTTTATTTATAATAAATTAACAATACAGGGTGTCCACTCTCAATGGTGGCCAATGGCTAATTTTTAAACCGTTACACATATGGATATTTGTGTTATCTACGCGGCCAAAATTATTTTATGATATATATCTATTCTAAAGGATACGGTTAAAAGAAAAAATACATTTTGTAAATTTATAAAGACGATTTATTCAAGGCCAGACTTATGCAGGGGCATGCGGGGCAGTTGCCCGGTCCATACCCCTCTTTAAGAGGCTCCCATGAGACTAATCAGGATTTTCATTACAGGTTGCTTAAAATTAGCCATAAGTGATTAAAATCCATACACTTTTTCAAACAATTAGTAACGGAGTACGGTCCCACTTGCCCTCTCTGCTTCTAATATTCGCTTCACACCATGCAGAAAATGGATTATATCATTAGATAAATAAGGATTAAAATTTTAGTACAATAATTTAGTATTCTATAGTCTTTAAAATAAGTTCTTTATTAATATTTAGTCATAATGCGACAAGTTAAAATCATTCATTATGACAATTTTTGAGTTTTCGTTTTCCTTATATCGTATAATGTACGTAGATAAGCAAAGTAAAAGTTTTCAAAGAAATATTTATGTCAAACAATTTATCATTTTTTTCTATTAGTATCAAACTAGTACTTTTTTTTAAAGCTATGATCATCTTTTTTGGGATATCTTGTATGCAGATCCGAGCAGTACTGAGTGTAAAATTTATGCATACGCACACTATGTATGAAGTTTAGTATCAGCTACTTGCACATTATCCACAAAAAAAATTCTATAGATGGATAAAAGGATGCTCCCGAGAATGATACTTGACCTGGAGCTTGTCTGTTAGATTTATTAAAATAAAGCACATTTTTATTTTTAAAACTAATGTTCTTTTTGTCTCTGAAAACTCATTAAGGATACTGGGCTTCTCAGGCAAAATAAGAAGAAATGTTTCTAGAAAAAAACAGTTCATCCTTCTTCTTTTTACTTTTTTCACGCTACTTATAAGAAGGTCTGAAGTTAAAAAGTAGTCAATAAACAATACCTTTGCTGCAATTTTTCTAAGAGAATATTTGCACGAACTCTTGTTCCGGATCAATTGTATGTTCGCTTGAAATTGTCTTCAGTATGACTTTTTAGCGGTATATTAGGCCATAATTAATGCCTGTTATGTCAGAAGCGAAGTTTGGATTTAAAAAAACCCTGATGTTTGTATTAACGTCATTGGTACTGCCAAAATTTGCTTTTGGTATGTCTACTAATAAACATGTTTCTTTGCGAAGTCTTTTCTGGATTTCGAGGGTTTTTTTCTGTGCTTCAGTCTTCCTCTCTCTATATATCTTTACTGGCAACTTAAAAGCCAAATTAAGAATGCTTTCAAAAATTATAACTCTAGCATGTAAAATTTAAAGGCCAAACTTGATGGCTTCAGAATTAGTTTGTATTTCAATATCAATTTTGTTGAAATGCTTAGAAGTTGTACCACATATGTAGCACCAACTTGTGTATTTTGTGAAGTCGCGTCGTTGAAGATCTTGCCATCTACCACTGTCATGATGAAGACGTAAATGACTGAGAACCTGTTGCCATTTAAATTCACCTCATTGGCGTTTAGTGACATCTCAAATTTTTTTATAAAGTTAGATTATTTTACCGCAACATCAGTATTTTCTTTGACATAACGAAATCTTATTGGACGGCAATATATTGCCGTGGTATTGACAGGTATCTGAAGTGTTCTTTCTAGCCATAAATAATTGTATTTCAGAAATACGTCTTCCTTCTTATATGTTTTTAACTACATCTGCTTAATTTGCGATTTAAAGTGTGCGGAATTGCGTTTTAAGATCTCAATTTGGTCTTCTGTGTAGCCTTCACCGGATATTAGTTGATCTTTTAAAGAATTAATTTATCTTCTAAATTAGACAAATTAAAACTCTGCATTCGTTCAAACAAATATTTACGGGCTACAATATTTAATCTCAAGGCACCTTGTAATCCTACAGTAAAAATATTTTCTTTTAGAATGCTATTTACGATAATTAAATTTTTTCTGAATTTGAAAAAAAAAGTTCAAAACACCAAGAAATACACATCCGCGCTTTTCCGCCGAAGTTTCTTTGATTTTTCTCCATCCAAGGCTTCAAACTTTCGATTCAGTCAGAAATTATAACAGGATCTGACTGGGTAGTACAACATATACTCGATTGAATAAAATATGTTAGAAAAAATTTTACTCTAATAAGAGGGTAACTCCAAAGCACAACAGCTATACTTAATAATGATAAAACAGCAAAAATATATATTAAAGTTTTGTTTTATTATCTGTTGTATCAGGATCCATCAGAAAAACTTTCAAACTAAACATAAACTTATAAATATTTCACTGAAAAGATAATGTGTTTATACGAACGCCAAGAACAGACTTAAGCAACAAGTTAAACAATCAAATTCCGACTCAAGTTAAATGAGAAGCGTGCGCTTGAAAGTGTTGGAAGGGATTGGATATAGTTCTCGAAACTGTCCTCTAACTCAGGTTATCTTTCTTTTTAACAATTTTCATTATTTAAAAATTGACTTTTGGCCCCCCTAGAATGTTCAAATACCCGTATGTGCGTTAGTCATAGACATATAATTCCAATTGCAAAAATGCTTTTTAAAAGGTAAAGAAAGAAAAGGGCCCCACAATAGTCACTAATAAAGATTCAGATGATAATGTAAAGTCTATGAGAGCGTTATTTTCAAATATCTCGCTCAAGTTTTAATATTTTTGTTCAACAACCGGACTAGTTTTTACTTTTTTGATTTTGCTCATATATTTTTTATATTATGATAGCTTCAATTTCAGAACTGGTTTCAACCGATTTTGAAATCAAAAGTATTACATTTTTTTAATAATCTGAAACCAAATTTGAAAAAGTAAAAACTAGGCCGGTTGTGGATCATCCTCAGCTATCCTATGCAAAACAAATCATGTAAAAATATTATAATTTGAACGAGATATTTGAAAAGAACTCTCCCATAAACTTTACATTATCATCCGGGCCTTTTTCAGTTACTATTGTGAGGCCTTAAGAGATCGTTTACGATAGAAATGACTGGATATTTTTGAAACTTCTTATGCTATCCAGTAATCTAGCAGTCTTGAATGACAGATTGAGTGGCGCCTAAGATGCTTTGTTCAAGAAGGGGGCTCTCTCGGTCAACAATCGAGTACCAAACTTCAATTTGGAGACAACCCCTAAAATGTGCTCGTTTAAAATGATTGTTTTCTCGAAAAAATTCTTGAACAAAATGTATAAAAATTTGTTTTTTGGCTTATTAAAGGATGTAGATTTCATTTATGCTGTTAAAATGGGTAGTGGCATATAAAAAGAAATACAATTAATGTTCGTTTTAATACGAACCCCTGAGCAATGCATCATTTAAACATCATTTAAAAGAAGGCTTTATTTCCAATCGATTGTTACCAATATTTTTTTTCCTTTTTTTTCGGAATCATTACTTTTATGAATGCGAAAGAATTTATTCATAAATTGATTAATAGATTTTGAAATTGTTCATCAAATACAATGTATCAAAAACTAGATCTGAAGCTCAGTCTAAATGTACAAAAATAAATGGAAAGTAGCCGCAGAATAATATTCGTAACAGATAGCAATAAAGAAGAAAAAATATGAATTTGCAAATGGAGTGTTGTAACTATTAAAATAAAAATAAATAATACGTGTAGAAATGATACGCAAATAATGTAGGAAATTTTTCCATTCTATCATGAAATTTTAAGTTTTTCCATGTCTGTTTTGAAAATTTCAGGTCAAACCCCCGAGTAGTGTATTGATGCTCATTATCAAAGACAACATCGTATCAACCCCATGATAACATCATGAGATGTTTCTTATCACTCGAGGAGAAACAGCAATGAAGCCATTATTTTATTTTTTAATTATTTGTAAAATGTTGCTGATCCCACTATTTAAAAAATTAACATCTAAAAAATTAATTAATTTTAAAATGACATTTTTCATTAATTTTGTAAAAATAACATATGCTGCAACTTAACCTAAAAATGATAGAAAAAACAGCTTCAAAATTTTTATTGTTTAACCAAAAGGTAACCCTTAGTTGCATATCTCAAAAACTGGCAAATCCCCAAAAGGAAATTTCCTATTTTCTAACTAAAATGATCACACAGAATGAGAAAAAAACTATTTCACGTACAAAAATTATTTTTCCCCATTACAGAGTGTCCTTTGTCCAGCATTACAGCTGAGTCCAAAACAGAGAAATAAAGAATTTTTGTACTTGTGTTTTAATTATGCGTTGCGGCAAGAAGTCCATAAAAAGTAATGAATAAAGAAAATTCTACTTAATTAACTTTATTCTTTGTTTAGAAACATTTTAGCTCACGCGGAACAACATACCGACTTTTTGTAGGCCATTCATTTTGATAATATCTCAAAAAGTAAGTTACCTGATTGAGACATTACCTCGATTTTTAGACTGGAAACATAGATGTCAAAGAGTAGCGTAAACTTTGGATAAGAACTGTAAATTAAGTATGTTGGAAAGGAAATCGTCCACTGTGGTGAACAGATTTTAAGCAAAGGAAACGTAGCACACAAAGGTCGTTTGGTAATGTAGAGTATGAAACATTTTACGCGTACAAAGTGCTGTCATTTGGGATAAAAACAATGACTAACATGTACCTAAAAATATTCGCTGTAGCAAAAAGACCTTCCGCAATGAGTATAGGGTCCCAAGCATCCCATTTCTCTCTAGGAAGATATGCTGTCCCCGTTTCAAGAGCTATTTCTTTTTGGACCTGAAACAATAAAAGAGAACAGACATTCTATTAAAATATAAACAAGCTATTTTCGGTTGTTGCAAGGGGATATATAAATTTGAATTGAGAAATGATTAAAAGTAATATGCTCATGAAAAGCGCAATGACTTCGAAATCATTTAAATGTGCGATTCTAAAATAGGATTTCCACGGTTCTTGCTTTTATATCACATATTTTTCAATTGAATTCATTATCTTATTTAATCCTTGAAAAGTATTGCAAAAGATTACTAATGATTACTATTCAGAAATATTGGTACTGAAAAGTAAGTGTAGTGGGATACTTCTATAAGTAAAAGACCAAAAATACATGAGCGATAAATTCCTTATAAATTACATTTAAAAGTATAATATAAGCCAAATTTTTTCACGCATTTAAAATTCAGTTTAAAAAAAATCATATAAGAGATATATGGCGCAATTTGCGTCAAGACGCATTACCATGAGACGCTATTTATTCTCAAGCTTAAAAGTTATGTGCAAGTAAATTAAAAAAATTCCAAAATTCTTCATAGTTTCGCTATATCTTCAAAGATTCAAAGTTAAATATGAAGAACTCAAAATAACCACCTATGAACCATTTATCTTCTGCAATGTACAAACATATTTCAATGTGTGGAATGAAATTGAAGACTATTTGGATGTGATTCGGGCTACAAAGAGGAGCAGACGTTGAAATATGAAAGTAGATCACACAATATAAATGATCTGTAGTTACTCATTTTGCGATTTGGATGTCCTGTTGAAAGTTTGAAGATATAGTGCCATCAAAGGGAAATCTTTGAAACCATTTTATTTGATTTTCTTATCAAAATTTTCAACCATGATAAACATTTTTGCCCAAACCACAATCTTATATGTCAATTTCTTGATTTTAATTTAATCTTAAACCGACTCAAGGTCTCTTGTTTGACCCTCTATTTTAAATGTACAAATACAAAAAATATCAGAGTATAGTAAAAAATAGATAATATTTATAAATGAATCAAATTCGACTAAAAAAAGTACTTATATTTCATGGTTTAGGTAGAACTTAAGTTACAACTCATAATCGATGTTCTTTTCCATAGTATACATACATTTAGTCTACAAAATTCCACACTTAATTATAAACAATTTGAAGACTGAAGAACTACAGAAAAAATTATTACTGAAATAATAGATATATAAAACAAAACTATTTCGTGAAAAAGGTTATTAAGATAAATTTGTATGATAAATAATAACAGTAAATTCATGTTCATTCATTTTACGTTATTTAAAGAAAAAAATTTATTAAAATTGGAAAGGTTTTAATAAAATATATATGATGAATAATCTTTTTACATGAAAATTACACTTTTTTTTATAAAACACTGCTTTTTTGCCAAGAAATTATATTTTTATTTCTAACTAGTAAATTTTCAAGGCTGATAAGAAAATCACATAATGATATTTATTTACTGTGAAACCAGTGTATGCAATTATTTTGATAATTATGGTTTACACAAAAATTACAAATTAAGTAGAAATAATTTTTTCCAAAAACGCATAGATAAAAAAAAAAGATTTTTCAAATCTCAATTGCTAATAAAGGTTCTTGCTCACATAACTGCATTAATTCGAACTGCATTTAGCAAAACTACCAAATTATAAAGCATGTTTATCGAAGATTCGTGCATAAGTTCGAACGTATGTTTTTCATGAATTATATTATGAAGTCTTTATTTTTTTAAATATTCACCTGAATAAAAATTCTGAAATATCAAACATTCGAAAAAAGAAACGAAAAGACAATATTCAAATTACAATAGAAAGAATTAGAAGTTGAAATCCATAATATGCACTATAATAAGCTCCAACAGATCTTTAACAGTGTCTGCAGTTTTCTCAAAATCTGTTTTTGCAGCTTGCGCACATAGGAAAAAGATAATCATCGGTTAACAGATAACTTCTTTTGTACAAATTTCCCTGTAAACAAAACATATATGTTTTTCACTTTACACAACATACGCCAAAAATATGACCTATCCCAAAAATGTCTTACCGCAATATAGCCGTTACATTCTAGAACAGTTCTCTGAATTTAAAAATGCCCTCAAAAAGATTGATAATTTTAAACAATGTATATTTGTTTTAAAATAATAGTTTTAACCTATAGACCACCAGGACCGTGCGTCCTCTTATTTCAGTAATCAAAGACTATGAAGTACGTGATTCACTACACATTAATGGTTGCACATTTGCACCCGATTGGACTGTGATATGCAACTGATATAACACGCACTGGTCCAAGATGTATTTTATGGCACTAACATTTTAGACCACCTAACCTGGTATATAGCCTTTCAACTGGCGAAATTAAGCCTGGCGGTCAAGATGTTAAAATATGTTTTAAGAAAATGTATGCATTTACGAATAGAAATCACTTGATGGATGTGTAAAAAAAGCAGCCAAGCTGGATTTGATCATTGATATGAAGAAAAAAAAAATGCTTCTCTCATTTTGTCGTTGCAATTTCATGAAAGAATGTTTTCCTTAAAAATGACAACATTTTCACAGGTGGCAGCATTTTACTTTTTCGAGATTAGAGCCTCAATTGCAGTACCAACAAAATAAAGAGTAACAACATTTTAAAAAACAACGTCGTTTCCAGATTTGAGACCCAAATTTCAGAATGGTGGAAAGTTTTCACCAGTGAAGAAGAACGTCATAAACACACATTTTATCGTAATAGTCAGAAGCTTCTGAAAACTGCTATAATTTCCACCGACTTTTTGTTGAGTCAGTACTGGTATCAGTACTGACTCAAAAAAAAAAAAAAAAAAAAAGTACTGACTCTTGACACCAATTTTGGTGCTGGTAGATAGTGTGTGCAAATGACATCATTTTCGCGCTTTTATAACATATATATAAATATTATTAATAAAGTAACACGAACAAATATAGAAAGTTGCAATTAAGAACATAAAAAGTTATATATGGTCGTAAATGAATAACCAGAAATTCATGTACATGTAAAAAGAGACATTCATCGAAAATAAAACCTACGCTGCATCTTTGGAGAAAAAAATAATACAAAACCCCGTCTAATTTTTGTTGAAATACGGGATATAAAAAGTGATCATACCTACAATTCTTTTAAATGAAACGACACATAGTTTATTCCATGAGATTAGAAAGTCTTTTTAAAAGAGATATACCTTATATACTCGCGTATAAGTCAACACATAAATTCGAGAAAAAATATGTTGTATACCGGTATTTTCTTCATCTGTATTAGCCTTATTTAATATCAGCAAATTCCTTCTTTAGATAAGACGGAGGCAAAATTTTCTAAATACTTGTATGCAGTCTGTTATTCTTCACGAATTCGGGTTTGACTCATATGCGAGTTTGTACAATACCTTAAAAATACGTTCTAAACGAAAAAAAAGTATTATTTAATTGTTAAAACAATAGATGGAATTTGTATGTATAATAATACGGGGTGTTTCTAAATAAATATCAGGGTTTCAACGCTTGGTTGTATTTATTACATAAAACTTATCATTAATACATAAAATGAAGGAGCAACTCAAATAGTTTTACCTACAAGCTGAGAAGTGTTCAATGTGAGCACCTTTCGCCACACGGCACACATCAAGTCGATATCTCAGTTCTTCTCAAACGTTGATTAGCAAAGAAATTCTGTTCAGATGCTCACTCGATCTGACGCCGTGTGATTTCCACCTGTTGGAGTTCATAAGGATGGTGTGTATGTTCCTCTACTAGCAGCTGACCATTGTAGCTGTTGCAACAATAACCCACAAACACTAATCAACGTTTGGGAAGAACTGAGCTATCAACTTGATGTGTGCAGTGTGATGAAAGTGGCTTACATTGAACACTTGTAAGATTGTAGGTAAAACTGTTTGAGTTGCTCTTTCATTTTATGTATTAATTATAATTTGAAATTTTATGTAATAAGTACTACCAAGCGTTAAAATTCCGATATTCATTTAGAAACACTCCGTATTTTACAAATATGTGCAAAGGAAATTATCTATTTACAAACGATTTTTCAGAGTAAGCGCATGTAGCAAAACCAGATTTTGAGAAAAACGCACGCGAAGTAGTAATCATTTGTAGTCTGTGTTAAAGCGCACATTTTCAATTTCAAATTGACCCAATTCTATTTGCTTATTTTTTGTGGGTTGTTTTGTACTTTTCATAATTGTATAATTATTTAAAAAAATATAAAAAAAATAAAAACCGATTGTTCGAAAGTTTAAGATTCACTTAGAAGGTATTAAAACAGATACATTTCTTAAGTGCACTCTTTTGATTACTTATAAATAAGATTAGCAAAAAAATTTTGCATCTAACACTTTACCCCTAATGATTATATTTTTTATGAAACAATATGAACTAATTAAAATAGCAATAGTGTTCCAGTAGATGCAAATTATTTCATTTCATATGTCTTATTGCTCTTTAATAAAGATATAACTCTTCTTTTGTGCTAATTTATGGTATATGGGTATGTAGTATTTATTAGTATCTATCGGATATGGATACTTCATGCAGTAAAGTTTAAGCTGAGTTTGTCACATATTTCATACTTTTTAGCACACATTCGTGGCAGTATATTTTAAAAATTCTTTTATAAACAAGATAAGGGTTGATTTTTATTTGCTAGATTACAGGCAGTAAAATATTTTATGGCTGAAAATTTCAAGGAAAAATATTTTACACTTCTCAAGAACACTATCCGCATATATTTCAAATCGAAAACTTTTCAAAGCGAGAAATATTTTCTTCTTCTATGAAAATTTAATAAGAGATCTCACAATCTAAATTTTAAATGCATTGAATGGTATCCATCTAAAATTTAAACCGTTTTCAATCTTTCATTGTGCTAGTTAGTATTCACTAAACCGCATAAAATGAAATACGCAGTATAATTGAATAAGAAATTATATTGGACATTTAATCTTATTAAATACGATGCAACAATATTATCAATAAATGCATTTATTATATTAAAATCTGACCGTCTGTTTCTAGTTCACAATTGCTCAATCTACACAGCGTGACGAATCTGACGCCAATTATCCGCATGGATCCCAGTGTTTGATATAAGCACTCAGAATTTTAAAATTTGAATTAATTTTTGATAAATTAATTTTTTGTAACTTCTATCGAAGTTTCCATAAAGATGACAACTAAAATGCGGCATTTTTTAAAAAATGAAATGGAAAAAATGATAAGATGGAATATTTTCATCAATTCAAAATCGTAAACAAATGCTTTAATTTCTGTTTAGTTTGAATAAAAATATTTAAGGATTTTAAGATTTCATTATTTTTTTTTTATCAGTAAAGGATATTCATATGGTTTACTTCCCTACTTATAAAAATTATAATAAATAAGCTGAAAAATATGAATGTTATTGATTCATATTAAGTATTATTTTTCCGGATTAACTTAAAATGCAAATGACTGGACTGTTATAGAACATGCAGTTTTGAGCATGGAATTTCATAAAATCTGCATCATTTACTTGAAAAAGCCGTAGTTGGAGTTTATTGGCATGAGCACTTTATATAGATTCGTGCATAAGAAATGGTCTGTCTGCAAACGAATTTTCGACTGTGCATGCCCTTTACAAACGTACCAGGCATGTGCCCAAATTAAAAGTTTTTGCCCAAACAATAGCAACGTTAACTACACAACATGGTGGAAAACACTCCAAATATTTATCTAAAAGCATGTCAAACCAATGGAATTTGTTTCCATTATGTATTTATTTATAAAGGTGCTCTGCTATAATTACATCAAAATCATGTAAGTTGTAAAATGCAATTTTTGTATTTTTCAATTTATTTACATTGTACACATAATTTTTTGTTTATAAGAAGAAATTAAAAAAAAAATACAGATTACTGTTGTAAATCAGATATACAGATTTATTGGCGTAAAATTAAGATTCATTCTCTAAAATAATGAAAGAACTCATGCAATAGAAATAATCGTGTTACTACATCTGCTAATTTTACATATTTTATAACTTTTAAACAGAATTTATGAAAAAAATAAATAAAAAAAATTATGGATTCTATTACAGTTCAAGACTACTTGAGAAAATAATTATTTTTATTATAAAAATGATGAGAATATTTTTTCTCACATCCCCATTTTGGAAACTGTGAAGAAATATATCTTAATTTCATGAGACCCAGCTTTATTGCCATTATACTTTATGAGAGCGCAAACTTCCTGAAGCGCTGACGCATATTTCTAGAGGTTATAATGTGTTACGAAAATAGATGAGTTATTGGAATTCTGCTGTTTAAGTGTAATAAAGGAATAAATCTAATCGTAGCTGACTCTTATACATAATAGAAAGTGCATATAGAAAATTAAAAACGAATGGCCGTTTTATCATTAATCAAATGACGTACGCATTTTTCAAAATTTAGGACATCAGAAACATTTTCATAGTAATCCAATCAACTTAAATTGCGATTTAATAATATCTCTATTTTTAATATTTCCATCCTGAATAAAAATGGCTTCAACACTTTTGCTTCTTTTTATCATTAGAAATAATAGCATTTTATAACTGCTTCAATTTTTCTTAAAAATTCTCTCTTTCAAGAAGGATGTTGCGGTAGTAAGTATAGTTAGTTAAGAAAGAAGGTTTTATAGAATTTGCATTACATTGTTATTGAGAAACTGGCTAACGATGTAAATTTCTAAGACAAGATAATGTATGATTAATCTCTTCTTACACACAGGTTAAAAGAATAATATGTAAATCATTTTTTTAATTTGCATAGAAATCAGGAAAAAGAAAACATGCAAGATTATTTTGAATTTTTGATCATCTGAGGAAACATATAAAAAATATTAATACTGAAAACTCAGTTTCTGTTTTTGATCAATTTTAATAAAAGTAAATAAAGGTATTTTCAACTAAAAAATAACAAATTTTTTACAAGTAGAATCTTGTGTTGAATGACTCAATAATAATTGATGTTTTGCATTCGTTACTTATGAATTCATGATGAATGTTCATGAACATGTATTTCTTAGATAATACTAGCAGAGTTCTATTTAAGAGATATGTGTTAAATTTTCATTTACAATTTTGGGTGTCATTCATTTAAACAAAAATGCGAGTTTTTACTATACTATAAATGATTGCAAAAGTTTTCTTGGTGCAATATTATCATTTAAGGAAACTCAATGTAACTTTACGATTACTCTTAGCTCTGGAAATATTTCTCATATATTCAAAACTAACTTAAGAGCAATAAATTAGAAATCTCAAAAATAGGTAAGTTTCCTGAATGTGTTAAAATGCTTCAGAAATAAATAACTCGCTTTGTATGCCTAAAGTTTCCGAAAAACATCTTTTCATTTGAAATCTATTGCATTGTAAACGAGTCAGCTCTTCTTTCGAAATATTTATGACGATAACAGAAATATTTTTATGATAAAAAATTATCATCCTGGATGCTTATTCCATGCCAGAACATAATTTTTCAGTGCAAATTATTCCAATTTTAAATTAAAAATGCTATTAAGCTACCTTGAATAGGAATTAGAACAATATAACTTAATTTTTTTCATAAGTGAAAATTCTTTTGCGATAATATTTCGCAATAATAATTTTTTTTTTATTAAATGTAGATTTAAAAATTACAGCGATTCATTTTTAAGAAGATAAATCCAAGCGTTTTTTCACATCCGCATCATTATCTAATAGCAGATGAAGATAGAAAAGATTGTTACAGATAACGTATAAAAAACAAATGAGAAGTTATACATCACATTTTAAAAGTTTTTATTGTACAGGTACGCAATGTAAATAAAAAATCATTGAAACATTTGCAATAAAAAAAAATATATAAAATATACATATTTTGAAAGTGTGAACGTGCAATTGCATTTTCTTACTTTCAAAGTTATGATAATCTTGTTTAATGTATTTTCAATTGAAATTAATATAGTTTGTTTAAATTAATATTCAACATGTCTGACATGTTAGTCTAGATTTTTTCTGTTGGAATCACGAACAAACGCTGATATTTAAAGAGCAAGTATAATCTTACATTAAAAAAATATTAAAAATAGAATGAATCAGAGTGCAATTTTAAAATTGTTTAATTTTAATTTTATTCCTCATTTTTGCATGAAACGATACATTTTGGTTTATTCTGGAAAAGGAAGTAATCACTCATACTAATAAGATATATGTGCAAAAGAAAACTAGAAATAATGTTTACTATTACATGCTATTAATAAAATATGTTTCCGAGTTGATCTACACATTGTTGGGTTGTACAAAAAATATTAGCAGTTACTGTTATCCAACTTTCAACCCGAATACTATTTTATTCATTTTTATTTATTTATTTTTAAATTAAGTATTGCGTTGTTGTGTATTATTCTCAAAGGTAAATTTCTATCTAATCATTTTCTATTAATTTTTATTTTTGTACCGGGATATTTGAGAATGCCTAAGGACGAAGAAAATTCGTACGATATTTTTGAAAAAAGCCAATATGGGACAAAAGTAGCGAAGACAGCTTGAAATATCAAGCGCGCATTTCCCCTAGAAATGACCAGTGGAAATACAGTTGAACGTTGGTTTTAAAAATTTCGAATTTGGAAAGAATCTTAAAGAAAAAGCGGGTCGTTGTTGAAATTCTGTAATTGACAATGAAAAGTCGAGAAGCTAATTCACGTACTGTATACCAAGAGTTTATTTTGGATCTAGGATTTGGAGTACATTCTAAAACCACCTAAAAGAAATTGGTAAGATGAAGAATGTTGAAAAATGAATGTCTCATTAACTGAGCAAAAACTCACGTTTTTAAAGTGTGTTTTGCACTTTATTCTCGTAAGAAATAAGATGCTATTCCCGGCCGCATTCTGTCATGTAACAAGAAATATATACTATAAAAGCTCAACTGAATGGCTCGACAGAGATAAAGTGTCAAAACTAGTTTTGCACTTAATCCTGGCCAAAAAGAAGGTCATGGTGACTGTTTGGTGGTTTAAACTCGGAGATATCATCAACAATTTCTTAATGCCAGGAAAAAATGTCTGCCAAGTACTGTCACCAAATTGAAGTTATGTACCCAAAACTGTGACATCTGTATTCAATATTTGGTTAACAGCTTCTCTTTTTTGCCAGAACGTCGCACGGAAATCGTGCTTTTGCCAATCATGATATGCCCGTACCACGTACAGCCATCCATACACTAATCGTAATTTATTATTCTTACCCATAAAATTTTATTATACATTTTGTATTATAAAATCCGAGCATTCGTCTGATTCAATTTGGCAAAAATTTCTGTCTTCAAAAACCGGAGAAAAAAGATAAAAAATTCTTTAAAAAACATGAAAAAATAGACAATATTTGAAAGTTTTTCAAAAATATTGATCAGTTAAGTGGTTAACAGAAGAATTCCCCTTCTTTTCCAAGGCCATGCCTTTCTTCTAGTTTTACGAATGGTCTAAGAAAAATTAAACGAGTTGGGCTATGGGATGCATATTCAATTGCCCTTTAATTGATGGAATATCTTTCTTTTAAAGTCTCTAAAACTTCTTAAAGGGAAATATCATCAAAAGTCACTACTCAAAACTCTTTTGCAGTGTTCTTAGCATTAGGAACCCTGATTTATATGTCTCTCGAATAAAGTGTTTTGTTAGCATAAATAGTTAGAATCTAATGATTAAATTTTTGATTAATAAACTTAACAGAAAAAATGAATATGTTTAATAATATAGTTGCAAACCGACAGTATTCTGTAACATAGATAATGATCTTACTTGTAGAAGAAAAAATTTCATACATTTTTTAATAATAAATTTTTAAACAAGCGATAGCGGGAGGCAATTCTTTTAGACCCACAAAAAATAAAATTATTGTGTATCTCATAAACTAATGATATAAATGAAATGTAAAATCTGTCACGTGTTTATTTTAAACAATTCTTTTAAAAAGAATAATATAGGTCCTAATTCATAAACTCTTTTAATATTGTGAGGGAGTGATCTTTGTCATAAAGGCACTCTAGTATTTCTGCGATCGTGACGTCAATAATTTAACATGTGTAAGCGCGAAAGCGACATCTATCCTCTCTTTTACTTTAACTTTCTAGAGCGTGTGTGTCTCTTTCGGATTCTACAGTTAGGTCGCGGCTAGTAGTAAATTTGTAAATTAACTACTAGTAAATTATATGTAAATTTGAAGTATCTCAGTTCGCAGCATATAAAAGCTTGGAGTTTGAGTGTGTGTGGTGTGTCTCTGGCGACATTAGCCAGCCAAGAGTGTCTCTGGTGACGTTAGCCAGCAGAGTGTGTCTAGCGATATTAGCCAGCGAAGCGTGTCTCTAGCGGCGATTTCCCGCCGGTGTCTAGCAGAGTGTGTCTAGCTGCGTTGATTGATCCAGAGCAAGCGATATCGAGTGTTAGCGAGCCTCCAGTGAGTTGCTAAGGAGTTTTGGAATTTGACTCGAGAAGTTGGCCAGTGGTAAGAATTTAATAGTAATTACGTTGATCATCTCAAAGTTAAATAAAGAAATATATACAGCCACGGGCTGTCTAATAAGTTTTATCTAGCAGCTTAGCCGAAAGATAGCTGAGAAGTAATCAGAGGTGCCCCGATTGAGCTAGTTCCGGAGCTGTGAGTATGAGTTAATTCTTTTAGTAATATTCTCAATTGTGAAAATTACAGACTTGCTCCACTCCCCTTGAGCCCTTATCGTTCTTAATAAACATTTTTTATCTTATGTACTGAGTTATATCTGCATTTAATACCCAGTACGAGCACCCAACCGTTACAAATGGTGCCCAACGAAATGTCGGACATTGTGAGATTGTGCCACGTGTTTACTTTACCGGTGAAGGTGACATTAATGAATTTTTAGTCAAACTAGATGATTATATTTTGTTTAATAATATAACTGAGAAGAATATATACATAGTGCTTAAGTGCTCATTGAAGGGCGAAGCACTTTTGTGGTTAGAAAATATAGGAAAATTTCTGATTAATGATGAAGCTAAAAGATTGGAGCAAACTGTGGTTGAGTTAAAGAAGGCATTTCCTCCCGTTAAAGATAAAAGTATTTTAAGAAAAGAATTCTACTGCAATAAGCAGAATATTTATGAATCAGCATCAAAGTTTTACCTACGTAAGCTTGAATTGAAGAATAAATTGGATTTAGATATCACATTTGAGGAATTATTGGACATAGTGTTTCCTCTGTTTAATGCGAATATACAGGACTATATTGAGATTAGAGCACCTAAGAATTTTTCAGAAATGCACCAAATATTATCGAAGTATGAGACTCGGCATAGCTCGGATCAACCGGATTCGCGTAGCCCTCGACAGAGTCCTGTCACGGGAAGTAGTTTGAGAAATGAGGAGGAGCGTAATTTTTGAGAGGGGGACAGCGATTTCGGGATAATAATTTGAGTAATGGAAATTATGGATTTGGTCGTAATGTGTCGAATATTGATAATGGTAATAGGAATAGGAATTGTGGTGGTGGTAATAATTTTAGAAGTGGTGATACATATATATGTATCGAAATAGGCAGAATAGTGATTTTGGTCGGAAAGGGGGAGTACGGGACAAGAATGTTTCTTCGCAAGTAAGGAGATTAACTTCGGATGAGAATTTTGAAGGTAGATCAATGCAAAGGAGATGTGTTAAGAGGTCGGGTCAGTTAAACTGGTAGGTGACTGTATTTCGGAAGGTATGCAGTCACAGGTTAAATCGGAAAAGCCTTCTGTGAGTTTGAATAAAGTTACTATTAATCCGGTTGAGTTACCTGAAAAGTTAATTGTGTTGGATGGTATTGTCGTTAAGAGTGTCTTTGATACAGGGGCAGATAAGTCGTTCATTTCTTTTGATTGTTATCGGGAATATTTTTCGTATAAAAAGTTGAAGAGGTCAAGTCTGGTGGTTCAGTCGGCACAGGGAGTCGCTTGTGATAATAAAGGTTCAGTAGAGTTGGAAGTTGAAATTCGTTCGGTTAAGACATGTTGGGAGTTTTGTGTGTTAGATGGATTAACAGTGCATTGTATAGTTGGTGTGGATTATATGAAGGATAGAGGAATTAGTCTGGATTTCTTTAAAAAGTCGTTAATCGTGAATAATGATGAGAAGGTGAGTAAGAAAGACCCAGTTTCAGTGTCAGTTGATTTGGAGGAGTCGGGGTTAAGTGAAATCGAGAAGGAGGAATTTAATAAGTTTTTGAATGAGTTTGGAGAGGTTTTTTCTGATAAACCAGGTTTAACGCATGTTGCGTGGCATGAGATTGATACTGGTTTGAAAGCACCTGTTGCTAGTAAACCATATCGTTATGACAAAGTTAAACAAGGTATAATTGATTATCATATTCAGAAAATGCTAGCGGACGATATTATAATGCCAATTGAGTCTCCTTTTGCATCTCCAGTAGTGTTATGTCGTAAGAATAATGGGGAAAATTTAGATGATGCAGAGGCATATAGATTTGCAGTAGATTATAGAAAGTTAAATGCGATAACGCAATACCCTCAGTATCCTATTCCAGTAATTGATGGCATTTTGGCTAATATAACGAGTACGAATTATATGTCAACGTTAGATCTTACGTCAGGTTATTTTCATATTGCAATGAAGCCTGAGGACATACCTAAAACTGCGTTTATTATTCGGGACGGTTGTTTTGCTTTTAAAAGAATGAGTTTTGGTTTATCGGGGGCACCGGCAACGTTCCAGAAGGCCATGAATAATATCCTTAAACCTTTGCTTGGTAAGGGTGTTCTGGTCTACCTGGACGATATAATTATAATGGCAGCTACTTTTGAAGAGCATTTGAGATTATTGAGGGAAGTGTTTACGTTGTTAAGAGATGCTGGGTTAACAGTTAAGTTGGGAAAATGTACATTTTTGAGAAAAGAGATAAAGTATTTAGGAGTTAAAATTACGCGTGAAGGTATTAATATAGATAATGAGAAAATTGAGGCAATTACGTCAATGAATCCCCCCAAAAATAGTAAGGAAGTGGCGACATTTTTAGGGATGGTGGCTTGTTTCGCCAAGTTCATTCCACGTTTTTCAGAGTTATGTGAAACATTGTATAATTTAAAAGGAAAAGGGTGAAGTTTGTATGGTCGTCGGCGGCTCAGAGATCGTTTGAATTATTAAAAGAGGCAGTAGTTTCCCCTCCTGTTTTGGCTCACCCCGATTATTCGTCTCAGTTTGAAGTATATTGCGATGCGAGTGCAGTGGGGGTTGGAGCTATGTTAGCACAGAAAGGTCGACCTATAGCGTTTGCGTCGAGAATTTTAAATGCAGCTGAAAGGAATTATTCGATTACAGAAAGAGAGTGTATTGCAGTAATGTGGGCTTTGAATAAATTTCGTTGTTTTTTCACTAATATACCGGTTAAAGTCATTACGAATCATTCAGCTTTGTCAAAGTTAACTAATGGAAAGGGTTTGTCGTCTCGTATGGTCAGATGGTGTTTGAAGTTACCAGAGTATAATGTGATTATAGAACATAGGGCTGGCAAGGAAAATGCGGTAGCGGACGCTTTGTCTCGAAACCCGTATGGTGGTTTAGAGGTCACGGAGGAAGTTAAGTGTTGTGCATTGTCTTCGTTGGTGTTAAAGTCACGAGAGCAGTTAACAAGGGAGCAGAAACAAGATGAAGAGTTTGGTAGTTTATATCGTTAACTGGAAAATCCTGATGATGTCCCGAGCGCAAATTTGCCTATGTTTGAGAAATGGTCCCAATCTTTTAAGCTTATCGATGGTCTTCTTTTTTATTCTAAAATTGTAAACTCACGTGGTGAATTAAGAGTTTTTATTCCGGCTAGTCTTCGTAAGGCCATCTTGAAAGAATTTCATGATAATCCATTAGCAGGTCACTTAGGAATCAGGAAAACTTATGCTCGAATTTTTGAATCCTGCTACTTCCCTAAAATGCGGGAAGCAGTGCGCTTATGTCTCCAGCTGTAGCACATGCCAACGTTATAATTATAAAAATGTAAGTCCAGCTGGTAAATTAATTCCTATTAAAGTAAATTTTCCTAATGAATGTGTAGGTGTAGATTTAATCGGTCCTTATCCATTGTCTAATCCTAAAAGATATAGATTTGTACTAGTTATAGTTGATTATTTTAGTAAATGGGTAGAGTTAGTCCCCCTCAGGAAGGCTTCTGCACCTGCAGTTGCCGATGCATTTTTCGATAATTATATTTCTAAATATGGTGCACCAATTAGGGTAGTTAGCGATCATGGCCCTTGTTTTATTTCTGATATATTTAAGGCTCTGTGTGAGAAGCTGGAGATCGATCATTCTTTTACTGTTCCGTATCGTCCTCAGTCTAATATGGCTGAACGTGTAAATCGTACATTAATTCAAATGATTTCTTCTTATGTTGGTTCTCATCATGCAAATTGGTACCAGTTTCTTCAACATTTTGCGTACGCACTTTGTACGGCAGTTCACGAGTCGACGGGGAAAACGCCGGCTGAATTGTTTTTGGGTAGAAAAGTCATTACTCCATTTCAAAGGCTAGTTATGGTGTCGGATGCGGAAAGTCAGTTTATGTGCCAGGATATTGAGAGGTTGGTTAAGGAGGCTCAAGTGTCAAGTTCAGATGGGAAAAGCGCAGGAGAAGCAAGCACAGTATTATAATATGCGTAGAAGGGAGTTAGAAGTGAAAGTTGGAGATTTTGTGTTAGTAGAAAAGCATTGGTTAACCCATAACTACTGTTAGCGGTCTCAGAGACCCCTGTGTTTTTCAAGTTTCACAGTTTAACTCGTAATTTTTAGTTTAACGACAGATACTGGCCAAATTTTGTTTCGCTTCGAAACTTATTATACTTCTAGATACATTTGAATAGCTGAATTTTATTTATAATAGTCTGGTAAACAAAGTTTAATATTTAAATAGTATTCTGAGAGTTAATATAACATTTTATTCATCTTTAAATAAAGCTGTCTGACAGACCGCTCACAGTAGTTATGTGACAATTTTTTTCACAGCAGTTAAAGATTAAGTTCAAGTCGTCAGAAGAGGGTAGCTAAGTTTGGGACAAAGTTTGTGGGTCCGTTTGAAGTTTTGGAAGTTCGGAATAATAATTTGGTTGTAAATGTCAATGATGAAAGAATGACTGTTAATCTGGATCAGGTTAGAGTTTATAATTTTAGAGAAAATGGTAGTGAAGGTTCTCATGTGTCGAGTGGTGTTTCGCAAAATTCCCGATCCAATGAGTGTCCCGGGTCCAGCACTTCTTCATCTAATTCTTTTCATCAGTATGCAAAAAGAAAATTTGCTCAAACAGATCCAAAAACTGTTATTGAAAGTAGAAAGTCTATCAAACCGATAGCAAAGTATGATAATAAAAATAAGAGAACAGTGTCAAATACGTCAGACTCAGTGTACCATAAAAGGAAAAAAATCATAAACTGTCCCGTTCCTCCACTTATTAGACAGCAACCTCAAAAACACAAGTTATCCAATAGTTCAACGTCTTCAGTAATTAATCCTCGAGAAAAACTTCATATGGACACTCGTCAAACTGTTAAAAGAACTTTTAAATCGGATTTTTTGCCCAATAAGAGACAGCGTAGATCCGGAAAGAAACGTGGCCTAGGATCTTCAGTAACTTCGGGTGCGTCTAGAAAGAGGAGGCAACATTCAGAGTACCGGCATCAGCAGTTTGAATCTCGCTATGGAGTGACCCCAGCGAACCGATCAGAGCAGAGTCGTCGAGTGGAATCTACAAGTATCCCACGGTATCCATTCAGGACCAGGCTGCAGGCACGACAGTCAACTGTGGCGTCACCGTACAGTTCTGATGACGAATGATCCTTCGTGCAAGGTTTTTGGGACAGAGGAGAAAGCCATCCTGTAGTATGAAGCCAGCTAGCAGCGAATCATCTCTATAATTGGGTGATCATGTTCTTTATTAAATTTCTATTAGAGTGCATATATGTGGTAGCAATGTGAAGGAATAAAAAGCAGATAGACTGTTTTGTATTTTTGGCCATTTTTGGAATTTTTTGACGGACTCACGATTAGTGCTTAATTGTGTTCAAAATTTGTTTGCAAAATTATTAGTTTTATGTATGTTTGAAATTTTGGTCTTAACTGCTTTTAAAAATTCTGGATCTATTGTTAAGTTGTTTTGTTAGTTGTTAAAATGTTATTATATTGTTATACTGTTCATGTGTTATAAAATGTATGTTAAAGTATGTTTAATTTTCAGAAAGGTATAGATAGTAATTTGGGTTATTTTGTACACGCGCCGCTAGTCAGGCGGGCACGTGTTTTGCGGTCAAGAAGTCCTTGACACGCGTTTCTATCTCCTATACTAACATTTAATGAATTAACTTTCTTCTTATCGTTCGTGGTTCATGTGTTGCGTTTGTACTTTAGTTGGGAATGGTTTCCGCGAGTTGCGAAGTTTTATATTGCATTTGAATATGAAATTGTATTGTATTAAAATTGAATGTTAATGTGATTTTCTTGCAGGGAAGTATACCTGTGTTATATATTGATACTGCTATTTTTCTTCTAGTTTATATAGATGAAGAGTGTGATGACGTCATTTTGTAAATTTGATATTTTAGATTATTGCATAAGCACAGCTATGTGAAGCTGTACGTATGTTACCCCAAATATTGTTAAAGTGGAGCTAGTTCTGAAGAATTTTTGGGAGTTAGGTCATTGGCTAATGGGTATGTAGGTATTACGTAGTAGCAGAGTTGTTGTAGTATGAAGTAAATTTAATTTTACATGAGTTCGGAATTTGGTTAAGGAAAATTTTTGCGCATTGGGTTTTTTGGACTTGGTGCAAATTCTAGTGTTAGGAAAGTTTTATGGAGAAATTTTTGGTAAAGATACAGTTATATTTCAGTATTGAGGAAAATTTCGAAAGCTTAGTGTTTTGATGAATTTTAGCACTCCCAGTGGAGTGGGTTTTTTTGAAAGAGGAAGTAATTAGTTTTGAAAGTTTTAAGAGTTTTGAAAGTTTTTCGGGGGCTATTTTTAAGATAGAAGGATGATTGGATTGAAAATGTGAATATTTGATGCAAACTGAGGTTTTTGTTGTGATGGGTTAAAATGTAATATTTTAAAAGTTATGTTTCGGTGCCAAATTTCACCCATCACTTTGTTTTGTACGGTTTGAAATTTATAACAAGAAAAAATCCTGGGCATGCATTTTGTCCAGTAGGGTGGGCCGAAAAAAACTTTTTTTCGATTTTCGATTATGGCGGGTGCGGAAAAGTGGCCACTGGTGGCACTCAGTTCATACAAAAAATTTGAGATTTTTTGGACATTTCTTTACCCTGCCGCAAACGGCTTGAAATTTTGAAAAAATGCTCATTTTTGAACTTTTTCGAAAAAAATTAAAAAATGTTAAATTAAATTTATTTTGGTTGTATTTACTTGAAAAGGCATATTTAATGTATCAAATGTTTAAATAAGATCTGATCATGCATTATTTAATATCTATGTGTATTATAACTTAGGCTATTTTTATAGCTTTTTCCCGTATAGTAGGCAAAAGTTGCATTTGTTTGAATCGATCGTTAGTTTCTATATTATTTATGTCCCTTGGTCTTTTTTATATTTTTTCTATGTGTCAAACGTCATATATTTGGGGAACAGACAGTAGTATACTTCAAAAACAAATCTAGAAGGTGAGAAAGTGGTGAAGCAGGACTCTAAGCGAGCGCAATGACTCGTCGTAATACTCAGGGTGTGAAGGAAGAAACAGTTGAGAGCCAAAATGCGATAAAGGATTCTTATTATTTATCCTTGCTCAGTTACCTGCGACATTTGTTCAGTGTTAACGTGAAACCCTTTTGTAGTGATATACAGTGCTTTTTGGGTCGTTTAATTTGCCATTATAGTGTTTTGTGCGTTTAATTACGACGAGCTTAGAAATGGCTAGTATAAAGGGCCATGACAATGCAAAGACACGCGATAGCGTGAAAAGTAACTTTTTGGGGGCATCATGCATATTGAAAGAATTGCAATTGCCAACGTATGCTGATAATCATGCGCCATTACTACTGGTTGCTTCACCATGTTGAAGTTGTGACAGCAGAGAATACGCGTCTCGTCATCGATAAAAACAAAGTCAGAAGAGAGAAAAAAAAACTTGGAAATAAGATACAGGCAGAAGAAGTTACTGAAAGAAGGAAAATTAAAAGCATACTTTTTAATGGTAGAAAGGATAAAAGTATATTCAGAGGGGAAAAAAGAACAAGCGGCACCGTCGAAGGAAAGGCGAGGAACACATCACCGTGTTGTTTGAACCTGGTTAGGAATACTCGGGTCACTTGATACTTCGTTCCGGTCACGGAAAAGAAATAGCAAAATCATAATACACTCTTCCAAGTCACCACAAGTTAGACTTTTCTGAACTGACGAGGTATCAAGGTAACGGAACGAGGTATCAAATGACACAAGTATTCCTAACCAGGTTCAAACAACATGGTGATATGTTCCTCGCCTTTTTCTCGACGGTGCCGCTTGTTATTTTTCTTTCTCTTAATATACTTTTATCTACCATAAAAAAATATGCTTTTAATTTTCCTTCTTTCAATAACTTCTTCTGCCTGTATCTTCTTTCCGAGTTTCTATTTCTCTCTTCTGACTTTGTTTTTATCGATGACGAGATTCGTATCCTCTGCTGTCAGAACTTCTACATGGCGAAGCAACCAGTAGTAGTGGTGCATGATTATCAGCATAAGTTAGCAATTGCAATTCTTTCAATATGCATGATGTCCCCAAAAAGTTACTTTTCACGCTATCGAGTGTCTTTGCATTGTCATGGCCCTTTATACTAGCCATTTCTAAGCTCGTTGTAATAAAACGCACAAAACACTAAAATTGCACATTAAACGACCCAAAAAGCACTGTATATCACAATAAAAGGGTTTCACGTTAACACTGAACAAATGTCGCAGGTAACTGAGCAAGGATAAATAATAAGAATCCTTTATCGCATTTTGGCTCTCAACTATTTCGTCCTTTATTCCATGAGTATTACGACGAGTCATTGCGCTCGCTTAGAGTCCTGCTTCACCACTTTCTCACCTTCCAGATTTGTTTTTGAAGTAGACTGCTGTCTGTTTCTCAAATATATGACGTTTGACACATAGAAAAAATATAAAGAAGACCAAGGGACATAAAAAATATAGAAACTAACGATCGATTCAAACAAATACAACTTTTGCCTGCTATACGTGAAAAAGCTATAAAAATAGCCTAAGTTATAATACACATAGATATTAAATAATGCATGATCAGATCTTATTTAATCATTTGGTATATTAAATATGCCTTTTCAAGTAAATACAATAAAAAAAATTAATTTAACATTTTTTAATTTTTTTCGAAAAAAGTTCAAAAATGAGCATTTTTGTAAAACTTCAAGCCGTTTGCGGCAGGGTAAGGAATTGTCCAAAAAATCTCAAATTTCTTGTATGAACTGAGTGCCACAAGTGGCCACTTTTCCGCACCCGCCATAATTGAAAATCGAAAAAAAGTTTTTTTCGGCCCACCCTATTGTCCAGTCCTTTTTCTCTGTAGAATCCGAGGGGGGTTGTGAGGGAGTGACCTTTGTCATAAAGGCACTCTAGTATTTCTGAGATCGTGACGTCAATAATTTAACATGTGTAAGCGTGAAAGCAACATCTATCCTCTCTTTTACTTTAAATTTCTAGTGCGTGTGTGTCTCTTTCGGATTCTACAGTTAGGTCGCGGTTAATAGTAATATGTAAATTTGTAATAAGTATCTCAGTTTGCAGCATATAAAAGCTTGGAGTTTGAGTGTGTGTGGTGTGTCTCTGGCGACATTAGCCAGCCAAGAGTGTCTCTGGCGACGTTAGCCAGCAGAGTGTGTATAGCGATATTAGCCAGCAAAGTGTGTCTCTAGCGGCGATTTCCTGCCGGTGTCTAGCAGATTGTGTCTAGCTGCGTTGATTGATCCAGAGCAAGCGATATCGAGTATTAGCGAGTCTCCAGTGAGTTGCTAAGGGGTTTTGGAATTTGACTCGAGAAGTTGGCCAGTGGTAAGAATTTAATAGTAATTACGTTGATCATCTCAAAGTTAAATAAAGAAATATATACAGCCACGGGCTGTCTAATAAGTTTTGTCTAGCAGCTTAGCCGAAAGATAGCTGAGAAGTAATCAGATGTGCCCCGATTGAGCTAGTTCCGGAGCTGTGAGTATGAGTTTAATCTTTTAGTAGTATTCTCAGTTGTGAAAATTACAGACTTGCTCCACTCCCCTTGAGCCCTTATCGTTTTTAATAAACTGTTTTCATCTTATAAACTGAGTTATGTCTGCATTTAATACCCAGTACGAGCACCCAACCGTTACAACATGAATACAAATTTCAAAATCAAATATGTGTTTTAAAAAAAAATGTCCAGTGTATTTTGGGGGTCATTGAATGCATATTATTGAAAAGGAAACATTTGAGGCGGATGATTTTGACGTAAATTATAAAGTTTTCCACATGGATGTAACATTTTTATCCCTTTTAACTGTATACTATTCCGGGCTTCTTTGATTAAAAAAACTCAAATAAATGTCAAATGTGGGAGCCACCAAATGAAAAAAAAATGAAAGTAAATATAATTTTAATAAACAGACGATACTTAGAAACTTTATCATAGCATTAATTAGTATACTGTATTCCCAGTTGATCAATACCTATGTGATAATTTAAGATTATTTGAAGCAGTGTTAGTGGTGGTGGTGGGGGGGATAAAATTTTGTTCAAGAATTGTATCATTGCATTTCTTATTGATGATACATGATGAAGATTGCGGAACAGCAAGGTATTTCAGAGGTAATTGCACGCACTTAACTTAAGGGTATACCTCCCCCACTAACACTCGACTTAAGGCCTTAAGCTGGTTTCGTCGTGGCCAAAAGGAGTAAAGGCCATTTGTACAAAAACAATGCAGTACCGCAAGTGAGCCGCCGCTAATTGCGGCAGCTATCGCCGAGCCGTTAACGGCTCGGCAATGACAGAACTGTTGCATTTACTTTGCCGGTAAAGTCTTAGAGGTCGGTTTCGGGCAAAATGGTAATGGCCCTCCAACATCTAGAAAGCAGAGGGCTAATATAAACTGACCAGCATTTTTATTTTAAGAGAGAAAATGTATAAAAATTTTAAAATAAAAATAAGAGAGAAAATGTATAATTTCATTTCTTTCAAAAATTACTTTATATCTGGGTTTTAATAAGCATGTGCATAATTTACGAGATTTATATTTAAAACAATAAAATAGATGACATATTTTATTTAGTTTGAAAATATTTTTACATATAAAATGAATTGTCCCCAAAATATATACAGAATTCCAAATTTTTTCTTCACCGGCACACTTTTACATTCACTATTCATAAAAAATAGTTAAAAAAATGAATAAATATTTAAAATATAGTAAAATAATTTAAAATAAATATTAAAACAGAAAAACGCCTTAGATTCTGCCTAAAACAGTCCACGTTCAGTCCCCACCCCCATTAATTAGTAATACAAAACATTTTTTTTTTTTTTTTTTTTTTTTTTTTTAGGAAAGATCATTTTAAAAAATAAAAAATCATGTTATAAAAAAAAAGAAAGAAAGAAAGAAAGAATGTATTTTGATTTATTCGCATCTGCAAGCGCGGAGACAAGGGAGAGATTATAGTGCTAATAATTCTCCCTATATAGGAGGAATAATTTAATTTACAGAAGATAATTTTAAAATTATCTTCTCTATAAATTAAGTATTAAAATGTATATATCTATGTTTTTTTATAAACTCTCTGGAATGAAATACACTTGTAAATATTTTCCTTAATATACAAAGCACAATATGTCACACTGGATACACTAACAAAAAATTTTATTTTAAAGAAAAACCCTTTAAACGTTGAACGAATTCCAATTTGAAGAAATATCTAATAACAGCATCTATTTAAATTCATATTTGTTCATAAACGAATGAAATTGCAGGAGCTGATAGTGAGAAACTGTGTAATCAAAAGATGGTTTATATTTTTTGGTGAAAAAAAAAAAAAAAAAAAAAAACAGCAAATATTGTTTAACTGGACATTTTCAATCTATGTTCTGAAGATGATACTGTGAGACAGAAAGAAAAACGGTTGTCACGTGACCACAACCGATTACTATCAAATAATTTATTAATTTATAAGAAAATAGAAAACTTAAATCGCTGTAGTTATCAGACTAGCCAGTTTAATGCCTTTTCCCTTTTAAAATTACTCAAAAATTGTATAAATGTTTAGCGTTGTTGAACAGGGAATTTGGCAGTCATCTAAAAGCTGAACGAAATCTTTTGTAAAAACAAAACTCTATCAAAAGTTATTTATATAAATATAGATTATAGCTTTAAATATTTTATAAGATATAATTCATATTTACAGTAAAATCTGTCTAAGACATGTCTTAGACTGATTTATAGTTAATAGACAGTTATATAGTTATAGGTACCTTTAACTATATAACTCTAAAAAAATATTATATCAATATATGTAATTGAGTGTGTGTGTGAATGTATTTTACACCTCCCCCCCCCTAAAGCTACGTCCCTGCGAATCGACAAAGGAAGGGAAAGTTTATCTCCCCCAATCTTCAGTCATAAAGCTGTCAACTGATTTCGAGTTTAATTTCTTTCTTGAAGGTCAGATTCAGTGCAATGAAAGAGCAATTTATACATCAAAGCGCCGACCGAAACATAAAAAATAGCGAAGCCTGACCACAAGAAGTTAGTGCTATGTGTCCGGTCCTTTACACGTGAGCGAGGGAAATAATGAGGAAGGGTTTGTTTCGAAGTGATCTTTTCAAGGACGCCACCAGTGACATTCAGGGGTCAAAATTTTTGCTGTATTATTCATGGCATGAAATCACTTCGTGAATGTTGACTGGATTATGAGGACTCTGTATCAAAGTTTTACACGATTATTAAAAATTTCACAGTGGGATTACACTAAAATATTGTAAGTCTGAATATTTTCTTTGCCTATTCATTAAGTTTAATTTGAAATATTTCTGTACTATTTTAATGTATTTTTATAATAGAATTATAAAAAATAAGTATATAAAGTTAAAAAGTCGTCATTTTATGAATTTATACGACGCAAAATGTAAGAATTCGCAAATTCACTCGAATTTTTTAAAGGTATATTTGTTTGGTAGGATAATTGGTTTTTTTTATTATTACTCTTTGAAAATTTTCATTCAGTTGTATCATTATATGGATTTTATTATTTTTTCCCCCAACTGTTGAAGTTTTAATTAGTAATTTTAAAGAAAGTAATTAGTTCTAAACATTGTGACTTATTTATATCACTATCGTAATTCTTCTAGATTATTTTGAATAAATTCATTTAATGTTATAATTTTTTTTTAAATGCGACTTTGAAAGAAAAAGATTTTTTTTTATCCACTCTGATATAGGATTGTAATTTTTCCTTATGGAAAATGTCATTAAATTAAACAACTGAGTAATTTTAATACAATATAAGGAAAATTAGAGTGAAGAAAAACTCATTAAAATAACCAAGATATTTAAAAAAAAAATCTAAAATTATTTTTCAGAAGAAATGTTAGAATGCATTGCGTAAACTCTTCTTTAAATTATTATTATTATTTGGAAATTTGATTAATCAACTTTGAGAAATCTAATGGTTTTCGATGGTAAACAAAATAAAAAAACGGAAAGGGATTTTTAAAAAAATGTCATTAAGGACATATGTAAACCTAAAATAGCATTTTTATATTATTTATTATTGTTATTATTTTATTAATAATACTTGTGTGAAAATTTGTATTTATAAAATGAAGATGGTTCAGAAATATTTCACTTATTTCTTTATGATTTAATTAGACTTTAATGAATGGGCAAATATAATAAAATAATGACAACAAAATTCTCAATAAGTTTTGAAAAAAAAAAAAGAAAAAGAAAGAAAAAAAGAAAAGAAAAGAAAAAAGAACAGAAAAAAAAGAAAGAAAAGCACATCTTTTAATAAAACATACATAACTAAGTTTAATATTATACATATTATTTGGCATAAATTCAAAATCGATTCTATAAAGAATATTTATTGATAGACTGTTTAAAAGATAAATGCTTTTGCTTGAAAAATACTATATATTAATAATCATTTAGGTTAACTTAAAAATTACTAATTCACTTATCTTGAACTTTTTCAAAAAATTTTAAAAGAATGCTTGGCATAGCGAATTAATTAATTAGTTTATTTTTTTTTCAATTAATAATTTTAATTGTATATGACATGAAACGATTTAAAAACCATATTATTATTATTTTTAAATGTATAAGTGAATAAATAAACAAATTAATAAATTTATTATGCCAAGTGTTGTGATTTGAAAATTTTTGCAAAAGTTCAAGGTAAATAAATTTATATGCTTTTTTAAGTGTCTCGAATGTAAAATTTTAAAACATATAATTAAATAATAAACAAATATATTCATTTTCAACTTACATGTTTTGAAAAATTTTAAGATAAAAATTTGTAAATTTATAACTTTTTTGAAAAGTATACATAAAGATTATTAATACATTTGTTTTACGTGCAAAGACAGTTTATCATTTAAATAATTTTCCAGCAAATATTTTTTATAGAACAAATTTTGAATTTATGCTTAAATATTAATTCTTACAAACACAAATGGCTGGGTGAGGGTGATCTCCTGGCCAGCCTTTATTTTTAATGGCCTTTAAAAGAATAATTGTGGCCAGTTTGTGGCTGTCTGATATTTTTGATAAAAACGTTTATGGCACATTTGTGGGCCTCATCTTGTGTCCGCATTCTGGCCGGCGTGACAGTTTTTTGACGGAGCTGTTACGGCCAAAGATGGCGGGCCGTTATCAAACACTTTGGGCCACCGCTAACGATGCCTCTAGTGGCCCATCAGTTATGTGTTTGTTGGGTCAGGCCTGTCCAACCTTTAGTAAGCAGAAGCGCATCTCAGCTCTAGGCACTCAATTAAGGATGCCATTATTCACATAAGTGAAAACATGCAGAAATATTATTACACAATATTAGTATACATGGACATCTTAATATAATGCAAATAAACCTTACACCGGTAGACTAAAAGGCCCTTGCGGTTCTGGATTTTTATGTATATTAAATTTCAATTTGAACCTTTTTCTATGAGAAGATTTATCTAAAAAATGTTTATAGGGTAAGGCCAAGAAACTGTATTCCCTCCTATAAGAACAACAATTACAGTTATATAAATAAACATGGATATCTGAAATATTGCTAAGTTTCTTTTAAGATGTGATAATACGCTTTGATTTATTTTGAAAATGTGAATTTAGTTTTATAAAAAATAGAAAAACAAGGACAGGCATGATTGTGACCCATCCATATGTGCGATTGCAAAGAAGTTTGGAAATTTTTTTATTGATGGAAATCATTTTGTACTGTTTTATACAATTTTTAAGCAAAATTGAAAAAGTCAGAAATTAAGAAGAAATAATTAAATCCCTTTATTCCTTATATAAAATAGCCAATAGGCCAGTGGGACAAATAAAAGATAGAAAGACAGCAAAAAAAAAAAAAGGATGAACTTTCATGCATAAGTATCTTCAAAGGGGAGGGGTGGGACAACGCCTATTTTTCTATTATTTCTTAGGTATTAAAAAAAACTTCCAATTATTACCAAATTTAATCACCAAAATTACATTTCATAAGCAATAATTATAAATCTTGAAAATATGCACAATTTAATTTTCAAAGTATGTTTCTGGTTTTTGAAGCGTTTTCACAGGTTTTGAAAATATCTCTGTTGCAATTATCAATGGTTTTAAAGACAACATTATAATGGAATTATACTTCTAAGAAATCTAATAACTGGGCATCTTCAAAGGACGCTAAGAAAATCCTGAAAGGGAGCCCTGGCGTCCACGGGCACCGCGTTGGACACCCCTGATGCATCTTATTAAAATTACAGGCAGGAGAATTTGAAAAAAAAGAGAGAGAGAACAAATATTTGCTTAAGCTAGGCTTATCAATTAGATGAATTTCTGATCCATACACGGTTCTCTTTTTTATTCGAGCTAAATATTTTCTTTTTAGGTTTGCATCAGTAAAAATTTACATATGACACCTTCCAATACTAGTGAACATTTAGAAACAAACATAACAATGTTTTGAATGTATGTTAGAAACAATGGTATGCATTTACTTGTGAACAAGGAGTAATATTTTTCCCTCGGTTAGTTCAAAGTATTTGTAAGACAAAGTAACAAATTGATTTTTTTCGTTATCCCTTTGAATTGTGCGGAATACAAAGTCTAGATTGTCCACATTGTTCTTAGTATAAAAATTTCAAAATTTTCTGGAAAATAACAGTGAATTTTTTGATTTAAAAAAAAATCATCATATGTAAAACAGTATAATATAATCTTACTATAAGACGATCATGTAACTGCACGCATTTAACTTTATTTCTTTTAACATGCTGGATATCCCCTAAAAATTTTGAACTTTCTTTGAGTTCTAATCTGTTGAAAAATAGTACACAAAATAATGCTCTAAGTAAAATTACTTTAAATAAGAAAAATAACAATTTTTAAATTACCTGATAAAAATTCTGAATAAATTATTCTGTAAAGTTTCATTAAACTTTAAAATATGAACTAAATTTGTTTGTCAACTTTAAAAAAAATAGATATCTGTGTCGATGATTTCGAGTTACTACTTGTAGCGCAATCTGGAAGTTTGCCATTACCTCTTATTCAGATTTTGAATGCAAAAATTTTTTTAGAGTAAAATGTTTCAGTAAGAATGTAATGAAAGTGTTTATAAATTACTGATCTCAGTTTTCAGATGTCCTTGAATCTATGCAGTTTTTCAATATTCTAACAGAGTTTTGTAATATCTATGATGGAAAAAAGGAAATGCATAATGATTCAGATTTTGTATTTTTTTTATTTGTTATCTTTTGGTATTTTTGTCATTCAACTGTGGTTTAAATAAGGTCGAAATTTCCAAAGTACTGCAGTGCAGATACTCCGTATGGATATCACCAACACAGTTTTTGGAGTCTAAATACACTTATAAATGAATTAAACATGCTTATTAGTCATTAGAGCTGCGTATCTCTTGATAAAATGTAAAAATCACTTGATCTCGACTTACCTAGATTAGAGTAAACAGTCTTCTATAAAAAATAAGCCCCAGAATCGAAAGAAAAGGACAAAAAATAATAAACGTACCTGATAATTCAGAATTCTCAACGGATGTAGAAGTTCCATTCCCAGACATTTGACCAGCCTTGTTTTCAATACCGTAAATGCGGTTCACATACTAAGATAAAAGAGCGTACCATTTCCCGTAGTAAGGTTAAATAAACCTTCCCCGAAATAATTTTTTATCATGTATTTGTTTTCTCAACACCAATACTCCTGTACTCTCACCAGGGTGAGACATCACACTAACTATTCTATAAGATAAATATGAGACATCTTAAATTCTCATTGCCAATAGGATGATTAATTTCATTTTCCATTACCTGCAAATATGCAATAATCCTGAGTGCAACTGTGGCTACATACAATGAATTTGTTATGAAATCTATAATATTCCACATGTCATTGATATATTGCAAAGGTCCACTGTCCCATAGCTGCTTGATTTCACTCCATATAAGGCCTGAAATTGAAAAAGAAAAATACATTGACAATTAATTAAAATATATAATAATCGCAAAACAACATATGTAGAAATTTGAAATGGAAAATAAGTAGTTAAAACTGCTTACAAAAATATGTAACGTGTAACAAAACCCTTATAGAATACAATTTTTATCATAAGTATATTTTAACCTACTTTTTCTTCTTCCTAACAAGGATAAAAGATTTTTGTACTGGTTAAACAATTTCATGGTGTTAATCTATTAAAAATAAAAAAGAGCATTGCCCAGTTAAACTGATGGCATAGAGCTTACAGCCTATACTTGAACGAAATCTGGAGGGGCATTAGCCCCCCTTCCCCTTCTTAATACTTATATAATGAACACTCAATATTAATCATGGAGGTGCCTCTTAAGAATGATTCTATACCTAAGATTTGAGCGAAAACTGACAATTCTGCAAGAAAATTCCATTTATATAAATTAGGGGGTGGGGCATTAGCCCCCCTTCCCCTTCTTATACTTATCTAATGAATTCTCAACACTAATCAGGGAAGCAACTTATCATAATATGCCTATATCCAAAATTTCAAGTAAATCTGACATTTTTATCACGCGTTATCGCGTTACGTATGTACGTATTACATACATACAGAATGGGCAGGCACATAAGTTCTTAGGCTTTGATAGCCTGTGAGCTAACAAATTTTTCTGTTGGGTAGTTTTCTTCATTTTAAATTTTTTAAAAAAACTAATTTATTTCTTTTTTTCAAAAGAGGAGAAATTATATTTTGAATTATTTAAATGGAATTACACAAAATATAAAAGGAATTACAAAAAATATAAATTCAATAAAAGAAAATAAGTGCGAAACATCTTAGAAAATCTGTTACATTGACTAGCATTCTTCTTTTGCTTTCTTCTATCGAGGCTGAGACATTATTTACTCTTGCATTTAAGTGTTTCTGTGAACAATTTCTCTTCTTTTGAAAAAAATAAATTTCACTTTCAATGAATTTAATTCTGATTCTTATAAAGTCATATTTTTTTACCTTTTTATTGCCATTTCTGTATTTATTTTTGAGATGTTTCATCGAAATGTTGAAAATTTTTTTTTTATCCGCGTTTTAATTTTAATCACACTGCAAGTGTCATGTGAAATTTCCAAAATAAATTAGATACCGTCAACTTTGGTGACTTTTGCCCCAAAGAGAAAAAAATAAATCAGATACATCGCTTGAGTAATCGACAAAGTTTTGGTTTCAAAAGATAGGTAGCAGTAGCAGCAGCAGCAGCAGCAGCAGCAGCACTATCGTCAGGATGATAGCTCATTAAAAAAATTCACCGAGATTACACAGTGACAGAATGGGACAAAGTTTCTAAAATTTGACCGTAATATTATTGACGTTTTTACGTAGAATACGCGAATAATAAGATGCGTTTATCTTCTCTTACTTAATTCGATTATTTTATACATGTTCTTTTTATCATAATTATAAAGAATTTATAACTTTGGTAAGCCTGTCTGTAAGTTCATTCGTTTTTCTACCTATCCATCTGTTCATCTCCCTCTTCGGCATCCGCGCTTTAACTTTCGTAAATACGTTTAGACTGCCACAGGTTTTATTAGGTATTAAAATTTATCGGAGCATGTTCCCTATTGAAAGTTTGCTTTTAAAAACGCTCAGAAGAATTCGAATACCGCAATACCTATAAGGAATAATTGTTTAAAGTAGACTTTAATAATTCTACACTATTTCATACATTACAGATTTGATGTATCTTGTTGGAGTACTAAAAACTTGTTTCTAACAGAAAAAATGGGTGTCTTTGCTGGGACACATAAATAATTTTTTTTATTCGCGCAGTGAGCAGCAATTGTTTGAAATGATCTATGAAATTGATAACGCTATGAAGGTGTGCGCATTGAAAATAGCGCATAATTAATGTTCTTTTCGCAGGGCCAGACGAAAAATTCAGATACATTATCGACAATAAGAATTCCTGAAAGTGCATTTTTAGTTATGTTATGCATTTTCAAACTTAAATAAACTTTAGCATATTATGTCGCGTAAATAAAATTTATAAGTCATATACAGGGCCGCACGAAATAATTTGAATTAATTAAATAATTTGGACATTCATTGTTGAAAGAGCGTTTTCAGCTGTTTACGCGATGTTCAACTGAACTAAATTTTATTTTACCATGCGCTGCGATTATCAGCTTTATATGTAAATATATATAATGCAAATGTGATTTTCATCTCAGCTGCTGATAACTTGAGTCCGGCCAACCATGGGCGATAAATGCTATAAGTGACATGACTTTTCTAGATTGCTCTAAAATGAATTTCAAGACAAAATACCGTCATTGATGTCTTTAAAAGTTGCTTTATCGACAACATCAGTCAATTCTTCTAGACCAAATCTCAAAATTTATGAATTTAATTTAGATCAATGAACATGTTTTTCAACGTAATCCCAAATTTGCTTTTTCTATCCTTTCTTTTTAGTTTTCCCATAGAATCATATTATTTACTTTTACTTGTTATGTGTATCTATATGACTAAATATATATATTATGACATAGTATTTTATATTATGGTTCTAAGAATTTTAAATGTGGATCTTAAAAATAATTATACCAAATTTTAAGTGACGCAAGGCTATTAATTAGAATTTTTATTATTATTTTTAACACGTTAAGCCGCCCGACGTTACCCGGGCCGGTAAAGGAATTGTTAAATGATCCTCAAAATCAAATAAAGGTATTATATTGTAAAATAAAAATCGCGAACAGGGTTCAGACTGTGAACAGAACCGTTAAACAGGCGTGTTGCGCACGCACTAAAACATCTTGCGAAAAACTTTAATCACGTATCTTTTAGTTCCACCAGGGGTGAACTCTTTTCTTCACAAAACTCCTTTAAACAACCTGCCCGGATACATTATTCAAGAGGGTGGCGGACTTAAATAAGAATTTAAAAAATATATTGAAATTACTATTTGAAAATAGTAGTAAATACTAGAAAGTAGCCAAATTTCATGTCACCTACTTTTTAAAATCTTTATTAAGCGATATAAATTGTCTGAAAGTTAAAGATCGATTGGCTCTTCAGTTTATTTAATTTTTAAAAAAAATAAAATTTAAGGATCTCTTTTCCGTTTTAAAAAACTTTGTTTTAATTATATTTAGATATTATTAAACAGCATTTAAAAACAAAGCTAGATGCATAACTTTACAATCTCTAAATGATGTATTTTAAAAATTTGATGGCATTGCAAAGAATCATATTATAAAAATAATTTGCGGTTTGATAGACTAGCTTTTGAAATGAAAGTTTGAAAGGAATCATTCAATTAATAAAGTAATAATTAATATGTAAGTTTGTAAATGAGCGACATTAAAGAAATTTATATATCTGAAGTGAGCGAAATGTTTAACATATGGATACATAAACATTAAAACTAAATTTCATATTTAAAAAAATGTATATTAGTTCGAAAAGATCTACTAATGAAAGGTATAGGCCATTTGCATTGAACAATTGATTGATTTCGAAGGAAATCTATTTTTTTATAAATCAATTTTTTATGGATTTTTCGACTTCCTATAACCACAGCGGGATAAATTTTAAAATTTCTGAAAAAGGAAGTTTTTTTTTTCATCTAGTAGTGCAATTTTCGAGTATTTAGGCTTCTATTAATCCCTCCCTCTCTTTCCTAGTTTTCTAAGAAATATTGTATGGTTTTATAATAGTTTGTGCTTTTATAGAATTATGAAAACTTTTCCCTTTTTCAAATTGAGATTTTAAATTAATTTCTCAACTAATTATTAGAAAACTAAATTCTGAAACTCAGATGCATCAGGAGAGGCCTTACACTCTCTTCACAAAAATTTGAGAATCGTACATCCAACAGATTTTGCTAGGCATCGCATACACACAGAGCGAAACTTTCTTTTAATGGCATCCATTCGTCTTTTTTTAAGTTCTAATTACATTCATTGGCGAAAAAATAATTTATTCTGTGCATTTTTCATAACTTCAAAATATAAATACTAAATATATATGTATTACAAAATTTAATTTTTTCAGCCAAAAATTTTATTCTACTATATTGATTTCCCTTTAACAGTATTGCGTATTTATTCCAGCTTATTAAATTAAAATCCTGTTATTAGATCTGATCTAGTAATCTTTTTGGAAGAGATATAAATTCTTAATTCGCCTTAAAAAAACATTTATTCCAATACGCGTAAACCTAAACAATGGCTCTAAATTAAAAATATCATTAATTAAACTTTATTTCTTAAAATTCTTATTAAAACACACTTTTCCCTGTTTTTATCAACCTTTTTTTTAAAAGTTTTACTAAATTTATTCCGAACATCAGAACATCATTCTTTTTATTTTTTTCTTTGCGTTTTAGATTTATGACGTATCAATAAATTCGTTCCTTTTCCTTTTTTTGTGATATTATCGTCTGTGGAATACATTCGAATTTTAACTACTTTTGATTACAAATATGTTAAATAATAAGCTTTTAAATAAATTTATCATTTACAGAAGATTTGAGTCTGCCGCTTTTAATCTCAGCGCTAGACGCTAATTTCTGTTTATATGAAGAGATCGTGTTGGAGATTATCGAAGATTTTAGAAACTTTTTTTTCACTTAAGCAAGGAGGCCCGTAGATGAGGTGATTATTCGATTATTCGGGTTTTGAGTGACCTTTCGGGAAGTTATGACGAATGCTGCTTTTTTTTCTTTGATGGAGCGTTATTCTTTTTAGCAGAATTCACTTCGCCGGATCTAAAAAACCTTTCTCAGACGATTTGATTGAAGAAATAAATTAGTTAATTTGTAAAAGTTATTTATATTGTTGTGTAAAGATGTGTGATGTTTTCTTTTCCTGAATTTTGCCACGACTCCTATGCAGTAAATGGGAAGACCCTATATTTTAAACAGCATAATTAAAATGCGATAATACTACTAGCTTCCAATCTCAAAATGTCACACATATATTAAAATTTGAGTGCGTGTTGTGAGTTTAAAATATTTGTTCTATAATTGATTTTGATTTGTCTTATAAAATATACTTATACATCCAAAAAATATTTTTAATTCTCCTATGGCAGATACTATGACAGAAAGTTAACAATTAGCTTAATTTTATTTGTATTTTGGGCAGTGTGATGCAAAAAATAAATCATTTTATTGATATAAACGCATGTGAATGCATAATATATGTTCAGTGGACGCGTCATATATTTAAAAGTGTATTGGAAAATTAAAACTAATATTTGACTGTCTCAATATACTGTAGAAGATAAACGGAATATTAATTTAATTCAATTAAAAAAATTAAGTCATATCAATGCATACTCAAATTTTGACACATATACACCCTACGGCATGTGATGACCGGACACTTGCGATTTTAGACGTTTTGAGAAATGTTTACAAAAATATATGAGAAATTATCTTAAAACTCTACATGTATAAACGGATTAGTATAGGTCACATATTGTCCTGGAGATTTTTCCAGAAATACCATAGGAGACCGTCAACAAATTGAAAAAAAGAATATCTTTAGCATAGCCTTGTAAAAACTAAAGTCACCAAAGTGTTCAAACTGTAGAATATGATTAAGAGGCTTATTGTAAGAAACTGTGTTCATCCGTATGAGGATAGCTTGTATACTCAATAGAGAAATTAAATTTTTATAAAAAGAGACCCAATTTGTTTTCAAATGTCTTGATTATAATTTTTAGAATTTTTAATGTAAAACAATATTTTAATTCTTTTCTTTTCTTTTTTTCTTTTCAGAAAATATGACAAACAATATTGCGCACAATACTCTGCTATCAGAGTTTTAAAAAAGTAAAAATTGGAGAAAAAATGAGCAGGTTTACTAAATAATGTCTTTCTGTACATGCGCGAAAACAATAAAATATAATTTGCATAACGTATTAGCTAAATGCATAGAGCAACTTTTGTGAAAGCTTCGAACATATTGCTTGAAAATTCTGAAAATTATCACCGATAGAATAAGTTCGAAATCCGTTTTTTCCAGAAACGAAGCAAATTACATAAGAAGTTGTATTCAAATATGCGTACAGTAGTACATGCAATGATGTGTGCTTGCAATAGTCTATAACATATGCTATATTTGAGTACAGCTCTTCATCTTTTTATTTCATTTTGGGGACAACGGATTTGGAGTTTATTCCATCAACGATAATTTTCGGCAAATGAAAGCTATATTTTCGAGACTTTTAGAAAAGTTGCACTATATGTTTAGCTAATACATTATGCATATTACAGTTTCGTTGCATTCACGCATACACATTAAGATATTTTTCAGTGAAACTCCAATTTTTTATATTTTTAAATTCTGATTCCAAGGTATTGTGAACAATGTTGTTTGTCATATTTTCTGAAAAGAACTATATTTTATATTAAAAACTCTGAAAAAATGAAAGAATGAGACTTTTTGTAGAAAAGACTGAATTTCTCTACGATTATATATCCTCATAAAAAGTGATCATATTTTATTAAAATAAGTCCCTTACTCATGTCCTACACATTGAAAGATTTTGCTACTTTAGAATTTGCATGGTTATCCAAAAGATATTCATTGTTTTTCAATTTGCTCATGGAATTTTGGGGAAAAAAAATCTGTGAATCAAGCAATGTAACTGTGAACCGAGGAATATAAGTATTGATTCACCGTAGCTCTTTCTAAATATTCTTCTCACAAATGCCTGAAACATTTTCTCTCAAAATGCTAATAATTGTGGTAAAGTTGTCCCTTGTTTAAACCGGATTGTAAAAGAAAATAGAGTTTTCTCATGATAACAGAAAACATTACTTACATAATGGAAAACCAACTAATATTATATATTAATTTTCAAAAAATCGCTCGAGCACTGCCAGAGGTTTTTTTTTCGTGCATTATGGTGCGACACTTTTCTCTTTAAAATATAATTTCAGATCTCAAAATGTACTACCTGTAAAAATAAATAAATTTCAGGATAGCCTTTAAACAGACCAAAAACTTCTGTAAAGAAAATAAGAACGAACCGAAGAACACTATTAAGAATCCTATTGTTTTTGAGATATTAAATGGCGGATTTTTATGTTCCCTTTGATTTCATGTTAGCCCTTTTGTGACGGTCAAAAGATTCCGGCCAGTTAGTTTCTCTGATTTATTTACCAGAAGGTTTCAGCGGAGAAGAAGCAGAATTGCTTTAAAAGTTAGAAATATCTGAATGTCCGCTGAACACGTGATCATTTTGATTGGGTACTGAAGACGCTTCATGGAAAAGGGCAGAATTCGAAATTCGTGTGTGCAAAAGTTCTCGGCCACTCATCTTTCCTTAGGTTTTTTTTCTATCGGTAAAGTGTTTTATGGTTGTGTTTGTGAATGAATCATAGTGAATAGTATAGTTTAAATACAACAATAAAAAATTCCACAATTATTGTTCGTAAATGAGTGATTAGTTTGTCGCTAAAGGTCCAATCTTCTTGAGATATTGCGTCAAAGCTATCGATCGAAAACCGACTGTAAACGATATTTAAAACTATTTAAAAAATGACCATGACCTTCAGGATTTTGTGACGTCCGGGAGACCCTGTAAATGACTATTTTTGTGGAGGGAATTATCAGGGAGAAAATAGTTGATGACCCGCGTAAAAATACCGTTGCAATATTTCGCGATTTACGGAATGAAAATATTGCTGAAATAAGTCAGTCTACCATATCAAGATTCTGATGTGATGCAGAACTTTATGGAAGAGTCGCTGTTAAAAAATTTTCAGAGGTAAAATATTACTAACGTACCCGACTGCCATTTTCCAAGGAACGCAGTCTGGTCAAGCGAAAACCGGACAAAAGTTCAAACTTTTTTGGAAGTGATGGCAGACACTACATCCGATGACCAAACAACAAAAGATATGATTCGACATATGTTTTCCTAGAATGAAGCATGGCGGATGACACGTTATAGTGTGGGGAGTATTTTCTTCAAAAAGTGTTGGTCCGTTATTTGAAATCCGCTGAAAGAAGAATGATGCAATGCATAAGGATATCTTGCAAAAATATTTGCTGCCTTACTAGAGGAAAAATTGTGGTCGCAACTATTTGTTTTAGCATTATAACGACGTAATGAATGTATGCAAGCTTGATAAGCAATGGCATTTGTACAAAAAAATTCAATATTTGAAATGGCCAACTCAAACGTCTGAGATTAATCCAACAGAAAATCTATTGATATAAGTTGCAAAGGTGTGGAACTATTAATATTTCAACTCAACCGAAATTTCCCAAAATTGCAGGAACACTATGGAACACTATAGAAAAAAAGTACCATAGACGATCTTCAACCGTTGTTTGTATCAATGTCCCGTTGTTGCACCTCAGTACTTATTACTAAAGGTATGGTGATAAAATACTAACTGTAAATATTGCTGATCACTGATATTTTCGATTACAATGCCATTTTTTCTATATTTGCGAAAGTGGCTGGTAACTTTTGAGCACATGGGTTTTCCTTTGCACTCAATTTTGCCAATTAAATTTATTGATATTGATATGTTATTTCATAAGTAAGTTCCTAACTATTATGCCAATAAAATGTATAAATATCACCTTGACATTTCTCTTCATATGGGTATTCTTGCAAATTAACTAAAAAATTCTGGCTGACCGGAAACTTTTGACCGCCACTGTATATTGTTCGTTTTGGATTTCTTTTTAATTTATCAAACAAAACAAAAAGAGTCTTGCGTCAAGCTTAGATTAAGAAACTCCTTTCAACAGCATCCAACTGTGCTACGAAATCTTCATTTATTTCATATGATAAAAGTATAATATGTCTCTGTATAAAACCGATAAACTCATCATCTTAATTTTATATCATTGAACTGAATTTGTGTGTCTCTTTGGGGTTGCATTAAAGCTTTAAAACTATAAAGTTTAACTCCACCCATTTATCCGTTTTGTAAAGGTATATCTCTTTTCATCATATGTGAAAAAAAGAGTTTTACGTGAATTAATCTATGCGTGACGCAAGCCACTTTCCTTTTCGTTTAATACTAATCACAATTGAGAATAAAACACAATATGTATTAAGGGAAGCAATCTTATAGTCTGATAAACTGAAAGCATTTAAATTGGTCTTTTAAAACAAAATTATCAAACTAATTTTAAATATCGTTCTGACTGTGAGGTTTAAAACTTCAATTAAAAGGACCGAAAATTGCTCACAAGGGAGAGAAATGTTGAAATCTCTTTTAGTATGTTTCATTAAGTAATAGAGCATCGTAGATTAATTTTAGTTTCTTTTATGATATCAAATAGTTTAATACTTTGAAGAAACTGTGAATGAAATTAAACCATGAGCTTATTAAGAAACATTCAGACTACATATAACGTAAATTTGGCTCTTAAGTAATCGTTGATAAAATACTGAAAAAGTGTGCATCAGAGTTTACGAATACTTTTATGTAAACAATAAAGAAAAGTTCAAAATACTTAATATGTGTTTCAATAGAAATTTGTTGATTTTAGTTAAACAGATTTCTCTTCTTTGGTGCTGATAAACACAACATGTTCTTTAGAAATTATATATTTCGTACTACAAGATAACTTTAATTAAATTCTTCATAATAAAGAAGTACATATTCATTTTGAATGTTTCCGATTGGTATAAGAAAGAACATTTCTGCATAGCAATGTTATTAATCTAAAAGACACATACAGTACAATATTACAGCGTCTAGAATATATAGTATGAAAATCAACTATTCCATTAATGCTTTAAAACGTACTAAAAAATTGTAACCCACGAAATTTGAACGATGCTGAAGAACAAATATCGATCGCAGTGACATCTGCTTGTTCTTAATTAGGTGAAACGTTTTCTCAATTGAATCCTTTTAGGATGTTTACACTTGAATTATTGGATGTCGCTATGATCGCCATTTATCTTTCAACATGTATGGGATACAACTTTTTTACACTTTTTGATTGTCGATTTGCACACTATATCATCTAGACATCATAACAATATGAAATGGTAGCTCTTAAACTGGAAAGGAAAATGGTAAGATTTTGCATTAGATTTGTACTCATATATTGTATTATTTCTGACGTCACCTTCACTTTTTTGGGATACAGAACGAACAATGATGATAAAGGTAGGCGCCATTTTTGAAAAATCTTTTGATATAGTGAGAAGACATTTCGTTAAATGATTTTTTTAAATTTAAAATTGCAGTTAATTACAAAATTATAATAAATGATATTCGTAAATAATCTCAAAGATTGCAGTGCAAATGCCTCGAAGAGGTCCACAGGTGTAAAATGTGAAGTTGAACCTTCAAACTGTAGTCACAGAGGCCTATTTTCGGAATCGTGTCTAAGCCTAGAATAGTTTTTTCGATTTGTTTTCTTTTGTTCTTCACAGTTTTCTTCGATGATAAATTAGCACACAGATTGGTCAATTGTATTACAAAATAATATGGGATATTTTTAGGATTAAAAATAAGAAACGGAACTAAAATCACTCGTATGACTGTCCGTGTTTCAGAGCCGTTTTTATAGAGAGAATAAAAATAGAAAGCGGAAAGATAAAATTTCGCAGAAGTTATAAAGGCTATTTACCCACATATTTGTAGCATATTAAACACTCACAAATATAGTTAGGAAAAATTTAGAGGGGTTTATTAAGTTAAATTAAAATATTTTCTTTCGTATATAGTGTGGAAGCCAAACATACATTAGTTTAAATTTTAGACGTTATATTTTCAGATATATCGTCGAAAATTTAATGCAAAAATATATCCCCCTCTTCCCGTTTTTTTTTATCTACTGGAACTAAAATTGAAAGAATTAGTATAGTAGAAGTTTATTTAAATCTTACAGGAAAGCTAAAGCGATTGCGCAGCTCCCACAGTTTTTCACAAAAAGGCATTTATCCGTTATGCACAAATTTCACTTTGAGGACGGCTTATTACCGAAACCTAATGGGTCCGAATTTATCACTAATAATTCAGGGCTCCCAAATGGTCCGCGAACTGAACACCAATATTTTTAACGGAAATTTTCATAGTAGGTTTCTGCAGAATTTGTGCTAAAACTAACCTCCGAAGGTGATTTCTGTGCAATTTGCATGAAAATCTAAAACGATTTGATCATAATTTAAATATTATGAAAGTTGAATTTTTGTAAATTGGAAGAAATAATGCACTGGATAATGAAATCAAAGGCATTTAATCGTCCGTTTTTGTGCTGACGTTAGACAAAGAAATTCAGACTTTCACATTTATAATATTACTAGCTAATCTAATCGGCGTTGCTTAGGTTCGTCAAAAAACAGCAAGAATTGTGAAAAAAAAACTTTAAAATAAAAATAAAAATCTCGAAATACTTAAAAATTGTTGCACGAATTTCGTTTAACGTTCATCGAAAAGAGAAGGGCTAGAAAATTAAAACTGGATGCTTTTTAATGTGGAAAAATCTTACAAAATTGCGAAAGCATTAAAAAGTTTATAAAAATAGAAAACAAAAATCAAAATTGTATTTCGAAATTTGAATAAACTTAGAGGAAAAGAGGACAGAATTTACTACATTCGGTCGAAAATTGAACGTCTAAAAAATCGAAGCGGATCGCGACGTAAACATTGCATTAAAAATGGCAAAAATTTCAAAAATCACGGAACTAAAAATTTACTCTATTTGAATAAAAGTTTTGAATCTAATTAGAGTAATAAAAGGGCAAGCAGTGAAATGCGAATAAAATTTTTTTTAGATCGCAATAAAAACCTTCAATATAGCAAAAATCGCACAGGAGAAAACTTTTCATATTAGAAAGAAGTTTAAAAGCGAATTCCTTTTCCGTACAAAAAAAAATCGTCGTGAACTCAAACAAACAAAAAAATCTAAAACATTGCATTAAAAATAGCTGGAGATCAAAATAGAAGAGCAAAACAATTACCATAAAGACTAAAAGTTTGAAACCAAATTCCTATTCGACTAGAATTTTGAAATCGAATTCCTTTGAAAAATGTCAGAAAATGTGAGAGCCCGAAAGTTGCACTGAAAACAGTACTAAAAATCGCAAAATATTAAAAAATCGCCAGGGTAAAAAAATTACTGTTAAAAGATAAAATACTCCAGTCAAAAAATTAACTATATTAAACAAAATGTTTGAAATTGAAATCAATTTCCGAATGTCAAAGAATCGCTACGAAACTTGAAGAATAGCTAAAAATCACATTGAAAATTGCATTAAAAATCGCTAAATATTTGGAAGTCAATGCCTAAAAAACTAATATGAAGGGGGGGGGGGGGTTGTAATCAGAAATTATTCATGAATAACAAAATGTTGACTTGGAACGCCAAAAATCCTATTAAATGTTAAAACAGTGCAATCGAAAAATAACTATATTAGGCAAAAAGTTTGAAATCGAAATAGGTTTCCGAATGGCTAAAAATCACCAAGGAACTAAACGAATGGCTATATGTCACAGATGTCATATAGGCACCACATTGGCGCGCTATTTTTCGGGCGCCAATTTGGCGAAAACCAGTTACGTGCATATTTTTTAACTAATTTCTATTATTTTAAAAGGGAATAATCACAAATAAAAAAAGCTTAGTTACTAATTACAGTAATTTACTAATTAAAGTAAAACAATTTATATCATTTTAAAAAAGAAAATAAAAATAAACAAGCAGTTTATTAATAAATAAGTAACAATAGCCGGGTTACCATGTGAAGCGCATATAATTGCTATTTTGTTGCAATCGCACCAATGTGGTGCGTATATGACATCTTGTGTCTATTTCTCTGGCAGATTCTTCTAATTTATCAAAAAATTAAGCAATTAAAATAAATTATGAGTAAAAGAAATATGATTTAATGGTTAGTTTACATTCAAGGGAAACCAATCTGATCGCCAAGGGCAGCTAGTTTACTGTATTTGGGTAAACACTGTAATCGGAAATCATTTACGAATGATAAAAAATCGGCGCAAAGCATAGAAAATCTCGAAAAATCGCATTAATTATAGATATATGGAAAACCGAACTATATTAGGCTAGGGCATATAAGGGTAAAACATTGCAATTGGAAAACTTTCATGAATGGCAAAAAATTGACGCAAAACGTAAAAAATAATAAAAAATAAAAAAATCGCATTAAAAATTGCTAAATTTCAAAATTCGAAAAAGCAAAATTTTTAAAGAGAATAAGGATAAAAATTTGAAATTAAATTCCTTTTTTACAAATTTAAAAAAATAGCCATGGAATTCTAAAAACTACTAAAAAAATCATTGGAAAAATCATAAAAAATCGCTTAATGTAAATGCATCCCGAGAATAAAAATTTATTGTATTTGGGTAAAACATAGCAATCACATTTTTCATGAATTACAAAATAGTCGACAGAACACAAAATGTATCCAAAAATCGCATTGAAAAATAGACAAAAATTTAAAAAATGTAGATGGTGAAATTTACTAAATTACTCTAAAAATTTGAAACCAAATTCCTTTTTTAATTGTTTAAACATCACTGTGGGGATCGAAAAAAAAATGGTACTAATCGCATTAAAAAGTTAATTAAAAATAGCATTGAAAACTGCATTAAAAACGCACTGAAAAATGCACTAAAAATCGCTAGTTAATTTTTAAATCGCAGCAATCAGAATTTTCTCAAATGGATAAAACTTCTAATCAGAAATCAGTACTATTTGATTATCCGGTCGGTCAAGAAACTCATTGCCAAACTATAAGATTAAGGCGGCTCAGGGGTTGATCGATACGGAAAAACATGTAAACACAGCTCTCGCTTTGAGTCCATATAAAAACTGAAGTATTCAATGTAATTAATTTAAACTTTTTGATATTTTAAAGGTATGTTTGTAGTCTTATAAAATTATAAAATGAAGTACTTCAATGTAATATAATAAGAAATAAAGCAAAATTTATGTAAAACAATTTTCGAAAAAAATTATGTGTTATATCACCAACACCAAGATATCTTAATGTTGAATTTACATAAGAACCTAATTTTTGCTTTAAAAAGATCCGGAAACATTACTCTAGAGAATGAATTAAGGATATAACTATAGTCTGTCTCAAAAATTTAAGCACACTGCAAATCTGGTTTAAAATAATTGAAAAAGAAAATATTTTATGCTAATTTACAATAAATACTCGACATTTAATGAAAATAAAATAAAATAAGCCATTTTGAGTGATTAAAATAAAAAAAATATGTATTTTTTGTTTATTTTTCTTTTTTCTTGAAAAAACGCTGTCTCAAAAGTTTAATCACGTTATGCAATTTTTTTTTTAGAAACACGGGATTGGCCATGTGTAATGACGTTATATGCATTTTTCTAAAAGTATAAAATGTGGAGAAATTATTTCCTCTCGTTTTAAAAAAGTCGAAGGATGATAAAGAATTCACAAAAAGAGAAATTTTAAAGGTTTTTAAAACTGTAATTGCAAAATAAATTTTTTTCTGAAATTGCAAAAGTTTTAAATCGATCAAAGCGAGGTACATATTTAGTAGTCTCTAGAAATAATAATTTGAAGCGGAAACCAAGGCGTGGATGACCCCGTATGACGACTGTTCAGATTGATTGGAAAATACCGAGATCGGTATCTAGACAAAATATGTCCATATGGCAAATTAAAAATAATATCAGTGCACAGGTGTCCAAAGACACTGTACATAGACATAATGAAACATAATGAAGAGTGTGATTACATAATACGAAAGAAAATTGCTCACAAACCGTCTCTCAAATTACATCACAAACAGGCAAGGATGAACAGGGCTAAAAATCACATGGGACAAATAGCTTACTGTTTTATTCAGCGATGAGAAAAAGAGTAATTTAGATGGACCTGATGGTTAGAATGCATATTGGCATGATTTACGGAAAGAACCAAGGGCATATTTCAGCAGACAGCAAAACGGAAAATCTTTTATGGTTTGGGGGACATTTGGATCCAACGGCCAAACTACTCTGACTTTTCTAAAAGGAAGACAAGATTTTAAAAAGTATCAAGAGACTCTAAACCAACATTTGCTTCCATTCGGCGACATTTGGGGGGTTCTGGAGGGACTTTTCCACAAATCACAGCCTCTGTCCACGTATCACATTCTACAAAAATTTGGCTTTCTCAGAAAAATGTTAAAGTTCTTGACTTACCAGTTTTAAGTCCTGGCTCAAACCCGATTGAGAATGCCTGGGTATTTTAACCCGCCAGTTTTACGTCAATGAAAAGCAGTATGACTATATTGCAGAACTCCAAGAGACCATTGAGAAAGAATAGTACTATTTGCTATCAGAAACCTTACAAAAATTAATAATTTCGATGAACGAGCGTTTATTTGAATTAATTTGAAATCACGGAAATTTTTTTTTTTTAGTAAAAGTTCTGTAAAAATTATAAATTTGCTTGTTTTGGACATTGTGCATAAACTTTTGAGATAGTTTTCTTTAAACATTTTTTTATTATATTTTTTTACAATTATGTAATTTTTTTTTTTTTTTGAGTTTTGATATAATCTATTTAAATAATGTTGCGAAATCTTCAAATAAAAAAAATTATTCATTGTAACTTTTTATAATTCTTTGAAAATTGACATTTTATGCTTGTGCTTAAACTTTTGGGACAGACCTTATTACTCAAAAACAACCTTATTAAAAAAAAAAACTCTCAAATTTGAAAATTTAAAAAACTCCTAAAAAATACAGCTTTTTTTCATTAAAAATACTCAAAATATAAAACTATCTAAAATATATTAATTCATTGTATATATAATGATGTTATATGCATGCAAAAAAAAATTTAAGCCATTCCATCAAATAGTTTTTTTAAAATCTTGGTGTTAGTCGTCAAAAATCAAATTTTGAGAAAACGCAACTTAAAGTTGAAATTGTATGGGTGCGGCTATGAAAGTGTTGATACATAAATGCTTATAACTCCGTTAAAAATGGAAATATTTGTATGCGGTTGTTTGCATTGAGTTAACAATTAATTGAATAATCAAACTAGGTCATTAAAAAAATCGATTTTTTGAAAAGTTTTCAACCCCTGTGCCCCCTTAAACGCCAATAATGGCTGATCGTAAATGTCACATTCACTTGACATTAAACGCGTTACATATGTTTGTTACGTCATCAAGTGATTTTAACTTCGTTGCTTTATTTGTATTTTATTAATGTGTTTCTAATTTATTTGTTCATTCATTATTTAACATAAAAATTACATCAATTTGCATAGTTTGGCGAGTAGTTTGATGACTTATATAATTTAGTGAAATTGATCGACTGCATAATCAAGTATTACACGGAAATCTTTTATGAATGATAAAAAAGCGACGCGGCACGCGAAAAATCTTTTAAAAAATGCATTAAAAATCTCTAAAATTACATACGATTAAAAGTTTAATGATCAATTTTTATTTTCGAATATCAAAAATTACCATAAAACTCGGGAAAAAAAGCTAAAAATCTCTTTGAAAACTGCATAAAAAATCACTAATATTAAAAAATAGCAGGGTTAAAAATTTATTCTATTTATTCTATGAAACATTGTAAAACATTGTAATTGGAAATATTTCATAAATGACGTAAATTCGACATCAAGCGCAAAAAATCTCGAAAAATCGCATTAAAAATCGCTGAAATTCACGAATCTTAGCAGACAGCACTATGCGAAAGAGGCGATTGCCCCGGGCACGGAAATTTAGTTGGCGCCAAATTTATACTATCAACGTCATTTTTGGTCTATCACAAAAAAAGTTCGAGGGGGGAGGGGGGCGCCAAATTGAAACTTTGGGACGGGTGAAGTTTTGTCTTCGCATGCCTATGTTAGTAGTCAAAATTTAGTACATTAAACTAAAAGTTTGAGTCAAAATTCCTTTTACTAATATCAAAATACAGCACAAAATACGAAAAAACATTAAAAATTGCCCCAAAAAATTCACTAAAAATCCAAAAGTCATTACGTGAAATCCAAATAAAATATATTGAAAGTTGAGAAAAATTCATTATATTAGGTTAAAAGGACGAAACCGCATTCTTTTCGCTAATGGGAAAAAACCGCCTCGAAACATTATAAAAACCTGCTAAAAATCGCATAAAAATTACATTAAAAAATCAAAAATCGGCCTTCGAGGTGCTAAACTTCATATATAGAGGAACTCCCCACCAAAATTTTGTAGCTCTTCGTACAGCAGTCTCTCCAGGACATCGTCGGCATTTAAAAATTTTTAGAATGTATTATAAACTATCTTAAAGTTTCAAACAGGCCTTCTTGTTGCATTTCCTAATTTTGTTCGCTCCTCTCTCCTTTCGCACCCTGAAATATGTTACACTATTTTTTTTTTAAATTTTTTTATCATGTATTATAAACAATCTTACAGTTTAAAACAAATGATATTGTAAGATTTCCGAATTTTAACAAAATCGCTGTCTGTTGGTTCCATATTCCACCACCAGGGAGCGCACTCTATTCTTATCAAAACTATATCTAAACGAAACTCGGCTAAAAAACCTATCAGGCGATATATTACTCGAGGGGGTGGCGGTCTTAAGCAAGAATTTAAGATAATTGATGAAATTTCTATTAAAAAAATAGTAGTACCTGAACTTTTAACATTTTAGGTAGATTTCGCAAAAAAATCTGCCTATTACATTCTCAACGATTCAAGTTTTTGATAGAAAAACTATGGAAAAAAATAGATATTAAAAGCAAAAAATCTCGAAAAATCGTTAAAAATCGCATTCAAAATCGAATTAAAAATCATTGAAATCTAAAAATCGTAGCAAATAAAATTTTGTGCATTACAATAAAAGTTCGAAACAATTTTCCTTTTGTCAATATCAAAAAACAGCCGCAAAATGTGAATAAACACTAAAAATCGCATTAAAAAATTCATTAAAAACTTAAAAATCGATGTAGAAATTCCGAATAAACTTTATTAAAAAGAGAAAAAAAATTACAATATTGGGCGAAAAGAACGAAACCGTATTCGTTTCATTAAGTGGAAAAATCGCCTAAAGAACGCTAAAAATCGCCTAAAAAATTAAATAAAAAAATTCTAATTAAAAAATCGGAAATCGGGCTTCGAGGTGCAAAACTACATGTATAGAGGTACCTTCACTCCAAATTTTGTAACTCTACGTACAGCGGTCTCTTTCGAACAGCGCTGACACACAAACATACTTGTCTCTTTATTATTATAGATTTAAATTAGGTTTCAATCGTTACTACATGGAAATAATAACAAAAATATTTGGTAAAACAAAATAATACTCAGTCAAATGAAATGTTCTGTTCATTGGACCAAACGTACTAAAAAGTAGATCCATGCTCCTGTATGGTACAGCAATCGCCCTCATAAGTATGTTAGAATGTTCAGAATTTCTTATCTGTAAAATGTACTGACAAGGGCACCACCAAACATGGTGCACACAGATTTTGATGATTTCAAAGTATGTTGTAGGGATCATAAAACTAATTATTCAGCCGAAAGGATTCTTTCAAATGGGCCTTAGTTTTTGAGAAATTGGGGGGGGGGTCAAAGTTCAGCGTATATTTGAAATACTTATTAGTACGAACTCCGCACGTGAATCCGTGGCGTCGTGGCAACGTACGAGCCTGGAAGTCGAAAGGTTGCGGGTTCGAATCAGCCCTCGGCCTTTTACCTATTTTTATGTTTTTTTTACACTTCGCAAATTATAAGCAGAATTGAAAATTCTACAGCTTTGAACCTTTTGATATTTTCTGAAGAGGACAGTTTACTTTGTCAACATATTATTATTATTATTTTTTCAAAATATGGTGAACTGACTGCACTTCAGGGTTCAACTAAAAGTATATTTTGCAACAAATAAATAAATAAAAATTTGTATTTAATTAAAACTTTGAAAAAATATGAGAAAATTTCAACATTTTAAAATCTCCACTACTTTAAATATTAATATTTTTAGATTAATCAGTCACTTTTTTCCTTTTCAAATGTGTATTACACAATATTGTGCTTGGATTTTTAGATAATTTAATACTGCATTTAATATAATTTATATTACTAAAATACTTAATTCGTGATAAATATGTTTAAAAATATATTAGAAGTAAAAAAAAAAGTTGAATTATCAATTGTAAAAGTGCAAAAATAAGACCATTAAAAAGAAATCTTCATTTATTCTGATAATTACGGAGGAAAGCAGACGATTAAAAAAAGTATTTTTATATGTATTATAAATTTTATCTCATTAAACAGTCGATTTTCGTACTTCAGTTGAATTACGGAAAGAGTGTTTTGATTTGTTATAAAAATAGATGTAATCTGTCATTTCTTATTTGTGTAAACGATAACTTATGTTCATGTTGAACTTTGGAGATAAATGTATTTACAGAAAATTGGACAATTGAAAACTTGGATAACTGGCAACAACTTGCATTTTAACATTACTGCATTAATATTTTACTATTTTTACGAAGATACGCATTACTTGAATAATCTAATCCTAAAGACGTTTAAAAAATTGCACCCGAAAATTATTTTGTATTATTTATACATATACAAAAAAAGCCAAGTTTTCATTTAGAATGCTATAAAATAAAAAAGCGATAGGAAAAAAAATCATTATTTCAGGATTGTGCTTAAAATAAAAAACGCGAATAATAATTAATAAAAAAAAAGTGCTAGGTGTAAACTAGTTTTGTAGTTTTGTCAATAGAAATATTCGTTTAAAAATTGCAGAAAAAAATAAATTTTCATGAAAAAATTTAAAAATGTAAATGTAATTTATTAAGAAAATATCAAAAGCTGTAGCAATTTTGTAATAAAAATACTTAAAATTTGTAACGTGTAAAAATATAAAACTAGATAAATAAAAACCGATGACTGATTCGAACCCGCAACCTTTCGACTTGAGGATCGTACGTTACCACGACGCCACGGATTTACATGCGGCGTTCGTACTAATAAGTATTTGAAATATACACTGAACTTTGACCCCCAATTTCTCAAAAACCAAGGCCCATTTGAAAGAAACCTTTCAGCTGAATAATTAGTGGTATGACCCCTACAACATACTTAGAAATCATCAAAATCTGTGTGCACCATGTTTGGTGGTGCCCTTGTGAGTGTAAAATATGCCAGTGCATTTTACAGCATATCTAATAATGCATACCTAAAAGTATAAATTAAGAAACGATATGCCAAAATTTAATTACTGTTGGTTATTTCAGTTTCAACTTCAGAAACAATAACAGAAAAAAAACTGTCGAAATATTTTATAACTCTTGTCCATTCATTCAAGAATCTACTACCATACTGTAAAAAATGACAGATGTTTCCTAATCTACGAAAATGTGCAATAATCACAAATGCAGGTTCCGGTTTGAGAAAACTGATTATTATGCACCTGTTAAAGCTACAAAGAAACGCTTCCGAAAACGAGGGGCAGCTAATAAAAAGTTTATAAATCATCTTTAAATTTTGAAAATAAATAATTTTCTGAAGTTTTTAAAAGTAAAGGAACGCTTTTCGGTATCTTCGGTGACTCAAAAATGGTTATTGTACATTTTTGCTCCTGATTATTATACATTTTTGTGCATTAAGAATTATCCGCCATCTTTTACAGCGCAAGGAAAACACAATTATTGACAATGTAATCATCAACATTCCAGTTCAATGTGTCCTTCTTCATTCCTTTTAATAATAATAAACATGTTTCGATAAATTTTTTAAAATGTTTTGTTTTATTGAAAAATGAATGTTTAAACTTATACATAAAAATAGGCATATCATAGCGCAATAGCCTTTATAAAACGATATTAGAATCAATTTGTTTATCATTTATTAGTAGTCATATTCTCCTATTTTAATATTCAAAATCGTTATGCGTTCTTTTATTTAATTTGTCAAATCTAGTGTATGATACACTCCATAAACGAAAGAGTGGATTTGGCTTCGCAGAAAAGAGCTGTAATTTAATGGATCGTGAATGAGTTATTTTTAAAATGATTTACTCAACTTGATTTAAATTTGTTAAAAGCAACTTGTTCAATCGAGTTGTTTCAACTCTTCACGAGAAGATGACTTTCAAATCGTAAGATGATTGGATGTCATCTTAACTTGAGTTATTTTGTGGCTGAGATTTTAAGAGAGTATGGGAGTGTATATATAAAATATTATACTAAAGAATATTAGAATTATATCAATATATTTATTTTACTATTAATCTGGGCTTACATTTTCTTAACACATTGCATATGATATTGATAACTGTGTTAAATTAACCTTTATTACATATTTTGTTACCTTTTCTGAAACTAAACATTTTGTATGGACACATAAACCATAATGAGGTACCCTGGGGTAATAACGCCACGTTAAGGTTCTACCAATTTTCACGGCTTAGTTTTAGATTGTATTTTTCAAACAAATATAGGATCTGATACAGCAACTCATTGACTATCTATATAAAATAAAATAATTTAACAGATATATATTCATAAAATGTAATGGCGTTTTTTCTTGACCAATGCTATTTGGCGTTAATACCCACCTATATGGGTAATAACCCCATGCAAACAAAACTATAAAATAAGATGGAATTATGGCATGTAGATTGTCCAACTCTAAAAATACAAACTCAACAGCTCTAGAAATTGACAAATTGCAATCTAAGCTATTGAAAATGTACAATTTTTTTGTGGCTCTGAAAGAAAAAAAAAAGGTGTGGTGGTGGCGGGGGGAGGAGGCAAACGAATATCAGATTCTAAGCTACGTTTTGCTTAAAAATGACCATTTAAATAGAATTATTAGAAACATTGCACGGATTATTTGAATCAGAATTTATATTCCCATGTATGCATTCTATGCGATAGAAAATATTGATTTTTTTGTGAAAGTGAAAGTGAAAGAAAAAGGAGTGAGGGGGAGCTTCAACAGAATATAACACCCTGTGTCTCTCTTTGCTTAAAAAGTCCCGCTTAAATATGATTATAAGAAACAGTCCATGGTTTTAACCATTCATAATGTAATATTTTAATCATGTGAAGTTTTATAATAACTAGAGTTATATGCAATAAATATTTTTGTTAAACCTTAACTGCTGTTAGCGTCTCACATACCGCTGAGTTTTTCAAGTTTCAGAGTTTAACTTGCAATTTTTAGTTTAACTATAGATACCGGGAAAATTTTGTTTCATTTGGAGTCCTATTACTATCTCTAGAGACTTTTGAATAGCTGAATTTTATTTATAATAGTCCTGTATATAAGGTTCAATACAAAAATAATATTCTAAAAGTTAATTTAACATTTTATTCATCGTTAGATTAAGCGGTCTGACAGGCCGCTCACAGTAAGTTATGCGACAATTTTCGTCACAACAGTTAAGGGTTAATACTATTATAGTAATCTAGTAAATAGTTTTTAACCCATAACTCCACACTAATGCGGATTCTCCAAACCTACAGTTAAATTGTCGACGTTTTAAAGAACATGCTTTAATAAATTTTTAATAAATTGAATAAAATTTTTGATTAAAAAATATTATCCCAAAGAGATCTCTTATTCAATTTTATACATAATTCATATGGTTATATATCATTATCTCTATATTAGCAACAAAATTAACCTTTAACTGCTGTTACCAATCTGACTGAACACTGTACCCCCCCCCCCCAAAAAAAAAGCGTTTAACTTGTATTTTCCAGTTTAACTATACTTACAACTGAAATTCTCTTTCGTTTGGAGTTCTCGTAATATTGTTAGAAATAGATAGATTGAATAGATTAAATTTAATTAGAATTAATTCTGTACAAAAAGTTTAGCGCAGGAACAGTATTCTATGATTTTTAATCATGGATCGCCTTTTAACCTTTAACTAATGTTACCGGTCTCGTAGACCACTATTTTTCTTTTAATTTTTTAGTTTGAATTGTAATTTTCAGTTTAACTGCAAACACAACCGAAATTTTGTTTCATTTGGAATTTTAGTACTACCACCAGAGACTAAATAGGTGAGTATTAAGAATAATAATCTTGTATAAAAAGTTAAGTACAAAAACACAACCCTATGAGTTATTCCCGCCTTTTATTCATCTTTCAATTTTGCGGTCTCACAAACCGCATCACATTCATATGTTACAATTTCTGTCACATGAGTTAAAGGTTAAAATTATAAAGTTTTGAAAAACCGAAAGCTGAGAAAGCGGACAGTTAAAATTTCGAACTCAATTGAACAATCCAGTGGAAATTTAATAGAAACCTGATTTTGAAGATGTTCGAATTGGAATCTCGTAAACATTTTGATATAGTTTTATTTACAAGTGTTAAAAATTATTTTTTACATTAGTAAAAAAATTAATAATAATATAATAAAAAATAAAATAGAGAGATTATTTTTAAGTATTGGGCACCCCCTCCCCTTAATCTTACCATTTCAACAATGATGATAATGCTGTCTCATGTTAATATATAAACCCCCTTCGGATATAGATCGGCCACTGTTGGGGATCAACCGGGGTAATAACGCCAATCCCTGGCGTTATTACCCCGGGATACTTATTGCGCAGTAAATCCTAAACTACAAATTATCTCGAGAAGATATCCAAAATCTACTACAACAATTTGAAAGTACATGAAATACACTACAAATTTATGTAATAAACAAAGTATTTCCGGATAAAAAATATAGAACATCAAAACCTTACAACAAACCTTCACATCAAAAACCTTATCTCGCAAATTTTAGATCAAGCGTTAATTTTAGTTGCTTGTAAAAACAATAAGACCTAAAAATGAAACAAATTAACTTGAAACTTTTTTTTGCCATTTATATGACTCAAAACCCTTCTGCGCAGAGCACATGGGTGTCATTTACCTGATTATTTAATAATTATGCAAAATATAAGCACTTGGCGTTATTACCCCAGGGTACCCATGGTTCGTACGGGTCCTGGAATTTTATGAGCAGGAAATTCTTTGGTACCAGTATTTTCTTATTGAAAATCCCTAATTAGATAAAGCGAAATTTCACTCTTTTCAACGATATTTATTTTTCTATAAAGAAATGCTGGTATTTCACCTGGAAAATAACGGTACCCGTACGAACCATGGTACCTTAATATTGAATTTGACCCATTTATAAGTGCCCTTGATTATTTTGCGATTCGTCTATAATCTTCTATACATCACTCTACACTATATGTTGCATATTAGTGTAACTAGAACATTTTTTCTATGGGTAGAATAAGTTCACGTATCTCAGAAATTCTAAACAGTTATAATAAAGCCTTTTGTTAAATTTAATAATATTAAACAGGAAGTAGCTCTATGAATAGACACTTCTGAAAAGAAAACAGTCGGCCAAAGAAAAAACAATCTGATGTGCTAATCGAACTTTTTTCTATTGCTTTACATTTCAATGCATTAAATTTTGCTATAATGCCAAACTTAAATGGTAATTTATGCCCATCATGAGTATTTTAAAGGTATAGGTTCTTCGAATTGTACGCATTTAAAAAGAATATAAAAATTGTATTCCTCAAACAAACTATTGTATTTTGGCCCTATTAGATATCTGCAATCAAAATTCCCCGCCCAATGAGCTTAAAAATGACACATGTTAGGCAGTATACATCCAAGTATAATAAGAATTTATTTATGTAAAAGTGCAACAGAATACGAGGTTTGATTAATTTCCGTAAATTATTTTTTGAAATACAGCAATCGGAAAAATTGGGAAGATTGCAGGAGAGCAGCACTATTTTCATATGATTTACACGAAAACCTAATCAGCACAAACTTATGTCAAGGTTTAACAGAATATATAGTTAAGTGAAATTCCGTAGATTAGTTGACCTGAAAAATGACTATGGCTTTGATCATGTAAATACTGAAAAATTCAGTATATTAGCACCACACTGTAGGCAGTTTTCATAAAAATCTTATCAACTAATGACAACACCCAACTGAATCTGAAGTTGGATGAAAATCCGAGCATTGATTCTTGGATAGAGCTATTGTTGAAATCGTGAAACATGCAGCATTACCTGTCATGCAATTTACAATAAAACAAAGCCAGAATAAATTTATGTCAACATCTAACATAATCACAGGTCATACCGATAATCATGGGTAATTGAATACAGCAGCGTGAGCTATCGAGCTATATGCACTAAAAAGTAATCAGCACACTCTTATATCAAGGAATAATTGAATCTGAAATTTTATGAAATTCCGTGCAGTATTTTTTGCGATTGAGCTATTCTGGAAATCGTGAATAATCGAGCATACAAGTGTCACCTGTAGGGGTATATATACCATCAGCTCTCGTTTATATCAAGGCCTAACTGTATCTATAGCTTTGTGAAATTCTGCGCAATAGTTTTTGAGTAGAACGCCCACAATATTTTGTCCTTTACAGACTCACACATTGCAGACTCACAGACAGATATTTTCTAAAAACCATCAAATCGAACTTATAAAAAATAAATCCATGAAAAACCGGAAGTCAAAATTTTTCACGTAGCCAACACTTTCTTCTTGTAAATATAGATGAAAGTAAAAATATACAATTTTTAAAATTAACTATCGTAGTAATTACGAATGGTAAACTAGTATGGTTAATGTTTGTTTTTTATTACATAAACCTATGAGACCTCTTCTATGAGATTCAAATATGGGGTTACAAAATTATAGCTTATTCCGCTAAATATGTTCTGGAATTATGATTACAAAACTACCCGCATTGCAACCTGTTTTGCTACGATTAAAATTTAATTTAATAGTATGAGTTACCTTTCTAAATTATTTGACTAAATGAAATCCCGTTTGGTATCCGAAGATATAATGTTCTGAAATACCCAAATATGATGACAAAATTAGATGTTAGTATTGGAAACTTTAAAAATCTGATGCAATTTCTATATGTAGACCACCCTTAAGTAAAAGTTAAATGTAGCATTAATAAGTAGATATTATTACCAGTGTTGCTAGTGGGCTACTTTTTTCAAATTCAGATTTCTTGTTTGGCACCACTTTTCTGAAATAGCAAAATTTAATCTTATTTAATCTTAATAATAATTGAGGCGAAAACGAAGGGAATTTCACCATTACAAAAAAATCGGTGCAATAAAGAAATATTAATTTTAAAAAAGTAGTCCATTGGCAACACTGATTTTATTATTTATTATTTTAATTTTATTTTTTCCAGGACTATACAATGTTTACTGCTTGCGCAGAAAAAATACCGTCCTACTATTAGCCATTTTTTTCTAATAGATTCGGGTTGAATTTGGACTCCACTTTTCAAATTCCAGATCCTTCACAGAAATCTAAGACCTGCTCGTACTGAGTCTCAAGAAATAAGAGAATGCTAACTCCATCTATTTCGAGTTTATTTTTTTTTAAAAATGAACCAAAACTAATCCACTAGCCGAGCCGTGTTCCAAATTTTGATAAGAACTTGATCCGTGTACACACCTGAAACAGAGGCGCATTTCAAAATATGCATAAGGGACAATCAAATGAATACGAGACAAATAGAAAAATGCAAGTAAACGGTTTATTATTTCAAAAGTAATCGCCATAGCTGTTAATACATTTATACCACTGTGAGACAAGACGGTCAATCGTCAGCGGTTGTCTTAAGGGGACTTACTCGAAGAGAAGCTACGTTGTCGATTCCCATGTTAGTCTATGGGAGAAAATAGATCGCTGTTCTTTCATTCAAATATCAAAATTTCAGAAATTTCTTTTTTTCAGCATATAAATTCGAAAGCTCTTCACGTCATTATAAGCTTAAAATATTTTTAAAACAGTTTTAAGTATTTTTAAATTTATGTTAAAGTTTCAAAAAAAACCCAAAAGTGAGATGTGTTGTCTTTATTCGTTTATAACTTTGGATTGAAGAAAGATATAAAAAATTAGAGCTTATGCATGCAAAATTTGATTTGTTTTCTTTTACGTAATTAAGCAACTTTTCAATTTTATTCTAATTAAAACGTTGTAATTCTTAAATTAAAATTAGTTACATCAAAAATCCTTTACAAAACTGTCAAGCTGTCAGCATTATCAAATATATTAGTTTAGCTCCCGATGTAACAGGATTCGCACCGGGGGGTGTAGGGTTGCTAAAAGTAGAAAGACGCCAGATTTTTGCAAAAGAATTCATTCTTGGCATAGTACTTTTGAATAGGTCATTCAAAGATATCCCCCTTTATTATTCACTTTATCTCTCTATCTCTCTTTTGACCGTGTGTCACGTGACTGCAATAAAGAGTCAAATTACACCCTCTCCTTTTGACCACAACCTTCTAATAATGTAAACTTTGGGAGACTTCTCATTCGAGGTGAAGTGAAAGCAAGCGGACATTTTCTGTTTTGCTACTTTGCTTTATTCCGAGAAGAAACATTTGCTGAAGATTTTACTATGGGTCGCTATGGAAAAGGAGGATAGCTGTATTTATCAGCTAGAAGACGCAAAAGAGGGCAATATTTATCTAATTGAAAAAACAGATAAGAATGAAATGGCATTCTTTTATTAACCTTATAAATATTCTTTATAATTCTGTATTATACTATTGTTTTGTTTTTCCCATTATATAAAAAAAGTAGATTTTTCCATATCTGTTAAAAAAAAAACTTATGTATTTGCAATCCGTTTATTTTTGGATATATTATTGTTGATATTTTATTGTTTACATTTTTTGAATTAAATTAATGTAGTTTAATACATAGCTTATCAGGAAGATAAATTAAAAAAAATAAATCATGAATTATGTTATTTGTTTCCATTGCTAATAAAATCAACTTCAGTTTCAGAATAATAATTTCGAGTACACAAAAACAGAATTTAAAGGAAAAATATGAAAAACAAAATATTGATCTTTTTACGTAAAAATCTTCTTTAAATTTATTCATGGGACCGTTCAAATATTACGCAAGCATATTTTTAGACATTTTGTATACCTCGCTTCCTTTTCTAAGGAAAATAGGCAAATGCTACCCCCCCCCCCTTGCTTACGTAAGGTTTTATGACGTTTTAACATTAACACTGTCATAAAAAAATACCATAGGCGATAAATTACATTATTAATCCAAATAAATAAACATATAAGGATTGTGTTATCGAAGAAAAACAAAATCGGTTTAATATAAATACATGATATGAACTCTAAAATGTCCAGATTTACTTAAAAAGCTTTTCAAAAAATCAAATTAAAGATGTTAATTTTATTTAAAAACGGTGTTGAATGATTTTATATTTTTAAATGGCAATATGTCCAAACGCGTCTACTGTTTGTGGGGAGAGGCGATTACCTTCAGCAATACGCACTGCACATTTTGGTCTTTTTTCAGCAAACGAACCCTGAATTCATATGATTATATATTTTTTTAACCACAATTTATCCAATAGAACTAAGAGGCCTCCGTTTTATCGATTGTTGATTTAATTTCGGATATTTAGATGTATTAACTTTTTAACTCTGACCAAAATTTCCTCAGAAAATTTTAATAATATTATCCTCTCCCCGCACCCATTTATTTTTATTTTTTTCTATTGCAGATAGAAGAAAGTATTGTAATCGAAATTTTTTTTTGTTTTTCTACGGATTTACACATTTTTGGGGTCAGAGATTCCAAAAGACATGCTTATGCAAAATGTGTATCTGTCCGTGCGTCGCTATAATACTATCATAAAGAGTGAAGTTATGCATAGAATCAAACTAAATATTTTGTGCATGTTTTTGGCTATGGCAAACAAGTTCTCCTTCAATTTAGTAATATTTCGCCGGAATTGGGTGCTGTAATAGCGATGCCTGTGCCATTTTTATTATTGTACCATCGAAAAGTGCATGAAACTATGCATAGAATTGAACTAAAAATTTCCCTGCGTGTTTATAGCTATGGCCAGCAGATCCTCCTTGAATTTAAAAATAATCCCCAGGAAAGCGGCACTGCGATGGCGATTTTTGTATAATTTTCTCGATTTTTCGTAGTTTTTTTTTTTTTTTTTTTTTGTCTATCGGTGACTTGTGCAGCGACGGAAACTTGCATTCTACTAAGCCGGCTATTCACAAAAAGTTGATGGCAACAGATTAAAGGAAAAAATGCTTATAATAAATATGATCTAGATTAACTCGTTTTTACTTTAATTAGCTGAATCAGGAATTTAACCCTTTGCTTACGGGGTTGGGATATATGTCGTCCCAGGGAAGATTGCTTTATTATATTCGCGCCACTTTTTTAACTAATAAGTGCCATACATTCGCACCAGAAAAATTTCAAGACAAATCTATGACAAACATTTTTTTTTTCGTAAATTGTGGTACGAATGAATATATAAAAATTGCAATTTCTATCCCGTAATCAAAAGGTTAAGATGAAAATCAAAATGGTATAGCATTGAATTAATAATATTGGAGTATTAACAAATGTAACTGCTTTTTAAAATAATAAGACATGTGAGACAGAAGAAAATTTAGGGACTGCCATATACAGCTAGTTAAACATTATATATGGTAAATGCATTACATATTTCTGATTAGATGGGAATGCTTGAAAAAAAAAAAAAAAAGTTTTTTTTTTCAGTTTTTCCTGAAGGCTTGTTTTTCCAAATCGGAAAAAATGGAACTTTCATTTGTAAAATAATATATTGGAAATTTTGTAATAGCTACATTCTCATGCTTTTTATTTTATTTATTTTTATGTTGAGTGTCCCACATGAAAATTTTAATATCTAATCTCTGATCTATCTGATATCTCAGCAGAAATCTGTTTGAGAAGATTTGAAAGGATCCTTCACATTTTTTTCTTCTTTGAAACTCAAGACTCTTCACAAAATTTCTCTGGAAAATAGACATTTCAGAAAAAAGTTTAATCTCCAAATTGAATCTTTCGTAAATGCAATAATTGAAGAAAAAAATATTCATGCCATATAGCAGATGAATCTAATGAAGTTATATGGTATATGTATGAATAATTTTATTGAAAATGGTCTAAATAGGAATCTAAATATAGTAATTTCTAATTCTCAAATTCCAATTACATTTTGTACAAGTGTATGCAAAAAGTTCACAATTTCACAGAAACATGATTACATGGAAGAAAAAAAAAATTCTAGATATATAATTAAATGGAACTTCTCTTGTTAAAAGTGAATACATATGCAAAAGAATTATTTCAATAATTTGCTGATTAATGGAAATTGTAAAATTAAAAATTTAACATAAAATTTGAAGCATGCATTTATTACTTTCTTTTATCTTTACAAGAAGTAAGTATTAAATTCGTGAAAAATTTTATTTCCAGTTTTTAGTGGATTTATATGTTTCAGCAGGTCCTGAACGCGATTTGGTGGTTTTCGTAAACATGTGTAACTCTGTGAGTCTGTATGTGACAAAAATTTTATGGTTGCTCTATATCAAGAACTGATGCATTTAATTTCACAAAACTTTAGATTCAGTTACACCTTGATATAAACTCAAGATGTTTAGTTATTGGTGTATATCGTCCAACAGATGCTGCTTTATTCATTATTTCCACAATAGCTCTATCTCAAGAACGAATGCACGGATTTTCATAAAACTTCAGATTAAGTTAATCCTTGATATAATTTGGTGCTGATTACTTTTTGTGTAAATTGCTCAACAGATGACGCTGCTATGCTGCTATAACTTAAGATTGTGGAGTTTTAGGTAGAAACGAGTTTTGTCATAAAGTTATAAAAAAAACGAAAAAATGCGACAAAGGCGAAGAGAATTATTCTTTATTAACAAATTAAAATATTTTAGTTAATGCTGTTTATTGTTTTAATATTATCAAAAATGTTTTACTTAATGTTTTGACATTAATAATTGAAAAAGAAACTAGGCAAATTATGAGATTTTGATACACAAGAAATCATTTTTTACAAACTTCGTACTTCTCGGATTTAATTAAGCATGAAATAACCCACAATTTGTAGCCCTCTTTCCCTTCCCCCACCAAAAATAAATAAATATTATGAGCATTTTTTTTTCGCATTCTAAATGGAAATGTCAATCAAATCAACTGTGAAGCGAATAATGCCACTACTTCCCCGAACTTGATTGTTTTTTTTTTTTTTTTTTTTTTTTTTTTTTTTTTTTTTAAACAACGGACAATAATATGCAACTAAAAATGTATAAATTGGTTTTATATTAGGAAGAAATACATTGTAAAATTGTATTAAAATTACAATGTGTCGGTTTTTTGTCGGAAATAATTAAACTACAATCATTGGAAGGATAAAAAATTAGAAGTATATAAAATGCATTAGAATTTATTAACGAGTAAAACGTCAGAAACGTATCATGAAGAGTTCATGATATCATGGGAAAAACATTTTTATACATGCAACTCAATTTCAAAAAATTCGAATTCCCATTACAGCTATTCACCCAAACAGTTATTCATATAACTGTAATTCAAGATATCCTATATATATATATATATATACATATATTAAAGATATTGAGCCAATCCCTGTCACGGTATCTCATAGTTAAATACGCTAATAAACGAACTTAAATACACATAGTTTTTAAAAAATTAAAGTTTAGTTAAGTTAGTTTTAAAAATTAACTTAAATATTCAAAGTTTTAAAAAATTCTCGCAGATTTATATATGATTCATTTCCTTTTTATGGTATATCAATGTCTTTAATACCAATTACTTTCTTTTTACTTTACGAGAAAACTATCACTCGTTCTACAATAAAAATAAAACAAGAAAGAAAAAATCAAGCGTCAAGCATAGATTATGAAGCACTTTTCAATACATTCGAAATAACGTAACAAACTGCACCATTTAAAAAATTAAAATATTGCGCCTTATTTCACCATATAAAAAATGTATACCATTTCAAAACCGATTTTCAGCTGTTTTTACCTACATTCGGAAAATTATCTGGAATTTTTAGCAGCTATGTATATATTGTATTTTTTAACAAGTATTAAAAAATTCAATTCATTTTAGAAATACACATATTTCAGTTGAAAATTCTCCTTCAGTAATTTTCTGTAATAAAGAGAATGGTATGGGAATTCTCCTGTGTACGCCTGTATATGAGTTATAGATTTTATACATAAAGCAAAATATGCAAAAAAATAATTAAATTTAAAAGTGTAAACCGATTTTTAAAACGTACTCTACAGCAATTACTACGCAAAGATAGTACTGTAACTTATTTCTTTTGTGTATTCTTGTAAATTAATAAAAAATGCTATGAATGCTCTGTTTTAACGTGATTGTAGTGAAATTCAGTGATTTATAACATTTTCAATACATTTGAAATAGCGTAATGTCCTTAAAATACTCTTCAAATTATTTCCCACCATATACCATAATGTCACCGAATTCTTTTGAGTGTCCCTTTAAATGGACCATTAATTGTACATACTTCATATGCAATACCAAACATGCTTTGATGACTCTAAATAACATTTATCAATTGCATGAAAACCCGGGAGTTTGAGCGTGGACAGACGGAAAAGCAAACCGAATGCATAAGCACTTTTCAACTTTGTTGGAAAGTGCTAGAGGAAAGAATTATTTAAACATTAAAACTATTTAATTGAAAGTGAGCATATCAAAAATCTTTCTTTAGATATCAATAACTAATAATTTGAATTATGTGTGATAGAAATGTTCTTCTCTATAATCCTGTTCATATTCATATAAGATGCAGAGTATTGATAGAAAAAAACAGCGACACAGCTGAATGCTGTAATAGGGGAAAGAATGACTTAAAAAAGACTTTAAAAAATTACTATTTTTGCAAAATCTATAATTGTGAAAAAATTATAAAGTTTTGCGAAGAAAAATCAAATCTAATTCCTACTGCCAAAATTTTCTTTTTTGGAGAGCTCATTTTGTTTTCGAAATTTCAAATTTTAGCAAATTAATAATAATAACAACAACAACAATAATAATAATAATAATAATAATAATAATAATAATAATAATATTGGCTTTTATGGATTGTAATTTTGTAAATAGACCTTTTTTGTGAAAAGGATTCTATGAAAGACCCTCTTTTTATTAAGTGAAATGTTGTGAGAGGATCGCAAAGAGGACCCAATTTTGACCAGGTTCGACTACTGATGCTGCATATTATAAGCATAGAAATAATCATGGAAAATACATCAGTTGTGAAATATTTTCCAATTTTATCGGTAAAATTTACTGCTCGCATTTTCGAACATACATTTTATTAGCTTTGATAAAAATGCATAAGGACAGATAGCTGGTATTAAATTTCAACAGTTGTGTTACAGATTCTGGGCTTAGCAGATTTTGTAATCCCTTATTACTCTTGAATAATTTCGTTCCAGAAATCTATATTATAAAGGCCAAAAGTATCTGTGCGTAACGCATATGTCATTTTGAGAATGGCAACACTTTCCCACGTAATTCCGGTTTTGCAATTTTCGCTACTGCAAATTTTACACTTCTAAACATCACACATTTAAAATTTTTACATCGTCGTATAGAGAAAAAAATGTACTTTTAAATGCTATTTGTTTGAAAGCTATATCGTAATTTGTTTTTGAGATATTAATTTTTTTATAGTTTTTAGTACCATTTTTCTAATTGTGGCAACAAGATCACTCCATTTTTTCTTAAAATTGAAAAAAAAAAAATGCTTATATTTTGTCAAAAATATCGTCTGTTATAAAATTCGGTGATTTTGGTTTTATTTCGTTTTTATTCGTGAATTAAATATCTTCAAATTTTGAGTTAAAGAGATTTTAAAATAATAAAATTAAAATACCATTTTTTTAAACATGGTGAAAACGGATATGAGAAGTACGTGTGTAAATTTTGACAAGATGAAAATGATGACGGGTTTTAATTTTGCGTAAAATTCTATGATCGTGTCAATTTGGAATAAATTTTGTTTTTTCATTCGTATTTCTACCAAACATAAGAGCCTCAATTAATAACTTCATCATAATGATAATAACTGATCTTTATTATATTTTACTGATTACATGTGCGATTAAAGTTTAATAATTTGGACAACTGACTTTTATAGTATTTTGTTAATTTTAACTTAAAATAATATTTATTTGAGAATTAGCCTGATCAATATGAGATGCATTTTTTACTGTAACTAATTTTGTAGATTTATTATTGATGAATGGAAAAGCTCCTTCTTAAGCGTTTTCTTTCGTCGAATTTCGACGGGTTCCACCTCGTAATTTTAATTTTCAAGTAACTACAAGGTATAAAAATGGAAATTGCAGCCAAAATAAATTAAGTACATGTTTTCTAATTCATGTGTCCCAGGCTGTTTTTTCCCCTTTCCTGTGTTGTCGCTTCCGGTAATTCGGTTCATATCACCAAGTTTGACATAGTTTACTGAAAGATTTTATGCTTTTACTGAAAAATGGAAAAAACTTTTCGATTATCTAGTTTCTGAATAAGAAAAAGCATTATAAATAATTCTGTAAAAATGGTATAAGTAATAAAATGACATGCATTATAATATTGTACTAATTCACAATTTATAGAAGTGCTATTTTTAAGCTACATATATACAATATAACGAACTTTTCAGTTTGTTGGTTTTGAATGCATTTTGAAATCTAATGATAAATATGTCAAAAATGTTATAATGAAGAATGTTAAAAATAAAGTGTTTTCGTAACCAACCTGAGAAGGTTAATGATAAATGTTGATGATTATACTAATACTAGTGTATGGATTTCTTGATATATTTTTCTTTCCATTTTCAGTTATTTTCTGATGCTAGTTTGAATTCCTAATGCAATTTACATTTCGTTATACAATTTTCTGAATAGGTAATTTTTTAAAACTCTATTAATAATTAATTGTGTAAAAATAGTAAAAAAAAAAAATAATTTATTATAATATTATAATAGTTTACGATTTTAAGAATTAAAACTTTAAAACTACACAAGTACAATATACTAGAGTTTTTACATAAATTTTGCTACTAGGAAACAAATAATTTAAAAAAAAGTGAAAAAATCGATGAACAATTCATGTAGTTTCTAGATAATTAATTAGATGTTCTGCCCATTTTTAACTCTTCAAGAACTTCATTTTTGTTACCATTATTTGTTTGGCCATTCTGTTTTTTTTTTGTTTTTTTTTTTCTTTTCTTTTCCTATTCATTTAAAATGCTTACAAGATTCAGTACTTCGGTTTTGTGAGAACTGGTGAAACGGGGGATAAATTGCCAAATCTGTCATCTATGTACCGGTCACTTCACTGTTTGATCATCCCGCTAAAAAGTGGGGAGATTTCCCAAAGTCGTAAATTATACCCGCCCACAAACAGTTAGCCAATTTGAGATGCAGGTGGCGCTCGCTGCAATTTTGACTTGTATTCCCGTAAATAAGCCCCCTTAAGGAACCATGATTGTATCCTACCCAGACATGCACTTTTTCGACCGAAGCAAATCGACGGCCACTAATATGTCTTTCTTCAGAAAACCAAAAATATGTAAATCCCGTGGGGAGAGCTTTGGACGCATTAGGGCTCCACAGCGGAGCTTCTGTAGTATAGTCGAAACAACCTGAATAATAAGTGGGTGGATATTATCGTGCAACAAATAAAGCCGTCCATCAACATTACTGGGACATGATAGCGCCCTTTAGTTTTTGCGAAGTTCCCATGTACGTTAATTATTGCGCCGTTTTTAAAAAGTCGATGAGAAGCGGTCCCTAGCAGTTTTTACAAAAGGTCATCATGACTTTTCCGGAGACAGTGTGAACGGCTTTGGATTTTTTTTGGTATTGTGAATCCCTTTGCTTCCAGTGTTGACTCTGACGATTGCTCTCCGGTTTAAAATGTTACCATGTTTCATCTCCTGCGACAATCGGGAAATGAAACAATATTGTTCAACGTGATAACGTTCCAGGTGCTACAGATATGTCAAAATTCTGTTCAACGTTTGTCCCTGCGTCAGGTTGTAGAGAACTGCTGCGAATAGATTTTACGATAGTTCAGATGCCCTGTCAATATGGCATAAGAAGTACAATGACTAATGCATAATATGAAGAGAATTTCTTTCACCGTCCGTTGTCGGTCATTTCTGAAGGTAGCTTCCACCGTAGCAGTGACAAAAAATGTAATAACACGATGAACTTTCTTTGGCCGACTGCTGCCTTCCAATGATACCCGATATTCTCGAAAACGCATATTCCACTCAAATACACGCGCTCGTGACATACTTTTTTCGTTTATACCGTAAATTTTCAATTAAAAATTTCGCTTCCTGACACCCCTTCCGCAGTAAATAAATACATTATGCTTCACGGTTGTTCTTTCCTGGCCTCCACACTTACGTCGGACACAGACCGGACACATTCCTCTTACTTTGAGCTCGTCTAAGGCTCCGACCACGCATGTATTTTGCCCAACTTCAACTGAATTAGAGAAAAACCTTTTTTCTCCTCTCTTTTCCGGTTTATTGACAGTAGTGAACGAGGCGATTACAATGGTGCCGGAGATAATTACCTCGATTCTACTTAAGGGAAAAATATCTGTACTACAGTTGGATTGAAGTTTTCCCTTCTTTAACTGGAAATGTCATTACGCATAAAACATGCCGCCTGCGAACATAAAACACGCCAAATTCCAACCTGAAAAAGTAGTTTTGTGTGTCCGCACATAAACAGACAAACTTAACAGTAGGGCCTCTAGAGGGCATGACATGCATTACACATTTCCTCGCCTTACAGTGGCGGACCCAGGGTTAAGCTTTGGAGGGGGCTAGCATATTTTAGAGGAGTATGTTTTCGAAAATATACACCTCTAAAATTTTCTAGCACTGAATGTCGGATGAGCTCGATCCGAATTATTTACATATCATTCAAAAGGGATGAGATGTGTCGAGCCTGATACAATTTTTAGGTGCGTTCGTATGTATGTAAATACGTAGCTCCTATAGTTGTCGTTTAATCCGTCCGTCTGTCCGTCTGTCCGCATATAACAACACAAAAACTACCCAACCGAATAGTTTTAAATTTAAAATATATAAATATTACACAATTTTGTCGAGTTATTTCAAATTTCATGAAAATCGGATGCATATATCAATTACAGGGACAATCAAAAGTATTCCGTTACATTACTATCAATGAGGAATATGTTTCAAATGCATTTTAATGGTGTTACACTCATTCGAACATAATAAAACTAATATGCATATATGAAGTACATATTATTACATACATTTTGCATAATCTGTGGTGCAAAGAACATTTTTGTTATTGATTTACAAGGCCACACAAAAGTATTCCGTTACATATTGGTATAGGGAGAACATTGTTTTGTGCGCATTTTAATTGTAATTAACTATTTCAAATTTTATGAGATTGCTACATGTTGCTGAGGAATACTACAAATTATTTCCTGTATAAAAGAAAGCTGATAGTATTTACAGGGACACACAAAAGATTTTGGATACTATACTGTATCCGGAATACTATGTACTATTACATTAAGATCTGAATAATTTTAAGACGTCCGTAATTGTATAAAAAGTCCTTCCGGCAGTACCGGAAGGATGAGGTAGCTTTCATATATCTTATTTACTAAGTTATATTATCCAAACATACTAAGCTCAAATTAGTGGAACCCGATTATATAAGATTGAGTATTAATTTTTGTCAATACTGAATATTAATGGGAAATTTTAGAAATTAGTCAGATTTTATTCAAGCTGGTTTTATTTTAAGTGATTTATAAGGTCGCCTAATTCCACGATATCATAAAGTGTATGCCATTTTAAAGCTACGTGATGGATAAAAGAAACCAATGAGCTTAGTCGAAATCTTAATTCATGTGCACATGCATACTCGCATCGAAATCGATTAAAATATACGAGTACTGTCGCGTACAAATCGATTTTTAAAATAATATCACCCACATTAAAAATTTAAACTGCTGTATCTCAGGCGTTTTTTAAGGTAAGAACAAAACAAAAAATACTCCGGAATTCATGGATCAAACAGAAAGAACCTTTTTTCAATTTCTAATTTTTTGTTTGTACATCATTATACATTAAAAAGATTTTTGACAAACTTAATGGCAACCTTTTTGAAACAAGATGGCGGATGAAGTTGGCCAGTGCACTCGGTCAAGACATTGGTATGTACTATGTACACACGGATATATAGCCAAATCAGATTATAAATATGCGCATTATCGCGTGACAAATTTAAACTGCTGAATCTCAGGCGTTTTTTAAGGTAAGAACAAAACAAAAAATACTCCGGAATTCATGGATCAAACAGAAAGAACCTTTTTTCAATTTCTAATTTTTTGTTTGTACATCATTATACATTAAAAAGATTTTTGACAAACTTGATGGCAACCTTTTTGAAACAAGATGGCGGATGAAGTTGGCCAGTGCACTCGGTCAAGACATTGGTATGTACTATGTACACACGGAGATATAGCTAAATCAGTTTATAAATATGCGCATTATCGCGTGACAAATTTCCCACCGTTTCAAAATGTCAACCACACTGGAAATTGAAAGTGCTATAACACAGACATTTTTCAAGATAGAGATGAAACAAAAACTGCTCTGGAATCTTTGTATCAAGGTCAAACACACAAAAGAAAAATCTTTTTCATTTTCTTACTTTTTTGTACCTTATTTTAAAATTAATTTTTTTTAAATTTAATATTCCGCCGTTTTGAAACAAGATTGCGGATGGAACTGGTCAACAAACACGGTCCAGGCATCGGTATATACTATGTACGCTTCAAGTTACATCCAAATCGGTTTATAAATACGCATGTAATAACGTGACGAAAATCAGATCATTTCAAAATGTGAGCAACAGTAGAAATTAAAAGTGCTATAACTCAGCCATTTTTTAAAATACAGACGAAAAACAAAATGCTCTTAATCTTTATATCAAGGTCAAATGCATAAAAGAAAAATTTCTTTCAATTTCTCACTTTTTTGTACTTAATTTGAAATTTTAAATTAAAAAAAATTAAATGGCCGCCTTTTTTAAACAAGATGTCGGATGGAAGTAGTTAACAAACTCGGTTCAGGCCTCAGTATGTATTATGTTGAAATCAAGTTACATCCAAATCGGTTCATAAATACGCGTGTTATCATGTGACAAATATCCGATCGTTTCAAAATGTCAGTCACACTGGAAATTCAAAGTGCTATAACTCAGTAATTTTTTAAGATATAGATGAAATAAAAAGTGTTCTGGAATCTTTGTTTTAATTTCTAACACATAAAAGAAAAATATTTTTACATTTACTTTTAAATTTAAAATGTTTTTTTTAAATTTAAATGGCCGCCATTTGAAACAAGATGGCGGATGATGCTGGCCAACGAACTCGGTCGAGACATTTGTATTTACTATGTACATACCAAGTTTCCTTCAAATCGGTTCATAAGTACTTTAGTGACAGCATGATAAGAATCATATATACTACCTCTGACAATAAAGTTTGGTGAATAGTCCTGTAACATTAATGTAGATGAAATATTAACGAAAGTTACCATACCATCCTTCGAAATAGTCTTTTCTCATAACGATGCACCGCTGAGATCTGTTATACATGTCCTGGGAAATTCGTAAGAAATCTTTTTTTGGAATGAAGTTCAAAAGCTTCGTCACGTTTCGTTGGATGTCAGCAATATGGTCAAATGTCTTTCAAAGAGAGTTTGAGTGGTGAAAATAGGAAGAAGTCTGGAGGATTGAGATCTGGCGAGTATGGTGGATGTTCAATTTGCACTATCCATCATGAACTTCTTTCGGTGTATTGCAAAACTTAAAGTTAAATTTTAAACTGATCTTTTGATCGTTCATTTTTCTGTTCTCAGTTAGGAACCAACACACTGAACAAACACTTAGTAAAGCACGTCTTACACAGAACATAAACGACGCTCAACTGAACAACGGTGGGGGAAGATAGTCAACACTTGCCTCTATGCAGGTGCAGCGTTTTGTTTCCCCAGTGTTGCCAGATCAATCGTTCTGAAGTCATTCACCGAACTTTATTGTCAGAGGTAGTATATATGTCAAGATTTGAACGGAGGGTAGTTTTGGGGTCTGGGGGACATGATCGGTGAAAATATACCAAAATTTTCCGGAAGTTCTTTCCTCCGGACGGCTGCAATAGGTAGCTTTTTACTTTTTGTAATGAAAGCTACCTAATAGCTAGCACCTATATTCATCATTCAGTCTGTCAGTCCGTCTGTCTGCCCGCATATAGCAAAACAAAAACTGCCCAACTAAATGGCGTGATATTTAACCCTCTCATGCATACGGGCCTCATATGAGGACAGATAATTATTGCATTATCAAGCAAATAAATTTCGAGCATTTATTTGTGGAGATCTGATTTGTGGGAAGGTAATAGCTAGCATGCAGTACAATAATAAAATTATTTTAGAATGGGTCTTTCATTTATAATAAAAAAAATAATGAAAAGTAATGAAAAATAATTTATGCATGAGAGGGTTAAAATATATTATTTTAGCATAATTTTGTCGAGTCATTTTAACTTTTAAGAAAATCGGATGTATAATTTAATTAGAAAGACAATCAAAAGTACATCATTACATTACGATTCATAGAAATAAATAGTTTTAACTATATTTTAATGATGTTCAATTCTTTCTAATATAATAGAATTGACATGAACCTATGAAGTATATATATATATAAATTAAAATATTCATTATGTACAATCTGTAATGCAAAGAATATTTATTATTAAATTACAGGGCCACACAAAAGTATTCCGCTACATAATGCTATACGGGAAAACATTGTTTGGAGCGTGTGTTAATTATATTAAACTATTTCACATTTTATGAATATGATATACGTTGCTGAGGATTAATAAAAGTTTCTTCTTGTATAGTTACTGGAACAGAAAAGAGATTTCGACTACTATACTATATCCGAAGTGATGTCTACTAAAACAGCAAGATCTGAATATTTTTAAAACTTCGTTATCGTACAAATGCACCTCATTTGCTACGCTTCACGTGCAATTTCCAACTTGTTTTCTGTTGACATGATGCAGAGCGAAGACTGAGAGTGAGGGAGGGCGGCAGTGAAACCGGGGTGTGGGGCTTTAAAAAATTTTGATGGGACTGATTCCGAAGACTTAAACCTCTTTTATAAATAAAAAAAAAGTATTGTTTTAAGTGGTGAAAATTAAAATGCTAATATTTTGAATTTCATAAAAAAAATTATAAATAAAAAAAATATTATGAAAAGATCAGTATTTTTCAAAATTTTTATTTTGAAGAACCTATTAAAAATAATAAAAAGAAACTTTCCTAGTTTTAGAAAACTTTAAATAATTAGTCTAGTCTCGCGGTCTGGGAGGGACTTCAGCAGCCTTAGCTCCCCCTCCCCCCGTGGGTTCGCCAATAGCACCTTGTTCTTTATTAAGTCTGTCTCGTTTTTATTTCACTGTGCATTATTAAGATGAATGTTGAGTATGTATTTTCTACGTTTTGAGACTATGAAGCAAAATTATTTCTTGTGTTTTGGTTTTGCATCAAAGTTATCAAGATAGTATATCATAAATAAGCTTGTCAGTAGCTTTATTCCCAGTAGATTTGTGAAAATATCCATTCATAAATGTTGTTCCTCTCAGACACTCTCTAGTCTCTCTCTAGTCCAGTTGTAACAGATATTTGAAAGTAGTTAAATTTAAATTTAAGCATGTTATAATCTAAAAATCCAGACACTAGTTTATTAAGTCACTTTAAAATAAAGAGACGCTGTGGATATTATTTAACGATTGTTTCAGAGTTTGGCGCATGCACTTTTTTGGTTGCCACTCCATTATTTCTGAATAATGTTCCCTATGTTAGATTTCTACAATATTTTAAAGATACATAACAATATTAAGTAGATTTTTACAACTTTTTCTAAGGAAATCTAAAACGAAGATTATTGTTTGGAATTAGTAATAACGAAAAAAAGTGACAACACCGACACTTGGTGTTGGAGTCTGAAAAAAAGAGTACAGTAAAATACCAGTTATCCAAATATCGGCTTAACCGAAAGACCTTAAAATTCCTTAAAGTGCTATTTAAATGTGAAAAATGTCATTATCATCACTATTTTTACCAATATCAAATGACATCTTTCAACGTATTTTTATTTATGATTACTATTTTATTTGTAAGTTTCAGATCAAAACAATTTTTAATCATTTTAATACATTGAAGAAATGTTTTGATAATTTTTAGCTTTAAAAATTAGAAGCAAAATAAGTAAAAATCAAAATTTTTAAGCGGTTATTAGACATTGGTAGAAATAGTGTTAAAAAAGCATGTTCTTTGTGAAATAAATAAACAGATTCAACTTTCTCATTTGCTCCATTGCATAAATTTGGGCACTTTTTAAGATAGACACGCAAGGCACTTTTTTTTTCAAAATATAGTGTGATTTTCTTTTGTTTGAAAACATGCAGCATTGAAACTTAGTATCATTTCATTGCTACTTTATCACGCCACTTTTCAAATAACACATCTAATGCCGTTGCATCTTCTTATATATCATCCTCAATATATCGAAGTGCCACCCGGTTATTAGAAAATTTCTATGGGACCCCGGTTATCCGAAAATTTATATGGAACCCCCGATTAAGGGTGTTCTTAAATCAAAAAAAGCAACTTTGTGACACATGCTTTAATTTATTTTTGTTCGGAAATGCATGAAAATAGTAGGTGTTGTTATTCAGAAACTGTCTAATTACACTCATTTTTTTAACACAATAGATCTTTCATAACAAGCCTTTAAAGTTGACGTTTTTGAGCACATTTCCTGAGGAAAGCAGAAAAACCGGCCGAAGAGTAGGAGAAAAACAGGTGATCATGTAATCGAAATAGCTTAGAACTGGATAGATAATTTAATTATCATAAAATGGAAATTTAAGTTAGATTGGAAATCACTTCCATATTCAGGCCTTCCAATTTTATAACTTTCTGTTAAAAAATGAATTTGTAAATGTGTCAAAACTTTTTGCGCTTGTTGAGCGGAGCAGTTGAGAACAACCTTAACCGAAAATGCTTTGGTCCCCTGCTTTTCTGATAACTGGGATTTTACTGTTTTAAAAATTATTACGATGATCCTCAGATTTTAGTGAATATTTTACTTACCTAGGACCCAGGCTAAAATGATGAGCTCGACAACAGAGGGCGGGGCGCCGCGCTTCGTGGTGACGTCGCTGTGCAAACGGCGCCGCATTTCGTCGGTGCCGAACCACTCCACCACTACCGTTTCAATGCGTTGCGATGCCAGGATCAACAGGACTAAATGAACGGAAAATTTTAAGTTAGTAATATTGACTTTTACCAACTATATTAGAAAAATATTAATAAAATGAATAGCACTAAAATATTTCTAAATTGATTATTTGGTGCCGGAAATATTTTTTTAGTTGAAAAGAATGTAAGCTATAAAGGTTTTAAATTATTTGCGGTTCCTTTTACATATTTTTAAAATTTTAAAAACATTATATAAGAATAAGCGTATTTATTTAACCTTCTAACGAACGTTAAAGGAAATAGATTTGCTATTAAACAGGTTTGTTTAATGTATTATTACATTTCACTTGAGGGTTTTGTAAAAAATTAATAATTCAAAGTCGTCGATTTCTTCGTTATTATAGAATTACAATAGCTTTTTCAGAAAAGTAAATTCCATGCATATGTTTAAAAAATCGTGATATATATATGACCAGAGACACATATTTATTAAACATTAGAAAATATATTACACTGCCAGCACAATCACTCATTATATTAAGCCTTTTTACATACCCGTTATACGTAAAATAGGGTAAGACTGGCAATGTTTTAAAAATTGATTTTTTAACGGATTTACACGTTTCAGACACTGGAGATTCCAAGAAACATATTTTTAGAAAAAAAAAAATTTGCCGTCCGTCTGTCTATGTCTGTGTGTATGTCTGTCTGTCTATAAACGCTCTATCTCAGAAAAAAATGAGATAGAGACTTCAAATTTGGTCTATATTTAGTATGTAAGAATGTAGAAAAGCCCATTTAATATCACTAACCTCAGTTATCCGGATCTCTTTCTTGGACGCTCGAAATATTCGTTCTGATGAAAGGTATATAAAATTTTCCGATTTTTTATATTTTAAGGAGTAGATGTAAAAGAAAATAAAAAAATAAATTATGCATAAAGAATGAAGTCGATCGGATAATTAGTTGTCGAACTATTTGTATTCCTATTTTCCACATTTTTCGATTTTTCATGACCCTGTATTTCATTCAAATTTCAATTCAAAGGTATAATTTAATTTGAATTGAGACGGTTATTCTAACGTAGTAAATTTATAGTTAATATAATTAGCATTATTAGAATTATAAGGATTCGGTATTACTTAATTATTCCATCGATCAAAAATTTTCGCCAAAAATGAAGTAGTACTCGCAATTCTGTAATAGATCATTACTATGTATTAAATATATCTACACTACTATATATTCACGTTTAAATTTCATTATGATTTTGTGATGCATTTTATAAATGGTTTTCACATGTTTTATTTTCATATTTTATAGTATGTATATCCATGATGCGTAAATATTATGGTGGCTTCCAACGACTAGTTTTGCAACAAGATGCAAATGTTCATATGTCATAATAAAAAAAGATGGCATTCTGTGAGTTTAGCCTAGAAGTAATGATTTTTTAGCTGATCATTCTCATCCAAATCCTGACCACCCAAGAATTTTCTCAAGGTTAAAAGAAAAACGTAGGCAATGCTATTCAATTACATGAATCAATTTATAATTTAGAAGAGATGAAAAGCCATATTTTCATCACGTACATAATCGTTTTATCCAAAGTAAGCTAGCAAACCCATCTTGTAACCAGACCACTACTCATAACTGTGTCCCCGCACATATCATAGCTGGAAACTATGAATGGCTGTTGATTGCATAGTTTTTGCATTTGGCGAGAAAATTAAAAATCAAATACAAATTTCACAATCTGCGAAAATTTTTGTGGAAATGTTTTAAACATCATTAGCTCACAATGACACATGTCAGCTTTTTACGATATAAATTATGCAATTTCGATTCACTCTTTAATAATTGAAGACGCGAGACACCTAGTCGGTAGAATTGTGCTACTTGCCATATAGTGGAATTATATTGAGCAGGAAATTAATTTTCCGTTAAACCTCATATCATCTTACATTCTGTTGACAATAGATACATTTTTATTGGTATTTCTGATTTTTTTTCAGCATGTATTTTTGAAAAGTTTAAATGGAAAGTGCTTTGGCAGTTTTTCTTACGAATGGTCATTGGTTATACACTATATGGCCATTGATTATTGGACACTTGCGATTTTAGACATTTTGTTAAATATCTAGAAAAATACATGAGGAAGCATCTCGAAACTCTTAGTGTATAAATATAATAATATACGTCGTACATCTCCGTGAAGTTTTTTTCCCGAAACTCAATAGGGGACCGTCAACAAATTAAAAAAGAATGAATATCTTTTGAATAACCCTGTCAAAACTAATGTAGCAAAAGCGCTCAAACTCTAGATTATGATTGAGTGCCTTATTGTAATACGCCTTGTTCATTTGTATGCAAATAGCATGCATACTCGCAGAGTAATTAAGGTTTTTATAAAAATTGTCCCAAAATTTTCTAAGTTTTTTCCTTATAATTTTCAGAGTTCTTAATATAAAATAATATTTTTTTCAGAAAATATGACAAACAACATTGCACACAGTACCCTGTAATCAGAATTAAAAAATAATAAAAATTGTATGGAAAATGAGTAGGTTTACTAAATAATTGTGTACTGCGCATGCGTCAAAGATATCAAAATTTTATTTGCATATTATGTTAGCTAAATGTATAGAGCAACTTTTGTAAAAGTTTCAAAATCATAGCTTGAAAATTCTGAAAGTAATCGTCTATAGAAAAAGGACAAAATCCGTTGTTTCCAAAATGAAGCAAAAAAATGAGGGATTTTATCCAAATGTAGCAGTACATCCCGTATTGTGTATTCTATATTGACACTGATCAATGAATATATGGATACAACCCCTTTTGTTTTTGCTTCAATTTGAGAATAACGGATTTTCAACTTATTCAATTGACGATTATTTTCAGAATTTTCAAGTTATGATTTTGTGACTTTCACAAAAGTTGCTCTATACATTTAGCTAACATAATATGCATATAAAATTTTGATATCGTTGACGCATGCGCAGTAAAAAATTATTTAGTAAACCAACTCATTTTGTATACAATTTTCATTATTTTTTAATTCTGATTACAGGATACTGTGTGCAATGTTGTTTGTCATATTTTCGGAAAAAAATATTATTTTATATTAAGAACTCTGAAAATTATAAGGAAAAAACTTGGAAAAATTTGGGACCATTTTTATAAAAACCTTAATTACTCTGCGAGTATGTATGCTATTTGCATAAAAATGAACAAGGCGTATTGCAATAAGGCATTCAATCATAATCTAGAGTTTGAGCGCTTTTGCTACATTAGTTTTGACAGGGTTATTCAAAAGATATTCATTGTTTTTTAATTTGTTGACGGTCCCCTATGGAATTTCGGGAAAAAATCTTCACGGAGATGTATGACTTATATTATTATATTTATACACTAAGAGTTTCGAGATGATTCCTCATGTATGTTTTTAGATATTTAACAAAATGTCTAAAATCGCAAGTGTCTAATAATCAATGGCCATATAGTGTATAACGAATGACTAATGTAGTTGGCTGATAGAATAGAGTAGTTAGAAGCTGTATGGAAATATTTTTTTGAATATTACCCTCTAGTAGACCTAACCTAAAAGTTGCCAGTTTGTTAAAAAATGACATTTGCAAAGCTTCTGCTCAATTGAATAATAATAACCTGTCCCTCATCGAGGTTGAATTCTTGAGAAAATTCCTATTTTTAGCTAAAAAATGTAGTTTTTCCTTCATTAAATGAAAATTATCTGTCATAGAAACCTAATTCTTGTCTTATTTCAAAGAAAATGTTGTTATGTTGAACTTTTACTTTCATCAAAACTTACATTTGATGACATTTTGTATTTTTCAAGTTATTGAATTATGTCCTCAAATCCTTCATTCTCTAAAAAAAGTGAAAATATACAAATGAATAATTTCTAATACTTTTGATATTATTTTCTTTATTATTTTAATTAAAAGACCAAAAAAATTGAACAATTTTTATAACTTAAAAAATATTTTACGAATTATACTTTATTATTACTTATCTAGTTTAATACCTGAAAAGAAAGAATTCCTCTATTTGTATAACACTTAAGCACAATTAAATTGAACCTCTAAATTTCTCTTCCTATTAAAAAAGTGTTTTTATTGTCTGCTGTCGTTTCTTATTTTTTAAATCGACTGAAAATTCCGGATCCCTCTCCCCCCCCCCCCTCCTTTCGGGATGAGAGGAATGCAAGATTTTTTAATAGACCACTTGTCTCATGAAATCACGACATTAAGTTGCCAAGTAATTGTCAAGTTTTACGTATTTTATTTTGTAATCAAAAACATAATTTAACCACTTAATCGTCACGCCCGAGACATTCACGGGCTGCAAACTTCACGACTTTTATTCAGAAGTGTTTGATTCCCATCAGTTTTATAAAATAGTGTAATTTTTTTTATTACTGTATCATGTTACATATCATTAAATAAGATGACTATTTTTTTTCTACAAAGTTGTGGCAATAATGAATTTTAATTTTTAAACAGTAATTTAATGCTACCATTAAGGGGTTTAAATTCCGATTTAGTGGAAGCTGTTGTTAAGGTATGGGAAATTGCTTTTTCATTTTTTGAATAAAGAAAACGTAGACAGGATAAAAGCTTAAATTAGTTCTGGGGATGAAGAACAGTTAATAGGTGTTCCTAAGCTTGAAAATAGTATTGAAATAATAACTCAGGCACTTTCAGCTGTTGAAGAGTGTGAACAAGTTGTTAAAATACTGGCAATGTGATTTTATTCCACTGCAGTAACTACTGGTCGTGTCCGAGAGATCTGCATATTAGTACAGAAATTATTAAAAGAAATTTACCATGTTGCCACCATAATTTACAAATTAACCTAAAAGCCGTTTTGAATTCTAAAGTTTGCACAACCACTTCGCCCCAGGGTCATTCCATGTCAATTCAACCAATTTTTCCCCCATTTGTAACCCGACCGACAGGGATTTGGATGAAACTTTGTGTACATACTAATTCTATCATGAAATGATTCCATCAGAAATTTTTCCTTCCTAGACCTTATGGTTTGTGAGATATGGGGGGTCCAATTCTTGGGGGTTTCTCAAATCTCACATTTCTTAGTCTGTATTCTGAGATTGCAGTTCCATCTTCAAAAAATTGTTTCTCTGGATCTAAAACATGAATCATCCTAAAAATATCACTGTAAGAAGATAAAAAGATGCAGATTTTAATAAAAAATATTTAAAAAATTTACTTGTAATATTTAGGATAAAAAAAGTCAGCCAAAGTTGAGAGTTATGGTTATTTTTCCAAATTTTTGGGACTTCACGAAAAAGGCTGTACAGAAAAAGGCAAATTAAATTTGCATTTTCTGTTTGTTTTAAATAAAAGTTTACACTTTGGGCTTTCTATCTATGAAATAAAAATGATGTGTTTCGCATGACTTATGCAAAAATTTTGGGTACTTTCCAATTAGCCGGATAAGTGCTTTATTTTTATATATTACATACGCACACAAAAAAGCAAATGAAATTTCCCATTTCTTTTTGTTTTAAATAAAAGCTTACACTTTGGGCTTTCTATCTATGAAATAAAAATGATGTGTTTCGTATGACTTATGCAAAAATTTTGGGTACTTTCCAATTAGCCGGATAAGTGCTTTATTTTTATATACTAGGGGGGCCCCGCCCCCCTGCTCGCTATGCTCGCCAACCCCCCGCGTAATCGCTTCGCGATTCCAAATTATTGGCTACCCCTGCTTGCTGCGCTCGCCAATACCCCATAATATGAATAAGCAGCTGCAGACCTCTCAAATGATGTGTCACACGACTGGTGTTGTAAATAAATTAAAAATGTGCCCCCCTGGGGGGCAGAGTGGTGGTGACACACAAGACATCCATAAAATGAATAAACAATTGCAGACCTTTCAAATGATGTGTCACACAATTTTTGTTGTAAAAAAATTACAAAATGCGCCCCCTCTGAGGGCAGAGGGGGGGGGGTTACACACAAGATATCCATAATATGAATAAGCAGTTGCAGACCTCTCAAATGATGTGTCACACAATTGGTGTTGTAAAGAAATTAAAAATGTGCCCTCCCGGGGGGCAGAGTGGGGGATGACACACAACACATCCATAATATGAATAAACAGTTGCAGACCTTTCAAATGATGTGTCACACAACTGGTGTTGTAAAGAAATTAAAAATGTGACCCCCACCCCTGGGGAGAGCAGAGTGTGGGGGTGACACACAAGACATCCATAATATGAATAAGCAGTTGCAGACCTTTCAAATCTTGTGTAACACGACTGGTGTTGTAAAGAAATTAAAAATGTGTCCCCCCTGGGGAGCAGAATGGGGGATAACACACAAGACATCCATTATATGAATAAGCAGTTGCAAACTTCTCAAATGATGTATCAAACGACTGGTGTTGTAAAATAATAAAAAATTTGGCGAAATATTACAGTTATCGCCAAGTTGGCGTCACTTTTGACAACTAATTTTGGTCGCCAAATTTGGCGATATATCGCCAAGTTGGCGACAAACTTGGCGATTGTTGGCGATGGTAACCTTTTCTCTCTTTATGGTAACCCATACGGCGATGCATAGACGGAGTCCTTTCCTGATAGGTCTATTCGACTCATGGAAGGAGTGGACAACCCGGATTCGTTAGTTCCGGAAATCTTCCACATCAGCATCATTCCAGGAGTCATTCCTTTTAAGGCTAGTTTTTTTTTTACTATAGAAGGATTACATACGCACACAAAAAAGCAAATGAAATTTCCCATTTCTTTTTGTTTTAAATACTAGGGGGCCCCGCCCCCCTGCTCGCTATGCTCGCCAACCCCCCGCGTAATCGCTTCGCGATTCCAAATTAATGTCTACCCCTGCTTGCTGCGCTCGCCAATAACCCATGGTATGAATAAGCAGTTGCAGACCTTTCAAATGATGTGTCACACGACTGGTGCTGTAAAGAAATTAAAAATGTGCTCCCCTGGGGGGCAGAGTGGGGTATGACACACAACACATCCATAATATGAATAAGCAGTTGCAGACCTTTCAAATGATGTGTCACTCAACTGGTGTTGTAAAGAAATTAAAAATGTGACCCCCTCCCCCTGGGGAGAGCAGAGTGTGGGGGTGACACACAAGACATCCATAATATGAATAAGCAGTTGCAGACCTTTCAAATCTTGTGTAACACGACTGGTGTTGTAAAGAAAATAAAAATGTGTCCCCCCTGGGGAGCAGAATGGGGGATAACACACAAGACATCCATTATATGAATAAGCAGTTGCAAACCTCTCAAATGATGTATCAAACGACTGGCGTTGTAAAGAAATTAAAAATTTGGCGAAATATTACAGTTATCGCAAAGTTGGCGTCACTTTTGACAACTAATTTTGGTCGCCAAATTTGGCGATATATTGCCAAGTTGGCGACAAACTTGGCGATTGTTGGCGATGGTAACCTTTCCTCTCTTTATGGTAACCCATATGGCGATGCATAGACGGAGCCCTTTCCTGAATGGTTTATTCGACTCATGGAAGGAGTGGACAACCCGGATTCGTTAGTTCCGGAAATCTTCCACATCAGCATCATTCCAGGAGTCATTCCTTTTAAGGCTAGTTTTTTTTTACTATAGAAGGAAAAGTTTACACTTTGGGCTTTCTATCTATGAAACAAAAATGATGTCTTTCGCATGGCTTATGCAAAAATTTTGGGTACTTTCCAATTAGCCGGATGCGTGTTTTATTTTTACATATGTACATATGTATAGATCTATATAAATACAGATGTATTATACATGTACATATATATGTATATATACAGTACATTGATATATATATATATGTATAACACTGGTGCCCGTCTAACCGAAAAGTACCAAATTTTACCTTGTTTTGAAAATCTGCACTAAATAAGGGGAAAAAATGTGACTAAGTTTAGCTGTGGTACTTAAATAATTACTGGAGTTTCTATGAGTTACTGAATTTAATGTTATTTGATACAAAAACAAATTGGAAATTTCATTTGCCTTTTTGTGTAGAGACTTTTTCATAAAGTCACAAAATTTCGGAAAAATAATCATAACTTTCAACTTTGGTTTACTTTTTCGGCCGTATATAAATCTCCATTAACTGCCCTAATTGCATAAATACATATAGGACAGTTGCACCTTAAAATTTAACTAATAATAACACATTGCTCAGTGGTTCCTGCCCTAATTGCTTTTTTCACTTGCTTTTTATGCCGCTTAAATGGATCTCCACATTTATATAATTCATATTTCATGAACAGCGAAATTCTGTGATGCTCACATATATTAATCAAACGGTTTTCACTTAATTTTTGTTTTATAAATGCAATAGTCCTAACTAATAAAAGTTCTTTTTCTGAATCACAGAGATTATCAATGTAGTCTATTTCTCTGTTATTTCTATAGCTAGTTTTGTGACATTCTAAACCAGTTAATATTACAATACTGCAAGCCTGAAGTCTAGTAGAAGGTTTAATATCAGGCTCCATATTAAAACAATAAAGCAAAAAAATATTTATACATATCATAAACTATAAAGTATGTATCAATCAGATTATATTTTCAGTAGCACAGTAAAAGTTAGTTCATTCTTCTATGATAAGAAACAACAGAATGACAATAATTTTATTAAATTGATTTCAAAACATCTGTTTTCATACTAACGAACATTACCCTGCCTTTATCAGAAGGTGTTTATACAAGGCAGGTGCAATTAAATCTTTCAGACTATAGAAACGAATTTAGGTTCTGTTAAATATTTGTGTATTTAAACTTGCCAATATAAATATTTAAACTGATTAAAATTAACCAAGGACAGGAAATACAAGGTTTTGAACATTTTTTAAACACAAATAATTAATATATAAGCATTCGAAAGGAAGAATAGAAATGTGAATACTGTACAAAAAAAAAAAAAAAAAAAAAAAAAAAAAAAAGAAAGAAAGAAAAAAGAAAAAAAGAAAAAAATCTGTTTTGAGTTTAATTATTGAAAATAAAAGTAAGAGATTCTTTAGATTAGAAAAAAATGCCCATTATTAAATAACTAAATGAAATATATGGACCATTCACTAAACTTAATGGGGAAACATATTACAGTCAGATTTTTTTTTAATCAGAAAAAACAAAGCCTAAATTTTACTTTGCAAATTAAAAAAACATGCATCAAATAACATTAAATTCAATAACTCATAGAAATTCCAGTAATTATTTAAGTACCACAGCTAAACTTAGTCAGATTTTTTTCCTCTTAATTGGTGCAGATTCTCAAAACAAGGTAGACGGGCACCAGTGTTATACATATATATATCAATATACTGTATATATCCATACATATGTACATGTATAATACATTTGCATTTATATAGATCTATACATATGTACATATGTAAAAATAAAACACGCATCCGGCTAATTGGAAAGTACCCAAAATTTTTGCATAAACCATGCGAAAGACATCATTTTTATTTCACAGATAGAAAGCCCAAAGTGTAAACTTTTATTTAAAACAAAAAGAAATTGGAAATTTCATTTGCCTTTTTGTTTGCATATGTAATATGTAAAAATAAAACATGCATCCGGCTAATTGGAAAGTACCCAAAATTTTTGCATAAGCCATGCGAAACACATCATTTTTATTTCATAGATAGAAATCCCAAAGTATAAACTTTTATTTAAAACAAAAAGAAATTGCAAATTTAATTTGCCTTTTTGTGTACAGCCTTTTTGGTGAAGTCACACAAATTTGGAAAAATAACCATAACTCTCAACTTTGGCTATTTTTTTTATCCTAAATATTACAAGTAAATTTTTTAAATATTTTTTTTATTAAAATCTGCATCTTTTTATATTCTTACAATGGTATTTTTAAGATGATTCACGTTTTAGATCCAGAGAAACAATTTTTTGAAGATGGAACTGCAATCTCAAAATACAGACTCAGAAATGTGCGATTTGAGAAACCCTCAAGAATTGGACCCCCCATATCTCACAAAGTATGAGGTATAGGAAGGAAAAATTTCTGATGGAATCATTTCATGATAGAATTAGTGTGTACACAAAGTTTCATCAAAATCCCTGTGGGTCGGGTTACAAGGTCTGGTTGAATTGACATGGAATGACCCCCCAGCTAATTACTTTTTTACTATTCAGATTGCGTTGTTTAAGTTGGAACAGACTAAGTATAAAAATGCTATTGAAGACGAAATATTAGACACAAAATATTTAATTGAGAAGATTTGAACGAAATTTCAAGTTTTCTTTCATATTTAAAAAATTAACAGTCCATGGACAATTATAAAAAAATTATCCAACATTATTTGATATTTATTGGACTTTTTTTTCCAGAACACATGGTGCTACTCACCAAGCCAGATGGATGGCAAAGTCCATCTATTCTCTCAAAATATATCTTTTTCAGGGATCAGTTCTCATTAATAGATTTAGAGAGAAGGTATTAGATACATACTCTTATTTATAATCACTGTTTATGCAAAAGTACGCTTCAACGCTACCACTCCCGATTTTGCTGTTAGTCAAAAACCGTAATTATTAAAATCACTTGTTGAGTACAAAATAAATGGAAAATAGATTACAGAAAAAGTATTCACTTAAAGGATTAACCACCTTTGGTAGCTTAACCCTGTTCATCTTAGGATTTTATTTTCATTTTTATTCATTTCATTTCATTCACATTTTCATTTTTAGATGATATTCTGGAAAAAAGAGGTCAAAATAGATATGGCTGTAAAATTAATGTCATTTGAAGACGATAATGATGATAATGGCGATAGGAATGTAAGAGCAACAGTAGGTTCCAAAGAAGTGGATTTTTTTTATAAAAAAAAACCAATTATTATTTTTTTTGTCTCCCAAAAAAAGTTAAGAGATTTTATATTGATATGCATTTTTAAATGCTGATCTCGGAGCACTCGTATAGTTTGAGAATAAACGTTATTTAAAAGCAAAAAATGCGGATAATGGTTTTAAGGTAATACAGCTGAAAGGAGGATAAAATTAATCCGAGATTTAAATTCCTGTTCGAATAAAAAAAGTAGTTTTTTCTAACAGTTGTATCTTAATGTAGAAAAACGTTTCAAGACTCTTCAAAAGCTACTTCATCTTGACATTACCATCATAACATGACAACTGTAAGGGATAGTAATTTATTCTCCTTATAAGACTTTCTTTCTTGTATAATGCAAATGTATAATGCTTTCTTGTACAAATACAGCGTAAGATGGAATCACCTACATCAACACACAAACGTGTGGCGTAACATGAGACAGAAATAAACCCAGCATCGGTGGACACATATGTTAACTTAAAACATGCGGGGTTTCACTGCTGAAAATTAATTGAAAAATTAATTTAAATATTCTAGTATCATTCAATTATTTCAACTTTTTTTGCAGCATGAGTGTTTTGCACCTGAAAAGATTCAGATAATGACCTTCAAGGCCATAAATGTTTTTCATGTCCAAAGCGGAAATATTTGTGTTACCTTTAATAATGGAACTTTGGGCAATTCCATGAGTAAAATTTCAACTTAGTTTTCATTACCACGACATACCTGTAACTTGTGCGAATTTGAAAATTCATGTAATTATAACATATTATTTAAAAAAATATAACTGTATGTGAAAGTTACTAAATATTAACTTGCTATACCAAAATTTGTTTTCGAAATACATTAAAAAAGTAAGCTATACTTACACAAAAATGTAACATATGAAGCTGAATGACAGATGAACTTTATAAATGGTTTTCTTAGGGTACGACCCAAGTATGATTTAGGAGCAATGATGTATGCGGTGCAAAAGACGGGAAACATAAGGCCAATTCTTGTAATCTCCGCCATTTGAAGCAAGATGTTTTTTCTTCTGAATCCTGGCAATCCTTCGTACCAAATGGAAGCAAGAAGTTGCTGGACGTTCGGATGAGCACAGAACTAAATCAATACAAAAGAAAAAATATAATGAAAAATGTTTTTGCTGGCTAGTAAAATGATTTTATTTACTTGAATGATAAATCAAAAATTAGTATACCACAAGATTTAAAGGTAAAAGACAGATATAGAATGATTTTTAGGGTTCTGTACTTAAGAAGTGAAAACAAACATTATAAGATCAATTACGTATCTGTCTGTCACAGACATTTTACTCGTAAACTATGAAATGTGTAAAACTGAAATTGGGGGCGTAATAAATACTATTGACCCACATATCTACAGATTATTAAACATTTACAATATGTTTAGGAGGGAGTAGAAGAGCTAATTAACTTACTTGAAGGGGAAAATATTTTCTTTCTATATCGTGTGGGATATCTTGTGAAAGCTTTTGTAACATTGAACTCAAAAATACATTTCTTTTAATTTAGGTATTACATTTTAAGAGATATTGTCTAAAATGTAGTACAAAAATATGTCTCCCCCTCCAATCTAATTTGGAATCTACTGAAACTATAATTAAGAGAAAAATTAGAGGTATTAGATTTTACTTTAACCTTGCAAGAAAATTATAGCGATTGCTCTAGATCGCATCGTTTTTCAGAAAAGTACATTTTTCTGTTACACACAAATATCGATTTATTGGCATTGAGCAAAGGTGTTGAGGAGCGTTGGAAGTACATATAATAGCAAAAGTATAAAATCATGGTTGATGCTGATTTTTGAAAAAATGGGTCGATAATTAGCCGAAATATTACCCCTTAAAAACAAGGACGGTTTGAGAATAAATAATGACGGGGGCGGGGTATTCTGCATATCATTAGCTTTTAAGCCTAGATAACAAGCCTAGTAGCGGTATAAAACCAATAAATTTAATATTGTTGCAAACAGACTAATTTAATTAGAATTCATCACATAAATTAGGATTCGTACGCATAAGAAAAGAAAAAATAGTTTCCGAACCAGGATTTCTTTGAAGTATTATTTGTTTTATTTAATGCAAAATATTCGTTACTTCGGATATAGCGGCTACTAAGTTACGGAATTTTTGGTACTAACACGTCTAATTCTCTTTAAAATTCCTTATACGCGCGAATCCTGCATAAATACTATAGAATTCGCGACTAGTTTGCATTGAGTGGGTCTCTCATAACGACTCTTGTGTCGTTAAAATTTAAAAAGTTTGCCCCTAAAGCACTTTTACTCGCGAGAAGCTGAAGAGATTAATTGACACAAAAATTTACAACAGAATTTATTTAAAAAAATATAAAAACTTTTCTTTGTATAGTTTATAAAAGTAATATTTTCATTTCTTAATCCTGGTATGAATATGGCATTTTCGATTAAAATAAGGTGGTAAAAATGAACAACTGTGGTTCAAGGGGTTAAAAACGTCTCTGGAAAAATGCATCACGTACCAAAGAGGCTTTGCAAATTTGCGAGTTCATTTCGGCACAAGCTCATTTAGCACAGTCTCAAGTTTAAACTTTGAACAAGGGTCTTGTGTTAGTTACACGGTAAAAAGAAAAGATTATTACTCCGCTGAATTTAGTTTTATGAAATACCAAATGAAGTGTAAATATGCACTACCTTTTATTCTCAGTACCGAGTTAAGTTCCTTTTAAATATACACTGCTCGACACTGAAAATGCAACACCAAGAAGGAGTGGTCAGAAAGTGATGAAATTTGGGGAAAAGACAGAGACAGCAAGGAGCATTAAGTGATCTTTATTTCAAAATGATAGTCAGAATACAGAACGAGAACGGCGTCGGCTCAGTAGGATGTAGGACCACCGCGAACTGCGATGAACGAAGAAACACGTCTAGGCATCGAGTCAATAAGAGCGTGGATGGTGTCCTGAGGGATCGCTTTCCATTCCCTTTCAACCATTTGCCACAGTTCATCTTCTGAACGAGGCAGGGGCAGAGTCCGCAAAACGGCGTCCAATCACATCCCACACATGTTCGATTGGTGACAGATCAGGAGAGTACGGTGGGCAGGGAAGCATCTGTATACCTTGCAGAGCATGTTGGCACATGCGAGCACTGTGTGGTCGGGCGTTATCCCGCTGAAAAATTGCATTAGGCTGCCCCTGAAGGTAGGGGATTGCCACTGGCCGCAGTACATTATCCAAGAATCGTTGGGCCGTCATAGTGCCCTAAATACGAACCGGAAGTGACATTCAATTAGACGCAATAGCGCCTCAAACCATTGTGCCACGTTGTCGCGCGGTGGGGCGTTCCACAGTTATTGCCGGATTTGATCTGTCTCTACGTAGATGCCACACACGTATGCGGCGACTGTCACTGGATAAACAGAAGCGTGACTTATCTGAGAACGCAGCGTTTCGAAATTCTGCCATCCAAGTCGCTCTAGTCCGGCACCATTCCAAACGTTGGCGTCTATGCTGTCGAGTCAATGGCAGTCTTCTTAACAGACGCCGTGAGTGCAGGCCATGTTCAACCAATCGACGGAAAATGGTTCTGGTCAACACGGAAACATCCAGGGTATCTTGTACATGCTGCAGAATCGAGGTACAAGTGACTTGCGGGCCCGCCACAGCTTGTCGGTGGATGCGTCGATCCACGCGTGCTGACGTCACTTTGGCTGGGCCAGCACCCCTCAATCTTACCACATTTCCTTGTTCCAACCATGTTCGCCATAGCTGATGCACCGTGCTCGCATCCATGTGGGTATCACCTGCGATTTGACCTACAGACCAATCCCCCCTTCTCAGTCCCATCACCATATCTCTCGTAAAATTGTCTATCTGCTGGAAGTGCCTTCGTTGACGGCGGCCTGGCATTCTCTTCTATACACGTATCCTCCGAGACAAAAACAAAATTTCTTCGATAATTCGTCTGGCAGAAATAGCGACACGAATATTGCCCATTCTACAAGTTTCTTCCCTTATATCTTACATCACGTGCGTCGGAGACCTACGTATTTCACATCATTTGCATAACTCAGTGGCATGCGCCTACTCTGAAATTTGCATAAATTTCTGACCACTCCTTCTTGGTGTTGCATTTTCAATGTCGAGCAGTGTATAAGGATAAGATTTAAAAAAAGAGATATACAGAACAGCAATTTTCTGTAGTTGAATCCCGAAAATTCTCCAATTAAATAAGTTAATTTTTTCCATAAAAAATAACTCAATGAACGAATAATGAACGATTCTGAGAATTTTAAGGAGCACATAGACAAGTCGCTCGTCCCCAAGTGATTAATTATTCCTATGTTTATTGCATCTCTCTAAACCCTCTGAATGCGAATACTACTCGTACTTGACTGTTTTTTTCTTTTTTTCTTTATTACATTTCTCTTTTATATTAAAATATATTGTTTTAATTTATCTATTAACTTTAAATATTTTCGTATTATTTTTTGTATTGTGTTGTTTTTATTACAGCCTATTATCTACATGAGGGATATATTTTCTAGGGGTGGAGTGTGCCTTCTGTGGGGATCTCACATTACATTTCGAAATCATTCAAAAGAATTAAGATGAAATACTTTTATATTCCCGAAATTTATTAATACAAATCAGAATCCTAAATTTGTTATTAATATTTTACTTATACATAATATATTTTCTTTCCTAAAATCCTACGATGTATACGGCATTTTATTGCGAATTCCTGTATTTTTATTTTTACATACTGACTCTTGCTATCATAAATTTTCACATACTATGTTGCATTTTATCCATTATAATTATACAGGGTGTCCCCTCTCAACGGTGGCCAATGGCTAATTTCTAAACCGTTAGTCATAGACATATAGTTCCAGTTGCAAAAATGCTTTAAAAAAGGTAAAGAATTGTTTTTCAAGCGATTTAGCTCAAAATAAAATTTTATTAAAAAATTTCGAAAATTAACTTTTTATATGGTCCCCCGGTCCTATAAGTGATATTTAGTAAATTTTTCCCACTACTCTAACAAGTAAGAGAAAAAATGTCCCATTCATATAACATTAAAATTGACAGAGTTATAAAGCTTTAAATTTCATGACTTAAACCACTTTTCTGTAGCTAAATACGGATGAATTGGACTGAGCTTTAAGGGAACGTTCACTAAGTGCTTAAAGTATTATAAAGGGCGTCTATTTTTAACACTTTCTCATAGCTAACTCCTAGACCATTTGCCACAGACATATAGTTACAATTTCTAAAAGGTTTTAAATGAGATAAAGAAATATTTTAAAAGCAATTTAACTGAAGGTGCTACCACCGTGTAAGTTTTACGGTAATGTCAATTTTTATTATTTAACTTCTAGATTGGTTAAAATAGTTCAAGACGTGAGTTTTAAAATTCTCTTTATCGTGAAAATCAAATTTTGGGAAATTGCAATTTTATTTTAAAAGGTGTGGTATTTTGATAAGCTTTTATTTTGCTTAAAACATTCTTACTTATTTTTCCCTTGCTCAAAATTTCTATTCAAATTTTAACTCACTTCCAAATATCCTATCGAAGTTCAATTTGCACACTTATTTATATCCAATGACAGTATAATATTAATACAATTTTAAGTGCGTACCATTTATTTATTTTGTAGGATTACATCAAATTCTGTTAGGTTATGTAATCTAATAGAATAGTAAATATATGTCATTTTGTAACGATTTGTGACTGTTGCTTTTCATAAATTAAATTAACAAACCTTCTGTTATTTTTTTACTTATAATTTTAGTACAAATTTTGCTTTAATATGTAACCATCAACATAAATTTAAAAATAATATTGTAAATATTATTTTACTCTCAATGTTTAATGTGAAATTTTATATCTTGCGTTTATTTTTACTTCCAGTAAATTTGTGACTGACCCCTAATTTGCAGCAAAAAAGATGCTTCAACTTTAAACAGCTATTACTCTGTCAGTTTTAATCGAAAAGGAATGGGACTTTTTTTATATTATTTGTTACAGTAGTGGGAAAAATTTACTAAATATCACTTATAGGACCGGGGGACCGTATAAAAAGTTAATTTTCGTAATTTTTTAATAAAATTTTATTTTGAGCTAAATCGCTTGAAAAACGATTCTTTACCTTTTTTTAAAGCATTTTTGCAATTGGAACTATATGTCTATGATTGACGGTTTAGAAATTAGCCATTGGCCACCGTTGAGAAGGGACACCCTGTATACATTTTAAAGTGTTGAACTCAAATGAAAAAGCTTTAACTCTTTAGATCAGTGATGCACAACCTTTTTGCCAGAAAATTGTTTCCCACCAGAATATTTAAAAAGAGTCGTTTGTTTTATTTAATAGCGAAGATTTCGTCATAACTATAAGGAAAAATATTCTGCATAAAAATAGTGGTATCTTTGTGGCCCGCGGGCCAAAGGTTGTGCACCGCTGCTTTAGATGCTTTTTAGAGAAAACTGAGCTGAAATTTTCTTTTTCTCGCATGCAACACTGTAATTAGAAGCTATATAATCGACAATTTCCAAAATATTCCTCAGAACACGTTTCATATTAGGTTAAAATGTATACAAGTCTTAAAAACTTCCAGTAAATGATGTCTTCTAAGTTTTGTCGTTTTCAGCAGTTTGAATCTTCTCAATTCTTGGAAAATAAAGAATGATAATTGGTAACATTATACAAGTGTACAAATGAAATGTCCCTTATTTAAAACTTTCATTAAAAATATATATCTGGTGTAGGTTGGCGCTATTTAAAGAATAGGTAGCCGAAAGTTTAATGTTTGGTGGCATTTTATTTATGCTGATGCTCTGACGCACATGCTGTTGCTGCAAGCAGAGAAAGAGAAACATGGCGATAGTACCACTGCCATTTTGCATGGCAATTTTGCTGTTATCACAGATGGTAAATAAACATGATTTCCTGAACAGGGTAATTTTTTTCTGATGAGTTGATATTTTATTACTTTAATAAAGTTAATAAGCACAACTACAGAATTTGGGGTTCATAAAATACATATGAAGTATAGGTAGTGGAAAGAAATAATCCAACAATCAATGTATATTGCGCACTTTAGCAGCACACATGGAAGTGCGCTGATTTTTTATCCAAAACTTTGTGAGAACTGTTACATATTTTTACATTTTCCTTATATTTCCTACATTTTATGTTAACTGTAGCAATGTATCCAAATAAGAGACATTGAATTTGGACACTCTGTATATCGGATTATGCACACTTACTTCTGTAATAATCTAAGTATTTGTAATCCTGTAACATTAAAAGACTCTTATATTTCGTTCTGTACGCTTTACCACTTTGATTAAACGGTGGTTTTTACACATTTTTGTTGATCTGTACAGATTGATTATACATATTTTTTGTGTTATTCTGATTAGTTGCATCATAAATAGTGCAGGAGGGCGTTTGATGACTATTTTGGTCACTATTTTTTCCAGACCAAAAATTTCATAGTAGATTTCTAGACTATTTGCATGATAAATGTAAAATTAAAACTTAAAAATTATATTGTGAAAATAATCGCCAGTGACACGATTGATAATGCCTGAGGCAAATTTTCAAAAGAACTGTATTTCGTGAGATTATGTGTTGAAAGCGTCCAATTTTTTAAGAGTTGTGGGTATATGTTATTTCTCATAAGTTGGAATAAACGAATGGCATTTTTAACGAATATAAAACGCATGTTAGTAAAGGTTCTCATATACGAAATACTAAGTAATAAATATATTATATGTTTATAAAATCACAGCTATGCATTTAATGGGTATTTTGTGATATAATTTTCAATATAATGTTGCTTCAAAGTGAAGACAAGACTCAGAAATACGAAATTCTCAAAACTAATGCCATTTTAATTATGAGAAAATAATTTAAAATTTTGCTCATAATATTGACATAAATTGTTAAAAAAAAAAAAAAAAAAAAAAAAAAAAAAAAAAAAAACGTGCACGCTTCTACACACCTCAGTATATTATTAACAAGCCTATAAATCCCTCCTTCAGAAAATTCTACAAAACAATAAGGACATGTTCATATAAAAAATAAGATTGATCAATCACAGAAAAGTATTAAGATCGGCAAAATACAAGTCAGGGTTAGAAGGGCTCATTATAATATTAATAATATATAATCCGGTGTAAAATTGGCGGGTTCAAAAATTGCACCAAAAGAACATTCCAGTACATATCGTGACATAGATCTAACAAAAAAATTAACACAAATTTCAAGTGCACTGTTTAAAAAAATCTGAAATTCACAGATATATTTTTCCTGAATTTCAGAGAAAAAGTCCCTTTTCACAACAAAAGGGAATTTTCCGTTAAAAATCAGAAAACTCCACCATATTTTCTGAAAATAACGAAACGGATGGAAATAGAAAGAAAAAAACGGAGTTTAGGGTTTTCCATGGCCGAGAGATCCATGAATCAAGACGCTAATCGCCTGCGAGCGTTGATTGTGGGTTCGAATCCTGTCACTGCATATTGAGGATGACTAATAAGCAAGCTTTCATGTCGACCACACAAGTCAGATGTATGTATTCAATAAAAATAAAAATAAAACTCCGCTTTCTGGACAAATTTATGTTTAGAAAACTGACATATTGCTTCACAGAAATGGAAAAACTCAACGAAAGAATCCTGGATCTTTCGTGAGACTTGTATCGTTCTGATGAATTGAAACTCTACTGTTTTTTGTCATCGAAATTAAACATTACTAGTAAATCTGCAGATCAGGAACCTCAACGTCAGCTTTGCATATCATTTTTTTTAAACACACTTTGGGTAATATTCAACTTCCTGCAAACTCTAATTTAAAATTTTCAAATTACGGAATTATTTATAAGAATAAAATAAGAATAAGAAGTTTTCAGCCATCAAAAGCGTTAAATTAAAGATTTAGTTATGTTAGGATATTCTGAGATTTTCATGATCTATTATTTTTGTTTTTTTATTATAACATTCTAGATTACTTCAGGGGGGCTCCGCCCCCCTGAACCCCCCGTAATCCCATTAAACTTAAATTTGTAACTTTCTATCAATTTGCTAATGGTTATCGTATATCTTGTATTTCTTTATACATTTTTATTTATAAGGATAAGTAACAGTTTTAATAAGCATTTTTCATTATACTCATACTTCTACATACCTGCCCACCACAAACACTTAATCTGATGTATCAGGAACTTTTGAAAGTGTAAACTCAGTAATCTAGGGTTTTACAATTTTGTTTCCGAAAAAAAAAATGTTTTGATTGCATTTTGTGGCAGTTATCGCGGTCAGACAGACTGACAGGCGGAAAACAATAAATTTTGTGTCGCCAAAATAATCCTTCACTGAAGTTTTGGCCATGACGTCATTATTCATGAGTTATTGATATCCATGTTTCTAATATTTTTTACGACTACTATAAAATACCTGTTTTATTTCAATTATGACGTCAAATTTTATCAGGTGAAATAATTGTTAAAAATATAATTTTTTTTTTTACTTCTAATAATGCCCCCATTTTTGTCAGAAAAATTCTTATTAACGAAACAAATTTCCGTGTTTAATATTTAACAAAATTCTACATTTATTTTTATTTTTATTCTGACGTCATATTTATTTTTTCTTAGTTTAATTTTTCGAATGGAAATTGCTCAATTGAAACTTATTGCCGTTGAAAAATTAATTCATATTTTGATTTTTTTTTGGCAACGATAAAGGAAATTGGTTAAATTTTATCTAAAAAATCGCTATTGATTCTGCATATTGATTCTGCAAATAAAATATTCTATATTTTTCGAACGAATGAATCAAATCTTACAAAAAACTATACAGTTTAATCCCAGTGCCTCACTAACATACCCACTTAATTTCAAGCCAATCGGGTGTTTTTTGCGTTAGTTATCGCGGAACAGACAGACTGACAAACTGACAGACATCCAGACAGACAGACAGACTCAAAAAAATTTCGTGTCTCCAAAGTAAGCCTTCACTGACGTTTCGGCAATTATATTTCTTGCCAACTTTCTAGCAATTTTATAATACCAACTTTATAATCCAACTTTACACAGCGATAAAAATTTCTGTTAAAACATAGAAAAAAAAGCGAAACTCTCTGTAAATATACATTAGTTCTTGGTTAAATTCATTCTGTAATTTTCTCGGTCATCATTTTGCAGACATTTCTCTTATCTAATATCAAAATTCCCTGCATTTATTTCCATGTCTTTATTTACAGATATTTTTATCTTTGTTAAAACTTGCCATTCAAAATACACACTTTTTTTAAAAAATTTTATTTAAAATAATAAAGAAGAAATTTCATTTTAAAATTCTTTCTTTCTTCTTTTTTTTTTTTTTTTTTTTTTTTTTTTTTTTTTTTTTTTAATTTACAATAATTTAGAAAGGGACAAATCCTCATCTCAGAGTTAGTGCGGATTTTCATCGACAATCATCTTGAAATTATTTCTTTCACCTGTTGCCAGAAGCTTGGAAATGTTAAAAATAATTTGTGCAGTGTTATTTCAAAGGAGATATGATTATTATAATTTCTATTATCATTATTATTATTTCATTGGTATGTACGTTACAAAAAATATATTAATTTTATAAAAACATATTACAAAAAATGAATAAAGTAATGAAAAAATAAAAAATCACATTTAAATTACGTTTTTTGTTTATTTTTAAAATTTCTATTAAAAGAATCTTTTAATTAGCCCCCCCCCCCCCCTCTCCGAAAAAAAAATGGTGTGCGACAATTTGAAAGAATTCTCTATAACACTATTTTTTCTAAAAAAAAAACGAATAAAAAAAAACTTTTTTTTCATTCATTTATTCAAAAAAAAAAAAAAACAATGATTTTAAACAGTGATTTTTTTAATTTAACCTAGTTAAAAAACTAAAATTGAAATTGAAAATTAATAAGTATTATCGATAGGTCTAAAATAAAATAAAATAAACAGTTTACGAAAATTCTAACGAATATATTTGATAGGAAATCTTTGAAAAGCACAACAGATTTTCCCATTAACTCTTAAAAAACATATTTTGTACAAATCAGTCAGAAAGGTTGTTGTTGCTGTTGTTGTATGTATGTCGGTCAATTATCTACACTATGGGATATAGGCCCTAAGGGGTGGGATGCCCTCCGTGGGGGTCTTTCTAAGGGAACCTAACCCGTATTTAAGCAAGGTTCGAAGAAAACCACTGAAAACTCCGAACGGTTAGGCCGACGGTCGCGATTGGGTTCGGACCCAGCACCTACCGTCTACCAGTTTGAGGTCAGAACCTCTCGGGCACTGGTGGGACCAGTCAGAAAGGACTTATTCCGCTGTCAAACGGTCTCGAGTTCGAGCCTCAGGACAGCTTTAAATAAATTATATAGTTAAATTAAATAATATAGGAGTTCAAAATCACTCGGAAAGTTCGAGTCCTTTGAAGATTGATCGATTCATTAATTTAAAAAAATAAATTAATTTATTATCATTAAAAATCAAACCTTGTAACGGAAAGTTACCGTTTCTTCAAATGGAATTGTCCCTTCTTTCATTTCCCCAAATGGAAAATCTTACTAAAGGAACGGTAAATGTCTGGCAACTTTGTACCAGTAGTTTTATCGTGAATTCACAGATTTTTTTAAACAGTGTATAGCTATACTTTAAACGAAGACTATCAGTATTCGCCTACCGCACACTATATCGCATCACATAATGTGCAGTATATTAATGCAACAGATCTTGTATTGTTTTCGTGGCGAAGACAAATTTACAGTAATTTGTAACGGTAATTAAGAATTTGGCAGTAAGTAAACCAATTTTTGACTACCACTACAAACAGAATACAAATAAGATTTATTAATGAAGAAAAAATATCTTAATTCTAGTTCTCATTGTCGACTACATAATACATGCATATTCAGTAAGCATAACTAAACGCTAGACATCAGGATCGCAATAAAATATCGTTCCAGAATCTTACAATGGTTTTTATAAACATTTCTTGACCTTCTGCGTTTGGCATGTGACATGACAATTTACTCGCATTAGAGTGAATTAAAAAATTCAATGTATTTTCATGACTGGCGATATTGACACCGGAAACGCCAGGAATAACATGTTGAAATTGATGACATTAAATTCCTAAAACCCCAGAGATGGTACTTCGCCATTCTTCTAACGAATAGTTATACGGAATATTAATTTAGGTCCCTCACCAAACACTAATTGCTTTGCTGTGAACATGACTTTTTCAAATCCCAAGTGAAAAAGCATAATTCATAAGTTATTTTTTCAAAAAATACTTTCAACTTTTTCTGAATATTTAACTTTCAGATCCGGACTACACAGTTATATCGTGTCCGGACTTATATCGGATATATAAGAACTTATATCGGACTTTATGTACCGGACTAATATCGGACAGATATATCTGCGTCAATCGTCAAAACGCAGTAATGCTTAAATTTGGAAGGTCGTTTATTTGCACTTCTCCAACGACGTCGGTGCACTATAAAAAATGTCAGATGTTTCTGAATGTATAAAAATGTACTGTAATCAAAAACGAAAATATGCAGTAACCTCTTCTAACTCACCTAAGGTTTCGAAAACCGTACCTTTACCTTTAAAAATCCCAAAAACTGTTTGTTTTCGAAATTTAAAGAAGAATTTATAAAAATTAATTTTTATTAGCTACCCGCCCTTTTCGGAAACGTTTCTAAGTAGCTTTTATAGTACAATAATCATTTTTCTCAAATCAAAATATCACTTTTTCGGATGCTACCATATCATACGAAAATATTTTGATATTCAGAGAACATGTTTAATAGACAAACTTAAAATATTAACAGTATTAACATTCATTTGAAAATTAACATTATTCCGCTGAAATTCCATGCACAAAATCAGTTATGCAGCTGAAAATGTTTACTAGAGAATTGATAGAATCCGAAAAAGTGATATTTTGATTTGAGAAAAGTGATTATTGTACTGTAAACGCTACTTAGAAACGTTTCCGAAAAGCACGGGCAGCTAATAAAAAATAACTTTTATAATTTTTTCTTTAAATTTCAAAAACAAATAATTTTCTGGGATTTTTATTGGTAAAGGAACGGTTTTCGAAACCTTAGATGAGTTAGAATAGTTTACTGTATATATATATTTTATTACAGTACATTTTTAAGTATTCAGAAACGTCTGACATTTTTTAAAGTGTGACCTTCTGAAGCAAGAGGTTGATACTGAAATACAAATTAAAACGGGTATCTGTTAAATTTTAGGTAGATTTCGTATGAAATATCACCTATTGCATTCTCTCCCATGTTGGAATTTCTGAAAAATTTTTGCAGATCTACACCGATCATGACTTCTGGACCCCAAAACCACCAACAGTAAAAAAGTTTATCTATCTATCTATCCATCGATCTATATATATATATTTCACTTTCTTCTAGACACGATAACTTGAATAATTATGCTCAGATCTTCTTCAAACTTTTACATAAAATCAAGGGGCATAAAATCTCGGTCGAGTTCGTTAATGGGCAAAATCGGACCAAGGGGGTGGAAATAGGGAGGGTTTTTGTGATTTTGTGAAAACCGAAAAAAACGCGATAACGTCTTAGTTAAAATAGATATCGAATCAGTTTAAAGTTTATATTACTTTTAAAAAGTGTGCTAAAAGTTTATGTATGACAGATTTTTGATAAAGTTAAAAATGAGCTCAAGGGGCGAAGAAAAACAGGGTTTTTGGGAGAAAAAAATTCATAACTTCGTCAATTTTCAAGATATCAAATCCAACTAAATTTTTTACAAATGTACTCAACATTATCTAAAACTTTTGTACTTACAAGTTTTTGATAGGACCAATTTTTTTCGATGAAAAAAAATTAAAAACGAAAAGAAAAAGGGAGGAGTAAAAAGAAAAAATTCATAACTTACTCAAATTTTAAGCAATCTTAATAATATCTAAAACTTTTACATTAACAAGTTTTTCATAGGACCAATTCTTATATCAAAAATAAATTAAACCAAAATTGGAGAAAAAACCTCAAATCCAAACTGCTTATATTATGACTCATTTTAAAATTCATTTTTGATTTTAAACGCATCCAAATGGCAGATCCTCTTATTTAGGAACTATGTAATGTGACGTATTGGCCAGTGTTTTGATAAAGGCAGAATATATTTTAAAAAGGCTGCCAAAAAGGGTTTTTTGAACAGAATTTCCCGAAGTAATAGTGGTTGAAATTTTGAGGAAGTATAACAAATTGCGTTTTTTCCGAATCATTTTTAAATCCATTTTTGTTCTCAAACGCATCCAATTTACAGGTCCTCTTATTTAAGAACTATATAGTGAGACGAATTGGCCAGTTTTTTGATAAAGGCAGAATATATTTCAAAAAAGGCTGCCAAAATGAGCACTTCGCACAAAATTTCCCAATGCAATCATGATTAAAGAATTAATGATGTATTCAAATAACAAATTGGTTATTTTATGATTCATTTTAAAATCCAATTTTACTCTCAAACGCATTCAATTGATAGTTTTTTGTTATTCAGGAACTATATAATGTGTGTATTCATCAATTTTTTGATAAAGGCTAAATAATTTTTTTTTAAAGCTGCCAAAGTGGGCACTTCGCACAAAATTTCCCAAAGCGATCTTCATTAATGCATTGTGGATGTATTCAAATAACAAATTGGTTATTTTATGACTCATTTTTAAATTCAATTATGCTCTCAAACGCATTCAATTGACAGTTTTTTTGTTATTTAGGAATTATATAATGTGCATAGTGGTCGATTTTTTAATAAAGTCAGAATATATTCAAAATATGTTTTCAAAATGGGCATTTGAGCCGAATTTCGTTTAAGAGGATTTTGATAAAATCAGTTCTTACAGAAAAATAAAATTAAAAAATTTTCAAAAGCGGTCAAATAAATTAGTTAAATTGGGTTTATCGTTAATAATATTATATTTTTTGTTGTTGGAATGAAAACTCTTCAAAATCTACTTCCGCCTATTAGGCCAAGCCGACAGGGATTTTTGGTGTCGAAGTCGATATGGAGCAGAGTATAAACATTAAATTCTGCTTCAGATTGAGCCAAACCGCTACAAACCCCATGAAATGTTCAAACAAGCATATGGAGTAGAAGCATTATCCCGTTCACGCATTTTTGTATGATTGAGCCCTTTTTGGGACGCCCGCGAATGTGCGGAAGACGAAGCGCAGACTAGATGGTCTCATCCCGTGTGCACGTCTAAAACATTTTAAAAAGTTCGTGAGCACATGAATTCGGATTGCCAATTGATTATTGGAATACCTACCAATGAACGAAATATTTCCTAGAAGGTGGTTACAAGAGTTTTGGCTCAAGACTTAAGGACTAGATTTGAGGATGTCTCAGCCATCAAGAAAACGTCAATGTGTACATTAAAGAGCATTCCGATAGAAAGCTTTAAAAGTTGTTTCCGAAACTTATACAGCCGAGGACAGAAGTGCATTACGGCAAGTAGGAGTTACTTCGAAATAATATTAAATGGATATGTATATCATAAAGTGTTTCCTGGAATTATTACATCAATCCTGGAAGTTAATGGCCATATATTGTATAATGATATATTCATGCATTTGTTGATAAACATTTCGAATAACTAAAGTATATTTTCAATAAAAGCACATTTAAAAGTAAAGAATTTTTAGAATTTTTGATTTAACTTTATCACATATTTAGTGCTTTTCAATAGTTCACTTTAGTATTTTTCAGCTATATTTTTCAGCTTTATTAGCTTTAAATTGATATAAATTTTGAAAATGCAAAATCATTGTTTCAAAAATTATCAGGATAAAATCCTTGCTGAGTTTATTAAGGAATCACTGTATGGCTTATGGAACTTAAGTAATACTTTTGAATGGTTTTAAAATTTTCAATATTGTGTGTTATTGGACATTATAACATTTGAAAAATTTATAGTATCACTATTAATTTTTTTTACTCGTGTCATCTTTCTTTTACCTTTTCTTTTCAGAATAAAAACGGAATATGTATAATACAAATGAAATATCTTTCAAAAAACAGTGATTTCATCAAAAACAATTCGTTGTAAATGGTCCCCCCAAGCTATAAACCTAAAACGTCAGTCATAATAAGCAGTGATATCGCATAAAAAGAAGCAATTTAGATGTGCATACTCCGAGTGTCGTGTAAAAATCTATCACCACTCATGATAAAGATCGCAATGGAACTTACAATGCTCGATAATTTTTCAGAAAAGATGTCAATACAATAATGCGAAAAATTCTATGTTGCTCAGTTAACTAATTATGGAGAAAATTCTAAATTAAATGAACCCATTATAGAAAGATTGGCTTTTTTTTAAAGAGTTCCAACTAAATGATTTTTTATAGAATTTAATTAGATCAATAGAAAATAATTAGAATATAGAATTTAATTAGAATGTTAATTAGATCATTTTGTAAGACGGTTTTGGTAGACTTTTTAATTTAAAGGATTCTGCTAAGTGGGTTTTGATGGAACTTGATCGGCTAGTTAATTTTTTAGTGAATATTTTAATATAAAATGCATACCATTTGTTTGGTGATGATTGCTCGTCTGGTTGCTTGATTGTAGAATTAAGCCTGGTTCTAGAATCAAGCAAACACAATTATAATGAATGATTAGTTTTTTGAAGAAGTCTAATAAACGGATTCTGATGAGACATGCATTGATATTTTTTCATGAATGCTTTTAGTACATTACATATAGGCTTGGCTGGCACCTACTCCAAAAAATCAAATTAATGTACATAAATATAACAATACGCATGGTTAATACTACACTCTTAATTTAATTTCTTATTACTATTACGAGATTATTTAAGTTCGAGTTAGTAAGTTAAAGTTCGAGTACAAATCTATATGTCATATACAGGGTTGTTCAAAGAATTCAGATAATTTTCCTATTGTAAATGGGAACAGCTGAAATTGGGTTTTCAAATGTATATGTTTTTTTATATGGAGTAATTAGACTTAATCTTTTAGCTTATTAAACAGTGTAGTTTTGTTACATTATTTTGAATGTGTTGGAAAGTGTTTTATAATATATGCTTGACGCTTGATTTTTTCTTCTTTTTACTTCATATATCCATATTAATCGTTTCATAAATTTGTTTAATTAGGATCTTATATATTTATGGTAGATTTTGTTTTATTAAGCTACGTGAGTAAACAATTTTTTTTTTTGTATCATGTACGATAACACTACCATGACTTTGCAGCAGTTTTATACCCACAGGAACAGCTGCAATATTTACGTTTTGGAAAATTGGTTATGTTTTTTATAAATATTAATTTTCATTAAACAATATTATATTGTTGCGTATATAGGGTTCTTTCGATCTTATGGTTAGACAACTTCAAACTCTTTTCTCTTAGAAAAGTAGAAAATAATTTATTTACAGATCTTCAGAACAACAGAGTCTTCGAAACTCACAAATATTACTAGATATTCAAAAATAACTGTTCAAATCTATCGTACAAGTACAGATATAGGTTCCAGAGACTCTTTATACAATGTCTCAACACTAAATAACATTCAAAACAACGTAGAGAAAACTCAAGCAAACTTGCTTAAACAATCGCAGCTCACTCAATGACTGACTGGTAAATAATAACCCCGACAGCTGGTATTGCACTCCTTATATAGGCTCGCAGCATGCACGGGAGATTTCCACAGCCTTCTCGAATATTCCAGAAAATCACGGAATAACATTCAATGTATCAGCATATATAAAAGGGGGTTACCATAGAGAGGGAAGGGTTACCATCGCCAACAATCGCCAAGTTTGTCGCCAACTTGGCGATATCTTTAATATTTCGCCAATCTGCCGTAGACATACACTGAAAATAATAGACAAGTTTGCTTGATAACAGAGACAATGTAACAAAAACTAATATTAGTAAAGGAATGGAGCTTAATAAGATTATTTACATTATTTTACAGTACAAACACTAACTATTTACAAAATTCGTAACAATATGCAGCTATAACCGAATGTACATAAGCAATATAAAAATAAACCAGAATCTTGTTTTAAAATATGAATCCATTGTTATTCTCACATATGACACCGACAATTATTTAAATTCGTTTGTGAACAATTTATAGTGCTAAACTATAAGCGAATAAAGTAGATGAAAATGGCCATAAATTAATGAGATTATAAAATAGAATGAAGAAAAATCATGTAAAAATGAACACTATTTCTGTGAATTGGATGTCTCATTATTTATCTCTGGCTTATTTCCAAATATAGATTTTTAAATAGGTTTTCGTTAAATTAAAATAGTGTGTCAAATTAGAACTATGTTTTATTTATTTTTCTACTTTATATTCTTCACCATTTCGATATTATTCAAACAATACTTCAAATAACTGAATAACATAAAAAACTATTTTTTAAATTTTAAATTTAAATTGTTAGGATATATTGTTTCCTTAAATTTTACGGGACCTATCCCAGGTATTTTGCCTATTAAGTCGATTACAATTTTAGAGCCCCTGTAATGTCATGTTTTAGCTCTCCTTTTACTGACACTGCCCAGGGAGCGGATGGAAAAAGGAAAAAGTATGTCTCTTCATGTCTATTACAGGCCATGATAGACTTTTGTATTTAAAATTACATGTCTAGAAATTACTTTATCACAATTCTAACCTTTATTCGGATAATTTTGTATTGACATGGAATTCGTTGTAGCAGAAATTCCGTTAAAGTAGTCACATCTATATATAATGTGAGAGCTTTGACTTTCCACGAAGAAACTCTCACATAAAGTAAAATATATCTTATACAGGAAATTCCATGTGTTTGTGACTGAACTGTATTTTTATGTCTAAGTTTACAAAATGCTGGCAGACTTGAGACAAATCGGTGTATCAACAAGCATCTTCGACGATGACGTTAAAATGACAGCCAGTTTTAAAGACCCCTAATGGAATGCACTTTCTCGGCTAATGAGAACTTCTGGGATCTTTTTCCAAAGGCCACCTAGAATCCTAAATTGCAACTACAATCAGAAAAGACGCTAGAAGCGTGAGAAAACCGAGGGTCTTTACCTAGAGAGGCTTGTATTTGAAGTCATCGCTTAACCCTTTGCGGCGCAGGGCAAATTCATTGCTTAACTGTAAAAATTAATGACTGACAGCGGAATTATAAAACCGAAAACGCTATGTTTCACGCATTCAATAAACTGTAATTTTTTAAAACAAAATTCCGGTGCCAATGTGGCGTTTGGGAATTAAAATTAAGTGGTATATCTTTAAAACCACCGCGCCACAAGGGGTTAAGGCGCAACACTAGGCACAGAAAAAGACCCGGATGAAAATGTAAAGTCTATGGGGGTGGGCATTCTTTTCAAATATTTTGCCCAAATTTTAATATTTTTACATGATTTTTTTGCACAAGATAGCTGAGGACGATCCACAACCGGCCTAGTTTTTACTTTTTCAGTTTTGGTTTCAGATTTTTTTAAAAGTTACTTTAACTTTCAAAACCGGTTTAAACCGGTTCTAAAATTGAAACTATAGTAATATAAAAAATATATAAGCAAAATTGAAAAAGTAAAAACTAGGCCGGTTGTAGATCGTCTTCAGCTATCCTATTAAAGAAAAATCATATAAAAATATTAAAATTTGAGCAAGATATTTGAAAAGAACGCTCCCATAGATTTTATATTATCATGGTCTTTTTCTTTGCCTAGTGCGGGGCCTTAAAAGCTCTGACTGGCCGTAAAGATACCGGCCTTTGTTCAGGTAGGAGAGATGCAGATTGATGCTCGGGGAAGAACAGGGAGAACAAGTTTGGATCTTGAAGAGAATTAAATCGCTAAAGATTTGATTTATCGGTGAACAGTGCCTTGTCACCGGAACTCTCCCACACTGGAAAACCTAGAGAGTTAGTAAATTATCACTAGAATTAAAGAAGAGATATTCTCAGTGTTGATAAATTTTTTCGCGTCTAACGGACAAATCACCTTCTAAATAACAAACTTTTTAACGGTGCATCTGATCTACTATTTTTAATAGTTGTATTTTAATGAAGAAATTTAACATTTATTCTTTATTAAATAAACATATTTACTAAATAATTCGTGCCTGAACTCTGGACGTCTCTTATCCACGCTATCGGTACAATGCCAGCTCGAAGGCATCACAAAAAATGTAATAATAATTATAAAACTGTGGAGGGAGTTTTAAATTTTAAGCTATTTTCTATATTTCATCACTTTAAATAAAGTATATATAACATATAAAATCCTGAGTTTTGCTAATTATGGGTACAAATAATGTCAGTTGAAAAATAAACTTTCTCATCAGTGAAAACTTTATAGAAAACTGGTTATTCCATATCGAATAATAGATGGCAGCACCAAAAATAAATACATAAATGGTATTTGTTATTACTATTTTTAAAAATGAGAGTATTCTGGTATTTATTTTATTTGAAACAAATTTTTCGGTAATCACTCATCTATAATACTGGTGGGTGAGTCGGTGGGCACAGACACTATGCGTCAGTTCTATAAGGACCCCAAAACAATGGAGTAAGTTATTATATCGCACCGTCAGAACTATCTGTAAAGGTGTGTGGCTGATGCTACGAAAGAGGACTTCCCTTCCAGATATCCTCGCGTAATACAAAATCGCTTAATTATATTTTGTTTTGTGTAATTTACTTCTCAATCCAACTTATATGATAAATTATACTTATTTTAAATAACGCAAAATGTTTTATGAATAAAATGTTCTATGAAAAGGTGCCACACACTTAAGAATAATATAAACTATTTGTAGTGCATATTCAATCTATATAGGCACTGTTATACCTTTTCTAGGCAAAACCAAGTGAATACCACTGACTTGGCAAAGCCAAGTTAATGGAAAATATAGACATGTGCATGAACTGATTTTGAAATATTAAAAGATAGGTACTGCTAAAGTTTCTGTCAAACTGTTCACTATTATTATAACTCTGTTTGCGTATGGTCTCTGGCTGGTTTCATACAGTACTTAAATTTATCACCAATATTTTACGAAAATAATCTTAGAATTGTTTTAGAATTTGTAAAAATTGACTGCGATTAAATAACGATACGATAATCGTTTGGAAATATTGACGTCTAAGTAAGAATCGTACACATCCTGAATGTATCACACACTGCACATTTGGTGGGCCGAAATTTTTTTTTCAATTTCCGATTATGAGTAGTGCGGAAATATTGCCACTGGTGTCAATTAGTTCCCACAAAAAATTTGAGATATCTTGGTCAATTCCTTCATTTGAGATAAACGGATTGAAGCTTTGCTCAAATGTTATTTTAATTTTTTTAGCAAAAATTTTAAAATGTTAAATTAAATTTATTTTAGCCCCATTTACTTGAAATGTCATGTTTAGTGCACGAAATGTTTAAATAAGCATTATTTAATAGTCATAAGCATTTTGAAATAGGCCATTTTTATAGTATTTGTGAATAAGGGAACAAAAATTGTAAGTATTTCGTTCGGTGTAGGTTCGTTCGTCGGTGTCTCTCTTTTATCTCTATTACTAGAAGCCTTCGCATGCTACACTGGTCGCTGTAAAATAATGTTGAATGAAACGAAATAGGTCTAGTACAGATTAAAAAATGATAATAATAATAGCTAACCAAATATCCATATTGTTGTCATGTTTGTACAATCTTACAATATCCGGCTCAAAGTCGATGATGACGACATAATAGACAAAATAGCTCTAAAATCACTGAAGTATTTATGTTTAACTTTTTTTAGTATGTTTGTTATTTTGAATTTCTCACTTCTGTGAAAAAAAGTTGCAGAGATGTGGCAAAATATGCTAAAAATGTTACTATCCCATTAACTCCTCTTAGCTGGAAATTTCTAAAATAAATAAAATACACATTTGTTTTAGTTGATTAGTTTCACACGAATTCATGCCTCTTCCAAAAACTTCTGCTGGAATACGGCAGAACGACCTAAAAGGTTCGTACCTCCCGTTAATTATATTGGAGGGGGAATGGGAGATTTTTTTAATAAATGTTTAATAATTTTTAATAGGTTTGTTATCTTGAATTTCATTCTTTCACCTGAAGCTGCTCCTGTGATTTGGCTAGTTATAGGTGATTCTCGAAAACATACCAATCGAAAAAAAAAATATATCATTGTAACAAACACGATCGATAAATTCATCGATTTACCTCAAAACCGATAATCTACAATCGATATGTTCTACAATCGAATATTAAAACCATTGTTTTTACATAGATTTTAGTAGATTTTAGTAGATATATGGTAACTATAAATAGAAAGAATTAAAAAACAACAAACCGAATGGAGTCTTTAAGGGAGTCCCAATAGCGGAAAAGTCGTATGACGGCGTCCAATGTTTGTAAAAAGTTGAAAAGGCGCAATAGCATAAAAAATAACGAAATTTAAGCATAAAAAATTAGAATTTTTTGGAAATTAGCAGGAAAATAGCCAAATAAAAAGAATTAATGGCATTCGTGGTAGTAAAAACATGAAATAAAATGCGGGTAATGGGAATTAGTATTTTAAATTGATTATTCTTCGTCATTTGAGATTCATAATTTCCCCATTATTGGAAGACCTCCTATTGGAAGACGTTAAACGTACCAATTGGGAGAGGCACGGGAAGTGCGTAATATAAATATGTGGTCACAGACTTTCCATCAATATATAACATGAGGGGTGTCGGCTAATTTTAGAAAAATGCACCCTCGCAGCGATGGCGAATGGCAAGCGAATGGCAAGGGAGGTATATAACATAGAATTGTGGTCAAAGAAATTTCATTGATTCATCACATAGTTAGAAAAGAGCCCCCAGGCTTCCAACTATGCCTCAGCCCCCCCCCCTTCTGTGAAATTTTCATAGATCATAACTAACGTTTCTAAAAGGGCTCCGTAAAAAAAAAAAAAAAAAAAAAAAAAAAAATTATAAAAGCACTACGACTTCAAAAGTGTTCGAAAGCCCCCACCCACAGCAGGCAAAAATAGAGAGGAGAAAAATTAAAGGTTCATATTATAAAAGAGTGTTTCGAGGGTTGCCCAATGATGTAACATCACATGACGGGTTCAAAAAAGTTTACAAATTTCGACCCCCGCTTTAATCCTTTATGCGTTGAAATTCGAAAATCGCTGAAGAACATTTTTAAATATTTTTTTAGTAAATTTAGTTTCTGCAATTTCACGCTTCCACCTAAAACAGCTTCAGAGACATGCCAAATGATTTAAAATTTTCGACTCCCCTATAACCTCCTTAAGAGGGAGGAATTTGTCAAATCGCTGAAATACGTGTTTAATTATTATTTTTTTTTTTTGTAATTTTTTTTGTAATTCCTTGCTTCAATCTAAAACGGCTCATAATCTACGCTTTATGGCCAGAGGTTATCGACCACTTTCGATTTTAGACATTTTGTTAAATATATATAAAAAATACATGAGGATTTATCCTGAAATCTAAGTGTGTAAACATAATACAACAAGTCATACATTTCTGTGAAGATTTTTTCCCCCGAAACTCCATAGGAGACCGTAAACAAATTGAAAAAGAACGAATATCTCTTGGATAACCCTGTCAAAATTAACGTAGCAAAATCATTCAAACTGTAGATTATGTTTAAGTGGCTTATTGTAATAAACTATGTTCATTTTTATGAGGATAGCGTGTATACTAGTTGAGAAATTTAGATTTTTATAAAACAGTCCCAAAATTTTCCAAGTTTTTTGATTAGAATATGCAGAGTTCTTATAAAATAACATTTCTTCTTAAATATCACAAACAACATTGTACACAATATCCTGTAATCAGAATTTAAAAAAAGGAAAAAAAAATAGATTTACTGAATAATTTTTCATTGCGCATGCGTCAATGCTATCAGTATTTCATTTGCATATTGTGTTAGCTAAATGTATAAAGCAACTTTTGTGAATGTCTCAAAAATATAGCTTGAAAATCTGAAAGTGATCGTCTATAGAATAAGTTCAAAATCGGTTATTCCCAAAATGAAGCAAAAAGATGAGGGTCTGTATCTATTTATCTGTTGGTTAGTGTCAAATTCAAATGCACAATATGGCACTTGCTAATATATCTGGACATAACCCCTCATTTTTTGCTTTATTTTGGAGACAACTGGACTAGTTTTTATATATTGAGATTAGCATTTTTAATTTTTCAGAATGGACTTACACAGGGGGAGTCATAAATATCGAAACAATCGGCTATCTCCTTAAATATTGCCCCTAGACCCATATTTCCAACTGTAAAAATTCATAAAAAAGGTGAAATTTTTGATAAGAAAAGTTGCAACACCATGGGTGGTCTTTTGAAAAATTATGAAAGTTAAATTTTAGTACGACTCCGTAGTATAAAAAGTCCAATTAGGAAAACTTTCCTTATCCAGTCCTGAATTAGACAGAAAAAAATTGCATCTTCATATCTTCAAAACTCGCGGAGTTATAGCCTTTTTAAAAATTCATCGGTTTTAAAGGATTAGACACAAATTGAAATATGCACAATTCAGGATCAATGTTACTTTAACAGTTCTGTGAAACCTGTAAAAAAATGAGTTAGAATGTCTTTTGAGTTAGAATTTCGATTATTTTTTCCTTTTTTGTGATGGTTAGCCATATAATTTGTTAAGAAAATCACATCCTAAAATTTCTCATAAATTTATAAAAATTTCTAAAACTAATTTAAATGGGATAATTTCAAATCGTTATAACTCAAAACATTATTTATCGGATTTTAATTTCTTTCCATTTCCTTAAAGATGAAAATATAATTTTAGTTTTGTTCCAGGGTTTTTTTTTTCAATAATAATTTTAAAACTATTAAAAATATTTATTTAGAATATAATATAATTTTAAAAAATCATGGTTTCAAAAGTAAATACCTTTTCAAATTTGCCGAAACAAAACTAATTTAAAATAATCAAAAATGACATGTTTCATGTTTTTGCACTTTTTTCTTCAACACTTCTAAACTTTTAATGATTTAAAGACTAGAAATAGTGGGGAAAAAACTTTTCATGCAGAAAAACCAATATAAAGTTTTAAATAAAGTTTGGATCCTAATAAAATGTTTAAAGCTTTTTAAAAAATAGAAAGTATAAAGTAATTTCTTTCTGTAAGCTCAAACTTCCGATCGAGATTAACTTTCCTCGTTTCTATCTCCTTTCTGTACTGTTTAAATGTCCGTCAGTTTTTTAAAACAATGATTTTTATAGGATGCGGATTAAATCTTTTTTTATAAATTTAACACTCACAACTTCAGGCTTTTTATTATCCTGGAGAGGCTGTTAAAAAAATCTGTATTCTGGGACCAGGCCGGGCCTAAAGTGTTTTTCATACCGGAGGGGACCGCTTCCTTTTTCCTAGGTGCACATTGGACAAAATATTCAATCCTGGTCTCGACACAATCCGTATTAAAATCACTGTTTCTGATTGACCTAAAACGTGCATAAAATAAGTAAAATTTGGCTCAATCTAAATTTTTACGAAAAAAAGCATAGATTTTGAAATCGCTTTTATTTAACCAAAAAAAAACTTCAAAATTCCCTTTTTTTAAGGAATAGCATTTTTAAAAGCAATTTAAATACAATAAATCCAGCGAAAAAAATCTGTCTATGACAGAATCCTGTCTTGAAAGGAAAATTTTTTGATCCATACAAAATATAATAATACCTGAGAAAAAATTAAACTCCATTTAGACAACTCCTAAGTATGGCATTTGTCTATAACGTATTTTTTCTTTCTTATGCGATTTCGAACTTAAGCGTCCTGCAGAATTTTGCATGCAAGTTTAACGATTCATAAAATAAAAGCTACGGAATGTATTCATATGGGGATTTGTATTTTATAACCTTTAAATATTTATTTATCTTATACAATTTAAAAAATTATCATTTATATCAGTTTTGAGCTAAATAAGCCTTTGATCTCAAAAATTATGTGAAGAAAAACCTGGCTAGGCCGCTTAAAGGGTTAAAAGGTTTTACTGTATAACATTCTTCATGTCTCCAACGCATCGAATATGGATAAACGATATTAAAATATAAGTGAAACATTTACATATAAATAGAGATTCATTAATAAAATAAATATATCACAGACTTTGGCGATTCTTCAATAATATAAATAATAAATATGAAAAACAAAAAGCTGTAATAAGTATTTTTAGTCAGAACTCTTCCATGCAAAGCAATTTTTAACCGCACCGAAGTAAAAACTACTTTCATTTAAACTTTTTGCCAGGCCGAATGGGGTTAAGATTTTAAAAATTTTCCAGACCTGACCAGTTTTTTTCCTATGGATCAGTTTGGGACCGGACCTAGATATTTCGACCCGTGCAGACCTCTAGTGCAGATGTCTAGCATATTTTCTTACAAATTTAGCGTAAAATCTATACGCTGCTATGTTATGTCCAAAGAAAAAGCGCTATTTTTATTAAAGTGCAATTTGTGAATGTTCCCCATTCAGCGTTGAAACTAAGCCAAGAAATCCCCGTTTAGAGGCAGGAAAAAGTGATGTAAGTCAGGAATTTTGGAGAATTTTGGATTTTAATATCGCTGTGAGGTTTTCAGATATGGAGATGAACTTTTTTTTTGTTTAATTTAGGAATGCATAAGGAATAATTTCCTAATTGTGAATTTTGCCCTAAGGGGGCCGTATAAAAATTAATTTTCGTATTTTTTCAAATAGACCCCTCATGGAGTTGCAACTTATCTGATCAAAAATTTCACATTTTTTTATGAAATTTTGCAATTGGAAGTATGGGTCTAGGAGCAATATTTACCCTAATAGCATGCATGGTCACAATGACGTCACAGTGACGTCACTGTGAGTCACTTTGGTCACAACACATCTGTGACCAAATTGCCACCACTCAGTGACGTCACATTGTGACTGAGATGTGACTTTCTTAAAAATCTTTAGAAATTTATAAATATCCTTCAAAACATGTTATTTACTTTAAAAAACATGTTTCTGCCAATTTAAATATCATCATTTTTGTCACAGTTTCACCACAATGTTAATGTCAAATTAGTCATAAATGACACATTTTTCACAAATTTGTCACATTGTGACCACTTTGTGAAACTTCACAAAAGAGCTTTAAAACGGCCATAACGACTTCACATTTAAGTCACTGTGACTTCACATCGACGTCACGTGACGTCACGTCGACAATCGATGGTCACAAATTCACAATGTGACTTAAAAACGACGTTGCAGTGACGTCACCATGCTTTACGGGTAAGACGATAGCCTATTGTTTCGATATTTATGACTCACCCTGTATAGGAATTTCAGTGTTAGTTAAGAGCACACACTAGTCACGCGGTAAAAGCCGATCACTAATGGTAAGTCTATGGGCGCAATCTTTTCGAATATCTCGCTTAATTTTCAATATTTTTAAATGATTTTTTTTTCTCAGGATAACTGAGGACATTCTATTACCGGGCTAGTTTGTACTTTTCTGATTTTCGTTGTAGTTTAATTCTGAGGACCCTTTAAATTTTGGATTCAGTGAAATTCGAGGTGTTGTGCCCTTTTTACTCTTATAAATTCTATTTCAGCAAAATTCAGAAAAAATTAAAAACGCTTCACTGAATATTAGTGTTTAAGCTTTCCAATGATATGCTTTCCATATTTCTACTGCAATTAGGCTGAGCAAAATTCGAAAAGATTTTGATCAGAAAAATGGTACAAAAAAAGCGTTTTAATTATATGCGCTCCGCCTCAGCCAGTCTCCGCCTCTCCTGCCCTTTTGAAAATTACAATTGGTTAACACCAATCCATTTTAGCAAATGAAAGTAACTTTTTTCCTTTCCTTGTATTTTCCTTTCTGTTATTGGTTTATAATAACGCGTTAATATAACCTCCCTTATTTCAAGGTTTGGATTTATTTTTTCTACAATTATAGATAAATTTTAACTAAAATAGTCTTGAAAAAAATCAACGACATCTATTTTTTTGTTTTTATAAAACTAACGCTATTTTTAAGTTATAACTAACTTCCAAATAAAAAAATTATACATTTCTTTGTATATATATTTTTTTTTCAAGTCCATACAAAACGAGGTAGATTTGATACAAATTACAGTAAGCTCCTTTTTAGCAAAAAGGAAATTCTGATAATTTTAAAATATAATTGGAACTTTTGTGAAATACATAGGTAGAATTAAAAGGACAAGGAGCTATATTTGGAATTTATAAATTTCCTTATACAGCTTGCAAAATACATGAAACAGGGGGGGGGGGGGCAGGGGTGTGCAAAGAGAAAACTGCGCCCGGAGTAAAGTTCAGTTTGGCGCCCCATTCCCTGAACTTTTTCTTGTGACAGACTAAAAATTACGTTAGTAGTAAAAATTTGGCGCCCCCTAAATCTCGATCCCGGGGCAACCACCCCCTTCGTCCCACTCTTTTTCGCACGGCGCTGCAAGAACTACATTTTGAGGAGGCTTATTCAACACCGAGCCGTCCGAAAGGGGAGGGGTGGCGCCACATTTATACTATCAACATCGTTCTTGGGCTGTTACAAGAAAAAGTTGGGAAAGGGGGCGCCAAATTGAAACTTTGCCCCGGGCGCAGTTTTCTCTTCCCTGTGTTTGTTTTTGGTACTATACGATACTAGGCAGCCCAATTTCAGTCCAGTATTATTAAGTAAAACAGTAAAAAAAATAAGCATTATCAGTTCGAAAAACAGTTTTATCAAAAATAAGCAGAAATTAAAGTTAGAAAGTTTTAAAGATTGGTAATTTTAAAATTGTTGATCAACTTGTTTCAAACTTTAAAGAAATATTTTTTAATATTTATTACATTTGAGGGAAACGATGCACTTTTAATAGTCGTTAAAAATGGGGAATTTATCCTGCGTAATACATTTTATTTTAATATAACATAAAGGTTTATTTGCAAAGACAACGAATTGCAAATATTTATCATTATTTATCTATACTAATATTATAAAAAGGAAAGATTTGATTGTTTGTTTGTTTGCATTGAAAGGCTCCGAAACTACTTGACGGATTTGACAAATTATTTCGCCGTTAGAGGCCCCACCAGTGGCCGAGAGGTTCGGACCTCTCAACTGGTAGACGGCAGGTGCTGGGTTCGAACCCAATCGCGGCTGTCGGCCTAACCGTTCGGAGTTTTCGTGGTTTTCTTCGAACCTTGCGTAAATACGGGTTAGGTTCCCTTAGAAAGACCCCCCACGAAGGGCAAATCCCCCTGGTCCTATATCCCTAGCGTAGATAATCGGACGTCAAAAATCAACCAACCAACCAACCTTTCGTCGTTAGAAAGCTACACTATTTCCGGTGAACATAGGCTATAGTCGCCTCTTAAAAGGATAAAAATAAAACGCCGGATAAACGAATCAAAAGCAATTTGAGAAACTAAAGGTTACCTGACCCACTAGACATATGACAATCACTGAAACACATATGAAAATCGTAACTATGCAACCCCCTCCCCCCCCCAAAAAAAAAAAAAAAAAAAAAAAAAAACATTTTAAACTTTTTACCCCGACGTAATATAAAACCGTGTTTTTTAATTTTTAAAACTATTTAGCAATTACTAAAAAAAGGAAAAGAAATGCTGAAACGCAAATTAATTAAAGTTAAAAATAAATCACGAAACGATTGTTTTGGAGTTGTCAAAAAAGTTATAACAGATAGTAAATATTTTAAAGGGTAGTAAGCATCAAATATGGGGAGGGAGGATTTTTTTTTTAGGAGGAGCAGTCAAATATTTAAAATTGTAACGTTTTCTACAATTTCAAATGCGGACTGTTTCAATAAGCCTAGGGATAAATATTACTTATTTAATTTAATATAAAATTATAAAGAGGGAAGATTTGTTTGTTTGTTTGTTTGAATTGAATTGAATAGGCTCCAAAACTACTTGACGGATTTAAAAAATTCTTTCACCGTATGAAAGCTACACTATTTCCGGTGAACATAGGCTATATTATATTTTCAAAAAAATTGTTTCAAATCCTTATTAAAATGCCAATATTGTAACCCAAGGTGTAGAAAAATGAACTTAAAAAATCTTTACATCGCGTGCGTTGCGAATACTATTGATTATAGAACAAAATAATGTACTACGACTTTGTTAACATGTAATTATCTACAAAAAATGTCGCAACAGCATATGTCTAACTGTTATAGTTATGTCACAATAAGTGTTTTTTATTTAAAAAAATAATTAAAATGCCGTTTCTGTAAAAGCTCTTTATTGTTACTTTGGTTTTGATTCTTATCAAAATAAATTACTTCAAAATCAAGACTGATTTAATGGTTGCCGTTTACCCCGCTCGACTAGGCTGCATCATAATGTGTGATATAGGCGTCACTGGACACGGGAGGGGAGTCAATGTCAGAGATGGCATTTTAATTATTAGGTTATGAGTGTGTGTGTAAAAATTTATAACTTGAAATGTTTCTTAAATATCCGTGAGAAGTCGGGGCGGGCTGCTATAATCTATATAAATAAAGCAAAATCGTGTTAGTTACACCATTTATAACTCAAGAACGGATGGATCGATTTTTATGAAATTTTGTATGGAGGTATCTGACACCTTAGATTAACATATAAGCTATTTTTTATCGGACTACCTAAAATGAGGGTAATGTTTTTAGTAGTTGAATTTAATGAGATGAAGTGGTAGAAACAATTTGCGGTGTCAGTGGTGGCGGGGGACTGGGCGACTTGCTCTACCCGAAGAAAAGCGAGGGCGGGCCGCTAGTTATAGTATAAAAGTAAAAATAATGAAACTGTAAGGAAAATTTTGCAATTTTTTTAAAGTCTGCTATTCAGCAAATTTTACTCTCTAATAGTTTTCAGAATTGTTTCTTCTTTGGAGTTTTTTGTCGACGTTCAACTAATGCAGCTTCTATCGAGCAGAAGGCTTTTGCATGTTCCAAAACATCATAGTACAAAGTATCGTGAACAAGATTTGTCGAGATATTTACAAACTTTACAAGTTCGTATATATTTAATGGGTGACAATTCAATATAATATTGAAAAACTTTTAGACGATTTTGCAGTTTTTAGCAGTTTTTGTTTGTCCTTGTACAAGGGCAGATCTGGAGACTCCTCAAAAAAGAGGGGGGGGGGACTTTTCAGAAATTTGGAGATTCCAATCGCACCTGCAGCTCGTGTTGGGACAATTTTTTTTCATCATGAGTAGGATCGGGGCTAATTTTTTTCGTTGCAGGTCGAGTTTCGGCCGGTTTACTTTCATTTTTTGCCGTCGTACTGGTTAAATACTTTTTTTTTTTTTGCAATACTTTTTTTTTTTTGTTTGGGTAAGGTTCAATTCTACTTTGCCGCTGCGGGTTGGGTTGGAGTCCGGTTCTCTTTCTTTATTGCTGCTGGTTGGTATTGGGTCTGGTTGATTTCTATTTTGTGTGTGTGTGGGGAGGGGGAGGGCCGTAGCTAGAAGTGAACAGTAGGGGGGGCTCAAGTGAATGTAGGGGGGGGGGCTCAAGAGAATGTAAGGGGGGCTCAAGAGAATGTAAGGGGGGCTCAAGAGAATGTAAGGGGGACTCATAATTTTTTTCTCTCGCATTGCCACAGAAAGATAAAGTAATGCATATTCATATTGTAGGTACTATGTTTCTTATTAAAAAGTGTTCTAATAACTTCATTTTATACTAAGAAAACTATAGGATGATGAAAATTTTGAGTGTATAGCTGATCAAAATTAAACATCATGCTAGCTTCTTATGTGCCAATAGGATGAGGGAGGTGTTGAACACACTTATTTTAGATACAATTTAGTAATCCTGCAAAATTGTGAAAGGTTTTCAAGTTAGATTTTTGAACAGAATTTCATTTGAATTTTCGGAACAGAAATTCATTGAGTGACCTTGGAATCTTTTCCAGAGGGGCTCAAAATATTTTAGGAGGGGGGGGGCTAAGCCGCCCATAGCGCCCCCTTAGCTACGGCCCTAGGGGGGGGGGTTGAGTTGAGTACTATTTTATTGACGCTGGTTTGGTTTCGGTCAAGTTGACTTTTTACTTTTTTGCTACTGGTCGAGTGGATTTTTACGTTTTTCTTGCGGACAGAGTGGAATTCTACTTTTTATCTGCTTTTCTTTGCATTCTTTTTTGTTGCTGTAGTTGTTTTGGTGTGAAATTAATTTACACTATTTTGGGTTCTGATCTGATTCATAGTGAATTTTCAATCTCGCAAGAAGGATTCGATTCGACCCCATATTTCAAATGAAAGTCTAAATATTTTCTCCGTTATGGAAGAAAATAGTTTAAAGGAGTATTATAAAAGAAAATATCGAAGATACTATGAAATGAAACTATATAAACGCCATAACAGACATTTCCAAATAGTTAATTATGAATATTTAAGATTTTACATTTCAATTTACATGTTAAAACTGCTATTCACAAGTGTTAACATGTACATTAAAATATCCATACGGAATGTCTCGAATAGAAGATACCTCTATTTAACGAACACTTTTCAACAATTTAGCCATCTCTCTTTGGTTGATTCCGTTATGAGTATATATTAGGTATTTATTTTCTATATAAAAGATAAAATTGATATTAGAAATATAAATGTTGACATTTTATAATTCCATTAAAACATGAATTGTTTTTCTTTCATTTCGATTTTAAATTGACAAAAAATTTTTTGGTCGGGTTTTGATTTGATTTCCAATGGTATTTTCGGGTTCGGATCGGAAGCAGGGCAATACTATACGCTCAGGGGTCAAATAAATTTTTTTGTCGAATATTTGAAAAATGAAGTTATTTTAAGTGCAATTCTTAGAGGAACGCTCTTTTCTGATTCAAGGGGGAAACACGAGAATCCTCAAGAGGGAGCGATTTCAAAATTTGGAGGTTCGGGCAGGAGGTGATGTTTTCATTGCTGGTGGAGATTATTTCAAAATTTTGCAGTGAGTTGTGTTCGAATCGGCTTGACATTTTTGCTGTGGGTCGGATTTGGGTCAGTTTGACTTACATTTTTTCAAATTCGGTTCTGTTCAGGATAAAATTTCACTTCTGAGAGTAGCACTCAGGTTGATTGATTGGTTGGTTGAATGGGGTTTTATGGCACAAAGTTACATCAGGATATACTGCGCAAAGAACAAGGTGGGAATTCGAGTTAATTAAAAAGTTTGATTAGGGATTTTTTTTTTTTTTTTTTTTTTTTTTTTTTTTTTTGAGTTTGTTTTTTGTAGTAGGCCGGATAGATTTATACTTTTTTGCTACGGACCAAGTTTGAGCAGGCTGACTTAGGAATAGGTTTTGCACTAAAGAGCAAATAATAGATTTTTTTTCTCTATAAATTATAACATTCAAGTTGAAGATGTAAAACACATTTTTTAATTCTATTAAAATACATGAACTCATTTTCTTTCATTTCAGTTTCAGGTGTTCGAGTAAGGGCTCGATTTGACATAATTTGTAATTTTTGGGTTCGGATTGATATATTATGGGTCGGGTTGACTTTAAACATTTCGGATTCGGAACATTTCTTCTTTTGGATTTTGACAAATTCGGATCTAGTATAAACTGGTTGATGACTGGATTTTTCAATAGATCAGACAATATTTTATATGAAAAACTATATGTTTGAATATTGACGAGTACATTGTATATATATTCATTTTTCTACTTAAACAACAAAAAAAAAAAATATTGATGTAATTATATGCGATACCTTTCCCAATTTCCTTCAAATATTAGATTGATTTTGTTTCATTTTGGCTTTGTTGATCTGTTTTGTATCAGGCTATTCGGTACTGAATCAGATTTTTTTCTTTTATTTATTTATGTATTTTTTTTTTTAGCGAGCTTGGGTTGGGTTAAAACTGAATTGCTTTTTGAGCCTATGCATGGAAATTTAGGTTCGGGCAGACCTCTAAAAGAAGGAAGTCCACGCCAGGCCCGAAGTGGAAGAAAAAATATAGTGTGGTTAAGTTTTGCAGAAAAAAAGTAAGATCGGAACTCGGAATGGTTTCCGAAAGAGTGAAGACTTGAGTAGAGGTCTGGACGGGCTGGAGTTTTCAGTCTCGCCCCGGCCCGGACCGAATGAATGTTATTTTGGCCCGGCCCGGTATAAAACAAAATATTCGGCCCGAGCCTGGCCCGCTCGTTTACACTTTTACATTTCTAGGCCAGGCCAGGCCCGGCCCGTACAGAAATCAGTGAAAACAGTCCAGGCCGAAAACCGCCTGCATCTTTATTTCGAAACAAAATCAGATTTTTATCATACAATTAAGATTTTTTAAAGATTACTGCATCCATATTTATTGGATAATTTTATAGAAAATTTTTACTGACAATATACAGTAAGAACATTAATGATTACTTAGGTTCTTAGACTTTCAACATTCAAATAAAGATGCACTGAAAAATTAATATGGTTTAGAATAAAAGAAAAAAAAAGGAAGTTAAAATTATCACAACTTTTGAAGCTGTGTAATAAAAAGTACATTTATGAAAATACTTCTTTATCATTTTATCAAAGATTTTCTCAAATTTAGAGGAGCTATTTTTTATGCATTTCTGATTTCATTTCTTTTTGGAAACACACGAGTTTAACAGGTGTTTTTATTCAGAAACAATGTAATGGAATGGCGTTGTCCATTTTTTGATACAAGCAAATACAATGCGCAACACGCTATATAAAAAGCTAATTTTTATGATATTTATGAAAATATTGTGAAAATTAGAGTTTTGAATCGAATTTCCGGAAGCGACAACATGCAAAAGGAGAAAAATCTGAAACCACGTGACAAGAATCTCTTATACCTTAACAAGTATATACAAAAATCTTATTTACCAAAAACGAAATATGCTGTTCGATTCCAAATCCCTTCAATAGTCAGGCTTGTCACTTTTGTACCTTTATAGTTAAAAATTAGTCAGAAAATGTGTCAAACTTTCGTGTTGTTCAGAAATGAATTTAAGAAACACCAAAGAGTATATTTCCAAAAAGTACGTTAACAGTACGTTAATAGTTTTTATCCCTGTTACAAATAATGTTGTCTGCCCTATACGTCTTACGAATAATTAAGTCTAGTTCTGACCCCGACTATATGTAGAAAAACAGTGCAAACCTGATCTTGGCCCGGCTCCAGTTTGTCAAAAAATTATTATACCCGTATAGACACAAAGCAACTGTCCGATGCTGATTTCTACGCTGTACACGTTACATTTATGTATTGATGTTGTTAAACTAGTATCTACTCGTGACGCACATTTATACTTATGGTCGTTAAACCCATATTCATTGAAAATAGACCTCATTTTAGCGTTTTTACCGAAATCTTTATAACACGCCGGCAGGCCAGTTAAACTTTTTTATCGGACTGGCCCATACGGCCTGTTTATTTTTTTGCCAGTCTGATACAGGCCGATGCAGATCTCTAGACCTAAGCAAGCCCTAGTCTCATGAGTTAAAACTGGCCGGCTCAACCCGGGCAGTGACAGCTTTGTCGAGTCCGATCAGGTCGCACCGTTCTCAATCTTAAACACGATTCATTTATCCTATGGACATCTAATATCATTTTCCAGACCCTTCATTGGGCTCAAAGGGGGAGGGAGCGATCGCCCCATCACTTCTGGTATTCATCATATTGAAATCTTGCTATTGAATCGCATCTTTTTATATGTCGACAGATGGTTCGTGGGAATTATTACATTGTTCTGCAATGAATAATAAATTTTGAAAGAAAACTTAATTGTAAAACACTGTAACATTAATAAAGATAGACTGAGTGTGCGCTATCTTCCTTAAAAAAAGAAAAAAAAAAAATTACGGCGGGAAACAGATGACTAATTTCAACAGGTTTAATTTGATTATATATATAAATGGAATGTTTTTATGGAAATTCTTTTTAACAGAGAGTATACGCGAAACAGCATTTCATTGCATTTCATGTTCAAAGTAGTGAACATAATTTAAATACGCTAGGAACAGTTTTTCTCCGAAGAGCTTTTTACAACCGAATTATTTTGTGTAACTCTGTAATTGAATGGCAAATGTTTTTCTAAAATATTATACCGCAAGCATTCTTAAGTCCATTTTAGAAGTTCGTATAAATTTCATTGTTTGTAAAAGAGTAACATTATTACAACAATACATCGCGAAATTATTTTTAGACCAGAATATAATAGATTACTATGGAGATCCTCTGTGTGTATACTGTAAGTGCTATACATGACATATTTTTTTATAATTGTCTTCCAGAGTACCTCAGTAATGTATATGAATTCCATTACTTTTAAATTAGTATGGCGCTCCTTGAAACACCGCAAATGATTTATCTACATAGACCATAATGTAGCGGAATAATTTTGAGTGATCCTACACATTTCTTATGTTTCTTCAATTTTTTTAAAAGTGTTTAATTTTTTAAAAGTAATTTTTGCTCCTTAAAAAACTTTGTTAGTGTTATGCAGAATTTGCAAAAAGTCCTTAAAAATATTTAAGTTTTTTGTTATTTATTAATTGGAGGTGAAAATCTGAGTTCTCTGAAATTCTGATTTAGAAAAATTTATATCACCCTTGCCCCCCCCCCCTCTTGTATCAAAATTTCGTTCCCGCCTTTTGCTCTCATCACAGCCATCAATATTATCCCTTCCAGAAGTATCACTTCGCTGTTTTGCTGTCTATCTCACTGTATCCATGTTTACACAATATAGCCACTTTATTGTAACAATAAAAAATCTATCACAAAACCTCCTCCCCACTACTAAAAATGAGATTTTTCCCTCTCATCCTATTAGTAAATGCCTAGAATTTATTCATTGAAACTTTCCCACATTTTATTATTTTTTAAGCCCATTTGTTAATGTTTTAAAAGGCAAATAAAAGTAAGTCATTTAAAAAAACTTCTCCATCCCACATACACACCAAAATAAATAATTAATAAATTGTTCCCCCCCCCCCTCAGCTCACAAATTTTAAACTTTTAAAGTCATCGATTTTTCGAAAACTTTTACTGTAGTAATAAATAATCAATCATAGTTTTACTCTTAACCCCACAAAAATTGACGTTTTCCCCCTATTTCTCCTTACCAAGTACATAAAATTTAGTCTTTAAATCTCTTTATTTTGTGTTTAGCCATATTTATTAATCTTTAGTCATATAGAGTAAGTCATCTAACAAATTCCCTTCATCCCCCTCCAAAATAAATAAATAAATACTTTTCATTTTTTCCTTCTCAGAAATCTCCAACAATTATATAAAGGAAATTTTAAACCAATTATTTATATGATTTATGATATTCGAACGAAATGTGGTAACTCAGCATAAAAACCTTTTTCTAAATTTAAAGGGGGGGTGTAGCTACCCTTTCTCCCCCTATACTTATTCAATGAATTCTTAAAACTAATCGCCCCCAGGAGGATACCTTCTTTAAATATACACGGGCTTCCTAACCCAAGCCACCTGAATGATCTTTCTCTTTTCTTTTTCCTCTGATTTCTATTGTCTTCCTTTTTTCTTTGTTTTACTCTCGTTGTTGTTTTTTTCCCGGAGATGAGAGCAATTTGTATGAGCCGATATCACTCTGTATATCGATGGAGAATTGTAAACCACCCACGTGTTTGCTGTGTGTAACGTCACGTGTTTGTAGGAAAGAGTAGAAGTTAACCGGATTCAAACGCAACCCACAACAAAAAGTAAAAAAATAAACCCGACCAGCAGCAAAAAATAGAAGCGAACCGGACAACAAATTTTGTAAAATGATCACGGAGAAAACACGAATATCTTCAAAATATCGTGAAACAGACGCACATTTTGCACAAAAATTGCAAAAAAGAACGAACATTTTACCAAAGAATTCACTCCAATAAATTCGGGTCAACCCGAACCCTTCTCGATAAAGTAACAAGTAAGAAAAATCATGCGTTAAGCATTGATTATGAAGCACTTTGCAACACATAATGAAATCTTTAACAAAACTTTGTTATTTAGGGAAATAATAGTGTATAGCCAAATATACCCAAATATGTATTCCAGTACTTTTGAACAGCTCTGTATTTCATATGTCACTTGATATAATGGGAAAAATTAGTTTAGCAAGAATATACCCAGTAGCTTGAAATTTATTTTTCAGCATTTCATACTATCAGATGGAAACATACTTGAATACTTTTGTTCAGCCCTGTAGTTTACATTGTACCTTTATTACACGTCAGCATTAGGCTAAAATTTATTGTAAACTAAAACACTTTTAAAACAACTGAAATCACATTCTCATAAATTATCATTCATAGGCGTCCATGTACCGAATTCTTTGCGTGGCCGTGGCCCTGTATATCCTTTTATCTATATTCTTCAAACATTTCTCAGTAAATTAAATGAAGCTCAAAATACATAGCTTATTTAAGAACCACGTTTAAATAATTTATGCTCATATTCAGAAACGTTAATGAGCTCTTTTGGGTAGCCCTGTATATCAACTATAACATTTATACACACCATATAATGTGCATATTTTTAGCGAAATATAAACGCGCATATCATAATTAAAATGCATTTCATCCCTCCATCAGCCATCATTGGACACATATACGGTACTTCGGAAAGAATATGCTATTTGAAATCTTTTGTATGGCCCTGTAACTGCTACGTACTTCATATTGTGCAAGACAGGAGCGTATAATTTATATTAAGCTTCAGTGACATATATCAATTTTATTATACATGAAACAGCTTAATATATTTAAAATATGCCACACACAATTCCCCCTTTTACCATTATCTAATGGAATTCTTTTGTGTGGCCATGTAAATGAATAATAGCTAAATTTTCACCTTATATTTTATAGAATGCATATTTTAATATGTTTGACAGGGTATAATATCTTTAAAATTCCTTTGAAACGATTTTTCCATATAGGCCGTAATGTAATGGGAAACTTTTGATTCGTCCTGTAGATAAACTAATCATGGTAGAAACTTCATTTTCAATAGGGTTCGTGCTAGGGTAAACGTCAAAAACGTCCTAAAATTTCATGGCAATTCGAGTATATAAACGATTTTTCCCCATGGGCCGTAATGTAAAGGAAAACTTTTGATTCTCCCTGTAGATAAACTAATTATTGTAGAAACTTAATTTTCAATAGCGTTCGTGCTAGGGTAAACGTCAATAACGTCCTAAAATTTCATGGCAATCCGAGTATATTAACGATTTTTCCCCATAGGCCGTAATGTAATGGAAAACTTTTGATTCGCCCTGTAGATAAACTAGTCATGGTAGAAACTTCATTTTCAATAGCATTCGTGCTAAGGTAAACGTCAATAACGTCCTAAAATTTCATGGCAATCCGAGTATATTAACGATTTTCCCCATACGCCGTAATGTAATGGGAAACTTTTGATTCTCTCTGTAGATAAACTAATTATGGTAGATACTTCATTTTTAATAGGTGTCGTGCTAGGGTAAACATCAATAACGTATAAAAATTTCATAGCAATCCGAGTATATTTACGGGAGTTAGAGCGCGGACAGACGGACAGACGGCCATCCGACCAGACGGACAGACAAACCGAATGCATAAGCACTTTTCAACTTTGTTGGAAAGTGCTAAAAACCAAATCCTAAAGTGTCCCAAATGCGCTAAGCACTGCTAAAAAGTAAAAGTCAACCAGATTAAAAACAAAATGTAGTAGTCAACGAGACCCAAATCTGACAAAAAGAAAAAAAAAAAAAAAAAAAAATCAGAAATTAACTTGAACAGCAGCAAAGAGTCGAAGTCAACCTGACCCAATCTCGACCCAAGTAGGAATTAACCCAGACAGGAGCAAAAAATGGAAGCCAACCGGACCCAAACCCGACCCACAGCAAAAAAGTAAAAAAAAAAAAAAAAACACGACCCACATAAAAAAATGAGCTCCGACCCGTGCATTACACTTGAGTATCCAAATTTCTAAAATCCTCCCCCCCCCCTCCTTGAGGACTCTCAAGATCAGCCCTTGGTCTTCGCCTCCCTTTATATCAAAATTTCGCTTCGCCTTTTGAATCTGTCACAATCTTCTAAATTGCACCTTACAAAAATATCACTTCGTTTTGTAGTCTACTCCACAATACCCATATTTGTAGCATATAAGTCACTTTAGTATATCAATAAACAATCAATCACAAAATTTCCTCCCCCCCCCTCCCACGACTGAAATTAGGATTTATCATTTTGTTCCTTTAAATGCAGAAAATTTAGTTCTTTAAACAATTCCCACTTTTATTATTTTTTTAAACCGATTTATAAATATTTTGAAAGGCAAATAAATAATAAGTCACCTAATAAACATCTCCCCCCTACACACACACACGAAAATAAATAAACAAGTTGGAAATTGCACGTGAAGCGTAGCAAATTAGGTGCGTTCGTACGATAACGAAGTTTTAAAAATATTATTTTCATATATCAATCTCATAAAATTATAAATAGTGAATTACAATTAAAACGCTCATCAAACAATGTTCTCCCTATACCATTATGTCATGGAATACTTTTGTGTGGCCTTGTAAATCAATAACAAATGTTCTTTGCACCACAAATTATGTATGATGTATATTATAATATGTACTTTATAGTTGCATATAAATTTTATTAAGTTCGCATGAGTGTAACACGATTAAAATGCATCTGAAACATTTTTTCCCATTGACCGTAATCTAACGGAATACTTTTGATTGTCCCTGTAATTGATCTATGCATCCGATTTTCATAAAATTGGAAATAACTCGACAAAATTATGTAATAATTATGTATTTTAAATTTCAAATGTATAGAATATATTTGAAACTTTTTCCCCATTGACCATAATGTAATTGAATACTTTTGATTGCTCCTGTAATTGATCTATGCACACGATTATCAAAATATTTGAAATAACTCGACAGAATTATGTAATAATTGCGTATTTTAAATTTCAAACGATTAAACTGCATTTGAAACTTTTTTCCCATTAACCGTAATGTAATGGAATACTTTTGATTGCCCCTGTAATTGATCTATGCATCCGATTTTCATAAAATTTGAAATAACTCGACAAAATTATGTAATAATTATGTATTTTAAATTTCAAACGTATAGAATATATTTGAAACTTTTTCCTAATTGACCATAATGTAATTGAATACTTTTGATTGCCCCTGTAATTGATCTATGCACACGATTATCAAAATATTTGAAATAACTCGACAGAATTATGTAATAATTGTGTATTTTAAATTTCAAACGAATAAAATGCATTTGAAACTTTTTTCCCCATCCACCGTAATGTAATGGAATACTTTTGATTGCCCCTGTAATTGACCTATGCATCTGAGTTTCATAAAATTTGAAATGACTCGACAAAATTATGTAATAATTATGTATTTTAAATTTCAAACGATTCGGTTAGGTAGTTTTTGCGTTGTTGTATGCGGACAGACAGACGGACGGACAGACGGACGGACTGAACGACCACTATAGGTGCTACGTATTATATAATTACGAACGCACCTAATAATGTGCTTATTTCTTTTTTTTTTCCTCAGCTCACAAATTTGAAACAAACACAAATTCCACCATTTTTTGAGGGGGGGGGATTGCACTATTTTCTCCCCTACCCATATGTCACTAAATTTAAAATCTTTGAAAGTTTTTTTTTTCCATAGGTTTATACATATTTTATTCTAAAAATAAATAATTAATCGTAAACAACCCATAAATATCGTTGTATACCCCCTCGTTCTTTTCAAGTACACAAAATTAAAAATCTTTAAAACACTTTTAAGTTACATTTTTCGTCCTATTAATAAATATTCAAGAAGGTAAATAAGCTGTCATCTATAAAACTGTCCTACTATCTCTCCCCTCCCCCCAAAAAAAATCCGTTTTTTCCCTCTACCTCCCCTCCCCCCTTCTCAACTTACAAAATTAAATTCTTTTTTCTCTCCGTATTTTAATAAAAAAAATAATTAAAACCTGAAATCCTCCTTCTGCACAAATAATTAAGTCTTTAAATATGTTTAATTTTTTTTAAGTGCTAATTATAAATCTCTGCTAACTATAATATTAACAAAGTCTTTTTAACTATGTAGGAAAGTGTTAAAAATAAAGCGATAGATATGCATTAAATTCTACACAAAACACATTTTTACATTTTTTGCGTATTGTGTTTGTGCATTTCATACAGTAAAATATCTTTAGAGAGATATTTAAATAAAATATTGTGATTTTCCATTAATGTGCAAGTAACTTTTCACAACTTTTCGCAGTTATTTCGTTTCTATTAGCTCAGAATTGAACCACTAAACATAAATACCAAAATTACCCGAATTTTCGGCTGAGTTGAGTAAATCCATAAAAAAATGAATCAGTACAATATATTGTATCAAAACAAAAACCATTCTTAACTGACTGTATCACTTAAAAAACAGTTTTCAGAACCCCCCCCCTCCCTCCTATAGACTTTACTGCTATGTCAGTGCTCAAAATTAAAAATTGTTAGAGCTCCTTGCGGTTTTTATATAATGATTGTAAAAATAATCAAGAATCTAAATTTTCTTCCACCTGAAATATTGACAAAATATTTTGCTTTATTGACTTAACATCACACAAAGTTTTTAAAATTTGCTACACTTTTTCTGTCACATTTGTCACTACAAACAATAATAAATTATGTATTATGTCTATAAACGACTAGGCTGGGATTAACACCTATTTATCCTTTCTTCAAAATTTCTATTTCCTTTTCGCCCTTGCTTGCTTGCCTCTCCGCAAAAAATAAACAATGTTTAAATATTTAAATTTGTCTAAATATTTTTCTCATAATTTTATGAAGTATTTATGACTTTAACCTTCAGTGCTATTTATCTTGATAAGTTTCGTATTCTAAAAAGAATCCCTCCCCCTTACCCCCCCCCCAAAAAATAGTTATTTAAACTACTTGTACCTGATATCCCCCCCCCCTCATTCAATATTAATTTTTTATTTATTTATTTATTTATTTTTTATTTTTTTGTGATTGCGTTAAGTAAATAAAATAGTTTTTATTTTATAGCAATCTCTCTAAATTAATTATTCGTTTATTTTCTGAAAATCAAACCATTTTAATTTTGGAACGCTAATCGTAAAGAGATTGAAATTCTTTTGAAGCTCGACATCATTGCATTTACCCAAAGTAATGGGAAATCAGTTGAAAAAAATCCTTTAAACATGAAATCGGCTGGAATTGCACACCTTTGAAGAGAAAAATCCTCGCAGATAATTGGTTAAGAGCATTCTATTTCCTAATTGGATGATTGCATGTCAATCAAAGTAATTTTAGCCCATCCTCCGAATCCGCTGAAAAAGCGCGTCGCCATCTTGATTTGCCTTGGCGTGTGACTAGTGTGTGCTCTTAAGAGCCCACAATAGTCACAGAAAAATTACTCAAAAAGACCCGGATGACCATGTAAAGTCTATGAGAGCGTTCTTTTCTAATATCTCGCTCAAATTTTAATATTTTTGCATGGTTTTTTTGCACAAGATAGCTGAGGACAATCCACAACCGGGCTAGTTTTTACTTTTTCGATTTTGCTTATATATTTTTTATATTACGATAGTTTCAGTTTCAGAACCGGTTTAAACCGGTTTCGAAAGTTAAAGTAATTTTTTAAAGAAAATCTGAAACAAAAATTGAAAAAGTAAAAACTAGCCCGATTGTGGATTGCCCTCAGCTATCTTGTGCAAAAAAATCATGCAAAAGTATTAAAATTTGAGCGAGATATTAGAAAAGAACGCTCCCATAGACTTTACATGGTCATCCGGGTCTTTTTGTGTACTTTTTCTGTGACTAGTGTGTGCTCTTAAGAGCCCACAATAGTCACAGGAAAAGTACACAAAAAGACCCGGATGAGGTCATCCGGGTCTTTTTGTGTACTTTTTCTGTGACTAGTGTGTGCTCTTAAGAGCCCACAATAGTCACAGGAAAAGTACACAAAAAGACCCGGATGACCATGTAAAGTTTATGGGAGCGTTCTTTTCTAATATCTCGTTCAAATTTTAATATTTTGACATGATTTTTTTTGCATAAAATAGTTCAGGACGATCCACAACCGGGCTAGTTTTTACTTTTTTGATTTCGGTTATATATTTTTTATATTATGATAGTTTCAGTTTCAGAACCGGTTTAAACCGGTTTTGAAAATTAAAGTAATTTTTTAAAAAAAATCTAAAACCAAAATCGAAAAAGTAAAAACTAGCCCGGTTGTGGATCGTCCTGAACTATTTTATGCAAAAAAAATCATGTCAAAATATTAAAATTTGAACAAGATATTAGAAAAGAACGCTCCCATAGACTTTACATGGTCATCCGGGTCTTTTTGTGTACTTTTCCTGTGACTATTGTGGGCTCTTAAGAGCCCACAATAGTCACAGAAAAATTACTCAAAAAGACCCGGATGACCATGTAAAGTCTATGGGAGCGTTCTTTTCTAATATCTCGCTCAAATTTTAATATTTTTGCATGATTTTTTTGCACAAGATAGCTGAGGGCAATCCACAACCGGGCTAGTTTTTACTTTTTCGATTTTGGTTATATACTTTTTATATTACGATAGTTTCAGTTTCAGAACCGGTTTAAACCGGTTTCGAAAGTTAAAGTAATTTTTTAAAGAAAATCTGAAACAAAAATTAAAAAAGTAAAAACTAGCCCGGTTGTGGATTGCCCTCAGCTATCTTGTGCAAAAAAATCATGCAAAAATATTAAAATTTGAGCGAGATATTAGAAAAGAACGCACCCATAGACTTTACATGGTCATCCGGGTCTTTTTGAGTAATTTTTCTGTGACTATTGTGGGCTCTTAAGGGCCATCCATAAATAATGTCACGTTTGGATGGAGGGAGGGAGGAGGGAGGGAGTTCGAGAAATTGTGACAGTTTGTGACAAGGGGGTGGGAGGGGTCTAGAAGAATTGTGACATCACATATTTTGATTGAAATAAAAGCATTAAAAATAAGCAGATTAAATAATGAAATTTTTATTCATGAACTAAAAATAAGATTTAGAACCAAATATATTAAATTCCATTTTAATTTCCAAAATACTATACTGTTTTCAAAATTTTTCATATTATTATTTTATTATTATTGCATGTTAACTATGTTTTTGTTGTAAATCTTACTCTTAAATCATACGAAATAAGTACATAAATAATTTTTACGTGCGTTCGTAATTATGTAAATACGTAGCACTTATAGTTGTTGTTCAGTCCGTCCGTCTGTCCGTGTGTCCGCATATGGCAACGCAAAAACTATCCAACCGAGTTTGAAATTTAAAATATTTAATTATTGCGTAATTTTGTTGAGTCATTTCAGTTTTTATGAAAATCGGATTCATAGATCAATTACAGGAACAATAAAAAGTATTTCGTTACATTACGGTTAATGGGGAAAAAAGTTTAAAATGCATTTTAATCGTTTGAAATTTAAAATATATAATTATTATATAATTTTGTCGAGTAATTTCAAATTTTATGAAATTTGGATGCGCAGATCAATTACAGAGACAGTCAAATTATTTCGTTACTTTACGGTAAATGCGGAAAAAGTTTCAAATACATTTTAATGGTGTTACACTCGTTCGAACATAATAAAATTGATATGCATCTATAAAATACATATTATAATACACATTTTGTGCAATCTGGGGTGCAAAGAACATTTGTTATTGATTTACAAGGACACACAAAAGCAGATGTAAATTTTCCATCTTTCATTTTTGGGTGAAAAAAGTCCGGGTCAGGATTTGAACCAGGGATGTATTGTCTGAAGCCGCCAATGCTCTACCAACTCAGCTGTCCCGGACAGGAACACTGAAGGACTATTTCACCCAATTAACCTCAACGATCACTTTATCTGGTCTGATACTCTGGATCAGCTCAACAGAATAAATCGAACGTCAATATATGGAACTGCAGAAAATCGCTGCATACGAAATTACATTAGCTTAATCTAACACACAAAAGTATTCCATTACATAATGGTATAGGGAGAACATTGTTTGGTGCGCATTTTAATTGTAATTAACTACTTAACATTTTATGAGATTGATATACATTGCTGAGGAATACTACAAGTTATTTCCTGTATAAAAGAAAGCATATAGTATTTACAGGTACACGCAAAAGATTTTGGTTACTATACTGTATCCGAAATACTGTGTACTATTACATCAAAGTCTGAATAATTTTAGGTGGCTCTGTAAGTATATTAATAGCTAGCACCTATATTTGTTGTTCAAACTCTCAGTCCGTCTGTCCGTCCATCCGTCTATCTGCATGCATTTAACAAAGCAAAAACTGCCCATCCAAATCGCAAGATATTTAAGATATATAATTTTAGTGTAATTTTTTTCGAGTCATTTTAAATTTTATGAAAATCGGATGTATAGTTTTATTAGAGGGACAATCAAAAGTATTCCATTACATTACGATCAATAGGAAAAAACAGTTTCAAGTACATTTTAATGATATTAAACTCTTTCGAATATAATAGAATTGGCATGAACATATAAGAAATATATATACTAAAATATTCTTTATAATCTGTAATGCAAAGAATATTCATAGTTTAATTACAGGGCCACATAAAAGTATTCCACTACATAATTCTATACGGGGAAACATTGCTTGGGGCATGTTTTAATTATATTAAGTTATTTCACATTTTATGAATATGATATACGTTGCTGATATACGCAATAAAAGTTACTTCCTGTATATTTACAGGAATACAGAAAAGCCACTATACGGTATGTGGAGTACTGTCTACTATAACAGCAAGATCTGAATATTTTTAAAACTTCATTATCGTACGAACGCACCTGATTTGCTACGATTCACGTGCAATTTCCAACTTGTTATTGTTATTCTTATAAATGCCTTTAAAACACATAGTTAAAGTTTAAAATATAATTTAAAATATGATCTATAATTTACGAAATTAAACTTTTTATCTGTTGCCAGAATTCTGATAATTAACACTTTTGTCTTGTTTTTGTCAAATCTAATCGGAAAATTTTTTGCGCAGCTCGAGTTACTTTGTTTTTGAATTGTATTATTTAAGCATATATATTAATTGATAACAGGCGTATTTTACTGTGTTAAGATTAGTTTCTCAAGTTTTTGCGTCATGTGTAGTTGAAGGAGACGTTGTTTAAACAATCCAGATCATTTTTGCTATACTTGCGGAGAATGTGTGTTTAACAATTGTAGAAAAGTTATATCAGAGTTGGTGAAAAATACCTATTTTGAGTATTTTGGATGTTCCTGGATAAACATGAGAAATCTTGAGCTCCCAATTGTGTTTGTAAATCGTGTGTGGAATGTTTAAGATTATGGAAAAATGGTAAACGAAGTGCCTTTAAATTTTGAACACCGACTATTTGGCGAGAACCACAAAATCATATCGAAGACTGTTATTTTTATAGTGTGAACGTAAACGGTTTAAACAGTAAAAATCAAGCTAAATGGCAGTACCCAAGTACTAGTTGTGTTCAACGTTCAGTGCAGCGTTCACCTGACTCTTCAGAGATTAAAACTATATCTGAACCATTAGAACAAGACATTGAAGGACCAAGTTCATCACAAAATGATGCTGATTTTGAAGGTATGTCAAATGAGCCAAATGTTTATGCATGACAGATTTTTCACAAAATTAAAAATGGGCTCAAGGGGCGAAAAAAATGTGGTTTAGAGGAGAAAAAAATCATATAGTCATTCGTCAATTCTCAAGATATCAAACCTATTTAAATTTATTATAAATTTTCTTAATATTATCTAAAACTATTGTATTTACAAGTTTTTGATAAGAGCAACTCTTATCGCAAAAAAGAAAAAATAAATAAAAACGAAAACAAAAAGGGCGGTGGAAGAAGAAAAAAATCCATAAATTTGTCAATTCTTAACACTAGAACCGCGGGAAATTTTACCCAAGTTTTATAAAAATAATTCACATCAGAATTTTTATTTAAGTCTATTTAATTTATTTATTTTAAATAATTGTTGTGCAGCTTACCTGTAAATTATTTTAAGAACATTTATCTGGTTGGAATCGACATATTTTCACTGAGTACGGGTCAAAATGACCCGTCTCCGCGGTTCTAGTGTTAAGGTATCAAATCCGGTTAAATTTATTATACATCTTCGCAATAATATCTACAACTTTTACATTCACAAGTTTTTGATAAGAATAATAGTTATAGCAAAAACAAATTAAGCAAAAATAGGAGTTGAAGGGAAAATCATGTTAAGTGTGTACGCAAAGAAAACTGCTTATATTCTGACTCAATTTTATTTCATTTTGCACTCGAACATATCAAGTTGGAAGGTTCTCTTTTTTAGTAACTATGTAATGTGACGTATTGGCCAGCTTTTGATAAACGCAGAAATTTTTTCAAAATATTTTTGTCACAGTGAGTATTTTGAACAGAATCTGCCGAAGCCATAGTGATTGACAAATTTAAGAAGTATCCAAATAACAAATTGCTTAATTTCTGACTAGTTTTTAAATGCATTTTTTCTCTCGAAAGTATTCATTTAACTGTTTGTCTTATTTACGAACTATATAATGTGCCGTAGAGGTCAATTTTTTTCATAAAGTCAGATTGAATTTTGAAAAATGCTGTATTGGGTAGGGTAAAGTGGGTATTTTAGTTCAACTAAAGTGGGTATTTTAGTTGAATTTCACTTAAGATGTTTGTAAAATAAATATAGTTTAAAAAAACTAAAAACTAAGCTTTTTAAGTATATCAAACTATAAAAAGTGAAAAATAATTCGTACTATAAGCAAACTCACAAACTCACAAACATACAGGTGAAGCTAATAAAAGCGTGGTAAAAACCAGAAATTACAGAAAAATGAAATTAAAAAATCTTCAAAAGCAGCCAAATAAAGTTCTTAAACTGCGTTTATCTCTAATCCTATTTTATTTTTTATTGTTTAAATGAGCACTGAACTTCGAAATCTAACTCCGCCTATGGGCCAAGCCAACAGGGGTTTTTGAATATGTTTTCAACTTTTTAAGTAGTACGCAAATTGCAAAAAATGTGAATTTCTGCATATAGTTTTTATGTATTTTTGTATACACTGCAAACATAATTTGTAAATTTACTAAACTTTTTCTAAAAAACTGGGATTCCTAGAACATTTTATGTAACGGTAACAGCAAAAATTCATGTAACCGATACTGTTATATAATGTTTTGCTGTTACCGTAACATAAAAAGCTCTAGGAATCCCGGTTTCCTAGAAAAAGTTTAGTAACTGAACAGATTTTTTTTTACAATGCATAATATGTGTATAGACCATATAGGCGCTGTCAATTTATAAAGAGCTAATGTATTTTATAAATATCCAAACGTTAGTTATGAGGATTAATTGATAAATATAAATCTGAAAAGATAATTTCTCAATTTGTTCATTGAGAAATCTATTAAGAATATTTTTATTAGTAAAAATAAAAAATGCGTATTCAGGTACGTGCCGATGCGATATTTTTGTTTGATGTACTCTGACATTCATTTTCTCACATGAATTCTGATCAATAGTTATACTTTGTATACTAAATTTCCAGGATTTCTTTATGTTTCACTCAATTAATAGATTAATAACACAAGAAAAAAATTACTATCCCAAAAAATCAAAAGTACAATTGAAGAAATTTTCACGATTGAAAAAGAAAGCAAAAATGTTTTACAAGTAGAGAAAAAGAAAAAACCTGCTCCTTTATCTGAAATCCTACTTTTTGAAAAAACAGCTTGAACAAAGAATATAAGGCGAAACTGTTTCGTGTATATTTTTTCTCTTGACTATAAAACAGAATTTTTTTAGAGAACTTTGCTCGAAAAGGAAAAGGTATTTGCAAGCTTAATGACACTTTCCTCATTTAACAGAACTTGAGCATTTCTCATGTTCTAGAATAACGATAAGAATTTTACGCATCAAGGTAAAGAGCGTGCGAAGAAGAATTTATATACTTATATATTTTAGAGACTTTAGCTATAAAGAACGACTATATTTGTTGTACTATTTCTGTGCAGTTTTTATGATGTACTAAATATATATGGAAAACTATTAAAATTAACTTTAACTAATTATTACAATTAATTATTATATTTAATCATTATTAATTAATGATAATTAACAGTTTAAAATAAATCAAATTAATAAATAAAAAGCTTTAAAATGACATAAATTCACGTCTTGTTTCTGTGGAGTGGGAGGGGTTAGGAGAGTTCTGTTCTAATTACGATAGAAGTATGATTTAACCATCATTTTAAGCTGGAAGAACAGAGAAATTATCTGTGCAATGAAATTATTTTAGAAAATTCGAAAATTTTTGCGACCCAGAATTCTTTGAAGAGATTTGCCAGAGTGCATAAACACGATTAGTTCATGATTAACATAACAAATTGACAAAAATCAATTTACAACCCTTTTATATGCAAATTAAATTTGAAATTTTATGTTTGATATGTAGAAAGTATAATGTAATTCCCCCAAAATACACTCACACTTATTTAGAAAAATTCTTAAAGATAAGTTTTTAGATTTGAAACAGATACTTCATTAGAAAAAGTGTATTTATTAAATCTATAAAAAGGATACATCTGCTTAAAAAAGAAAAAAAGAACAATTCATTTGCACGACAGTCCAGATATTTCCCTAAGAAGCAGAAGAAATGATGTTTAGAGCGCTTAAATACATTTGAAAATAATATAAGAAAAAATGTATAGAAAATAACATAGAAATATAGAATCTAAGTTAAATAGAAATATATAAAAAAGTAGTTAAAATTCTTAAGTGGCCAAATGAGGATTTATCAATTTCATCTTTCATGTTGCATTAGTGAGTCCATACATTAGATGACAAGTAGAAAACTATTTGAGCATATTATTTCTATTGAAGAAATCTTAAAAGAGTTTATAAGAAATACATTGATGATTTTTCTAACAAATTTTTTAGATAACGATCGATGTTTTCCCTGCTTTTCACACTCTGCCAGAAAAACACGATTTGTATTCCAAACTTTCTTGTTGGATGACATTTCACAATTTAATTGGACGAAGAATCCTAATTAGGTTAATGGACTAATTCTTGTATGTTCGTTAGTGGAGGTATCACTCTGCTAATTTCAAGAACATCTTACATTTAATTAAAAGAACAACTTTTAGACACCACCGGTATCCTCTAAAGCTAATTTAAATGTAAATTATGTATTTTTATTTTTATTATTTTGTATGCTACTACTTAATTTTAGTACTGATTGTATATTTACTTATAGTCCTTCAGATTCTGTGATAGCTTTTATATTTCTAACCATTTTTTATTAATGAATAATAAATATAATCTCTTAAAGATGCAATGTCATTCATTCACGCGAAAAAAAAATATATATACACTACATTACTGTCGTACATCTTCTATCTAGAAAGAGACAATTGTGCCTGTTCTGTTAAACCATCAGTGATAAATCATCAAGATGTGAAAATCAATAAATTGCAGCTGATTCTGGAATAATGAAGATGCATACTACATATATTTATGAATCTTTTCTTATCTATCCGAATATTTTCTTTACGAATATTCCACATGAACATTTGTATAGATATTGTTCATTATTTGTTTGAAAAACTGAAATTTCATAATCCATGTGTACCATATGTATATTAAACTAAAATTCTCAGCACAATTTACATGTTTACGACATGCTTTAGCTTATAAAATTTTGGAAGATATCACATACATTTAAAAGGATGAATGAATAATTTTGTCGAAAGAATCGATCAGAAAAAATTAACAAGTAGGAATTCTGCATTTACCGTATTTAGTGTCATCGCCGATGAGGAAAAAAAAATATTATTACGAGATGGAACCCGTCAAATTTTGACGAAAGGAAACGTTTAACACTAGAAAGACGGCAAGGGGCTATTTTGGCCCTTACCAATTAGATCTACTTCTGTTCGAACCAGAAATCTCTTTATAAAATAAATTTAAAAGACACAGAAGGAAACAGGTTTAATTAAGTAACATAAACACTTTTAAATAAAAGTTCTGGTATTGAATATTTTTCCTAAACTTGAGTAAAAATCCCCGTCTTTCCGGTGTTAAGAAGGAACTATTTTTAAATCTATATTAATAAAAGAACAAAACTCTCTGTCTGCGTGTATGTGTGTGTGTGTGTGTGTTTGTGTGTGCGATGGCTAGCAAAATCTGCAACACGTACAAAGCTCAATTTTTTTTAAAGTAACCCAATGTCTTTCCTGATGCACCTGAGATTCAAAATTTCAAACTTCTAATTATTAACCGAGTAATTAATTAAAATCTAGCACTCACTCAGATTAAAAATTGCCTTTTTTCTATTTTGTCCCTTCATTTTTATACGGTTGGTTGGTTGTTTAAAACATTCGCATTAAAAAGCTGAGACAGAATTAATGAAACCAATTTGAGTCTAACATTTCAAAAGTGACTGTTTTTTTTCCCGAAAACCTTTAAAATCCATAGACCGGCAAACTGTCCGTTAAAATGAAATTTTTTAATCACAGCTGTTGTTCATTAGATTATTGGCACTTCGTACATTAGGATATATTGTGTGGTTAGATGTGTTGCACTAATATATATATATATAGATGCGATGCTTTTCAAGGAGTTTTTTTTAAATCATTGATTAAATTTAAATGCATTCTATTGAATTTAAAATTTTATTATGGCTTTAATTTGTTTTTGAAACGAAAATAAAATTACTGTTCAGCGTAATTGTTCGTATCGGCAGACGATATATACCATAAAAAATTATGAAATAACAAAATGAATTAAATATCAGAAATCATGGAGGAATGAGATAGGTGGAGGTGAAGTAAGCCTTAAAAAAGGTTTGCAATATGAAACCATTTATCGCTCAAATTTTAATGTCGCAAACAAAAGAAAGTTGAAGGGATTTTGTATTAATAAGACGATTTGAAAGAAATGAATTACAGCTGAAGCATATTTTAAGAAGAAATGGCAAATTTTTAAGACATTAACAAAAGAATGCTATGTCTTCAAGCAGACTCTTAAAATAATTTTTTACATTGATATTTAAAACACATACGATAAAATAATTAATAATTTCTTACCGGTGAAGCGATAGATTAGATCTTAAAAAGAAAAACAGGGTTTAAACTTGTTTCAATTTATATGAGTGTCAAAGCACGTGGTTTTGTTGGTATTTAATTTACGTTGGTAATAATGTAGGGTTACATTTTTAGCGTCATCCCCAGACATAATACTTCCGCACTCTGTTAATTTCTTTTTACTCTATGATCAGAAATAGTCCCTATAAGAATAGAAGCAAAATTGGTCACAACCATAATATTTAGCCTTATTAACACATAACCCAATCTCAACCCGAAAATAAAAAAATAAGAAAAATGAAATAAAACAGACCCTACTCCAATTCGAGCAAGACAAAAATTCCATGAGCATAACCGCGACCAGAATCTGAAAATTCCATTTGAAAAAACTATGGATTCGATATTTAACCCGAACCAAATCTGAATCCTACAAAAATGTCCAAATGAAGCAAAACCCGATCCGAACAAGAAAAAATAATTTTCGTGGACGTGCAACCTGACCTGAAACTAAAAAAATTCTTTTAAAAAACCCGAAATATGACCCGAACGAAATTTTAAACCAATAAAAATATTCCAAAGAACCACAACCAGATACGAGCCAAATAATAATAATAATAATTATATTAATAATAATAATTTCCGTGGACTGAACCCAGCTCGAACCTAAAAAATTCCATTTGAAAAAAATTTAAATTTGATCCAAACCACCTGAATCCGACCAAAATATTCAGAAAAACTATAACCAGATTCGAATAAGACAAAAAAATTTTCGTGGACATGAACCCGATCCAAACCTAAGAATTCCATTTGAAATAATACCTGAAATTAGAGTCGAAGCAAATCTGAACCTGACAAAAATATTCCAAAGAACCATAACCGAATCCAAACAAGATAAAAAATTTCCATGGACATGAACTCAATCCGAATCTAAAAAAATTGTTTGAAAAAATCTCGAAATCTCAACTGAACCAAATCTGAATCTGACAAATATATTTAAGTGAAGCATATCTTTATTCGGACAAAGCAGAATAATTTTCGTGGACACGCAACCTAAAAATTCCATTTGAAAAAAAAAACCGAAGTCCGAATTGAACCAAATGTGAACCCGACAGAAAATTTCCAAAGAACCATAACCGAGTCCGAGCAAGGCAAAATAATTTCCGTGGACATGAATTCGATCCGACCTTTCAAAATCAATTTGAAAATATACCTGAAATCTTAATCGAACCAAATCTGGACCCGGCGAAAATATTCCAAAGAATCATAACCAAATTGGAATAAGACAAAATAATTTCCATGAACATGAACACAATCAGAACCTAAAAAATATGTTAAGAAAAATCCTGAAATCTAAACCGAACCAAATCTGAACCTGACAAAAATATTCCAATGAAGTATAAATGATACAAACAAGGCAAAATAATTTCCATGGAAATAAATCTCGACCCGCACCTAAAATATCCAGTTGAAAAAAAAACGATATCTGAATTGAACCAAATCTGAACCTCACAAAAATATTCCAAAGAGCCATAACCGAATCCGAACAAGAAAATAATTTCCATGGAGATGAATTTAATACTAACGTAAAAAATATTCTTTGAAAAATTCTCGAAATCTGAACTAATCAGAACCTGAACCTGACAAAAATATCCCAGTGTAACACATCTTTATTCGAACAAGACAGAATAATTTCCATGGACACAATCCGACCCGAACCTAAAAATTCCATTTAAAAAAAATCCCGAAATGTGAATTGAACCAAATCTGAACCCGACAAAAGTATTCCAAAGAACCATAACCGGATCTGAGCAAGGCAAAATAATTTCTGTAGACATGAATCCGACCAAATCTTACAAATCATTTTGAAAAAAATACCTGAAATCTGAATCAAACCAAATCTGAACCCGAAGGAAGAACCAAAACAAGATTCGAAAAAAAAAATTTCCATTACCATGAACAAAATTCAAACCTAAAAAATTGCTAAAAAGACCGAAACCTGAATCGAACCAAATCTGAGCCTGAGAAAAATATTCCAGTGAAATATATCCTTAATTCGAATAATGCAAAATAATTTCAGTGGAAACACAACCCAACCTGAACCTAAAAATGCTATTTGAAAAAAAAACGAAATCTGAACTGAACCAAATTTGAATCGGACAAAAATATTCCAAAGAACCATAACCGGATCCGAACAAGACAAAATAATTTCCAAGGAATGAATCCAATCCGAACCTAAAAAAATGTTTGAAAAAACCTGAAATATGACACAGGCAAAATCTGAAACCCACAAAAATATGCCAAAGAACAATGACCTGACCCGAACAAGACAAAATAATTTCTATGAACATAAACACAGCCGAAACCTAAAAAAAATCCGAGCGAAATCTGAAATTGATAAAAATACGCCAAAGAAAAATAACCAGATCCGAGCAGGACAAAATAATTTCCGTGGACATGAACCCGGCTCGAACCTAAAAAATTCCATTTGAAAAAACTTTAAATTTGATCCAAACCACCTGAATCCAACCAAAATATGCAGAAAAACTATAACCAGATTCGAATAAGACAAAAAAATTTTCGTGGACATGAACCCGATCCAAACCTAAGAATTCCATTTGAAATAATACCTGAAATTAGAGTCGAAGCAAATCTGAACCTAGCAAAAATATTCCAAAGAACCATAACCGAATCCGGACAAGACAAAAAATTTCCATGGGCATGAACTCAATCCGAATCTAAAAAAATTGTTTGAAAAAGTCTCGAAATCTCAACTGAACCAAATCTGAATCTGACAAATATATTTAAATGAAGCATATCTTTACTCGGACAAAGCAGAATAATTTTCGTGGACACACAACCTAAAAATTCCATTTGAAAAAAAAAAAACCGAAGTCTGAATTGAACCAAATCTGAACCCGACAGAAATTTTCCAAAGAACCATAACCGAGTCCGAGCAAGGCAAAATAATTTCCGTGGACATGAATTCGATCCGACCTTTCAAAATCAATTTGAAAAAATACCTGAAATCTTAATCGAACCAAATCTGGACCCGGCGAAAATATTCCAAAGAATCATAACCAAATTCGAATAAGACAAAATAATTTCCATGAACGTGAACACAATCAGAACCTAAAAAATATGTTAAGAAAAATCCTGAAATCTAAACCGAACCAAATCTGAACCTGACAAAAATATTCCAAAGAGCCATAACCGGATCCGAACAAGAAAATAATTTTCATGGAGATGAACTTAATACTAACGTAAAAAAATTTCTTTGAAAAATTCTCGAAATCTCAACTGATCAGAACCTGAACCTGACAAAAATATCCCAGTGTAACACATCTTTATTCGAACAAGACAGAATAATTTCCATGGACACAATCCGTCCCGAACCTAAAAATTCCATCTTAAAAAAAATCCCGAAATCTGAATTGAACCAAATCTGAACCCGACAAAAGTATTCCAAAGAACCATAACCGGATCTGAGCAAGGCAAAATAATTTCTGTAGACATGAATCCGACCGAATCTTATAAATCAATTTGAAAAAAATATCTGAAATCTGAATCAAACCAAATCTGAACCCGACGGAAGAAGCAAAACAATATTCGAAAAAAAAAATTCCATCACCATGAACAAAATTCAAACCTAAAAAAATTGCTGAAAAAACCGAAATCTGAATCGAACCAAATCTGAGCCCGAGAAAAATATTATAGTGGAATATATCCTTAATTCGGACAAGGCAAAATAATTTCCGTGGAAACGCAACCCAACCCGAACCTAAAAATGCTATTTGAAAAAAAAACCCGAAATCTGAACTGAACCAAATTTGAATCGGACAAAAATATTCCAAAGAACCATAACCGGATCCGAACAAGAAAAAATAATTTCCAAGGAATTAATCCAATCCGAACCTAAAAAAAATGTTTAAAAAAACCTGAAATATGACACAGGCAAAATCTGAAACCGACAAAAATATGCCAAAGAACAATGACCAGACCCGAACAAGACAAAATAATTTCTGTGAACATAAACACAGCCGAAACCTAAAAAAAATTCGAGCGAAATCTGAAATGGAAAAAAATACGCCATAGAACAATAACCAGATCCGAGCAGGACAAAATAATTTCCGTGGACATGAACCCGGAATTTTTTTTTAAACGGATTTTTTACGCAGTCAGCGGCCACGAATTTCAGACAATGCATTTCCACATATTTCGAATTAAAGATAAAATCATACAAATTTCAAGTTCGTTTAATATTATTATTAGGGACCCGGGCAAAGCCGGGCGGGTCAGCTAATTTAAAATAAACCAACAAAGTTAGCTACAATAAAAATATATCTTATCTTGGTTAATCCAACTATAGTTAGATTAACCAACATATATAACACTGGATGGTCCATTAGTGATTCTGATGAAGCAACCAAAGAGGAAAATAATCTGAAACATATTGCCAAAAGTGTCTGGCAGGCATAATGAAAATATGATTAATATGATTATCTAACAGAAAATATGATTATATTTCCTGTTATTGATTATTTCCGATATTTCATATATTGAAATAAAAGTCTTAATAAGCTCCATTCATCGCAATTTTGCATTAAGTGTTGTATTTACTATAATTTCCTTGGATTAACCCCTTAGGAACGAGCGACACGTATAAGTGCCGCAAAAAGGCTTAAGAATTCTTGTGTATTCCCATCGGTAAAATTATACTGTAAAATTTGTATTATTCAATCGGAGCATTTTCTCGATTTAAGAAGGAACAAATTTCTGTTCTTTTAAACCGGTGAAAAAACATTAAACATTTCGTAAAAGGCTTCCGTCGCGATGGGGTTAAAACTAATAACAATAGCGTTTTCGCTCATTAATATACATCATATTTACTTAAATATATATTTTACACTCATTGCCATAAAAATTTGCGCACCAGGAAATAATTGTGGGATCGTAACGAAACTTGGCATGAAAGGTACATATCAGGCAGATATACAAATGATTAGAAATGCAGTGTGATTCCGTATTGCGTAATGCCACTAGAAGGCGTTGAACTTCGTCCTCCTTGGAGTATAAAACTGGTAAACTGAACTTGTCTGAGTGCACCTTTTCTTTTGCAAAGGAAACGCTGAGGTAGACATGCCGTGACGCAGCCATCGAAGACAATATCAGCAGCTGTCAGAGCTTGAGAGGGGAAGAATCACCGGGATGATGGAAGTTGGCGAGTAGTTCATGAAGTAGGCCGTTCTGATTTTGCTGTGCGGAGGTGTTGGGACCAGTAGACTGAAGAGATGTCATTTACATGGCAACCAGGCTCGGGACGTTTTCGGCAGACCAGTCGTCGAGAAGACTATCACATCATACGAAACGCGCGCCTACGACCAACTGCCTCATTGGCCGCTATCCAGACACAGACATAACCTTCACTACAGACCCCCGTGTCTTCCCGAACCATCGGAAGGCGCCTGGCGGAAGGACATCTGGTATCGCGGCGCCCATTACGTATGCTGCCAATGACACCCACCCACCGACGCCTCTGTTTGGAGTGGTGCCGTGCACGACGGGATTGGACTGCAACGAAATGGAACCAGGTCGTCTTCAGCGACGAGTCTAGATTCAATTTGAGCAGCGATGACAATCGTGTTCGTGTGTGGAGGCCCCATAGTGAATGCCTCAATCCTGTCTTCGCTTTACAGCGACACACCGCTCCTACAGCTGGAGTGATGTTATGGAGTGCTGTTGCTTACGATACACGGTCACCCCTAATATTGATCCGTGGCACAATGACAACTTAGCGGTACGTCCAGGACATCCTTTAGCCACATGTGTTGGCACTAATGGCAGGGCTCCCAGGAGCTATTTTTCAACAAGACAAAGCTCGGGTACACACAGAAAGGATGTCACAATCCTGCCTCCGCCACATTACCATCCTTTTCCGGCCTGCTCGATCACCAGATTTGTCACCAATCAAGCATATCTGAGATCATTTGGGACGGCAAGTTGGACACCCTACGACTTTAACTGAACTCGAGGCGCGTTTACAGCAATTGTGGAACGAGATGTCACAGGACATCATACGGAACGTGTATGCCTCAATGCCCGCTCGTATCGCATCGTGCATTCGCGCTAGAGGGGGTCCAATAGAGTGCTAAAATTTCCGTTCAATTGTACTTTTTCTGGAATAAATGATCCTTTTCCTTTGGTGTTCTAATCATTTACTTATATCACAGTAGTATTTACGCATGTAAAATTTCGTTTCATTTGGATGTCTTTTTCTTGGTGCACAAATTTTTATGGCAAAAAGTGTATTTTCCTATCAATTATTAAACTTTCATCCAAGATATTATTATTTTCTTATTTGTTATGAGGTATACAAACGAAAAAAATGTATGTCACATCTAGGTGCTGATGGGCGAAAAATGGCACTTATTAGCCCACCTCCTTTTTGATTAATGTTGTCCTTATTTATGACTTGTGAACATTTTGCATAATCTGAAAAAATATTTTTAAATTTTCCCATAAATTTGTATACAGTATTCTTTAAAAGAATCTAATATACATCTATATAATATAATCAATACTAAAAAATACACTTTTTTGTAGAAATTAAGTAGAGCTGAATTTCATTGTTTTTTACTTTGACTGGGCTTGTTTTTCCTGATTTTTGTATGGGCTGAGGCATGAAATCAAAAATGAAACGGGCAGGGGCGAATTTTTAAGGGTTTGGAACTGAAATTTTGGGACATTGCAAACCTCTAAATGGAGTTAGTGCGAAAATTGTAAATTTCTGATATTTTCGGTAGCCAACGAACCTGTAATAGCATTGTAATAGAACCGTTTTTCTCTTTTCCCCTCATTTTCATCTGAACCAGAAGTACGGCGAAATAGTAAATCTCCCCCTCCTTTATATCTATGCGTGCAAGGCTCAAAATAATTTGAAATTGTAACTATTTTTTCCTCAATTGGCGATACCCAAAAATAACGATAAATAGTGATTTTAGGATTTTTCAGGCCTACAGAACCCGAAATAAAGTCAGAATAGTAAAATTAATACGGGAAATTAAAAATTTTCATTTTTTTTCTAATCCGTAGAACTGAATTATTTACGAAATAGTAAAATTTTCATCTTTATTTTTCATCCTTTCCATCAAACTTTTTTGGATTTGTGGAACCACGACATAACAATGAAATTGTAGCAATATCACATTTTCTTTTGAGATTCTGTGGATACCAATTTTCTTCTTTAGGTTTCGACAGTTGGATTTTTTTGGATTTGCGAAAAGCGGAATTGTAAAATTCACAAAGCGGAAAATATATATTTTTTTTCTTCTCTTCTTTCGAAACCCTGTTTAATGCAGAAGCAGTGAAACATTAGCTTTATTATTATTATTATTATTTATATATTTGTTTTTTGCGTTCTTCCATAATTTTAACTAAAAGCTACACTACTATATTATCCAGCCCGTAGTCGGAGTCGTTCAAATTTCCGGATTTGGACCCAGCCATTTTCCCCACCTACTCCGCAGCCATGGTATTAACCATAACCTGTATGGATAGTACAGTGAGAATTAGCAGTGGTGTAGTCGTAAAAAATCCAGGTTATACGCTGAAGTCACAAGACATACACTATATGTTATATACTATAGAGTCTTGAGAAACAGAGGGGATACGGTGTTCCAGAAAGTATACGGAAAAAATCCAGAAAGTATACGGCGTTTAGCCTGGTATATCCTCCACTACATCCCTAAAGCCTAGTGAATGTTAAGGGTGAACTCGACAAAGGTAATTTTTTTAAATACAACATAGAAGACTGCAGTAACTGTTTTATTGTGTTACGAGTGTAAAGTTTATCTCTAATGCTCTTTGCTTTGGAATACAAACTAACAAACTGATTCTAATGCTACACGCGTATCTTAAACTTATGTTTATTGAAGCATGTGTTTAATGATTTACCCCCTAATTTGCGAACCCCTGAACTATTCAGTTATGTCTCTTTGTAAACAATAATAAATAATAATAACAAAAACGATAATCATAGTTATTATTACAAATTTTTTATAACAATTCCTATTTTGCATCATGTTCAAGTCGTCCAGGAGTGATTCATAATAAGTTTGTTTATTGATATAAACTATCATTTAAATTTCCTTTACAAGCTGATTTGACATGATCTTATGATAGAGTGAATGATACTTACTTCTAATTTAGAATAACATAAAAGTAATTATGATGCGCAGATATTAAATTTTTCTTTGTATTTTCATTAATGCATAATTAAAAAATATATATAATGCTGCGTGTTATATAATGCTGCTATTTTCGCTGTGCGGATGATCCAGGATGTCGCATGATGTCATTGAGTAATGATCCACCACATTTATAGAAAAAATATCTATAGATCAGAAAGTAGTATAAGAAACGCAAAAGACACACATATGTACAATAAATTAAAGTTCGATATAGACTCGAAGGTTCGATATTACAAACACATGAGAAGTAGCATATGCAAATAAATGTCTGTATAAATGTATTCATGATTTATTTTTTTATCCTTCGAGTAAAAACTTAAGACCTCAATGGCATTTCTTTTCAGTGCATTTTGAGGCTAGCGAAAAAAGATAGGCTGCGACGTTGTTTTACAGATGGAGGACTTTTAGAGTCACATGATGTAATTTTGGTACTGCTGGAAACGTACGAATGCAAATGCACGAATAAAGCACCTTTTAACTCGCACCAGTCCTAAAAATGACGAACGCGAAACTTAGGCTTGGTGCGTTGTATATTCCGTCATTTGTCTTTTTTGTTTTGTTTTGCTTTTTCCCTTTAAGATATGCATTTCGTAGAGATTTGGGTGTAATGTCATGGAAATGAAGAAATAAAACTTTCAATTGGATTTGTCTACCTGTTGAGAATTTCTAGAAATATGTTTAGACAGTTTCACAATACGCGATTTTGATTTGAACTTTAAATTTTCCGTTTTTTAAATACATTTTTCCGATGATGTTTTCAGAATTTTACACAAATTTTGTCTTTGTTATAATAAAATTAAATAATTATTTAAATTTCTCTTCGACATATGTGTTTTTTTAAGCATTTTCTGAAGTACTTTTAAAAAGAACAAAAAGTGAAGTGTGCGCTTACTTTCTTTTGTTTATATTTGATTGCCAGCTTCAGTCTACTGAGGTGCATACGGTCCCCATGTTCGAAGGCTGGTCCTGTGGGGTCGTAGTTGAGCATAGCTTCTAACTCATATGAGCTGCGTGTATGATCCAGGAGTGAAGTGGCGAAGTTCTGACACTGACGTCGAAGCTCCTTTAAAAGAAAAAATAAATTTTGTAATGTAGACGTGCTTACCTAAAATGCTCTTAAAAATAAAAATTTGACAGAGATTTCCATGTTGAAAATTAGATTTATTAAAATAATTTTTACGCCAAAACAGGGCACGATATTTTTTTAATAGCTGCACCATATTATGACAACTAGAGAAAAAAGCTGAACTGAAAGCATTCTTGATGAAATTTTTTAATTGGGGAATATTTACTATATTTGTGCCCATTTACTCTCACTATTTGCTAGTGAACGAAGTTAAGAGAGCTGAGTCCGATAGCGCAAGAATCAGCTTTTTTTTTTCTTCTTCTTTCAAGCTATTGAAATATAAGGCTAAAGTAATTGTGGAACCATTTTTCATTTATTTCATTTCCCTTAACGAAGATTTATTCTGTGTATTATCTGACAAAAAAATTCTATAAACTTTTAATATAAAACTTTAATGTCAGTCATTACTCAGTTTTCATTGCATAATAGGCAAATTTTAAGTACCGTTTTGCATAGATTTTCACCTTTCAAAAATTTTAAATGATTTTAGATTTCGACCATAAGTTAACATATAGATTATTTCTGGATTTAAAATAATAGTGACGTTTGTACAAAAGTTATGGACCTTGAAATTACACATAAATATACCCAAGAATTATGCTATGATTGTATAAGAACCTATAGGAACACCCAAACCACAAAGCCTCCTTATAAAACAAAACTGAACAAAACATCTGATTTATTTTATTGCAATTAGTGTTGAATTCAGGGTGTGGTCTTGAGGGGAAATTTATCTACTCTTCTGCAGGAAAATTAGAGATTTTGTATTTTCAATGGTCAAAAAGTGTAATTTCACTAATGGTCAACTTCAATGGTTAAAAGAGCCGTAGAAATCCCTTCCGGAAAAAAAGAATCTGAACTTAACACTGATTGTAATAAATCATAATATACGTACTTTAAAACTTCTCACGACGAACCTATATCGTGATAGTTACGCAAGCATTAGAATGTACAGTACGTTAAAAAAATAGACTGGACAATGCATATATAACTGCATTTGTAATCAATTTGAAGAAAAATGGAGAAAAGAAAATAATAGTGCAATTTTTAAATTGGATAAAATTCTTTAAAATTGTATGAGGTTTACTTTGTCGACTCTTTGTCATAACGGTCATGGTCATCTACATACTATTAAAACTGGATTAACTTGTTTCATTCCAATAGCAGCAACATGATTTTATTGTGCACTTAAGTTTCCCCTCCCCATGCCAAAAATATGGATATGAAAATCGATATTCATTTTGAACGATCTGCTGGTGAGATAAATTGTTTAATGTTTTTTAAATGTTACCCTAGTAGCAAAACAATATTGGTCCAATGTTGCGCCAATATTTCATTTATTGGAAATATTGCTAATAAAACGCCAATATTGATTATATATTTGCATTTCATTGGAAATATTTCCAATGAAATGCAAATATTGTACAAATATTGGCTTTACATTGGAAAAATTTCCAATGGATTCACAATATTGTACAAATGTAGGCGTTACATTGGAAATATTTCTAATGAAATTGCAATATTTAACCAATATTGGCGTTTTGTTGGCAATATTTCCAATGAAACTGCAATATTTAACCAATATTGGCGTTTTGTTGGCAATATTTCCAATGAAACTCCAATATTGGCATAATATTGGCTGCAAATATTGGCTAAATAAGGACAGAATGTAAACACCCCAATATTGGAGCAATATTTTATCCCAGTATTGCGCCAATGTGCCAATATTGCTCTAAGATGTTGCCAATATTGGTCCAATATTGTTTGGCTACTGGGGTAATTATTAATTAAGGCGATTTTTTAAAATCCATCAATAGAATCATATATATTCTCTTTTGTATTAGATTTCCCATGACCTACAATCTCTCACTATAACTTTTTTTTCTTCTGACCATTTGTTGTTAAATTTTACCTAATTAAAAATGTAAAATCTGTGAAAATTTATAAAAATATAGGATGATTTTCGTAATTTCTTCGGGAAGAATTCCATTTTTCTAAGATACAGCATGATAACTCTAAATGATATTTTCAGATTACAAATTTATAAAGATGCAAGAAGTTTTCCCCTTAAATTTTATGAAATATTTCCGTAAAAAATGTTCAGATGTTTGCGTATAAATGTTGCTTGTTTTCAATACGAAACAGTAGATTAATGTATAGTGTATGCACTTTTTTTACATTGCAAATAATGCCAACGAGACGCCTATAATTTACAAATATTGGCATTATATTAGAATTATCTCCAAAGGAAGGCTAATATTGTGAAATACTCACATTCCATTGTAAATATTTTTGTGAAACGCAAAAACAGAGAAATATTGGTTTAAAATATTTTTAATGGAATTCTAATATACTGTTACTGATCCTGGATTAGGGATAACAATGTAGAATCTCTACAGTTAATGTTGGCTCAGGCACCATCTCTATGCACGAATGCACATTAAAATTACTAAATAATCTTTTTCCTTTACTTTCAGGGGCAAAGCATTTTTATTGCGAAAATACTGAAATGAATGAATGACACCGTAATTTCAGAACAGATTTATGTGTAAATAAAAAAATCTATATGTCACATATATAATAAACGGAAAAAATTATATCCAAAATTTTAGTGCGATTGTAGCATTTGGGAATTAAAATTTAGTGGTTTTATAAACATACATGCACCCTTGAAAGGGTTAGGGGCTGTGAATATATAACATTATCAACTTTTTGGTAATTATTGACCCCTTCCCCCCTTCTGATATCATACGGTATCATCCATCGAAACCCCCTCCCCGCCCCTGGATAATATCGTTATCAATGTCTAATTATTTTTCTTTTTCTTTGGAGTGATATGCAAAACTGTTCACATCTATTTTTCGCATACTTTATTGATTCAAATGAAGGGCAATCAATAAAATAGCACTTTATATCACATAACACCTAAAAGAAATTCTTACTATTTAAACATATTTTTTAATAGCCATAATATATATAGTTCCATAATGTATTCAACAATCAACAATGTCTTGTTGCACTTGCTCTTCCGAAGGGGGGGAGGGGTGAAATAGAAATTCGTAAAAAAATAACAATTGGGCAGCATTTTTTATCTTTTATTTATTACTAAACACAAGCTTCATTTCAAATACACATCTCAAACAGTGGTTGCATATGCATACATATTTGAAGAAAATTATAGGGGTATCAAATATTGGGGTATCTTTTTTTAGAATTAAATATTTTCATATTAATTTAGGGAAATTTTGTATTTTCATAAAAAAATAACTTACTATTTTGAAGCAAAAACCATGTTACCAATCAGAAAAAGAAAATTTTGGTTGTATAAAAAATGATTTCTACATCAAAAGACAAAACCTCTTCCCCCTAAAAATATCTTAAGACATCATTCGCCAGACCTGTCCTTCCCCCCTAAAATGATAACGATATAGTTGCAAAGCCCCTTAACTATTTCGGGACCTCATCCATTATAAAAATTTTAATTGATTGGCTCTATTTTTTCAAAAAGTTTGCTTTTTTTTATTAAATATTAAAAACATGTTGTATTGTAGAATGATGTTACATTTATTTATTAGTGGTGCAATAAACAAATTCCGCATGCTACTTTTGACGGTGCATACACTGGGTTTCATAATGATATAAACACCTAGAAATTTTGTGATATCCTGGCAAAAATTCTTAAATAATTATCAGGAAACTCCATTTTTCAGACAAATACAGTCATTTTACACATTACATAGCTGTAAAAGAAATATCAAACGTTAAATTCATTGAAAATATGAATTATTTTAAAAAAACTGGTGTTCAGAATGGCATGAGCATTGATCAAAATTATCACTAAACGAGCAAGTAAACAGTATAGGAATATTGAAAATCACTCCGAGGAAGAGAAACCGAAATATGTAAATTTGTCTGGCATATAAAGATACTTCGCAGATTTCCAAATCTGATCGCAAAGTGAGTTCTAGAAATATGGGCCGTAAAAGTACTTTAAGTGGTTTTGAGAAAGGGAAAATCGTGGTATTTAACCTCTTGAGTGGCAAGCAATAATGTGAAAAATTTAAAAGATGTCCAGGTGTAATATTGAATTTTCTTCTGTTCAAAGATGATTAAGGGGACTTATCACTCAGCTTCCAAATTCCCCTCACTAATATAGAGTCTATGGGCGTTCGTATATTTAAAATATCTCCTCCGGGAAATTAATATTTTTAACTTATAGTTCAAACTTCTTAAAATATGTCTTTCTTAGTTTTCAAAATTATTCTAAAGGATATACTTTATTTTATACATTAAAATTTTACTCGCGGCTTTTACCACGTGAAATACTAAATTAAGCATAGATTTTAGAAATAGTTCGTTAACTACGAAAAAAAATTAAACCTCTTTTAAGAGAACACTGAAAAGGGAATTTTAAAATATTAATTTCCCGAGAAGATATTTTAAATATCCAAATGCATCAAACGTCCATAATCTCCTCCGTCCTGATGTCGCCTCTAAGCAATACTAAAGAATACCCTTTAAATTAATTTAAATGCTTCTAGAATTGTTAAAATTACTTCTAGAACTTTTTAATAAATGAGTGCATATAATAAATACAATATATAGACTGATACACCTTTGGAGATGTTTTATAAAAATTTTAATCTGGTTTTTGTAGCCCCATTTCATTTTTATCTCAGGGCTGAGGAAGACAAACTTAATATTACGGAGGAGAATCCCGAAGCTGAGTGATCAACTCCCTTAAAAGACAACAAAATGGTCTCTTGGACATCCGCCAAAAGGTGTCCAAAAGAGAAAAAAGGTCCATTACAACAATAACGAGCAACAATGGGAAAACAACTTTAGGCCAACTTTCAAGAGATCTATTGATAGCAGTGTCAAAAAATACCTTGGTAAAAGTAGTCAATAGTACTAACAAGGAAGGTCTCCATACGGACATACTCAGAAAAATCTGAAATATTTACAGAATGTTCTTCTCATATAGTTAGATATGTTTATAAAAAAAATTTCGGCGGAACCGCCTTATAATGTCCGTAAAAAAATAATAAAAATTTCGTTTATTTGGCGATTTATCTCCGGTTGGCGAAAAAAACAAAATTTTGAAAAATACGCTTTTACGCTTCGAATACTTTTTAAAGAAAAAACTTTCTATGTTCTATTTATTTAAATAAGTTTAGTTTCAGTAATTTTAGTTTTGCATTTTTACTTTACTTTAAGTGTAATTTTGTCATATACGTTTATATGTACTTATAACAAAATGAAATTAATATATTTTATCCTTTAAAACACAATTTAAATTGATTAAAATTGTTCCAAATTGAAAAATACACTGTTGAAAATCTGCTGCATTTTGTTGCAACGCACTCCCTTGCTTGCATAGAAAACGGTTACTTGGCCGTGAAATGGAGCTTTCTCATTGGTTGGAATAGAGATATTATATACAAGCGGTGGAGTGCATTGCAACAAAATGCAGCAGATTTTTAACAGTGTATGACTCGGTCAATTCACCTTACTATGGAGCATTCTCATTGGTCAGAAAATAGATATTCTATAAAAGTAGTGGAGTGACGTTGCAGTAAATGCTGCAGATTTTTAACAGTGAAGACAATTAAAATCAATTTTCAGATTCGTTAAAATCGTCTGCTTTTGGCGAGGAAATGCACTGCTCGCCAAATCCCGCGTCGCTTTCAGCTTTTCACGCCAATTATTCCAAACTATTTTATTTTTTTACATATCTAATAATGTAATTCCGCCGCTAATTTTCACTGATCCTTTATTACCTACATGAATAGTTTAATTCGTATTTTTTTCAAAAAATTCTGAGTATGTCCCCAATGGAGACCTTCCTTGTAAGATGATGGGATATAAGAAAAGAATGCTAAACCACGTATGACTAAAATACATCAGCAGAATCGTCTGAATTGGTCAAAAGATCACATGTACTGAAAGTAATAGTACGAAAGATTAATATTTTACGATGAAAAAAAATTCAATTTGGATGGTTCGATCAGTTTTCCTTATTATTGACACGATCTACGCAATAAACCAGAAACATTTTCAAAACGACACAGAGTAGAAGTTCACTTATGATTTGGGCTGCATTTCGATTTTAGGGTAAGATCAACGTTGCATTCCCCTCTGGCAGAAACCATTAGTGCATTAACTTATCATGACCTACTTGAAGAAAGTTTGTTGCCACTTGCTGAGAAAATTGACGGATATTTCCGAATATTCCAACCAGACAATGCATCCATCGACACAGCAAATAGCACTTGTGAATAGTTTCCTAATAATGGTGTACATGTAATTCCATAGCCATCTGTTTCTCCAGATTTTTAGTCCAATAGAAAATGTATGGAACCTACTTGTTAGAGCTGTTTACGCAAATAAAAAAAGAATTTCCCTCAACTTCAGAATTAAAAGTACAGCTATCATCTTCCATTAGAATGAAATCGATCAACATATATTAGTTCAATCCCTACCTGTACATCAATTAAAAGATCTGGTGCATATACTGGTCTATACTTTTATATCTATACTTTTAGTCAATGTTCATACCATTATGAAACACTTCAAAATGGAAAAATACAGTTTATTTTATGTATAACAAGTCGTTTCAATTGTATTTTGTTATAGAATAACAGGATTTGTTCTATTTCTAATATTGGTAAGACTTCAATTTATTTTTCAACATTTTCTTCTTTATTATGCTTTGAAAACTGGGTGTTCATGTCATTTTCAAAACCAAGTGTATATTCATCAACAAACCCTAAGAGGTTAATAAATAACAAACTAACTTATTTTTAAGACATTTAAAAATAGATAAATGGAATTTATCATTCTTCTTTATTCCATTGAATTATTTATTCTTCACTCAGAGGCTACTGAAAATGAAATATTATAGTATATTATTTTATGATTCGTTTCAAAAGAAGTTTGAATAATGTATATTACTAGATAATTAATCTAAACTATTATACTTAAAACTACATTTTAAGTTTTATTATTTCTTAAATCATTCCATTTAAAGCCATCTCATACAAAATCTTTCAGCTTATTTCAAAAGAGAAAAAAATATATTGGATCAAAAAATTATTCTTTACCTTTGCCAAAGAAATATTTTATATAGCAGGCAACAAAAAATTCTTCTGAAGATAATTATGATAACAAATAATTTGAAAGGAAAAAGTAGAAATAATTTGAAAAGGAAAAACTGTTATTACATTTGAAAAAAAAAAAAGGTTATAGTGTAGAAAATATATAGTTTTTTACGTAACAAATTAAATTTCTCTTTTACAAAAGATTGATCAAAAAAGCCAAACAGTCTAAATTACAGGAAAAAAAATATGCAAAACATTCTGCATTATATATTATATTATATATTATATTATATAGTATTTCGTTGGAACAAAAATATATATACTGAAAAAATATTTAATATTAACCCCTTGCTTTTCTTTACGAATGTGGTCGAAATTAGGTAATAATATTATATTATATTATATATTATATTATATAGTATTTCGTTGGAACAAAAATATATATACTGAAAAAATATTTAATATTTTTTAACCCCTTGCTTTTCTTTACGAATGTGGTCGAAATTAGGTAATAATATTTGGGGTTTGTGCAATTGGTTCTGTAAAAAACGTTTCTGTTTTGACACCCATTAAAGTATGTGACTGCTTATTTACTAAAGGATAAATAAAAAAAAAACATTTATCGTCATATAATGTAAAGTTATCCTTCAAAAGTAATCTTTTTCCTATAAATGATGTTTAACGAATTGGATTTCATAAAATATACGAAAAATATCATTAAAAAGAGAAAATTTACAGATTTCTCAAAAATCACGAAAATTTTCCTGTAAATTAGGGATTTTTTTTTCTTTTGAACTACGAAAGTAGTATAAGATTTTGCATTGCTAGAATAATTTCCGTATTTAATTTTTCCTTTACAGTGAACATCTACATAAAAAATGTCTTAGCATTTTCGGTTTCAAGGTGCACTATTCTGACTTGTTAGTTTGACATTATAAGATTAAAAGGGAACTATAGATATATCGTACTAAATTTGAAAAATATCAACCTAGTGCAAGTGTCCGGTACGTTCCATACTAGAAATCTGTAATCAGAATACAATGAACCTTATAAGAGTGTTTAAAATCATAAATAAACTTATAAAAGCTTAATTAGATAATTTCTTAACTCTAATACTATGGGGACAAAAAATTATATAAAGTGTCAATATATTGTAACCAAAAAGCAACTCTTATTTTTTTCATTGTCGTTTTGTGACGTGGATGATGAGTCATATCTGAGGAAACGTCCACATGACCAGTTTTGTGATAAGTTATAGAAGTGACGAAAACATTGGTCATGGTGATTTCACAATTTACTCACAAAATGACGGATATATACTCGATAGTGAGTATATATGACGAATAAAAAAATCCCTGTCGGCTTGGCCTACAATCGGAGGTAGATTTTGAAGTAAAGTTCTCACTTCAAAACAAAAAATATGATTAAAGAAAAATCCAGTTTACCATTTTTATTTAGCAGGTTATGAAGAATTTTTAATTTTATTTTTCTGTAACAGCTAGTTTTATCAGAATCATTTTAAGCAAAATTCGGCTAAAAATGCCCACTTTGACAGCCTTTTTAAAAACGTATTCTGATTTAATGAAAATATCGACCAATATAGCACATTATACAGTTCCTAAATAAGAGAATATGTCAAGAGGATGCATTTGAGGGCAAAATTAGATTTAAAAATGAGTCAGAAAATAAGCAGTTTGATATTTGAATACCTTCATCAATTTTTCAATCACGATCGCTTCGAGAAATTATATTCAAAATGACTATTTTGACAGCATTTTTAAAAATATATTCTGCCTTTACCAAAAAACTGCCAATACTTCACATTATATAATTCCCAAATAAGAGAACTTGTCATTTGGATGCGTTTAACATCAAAAATGAATTTAAAAATGAGTCAGAATATAAACAGTTTGGAATTTTTTCTGTCTTCTATTACTTTTGTTTAATTTATTTTAGCTATAAGGATCGGTCCTATGAAAAACGTTTCAGTATAAAAGTTGTACATATTATTGAGAAGATGTAAAATAAGTTTCATCGGATTTGATATCTTAAGAGCTGACGAAGTTATGGACAGTTTTCTTTTTCCACCCTCCCACTTTTTTGTTTTCGTTTTATCTATTTTTTTCAGTAAAATTTGCTTCTATCAAAAACTTGTAAATACAAAAGTTGTAGATATTATTAAGAACATTTATTAAAAAAAATTGGATTTGATATCTTAGAAATTGAAGAAGTTAGAATTTTTTCTCCCTAAAAAACCCATTTTTTTTCACCCCTTCAGCCCATTTTTTATTTAACAAATACATGTCATGCATAAACTTTTGGGCCATTTTTTAGAGGTAATATAAACTTTAAACTGATTTGATATCTATTTTTATTAAGAAGTTATGGAGTTTTTACTATTTTCACAAAACCCCTCGCTATTTCCATTCCCTTGGTCCGATTTTGCCCATTAACAAACTTTACACAGATTTTATATCCCTTGATTTTATGTATCAGTTTGGAGGAGATTTGAGCAGAATTATAGATGTTGTCGTGTCCATTAACCCTTAACTGCTGTCACAAAAATTGTCTCATAACTATTGTAAGCGGTCTGTCAGACAGCTTAATCTAAAGATGAATAAAATGTTAAATTAGCTCTTAGAATATTATTTTTGTATTAAACTTTATATACAGGACTATTATAAATAAAATTGAGCAACACAAAAGTCTCTAGCGATAGTAATAGGGCTCCAAACGAAACAAATTTTAACCAGTATCTATAATTAAACTAAAAATTGTGAGTTAAACTCTGAAACTGGAAAAAGTCTGTGAGACTGCGAACAGTAGTTAAGGGTTAAAAAGTGATATAAATAGATACATAAATATATAAACTTTTTTTACTGATGGTAGTTTTCTGTTTTAGGAGTTATGATCGTTGTAGATCTGCAAAACCTTTTCAGAAATTCCAACGTAGGGGAGACAGCAATAGGTAGAATTTAATACAAAATTTACCTAAAAAAAACAACATATTTTGCTCCTTTATTCACTGTGAAACTTTTATCATTTGTGACATTACATAGAATGTGTCTGCAATTTGCAAAACTGTGAGAAAGCGAAAATATTTAGCAGCCATGTATTTGGGTTACGTACTTGGTATTCATTTTTGAATTCTTGCTCCATGAAGCTTAACCTTCTCAGCTCCCATGATAGCTCGAATGCGGACAAAATTGGATCTTTGCTGGATAATGCGATCAGTGATGGCGATGCCAAGGCTCTGTATGAGTTGATACGCGATCTTGAATGTCGTAAGCTGTCTTCAGATCTCGATTTGACGCATTCATAACAGCCGCAGCGCACTTCATGAGGATTAGGGATTTTGATGTCTAAAGAGGCCTCGCTGGTATCCGAAACTCTGTCCAGTAATAGCTTTATAATTTCATAGTTGTCCCGGTGAGCAGCTAACACCAAAGGAGTTATGTCGGGCGTAAATGTTGCAATATCACGATCAATGGCTTCCCAACTCTAGAGAAAGAGAAAAATAAAAAGTTTATGACATACAATTGCAATGAAGCATAAATTTGAAGATTAGGATACCACACAACAAAGCTTAAAAATTTTGAGAGATTTTTGCCCGTCGTTTTCGTTTGATGTGCATTTCTCTCATACTAAACATGTATTTAATATGGAAAAGATCTTGAAGTTCAATTGTTTTTCTTTAGCCTTTAACTGATGTGACAGAAATTTTAACATCCAAACTGGGAAAAGATCTGTGAGACCGCAAGATTAAAGGATGAATAAAAAGCATGATTAATTCATAGGATTATGCTTTTGTACTATACCTTTAGTGCAGAACTGTTATAATTAGCATTCACCTATTTGAAAATCTTCTGTGATAGTATTAAAGTTCCAAACGAAACAAAATTTTGATAGTGTTTGCTGTTTAATTGAAAATTATAAGTTAGACTATAAAGATTGAAAAAGGCAATGGTATGTGAAACCTGTAACATAAGTTAAAAGGTTAAATATAACTTTTATTTTATTTTACCTAAAGAAAGATTTTAATACTATTTTCACACCGAACACTGTTTATGCAATTCAAAGAGGATAGTTGAAGAGAAATGAAAACACTTGACTCATGAAGTCGCTCAAAAAAGGGCGATTAATGACGGGTTAAGGGAAATCATGTAAATATTAAAAAAATCGTATGTTTTTAATTCAAATATATAATCAGCCTTTTAGTCTATCACGTAGAGATATTTTATAATGCTATGTTGAAATATGAAACGATGTTACATTATTCGATAACAAACATGCCAATTTTTCAGAAATTAAAAGATAAAACAAACATAATTCTCTCTAAAAAATACTTCAATACCCACATAGCATGCATGGTCACAGTGACGTCACAGTGACGTCACTGTGAGTCACTGTGGTCACGTCACATCTGTGACCAAAATGCCACCCCTCAGTGACGTCACAATGTGACTGAAATGTGACGTCACACCTGTGACCAAAATGCCACCCCTCAGTGACGTCACATTGTGACTGAAATGTGACCTTCTTAGAAAATTAAAAAATATATACAAAAATTCTTCAAAAGATGTTATTTAATGGAAAAAAATATTTTTCTGTCAACCCGCATAGCATGCATGGTCACAGTGACGTCACTGTGGTCACGTCACATCTGTGATCAAAATGCAGCCACTAAGTGACGTCACATTGTGACTGAATTGTGGCCTTCTTAGAAAACTTCCAAAACATGTTATTTACTATAAAATTACACCTTTTTCGACAATTAAAAAAAATTGTAACGTCATTGCATGTAATGCACGTCATGTAACATTTGTGACAAAAACAACAACAAAAAAAACCATATTATAAAGTTGCAGTGTGACAATTTGAACTTCAAAAATCTTTCAAAATGTCAATAAATATAGAGAGAAATATTTTGAACTGTATTTTAAATAGGCCATGTAAATGTATTTTGGCGCTTGAATCAGATTGATTTTGTGCGCGTCTCACAAATTAAATTTTATTTAATATTTAGTAATTTATTTTTCGACATTTCGAAAAGTGATAAAATTTATTTCAGCAATAACCAAAACTACGAAGACTCACTTATTGCAATGACAATTATCCATTTTCCGTGCCAAATATACAAAACCTAAGGATTTCTTGTCACAAATCTTGTAAAAATCGTGCTGTGAAATATCATTAAAAATACAGTTATATATTGCATAAAGTTTTTACCATTTCAAAACTGTTTAAATAATTTTTAATATTAACGTATTTATGTGTATCTAACATTTGAAATCAAATGTATAATTTGTTATTTTTGACAGCGAAAATATAGAAAATAGTGCGAAAACATAGAAAATACCTGGATTTAAAAACATGGATGTATTACACGTAATTATAAGTAAGGATATTGAAAATGGTTTTTTAGACCGAAATCGAATCACGGTAATTTTCATATTTTCAGTCGAAAACTAAAATGTCCAAAAGTTGTTTTGACTAATTAATGCATACATAACTATGCATAGCTATTAATTAATTATAAAGGTGGTCCACTGTGGCACTGTGCCTTTGACAAAAACTTTTTATTTTCACATAACATGAAATGTAATTAATTCATCAGCGACACAAAGTGCTTTTCAAATTATACGAATTTCATCTCATTAAAAAATATTTTAGGCCTAATACCTTGATTTATCTTTTATAATGATTTTTGTGAATGATCATATAACTATTTATTCATATTTCAAATTTTTCTTTTAGAGGTACGTCTTTAAAAAAACGTTACTTTACAAGACGCTTTCTTCTGCAGAAAATTTATATAAAAAATTTACAGATTGACAAATAAAAAACTTTTTATTTCTATAACTCCCCTCCTCTCCCGCTCCTTTTTTTTTTTTTTTAAAGAAGATACTGTGTATGTTTGCATTTGATACAAGTAATGGTAATGATTAAAAAAAATTATATTACCATTAAAGCTATTATTTTTACTTTATTAAAACCTAAACAATGTTTCATCCAATAATATCTAATTATGAATTTTATTATTATTATTTAACAATTTGCTTTAACTTGAATTGTTTTGAAACTAATAAAAATAAAAAGTAAAAATACACTAAAAAAAAAGACATTCTCATAAAATTATTCGTATTTAACTTCCGAAGCTGTTGCGAAGAAAAAGAAAAAACTAAACGGTCATGCGCATAGGAAATGAAAATCGTTTGCAAACGAAAGAATAAATAAACGTAAACAGAAATATTTTAAATTGATGATAGACGCAAGAAGTTAGTTGGCTGAAATTTATGACAGTTGTGAGTAGTTGCATATTGACACGGATTTAACAATTTTAACAAGAATGCCCACTACAGCTCTTCCAAGCGGCAAAATATAAGTCCGAGAAAATTAATGGGGCTTTGACTGTTAAAATAATTTGGTCTTTGCCACTTTAATTATTATCGGATTTAGTTTATGCGGCAAAAAGACTACAACGAATGACTTCGATGGAAAAAAGGTATGGAAAAATATTATTTTTCATGGTTGCTTTTTTATTATTATTGTTCTGAGAACGATTTTAATTACATTGTCAAAAACATGCTATAAAACATCAATGCTTCATTAACTTAATAAAATCTAATGCATTCATTATTTATTTTGTTGACATAAAGAACTTGATTTTTAATAATTTGGATTAGGTTGTTACAGGTAGTGATTTTAATTGCATTCTAATCTGCGTTGTTTCCTTTTTTAAAATATCTGGTTAAAATAATATGTTTCCATAAACATAAAATCATAATAAATCGTTAATATAATTATTAAACATTTAAAGATAAATATATTTTGTAATAAAGAAGCTTTTTTATCGAATAAAATTATTTACAAACATCCTTTTTTAATTTTTGTATTAAGTAATCTTCTGAAACATTGCAAATTTTATTTAAAAAAATTGTATCTGCTCAGAAGAGGAATTTATAAGAGAACGAGAAGAACTATTAAAAGAAATCGTAGATGTTTGATATTAAAAAAAACAATTATGTTAATGATTGTTTAATGTATTTTTCAACTTGTGAAATGTTATAAAATTTCTGAATGGATAGTCATCGTGAGTGAAAACGTTTCAGTTGTAAATATTCTTATTGGAATGCTTTCAGAAAGAACTAGAAGTCTGGATGAAAATTTGGAAGTTACGCAATCGATAAGAATTTAAACATGATTGAATTTAAAACAAATAACGCAAATACTTGAGCGGTATGAAGCTAAAAAGTAATAACTGTATTTTATTATTAACTTTTCATTTCAGAAACTTTTATTATTTCCTTTCCTGAATAATTTTACAGGGGTAAATTTCAAAATATCCATTATATGTAGTGTAAGTGAACATCGTGATTAAAGTGGGTATTATAAATACTCTCTAATATTATAAATAAAATATTAATAATTATAATTAACTTATTTGTTGTTCTAATTTATGTTTATCGTCGGAATTTTTATTAGATAGATGTGTCTGTGATGGATAGCCTTGCAGTAATGGATAGCCCCTTAACGTTTTTTGTTTATTAATATACTAATAAATATTTAGCTTTAATTTTTTCCATAATTCCTCTTTGCATGTTTTAATAATATTTTAATATTCATAGAAGACAGTATGTGAAGACAGTTTGTGATTATTTTTTTATTTGTGACAAATTTCTCACTTACTTTGTGTCGGTGGCAGCATTAGCAATGTTATGAAGTCACACTGGGACACAATTATACAGTTATGAACATTGTTATGTAGTGTAAAATCACTTACATCTATAATTTTATTATACTTTGGCAATACATCTCAATTAAAACTTGGGAGCTGCTATAAAAAGTATGTACCAAAAGAAAGTTACCGAATCAAAATGCCATGCAAACTTCAATCTTTGTTACATATTTTTTTTCCTGTTACAATAAATGAGAATATTTAAGACAACTGATTATTCGATCTATTACAATTATTTCAAATTTAGCAATTTGTTTTTCTAATAAGCATTAAAATTATCAAAGAAACACTTTCTTTAAGGTGCAACGCTAGTCATAGAAAAAGACCCGGATGATAATATAAAGTCCGTGGCAGCGTTCTTTTCAAATATCTCGCTCACATTTTAATATTTTTACATGATTTTTTTGCATAGCATAGCTGAAGACTATCCATAAGCGGCCTAGTTTTTACTTTTTTGATTTTGGTTTCAGATTTAAAAAAAAAAATATTTAAATTTCAAAACCGGTTTAAACCTGTTCTGATATTGAAACTATCAAAATATAAAATATATGCAAGCAAAATCGAAAAAGTAAAAACTAGGCCCGTAGCAGATCGTCCTCAGCTTTCTATGCAAAAAACATGCAAAAATATTAAAATTTGAGCGATATATTTGAAAAGAACGCTGCCACGGACTTTATATTATCATCCGGCTCTTTTTCTGTGACTAGTGTTGCACCTTTAAGGAAGTGTTTCTTTGATAATTTTAATACTTATTAGAATAAAAAATTGCTAAATTTGAAATAATTGTGATAGATCGAATATTCAATTGTCTTAAATATTCTTATTTCTTGCAACAGAAATTTTTTTTATCAAAGATTAAAGTCTGCATGGCATTACAATTTGATTCAGTAACTTTGTCTTCGAACATTCTTTTTATAGCAGCTCCCAAGTTTTAATTGAGATGTATCACCAAAGTATAATAAAATTATAGATGTAAGTGATTTTACACTAAATAACATTGTTCATAACTGTATAATTGTGTCCCAGTGTGACTTCGCAACATTGACAATGCTGCTACCGTCACAAAGTTAGTGATAAAATTTGTCACAAATCAAAATATAATCGTAAACTGTCTTCTCAACCTTGTCACTATCGTTACAGAATAGTCACAGTTTTAATGACAATTTTGTCACAAATGACACATTTTTCACATTTTGGTCACATCGTGACGTCACAAACTGGTCACAATGTGACGTCACAAACGAGCTCTAAAGCGGCCATAACGACTTCCCATTTGAGTCACTGTGACTTCACATCGACGTCACGTGACGTCACATCGACGGTCACAAAGTCACAATGTGACTTCACAACGACGTCACCGTGACGTCACCATGTCTTACGGGTACTTAAATACATTTTCTCTCTTTTTCGTCTAGTGTAGCAAAACCTGCTAAGAAGGAATTGCAAGATAACAAATGAAAAAAATCCAGTTTAGGAAGATTTCTGCCTCAGCAATTACACCGTCAGCAGTTTCGTTCTTTCCATCACCATCATAAAAAATGTTTAATTTATGTTTGTTTCATAAAGTTAACTACACATTTAAATATCGAGAAATATTTATTTCTTTAAATGGCATAGGAATTGGTACCCTGCTTTAAAAGGTCATCTGTAGATGTTCCTCTTTTTAGGTGCGTTCGTAATTATGGAAATACGTATCACCTATTGTCGTTGTTCAGTTCGTCCGTAAGTCCATCTGTCCATCCGTCTGTTCGCATATAACAATGATAAAAACGACCAAACCAAATCGTTTGAAATTTAAAATATATACTTATTATGTATTTTTGTCGAGTCGTTTCAAATTTTATGAAAATCGGATTTATAGTTCAACTACATGAACAGTCAAAAATACTCCGTTACATCACGGTCAATTGAAAAAAAAAAACAGTTTCTAATGCATAATGATGAAATATTCTTTTGAACATAATAAACTTGATATGCATCTATGAAATATATACTAAAATATTTATTCTGTACAATCTGTGGTAAAAAAAAAAATTTATTCAACCCCTTGAGCTCTGATGGTAGAATTTTCTACCACATAAATTTAATTCCGAAATGTAACAATGACACCAGAAAATTCGACCAAATGTATTCGAAAAAAATTCCATGCATTTTTTCGTGTTTATCGTTAACCGGTTTTTTCTTTGCAAAATACTGGTGCCAATGTGACATTTGGAATTTTGAAGAAATTTACACCCCAGAGCTTAAAGGGTTAATTTAGAGGGCCACACAAAAGTATTCTATTTCATAACGGTATAGAGGGAAACATTTTTTGGGTGCGTTTTAATTGTATTAAACTAGTCCACATATTATGAAATTGATATACGTTGCTGAGATTTAGTACAAGTTAAATCCTGTATAATAGAAAATATATAGTATTTACAGGGACATACAAAAGATTTCGGATACTGTACTGTGTTAAGTACTGCATATTTTAATAAAAAGAATATTGCCCAGTTAAACTGATGACATTGAGCTCACAGGCTATGCATACTAATTGTACATCACAGCCTTGTATTTTCGTTAATTCCGTTCGAAAAAAAAAAATTAAGAAGGGGAAACAGCTCTCCCCTTTCGCCTTTTTTATACTTAATCATTGAACTTCCTAAACTATCAAGTACATGCTTTATCATATTAAAAAATCTATATCCAAAATTCAGAGCAAATCGGATAATTCTTAATAAAAACCCATTCAGCATTTATATAATTTAAGAGGAGTTATTCCCCTCTTTTATACTTAACCATTAAACTTCCAAAACTATTCAGAGATTTGAACGAAATCTGACAATTCTGATTGAAAAATCCATTTATGCAAGTTAAGGGGAGGGGCATTAGAACCCCCGTTCCCCTTGTTTATACTTATTCAATGAACACCTAATAACAGCCACAGACTCGCCTCATCAGAATGATCCTATATCTAAATTTTGAACGAAAACTGTTAATTCTGCATGAAAATCCCGTGTATATCAAATAAGGGGAGGGGCATGAGCCCCCCGTTCCCCCTGTTTATACTTATTCAATGAACACCTAATAACAGCCACGGTATCGCCTCATCCGAATGATCCTATATCTAAATTTTGAACGAAAACTGTTAATTCTGCATGAAAATCCCGTTTATATCAATTAAGGGGGGGGGGACATGAGTCCCCCGTTCCCCCTGTTTATACTTATTCAATGAACACATAATAACAGTCACGGAATCGCCTCATCAGAATGATCCTATATCTAAATTTTGGACAAAAACTGTTAATTCTGCATGAAAAACCCTTTTATATCAATTAAGGGGAGGGGCATGAGCCCCCCGTTCCCCCTGTTTATACTTATTCAATGAACACCTAATAACAGCCACGGTATCGCCTCATCCGAATGATCCTATATCTAAATTTTGAACGAAAACTGTTAATTCTGCATGAAAAACCCATTTATATCCATTAAGGGCAGGGGCATGAGCCCCCCGTTCGCCCTCTTATACATATCGAATGAACTCGAAAAACTAATCAGGGAAGCGCCTTATCAGGACATACCAATATACCAGGGCTCGAAAAATCTACATGCCCGACATCAGTGTTGTTAGACGGCGACTTTTTAAAAATTCAGATTGGCACCACTTCTTTGGATTGGTAAAATTACGTTTCGTTTAATGACATATTAATCAAGAGGAATTTTATCCTTTAATAAAAGTGGTGCCAATCAAATTTTTAAAAAGTCGCCGTCTAACAACACTGATGTCGGGCATGTAGATTTTTCGAGCCCTGCTATATACAAAATTTCAAGTGGATCCGATATTTTTATCATGAGTTATCGCGTTACGCACGAACGCACATACATACAGAACGGACGGGCACATAAGCTCTCAGGCTATGATAGCCTGTGAGCTAAAAACATTGTTATAGTACGAACTACACTGGTGTCCAAAATTTAAGCATAATTGGTAATTAAGTAATTATTTTTAAGTAATGAAAGAAATATGAATCGGAATGTGCTGAAACTCCAGGTGTGTAAACAAAATAGTATACGTCATATATTTTCGCGAAGAGTTTTCCCTGAAATCGAACAGGGGACCGTCAACAAATTGAAAAATAACGAAGATCTTTTGGATAACCCTGTCGAAACTAAAGTAGCAAAAGCGTTCAAACTGCACATTATGATTAATTGGCTTATTGTAATGTACTGTGTTAATTTTTACAAGGATAGCATGTATACTGGTAGAGAAATTAAGGTTTTTATAAAAACAGTCCTAAGTTTTTTGCTTATAATTTGCAGAGTTCTTAATATAAAATAGTGTTCTTTTTTGAAAAAATGACAAACATCATTGTACACAATACCCTGTCATCAGAATTAAAAAATAATAAAATTTGTATGACAAATGAGTAGGTTTACTAAATAATTTTTTACTGCGCATGCGTAAACGCTATTAAAATTTCATTTGCATATTATGTTAGTTAAATGTATAGAGCAACTTTTGTGAAAGTCTCAAAAACATAGCTTAAAAATTCTGAAAATTATCGTTGATAAAATGAGATCAAAATCCTTTATTCCCTATATGAAGCAAAAAGATGAGGGGCTGTATCCATATTCCATTGTTTAGTGCCTACACAATATTGCACGCTCAACTATATTTAGGTAAAACCCCTGATTTTTTTGCTTCCTTTAGGAATAACGGATTTTGAGTTGATTCTATAGGCTCCCATTTTCAGAATTTTCAAGCTATGTTTTTGAAACTTTTACAGAAGTTGCTCTATACATTTATCTAACACAATATGTAAATGACATTTTGATATCGTTGACGCATGCGCAATGAAAAATTATTTACTAAACATACTCATTTTTCATACAATTTTTATTATTTTTAAATTCTGATGACAGGGTTTTGTATACAATGATGTTTGTCATATTTTCAGAAAAGAACATTATTTTATAATAAGAACTCTGCAAATTATAAGCAAAAAACTTGGAAAAATTTAGGACTGTTTTTATAAAAACCTTAATTTCTCTACGAGTATACATACTATCCTTGTAAAAATTAACACAGTACATTACAATAAGCCAATTAATCATAATGTGCAGTTTGAACGCTTTTGCTACATTAGTTTTGACAGGGTTATCCAAAAGATCTTCGTTCTTTTTCAATTTGTTGACGGTCCCCTGCTCGATTTCGGGGAAAACTCTTCGCGAAAATATGTGACGCGTACTATTTTGTTTAGACACCTGGAGTTTCAGCACATTCCGATTCATATTTCTTTCATTACTTAAAACTAATTACTTAATTACCAATTATGCTTAAATTTTAGACACCAGTGTACTTTATTTGCTACATTTGAAGGGCAGTTTCCGACTTGTTTTTCCTTGTTTCTAAAATAAGGAAGTGGGTTAATAAGGGCTATTTTTCGCCCATTATATACCCCCCCCCCCCCCAAAAAAAAAATGTTTCGAATTCTGATAACTGTTCAGTGGCTTTGCATAACTAAAGATATGTATTTTTGTTTAGTATAAGTTTATAAAATAGTAAGTCATGGAAATTATAGCCCGAATATGGAGTGTTTTGGCTTTTTTCTACATTTTTGCCGTTTTTTGTGTCTTTGAGTTTTTTTTTTTTTTTTTTTTTTTTTTTTTTTTGAAGAAGCGCTCGATGAACCCAAATAATTTTGACATGCAATGATACTACTCTTTATAGACTTTCATAGGAGCATTATTTTATTTGGGTTCAGTGTGCGCTTCTACCACCTAAAGAAAAAAATGTATCGGGCAGGAGAATCAAATGCAGTGTTATCGGTGCCTTCATATTTGCTTTGCCGTACCAAAAAAAATATTTATGTTGTTGAGAAGCCAATGTTGTTTTGTGATACTATTTTTGCAAATATTTATAAAAAAATAGTAATAAATAATGCTTGGATGTCAATGTATTTGTTGCAAAACATTGCGGAAGCATTCTTTCTTCCGTTCCGAATGCTTCCGCTTTCGGAAACATTGCGGAAGCTTCTTTTCCGAAGAAGCTTCTTCGGAAACTTCAAGAAGTTTCCGAAGTCATTGCGGAAACTTCTACGAACAGTCTTCGTATCTGTTCTAACAAAAAATGTTATTTAATTACTTTGATGTTCGAAAAACTGCGATCTACAGAGTGGGTCTAAGCAGTGCTCTAAATGTAGATAGTATGTATTTCGTGATCTTCACTTTCGAAATATTTCTATTTCTTCTCCTGATGTAACAATAAGAAATTATGCTTCAACGATTACTGCAGACGAGACCACAAATGAGAAATATACATTTATCGATGCTTCATTGTAAGGTCTCTAACACTTGTTATATAATATGTAAAGGTAAGAACTGCCTCGTTATTGTAGCAAAAGCTATTGAAACTCAAGCCTTTAAAGAAACTAGAATCTATATTTCGTTGGGACAACGGTGCTGTAAAACTCATATTTCTTGATTGGTCTTCAGTAAATTGGCTCTGCAATATTTATCCTCTATAAGTGAGAATACATCCATGTATGAAATATATATTGAAAGTATTTAAAACAATACCAGAAAAGTACGAATCAGAAGGCCTCGATTTTGATACACCTAGACACTTTTCCAAAATTCATTATTATACTCTCATGGGTATATCTATGCATCATTTTAGCTATATATTTAAACTAGTAAAGTTCAAAATACGTTCTTCAAAATAGAGGTCATCTCGTACTTGCTTTGCAGTGTTGCTTGTAAAACTTTGATCTGTCTAATGATGTTCTATAAAAAATTTTAAATATTTTAAATATTTTAAATATTTTAAATATTTTAAATATTTTTATATCCACATTATTCAATATAAGAAAAATAATAATATCTTCTGTAAAATATTAAGGTAAAGACATTGAGTAAGAACTTTGTCCCACAACACCTTGGAATGGAACACATCACCAGAACACAGGTAATTGAAAAATATATGAAGCCTTTAGAAGGAAGATTATTTATTCCGGATGACGAAAATGATACTGTAAAGTTTATTTTCGATAGAATATATATTTATATTCAGAAGAGTGCGAACTAATCCTTTCAGAGAAATTAATTCTGGTTATGCAAAGAAATACCTTTCATTAAGCGTACGGTGTTTGTCACTACTTCAAATTATATTTTAGATGTCTTCGGTCCCTATTTCTCGGATTCAAAGAACAATCTTGCTAACGTATTTACACATATAGTGAAAACTAGTTGGATGTGGCAATCCCAAAACTTTCTTCTATCTCATACATACATTTTAATATTAAGAAAAAATAGTTACTCATTTTAATGCTTTAATAATTTTAATTCAATACCTTACCAACTTTGATTTTCATCTTAAATTTCTGCTTCAATCAATTAATCGGAGTAAAAACGAATTTCCGTCTCTGCACGAGCCAATGGACAATAGAATGATAAGCAGATTTTTTTTTTTTTCAAATTCAGGGAGGACCTACTTGCCTTACCAAAAAATAATCGTATACAAAATGTAAAATTCAGTTTTAGAACTAACTTCATACACTTTTATGTGGTGCAATATTGAAAATGGCATAAAATTCGGTATTACAGCGCCCCCTTCCGGCGGATTTTTTTCAGATTCAGGGCGATCCAACTAGCTATAGCCATACACTTACACAAAAAATTTCGTTCAATTCGATGCATAACTTCAAGTACTTTTGGTCGGTACAATATTGAAAATGGCACAAAAATCGCGATTGCAGCGCCTCCTTCCGGCGGAATATTTCAAAACTGAAGGAGGACCTGCTTGCCACAGCCAAAAACATTCACAAAAAATTTGGTTCAATTCTATGCATAACTTCATACACTTTTGGATGGTAGAATGGCGACATACAGACACACAGACACACAGACACACGGATAGACAGACATTTTGTAAAAACATGTTTTTTGGAATCTCTGACCCCTAAAACGTGTAAATCCGTCGAAAACCGGAAGTCGAAAAAAATTTCGATTACAATACTTTCTTCTATTGAAGATAGAAGAAAGTAAAAATATCCACATAATTTCAGAGAGTTGAGGCTAAATGATGTTGGGATAATTGACAGCTTTTTACGGGATTATTTGGAACTTCTGCAAGAAATGAATATCGAACATGACACGTCAAGATTCCCAAAGAAGTCGCAGCAGTTTTCAACAGAAGATGCTAAAGGACACCTCTCGTGACCAAAGTTTGATTGCTCGACACAAAAGTGTTAAAAACTATATAATACCTGGATTAAAAAAAAACAGTGAAGCAACATTATATAATGGAACTTTGAATGTAAAGTAGGCGCAATTGTTTTAAGTCCTAGACGCATATTGCTAATGTATTACGTTTTCTGGCTTACTTGTGCCATATCTCAACCAAAATTAAAAAAACAAGTATTGAATATGCTCATATGCTATAAAATGGTGCCTCTGGATGGTCCATTGGTGATTCTGGGGGAAGCAAACATGGAGGAAAATAATCTGAAACATATTGCAAACGTGTCTGAAACTGTTGGTTGGTTGGTTGGCAAGTACTGTCTGAAACTGAATGATTATATTTTTTTGTTACTGATTATTTCCGATATTTCATATATTGAAATAAAAGCATAATAAGGTCCATTCATAATAATTTTGCATTTAGTGTTGTGTTTACTACTGATTTTTTGGATTAAAAGTAATGACAATAGTGTTTATCCTCATTAATATACATCATATTTATTTATATATATATTTTATATTCACATCAATTATTAAACTTTCATCCAAGATATTATTATTTTCTTATTTGTTATGAGGTATACTAATGAAAAAATATATGTCACATCTAGATGTTGATGGGTGAAAAATGGCCCTTATTGACCCACCTCCTTTCCCTTTTTCATTTTAAAACAGTTAATTGCAATTATTTCATTATATTTTAAATACACACCCTTGTTTAAAATATATATCAAATTAAGCAACAATTAAATGTTAACAACGTATTAGCATCCAATTACCCACACACCTGTTATTGTATGACGACAATGCATGCAAATTTTTAATCAAATGAGTGTAAAAAAGTATATTAGTTGTAATACATAAAACCTGGTTTTAGTAATTTATACGAAACACCCAAGGTGTTCTATAAAATGCTTAAAAAATTTGTTCATAATACAATGGATGCTGTTATTCTAATCTTTTTTGTATTTCTTCTAAAATAATTGAGTAGTTACAAATAATAAAACAATACCTATATTAATATTTAATAGTAAATGCAAGAAAAATCATATTTTATAAAAGGAATATCAGGTTGCTTGGCAAATTATGAAATCACATTTTAGATTTTTAGCAAAAAAAATATTAAAAACATTTTGGTTAATTAAAGACTAATCTATATTAGTAAAAGAAGAGAGTGTGTTTGTGTGTGCATGTCTCTGTTCGCGAAGGGTATGAAAATCTACCGCTCTTTAGAGGTCTGGAAATTTGTATGACGAGTAGACTATGGAATATCCTTATGTACCTCAGGCTCAGATATTATCTTTTTTCATAGTTAGCCGAGATATTAATTAAAAACCGTAACAAATATTTAGAAAAAGTAAGGTACCTTGGGGTAATAACGCCACGTTAAGGTTCTACCAATTTTCACGGCTTAGTTTTAGATTGTATTTTTCAAACAAATATAGGATCTGATACAGCAACTCATTGACTATCTATATAAAATAAAATAATTTAATAGATATGTATTCATAAAATGTAATGGCGTTTTTTCTTGACCCATGCTATTTGGCGTTATTACCCACCTATATGGGTAATAACGCCATGCAAACAAAACTATAAAATAAAATGAAATAATTGCATGTAGATAGCCCAATTCTAAAAGTACAAACTCTACAAACTTAGAAATTGAAAAATTGCATTCTAAGATATTGAAAATGTTCAATTTTTTGTGAAAGTGTAAGAAAAATAAAGGTGTGGTGTGGGAGGGGGGGATGAGGCAAAAGAATATCAGACCGTGAGCTTCTTTTTGCTTAAAAAGGACCGTTTAAATAGAAATATGAGAAACATTGCACAGTTTTAACTGTGTTTATTTGAATCAGTATTTAGGATGTAGCTCGGCCACTGTAGGGAATCAACCGGGGTATTAATGTCAAGGATTGGCGTTATTACCCCGGTATAGTTATTGCGCAGTACATTTTAAATTACAAATTTTCTCGAGAAGATATCCACAATCTTCAACAACATTTTAAAAGTACATGAAATGCACTACAAATTTATGTAATTAACAAAGTATTTCCGGATAAAAACATAGTCTTCACATCACGAAACGTATTTCGCAAATTTTAGATCAAGCGCTAATTTTAGTTGTTTGTAAAAACAATAAGACCTAAAAATGAAACAAATTAACTTGAAGCTGTGTTTTGCGATTTATATGACTCAAAACCCTTCTGCACAGAGCACATGGGTGTCATTTACCTGATTATTTCATAATTATGCAAAATATAAGCACTTGGCGTTATTAACCCGCCTGGCGTTATTACCCCAGGGTACCTTACATTCTTCTCTGAAAATGGCTCGCAGCCCCATCACTGCCGGAGAAAATCAAAATGCTGGATTTTTTTTTTCTTTTTTTCCGACTGTTTTCTTTTTCGTAACCATTACCGACCAGACTGTTCTAAAATACCCCCCATCCCCCCGTCAAACAAAATAAACGTTTCAATTGTTTCAATTTCATACTTTGTTCTTTCAAATGATAAAATCCGGCAAATAATCTGCTTGAAAAAATATTATTACTAAATGTTTCACAATTTCTATTTTGCGAGTTTTCCCTAGATTCTCCCCTAGAAGTTCAAATAGGGCTCACCTTCAAATACCGAATAAAATAAGAAATACCCACTTAAAGCATACACCATCTCTAAAACGCAACGGTGTAATTCGTCTTGAACAATTCAGATTTTAAACTTTTAAACAAATACGACGGCAGATCACAGCGTGTCTCCCGGAGAGACATTTTTTTCTACGCTAAAAGTAATTAAATATCGGTACTTTAACACAAACTTTTTACATGTCTTAATATAATAGATTTAAATCAATTAGGAAAATCTGGGCGAACAAAAGTATTTTTTAAAAAATAAAATCTACAAAAATTTCGCCTAAAACGCGAACAGACGGGGGGTTTCGCTGATGTTTTTACGACTACATATCCATATTTTCCCTCGAAATGTTTATGTAGGCTTCAAATCTATAGCATTTATACATCTTAAAAATATAAAATTGGTCAGAGAGAGAATCATCGATAAAAATTATATAAATTTTTAGTGTTATAGGACCTGATGTAAAAAAGAAAAAAAAAAGTTTATTTACAACAAAATATCCATACTTTTTTACGACTTCTTTACACAGGCTTTTAAATCGTTATATTTCTAACTGATGACATTTTCAAAGAGTTTAGACAATATAACGTATTTTTCTAAAATATTAAACGACCCATCGTGATTTAAAAAAAAAAGTATTTTTACATGCGTCTTCTCCACTAAATACCAATATTTTTTTCGATTTTCTTACATAAGCTAAGGGAAAACTATATTTTTTTTAAATATAAAAAAATAAAAGAGTTTGGATGATGACAAATATTTCTATAAAACATTTAATGTGTGTGAAAACATCTCTTATCCTTTTTTTCACCATATTTGAAAATGTAAAATAAATAAATAAATAATAATAATAATAATAAACAAATTATTGAACCACATGTACATTCATTTTTGTTTTCAACGGTTCAATCCGTTAAAAAATATTGTAACTAATCCTTTGAAAAAAAAATCATTTCCGAATGCTACTTTTTGCGAATTTCGTTTCTCCCATAGGATTTCGGCTCAAAAAAAGTGAAAAGAAAATACTTCTTTTTATAACTAAATATTGATATTTTAGCACGAAAATCATACACAAGCTTTGGAGATATTATTTGTATAACTCATAAAATTTTCAAAGTTTTTGAACAATAATAAATATACGTATATTTTTAAGTTTAAATGTATGCGGTAATAATCAATGAAAATAAAAGAGTGAGGGAAATGTTTCTTGCAAGCTGTTTTGGCTTAGATTTCAGTTTAAAAATACAAAAAATATTCAGCACTTATATTAGGCAGCACTTTTACTATATTCAACTTTCTCCTATTATAATATACCTCATCTCCTTTTCTTTACTCGTTCACAAGCAAAATAAAGAAACATAGTTCATAAATCACATCTAACATCTGAAAAAATTTCTAAGTAAAAGAAGGGGAACAAAAGTTCTGATTTATCGTTTACTCGAAACTTTGGGCACTTGATATTTTACAGTCGTATGTAAAACTAATATCAATTTTTAAGGCAAAAATTCATTTATTCAAGTAAATTTCTCGTTAAAATAAATTTAAAAGCTTTATAATCTCATGACTGACTAGATTCAAGATCTGTTGTGCATTGTAGTGAATATGTAACGAACAGTATGAAGAAAAATTAAAAAGTCTTCAGTAATAAAATATTTTTGACCTTTCTTGTTTAAAAATAAATAATTTATTAATTAAAATATTATTCTTAGGAAATTGGACGAATGGAGAGTTAAAAAATTGCTGCTTTCATTTGTATATTTAATATTAAAATTCTCATTGCATGATTTCTCGGAATATTTCTTCAAATTGGTTATATAGTATTAAATTTTAATACAATAGTTAGAATAGTCTTAGTATTTCTCATAAATCATGCGACTCTTTTTTTTTTCTATTTTTGTATAAAATATAATCGAAGGAGAAAAAGTTTTCAAGCTCTTATTTTTTAAGAAGACTGAACTAAAATAAAATAAATGACTCTAAATATAATTCTTCTTTCAGAAAAATATTACTCAAGCAACATGTGTAGAGAAAATATTTCAATTTTTCACATAAAAAAAACAGCGCAAAAAAATGAAACTTCAAGAAAAAATGTTTTCTAAAAATGCTCGCCATCTGATTGGCAGTTGCTCGTGACAGTGTTATAGCGTATGTTTGGGAATCATATAAGGTCATATTAGAAAAATTCTGCGGGTTTTTGATAAAGTTCGAATCCACAAATGCCACATATTCATCGAAATTTTGTATATAGAAATTTGTTTTTATAATGCACGTATAGAAAACTCATTTACTTGTTTTCTAATGAATTTGTTCATAATTTCCGGTGTCGTTCAGTTATTTTAACAATATTCCAGAAGAATAATACCGCAGAATTTTCCGGATGACCCTATACTTGTCGAAAAACGTTTCCGATCAATTTGTTTAGAATTTTGTTCTGAGCTAATTGTTCCGAGTGCGTAGCATCTCCGTGGATTGGCAATTTTTTTCAGTTCTATAGACCCAAGTTCAGATCCAAGCAGCAAAAAGTTTGGAAAAAGAAAGTGAGTTTCTGTTTTTCAACATTTAATTATAAAATTTAAGTTATAAAAATATAAACAATTTTATTTCATTTGACTTTTTTAATGTACATTATAGTGATTATAATTTTAACAAATTTTGCATTTTTAGAAATTCCTACTAAAGATTTAGCAAATCCACTAACACGTATTTGTTTGAAATGCTGATATACAATTATAGTGATACTCATTATGAAGAATTTCATATTTTTCATATTCACGGGAAAAAATGTTACAATATTTAAAAATATACATAATTAATGGATCGATTATTAAAAATGAAACATTTTTTTAATATTAAAATTAGCTTACTTTTTCTACCTTGAGCAAAAACAAAGGCATTTTTATATACACACATAGCGATTAATTTTGCAATTAAAATGCAACCTCATTAAGTTTTTCGCTAAAATCAACTCTCGGCAAGCCCTTTTGATAGCAGCAACCAATCAAAGTGCGAGCTAAAATTCCAAACACAGAATATTTTAGATTTTTTTTTTCAAACTGACCCTCACATCATGTATCAAAAAGCGCGAACATCTATGGTGAGCAAATATGTCTGACATTAACCTCTGACTTTCCAATAATAAACAAACTAGACCAAAATTAATTAGCAAATTCTTCTCATCGCATGCTTAATATATTTTTAAAAAATCTTTATTTCAATTCATTGATATGAATAAATACTGTTCATCATTCTACACAACCAATTCTAAAGCATCACTTCTATTAAATTAAGGAGATAAAGTTCAACAAACTGATATTTTTAGAAATTTAGGAAAATGAGTCTTTCAATTTTGTGAAAATAAATTTAAGTACTTCATTGTTTCAGGTAATTGTGTGATTTTACGAATTTGTAAATGGATTCATATTAAATGAATTTGTATCTAAATTAAAAATTATATGATTGAGCTTTGAATGCGTGGGATTTTTTAAAAATAAATTATGAGTATGAACATTAAATAAATTAGTAAATACTAAGTTATACAACAACCACTATAAATTTCATAATATTAACTTAAGATTAAAAAAAAGAAATTGTTCTAAAGATTTGTTTAGTTAATAAATGACTAGATTGATTACGTGTAATGATATTTTGCAACTATTTCAAAAATTAAGTGAATTACACCAGAAAACATGTGAAGTTGTCCAAATTCGGCTATTCTCCCCTATTTGATTTCTTAAAGTCAGTTTGTTTATTATTTTTTTAATAACTGCCAAAGAATGAAATAAGATTTATTAATAAGAAAGTATACGAAAAATTACAAGCATGCTTATTAAGGTTGAATATTTTTAAAAGGGAGAAATTGTAAATGTCTGTGTGTGAAAGATATTTATTGCAAAACTTTTCTTGAGGTAGTTTAAAACCGATAATTATTTGTGATATTTTCTGGAGGTCATTGGTTATAATTACACAGTTAAACTACCATAATCCGTGAGTAACGATAAAATGAACTATAAAAATTATCGACAACTAATCATTTTGCCTTAGAGCATTAATCAAATGCTTTTATAACTTTCACTGATATAATTCTTTAAAATTGTTCACATTTTATATTAATATTATTATTATTGTTGCAAATAGTAGTAATAGTAGTAGTAGCAGTCATAGTAATAGTAGCAGCAGTAGTAGTAGACGTAGTAATAGTAGTAGTAGTAGTAGCAGTAGTGGTAGTGGTAGTAGTAGTAATATTTATTTTTTTAATAACTTGTTGATTACTAAATTTTGAACTTCCATTTTCAGAGCATCTGCTGTTGAAGATATGCAATCACCTTCAAATCAAAAATAAATAAATCATTCAATCCATTTAAAAGTGACATTGATAATATGTTGTGAAAACATTTTGAATCGTCAAAAAAATTAAAGTGGATTGTAAGTTAAACGAAAGTACAATGAACTGTTGCATTATCTAACAAAAACACATCTTTTGAAACAACAGCAAATAATCAAGTATTTATATGGACTATTTTCCTCCACGCCAAATGCGACGTACACTAAAATCACGTGTTCATCTAAATAAGGAACATTAAGCGAACTTTTTTTTTTTACTTTATTATTCTTCTGCTTTGCAAGTTAAAAAACTAAAGATGTAACTTTTTAGCACTGCTATAATGCAGCTTAATTTAATATTTTGTAATTATTTATCATTTAATACAATATTTTATTCAATCCTAATGCAATAGACATTTATGTTGGTTGGTGGGCAAGTACTGAGACGTATGCTACTACCCGTTAGGGAGGCTTTTGTCTCGAAACTCCAGGGAATAGACATTTATTCAGTGTATCTTTAATGTTTCAACTAACGTATTTAATTCAAACACTGTGCACACCTCAAAAAAATGATGCTGAAAGAAGTTTAACCTCTTCGCTACTGGCGATTATTACAGTATTTTTAATTATTACTGAATTATTTCCTCTCTCGTTTGACTTCAGAACTAGATTTTTGTTTTATTTTCATTAGCTCGAATCTTAGAATTCGAAATATATTATTCTTACATCGAATTTTCATTTATATTTGAGTATCATTAATAAAATGGGACAAAACTGATGTACCCATTTGGATACTCAGGGACTGAAGAGGTTACGGATTATCAACATCGTCGGCTGGTTTTATTACCGACTTCAAGGAAGAGGTTATGAATTCGACCTGTATGCATTTCTTGTTCACTCATAACTTCCCTAAATATGAATCGATTTTGATAATTCTTTTTTTGGTTCAAAGTGTAAGATGCCCGTCTGGTCTCGTTTCAATTTCATTAAAATCTCGTGATTAAAACTTAAAAAAAATAAATAAAAACATTAAAAATTCAAATTCTTTTTGAAGCAGTCATCCAATTAGAAGCGTTCATTTTTGAGGCTATTACTCTCATACCGATATGCGATCTTTTTATTTCAAAGTGCGAAATTTTAACTAGACAACGATCGGGATCCAGATAGATTTTGTACTCTTAGCAAAAGGAGACTGATCAATGTGAAAATATACACTGTTAGAAATTTACAGCTGTAGCTACATAATCACTCCACATTTGTATAGATCTCTATTTTGACCAATGACAATGCTCCATCCTTCTGTTGATTAGAACTTTTTAAATATAAAAACTTTAAGATTGAGATTTTTTTCCAAGCAGTCGTTCAATAAGAAGTGTTCATTTTTCATGCTGTTACTCTTACGCATATACATGATCTTGCGAAATTTTGACCGGACTTGATTAATTTACATTTTGCGCTATTGCGAAATGAGATTAACCAATAAGAAATTTTACTTACTTTAAACAACGAAAATTTCGAAAAAAATGCAGGCTTCTAATTGGTCAATCTGTTTTCGTTAATAGCACAAAATCTACTGGATCCCGCCCAAGTTCTCTTTCGCTGTTAGCGAAATGATATTGACCAATTAGAAGCCTGCATTTTTGAGAATTTTTCACTTATTACTCCAAACAGTGAAAGGTTTGCAAATATGCAGGCTTCTGATTGGTCAATCTCGTTTCGCTAAATAGTGAAAAAAGATATGGATCATAGCCACGGTTGCAGAGATGCGAGTTCTTTACAAAGTGCGAAACCGTAACTGGATCAATACTCGTATACACCAAAATGGAAAACCTGCATCGATGCTTACCGACATCATAAATAGGTGTCAAAAAGCTGAAAATCCATATTTAAAGTACCCTTATATGTCAGAGCACAAGTGTATCAGGGTCCTTTCTATGCCGGATGCACATAGAAATTAAAGTGCATTGATATGTGTATCGACACTGTCTTGAGATTCAGCCTCAAATATCGAGTTAAATATCGGAATGTTTTCAGATTTTCATCTGACGGAAATCCCCGATATCAAAGTGGTAATATGCGGAGATATTTGAAAGGTTAAGACGAGTCCTGAGAAAAGAAAATGGCGAAATATTTTGATGAGCTTGGCATTAAAGTGAAGCTACACTGTTAAAAATTTGCCCCTTTTGCGTAATCGTCACTCCACCGCTTTTATAGTAAACGATTATTTCACCCTATTACGGAGCATTCTCGTGGGTCAAAAGAGAAATATTCTATAAAGGATGCAGCAAAAGGGTCAAATTTTTTACATTGTACATATTAAAAATTTGACCCTTTTGCTCCAACGTCACTAACTCGCTTTTATAGAAAACGATTACTTTGCTGCATTATGGAGCATTCTCATTGGTCAAAAAAGAGATATTCTATAAAAGCGATGGAGTGGCGATGCAGCAAAAGGGTCAAATTTTTTACAGTGTACACTGTAAAAAAATTTACCCTTTTGCTGCATCATCACTCTACCGATTTTATAGAAAACGATTACTTCAGACTATCATGGGGCATTCTCAATGGGTCAAACGAGAGATATTCTATAAAAGCGGTTGAGTGACGATGCAGCAAAAGGGTCAATTTTTTTACAGTGTAGTTAACTTCTTGCACTCGTATAATACACCGTAAAAAATTTGACCCATTTGCTGCAGCGTCACTCCACGTCTTTTATAGAAAACGGTTACTTTACTGTGTTATGGAGCATTCTCATTGGTCATAAAAGAGATATTCTAAAAAAGTTGTGGAGTGAAGCTGCAGCAAATGGGTCAAATTTTTAACAGTGTAGTACTCGTTCAGGCGACTATCGTCAAGTTTTGGAATATAAAAATCCTACATTTTGTTTATTTTGGAGAACCGTGTTTGTCAAATCATAGTCTGAACATATACTGTTAAAAATTTGAAACTTTTACTGTATCGTCACTCCACCACTTTTATTAAAAACGATTACTTCACTGCATTATGGAGCATTCTCATTGGTAAAAATAGATATATTTTATAAAAGCGGTGGGTGACGAGCAGCAAAAATTTCAAATTTTAACAGTGTAGAATGTTGCCACTCTCATAAGCAGTTAAGTTCCTGTTATCAGATTCGAACTCAACATACAAGCACCATTGCTCTTTTCAGATGTCATTATTGATGAATTAGATGACAGTAGATTATTTATTAATCATAGTGCGTTTTGATAACATCTTAATTTTTAGTTTTTATGACTGAAAGGAGAGTATTTGAATATGTACTAACATATGGAAATACTATGCTCTGCATTAACTCATGAAAGAACTTTGACGCGCTCTGATTGTGTAAGGACACTTTGCTGACGGATCTTCAGCTTTTCGACGCTCTCCTTCGGTGTCCGTAGATTTCAATGTGGACCTTACAGTTTGTTGGATGTATTAAATTTCCGAAGTGCGAGATCATTCCAAAGTGCTAAATCTTATCTGGACGAGTTCTCACATCGAATGAACCGGAAATCCACATCGATACCAACCGACATGGGGAATAGGTGCCAAAAAGATAAAAATTCACTACTATACGTGTTGTGCCGGATGAAAAAAGTATCTCCATAAGTCAACGTAGAATAATGCGCATTGCTATGCGTAGAGACATTGTTTTTAGATTCCGATTAGGTTACCGGATTAGATATCAGAATGATTTTAAATTTTGTTCAGGTAGGATTCCTTGATTTTCAAATGACGAGACACGGGATATAGTGTTTGAGTAAAATGATTCTGGACAAAAGCGAGTCATCAAGCATCTTGTTGAGTCGGCCATTATCGTCTATCTTGATAACTTCTGACGCACGTACAATCGAATTCTTTCAGGCGATTTTCATTAAGATATGTAATAGAAAATGCCTAGCATTGCTATAGTTTGGACAAAAACGTCAGTCGAAAAAGTGTCTGGGCATCGAATGCTGTCACTCTCTTATAGAGGCAGCTAAGTTTAGGTTATCAAATTCCGATTCCTCTTACAATCATCACCATTCCTTTTTTATGCCTTTTTGGGAATTAGATTATACTGTTTGTCTGATGAAGAATAGCGCGATTTTTTATAAAATACTTCTTTTTCCTTTCTCTGACTGAAGAGTGAGTAATTTTGATTGTACTAGAAAACCACTTTACTATGCATTGATATATGGAGTCATTTTCTGCGCTTATATATGTAAGCTAGCAATGTGCCGCTCTGTGATGCGTAAGGTCATTTTACTTGATGGATTGACAGCTTTTCGATACCCATTTCCGAGGTCCGTAAGAATTGATGTGGACTTTAAAGATCGATGAATGTGGTAACTTTTCGAAGGACGAAGTCTTATCTAAACGAGTCACCACATCCTAAAAGCCTAAAGATACATAACGATACCAACCGACATTGTAAGTTCCTCTCGAATAGCTCAAATGAAATAGGAAATTGACCTGAAAATAATTTTATACATCTAAGACCAGAAAAGTACATCAATTAGTCAATGCATTGCAATGAAATATCATATGCCAGCACACATAATTGAGTAATATAGTATAAATAACTAAAAAAGAAAGGAAATAAAATAAGCTTTAAAAAAATATCAACCGACTTAAAAAAAAGCGCTACAAAGAATTAAATAATTCTTTAAAATTCTCTAACGACAAAACGTTATCCAATAACTACATATCAGATATCAGGTACCGGCATAAAAACTGTTAAATTAATTATATATATAATTTAATACCCACCAAACATAGATTTTCGAGAAATTTTTTTTCACAAGACATGAATTTACAAATTTATGATTTAATTTATGACTATATGCATATTAAAAGTAATGAATTACGTTTTGAAGTTGGTGCCAAACTGTCTTAAATATAATAAGAATTGTGAATATTTCGTTCGTTATCACCATAACGAAAATGGTGATGATCATTATCAATTGTGACTGTTTGGCACCGACTTCAAAAAGTAGTTCATTACTTTTTATATGTATATATTCATAAATTAAATCATAAATATGTAAATTCATCTCTTGTAAAAAATATTCTCTCGAAATTCTATATTTGGTGGATATTTAATTATCGTCTGAAAAGTCGTCAGACGCACCCAAATACACAAAAACAACAAACATAAAAAAATAAATATAACTCATCATCGCTATATTAACCACAACCAGCTGACCAAACAGAACATAATGATCATAAGTCAGGATATAAACGAAATTTCAGATTTTTTTTTTTTTTTATATACATCTTTTACTTACATTTTTTTTTTCAAAACACTTTTTTAGCCCACGATATGCTATTTCTTTCTTCCAGCAAATAAAGCGCCGTCTCTTAAAAATAACGTTGCGTTATTTATGGCAGGAGTAAAACAATGGGTAAATATGGATAATCTATACTGCAATTTTTTGAACTTCTAAGTATAGCATACATTCAATTTTTACATGGTTGTATAGGATAAAAAGTACTTACAGATGCAATTTGTTTGATAACCGCATTTGAATTTACTTTTCAGACGTTAATTTTTTAGTAGTTTCTACTTTTTTTTTCTTTAAGTTGACAACTGAAGTATTCTGTTTCTATAGAAAATAAAGTAAAAACATTTAAAAAACAGTAGATTATTATTCTTTTTGTTGCCATTTTTCCATAACAACTGAGAAAAATGTAATTAAAGTTCGTGTATTTTGAAAAATTACAAAAGAATGGTTTCTGATAAAACACGAAGCTATTATAAACTATATTTAATTTTAAGTATTTATAAAAATCTTGCAAACAAAAGAAACAATATAAATAATCAGATATCCGATTTTTTTTTTCGGTGGGGGTCAAGTTTTTTTTATTATTATTTCTTTTTTGCCGGATTTGTATATTATTCTGCGATAGTGGTGTCATATGCATACTTATATATATATGTTATTTAAAGAATAGATTGTAAATGTAGAACTTTTCAGCGGATGCAAATTATGTTATTTTATATATTATATAAGCGTGTGGTTTTACAATCTTAAAACTGAAATATATTATGTTCTATCTATATTTATATACATTTTTTTCCATCGGGGACAACACTAAATTCTTAAAAGCAAAATTCCTGTTATTTATTTATTTATTTATTTTTGAAGGCGAACCACACATTTTTGCTGCTTACAAAAACCATTGTCAGCTCTAAAATGTATTAAAACTTTTTAAAAAACAATTTTTTGACAATGGAACAGTGTGGAATTCGCACTATTATGAAGTATAAGTTCTTATGGGGAACTACAACATCGCAGACCGCCCAAAACATTAATAATATATTTGGCTCTAGTGTTACTACGCAGCGCGACAGTATCGAATAATTCGCAAAATTTCATAAGGTAACTTTAACTTCACAAATGTGTCATGCGGTCGCCCAGAATCGAAAGCTAATAATGACGAAGAAAACCTTTGAGTCTTACCCATCTCACAGTGCGTATGAATTTCGTTCAAATCTAAATAAAATAATTCCTTTATTTGTAAATTAACAACTAACTTTGCCTTATTTTATACATATTTCGTCCTTGACGAGTTTATAACTAGGAAATCAATAATAAAACATCGATGTTAGATAAGTACTAAGCGATAACAGAACTCATAGAGGCTAAAATAAGTTATTCAAGATTTTTATTGCATTTAGCTTGTTTAGTGGAGAAGTATTGAAATAATAATTGAGAAAACTAGTTTTGCATTAAATTCAAAAGTACTAAATGTGAAATAGTAATTTTGTAACTGTCTCCTCGCTGATTGCATTGCTAGGCTTAATCTCAGTTTTTGCAGAAATATGAAATGAGTATTAAAGAAATATACTAGATAAGAAGTAAGATTTCTAAATACCAGAAACATCAAGAGCTATTTTTTATCAATGTCTTCAAGTGCGATTTTAAAGATTCCAGAATTATTATTACACATCGACTACTTATGAATGTAAGGCCGTTTCAGAAGTGACTTTGGAAAATAATTTTGTCAAGGATTGTGACTAATATTATTATTTCCTCGAAACAAACTATTTGAAAACTTTGTACATAATTTATTTGGTTTCTCAAGACTGCCGTGAACTTCTAGTTCCACGCTTGTCATTTTCATGTATAGCACACAATTTTCAAAGCTCAACTGATCTCTTTAACTTTGCCAAATTTAACTTCGAATTTAAATATCTTTTGAAATAATTTTAGATTAATGAAAATCCATGTAAAACTCTTTAGGACAAAAGTTTTGTATTCTATCACTTTTACTGGTTAGCTGGTTACATTAACATGAAAATCTTATATAAAATAATAATCAAATAATATATAATAATCTGAAACACTGAATTGAACATTTTATACTCATTTATTAGAGTTAACTAAATTTTATCCAAACGTTTATATATACTTTAATTCGTGTGTTTTATAAAATTGTGCAGGAAATTAACACAAGTTAGAAATGTCTGAGTTTTTTAGTTCTCCAAAAAAATTGTACTAGTCAGCTAAAAATCCCATTAATTCTTAAAGTACTAGGGCAAATTCGATAAAAAAAATTTAGGAGGTAGAGTATAAATATAGGAAACAATTTTTAACAAATCATTAGTTTCAGGAAAAAAAATTCTGAAAAATGGAAAATTTCTCAAAAATTGCCATCGTTTAAATTAAAAAGTTTTAGGGCAGTAAAAAAACTCTATATACTATGCCATAAGTATTCAGCATAATATAGTAAATATGGATTCCATTTTTCTTCAAAATCGGTTGGGTAGTTTCCGAGGAAACGAGTCTCAAAGTTTACATATTTTCAAAAGAATTGCACCCTGTCTTCTCTTCAATTATTTAGTTTTACTTTCGACGCCTGTAACTAAAAAGCTCTTGCGGATAATGCCGTGAAGAAGAGGTAGCTTTCATATATTTTCTAATTTTATGTCAACTTATATCATTCAAACACACGAAGATCAATTTAGTGGAAACCGATTATAAAAGATTCAATGATAGTTTTTGTCAGTACTGGAATATGAATGAAAATTATGTGAAATTAATCAGATTAATCCACGCTGGTTTCTAGTATTTATATTGAATTAGATATTTATTTGGTCGCCAATTTTAGAGATATCTTGAAGTGGCCGCCATTTTTAAACAACATAATGGGTGAAGCTAACCAATGAATTTGGTTGAGAGCTTAGTAATTCCTGTGCACATGTTCACTCATATTGAAATTGGTTGATATATACGAGTTCTGTCGCAGGAAAAAAACAGATTTTTCAAATTATCACCCATTTTAGAAATTCAAACTGCTACATCTCAGACATTATTTTAGATAAAGAGAGCACAAAAATGCTCCAGAGTCCTTGTATCAAGGTCCAACACTTAGGAAAGAAACCTTTTCCAATTTCTTTTTTTTTCGTACAGCATTTTAAATTTAACTTCATTTGAATTTTAATGACTGCCATATTGAAACAAGAGGGCGAAGAAAGTTGACCTTTCTATATACCATGCACATGCCTTGAAACAACCAAATTTGGTTTATTCAATTAAAATCCAGCCCTTTTTTAAATTATAGACAAAACAAAATATGCTATCTTTGTCAAATACATAAGAAAAAAGTATCTTTCAAGTTCTATTTTTAGTGCCTAATTTTAAGTTTAATTTTTTTTTTAATTTTTTGCACTTGGGGTCTGGCGAATCTACTATGGTTCAGCAAATTTTCGAATATTTTCCTTTTAACTCATTTTTTCATGTTTTATTGATATATATTGTTTTACAATTAACGGTTATATATATATATATATATATATATATATATATATATCATACACATATCAATTTGAACGGAGGGTGACTTTCAGGTCTGGGGGTCATGATCGGTGAAAATATACCAAGAGTTTTCGGAACCGCTATCCTGTAAACGGCTGCAACAAGTAGCTTTATACTTTTTGTAATGAAAGTTACCTAAAAGATTCCCTAACTTACATTTCAATGGTTTTTAGAAAATTTAAGTCATTCATGATGTCTTTGATATCAAATTACGCTCAATACATGGTAAGATTAGATTTCTGGATTCTTAGACTATATAATATTCAAAAATAGACATCACTTTAAGGAAGAAAGAAAATGTTACAGTGAAAAAACTCTTTTTAAAAATTACTTACATGAGGCGTTCCATTGATATGATGATTTTCTTCATGTTCTAAAAGTAATTCTACTGCTTCAACAAATTCTTCATTAATAGCATGTAATAAAGCGTCTTTTGTTTCAACTTGACTATAAATAAGTAGTTGCACCATTTCTAAGTTTTCGTTGTCTATTGCCATTAAAAGAGCAGATCGACCTAGGGGATCAGTACAGTTGATGTTAATTCCAGTATCTTTTGCGCCTTCTAAAAATCTGAAAAAAGAAAAAAAAACATAACTTACCTAATTCAGGGTAATTAGAATTATATTTTAATTTTGAAAAAAATCTATAAGAAACACCTTCTTAATGATAAATTCATTTCATGGGCAACAGGGAGTTCTGAGTATCCCAAAAATGACTGGTGGAGTCTTAAATTCAATAACTAGAAAGTGGTGGCAGATATTAAAAAATTCTTTCAGGAGTATTATGTATGATGTGTGGAGATTTTATTGTGTGATTCTTAATTTTAGTTACAAATAGCAGGGATAGATTCCGCTTCAAGGAATAACTGCTAAATCCAGGCACGATTTTCGGTCTCTTTCTCCTGCTATGCAAAAAAGGATTTTAAAATGTATTTAATAGATTCTGAAGGGCCAAAAACTGGATCTGGAATGAGAGCTAACCGCTGTCAGCGCCATCTATTGTTTGAAATTTGAACTAGAATCAAAGAATCATAGCATAAAAATCTTCCCATATCATACAAAACCTTCCTGCGGGAAATTTTTTTTATCGCCGTTTGCAAATTATTAAATTTAAAAATTCATTAGTCATTTTTGGGACACCCGGTATGATGTCCGATAACAATAGATTGCACTTATGCATTTTCATCTTTTTTGCAAACCTCTTAAGGATGGATTTTGTTTTAATCCACACTGTTCACTGCTATCGTATATTACTTTGTAGGAAAAGTACAGTCAAATTGAATTTCGCCGTTGTAAATAATAATAATAATAATAATAATAATAATAATAATAATAATAATAATAATAATCTCAAATTAAAATTTGCAACTGTCTCACAAAAAGAGATAAAAAGAAATAAAAAGGAGAAATACATGAAATTCAGATACGAATTAGTATTAAACATCAAAAGTTTACTTTTTCAGCAGCCATCCATGCCATTGCGGATGTGCATAAATACAGACTTATTCATAAAATGAAAATCCGTGGGATTCAATACAGCATAGAAATATATTATCCCTCACCTTTGACTTTTTTCTAAATTTAAAGTAAGGGATATTACTTTTTTAATACTCCTAAATTTGAAAATATTTAGTCTAATAATTTTCATTTTATACATATTTTGAGGAGACACTTTAATTACGGTCATCATATATTTTATTAAATAAATAAAAAAAATAATATGTAAATCATCATTTGCTAACTAAGCGTAGAACCAACAGTGTAAAACATGCTCGAGCCGGGGATCGAACCCGGAACCCTTGGAATAGTGTCTGAAGTGCTCTAATATTTAAGCTACGAGGGCGATTTTCACACTATTAATTCTACATTTAGTTAGCAAGTGATAATTCACATACTAAATATTCAATAATTTCAAGCGTAATGTCACAGCTGAAAAAAAAAAAAAGAAAAAGAAAAAGAAATGAATGTTACTTTCTTTGAGAAAAATAAAAATGATGACTCAAAATCTAAATTTTAAATACATTAATAATGTTAAACAAGAAATAAAAAATCATGCGTCAATTATACATTATGAAGCACTTCCAACACATTCAGAATAATGTAACAAAACTGCACCATATACAAAATTAAAATATCACGCCTCATTTCACCATATAAAAATGTATAACGCATTTCAAATCGAGTTTCAGCTGTTCCCATCTACAATCGAAAAATTATCCAAATTTTTTAGTAGCCCTGTATATGATATAAAGATTTGTATCTATTAACAACATGCATTCCAAAATTGTAATCAAATGTTCCATAATGTAATCAAATTGTTTTAAGTGTCCCTCTAAATGAACTATTCATCGTACATACTTCATATGCAATACCAAACTTGCTTTAGTGACCGTTAAGAAGATTTCTGAATTGCATGAAAATCCAAACATATTTACGGGGTTAGAGCGTGGACAGACGGACAGACGAATAGAACACCCAAAAGAACTTGGTTAGAGTACTGTCTTCGCGTAATAATTGTTGGAATGTACGTTTTAATATTCGGTATGCGCTTTTAAATTTACTTAGTTTTTGCATATTATTCTTTATACATAAATTCTATGTATCATATACAGGGCTGCATAAAAATATTGGCATATAATTCTCCTTATTATTAGACGCACAGACGGACTTACAAACCGAATGCATAAGCACCTTTCAACTTTTTGTAAAGACCTTAAAATGTCCAGTCCAGAAAACCTTTCGCGATTTATTCAACAATTTTGAGCGGGTGGTCAGTGTAGCCTTTCATTTAGCAGGAAATGTGGATGCAATCGATCTGTCACGACACCTGAAAATGTGCAAGCAGTCGAAGAAATTGTTATACTTTGTCGTCGGAAATCCATAAGGCGAGTTGCTGCTGAGGCAGGATTGTCAAACACCACTACCCACAGTATAATGCGAAAGGCTTGAAGCTGTTTTTCTATAAAATGCAGTGTCATCATGCTATCACAAATGCAGCTCTGCGATAAACTGTTCAAAATGAGTTAATAATTCAGATGTTTGATGAAAAAAAAATGATGGCGGCTATGTATGGTTCATCGATCAGACCCATTTTAATTTAGAAGAATTTGTGAACAAACAAAGCTGTTGAATATGGGGCACTGAAAACCCGTTTGTGTGTGTGTGTGTGTTTTGCAAAACCACTTCACTCTGTACCGTGTATGCTGGACTGTCTCGTAAAAGAATTACTGGGCCTTTTTTAGGAAGGAAACGATTAACTCATTTCGATATATTGAAATATTACAGCAATCTGTTGCCACATTTCAAGCTCTAAAGGATGCACCAGAGAATTTATGGTTTATGCTAGATGGAGCCCGACCGAACCTTACTACTGCAGAGTTCAAGTTTCTCAAGAAATACTTCAGCAAGAGAGTCATTGCTTTAAATTATACCCGAGTGACAGGCATTGGTATGGATTGGCCACCATATTCCCCGGATCTCATTCCATGTGACTTTTTTGGGAGCTACTTGAAAGATGCTGTTTATTCTAAAAATCCTAAAACGTTGGAACAGCTTGAACAATTCATCTGTGGGGCATGCGCATCCATTTCAGTAGAGGTATTCTAACAAGTGACTTCGAAGCTTAGCCTTAGGTTGCGTCAACTTGTTGCTAAGAAAGATAACCATATCGAAACCATTGTAGTGTGATTTGATTTAATTTAAAAAGGCTCACTTTCAGAGACTGTCTCAAAGACACAGCTTTGTGACTGCAGTGCCAACTCGTGTCCAATATTGAAACTATTATTTCAAATTGTTTTATAACAAATTCCAGACCTATCTGTCTAAAATTCCTCTTATTTCATATTTCTATATCTCAGTTTCGAAGTTATGTCATTTCAAAATTGAGGATTCCTTTCTGATACACTCTGTATTTATATAATTTTTCTTAACTGCAACATTACAAAATCGCTAAAATATGTTGTACAAGGGAAAAGTATAGTTTTAGTTTGTTGGAAAGAAAACTAATTTAGCTGATATTTTTTAAATCGAAGCTTTTCTTCAATACAGGAAATATTATCAACCTGTATACGATGGTTCTTGCTTTGGTCCATCCCATAAAAAAAGGCTTTCATTCTTTGTACTATACAAGATAACTATACAAGATAATTTGAAGATTTTATCCTTGAAAAATATTTTGCATCCTAGTATAGGGTATTTGAATAGTTTGGGGTAATTTAAATTTTTTTTAGTGGCATAGGTATGCGGGTACGTTGTGTGTGGGTATACTGGATACAGGCCCGGACTGGTTCCGTTGGGGGCCCTCGGTTAGAGACTGAAAAGGGGACCCTTACCGAGGAAGTAATTGTGAATAGAATGGTAGAATATATAACATTTGAAAATTAGGCTTAAAAACCATATTTAACTATTTTGTTACTTGGAAAATAATTGAGCAAAAAAGTTATCTTTTTCTGGTGAAGTCTACTTACTTTCACAATAAATATTTATATTATTTTATATAGGGTACCTAAATAAATTCCAAGCTAGAAAAAAAATACTAATTAATTAAAAATGGTGTATTGCTTAAAAAGAGAGGGGTATATATTTTTAGATTGAAGCATCGGAATTACATCGTTGAAGCCATAATACAGTGGTAATCAGAATTATAAGAACAATTGAAAATTGCGAAGAAAAAAATTATTTCTGAGCTAAATAAAGTGAAATTTATAAACAAGATGCTTTTGTATGCTAGAAATCATTGTAGAATGCAAAAAAATTGGAAAATGCAAAATATGAATGTTTTGTCACAATTAACAAAATATGTCATTGTAAAAATTGGACAAAATTATAAGGGCAATGAATATTTTTCCCTGAAAGACACTGATAATTAATTATCTTCCTGCATCTTCTTAATCACTTTTATCAGTGTTGACGCCATGGAGCTTGACAATTCCTTAAGAACGTTCTTGGAAATTTTTGAGTGATCTTTTTCGATGGAAGACATGAGTTCTTGCTTGTTTTGAGATAATATATCATTTTTGCATACTTTGTGTGCCAGAATACCCAACAGATTTTCCATTAGATTCAAATCAAGACTTCCTGGCCGACCAATATAGTAGTTTCCTGAAATTAGCATCAAACCGAGAGTTTGAAGTTTGGAAAACATGAACTGAGGCATTGTCCTGCAGTTAAAAATAGCCTTCAATCGCTATTAACGGTGCTTCAGGTAAACGATTATCGCCCAATACATCAATATAACTCTCAGAATTCCTTTTACCCTGCACAAAAACTATTGGAGTAGTTCTGCCAGTTATGAAACCACCCCAAACCTTTACTGAATCACTTCCAAATACATGCTTTGAGAAAATTGTTTTTTCTATACGGAGATTATACTAGAAGTTGCAAAAACAATCTATTCTGTCCAAATTAATCTTTTTCTCATCGGAAAAGACAGAATCATACTTTTTTCTCCATAGTATTGCAGTTTTTGGCAAACTCTATCCTCAGTCTCTCATGAACTTTTGTAAGAGGCGGTCTTGACACATGTTTACTATAGCAAACCTTTTTCTTTCTTTTTGTAAAACACGTCGAACAGTTTGAGTATTTGTATTCTAAGTTCAATTTACTTTTTTTTCGTTTTTTTTTTTGGAGTAAGTTCGCCCCATTATCATTCTTTTCCCCCTTACAGAAGCAGAAGATGGTCTGCTTGTATGTCTTTGCCGTCCATATTTACCGGTATTTTAAAAATAAATGTAAATAACCGTTCTTGATCTATTAAACTTTGTAGCAATTTAACATACAGAAAGTCCTGAATTTTGAGATGCATCCATTTTTCTTTTCTGAAACTCCAAAACCTTTGCACCTTGCGGCATGATTGAAAAACAGAATAATACGATCCCAAATGCTTGCTACGCATTTATATCGTCTGGAAGTTCCGTGTGCAGAGCAAAAACATGGAAATTTTACTTTTTAGAACACACAAATACAGTTGTTCTTATAATTTTGTCCATATCAGATGGTTGTATAAATTTATGAGACATTTTATAAATATAAATTTACCACATATTTACAGAAAAACATACAAAAATAATCTTCATTTTTCATTGGTTTCCAGCCATTAAATTTGCATAAGTTTCCCGCCAAATGTAACCAAGATTTGGCAATTTTTGCCTTTTCTTCATAATTGTGACCACCACTGTATGTTAAGTGCTACTGTAATACTTAAGTGGACAATAAAGAGGAACACAATAGGGGAGAGTGGGGATGAATGGGACAACAGAAATTTATATATGTTCCCCAATCATAAATAATTTGATAATTTACTTGAATGATGGCAGTACTGAGGTCATTCAACAGACATAGTTTCAAAGCAATATCCCTAATAGAAGATTAGCTATTGTACAAAGTGTATTTTTCAAGAACCAAAGTTACTTTTTCTGTTTAATCTTTTTAGTATTTAATTGAGAGTTAACCTTCTCAAAACCTTAGAATTTTTTTCTGTTAAAATGATATAATCTCTTGTTATACTTATGATACAAATGAACAATATTGACAGTGCTTACTAAGCCTAATCACTGTTTTATATAACCATGTGGCTATGGGGATGAATGGGACAGTCCTATTCATCCCCAGGGCTATTCCATAATAAATAAAATTACATTTTGTCATTATATAGAAACCAGTTAAGATGAGAAAACGAGGCCACAGTCGTGTCCTAACCGATACACCAGAAAAACAACGTTTGGAAAAGGAAATTGTAAAAAAAAAAACAGATCAAGAAAAATGAATTGCCTGGCTTCAAGAAATATTTTTAGTAAAGGCATGTACAGTAGTGATGAATCTGACAATTTATCCCTTCATGATGAAAATGAAAGTGATTTGAACATGATTTCAAGTGATATGGATCGCCCAGTTTGCAGCTTGGATATTATAACAGAAGACGACTTTTCCTAACAAAGATATGTGGAAAAAATATTTATCATTACGTTGCTAGGGTTTTAAAGAACAATAATGATAACCTTCAAGTACAATTCTTGAGAAAAAAGGTTAATAATTCCTTATTTTACTATACTGATCTACTAAAAATTTATTTGGTTATTCTGGAGGATATTTATACGAAAATAGCAAAGCCTAGACCTCTGGGAACTGACAGAACTAAAGGACTGTTTTCATTTGATATTAGCTTCAGTCCATATGTAGTAAAATAAAATGTATCACTCAGTTTTCAAATAAAATATGTTTAGAATATTTTTTTTTTACCTGTCTCATCCATCCCTAAAGTTGCCCCATTCATCCCCATGGTGGGGATGAATGGGACAATATACAGGCATGTTAAAAAGAATTATTAAAAAAAAAAAAACAGTTGTTTATTGAAATTAGTATGCAATAAGTTGCTAAATGCTGAAGTATTCTTTAAGTAATATTTTTTAAATTAACAACTGTATACAGCCGAAGTTATTAGTAAAAATGTAAAAATTGTCCCATTCATCCCTACTCTCCCCTAATAATAATAAACCAAGTATATTGAAAAAAGTAATGTTATCTTTTATTTTGATTTAATGGGTGCATATTGTAAAAAAGATTTTTAAAATTTGCAACAGTTAAGAAATGTTATGTTATTGTGTATCTGTTGACTAACCCTAACATCTGTTTGGTCAGTTCTTCTTTGGTTCTGGCTACTTCATCTATAATAAAATCTTTATCTAAGTTATAAAATAAATCTATTTATACATTCATGAAAAGAATATTAGACATAAGATCTTATCTTAAACTTGATCTAAGTCGATTCTTAACAACTTTAAGTTTAGAAAACACCCTTTCACAGATGACTTGTGTACAAGGTATGGTTAACATAAACTTGTAAGCCACCTACAGGTTGGTAAAAATTCCAGATTGTCAGAATTAAAAAAAAAAACAGAAAAGGCGTATGATAATCAACAGAGACATATTTTCTTGTCAGAGCAGTTAACCATGCAGATTTTCGCCGTCTTCAAATTCAGATTCTACATCGTCACGCTCACAAATTTCTTCCGCCTTATACAGATTGTCTTGTTTTCTTTCAGTGTCAATTTTTTCAGCCACTATAAAACTTTCATATTGATCTGCAAACTGTTTCAGCAGACTTTTTTCAATTTTACAAAGTCTAGAAATGGTAGAAAAAACTTCCTGAGGAAATTTATCAAGCATTATGATTGCCTTAAATTTGTTTGGATCTAACCAAGAACAATTTTCTAAAATATCTTTGTTTGCACTAAATCGATACTCGTCCTGGCACAATTTAAATTATTGAAAACGACTAATTTATAGTTTTGAGTTGTTGCGATTCTATTGATTTTTTTTACCAGGCATTAAATTTTTCTTTGAAATTCTTTTTTCCTTGAAATCTAATTCTACTTCTACATCAATACTGTTATTTTCCAATTTGCTATTAATTGTACTTGCGTAATATTTTGTTTTTGTATACAGAGTCTGAAAGTGTTTATCTCTCCTTTTGTCCTTTACTTGTGTAAGCAGCTTCTCTACCAATTTCCAGGCTGTACAATCACCGCAAAAAAATTTTGACATTTCCGATTTCAGACGTTTTGTAAAATATCTAAAAATATACATAAAGAATGACTCTGAAACTCCAGATGTATAAACAAAATAATACAGGTCATATATTTTTGAGAAGATTTTTTTCCAAAATCCAATAAGGGACCATCAACAAATTGAAAAAGAACGAATATACACTGACGGGAAAAAAAAATCCCAACACCAATAAAGACTTGTGTTAGATAAACGAAATTTTGTAGGCGTGTTTATACATCTAAAAGATGACATTGATTAAAAATTCAGACTTCGCGCATAAGTGTGGCGCTAGCAGCGCCACTCACAACTTTAAAGTCAGGTTTGCTTTAAATGCGTGTTGTAAAGTTTGTGAGCATTATTTATCTTCAAAAATTGACGAAATGAGTTGAGATTAATCATGCATGCCTTTAAGAAGACGAAAAAGCCATTATCATCAGCTCCCCGAATTGGAAAGAGGTCGTAAAGTAGGGCTACGAGGAAGTGCATTTTCTTTCTGCGATTTTGCAGAAAGTCTTGGACGGAATGTATCCTCTGTGTATGCTTGTTGGGAGCAGTGGTCAAAGGATGGTACGGCATCAAGAAGACCAGGTTCCGGATGACCACGTGGCACGACTGAGAGGGAAGACCGTCGTATTCGGCGTACGGCTGTGGCGCATCGTACTGCATCCGCGACAGAAATTCGAGCTGCAGTTGGTATCTCAGTGACACAACAAACTGTTAGAAACCGGTTACTTCAAGGACAGCTCGATGCAAGGCATGCATTCCACTGACTCCCAGTCATTGTCGTTTGCGACGTCAATGGTGTCAAGCCAGAGCTCATTGGAGGATGGACTGGAGATTTTTTGTGTTTTCTGATGAAAGCAGGTTCTGCCTTGGTGCCAGTGATGGCCGTGTGCTAATCAGAAGGAAGTCAGGGGAAAGCCTGCAACCAAACAGTCTGCGGCCCAAACCCACTGGACCTACAATCTAGGTCATGTTCGGGGGAGAAATTTTCTATGACAGCAGAAGCACTCTCGGGGTTCTCCCAAGCACACTGACTGCAAATGTGTGCATCAGTCTGGTAATTAGACCTGTAGTGCAGCCACTCAAGAAAAGCATTGAAGGGGAGTTTTTCAACAGGATAACCCTCGCCTTCATGCCGCTGTTGTAACGCAACGTGCTCTAGAGAGTGTTGACATGTTACCTTGGCCAGCGAGATCAACAGATCTGTCTCCAATTGAGCATGTATGGGATATCATTGGATGAGAACTCCGGCTTCATCCCCAGCCAGCACTGCCAATCACATTATTGACATAGCGAGTACAACAAGCATGAAAGTCCATACCACAAAGTGACATTCGGCACCTGTATGACACAATACATGCACGTGTGCAGGATTGCATTCAAAATTCTGGAGGTTATAGCGAATATTAGTGTAACAGCATTTCACTTTTGAAATGCATTTTATTGACCTTAAATTAACCTGTGATCTCGAAAATCTAATCAATTAAACCTGTTAACTAGATAAATCCACTGTCCAAATTTCATTGCTCTACAATAAGTTTTTCTTGGTGTTGGGATTTTTTTTTCCGTCAGTGTGTTTTGATTAACTCTGACAAAACTAATGTAGTAAAAACATTCAGTGCAGATTATGATGAAGTGGCTTATGGTAATAAACTGTTTTAATTTTTATGTGGATAGCATGTATACTCGGAGAGAAATGGAGGTTTTTATAAAAACGGTCCCAAATTTTGCCAAGTTTTTTGCTTATAATATCCAGAGTTCTTAATAAAAACAATATTCTTTTCAGAAAATATGAGAAACGACATTGTACATAATACCATGTAATCAAAATTTAAAAATATTAATAATTATATGAAAAATGAGTAGGTTTACTAAATAAATTTTCACTGCGCATGCGTCAATTCTCTAAAAATTTCATTTGCATATTGTGTTAACTAAATATATAGAGCAACTTTTGTTAAAGTTTCAAAATCATACTTTGAAAATTCTGAGAGATATCGTTGATAGAAGAAGATCATAATCCGTTATTCCAAAAATGAAGCAAAAAGACGAGGAGCTGTAAAAAAATATTAGTAGTACGTGCAAATACTGTGTAGCTACTAATCAATGGAATGTGGATAAAGCCCCTCATTTTTTTGTTTCATTTTGGGAAGATCGGTTTTTTATCTTATTCTTTAGACGATAATTTTCAGAATTTGCAAGCTATAAAATTGAAACTTTAACAAAAGTTGCTCTATACATTTAGCTAACACAATATGCAAATGAAATTTTTATAGAGTTGACGCAAGCGCAGTGAAAATTTATTAAGTAAACCTGCTCATTTTTCATACAATTATTAATACAGGGTGTTTCGCTACCAGACCGACAAACTTTGAGGGGTGATAGTAAACATGAAGACAAACATTATTAAATGGGAAACCATGGGGCGCAAACGTCTTCCGTGGGAGCTAAGGGCCATTAAAGTTTAAGGTCCAAAACTTCAAACAATTATAAAAAACGGAAAAAAGGGTGGATTCATTTGCGGTTTTCGCTAAAATCATTCTCTACATCACGATTTGCTTGTAAAAAAAATTAAAGGTTATGTTCAAAAATTGTCGATAGAAAGCGCTTTAGACTTTAGAGTAACAAACAACTACTTTTTACCCTTATTTTGTGCACGGGGTTGAAATTATTCTAAAGTTTACACGTTAACTTAAATTTTGAGCCCAAAATCGGAAACATTGTTATCGGGTAACTAGCGAAAATTGAAACGTGAACAGTGGAGGGGATTTTGAACGCTCATAAACATTTGACAAACTAATCGATTTTGTTGCAGTTTGCGTGTAGGTCATTCCCTTGGTAATTATTTTATTCACAATGCCTTACAGCTCTTGTGTCTCCATTTTTTATAGAGGGCACTTCCGACACATCTCCGACATTTCAATGGCATTACTCCTGGGTTTTTTACTGCCAAACCAACATACTTCCAGGAAGTGTTAGGGATGCAAAGCGACTCTGAATCACATAAGAATGTAACGTTGAAAATGTCTTTTTAGCGAGTTGTGGTTAAAAGAAGCAGAGAAAAAGGCAACAGAAACAGTTAGTGAAACAGCTACACATTAATGTGACAGAAAACAATTTAGTTAAGGGTTTTACTACAAAAGGTGTCCGAAACTACGACGAGAATTAATCGCGTATGCTTGACAGCAGCGTCGCATGCAATTCCTCACGCTTTTATAGATTCCTGGCATCTCGGATAGCTTTCTGGCAGCTACAGAAATTCGAGCTGAGAGGTCTTTCACTGACGGTACGGGAGTCTAATACATTCAACTTTACCTTTGACCCCAGCAGAAGAAGTCCATATAGATTCAGATTCGGACTGAGCCAGATAGGGGGGGGGGGGCTACCAATTGGTTTTGAGCTCAACTAGCCCCACCCAGCATGGTTATTTAAAAAAATACATAACAATTATACAGTAATAAAATAAAGGTAGGTAACAAAAAGTAATTGATATAATGAAGTAAGTGCAACGATCTGGCAGGCCAACGAACCGGGCCACCACTACCTATCCACAACTGTCCGTATGTTATGTTGAGGTGTCTGCGAACATCGTTGGTAAAATGTGGAGGAACCCCATCATGCTATAGAGTGGCGCAGCGAAAGATGAATATGTGCTTTTACCAGAAGTTCCGACAGAACGCGTTGTAGAAATATCAGGTTGCTTTTTTCTCTGCTTCTTTTAACCCTAACTCGTAAAAAAGGCATTTTCGACGTTACATTATAATATGATTCCGAGTCGTCTTTGCATCCCTAACACTTCCTTGAAGTATGTTGGTCTGGTAGTAAAACTTACAGGAGTAATGCCATTGAAATTTCGGAGATGTGTCGGAAGCGCCCTCTATCAAAAAATGAGGACACCAATGCTATACATCATTTTGAATAAAATAATTACCAAGAAAATGGCCTACACGCAAACTGCAAAAAAATCGATTAATTTGTCAAATGTTTATGAGCGTTCAAAATCCCCTCCACTGTTCACGGTTCAATTTTCGATAGTTACCCGATAACAATGTTTCCGATTTTGGACTTAAAATTTAAGTTAAAGTCTAAACTTTAGAATAATTTCAACTCCGTGCACAAAATAAGGGTAAAAAGTAGTTGTTTGTTACTCTAAAGTCTAAAGCGTCCTCTATCAACAATTTGGAAGATAACCTTTAAAATTATTTTACAAGCAAATCGTGATGTAGAGAATGATTTTAGCGAAAACCGCAAACGAATCCACCATTTTTTCCGTTTTTTATAATTGTTAGAAGTTTTGGACCTTAAACTTTAATGGCCCCTAGCTCCTACGGAAGACGTTTGCGCCCCATGGTTTCCTATTCAATAATGTTTGTCTTCATGTCTACTATTACCCCTCAAAGTTTGTCGGTCTGGTAGCGAAACACACTGTATTTTTTAATTCTTACTACAGGGTATTATGTACAATGTTGTTTCTCATATTTTCTAAAAAGAACAATGTTTCTTATTAAGAACTGTTCAAATTATAAGCAAAAAAAACTTGGCTAAATTTGGGACCGTTTTTATAAAATCCTTAATTTGTCTACGAGTATACATGCTAGCCGCATAAAAATGAACACAGTTTATAACCATAAGCCACTTAAACATAATCAGCAGTTTGAACGCTTTTACTGCATTAGTTTTGACAGGGTTATTCAAAAGATATTCGTACTTTTTCAATTTTTTCACGGTCCCCTATTGGATTTTGGAAAAAAATCTTCTCGAAAATATATGACCTGTACTATTTTGTTTATACATCCAAAGTTTCGGAGTTATTCTTTATGTATATTTTTAGATATTTAACAAAATGTCTGAAATCAGAAATGTGAATATTTTTTTGCGTTGACTGTAGAATAAGTCAATGGTTTACTTTGCAAATATTTTGAAATAGGAGATGTAACAAGAAATAAATCTAGTAAAACTATAGAAATAAATAGAATTTCAAATTTGGACTATTGACAGATCAAATTTCTTGCCATGAATTTAGATTTACAGTCAAAACTTATGTTTGATATTTCTTTTAAAACGTTAAAAAAAATTAAATAGTTTTTCTGTGTTTACTCTTTCCTCACTTCGTAAATATCTCTCATCAATAATAGAAAAAAGAGCTTTATGCTTACTCTACCACCTCGAGACAATTTTTTTTTTTGTAACCTGTTCAGTTTTTGATGTGCGGTGTTTATTTTTATTTCTTTATTTAAATTTTATTCTATTTTATTTATTTATTTATTTGTTTCCGTCTCTCATGCGGCCATTATTTGTAAGAAGAGCAGAGGGAAACAGCAGATTTTTCAACCAATCCAAATAAGTTTTCGGCTTGGAGCAATGTTGTTTTCGAATCCGCTACAACGAAATTCAGTACGTGCCCATACAGTAAGTGTAAATACGGTCATTTAATTTTTTCTCCAAAAGTAGCTTGCGATCCGCCGTTACTCCAATCTATATATTCATATTTTCAAATCTAAAACCCCCTTTTTTTTGAGCAAAAAAAAAAAAGAAAAAAAAAATCTATTTGCGTATGTTAAGCTGTCAACTATTCTACTTTTTAGTCATCACTCTTTCCGAATAGAAGTGTATGCCTAATTTTAATGTTATTTAATTTCATAATTCTGCGTTTAAATATGGTAAGGGCTATGACTTTCGGAAATAGTGTCAACACAAAAAAGAAATGATTCGCAGCAAAGCTTTTTTATGAAAAAATAAATGAAATTTACAGAAATTAATATTTATATGCTGAAGTTTGGAGCTACGTTTTGGAATTTCCTATAAAAATTGCATATCTTGAACGATACTAACAGATTCTTTTAGCATAACAATCTTTAATGACAAGTCCCTGAAAATCAGATTAAATTAAAAAATTGATACCGTATTGGGAAGATTCTATGCTTTTATATAAAAGGGGATACCCTGTTCTATTACTTTCTATCTAAATAACAATGAACGGCAATTATATTTACTTACATTAGAAAGAGATTTCGTAAATATGTAGTGCAGAGCCTAACAATGAACTATTGCTTTGGGCTCCGGTGCCAGAGCCGTGCGAAAGGCGGGGGGCGAAGTGGGCGGTCGCCCCGGGCACGAAAATTGAGGGAGCGCCAAATTTATATTACAAACTTGTTTTTTTTTTTCTTTTAGAGTTCCGTATTTAAAAAGTAAAAACAAGACCATTATAAGATCACTCCTGTCACTGTCTATCTGTCACTTCCATTTTACTCGTAAACTATGGAACGTGGAAAGTTCAAATCGGGGAAAAAATAAAGATTATAGATCCTTATATTTACAGATTATGAAACATTCCCAAATATATTTAGGAAAAAAATATTAAAGGTGTTCTTAACTGATCCGCTGAAAAAGCGCAAAACGTTTTGACACATTTACAAATTCATTTTTTAACAGAAAGTTTTAAAATTTGAATGCCTGACTATGCAAGAGATTTTGAATTGGACTTATTTTTCCATTTCACGATAATTAAATTACCTACCGAGTTATAAGCTATTTCGATAACCTGATCACCCGTTTTTCTCCTGCTTTTTGACCGGTTTTTCTGCTTTCGTCGGGAAATGTGCTCAAAAGTGTCAACTTTCAAGGCTTGTTATAAAAAATCTATTGTGTTTTTAAAAAAAGAGAAAATTGAGTGCAATTAGACAGTTTCTGAATAACAACAACTGCTATTTTCATGCATTTCCGAGCAAAAATAAATTAAAGTATGTGTCACAAAGTTGTCCTTTTTGATTTAAGAACACCCTTAAGGACTAATTAAGTTACTTACATTTTTTATATATTTATTTTATTTTATTTTATTTTTTGGTATATAGTGTGAAAGTTTTTGTAAAGCTGTGCAAGCCCCCCCCCTTCCGGTGGGCATCAAACTGAAACCTTGACCAATCGGGAAAGGTGCCATATTGAAATTTTGGCCTATGACGGGGGGATTGAAACTTTGCCCCGGGCGCAATTTTCTCTGTGCACGCCCCTGTACTGTGCACTGTATTTATGAGCTCCGATGAATTCTGACCACTATTTAAATATTTACTAAAAAATGAGAAGTACCGGAGTTGAGCCCCGGTGGGCTCCGAAGCAAAATAAGCCTTGTAGGGAGCTAAAAGATTGAAACTAGATTATTTTTACTAATGTTGGTAAAGCACAAAAAATTGTATAAAATTTTTGAAAAGAATCTAATCACAAAATCCGAATTTGTGCTTCTGAGAGCAAAAGTGGATACCTCTTGTTACGAAATTTTGAAACTCTACAAGTAGCGGTTTCAGAACATTGTCGATATACATTCACACACAAACTGCTTTCCTTATTAATATTATAGATTTGAAAGTAACTTATCTCTCAAATTATTTTTTTCTAATGATCTTTCTAAAATTTTTAATTTTATGCAGTCTAAAACAGGGTTAGAAGTTAGCGGTCGTTAGTCGCCAAGTGCAACTAAATTATTGCATTTGGCAGCTACAAAATTATACGTAGTCGTCAAATTTACCCCTAGCTTTTTTTACTTTAAGTTTTTTTAAACAAACGCTCTTATTCTGACTTTAGCGGAAGTTTTTCCCCGCTGCACACACTTGAAGAATCCTGTTTTCCATAAAATATTGAACAGTAGCATGTGTTTAAGACAATAATTGCATTTTTAAGCTGAATTTAATTGAACCAATGACTGATAAAATTGACCTAGTGCCACGGAGAGCCACGTGTCCCCAAAACTCTCGCACGCCTTGTTCGAAAGCATGGTTTTAAACTCCATGCACCTGAATTTTTTTTTACAGAATTTAAATTTAAAATTTTTTGTTGGGAGCGGTAGAGCAGGTATTTTGAGGATAGAGAGATAATTTAAAACCTGATAATTTATTTAATGTTACTAGAGAGGAACAAATAGAGAATACTTATTTTAACCCGGGAGGACGCGCACCGGGGCTTTTAGACCCGGAATGCGTATGGTTTTTGCAATTGTAACCACTAATGTTTTTAAAGTAAACTTCAACATATTTTATCGCAGAATTTGTAAGGATTCTCCCCGTCTAAATAAAATGTCGGTTATAATTTGATTTTATTGGTGACAAAGTTAAAACCATTTATATCCTGGGAAAGCGCGCGTTCTCCCGGGTTAATAAAGAATTTTAAAGATTTCTAACAATATATGCTGAAATGATTTTGCTGAGATAAAATTTTCATGCATTATTTAGGTGATAAAAAAGGGTCTTCCTCCACAAACTAAAATATTCTATGCTAATTGGTACATTCAAAATAATTTTAGCAGATTTTAAGGTATATTTCACCTTTTATAACATGAAGATTATCACCTATCAACTGTTGAAAAAAACTGTAAAGTTATTTAAAATTTTACAGTTCACCATTTTTATACATTCATCATACAATCAAAAAGAGTTACAAATACCACATTTTTATTAAGTTTAGTTACATTAAAGCTCAGTTTAAACCCTTCGGGACCGGCGCCTTTTACGCAAATTTTATTTGGTAGGCACCACTTTCTAAAAAGAAGTTACCTTTACTTAACCCATTGGGGAAGAGCGACACGTATACGTGCCGCAAAAAGGCTTAAGAATCCTTGTTTATTCCCACCAGTAAAATTGTACTGTAAAATTTGCATTATTAAATCGTAGCTTTTTCACGATTTAATAAGGCACAAATTTCTGTTTTAAAAAACCGGTGGCAGAGCCTTAAAAATTTCGCAAAAGACTCCCGTCCCGAAGGGGTTACAGAATCACGAAAATGCTCTAATTAAAGAGTCCCAGATATACTCTAATTTTGCAAGAGGATGATTGAGTTTCCCTCAACTCTCATTTAAAATTAATCTCGCTTTGTTTGTTTTTTGTCCATTTTTTTTCTTCTCAAAAAAAAATCTTATACTGTTAGTGTTTATCTAACATTATTAATTCATGATATTTTAAAATGCATGGTCTCTGTAAAGAGTCTTTTTTTTCTAGTTGGGGTATCCCTTCGGTAGCTTTTTCGACTTTGCTTTTTTTAACTAAATGAAAATTTTTTTCTGCTTTATTTTTTAAGCTTTATTTATTTTTTCTTTTATGCTTAATTTTAAATTATTATTTACTTTTAATTTTTATGCTAGCTAATTTTTATTAATCTTAATTGTGACTTTGCTGCACCTAAACAATATTTTAATTTTTCTTATGGCTCCCTAAGCCCATGCAATACGGTTTACTTTGATATACTGGATATAAAGTTGCCTGTCAACTAAGAGGATCCATTCCACAGATTACATTGTTCATTGTTCTAATTAAAGAAAGCAAACATTTCTTTTTTTCTAGTGAGAAAAACAAGGTTTATATGCTCTTTTTGAGTTAACAAAAAATCAGTTTTAATTTTATTCTCATTTGCGAGATAAATGCATTTTTTACAAACCAGATTCCTTTGAAATACCAAAGAGCACATAAGAATTATTAGCATTTTGAAACTCTTTTGGTGATTTTAATCTCTATTATCAATCCAGGTTAGTGGTCAGCAGAACGCAATAAATCTCCGTAGGGAGGCTTTGATGTTTTGAGCTACTTGTCTGAATCACTTAGGACAGCACAGAGATCCATGAGTCAGCCAGAAGCCCTCTTCCGACTGGCTAACGACAAAATACGGCATCACTAAATAGGTTATCATAAACAAAAATAAAGTGGCAATCGCTTAAAATTTATTGTAAACTCGGTTTAAAAAAAAAAGAGATTATTGATAATAGTCAAATTACTCTGATGTAATTTTGTGTAAAGTAATACACTGAATATTTTTGGGTACCCTCCGGGGCCAATCGCCGACTTACTGACCTGACCAGTCCGGGCCTGAGTGGATACGTTTGTACAGTCTCCGCAAAAAAAAAAAAAAAAAAAAAAAAAAAAAATCTTCACAATTGCGATTTCAGATGTTTTGTTAAATATCTAGAAATGTACATGAACAATGACTCTGAAACTCTGAAGCCACTTAATCATAATCTGCAGTTTGAACGTTTTTACTTCATTAGTTTTGATAGGGTTATTCAAAAGATATTCGTTATTTTTCAATTTGTTGACGGTCCCATATTGGGTTTTGGAAAAAAATCTTCTCGAAAATATATGACTTGTACTATTTTGTTTATACATCTGGAGTTTCATTCTTCATGTACATTTCTAGATATTTAACAAAACATCTAAAATCGCAAATATCAAGATTTTTTTTTTTTTTTTTTTTTTTTTAGGTGACTGTAAACAAATGTTTTCGTGTGTAAATCTTAACTCTGCAAATTTTTCATAGTAAACAATATGGATAACAGCTACAAATAAGGTAAGTGTCAAAATATTACCTTTAGTAACCTGTAATCCATTTGGGATCATACTTTTTTCTTTAACTTTTAATTTTGAGAGGAAATATTTACGTTTTCATATAGCTAACATGAAATCTAGTATTTCAGGGTTACTTTGGTCCGAAAATAGCCCCAAGTACTTAAAAATAGTTTTATACAACCAAATCTTTTAAAAAATGTTTTGAGTAACATTTTTAGATGCGCTCATAATTATAAAAATACGTAGCACCTATAATCGTCGTTCAGTCCATCCGTTTGTCCGTCCACACATAATAACGCAAAAATTACCCAACAAAATCATTTGAAATTTAAAATATATCATTATTGCATAATTTTCTCGAGTCACATCAAATTTTATGAAGGTCAGATGCATAGTTCAGTTACAGGGGCAGTCAAAGATATTCCGTTTCATTACGACAAGTGGGAAAAATAGCTTCAAAAGCGCACTTTAATGATGTGACACTCTTTTGAACATAATAAAATTAATATGAATCTGCCTTCGTAACATGCATGGTCACAGTGACGTCACAATGACATCACTGTGAATCACTTTGGTCACATCACATCTGTGACAAAAATGCCACCATTCAGTGACGTCACATTGTGACTGTGATGTGACTTTCTTAAAAATCTTTAAAAAATTACAAATATTCTTCAAAACATGTTATTTACTTTAAAAAACATGTTTCTGGCAATTTAAATATCGTCGCTTTTGTCACAGTTTCGTCACAATGTTAATGTCAAAGTAATCACAAATGACACATTTTTCACAAACTTGTCACACTGTGACTTCAAAAAGTGGTCACAATGTGACGTCACAAACGAGCTCTAAAACTGCCATAACGACTTCACATTTTAGTCACTGTGACTTCACATCGACGTCACGTGACGTCACATCGATAACCGCCCGTAAGACATGGTGACGTCACTGCAATGTCGTTGTGAAGTCACATTGTGACTTTGTGACCATCGATTGTCGATGTGACGTCACGTGACGTCGATGTGAAGTCACAGTGACTAAAATGTGAAGTCGTTATGGCCGTTTTAGAGCTTTTTTGTGACGTCACATTGTGACCACTTTGTGACGTCACAATGTGACCAATTTCTGAAAAGTGTGTCATTTGTGACTACTTTGACATTAACATTGTGACGAACTGTGAAAATGTTTTTAGAAAGTCACATCTTAGTCACAATGTGACGTCACTGAGTGGTGGCATTTTCGTCACAGATGTGATGTGACCATGCATGCTATGAGGGCGATGGTCACAAAGTCACAATGTGACTTCACAACGACGTCGCAGTGACGTCACCATGCCTTACGGGTGTGAAGTATATATTAAAAATATACGTTCTGTACAATATGTAGTGCAAAGAATATTTTTATTAATTTATAGAGCCACACAAATGTATATCATTACATAATAGTATAGGAGGAAATATTGTTTGGGGCGAGTTTTAATTACATTAAACTATTTCACGTTTTATGAAACTGATATACATTACTCAGGTTCATTAAAGATTACTTCCTGTATAATAGAAAGCTGATAGTATTTACAAGGACACAAAAAAGATTTCGGAGATTTATACAATATCCAAAGTACTTTATATTATTATACCAAGATTTGAATATTCTTAAAACTTCGTAATAATACGTGTGCTACGTATTTATATAATTACGAATGTATCTAATAATAAATGTCTGGCAATCAGTCTGAAAAATAATTTGAACAAAACTACATTAGGTTTCGAAATTAAAAATAATTTTAAGAAATGTTAGTGGAAATCCATAAAAAACAAGGCAATAAAATAAATTTTGTTCACAAAAAATTTAATAAAATAAAATATATTTATATTACTTCACTTCTAATGTGCTAAATACTTTAAAACGTTGATACGTTTGCGGATCAACAATATTTCTTGTTTTATGCGAAAAACAAAATTAAATATCTGGACGTATCAAATTGCAACAGACAGTCGCATACATAGCAAATGGATTCCTCAGCATAGCATCATCTGTCACCCTCTATTATAGTGCCGATTCTTTCGTATTGTTTGATAGATAAGGTGAAATTTATTGTTATTTTGCCGAAAGCTTTTGAATGACTTCTCACATGTGTCTTATATTGTATATGTATTCAGGAAGTTAACTCATGAATGTAATTTTTTCTTACTTTCATTTTGGTTATCAAAAGAAAATGTTCTTAAAAAACAAAAATCATTTTATTATGTGTGGATTTAAGTCTACTATAATTCATGTTAATGTTTCTGCAGTAATTTTTTGTACAGTAATTGGTGTTAATATTTTTTCTAATTTCTAGATGAAAATTCTTTGCCTTGATGTTGGTAGTGAGCATGCAATGATTTAATACAAAATTAAAAATGAGTATTTCAAATTAAGCAGAATGTATTCCATTTTGTTCTGTTTAGAGTTCCGTACTTATAAAATGAAAACGGAAACAATATAAGATTACATCTGTGTCTGTCTGTCACAGAAAATTTACTCATAAAATGTAGAAAGTAGAAAGTTCAAGCTGGAGAAGTGATAAATATTTTTGACCCACATATTTTCAGATTATTAAACATTCACAAATATATTTAGGAAAAATGCAGAGGGTAGCAATTACGTTACTTGAAAAAATAATTATTTCTATATAATGTAGAGTATCGTGCAAAAGCTTTCGTAATGCTGAACTCATAAGTACATTTCTTTAAATTTTAGGTATTACATTTTCAGAGCTATAATCGAAAATGTAGTGCAAAAATATGTCCCTATCGATCTATTTCTAAATCCATTGAAACTAAAATCATAAAAAAATTAGACTAAGTAGACGTTAATTTAAACCTTGCAGGGAAACTATAGCGATTGCTCTAGATCGCATCTTTTTTGAGAAAAGTGCATTTTTCCGTTACACACAAATTTCAATTTGCGGCATCCAGCAGAGGTATTGAGGAGCAATGGAGATAACCAACGTAACAGAATTATAGAAGTAATAGCGATAATGATTTTCGAAAAAAAATCGTTAATTAGCCCAGTTATTAACCCTTAAAGACACGAACGGTTTGGACTTAAATTATGACAGAAGGGGGGGGGGGGGCGTGCTCTGTACACGATTATCTTTTCAAGCCTAGATAATCACTTTCACAGACATGTTTGTGTAACACATAGGCCATTAGCAGTACAAAAGTAAAAATACGTGCCTGCTCGGATTACAGACCGAGGAAGATTTCTAAATGAAGTACTCAACCCCCACTCCCCCCCCCCCCAAAAAAAAAGACAGTTTGACAGCATTTTTTTAAAATATATTCTGTCGTTATCAAAAAGTTGCTTTATATGACACATTATGTAGATTCTGAATAAGAGAACCTGCCAATTGGATACGTTTGAGATAAAAAATGAATTTAAAATTGAATCGGAAAATAAGCTGTTTGGAAAAATTATTTTCTCAGTACGATTATATTTTCCTTCTTCAGCACTAATACTTCAGAAAATTCTGTTCAAAATGTCCACTTTCCCACCATTTTTTGAAATACATTCTGTCTTTATTGAAAAATCGACCTGTACGGCAGATTATATTATTTCCTAGTAAGGTGACTTGCCAATTGGATGCGTTTGAGATAAAAAATGATTTTAAAAATGAGTCGGAAAATAGACAGTTGCGATTCAAGAACAGCCTTAATACGATATTTTTTTCTTCAACCATGTATTTTAAATTTGTTTTTGCTGTAACAACTGGCCCTATCTAAAACTTTTCAGTATAAAGTGTGTACATGATATTAAGACGATCTATAATAAATTCATGCGGATTTGATATCTTGTGAACTGACGAAATTATGTTTTATTATTATTGTGATTATTCACCTCTTTTTTTTCGTTTTCGTTTTCTTTTTAATTTTTTTCTGCAGGAGTTGTTTTTATGAAAAACTTGTCGATATAAAAGTTGTAGATAGCATAATGAAAATTTTAATACGTTTAATTGGATTTGATGCCTTGAGAATTGACGAAGTTATGTAGTTTTTTCTCCTTAAAACTCTATTTTTTGACCCTTGAAACTATTTTAAATTTTATCAAACATTGGTCATGGATACATTTTTTACCCTTTTTAAAAAATAATAATAATAACTTTGTACTGATTCCATATGTACATCTGTCTAATTAAGAAGTATATTTTTTCCATACTCCTCCTTTATGTCTCTCCCTTTTATTACCTTTTTTGTCCGATTTTGCCCAAAACATGCCATTTCTGAACTTGACCGATATTTTCTGACCCTTGATCATATGTAACAGTTTGGAAGAGATCTGGCCAAAACTATAGAAGTCATTGTATCCATAAAAATGATATAGATCGATAAAATTTTTGCCTGGGGGGGGGGGGGGTGTCGTGCAGATTACTGATGTCACGAAATTGTTTTGGTATAAAGATATTTAAGTAACCGAGAAAGAAAATACATTAATTAATAAAGAATAGTATCATTGGTGACTAATTACAATGATACTAATTTTTAAAAGTATATAAAATTGGGTATGGAATTAACTAAAAATATAAGAGAAAGAAGGTGAAAAAATCTATTTTTACGAAAATGAAATATTTTGCTATTTAAAATTAATTAAATAAATATATATATATATGTTTTTGACCAGCATGCGGACAGGTGGGATCAATAAAATCATAAAAAGGAGCAATAAAAACCCAAGTTAAGTGTTCTTGAACAAGGTCGTGTCGATATTAATTAGAAAAAAGTCTGCTTAGGTGCTCATATAGAAACCCGAACTAATCATCTCTACAAATAGGATTAAGGTGCGACGCAGAACTTTTAGCATTTACCTCTCGAGATTGTGCAATGTCGTGATGATATTATTAGAACGAAGTCTGCTTAGGTGCTCATCTATAAACCCGAACTAATTACCTCTACAAATAGGAGTAAGGTGCGACGCGGAACTTTTAGTGTTTACCTCTCGAGATTGTACCATCACTCTAAAAGTGGAAGGAGTGAAACTCTCACTCTTTGTGAGGGTGACAGGCATTTTCACTCTTTTTTGAGTGCAATTTATAAAAATACACTCCTTAAAGTGTGGAATTTACCACTCCCTAGAAAGGAGTGAAAAATGTCACTCCGTTGTCGAGAGTGAAGTATGTCACTCCGTTGTAGAGAGTGAAACATCTCACTTCACTAACGAGAGTGAAAGCCCGACATTATAAACTTAAAAAAAAAATCCGTTAAACTTTGAACAAATATATGGAGTAAAATAATCAAAAACACCAAAATATGTCAAATTTTCATTTTCAAAAACTCCCTTTCATAATATAACCTGGAAAATTACGCTTATTTGGTATTAAAACGCACTCTTTTTCAGAGTGAGCAAGTTTCTCTATCGAAAGAGTGAATACTCACTCCGCCAATGAGAGTGACTTATCAGCCAATCAGAAATGTCTTGCACTTCCTTTACAGATAAGAAAAATGTTTTCGCCATTTTAAAATTAATCTATCGTTTCCTCGGTTCCACATATGTGGATCTCCGTTTATTTCATTTTTATTAATAATATTCAAACGTATTTTAAATTTCTATCTTTGAATGATATGCTTCGATGTATATGCTATGAAATAATCCAATTATTAGATTAATCTCTCCTTCTGGAATCACAATAGAAAAAAAATAATTCAGTAAAAAGATATACTACTTCATTGATACTCAACAACAGAGAGATTACCGTACATGGATATTATTTACGAAACAAGGGAATATCATTTATGAAACAAAGGATATTATTTATCAAGGTAAGTTATGTTTAATTTCAATTTTTGTTCCCAAAAGTTCGTGAATATTCAGTGTAGTTTCACATTGTGCAGAAAATCATTTGCTATGTGTCAGCCATTCTATCTCCTCAGGAAAAAAAAAAAAGAAATGCTGACACAAGTCATACAATATAAACATCATTAGCAATTACGTGGTTTTATTAGTCTGATTCAGACTTATCTTAAAGTACTTACTTTTTTTTTCTTTTTGAAGTTAAATGTGTAATTCGAATAAGAATTTCTAATATGGCAAGAATTTTGAGAAATTTTTGAATCTAACAATAAATTTATTCCGTTATAAAATTTATATCTGTTGTTATAACTTTTTTTTGTGACACATATTTCTAGACATTTAAAAATAAAACATGATATTTAAGTATTGAAACAATGTGCTTTTTTATGTCTGATCTTTATTGAAACTGGTTTAGTAATTTAAAGTTTGTAGTATGACTTATATAAAACGAAATACATTTAAAGAGATAAATAACTGCTTTTTATATTACAAATGTTTTTAAAGCTAGTAATAAACACCCCTGAATGTTTTCGGTTTATAAAAAAATAACCAATAAAAATGTAGCTTTTTTTTTTTTTTTTTTTTTTTTTTAAACTTCTCCTTGCATATTTTATAATTTTGCACTATTGTTGTTATTCTTAATTAAACCAATCGGGAAGCGGAAAATATTGTTTCAATTTTAAAGTTCATTATTTATAAAGTTAGTTGTTATATTTAGTTTATAAATAGGTTATTTTTCAGTAATGTACACCTCATATAGGCATTGCTAAAAATGCAATTTTGGGGAATGTTTATGGTGCATAAAATATATTGACTTAAAAGAAAACTTAAATAATCAAATATTATTTTTAAATTACAATTATCAAAATGTAATCGCACCAAAACTTTTATAAATAGTTATATTAATGTGATTAATGAAATTTTAATATTATTCATTTTAATATTATTATTATTTAAAATGAAACTATGTTTTGCCTATTTCATAATCTGGCAATCAAACCACTCATGAGGCCGATAATATTAATTAAGGGCACATTCAAAGAGGGGCTTATAGGGCTTAATCGTTCACCATTTAAATAAAAACACTTAAGTTACAGAAGTCATTAAAAACATATTTTCTGTCTTAAATATTTGTTTACTTTTACTTTTTCAATTTTGGCTGCAGATATTTTCTTGATTAACACTTTCATTTTTGTTACCGGTTTTGAAAGTGAAGGTAACTTTATAAAAAATATCTGAGACCAAAATCGAAAAAGTATAAAAAATACGATGTTGAGACGAAATTTAGCTATCCAGTGCAAAAAAATGAAAATAAAAATAAATAAATAAATAAATAAATATAAAAAATAAAATGTCAAATTGCAAATGAGATATTAGACAAGTCCCTCCCCATAGGATTAGCATTAGCTCGTGAGTGTCTTCGCCGGCAGGGACAGGAGCCTTAAGGTTTCCATTACTGGCACATCTACCTTATATACGGGAATAAAAAATTGAAATTAAATATGACTTTGCCTGTCGTTTTATAAATACAGATTGTAATAACATTTGTTTTTCAGCAAAAAAGTTTTTAATTACACATAAAAAAAACATAGAAAACTTGCATTATTAAAATAATATGTAAAACTTAATGGGTATCTGAAAAAAAATATATACTGATTACTTAAGATTTTAAAACTGTTTAATAACTCGCGCTTATGGGCATTTTAAAACTATCATATATTTATGGGGCTACCAATGAAAACAAACACAATGGGAAAGATTGGAATAAAATAGTTTATTTCTGTCAATAATCTTATTTAATTCATAGTAATTTTAATTACGTTGTCCCTTAAAAAGTTCAATTAATGATACATACTATGAATTAAATAAATATTGACAATAAAAATATTTTATTCCAATCTTTACCATGCTTGTATTTATTTTCATTGTATGCTCTAAAAGATACAATTCTTTTAAAATGCCCCATTAGAAACGCACTCCTGCAGCAAGAGTGAATAGTCACTCCTCCGCAAGAGTTACTACTCACTTCTACCAGGAGTGAAAAAACGCACTCCTCTAGCAAAAGTGAATAGTCATTCCTCAGAAAGAGTGATCATTGACCCCTGTTTAGAGTGAATATTCACTTCCCAGGAGTGAGTATTCACTCTTTCAAAGAGTCAACGATTCCACTTTTGCCCAGAGTGAATAGCCACTCTAAAGAGGTTGGGCATATTTTGAGTCTGCGATAGAGTGAGTATGCACGGCTCCGGAGTGAATAGTCACTCTTTTTTATTTAGAGTGCAAGATTGTGATGATGGTGATCAGAAGGAAACTGCTATAAGTGATCCTCTATTAAAAAAAATGAAATTAGTGCCTCTACAATCAAAGTCCGAAGGAATAACTATAAACCCTGGAAGTATATTCACATCTGCCCAACTGTGGGTGAGTCAAAACCATATTCATATATTTTCAAAAGTGGTTATTCATGCAAATGTTTTATAATCAATTTAACATAAGTAATAAAAAAACATGAATAATATGTTAAGTAATTAAGTAAAATATTAATAAGAAAACAAAAAACGATGTATTATATGCGTAAATTTTTTAGCATAAGATTAAGTAAAAATTAAGAGTTAGTATCAGTCACCAACGGAGAGAAATATAATTGTAATTAATGTCACATGATAAATAAAAGAGTAACATAAAAATTTTAGAAATATACAGTATGATAAAATGTGTTAAAATATTAAATAAACATTGATGTGAATTTATGATGGTGTTATTCTTTTATATGCCTATTTGTTTTCTTTGATATTCTAGAAAATATTAATTATAAATTATAAATAAAAAATAATAATAATTTAAAAAGTCTGATAAAAAACACACAAAATGTTTTATTATCATTTTAGATAAATGCGTAACGAAATCATTCGTACCTGAACCCTGGTTACGAAAAAATAAAATTTATTGAGATTTATAATAAAATATGTTGTGTCATATTTCGGCACAACAGGGGAAATTCTAAGGGTCATGATCGGCGAAGATCTGCAAAAAATTTTGAGAAATTCCAATATAGGGGAAATGTAGTAGGTAACTTTTCATAAGAACTTTTCATACTTTTCTAATATCTACAGTTATACACAATCCTACGTTTTATAGATTTCTACAAATTCTTATTATTCATTTATCAACGATTTCCTTATTTAATATAGTTAATAATTCATGTATATTTTACGGAATCCTCTGAGCTCGAGTAATACTTGCACTTGACCGTTTATTTCAATTTACTACAAAATGTGAGAAATGTGCTACGATAATTGAGGGCCTATAATGATATTTTGCTTATTATGGTTAAATAGATTAATATATCTGTTGGAAATGAAATCCGAATTTTTCTAAAATCCATAGCTGAAGTGGGATTAAATCTTAAATAAGAACCAAAGTCTTTACTATTTAACAAGATGCATCAAATTCGATACATCTAAAAAGATATAATTACTTGAATTTGAAGTGCATCAATTTTATCCTTCAAACTTTTCGGAGAAATATTTTGGAACTGGACACGCACATTTATTAAACAATTTCCATTTAAATGAAAATACATAAAATTTAATAATATCAGGTTATACTTATCTTTACCGAGAAGGTTGTTTTTCTAATTACTAATGTTTATTTATTTATTATTTTTTTCAGAGGGGCATAATATTTTTTACGGTGCAATGACAGTTAAGAACGCGCCCTAATAGGACCCCAATAAGACTATCAACTACTTGCATGAGTATTTTGTTTTGAAACTAATGCAAGAGTGTCTTTAATTGATGATAGTGACGAAAGCAAAAATACCCCTCTGTTCACAGAATATAGTCAATCAGCGCTTGCGCAGAAGCTGCAGAAATTCAGTGCTATTCAAAGGCAAGACACACACATCGTCATGGAATACCGATATGGAATCTCCTTTTTATCGATTAGTTATATTGAGGAACCCAGAAAAAAAGTATTTATTATTTTAACTTTTCAAAAGTAGTATATTTTGTAAGTAATATTTTATCTATAATATACAACTTATTTCATATAAAAATTCTTAAGTATTAAAAAGCTATGTTTATTAATTCCGTTATGTTTACGTCTTCGGCCTATTTAAATTTATATAGAAAATTTTAATTTTTAAAAGAATTTTTCTCAATATTACTGAATTTTTCCTAGAATATCGTTTTAATTGATATTTATTTATTTGTTTAATTTATTTTTTGTCTGTAACCGCATCTGAATTTATGCTTTTTTAATCCTTTAGAACTGCATCCTTTACCCAAATTTTATTCGGTTGGCACCGTTATTTTTAAACGGTCTGCTTATCAAATACGAAAAAAAAGACTCATATTAAACTTTATTAATATTTTATTATTTTAAACTTACAAATATTACCGCTATTTGTTGATGGTGATAAAAGTGATGCATGCACCTACTGATGATGCGTGTGCATCAATGTACCTGAAGAGTTTGGTGCATTCTATCACTCCTTTAGTGTGACAGTTCTAGACAGTGCGGCATGCGAATATAACTATTTTGCAATAAGTTTGCAGTATTTTTGGCAAGACAAAGCTAAATTTTCTACTAGCGTTGCAAAAAATTTTATTACTTTAGTCATGATAGAACTAAATTTTTTACTTGTTTTCCAGTAATTTGCAATAAATTTGCTATAGAGTTGATATTTGTCGTGCAAGAATTTAACTTGCACGACAAGTTAGGTGTAAGTTCGAAACGTGGTGACTTCGGCGTTTGCGTTATCTTGCTGCAGTCTTGTTATGAACTTTCACTAATGTCATGCTGAACTTGCTGCAACTTTGCAGATTTGCAAAGCACGTCTGCTGCAAATTTTCTGTAATTAAAATTGTTATGTATGGGCTGTCCAAGTTTTTATTTTTATCTCATTATAAGTAATAGTGGTGATTGTGTGGGTTGAAAATTACTAAATTTTGCAGTTTCATAGGTTGGTATATTCTTTTAAAGAAGCTCTCCAGATATGAAGCTACAAATTTAAAGCTATAAAAACATTTACATTGTGTTGAAATTTTCAAACATTCGCTCATAAATACCACTATAAATTTAGAATTCGATAATTCACTAACTAATGTAATATAAGAATGGAAAAAGTGACTTTTTTGAGATAGCCTAAAAATTTATATACATTAATTTTAAATGATAGTTCAAAACTGCATCAATAGACGGTGCAAACGCTATCTGAAACTGTAAGAAAAGTCAAAATAATGTGCAAAGTTGCACCAAAGTTCTCTCAGTTTTTCATATTTGCTCTATTTAACTATAGAAACGGGAAAAAATGTTCGTATTTTGAAATTTTTATGATTTTTCATACAGATTGAGTCATGAAAGGTGCCATCTATTAACGAAATTGTAAATTATTTTTGTATATTTATCTATATAAATAATTTATAAGCTATCGTAAAAATATGTCACTAATCACATCCTTATATAAATTGCAGTTAATGAATCATTTGAATTTTAAAGTTAGAGAACAGTTTATGAAATACCTGTACCAACATTAATCCACTAGGTTAAAAAAACATGCAGATCCTGTTTATTCATTTCCCCTAGATTTTAAATGGTTATAAATTCAAAGACATCACACAATGAGCCGATTTCCGGCTTAACTGGCAAAAAATCTTTAATGATACACTGTAAAAATATGCCCTGAATTTTAGAGGTGTTACTCTGTGAATTTTTCTTGATTTAGCTGAATATTTCCGTTTTAGAAAAAACCTGGAACTTTTCCTTTAAATACCGGAAATTTTTATTCCTGGACAGTCGTCTAATTTAAAATTTCCGTTTAAAAAAATCTGCAACTATTCCTGGAATTACCGGAATTGTTTACTATAGGGCAGTCGACTAACTGAACGTTTTCATTTAGGGGAGTAGAACGGAAAACCCTCAGCTCGGTTTTTTCTTCGACGCCTTAGGTCGAAGATAAAATCAGTCCGAATTCCCGAGTACATTAACAAAATTTGCTTGAAAACTGTAAACACAAACGCAACACATGCATTACTTATAATATTTACTTTGAAGACCGAATTTGTTATACAGAAAAGAGGTTAGTTATTCAATTATAACTTTTTATAATGAATATTATAAGTATTTTAAATAAACGTTGGTTTGAATAGAAATTCTTAAATGCGGTTATTACGCGTTAGGTCTATTGAAATTTTGAAATACATATACTATATAATCAAAACGATTATTGTAAAATAGGATTAAGATGACTAATTTTAAGATTCAGAAGTTAAAACTGATTTTCTGTCGATTTGTAGACAGAAATGCCCAAATGCAAAATATAAAACTAATCTAATGTTTTAGTCACTTGTAAAGGCATTTTAACAAAAATCTTGAAAATATTTTTCGGAGACATTCATGAAAAAATATCAAAATTTATATTTAGGTGTCCCTTTCCGAGTGATTTAAGATATATTGATGTTGAATTCAGGGGGTGTCCGGGGGAGGGGGAATTCCCTCGAGGAACAATAAGATGTGTCTCTTGGAAGATTTGAGATTTTGTGATTTTAATGTCAAATGTGCAATCCCCAGGAGCTCTATAATATCCCTCCTTCCGAAGCCGCTAAAATCCCTCCCGGAGAAAAGTGTCTGAATTCCCCACTGGAGTATATTTATTTTTCCTTTATATGTATTAACTGCAAATTCTCTGTTAAACTGAAAGAACTGGAGAGTGGAGTGGACTTTGACTGAGAGAGGCAGATACTTTGACAGTAGCAGTGTTGAATTCAGACACTTTTCTCCGGGAGAGACTTTTGTGTCTTCTGGGGGGGGGGAATTTGCCCTTTTGGACCATTGAAAACCCAAAATCTCAGTTTTTCCGGGGGGAGGAATTTCACTGCTCTGGGGGGTGTTCCCCTTGGGCTATTCCCTTGAATTTAACACTGAACAGTGGGATTTTCTTTTTATTTTGTCATTCTAAGCATTTCATTAATCGCACACAAGATGAAACAATGGTAGCCAAATCTTCAGATGAAAAAACATTGGTATGTATAAGCTTGCAATTGTCTAAAAGAAAAGAATATTTCAAGAAACAAATATAAATTTGCTTCATGTACTTTTTATACATTTTGTATATTATGACTTATTTATGCATAGATGTATTCGTTTTCCTATTTATGAAACATCATACTGTAAATTATCCGTTATTTGAAATAAGTCTAAAATCAACATTTTTCTTTATACAAAAAGTGTAACATAAAACATGGAAGTGGTGAGGAATAGGACATGTCAAATTCTTTTTTTTTCTTTTTTAATAAGATGAATTTTCATTCCAGTCATGAAGATACTGGAATTTTACATTATGGTACATACTACATAATTAACCTGCAATCTTTGTTTGATTGTGTATCTAGCCGACACTATACTATTTGTGTCTTATAGCATTGTTTTATTCCTATACCATACCTTCCTGTATGTGGGGAGGAATGGGACACATTTTGAAATGTGCACTTTCTTTAATTATAAAATAGCTTATGTTTGCTATGTTTCTATATTGTCCAGGGATTTTAAAAAGTGTTTTACCTTGTACTCTATAAATAGAAATTTTTGTTTTTGTATCAAACAAAGTTTATTATCTTACTTTATAAAAAGTGTCCCATACCACCCCACTCTCCCCTATATTATTAACTAAACATGCTAAAATATAAGTAATAGGTTGTTGCCTGGTGCAATATGATAAAGATAAAATTATTTTCAACGTTAGAACACCAGAATATTCGTATTCCAAGCATACCGGTTTCGGTAGCATATAGCATACCTTTCTCAGTGCTTCACTGAGTGAGCACTGAGGAAGGTATGCTATATGCTACGGAAACCGGTATGCTTGGAATACGAATATTCTGGTGTTCTAACGTTGAAAATAATTTTATCTTTATCATGCTAAAATATATTTATTTCTGACAATTGCTGAAGTCTTTCTAATAAAAATTTAACCCATAACTAATGTTAGCGGTCTGACCGTAGAGTTTTTAATGTTTCACAGTTTAACTCGTAATTTTTAGTTTAATTATCGATACTGGTCGAATTTTGTTTTGTTTGGAGCCTTATTACTATTTCTAGAGACTTTTAAATAGCTGAAATTTATTTATAATAGTCAGATACATAAAGTTTAATACCTAAATAGTATTCTGAGAATTAATGTAACACTTCATTCATCTTTAAATTAAGCGGTCTGACAGACCGCTCACAGTAGTTATGTGACAAATCTTGTCACAGCAGTTAACAGTTAATATTTTTCAAGTAAAATTTCTTAAGTTGTATTTTCTCAAATGTTTGTATGAATATTTCGAATCAAAATTAAATTTTCGAATTGCTATTTCTTAAAAGTAAAATTTATAAATTATTGTTATCGTTATTTTAAATGAAATGGAACTGAAAATTGAATTTTCTATTTAGTTTACAGAAAACGGTTAGATTTATCTATTTATTTTCCCTAGCGGCTTTTTAATTATTGTTGAATAAACTTAAAATTAAATATTTTTAAATAGTTTCTAAATATATTTATATATATATTTATTTATAACACTGATTATATTTTTGTTTAGCGAACTTTTTTTTCTAGTCACCATATGGCTTTAATATTCTGAGAACTATAAAAATGTTTATTGCAGAAGTATTAAAACCCTGCTACTCTATGAAATCACTGTGTTAGAGGATCCATAACTTTCCATGGCTTACAATGATGTTTGGGACACAGGAAGAGTAACACATAGTTGATGGTTCTCTTCCTTGGCCAACAATAAATGTCATGGAGAATCAGACTGGTTTATATTGATGCTGGGTAACATGTTGAGAATTATGGTTTTTCAGAGCTTATACTTCAAGACGACTTGCTGCACGGCATGTAAATTTTGTAGTGCTTATCTAGTTACATATTATTTTATTACAAACTTTCTTTATTTTCATTTTTCAGAATCTTTGCTGACATAAATCGAGATACAGGAGGCAAAATATCCAGGGTAAATAAAAAAATAATGGTACAGTTGCAAACTGCCAATAAATCTAGTTAATATACACAGTTTATGAAATATATTTTAATTTGTGATGTTTTAGCAATAAAGTATTTTTGATATTGCATTTAGTTTTGCTTTTTTATTCATGCTTTTTTTTTTTATATTTTAAACAAAAATTCTATTGTCTTTAAAATATGTAATTTGGATTTACTTAAGTAATCATGATTGCTAATTGATATCAATAGTTTGATCACAATTGCGATTGTTAATAAGTAAAAGAGGGAGGGAGGGATTTATGACGACATTGACATGAATTACTGTCAGGATTTTTTTCTAGCTGAATGTATTGAAATAGTTGCATTTTTAATTAAATCCTATTTAATTTTGGGGGGAATTCACAAGAATTCACAATATGCTCACTGCACCCCCCCCCCTAAAAGCATAGGAGGGGGGTGGAGTGAGCATATTGTGAATTCTTTTTCAGAATTTTGAAGATCTGGGAAAAATTTTATTGAATGGTTGATATCCACTTGATTTTCAGCAAAATGTTTGTCATTTACAGGGATATTTCGAAAAAATGTCAATTAATTAAAAATATGAGAACAGTCCTTAGTAACAGATTAATTGTTGCCATGTTTAATACGATTGATATTTCATTGCGTAAACGGTGGGTGTAAAACTGCAATTTTCGATGAACATAGATTTTTTTTCAGCGATATTTTTTATTTTGTAAATAAAATGCTTTATTTTATATATTTACTTAGAGTGGTAACAAGAGTTACTATTGAAGTTTTACAGTGTGCAAAGGTAGAATTATTAATCGTGAATAATTAGGAAAAATGTTAAACGTCTGAATTTCCTGTAAAGAAAAATACACCTAATTTTAGAGGTTTTGTCAAAAAAGAGTAGTAAGTGTTAAATATTGTACAGTACTAAATGTTATTTTCAAGGTACTATGTAGTTGCTAATCTTTTTGTCCTTTTTTAAGTTACCTAGCTATAATGAAAGCTATAATGAAAGTGGAAATGAGTTAAATGAAGTGTTTCTAATTTGTATATTATATTCACATTTTTTAAATAAAAATTATCTTCATCTATTTCTTTTTTAAAATAAAAAGATTGGCAGCTAGATATTTTTATGTGAAGTTTTAAATTACATTGACACAAAGGGCATGTCTAAAATATCATTATGGCGCATACTAAAAAAAATATTTAAACGGATTATGACACCGCAACGATAAATATTCTACCCTCCAAGATTAAATAAAAGGAACAAAAACAATAGCCTACATATAAACATATACAAAAAGCCTTTACTATCACCAAGTTTGTAAAAGTTAAATAACTCTGATGTTTTAAGCTTATACAGTTGGCAAAAAAAGTATTTGTAAACTTCATTTTTTTAAATTTAAATGAAATTAAACAAAATATTTAAGCAAAAAATACTGTAATACATTAATTTAATGCATTATAATATTATAGAAGCAAAAACAAAATTCAACGAATCGATTTTTTACATTATAATAAACAAATATACAAAAATATAGTGCAAAAAAAGTATTTGTACACTATATTAATGTAATATAATTAATGAAAATTTAGTAAAATGATACAAATTATTATTTTGTGCGAATTCATTTAGCGTTTATGACTACTTCTTGATGGTGTGACATAGATTCCACCAACTTTTTTGTAGCGGTCTGGTTAATGTTATTCCATGACACAATAAGAGCTTCTTTAAAACTGTTTTTTACTGATACATATTTTTTTTTCGGATTTTTGCATCCAATAGCATCTGCAAATTTTCTATTGGATTCAAGTCTAGAGATTTTAGAGGAGTTACCAGTCGTCTTCAAGTATTGTCGTAAGCATGTGCTGGTGATCACAGCAGTATGCTTTGGTCGTTATCCTGCATAAAGTGAAAAGCTTCCTCTATGCTTAATTTCTTGGCACAGTTTAATAAATTATGGCGCGACACATCAATGTATGTTAAACCTGTCCTTCAATTGTCAATAAATTTTAAATGTCCTGCTCCATTAGAAGCTATGCACCCCAAAACTATAATATTCCCCCCAACATGCTTGATAGTTTGAAGTATACGTTTTGGATCTAGAACAGTTTTATTTTTACGCCAATTTTTTCGAATGCTTGATGGTAAGAAAATTCCGAATTTTCCCTCATCAGAAAAAATCATTCTTTTCCAAAAATCCAAAGATTTACTTCTGTATGCGAAAGAGAATACTATGCGTTTACGCGTATTTGTTTCGCTGATGAATGGATTTTTCCTATAGGTTCTTCCTTTTAAATCTGCATTGAGAAGAATATTTTTTATTGTTTGAGGTATTCCTCTGATGCGAGAAGATGTTCCATGGTCTCCAGCAAATTTTTGAACCGAACGCATGGGATTTTTTTAAAGCTTTTTTAACAACACTCCCTTTTTCCCTCATTGTTAGTTTGCTAAGAAGTCCTGGTTTTCATTTAATTTCGATGCTTTTAATTTATTCATAGTTTCTCGCTCTACATCCAATAGTTGTAAATGGTAATTTAATATCTTTTACAAATTCTTGTTGCGAATTAAAATTTTTATTATGCTAAATCATAGGATTTCAAATATCTAGAGGTGCCTCTCTAGTTTTAGGTTCTATACTCAATTACTTCAAGAGCAAATTAGATTAAATGTCAGACAAATATAATATGAACTTAAAAATTATTAACAGCTTCTGTAAAAGTAGTCCTTTGAACCATAAACACAATGAAACACAGTACATATCAGGATGGAGAAATGTACAAATACTTTTTTTGCAAGAAATTTTTAAACTTTTCCTATTAGAAAATTATTTTACATCTTTATCGAAATTTTCTGTTGTGTAATTTAAAACGGACGGTAAGCAGACTGTATTAAAACTATTTTTGGCAAAAAATCTGTTTTTATTTAGTTAAAAATAAAAAATTTTAGCGTGTACAAATACTTTTTTTGCCAAATGTATACACAAATTATATAGACATTTAAGAAGTAAAACTTTTACAACATAAATAGAGTGATTCATTATTAAATTAAAGACTTGAAATTTTAAAGATTTGTGCATAAAAAGGCAAATTTATAGTGCGAAGTGATGATATATTGATTTTCAGAGCTATTAGGGGGTATTAAATGTCTTACTTTGTGAGGGAGTTACCTTTGTTAAAGGCACTTTAGTATTTCTGAGATCGTGACGTCAATAATTTAACATGTGTAAGCGTAAAAGCGACATCTATCCTTTCTTTTACTTTAACTTTCTAGAGTGTGTGTGTCTCTACGGATTTTGCAGTTAGGCTCGCGGTTATTAGTAATATGTAAATTTGAAGTATCTCAGTTTGCAGCATATAAAAGCTTGGAGTTTGAGTGTGTGTGGTGTGACTCTGGCGATAGCCAGCAGAGCATTAGCCAGCAGAGCGTGTGTCTAGTGATATTACCCAGCGAAGTGTCTCTCTAGCGGCGATTGCCCGCTGGTGTCTAGCAGATTGTAAGTAGCGTCGAGCCTCCAGTGAGTTGTGAAGGAGTTTCGGTATTCAATTTCAGAAGTGGGCCGGTGGTAAGACATTTAATAGGAATTACGTTAATTATCTGAGTTGAATGAAGGATATCTACAGCCACGGGCTGTCTAATTAAGCTTTATCTAGCAGCTTAGCCGAAGATAGCTGAGAAGTAATCAGAGTTGCCCCGATTGAGCTAGTTCCGGAGCTGGGGGAGCTGCTTCTTGCAGGGAAGTATACCTGTGTTAAATATTGATATTGCTATTTTTCTTTTAGTTTATACAGATGAAGAGTATGATGACGTCATTTTGTAAGTTTGATATTTTTGATTATTGTATAAGCACAGCTATGTAAAGCTGTACGTATGTGCCCAAATATTGTGAAATTGGAGCTAGTTCTGAAGAAGTTTTGGGAGTTAGTTCATTGGCTAATGGGTATGTAGGTATTACGTAGTAGCAGAGTTATTGTAGTAATTTAATTTTAGATGAGTTCGGAATTTTGTTGAGGAAAATTTTTGCGCATTCGGTTTTTTTGGACTTGGTGCAAATTCTAGTATTAGGAAAGTTTATGGAGAAATTTTTGGTAAAGTTACAGTTGTATTTCAGTATTGAGGAAAATTTCGAAAGTTTAGTGTTTTGAGGAATTTTAGCACTCCCAGTGGAGTGGGTTGTTTTGAAAGAAGAAGTAATTAGTTTTAAGAGTTTTGAAAGTTTTTCGGAGGCTATTTTTCAGATAGAAGGATGATTGAATTGAATATGTGAATTTTTGTTGCAAACTGATTTTGTTGTGATGGGTTAAATTTAATATTTTAAAAGTTATGTATCGGCGCTAAATTTCACCCATCACTATGTTTTTTTTGCGGTTTGAAATTTATAACAAGAAAAAGTCCTGGGTATGCATTTGCCCCAGTCCTTTTTCTCTGTGGAATCCGAGGAGGGGTTGTGAGGGAGTGACCTTTGTTAAAGGCACTTTAGTATTTCTGAGATCGTGACGTCAATAATTTAACATGTGTAAGCGTAAAAGCGACATCTATCCTCTCTTTTACTTTAACTTTCTAGAGTGTGTGTGTCTCTTTCGGATTCTGCAGTTAGTCTCGAGGTTAGTAGTATTATGTAAATGTGAAGTATCTCAGTTTGCAGCATATAAAAGCTTGGAATTTGAGTGTGTGTGGTGTGTCTCTGGCGATAGCCAGCAGAGCATTAGTCAGAAGAGCGTGTGTCTAGTGATATTACCCAGCGAAGTGTTTCTCTAGCGGCGATTGCCCGTTGGTGTCTAGCAGATTGCAAGTAGCGTCGAGCCTCCAGTGAGTTGTGAAGGAGTTTCGGTATTCAATTTGAGAAGTGGGCCGGTGGTAAGACATTTAATAGGAATTACGTTAATTATCTGAGTTGAATGAAGGTTATCTACAGCCACGGGCTGTCTAATTAAGCTTTCTCTAGCAGCTTAGCCGAAGATAGCTGAGAAGTAATCAGAGTTGCCCCGATTGAGCTAGTTCCGAAGCTGTGAGTATGCGTTTAGTTTTTTAGTAGTATTCTCAGTTGTGAAAATTTAGACTTGCTCCACTACCCTTGAGCCCTTATAGTATTTAATAAACTGTGTTTTTATCTTAATTCCTGAGTATGTCTGCATTTAACTCCCAGCACGAGCACCCAACCGTTACAAATGGCGCCCAACGAAATGTCGGACATTGTGAGATTGTGTCACGTGTTTATTTTACCGGTGAAGGTGACATTAGTGAATTTTTAGTCAAGCTAGATGATTATATTTTGTTCAATAATATACCTGAGAGAAATAGATACGTAGTGCTTAAGTGCTCATTGAAGGGCGAAGCACTTTTGTGGTTAGAGAATATAGGAAAATTTCTGATTAATGATGAAGGTAAAAGATTTGAACAAACTGTGATTGAGTTAAAGAAGGCATTTCCTCCCCTTAAAGATAAAAGTATTTTAAGAAAAGAATTCTATTGCAATAAGCAGAATATTTATGAATCGGCATCAAAGTTTTACCTACGTAAGCTTGAATTAAAGAATAAATTGGATTTAGATATCACATTTGAGGAATTGTTGGACATAGTTCTTCCTCTTTTTAATCCGAATGTACAGGACTATATTGAAGTTAGAGCACCGAAGAATTTTTCAGAAATGCACCAAATTTTATCGAAGTATGAGACTCGGCATAGCTCAGATCAACGGGATTCGCGTAGCCCTCGTCAGAGACCTGTCACGGATAGTAATTTCAGAAATGAGGGGGGTATGAATTTGAGAGGGGGACAGCGATTTCTGGATAGTAATTTGCGTAAGAGAAATGATGGATTTGTTCGTAATGTGTCGAATACTAGTAATCGTAATAGGAATTGTGGTGGTGGTAACAATTTTAGAAGTGGTAATAGATATATGTTTGGAAATAGGCAGAATAGTGGTTATGATCGGAGAGGGGGAGTACGGGACAAGAATGTTTCTTCGCAAGTAAGGAGATTAACTTCGGATGAGAATTTTGAAGGTAGATCAATGCAAAGGAGATGTGTTAAGAGGTCGGGTCAGTTAAACTGGTAGGTGACTGTATTTCGGAAGGTATGCAGTCACAGGTTAAATCGGAAAAGCCTTCTGTGAGTTTGAATAAAGTTACTATTAATCCGGTTGAGTTACCTGAAGTTTTAATTGTGTTGGATGGTATTGTCGTTAAGAGTGTCTTCGATACAGGGGCATATAAGTCGTTCATTTCTTTTGATTGTTATCGGAAGTATTTTTCGTATAAGAAGTTGAAGAGGTTAAGTCTGGTGGTTCAGTCGGCGCAGGGAGTAGCTTGTGATAATAAAGGTTCAGTAGAGTTGGAAGTTGAAATCCGTTCGGTTAAGACATGTTGGGAGTTTTGTGTGTTAGATGGATTAACAGTGCATTGTATAGTTGGTGTGGATTATAAGAAGGATAGAGGAATTAGTCTGGATTTCTTTAAAAAGTCGTTGATCGTGAATAATGATGAGAATGTGAGTAAGAAGGAGCCTGTTACAGTGTCAGTTGATTTGGGAGAGTCGGGGTTAAGTGAAATCTAGGAGGAGGAATTTAATAAATTTTTGAATGTGCTTGGAGAGGTTTTTTCTGATAAGCCGGGTTTATCGCTTGTTGCGTGGCATGAGATTGATACTGGTTTGAAAGCACCTGTTGCTAGTAAACCATATCGTTATGATAAAGTTAAACAAGGTATAATTGATTATCATATTCAGAAAATGCTAGCGGACGATATTATAATGCCAATTGAGTCTCCTTTTGCATCGCCAGTAGTGTTATGTCGTAAAAATAATGGGAAAAGTTTAGATAATCCAGAGGCATGTAGGTTTGCAGTAGATTATAGAAAATTAAATACGATAACGCAATACCCTCAGTATCCTATTCCAGTAATTGATGGCATTTTGGCTAATATAACGAGTACGAATTATATGTCAACGTTAGATCTTACGTCAGGTTATTTTCAGATTGCAATAAAGCCGGACGACATACCTAAAACTGCGTTTATTACTCGGGACGGTTGTTTCGCTTTTAAGAGAATGAGTTTTGGGTTATCGGGAGCACCGGCAACGTTCCAGAAGGCCATGAATAATATCCTTACACCTTTGCTTGGTAAGGGTGTCCTGGTCTACCTCGACGATATAATTATAATGTCAGCTACTTTTGAAGAGCATTTAAGATTATTGAGGGAAGTGTTTACATTGTTAAGAGATGCTGGGTTGACAGTTAAGTTGGAAAAATGTAAATTTTTGAGAAAAGAGATAAAGTATTTAGGAGTTAAAATTACGCGTGAAGGTATTAATATAGATAATGAGAAAATTGAGGCAATTACGTCAATGAATCCCCCCAAAAATAGTAAGGAAGTGGCGACATTTTTAGGGATGGTGGCTTGTTTCGCCAAGTTCATTTCACATTTCTCCGAGTTATGTGAACCATTGTATAATTTAAAAAGGAAAAGGGTGAAGTTTGTATGGTCTTCGGCGGCTCAGAGATCGTTTGAATTATTAAAAGAGGCAGTAGTTTCCCCTCCTGTTTTGGCTCACCCCGATTATTCGTCTCAGTTTGAAGTGTATTGCGATGCGAGTGCAGTGGGGGTTGGAGCTATGTTAGCACAGAAACGTCGACCTATAGCATTTGCGTCGAGAATTTTAAATGCAGCGGAAAGGAATTATTCGATTACGAAAGGGAGTGTCTTGCAGTAATTTGGGCTTTGAATAAATTTCGTTGTTTTTTCACTAATATACCGGTTAAAGTCATTACGGATCATTCAGCTTTGACATAGTTAACTAATGGAAAGGGTTTGTCTTCTTGTATGGTCAGATGGTGTTTGAAGTTAGCAGAGTATAATGTTATTATAGAACATAGGGCTGGCAAGGAAAATGCGGTAGCTGACGCTTTGTCTCGAAACCCGCATGGTGGTTTAGAGGTCACGGAGGAAGTTAAGTGTTGTGCATTGTCTTCGTTGGTGTTAAGGTCACGAGAGCAGTTGATAAGGGAGCAGAAGCAAGATGAAGAGTTTGGTAGTTTATATCGTTATTTGGAAAATGCTGATGATGTCCCGAGCGCAGATGTGCCTATGTTTGAGAAATGGTCCCAATCTTTTAAGCTTATCGATTGTCTTCTTTTTTATTCTAAAATTGTAAATTCACGTGGTGAATTAAGAGTTTTTATTCCGGCTAGTCTTCGTAAGGCCATCTTGAAAGAATTTCATGATAATCCATTAGCAGGTCACTTAGGAATCAGGAAAACTTATGCTCGAATTTGTGAATCCTGCTACTTCCCTAAAATGCGGGAAGCAGTGCGCGCTTATGTCTCCAGCTGTAGCACGTGCCAACGTTATAATTATAAAAATGTAAGTCCAGCTGGCAAGTTAATTCCTATTAAAGTAAATTTTCTTAATGAATGTGTAGGTGTAGATTTAATCGGTCCTTATCCATTGTCTAATCTTAAAAGATATAGATTTGTACTAGTTATAGTTGATTATTTTAGTAAATGGGTACAGTTAGTCCCCCTCAGGAAGGCTTCTGCACCTGCAGTTGCCGATGCATTTTTTTATAATTATATTTCTAAATATGGTGCACCAATTAGAGTAGTTAGCGATCATGGCCCTTGTTTTATTTCTGATATATTTAAGGCTCTGTGTGAGAAGCTGGAGATCGATCATTCTTTTACTGTTCCGTATCGTCCTCAGTCGAATATGGCTGAACGTGTACATCGTACATTAATTCAAATGATTTCTTCTTATGTTGGTTCTCATCATGCAAATTGGGACCAGTTTCTTCAGCATTTTGCGTACGCACTTCGTACGGCAGTTAACGAGTCGACGGGGAAAACGCCGGCTGAATTGTTTTTGGGTAGAAAAGTCATTACTCCATTTCAAAAGCTAGTTATGGTGTCAGATGCGGAAAGTCAGTACATGTGTCAGGATATTGAGAGGTTGGTTAAGGAGGCTCAGGTTCAGATGGGAAAAGCGCAAGAAAAGCAGTCTCAGTATTATAATATGCGTAGAAGGGAGTTAGAGATGAAAGTTGGAGAATTTGTGTTAGTAGAAAAGCATTGGTTAAGTTCAAGTCGTCAAAAGAGTGTAGGTAAGTTTGGTCCAAAGTTTGTAGGTCCGTTTGAAGTTTTGGAAGTTCGAAATAATAATTTGGTTGTAAATGTCAATGGTGAAAGAATGACTGTTAATCTGGATCAGGTTAGAGTTTATAAGTTTAGAGAAAATGGTAGTGAAGTTTCTCATGTGTCGAGTGGTGTTTCGCAAAATTCCCGATCCAATGAGTGTCCCGAGTCCAGCACTTCCTTATCTAATTCTTTTCATCAGTATGCAAAAAGAAAGTTTGGTCAAACAGCTCCAAAAACTGTTATTGAAAGTTGAAAGCCTATCGATCCGAGAACAAAGTATGATAATAAAAATAAAAGGGCAGTGTCAAATACATCAGACTCAGTATGCCATAAAAGGAAAAAGATTATAAACTGTCCCGTTCCTCCACTTATTAGACAGCAACCTCAAACACACAAGTTAGCAAATAGTTCAACATCTTCAGTAATTAATCCTCCTAAAAAAATTCGTATCGACACTCGTCAAACTGTTAAAATGACTTTAAAATCGGAGTTTTTGCCCAATAAGAGACAGCATAGATCCGGAAATAAACGTGGCCTAGGATCTTCAGTAACTTCGGGTGCGTCTAGAAAGAGGAGACAACATTCAGTTTACCGGCATCAGCAGTGTGAATCTCGCCATGGAGTGATCCCAGCGAACCGACCAGAGCGGAGTCGTCGAGTGGAACCTACAAGTATCCCACGGCATCCATTCAGGACCAGGCTGCAGGCACGACAGTCAACTGTGGCGTCACCGTACAGTTCTGATGACGAAAGATCCTTCGTGCAAGGTTTTTGGGACAAGAGGAGAAAGTCATCCTGTAGTATGAAGCCGGCTAGCAGCGAATCATCTGTATGATTGGGTGATCATGTTCCTTATTAAATTTTTATTAGAGTGCATATATGTGATAGCAATGTGAAGGAATAAAAAGCAGAGAGACTGTTTGGTATTTTTGGCCATTTTTGGAATTTTTTGACGGACTCACGATTAGTACTTAATTTTGTTCAAAATTTGTTTGCAAAATTATTAGTTTTATGTATGTTTGAAATTTTGGTCTTAACTGCTTTTAAAAATTCTGGATCTATTGTTAAATTGTTATATTAGTTGTTAAAACGTTATTATATTGTTATACTGTTCATGTGTTATAAAATGTATGTTAATGTATGTTTGGTTTTCAGAAAGTATAGATAGTAATTTGGGTTATTTTGTACACGCGCCGCGAGTCAGGCGTGCACGTGTTTTGCGGTCAAGAAGTCCTTGACACGCGTTTCTATCTCCTATACTAACATTTAATGAATTAACTTTCTTCTTATCGTTCGTGGTTCATGTGTTACGTTTGTACTTTAGTTGGGAATGGTTTCCGCAAGTTGCGAAGTTTTAAGTTGTATTTGAATATGAAATTGTATTGTATTAAAATTAAATGTTAATGTGATTTTTCTTGCAGGGAAGTATACCTGTGTTAAATATTGATATTGCTATTTTTCTTTTAGTTTATACAGATGAAGAGTATGATGACGTCATTTTGTAAATTTGATATTTTTGATTATTGTATAAGCACAGCTATGTAAAGCTGTACGTATGTGCCCAAATATTGTGAAATTGGAGCTAGTTCTAAAGAAGTTTTGGGAGTTAGTTCATTGGCTAATGGGTATGTAGGTATTACGTAGTAGCAGAGTTATTGTAGTAATTTAATTTTAGATGAGTTCGGAATTTTGTTGAGGAAAATTTTTGCGCATTCGGTTTTTTTGGACTTGGTGCAAATTCTAGTATTAGGAAAGTTTATGGAGAAATTTTTGGTAAAGTTACAGTTGTATTTCAGTATTGAGGAAAATTTCGAAAGTTTAGTGTTTTGAGGAATTTTAGCACTCCCAGTGGAGTGGGTTGTTTTGAAAGAAGAAGTAATTAGTTTTAAGAGTTTTGAAAGTTTTTCGGAGGCTATTTTTCAGATAGAAGGATGATTGAATTGAATATGTGAATTTTTGTTGCAAACTGATTTTGTTGTGATGGGTTAAATTTAATATTTTAAAAGTTATGTTTCGGCGCTAAATTTCACCCATCACTATGTTTTTTTTGCGGTTTGAAATTTATAACAAGAAAAAGTCCTGGGTATGCATTTGCCCCAGTCCTTTTTCTCTGTGGAATCCGAGGAGGGGTTGTGAGGGAGTGACCTTTGTTAAAGGCACTTTAGTATTTCTGAGATCGTGACGTCAATAATTTAACATGTGTAAGCGTAAAAGCGACATCTATCCTCTCTTTTACTTTAACTTTCTAGAGTGTGTGTGTCTCTTTCGGATTCTGCAGTTAGTCTCGAGGTTAGTAGTATTATGTAAATGTGAAGTATCTCAGTTTGCAGCATATAAAATCTTGGAATTTGAGTGTGTGTGGTGTGTCTCTGGCGATAGCCAGCAGAGCATTAGTCAGCAGAGCGTGTGTCTAGTGATATTACCCAGCGAAGTGTTTCTCTAGCGGCGATTGCCCGTTGGTGTCTAGCAGATTGCAAGTAGCGTCGAGCCTCCAGTGAGTTGTGAAGGAATTTCGGTATTCAATTTGAGAAGTGGGCCGGTGGTAAGACATTTAATAGGAATTACGTTAATTATCTGAGTTGAATGAAGGTTATCTACAGCCACGGGCTGTCTAATTAAGCTTTCTCTAGCAGCTTAGCCGAAGATAGCTGAGAAGTAATCAGAGTTGCCCCGATTGAGCTAGTTCCGGAGCTGTGAGTATGCGTTTAGTCTTTTAGTAGTATTCTCAATTGTGAAAATTTAGACTTGCTCCACTTCCCTTGAGCCCTTATAGTATTTAATAAACTGTGTTTTATCTTAATTCCTGAGTATGTCTGCATTTAACTCCCAGCACGAGCACCCAACCGTTACAAATGGCGCCCAACGAAATGTCGGACATTGTGAGATTGTGCCACGTGTTTATTTTACCGGTGAAGGTGACATTAGTGAATTTTTAGTCAAGCTAGATGATTATATTTTGTTCAATAATATACCTGAGAGAAATAGATACGTAGTGCTTAAGTGCTCATTGAAGGGCGAAGCACTTTTGTGGTTAGAGAATATAGGAAAATTTCTGATTAATGATGAAGTTAAAAGATTTGAACAAACTGTGATTGAGTTAAAGAAGGCATTTCCTCCCCTTAAAGATAAAAGTATTTTAAGAAAAGAATTCTATTGCAATAAGCAGAATATTTATGAATCGGCATCAAAGTTTTACCTACGTAAGCTTGAATTAAAGAATAAATTGGATTTAGATATCACATTTGAGGAATTGTTGGACATAGTTCTTCCTCTTTTTAATCCGAATGTACAGGACTATATTGAAGTTAGAGCACCGAAGAATTTTTCAGAAATGCACCAAATTTTATCGAAGTATGAGACTCGGCATAGCTCAGATCAACGGGATTCGCATAGCCCTCGTCAGAGACCTGTCACGGATAGTAATTTCAGAAATGAGGGGGGTATAAATTTGAGAGGGGGACAGCGATTTCTGGATAGTAATTTGCGTAAGAGAAATGATGGATTTGTTCGTAATGTGTCGAATACTAGTAATCGTAATAGGAATTGTGGTGGTGGTAACAATTTTAGAAGTGGTAATAGATATATGTTTGGAAATAGGCAGAATAGTGGTTATGATCGGAGAGGGGGAGTACGGGACAAGAATGTTTCTTCGCGAGTAAGGAGATTAACTTCGGATGAGAATTTTGAAGGTAGATCAATGCAAAGGAGATGTGTTAAGAGGTCGGGTCAGTTAAACTGGTAGGTGACTGTATTTCGGAAGGTATGCAGTCACAGGTTATATCGGAAAACCCTTCTGTGAGTTTGAATAAAGTTACTATTAATCCGGTTGAGTTACCTGAAGTTTTAATTGTGTTGGATGGTATTGTCGTTAAGAGTGTCTTCGATACAGGGGCATATAAGTCTTTCATTTCTTTTGATTGTTATCGGAAGTATTTTTCGTATAAGAAGTTGAAGAGGTTAAGTCTGGTGGTTCAGTCGGCGCAGGGAGTAGCTTGTGATAATAAAGGTTCAGTAGAGTTGGAAGTTGAAATCCGTTCGGTTAAGACATGTTGGGAGTTTTGTGTGTTAGATGGATTAACAGTGCATTGTATAGTTGGTGTGGATTATATGAAGGATAGAGGAATTAGTCTGGATTTCTTTAAAAAGTCGTTGATCGTGAATAATGATGAGAATGTGAGTAAGAAGGAGCCTGTTACAGTGTCAGTTGATTTGGGAGAGTCGGGGTTAAGTGAAATCTAGGAGGAGGAATTTAATAAATTTTTGAATGAGCGTGGAGAGGTTTTTTCTGATAAACCGGGTTTAACGCTTGTTGCGTGGCATGAGATTGATACTGGTTTGAAAGCACCTGTTGCTAGTAAACCATATCGTTATGATAAAGTTAAACAAGGTATAATTGAATATCATATTCAGAAAATGCTAGCGGACGATATTATAATGCCAATTGAGTCTCCTTTTGCATCGCCAGTAGTGTTATGTCGTAAAAATAATGGGAAAAGTTTAGATAATCCAGAGGCATGTAGGTTTGCAGTAGATTATAGAAAGTTAAATACGATAACGCAATACCCTCAGTATCCTATTCCAGTAATTGATGGCATTTTGGCTAATATAACGAGTACGAATTATATGTCAACGTTAGATCTTACGTCAGGTTATTTTCAGATTGCAATAAAGCCGGACGACATACCTAAAACTGCGTTTATTACTCGGGACGGTTGTTTCGCTTTTAAGAGAATGAGTTTTGGGTTATCGGGAGCACCGGCAATGTTCCAGAAGGCCATGAATAATATCCTTACACCTTTGCTTGGTAAGGGTGTCCTGGTCTACCTCGACGATATAATTATAATGGCAGCTACTTTTGAAGAGCATTTAAGATTATTGAGGGAAGTGTTTACATTGTTAAGAGATGCTGGGTTGACAGTTAAGTTGGAAAAATGTAAATTTTTGAGAAAAGAGATAAAGTATTTAGGAGTTAAAATTACGCGTGAAGGTATTAATATAGATAATGAGAAAATTGAGGCAATTACGTCAATGAATCCCCCCAAAAATAGTAAGGAAGTGGCGACATTTTTAGGGATGGTGGCTTGTTTCGCCAAGTTCATTTCACATTTCTCCGAGTTATGTGAACCATTGTATAATTTAAAAAGGAAAAGGGTGAAGTTTGTATGGTCTTCGGCGGCTCAGAGATCGTTTGAATTATTAAAAGAGGCAGTAGTTTCCCCTCCTGTTTTGGCTCACCCCGATTATTCGTCTCAGTTTGAAGTGTATTGCGATGCGAGTGCAGTGGGGGTTGGAACTATGTTAGCACAGAAAGGTCGACCTATAGCATTTGCGTCGAGAATTTTAAATGCAGCGGAAAGGAATTATTCGATTACGAAAGGGAGTGTCTTGCAGTAATTTGGGCTTTGAATAAATTTCGTTGTTTTTTCACTAATATACCGGTTAAAGTCATTACGGATCATTCAGCTTTGACATAGTTAACTAATGGAAAGGGTTTGTCTTCTTGTATGGTCAGATGGTGTTTGAAGTTAGCAGAGTATAATGTTATTATAGAACATAGGGCTGGCAAGGAAAATGCGGTAGCTGACGCTTTGTCTCGAAACCCGCATGGTGGTTTAGAGGTCACGGAGGAAGTTAAGTGTTGTGCATTGTCTTCGTTGGTGTTAAGGTCACGAGAGCAGTTGATAAGGGAGCAGAAGCAAGATGAAGAGTTTGGTAGTTTATATCGTTATTTGGAAAATGCTGATGATGTCCCGAGCGCAGATGTGCCTATGTTTGAGAAATGGTCCCAATCTTTTAAGCTTATCGATTGTCTTCTTTTTTATTCTAAAATTGTAAATTCACGTGGTGAATTAAGAGTTTTTATTCCGGCTTGTCTTCGTAAGGCCATCTTGAAAGAATTTCATGATAATCCATTAGCAGGTCACTTAGGAATCAGGAAAACTTATGCTCGAATTTGTGAATCCTGCTACTTCCCTAAAATGCGGGAAGCAGTGCGCGCTTATGTCTCCAGCTGTAGCACGTGCCAACGTTATAATTATAAAAATGTAAGTCCAGCTGGCAAGTTAATTCCTATTAAAGTAAATTTTCTTAATGAATGTGTAGGTGTAGATTTAATCGGTCCTTATCCATTGTCTAATCTTAAAAGATATAGATTTGTACTAGTTATAGTTGATTATTTTAGTAAATGGGTACAGTTAGTCCCCCTGAGGAAGGCTTCTGCACCTGCAGTTGCCGATGCATTTTTTTATAATTATATTTCTAAATATGGTGCACCAATTAGAGTAGTTAGCGATCATGGCCCTTGTTTTATTTCTGATATATTTAAGGCTCTGTGTGAGAAGCTGGAGATCGATCATTCTTTTACTGTTCCGTATCGTCCTCAGTCGAATATGGCTGAACGTGTAAATCGTACATTAATTCAAATGATTTCTTCTTATGTTGGTTCTCATCATGCAAATTGGGACCAGTTTCTTCAGCATTTTGCGTACGCACTTCGTACAGCAGTTAACGAGTCGACGGGGAAAACGCCGGCTGAATTGTTTTTGGGTAGAAAAGTCATTACTCCATTTCAAAAGCTAGTTATGGTGTCAGATGCGGAAAGTCAGTACATGTGTCAGGATATTGAGAGGTTGGTTAAGGAGGCTCAGGTTCAGATGGGAAAAGCGCAAGAAAAGCAGTCTCAGTATTATAATATGCGTAGAAGGGAGTTAGAGATGAAAGTTGGAGAATTTGTGTTAGTAGAAAAGCATTGGTTAAGTTCAAGTCGTCAAAAGAGTGTAGGTAAGTTTGGTCCAAAGTTTGTAGGTCCGTTTGAAGTTTTGGAAGTTCGAAATTATAATTTGGTTGTAAATGTCAATGGTGAAAGAATGACTGTTAATCTGGATCAGGTTAGAGTTTATAAGTTTAGAGAAAATGGTAGTGAAGTTTCTCATGTGTCGAGTGGTGTTTCGCAAAATTCCCGATCCAATGAGTGTCCCGAGTCCAGCACTTCCTTATCTAATTCTTTTCATCAGTATGCAAAAAGAAATTTTGGTCAAACAGCTCCAAAAACTGTTATTGAAAGTTGAAAGCCTATCGATCCGAGAACAAAGTATGATAATAAAAATAAAAGGGCAGTGTCAAATACATCAGACTCAGTATGCCATAAAAGGAAAAAGATTATAAACTGTCCCGTTCCTCCACTTATTAGACAGCAACCTCAAACACACAAGTTAGCAAATAGTTCAACATCTTCAGTAATTAATCCTCGGAAAAAAATTCGTATCGACACTCGTCAAACTGTTAAAATGAATTTAAAATTAGCGTTGCAAAGGTTAGAAAAAACCCGGTTTAAACCGTGGAATAAACCGGGTTTTTAGGAATAAACCTGGAAAAACCCCGGGATTTTTTGGAATAATTTGGTTTTTTGGGAATAAACCTGGGAATAAACCTGGTCTATTGGAAATAAACCCGGGAATAAACCGACTTTTTGCAACTCTATTTAAAATCGGAGTTTTTGCCCAATAAGAGACAGCATAGATCCGGAAATAAACGTGGCCTAGGATCTTCAGTAACTTCGGGTGCTTCTAGAAAGAGGAGACAACATTCAGATTACCGGCATCAGCAGTGTGAATCTCGCCATGGAGTGATCCCAGCGAACCGACCAGAGCGGAGTCGTCGAGTGGAACCTACAAGTATCCCACGGCATCCATTCAGGACCAGGCTGCAGGCACGACAGTCAACTGTGGCGTCACCGTACAGTTCTGATGACGAAAGATCCTTCGTGCAAGGTTTTTGGGACAAGAGGAGAAAGTCATCCTGTAGTATGAAGCCGGCTAGCAGCGAATCATCTGTATGATTGGGTGATCATGTTCCTTATTAAATTTTTATTTGAGTGCATATATGTGATAGCAATGTGAAGGAATAAAAAGCAGAGAGACTGTTTGGTATTTTTGGCCATTTTTGGAATTTTTTGACGGACTCACGATTAGTACTTAATTTTGTTCAAAATTTGTTTGCAAAATTATTAGTTTTATGTATGTTTGAAATTTTGGTCTTAACTGCTTTTAAAAATTCTGGATCTATTGTTAAATTGTTATATTAGTTGTTAAAACGTTATTATATTGTTATACTGTTCATGTGTTATAAAATGTATGTTAATGTATGTTTGGTTTTCAGAAAGTATAGATAGTAATTTGGGTTATTTTGTACACGCGCCGCGAGTCAGGCGTGCACGTGTTTTGCGGTCAAGAAGTCCTTGACACGCGTTTCTATCTCCTATACTAACATTTAATGAATTAACTTTCTTCTTATCGTTCGTGGTTCATGTGTTACGTTTGTACTTTAGTTGGGAATGGTTTCCGCAAGTTGCGAAGTTTTAAGTTGTATTTGAATATGAAATTGTATTGTATTAAAATTAAATGTTAATGTGATTTTTCTTGCAGGGAAGTATACCTGTGTTAAATATTGATATTGCTATTTTTCTTTTAGTTTATACAGATGAAGAGTATGATGACGTCATTTTGTAAATTTGATATTTTTGATTATTGTATAAGCACAGCTATGTAAAGCTGTACGTATGTGCCCAAATATTGTGAAATTGGAGCTAGTTCTGAAGAAGTTTTGGGAGTTAGTTCATTGGCTAATGGGTATTTAGGTATTACGTAGTAGCAGAGTTATTGTAGTAATTTAATTTTAGATGAGTTTGGAATTTTGTTGAGGAAAATTTTTGCGCATTGGGTTTTTTTGGACTTTTGCAAATTCTAGTATTAGGAAAGTTTACGGAGAAATTTTTGGTAAAGTTACAGTTGTATTTCAGTATTGAGGAAAATTTCGAAAGTTTAGTGTTTTGAGGAATTTTAGCACTCCCAGTGGAGTGGGTTGTTTTGAAAGAAGAAGTAATTAGTTTTAAGAGTTTTGAAAGTTTTTCGGAGGCTATTTTTAAGATAGAAGGATGATTGAATTGAATATGTGAATTTTTGTTGCAAACTGATTTTGTTGTGATGGGTTAAATTTAATATTTTAAAAGTTATGTTTCGGCGCTAAATTTCACCCATCACTATGTTTTTTTTGCGGTTTGAAATTTATAACAAGACAAAGTCCTGGGTATGCATTTGCTCCAGTCCTTTTTCTCTGTGGAATCCGAGGAGGGGTTGTGAGGGAGTGACCTTTGTTAAAGGCACTTTAGTATTTCTGAGATCGTGAAGTCAATAATTTAACATGTGTAAGCGTAAAAGCGTCATCTATCCTCTCTTTTACTTTAACTTTCTAGAGTGTGTGTGTCTCTTTCGGATTCTGCAGTTAGTCTCGAGGTTAGTAGTATTATGTAAATGTGAAGTATCTCAGTTGACAGCATATAAAAGCTTGGAATTTCAGTGTGTGTGGTGTGTCTCTGGCGATAGCCAGCAGAGCATTAGTCAGCAGAGCGTGTGTCTAGTGATATTACCCAGCGAAGTGTTTCTCTAGCGGCGATTGCCCGCTGGTGTCTAGCAGATTGCAAGTAGCGTCGAGCCTCCAGTGAGTTGTGAAGGAGTTTCGGTATTCAATTTGAGAAGTGGGCCGGTGGTAAGACATTTAATAGGAATTACGTTAATTATCTGAGTTGAATAAAGGATATCTACAGCCACGGGCTGTCTAATTAAGCTTTATCTAGCATCTTAGCCGAAGATAGCTGAGAAGTAATCAGAGTTTCCCCGATTGAGCTAGTTCCGGAGCTGTGAGTATGCGTTTAGTCTTTTAGTAGTATTCTCAGTTGTGAAAATTTAGACTTGCTCCACTTCCCTTGAGCCCTTATAGTATTTAATAAACTGTGTTTTTATCTGAATTCCTGAGTATGTCTGCATTTACCTCCCAGCACGAGCACCCAACCGTTACAACTTTCTACCTGACAGTGCAACTTAGCAATAATGCAACATTTATTTTTTTCTCGATCTTTATAAAAAATAAATGCATACAATTTTTAATATAGACAACCTAATTTCTTTTCTATGTAAAATCATTTTTTTAACATTCCATACTGAAATTTTATTTTTTTTATGTTTAAGTTTGATTAAAGTAAATGTAAAATTGTTTTTTCAGTTTCATTCACGGCGCGCAAGACGGTAGCATAACTATTTGTTCAAGAGCCACCAAAAACATTGATAATGATGTAAAAGTAATGTAGTTTGAACATACATTTTATTTGTAAGCTATTTCTTTATCTATTGAAAGTTTAAATTAAAACTACAAAAAAATTTCATTTTTTATTGAAAAATGACTAATTTTAAATAAAGATATTATAAATTGCTTACAAATGAAGTATACATTCAAGATACATTAGTTAAACATTATTATTCGTATTTTTTGGGGGGGGGAGGGGGGGGTTGAACCAATAGTTTTGCTACAGTCTTGCTTGCAGTGGATGCAAGTCAAAAACCAATTTTCAAATTTTTACCTTAAGGGGTTAAGGAGGGCACGGCACTTTTGAAAATGAAAAAAAAAATAATATCAATGTATCTTTTTTTTCTTGAAAATTATTGAAGCAATTTAATATATATCATTTTATTATATTGGCAGCAATTATAAACATAAATATTTGTTTATTTAATTAGCATTATTAAAATTTCAGTAAATAAGAAAGATCTAAATATAGCAAATTATAATTACGCAAAAAATATTATCAGTAACAAGTGATAAACCAATATGAAGTGGAATGCAAATCACATCTCTAATTCCCTCATCAATGTTAAACTTATCTGTGTGCAGTACTTATCTCCATAGGTAATGCATATTTTACAGTGTGCAAAGTTAGTTCTTCAAGCATAATTTTTTTTTGTGTGAAAATATTTGTTAAATATATATTTAATTTTATTTCTTACTTTGTTTTGCGAAGTACCAACGCTTAAATTATATTAAGTATATATTTTAGAATTATTTTGATAACTAAAAAACAAATCATATAACAGTATACAGAAAAAATAAATTAAAAATAATAGTTTGCTATTTTTAAAAATATATGTAGGCATTAATCCTTTCCCCTCCGCATACGTATAACATTAGAGTTTTAGATCTCACTATCTCAGTGTGAGACAAATTTTGAACGGATAATTGAATATGGCTGAAAATAACCGGGATAAAACTGAAGATACCAGTTTGCAAAATGAAAAAAACCTAGTTTTAAACCTGAAAGCAGCAGTTTCTAAAATGGAACATTTCAGTTTCTAAAACGAAGCATTTCAATTTTCAAAACAGAACAATTTGGTTTTCAAAAGGTATATTTCCGTTTCCAAAACGGAACCTTTAATTTTCCAAAACGGGACATTTCAATTTTCAAAACGGATATTTCAGTTTCCAAAACGGGACATTTCAATTTTCAAAACGGATATTTCAGTTTCCAAAACTGAACATTTCAGATTCCATAACGGAACATTTCAGTTTCTATAACGGAACATTTCAGTTTTCAAAACGGAACACTTCATTTTTCAAAACGGAACATTTCAGTTTCGAAAACGGAAAAGACATAAAAGTAAATTTTATGTGAAAAAATGGAGCAGATACGGCAACTTTGCTGCCAGTACGTTTTCCGTTTTTTCAAGGAATTTTTTTTTTACAGTGTAAATAAGTAAATAAGTAGATCGCGAATTATTGTAAGGTTTTATCACCTTATTATAATTCAAAATAAATCATTTTTTCATATATTAAATGTTTTAAATTTCTTTAAAAATTATTGAAAAAAAGAGGTAAATATTTCAGAGAAAATATTTCTACAGACACGTTTAAATATTTAGAAGGAATTAGCAAAGATTTGTTTCAAAGGATATATATTTGAATACTGTTGAATTAAAACTTCGAAATGGTTTAAAAGCGTAATCCGCTCACAGCGGAAATCCCTCTGCTCTTTTCGTTTTTTGTTTAAATAATTAAAGAAACGCAGCAAATATTTGAAAAGATATAGCAGCGCTTAATTAAATGTGGGGTATATCTTTTTGATGATTTGAAATAAGTTTGGTTTAAAAGAAAGGATGTCTTAAAGCGCAAAACACATTTTTAGCATTAGTTAGAAGTTTTCTCTTTGTATATTTTGTTCAGATTCAATGGTTTAAGCTTTTAATTGTATTAAGATGCATAGTGTTTTTGTATTAAAGGGGTTATCGCAAACTAAATAGCTTTAGAATAGAAAAAAAAATGTCATCAAAATTAAAGGATAATGAGAAAAAACATGCCTCTTAATTAATGTTGCAACCAATGCTCAATGCTGCAATTATTTATGTCAATTAAATACTACTGAATGCAAAATTGCACTTCCGTACATATATTATTGTTGGAAATATGCAGATTAGGTGATTGCCAATGTGGCACGCAATGAACATATGTTGGAATTCTGATCGGTAGTGCTGTTTAATGTGCAGTCTGAGAGTGATCCGTATTCATTAGTTATTGTTAAATGGCATCATTAAATGAAGATCAAAAGTGATGAATAATAAGATGATTAAGCACAAATGGAGATCGCCCAAAAACTGAATATCGCTCAAAATATCGTATGAAGAATTTGGAGCTGCTTTTTAAGCACTGGATATGATGATAGATAGCCTGGTAAAGGGAGACCAATAGTAAAAACTGCATCCGAAGACCGTTTTTTGTCATTTTGGGTTCAAAGAAACAGTGAAACGACTACAAAAGATTTGGTTTCAGACTTTCAGAGTGCCACAGGAACTCGAATTAGCTGTTCTACTGCTGCACGAGGGTTTACAGTGGTGGAGTGTATGCGAGAAGACATATAGTTTGTGTCACACTCATTCTAACTTCCAAAGTGGTATGTTTAAACTGTTGCTGTCATCATGTTCAAAGGAGCTGGGCTCGAGAATTGTTTACTGACGTGTCCATATCCGAATACTCATAGTCCGAACATAGTCCGAACACTCATTCGAGACGCGTTTTGATCTGGAGAGAGGAAGGACCATGCAACTTGACTTACCTTGTCCGTGAAATATCCCATTCGAGCATTCCGTTCGAAATATCCAGTTCGAGTCTTTTTAGCTTAATTAACCATGAAAGATATTAACAGTTTAAACGGGCCCCTTTGGAAACTGGAATGAGTGGGACACAAACTAATGCTTTTTTTCACATACAGTTCACTCGTCTTAAGCCTTCTTATAGCACTAAAACAGCTAACTAGAGTTCTTGTGGCAGCCTGAAGATCAGAAACTAAATCACTTGTAGTCACTCCAATGTTTCTTCGAGCCGAAAATGACAGAAAATGGTCTTCGAATGCTATTGTTGATCTTTATCTTTCTTTATTAAGCTGCCTATTAACGTATCCATAGCTGTAAACGGCTCAAAGCTTTTAATATGACATTTTGAGGAATATTCAATTCTTGGATGACCTCCATTTGTGTTTGACCTCCCTTGATTCTGCCAATTATTCGCCACGCTTGACCTACATTTAAAGGATGCCTTTGAGCCATAACCAATGAAAAGTCATCACTTTCAGACACCGCATTCACTTTACTATACTCTAGAATTCCAACACACGTCCGTTGCGCACCACATGGACAATCACCTAATTTGCATATTTATGACTGACATATGATCAAAAGTGTAATTTTGTATTCAATAGTATTATTTAACATAAATAAGTAATGCATTAGGCATTGGCTGCAACATTAACTGAATTAGCATAATTTTACTCATCATCTTTTAACTTTGATGACCAGTGTATGCTTCGGACGAAAGATTTTCGATCAACATATTTTAAAAGAGAATTAATGATTTAAATTTTTTTAACGAATTGTTCCAGGCTCCAATAAATTTGTGAGGTTAAGTGTGTGGTCACTATTCTTTTTTTACAATCCTATTTACATCTTTAACATTTTTATAAAATTATTTATTCTTCACATTGTGTTCAGTTCTTCATTTTAAGTGTGTAAAGTACAAGATATGAATTATTTGAACTGTTTAGATTCATTTTATTAATACATAAAAAATGCATGTTGTATTGTCAATATAATGAATATCATAATTCAGCAGTTTGAATGCTGATATAGGAAAAATTTATATTATCTGTTTAATTTTATGAAATAAGTAAAATGTACTCTATAATGTATCCTATGATGGGCAGACAAAACAAACATGTTTCGAACCAGAAATTTTATTTAATAAAATGCAGCTTGTTTCTGTGAGGAACCTATTTCACTTTATTTATTAACTAAAATTTTTAGTCTTAAATAATATTATGTTATCTTATGTTGTACCGGGTGTTCCAAAAATAACCGGTAGATTTTAAAATTCAATAACATAAAAACGGTGACAGCTATTAAAAAAATTTTTGCAGGAGGGTTATGTATAATGCCATAAGTTTTATCTCCGTGATTTTTGATTTTAGTTCGGAAACCAAACAATAGATGGCGCTGACGGCGATTGGCGCTCAGTCGAAGCCGAAACTGAGCTCACTCAGCATTGATACAAAGGAAGGAGATTAAGGATATGGAGTGCGTCTCATTCGATTTGATTTCAATGAAATGCATTTTTGCCATGGATGTAACAGATTCTTCGATAGTGGAATGCAGCGTTCAGAAATGGGTATAAATTTCGCAAACAGTATTTCAGTTTGCAGGATATTTTACATTTATAAAGTTTTATTTGCCCGGATAAAATTACTTTCTTATGGCATGATTTAAAGAATATTTTATGCATCGTATTTTAAAACTACACTGTTAAAAATTTGAAACCTTTGCTGCATCATCACACCTCCGCTTTTATAGAAAAAGATTACTTCACTGTATTATGAAGCATCCTCATTGGTCAAAATTGAGATATTCTATAATAGCAATGCAGTGACGATGCAGCAAATGTTTCAATTTTTAACAATGTTGGTGAAGATATTTTGCTACAATCTTGCTCTTACACCGTAAAAAATTGACCTATTTGCTGCAGCGTCACTCCACCACCTTTATAGAAAACGGTTACAATATTGTATTATGGAGCATTATCATTGGTCATAAAAGACATATTCTATAAAAGCTGTGGAGTGACATTCTAGCAAATGGGTCAACGTTTTTGCAGTGTTTCTACACTGGTCAAAATCTGCTGCATTTTGTTGCAACGCACTCCACCGCTTGTATATAATATCTCTATTCCAACCAATGAGAAAGCTCAATTTCACGGCTAAGTAACCGTTTGTTTTCTATACAAGCAGGGGAGTGCGTTGCAACAAAATGCGGCAGATTTTTAACAGTGTATGGGGAGGCATTTTTGTAATAACTCTATCGCATTTTGACATTTTTTAATAATTTTTTTTTGCATTGCATAGCTGAGGTCCCTCTCAAGATCTCTCCTTTATTATATTTCTTGATTATTTTCAATTATTTTGGCAATTTTCAACAACAGATGACGCTGCAGGTGTGATGAAAGCTATTGAAGAAAACTCAGTCTCTGAGTTCGCTATTCTGTAAGTTGTCTTTCTGCTGCAAGCGTATGCTGTTCACCGACTGCAAGTTTGCAGGTAAAAATGGTTTATTCTTTAGAACAGAGGATTTTTTTGGTGTTGGAATTCCACCGCCTAGAACACAGTGTTGCTGCTACAAGACGAAGTTTTCAACGGAAGTTTAATGTAACCAAAGGACCGAAAAGCGATACAATAAAGAATTTGTTTGAAAAATTTCAACGGACTGGAGACGTGAAGGATGAACGTGCTGGAAATGTAGGGCGACCGCGTACGACAACAACAGAGAGTAATGCTCAGTTTGTGCAGAAGGTGATCGAACAGCGGCCTCAGGTTTCCATTCGCCGTGTTGCAGCTGCGGTCCAAATAAAGCCAACGTCCACGTACCGTCTCATGCGCCAGAGTTTACACCTCTATCCATACAAAATTCAAACTCGGAAACCTCTCAGCGCTTCTTCTATTGATGCACGAGTAACATTTGCTAATGATATGGTGCAAAGGATTGATGTCGGCGATATCCAAGTGGACAGCGTTTGGTTTAGTGACGAAGCTTATTTTTACCTGGACGGTTTCGTAAATAAACAGAACTGGCGCATATGGGGAACTGAAAACCCCCATGTTGCAGTCCCATCATCCCTACATCCTCCAAATGTGTTGGTTTGGGCCGCCATTTCTTCCAAGGGGCTCATTGGTCCATTTTTCAGATCCGAAACGATTACTGCACCACGCTATCTGGACATTCTTCGAGAATTTGTGGCGGTAGAAAAATGCCTTAGACGACACTGCGAAGACCTCGTGGTTTATGCAAGATGGTGCCCGGGCCACATCGCAGAGCCGAGGTCTTTAATTTCCTGAATGAACATTTCGATGATCGTGTGATTGCTTTGGGCTATCCCACACATACAGGGAGCGGCGTGGATTGGCCTCCCTTATCGCCAGACATGAACCCCTGTGACTACTATCTGTGGGGACACGTGAAAGACCAGGTGTACCGCCACAATCCAGGAACAGTCGAACAATTGAAGCAGTACATCTCTTCTGTATGTGAAGCCATCCCTACTGAAACGTTTATAAACGTTACTGGTAATTTCGTTCAGAGACTGCGCCATATTATTGCTGCGCATGGTGGATATGTGGAAAATATCGTTCTTTAGATTTTTCAGACTGCAGCGCCATCTGATGTTGAAAATTGTAAGTAATTTCGTAAGTTTGTCTGTCTAAAAATTTACTATTGTCCCAAGCACATTACAACAAACGGTGTATTATTGATTTTTCAAATATACCGTCATTTTTGAAACAGCCGGAATAAAGTTACTTTTACTTCCAAAACCGATTTTTAATTGAAATTAACTTTATAAAAAAAATCTGCAACCAAAATCGAAAATGTAATCAAGGAGTGATCTTGAGAGGGACCTTACTTATGCAATGCAAAAAAAAAAAAAAAAAAAAAAAAAAATGTCAAAATGCGACAGAGTTATTACAAAAATGCCTCTCCAAAAGAACACTATAAAAAATTGACCCATTTGATGCAGCGTCACTCCACAGCTTTTATAGAATATGTCTTTTATGACCAATGATAATGCTCCATAACGCAATAAAGTAGCCATTTTTTATAAAAGCGGCGGAGTGAATGACGCTTCAGCAAATGGGTCAAATTTTTTTACAGTGAATAGCTTTAGCTTGCGAGTTTCTTCGCGGGCAGGGACAGAGGGTTTACAGAATGGCAAATTCACAGATTGCGTTTTCTATTATAGCTTTCAAATTGCCTGCAGTGCCATCTGTTGTTGAAAATTTTAAGTGATTCCGAAAGTTGTATACACTGATAAAAATTTGCTGCATTTTGCTGCAACGCACTCCACCGCTTGTATATAATATCTCTATTCCAACCAATGAGAAAGCTCCATTTCACGGCCAAGTAACCGTTTTCTATACAAGCAAGGGAGTTCGTTGCAGCAAAATGCAGCAAATTTTTATCAGTGTACCTGAAAATTTACTATTGTCCCAATCATATTGCAACAAACGGTATATTTCTAACGCTGCCCATTTAAATTTTATTGATTTTTCAAATATACCGGTCATTTTTGTGACTCTCTGCATCGTCACCAACACTGTTAAAATTTGAAACTTTTGCTGCATCGTCACTCGATATTATTATAGAATATCTCTGTTTTGACCGATGAGAATGCTCCATAATACAGTGAAGTAATCATTTTCTATAAAAGCGGAGGTGTGATGATGCAGCAAAGGTTTCAAATTTTTAACAGTGTAGTTTTAAAATACGATGCATAAAATATTCTTTAAATCATGCCATAAGAAAGTAATTTTATCCGGGCAAATAAAACTTTATAAATGTAAAATATCCTGCAAACTGAAATACTGTTTGCGAAATTTATACCCATTTCTGAACGCTGCATTCCACTATCGAAGAATCTGTTACATCCATGGCAAAAATGCATTTCATTGAAATCAAATCGAATGAGACGCACTCCATATCCTTAATCTCCTTCCTTTGTATCAATGCTGAATGAGCTCAGTTTCGGCTTCGACTGAGCGCCAATCGCCGTCAGCGCCATCTATTGTTTGGTTTCCGAACTAAAATCAAAAATCACGGAGATAAAACTTATGGCATTATACATAACCCTCCTGCAAAAATTTTTTTAATAGCTGTCACCGTTTTTATGTTATTGAATTTTAAAATCTACCGGTTATTTTTGGAACACCAGGTACATCTGAATATATGTTAATTGTATATTTCTGAGATTATGCAAAAAATGTATTTAATAATTGCTAACACATTTTCTTATAAAAGGCAGTACCTTGTGGTCATTCGTCTATAAAAGAAAAAACCGTTATGACTTCATTTTGTATACTTCAATCTAAAATATTATAAATTTGTCAAATAATTTTTTTTCTATTACTATACTCACACACACACACACGCACGCATATACATATATATATACATACAGGGTGTGTGTTAAGTCAACATGTATTTTAATTTGAAACATGAGCAGTACATATGTAAATTTAACATGCATTTGCCACGGATAATTAAGGCTGATAGTCATTCAGTTTCAGAATGCCCCTATGGATGAGTCTATAGATGTTTGAGATGTTCGTATAGTTAAAAAAATCCCTGTTGGCTGGGCCTATAGGCGGAGGTAGATTTCGAAGAGTGCTCATTTCAACAAAAAAAAATATATGATTAAAGATAAATCCAGTTTAATAACTTCATTTGGCCGTTTATGAAACATTTTTAATTTCATTTTTCTGCAAAAACTGGTTTTATCAGAATCATCTTAAGAAAAATTCAGCTCAAATGCCCTTTTTAACAACATATTTTGAAAAAAATTCTGAATTTACTTTAAAAAATCGACCAAAACAGTATATTATACAGTTCCTAAATAACAAGAAACTGTCAGTTGAATGCATTTGAGAAAAAAATTGAATTTAAAAATGAGTCACTTTGACAGCATTTTAAAAAATATATTCTATCTTTATCAAAAAACTGGCCAATGCTTCACAGTATATAGTTCCTAAATAAGAGGATCTGTAAATTGGATGCGTTTGAGAGCGAAAATGGATTTTAAAACGAGTCATAAAAAACCCAATTTGCTATGTGAAAACTTCCTTAAATTTTCAAATCACGAAGACTTCGGGAAATTCTGTTCAAAATACCCTTTTTGGTAGCCTTTTTCGAAATATATTCTGTCTTTATCAAAAAACCGATCAATGCATCACATTATATAGTTCCTAAATAAGAGGATCTGTAAATTCGATGCATTTGAGAGCAAAAATGGATATTAAAACGAGTCAGAAAAAAACGCATTTTCTTATTTGAACTTAAATTTTCAACCCCGATGACTTTGGGAAATTCTGTTCAAAATACCCTTTTTGGTAGCTTTTTAGAAATATATTCTGTCTTTATCAGAAAATTGACCAATGCGTCACTTTATACAGTTTCTAAATAAGAGGATCTACCATTTGGATGCATTTAAAATCAAAAATGAATTTAAAAATGAGTCAGAATATAAGCAGTTTGGATTTGAGGTTTTTTCTCCAACTCCCATTTTTGTTTAATTTCTTTTTGCTATACGAATTGGTCCTATGAAAAACTTGTCAATATAAAAGTTGTAGATATTTTTGAGAAGATGTAAAATAAATTTAATCAGATTTGATATCGTAAAAATTGTCGGAGTTATGGATTTTTCTCTTTTTTCACCGCCCCTTTTCTTTTCGTTTTTAATTTTTTTCATGGGTAAAAGTTGATCCTATCAAAAGCTTGTAAATGCAAAAGTTTTAGATAATTTTAAGAACATTTACAAAAAATTTAGTTGGACTTTATATCTTGAAAATTGATGAAGTTATGAATTTTTTTTCTCTCAAAACCCCTGTTTTTTTCGCCCCTTGAGCCCACTTCTAAATTTATCAAAAATCTGTCATGCATAAACTTTTGGCCCATTTTTAAGAAGTAATATAAACTTTAAACCGATTCGATATCTACTTTAATAAAGAAGTTATGGGGTTTTTTTGGTTTTCACAAAAACCCCCTTGGTCCGATTTTGCCCATTAACGAACTTAGCCGAGATTTTATCCCCTTTGATTTTATGTACCAGTTTGGTGGAGATTGGTGAAGAATTATAGAAGTTATTGTGTCCATAAAAAAGTGAGATATATAGATAGATATATAAACTGGTGCGATTGCAATAGGTAGTGTTTCATACGAAATCTACCTAATGTTTCCTCAGGAATTTAATAAGGTATTTGTACCCTATATGGACAGTGCTCTCAATATGGACACCCCTAATATTTTTAAAAGTAACAATTTTGATAGAGAGATCGCGCTACATATCCATAAAGAAAAGCAGTTGAAGAGATAATTAAGCCTGGAAAGTACAAAAAAGCACGCTGTTCGCCATTTAAAAAGAAACTTATTGTTTGGGGGTGTGCTGATCGTAATTACAGGCAATTTTAAATTCTTATTAGATATTGTAAAATTACTTTAAATATTGAAAAGTGGGGTGTTTTAGAAAATTTTCAAAACATATTTTCGATTGCTATTACATAGATTGCTTAAAAACATTTTCTATCTTTATTTATTACAAGATTTAATACCGTAATTTCGGGTGTATAAGCTGCGGATCAAACAATTCTTTTTGGACCCAGAAATCTTATTTAGTGATTGAAAACAAATATTTACGTCGATCTAAGAAGTAACATTTGTTTCTTAAAAAATTCTGGGTCGAAAAAGAATTGTTTGATCCGCGGCTTATACACCCGAAATTACGATAAAGCTACTCCCGATTCCCAATATGGACACCTTATGTCCACACTGGAAGTACAGCAGGTGAATCTTCAGATTCACAAAAATAGAAATATAAGCAAAACTATTTACATTATTTCATAATATTTTGTAGTAACTGAGGTGCTTAGCATCTATCTTCGAAGAGCCACAACCGAAAATGACCCCCCGTTTTAAAGTGCATGTCCTGAAGATATTTACTGTGTCCTACCCTCCCCGCAATACTTTAAGATATATTTTCCCCCCTCTCAACTGTAATTCCACAGAAGAGTGGCTCATTCATACCCCTGTGTAGTAGGTCAATAAGGAGCCACCTGTCCATAATAGGGACTAGTGGTTCCTTATATGGACATTTGTAAATTTTTTTTGTTTTTATCATTTAAATAAAAACCATAATAGTTACAAGGTCGCTAATTTTAATAATGATAGTCAACAGTCCACGGATCATGGTCGCATATTTTTGGAGTCCTATCACGTGTACATGGGGATGAAAAAAATAAATTTTCCTTAGGGTGTCCATATTAGGCACAGGTACCTTATTTTTAATTATTTTTTCAGTGTTCTCTTCTTAAAGAACATAATTTATTTTAAGTTCACAAAATATTTGTAAAATCTGCGCTGAATTTTATGTGTAGTGTTAATACGTTACTCACAATTTGTCAGTTTTTAAAACATAAAACATTAAGTTTATCATAGGTTTTAGAAATATTTTAACAACTACGAAAAAAAAATTACTCTCTTTAGGAAGAGTACACTGAAAAAAGAAGTTTAAATATTGATATATTGAAAAAAATAATGTATAATACATATTAAAAATATTGTCCTAGAAAAATTTCTTTAAATATAAGAATGCATCAAACGCCCATAGATTTAACATTACTGAGGAAAATTCAGATGCTAAGTGACTAACAGCCTTAAGATTACTTACTACCTTTACAAAAGAACCCCTTAAAATTCCAAACAGGCAATGTATTTTCAATTCACTTCTGCAAATATTTCGTTACATTATACACTGCTTTCCGTAAGAAATAGTGGAGAATTGCATTAAAAACGTCAATAATGCCTATTAAAAATTCACAAATAATGAAAATTTCCTCATTAGTCCATAAGATGTTATAAAATAGGTTAAAGACATCCTGTTTCCATGTTAACTAAAATTCTATAAACTCCATACAGTGGTTGCAATCGTTGGAAAAGAGTTACATATAAATGTACTAAATCATTTACAGAAATGTAAATGATAACGATTGTGCTTATGTTAAATTCGAAAAGGTATCTTTTGACATAGTAACAAGTGCATTTCAGCTTCATGACAAAATAAATATTAAATTTACACTCCTCAGAATTCAATTTAAAATAGATAATAATTTATCAGTGATCATGTATAAATGCATATATGGGATTTAAATTTTGCTCTTTAATCTTTACACAGGGACTCAAACAGCATCCATACGGATGTAGCATGTGTCTATGACAGATTCGGTTCGACTCCACGCATAAAGATTAATCCATTTCACATATTACTTTTCATTCAAAATGATTAAATACTGTTATGCAGGTTTTCCCCCAAAAAATTGAAACGCGTTTTAATCTTTTGCCGATAAGAAGGCTATATAAATTAGTGCTCGCGATAGGATACGTATAGCAGGTATACGATTAAACGATATACGTATATCCGTATAATACGTTTTTCTGCTATACGGATACTTTCGAATATACGTTTAAACGTATCCGGATACGTACAAGGCGTATCAACTAAACGTATATTTAAGAATACGTATATTTAATGTATACGTATATTCGCCGTATCGTATCTAATTTAAATAGCGGACTTCACCAGTCTTATGTCGCTGAATGGAGAATAATTTGGAAATCGGTAGCGTTACGACAGAAATCCGCATAGTATGCAGGCCCGTAGCTAAGAGGGCGCTATGGGCGGCTCAGCCCCCCCCCCCTAGAATATTTTGAGTCCCCCCCCCCTGGAAAAGATTCCAAGGTCACTCAATTAATTTCTGTTCCAAAAATTCATATGAAATTCTGTTCAAAAATCTAATTTAGTTTTGAGACCCTTTCACAGTTTTGCAGAGTTACTAAATTGTATCTAAAATAAGTGTGTCAACACTCCCTCATTTTATATGTACATATGAAGTTAACATAATGTTTCATTTTGCACCAGTTATACAATCAAAATTTTCATCATCCTATACTTTTCTTAGCATAAAATGAAGTTAGTACAACAGTTTAATTAGAAACATAATACCTACAATGTGAATAGTTATTAATTTATCTTTCTGCGTCAGAAAGAGAAAAAAAATTATGAGCCCCCCTACATTCTTTCGAGCCCCCCCCCCCCTATGGTTCACTTCTAGCTACGGCCCTGATAGTATGTCTTATACATACGAGATCAAGCAATGAAAAGCGTATATTTTTTAAAACGGTTTGCAAAAAGTTCACAAAAGATCAGACTCCTGATTGGCTAATCTCGCTTCACTAACAGTGAAATATCTACTATCTGGATTCCAACCAAGATCTTGGTATTTCCCTTTATAAATATTTTAATCAACATACATGTTCAGTGCAATTTACCGAAGTGACCCATGTTACCTATCCAGTGGCGTAGCTATGTTTTTTGGCGCCCGGGGCCAGCAAGAAATTTTGCGCCCCCACCCCAATATAGATATATAACAATTTCTCTCAATTTGGTGCCCCTAGGCCTCGGCGCCCGGGGCGGACGCCCCCCCCCCTGCCCCCCCTTAGCTACGCCACTGTACCTATCGATTGTAGGGCAGTACGAAACCGAAATGTGGCACCAATGAAAACTATCCTGTTGAACTGTAGCTGACGTCACAATTCGCCTTGATTTTCATTTCATACTACCCTACAATCGGTTGGTAACATTGGTCACTTCGGTAAGTGACCGGTAAGTTACTCTAAACATACTCAATGTTTAATTATGTTTCTTCTAATTTTCATTAAATAAGTCATAAAATATTCTGGGAGGACAAAATAATTAAATTATTTAAAAAAGAAACTAATAAAAATTACCAAATATGTAAATTATTTTAAAATTCCTCCGCGGTAAGACAATTTACATATGGTGAAAAATAAAACCATTGTGTCACGTGACGCAGACACTTAGTATAAGTATCTCGTAGAGTAGAAGAACGAGCATTTATAGACACATTTCTGCTTAGATTACAATTAGAAATGAATAGAAAAAGCTGGGTGTGGCGGTACGCTGAGAAAAAGAATGACAGAGCCTACTGCCTGCTATGTGATGATGATATTGCTGTAAACTCATTCTGTGCAACTGGTGGAACAAAATTCATGCCACATATAGACAAAGTCACAGACAGATATTTTGTAAAAACATATTTTTCGGACTATCTTACCCTTAAAAAGTGTAAACCAGTCGAAAGATTTCTCGAATCCATTACTTTCTTCTTGTTAAGATACAAGAAAATATAAAAAAACTAAGTACTGAGCCACAGCTCTTCCAAAGATTAGTTTGATTCTATCCACAACTAATGTAAGACAATTTATAATAAATAACTTAGTTTTTTGGGAAAGAAACCAAAATTTAAACTGAGAAACGTATTCAGATTTTTTAGGTACCTGCATAACAAGTAGTAGTTAAGTAAACGCATCGTAGTTTTTTAAACAGAGAATCGCGATGGGGATACTCAACCGGATATTTCTCAATGTCTGTAATCCGCAGAAAATCATTGAAACATCAAATTTCATATCTTGAATGAAAAACGTTTATACGTTTAACCGCTTGGATAAGATCCGTATATACGATGTACCGTATATGTTGTTTTGCGCAATACGTATAACCGCCGATGCCGTATTATACGTATAGTTGATCCGTATTTCGTATAATACGTATTATACGTATATGCGTATAAACGTATAATCGAGAGCACTAATATAAATCGCAAAAGTATTTAAAATATCGCAGAAAGTAAGTTTATGTTAATTAGAATAACAGAAATTTAAAAAGTCCTGCTATTAATTTTCAAAGAATTACATATTGTGGATTTCTATACAACCTCTCTGCAAAAATTGGTCAGTTAAAAAAATTTTCTTTATGTAGATCAAGGTCTTTAAAGAAAGAGAGAGAAAACTGCATATTTGTACCTTCTAAAATTCAATGAATTTGCTTTATTTAATATTAGCCATTGTGAATGGGGATCATAGATCAATAAGAATTGGAAATATCTGAAATATTGATAGAAAATGGAAACATGGACACTACATATCTCAGCAATAATGTCATATGACGAGCAAATGATAATTGATTATTGAACCAATATTAGTGGCGATAAACATATTTACAGAATTACTGTTAGAAAAACTGTTATGTATTGAAATGAGGAGAAATTCCTTGAGAATTCACTTATTTTATTTTATTTATTTATTTTATTATTATGCTTCAAGTGTTTAAAACTTAATTTGTCTTTTTGCATTTGTCATCTCATTAAGCTCTTTATTTAGATGTATTTGTGATGGTGTTTTAATTTCCTATTCAATAGTCATTTTTTTTATCCACAAAAACCATTGTCAGTTTGTATATGATCCTAATTCTCCCTGACAAAATAGCATTTTAAGTGAAAAAAAAGTAGTTCAAGAAAGTTTTTTTCTTATCACTATAATTCTGCAGGTTATTTTAAAAATACAAGTATGATTTTTTTGTGGTTTAATTGTGGCAAAATAAAAAATCTTTAATTCACCAATTTTGTCTCGGAGTGTGTAAAACAATTTAAATTAGTCGAATGTACCAATCCTAAAAATTTATTTTATGCCATGCATGCTAATAGTATTTCAAAATTAGCTATCACATTGCTAAATTATATCGCAATTTGTTCCCGTCATGAGGATTCTAAAGATATGAGATTTCGTGCATTACTTTTTGAGATATGACTATCGCTGAAATCATGTAAATCAAGCAAAATGAATCGTAGCAACTCCATGTATTAAATGATTTACACCAAAACCTAATCAGTAACAACTTCTAACAGAACAACGTCTAACTGATGCATGTGAACGTCTAACTGAATCTGACGTTTGTGAAATCCGTGCATTAACTTTTGAGGTAGAATTATTCCAAAAATTGTGAGAATTACTACGAACTATTAGGCAATTAACACCAAAACTTAATCAGCAACATGTGTGAACGTCCAAGTCTGAAGTTATAAGTTAGATGAAAATTACATTAGTTTTTGTGATAGAGCTGTAGCGGGAATCGTGAAAATTCAACATAGCAGCGCCACCCGTTGGGCAATTTATACCAAAGCATAATCAGCAATAACGTTGTCATCGTCTATCTAAATCTGAAGTTAGTTCAAAATTCGTGCACTTATTGAGATAGAGGTATTGCGGAAATAGTGAAAAGAAGAGAACAGCAGCAACATCCTTTGTGCGATTTACAACAATATGAAACCATCACCAAGGACTACCTCAATCAGAATTTTAATGAAAATATGTGGATTAGTTCTTGAGATAGAACTATTGCAGAAATCATGTAAATTCTTCAAAATGCAGCCAATCCAATTCCTATTATTACTAAGTGAATGTGAAATTTGATGAAAATCCGTTCTTGAGATAGAGTTATTACAGGAATCGCTAAAGATGTAGCATAGCAACGTTACCTGTTGTTCTGTGTACATCAAAAACTAATCAGCTCCAATTTATATTAGAAACTATCTGAATACAATTTTCTATTAAATTCTGCGCATTAGTTTTTGAAATCGAGTGTCCACAAAGTTTGTGTCACACACAGGCGGACAGACAGAGTCACAAACTCATAGACAAACATATTGTAAAATCATATTTCTTGGCATCTATGACCTCTGAAACGTGTATATCCGTCGAAATCAAGAAGTTGAAAATTTTCACGAAGTCATCACTTTCTTCTTGTAAAGATAGAAAAGTAAAAATGTAACTTAAAAAAAATAAATAACGGAAAGGTTATTCCATTAAAATAAGCTTGTTTATTACCATATTTGGAATATTTTTGTAATTAACATTTGCTCTTTATATACAACAAGTCGAAACAAATAGCAAATTTCCATTTTTTTTCTTGTACAATTTGTGTACTGGACAACGGTATCAAATACCAAAATATCAGGTAATTCAGAAAGTTTCATTAAGCAAGTAAACAAAAAGAAACGGTTATTAGAAAAAAGTAATTTACCGCATAATGAAGAACTATTCTTAGATAGTTTTCCGACTAAGTAAGTTACCATCTTTGTTGAAGCTTTTACTGGTAAGTTACCATCGTAGCGCTGCACGAGTATTTGTATATCCTAGACATAAAAAGATGTCGCCAGTAATTCCAATTATGACGTAACACCGTTAAGAGAAGTGGGCGATAAATTTCTTGAAAATGTATTGACAGTGTCGCTATGAGGAATATTCGGTTCTTCGTCTTCTCTTCAACTTTTGTAAGCAAATCATTCTCAATCAGAGACAGCCGCCCACTGCATTCTTCATCGTGAATGTTTTCACTTCCTTCATTTAAATTTCGCAGCCAACTCCATACCATCGAGCCACTTATCGCATTTTGCCCACAAACTTCACAAATTTATCTGCGACTACTAAATGGTTTCAGTGTTCATAGCATTCAAAAAGCGGGTGACAGACCGCAACTGGTATGTGTAAGGATATATCATTTTTTTAAACATTTTAGATGCTTAACATGCAGCCGACGCAATACTCAGCAATCTAAAAATAACTTCACATGTTTGCCATTGAGTCACAGAAGTTGATGCGCATGCGTGAAATTATTATTGCAGCGTTTTCGTGGCAAAAATTGAAAACGGAACTTACTTTCTGGATTACCTGATATGTTACAAAAATGCAAAGCTTCAGAACAGAGCAATTTAAATTAAAAGATAGATTTCTTTATATTTTTAAAGATGGCCAAATTAAGGAATTTTCCATAACCATGCTAAAACACTGGAAAAACAGCTGTGATCAAAACTGTGACAATCTTTAAAGGGTTTTCTTTTTTTTGTTTAAATATAACACAGCTAATTTTGTATCTAAGATATTCCGTGTCTGGTTACTTTTCTTTCAGTTTTGTATATAACGTATTTTTGCCATCATAAGTATTTCAGTAATATAAAGAAATTTTTTTTTTGCAAACACGGAAAATCTAAAAAAAAATTACAATTTTCAAAAACATTGTAAATGACACATTTATTCAATGTATACTATAAGGTATAATATTTGATGTCTATTGTCTTTTTATACAAATATTTGTTGCTTTACGATAGATAAAATTGCTGGCAATTTGTGAATTTTTTTGTTTTTGAAACTCGCATTTTCATACAATAAAATTATTTATTATTAGAAAAAAATACTAAATTAAATGATGAAAACATAATATTAAATAGCTTTAATATGAAAAATATTACATTATAATCTGAAAAATGAATGTGAATCCTTTGCACTTGAGAGGTGACTCTAACTTACCTCTAGTATTGTCAGGTTTCCCTCGTAAATCGGGATGCAAAATGCCTTGGACACCACAAATATCTTACAGTTTATTTCGCCATCTTTTATCGCAGGCTATTTGACCACTAAATAAGGTCAAATAAAATGATTTTTTTGAAATACTGGTGTTCAGATCATTTGGTGCACTTATTTAGGCGGGACACTGGTGCTCAGAATTATCTTTCGAGTGCAAAGGGCTTAAAAATGAATAAATTTTTAATACTCAGAAAAAAGTTCTTTTTCAAATATTTTCTTTCTCTAAATTTGAAATATTTTACGTTTAAAGAGCCATATATACCTTAAATCAAGTAGTAAATTTTGATTCGTTTTATATATTGACGTGAATCTATATTGACGGAAGTTATGAAAACAAAACTCTCTATGATGATCGCATAAATATTTTGCAAAAGGAATCACCTTCTTGTTGAGGCAAGATCTCCCCTCTCTACAGCCACTAGGTAGCGCTTCTCCTCGAGGCTGAGCGCTCCCTCCCGCGGCCGGTCCACGCTCATCGCTTGGCTACTCCACCACCACCACCGCCACCACTCTTCGTATGCTGCGCCCTAGAAAACAAGAAGTCAACAATAGAAAACAATTGTGTTTTGATTTCAAAGCATTATTTTCAAGAACATTTCGTTTATTAAAAGCAGGCTTATAAAAAGATTTTTTTAAAATATTTCCTTCAACTAGGATAACTCTTAACTCATCAACTCAGAGGTTTTTGAGTTTTATTTATGGAAGTTAGACTAGTTTCAAGATTTTTTCAATCGGTGTTATTCGGCAAAAACAAAAATAAATCCCCCAAAATAATTTGCAAAACATTCCCCAAATTTTGGATATTTTGTCACTCACTATTTTAAACTGAATGCTGAAATAAGTTATAGAGAATATAACAATTATTCTTTAAAATAATCTTTATTGGAAATTTTTTTCAGATCACTGAGCTATAAGAAAAATGATAGGCCAGTTGATCTGCGCAGCGTATACACTTCGTTATATAAACAAAGTTTAAAATATTTTCTATTGGAAAACTTCAAAGAATTTGTCTAAACTTCAAAACACATACATAAGCTAAAAACTTTTACAACGTTTAAATGCACAAATAGGTACAACATCACACAAAATATCACATACGGTCGTTTCAAAGATTCTTGTATCCCCTTTCTCAATACGAGGGGAATAAACATCAAAAGATTAAAAAGGGTTCAAAGAATCACTTGGTTATAAACCCGAGTACTGGCTTATGAATTGACTTAAGTGGCGAAAGCAAAAGTGTATATATCCGAAAGAAATTACGCAACTGACAGAAAAGAATTGAAAAATAGGAGTCACTATGGAGGATAATTCAACATTTTCTACTGGATTTTTCCATTTTTATGGTGATGAAAGAATTTTTTTATGATTTTGCTATTTAGATTTATTTCAAATTGGAGAAAAAACAGGAAAGTTTTTTACTTACAACAGTTTCATTTACAGCTTGTTTTTCATTGTTCCATGTTCTTCATGAATAATGAAAATGAATTCTAAAGACTATAAAACATTAATTGAAAAAAATCATACCTTTAATTGTTAGATGTAAGCTTTTAATAAGTTGATATAATTTTTATCATTAGAATCGTAACTTTCAATTTATATCGAAAGTTTCTTTTCCCGCAACAGTAGAAACATCTGTTGGTTGATCGCTTTGGGAATCAATCGACCAAGAAAAGATATTAGAATGTTCAAAATATTGAATGGTAAAAATAGAATGTTAAACATTTTTAATGGTTAAAAACTGAATGTCAAATAATCATCTCATATTTTCAGTCATGCAGCTTTTTAGAATAATATAAGACAGAACAAGAACGAACCATATTTCAAACAGTATATTCCACGACAAAGGGATACTTTATTTTAAATGCCCATCAGGCTACAATATTTAAAATGTTATGATTTTACTATGTTGGATCCAAAAGTTAATGGACTGCATCGACACGCAATAGTAAAATCATCAAGTAAATGGCATGTCATCTGAGAGACAACCAATAATCCATCTTTTCCGTCGTAAGACAGTTTGATTCATCATAACTCACAGAAGGACTGAAAAATATTTTGGCTTATTCAAATTTTCTAGCATTGAACTTTTATAACAATGTTATGAGATTTATTCGATATAAGCAAAGAAAAAAAGTCAACTCCTTACATCAATCTGCATAGTATTTTTTAATATTAAGCTAAGTAAAAGACTGAAAGTCATGTGCCAAATAATAAGATTGAGGTTAATTATAATTGTAACCTTACTAGATATTTCTCGCCATTTTATAAACAAACAGTACAAAATTAGTAGTATTAATTGCTATATAACTGTATATTGAAAATTGCTGATTTATATTTTATTGAATAGTAATTTTTATTTTATTTTAATAATAAAGTTTTTAGTTGTCTACTATTAACAATTTTCAAAACTATATTATTTTAAAAGACATAATCATCGGTAAATGATATTTTAATCATTAGATTATTAGAGAAATGTACCTATAATGTCAACAATAAGTTTTCAGTAACGTTCAATGGGTGAAATATTACATTTCACTAATTTATTTGACTTACTTTCTCCTGAACTTTATAATTTCCCACAAATACATACAATCTATTTCTTAAACTCTCAATATTACTTTATAAATTCTATTTCATTCTATTTCAGTCCTTTTTTTTCTTTCCTTTTTTTCAAATTTTCCTAAGCGTACCTTAGAGAAGGCAGATAAATGAAAATCACTCTTTCGTTTCTGATTCCACAAAAAAAGTCTTGATAATTTCAAAGAGAAATTAATTGCTTATAAAGAACTTACGTGTGTAACTTTCGAAATCTTAAATTAACGGGAATGTCTTCAGGAGATTTAAACTAAATGAAGCTAATTTTGAATGAATACTTACAACACTTTTGAATCGATTTAAAACAACCTTGCAAGAAAATTAAACTCTAAATCCTTATTTATTGAGCGAATAAAATGAAGAAAGATTCCTCTTTTTAAGTTTAACTTAATTCACATATGTTACATTTTTAAGTACTGATAGCTGTGTTTCCTGCCTACTATCAAAAATTTGTTCAGTATTCTTTAGAATTCTGGCGAGTAGGCACCGATATAATTAGTTATAGATGATCTTAAACTACTTGCATGTAAATTCATTTCTATTATTGTAAAACTTATCCAAAGGAGGTAAGAAATTGAATTGACCAATATTACGACTTGCACAATTTTTGAAACCTTTTTTACCCGTGATAACACCATATGAAGTTCTATTGAAAAAGAAACTTAAAAGAATGGTGCATATTTAATTTTTACTTCTTTGTCACCATGAAGTTTAATAGTGAAATGCGGCAGCAAATGGGAGAACCCTTTTTGTTCCAGATGGGATCAGATAGACGAGTGAGATCAGGCATAATAAGCAATGTATTATTTTATTAATTGTATGTAGAGTCATTTCTATTATTGTAAAATTGATAAAAATGAAGTGAGAAATTGTAATTTTCTAATCAAATTACCTGCACGGTTCTTCAACACTTTTACATATGATAATCTCATAAGAAGTTGTAACAAAACAACCTTCAGAGAACAGTGTATAGTTAATATTCAGTTCTTTGTCAGAATTAAATCTCACGTGAAGCTCAATCATTCTTTTAATACAGCAATAAATAAGAGAACACTTTTCGTTTGAAATGATCGGTTGGAGACAGACAGGATCAGATAGACGATTTTAATCTAACTACTGTGACAAAAATTGTCGCATAGCAACTGCGGGCGATCTTTTAGACCGCTTAATTTAAAGATGAATAAAATGTTAAATTAACTCTCAGAATACTATTTTTAGATTAAAATTTATATACAGGACTATTATAAAAAAAATCAGCTGTTCAAAAGTCTTTAGAGATAGCAATAGGACTCTAAACGAAATAAAAGTTGACCAATATCTATAGTTAAACTAAAAATTGCGAGTTAAACTCTAAAATTGAAAAAATCAGCGGTCTGTGAGACCGCTAACAGTAGTTAAAGGTTAAACATACTTGGACTCATTTCTATTATTGTAAAATTGATTAAAATAAGGTAAGAAATTGTAGTTCAATATTTAATGATCTGCGTAATTTTTAAATCGTTTTATGTGTACGATATTCGCATATGAAGTTATATTTCAAAGTAACCTTAAGAAAATAATTCAGTTAACTAGTACTCCTTTATCAAAAATAAACTTCAAAGGAATTTCAGTTGTAAAATAAAGCAACTGCTGAACGAACCCTTTGCTTTAAACAGAATCAAATACAAAATAGACTTCGAAAAAAAATACTGTTCAATGGAGGATCATGTTTTCGCATAAGAATTTCAGCAATAGGACACCGCCCACTAAATGCTAGGACTAAGCGCTGACACAAAATTGGTGGTAGCTGAAGACGGATTTATTTCAGCGTGTGTACTGTCTTTTGAATCTTGGTAAATACAACGCTTTAATTTTTCTGAGATAAAATAATTAAAAAAAATATTTTACAAAATACTGGAGTCTAAGGGACCTTGCATACTTTAAAAGAATCCTCCTTCGGCTTTCGCCATTTTTCTGCCAGCGCTTAGACCTAGAACTCATAGGACGGTGCATTGCAACTAAATAAAAACTATGACTAAATGCTCTTTTACTTTATCTCTTTGTTTTTATGTATCTAAAATTTAAATTACCACAAAAACAGTTTAATAAATATCCATATCATTTTACTGCCTCTAAACCTTGCATAATGTTCGTTTTGTAATTTTTTATTTAATGTGATACTTTTAAAAATTGAACATAATTTGTTATTAATAATCCATTTTAAATCAATTTTAAATAAAAAAATACGTTTTTCATGTATTTTTAAAGAGTTCATGAATAGGAGTGTAAAATTAATTCAATGTATGGCACCTGTTGTTCAATACAATCCAATGAAAAAAAAAACACGAAATAGCAACTTCTATTGTTATTATCAAAATAAAATATAAATAAATGTTATATTATAATCCGTTGCAAAATTTTCCCATTGAAAAAAAAATCTCTCAGCTATCATTTCTCAGTTAAAATGTTTCCATTAACAAATTTTCTGCTTGAGAGAATTTACTTCATTATTGAAATAATCAATCACTTGAGTAATATAATTAAGAGATAATAATTCTCTTTAAATCGGCTTAAATTATCAGAACCTTCTATTTTCAAAGAGCTTTTCTTGCAAATCCTTTTTCATGCCTACATTTCTTTTATTAATTAAATATTGAGTATTTGTGCACCTGTTCATAGGAATATCTATAAAACAAGATATAATATTTGGGACTTTATATATATATATTATAAACCATTGCAAATGATCATCTACAGCTATGAATATAGAAATTATAAATGAAGATTTATTCACATTAAAAGAGAAACTTTAATCTTTATAACTTTTGTAAACATTTAAGCATATCGATAGAAACAAAAAATTAGATACTGGAAGCATTTGTGGAACCAAGGCAGATTTATCAGGCCTAATATCTATCTTAAAAGTTTCACAATTAACATTTACGGTTTCATCTTTTCATAAGCCATAATAAAGTTAAAAAAGCAACATTTGAGTAACAGTACACAAGTCCAGAAGAAAATAGTACTGTTGGAGTGAAATAGACCAGCAGTTGCTTTTCCACAAACCACTCATATTCTAACTCTAAATATATATTTTTTTCTTAGCTGAGTAACTTTACGTGATCGTATATATAATCCCTAGCTAGAATGATAGGTCCTATGCTGGACTTTAAGGAGCGATATTTTTACTTAATCATCGACAAAGCGTTGTGAATTTTTAGTAGACATTCTAGCTTATAGGATTCCCTTAAAAACATTAGGGTTCAATCATCAAAATATAAAGAATAACTACACTCATTTTACTAGGAAGAATGATAAAAGGGAATTTTAAATTAATTAATTTATTTGCAATTCTATTAATTACATACAATTTACAATACCTTTAAATGTTACATAATTTATTTTAAGCATCATTTACTAATCTAGAAACAGAATCTACATTTATTAAAGTTATACATTATTCACTTTCCCATGTCCTCATCTGGGTACAAAAATCCCTAATCACAAAACATGTAATATAAATATGGGAACAACAATATATATTAAGCATTACCTGTTCTCTTTTTTTACATCAGCATAGATGGAACATACACTAACTTTTTTTTTATCACTGACCATTTTTTTACGTGTAGAACTCACCAACACTCTCATTCTTCTTCCAACAAGAAAACTGACTAACTTCTCTGGGAAAAAAACTGGAGGCGGACTTCTAATTATCATATTCAGATTTTTTTGGGGCATCATTCTGGCCTTCGGAAAGCCCCTTAGCCAATCTGTGATTAGCCCCACATCTGATTAGTATCATGAACAAAACTATTTGCACAAGGGTCCTACATGCTCCTCCCCTGGTCCGGCTGAGCTGACCCTTGCCCCGACGTCCCTTGCCTCCAACATTTTCCCAGAAGTGGCCCCTTCAAGGGGGTGAGAACAGGGGCGCAGTCCTGCGGACTGTCATAAATATTTTTGTGACTGGCTATAAACTATAGCCGACGTATACTGTCAGCCCCATTGTATGGGCTCCCCAGCTTGGCGCCTCATGACTGCTCAACAATTAATTATACAGAAAATCATACATCTCTGTAAACAAAATTAGTTACATTTTTTTTTACACAAAATAAAATTTCACAAAATTTTACTTTCACTACAACATCTTCCCCCCCTTGGATAAATGAAAAAAAAAAGTTCTGTTGTGTGTGAAATGTTAAAAAAATGAGTTCTGTGCTGCTTTTTATTGCAACGCACCGCTGAAGAATCCAGTTCATTGATCATAGTGGCACAGTCATCAGTGTCTCTGAAGAGTTTTACCGTCCATTACAGTGTGGTGCAAGAGTCTGTGACACCTTTTTGAGTGTCCTTCAGCTGTATTCAAGTCTATCTTACTGTATTGCAACAGTCTGTGGCACAAGTATAAGTGTCCTTTTGCTGTGTCCCAATCCGATTTTCAGCCGTGGAATTCGTGAAGCCAACCTCTTTGATACAGCTCTTCAGACAGCAGAGAAAGAAATGCTTAGCTGCTATGCCGTAATTGAGACTTTTTACTTTGTCCCGACCTCGCCCGGTCCTTCACAGGCTTACTAGAGACTGGGTATTAGCAAATTTTTGTTCTAGTTCAAGCAATGGCCTCTTCAAAGAACTTTTCGTGTAATATAACTTCGAAGTCACTCTTGCTTCAACTACTATGGTAATGATTATTATCATTGTTCCCAGAATTTTGAATATTTTGGTAGATGAGCCCTGTAAACATAGGCTCAGATTTCTAGACCAAATGTTAAACCAAACTCTGATAGCATCTAATATAGAAAGTAAAACTCTGGCTAAATTTACATCATTGTACTGAAAAATGGCATTTTAATATATAATTAATATTTTCACATATAATGTACACACAACTTATAAAATTGATGTATGACAATAGTATATAAAGAAACAAAACAAGAATAACACACTTCAATATGCAAGAGTCCGATTCAAAATCAATTCTATATTTGTTCATACCCACACTATGACAATATATCTTCAATTATATATATATATATAACATCCTGAAGAGGAATCAATGTATGCAAAAAAAAAAATATATATATTATACTAACACATACGCCAGAAAAAATATTTACAGCGGACAGAACAAAGTTCACGCTTATGCAGCAAAATCATTCTAGACTAAATATAAAAATCTATACCGATTATATTGATCCCTACATTCGTTCAATTCCCTTTCAAAACCTAGTCATCGTGAGAGAAAAAAAAAATTTTTTTTTTTTTTTTTTTTACCACCCGCTCAAGACAACTGAATTTATGTGAAGACGAAATCGTGAAAAGAGAAACAAAATATATTCCTCTTTTCGCCCCAACACTGACAGCCAGGGACGGGAATCCAGTTTCCCACGATTAAAGTGTCATTAGTACTTCACACCCCTTTAAAAAGACCACAAATGAGCTGACCCTATACTTCTGCCGACGCGGGAGAAATACAACGCGTCTGACCACTCAAAGCGTCATCGGAAGGATTACTCATACAAAGTAAGTACATATATATCTCTGTATATGTTGTATAACTTAAGTGAAACAGTGTGCTTTATTCTTTTAATCTTAGCCTATAAGAGAGAGACAGTAGTCATTCCCGTATATTAATTGCTTTATGTGTCTCGTAAAAGTTGAATTATTTATTATATACTTTAGACAACATGATTGATAGCCGTAATCATTGGCCTCTCACTTTTATCCAGAGAGCCAGACATGACACACCGTCTTGCTGTAGAGTGTTTGATGCTATCTTATGTCTATAAACTTTATACACCCAATTATTTTGATCTATTAAATCCTCAGTGAAGCATAAATCAACTAGCCTGCTTTGTAAGCACCCTATTAATTTTTCTCTCTCTCTCTCTTTTTTTTTTTTTTTTTTTTTTTTTTTTTTTTTTTTTTTTACAATGAATAACAGAAAAGCTGAGACTCCATGATCTGATGCCGGCCGGAAGCAGAGACCTTCGCCTGCGAAGCTGTCTGCACATCAGACGCATCGAGACAACCCCTCTTTTATGTTAAAAGTATGTACCATCTTATTATAATGATTCATTACTCATCCTTGCTTTTATATCTTAATTTATTTATTTATGTTTTTTTTTTTAAACAAAACTGAAAAATTTACGTATTTAATGCCTAATAATTATTTTTTTAAATTTAAGCAGAAAAACCAATTCTATATGGAACCTGGAGCTTGGTATTTGCATTTTTTTTGTATTTTAAAATTTTGACATAGAATTGAAGCTTATTGTTGTTATTATGTTTTAAGAGAGTTAATAAGATAACATTATTATTTTTATTATTATTATTTCATTATTATTATTTTTTATTATCATTATTACTATTTTAGCCCTACCATGTAACACTTAATCCTGTCTCCATAGGAAATTAAACGACGTTACTTCCCTTGCACTTTTAAGAAACTGAACATTCCCACTCTTAACGAATTTATGTTTTATTTAATTTTAAACTTATAATACCCCCTTTTTTTTATTTAAAAACAGTTTCAATGATAGATCCACAGAATTACTCGCAAAGTGCTGTTTTGGCCAATTTTGCCATCGTACCTTTAGTGATTTTTTTTATTTTTGTTGATTTTTTTTACAACTTATATGGGAATTTTAAGTACTAGCAATAATCATATATCTTATTTTTATTACACTATTCCTGAGATCTAATCTGTTTGGTTTATTTCAGCGCCCACTGAAGATATTACTGCCCAGCCATGGCCTTTCTCCAACTGTGTACTCTATTTCACTCCAACAAGTACAGAATCGACATTAGTAAAAAAAGAAATTATAAAATGGATTAAAAATTATTTACCAACTGAAGATTTTACGAAGCATCAAATTGAAAAAGCGCTGTGAAATCATTGGCATCTGTTGACCGAAGCATTTAAAGTAAAATACAACCAATTCAACCATGGACTTCGCAAAAACGGTATAAAATGTTTAATAATCTTGAAATAAATAAAATAAAATGGATTAAAAACTCTTACCGATTGAATATTTACTAATACAACAATTCAGCAAGTTCAAAAAGAGCTACGTAATGATTTGCTTTTGTTGCTAGAAATGCTCCAAATAAAATACTTCTATTCCAACCAAGAAGTTCGGAAAAACAGTGTGATACTGTTTAACTATATTATATTAGCAGCCTTCGACCGCTACACTGGTCGGTTTCTCTAAAGAAATCATGGATCAAACGGAATACATTTAGTAAAAATTATAAAAAAAATTATAAAAAACAAAAAACAAAACTAAATATCTAATCAAGCATCCATAATTGTTATCTTATTATTATAATCTAATATTATCCGGTTCAAAGTCGATGTTGATGACATAATAGACAAAATAGTTCTAAAATGACTAAAGTACCTATGTTTAACTATCTTTAATAGGTGTGTTATCTTGAATTTGCCGCTTTTACTTAAACCTACGGCGGAGATATGGCGAAATGCCCTAAATGTGCGAGCACCCCATTTAACCCGCTTAAGGCCCCACAATAGTCACAGAAAAAGTACTCAAAAAGACCGGGATGATAATGTAAAGTCTATGGGAGCGTTCTTTTCTAATATCTCGTTGAAATTTTAATATTTTGACATGATTTTTTTGCATAGGATAGTTGAGGACGATCCACAACCGGCCTAGTTTTTACTTTTTCGATTTTGCTTATATATTTTTTATATTACGATAGTTTCAATTTCAGAACCGGTTTAAACCGGTTCCGAAAACTGAAAAAGTAAAAACTAGACCGGTTGTGGATCGTCCTGAGCTATCTTGTGCAAAAAAATCATGTAAAAATATTAAAATTTCAGCAAGATATTCGAAAAGGACGCTCCCATAGACTTTACATTAGCGCTCGGCTTTTACCGCGTGACTAGTGTGTGCTCTTAAGCAGGAATTTCTAAAATAGATAAAATAAGTTTTTAAGTTTGTTTTAATAGACTAAATAATCACAAATTCATGTCTCTGTCTAAAACTGCTGCTGAGGTAATGTGGAATGACCTAAATTTTCGTACCTCCTGTTAATCTTTTCGGACGGTGTGTGTGTGGGAGGGGGATTTCTAAAATTGCTAAAATAAATGTTAAAAATTTTTAATAGGTTTGTCATCTTGAATTTCACGTTTTTATCTAAACCACTTGCTAGAATATGGCTTGCGATTGATGATTCTCAAACATTTATCAATCGAAAAAAGTGGTCATCAATTACGTCCGAGAATAAACAATCAAGATGTCCCACAATCACAATCGATCATTAAATTAATTTTTTACATGCTTATAAAGGTTTTTAGTTAATGCATGGCAACTGAAAACGGATAGAATTAAAAAAGAACACTCCGAAGAAAGGCTAAAAGGGAGGTACAAGAGTGGAAAAGTCATTTGACGGCATCCTATAGTTGCAGAAATTCTCTTCAAATAACAGAGTTTGCACGGATCCTGGAATTTCATGAGCAGAAAATCCTTCCATGCCAGTATTTTCTCACAAAGTATCTCCGATAATTTCGAAAATTTGAACTATATATTATTTTTTCTATAAAGAAATGCTGATATTTCACCTTGAAAATAATGGTATCCGTACGAACCATGAATAAAGACACTTTATCTTTTTGTAAAACATCACATTTTATCTGTCTGTGATTTCGATTATGTTGTTTTAAAAGTAAAGTATTTTCATCTGTGGAGAGTTTCAAAACACATTGGGTAAGAATGATGCACTTCTACAAAATCCTACTATTTCAGTTTTAAGAATCAAAATACAAGCTTTTTAAAAAATAAAATAAAGTCATTTGCATCCGTTAAAGCATTCCAGTTTTACGATCCATTCTTAAACAAAATCTATAGAAATTTATAAATGTGTTGTAATTATCCCAGAATAATGCACAAACCCAGCGAAAACCAATGTCGTCATTCAAGAGAAAATCGGGTATTTAATGATTCATATGTCTTCATGTGTGTTGTTTAGATAAGCTTCATGTTAGAGCAAAAATAATTCATTTATATTTTTTTCAAAATTTATTAAATGATTTTGCATAATTCTTAATAAATTTGCACTCTTTAAACTATTTGATATGAATTACGTAAAAACGGAGAAATGAGAAATACACAACTTGTGAGGGAGTGACCTTTGTAATAAAGGCACTCCAGCATTTTTGAGAACGTGACGTCAATGATTTAACATGTGTAAGCGTGAAAGCGACATCTATCCTCTCTTTTACTTTAACTTTCTAGAGCGTGTATGTCTTTCTCGGATTCTACAGTTATGTCGCGGTTAGAAGTAATATGTAAATTTGTAGTATCTCAGTTTGCAGCATATAAAAGCTTGGAGTTTGAGTGTGTGTAAAGGGTCTAGGCGGCCTTGGTCGACTAGGTGAGTCTAGCGACATTAGCCAGCTAGGTGTTTCGAGCCTTCAGTGAGTGACACGGAGTTTTGGAAGTGGATTCGAGAAATTGGCCGGTGGTAAGAGCTAATTATTAATTACGTTGAATATTTTCAAAGTCAATAAAGAATACACGTACAGCCAGGGGCTGTCTAATAAAGTTTACCTAGCAGTTTAGCGGAAGTTGTAAGAAGTAATCTGAGAAGTAAACTGAAGTGCCCCGATTGAGTTAGTGCCGGAGCTGTGAGTATGAGTTTAATCTTTTAGCATTGTTACCAGTTATTAAAATTAAGAACTGCTCCACTGTCCTTGAGCCCGAACCGTTTTAAATAAACTGTTTTTATCATATGTTCTGAGTGATGTCTGCATTCAACACCCAGTACGAGCACCCAACCGTTACAAATGGCGCCCAACGTGGGGCAACCGTTACAAACTATTCTTCAAAATATTTTTTCGTAACGAGAAAGTATTGCGCCGTGTATAAAGCAAGTTTTCAGCAAACTAAAAATCATTAAATTGATAAATAAAAACGAAATAAAACTGAAATTCACCGGGTTTTATAACAGACGATATTCTTGACTTTCATGAGGTTTTTTTTTTCAGTTTTTGGGAAAATGGCAATAAAAATGATACAGTAATACTTTTTTTCCGTTTACATTTAAAAGAATTTGATTACTTTTGTTGCAAAAATTTTAAAATTTGCATTAAGAACTACAACAAAATTCATATCTCCGAAATTAATTGAGACATATTTTAAACAAATTGCATTTAAAGGTACTTTTTTTCATTATATAACGGTGCAAAATTTGAAAACGGGAGTACTTATAAGATTAAAAGTTTGTAGTAAGAAAATTTTCAAAACCATTTAGTTTCAAAGGGCCCGATAAGCATAATGAAAGAGCTTCCACAGCCGATGTTTTAAATAACGTGTGTGGTAATAAGGCTCACTATGAGTATACTATATGGTGAGTTTTTAGATCCTAATTTTGAAGTACGCTTGAGGTAATCGGGGAAGTATTCGCCGGCGCTATTATTTTTCCAAGGTGCTTTTCTCAAAAACTACGAAAGTTAAAAAAAAAAATGAAATCAACTCCAATTATTGAAGAATATATTAGTTCATATTATATATATATTTCTAATTTTTACACATCGTTTAATCTATAAAAATAAACAAAAATATTAAAAAAAATATTACTGCAGTAATTTTATAATTTCAACAACCAGAAAACTATAGAATAATGCTCTAAGTATATACTTTTAATAACAAAATGTTCATTAATTCGAAGATGTGCTTTTTGAGTTATATAAAATATAATGCTACCAGCTTTCCAAAATATTCGTAGCTTTCCATGTTTGTATTTGCAAAAATACGCTGCTATTAATAGTTAGTTAAATCATCATATTTCCATTCGGGCAGGATGCGTAAATCGTCAAAATAACACAATGTTTTCATAGTAACAGTATATGTTTTCATAGTAAACATTATAATATTTTGGCGTAATGCGTACCCTTCAGCTTACTAATATAAAGTCGATGGTCTACAAAATTGTGCAGGTGATGCTGAACAGAGCTGTAAATTTATAAGGTTATCTACTTTTTTGAAATTTCGAATCATCCCCCAACTTTCCGATATCTACATTATCCCTCATCGGCACCCCCTCTTTAATAATATCGCTATCAATATATATATTTTTTAACACTGTTTTTTTTCTTTTAGTACTTTTGGAATGATATACAGATATGGCTCCATTTTTTTTTAATTATTCGCATACTTTACATATTCAAATGAAAAGAAGAGATTCATTAAATACATTCTTTCATTCATTGTTATATAAATAATAACTTTATTTCAAATAACATTTTAAAGAAATTCTTATTTAAAAATATTTAATAATAGCTCTGTGTTACAAAATGCATTGAACAGTAATATTGCCTTTTAGCAGTTTTCACTTGCATGAGGCTAAACAAAACTTCCTGTAAACAATAAAGGTAAACAACATTCTTCCCAATTTTTTACTAGTAAAAATTACAAATATAATTTCGAATCTGTTTTTTCTAACAACGAACTGTATTATGCTACACTTGTGGCAGGACAATATCAATGGCAAACGTTGGGTTATTACATGATGTTATTCGACATGAAATGATTTTATAATCATTCATTGGTTTTATAAATAACTTTTTTTTCATAAAAATAAGAAAACAGAGTAAAAAAGTTAAGATAACAGATGTAAAGAAAAAGTTAGCAATAAATAAATTTTGGACTCACCAAAAGAAAAAAAAATTATATTAAATGAAAACCTTTCTTCTCCCTACAAATATCTACCGATATAAAGCGCCAGGAAATCATAATAGACATGGTAGAAAAATGTTGCCATTTTGTTCGTCAGTTCTTGGTGCTATTACGCGAGAAGGATGCGCACTGCTACAAAATAACAAAATATTTACAAACACGAAATAATCCTATAAAGAAGTGACATGTATTGAAGAAAACGACGCTGTTCTATCGTTTGCCATTTTTTAAAATATTCATTTTCTAAATTGATCCGTCATTTTTGAGACACCCCGTAACTATACTTTGGGAGTATTAAGGCCTATTCAATGAAAAAGTTAATCATTAAAAGAAAAAAAATTGCCACATGAGCACATGATTTATACAAGTACTGTTTTAAAAAGTTTTCTACACGAAGCTTTTTTTTTATACGATAGCAGTTTTTACTAATGATAGTTTATTATCTGATTCATCACATAGATGCCCATGCATATCACCGTAATGACAAAACGATTCAATTATGAAACAATTAATGGGATAATTGCTTGGTTACTGTTTTTTTTAACCCTTTCAGTACCAAAACTTTAAAAATGAAATAAAAATTATGAAGTTTTTACATAGTGTTAATAAAGGTCCTAATAAGCTAAAAACCACCTGAAAAAAATTCATGACCATAATTTTTTTAATTAGAGAATGTCCTTGATCAAGGACATTTGTATTCAATGGGTGTAAGGTAGACTATAATGAAAAGACACTGTTGGTGGAAAAACACTTTATTTTATTATTACAAAATACTGTTTTAAAATCATACTGTTACAAAATACTGTTTAAATTTCAAATGCTGTGATAACTATGCGTTTAAGTGAAATTCTTTGAAACAATTGCGTTCTTTACTCAAACATAGATGAATTTGGCATTTTTCACACCTAAAATGTGATTTCCCCTTGCACTGTTTTCTTTTACAGCGGCCTGCTTCCTTGCAGCTGTTATGGATAGGGATATGATCTACTGCATCGAGTTATATTGCCTTAAATGGTCTTACTTCTGTGCTTTTGCGCGAAATATCGTGTTGGGAATTTTCTGGCATGTCTTCGGTTTTAACTTGGTCTACCACGTTTTCTTGATGCTTATGGTTTTTCCGCTTTCTCTAGATAGTTCTCCATTGTCATTCTGGAATGTAACAAATCCATTATTTCTGTTTTTGGAATGTTACACTCAGTATCATCTCTTTTATATTCAAGCCAACTATTACATATAGCCAGGTCCACTGCATGAAATATAAGACGAAGTGTCCATTTTCTTGATCGAATAAAAGGTCTGAACAAGACAATTAGAAAATCCATCATATCAACTCCTCCCATTGATTCATTATATTTCTTCACAACTTATGGTCGAATCACATCAATCTATTGCTTAGAATTTTTGTCCCGTCGTTTAACAACATCAGTGTTACCTTTACCCCAAAAGTTACTTGCAATATACACAGTTTTGTTATCATACCCTCTAACAAGAACAATATCGTTGTCCTTAATATATAGCTCTTCTATAAAACTCCTTCCATTTTTTTGCTGCTTTTTCCGGAATGAAAGGTGGATTTCCAAATCTATTCACTTTTGCTGTACAAGCTGCTAATATTTATGACTTTTGAAAATCTGCAACAAAGCATAAGATGAAAAATCCATCGATGAACCTAAAAATATAGTTTTGATAGGAGTAATATGAATGTGTGATTTTATGCAGATAATTTATTATCATTTCATTATGGAGGGAAAAAAAGAAAAAAACCCGGCGTTTTCAAGCACGTGTTCAAAATTTTATAGATGCCGATATTTTATTCATATTACCTTTTATAATTTTTTTATAGAAATAACAACAACGAAAATAAAATATAGAGTACACTAAATGAACAATATACAATACAAACTAAACGAAAGCAAACAATATCATAAAGTGACAGCATAGTGATACACACACCGTTTGAAAACATTTGTCCATGATCATGGACACATGTTTTTAAATAATTCTGTAACAAAATTGTAAATACTTAGAACTTTCAAAATAAGCTTAAATCAAAGATTCTAGTTTTCTTAACAAAATAATAAATATATTTTGCTACTGCTTATATAAAATTAAATGAAAATAATATGATTCTAAAAAGGCTTACAGTGACGAGAGCTCGTGTTTCTATCCATCTTGATACAAATATTCCTAGGTGCTGCAATCTGATGGTTTGATTTATAAATATTTGTGCTTTTAGTAGGGAAATGATTAAAGATGCAGACAAAAATTGTAAAATTACTTTAAATTAAATTAGAAATCATAAAAAAAATTCTAAAAAGTATGTCCTTGATCATGGACACCAGTAGCGAAAGGGTTAATGCAACAAATGACACCGAGATTCTGTGCAAAATTATAAAAAAATGGAAACTAAAAATGAAATTTTTGTGATATTTTATTATAAATAAGCATAAAGACACATTTCACGTTTGAAGTTTCTGCATTATCTATTTCAAAGATATCTAATCCGGAAAAAGAAAAAGAAATCATTTTCTTAATCCATTTTTTAAGTACTGGAGGAATAAAATATCAGTTCTCAGTCACTAAACATTTTAAAGAAAACAAGGTTAGTTACAATAATTATGTTAATGATCGGCTTAAAATTTTTCTATGTGCTATATGCATTCGTAAAACTTTGTATTTCTAATTTTAAAGAATTTTCGTAATCTTTCATTCACATGCAATTAAAATAAAATTCAATGACAGAATAAATATGATTAGAGGAGACTAGGAAGGGTTGACAATATGGGAAGCTTGACCCATCCTTCAGTTTTCATAGTAAAAAGAATTTCAGAGTTTCGATAGGTGGCAACTAAAACTACTGAAATTCTTAAACTGTGTTTCATGTAGCTAATTGAAACAGGTGTGCAAAAAATTCAATTGTGATGCGTTTTCAGCTTAAAAAGAGCGTTTTTTAGAAACATTTTGTAAGACTTACTCATAAAATATTTAGTATAAGAGTAGTAGGTGAGTAAGTTTTAAGTAATGTGGAAATATTGAATTTTCATTCCAGGAGTAGAGTAAATTAGGATAAACATAACAATGTGATATAGTTTGAAAAGTGGCTGTGTGGAAGACTTGACCCAATTATTCTGAGAGAGGGTTGGTCAGATGGTCAAAGCTCCCTTAATTAAATATTTTAGGAAATCTTTTTGTTACATACGGTACATAATCAAGGTTTAATGGTAACATTTCTAAAACAATGCAATTTTACTCCGCAAAACTACAGTAAAATGTTCACTAGAACTTTTTTCTCTTTCAAATAGTACCCATAGAAGAATAGAAATAAATAGAAAGAATAGGTAAATAGAAAGAATGGAAAAGACTAGAAATTATGAAAGTAGCAGCCTTAAGAAATGTTAAGTGGTTCATACCTCTGTGAAAGAACGTAACATAAAACAAAAACAATTTAGGAAGGTATGTAAACCAATTTCTCCGTGATGAATACAATATGCAAACTATGTGACAACTAGTGTTCACAGGTCGACTGTCGCAGTAAGGTGGTTGGGTAAAACGGACTTTTGCTTCTGATTCTTTAATTCCATTTAAGTAGCTTTGTTTACACATCGCATTTTCCCATACAATTTTTAATAATTTTTAAAAATCACTAAACCATGTAACATAAAGTTTTTCTGCTTTTTTAAAAATCTGATTTTTTTGCTGTAAAGAAATTTTTCAATAAAAAAAATAAAATGAATCAAGTCACTGATTCATTATTTTTTCATGTGTAAAAACAATTATTTTTCAAATTTTTAATGCTGAATGAACTCTTATTTATACGCGCTTTAGTTTATAAGCGTTTTTCACTTATGCGCGTTTTATGCGGTCCCGGCCAGAGATATTAGAAAAGCAATGATAATTATTATTCATTTCTGCGCCGCTCTGAGAAAGCACCTCTCAATTATACGTGTCACAAAAAATTTCAATAATTGTACTCGTTTTTGTTCTATTTCCAAAAAACATCTACAATTGATGGTACTGGACTTCTATAAAATATTGCCAAACAGAACCGTAACAAACAAGAGATAATTATATTATGGAGGAGAAAAAGTGATGAAAAACTGTCTTGCTGTGTTGCTACGCCGGTGGTTTGAAAAAATTCTCGCAATTGGCCAGTGGCAGATGAAACAATCATCGGATTTTAAAGAATGTGAAGATGCTTCCTTGCGATTACACTAGTAATAAGACGGTGTGGCTGACATCGCAAAGTCTCATGGATTTCCTTCATAAATTCGTCAAGAAAAATTTAAAAGGAAGATGAGTGTTCTGTGATTATTTGTAAACAGATTTTATATTCATGGATGTTGTGTGTTCTACTTACCCACAAGATTGTCCATAATTCAACAACATGAAATCTGTGTTTTCCCCCTGCGAATTGCACGCTGAGTCTCATTCATTGTGTGTAAGTGGTAGAGCACAGACAGGGCACAGGCCAAAATTTCCAGGCCCGAGCCCGACCCGATCCATAGAAACAAAATTCGGCCCGGCCCACAGAGAAAAATTTAACGGCCTAACCCGGTGCGATATAATAGCTATAAACAAAACCCAAGCTCGTCCCGGACTGAAAAAAAAGTTGAAATTTCTGCTCGAACCCGGCCCAGCTCGAGGAAATTTCTACAGAACATTGATCTTTACTCTTACGGAAGTGTTCTGACCAAAAAACTTATCTTACAAGGAAGGTCTCCATACTAGGCATACTCAGAATTTTTTGAAAAAAAAAATACTAATTATACTACTTATGTATGTAATAAAGGATCAGTCAAATTTAGCGGCGGAATTACAGAAGAAAGTCAAAAAAAAAAAAAAAAACTTTAGAATATTTCGCGTGAAAAGACGAAAAGCATCCCGCGATTTGGCCAGCAGCAATTTTCCTCGCAAAAAGCAAACGGTTTTAATGCGACTGAAAACTGGTGTATTTTTAGAACGCGTGTAAAAGGTATTTAATGAATTTAAACATAAACAATGAGAGAGCTGAATATATATATATATATATATATTGTATTACTTATATATGTATTACTTGTAGCTGTAATTATTTAATTTATAGCTGGAAAAAATATTTTCATATATAAAAAATTCATATTGAGAAAAATTATTTTCATACATTTAAGCTTATTCAAAAATAAAAATCGGATGTTTCAATAGCAACAAAATCGAATCGACAATGCTCATTTGGACTTAGAGTTTGAAACAATTTTAATTAATTTAAATTAGGAATTTCGTTTGAAATCGCAAATTTTGATTATTAAATTTGAATATAAATATATATGAATATCGATACAACAAAATTATATATAAAACAAACTAAAATTGACAAACTAAAGTTACATAAATTAAATTTATTTAAACTAATTCAACATGATTTTTTTTTTTTTTTTACTTAAAGTGTACTTGACACAAAAAAGTACTTTTTGAAATTGCATTCCATCGCCAACCGATGAAAGTCTTTAAATAACGAAATTTTCATTATTCTTTTACGGACGCTTTATGGAGGTTCCGCCATTTTTTTTTATAAACGTATATATCCTCATGAGAAGAATTTGTGTAATTTTTTCAGATTTTTCCGAGTATGTCGTATGGAGACCTCCCTTGTTAGACTTTTTTTTTCATGTTGATAAACTTCAATCAATGCAGAAGTGCCGTAGGCTGCGATATTTATGATTTTAATGAACCATTGTTTGTTGAATGTAAATGTTTCAGTTATCATTAGAATTATTAAATCATATTCCATGTAATAGAGACATAAAAATCTAAAAAAATGGTACATGGTAAAAATAAAATCGTCTAAAACGGAATCGCATTAGAAAGGAAAAAAATATATTCCCTTCTTAGCAGGTGTAAATGGTTAATATAATTTTTTCTCGTATATTATTACATTCATTTTGCATGGATGAACAGTTTAAAATCAATTTAAAAGAAATTTCCAGTTTTCAGTTTAAAAGAAAATTTCGTCATAAGCAGTTATTTTTCCATGCATTTAACTCTATTTTAATAAAGTTAGACATCTACTATTCTTTCAAAAGAATAAATTCTAATGTTTAATTGTAGAATGATGACGACTTAATAGTATATGCCTTTTTTGCAAAATTTTTTGGACCAAGCCAAAATTTACTGATTTTTGAAAGACATGGACATATCGAGAAATGATTTTCACACCGGATGATTCAACCGGATCTGGGTCTTATATTGGTCCGTGAAGACTACACTGTAAAAAATATCCGTTAATATACAGAAATGTTTCCATAAAATTTTACGGAATTGTTTCATTTTTTAAAGAATACAGTACTTTTTCCGTAATTTACATTATGCGATAATAAGTTCGTATAAATCCAATAAGTTTTCCGTAAATTTTACGGAATAATTTTGTTATTACCTATAAAATAGCAGTTTTTCCGTAAATGATGTTCAGAAATAATTGCTATGTTTGAAAAGCAAAATAATTAATGCTTGTATATAGTGACTTTTTTTTACACAAAACCGCAACTTAGCTAAAAGGACTCCATAACTAAAATATATCCAGTTATTTCCCAAATAGTAAGATAGTGTCGTTCTTATATAAGTTGTCAAGTAATGTTTAATAATCCTATGAATGTTAAGGTGGCGTCATCTATGAATTACTTCTTAAACAACTTACTATAATATTTTATTCCGTACTTCCTTTCTTTTCTTTTTCTTTTTCTAATAAAAATATATAAGAGATTTTTTAATTTTGACGGTTTTAAAAAAAATCTTATTTATTCTTTTTTTTTTTGTGTTTGAAACAGTTGAAAAGAAAGTGTTACACTTCACATTTCATTTTAATTTAAAAAACATATTCGATTTGTTATTACTATTATTATTATTTTTAAAAATCTCTAAAAAATATTTTAATACGAAAAAAATCTATACTTAATTTTAATCTTTTTATTATTATTTTAATATTAGTCCATTCACTTTAATAGATTCGCGCATAAAACTTAAAACAAGTCTGAAAAAAAAATAAAATTATTATAAAAGTGACGTTTATTTCTTACTTTCTTTCTTTTCTTTTCTTCTTCTTTTCGTAATAAAAATCTATAAGAGAGTTTTTAGTTTTAACGATTTAAAAAAAAAATAAATCTTATTCATTCTTTTTGCGTGTTTGAAACAGTTGAAAAGTAAGTGTTACAATTCACATTTCATTTATAATTTTAAAAACATGTTCGACTTATTATTACTATTATTATTACTAGGTAGAACCCGTCGAATTTCGACGAAAGAAAATATATAAGGAGGAACTGTTTCATTGATTTATAATAAACCTATAAAATTAGTTACAATAAAAAATACCTTACATTGGTAAGTCTAACTCTTAAACAAATGATATTCAACCAAAAGTTAACGAAATACTATTTCTATAAAATTCAATTGTAGATATTGTTAAAATTAAACTTTAATCGCACATGTAAGTACTAAAAAATAATAAAGATCCGTTATTATGATAAAGTTATCAATTAAGGCTCTTATGCCGGTATTCAAAAATGAAAAAAAAGTAAAATTCTTTCCACTTTGACTCAATCATAGGATTTTTCCCCCGTGAAACCTAAATCCGATATCATTTTTACCAAATCCAAATTTAAATATACATCATTCACATCTTTGTTGACCTTTTTTTAAAAAATTGGTATTTTAATTTGATCATTTTGATTCAAAACTTGAAGTCTCTATGCTATTAACTGAAACAAATTCTAAACTATTTATATTCTCTTAAGTGTAAATGAAATCAGAATCCATCGGGTTTTATAACAGAAGGTAAACCCAGCACGTATTTAAATTATAATTTTTTTTTTCACTTTTAATGAGAAAATGGCAACATAAAGATACAATAATATATTTTTTTTTCCTTTTCCCCTTTTCTCTTGATAAAAACGGAATACTTCTGTTGCCACAATTAGAAAAAAAATATTAAAAACTACAAAAAAATTAATATTTCAAGATTAAATTAAGATACAATTTTCAAATAAATTGCATTTAAAAGTACATTTTTTTCTCTATACGACGATGTAAAAATTGAAAGTATGAGATTTTTAGAAGTTAAAAAATTTGCATTAATAAAAATTGCAAACCGGAAATTTCATTTAAAATTTCAAAGTGTTGCCATTCGCAAAATGACGTATGCGTTACGCACAGATACGTTTGGCTTTTATAATATAGATTTTTAAAAATCTCTAAAAGGTATTTTATTATGAAAAAATCTATACTTAATTTTAATATTTTTATTATTATTTTAATATTAGTCAATTCGCTTTAATAAATTCGCTCATAAAACTTAAAACAAGTCCGAAAAATGATAATAAAATTATTATAAAAGTGACATTTATCAAATTTATAATCTTATAACAAGGAATAAAGGAAATTTATTTTAATACCATGTAGTAATCCTTTATTTGAGTTTAGAAAAGATCATCTTGCAAACAATTTGAAAAAGTGTGTGTGAAGGGGGGGGGGGGATATTGGTATTCTTGGAAAAAATAAATAAATATATAAAAAATAATAAATGTATAAAAATAGAATTATAAAAATCTTATTAAAAAGAAGCAATTATTACTTATAATTTATTTTTTCATGCATGTAATATTTTAAAGACTAATCTATACTTAATTCTGATCTAATATTTCTAATATTTTTCTTGTATAAAGTATGAAAATAAAAATAAAAATATTTAAAAAATATGAAAACTTCAGAATTGTACATTCAACTGAGAAATACTATTATATCTACGAAAATAGCTCCCTTTTCAACATAGCCTTACTTCATAAAAAGCATCTGAAATAAATAAAAAAATATGACTAAGCTGCCCGTGTTCCCGTAGTGTAGAGGTAGAGCGTACTATGGAAGAGGAGAGTTTCCTGGTTCGAATCCTGCCTAAGGTAAATGTTGTTTAATTACCGTTGTTTAAAGTAAATAGAGATATTGAAATTCATAAAGTTTAAGTAAGTTTCTCGTTGAAAAGTAAAGTGGTTATTTATTTTTTTTCCTCCTTGAAAGAAAAATTTTAAATTTGATAATATAATTAAAAAAATACGGAAAACTTTTATGAAAAAAAGGAATATTTTCTGGAATTTACAGAAAAAAATTCGGTTAAAATACGGAAATTGTACTGGCGTCTAGATTATCAATACAACTTCCGTTTTTTAACGGGATATTTTTTTTAGATTGAGGAAGAATGAAATCAGTCCCGGCTTCGTACGGATAAAAAAAGTTAGGTCCGGTCCTATACTCTAGGAAAAAAGTAAGGCCCGGAACCGGCCGAAAAGATTAGTGACTATTCCCGACCCAAGTCTGCAGAAAAAAAGTAAAGCCCGAGCCCAGCCCGGCTTGGCCTGAATGCCGATAATGGAAACAAGCCAGAAGCCCGTGCAAATCTCTAGTAAGTGCGCGGCAGAAAGACTTTAATCTGTCAACTCCTGACTGCGTCAGAAACGTGCAACGAACACAAATTGCAGCAAGTTACCGTTCTCGTTGCAATTCATATGTTGTGATCATTATGGAGAAATATCACTGACAATTGTATTAAAAGCTACTTTAAGAAAGAAGATTTTTCATTTCCAGCAGAATATGAGTGCGAGTAGCCTGAAAATAACAGTGTAAATTAGGAAAATGATATAAAAGAAGAATATTAGCATGCTGTATATGGTGGACATGCTATGTGTACTTTCAACAAATTTGTTGATTTTAATCACGTTCCATTTAATCACAGCTGAATTACGAGACATTAGAGACATTGCAAGTGAATTGAATAGTGACGACAAAGATAAAGAGGAGAAACGACGATGATGAAGAAGCTGCGGCAAAAATTCCTCCAACTCATACCGCAGACTTAGAAGCATGTGTAATTTTTTTCACGTTTCGATTAACTGGAAAAGACTCTTTTTTTGAAAAATCACAAAAACAAAAAGAATTCTGGACTGTAAGGTATTTTGTGAGAAATTAATAGGAGAAAAACAAAATTTGGGTATGTAAGCATTTTTATTTTCTTAATGTTCTTAAAAAATAATTAACGGAATTTATATATTTATATTTTGAAAATAATCATATTTACATTATTTACTAATATATACATAGTATTAATTAAAAATATATAGATGCTGTATTGATGCTTCACTTTTAATCTCCCTTTTGTGGTTTTGCGTCTCTCACACCCAGAAAAAGGAATTAATTAAATATACAAAATATGTTTTGTTGAGTACATTTTGGTTGTTTTAAGCAAATTTTTTAGTTAAAGTAAAAAATCGGTTTTGTTGCTAAGAGAACAAAATATTCTTAACAATCTAAAAAAAAATTAAACAAAATTTCATCAATTTTATTTGAGTCTTACTAAAGTCCTGTATTTTCGATTTGTAATTCCAAGAAAATGTTGTTGTTTTTGCAAAATTTAAATTGATGTGCAGTAACCATAACTCTCTCACGCAATTTTGTTTAACTGACTTATATAGCTATAAAGGGTTAACATAATTTTTGGATATTAAAAGCTTTTCAAATTGAGACGGATTAATGACGTTATTATGACGTTATTATACATTTCGGAGGAAAACTGTGGACGGAAAATTGAAAAAGAAAAAAAAAGAACAATATTTTTTTGTTTATTCAAACAAAATTTCCATTGACCCGTATTTAAACGAAAAGATTTGTTGGACCAAACAAATTTTTGTTGATTCAACAAACTTTATTCTGGGTGGCACTATGCTCTTTTTTTTCCGCTGCCTTCTGTGCCCGCGTAAAAGTGTGAGATTACTGTATTACAATTATGTGGAATTATATTTTTATAACTAATTGCATAACAAATAAAATGGTATATGAAATATTTATCTTATGCGCGTCTCTGACATGCCCGTTTTTTCCGGCGTCCAATGTGACCGCGCATAAATGAAAGATCAATGTATTTCACTTATGTCGCAATTTTATTTTCATAACTAATTGCATAACAGGAAAAAAAAGAAAAAATGTGAAACATTATTCCAGGTTCACTATTTAAAAAATAAAATTCAAACACTTATTAATAGCAAAGTAAATGTCCAAAATTCTGAGAAATTTTTTGGTGATTAACGAAGCAAGTTTATATGGTATTTTTCATTATTGCATTAAACTAATGTATTAAGGATAAATTGTGCTTAATTAAGCAGGGTTGAATTTGTAAATTCGGAACATCAGCATGATCCTCGAACAGTGTTTTTCTTTAACCAGGTGCTTAAATATGCGTTTAAAATGAACAAAATAGAAAGATACTTGTTTTTAAAATTATTAATTTAAAAAGAATGACTTAAGAATAGCCGCGTATATTCGAGACAGAGAACATATACACGATTACTGTATTCGCAGTAAAGTATACGGTGAAAATTCTGAAAAATACTGTTGAGTTTGAGAATATTTAACGTACCGTAATTTCCTGCGTACAATCTGCACTGTAAAAAAGTGTCCTGAATTTTACAGGTGTTATTCTTTGAATTTTAACTTTTTTAATTGAGAAATTCCGTTTTAGAAAAAAATCTTAGTTTTCTAGGAATTCCAGGAAGTTTTTCATTTTTTGTTGACTTGATAATTGAGCGTTTCCGTTTGTGGCAACAGACGCACCAAAAACAGAACACCTCCGGCGACAGTCATGTTGATTTTATGTTATATTGGTTATGAATGTTTAAGCTATGTTTAGAAAAGATTTCTGCGATCATTTTAGCTGCTGCTGACGTTTAGATGCAGCATATATCTTAAAACTAAACGAATAATAAAACGTTGTTTCGAATTCGTCATCTTTTTTACTTGGATTCTTTCGTTACGTTTGTAACAAAAGGTAAGTTATTCAAATTCATTTTTTAATTATTTTTTTAATGAAAATTGTACTTATTTTAAATGAGTGTTAGATATTCTGATCTTGTTATGTTTATTTCTAATATTGCACGTTTGGTTTACATGCAGGGTTTGGTTCAAGCCGTCAAAAATTTTTTTGACGTGATATAAGTTTAAATTACGTTTAAAGTGATTTTTACCATTAAAAACATCAATATGTATTTTTTTAAGTATGCTCAGAAAAACAACAACTAAAGAGAGAATGTTGTTAGTATAGCAAGATGCAACACTGCTTCTATTTAATGCATTTTACTTTTGAAGTTTACTTTACTGTAATCAATTATTAAATTAAAAAAAAATTTTCTTTTTTTATGTCTTTCTTTTTTTTTCTTATATGTATGAGAGAGGGGGGAGGAGCGGAACTGACTTTTTGTAATGAACCATTTTAAGAAATGAAATCAATCACTATATCACAAAAATAAGTTATATGCGTATACAGTCTTTAACAGAAATATTCTCTGGAGCACAAATAAACTCTTTTTGAGAGGCGGAGGACATATCCAAATAAATAAATAAAAATACAATTTATTTGTTATTGAGATAAGAATTTAGTGATGGGTTACCACAAAATCAAATTAAGATGCTAGGAGCTTTTGAAAAAATAAATTTAAAGTACCATGAATTACACAATATGTAGATAAGATTTTCTAAGTTATATGGTTTTCTAATGTAACTTGTTTTGCATACTTGATTTATATATAACATTTTAACAATATTTTCTTTGCAGCTTGTTCTCCTTTAATTCAATAGAAACACAGAACAATAAAAATGACATTTATTTTACAACTGGGAAAGGAATGAATAGATGTTAGGATTTGAAAAGAATGTTAAGATAAAATTATAAAATATGAAATTGTAATTCTTTTATCCCAAGATTAATTTTGTTAGTGACTAACAATCATTTCTTACTGATGATGTTATTTTATATATAGAATACAACTTTACCTAGACCCCTGTTAGGAATAAATGACTAATTTATCATATCAGTAAGGGAAAAAAATGTTTAACTTGGTTTGAAAGATGATCCAAAAATGAAAGTATCCTAATGTTTTCGTTCTTTGACCAAAAAAAAGTTCTTTTTTTTATGAGTCTGGAGCACATGTGAACAGTTCACATGAATATAGCTTACACTAAATTACAAAATGAAAATAAGTAGATTGGGAGGCAGGGAGAGGGGAATCAGATGATTGATTTATTGTTAAAATAAAAAAAAAGAATACAGCTTTTAAATTTTGCTTAGTGGTTTGTGTTTCGGAGAAATTTTAGACAGGGGCATTTAGATAGTACTTATAAAAAATCTGACGAAATACGAAAGGTTCTCACTCATTTATTTGTCTTATTTACTTCTAAATTAATGATAAAGAAGGGTTTTAAATGATTGTTGAAAAAATCTCAATTATAATCTCTCCCCTAAATTTAACTTCTTTTGCTTTTGAAAGAGAGAGAAGAAGTAGGGGAGAGAAAACGCTAATAATTGGCATTTTATGGTAGTTATTAGTTTTAAAATGTTACTTTCTTAAGATATTACTGATATCTATCTCCATTAAAGCATGATATACATAGCTATTTTAGAGACAAAAGTAAGCCATCACTTCAGGGTTGGAAAAATTAAATAGAACAATTAGCAAAGTTGTTTAACGCAATACTTTTTGTATTAACAATGCATAAAAAAGTTTATAGTAAATCGTTTATTAAAATATTGTATAATATTATAACATTTTAGAAAACATTAAATTTATTTAAATTACACTTGAAAGTAAACCAGATTGTTGCTCTTTATGTACCTGTTGACAGATGTTTTTGTGGAAGTTTCAATACAAAATCAAATATTCTACGACAGTCTTCTATTGCAGGTAAATTATAGATATAGAAGCTGACATTATTTCTCATGAAGTTAACTAAAGGAACAGAAACACAGAATTGTTATTAGGGCACTTATGAACTGTTTATATCTGCCAAAAGTAGTTTGTTCACAAGTGTCCCCCAAATGGTCACTTCAGTTAAAGTGACAAATCATTAACAGTTCTTCATTTTTGAAGATTTTTTTTACAAAAAATATTTATTAGTATTCATAGTATATGTTAAAACGCTAACATTCAAATGAAAGGATAAATAGTTATTTGCTTAGCAAATTGGAACTGAGATTTTACTTTAGAGATCTATAAACAAGGTTTTGGCTGCCGAGGACAAATAAAATGTCAAAGAGCCTCAAAAAATTTTTACCATATGTCTACAAGTACTGTCATCATTGATATTTTATTTCAACTAAAAAATCATATAATAACTCGTGAAAAAATGCGATGTTCACATCTGCCCCATTCTTCCCTGCATGTTTAAATTTTAACACAAGTATGAAATAGTCTCTCATGTATATTTTCTTAATTTGATTATCATTAACAATTTTTCCAGCCATGAAGCATGAAATGTTAGTGATAATTTTATTGAGAATTTGTTTTACTTAGCTCTTTTATATCTTTATTTACTTGTAATATTTTTGTTTTTATAATAGTAGACTATAAATTTAATATGCAGATATCAAGATTAATCTTTAACTGACGTATCAGAAATTGCAACGCAACTAGTGTGAAGCGGTTTGTGTGACTGCAAGTTCGAAAGATGAATAAAAACAATAATAAACTCATACGATGGTGTTTTTGTACTAAACATTTTGTACAAGACATTATATTGTAATTAACATTCACCTATTTAAAAGTCTCCGGTGATAGTATTAAAGTTCCAAATGAAATGAAATTTATTCAGTATTTGTGGTTGAATTGAAAAATTGAAAGTTAAACTATAACAATTAAAAAAGCAGTGGTCTGTGAAATCAGTAATATTAGTTAAATGTAGTATTTATTACCATAATTTTAAAAGTATACTACTAAAGTTATTTTCACATAAATTTAACAGGACTCATTAATTTTAATCAGCTTGATTTAAATCACGATTTAAATAAATTAAAAAATCATTTATTAAAATCAGTTTTCCCTAGACATTAGTTTTAAATAAATTTGCGATGAAAATAAACATATTACATTAATACATATGATAGTGCATTAATATAGTTTAATTTTACGCCACAGATAATAAAAAAACTTTTAAGAAGATAAAACTTAACATTTGTCAAAAAGTAAAATACTATGTAACTAAAGAAAAGTGTTTTAGAGTTCGATTTGAATCACAATTATAAAACTTTGCCACAGTAAGGAAATCTAAGCAGAAATATATTAAATATTGTAATTACTCATTAATATTTAGAGAAATTTCTGCAAGTTGAAGTAAAATAGAACTATGTGAACATCGTATTTTTTCACTATTTATTATATGATTTTTTAGTTGAAAAAAATGCTAATGATGACAACACCTGTAGACATATGGTAAAAAGAAGAAAAAATTGAAGCTCTTTGACATTTTGTTTAGCCTCGGTAGGCAAAACACCGTTTATAGATCTCAAAAGTAAAATTTTGGTTCCCACTTGGTAAGCTAATAATTTTATTCTATCATTTGAATTTTAGTGTTTTAACATATACTATGAATACGAATAAATATTTTTTTAATACAAAAAAGTCTTCAAAAATTGAAAAATGTTAATGATTTGTTATTTTAACTGTATTGGACAAGTGGAGCATTTATGAAATAATTTGTTGGGGGCAAATATGAACAATTCATATGAGCCCCAATAATCATTCTTAGATTCTGATCGTTTCAGTTAACTTCATGAGAAATGATGTGAGCTTCTATAAGTTTCCTGCAATAGAAGACTGTTTGTCATAGAACATTTGATTTCGTATTAAAACTTCCACAAAAACATCTGTCAATAGATACATAAAGAACAACAATCTCGTTTAATTTTAATTTAAAATAATTAATAAACTTAAATAATGTTATACTACATATTAATAAACGGTGTTTTATGCATTGTTAATAAGGTACCCTGGGGTAATAACGCCAGGCGGGGTAATAACGCCAAGTGCTTACATTTTGCATAATTATAAAATAATCAGGTAAATGACACCCATGTACTCTGCCCAGAAGGGTTTTGAGTCGTATAAATCGCAAAAAACAGCTTCAAGTTAATTTGTTTCATTTTTAGGTCTTATTGTTTTTACAAGTAACTAAAATTAATGCTTGATCTAATATTTGCGAGATAAGGTTTTTGATCTGAAGACTATATTTTTTATCCAGAAATACTTTGTTTATCACATAAATTTGTCGTGTATTTCATGTACTTTCAAATTGTTGTAGAAGATTTTGGATATCTTCTCGAGATAATTTGTAGTTTAGGATTTACTGCGCAATAAGTATCCCGGGGTAATAACGCCAGAGTTTGGCGTTATTACCCCGGTTGATTCCCAACAGTGGCCGAACTATATCTGAAGGGGGTTTATATACTAATATGGGACAGCATTATCATCATTGTTGAAATGGTAAGATTAAGGGGGGGGGGGGTGCCCAATACTTAAAAATAATCTCTCTATTTTATTTTTTATTATATTATTATTATTTTTTTTACTAATGTAAAAAATAATTTTTAACTCTTGTAAATAAAACTATATCAAAATGTTTTCGTGATTCAAATTCGAACATCTTCAAAATAAGGTTTGTATTAAATTTCCACTGGATTGTTCAATTGAGTTCGAAATGTTAACTGTCCGCTTTCTCAGCGTTCGGTTTTTCAAAACTTTATAAATTTAACCTTTAACTGATGTGACAGGAATTGTAACGTGTGAATGTGATGCGGTTTGTGAGACCACAAAATAGAAAGATGAATAAAATGTGGGAATAATTCATAGGATTGTGTTTTTGTACTAAACTTTTTATACAAGATTATTACAATTAATATTCACCTATTTAGTCTCTGGTGATAGTACTAAAATTCCAAATGAAACAAAATTTCGGTAGTGTTTGCAGTTAAACTGAAAATTACAAGTTAATCTAAAAAATTAAAAGTAAAATAGTGGTCTACGAGACCGGTAACATTAATTAAAGATTAAAATGCGATCCATGATTAAAAATCATAGAATACTGTTCCTGCGCTAAACTTTTTGTACAGAATTAATTCAAATTAAATTTAATCTATTTAAATATTTCTAACAATATTACGAGAATTCCAAACGAAAGAGAATTTCAGTTGTAACTATAGTTAAACTGGAAAATACAAGTTAAACGCTATTTTTTTTTGGGGGGGGAGGGGTTACAGTGTTCAGTCAGATTGCTAACAGCAGTTAAAGGTTAATTTTGTTGCTAATATAGAGATAATGATATGTAACCATATGAATTATGTATAAAATTGAATAAGAGATCTCTTTGGGATAATGTTTTTAAATCAAAAATTTTATTCAATTTATTAAAAATTTATTAAAGCATGCTCTTTAAAACGTCGACAATTTAACTGTAGGTTTGGAGAATCCGCATTAGTGTGGAGTTATGGGTTAAAAACTATTTACTAGATTACTAAAATAGTATTAACCCTTAACTGCTGTGACAAAAATTGTCGCATAACTTACTGTGAGCGGCCTGTCACACAGCTTAATCTAACGATGAATAAAATGTTAAATTAACTTTTAGAATATTATTTTTGTATTGAACCTTATATACAGGACTATTATAAATAAAATTCAGCTATTCAAAAGTTTCTAGCGATAGTAATAGGACTCCAAATGAAACAAAATTTTCCCGGTATCTATAGTTAAACTAAAAATTGCAAGTTAAAATCTGAAACTTGAAAAACTCAGCGGTATGTGAGACGCTAACAGCAGTTAAGGTTTAACAAAAATATTACATATAATTCTAGTTATTATAAAACTTCACATGATTAAAATATTACATTATGAATGGTTAAAACCATGCAATGTTTCTTATAATAATATTTAAGCGGGATTTTTTAAGCAAAGAGAGACACAAGGTGTTATATTCTGTTGAAGCTCCCCCTCACTCCTTTTTCTTTCACTTTCACAAAAAAATCAATATTTTCTATCGCATAGAATGCATACATGGGAATATAAATACTGATTCAAATAATCCGTGCAATGTTTCTAATAATTCTATTTAAATGGTCATTTTTAAGCAAAACGTAGCTTAGAATCTGATATTCCTTTGCCTTCTCCCCCCGCCACCACCACAGCTTTCTTTTTCTTTCAGAGTCACAAAAAAATTGTAAATTTTCAATAGCTTAGATTGCAATTTGTTAATTTCTAGAGCTGTAGAGTTTGTATTTTTAGAATTGGGCAATCTACATGCCATTATTTCATCTTATTTTATAGTTTTGTTTGCATGGCGTTATTACCCATATAGGTGGGCCAAAATAGCATTGGTCAAGAAAAAACGCCATTACATTTTATGAATACATATCTGTTAAATTATTTTATTTTATAAAGATAGTCAATGAGTTGCTGTATCAGATCCTATATTTGTTTGAAAAATACAATCTAAAACTGAGGCGTGAAAATTGGTAGAACCTTAACGTGGCGTTATTACCCCAGGGTACCTTGTAAAAAGTTTCGCGTTAAACAGTTTAGAAAATATTTCTATTTATTTTTTTCCAAATTTGAAATGATTGCTTACTTTTCTCTAAAATAGTTATACATATGATACTTTAAACGGTGATAGATATCAGTAATATCTTAAGAAAGTAAAATTTTTAAACTAATAACTATCATAAAATTACGATTTTATGCAGCTCCCCCCTTCCCTCTTTCAAAAGTGAAAGAAGTTAAATTTAGGGGAGATATTATCGAGTTTTTTTAACAATCATTAAAAATCCTTCTTTATCATTAATTTAGAAGTAAATAAGACAAATACATGGATGGGAATCATTCATATTTTGTTAGATTTTTGATGAGAATAATCTAAATACCTCCCCCCCCCCAAAAAAAAAGAAAAAAAAATCCAGAAACACAAACCCCAAAGCAAAATTCAAAAGTTTTATATTTTCTTTTTCAAATTTATTTCTTTTAATTTTAACAATTAAACCAATCATCTAATCCTCCCTCTCTTTCATAAATCTACTTATTTCAATTTTATAATGCAGTGCTTAAACATATCACCCAGAAACTAGCGATATTTATAGGTATTTTTCCGTTATAAATTCTCTTTTTTCGTCACCCCAATAGTAGGACAGTTGTGAAACAATTATTTTTAATTTATAAAACTATCAAAAGAATGAAACTGTAAAAGTGATTTTTAAAAAATTACCATATACAAAATTGCTCTGTTTAATATATTGAGTAGTTTTTGTTTATAGAAATTAACCCATTTATGAGAAAAAGCTACATTTACCCCAGTCTCCCCTATAGCTTTGTGTGTTCTGCTTTAGTGATGCCTAATATATTTAAGGTTGAAGAAAATCTGAACCATTCAGTATTTTTCTTTAAATCAGATTTTGTGGATTACAACCCTTTATAATGGTGGAAGTTAAGGTATTTGTTATAGTTCTCTGGATCGATGCTAAAGGGAGGGGGCAGAGGGGACACGTTCCCCGGACACCATAACGAAAGGGCAGCAGTAGAAGTAGACGTCCATCCTGGGGACCAGCTTTCGGCTTATGGCCAGGATGAATTTCTGAGCCGAAGGGGGAGGGGGGAGAACGAAAAGGCATAAAATATTTTTTTCTTTGATATCGATCGTTCTCATGTCTGTTTAAAAACCATGATATTGTTAAAATTATCTTATGTAAGGCCATAAATTGCTGTAAGTTATGTTAGAACTTTTTTTTCTCTTATTTCTTGCAACTTTTTATATAAAAAAAAAGTATTGTAAAATAAAAGGAAAGTGTGGTATTTTTTTTATAATATACCATGTTACATCTTTTAACTTTATAAGTGTCTTTTATTACTAAATTTTTTATTTTCATTTTCCAGAATCTTTGCCACTATTAACCCAAATAAAGCTATCAAAGCACCTAGGATGAAAGGAAGAAGAATTAATAAGATTACCAAGCCAATTATATAGTTAGTAAATGGACTTGGAGATTTTGAAAGTCATTTTAATTTGGGATGCAACAATCGATAATTCTATTGTTTTATTTAGTGTTCTGATTTTTTGCATATTTATTCCTCTAAATTTTTTAACCCAATTTTTCTCAGTCTTATTTATTGTCACTGTGTTTATTAGAACTATTTGATGTGATAGAAGTTATCAGCAATCATATATGATTGCTTTTTAAAACTTCATGATTGTTTCTATGAATATATTTTCAATTTTCACTCTCAAATGCAAAATATTATACAAAGAATTCTATTTGTTAGAATGAAAGAATTATAGCATTACACTGAAAACTGTAGATTTCTTTTTTAATGTGATCACCATGTATCATTTTATTTTTTTAATATTTTATATATTAATAAAGAATTATTAATGAATACTTTTGAAGTTTCTGACTTTTTTTACTTCCTAATTTTTTATGGTTTAAAACTTGACAACACAGCAAAGAAAATTCTTGTATCCAGTTCAATACAATATATATAAACACAAAAAAAGACAGTTAATATATTTAAAACTTTTGGTAGCAAGTAATTGTAATTCTGCAGAGTTGATTTTACATCAGAAATCACCAGGGATGTCAGAATGTGTGAAAATGGAAAACAGTTGATATATATGCACATTTTTTTCTCCAATTTAAATATTGCCAAAAAAGTAAAATAGTTAGTTTTTGAGTAAATATGTACATAAATACAATCTGTAATGTCTATTTTATCTTTAAGATTAAACCAAAGAACGTCTATAGTAAAATTGATATTGCATTCCTTTTTCTCTGCATTTTAATTTTAACACATCCAGTTTATCAAAATATTTTGAAAACTAAAAGAAAAGGTTTTCCTTAAGAAAAGCATACAGGAAGAGTTAGTTACAAATAATTACTGACATAAATTATCTGTAATCTATTATAGGCCAATAAGTTTCGATCAATAAGGAGAAATGTCAAAATGCCAGTTTGTAATATGAAAAATTCTTAAGTTTATTCAGTATATTTCGAAGCTTTTAGATAATGCGATGCAGTTTTCAAGTTAATTTAAAATATTTGGTACCTCTTGGTAATCCTGTCGGCAAAAAATTTAATGCCAAGATTAAATGCCAATAATGAATTACCGTAAATTTCGCATTCACTTGCATTAAACGCAATGCACGTATTTGTTCCGTCGTCAAGGGATTTTTGATTCGACATTTTTTTAAATTTATGTTCTACTAATTTATTTGTACTCTTGTTATATAAAAACAAATTGCATCAATTTGAGTAATTTGGATAATAGTTGGACGATTCGTATAATTTGGCGAAATTGGTCGACGGGATAACCAAGGAGTAGAAAATTTTTAAGCAAATTGCAGAAAAAAGCATTTTTAAGAATTCTTTTCTAAATTATTTTGGTTCTCCATCAGCAATGGGCCTAGGGCTGACCTTTTCAGAAATCAGGCCCTGTACAATGTAAATATACAAGGCCTGATTATTATAATTGATATTGTTTGATGTATTTCCTTAATACTTTAACACATGCAATCATTATTTTTGAAATACTTCAACAACTAAAAAAAAAAAAAAAAAAAAAAAAAAATTAAGAAAAATACACCGAAAAAATTAGTCAAAAAAAATATTTATCGACATAAATTCGAAACTAATTATATGCCAATAAGTTTTTATCAGTAAGGTAAAATTTGAAAATATAAATTAGTACAACGGAAACTAATCATGCGTTAATTTGAATATTCTTTCTGAAATGGAAAATTTTAGTCTGAAAAACAATATTCTGTTTCTAAACCATAGCGTTTCAGTTTCCCAGTTGGAGTATTTCAGTTTCCCAATTCGAGTACTTCAGTTTCCCAGTTGGAGTACTTCAGTTTCGAAAACGGTACCGCTCCAGTTTCGAAAGCGGAAACTCTCCAGTTTCGAAAACGGAGACGCTCCAGTTTCAAAAACGGAGACGCTCCAGTTTCAAAAACGGAAATGCTCCCGTTTCGAAAACGGAAACTCTCCAGTTTCGAAAACGAAAATGCTCCGGTTTCGAAAACGAAGACGCTCCAGTTTCGAAAACGGAGACGCTCCAGTTTCGAAAACGGAAACTCTCCAGTTTCGAAAACGGAGACGCTCCAGTTTCAAAAACGGAGACGCTCCAGTTTCAAAAACGGAAATGCTCCCGTTTCGAAAACGGAAACTCTCCAGTTTCGAAAACGAAAATGCTCCGGTTTCGAAAACGGACAATCTCCAGTCTCAAACGGAACACTTCAGTCTTCCGTTTGAGACTGACTTTCAGTCTTGGAAACGGATCAGATACGGCAACTCTGCTGCCAGCCCCTTTTCCGTTTTTTTTTTTTTTACTGGAGTTTAAGTTTACAGTGTGCGGATCAAACAATTCTTTTTGCACTCAGAAATATTATTTGGTGATTGAAGACAAATATTTACGGCGATCTGCAAAGTTACATTTCTTTTTAAAAATATTATGGGTCTATAAATAATTGTTTTATCCGCGGATTATACGCAGGAAATTAGGGTAAATTATTTTTACAATAATTAAAATGGTTAGTAACTTAAATGCGAATGTAATTAAAATATTATTTATCTGAGTTATGCCTTGGTTTGGAGGTCTCCAATTTTTTTCTTTTTTTGTTACACTTTTCTTAAATCTGATATTTTAATTCTGTTTTCAGCTTTCACATATTATAATAAGCATTTTCTCCTTTATATTAGAATAAGAAAACTGCTTTTATCTAAATGAGTGCTTATGCTTCTATACATTTAATGTTCATTTTTTTGTGAACGTGTACTGAAAGGGACAATAGGGGGAAGCATCACACTATCAGGCTCTGGTACTCTCTTTGGCTTAATCAAGACTGTTTAGATCGAATTATCAGAAACACTGTACAATTTTATCGGTTATTAAGTCTGATACTTTTATCATATAGCATTTTATAATAAATCGAGTTATATGTAATAGACACTCTTATTAACAATGTTATAACTATCTTAAATATCTGGTAAATACTCTTTTAAACCATAAACTCCAAGATAATACAAATTAGCTCTGATCAAAATTTAAAATCCTTGTGTTTTTTATATCAGACATTATTAATTTTCTTTTTTTTATCATCAAAATAAGATTTTTGAAAAATTCAATGCCTCATTTCGATTTTTTATTAAATTTCGTATAAGAATCATGTATTATCTTTTACAGTCACTACATTGCCAATAAAATATTCACACTTAAAGTTATGGATTACGTACCTAATAATATGAAGATGAATTTAAAATTTTCTGGATTTTCTTTTTTTTTAAATTTGCCTTTATAGGAAAACCATTAACAAGTATAATTTTGTTAAAAAAGAATTCTTTGAACACTTTTTTAAAATCTTACCTCTCTTTATCTTGATAAATGGATCTCCTTTTGTTTCATTCATTCACGTACGGCCAAGTTTTATATATTGTGAGAACATGTTTCCATTCTTCTCAATATAAATGCTTCTCATAAAAAATTCTGAAATTCCTTTATAGCGAAACCATTAACAATTATATATGCGTTAAAAAACTTTTTTTTTAAATTCTCTGAAATCTGTTTTAAGATTTTACCTCTCTTTATCTTGATAAATGGATTCTCATTTTTATTTTCTTTATTTATTGTTATGGCCAAATTTTATCTATTGTAACAACATTTTAATATTTTTAAAAAATAATAATGGCTTCCGATAAAGAATTCTGAATTTCATTTATAAGGTAAACTCAACGATTATAAACTCGTTGAAAAAACTTTCCTTAGATTTTTTTAAAAAAAAAGACTTTTTTAAGGTTTTACCTCTCTTTATTTTAATATATGGATCTCCTTTTGTTTAATTCATGTGCTGCCAAATTTTATCTATTGTAACAAAATTTTTCTATTTTCAAAAGATAAATACTTGCTAAGAAGAATTCTGAAATTCCTTTATAAGGAAACCATAAAAAAAAAAAATTATAAATTCGTTGAAAAAACTTTCTTTAGTTTCTTTGAACCCCGTTTTAAAATTTTACCTATCTTTATCTTGACAAATGGACCTCTTTTTGTTTCACTCATTTCTGTACGGCCAAGTATTATCTATTAAGAAAGTATTCACCTGTTTTTACCAAGATAAATACTTCTTATACAGAAGTCTGAAACATGTTCTGCTTTCCACGATATACCACAAAAAATGTGACAAGCATTGTTTTTTTTTTGTTTTGTTTTTATTTACCTTTTTAGGATTTAAATCAATGTTACTGATTTTGTAATAATTAATAACTGTTGTTAAAAATATTTTCTAAATTGCCAGTTTACTGTCTTTTATGCATCAAGTGATATTAAAGTAATGTATCAATCTTCTAAAAAAAATTAAAATAGAATATTTCAACACAAGAAATTTTTCAAAATTTTACCGATAGAAAATACTTTTATTTTTTACAGTAAAGTAAGAAAACAAAAGATTGGTTACACCTGAGCCTTTTTTGATATATTTGTTTTAGAAATTAATTTTAGATAAATCTTTTTTAGTGTAAAAGACACGATTTTTTTTCTTTTTGGATTTCTGTTCATCTACAGCAATACTGCGAGATATCATAATTGATCTTATCATAATTCAAGCGTGGCAAACATTCTAGCCATAATCAAAACTTCAAACAAATGATTTCCATGAAAATGAGCTAAAATGTAAAAATAAATAAATAAATAAAACAGTATTTCTTAAAATCCAAACATAAAATGTTTCTCACAAATGGATAAAATTATTGAAATTACAGAATAAAATATTTTAAGCATCCAATACACATAATTTTATGATTTTATTTTTTTCACAAATATGTGTTTAATCTGCGAATCTAATTAAAATTGCGATTTTGTAATATTTACAATATATATTTTGTGCTGTCTAGTACGCCAACAATTTCCAAATATTCCTTCATTTAAAATGATTCCCAATGGAAAATTTCTGAAGTTAAACATTTACAACCAAAGATGAGAGGAACAGTTGTAATTGATTTTGTATCTGTTGAATCTGTTCTGCAGCGGAATTGGTTTAAATTCCCCTGCGAGTAAATGTAAATAAGGATAAAATATAATGAATAGTATGGTAGGAAATCTCTGAAGAAGATATGTTAGAATAGCAGTCCAAATTAAAAATCCCAACACAGATGAACAAAATTGTTTTTTTTTTTTTTTTTTTTTCCAGATGTATTTAATGGTGTAATCAGGGTCAATATAAGTAAATGAATTTCTTTTTCTTTTTTTTTTGTATTATATCTTTTGTTATGAAAATATAGAAGACAAATTACATACATATTTTGTCTTTAAAAAATCTCTGCCACTTTACGATGCTTTGTTTACTTTATTCCAAAATGCAACCTACTTATTATTATCTTATTGCAGCAATGCAGTTTAAAGGAATAAACGAAATATGTTAAATTAGACTAAGCAATACAATATAACATAGAACATATTTCCATACTACGGAAATGCTTTGAATGGAATGCATAGCTGTCACTTTTTACTTTTTCTGAAATTAAATAAACATAATTTAAGTATCCCCCCCCCCGTCCTAAAAAAAGCAAAGTTTGTTGTATTGCGTTCACTTAAAGTAAATGTGGTACATATTTTATTTTATATATTAGGTAAAATGTTAGGTTAAAATATATTTATCTTAATTAAAAAAAGCGTATAAGTTGAAAGCAATGTTAATGGATATGACGTTTACATTTCTATTGCTGCCAAAGCAAATATAAGGATAAATAGTGTCACGCAATATTAAAGTCAGTGCTACAACATGCAATGGTTTGAAAGTAAACTAACCAAGCTTCATAATGCGACTAAACACGTGACGACTATAATTAATGATTTAATGGGGCTTCTATATCCGTGTTGAAAATTTTCTTGAATAACAACTGCATCATTGTTATATAAGATATCCGAAAAAAATATTCATATCTGCTATACGAAAGACATGTGGTAGCACAATTGTAGAAAACAAGCTCAGTTTATTTCTGTTGTTGCAGGTTTCTGTAACATGGCTATAGTGTAGCAATGTCAGAGTCTAAGAAACGGTGTTAGTGTCCTGTCAAAAGTCGTAAAAAATCACGGTATTTTCAATGGAGTTATATCAAGGACAATCTCCCAGGTATAACAGCATACGAAAAATACAAGTTGGAAATTAAATGTCAAACATGACAAATGAGATGCGTTCATAGTATAACTAACACATAAATATGCAGATCTTGGTGCAATTGCTCTTGTATTCTTATGCAAAAGTGCATGAGCACAAAATTTATGAAATACTTTTGAGTGTCACTGTAAATAAACTTTAAATGTTACATACTTTATTTTCAATACCGAACATGGTATAGTAAATATCACTAACATATATTAATTACAGAGAAATTCAATCAGCGCAAGTTAAGGTTCGGCGAGACAGACAGACAAATTCAATTCATAAACAAATATCAAATATATTGGAATGTGTTAAAAAAACATAATAGGTTTAAATTTCATTTTCAGTAGTTTATACCAATAAACGAAAGCATATTTTTAAAATAATTTTTACAGCTATGTATTTTAGCTATTAATTTTATATAAACGCCACTATTTAGCTAAAACTAATTTAACACGCTTAAAACTACAGAAACCACACTTCCAGAGATTATCATCGAAAAACTCCAATTCTTTGCTTGGCCCTGTATATCATTTTATCTGTATTCTTCCAACGTATCTTAGCATACTAAATAATTGTAGCACAGTATAAAAATGTAAAACACATTTAAAATACCCCTTTAATCTATTTTCGTTCATACTCAACAACTCTTACGATATCATTTGTGTAAGTTCTGTATATGATCTACTGTACAATATTTATACATGCAATGTACTATGCAAAATTTTATTTAAATTAAAACTCATAATAATTAAAAATACAATTCCAGCAATCATCGCTAATATGCATTCACTTCGGACACAGTATACTATTCGAAATCTTTTGTGCGTTCATATTTCTTTGGGCGTTCACTTTGCCTTTTCTACTATGCAGGAAGTTACCTCTATTAAACCTAAGCAACGTATAACAATATCAATATATTTGAAATAGTTTAACAGAATTACAATACGCCTTAAATGATGTTTCTCATTATACCATTATGTAACAGAATTTTTTGTGTGGCCCTGTAAATCAATAATAAATATTCTTTGCATCACATATTCTACAGATTGTATATTTTACTACACTCCATAAATTCAAATAAGTTTCATTATGTACGAAAGGATGTAACATCATTAAAATGCACTTGAAACTATTTTCCCCCATTGGCCGTAATGTAACTGAATACTTATGAATGTCCCTGTATAGCTCATATTCAAAATGTTAGAATAAATACTTTTTTTTTTTTTTTTTACAAATTTAAAATATCGTGTGGTAATTTAATGTCTTTTAAAGCAAATATGCAAACGATATTTTTATTAAGAACATATTGTTGATTAAACTTTTTATTAACTTAAAATGAATATAATTTTTGAAAAGATTAATTGAAAAAAATTGAAAAGTCAAAATATTAGAATATTTTTTCATATAGTTCAAAATATTAGAATATTTCACATTAATTCTCCTTTAATTATCACCAATTCATAACTGGTGGCATCACCGATTAAATCCATACGATTTTATTTAAAATCAGTATTCTTTTTGAAATTTGTCTGCTTTTTCATCTCAAAATGCGTCGTCTGAGTGATATTCCAGAATCTATTAAACTTCGTATGGTTGATTTGTTTTGGCACAGTAAAAATCAGTGTTATATAGCAAATTATTCAGATTGTTCGCAATCAAGCGTTAGTAAAACACTAACACAATATTCATAAAAAGGAAATTTTCTAATTAATTGGCAGCCGAAAACCAAAAGCATCTGCTAGGTAGAACAGAAAACTGAAGTGTATAGTAAAAAAAAAAAAAAAAAAAAAAGGTAAATAAAAAAAAATAATAATGTGTGCGATTTTTGCACCGAAAATGGAAAGAACAAAGGGTTGAAGTTTCTACATCGACAAAATTAAGATGCCTTCATAAATTTAAGTTTGCAACGCGTATACCGAACATAAAACCTCTCGTGACTGTAAAACAAAAGCTTATAAGATTGAATTATAAGATTGAATTGGTGTAAATCATTACATTTATGGAGCAAAGAAGATTTGAAAAATACATTGTTACTTTCTTCTATTCTCAATAGAAGAAAGTATTGTGATCAAAATTTTTTTCGACTTCCGGTTTTCGACGGATTTATACGTTTGAGGGGTCAGATATTCCAAAAAAACATGTTTTTACAAAATGCCTGTCTGTGTGTGTGTCCGTATGTCGCCATTCTACCATCAAAAAATGTTTAAAGATATGCATAGAATTGAGCCAATTTTTCTGTGAATGTTTTGGCAAGCAGGTCCTCCTTCATTTTTGAAATATTCCGCCGGAAGGGGGCGCTGCAATAGCGATTTTTGTGTCATTTTCAATGTTGTACCGAATAAAAGTGTATGAAGTTTTGCATCGAATTGAACCAAATTTTTTGTGTAAGTGTATGGCTATGGCAAGTAGATCCGCCCTGAATTAAAAAAAAATCCGCTGGAAGGAGGCGCTATAATCACGATGTCTGTGCCATTTTCCTTATTTTACCATAAAAAATGTGTGAAGTTATGCATAGAACTGAACTAAAATTTTTGTATATGATTATATTTGGGTATGGCAAGTAGGTCCCTGAATTTGAATAAAATCTGCCTATAATTCTATTGCCCATCGACTCGTGCAGACGGAAACTCATTTTTACTCCGATTAATTGACTGAAGCAGAAATTTAAGATGAAAATAAAAGTTGGTATAATATTGAATTAAAATTACTGAAGCATTAACATGCGTAACTATTTTTAAAATATTTAATTATATGTATGATAGAAGAAAGTTTTGGGATTGGCACACCCAACTTGTTCAATGATGAAAGCATGTTTTGTGTTTCATATGGTAATCAAGATATTCGAGTTTGGAGAATGAAGCAAGAAGCATTTAATAAAGAATGCCTTAAACGTTTCATAAAATTTCTTGTTAGTGTCATGGTTTGGGGTTGCATGAGTTCAGAAAGACCTGAAAAGTTATGCATCGTCTACGAAGGGACTAATTCTCAGACATAATTTTAGACTATTACATGATTCATCAGCGGAAGATTTACTTGAAGATGATTTCATCTTTCAACAAGTCATTATTTCATTACATAAAATCTTTGTATTTTGAATAATATATAAATGTGTGTTTTTCATAGTATGCATAAATATGTATAAGAACAGAGTATGAAACAAAAATATATGTATATTACATATTAAACAGATATACGTATATTTAGCATATAACACAAAATGTGTTTTTGCATAAACATGAAAATACGCGTAATCTTAGAATAATACACACAGAAAAGTGTAGGAGTATTATACAGAAATATATGTTTTTGTGAAATTTACCCGTTAAAGTGTGTATTTCATGAGTAATCAGATCAATTTTATATTTTTATCACTATCATTAATCACATGTTAAAATGAGTGTTTTGAAATTTACACATTGCGTGTCTATTTTAGAAATTTATGCACAAGTTTACACATTCAAACAAATCGTTTTTGCATCATCAATATACCTGTTATACCTGTTTTTACTTGTAAAAGGAAACATTTATCTCTTTAGAGTGCTTGTATTTTTTAATGCTAAGTTTTTAAAATGAATTAATTTGAGTTAGATTAATTTGTAATTCATTTATCTATAACTTTTCACAATGACATTGTAATAATGGAATTGTAAAATGAATGTTAGACGTTGTATTTAATACCCCGCCCAGCACACCGAGCTTTAATCTCAAGTCTAATGATCCAGCAAACGCGAGAAATTTGGATACGAAAAAATTTCGAAAGTAAGAGAAGAAACTAAATTAAAAAAGGAGCCACTGATGCACCCCACCCATTCGCTCACCTTTTGAATTTGCCGGAATGTTCACCTTTTCATTCCATAAACAAATCCGAGCATCGATCTGTCACCAGACACACATACACGCAATGCGTCAATCACATGTATTTCAGAAATACAAGCTAAATTTGAAATGCCTTTAGCAGATAGATATATTTTTAATCATTCGAATATTCTCTGCCGATAACTATGTTTGTATGGGCATTGTCTGATACTCTCCTCATTTTCTTCAGGGAATTATTTTAGCATATGGTGAAATGACTTTAAAAAAGCTTTACACATATTGAGTAAGAGAAAATATATATTTTTAAACAGACACTAAAATAACTAAAGCTTATTATTCAGCACTGAAATTAGGAATAATAAGGACATTATTATCTTTTTTAAGTTGAAAGAAAATTGCATCTTCCAAATTTAACTTCCCATTTTTCGCCCGTATCTGTATTTTAAATATTCTTTTTCCATTTAATAGTATCATGATTATTGAATATTGCTAACACTTAATCAATGCTGATTATTTTTAACGCTTAACCTTCATTTTGCCCTCGTACTCGCAGAGTATAGAAAGTATCACCGAATGGGTGTGTACTTTCTAGCTTTCTCCCACTGGGAGAGAGATAAACTTTTCACTGACACGCACTGAGACTCTTCGATTTTACCGGGTAAATTCACCATATTCCCAATTTCAACTTCTACTTTCAGACTTAAAAGTTAGTACTTCAATTGTATTATTTTGTGGCTTTTAAGAATATTTTTCTATGTTCTAGCATTAAAGTTTTATATTTTATCTAGAATTATCTTTTATATGTTCAAAACGATGATTTAAAAAAATACAGCCGAGATTTTCTCAACTAATTCCTCTAGAAGAAGTATTACTGAATTTTTTAAAATACAGTTTTTGATGCAAACTAGATGTATTTCTCGTAAATTTTATGATTCAATGATTGGAAAGTTTAAAAATATTTTTTATAAAAAATATCTATAGAGAATAAAAGATGAAACAGTTTTGATTTCTGAGATTCGCTACTCTCAAATTTATATTCGTATAGTATGAAAACTTTTTTGAGCATATGAAAAAAGAATTATTGATTGATTTTGAAGCAATGGTGTCTTATATTTTAAGGTCTGTTAATATAAATTATTGAATTAAGATTAATACCAATTTCTCATGTTGCTTTACTATAAACGGATAATTGTTTCAGTACAAATCATAACGTTTTACAAATATCACACATTTAAATAGAATGATATAATCTCCATACGTGTATACCCAAAAATTTTTCGGTAAAAAATGTAACATTTTTCTCGTGTGGTTTCGCTTTTCATTCATATACATACACATATTATGTATGACTGTCTGAAGACACATGATGAAATTAATGAACAATTCCTTTTTTTTTTTTTTTTTTTTTTTTTGATTCATACCCGATCTAGATATCTTGTAAAGCACAATGTAAGTATAGTATAGCTGCCAATTTTTACGTCTTTTCCTGCTCTACATTTCAACAGAAAAATTAACATATCTAATCATCGAAAACTGAAAATTTAAAAAAGAAAACTATCCCTTTCAGAAATAAGGTTAAGAAAAATGCGTAAAACTTGGCAACTATGGTATAATAACCACAATAAAATATTGAACTGCTATTGGGCTTCTCCACCATGCACCACCTCATATAGACTGAAATAAATTGCTTCTCAAAATTGAGTAAAATGTACTCAATTTTAATTATTTCACATACTGAAAATAGCTCCGATCCAAAAGTTCTTAAAACTAAGAAACACATGTACTCATTTTTGATTCCATGGTTGTGTTCAAATATAAATCACTATTATCTGCCTCCTTAATTTACAAATTAAAGTGAAAATATGCTGGTATTTATTTCTTGCTCAAAATTATGAACAATAAACATTTAGTTAATTATTTATTAAAAGAAATGGTAAAATTATAAGTGAAATACCCGAATCAAACATTTTCATGACAAGAGCATAATCTGCAAGTATACTTTAAAATTATTTTAAAATATTGTGCATAATTTATTATTAAGCATCTTTTATGCCGCCATGAATGAGATAAACCAATACTGGGTACAAAATTATCGTTTGTTTGGATTTGATAACATATGCTGTTTCAAAATTGAGAAAGCAACGTGTTCATTTTTTATCCAAACATACTCAATTCAATATGAATACATCGACTTACTCATTTCTGAGTATTTCACTTTTTTCAGTGTACAACACCTCAGTTCTAAGCAATCTTTATTCAAAGAACTCCTTTGTCTCAGTTTGTTAATTAAGTGTAATACTAATGTTAATGGTTAAATATCTTTTAAATATACCGTTATGACTTTATAAGGCTGCACAGTAAAAAATGATGACCCAAATTGGGTTGAAAGATTTCTGGGTATAGGTAATTTTCCTGAAATAGTACAGTAAGGATTCCAAAATGATAGAGTATTGTTCCCAAAATAGATAACCCAAAATGGTTCAAAACAGAGCAGATCTTTATTAACATTAAATTAATCAAAATTTCTGAGGTATAATGTATATACTATCTAAGATATTTTAATGTCATTAAAAATCAGACTTATTTAAAACGATTTTGTGCTACAAACTGAATTTTCCAAATTGGAACAATTCTGTACCCAGAAATCTTTCAACCCAATTTGGGTTTCATTTTTTACTGTGTGTTTCTCTATTCTCTCCACAATTTATATAATTAAATTTAATGGAATTTAAATTTTATTTATGAAGTATTTTAAATTCTCTTTGATGCTTACTGTAAATTATAACTAATTGGCGATAGTGTAACAACATTATAAGCCTAGATTCTAAATAACCTTTTTAAATATTGATATACTATACATAAAATGTTTGAATTATGCGTAAAGAGGATTAGGATAGCCAAACTCAATTGCACTTTAACATTTTAATATGATTAACATAGTTACATGAAGTCTTACAATACTAATATAATAAAAAATATAATATAAATCGTCAAATTCAATAATTATGAAATAATTTATATATTCGATGGAGTTTTTTCAGAAAATATAATAATAATAACGAATTTTTAATAACAGTGAAAATAAAATAAATTGTTAATAATGAAATCTTATTTCAAAAATACTCAAAGTAGAATCCTTACCAATTAACCCATTTAATCTGAGAAGTATTTCTTGCGATTCATTGCACTTTAAAAATAGTATTCGCTCCTTTGCCATTTATTATCAATACCTGAAGGCATTTTTGGCATTTATTTTTGATTTATTGATTGTATGGCATTATGGCAAACCTGCCAGTAGAAATAGAGTCCACTTTGAAATAAAATGAAATTTCATCGGGCTTCACAAAAAGCAGTTAGAAGTTACACACAAAACAAAAATTAAATAAGATGCAAAATAAATTATTGTGGTATTGGAAATGGAAATGGATGCATAAATCAGGATTCTTGTTGCTTTAAAATTATGAATACCGCTATTTTAAATAGTTATTTATTATATTTATACAATTGCAAATTCAACTAATTCAATAATGCAAATATTAATTATCAAAAATAGTGGTACAAAACCCGAAAATTTATATTGACAGCAAATCCTGAAAAAGAATTAAATATGCTAAAAATATTCCAGCAATGTTCTGTATGCTGTAGAATTTCCATGACCGGCAACATTACATACAAGTGTCCATCGATATTACTATATAATGTTGCTAGACATAGGATATTTCACAGTATGTAGAATATTGCTGGATAGTTGTTGAGATATAGCGTGATATTTACGACACTCATGATAGATTTAAGTTACATGAGATTAACACAAATAGTCCGCTACTTTTGTACATAATTGAAATCTTAAAAGCGAAGACTAATGAAGTAAAAAATACTAGAAATATTACTTCAGTTTTTGAGGACATTTGAAAATCATCATATTGCAACAGCATTTAATAGACATAAAATTTTCCTAGTATTTTTAACATTATATTATCTAATATATTTCATCACGAATAATTTGTCCTGAAAAATGTCTCCTGCTTAAAGTTTAAAAAATGAAATATATGTTTGAGATAAAAGAATTATCAACAATGTTAAAGGGACTTGATGTCGGTGGCATTAAATGGAACGGCTTTTTGCTGTTGCGTTTAATCACAAAAAGTGAATAATTACAATTTTCCAAGAACATTCCGTAACATATGCTCCTAAACATTTCATATAAAAATGCTAACAAGGAGAGGGTCCGAGTTTTGTGTCATTGAATTGGATGAACGTTTGTGTACCGATACGGTATAGTTAGTACATAAATAAATGACAGCCATAAAACGCAACACCCTGGTATCATAAGATAATAACTCACAAAGTTTACGTTGCAATTTATAATCCTATAAATTACCATGTTTGTTATACAACTCAGTAGCACCGACGTCAGCGTACCGGATTCCAGTTTTTTGTCCTTTAGTTCGATTCCCACTCGGACTCTCTCTCTCTCTCTCTCTCTCTCTTTCTTTTTCTTTTTATTTATTTATTTATTTATTTATTTATTTTTGAAAGATATTCGAAGAGTATTTGGAAAAAATATGTACTACATTTTTAATTTACTAAAATATAAATTAATTAAAAATGTGTTTTGTAGCATATAAATGCATTTTTAACTGTAATATTTTTGAAAGAAAAAACTACGATGTATCTATCTATAGACATGAAATCATTCGTTCTTATTTAAAAATATTTTTTTTTTTTGGGGGGGGGGGACAACCGATTATTTTTCACAGAAAAATAAATAAAAATATTAATGCACGTGGTATTGATACATGAATAAATATGTTATTTATATTTAGTTTCATTATAAAAACATTTTAAACTTTTGGTCACTTTGTAAAAATTTTGTTTTGAATTTTACAATGGATTTTTTTTTCATTATTGATTTTGTAACTATTACCTAATTAATAATTATTTTCAGCAAATGAATACATTTTTAAAACTTATTTTTAAGCACATAGGTTGTTATTCCAACTATAAGGATAAGACAATGTATCCAAGAATCCAAGATTTAAAAAAATTAAATTCTAAAAATCTAGTTACTTAAGTTTATTATTATTATTAATATACTTTATGTTTTCACGAATTACATAAGCAGGAAAATATTAACAGTTATAATTGTATTTATACAAATAAACTGCATTATGTATACATATTAAAAGGGGGGTTGAATAGCTGAATAAAAATACAACATAGATGCTTATTTTAATTACTCATTAAGAATTCCAGACTATAATAAATCATATTTAATAACCCATTAAATATTTAAAGTATTTGCTTAAGTAAAAAAAAAAGAAAAAAACATGTTCACGCATTTTGTTTCTTTGTTAAAAATATTCTATATTCATTAAAATAACTGCAAAAAATTATAAATATCAACAAAAAAATTCTTATCTATAGACATACAAATATTCTTATGCTGTTTAATTATATATTTATACAAACAAATGTTTGTATTTAAAAAGTTACTTATACGCCATAAATTGTATATTTAATTTATATTTTTCGTAACTTTCATTTATTATGCATATATTTTCAATTGTGGTTCGAAAATAATTAATAGAAATTCTTGAATCCCGGAGGAAAAAGAAGAAGTCCGAGCTGGATTCGAACTGAGGGACAAAAATCTCGAATCGGGTATGCTAACGCTTGTACTACTGAGCCGCTTACCGCGAAGAAACTCTAACGTGAACTTTGCGACTTATTTTCTTAAAACTCCTTGGGCGCAGCGTATTATGGTTGTCATATAGTTATATATTAACTATACTGTGTCGACACACAAACATTGACCCTGTAAAATATTTCAGCGTCACAAATACGTTTCTTTTCCGAACCTTTCATGTCTAAACTCTGAAACCTTTCAATTTTACGGGACGACATTTTTGGAACATTTCATTCCAAAATACTGAAATATTCCGGTTTCACGGAGCGCTTTAAAATTCCAAAGCATTCCTTGTTTTCGGAATTTTTATAGATACCTTCCACAACAAGACACCGAAGCCTTTCAAGCTCCCAGAAATTATCATGCTCCGGAAGCTTCCACAACATAATGTTGAAATATTTCAGATTTTCAATTATTTCTTTCCTGAAATTATTCACAAAGAAATGTGAATTTTTTTTATGGATATCCAAGGTTGTTTTTTTTAAGTAACGGTTGCACTATAAAATAGGAATTTATCATAAACGCATAACTTATAATTATTTTTGTACCCCTTTTGTTATAAATATTATATTAAGATATTTGACATGTAAATATTCAAGAAACAAGTTTGAAATCTCCTGAGCTTGTTTTTGCTCTGTGTTAGAAGATTAAAATATTTTGAAAGTTTATTTGTTTATTCCGTATTAAAGATGTTCCAAATGTTTGGAACCAAAGATACACTTAAGGGTATTTTTTTTACAAGGTTTTTTAAAAGTACAGGTTTGAAATTATCGCTTGAACATTGATAATTTTAATTTAATATATTACATGTAAATATATCAAAATCAACAATTTTTGAAATTTTTATTTTACTTTCAAAACATTTGAAAATTACTATTCAGGAAAACACTTATAAGGAAAAATATGTTTGAGTTTCACCATAGAAAAGGGCATTTTAAAAATTTTAGATTCCTATATTGTTAAAGATTTTACTATATCAATGTTTTTCATGCGAATTTCATTAAAAAAGATACAACTTTTTATGTGAAAATATAAAAAAATGAAACATTATAATTTAAATTTATCTTCGAGTAATTGGTAAGCGAAATTTAAGTATTTTACACATATATATATATATATATTTATTATTGAAATGCATACTAAAGACGAATCCAGCCATTTACAGTGTAGCAAAAAAAAAAAAAAAAAAAAAAAAAAAAAAAAAGAGAGAGAGAGAGAGAGAAACAAAAACACACATATATAGGGTGAGTCAAAATTATCGAAACAATAGGCTATCTCCTTAAATACTGCAAAGTTTCATAAAAAAAAAATATGTGTGGCACTCGGGGACTGCCGCGGTAAAGCTATTGCATAGCATTTTTTATCAACTTATGCAAAAATACCGCGTCAATGTCTGCTGAAGTCTATCGAAGGATACCGCGCCGAAGTCTGCCAAACTCAAACGTCGTTAGCCGGAGTGTTAGAATTTTTCTCGTTACGGAATTCCTAGATTCGGTCGCCGCGCTCAAAGCCCGCGATAATGGCTATGCAATAGCTTAATAAATTACCAAACAAAATTTGGTCGCGCTACGAAAATTAGATCGCGAGTTATAAGCATTTTAAATATTTTGACCCTCACCGTGGGGGTCTCCTGTCACCAAAAATTAACAGTCTCATTTTAAATTACCAAACAAAATTTGCCCGCGCTAGGAAAATTAGATCGTGAGTTATAAGTATTTTAAATTTTTCGACCCTCACCTTGGGGGGGGGGTCTAATGTCCACAAAAATTAACACTGTCTCATAATAAATTACCAAACAAAATTTGGCCGCGCTACGAAAATTAGATCGCGAGTTATAAGCCTTTTAAATTATTCGACCCTCACCGTAGGGGGGTCTCCTGTCACCAAAAATTAACAGTCTCATATTAAATTACCAAACAAAATTTGCCCGCGCTAGGAAAATTAGATCGTGAGTTATAAGTATTTTAAATTTTTCGACCCTCACCGTGGGGGGGGGGGGGGGTCTAATGTCCACAAAAATTAACAGTCTCATATTAAATTACCAAACAAAATTTGGCCGCGCTAAGAAAATTAGATCGGGAGTTATAAGCATTTTAAATTTTTCGACCCTCACCGTGGGGGGGGGTCTAATGTCCCCAAAAATTAACACTGTCTCATAATATATTACCAAACAAAATTTGGCCGCGCTACGAAAATTAGATCGCGAGTTATAAGCATTTTAAATTTTTGGACCCTCACCGTGGGGGGGGGGGTCTAATGTCCACAAAAATTAACACTGTCTCATAATAAAGTACCAAACAAAATTTGGCCGGGCTACGAAAATTAGATCGCGAGTTATAAGCATTTTAAATTTTTCGACCCTCACCGTGGGGGGTCTCCTGTCACCAAAAATTAACAGTCTCATATTAAATTACCAAACAAAATTTGGTCGCGCTACGAAAATTATATCGTGAGTTATAAGCATTTTAAATTTTTCGACCCTCACCGTGGGGGGTCTAATGTCCCCAAAAATTATCACTGCCTCATAATAAATTACCAAACAAAATTTGGCCGCGCTACGAAAATTAGATCGCGAGTTATAAGCATTTTAAATTTTTCGACCCTCACCGTGGGGGTTCTAATGCCCCCAAAAATTAACACTATCTCATAATAAATTACCAAACAAAATTTGGCCGCGCTAAAAAAATTAGATTGCGAGTTATAAGCATTTTAAATTTTTCGACCCTCACCGTGGGGGGGGGGGTCTCCTGTCTCCAAAAATTAACACTGTCTCATAATAAAGTACCAAACAAAATTTGGCCGGGCTACGAAAATTAGATCGCGAGTTATAAGCATTTTAAATTTTTCGACCCTCACCGTGGGGGGTCTCCTGTCACCAAAAATTAACAGTCTCATATTAAATTACCAAACAAAATTTGGTCGCGCTACGAAAATTATATCGTGAGTTATAAGCATTTTAAATTTTTCGACCCTCACCGTGGGGGGGGGGGTCTCCTGTCACCAAAAATTAACAGTCTCATATTAAATTACCAAACACAATTTGGCCGCGCTACGAAAATTAGATCGTGAGTTATAAGCATTTTAAAATTTTCGACCCTCACCGTGGGGGTTCTAATGTCCCCAAAAATTAACACTGCCTCATAATAAATTACCAAACAAAATTTGGTCGCGAGACAAAAATTAAATCGCGAGTTATAAGCATTTAAAATTTTTCGACCCTCACCGTGGGGGGTCTCTTGTCACCAAAAATTAACATTGTTTTATAATAAATTACCAAACAATATATTGCCAAGCTACCAAAATTAGATCGCGAGTTATAAGCATTTTTAATTTTTCGACCCTCACCGTGGGGTGTCTTCTGTCACCAACAATTAACAATATCTCATAATAAATTACCAAACAAAATTTGGCCGCGCTACGAAAATTAGATCGCGACTTATGAGCATTTTAAATTTTTTGATTCTCACCGTGTGGGGTCTCCTGTCACCAAAAATTAACACTGTCTCATAATAAATTACCAAACAAGTTTGGCCGCGCTACGAAAATTAGATCGCGAGTTATAAGCATTTTAAATTTTTCGACCCTCACCGTGGGTTGTCTTTTGTCACCAGAAATTAACAATGTCTCATAATAAATTACCAAACAAAATTTGGCCGCGTTACGAAAGTTAGATCGCGAGTTATAAGCATTTTAAATTTTTCGACTCTCACGGTGGGGGGTCTCCTGTCCCCAAAATAAATAAGACCACCAAAATAAACACTGTCTCATAACAAATTACCAAACAAAATTTGGCCTTGCTATGAAAATTAGATCATAAGAAACATAAGTTTGAGACTTGATATCCTAATATCTGAAAAATACCACGTCAATGTCTGCCGAAGTCTACCGAAGGATACCGTCCCGAAGTTTTCCGAACGGAAACGACGTTAGCCGAGTGTTAGGTTTTTTCGTTACGGATGTGTTAGGATTTTTCGCGTTACGGAATTTTTGGATTCGGTCACCGCGCTCAAAGCCCGCGATAAAAGCTATGAAATAGCTTAAATGAAAAATGTGATGATGTAAACTGCAACTCCATTGTGGGGGGGCATCTATTTTAAAAAAATACGAAAATAAAATTTTTATACGGACCCCTTATTGCAAAATTCCCAGTTAGGAAATTATTCTTTATCCAATCCTGAATTATACAAAAAATAATAATAATCTTATTATTTAAGAATCTCACAGTGATATTAAGATCCAATATTCTCAAAAAATTCGTGACTTGCATAACTTAACCGTGGCTCTAAATGAAATATTTTTGGCTCAGATTGAAAGCAAGATATGGATCATGCACAAATTTTCCGTTATTATTTGTCGATTTAAGACAGTGCCCTCATTTGGACATAAAAAAGCAGCGTACAGATTTTAGGCTAAACAAATTATGCTGATAGTCTGCGGTAGAGGTCTACATGGGTCAAAATACACTGCTCAAAACAATTAAAGGATATTTGAAGTTTTATATAAAATAAAGATATAAACGAAATTTTTTTTGCCTAAAATAGAAGAAGAGAATCACAAATGCAAATTTTCCTGATTTTCAAACTGTGGGGTATGCAAATTTTGAGTTCGACGTCAAAAACGTCGCTTCAGCGGCAGCGAATGAAATTTGACTTTCAACTGGATAAAAGAGAATGAAGACAAGGATGATCGGCATTCAGTGATTGCTTTGTTTCGATGAGTACGATGTCTCAGCGACGTCATTTGACAGATTCAGAAGCTTGGAGAATTGTTGGTAGGTTAGAAGGGGGCCAAACTCTAGCCGAAGTAGCGCAAGCCATTGGAGTGTCACAAAGTGTATTTTCCAGGATCTGGAACCGTTTTTTGGAGAGTGGATGTGCAGTCCGAAGACCAGAGCAAGGTCGTAGACAGGCAACAACGTACAATGAAGATCGGTATTTAGCGTTAACAGCTCGGAGACACCGAAACATGAACGCTACTCTTCTCCAACAACACCTTCGCTCGGCTACAGGCACCACGATTTCAACTCAGACTGTCCAAAACTGGCTCCATGCTGTAGGTCTGTATGCTCGCCGACCGATGGTATGTGTTAGATTAACATCAAGGCATCGTCGCGACCGCAGGGAGTGGGCAACCGAGCATGTCAGCCGGAGGAGATATGAATGGAGCAATATTCTGTTTCCTGAAGAGTCCCGTTTTTCTGTGCATCCGGATAATAGGCGTGTTTTCATCTGGAGGGACCGTGGCAGTAGGAATAATCCTGCGTTCGTGCACGAAAGTGTCAGATTTGGCGGTGGAGGAGAGATGGTGTATGGTGGCATCTCCATTGACGAGCGCACTGACCTCTACATCATTCGAGATGGAGCTCTGACTGGTCGCCGATATAGGGATGAGATCCTCAGACCTATTGTAGTCCCTTACGCTGCAGCAATCGGAGATAACTTCATTTTAATGGACGATAACTGCAGGCCATATCGTGCGAACCTGGTGGAGGATTTCCTTTTCGAGGAAGGAATCGTTCGAATGGAATGGCCAGCGTGTTCTCCAGACATGAATCCAATCGAGCACGTTTGGGACGCTCTAGGAAGACGAGTTTCTGGCCGCCAACAACCCCCACATCCCGAAGAGCTCAGATGTGGGGGATCCCCCTCCCCCACATCATCCTTGTCTTCATTCTCTTTTATCCAGTTGAAAGTCAAACTCTCCAAGAACTGGAAAGAGCTCTTCTGGAAGAGTGGGGCAGAATACCCCAACTCGTCATTAATAGCCTCATTGAGTCCATGCCTCAAAGGTGTTCAACGTTGCTAGCTGCCCGTGGAAACCATACCTCCTACTGAAAATGATTTTCTTTGAAGAAAACACGTTTTCTTATTCTTTTTTTCTCATATGCACAAATTGTGTTTTTTTCCTTTTGTACACAAATGCGCAATAAAATGCATTTTTTTCTGCCAAACATGTGTAATTTATTCTCATATAACCTACTTTGTCTGTCGACCATGTATCAATCAGCTAAAAAGTTTCCCATATACAAAATCCACCTAAAACTGCAATATCCTTTAATTGTTTTGAGCAGTGTATCTAGGTCCGGTCCGATCTGACACATAGAAAAAAGTTCGGCCTGGCAAGAAAAAAAGTTAAAATCATAGCCCGGCCCGGACTAAATGAATTTCTAAATAAATTTTTATATCGATATGATTAAAAATTGCTTCGTACACTGTAAAACATTTGTGTAAGTTTGCCATCATTCCTGTGTGTAACGTTAATCAAATTTTTGAGAAAGCCATTCTGATATTTTAAAAATTCACAAAACTGGAGGATATTTTCACAGAGGTAGGTGGAAACTCTCATTCGAAGCATGACGTATGACGCTACTGCAAGCGCATGCTCAATGCTAAATATCGTCACAGGCGACAGGCGGAATTCAGAAAGAAAACATTAACCATGTGATCGACACCAACATCATTGGCCATTATCATATAACATTTCTGTGTCTAAAGCTGAAGCCGCTATTAGATTTACCAACATTCCGTAAGTCTTTTGAGCCAACAATTGATTTCCTTCAACTTTTCGCGAAATATCCTCCCAACATCCAGTGTGACAGCAAACTGCAATGTCTCCCCAATTTTTTTCAACAGGTTCAAAAAAGTCTGGGCTAGCTTCGATTTTTCATCCAACGTAGAACGTTTCAACGAATCAGAAATGAGCGATTGATACGAGTAGGCGATAAATATTAACGCCTGGCACGAGTAGAAACTGGTTTTCCGGCTTTTCCTCCGACTTTTTCAAAGACAATTATAATCTTTTTCTCTGTTTGAACGGGAAAATGTTGGAGTTAAAATCCGCTGAAAAGTTTGTCTCGCCTAAAGTCCGTGAATCTAATAGCAGCTTAAGTAAACAATTTATGAGGAAACGAAGAAGCTTAATATTAAGTAAGTTATCACTTCCTTAACATTTTAATGATAACTTATTAAGTATTTCAAGTATTTGAGTTGTAATAATTTAAAAGTTTATGACCAGTGTCCATTACCGGATTGCTTGATTAAATAATTTTCAGTAATAAACATCCCATGTTGATATTACAAAAAATGATATTTTAGTAAGTTTATAGTATATAAAATCTTCTGACTTACTTGAAAATATCTCAAAGTATTTTTTTTAATTACACTTTCCAAAATTCAATACTATAGGGGAGAGTGGAGTGGTGAGGGACAGTGGGAGGAATGGGACAGTAGGTTTTTGACTTTATGTATCATACGAAACATTTCATTGATCAAACGTAAGATGAAGCAATGATAATCGAATCTTCAGTTGAAAAAAAATTAACAGTATAATCTTGTAGTTGTATAATTGAAAAGATTATTTCAAAAATCAAAAATAAATTTTCTTTGTATAATTTTTATGCTTTTCGTATATCAATGACTTATATATCCATACATGAAAAAGATTCCTTATTTATGGAACATTATCCTGTATATTATCCATAATTTAGAATAAGCCCAAAAGGCACATTTTTGTTTAACCAAGTTAAACATAAAACAAGGGGATGGGGAGGAATGGGACATGTCAGTAAAAGGAAGCACATGTATGTAGGCATCTGTATTCGACATGACCAATTCCTTTTTTTTTTCATAAGACGGAATATAAATTGCTAACATGCAAAATTTTTTAGAGGATAAAATATTATAAAAATGATATTAAATTAATTTACTTCAAAATGTAAAAAAAAAATGTGGATTTTTTTAATGTCCTCTACGACTGAAGATCCTGAATTTTTATTCAGGATTGTCATTCACTCGTTAAGATACTTGAATTTTATACTGTGGCACATACATTATCAAACTACAAACTTTGTTTGATTGTATATATAGCAGATACTAGTGATTTGTGCCATATAGATTTGCTTTATAGTTGTCCCATTCCTCAGTGCGTGGGGAGGTATTTTGAAACTTACAATTTTTTTAATTATAAAATATCTTTTGCATGTTATGTTTCTATTATGTTCAGGGAGATTCAATATTGTTTCCTTTTGCCCTCTATAAATTGAAATTTTCGTTTTTGTGTCAAAGTTGATTTTCTTACTTTTTTAAAAAGTGTCCACATCGCTCCACTCTCCGCTATAATTTAAAAATATGGCTTCTTTTAATGTTTTATTTAATTTCATGTAATTAATATATATATTTATTATTTTGTAATCAAATTGTTATCATTTATAAGTCTACTTTTCAAATCTGCCAAGTCTCCAAAAAAAAAAATAAATAAATAAATAAATAAATAAATAAATAAATAAATAAAATTTAAAACTAATCTTTAACTGATGTGACAGAAATTGGCACTTGACTACCATAAAGCGGTCTGTCACACCGCTCCATAGAAAGATGAATAAAAGGTGAGATTAACTACTGGGAAACTGTTTTTGTACTTAACTTTTTGTAAAAGGCAATTTCAATTAAAATGTACCTATTCAAATGGCTCTGGTGATAGTTCTAAACTTCCAAATGAAACAAAATTTTGGTAGCGTTTATAATTAAACCGAAAGTTACAAGTTAAACTATGAAAATTAAAAAAAAAAACAGCGGTCTGTAAGAGCGGTAACATCAGTTAAAGTTTGAAGGTATTTTGGGACTTTTGTAGACTCAAAGTATAAACTTCATAAAGGTATTTTGGGTTTCTTACATTTATTTTATTTGTTTTTACCTTATAACATAAAATTATTCTGGTTTTTCATGCTTATTTTATTTATTTAAATCTTGTATCTTAAAGGTATTCTGTATTTTTTAAAATTAATTTCTTTAAACCTTATAGCTTAAAGGTATTCTGAGATTAAAATTATTTTTATTTGTATAAACCTTATAAAATAAAGGTATTCTGCATTTTCAAAATTTATTTTATTGGTATATTTGTTTATTATTGCCAGTATGTCAATACAAAATACAGTGTGTCAAGCCTCCCATATGTGGGAAGCTTGACAAATTATTTTCTCATGATTAAAATTGATCTTTTCTTAAATATATTGCATTTATTTCACCAATTTCTTCTGATGGCTGATTGTATAACGAATAAAATGATATGTAAAAGATTGTTGTATGTACAATATTTAAAAAATTTAAAATCATTTAGTTAAAATCGGGTCAACAATACCTATTCTCCCCTAATTGTTTTTATGAATATAATTAGTTCCAGTATTTAGTGAAAGTTTTCTAATGAAACAGAATTTTAAAAAATTGCAATTAGGATACAAAAGTTAATAAAATATTTGTGAATTATTAAGTTTAATTTTATTACTGCGATTATCATATTATCAATATTTAAATTATTTTAGATATTGTTTTAAATTGTACTAAATGTCGAATGAAATCAAATTGTGAGAGAGTTTGTGTAGGGGAGGGAGTTGACGAACCCTTTCAGCGGCAAGGTACTTCTATTCGTAAAATTCCTAAATAATAGATCAACACCAGAAATTAGAAACAAATTTATTTGAAACTATGTAAAAGCTTTTGTTCTTGCCAGGTTTCTCTGAGATGCTAGAGGCTTATCTGGCATGTAGTTGAGTATAAAGATATTTCTTAGTAGTTTCTAAAATAATTTAGCGTGTGCTAGAATGATGTGAAAGAAAATAGCATGCGATTCAAATAATTCTTTTAAAATGCTGAACCAAGGGTCATATGCACAAATTAATAGGATAAATATTTAAAAAGGGCCTTAAGACCCGAACAAGAATGTGAGAATGCTAACCCTGGAAATAGAGTAAATGATTAAACTTTAAAATTTTGCACTGAGATAGTGAGGAATTTAGAGAGTGAAAAATATTTGGCACACAAAAAATTCAAGGGCCGTAGAGTTGGCCTTATTATTCCCTAAGGTACTTAGTACCTTATTCCCAGTACCTTATAGGGAACGTAAAAACTTGAAAATATTTAAAAGGAACGGGAATCCCAAAAATGAAGATTGGATTAAATGGAAGCAATTTATTAACAATTTATTATCATAAAAATTTCAATTTGCCCAGAAATGGGATTTATGGATCCAAGGACAAAACTGAAAAATTAATATGCAAAAACAACTAAGTGGAGAAAGTTCCTTCCAAGCGAAGAAGATTAGATAAAAAGGGGCCGAGTTATTAAAAATTTAGTGCATAAAATTGTTAAGGAGTCCGGGGATCTTGGCCCAAAAAATATTAAAAATATGTGCCTCACGTGCACCATGACCTGACTTGGACTACCTTTACCTAAATTTCCAGACTTCTACGTGCGGTAGATTTTGCTAGCTATCGCGAGCTATTTGCTAGCTACACACAGACAGAGCAAGTTGTTATTTTATTTAGTATAGATGAAAGTGCATTAATTAGCATAGATGTATGCCACTACTGAAAAGTGTAGATTTAACATTATGTATATCGGTATCAAATGACCTTTTAAAAGATATTAATTTATTCTTTTTCATTTGTATTTGTAGATTGAGAAAACAAATACAAATCAGTTTTAAAAAGACAGTTTACTTCAAAAATGGTAAAAAAAAATTGATATTTTTTTAATATATATATATGTGTGTGTGTGTGAAAACCTGTCTATTAGACAGGTTTACAATTAGACAGTGTCTAATTGTAAATATTTTGATACCCCATTTTTACCCAAATAAAAATTTTGCCTTGAGATATTGTAAATAAACCCAATACAATTGCCCATAACAATTGAAACTTTAAATGAATTTTTCTCATCGTTTATATTTTATTACTTTCATGTTTTAAAAATGCTAAGGCTTTTTTTTTTCTATTTGAGACAGAGATTTTAACTTTTTGTACATGGTATTACACATGTGATAAATCTATGCATAGAATTAGCTTTCAAGTTTTTTTAAAATAAAATTTCATGAATATGTGTGAGAATCCATTTTCCAATATGTATATATCAGTGAAAATAAAGCATTAAATGTAACAGTAGATGTATCTAAAAATCTATTTGCAATCTTGTATAATACGCATTTAAAAATGTTTAAAAAGGTAAAAAAAAAAAAAAAAAAAATACCAATATTTTTAAAAAAGCAGCAGAAATCTTAAAGAATTTAAAATTTTTTATTAATTTTCATCTAAATATGCAGTTTTTAGCATGTACTTTTAGTAGAATATCAAAATGCATTGAATTTATTATTTGAACCATATTATTAAAAATGAGTAAAATTTGTGAAAAGGTAAACTTTCACCTTAATGCATTTAAAAGTTCTTTCATCATTATTATTAATTCTTAAACTACAAGAAAAATAAAGGTACTGACTGACAGCTTCCACTAAGTAATTGTGTTAAGATACTTATAAACGTTTATATAGGATAAAATTACGATCTTTAAAAAAATCATGCTTCAATTTTGAAATATGCTTTTCTTAAACTTAAATCTTGCTTCTAAGAAAGCTAACCGTTGATAACTGCATTTAACCAGAGATTGTATTTTGTGTAGAATGTAGTATATGATGTAATATCGAGATAATGATTGTATTTTGAGAATTGTATTCCATGTACATTTGTCATTAATTTTATATTATATAGCCCCCTCCCCCCCAAAAAAAAATTCCTGCAAACAAAATTCCTACAGTGAAACCTCCAAATAAGGGACACCCATGGGACCGGAACTTTTGTCCCTTAAATAGAGGTGTCCCTTATTCAGAATTTTGATTGTTACTTTAAATTAACCATTCAGAAGGATCTAAAAATAACAAATTATTAAAGGTGAAGTATAAATGTACCCGAAGTGCATAAAGTAGGTTAATTAGACATAAAAGGAATAGAAAATTAATGAATTAAAATTTTCAATTGATTACTATATCATTAAATTATTTGTAGAATTATTGATTTTTCTTTTATTTTTGCAAATTCTGTACATGCAAAAAACTTTAAAACATTTAAAAGTATTTTACTTAAAGTAATCAATCAAAAGTAATTGTTTGCAATTTTCAGTTTTTTACTACAAACATTTCAAATGTTCATTTACCATACTTATAAATTTTAGCTCTTCATTATCAGCAACATTTACAAAAAAGTATTCAACTGCTTTGCGTGCTTTCAGGCAACGAGTCTCTCATTCTCAATCTCTATGCTCAGCTAGTGGAAAACGTTTTGACACATTTACAAATTCATTTTTTTAACGCAAAGATATAAATTTACCTCATGAAAATAATTACCTCTTGAATTATAAGCGATTTTGATCATGTGACAAATACATTTTTCAGCCTTCCTGAGTAGTTATTCTTCCTTCATGTGAAAATTCGGTTCAAAATATCCACTTTGAGAATATTTTTTGTAAGATCATTTAAAGTTTGAAAAAAAAAGGAAAAAGAAAGAAAGAAAGAGTTTGGTTACGTAGTTTCTGAACAACAACGCCTTCTAGTTTCAGGCATTTCTGAATGAAAATAAAGCTTTTGTCATAAAAGTTGCACTTTTGGATTTGAGATCAGCCTAAAAGCATCTGTAAAGTTCTTTATATCATAACTTTATTATTCTCCATTTTCAGACTCATCCTCAAAAATTTTAGCATTACTTTCAATAGGGATAAGCGTACTGATATCAAGTCAGAATTATGTGCAAATGAATGCTCGTCAATTGTGTCGTATGCCTCTGCATCCACATGACTGTCTGTCTTTTAGATAAATTCTCAAAAATCTGTATTTTTATTTTCATCACAGACTACTTCATTATCTCAAATGTAAAAACCAATCCGTTTGATCTCATTTTCAACTCCCCTTAAATCGAGTGTCTCCTATTCGGAGGTAAATACATTACAGGTCCTATACCAAGGGACTGGGACCGGAAGTTTTGTCCCTTTAATAGAGGTGTCCCTTATTTGGAGGTTTCACTGTAATATATTGTTTGAATTAGCTCAAGTTAATCACATTGCTATTTTGGGGTATTCTAAATTCTAAAACTTATTATTTAATCAAATATAAAGTTAATTAAATAAAAAAATATATCAAAACTAAACATTTTATTAAAATGAACTGAACTAATTATGTTTCATTTAACTAGGTATCAAAAATTTGCGAAGACTGCCGTGGCCAATACCTTTCATCCTCTGCTATATGAAAGTTTTTCCTGTGATTTAAAAGAAACCTTGATAAATGAAGATGTTCGACAGTAGAATAAGAATGAAATCTTGCGCAATTTAGCATCCCAAATTTCAACTATTGAGTTATGCTGCCCCATAATTTGTTTGCACTTCAATAACTTGGATTGATACATACACATATTGATACACTGAACTTTTATTTTTCTAGCAAAATTTTAATAATGATAGACTTGTATTTTATGTTATATGCCTTTTCTTCTCCCACCCCTGATTTAAAACCAGAGGTGGGAACGAGAATATACATATATATTCAGAATTACTATTTTTTGTGTATGGTGTGTATTTATTTTTTTTTTCAAATAAACAATGATGTTGGTTTTCATAAATGCAGATTTTTCTTAAACAATTTGGAAGTTTAAAAAAAAAAAATGCAATTAAAATTTGTTAATTTTATGTGTGTGATGTGTAAATACATTTCGATTTTAAATAACCAATAGTGCTAGTTGTTATTTCATAAAAGTAGATGTTTTCTTAACAATTTGAAAGTATTTTTTTTCATTTGAATAAAATACAATGAAATTAAAATTTATGTAGTTTGCATAATTTTATAAATAAAGTTTAGCGTATGTTTTAAATCCTCAAAATTGTTATTACGTATTCGTAAGTAATAAATCACAATATGTTAGTCTTATTCAATTTAACTACTTTGTAAACAATAATACAACTTTTCCAAACCAACTTTTTTTTTTCTGAAAACATTAAAACACAAATAAGTGGAAAAAATATAAATGAAAATATTGCTGATTGAAAATAAAAGATTATTACTTATAATTATGCTGTGTTCTAAAAATGAAGATTCGACATTCATATCTAAGCTGTAGTAAAAATGGGATATTATGTGGGTAACAAGGAAAGACAATCTAAAATAGGTGGCAAAATTCTAAGTTGCCTCTTTTGAAAAACATTTAGATGAAACTGAAATTTCTTAGTCATCTAATAAAACTGATATAATTTATGTAATAGCAATTTCTCTATTTGAAACAGAAATACAGGAGTATAAATCTTACAAATATACAGATTTTTCCAAACTCTTTTATATTTGTTTCAGATATAAAATAAATTATATAACTTATAAGAAGGAATATTTGTTGGTTCCAGCAATTCCAATTTCTTATAAACTGAATCATTTTTCATAAATTAACATAATATATAAGTGTTTCATTCTCCAACATGGATTACACCAATTTTAATTATTTCATCAAAAAAAAGTTTAAAATCACGCAATTGTTTTTTTTCATTAGTATTACTTAACTGTACTTTTAATCAAGGTAATCTTAAAAAGATTAGATTACATGTTTTAGATATATCCATTAGCTGAAAATTATCAAAGTATTTGCGACAAACATGGTAGAAAATAATATGCTGGTAAAATATTACAATTGAACGGTTAACTAATCAAACAATTATTTACTTGCAATGTCTTTGTGCTTTTAACTTTAACTTATAATAAAGTTAAGTATTAAAGAGCTAAGCAATACTATAAAACCTAAAAGTGGTCCGATGGAAACAAAAATCTCCAAAAGAAAAAAAAATGCGACATCCATCACTTATCTTGAACTTTCTGCTTCCAGGTTTGTATAAAACAAAAAATAAAGATGTATGATCTCAATACACTGTAAAGATGTTCTTTCATTTTCAACGCAATCCTTTGCTTTTTCTCTTTTGTAGACAAACTGAAGAGATAAGAAAGAATTTATTGAATGTGATTGGTACCCCAAAGTAAATACAAAACAAATGAGAATTGTCATATTTTCAACACCAAACAACCTGTATTAAATATCTACTATTTAAGCACACATGAAGCAAAATACTTGAACCAACAATTAAAAGTTTAGAAATTTAATGTTTAGTGAACCATAGATAGCAAATGTACAGAATAGTATTAATTGTAATTTTCTGACTGGGCCCAGATATTTTCAGCCAAAGGGGAAAATTACAACTAAAATCATTCCTTCACCATTAAAATGATTGTATTAAAATTATTTTAGTGTAATTGCTTATCCACCATTTACTGGATATGGTGTATAGGCCGCGGATCAAACAATTCTTTCTGGACCCAGAAATCGTATTTAGTGATTGAAGACAAATGTTTACGGCGATCTAACTAGTTATATTTGTTTCTTAAAATATTCTGGGTCGAAAAAGAATTGATTGATCTGCGGCTTATATACCCGAAATTACGGTATATTACCTGCAATATACCGTTAGCTGTTGAGCTGACTAAATGCTATAATCAATAAGATTGGCTGGGTGTATTAAGTTTTCCAGATTCATCCAGAAGTAATTGGCAGCTTCAAGTAAGAAATTCAAAGATGAAATTCTATCTCAAACATTTTTCAAATTCGAAAAAAAAGTTAGAAGATTACAATTAATATAGCTATTTGCCAATTAGAATAACTGTGTTAAAATTATTTTAGTACAGGACAAATTGCATAGATTTTTAACAGATAAATAGCAAGCAATAAAAGTGATTTTTATTATCTCTATTTTATATAAATTGCAAGATTCTAAGACTAAAAAAACTATCACCCTAAGGAATTTGTATTATAAATGAATATTAGTATACAATATGATAAACTATACAATTAGTATTTTTATTGTACTTTGATCTTCAAGCATTTTTTAAAATGTATAATCATGTCCTAACATTTAGTGGCTTTCGTTAATTCACAATTTGTCAAATAGCTATATTCATTAAAACTATCTTGAGGAATTAAATGGAACTTCCTTGAAGTTGTGGAAAGTAAAATATGATAATTTTTTTTTTTCAGTGAGGTTTTAATCGCGACGGTAAATAGGGTATAAAAATGGAAATATTAAGTACATCTGCTCACCTATGTAACGGAAACTTAAATTGTTAAAAAGTATGAAACTTAAATTGGTCTATCATTGAAACAAATGATTATGTGGGTCCTGATTAGTATTCGTGTAAGTATGGCATGCAAATTCAGAAACACTTTATCAATTCTTTGCAAAATACAAACAACCAAATTTATACCAAATTTCAAAAGACTTTAAATTGAACTGTAAAACGGTATATTTTATTTAAAACAAGAATATTTGGTGAGATATGGACATTTTTAAGATGTAATTTTCAGTCCAAGAAAAATTATAAATTGTTCCACATTTTTCAGAAATATTGAAAAAACTGATAATTTTGAGTGTAATATTTTTCTATAGCTAAAGAAATAAATCTAGTTTAATCAAACACACAAAAACTGTATAACTGTACACTGTTTTGCGTAACTGTACATAAAATATATAGTGAAATATTACGTCCAATACTGTGAAAAGTTATAGGTAACACTGATAAACAAATTTTAACGAATTTTCTGTTTCTCTATATACGTTGGGTGTTTCTTATAGATTCCAAGCTGCTAAAAAGAATGTATTTGTAAAAATTTTCTATCACCCTCCAATTTTGAGAAATTTCATTTATACGTTTTGGAGTATGTAGCTATCGTATAGGCATTGTAATTATATTATTCTCTTTTATATATTTGATTCACACAAACATTCCTTTTTCTTATTACAACGATAGAAGATACAGCAAGAGAGTAGAAACAGATATCCCCCTAATAAATTTTATTTTAGCGACTTTGAACAGACAGCTCTTGCCACCCCCACAGTATTTGGCTTTAACGCAAATCCATGACAGTTGAAACGTTCGGGGCGAGTGTACTACTATTTCTTTGTTCGGTAAGACTTTTTAATTACATTTTGATTATAATTATCCTATTTTCCTCTACAATATGTAAAACATGTCTAGAAGATGCGTTAATGAACCCGATTCTTTTTGCTATGTGTGCGGGGAGCTAATTTTGAAAAAGCATCTATGCGCTTTCACGCCGTTAATAAAGATTGCCTATCATATGGACTTTGGATATAAAGTAGGTAAACAAGATAAGAAATGGGCACCTCATTTTTGTTGTACACGATGTGCTACAAACCTCCGGGCGTGGATGAAGAATACAAAAAAGTGTAAGTCCTTCGCAATACCCATGATATGGCGCTTGCCGAAGGATCATATAACTGACTACTACTAACGTGTTACAAAAATTAAAGGATTCTCTGCAAGAAGTAAACATAAATTTAAGTACCCGAACTTAGATTCAGCAATGTGACCAGCATTACATAATGATGATTTACAAATACCGAAACCTCTAGAGAATTTTACATCTGACGATGCAGCAGTAGAAATGGAAATTGATGAAACTGAAATTTTCTCTACATCTGATATGAACTATTCTCCTGGTATAAATGAAGAACCACATCTAATTACTCAAAAAGAATTAAATGATTTTGTGAGAGACTTAAATTTATCAAAGAAAAACTCAGAATTACTTGGATCAAGATTGAAAGTTTGGAATCTCCTGAAAAACAATATAAAGATTTATCGAGATTGACATAAGAAATATTCGACATTTTTTCTAGAAAAGATGATTTATGCTATTGTAATGATATAAGTGTCTTAATGTCTGCTTTAAATTGTCAATATAACTCGGAACAATGGCCTATAAGAGAGCAGCCACATATAAGACATTTACCGCTACATAAAGTATGAAATTTCTTATAAATATCATTTCTTTTTTACAAAAATTCTTCTATATTTTTCTGATACTTTATAAACAATGCATAATTTCAGTGTTTTAAATATTAATTTTAAGCTTTATAAGTGTTTATTTAAATGTTTACCATTACTAAAATACCAAATGATAAATTTCATAAGGTATATGTGTCGAATAAATACAACAAAATTCAAATTTTCAAGATTTTGAATTTTTTAAAAATTTGTGGGTGATGGAAACTTTTTAATGGCATATTCTTTCACAGCACCACCTAAAATGTAAAAGTCACCACATACTTAGTTAGAAACAGAAACCTTGTTTATCAGTGTAATTAGTGTTACCTTATTAAAATATACTGTATAACCTTGCTTGCATGATGCGAAACAGCACAGTCAAATAGAGTGAAAGCTTTCTAGGAAAGTGTGGTGAAAACTTACTCCAACTTATATATAAATTTACACGCAATTACTGTGTAACATTACAGAAGTATGTGGTGAAAGCTTACTCCTATAGATGTGTAACCTTGCAAACTATTACTGCAGAAGCTTACAGACAACTGTAGTGTAACCTTACACAGGAATTGTGTTATGTCTTAAAATATTATGGTGAAACCTAAATCACAATTACTGTGTAAGATTACAGACATATTTGGTGTAATCTCACTCAGGAATTTATGTTATGTTTCACAATATTATGATGTAAACTTACAAGCAATTACTGAGTAAGATTAAAGTCAAATGTCGTGAAAGCTTTCTTCTACAGGTGTGTAATCTTACACGCAATTGCTATGAAAGCTTACAGATAATTGTCGTTTAACCTCACACAGTGATTTGTGTTAGGATTCATAATATTATGGTATAATCTTACACACAGTTAATGTGTAAGATTACAGATACCTTACACATGAATTTGTGTTATATTTCATAATATGGTGTAACCTTACACATGAATTTGTGTTATATTTCATAATATGGTGTAACCTTACACATGAATTTGTGTTATATTTCATAATATGGTGTAACCTTATACGCAATTACTGTGTACGATTACCGACAAATGCGGTGAATGCTAACTCCTACACATGTGTAACCTTACACACAGCTTCTGTGGTGGAACCTTACATACGAATAGTGCAACCTTACACATAATATGGTGTACACTTACACAAGACATGTGTTATGTTACACCATTTATATCGGTTACAAACCACCATAAGACTGGAGGCAGCAATGCTGCCACCAGTTTTATGGAGTAACGTTACACCAAATGTTTTACAGTGTATGGGTGAGTTCTGACCAAAAATATTTATTATAGCTTATTCTTTTTTTATGTTTATAAATTTTACTTTTAAAGAAGTGCGATAAGTTGCGATATATTTTGCGATATTGCGATATAAAGAATCTCTATTTATACGTAACTGTTTCACTTTTTCTTTAGTATTGTTTGTTATACTAAACTCTTTTAACAGGGAATCTTATGCGAAAGGGAAAAAATACGTTACAGACAAGTTCCTTTCTTAGGATGATTAGGATTCGTTCCTCAACTTATTTTTTCTCAGGCATTATTAGATTCATTTTGCAGAGATCTTTTCAGTTTAAGACAAGATTGCGTCATAGGGAAATTCGTTTTCACGGGTTTTACTGTATTTTATTTTTTCCCCTTTAAATCTACTATCCTTAAAAAAAAAGAATTCTAAAGTTTATATTGTAAAATGATACCGAATTCAAAATATATTCATTTTTTGTAAAATGTAATGTTCTGAGCAAATTTTACTTATTTTTGCAAGGGTAACTTCAGTTAGAGTAAATGATTTTAACACGGGTTGTGTCGAGACCGGAACTGAAAATTTAGCACCGTGCAGACCTAGGAAGAAGGAAGCCAGTCCCGATTCGGAATGAAAAATATCTATTAAGCCTGGCCGAGTCTTCGGAAAAAGTATGGTCCCGGGCCTGATACGGCCAGGTCCCAGATTGCAGACTTTTTTAACGGCTTCGCCGGAACAATAAAAAAGAAAGTTAACTCAGTCAACTGAGTGGGCTCAGTTTTGCTTTTTCTAGCTCGCTGAGTCTTGCACCGATGAATAATCTTGATAGTAGATTCGAAACAGCTGTTTGCTACGTTTTCATACTTTATTTGTGCATTTATATTCGTTGGTTTTCTATCTTTAAACAAAAGCAAATTGCTCCGACATCTCAAATTCAAGGAGATCCAAGGACATTGAAGTTCCAAATCAGGAACATCAATCTGGAAGGCTATAAAACAATTTTTAACTGAAATTGCTACAGCCACCACCACGCGTAAAAGAACTAGTTGCATTATAACGATGCATTTACGAACGATAACATACCTATTATCGAATAAGTCAAAAAATTAATATCAGTACATAATCAAGTTTCAGTTAATAAAATATATCAGAGTTTTCAGAAGCTATGGAGCAGTATATAACTTAAGTTTTAGTGTGCAGGCTCCGAACATTCTGATAAAACATGGATAGACATTTCGCAGTCTCAATATTTTGTTTCAAGGAATTGTGCCCTCCCCAAAGTCTTCAGTATGACCCAGTAAAATTTAATCCTTTTCCAGTTTGCCAAAAAACTCAGAAACAAGACTTTCCTCAGTTCATACAGATGCATCCATTAAGGCCCCTGTCCTCGCTCGAGGAAACGCTCGCGAGCTAATGCTATTCCTATGGGGAAGCATTTTTCTAATAACTCTTTCGCATTTTGACATTTTTGAATAATTTTTTTGCATTGGATAGCTGAGGTGGATGCCGACAGCGCACCTTTTTTACTTTTTCTATTTTGGTTGCAGATATATTTTTTAAAAAGCACTTTCAGTTTCGAAACCGGTTTTGAAAGTCAAACTAACTTTGTAAAAAATATCTGCACTCAAAATCGAAAAAGTAAAAAAGGTGCGCTATCGGCATCCACCTCAGCTATCCAATGCAAAAAAAATTATTCAAAAATGTCAAAATGCGAAAGAGTTATTAGAAAAATGCTTCCCCATAGGAATAGCATTAGCTTGCGAGCGTTTCCTCGAGCGAGGACAGGGACCTTAAAGAGAATCTTCACTCGCTTGAAAACTCCCGCTTCAGAATGTTAAACCAACAGGCAAGTTAATTTCGAATTTTTCGTTTAAATTTGAATATTTTTAAACGCTTTTTTGCATAGGATAGCTGAGTTCGATCTTTAGTATGACTATTTTTAACTTTTTCGATTTTAGTTACAATTTTTTTTAAAAGGTACTTTTACTTTCGGAACCGGTTTTGAAGCTGAAAGTACCTTTAAAAAAAATCTGCAACTAAAATCAAAAAAGTAAATAACAATCATACTAAAGATCGAGTTTTGGTATCCTGTGCAAAAAATAATCGTTTAAAAATATTAAAATTTAAACGAGTAATTTGAAAATAGTCCGGCCATCGGTTAAGATCGTGTTTATTACAGAGCGGGATTTTTCAAGCGAGTGAAGAATACCCTTAAATGATTAAATGAAACTCATTCATTTCTACATGAAATGAAGAATACGTTTGAAACTTTATCCTGGGCTCACGGCATATAACATAATTCAAGTTCAGAAGTCTTAAAAAGTCAGTAAAATCTTTTACATATGTATCTGGACTTAATCTAGACAAAACAAATGCCCTGTTTCTTGGCAGTCTATTCACAATATTTAAATTTGAATTTTTCATTACACTATTGACAATTAATCTACGTTTATTTTTTAACAAATTAACCAAGGGAGTATTTCCATTCCGTCATTCTTCAGACGGTAAAAAGATGGGACAGTCCGAGCATCTGAAACGTAACTAAGACTATTATGAGTGGTGTCTTCGTTCTTATTAGGATATTTGTTCTTATTATCTTGTTCAGGAGAGGGAGTCACCTGATTAACACCAGACCATTCAGTTAATTTTTCTTTCAAAATAATTTTTATTGGGCAAACACTTTTCGGAATACATTCCGCTTTTTTAGAAATATCCATCCGAAACTAAGTAAATTCAGCCTTTAAATCATTAATCATAACATTCATATCACGTGTTAAAGATGGTTCACTTACACTAATTCCGATAGATGGCAGCACATCTTTCAATTGATTTACGGAAAATCCATCTTTCTGAAAAGCTTCGCCGCAATGGACCTTATGCACACAAGCTGAGGTAGAGGCTAAAATTCGGCTGCTGGCGGTATTTACTGGCGGTGTTTAGCATAGCAGTCTGTGGAGTGTGAGTTATTAATGCTTGTTTGTTCGAAATACTTATACTGGAAAAGAATTCTTTCTTGAGGCAGCATATACTTAATATATTGTAATATAAATTTAAAATTGTTGTTCTGCTTGACAGATAATTCTGTAAATTTGTAAATTTTCCGTTAAAATGTATCCAGAAAGGCTGAAGTCGTCTGCTGGCATTCTGGCGGTGCAGTGACTAGAATAACAGGTTAGCATACCGCTAGCTCTGGCGTGTGACGTCACGTGCATAAGGTCCATTGATGTTTTATTACCAGGGATGTAGTGGAGGGTACACGGGGAAATACGCCATATACCTTCTGAATTTTTTAAAGAGACATCGTCAACCCTTTGGTTCTTAAGAAAGCTATAGTATATACACTCTAGGGTATACTCTTTTCCTTGAGCGTATAGCATCCTTAGGGCGTATACCTTCTGTATTTTTTACGATTACAACACTGTTTATTACTCAAAAATATTCTTTAGAATTTATGACTTTAACTCACACAAAGCATTCCTGGCATCTTCACGCACCTTTGAGTTTGTGTTACACTTAAAATTAATGGCCATATCCACCTTTTCATAACATAAACATACAGTAGCGCCAACTTTTCAAAAATATAGGGTGGGCTCAAACATTTTTGAGTATAAGAACACATACAATCTTGCCCTTCGTGAGTATGAATGTAAAAGAGAGGGGGGGGGGAGCTAAAGATAATATGTCGAAATTGGATTGTTTTTTCCATGTTTAAATTATAATAATTTTATTATAATTTTATAAATAATTTTAATAAATTATATTTTTTGAAAGTTCTTAATTATTATACATAAGAAATATTTTTAAAAATAAAATTGGAATTGCAAATTGCTATTGAAAGTGCAAAAACGTAAATGTCAAGAAAAGCATACATTTTATTCACGTGAGTTCTTGATCAATTCAAAACATCAAAACGAATGGCAAAATAGGCAGGAAATTTGTTTTTGAGATTAATTTAAAATAATAAGTTGGAACTGGTGTTAATCAATTGAAGTGAAAAATCTTAAAACACCATAAAATAAATTGCGCAAGGCCTTTCGAAAGAACTTAGTCTTTTTTCGTAAAGCGCAAAATGACGTGCGTCTAGTATGAATCCGGATAAAGTGAACATTTTTATAGAGAGGTTCAGATTGACTTCGATTTTTCCAGTTCAATTATGTTTAATTGTTATTGGCGGATTGATTCGATTCTGCCGATTTCTCTAAAGATTCTCCAAAATATATTTTATATGTAAAACTATATCATTAGAGCATCAATGAGTACATATACAAATATATTGTTCTTTCTGCGTAAATATATATATATATATATATATATATACATTATTTATACTAAAATATAATGATAAGCTACTTTTCCATTATTCTATTACGATATATGGATTTTTTTTTCACTTTTGAATAGTATTAGGTTCGGTTTTAAGCCTGTCGGATTTGGGTTGACATTTGTCGGTTTCGGGTCAAATATTTCTTTAAACTGGTTCAGGTTGTGGGGATATAGAATTTCTGAGTTCGGGTTGGGTGTAGCCTAAACCGGCAGGACTCAAGGCTCTCAAAATAACCTGAGAATTGAGCTATTCTTTTTCTTTATTCGTGAAAACATGAAAATTTATGTTTTTATTTACTTATCCCGATAAAAAAACAATTATCCAAATTACTCATACCTAAAGCAGCATGTTCGTCAAAGTACATGGGGGTTCCGAGAGCTGTATTGCCTTGTGTAGTGTTTTTTCGCAATAGAAAAGAAATTTATAAATCCCTTTTACCTAAAAATAAGTAAAAATGACGAACATAAGCCGAACGTTTCCTAGCATTTTCCAGTCAAAAGACAGAAACACCCTAACTTCCTAAGAAACTTCCTAAAACAAGATGATAATTTCTTCACTGGAATATTCCGACATTCTCGGCCTGGAAATTTCAGCCCATGCAGACGTGTAATAGTCTTACATAAAGTCAGATTACCTTCTTTTTACCCTCACTGAGTTGGACTGGCGATATATTTTTGTTGCGGTGCCGTTTTGTGTCGGGTTGAATTTCAATTTTTCGGGTTTGGATTAGGACTTAACTCTTGTGAGTCGGTTTCAGATTGATTCGATAATTCAAAAGAGTATCCAAATATTTTTCAGGGTAAAAATCCATGTACAATAAGACCTCCATAATGGAAACTTCCGGAAAACGGTGATCTCTAATCATCCATACATCCATGCATTCCCATCTAAACATCCGTGCATTTCCCGTTATAAAAACAAACATATTAATGCTAGTCAGTCTCTCCGCTTTTTTCACATTTTTGGTCTAGCTCGTCCAATACAGGAATCAATGAAATCTGGGTTGACACGGCACAGCTCAATTTCAACAACAAATTACAGATAATCTTAAATGTCCATTATTTTGCATCTAAAATTGCTCTTAAAGGACTTTGTACATATTTCTTCGCAAAAATTCAAGTGGACAATTTAGTTCAAAAGTGATTAAGATGTCGAATTTCTTTTATACTAAATCAAAGCCTGTTTAATTGTGAATATTTTGACGCGTCAATTTTGTCCAAGCAGTAATTGCGAGATATTGTAAATTTTGTTATTACAACCTGAGCAATTCCCCCGCACAAGAAACTTTAACCCTTTAACGTTCATTGGTTTCGCCAATAAACCACAAAATTTTAATTCCGATACGCAACACTGACACCGGTATTTTTATCTCAAAACATCCCTTTTATTTTGTATGTGAAAAATCACGTTTTCTAATTTATAAATATATTTGTTTTTAATTACCGGTGTCATTCATTTATTTCGACATCTTAACAATGAAAATGCTATGATCGTTAAAGGGTTAAACGGCTTTTTCTACATGTTCATATTTTCCCCACTTTCCTGTTTTCAAAAAGGAGGCCTTTTTGTATTTGAGATAAAGAAAAAAATTACATGTTCTTTATTATATAAGTATTAAATTTTCATGTGGAATTAGCCTTCAGGTTTTTTGTTATTTTTTAAAATAAAAGTAGACGATGTGTTAGATTTCATAATTTTGCACTATATGTATAAATTTAAACATATCTAAAAATCCATAGCATTCTTGTATAATATATATATTTGAAAATATCTTTAAAAAACAAACAAAAATATTAATATTTAAAATATAAAAACATTCAAGTTTTTTAAACCTTTTTTTATTTAATTAAATGTGCAGTTTTTTTTCGAAATGTACGTTTTTTTAAACATTGAAATGTATTGAGTTCACCGTTTTTAAAAATAAACAAAAATTGTTGAAAAGGTAAACTCTCCTCTTAAACTCTAGCAGTTTCCAGTTTATTATATATTCAAGCCATGCTATTACACTGGTTTTTTATCAAATCTGCTTTTGTAAGTAATTATGTGTATCATTAACATTGTTTTTGCGTATACGCAAAAACAATGTTAGTGATACACATAATTATTTACAAAAGCAGATTTGATAAAAAACCAGTGTAATTTTAAATAAATAAATAAATGTATAAAATATGGTTTAAAAATATCACAATCTAACAAACCAGAGGTGAGAATCTCACGCAGCTTGTCGGAATACTTCTTATTAAAAAAAAAAAAAACCGTAAATTAATATTACCCCCAAAATATTCTACTGTCTTCTTTTGCCTCTCCTAGCACACAAAGTATAAATGTTTTCTCTTTTTTCTGCTCTGATTTTTAATTTATTGTAATACAATAATTAACCATCTAACCACTCAGTCCCCCTCCCTTGAAATTTAACACTTCTCTTTTTCTGTCACTCATACTAGGCACGGAAAAATTAAAAAATCTATAAAAAACGCTTAAAAAAACTTCGTTGTAATAATTAGAAATTTGCGCTTTCCTAATCGTCTTTTCCCTAGGGAAGAAAATTAAAAGTGCTTAAAATTGAATTTTTTTGGAAATTATTAACTTCTTCGGGTAAGAAATTAACCAAATATTTCACCCTTTATTTAATCACATAACTGATGAATATTTTTGAAAACTTCCAAATAATTTCTATTTTTTTTTACATGTCTTTTACAGAATTTTTATCTGTTATCACCGGTTTTTCAAAACAGAAATTTTTGCCTAATTGAATCGGAAAAATGACAAAATTACCATAAAAATTTACAGTTGAGAATAATAAATCATGATTGGAATATAGATGCCCGTACGTGGTACAGGAAAATCATGATTGGCAAAAACACGTTGTCCGTACGACATACGGTCAAATCAGAGAGGCTGTTAAAAACGCACTCAACCTTTCATTTAAAAAATGCAAAAGGGAAGAAGAAGAAACAAACCAATATATGCTAATCAATGTATTTCACTTCAATTCACTTCAATATATGCTAATTTATTAATTATTTTCCCTTCTGATAAAGGTTACAATAAATGCAGTAATGTTGCCCGGATATTATTCATGGGAAAAAAATTTGTCGTCCGATACGGCCCGAAAGAATAAAATACAGTCCAGGTCGAGACCGAATCAACAGAAAAAACGAAAGACCGGGACCTGTAGGGAGAATAAATACCTACCAGGCTCAAAATTTCAAAAAATAAAATTTAATCTTCGCCCGACCCAAGTCTTCAGATAAAAATTAAGCTCCGACCGAACTTAATAAACGAAAATTTCACCGAACTCGGGCTTTGAGACAACCAGGTTCGTGGACACTCTTATTAATAACATAACGAATTCGGCCAGAGTTCTACATCGTGCCGAATTATCTGCGCCCAAGCTGACCCGCGGTTCGAGTCGGGTTGCGCTATATTTTTTAGTTATGGGTTGGGTTTACTTCTACTTTTTTGTGGCAGCTCTGTTTCTGATCGATTTGACTTTCTTTGTTTCGGGTTCGAGTTAACCCAAATTTTCAACATAATCTCCAAGATATTTTTCAGGTTAATAAACTATACACAATAAGATTTCCACAATGGATACTTCCCAAAACTGGACACGTCTATTTAGTGAACATTATTTCAATTCCTAACACTTATAAATTTATATGGTTACATCTTACATCTTTGCATAATGGGAATCTCCCAATCTACACACATGGTTTATTTTGTGTCTGCCGAATATCTACTCTTGGTATATAGGCCCTGGGGGAATTGCCCTTCGTGGGGGTCTTTCTAAGGGAAACTAACCCGGCCTTTACGCAAGGTTCGAAAAAAATCACGAAAACTCCAAACGGTTAGGCCGGCTGCCGCAACTGGGCTCGAACCCAGCACCTGCCGTGTACCAGTTGAGATGTCAGAACCTCTTGGTCACTGGTGGTGCATCGACACACATGTAATATGTGAATATGTATATATGTGCATAAACTATCACATATACGATACATGTATATTTCTGTTTATCACAAACAAAATGTTCGTAACAGTTTTCATATTCTGAGAAACGGATAAAATGGTTCTTCAGCAAGCATAATCAATCATCACATTTCTTATATACATCTTATAATCTCATGCAGTAAATGGAATCTATTAAGATTCATTAAGATTCAAGTATATATTTGTTTTCATTTGAAACATAGTTCTTCTGAAAAAAAAAATTTCAAAATTTCAAGAACTCGACATGCAAAAAACTTAAATATGAGCAGCAAGAAATATTGCAGCGTGAATCCTACAAGCAGAAAGAAAATTAGAGTGATAACCACCCGAAAAAGAAAATGAAAGACAATCAGACCCGATACAGGACTCCTTTCAATGAAGCAGAGTTTCCCCCAGAGGGTTTCAGGGGGGGGGGGCGCTCCGTCCCTCCTGCCCTTTAGTTTAATAAATAGCGCCCCTCTTGTCGTTCATTCAAAAAAATAACGCCTTCTTGCCCCACATGTGAAAAAACGCATCCCTTTAGCGAAGATGCGGACGCACAATAGTGCGTAAATTACGCAAAATATCAGCGACAGAACGCAAATAGCTCTTACGCGTCTTACAGAACGCGTAATTTCGTCAAAAAATCGCGAAAAAACGGCAAATTCCGTTAAAAAAATCACAAAATAACGAATAATTTCTGGCATGATTCGCAAAAAAATAGCTAATTTTGTCACAAAATCCCGAAAAAGTGGCAGATTTCCTCAAAAGATTGTGAAAAACGGAAAATTTTGCCAAAAGATCACGAAAAACGGCAACATTCGTTGAAAAATCGCAATAAAACGGCAGATTTCGTCAAAAGATTTGCGAAAAAACGGCAAATTTCGTCCAAAAATCGCAATAAAACGGAAAATTCTGTCAAAAAATTTGCAAAAAATTCGTGAAAAAACGCAAAATTCGTCAAAATATCCCGAAAGAACGGCAGATTTCGTCATATGATCGCCAAAAAATGCACATTTTGTCAAAGGGACACAAAAAAAAAACGTTAATGCCAAAAGTGAATTTTTCTGTTCTAAAAACTAATTTTCCTGCTTCAAGATTGTGTTTTTATTGCTCCAAAAGCGGATTTTCCTGATTCACAATCATTTTCGTGCGAAAAGAAAATTGCACTCGGGGCTTAATTGGAATTTGACCCCCGAAAGTAACCGCTCATTAAAAAAACCCATTTATTCAACAAAATTATTATTATTATTTTAATGTCCTTTTCAATAAATCCGTCTTGCCCCTTTTTAAAAGAAATGCAAACAATAGAATGCGAACAAATGCGAATAACAATTTGTTATTTTCTATACTCAAATAAGCATCATTTCATAATTAAATTTGTATCTTGCAAATTTATTTTTAAAAAATTAAAGAAAATCTCTCTTAAGGGTGTTCTTAAATAAAAAAAATCCCTGTCAGCTTGGCCTATAGGCGGAGGTAGATTTCGAAGAGTGCTCATTTCAACAACAAAAAATAAAATTTCATTACAGATAAACCTAGTTTAACAACATTATTGGCCTCTTTTGAAAAATTTATAATTTCATTTCTCTCTAAGAGCTTGTTTTATCAGACTCATCTTAAGAAAAATTCAGCTCAAATGCCCATTTTGACAACATATTTTGAAATATATTCTTATTTTATTAAAAAAATGGTCTAATACGGTACATTATATAGTTCGTAAATAACAAAAAACTGTCGATTGAATGCGTTTGAAAGGAAAAATGGATATAAAAATGAGTTAGAAAAAACGCAATTTGTTATTTGAATACAACCTATATTCTTAATCATGATCAGAAATTTTGTGCGAAGTGCCCATTTTGACAGCATTTTAAAAAATATGTTCACCCTTTATCAAAAAATTGATCAATATGGCACATTATATATCTCCTAAATACGAGAACCTGCCAATTGGATGCGTTTGAGAGCAAAACTGAATTTAAAAATAAGTCAGAAAAAACGCAATTTGTTATTTGAATATTTCCTCAAATTTTCAATCACGACTATTTCGGGAAATTCTGTTCAAAATACTCTTTTTGGAAGCCTTTTTTGAAATATATTCTGACTTTATCAAAAAAACTGACCAATGCGTCACATTATATAGTTCCTAAATAAGAGGAACTGTAAGCTGGTTGCGTTTGATAGCAAAAATGGATTTAAAAATGAGTCAGAAAAAACGCAATTTGTTATTTGAATACGTCCTCAATCACGATCACTTCCGAAAATTCTGTTCAAAATACCTTTTTTGGCAAGCTTTTTTGAAATATATTCTGTCTTTACCAAAAAACTGACCAATGCGTCACATTATATAGTTCCTAAATAAGAGGAACTGTAAGCTGGTTGCGTTTGATAGCAAAAATGGATTTAAAAATGAGTCAGAAAAAAACGCAATTTGTTATTTGAGTACGTCCTCAATCACGATCACTTCGGGAAATTCTGTTCAAAATACCTTTTTTGGCAAGCTTTTTGAAATATATTCTGTCTTTATCAAAAAACTGACCAATGCGTCACATTTTATACTTCCTAAATAAGAGGATCTGCCATTTGGGTGCGTTTAAAGTCAAAAATGAATTTAAAAATGAGTCAGAATATATGCAGTTTGGATTTGAGTTTTTTTCTGATACTGCTATTTTTGTTTATTTTTGCTATACAAATTAGTCCTATAAAAAACTTGTCAATACAAAAGTTGGAGATATTATTGAGAAAATGTAAAGTAAATTTAATTAGATTTGATAGCTTAAAAATTGACGGAGTTATGTATTTTTTCCTTTTTTTACCCCTCCTTTTTCTTTTCATTTTTAATTTTTTTCATCAGTAAAAGTTGGTCCTATCAAAAACTTGTAAATACAAAAGTTTTAGATAATTTTAAGAACATTTATAAAAAAAATGATTTGGACTTAATATCTTGAGAATTGACGAAGCTATGAATTTTTTTCTCCCCAAAACCTTGTTTTTTTCGCCCCTTGAGTCCATTTCTAAATTTATTAAAATTCTGTCACGCATAAACTTTTGGCTCATTTTTAAGAAGTAATATAAACTTTAAACCGATTCGATATCTATTTTAATTAAGAAGTTATGGCGTTTTATTGGTTTTCACAAAAACCCTCCCTATCTCCACCCCCTTGGACCGATTTTGCCCATTAACGAACTTAGCCGAGATTTTATACCCCTTGATTTTATGTATCAGTTTGGAAGAGATTGGAGCAGAACTATAGAAATTATCGTGTCCATAAGAAAGTGATATATATATAAACTTTTTTACTAATGGTAGTTTTGGGGTCTAGAGCAGAAGTCACGATCGGCGTAGATCTGCAAATTTTTTTCAGAAATTCCAACATTAGAGCGACCGCAATAGGTATAGTATTTCATACGAAATCAACCTAAAAGGGCAACTTTGTGACACATGGTTTAATTTATTTTTGTTCCGAAATGAAATAGCAATAATGAATGAAAATAGCAGGTATTATTATTCAGAAACTATCTTATTGCACTCACATTTCTCTTTTTTTAAAAACACAATAGATTTTTCATAACAAGCCTTCAAAGTTGACACTTTTGAGCACATTTCCCGACGAAAACAGAAAAACCGGTCGAAAAGCAGGTGATTAAGTGATCGAAATAGCTTAGAACTGGATAGATAATTTAATTATCATAAAACAGAAAAATAAGTTCGATTCGAAATCGCTTTCATAGTCAGGCATTCCAATTTTATATATTTCGGCTAAAAAATGAATTTGTAAATGTGCCAAAACGTTTTTCGCTTGTTGAGCGAGCAGTTAGGAACACTCTTAATAGTTTAAAAAAATCAATATTAGTTTTATTTATTTATTTATTATTATTAAAACAATACTCATTGCATTTCGTTTTTGAATCTAAAAATATGAATTATTAGTAAGGACAAAAAAGGGACCCAGGATTTTTTATGTCCCGGGGTCCCAGGATTTTTCAAGTCCAGCGGCATCACTGGCCGTTACTGCTGTTGCGTCTATACTGAATGCGCGTCTGCTAGTTGTCATTTCATTCATGCGCTTTGGATCATGATTTCTCAAAGCTTGAATTTCGGTAGACAAGTCTTGAGAAGTTACGATCGCAATAGTCAAATTCCCGGTCGATGACACGATGCCTTTAGATTAAAAAAAAAAAATGGCTAAAACAGAGAAAAAATATAAGGAAAATAATTTTGTTCTTCTAACCAGGGATGAATGATACTGTTTCTTGATTTCTAAAAATTCAAGACATTCCGTTCTGAAAAGGAAAAAAAAAGATCATCAATCAGAAAAATTCAGGCATAAAAAGTATCGCGAATTTCAACAAATGGTCGCCTAAAATTTTCGTCAATCTTTTGTGGAAAAAAACCCGCCTATTTCATCAAAGAATCGCGGAAAATACGTATTTCGTTAACGAATCGCAGGGGAAAAAAATTACGAATCGCAACAAAAACGGTAATTTCAACAAAGAATCGCTGAAGCAAACGTTAATTGCACCAACATGTAGCTACAAAAGAGTGAATTTTGTCTACGTACCAAGAAAAAATGCGAATTTCGTCAAAGAGTTACAGAAACAATGCAAATAAGAATCGGAAAACTTCGAGTTTCGTAAAGGAGCCATCGAAAATTCGCGAATTTTGTCAAAGGGCCGTGGGAAAAACGCGAATTTTGTCAAAGGGCCGCACAGTGGGGCAAAATCCCGAAAAGCTGGCCAAAATATGAAAATATTATTCAAATTGAACGAAACTTCGTATGCAAGTATTTTTCAGGATGCAAAGTAAGAATACAAAATTAAAATTTAAAAAAGATGGCGGATACAATAAGGCGGAAGAAAAATTGAAACGCCTCGAAAGTCATTCAATTTGTATAAAATTTTGTAAACTTATCTGGATGCTAATTAGGATTCAAAATTAAGCTTTAAAAATAAATAAATAAATAAAATGACCGGTTAAAAGTAAAAACAATTAGATTTAAATGAAATTTAAAATTTCGTGGCTAAACTTCAAAGGGCATTTTCAAGGAACCAAGACATATTTAATCGAAATTTAAGTACGTTAATGGAAAGTAAAATATTAGACTATTTATTTTTTATATTATTAAAATAAAACAAAAATGTATTCCAGTAATTCACACTTCGAATCAACTGTAGCATTAAAAATAGATTCTTCAGAGGCCAAAGTGTCGAAATAGTTATCAGAACTTGTTGCAAGTAATAGAAGATGCTGTGACACTTAGGATCAATGATTTTAATTTCTTCTTCGGTAATTTACCTACGTTTGAAATGAAAGGATCTGACAACATTAAAAAACGTAGAAAGTATTTTTTTTTTATTTCGCGCTATAGAATTTTTGCGATAAATCTTCTTCATGGCTTTTTATCAATTTGTTGCACGATTCTTCTTTGTGTCTTCTGACATTTCAGAAATTGGCAATAATGAAGATGATGTTATTTCTTTTCCATTAATAAGTAGTTTGTGAACTGAAGTAGGCATATACAACCATGGATGTAGTTCAACGAATATATGAGCAGCTGTTTTTATGGAAAAATCTTTGAAATTCTTCAAATAAATGACATGACTTCAAAAAATTACTTATGACGTAGAATCGTTTAATCAAATCTTGGTATACACTCGTTATAGAAGCAGAAATAGTTGCGTTTTCAAAAAATCGTTGAATTGTACTGCCATCATTTTTGCTTCCAAATCTGGGATTTGCTTTCTCGACGAGAAGTTTTAATTGTAAGTGAAATCTTTTTTGCATATTTTATTTTGTAATTTCAGTGTTCATCTTCTCATGCAGATTACGGGCTTGTCATTTCTTTCTATCCAGCTTGTATGCCAGCTTATAAGCACCTTATAGTATTAAATTTCTTTGAATACTATGTTTTGTAGGTTTAATATTGTCCATTGTGATTAACTGTCAAAGCCGTGAAAAGGAGAGCGACAAAAAAGACAAGTACATTAGGAAGCCAGGTTCGTTTTTTAAAGTATAGTTTTATTTTGCCCTTTCGCGAGTGATGGGTGCCCAACGTGATACTGGCAATCACAGCAGAGAGAGGCCAAGTGGGGCTTCTTAGAGTTAGAACCAAGATAACATCAGTTGTCACTTATCGCCAAAGGTTACGATGTTTGGCATGTATATGATATTTGGCAAAAATACATGTGCAATTTTTTTTCTTCTGAGAGAGAGATTTTGTACTTAGCATATTAACAAGATAATCGCTAATTGGCGACAAAAGAGTTTAAACTTTGATATTGGAATTTGAAAACGCAAAGGAATTTTTTGCGGTTAGTCCAGGGGCTCTTGAAGTTGGCTAAAATTCGCGAATGGATACCATATAAGGAACGGTAGCATGAGAGAGGAGATATATTCGAATATGTACGACGCGCAAAAATCTTATGCAGCATTTTTATTATAGAGCAGCTGGTATTAAGAAAACCACATTCGGTTTTTATGACTATATAAGGTATGGAAAGAGTGAAATACATGTGCTGGCATAGCGGTATCCGTTATATTAAGGGGGTCGTTTGAGTATTACTAAAATGAGAAAAGGGGCGATATATTTATAACTTCAACTGTAATGTAGATCTTGTTGTGATCATGATTTTTAGTTACTTTAAAAGAAAGGATTTTTTTCCTTTTTTTAAATGGAGGACAAGATAAGTTTATCAATTTGTTACCTAACACCGTCATATTCAATGATATATGATATATTGATATCATATATCTCCCCCGCTGGTTTGGGTTTGAAAAAAATTTGGACCAGGCACGAAAATGTCTCTTTCAGAATTACATACGCAAGTGTAAGATTATGCTGGTTAAATATTATGAATTGATTATATATATATATATATATTTGAATTTATACAGTTATACACTATGTCGACATATGCTTATACATCTTCAGAGTCTCTCTCTTTTTTTTAATGCTCATTTATATTGATGTTGTTCCGGAACATAAATTGGCCTTTTATTGCTTAGAGTTCAGGCCTAATTTGTGCTTTCTGTAGCACTTTGCACACAACAAGACATTCTTCCTGTTTTTTTCTCTAGGTGTACCATATATATTGTTCCTTTACAAAGGTTATCTTTTTTTTTTAATCAAAGATAAGGCGCCAAATGCAATATAAAGATGTTTAATATGTAAGATACTCATGAAGTTCGTACCATCAATTGTTTATAACATATATGTTTATGAAGAATGTTAGCTATAGGTCACGAATAATATAAAAACATATGTTATGGATAAAATGAAACCTCGAATAAAATAAGAAGAACAAATATGACGTATGTAATAAAAATATGAATTATGTGGTACAAATATGCAAATATATTATAAAAAATACGAAATGGATAGTAAAAATATGAAATGGAGGTTGCAACCATGTAAGTGTATCATAATGATATGAAAAATTAATGAAATGTTATGGATGAAGTGTATTTTGTGACAATTGAGTATGTTTCAAAATAGAAAAATGCAAAAATTCGTGTATCCACACAGGACAAGAAAAAAAAAAGGAAAGCGACACGCGATCCATAAAAAGGTGCTGCCCTTAATCTTGTCAAGTGACAAGGTGATGGCATCGGCTTATGGCCTAGCCCTATGGGAAGTGGGAATATTGGCGAGAGCCCACATTACTTGGACCCTCTGCTCCTCCCGAAATCTTTTGGTTTCTCAGAGGAGCGCACGTCGCATTACATAAAAAAATAGTGAGTTTAAGTAAAATTGGTGTGAACTGCACCAATCCGAAATTTGTTTCTCACCACAATGAAGTTACAGGTACTTTGGGCGACTTTTGAACGGGCCTTCACTTCGAAGGGGGATAATTAAAAATAAAATAAAATAAAATCTGATACATATGGTATTTATATATATCTGAAAGGGAATGTAAATCCTAGAGTAGTGAGAAACAGCTTTGTCATAATCGGTTAGAGATTTATTGTGCATCATGATTATGTTTGATATGACTAAAATTTAATGTATGTGCAACGTGATATGTTATTTTTATTATTACTATTATTATTATGTATGAACAGTAAAACTACTGAAAGGGGAAAAGTAACAATATTGGCAACACCCCTGCAATTAAGAGACACAAATGTTATGTGGAAGCCTCCTGTGATGGAGAACCTGGACCAGCCATGAACTCCCTCAAAGGAAACTCCAACACAACATGCGTATACAGTGTGATGTACTGCATTTAATGTAAATCTATGTTAACCTGATATTGTGATGGGCTGTGTTAAAAACGAGATCTTAGGTTGTATTTTATGGAGCTGTTTCCTGGGTGACTTATATTTTCCTCATGACGCACAAATAAATGATCATTTCTAGGGGGTGGGGTTATAATTAGCCTGTCAATGTGTACTCTGAATGCCGATTCATCGGGCGAGTGTAAACGCTTAATGGAAACAGAAACTGGCGAATATTTATGTACCACAATAAAAGGTCCGGTGTATTTTGGTTTAAATTTATCCACGGATTTGAGGTACACTACACTATCTACCAAAAAGTATTTGTACACTTTCAGTTTTTGACATTTTGTCAAATATTTAAAAATATACTGGTCGGATTCTTCTGGAACTTCAGAAATATAAAGATTATGTTTCACTTTATATTTATTTACATTCATTTGTTAAGCGGGTAATTAGGGGGCCGGCAAAAAAACAAAGAATAATAGAAATATTTGGGATCGCCCTGTACATGAAAATGCACGAAACGACTTATCGCTTTAGAATACAAATATATGAATACAGTAAAATATGTACACTAATTTTTGTGAGAATAGCATGTATATTTATGGCGATTAGAGCGATTTTTTTGAAAAATTCAAAAAATTCTGGTATGTTTTTTGTTTATATCATGCTGGGTTTTTGACCAAATTTAACGCAAATTTCAGAAAAATTGGCAAAATGCAGTAGAAAAAATGTAGCGCAATTGGAATATAAATATATTAAATATTTTATGAAATATGAGTAGTTGTATAAAATAATTTTTATCTGCGCATGCGCGAACTAGAAAAACATTTTTTTTTTACATCATTTAATAGTCAATTCTATGGAGTGACTTATAAAAAAAATCCAATCAAATATCGTGAAAATTCAAAAAGATATCATTATTTTAGTGAGATGTTTTTACTCTGCTCTCTAAAAACGGCTGAATCTTAAGGGATTCTCCACAAATTGATATTTTTTAATAACAGACATTAAAAAAACTAGTATTGAATTAATACAATATCAAATACAATATTGCTGCTAATAAGTACTTGACAATTGTGATAGAAAAGAAAAAGAGCTTTATTCACATTCAGGGCCAAAACTAAGAGAGGGTTGGGGGAAAAGGGCATGTGCCCCGGGCGCTAGGATGAAAGTGTCCCAAATGTACATTTTGTTTGGCGATTTTTTCCATGTCTATGTTTAGCATGATATTGTCAAAATCATCCCATTCAAAGCATTTCTCCTATACCAAAGCATAGAAGAATCTAATGATGACGGCATAAAGATCCCGCATAAAGCAGATTTTTTTTTCGTTTTGATTCGGTTTCACAATTTTAAGGTATCATTTTTTTTAAACAAAGCAGACTACTTTAATCAATATTACATATTTTAAGTTTTAAAATAAGTCGGCTATTAATAAATTAGAAATTTTTTCTTTGCAAATACTTTTGCAGATGCTTTGCAAAGAAGAAAAGGGAGGGGGGGGGAGTTCGCCAAAATTCATTGAAATATAAATATATTAAATATTTTCTAAAATGTTCTATGTCATGCAATATTTTCAACCAAATATAAAGCCACATTCAGAAAAATTCGCAAAATGTAGTAGAAAGAATAAGGTGCTATTGAAATATAAATATATTAAAAGTTTTCTAAAATATGAGTATTTGTATGAAATATTTTTTAATCAGCGTATGCTTGAACGATAAAATTTATCATTTTACATAATTTAATATTAAACTCTATGGAGCTACCCATAAAAAAATCCGATCGAATTTCGTGGAAATTCAGAAAGTTATTGTGGATAGGAGTGAACTGATTTTCAATTGGTCTCTGAAAGCAGTTGAATGACGTCAGATTTTACGCAAATTGCCAAATCTCCATTTACGTTTTTTATTGGTGATTTACTTCTTTTCTTAGATAATTACCAGAACGAACCTATTTCAGGATAAAAATAATTATAAAAAATCGAAGCATTTGTGTCAAATCTACCCATTGATACATAATTGATAATGGCTCTTATGCAAATGCCGATATCTGCGATCCTGAAATACGTCAAGTTCTCCACTGTTAAATGTGGTGTCGAAAACAGCACTGACATCAATCGCATGCATGATGCCAAGAAGAATAGAGCTGTCTGATTTTGAGAAAGGTGTGATCATCGGGTACCACCGAAATGGCCGATCTTTAATCGACATATCTAGCGAGCTTAATTACCCCAAAACGACTGTGGCTTATGTGATTAGAAAATGGAAGCTGAATGGTGATTGTCAGAATGTGGCCAGAGTAGGCAGACCGACGAAACTGGGAGATAGAGACCGACGGGTTCTGTCTAGAGAAATTCGGAAGAACCGCAACCAACCAATGTTACACATACGCCAAGAATTTCAACAAGCTTCAGCATGTGTTGTTTCCATGAATACCATCCGTAAGGAAGCTCATCTGCTTAATTTTTATGGCCGTGCTGCCGCCCATAAGCCTTTAATCACCAAGTCCAACCGCGCAGCTCGGTTAAGTTGGTGCAAAACACGCCAGCAATGAACTGTACAGCAATGGAAACAGGTTCTCTGGAGTGATGAATCTAGGTTCACCCTCTACCGTTCTGATGGTAGGGTCTGGGTCTGGCGTCTGCCTGGAGAACGCCTCCTACCAGAATGTATTGTGCCCACAGTTAAATATGGCGGAGGGGGAGTTATGTTCTGGGGTTGTTTTTCCTGGTTCGGACTAGGACCCTTGGTCCCAATTCATGGTAAGCTCAATGCCGATGCCTACTGTAATATACTGGACAACAGTGTACTTCCTACGTTGTGGCAATACTATGGATTGGACCCATGTTATTTCCAGGATGACAACGCAAGCTGCCATGTAGCGAGGTCCAGCATGGATTGGTATGCTGATAATGGAGTGCATCGACTCGAGTTGCCTGCCCAGAGCCCAGACCTGAACCCAATAGAGAACCTCTGGGACGAGTTGGATCGTCGAATTAAGGCGGGTGACACACGCCCAAAATCAGTAAAAGAGCTTACCTGCCTTGTGCAAACAGAGTGGAATAAAATACCATTAAATGTAATACAAGGACTAGTTGAGAGCATGCCCAGGAGAGTCGCAGCTGTAATTGCCTCTCGAGGAGGATCTACAAATTATTAAATGTGAACAGGGCCAAAACCAGTCTTTTTTTCCCGAGGCAAACGTGGATTTTGAAGGTACCCCTTTCCCCCTCCTTCGCAAAGCATATTTACAAAGAAAATTTCTCCAATTTATTAATAGTCGACTTATTTTAAAACTTAAAATATGTAATATAAAATAACGTATTCTGCTTTATTAAAATACTCCAATTTGATACTTTAAACCGAATCAAAAAAATTCTACTTTCAACAGGATCTTTAAGGCCCTTGTCCCTGCCCGCGAAGACACTGCTGAGCTAATGCTATTCCTGTGGGGAGGCATTTTTCTAATAACTCTTTCGCATTTTGAAATTTTCAATTTTATTTTTATTTTATTTATTTATTTTTTTTTTTTTTGCATTGGGAAACGGAAGTCCCTCTCAAAATCGCTCCTTGACTACTTTTTCGATTTGAGTCATAGATATTTTTTATAAAGTTAGTTTCACTTTCAGAACCGCTTTTGGAAGTGAAAGAAACATTATAAAAATATCTACGCCAAAATTGGAAAACTAATCACGGAGCGATCTTGAAAAGGACTTCCGCTATCCAATGCAAAACATATTATTTAAAAATGTCCAAATGCAAAAGAGTTAGAAAAATGCATCCCCATAGGAATAGCATTAGCTCGTGAGCATCTTCGCAGGTAGGGGCAGGGACCTTAAGCCATCATCATTAGATTTTTTTATGCTTTAGCATAGCCCAGATATAATAATTTTAACAATATTATGCTAAACATAGCCATGAAAAAAATCGCCAAACGAAAGATACATTTGGAACACTTTCATCCTAGCGCCCGGAGCACATGCCCTTCTCCCCCCCCCCTCTCTTAGTTTTGGCCCTGAATGTGAATAAAGCTCTTTTTCTTTTCTATCACAATTGTCAAGTACTTATTAGCAGCAATATTGTATTAGATATTGTATTAATTCAATACTAGTTTTTTTTTAAAGTCAGTTATTAAAAAATGTCAATTTGTGGAGAATCCCTTAAGATTCAGCCGTTTTTAGAGAGCAGAGTAAAAACATCTCACTAAAATAATGATATCTTTTTGAATTTTCACGATATTTGATTGGATTTTTTTTATAAGTCACTCCATAGAATTGACTATTAAATGATGTAAAAAAATGTTTTTCTAGTTCGCGCATGCGCAGATAAAAATTATTTTATACAACTACTCATATTTCATAAAATATTTAATATATTTATATTCCAATTGCGCTACATTTTTTCTACTTCATTTTGCCAATTTTTCTGAAATTTGCGTTAAATTTGGTCAAAAACCCAGCATGATATAAACAAAAAACATACCAGAATTTTTTGAATTTTTCAAAAAAATCGCTCTATCGCCATAAATATACATGCTATTCTCACAAAAATTAGTGTACATATTCTACTGTATTCATATATTTGTATTCTAAAGCGATAAGTCGTTTCGTGCATTTTCATGTACAGGGCGATCCCAAATATTTCTATTATTCTTTGTTTTTTTGCCGGCCCCCTAATTACCCGCTTAACAAATGAATGTAAATAAATATAAAGTGAAACATAATCTTTATATTTCTGAAGTTCCAGAAGAATCCGACCAGTATATTTTTAAATATTTGACAAAATGTCAAAAACTGAAAGTGTACAAATACTTTTTGGTAGATAGTGTATATCCTTTTCTAAGATTACTCTTAGTTTCGCTCGTTTCTGGAAGTGTTGATTTCTCTTTTCTTGTGAATTTTTGATGTTAGTGTATGCTTTTTTGTAAATTGAATTCAAATCGTTTAGCAACTGGCAAGTTTCTACGCCCTTGTCAAGAATTGGCTGATTAATAGTTTGATCAAAAGTATCAAATAATAAAGATAGTTCTCTTCCAAAGTGTAATAAGTTGGGGGAATATTTAGTGGATGAATGTGTGGAACCGTTGTATAGTGATTTATGTATACGTAATGCATTTTCAAAAGAATGGCCTTTTTGAAGTAAGGTGGTAATTGAATATTTTATTGATTTATTTACTCTCTCTGAAATTGCATTACTTTGGGGGTGACATACTGAGGAATGGAGTATTTTTATGCCCAATGTATCGTTGAATCTGTTGTACATGTCAGAAGTGAGTTGCTTACCTAAATCGCTGAGCACAGTGGCAGGTCTGCCAAAGGTAGTTATGTAATCAAATAAACATTTAGCAATTTTGTCAGTTGTTGTTGTATGAAGGCAAATAGTTCAAGGTGCCGGGAAAAATGATCTGTTACCGTTAAAACTGATGGTCCGTTTTTAAATGGTCCTAGTAAGTCAATCCCAATGGTGTGTCCTGGGTGGGTTGGTGTGTAAGTGGGCTGAAGCGGAGCAGGTGGTGTTATGTGATGTTTTGTTTGAATACACTTAGTACAAGATGCCACAAAATTTAACGTGTCGGTATACATTCCTTTCCAAAAATATCTAGCTATTACAAATGCATACGTTTTAGTTAACCCAAAGTGTGACAGATGACAAATTGTTAAAACTTTAGCCTTAAGTGAGTCTGGGTCAATAATATGGTACGAAAATGTGTTATTATATACGTTTTCTTTTTTTGTCATAAGAACCTTACTGTCAGGATGGATGAAGTACATCGGAAATTTTTTAGATGATCCATTTCTTAAAATATCATTGTAAACTTCGGCCAATTTTGGGTCCTTTCTTTGCTCACTGACAAATGTGTCGTTTGATATTTCAAGTAATGGATCCTTGTTTGTATCTCTGCCTGAAATTAAATAATTTACTGAGTTGGGTTTGCTGTTATTAGATTCTTCGATACTGTCCGAAATATCATTATCTACAATTGGTAAAGCATGAGGGTCATAAAGGAGTTCAGGATTTGATTTAAGATCTTGGGTATTGTTTTCAAATGTACACCTTGATTGATAATCAGCAAGTACATTAGATGATCCCGGTACATGTTCGAAGGAAAAGGTGTATTCAGAAAGTTCAGTTAACCAACGTGTGGTTAAATCCACAGGGCTACATGTGTTCTTGTAATTTTTTAAGGGAGCATCTGACAAAATTACAAATTTCCTGTTGTATAAATAGTACTTAAATGCGATTACTGATTTATAAATGGCCATTAATTCAAGTTTTAAAGTCGGGTAACGTTTTTCTGCATGTTTAAGAGATTTAGAAAAATATGCAATAGGAAGTAATTGTCCTTCATGTTCCTGTAATAATGCACCAGCTATCGCTACCTTAGATGCGTCAATGTTGACGTAAAAGGTTTTTGACCAATCTGGTAAGCAAACCATAAGGGAACTAAAGAACACTTGTTGCATTTTTTTGAATAATTGTTGGTGTTTTTGTGTCCATTTAAATGTAGCTTTAGGAGTGGTCAAATCAATGAGAGGTTGAATAATTTCCGAAAATGATGGAACCAATGATTTATAAAATGTTACTAAACCAATAATTTTTTTAATTGTCTCTTAATTTTTGGTGTGGGAAACGAGTTAATTTTAACAATGTTTGCATGAATAGGTGCAATAGAGTGATTTTCAATATGGAACCCTAAGTAGTCAACTGCTGATGTATGAAATGTATATTTGTTTGGAGTCAATGTTAAATTATACTTAGTTAAGATTTTAAGTATTTTATCTAACTTTGAACACGTTTCCTCAAATGAGTTTGACCCAAATAATAGATCATCCTGATATGAATATGTTCCATCAATTTGTAATTCATCAATTAAAGAATCCATTAAATGTTGAAAGAATCCACTTGATGACTTTAGACCAAATACTAGGCGTTTATATTTAAAAGTGCCATAGATACATGTAAAGGTTAGTGGGTCTTGAAATTGTTCCGGAAGGTCTATTTGATGATACGCCATTTTGAAGTCTAGTGAAGTGAAAAATGTGTACGCGGATAAATTTGAAATTATGGTTTGTATTTTTGGTAGAGGGTATGATGAGCCTTGTAACACGGAATTTAACATACGTAAGTCTAGAGCGAGTCTGTATTTCTGTTTTCCAGACTGATCAGTCTTCTTTTTTACAAGCAAAATGGGACATGCCCACTCAGAACAATTTCGTTCTATAATATCTGCTTCAAGAAGTTGATTTATTTGCTCTTTCATTTCGTTGTGTAATGCTTGTGGGAGGGGAAATGGTAATGTTTTTATGGGATAGTCATTTATAAATTTTAAATTTGGAACTACCTTGTCTGTGTGGCCTAATGTTTTTATGGACTTGGAAAATGATGCATAATTATCAAGCAATAATTTTCCTAACCTTTTTGCATTATCTTCCTGTAAATGATTTAAATTAAAGTCACTAATTTTTAGTTCTTCTTTACGTTGATTTAATGTTTCATTTGATGCCTGAATATAATTACAAATGTAATCCTTTAAGTTATCCTGAGATTTAAGATTAAAATTCGAAACATTTTCACATGAATTCATAATTTGATGAAAATTGGTGTTTTGTGACTGGTCTATAATGTCCATTGTTTCAAATAAAGTTCCTATTCGTGCATTTTTTTTATATGTGTACAGGTTTAGTAGATGAATTTTGTATAAAAACATAAAACTGGAATTTTTGTGGGGATCTAGTTGTGTTTTGAGTTCCTTCCTTATCTGATTCATAATTTTGACCACCTACAATACTATCGTAAGAAATTATATTCTTTTTTGTTTCATACTGAAAATAGTAATGTTTTCTTGGGTCAATTGAATCAGTTTTTATGGAGATCCACCTCTTTTCCTGTGGTTCTAGTTTAAGTTTATTCTCCAATCGAATTTCTTTTGGGAATTTTTCCGATTGATGTATTTCATGTGGTTCAAGATGATGTGTTTCATTCTCACAGAAGGCAGAATCAAGTAATGGTATGCTAAATTCATTTGCTGACATTTTATTCTTATGAATATCTATCACAATTCTGTTTTTGTGAATAAAATCAAAGCCTAAAATTCCCTGAAAGTTAGCGGAATTGGATATGTCAACAATGTAGAAATTATGCGAGAATGACTTTTGGTGTATGCGAATAGAAGTTTTAATGCATGCAGTGAATTGAACATCTGAATTAACTGTTTTAATAGTGACGGCTGTTCCTAACCTTTTATATTTTAGTTTGTCTTTAATTTTTTCAAACAAATCTTGTGATATAATTGAAATGGATGAACCAGTATCGAGCAAAAAGTTAGTTTTATGTCTTGCAATGGAGGCCTTTATGAGGGGTAGTGTTGGGGATGAATTATTTACATTGCAAATAACTGCAATTTTGTCATCACATATGTTAACAGTTTGTGAAGCTACTTCATTATTGTTTTCGACTGTCTGTGATGCAGAATTTTTGGACAATTTAACTTCACATTTTGTTTGCGAAGCAACGGATTTAACCCTTCTGTCTGGACAGAGTGTAGGCAGTGTTGGGTCATGAGTCCATGGAAATTCGTCTGAAGTTGCTGATGTATTAGACTTCTGTTGAGATGTAAAGCCATCAGCTGAAGTACATCTCATTAGTAGTTTAAATTTCCATTTCTGTTATCATTTCTTCTATAGTTATTGTCGTATTTATAATTTTGTTTATTTCTATTCGCATTTGCTCTACGCCATTTAAAACAATGTTTTGCTGTGTGGCCACGCTTCGCACATAGCTGGCAAGCGGGCATTGATGTAGATTTATTTTTACGTGTGTTATGTTTAGGTGAAACAGTATGCTCCCTTTCAAAGTCCTTGTTCGCATACTGTTCACGCTGTTTTGAATTTTGTGCGGTTATACTGTGAATTGCGTCTATGTTTTGTTCATTTGGAATGCTTGTTAGTGTTAATGCATTGACTCTTTCAGTTAAAATTTTTAACTGATTAGCAATAGAGTCTGCTACAGGATTTGTTGTGTTACATGTTTGTAGCACATTCTTATTTTGCATTATATCCTGTAACATTTGTGCCCTATCAACAGCAGTGTCATAATCGAGAATGTTTTCCTCTTGCAATTTAATTCTCAGAGGGGGTGGGATGCACGAGATTAATTTCGTGTATTTAATATTGTCTAACGCTTCTTTATCTTTTATGTTATCATGTACTCGAGTAGTTAGAATATTTATTCGGTGTGCAAGGTTTCTAATCGTTTCTTGAGGCAGCATTATTAAATTGTTAAATTCCACGAGCGCTGTTGTTTTACTAGGGGGGGGGGGAGGCAAAGAATTTTTTGAATTCTTTTTCTACAAACTTTAATTTGTCAGCTTTATAAATGGATGGGTTCTGAGTAAAGAAAGTAAGCGCAGGTCCGGATAACTTACTACCTAGGAATTGGATGGTGTCCTGATCCTTCCATCCGTGCGCTTTGGCTAATGTTTTGATTTGGTTGAAGAAAAAGTCAACCAAATTAGCATCGCCATCAAAAGTGATGGTTTTGAAAGTAATCTTAGAATTATCCATGCTGATCTAAAAGAAACAAATACTAAAAATTTAAAAATATTTGTAAAAGTTAATTGGTAGGTGTAGGGCTACTATTTAATTGCACACGTATTCCTTTGACTAACTTCTAAAGATTTCAAAGGCAAACAAAATCATTTAAAGTCAAATAAAATAATAATAAAAACACAAAATATCACTTAAATAATAAAAATAGATACCATAATAAAAATTGTTAAAGCACTTAGTTAAAAAAATCTGTCTCGTCAATGAGATAGTATTATAGATGTCTTACTCTTATTTTCTTTTATCTATTACTGAAAACATCTATTTGTTCTCTCATGACCATCAACAAAAATATCACTTAGAAATTACTTAAGATAACACCCCTAGTAATTGGCATGCACCAGTGATTGGCACATCCTACAAACATGTCCTAAAATAAGATTTATATCCAGTCTTTTAAAAATGAAAGACCATATACCAGCTATATGCTAATTTACGTTAAAGATTGTAACTTTGATTTTTGCTACTAGATGACAATAGTGCCTAGGAAAGAGAAACAATTATGGCTTGTATGAAATTAGCCATTTTTGTTGCAAATGCTTCTACTTTCGTTTAAGGAAGGCATGCTTTTCAATTCATTATTATATGATTTATAACACATTTTAAATTTTAATTGACAACGGTTTTACTTAGTTAAAAAGGGTTACTTTAAATGTGTAAAAGTATTTTCGACACAAATACTTGGATTTCTGAATTAATGATAGTTGCCAATTAATGGTGCTTCGATTTTGCTAGTTCCAAGTAATTGGCACCTATTTTAATTACAAGGAATTCGCAAGGAATTTGAGATTAAACCACTTATTTTGGAAGTACTTTTAGACTAATTTTGTTTATCATTTGTTTTTATTTGAAAATATGTAATATTATCAGTAATTGGAATCCATAAAGCTTCATACGACAATTACTGGGGACAGCATGACAATTACTGGGTATTAATATAAGTATATTGTATTGTTTTAAAGTGTTCGCATTTCAGACTAATATGCTGATTTCTTACTCTCAAAAACCTGAAATATGGCATCTTCATCTATAGTAAATTCATTTAAAGCGATTAAACCCAATGCAAAATGTAAAAATTTTTTTAAATATAAACTTGTGCCAATTACTGGATCACAAGGTGTCATACATTGGTGCTCTAGGTGCAAATTATTGGTGATTTCAGCAACTTTTTATAAATATATTTTTATAAAAATACTTTTCAAAATTCTTTGCTTTTAGTAGGCAAAATAGATGCACGGATATGCATTCTTTGATTAAAAAATATTTCCAAGTAAATATCTTATTTCTTTGTAATGAAAATTGAAGTAAGTTTAAAGACAAATTCTTAAAGTGCCAATTACTGGGGATGTTTCCCTACTTTGTATCAAAATTTTTTTTTATGAAAAATCACTTTTTTTTTTAAATTAAAGAGTAAGAAAATGTATGTATGCATAATAAAAATATAAAGAGTATCTTATTAATGCTTGGATACAGGATTATAATTGAGATGTTTCAATACCGTAAAAAAAAGTTTAATAAAATAAATATTTAAAAAGCATTATTATTATCTTTTTTTTTTTGAAATGCTCTGAACAAGAAAGTGTTATTTAAATAATCATGTATCCAAATAAAACAATAACAATATAATAATAGCAAAACATAAATCTAAGTATTGTGGCATCATTGATGTAAGAAAATTTCGCTATTTTCTCATAGATTATTCTGACTCTAAGGTAGCTTATTTAAAGAGCAAAAATTTAATTTTTTTTTGTGTATGTTCAAACTAATTTTTGCATATTTCACAATGAAGAATTCTGTATGTAAGATTGATAATTTATTTCACACAAAAATTTCACATGCATATTTCACCGATACTTTTTGTGTTCGACTTATTGACTCATTAATCGCCACGAATTTTAGGATTTATTATTTTTTGTGTAGGTTGAAAATTCTGCTGCAGATGTCGTGTACCCCTTAACTCTGCCGAGAAAAGAAAAACAAAATCTCTGCGCTGGCATCACATTTTTTTTGCATTTTTTTTCAAAAACACGTAGGACAAGCATTGCCGCCGAGATACGTCACCGAAAACACTGCGTCGACCGGAGTATATTTCACACTTGACGAGTACTACAGCGGAGAAATATCCTTGAAACACCGAGTTGACCGCACAATGATGAATGTTGAACCGCGGACGGAGCGACGATGGGCTTAATCAGGGAGTTATCGGGGTGCGGTGCGCCCTTTTGCCGTCTGCAACACCTTGCGACCCATAGAGAAGACAACGTGACACATTCCAGCTCTCGCCATGCATCGAAGGAGCGACAATCCTTTGTTGCCGAAAACACCGCAGTCCGTGAAGAGCAGATGAGTGGGAACTCGCCAGAGTCAGCTTCTTTTCCGGATTTTATGAGCACCCATACTCCTCTAATCGGGCTAAATGTGGTCTTTTAAGCACCAAATTATATACTATTAAATTTCTTTGAATACTATGTTTTGTAGGTTTAATATTGCCCATTGTGATTAACTGTCAAAGCCGTGAAAAGGAGAGCGACAAAAAAGACAAGTACATTAGGAAGCCAGGTTCGTTATTTAAAGTATAGTTTTATTTTGCCCTTTCGCGAGTGATGGGTGCCCAACGTGATACTGGCAATCACAGCAGAGAGAGGCCAAGTGGGGCTTCTTAGAGTTAGAACCAAGATAACATCAGTTGTCACTTATCGCCAAAGGTTACAATGCTTGGCATGTATATGATATTTGGCAAAAATATACGTGCAATTTTTTTTCTTCTGAGAGACAGATTTTGTACTTAGCATATTAACAAGATAATCGCTAATTGGCGACAAAAGAGTTTAAATTTTGATATTGGAATTTAAAAAAGCAAAGGAATTTTTTGCGATTAGGCCAGGGGCTCTTGAAGTTGGCTAAAATTCGCGAATGGATACCATATAAGGAACGGTAGCATGAGAGAGGAGATATATTCGAATATGTACGACGCGCAAAAATCTTATGCAGCATTTTTATTATAGAGCAGCTGGTATTAAGAAAACCACATTCGGTTTTTATGACCATATAAGGTATGGAAAGAGTGAAATACATGTGCTGGCATTTCGGTATCCGTTATATTAAGGGGGTCGTTTGAGTAATGGAAATAAAATTAATTAATGGCCTAAAATGAGAAAAGGGGCGATACATTTATAACTTCAACTGTAATGTGTTGTGATCATGATTTTTAGTTACTTTAAAAGAAAGGATTTTTTTCCCTTTTTTTTAATGGAGGACAAGATAAGTTTATCAATTTGTTACCTAACACCGTCATATTCAATGATATATGATATATTGATATCGTATATCTACATGTGCTGGCATTTCGGTGTCCGGTATATTAAGGGGGCCGTTTGAGTGTTACTAATATGAGAAAAGGGGCGATATATTTATAACTTCAACTGTAATGTAGATCTTGTTGTGATCATGATTTTTAGTTACTTTAAAAGAAAGGATTTTTTTTTCCTTTTTTTTTTTAATGGAGGACAAGATAAGTTTATCAATTTGTTACCTAACACCGTCATATTCAATGATATATGATATATTGATATCATACACCTTCTAAAACATCTTAACATGTAATGCAGATTCCTAATTCTAAATTATCTTTATTCACTTTAAATTGAAAAATGCCATATCGGTAAGAAGCTGTTTTGATATTGTCTGACATAGTAAGCAACATTGAGTATTACACTAATTAGTTATTAATGACTATTTCTCTTCTATCAATGATCGTAATAAAACGAGATAAGTTTATTCCCTTGATGTTCAATACAATCCCTTTCATTAACAATAACAATTGCAAAAAAAAGAAAAAGGATTTTGATGGGCCCAGTAAAATTTGTGAAATGAAGATCTCGGATTTTTCAAATTAACGATTCGTGGATTATTCACAACATTTATGTATTTAAGTGGCACGGGAGATGCGAAAATATATTAGAACCTCCTGCTGTCGTTAAATATTAGTTTAAATGTATTTTGAACAAACATGGCATCACATACTCACTTGCAAATCAAATCCAGATTCCTGATTTACTTGAAAGTCATATTCATAATGGTTTTCATTCACATTAATAAAATACGCTGAGCAGTTTGATCTAGCAAAGATTACTGCTGACAAGATAATTCTTCTAATTACAATAACTAACAAAATTACAACTTATAAGGATAAGAAAATGTAATTAAATCGGATCAGTAATAGAGAATTATTTTCATTTTCCATTACTAAGCTTACTCATCAAATTGATTTATTCTTATCATTAAAGTACTTATTTATAATATAATAGGTAATAATATATTGCAAAATTAAATAATCCGAAAATTTGATCAAATATTTGTCAGTAAATTAATGCGATAAGTACTCACTTTCAGAATTTTTGAAGCGGCCAAAAAAGTAGCATTTTTACTTATGGTTACTAAAATATGCGTGAAATGCAAAATGGCAGTTTTTGGCAGCTGGTTTTTTATGAAACATTAGACAGTAGCCCAGGCTATTCTTTCCATTAAATTTCGTTGCGGAACACTGTGGAACATTTAAACTTTTTAATGTTTGAAAGCAAAAAAATGAAATATTTTTAAAAAATATTTTATCAAAAATAACTTAAATAAATTAAATTAATTTTTGTGTTTTTAATATAAATTTTGTAATACATGTAAATAAAGTACAGACTATCATAGTGTGAATCCATTTTAAATCTTTAAAATCGGATTATATGATAAAATGTAGTGCGTGTTTAAAGAAACTATTGTTTTGCTGTTTTTGTTCGCTCTAAATGATACTTCTTCAAGCATCATTTTTGAAATACTGCTGATTGTAAGGGTAAAGCAAAAATCTTTTTTTAAATACAGATTCTGACTCTCTAAACATTATTCTAGCCAACTATATAACCAAAATTCCGTAACTCGTAACTTCATTTTTCGACTTTTGGCCAGCTTTTTGGGTTTTTGCTCCACTGTGGGCCGTGGGAAAAACGCAAATTTTGTTAAATAATTCCCGGCAAAAAGCGAAATACTGTTTTTGCGATCGTTTAATAAAATCGGCCATTTTTCGCGATCTTTTAAGAATATTTGCCGTTTTTTTCACGATATTTTAACAAAATTTACCTTTTTTTAATGAAATTTTTGGATTTCTTTTCTGGATTATTTGACGAAATTTCTGTATTTCCACGATTTTTTGAACCGTTAGATTCTAAATTCAACTTCATAAAAGTGCCCTTAAAAATCAAAAAGTGCCCTGAAGAATGTAAAAAGAACAGTAACGCCCTGCCCCTTTTTAAATCTGGGGAAAACTCGGAAATTACCAGCCATGATACACATACAAACATACAATTTCAAAACATTCACATTTATATAAACATTTTAATAATAAGTTCCATATTATGATTATGGAACTTATTTGACGGTTCCGAAACATGTCAATGTCTTTTATTTTTATTATAACACCTTTCTTGAGTAAAATTAAAATTTTTTTATTGAAACATGCAATTTCTTTAATCATTATCAAATGGTGCACTATTTGAAGAATTTAAAGAATCTTTATATATACAGAATGGAAATTTACGTATATGCATCTAACTTCTTATTAGAGCAAGAACAAGAGTGTTAATAGATAAAATAACATAAATTGATATTTTTACCTTAGAATTCAAAGTATTAGGAAACTATTGCAGTCGTGATATAGGTGTGTGTGTGTTTCTCTGTGTCTGCGTTTGAACACAATAAGCTTTCAAACAGCACTTCCGATTGACCTCCCATTTGGCTAATATGTTATCGATCACTGTCACAAGAACTGCATAGATTTTTGTACAAATACGCCGACAGATAAGATATTTAACGATTTTCAAATCATTTTGTGATCAAACCTATACACACTGACACGAAGAAAATGTGACACAGTAAAGTTGATAAATGTTGCATCCATGTAGACAAGCATTATTGGTTGTTAGGTAACGTCTCTCGCTTCGAAACGTAAGCTTCATTGTTCGAATCCAGCTTATTATATAAAATGTTTGAAAATTCAAGTCCCACCACTTCAGATTTTCCCCCTGTTTCAGTGAAAACAGTAAAATAAGAAAAGATGTCGATATTGCTCAAAGTTGAGAAAGGTTCTCATAAGAATTTTAACATATTTAAAAAAAATTACTTCATTCAAGTCCAGCCAACATTATAATAGTGATTCAAATGTAATAGGTTTAGGAAAGTATTTAAAAATACAAGTAATATTCTTAGTCCGCTTGATTTCCGAAACAGTTTATAGTCCGTTTAGAAGTAATAATGTAATTTGTGTCTGTGTGTAAGTCTATTGCTGAATGAAATGTTGAGCTCACACAGACTGTCAATATTTTTATAAGACCAGTAGAGTATGTTACAATATTGCAATACATAGTGTTCTTTTAATTCTGTATTACTTAACCACTCTTAAATTTGTGAAATGGAAAAATATATAGAAATAACTTTTTAGGTAGATTTCGTATGAAATACTACCTATTGCAATCGCACCAGTTTATATATCTATCTATCTATCTATCTATCTATCTATACAGGGTGTCCCTAAACAAATGGTATATAAGCTAGGGGGTGATAGAACACATCAAGACGAGTAATAGTAAATAGGAAACCAAGGGTCCCAAACGTTTTCCAAAGGCGATAGCCGCCATTACAGTTTAGGGTCCAAAATTTCAAATACACATAAAAAACGGAAAAATTGGTCGATTGATTTGCGGTTTTCACTAAAACTATTCTTTATGTTGGTATTTCCTTGAAAATAAATTATAAAGATAAATTTCGAAAAATGCCGATAGAGGGCGCTTTAGACTTTGAAGTAATGAAAAACTATTTTTTGCATCTCATTAAATGGTTTCGTAATCTTAGACTTAAACTTAAATTTTGAACTCAAAATCTGAATAGTTGGAAGCGGTTAAGTAGCACAAACTTAACTGTGTTCAGAGGGTTTTAATTTCAAATGATTATAAAAAACGGAAAAAATGGTCGATTGATTTGCGGTTTTCACTAAAACTATTCTTTATGTCGGTATTTTATTGAAAATGAATTATAAAGATAAATTTCAAAAAATCCCGATAGGGGGCACTTTAGACTTTCGATTAACGAAATAATCCATTCTAATACTATTTTTTGCCATTATTTTTTGCATCTCATTAAATGGTTTTGTAGGCTTACATTTAAACTTAAATTTTGAGCTCAAAATCTGAATAGTTTTGAGTGGTTAAGTAGCACAAACTGAACTGTGTTCAGACGGTTTAAATTTCAAACGAAACGGAAAACTATAAAAAAACGGAAAAATTAGTCGATTCGTTCGCGGTTTTTACTAAAACTAATCTTTAAATCAGCGTTTTCTTGAAAATAAATTTTAAAGATAAATTTCACAAAATGCGGATAGAGGGTGCCTTAGACATTGGTGTAGCGTACAACTATTTTTAACCGTTATTTCTTTAAATCTCATTAAATGCTTTCAAATGCTTAGATTTAAATTTTGAGATCAAATTCTGAGTCGTTGCAAGTGTTTAAGTAGCGCAAAAGTGAACTGTGTTCGAAGGGGGGGGGGGGAGTTAAATTTCAAGTCCTGAACACACTTCAGTTAGCGCTTCTTAACCCCTCCCAACGATCTCAGAGTTAAAAATTTAAGTTTAAATCTAAGATTTGGAAAACATTTAACAAGTTTTGGAAAGCATTTAATTAGATACAAAAAATAACGGTTAAAATTTGTTGTTGGCTACTCTGAAGTTTAAGGCGCCCTCTAACGGAATTTTTTGAAATTTACCTTTAAAATTCATTTTCAAGAAGATACTGACTTAAAGAATAGTTTTATTTTAAATCGCAAACGAATCGACCAATATTTCCGTTTTTTATTATCATTTGAAATTTGAACCCTCTAAACACAGTTCAGTTTGTGCTACTTAACCACTCCCAACTATTCAGATTTTGAGCTCAAAATTTAAGTTTAAGTCTAAGTTTACGAAAACATTTAATCAGATGAAAAAAAAAAAAAAAAACCGTAAAAAGTAGTTGTTCGTTATTCCAAAGTTTAAAGCGCCCTCTATCGGCATTTTTGAAACTTATCTTTATAATTAATTTTCAATAAAATACCGACATAAAGAATAGTTTTAGTGAAAACCGCAAATCAATCGGCCAATTTTTCCGTTTTTTATAATCATTTGAAATTTAAACCCTCTGAACACAGTTAAGTTTGTGCTACTTAACCGTTTCCAACTATTCAGATTTTGAGCTCAAAATTTAAGTTTAAGTATAAGCTTACGAAACCATTTAATGAGATGCAAAAAATCACGGCAGAAAATAGTTTTTCATTACTTCAAAGTCTAAAGCGCCCTCTATCAACATTTTTCGAAATTTATTTTTATAATTTATTTTCACGAAAATACCAACATAAAAAATAATTTTAGTGAAAACCGCAGATCAATCGACCAATTTTTCCATTTTTAATGTGTATTTGAAATTTTGGACCCCAAACTTTAATGGCGGCTATTTCCTTTGGAAAACGTTTGGGACCCTTGGTTTCCTATTTACTATTACTCGTCTTGATGTGTTCTATCACCCCCTAGCGTATATACCATTTGTTTAGGGACACCCTGTATATCTCACTTTTTTATGGACACGATAACTTCTATAATTCTTCACCAATCTCCACCAAACTGGTACATAAAATCAAAGAGGATAAAATCTCGGCTAAGTTCGTTAATGGGCAAAATCGGACCAAGGGGGTCGGAATAGGGGGCTTTTTTGTGAAAACCGAAAAATCGCCATAGCTTCTTAATTAAAGTAGATATCGAATCGGTTTAAAGTTTATATTACTTCTTAAAAATGGACCAAAAGTTTATGCATGACAAATTTTTGATAAATTTAGAATTGGGCTCAAGGGGCGAAAAAAACAGGGGTTTTGAGAGAAAAAAATTCATAACTTCGTCAATTTTCAAGATATCAAGTCCAACTAAATTTTTTGTAAATGTTCTTAAAATTATCTAAAACTTTTGTATTTACAAGTTTTTGATAGGACCAACTTTTACCGATGAAAAAAATTAAAAACGAAAAGAAAAAGGGCGGTGAAAAAAGAGAAAAATCCATAACTCCGTCAATTTTTAAGATATTAAATCGGATTAAATTTATTTTACATTTTCTCAAAAATATCTACAACTTTTATATTGACAAGTTTTTCATAGGATCAATTCGTATAGCAAAAAGAAATTAAACAAAAATAGTAGTTTGAGAAAAAACCTCAAATCCAAACTGCTTCTATTCTGACTCATTTTTAAATTCATTTTTGATTTTAAACGCATCCAAATGGTAGATCCTCTTATTTAGAAACTGTATAAAGTGACGCATTGGTCAATTTTCTGATAAAGACAAATATATATTTCAAAAAAGGCTACCAAAAAGGGTAATTTGAACAGAATTTCCCAAAGTCATCGGGACTGAAAATTTAAGGAAGTATTCAAATAAGAAATTGCGTTTTTTTCTGACTCGTTTTTAAATCCATTTTTGTTCTCAAACGCATCCAATTTACAGATCCTCTTATTTAGGAACTATATAATGTGATGCATTGGCCAGTTTTTTGATAAAGACGGAATATCTTTCAAAAAAGGCTACCAAAAAGGGTATTTTGAACAGAATTTTCCGAAATCATCGTGACTGAAAATTTAAGGAAGTGTTCAAATAAGAAATTGCGTTTTTTTCTGCCTCGTTTTTAAATCCATTTTTGCTCTCAAACGCATCCAATTTACAGACCTCATATTTAAGAACTATATAATGTGATGCATTGATCGGTTTTTTTTATATAAAAACAGAATATATCTCGAAAAAGACTACCAAAAAGTGTATTTTGAACAGAATTTCCCGAAGTTTTCGTGATTTGAAAATTTAAGGAAGTTTTCACATAGCAAATTGCGTTTTTTATGACTCGTTTTAAAATCCATTTTCGCTCTCAAACGCATCCAATTTACAGATCCTCTTATTTAGGAACTATATAGTGTGACACATTGGCCAGTTTTTTGATAAAGATAGAATATATTTTTAAAAATGCTGTCAAAGTGAGTATTTTGCCCAAAATTTTCCGAAGCAATCATGATCAAAGAATTAAGGATGTATTCAAACAACAAATCGGTTATTTTACGACTCATTTTTAAATTCAATTTTTTTCTCAAATGCATTCAACTAACAGTTTTTTGTTATTTAGGAACTGTATAATATACTGTTTTGGTCGATTTTTTAATGAATTTAGAATCTATTTCAAAATATGTTGTCACAATGGGCATTTAAGCTGAATTTTTCTTAAGATGATTCTGATAAAACCAGTTTTTGCAGAAAAATGAAACTAAAATTTTTTCATAAACGGCCAAATGAAGTTATTAAACTGGGTTTATCTCTAATCATATATATTTTTTTGTTGAAATGAGCACTCTTCGAAATCTACCTCCGCCTATAGGCCCAGCCAACAGGGATTTTTTCATTTTAAATAACTATCCCGTCAAAATGTCGTAAAAAATTAAAAGATTGGTTACAAAAATATACAAAAAACTTAGAAAAACACCTGATTTATTTTTAAGCTATGAAAAAGTGATGATCAATAAATGGCAAGGTACGACTATGTAAAGAAGAAATCGCAAAATAAACTGCACATTTTCCAACCTTGAAAAAGAATGTAGCTTCTATCTCAGAAAAAGCAATACACTTACCTTCAAAGAAATCGATGAAAAATATCACGATACTTTTTCTTAGCTATTTCTATATACTTTCAACCCGAAATCACGCGTGTTTTATAGTGTTCTTTCCGTAAAACCTTTCTGAGGATTATAGAGTACAGAAAATGTTATATAACAGAAACGACCTAAACAATACAACGATACACATAGCCTTAACAGAAGAATAATTTATGTTCCCAAGAAAAGGTTTTATATTTTGACATTGTACTGTAAGGAAAAAAAAACTATTAAAAGTGCGAAATTGAAAATCAATTTAACCCGTCTGTTACCAGGTTTTAATTTTTATGAATGTTCTCAGTTTGGATTGATCTTAAATAGAAATGTAATTGTATTAAATGTAATTTTTTTTTCGTACTAGGTAACTATTTGGTTTTATTTATTATGTATAATTTATTATTTTTTACCTACTTCTGAAAACAAAAAACTTTGAAACAAAATTAAATAAGGCAAAAACAAGAATGAAAAATCATGCGTCAAGCATAGATTTTAAAACACTTACCAACACATTCAGAATAATGTAACAAAACTGCACCGTTTAATAAATTTTAATTTTAATATCGTGTTCAATAATATCGAAACGCATTTTCTATTACACAGGAAGTAACTTGTAGTAATCCTAAGCAACGCATAGCAATGTTATTATGTGTGAAACAGTTTACCATAGTTAAAATTTGCTGCAAATAATGTCCCTTCCCCTCCCCCTCCTATACCATTATGTAACAGAATTCTTTTGTGGTGACCTGTAAATGAATAATAAATATTGTTTGGTCGGTCATATTTTACAAAATGTATATTTTAGTTCCCTTCATAAGATTTATATCAATTTCATTATGTTTCGACGGGTGTAGCATAATTAAAAAGAACTTGAAACTATTTCATCGCTCTTAATATAAAGAAATATTTTGACTGTTCCTGTATTTGAACTACATATCCGATTTGACTAAATTTGAAATGACTCAACGAAATTCTACAACAAATATATATTTAAAATTTGAAAAGGCTCCGTTGGATAGTTTTTGTGCTTTTATGTATGGAAAGACAAACGGACAACAGGCAGACGAACGGATCAGACGACGACCATAGGTGCTACGTACTTATATAATTACGAATTTACCTAAAAATAGTCGAATTTAAAAGTTCATGGTAAAATTGAAAACATGTTTCCAGTAATTATTACTCAAATACAGATTTTTTATGTGTTCCTGTAAATGGATTAAAATGCTATGAATATCCTGTTATAACGTTATCGTAATGAAATTCAGTGATGTATATCCGTTTCAATGCATTTGAAAAAGCGTAGTGTCATTAAATTCTCTACAAACGATTTTTCCCCGTAGACCATAATGTAATAGAGTTCTTTTGGGTGCCCCTTTTAATAAGCTATTAATTCCACACATTTCATATTCAATACCAAACATGCCTAGAGGACACTAAATAAGGTTTACCAATGGCATGAAAATCCGATTATATTAACGGGAGTTAGAGAATGACCAGACAAACCGAATGCATAAACATTTTTCAAATTTGTTCTAAAGTGTTTAAAAGATTTAATTTTGGTGAAGGGTTAGTCGGGATGGTCTGGCACCAAAACCCGAACGAAGAACTTACGTCTCGGTTACGAATCATGGATACATCAGTAAAAACAATTAAAACGAAATCTTAAAGAACATACGAAAAATTCCTCTTTAGGCAGTTGTATAATTTAAAGGGATGTCTTTCGCTTGAACTATGAACTTTACCGCTTGAGATAAGTTTCTCTATATATACTTTTCGTTTTCACAATATCCATTATAAGATCTAAAACCTACTCATTCTATAGTACACCTCTAAAGAGCATTAATATATTACAGTAAATCTATAACGATGATCTCAAAGGAAAACAATTCAAAATTTGACGAAAAATAACTATATATTTATGCCTGAAACTTTATGACAGGGAACTAACTCCAATTGTGATACCTTTTTGGCAGGTTTTCTGTCAACGCGAAATCATATTGTAAAGTGAAACATTTTAATGCCCCGAGACGGAAGGATAACTATTAAAGTATACCCACTATTTCGTTTGCACAAATTTACTTAAATTAGATTAAACGTGAAACTTCTTTATTTAGGAATTCGATGGGGCCAACTGTTCTCGACACTTTTATGTGAAAAGACGACTTTACATGAATACAATAGGGACAAATTGGTTGAGTTTCGTGACACCTTACCTTTGTTCACTTTATAATGGATATTGTTATCAATTAACTTAGATCTGCGGCCTGCAATTAATAAAAGTATCTTTATTTTTGGACTGATTATTTGTCACCAGATTCAAAATACACTCGTGAGAAAAAGCTTAAGGAACAACCATAGAAAGCCTGCTTTATGTTAATTCTATTAATTTTAATGAAAGGTGATTGGTTGGTTCAATGTCAACGTTATAACGTAGTCCAATGGGATTAAATTTCGCTTCAGACAAATTAGCAAATTTCTCAGCCCGTTCTTTCGGTTCACTTGTCAAAAGGAGTGCACGTGCGGGATTTAAAATCTGAATGTACGTATAACTGGGAAACATTTTCGTTTGTCGCCGGAATATGTCGTTCAGAAGACGTTTGATCGATTATAAGAAATGGCGTGCGAGAGGGAGAATGGAAGCTGGACAGACACTATCAGGGTTTTGTAAAGACTTAAAAATGTCTAAAAGCTTTATCTTAAGAAACTATAAAGGTTTAAAGATAATGGTAATTAGCACAGACAACCAGGTTAATGTAAAAAAATGTGCCACAATAGACTTTCGTTACTCGCCAACGATTGCTAAAAGAAACTGGCAACTGACGTTAGTGTATATTATAAAAAAGTTACTGCAGAAGCAGGACACACGCCTATCCAGATTTACTGTGAATGATAAACTGCATAAAAAGTGCTGCATGTTAAGAAGCCCATGAATTGTATTCCACTAACTCCGGCACCGAAATTCGCCCCATTAAAGGTTATCAGTTTTTTTTTTCAATACCAGGGACTGAAACTGAGTTCTCTTTGCCTATGAATTATAATTTTGTTTGAAGAGTTATTACAGACCTATTATTATATAAAGTGACAGAAACACGCGCAATAAGACTGCAAACATCCGTGAAGGAATCGATACAAAGGTCGTGAAATCATGGTATGGGCGGGCATCATTTTAAATGGTCGCACTGATCTACACATTTTTACCAGTGTAATTATGCTGAAATATACAGATATGAGGTTCATGATACTTATTTCAAGTTTTTTGAGGGTGCAATCGAAAGATTTGGGATTTTATGCTTAAGAATGGTCTAGGAAAACTTCCGCCCTCCACGGAACTGCAAAGTGTACAGCCAATTGCTGCAGAAAATCACCGGTAAAACATGTCTGGATTCAAAAATACCTTTGACCCCAATTACTACTTGAGAATGTGCAGTTTAACGTTGCGTCAAGATCTTTCGGGATGGCAATAAGAATTTATTCTATATGGAGAATATCTTGGGTGGCTTTAGTCTTTAACAATGAAAAATCCAAAACATAAATTGAAGCTAATTCACGTGTCAAAATCCGGAGCTTACTGCAAAACTTGGAGAATGCATTAAAACTGTTTTGAACGATATAAAGTAACTAGATTGGGAAGGACAGTAACAGAAACCACTATTATTTTTTACACATCTTAATACTTCCAAAAAAGTGCTAATCCCTCACAAATATACTTTTACAAAAATTTAACTTCCTTATAGAAGATCAAATGACAGAAACAACTATTAGATCGAATATAATATCAAAAATAACGAGATATGAAACATAGAAACCCAAAAGAATTAAGGTAATCTGGGGAAAATAGACACACGAGATATCTGCGACATAGGCAAATAAAAAAAGTCGATGACTTTTAAATTTCAATTTTTGACAATATGTACCCCTATCTCTACTATTTAAAACAACGTGTGTCAACTCAATATAAACTCTGTCTTTGCTGCGATAGGCTACCGGAAATTCAAGCTTCTTTTTTTATAAACGTCAGTTTGGTTGAATTTCCACTACTTTTTATTAATATACGGTAAGACTTTTATTAAAAAATGACTTTTTAAAGATTAGGCAGATTAACACATCATTAATATTGGCTGTCTACATATATTTACTTTATGTTTCAAAATTTAAGGCCAGTGTTCCAGTTACCTCATAAATGTGTCAAGAATGGGGTAACTGGGACATATAATCAGGGGTAACTGGACCATGTGGGATCCAACGGAAAAATAATTTTTCCATTTTTTTTTTAATTTCTTGTAGTAAAGAAAATTATATAATATATTATTAAGTTTACATTGTAAAATTTTTAAAAATCATATGGCGGGTATCAAACTAATTTTATTAAATGAGATAGTTAACTTCGAAATTTAACGATACAGATGATGAGGGGTGCATAAACAAAATGACATTATTAAAAATTATCGAAACCAATACAAAAAGATATCTGTTCAATATAAAAACATAGTTACGTTTGACCAAATCAATTTTTTTTAAATGAGATAGTTAGTCTCGAAATTTTACGATACAGATGATGAGGAGTACATAAAACAAAATAACATTATTAAAAAAATATTGAAACCAATAAAAAAATAAATTCTGTTCAAGATCAAAACATAGTTAAAATCTCCACAGATTTATTGGACTTATCCAACTTCCACTGAAGTAAATAAAAGTCATTCCGTCCATACCGGGAGGAAGAGGAAGATTCTTATGCCTGACATTTTTCTTTTAAATCAAGTATGAATGAGAATTTTCATAGATTAATCAATTTTATGCTAGCTAGTTTTATTTAAAGTGATTTGCTAAATTTCATCGCTAAAGTCATTGCTAAATTTTGCGATACAGTGATGTACCTGCCATTTTAAAACCACGTGATGGGTGAAATTAACCAATGAGTTTGATCGAGATCGAAGTAAGTCCTGTGCACATGGTAACTCACATCGAAATCGTTCAATATATGCGAGTGTTATCGCAGGTAAATATATTTTGCAAAATTTCACAAACTGTTATATATAAACCGTTTTTTAAAATGAAGACAAAAAAAAAAAAAAAAAAAAAGGCTCAGTAATCCTTTCTATTAAGATGGACAACTTCCAGGAAAACCTTTTTTCTATTTCTATTTTTAACTATTTGGAAAATAGTTTTTGTCCTCTGTAGAGAACTGGGAAATCTGAAGTATATCTGAATCTTTTTATTGGTTGATTTCCGCAATTTATTTTATTTTATTCGCTTTCTGATTGGTCCATGTTTAATGTCCAAAAATGAATACTTCTGTTTTTTTATTTTATTCGTTTTCTGATTGGTCAATGTTTAACCCTTTCCGGCTCGGGCAAAATCTGTAGTAAAATGAGAAATTATCGACTGACACCGGAATTTACAAACGAATTTTTTAGATATTTTGAATTCCTTAATTTAAGCTTTTATTAAAAAAGCAAAATTTTACTAAAATATTATTGGTGCCGTTTGAAAGGTTGGAATTAAAATTAGGTATCCCAGACCGGGCACAGTGTGTCGGAAAGGGTTAATGCGCAAAAATGGAACCCTTTTGTTGCCACGATGACAAAAAATAAATAAATAAATAAATAAAAACGTAATATTAATAAAAAATATTAATAAAAATAATAATGTGAAAATAAATTGTGATAAAGATTTCAAACAAACTTCATTTAAAAGTGAATTTTTTTCTCTACGCAACAGTGTAAAAATTTAAAATGTGCGATGTTTAGAAATTTAAAAATTCGCAGTTCCGAAATTGTAAAACTGAAATTTCATTTTAAATTTGTTTTTATTTATTTTATTTATTTTGTCCTATTTTTGTACATGTTTATAAATTTAAAAGTTTTTTGAGCATTTTAAATGGCCGCCATTTTGACACAAGATGGCCAATAAAATTGACAAAGAAATTTGGTTTAGACGTTGGTTTGTTATATGCACACATCAAGTTATATCGAAATCGGTTCATAATTGTGCATATTATCGCGTGACAAAAATCAAATCATTTCAAAATCTTATTTCAAAGCCAGACTAAAAATTCAAAGTGCTACAATTCAGTCATTGCTTAAGATGTAGACAAAAAAAAAATGCTCCGAATTCTTTGTATCAAGGTCAAACACACAAGAAAAAAATCTTTTTCAATTTCTAATTTTTGGTACCTCATTTTAAATTTAAATTAAAAAAAATAAATGACCTCCATTTTAAAACAAGGTAGCGGATAAAGGTGGCCAACGAACTCGGTCGAGATATCTGTACGCACTTTGTACAAACCAAGTTACATCCAAATAGGTTCATTAATACACGTATAATCAAGTGACATAAATTAATAGATCATTTGAAAATGTCAGCAAAACTAGAAACTCAAATTACTATAACTCAGCCCTTTTTATAATATATAAACAAAACAAAAAATATTCTGAAATCTTTGTATCAAGGTAAAACACATATATGAAAAATCTTTTTTAACTTCTGATTTTTGTGTACCTAATTTTCGTTTATATAATTTTCTAAAAAAATTTAAATGGCCACCATTTTGGAACAATATGGAGGATGAAACCAACGAACTCGGGGCAGACATTAATATATCCAATATACACACCAATTTACTTCCAAATCGGTTCATAAATACGCTTGTCATAATGTGACAAAAATCAGACTGTATCAAAATGTCAATCATACTAGAAATTCAAAGTGCTATAACTCAGTCATTTTTTAAGATATAGACAATACAAAAAATGCTCTGAAATCTTTGCATCAAGATCAAACACATATAAAAAAACATTTTTCGATTTCTAAATTTTTTGTGCTTAATTTTTCATTTTAAATTTTTTAAAAAGCTTTAAATGGCCACCATTTTGAAACAAGATGGCGGATAAAACTGGCCAACGAACTCGGTTCAGTCATCGGTATAGTCTATATACACACCAAGTTACATCCATATCGGTTCGTAAATAAGCGCGTTATCACGCAACAAAAATAAGACCATTTCAAAATGTCACCCACTTTAGAAATTCAAAGTGCTATAACAGAGCCATTTTTTAAGATATAAACAAAACAAAAAATGCTCTGAAATTTTTGTATCAAGATCAAACACATAGAAGAAAAATATTCTTCATTTCTAATTTTTTTGCACTTAATTTTAAATTTAAAAAAATGGCCGCTATTTTGAAGCAAGATGACGGATGATGCTGTACAATGAACTCGGTCGAGACATTAGTATGTAATATGTACACACCACGTTTCATTCAAATCGGTTCATAAATACGATAGTTACAGCAAGACAAAAATCAAATACATATCTTGACAACAAGGGTTTCTCTTACAACGCTCTTTAGTTGATATATAAGTTACATGATCTGTCTAATTAATATTTTAAGTTATTCATGCTTTTTCAAGCAGGATTTGATACTTCATATTAAAAATTACAAAGGCGTGTGGAACATAGACCTGCCTGGTCCAGTTACCCCATTTTTATGGAGCAACTGAACTCATGAAAAAAAAAAAAAAAAACATTAAATATATATTTGTTTTCTTTTTAGATATTAAAATGTAAGTTTGAAAATTTCTGTCTTCTAGAACGATTAAATAGTATATATACATATGTTTGCTAAGGTGAACCAAACTGAACACATTTACAAAGGTTCAAACTTTAATTAAAGTGAATATTAGCTGTTAGAAGCTGACTGCCAGAATCACCAGAGTCACATTGTAAAATCATCGCCTAGTTGTCTCACGTAACCTTTTAGTTGTTTTAGATAATTGTAACAAAACTATTTTTCCAGCATGAACTATAATATTTGATGAGTGTGCTTCTTAGATCGGTAGTTTCTGTAGATGGATTTGCAATATCTTTTTCTTAAAAATTAAAACCTTATCTGAAAACTCTCATGGGAAATTAACGGGTCACGCGATAAACACTTGTGTGAAATCATTTTTCAATATCTATTACAACACAAGTTCTTAATTCAATGGCAAGAAATTAAACGTAAAAATCACTGTTTTAAACTCAATCACTTGAATTTAACTTTATTCTAGGCAAATGTACGTAATATGAAACTTCATTTAAAGAAATTTAACGCTTCAGTGTAAATTCAGTTTTTTACATTATATTTACAAAATCTTCTTTACTAGTTTGACAACACAAATATACACTTAACTGTACATAAATTACTTAAAAGGTGCACTAGAATACTTATAAAAACTTTAAAAATACATTTAAAGTTCTCTAAAATGTTCAAAGTTCAGAACGTTTTCAACCGCAAACTTACTCGGTCTTCGTCAGTGAGAGAAACTACAAAATGACAGGTCTTACTGCTGGCGTTCTCAGGCTCGTCCGGAACAATCTATTTTTACATCGAGGGAGGAAAGACGGGGAGTGAAAGGAACGGGACAAAATGAATAGAATAAAACTGCTGAAATATATCAAAAACACAAGCTCATCTATTATTAATAATAAGGTGAGCAATAGGTGAAATAAGGTGAGCAATAGGTAAATAAGGTGAATTTTGCACTGTTTTTGATATATTTCAGCAGTTTTATTCTATTCATTTTGTCCCGTTCCCTTCACTCCCCGTCTTTCCTCCCTCGATGTAAAAATAGACTGTTCCGGACGAGCCTGAGAACGCCAGCAGTAAGACCTGTCATTTTGTAGTTTCTCTCACTGACGAAGACCGAGTAAGTTTGCGGTTGAAAACGTTCTGAACTTTGAACATTTTAGAGAACTTTAAATGTATTTTTAAAGTTTTTATAAGTATTCTAGTGCACCTTTTAAGTAATTTATGTACAGTTAAGTGTATATTTGTGTTGTCAAATTAGTAAATAAGGTGAATTTTGCACTGTTTTTAATTCCAATCTTCTTTACTAGTACATTTTAATGCAACTTCAAAGCAGTTATAAAAAATGATCTTACTTTTTTTATTCAATTTTTTAAATTAAGAAGAAAATTAGGATATACCTTAAATTATTAAAGATACACGAAATACTTCCGTTATAAATACACAACCAATCCTGTCAAAATTTGATTGTAAGAGATTGGGGAAAAGTTCCATTTTAAACCGGCTTCTGTTTAAAGAAGTGTAATTAATTATACTTTTAAGATATACTACCGCAATAAGATCTATTGATCGCTTCGCCGAGATCATGAAACTCTTCTATTTGAGACAGGATTCCATTATAGAAAGATTCATCTTTCACAGTTTTATCGTGTTTCATAAAAGAGGGGTAAAAATCCCCTTTCACATAAGTTTTCTAAAAATTTAATTGCCTGGCATTTGACATTACATTACATTACACAGTGTCGCATTAAGACCATGCAACGCTTCCGTTTAAGCAGAATTTTGTTATATATAACTATTATTTTGGCAGATTTTGTTATTCATATAATATGCATAAAAAAATAGACAAAAATTGTAAAAATAAAACCTGTCTATAACGGAATTCTGTCTTAAACGGAAATATTCCATAGTATTTTCGTAAACAATACTATACAATTATACCTGCTAATGCAAAACCTCTGTATAACGAAATTATCTCACAAAATTTGCGATTTCATCTTGATGGGTTTTACTATATGTAGTAAATGGCCAAAGGTGACCGGCCACTTCGGTGGTTTTCATCACGTGATAACACGCGTATTTATAGACCGATTTAGATGAAACTTAGTGCGTAGATAGAACATACCGATGCCTGGACCGAGCTCGTTGGCCAGTTTCAACCGTCATCTTGTTTCAAAATGGTGGAATATTATTATTTTTTATTTAGGTTTTAAAATTAGGTGAAAAAAGTAAGAAATTGAAAAGGATTTTTCTTTTGTGCATTTGACCTTAATACAAAGATTCCAGAGTATTTTTTGTTTCATCTATATCTTGAAAAATGGCTGAGTTTTAGCACTTTCAATTTCCAGGGAGATTGACATTTTGAAACGGTCTAAAATTTGTCACGCGATAATATGCATATTTATAAACTGATTTGGATATAACTCCGTATGTACATAGTACATACCAATGTCTTGACCGAGTTCATTGGCAAACATCATCCGCCATTTTGTTTCAAAATAGCGGCCATTTAAGTCTGTCAAAAACCTTTTAAATGTATAATGATGTACAAACAAAAAATTAGAAATTGAAAAAAGGTTCTTTCTAAACTATTTATCTTAAAAATGAATTCGGGCGTATTTTTTGCTTTGTCTTTACCTTAAAAAGCACCTGAGTTATAGCAGTTTGAATTTCTAATGTTGATGACATTTTTTTTAAAATCAATTTGCCCGCGACAGCACTCGTATATATTAATCGATTTCGATGTGAGTGTGCATGTGCACTTGAATTAAGATTTCGACCAAGCTCATTCGTTTCTTTTATCCATCATGTTGCTTTAAAATGGCATACACTACATGATATCGTGGAATTTGGCGACCATATAAATCACTTAAAATAAAACCAGGTTGAATAAAAGATGAGTAATTACTAAAGATTCCTATTAATATTCAGTATTGACAAAAACTAGTATTCAATGTTACATAATCGGGTTCCACTAATTTGAGCTTCGTATATTTGAATAATATAACTTAATTTAAAATAAATAAATAAGTACATGAAAGCTACCTCTTCCTCCCGGCATTGCCGGAAGGACTTGTATAAGCTACATATGCTCCATGATTTTGAGTTTCTTTTGGTATATTTTAATATTACATGGAAACTAGCTTCAATGTAATCATAATAAATAGTAATTAGTACCATTATTTTTCACCGCATTTGCACAATATTTAAAAAATGAACTCTAGACCGTTTTGCATGAAATTGCAAATTAATCCTTTCGGATCTGGTGTACTATTAATATTACATCTCTTTTGGAGTATTATTTTGTTTTAAGAAATTTTTTTTTGCTGCTATGTACATGTAGTAATGTAGTATATGTCTATGAATTTATTATATGACTTCATCAATGTTTAGACTTTTAGTAATAATGATATTTATTATTATTTGCTTAGTTCTCTTTGCGCCGTTTGCGATTCTTTTATTTTAAATATATAATTCACTCTTTAAATTTAAAATAAAAGCTATTTTCCTGAAAGAATCGTATATGATAAAGCTAAAAGAGTATTAGAAATTTGTAAGATGAGTTAAATCTGATTGTAAATAATATTTTCTAAACATCTCCGAAAATTCTTCTTTGCCTATTTTCATATGAATATTAATTGGATAGTACGTAAAACAATAACATTTGTTATCTTTCAGACAATTAAATATTCGTTAAACTCTAACTAATCTATTTTGATAGCTAGTCTTAATGTTATTAACGTAAAAGCAATTTTTTTCTAAAAATTGAAAATAATTTCGGCCCCGAAAAGGTTAACATATTATTTCTAGAACAAATTACGAGATTCTTTGATACATGAAATCTATCTTTTACCGTATAGTGATGCCTGCACTCATCGAAAAATAAAAGAAATATACCAAGAAAATCGAAAGTTCAACATCAATTGTTCTGTTATCTATTGGAATTAAAGTATTAAATAAATCTTTTTTTAAAAACCCGTACTGCATACTCAGCAATTTCAATTATCATTCAGGTACAAAAGTTATCTTTTTTCGATACTTCTAACTGATTGTATCAATGTAAAAAGACAATTTAAATTAGTATTGTCTTTTTTAAGATTCTCCAAAATCCAACATTCACATCCACTATTAAAAATATTTAATGTAGTATCCATGAATGATTCAACACAATATAATCTCAAGATAAATTCTGAGATATATTTCTTAAGTCTCTTTTCATGTTCTTCAGTTAGTTTAAAAAATAAAAGAGATAACTGTCTTCATAAAATGTCTTTTCAAAATACAATTTTTTACTTCTTAGTATCGATTTCTGTAATTACTTTCACAAGACACGTGAAATATCTGTTTGTTATCGTATAACTAAAATAGCTCTATTCATGTAAGTCTGAAGAAACAATGACTCGGCAAAAAAGTGAGTAAAATAAATGAATCGCCGTATAAAAATCAATTAAAACGTTTAAAAGAAAAGAAAAAAACAATGAAGATAGCTTACAATTTATGAGCTTTTTTTTTTTTACTTGTCAATTTTTTCCCGTAAAATATCCCTTAAACACTTTGCATTGAAGCTAAATAAAGAAGTATCTGTGAAATGCAAGCCACAATAGATATGACAAGAAAACAAATGTACGAAATCTATAGAAAGGAAGTTAAAACTAAAATGTAGTGAGCTTTTATATTAATATATATTGGTAATATAAGTTTTAAAATAGTTTTTATTCCATAGACGAACATTATTATTAATTTGGAGTATAACACAACTCACACATACAAGCACACACACACACAAAAAGGAAATAAAACGGAAAGTTTGTATCATTATTTTTATAAAACATTCATATGGCGAAAGCCTGCTTATAATAGCTTTATTGATCCATGAATACTAATGGCGAGATTTTGGGCAACTAAAAGTATGTATTCTCCAGGGCTTCCAAATGTATATGGCAGCCACTAAGCATTTCAAAATTTCTCTTTTATCTGTCATTTTTTTATGTATTACTAAATTATTGCAAAATACCAATACATTAAAAATAAATACTTAAAAATATATGGTAATTATGTGATAAATTTTAGCATTTGAGCTTGAAACAAGGAATGTTTCATTGTAACTTTATTGAATTACTTAGCTTTTTTTATGTGAAACTTCAAGAGCGTGTGGATATTTTTTGTAATTTGGGAATAATCATTATTGAGATAAATGGACCATTCCATACAAAATGAGTAAAGAACCTGTGGTTCACATGTCACAGATTTTGATGAAAATCATCATATAAGTAGATCATATTCATTTAGGAATAAATGCAAAATAACAAATTTCAAAATTGCTTTATTTAAGTATAAAAACTTACATTACAAGTTTATACAGATCTAGAGTTAGTGTACGTACTTGAAATTTCAATTTTGGATTTTGGCCTTAGAAATGGAAAGATTATATTAAAAATTATTTGCAATTAAGAATGAAGAATAAGTAACAGATTAGCGCAATTTACTTATTCTGTTTTTATTCCGTAATTTAAAAAATTAACAAAAAAAAAATTGAGGAGAAAATGAAATATTTCTATAATTCATTTGAACATGAAGGACAGCTTTTTCAGTTTTAAAGTAATTTTACACTATAGCCAAAGGTATATATTTTATATATAGAATCTTTTATGCTTGCACTTTTTATTCTTGACGAGAAAAAAAAAACAGTAAAAATTATTGAACTAAAAATTCAATTTTGTTGTCACTTATTTGAACGTGAAATAAAGCTTTGAAAACAGTTAAAGAATTTGATATTATAAATAAAAGTGTATATTTTAAAATTGGAAACTGTTATTCTTGCATTCAGTTAATTTTTACCTCAAGAATATTTTAAATTAGAGTAGGAAAAAAATGTATACTAATCTTAAATCCAGAAATTAAAAGTAGATTTTAATAGTAGACTACATTCCACCCCCCCCCCTTGAAATCCTGTAATATTTTAATAAACGCGGGCAAATTCGAAATAGAATAGCCACTGAGATGTAGCAATAAAATTTACTACTAGATCAAACATTCTGATTCTAAAAAAAATGCAATAATTTTACTTCTAGATAGAATCTTCGTCAAAAAGCTAATATGGCAGTAACATACAATAAAGAATGAAAAAACTGCAAGAGGACTTTTATTTAGCAAATACTAAAATATTTCAACCAGGTAGTTGAGATACTTATTAGAATCGATCAGTTTTGTTTGCATTTGACTTTAAAAGAATATTTCCATAAAATATTTTCACAAAAACTTAAATTTTCATTTTGCTGTCAGGTTTCCACAAAATTCCATGCACTTTCCTCGTTGTTTTGAGTCATAAAATAATTTTTTATACAGATAATTTCTTTTCGTTTTATTGTACTGTTATCGAATTCTTTTACTAATATAGCACAATTCATTGCAAAATGGAAAACTATTGTAAAGTGTGTAAAGTAAACACGTATTGATCAGAAAGCAGAAAATATCGTATTTTCAACTATTCAATTTCTAATATGGATTCTTTGGTAAAAAATGCTTCTTGATATCTCTTGCTGCTTACATTTCTATTAGACTAAAAAAAATCTGCGAACTTTTTCTAGGAAGCTGGGATTAATATAAATTTTCATGCAACGGTAACAGAAAAATGCATGTAGCCGATTCTGTTACAAGCATTTTTACTGTTATCATTACATTAAAAGTTCTACAAATCCCAGTTTCTTAAAAAAAAGGGCGCACACTGAAAAAAAAAAATCTGCAATCCTACACATGTAAAGTTGACGAAATATGTATGGTTGCTAACATTTTATCTGTACACTGTACAAGAAAAGATGTAGATCTACGAAACTAAATTTTGTAAAGGTACAAAAATCTGAAACTTCACAAACAAATGTACTAAAATTACAGTTATCTTACTGAAATCTAATCTGCAATCTTGGTTGAAGTTACCTAAAAAATTCTCAGTAACTTTACAGATTTTTTGATTTTCAGTGCAAATCTGTATCTGTTACATGAATTTTTGCTGTTGCCGTTACATAAAAATTTTTAGGAACCCCAATTTCCTAGAAAACTTTTAGTAACTTTACATATTTTTTTTACAGTATCGTTAATAAACGCCTTGTATATCAAAAAGATATTTAACTCAAAAAATAAGCGTAGTTATGAAGGCAGAATTCCATTTATATTTTATTGCACACGTGCCTTAGTTTCTTGGGTATGTGTAAAATTATATTTTTTCCTTTAAGTGTTACAATGATTTCATTTTTTATGATTTACTACACTGAAAAAAAAAATCTGTAAAGTTACTAAAGTTATCTAGGAAACTAAGATTCCTAGATTTTTTGTGGAACGACAAACAACAACCATTCATGTAACACATACAGATTTGAACTCTAAATACAGAAATATGTAGGGTTACTAAGAATTTGATATTTAACTGGGTTTCCTAGAACATCTTGTGTAACTGCAACCTGAGTCATAGGTAAAATTTTAGCATGATTACTGTGATTTTATTAGATTCTTCGGTAAAACAGATTTCTGTAGCTTTACAAAAACTAGTTTTCTAGATATACACTTTTATTTGTACAGTGCAAAGATAAAGTTTTAATAGCCATACAGATATCCGTAACTTTACCTCTGTAGAGTTACAGGTTTTCTTTTACAGTGTTGCGGAGACCGAGCTAAGCTCGGTGAAAATTAACTTTGTGCCCAAATCGATATATTATTCTTATTGCATCGTTCTTGTGTTTTACATACAATTACCTTGAGCCTGACAAGGAGAGGACCCGACGCTTGTGTCACCGAATCCAGCGAGCCTTTGCATATTGATAGAGTATAGTTAGTATATAAACATATCACAAGAATAAAGTGCAATATTCGGGAGGGGGGCTTAAAAACGACCCCCAAAGTTCACCCATTATTGACGCAAAATATATAATTAAACAAACTGAACTCTTTTGCGAGGGCTGGATTGTACTGTTGGCTAGATGCCAGACATTTACTTTTATCGCTTTTCGGCTGTGTGCAGGTTAAAATCCCGTCCATGTAATTTTTTTTCTTTTCACAAACAAAATAAGGATTAGTTATTTACGGACTACAATATCTGATTATTTATACATATGACAAATATAAATAAGAATATGTTTCTAGGCTCATTAGTACACATTTATTTATTTACAAAGAGTAAGAGAGTTTCATTGAAATGCTTCGGATATAAAGAAAAGTTAAAAAAAAGATTCTTATGCTATACATACGTATTTATTTTACATTCGACATCTTTGGATTTTTGTAAATTATTTACATTTATTTTACAATAATTTACATATATTTAAAAATTACGTACAGTTATTTTACTTTATTTACATTCAATTCAATACTATGTATTTAAAAATTAAATGCGTGCTATTACAAGTAACGTTTTGAAGCTTCTCCAAGAGGAATTTTTTACAGAATAACTTTTTTCATTTTAATTAATAAAGAACAACGTCTAATCACCGAAAAACTTTAAAAACAAACTAGCGGACTTATTCGCTCTGCAGCAGGTGACTGCTGAAAGAATAATCATTATAAACCCTCGCTGTTTATTTTATATAGTATACGAATAAGCTTGTTTTGCTTAACAACCACCTGCAAATCTACGTGATAAAATGTAACAATGAATAAAATTTAAATTTTGTCGACTGGATAATTCTGCTTTTTTTTCATTCGATCCATAAAACTGCAATCTCTCTGTAAATAAATAAGTATATATATATATATATATATATGTGTGTGTGTGTGTGTGTGCATGCGTGCAGAAGTATTTTCTTATTTATATTTGTCATACGTATAAATAATCAGATAATAGTGATTTAGCCCCGTGATCCTTTTGTACCCAAAAACTTTATAACATAGAATATTTTGAATAACATTTGAGCCGTTATGTGCGGAGAATGCGACGTAACCCAATGGTCGTCTTGATCCAAACAGAAAAAAATACATAATTTAATCAAATTGGTTTTAGTCGTTTTTTAAAAAATTAGCTTGACCCATAATAATCCAAAAACGACCCACTTTTAAAAAATTCTAAAGCATGCAAAAAAGCAAAATGATCTTCTCGTGTCCGGAAACAGTATAATACGAAATTTTGTAAAGATTGTTTGAGCCGAATTTTAGATAGAATAAGCTTGACTCTGAACCAATTTGACCCAAACTGACTCACTAATCGAAAGTTCTTTTATATGCGACCTCGCCGAATAGAATTATTGAGCAAGAGATAGAATACAAAATTTAGTCAAAATAATTAGAGCTCTTTTCTAGATAAAATTAACATGATCCACAGTGACCCAAAAATGACCTACTAATGGAATATTTTCTAACATGTTACATAGCTGAATGGCCTTCTCATAATTCAAAACGGTAGATTATGAAATGTAGTAAAAATCGTTTGAGCTGTTTTTTAGATAAAATTAGTTTGACCTGTAATGACCCCAAAATGACCCACTAATTGAAAATTTTCGAGCATGTAACCTAGCCCAATTGTCTTCTTGTACCAGAAAATGCTTAAATACAAAATTGAGTCAAAATCGATTGGGTTATTTTTTAGATATAATTAATTTGACCCTGACTCATAAAGGCACAAAAGAGAGTTAATTGAATTTTCTCGGATTTGCGACGTAGCCTAGTGGTTTTATCGATCCCAAATGCAATAGAATACAAAATTTAATCTAAATCGTTCGAGTTGTTTTCTAAAATATTAGCTTGACCTGTAATGCCTCCAAAATGACCCATAAAACAAAATTTCTGAAACATATGATTTAACAAAATGATCTTCTCGTGCCCTGAAACGGTATAATACGGAATTTTCCCAAAATCTTTTAAGCTATTTTTTAGATAGTATTTAGATATAGCTTGACCCTGACTCATTATGACACAAAATGACCCACTAATTGATTGTTCTTGAACATACTAACTAGCCCAATAGTATTATTGTACAAGAAAACAATAGAATACAAACTTTAGTTAAAATCGTTAGAGCTATTTTCTAGGTAAAATTAGCGTGAACCACAATGACCAAAAAATTACCCACTAATGTAATTTTCTCTAACATATGATCTAGCTCAATGTCTTGTCATAATCCGAAACGGTAGAATATGAAATTTAATGAAAATCGTTAGCGATATTTTTTACCTAAACTTAGTTTGATCCGTAATGCCGAAAAATGAAGCACTAATTAAAATTTCTCGAACATGTGATCTAACCCAATAGTCTTCACATACCCGTAAATCTTTATATACAAAATTTAATCAAAATTGATTAAGCATTTTTAAGACCCAAAATGACCCGCTAATCGAATTTTCTTGAACAGGTGGTCCAGCCCAAAGGTTTTTTCATACCCGAAAACTGTAAGGTACAAAATTTTGTGAATTAAAAAAAAAATGTCAGTGAGATAAAATTTTCAAACACACACAGACACACAAAACACAAAGATTTGCTCATATTATTCTTTTAATTTACTCAGTATTAATAGTTGAAAATTTAACTCCGACATGTTTTTAGAATTGAAATGTTCAAAAGAAAGAAAAAAAGCAGTTAAAGAAAAGAATACAACTAAACATGTTCTACTAGAATAATTCCGTTCATTCTTATCAAATACAAAAAAAGCAATTCAAGCTAAAATTCCGCTGTCTTTATATCCTTTTTAATTAATACGCGATTACTAGTGAGTTATTTTTGGGATAGGGGAGACTTGAAAACAATGCAATCTGTCAATTTAGCATTTGGTCATGCTGATTCTGCATTATTAAAGTTTGGATTTCCCATTGATTGCAGGTTTATAATTATCGTTACATATTTTGTAATTAACTAATTCAAAAATAAGACTAAAAACGTAAGCTTTTATGATTGTAAAGTAAATTTATTTTCGTTTCAGAATCGCACTACTTACATGGCAAATGATCTGGGTTAATTAATAACTCATGAATAATTAGTAATATTAATTAATATTAATTAATTAATATTAATTATTAATTAATTAATATTAATTATTAATTAATTAATATTAATTAATATTAATTATAATTAATTAATAGCTTATGATTGATAATATTTCCATGTATGGCAGATAAATGAGAAATATTTTTGTGATGAGATATGTGAGGCTTTTTACGATTTTTATGCTCAATACCTAACAAGAAATTAATATATTACAAAGAATGTTCCTTCTCGGAAATGCACATATAATTTTACATGGGTTTGAAAATCAAAGTTTTTTTTGAAAGAAAAAAAAAAAAAAAAAAAACAGACATTTACTGATATTTTCAAATTTATTATTAAAAAAAATCTTAATATAATATTATTTATATATATATATATATATATAATTTAAAAAAGATTCTAAATCAAAGCAAATTTAAATATGTTTTGTAACCTAAATATATTTTGCTAATCCGCATTTAAAAATGCAGGGAGAAAGATCTGTGTTATTATAGAGAGTTTCAAAGTTATATGGCAAAAATGAAAAGGCATGTAAGGGACCTTAGTAAGATAATACCTTATAAGAATGATGGTGCGCAGATGCGTTGACGCGATAGAGGGTGATGTTAGGTTCAGTGGATAAAAACAGTTCACTGTCTTCAGTCGCCATTCTCCGCAAAGATTTCGAGCAACTTGTGTCGTTACATCAAAGCGAAGCTTGCAGACATGAGTTTCGTGCATGAGGCTGCACCAGAAATGGAGTGGTTGTTCAAAGGTTGTACATGGAATGACTTCCAAGTAGGAATATGCAGGATCACCGAACATTTGTGTGCCTTCTTTGGAAATTGTGTTTGAGTGAATCACTTTATGCCTCGAATCGTGATACAGCTCTGGAAGTTATTGCAGAATTCATGCAGTGGAAAAAGCAATATTGCAATAAAGCAATGCACAGTAGAGAAATATCCTTCGAAAAGCTCGAAAACTGTTGGACGTGCGTTGGTCGTGAGCAATTTCCTTGCGCAGCAACATACACAAAATGCAAGTCGGCACGAAATACATTGTTACTCATTATGCATTATTATATTAAATTTATAAGTTATTGTTGTTATTTTTAAATGTTTGTAATTATTTCTGCATAGTGTCTATTAACCTGTAAACACAAGCGCTAGCATAAATCTCATTTTAATCACATTTTTTTCCGAAAGATGGATAAATCTTTTGAGGGCGTTTTTGATCTCTGCCTTGTAATTTTCAAAATCAAGGTCGAGAAGAGGTGGGTGAATAATGTCCTTTCTTTGTTCGCTAAAAAGGGGAAATGTACTTCTTGGAATTAACCTATTTCGGGGGTGTACCAACGTTTCATTTCGATATGTTCATTGCACTTTAAAATAACTTAAGTGAAAGAGCAATATAAAAGCTAATTGCATATATTGATGAAAGGATATTAAATATAACTAATATCAATTTTGTTAAATAATTCACGTTTTTAGACGTAAAAGAAATCATTTGTCAATTTTCTGAAAAATGAAGGTGATATTTACAGAAACTGCTACAAATTCTGGAAATATATATGAAAAGCATGATTTTTTCTCCTAAAAAAATGTAGTACTAGTGCACTTTACAATACAGAGCAGTAGAGTTATTTTTAAAATGTATTTACAAAAATATAATGGGAGACAAAATGGGATAAAACTTCACACGTATCATCACATATGGGTCGCATCACATGTGTGTTAACGTTACAATAGTAGGCGCGTGTGCTTATGGATAAAAAATAAATGCAAACATTCACATTGCAATCACAATAGGGAAAAACTTTGCAATATAAATGTAAAACTGTGAATGATCAAATGGGGGAAATCAACTTCATATTGCAGAAATCTAGTCAAAAAGTTAGAAGAAATATGAAATATCGATAATAGGAACCTATAAATTTTTATACAAAACGAGTCACAAAAATAATTTACCTCAAAATATCAGTTAAAGGAAAATTATTGAAGGATTTCAAAAACAAAGGATGCTAAGAACATATACGAATGTTTCTCTTAAGATAATTTAAGTTACAAGTCTTCTTTAAAAAAAATGAACAGGCAATTAAGTCAGTCAAATTATTCTATACGTAGAGGAAGTTCAGGCGCTACAGCTTAATTTTTAGGTTATCTTCTAAGTTTTGTTTGTTTGTTTAAAAAATTGATATTGAAAAATGTCTTATCGCATTGAATTTATTGCACATCTAAGTGTGTGAGTATTTTCATTCGCTATTTATTACCGGTAACAACTGATCTGCAGCTCCTGTAAAAGTGTTAATAATTTAATTGATCGATACATTTCCGAAATTCACAATGGACGACGCGGCGTGGACAGTAGATCGGTAAAAGTGACCATGTAAAAATCTGAAATAAAAAGTCAGATGAATTCTTAAAATATATTAAAGCAATTTAATGTCAATCCTTAAAATGGAAAGATACATGGAATTTCATAAAATGATGGCTTTTTGAAATTTACGGTCAGTTTTTCGAACTATATTTTTATTTTCGAAACTATTAAAAAATCGAATTTAAAGGCTATAATGATAGTAGTAATTTGTATAATGATAGTAGTGATTTAATAATAGCAGTGATAGTAGTAATTAGTGTTAAGAGAAGGCGACACTATAAAGAGATTTGGATTGTAAGGCTCTTGCATGCGAGTCAATAAAATGAGACAGAATGTAAAAGATCTATTTATCCATTGATTAATTTTGACATCTTTCACGCATGCGCACAGAAAAATTATTTAGTAAACCTGGTCATTTTTCATACGATTTTTATTATTTTCTAAATTTGATCACAGGGTATTATGTACAATGTTGTCTGTCCCATTTTCGGAAAAGAACATTATTGTTTAAGAATTCTGCAAATTATAAGGAAAAAACTTGGCCGAATTTGGGGCTGTTTTTATAAAAACCTTAATTTCTCTACGAATGTACATACTATCCGCATAAAAATGAACACGGTTTATAAAAATAAGCAACTTAATCATAATCTACAGTTTGAACGCTTTTGCTACATTAGGTTACACAGGGTTATCCAAAAGATATTAGTTCTTTTTCAGTTTGTTGACAGCCCCCTATGGAGTTTCGGGTAAAAACCTTCACGGACCTGTACTGTTATATTTACACACTTTGAGTTCCAGTATAATTCCTCATGTATTTAAAACTTAAATAAACTTGCAATATACTTACTTTAACTTCGACTTATGCTTATTATTAATCAATTAAATGTCATATTTACATTAGTTTGTGTATTAGGGTCATTTTCAAAAAACTTGTACATTCTATGTCCCCCAACTTTAAGAATTTTTAATAACTAAAATAAAGTTTTAAAAATAAAATTTAAGCATTTACATTACTTGTCTGACTGTTTAAAGTAAATGTGGGCTAAATATTATCAGAAATTAAAAATAATATTAGTGTAGTTATGGTTTCAATGTGTCAGCTATAGCTAAAATGCTATGTCCCCTCTTCCCTTTTTACTTTTTCAACTGCTATAAAATTATAAATCAATTGTCAAAAGTGCTAATTCTTTCAGTTGTGACAATTGTTATATGTCTTATCTGTAGCATAGACCATATAATATATTTTTTAAAACTTGTTTTTTTATAAAAATGGAACAATTTATTGTTGTCCCCAGATTTTTTCCCCTCTGTTACTTCCACTCTGTTACCATATTTATTGTAATAAATTATTACTACTAAGTGTTCAACACAAGGTTTTGCAGTTCTTCGAACAGTCTATTTTTAGATGAGGCCACCATCTTTTAAATTATCAAGTTATTTTCACGGTGGTGTTGAACTAATGTATTTACAAGATAAGGTTGTTTTATTCAGTTTCCCCTCTGATACCAGCTTATTTATGTGAAATTTATTCTTTTTTATACTTTTATAAAATTTTAACCATAAGATCAAATGGTGCTTCTTAAATAAAAAAGCTTAGTTTTTCTTGTTTTTAATTCACTTTGTGCTGATAAAATTATTTGCAGTTTTTTCCCCTCTGTTACCATTCACCTCTGTTACCATGCTTATGGTAACAGAGTGGAAGAAAGTGGAACAGTGTAAGAAATTACTAAAAAAACAAGTTTATTTAAACATTGTTCTTGAAGGCTGCACATTCTCGTTTCATGTTCTTAGAACAGAATTAAAAGTATGCATTTTTCTTTTTAAATATAAAATAGTAGTTTTTGTGGTGAGCTAGTTGCCATAAACATTAGGCTTTAATTTTCTCAAACAAAATGCTTCTTTAATTGTAGTCATTTATATTTATGAATCAATACTATTTATTTATGAAAAAAATGCTGCGTGAAATACCACTATTTTCGAATATTAATTTTTGTAAAAGCTTTTAATTCTTGCTTGGTCTGTTTCAAATTTTAGGATATTTTATAATACATGATAAAAATGTATTAAAGAAGAAAAGATCATTATTTAAATAAGAAAAAAAATATAAAAAAGATACACCGCGTCAAATACTACTATTTTCAAATAACAATTTCTGTAAAAATCTTTATTTCTTGGGTTAAAGCGTCATCAAATTGGCACGCGAATTTGTTAAAATTTGAAAATCTAAGGCGAGCTGTTAGAAATTGAAACACAGATTATAATATAATATAAAAATTTATAAAAACAATGCCACGTGAAATACCAGTATTTTTGAATAGTAGTTTTTTGAAAATATCTTAAATTCTGCCTTGATCTGTTTGAAACATTGAAAATTCATGATAGCTTATAACACATAATAAAAAGTTATATAAAAAAATTGCCTGGTCTAATCCCACTATTTTTTAATAGTATTTTTTGCAAAAATCTTAAATTCTTGCTTTAAAGCACCACTACCTCGACTAATATATGATAAGATTTTTCTTTTAAACTAAGCAGTGCGTTTGTCATAGCATATGATATAAATTTACAAAAGAGAATTCCCTGCCAAATACCACTATTTTCCAATAGTAATTTTTGTAAAAATCTTTAAATTCTTGCTAGATATGTTTGAAACATTAAGATCGTATATAATACCTGATATAAACTTATAAAAAAAATATGTCACATCAAATATCGCTCCAGTATCAATCAGCGTTCCCTTCAGTTACATTTGTTCCACTCTGTTACCGTCAATTTAAGCTGGTTTATTTCACTAAAAATTTTATCAATCATCATTTTGAATAATTTATTGTGTAACTTTAACTAATATTTTATTTATGTAATATTTTTTTATAATTTAACTGAAAAAATGTGAATGCATATTTAAATAAAACTTATGATTTTTCCAAAAAAGTAGCAGAGAGGAAATCTTTTGTATTTTACAAAAATAAAAATAATCATAACAAAACAACAGTTAGAATTTTCTGAAAGAAGCAATCATGTAATTAAAGGAAATGTGATATTTACTGTTTTAGGTGTTTTATTTTTTTAAATAAAACTTTTTGACTGTTGGTAACAGAAGGGAACATTTTACTGTTGCAAGTTCATACTTTATTTTTTATTTGACATTCCAAATCAAAAAGTGAACTGCTGTTTTCAGTTTTATATACAAGAAATGTTATAGTATCGTCTAATATTTTTATAAGTTGCATTAAATTTTTTTTTATTTGTGAAAAATTTCCCAAATGTACAAATTTTTTGAAAATGACCCATTAATACAAGATAGTTCTTGATTGATTTACAATTCAATACTTCATTATTCATTATTTTAAAACAATAGCAATTCACTTTTTTAGAATTAATATTAATAACAATAAGTATATTTTTTTATCTATGTAGATTGAAATATCCAATTCATTTTCGGTTGTTTTAGAAGTAGACATATTATGAAAAGTCGTTTTAAAAACTTACCTGAAACATCTGTAAAATTTTATATTCAACTATATAAGTTTAAAAAATTCATACTAAATTTGATGCATCCCTACTTCCTTAGCCGCTTTATATTTTATTCAGAGCTTTCATACATTTACAATATACTTACAAAAGTCAGTTAAGACGCATATTTACATTAGTTTGCAGATTAATGTATAAGAATTCTACATGCATTTTTATTTCTACGTTTCAATACTTAAAAACATTTCGCTTTATTATAAAGAATATAAATAACATCAACAAAACATTCATTTTTTAACCACGTAAGTTGGCATACCCATTTTATTTTCTTTTGTTTTAAACGTAAATGTTTTACGAAATATTGATTTAAGATTTAACCGGATAGAAGAATAAGATTTAATAAAATAATAGTTATTAGTTACAATATAATTATTAATTAAACTATTTAACTATTTAAATTAAACTTCTACGGTATTTAAGTAAAATCAAAGTCAAATATCTAAGCAACATCTAATTGCAGTCCACTGTTTTCTAATCAGTTTTCTTTTTGAGTTTCTGTCATCATTTTATAATAATGGCTGCAAAATTTTATGACATTACAACGAACTTAAAACGAGCAAAAACTCAAGTTGTTTTATCTGTTTAAGCAAATAATATGTTACGGGATTGTCTTTAATTACAAAATTTAATTATAATTATCGTTAATGGTTTAACTATTGTTAATAAATTACTTAATTTACAAATTGGCATTCCATATAAAACAATATATCTCGCAATAAATTTAAATGGAAGTGAATAATATTTTTTTTTATTTTGCCTGTTTTAAATAAATTACAGTTGCATTACGCTGTTTATTCAATTCATTAACTTGAATTGTGTGTGTCTGAAAAAAATAGTATGCTGCTGTCTGACAATTTCATCTCAGTTTTGGCAAATTCTGTTAATATATATATATATATATATATATATATATATATATTTTATTTTTGCAAATTAGGGAAAGATATTATAATTTTGATAAACTGAACTTTATAAAAGAACATAGTTTAAGAAATAATGTCCTCTAAAAGTCAATCTTTGCTTTTCTGTCTCTTATTTAAATCTCTATATTGTTCTAAAAATGAAGTACTAGAAGAAAAACAAGTGTTCATTTTTATAACACTATACATTTTTATCTTTTTTTATCCTCAATAGAAGAAACTATTGTAATTTAATTTTTTTTCGATTTCCGGTTTTCGACGGATTTACGCGTTTTAGAGGTCAGAGATTCCAAAAAACATGTTTTTACAAAATGTCTGTCTTTCTGCGTGTCCGTATGTCGCCATTCTACCATCAAAAAATTATTGAAGATATGCATAGAATTAAACCAAATTTTTTGTGAATGTTTTTGGCTGTGGCAAGCAGGTCCTTCTTCATTTTTGAAATATTCCGCCGGAAGGGGCGAATGCAATAGCGATTTTTGTATCGTTTTCATTGTTGTACCGACTAAAAGTGTATGAAGTTATGCATCGAATTGAACCAATTTTTTTGTGTAAGTGTATGGCTATAGCTAGTTGGTCCTCCCTGAATTTGAAAAAAATCCGCCGGAAGGGGCCGTTGTAATAGCGATTTTTGTGTCATTTTCAATATTGTACCACCTAAAAGTATATGAAGTTATAGATGGAATTGAACTGAATTTTTTGTTAAAGTGTATGGATATGGCTTGTTGGTCCTCCCTGAATTTGAAAAAAAAAAAAAAAACGACGGAAGAGAGCTTTGTAATAGCGATTTTTGTATGATTTTCAATATTGTACCACCTAAAAGTGTCTGAAGTTTGGATAGAATTGAAACAAATTTTTGGGGAAAGCGTATGGCTATTGCTAGTTGGTCTCCCTGAATTTGAAAAAAATCCACCTGAAGGGGTCGCTATAATCACGATGCCTGTGTCATTTTCATCATTTTACCATAAAAAACGTGTGAAGTTATGCATAGAACTAAACTAAAATTTTTGTTTATGTTTATTTTTGGGTATGGCAAGTAGGTCCTCCCTGAATTTGAAAAAAAATCTGCCTATCATTCTCTTGTTCATCGGCTCGTGCAGAGACGGAAACACGTCTTTACTCCAATTAATTGACTGAAGCAAAAATTTAAGATGAAAATCAAAGTTTGTATAACATTGAATTAAAATTATTAAAGCATTAACATGCGTAATTATTTTTTAAAATATTAAAATGTACGTATGAGATAGAAGAAAGTTTTGGGATTGGTACATCCAACTAGTTTTAAACTCTGTATCTCTGCTTATAATACACTTACGAACATGAATTTGGTCTCAAATTAATGAATATATTTATTCGATTCTTCTAGTCTTATTTTTATTTTTCTGCGATTTTTGGTTTCCTTTATATCCTGACAAGGTTGTCCATCTTAATATTGCAATGTTGTTCGTCTTAATATTGCGATGTTGTTTCTTCTAAAAGAAGCAGTAAGCGGTTTGATACTTCCAAGTCTCCAAAATTGTCAATAACTGAATGCCAATATTTCATAATAAAAATTTTCTTGTAGTATTCTAAGTGATATAACAACAAACAATGCTCGTAAGTGAAAATGAAAAAGGGTGAAAATATAATAGGCATGAGCGCAATTCCTTTGATTTGCAGTTTAAAGAGAGATTCCTAATCACTTTCAATAAAATTCAATGATGATTATTTTACCTAACTTTTTTTTCAGAAATAGTTTTTTTTTAATTGCATTTCTTTTTCTTAAACACAAGCAGCTTTTTTCTCTAGTTATGTTTTAAGTCTAATGTAATTCTATGTCATTTTCTTAATAGAGATGAAGGAAAAATAAATCATGCCGAAGTTTCTAATTTTTTATAACAAGACACTAGAAGAAATACATATTGGCAAAAAAAAAAATAGCTGTCCGGCTTAATAATAAGAAATTATATAATTATTATATTTTTAATACTAGAAGCCGCAGAAAGTTTATTTTCTTTTAAATATACACAGGAATCTATATTAAAAAATTTTAACCTTGTATATTTAACTTGTTTTTGTGCGATAGATACATTAACTTTTTTAAAAATTCTGATTCACACAGAATTATACATATTTGAAATTCTTCTTTCGCTTCTTTCCCGAATTTTCTTTACTTTTTGCACAATAAATAACACTTTATACACCGATTTGGCTGAAAATACGCATTTAATTTTATAAACAGCATTAAAGTTTCTATAAAAATATTTTTGTACATGTTTTTAAAAATAACAGAACAATGCACTCATATAGGAATCATTCCCTCACATTGGGGAATGAAATAATATAAATAATTACCTTTTAAAATTCGTATGCATAAAGTATATAAAAACTAGCTTTTGTCTGCGGCTTCGCTTACGTTAAATACAACAAACTATGCAATCGACCTTTTAAAAGCTTATAGAATTATTGAGGGATGAGTGGAAAATAAATTTTACTTATTATTTATATATATATTTACTTTAAACCAAAAACAACAAAACAATTCACGAAGCAAAACTAAATCCCAAACGAAAGCGATTGTCTTATTTCTTTAAAGACTCAGCTTTCGCTTTAAACTTTTATGGGAATCCTGCCCCCCCCCCCCCGGGGGGGTAATTCAAACACATTCCTATTTTGACATGCATTAACAATACCATCGAATATACATTGTTATTATTTACGATGTGATATTCCAGTTAATAATTTATAAGGCCTTTTTGCAACCAAATTAACATTTTTGCATTGAAAGCTATTCAAGACAATATTGAAACTAATTTACATATAATGCTTAAATGAGAACATTAAATAATTAATATACAATCAAATGTTGGATGGAAGCAATATTTTTCTTGACTTCCATAATTTTAATGCGTTGGACCATAAATCGCTGACATTGACATGCATCAGATATATTATATAAAGCACAATACTACATTATGAGCATTAAGATATTGATCTAGTAATAATGTTTCTAACATCAGTAGTTTTCGCATATTGCACTATATATCACGGTTATCAATTGAAATTATGTTTTGTGTTAATAAATATTTACAGATAGCTATATAATAAACTGTAGAATAAACTATATTAGCTAATAAAACAGTAATTATTTGACTCTTCTTAAAAATAGTCAGAAAAGATGCAAGTTGGGAGAAATTAAAATCTTGATAAAGAAAAATATGTATCCAATGAGCACAGAATAAATAGAATTGAATGAAACATAAAGAGAAAAGCCACCTGTCCCATTCTATTCCAATCTCTTCTTTTTATTGTACGGAACACTGAGAGCACACAACGTTATGCTGTTTCAGAAATCTATCAGCGCCATCTATCAGAATCCATGAGTAACACTTTAGCTTTCTACCTGCTGCATACAAACTTCCACCCCCCCCCATTTTAAGGAAGTATAATGATAATGTAATACATAGAAATAACACTTTATGTGTTTATAATAAAAGACAGAAATCGGACAAAATAAATATAAATATTTCAGTAAAAAATGATATTTTTCTATAATTTTGAATGGTAAAAATTGCATGTGACGGAATGATATTTTATGGGTTAATCATTTATTTTAATATATGTTTCAGTTAATTCTTCTAATTTATGAACTAATATACCAAACCATCTTTAAACAATATGCTTAAAGAATGCATTATGTTTTTATGTTGAAAAATTTAAATATCCTCCAGTTTCATGAATATGGAATGTTTCCGTAGAATAAGGCTCTAGCATAAATGTTCTTCAAATCTTTATTCTGTGCCTAGTTGCAATAACATAATAGCAAATGTAACTTCTCGAGTGTCAGAAGAACATACGCGAGTGCAATTTCTCTTAGTTACTATTTTGTTAGTTTTCTCACGGTAGAAAAGACCTATAATGACTTTCAACAAATGCTAAAAATTTTACATGCAATATCGTAACTAGTAGTTATTTGAAAAATATAGTTTTTTTTTAATTATTATTACTTTGACGGAAGGCAGTATTTTTCAATACGTACGTCTTTGGAAAGAAACTTGCGAAAGTTAATATATATATTTATTCTCTTGCTAATAGCAACGATATAATAAAGAAGGCGATCTTCGAGCGGCAACAAAATATGCATTTTTGAACAATTCCTTTGAATTGCAGTTTAATTAGAGTTTCCTGTTTTTAATGGCATCATCTGATCACTCTTTCAAAAAATGCTGAAATGTTTAATGTCTGAAAGAATATTTCTTTTAAAAATAGGGACTCTTAAATTTTCATTTATTTTCTTAAACGCAAGACAATATTTTCCCCTATCTATTTTCTAGAATATTGATATTCGAACGTTAAAATCTTAAAAATCTTTATTCAGTTGATAGTAGCAATGACATAACAGTAAAGGTAAGTGTCGAGTGTACAACTGAACGTATGCTAATGTAATTCTTTTGAGTTGTAATGTAATTAGAGATTTCTTACTATAAAAAGTAAGGTTACATAAGACAACTTGGTCATGATTTTACAGTGTGACTCTGGAGATTCTGGCAATTCAGCTTCTAAATGCTAATGTTCGTTTGAATTAAAGTCTGAACTTTTGTAAATATGTTCGGTTAGGTACACCTTAGCAAACATATGTATATACACTCACTTCCAAAAATTAAGCACAAAGATGTAAAATGAAAAAAAAAAAAAAAAAAAAAATACTGTTTGATTGACACAAAATTCGGCAGAAAAGTAGCATATATGGGTGATTCTCAAAATAGGGGACAATTTATGTCTTTCGGCATACAAAAAAAATTGAGAGGTTTTCTGTCATGTTTTTATCTTTAGATATGTTTGTCTTAATATTATTCATTATTTGCACGCAAGAATTACTCACTTTTTAGTTAAAAACACCTTAAAATAACAGAATAAATGTTCAAAATGTTATTAGCATGGATGTCCACAGCAGCTGTGCCTTGTATATACTAGCTTTTTCAAGAGTTAATATTATGTTTATAAAATAAAACAAATGTTATTCTTTTTTTAAATTAATCAAGGAGAGGATTTATCCAATAAATTTCTTTTTAAAAATAAAATTATAGTATATAAAAAAAGAATTAAAGTTTGTCCTCCATATTCTATTTTCAAAACAAGGTCATACTATAACAGCTGGTTAGTAATAAAAATTTCATTTTCACATATGACAATAGTTTGAAAATATAAAGTTTCTCCATGGCAACAAGTAGTCATTATATCCCAGCCTGAAAATAGAAGCATGTATTTTATTTTAAGAATAGAAGTTGAATATTAGGGGCGTACATCAATTGTATGTCATTAGAATGGATAATAATTTTCATGTTTATTTTATAATTAAAATTTTTATTTTACTTATTTGCATAGGACTTTTGTGTTTTAAAAAGCCCTAGAAAGGACTATTGCATTGTGATTATATTATGGCTCATAATCTTATTTAAATTAAAATTTGTCATTAGCATGGACAAATATCAGTGTCATTAGCATGGTTTTTCTGTCCATGCTAAAGACTCCTATGTGCATAAATGTAACCAGTACTTATATTATATCCCTTATAAAGTTTAATTTTACATATAAATTTAGGTATTACATTTATTATCCCTAAAATATGCATTAAATCTGTCAGAAAATCACCAAGACAGCTTCTTACATTGTTAGTGTCAGAATGTTGCTCATGTAAACAAAGTGTGCTCTTTGGTAATGTTTTTATTCTCCTTATACGTATATATGTAAAAATGGAAACCATTTGCTGAAAAGGAAGGCTAATAAATATAGAAAAAATATTTAAACAGGAAGAAAATAAAAATTTCTTAATATACTTATTCCATGCAATTTGTTTTGTCATTAGCATGGCTCACAAATACTAATTATTTTTTTTAAAAGTTAATTTTTAAATATTTAGCTCTGCTGACTACATGTAAAGTATACCTAATACTATATTAACGACACCAATTTTTTTCAGAAATTTTGCTAACAGTAATTTTTTTAAGATTTCACTTTTGAAATTGTCCCCTATTTTGAGAATCACCCATATATTTATGCTTAAAACAAAATCAATAATTATATACAGAAATGAAAACAATATTAATTTTTTATTAGTTATGAGATAATGGCCTACTGGAGACTTAAACAGAATTACGTATAAAGTGAAAATAAATAGCATAAAATGAAAAAAATGACATTAATAGGGTACGTGATCCCCCCTCATCTGTATACAAAGTTTACACCATGTGACCATGCTTTCAATTAGTTAGTCAACCACCGCAGAATTAAGCAATCGTCATCATCAATAGTTTCCAGCTCAATAAGAGTGGCTGGAGGTGGGAAACGTAAACATACAACACGGACAATAGCACCCCAGAGATTTTCAATCGGGTTAAGGTCAGTTAAAATATGCTGACCACGCCATATGAGCAATCCCTTCACTCTCCAGGTAGTCATCGACGATGCCAGTTCTATGGGGACGTGCGTTATCGTCAATTAAAACAAAAGTAGGGACAACTGCTGCAGCGTACAATCTCACAATGTGTTCTAGGACTTCATCTCGATAACGGACAGCCGTCACAGAACCCAGTTTAAAGATGTGCAGGTTGGTGCGGTGTACTAATGAAACCCCTGCCTACATCATAATGCTTTCGCCTTGGAATACGTGATGTTCGTTGATGTTTTCGGGTTGATTACGTGTTCCTTGTTCACACCATATCCTTATAAGCTTGACTCATAAGTAAACATGACATTGCCAAGTCAGACACAGTCCAGTGGACATGGTCCTGGCACCACTTTAATCGTGCTCCTCTTGATTGGACGGATACAGGAACACAAACTCGAGGTATCCGGGCGTACAGTCCACTCATATTAATCTTCGGCGTACAGTAGCTGCAGATGTCGCTTTACCAATGGACGCTGTAACCATAGATGTCACACGTGTGGAGGTCGCTCTGAGATTCCGCTTTGCTAAATAGCAATATATTGATCTTCCGAGGGGGTTGTAGCCCTTGGGCGACCTACTAAGGGCCTTCGGAAAACTGTCTGTGTGGGTTGGAATTATTTCCATAAACGTGAAATTACAGAATGATGAACGCCGAAGAAAAGAGCAACATCTGTGATCGACTGTCCTGCTTCAATGCGCCCCACTAAACGCCAGCGCTCAGAATCTTCCATTCGTTTTCTGAAAGTCATAGAAACACGTATCTTTTGAAAACAAATTGTACGAAAGTTTTAAACACCTTCTATCAGCACTTACAATCAACTTCTCTAATCCTTCATAAAGATGGCTTCTCATAAGACTGCCCTTTTGCATATTTCTTGATATGAAAGCGCGATTGACTGTTACCTAACATATTTGCATACTTTCATATACCTCTGCAGTGATTTACATCCTCTTCAATTCTGATTGGCTTCAGTAAATTAGCATTTACTTCTCGTGCTTAACATTTGGAAGTGATTGCATATTTAATCGTTCTTTTTTTCATGGGTATTTATTCCTATTTACTCCAGAAAAATGGGGCAGTTTAACCAAACAGCTCCAGTTGCCACCACACTCCACACGCCTTTGTCTTTTTTAATACGGGGTATCAGATCTTGTTATAAAAAGTATAAATAACAACAAATAACTTTTAAATTTTAATAACTTTGAAAGATTAAACCAGACGGATCATGTAAATTATATATTCACTAAAGAGCATTGTAAGGTATAGCTTTGATGTCAAGGTGTCTAAAAAAGCCTAAATGTGAAATTATTAGATCTATTTATACAAAAAAGCATAAGAATAAGTAGGTTCGTATGTACAGTCGTGGAAAAAAAAGTAAACACTCCTACTAATTCGTAAGAAATCATCATAGTAGTAAGTTTCTTGTAACCGAACGATTGGAAAAAATGCCTAATTTTAAATGATGTTTATAAAATTTGCTTAGAGATCCATCTACAATTAAAACGAACCCAAACTTAATTTACTTTGATGGCAATACCCATTTTTTATCAAGATATTTCAAATCTTCGGTTCACACTATGCCTAGACATCACATTTCAACTCATTTGAACGATAAGTTTTTGAATTGTAAACATTCAAAATTTAGTGCTTTTAATGTTAAATTATATGTTCATATTTTTATTAATATTTCGACGGCTTATATGCCTAATGTGCTATTTTTTTATGTAGCAATAATACTAAAATACTTAAATTTAAAAGCGATGAATTTGTAATTTTTATAATTTTATGATAAAAGTTATGAATTGTGAAGTTAGTATTCGACAAAATTATGAATTGCAACCTACAATTTTTTTGATGGATTCAGATTTATTAAGTTCCACTTTATGTTAATCCAAAGTTTAAAAATTTTCTTCCTGGTAATTTTCAAATTTTGCTTAAAAAACAGCAAAATGATGGCTGAAGGTGCCGTCTACGATAGATGTAACTAGATATTTTGAAACTTCTTATGCTATTCTGTAATCTAGCTGTATTCAGTGACTGCTCGAGTAGTACCTAAGATGCCTTGATCAAGAAGAGTATTCTCTCAGTCAACAATTGTGTATCAAACTTAAATGTGGATGCAGCCTCTAAAATATGTTTGTTTAAATGTAATAAATTTCTCAGATAATTATCGAACGAATTACATAAAAATTTTTTTTTAGGCTAATCAATGGTTGTAGAGTTAATTTATGCTGTGAAAATCAAATAGTGCTATTGAAAAAACAAATCTAGAGTTCTTTTAAATATGAACATGGTCCCCTAATCAAAATTTTTATGCATCATTTAAAAGTAGGTTTAATTTCCAATCGATTGACACAAGTAACTTTTTTCTATGATAATTTTGTTCAGAGTTGGTAGTGGGATGTTTATTTTTTCCACGATTGTGCTTTAGTATAAGTAATAAGTATAAAAACCGCATGGGTATTTTAGGAAAAAATAAGCAAGATGAAGTGAACGGGGGGGGGGGGGTGAGTATAGTACTTAAGTACTCAAGTATGTCATGCTCTTTTTTTTATTTACCTCCATGGAAGTTCGATAAGTCCAGTAAATCTATGGAGAATGTAACCGTGTTTTTATATCGAGCATAATTATTTTTTATTTATTTCGAGAATTTTCTATTGGTGACAATTTTTTTATGTATTCCTCATCATTTGTGCCATAAAATTTTGAGATTTAGCTATCTTAATTGAAAAATTTGGTTTGATACCCGCCGACATGCTTTTTAAAAATTTTATAATGTAAATTTTATAATATATTATATAATTTCCTTTACTGCAAGTAAAAACAAAAAAAAATGGAGTAATTAATTTCTAAGAGAAAATATTTTTCTAATTTTTAAGACAAACTCTAAAAACATTATAACTGTTTGGGTAACTGGATCCTAAATTGTCCAGTTACCCCTGATGTATGCCCCATCTACTCCGTTCTTGAAAAATCCATGGGGTAACTGGAACACCGGATTTAAATTTGAAACAAGAAGTAAATATGTATAGATAGGGAGAGCTGGGGCACATTGATACAGCTTTTTCCTAAGAATTTTTTTTTTGGTATCCAGAAAGCAGAAATTTCAAGTTATTTTTCCATGTGGTGTCAGCAAAACTTGTGTAGTGTATTATAAAAATGTACAATCGTTGTTTTATACATTATTTTTGCATGTAATTTAAAAAAAATCAAAAAAAGTCATTTCTATCAATGTGCCTCATCCCCAGGCAGATTGATACACCTCATGGGACACTTTGATACGTCTGGGAAAAATGGAGACAAAATAACATGAATGCATATTTTTCATAGAAAAATAGTTAGCAAACCATTTTATATTTATTTATAGAAATTTAAATCGCCCACAATTTATTTGTAAGCAATATTAAAGCAATCAAACTAAAATGCATAATGACTTGATGTTCTGGCTGTTCCTTGTCTGATTTTTGGCCGTGGTAACTTTGTCATATCTGGCCCTTCAACTCTACCATTATCTCCTTTCTTAGGAAAGATGAAAAAATTACAAGTTTTCTGTTTATAAATCGGTTTATAACCAGAAAATAAAGGATAATTATATTAAAAATACTGTTTATAATATAATTATCCTGTGCTGTTCTGCAGCTTGTTTCTCTTACTTAACATTTCTTATGTCGAAAATACTCTTTTCTCTGGAGAATCGATATAAATTTGAGATTTTCCAGGCTGCCGTCCTTTTCTTTTGTTAATTCTACTAGCACTAGATGTTGGGTAAGTTCGTACGTCTTCTGTTTGCAAAAATACTATAAAATGTTCTAATATAAAGAAATGAGAGCTATTTCACTTAAATAAAAACTAATATAAAAAATTTTTGGCGAAAAATGGTTGGATTAAGGAGTGTATGGTAAAAAAAAAAAATAAAAGGTAATGAAAAAATGAAGTAAAAAAGGATTTAGATTGTATCAATGTGCATCGACATAGATTGTATCAATGTGTCCCATGCAGCCATTTTGAATAAAATGAGTCTCAAATCCAACTCTTCATAATTTATCTAACAATAAAGAATGAGGAACTGATAATGAGTAGCTTTACTTGCCAGGAAGAGTATTCTTTTCGGTTGAAAATACTGGAAGAGTTGTATAACACCATTTCAGTTGTACAACACAAATTTACTTTTGACCTACAAAAAAAATTAATCACCCGTCCCATTTCATCAAACTACTGAATCATCTCAAGACTTTCTGTATGTAGTTGAGTGCACTAGTATCACCTTTTGGAGCTGTTGTGAAACTTCCTGTAATGATCGTGCGTGCAATACAGGGGATGTATTAATGTGCCCCATGTATCAATGTGCCCCAGTTCCCTCTACCAGTTGTTATTAATGTATTTATATGCCTAATCTTTAAAAAAAGTGATTGTTTAATAAAAATTATTTACCGTATTTTAATAAAAAGCCAAAGAAATTCAATCAAATTGACGTTGTTTGTAAAAAAAAGATGCCTGAATCTTTGGTAACCTATCACAGCAAAGACAGTGCTTTGATTGAGATGGCAAATGTTGTTTTAAGATGTAGGGATACTTGTGCAATGTTTGCTAAAATTAAAGTTTCAAAGTCATCAACGGTTTATATAAAATAACCTATGGCCCAGTTACCTCTTGGTTCCAGTTTCCCCAGCTTACTTTATACTACTTTCAACAAATGTCAAAATTTTCGATGTGCAAAATCTCAATGAATATTTCATTCCGTAAAACATGAATTGTTTAAAATTTTATTTTAGTTTCTTTCTTAGATGCACCGCAATATATTTTTAAAAAGTATCGTCGAGAAAATAGGAAGTGTATAAAAAAATTCAATTTCGTATTTTAGTGCATACACAGGTGAATCTTGCCATATCTAAAATGTAACCTCGTCTTGAATTCATTTTTTAATTTTAAGTACGTTTATATGACCTGCTGCTTGAACGATATTCAGAATTGTTTCTATATTGAATCCCTCAGTATATAATTTTAATAATGTTCATTTTAATTGAAGCAAAACTGCAAAAATATTCCTTTGCTGCCACGGTTAGTTTTGTGATATACATATGAGTATTTAGTTTTTCTTTCTTTTAATTTTAAAGAAAGATCTATTGCACATGCATAATTTTATTTCACCTATTTTATTTCTCTTTCTCTCATTTAATACATTCTTGAAACTGGAAATTCAGTGCCTCCTCTTTTTAAAAATTTTCAGCTCAATCTATAATGTATTTCTACAAATTGCTTCATCTGGTAAAACATTTCATTAAAATATTTTCTAATTCAGAAAATGTATCACTATATTACACATTTAAGGATTTGTATTTTTTAAATTAATGCAGCACAATATACTATCAATTATTCAATAAAAGCTGGTACGTATAATAAAAAATGAGAAATGAATATAAATATGGAAATAAGTTTCAATAAAAATAGTGAGGTAAAATTAGTGTGTCAGAATACTTACTTACAAGTAAAATTTATTTTTAAATTTGTAGTTAGAAATTATTATTAGTCTGGTATATCTTTTAAATAATTATCTTTCAAATAAATATAAGTTAATCCTTAAAATTAAATCCATAAAAATTAATTTTCACACTCAAAATATTTTGAATCATTAATAAAGGAAAACTTTATTTGTCCACGCTATTCATTTTATTGTTCAAATATCCATGAATATATAACTGACATACATATTAGTTCATTTCCTTGACACATGCGTGTAATTCGTACATCAAAACTAGCTTGTTTTACTGCACGCAATGCTACAATTATCATTTTCTTTATATTTTCATTTCTAAAGTATAATTTCATAATTACAGAAAAGTTACATGATTTTAAATTAGCTAAAACAATTCATTTATTAATTTAATTATTTATCACTGTTTAGATTACACATGCACTGTAAAACATTTGTGTAACGTTACCCCATAAAACTGGTGGCAGCCTTGCTGCCTTCAGTTTGGTGGAGTATTTTAACCGATATAATCAGTGTAACATTGCAATGTTACACCAGTAATGCATGTTTTTATTACACAATTATGAAAGTGAAAAATTACTCAATGAAGTGTAAATCGTAGCTGCCACCAATTTTATGGAGTAACGTTGCCACAAATGTTTTACAGTGTGGATGCAGATGCATTTAAAGTCTGTTTTGATTTGTTGAAAAAGACTTTCAATACAACTGTTTACATGTATAATGCAAACAGTGATAAATAATTAAATTAGTAAATGAACTGTAGCAGCAGTTTATACGCTTCAGAATTACCATAAAACACCTGGTTTAACCTAGTTATTCGTACATAAGATCTTTTCCAACTGCTTTCAAAAACAAAGCAACTTAAAAATTATAAAAACCTACGGTAAAAATCTTTTTGGTGATGCATTCCGAAATCGGTACGACACACTTAATATAACGCAAGACAAAATACTTGCGTTGCAGAAGTCTAAAATATTTGTTATCTATAGAAAATGTTAGAAGAGTGCAATGTGGAGTTTTTTCTTTTTGAAAATTCACAATTTTAGATATTCAGAATTTTTTTTCCAAAATACGAGAATCTCAGCTTACTTCGAAACAGTAAGTCATGACTATTAATATTGTAGTCAATATTTAGAGAGTTTAAAAAAGTGGGACGAAATTTTAGTGATAGTAGAGTATACTAAAATAAATTATGCATGAATAGGAATTCACAGTCTCAATCCACTTTTTTGTTCTAAAAAGCAAAGTGTTTCACGCCAGCCTGAAGAATAATATTTGTTTAAATCCTTAACAATAAAGAAGATACTATTTAAACAAAATTATCAAAAAATTATCTTACTTTGCGAAAAATATTTTGTTATCACAAGAAGTTCTAGAAATTGTCATAATCCGTATTCAAGCATTAAAAAACTAGACGCTTCATATTTCGGAATGTAGCTGGCATTACATGTATAATCACTGCCGTAACTGATCTCTTCCAGCAGTTTTCGTGATCTTGTAACATTAACAGCTCAAGGTACAAGGTAAAAATCTGCTATATTTGTTGCACAGTCACTTGCATTTGCTAAATAGTCATGGAAAACGATTACATGACGATATTACGTAACATTCTCTTCGGTCGGAATAGAGCTATTCTGCAAAAGTGGTGGAGTGACATTGCAACAAAATTTGCCGAATTTTAACAGCGCAAGTTTGTTGAAAATTTTATTAAAATATATACACCATTGGTAAAGTCGTGAATAAAATATTCGCATTCGAATTGTAATAAAACAATATTTTTGTTCTTTGACGGAAAATCAGAGTTAGTCTTTCAGAAATAAGGCAACCAAGGCCCTCTTTAATTTCTAGTGTTGTTTGTCCATCCAAATAAATTTCAACAGGATGCATAGAATTGCACCGATATTTCATCAACTAACTTTCTGGACGCTGTTGTATAAACGTTGACTCTGAACAACATGCCTGGTTTAAGCGTCGAGATTGACATCCTACAACGCAAATGGATTTACAGTTGGCAAAAAAAATATTTGTACACTCTAAAATTTTTAATTTTTAACTAAATAAAAGCAGATATTTTGTCAAAATTAGTTTTAATACAGTCTGTTTACTGTGCGTTTTAAATTACACAACAGAAAATTTCGATAAAGGTGTAAAATAATTTTCTATTAGGAAAAGTTTAAAAATTTCTTGCAAAAAAAGTATTTGTACATTTCTCCATCCTGATATGTACTGTGTTTTATAGTGTTTATGGTTCAAAGGACTACTTTTACAGAAGCTGTTAATAATTTTTAACTTCATATTATATTTGTCTAACATTTAATCTAATTTGCTTTTGAAGTAATTGAGTATAGAACCTAAAAGTAGATAGGCACCTCTAAATATATGAAATCCTATGATTGAGCATAATAAAAATTTAAATTCGCAACAAGAATTTGTAAAAGCTATTAAATTACCATTTACAACTATTGGATGTAGAGTGAGAAACTATGAATAAATTAAAAGCATCGAAATTAAATGAAAACCAGGACTTCTCAGCAAACTAACAATGATGGAAAATGGGAGTGTTGTTAAAAAAGCTTTAAAAAATTCTATGCGTTCGGTTCAAAAATTTGCTGGAGACCTTGCAACATCTTCTCGCATCAGAGTAATACCTCAAACAATAAAAAATGTTCTTCTCAATGCAGATTTAAAAGGAAGAACATCAAGGAAAAATCCATTCATCAACGAAACAAATAGGCGAAAACGCATAATATTCGCTTTCGCATACAGAAGTAAATCATTGTATTTTTGGAAAACAGTAATTTTTTCTGATGAGGGAAAATTCGGAATTTTCTTACCACCAAGCATTCGAAAAAATTGGCGTAAAAATAAAACTGTTCTAGATCCAAAACGTATACTTCAAACTATCAAGCATGGTGGGGGGGGGGGGGGGGAAATATTATAGTTTTGAAGTGTATAGCTTCTAATGGAGCAGGACATTTAAAATTTATTGACAATGGAAGGACAGGTTTAACATACATTGATGTGTCGCGGCATAATTTATTAAACCGTGCCAAGAAATTATGCGTAGAGGAAGCTTTTCACTTTCTGCAGGATAACGACCAAAGCATACTGCTGTGATCGCCAGCACATGCTTACGACAATACTCGAAGACGACTGGTAACTCCTCTAAAATCTTTAGTCTTGAATCCAATAGAAAATTTGCGGATGCTATTGGAATAAAAAATCCGAAAAAAAAATATGTATCAGTAAAAAACAGTTTTAAAGAAGCTCTTATTGTGTCATGAAATAACATTAACCAGACCGCTACAAAAAAGTTGGTGGAATCTATGTCACACCATCTAGAAGTAGTCATAAACGCTAAATGAATTCACCCAAAATATTGATTTGTATCATTTTACTAAATTTTCATTAATTATATTACACTAATATAGTGTACAATAGGGTGGAGCGAAAAAAATTATTTTTTAAAAATCAAAAACGGGTAGGAGCCAAAAGTTGCCTTTATACTAGTACATCAACTACGTGAAATTTTACCTCTGAAAAAAAATGGCTTGAGTCTGCGCTTTTGCTCTAAAAATCGAAATTTTGGGTAAAATTTGTCATTTTTTGACATTTTTTCAAAAAAATTAAAAAATTCCTACAGAGCTGGTTATTATTTAAAACTGTTACTTAAACCTTTATATTTATCTGCTTAACATATTTAAGCTATAAAACAATATCTGTAGTCTCTATAATTGGAGCAAATCTGGCAACTTTTGGTAAAAACCAGCGTTAGCTCTCTATTGGAGCATACAGCGAAATGTTGTTTTGAATGCATTTCTTACCTATCTGCTTTCAAAACTATTCTGTATATAACTCGTAGATGTGGCTGCACTTCATATCCCACCCTTCTCAGCCACCCAACTATCTAGGCCCAGTGTTTTATTTATGTTTTGAATTGTTATTTTTTTCCCGAAAAAGGGCATAAGTTTTCTATGTATCAAAGTAGTTCACCTCTTCTTTGTTTTCACTGACATTAGATGATATAGGTGTGACCTGCTGCACGTATATTTTTATACCTTGTATAACAGAAGAGGAAGCTGAGTAATGTATTAGATATGTTATTAATGGAACCTATTCAGCAGTCTATTATCTTCATTAAATTTTCATACAATTAATACATTCTGATTGGGAGTTCTGTTACCACAATATTATTTCAATGAATTACATTATATATATAATGATATGCCTAAAAATTGATTGTATGAATTCAGTTTCTAGTATGTCATTATTTAATATACCTATTACATTGAATATATTTTGGGAAGCTAGCATTTTAATATTATGACTGACGATCGTCACAAAGGATTGCAAACAAAATTTGCGTGTAAAGCAACAATATTTCGAAAGAAGTTTTAGTATTTGTTTTATGCCGTTTCTGGTGTTGTTTCGTAGTCGAGTAATTTCTAACAAGTTTTTAGACCTATTCTTTAGGTGTGTATTACATTTGGTATAAAATATCCTGCGGTATAAACTTTGCTTATATATTTTGTGAGTGAATCTATAGACTCTGATTGCTAATCTGTGCTTATATAAAGCAGAAAATTTTATTCGCTTTATGAGCTATTTTTTTGTGCGAGATGTTTTCTAAATTCCTATTCCCCATTTCTTCTGAGAAATAGCTTTTCTTATGAATTAGTTTTGCAATCTCCGACAAAAATTTCTAGTCCGTTTTGAATATCTTTTACTTAAGTTTAGAAAATAATTTTTCAAAATTATTATCTATTTTATAAAAAAAATTGCAATAAGAAGTGAATAGTACGTAGACAAAGATTTTCTTATTGATCGAGTGAATCCATGTAGATTATAACGTTTATATCGACTTCTCTAATAATTGACGCAGAGGAAATTCACTGGAGCATATGATTCATTATTACAGACAATTCTAAGCTTACCGAATGCAAAATGGCTCACAGCGACAAATATAATTCTCCTAAATTTAAATGAGTACTTATAGTCGATTAGAGTCTGTACATTCTCTCAAAAAGTACTATGCATTATAAATTTATGCCCAGGATAATTCATCATCAAATATTGTTCACTTATAAAATGGGGATCTAAAAGTTAATGGGAAGTTACCTGGCTACGAAAACACTTAGCAAACGGCATAAAACTAATGCAAAAATTTTTTTTATTTACAACAACGGTTGCTCTGCACGTGAGGACAAATTTCCATTGCAATTCTCTCTGACGATCACCAGAAATCATATTAAACAGCTCGCTTCTCAGCATATAAAAAATGCAAAAGCAGAATAAATGATGGCATACTTACAGTTGAAATACCTGAAATCATCTTTGAAGCAGGTCATTACGTAAAAAAATATAATTGACTGAAAAAATGTTGTGGTAACAGAACTTCCAATCACTTTCATCAACTGGATGCAAGTCTGATAAAGATAATAGATGGCCGAATAGATCCCTTTAATAATATTCCCGTACATTACTCTACTTATCATTTTTTTGTATAAGCTGTAAAAATATACATTAAGATAGTCACAGCAGCATGTGGTACAAAGAACAGATAAACTAGGTGGATGCATCGAAAACATGCCAAATTTTGATAAAGAAAATCACAAATCAATATATAAATAAAACACTGTACTAAGATGATCGAATAGTTGGGACGGGTGGTATATGAAATATAGCCACTTCCACGACGTATGTCTAAGGTAGTTTTGAAAAGAAGAGCTCTATTAAAAGCAACAATTCATTGTATGTCCCAATAGAGTGGTAATGCCGTTTTCTTACCAAATGTTGTCTGTTTTGCTCCACCTATACGGAATAAAGATATTGTTTTATAGTTTAAATATGTTAAGCAGATAAATATAAAGGTTTAAGTAACACTTTTAAATAATAACCTTCTCTGTAGGAATTTTTTTAATTTTTTTGAAAAAATGTCAAAAAATGACAAATTTTACCAAAAATTTCAATTTTTGGAGCAAAAGCGCAGACTCAAGCCATTTTTTTTCAGCGGTAAAATTTCACGCAGTTGATGTACTAGTATAAAGGCAACTTTTGGCACCTACCCGTTTGTGATTTTTAAAAAATAATTTTTTTCGCTCCACCCTAGTGTACAAATACTTTTTTTGCATTATATTTTTGTATATTTGTTTATTATAATGTAAAAAATCGATTCGTTTAATTTTGTTTTTGCTTCTATAATATTATAATGCATTAAATTAATGTATTACAGTATTTTTTGCTTAAATTTTTTGTTTATTTTCATTATAATTTAAAAAAATGAAGTGTACAAATACTTTTTTGCCAACTGTATTTCTTTTGTTTATTGACGAAAGCTTTGCCGCCGTTATTCCTAATTATTTTTCATATTCAGTTTTCTACATGTGTGATATTTTTAGTATTTTTAGCATTGTGCTGATGTTTTTAAAAATTAAAACTATTCTCTATTTGCGAAAAAATGCATACTTAAAAAAAATATCTTAAACTGAATTGAAAACATGTAAGCCATAAAACATCGCTTAGGAGTAAAACGAAAAATGAAATACTAACAAAGGAAATTTCATTTGTCAAAATATCTCACTCGATTTTATATTATGCAATGTCAACGTGCCATTAGATTCAGATGCCTTTGACATTTGCAAATCTCTGACAAAACTCTCTGTATTCAATTAGTTATTACCTTTAGGTGTATGTTTCATTTAATATTGGAAGAATTTTAGAATTCAATAGCAATTTATAGATACAGATAAACGAAAGTATTATCTATTGAGATTGTTTAACCCGGGAGAACTCGCTATGAGAATTTCTCTCACGGTGCCCAATTCTTTTCTTTTACTTTACAGTCGCACTTAATATCCATTTTTTTTGTTTGACTTAGTATTTTTATACAAAAAAGAGGTAAAGTAATCGAAATCACATTTTGAAATTTTATTAAAATGAAAAACAGTCTTAAAAATAGTCTTAAAAAGGGTACGATGGAGAAAGAAAATCTCATGCGCGAGTTCTCGCGGGTTAAAAGTAACAATGAATCAATTTTTAATCCAATAGTTAAAAAATATTACTTATGATACTCAAATGATATTACAAAAATATTCGTGTGTGTTTGTTAGAAATAATCACCGCTTTACTTAAATCGATGCTTTATTTATTATCGTTGTTCCAGTTATAAGGAACTTATTATAATATACTAATGTAAGGGAGAATACTGGCATTTAAAGTCAATAATATTTTATAATGACTGTGATTTACCAACTTATCATACATTTAATTAAAGCTCTCATTTTTTTTTTTTTATCTTATTGTAAGAACATTTAACAAATCATCCTTTGTAACATGTTAAACTGCCGGGTTGAATACAAGTGAGACCTTTATTTCGTTATAGTATGTTCCCATTTGGGAACATTGGCGTTTAAACGGTTTAGGAGAGATTTTCTATTTGAAAATATTGTTACCGAGAAATTTCATGCTCTCGAAATTTCAGGACCTGTAAGATCCCTGACTGTTTATTTCTAAACGAAAACTTTGCCAAACTAACAAAAGGACCTCTTTATAGTGATTGCTGACTTAACTTTTCACATTTAGATGTATTATTCCGAGAAAAAGTTTTCCAAGAAATTCTTTGTGATAAAAAACACCACCCTCTCTACTGTTATTCATCTTCATGCAAGTTACATTGCAGTTTTCCTCTTTTAAAATAAAGAAAATTGAAAAAATCGATATTCGTCATTAGCTGTGGAGTTAGTGTGCTTAGTAAAAGTACTAGTCTTACTGATTTTAATACCAGCAGAGACTCGTTCGAAAAATTCAAGAGCAGTACTGGCACACACAGTGTTATTGGGCATTTAGAACGTGAGAGTTGGAAAAACTCTGAAGCAGAAAATCTTGTGTCCGAATTCAAAGATTACATGAAAGTTGAAGGATGCACTCCCCAACTCTGATAAAACCGGCATCTTTTAAAAAAAATGTCAAAGTGGGCATTTATAACAGAGGAGCAAAAGTCACTACGAGGACATATGTCTATGAAAGCCTTATGAAAAATAGGATAATTGTTTTGTTGAGTGGTAATGCTAATGGTGAATGTAAAGCAATTCCATTATTTATGTACCATTCAGAGACTCTTAACGTTTTTAGCAGAAACAATGTGATTAAAAACAAATTGTGTGTGATGCAAAGGACAAATATAAAAGCATGGATCTCCCTGTCAATTTTCCATCGGGGCTTTTGACCGAGTGTGAAAAAACATCTCCTGGATAATCAGTTACTTCGTAAGTGTCCCTTAGTAATGGACAATCAGGGCCGTAGCTAGAAGTGCAGGATAGGGGGGGGGGCTCAGGGGAATATAGGGGGGGGCTCAAGGGAATGTAGGGTGGGCTCAAGGCAATGTAGGGTGGGCTCATATTTTTTTGTTCTCTCTCTAATGCAGAAAGATAAATTAGTGCATATTCACATTGTAGGTACTATGTTTCTCTAACTGTAGTAATAACTTCATTTTATGCTAAGAAAAGTATATGATGATGAAATTTTGAATGTATAACTGGTGCAAAATTAAACATCCTATTAGCTTCATATGTACCAATAGAATGAGGGAGTGTTGAAACACGTATTTTAGATACAATTTAGTAACTTTGCAAAACTGTGAACGGGTCCAAAACTAAATTAGATTTTTGAACAGAATTTCATTTGAATTTTCGGAACATTTCGTGACCTTGGAACTTTTTCCGGGGGGGGGCTCAAAATATTTTAGGGGGAGCTGAGCCGGCGATAGCGCCCCCTTAGCTATGGCCCTGTGGACAATGCTCCTGCATTTCCTCCAGATTTTGAAGACACATTGTTGAAAGAGTTCAAATTTAACACAGTAAAGTTATTGACCCCTTATATCACATCACACATCCAGCTTATAAACTAAAACGGCATTTCAAAAATTAGCCATGGCCCCTTTCTAAACGGAGCGTTGTATCCACCCTCGTATATTTGTTTGCAAACTATCACAAACATTATATATATGTACTAGCTGACCCGCCCGGCGTTGCCCGGGTTCGTATTAACAATACTAAACGAACTTTAAATTTGTATGATTTTATAATTAACTGGAAGCATGCAGAAATGCATTGTTTGAAATACGTCGCAGCTGACTTTCTGAAAAATCGGTTTTAAAAACAACAACTAATATTAAGCTCTAAAAATACTTAAAATGAGCAATGAGAAACACGGGAGAGAACATGTATCCAACGATTGCGTTAGTTTTGTGTTAAAGTGTTGATATTTACCCGTAAAAATCACTGTTAAATCACGTAACTAATTACTTTTTTCGCATAGAAATCCCAAGTGAGATATTTTAAATTTCAAACTAATTATATCACTCTTAAATCCGACTATACCGTGAATGAAATTGATACGCGATGATAAAAGATTGGTATACAGTATTATAATTTCAGAGCCATTTAACAAAAGTGTATATTTTTAATCAAAGCATGCGTAATGTTGACTCTGTGGACAAATTCCTAACCGTAAACTTTTGTACCATAACCATAATCTGTCTGTAACCTAATTGCGACTTAATAGTATCCTACCGTAACTTAAATACAGTTGGCAAAAAAAGTATTTGTACACTTCATTTTTTTAAATTATAATGAAATTAAACAAAAGATTTAAACAAAAAATACTGTAATACATTAATTTAATGCATTATAATATTATAGAAGCAAAAACAAAATTAAACGAATCGATTTTTTACATTATAATAAACAAATATACAAAAATATAATGCAAAAAAAGTATTTGTACACAATATTAATGTAATATAATTAATGAAAATTTAGTAAAATGATACAAATTAATATTTTTTGCGAATTCATTTAGCGTTTATGACTACTTCTAGATGGTGTGACATTGATTCCACCAACTTTTTTGTATCGGTCTGGTTAATGTTATTCCATGACACAATAAGAGCTTCTTTAAAACTGTTTTTTACCAATACATATTTTTTTTCGGATTTTTGCATCCAATAGCATCTGCAAATTTTCTATTGGATTCAAGTCTAGAGATTTTAGAAGAGTTACCAGTCGTCTTGGAGTATTGTCGTAAGCATGTGCTGGTGATCACAGCAATATGCTTTGGTCGTTATCCTGCAGAAAGTGAAAAGCTTCCTCTATGCATAATTTATTGGCACAGTTTAATAAATTATGGCGCGACACATAAATGTATGTTAAACCTGTCCTTCCATTGTCAATAAATTTTAAATGTCCTGCTCCATTAGAAGCTATGCACCCCAAAAGTATAATATTCCCCCCAAAATGCTTCATAGTTTGAAGTATACGTTTTGGATCTAGAACAGTTTTATTTTTACGCCAATTTTTTCGAATGCTTGATGGTAAGAAAATTCCGAATTTTCCCTCATCAGAAAAAATTACTGTTTTCCAAAAATCCAATGATTTACTTCTGTATGCGAAAGCGAATACTATGCGTTTTCGCCTATTTGTTTCGCTGATGAATGGATTTTTCCTTGAGGTTCTTCCTTTTAAATCTGCATTGAGAAGAATATTTTTTATTGTTTGAGGTATTACTCTGATGCGAGAAGATGTCGCAAGGTCTCCAGCAAATTTTTGAACCGAACGCATAGGATTTTTTAAAGCTTTTTTAACAACACTCCTTTTTTCCCTCATTGTTAGTTTGCTAAGAAGTCCTGGTTTTCATTGAATTTCGATGCTTTTAATTTATTCATAGTTTCTCACTATACATCCAATAGTTGTAAATGGTAATTTAATAGCTTTTACAAATTCTTGTTGCGAATTTAAATTTTTATTATGCTCAATCATAGGATTTCATATATCTAGAGGTGCCTCTCTAGTATTAGGTTCTATACTCAATTATTTCAAGAGCAAATTAGATTAAATGTCAGACAAATATAATATGAACTAAAAAATTATTAACAGCTTCTGTAAAAGTAGTCCTTTGAATCATAAACACTATAAAACACAGTACATATCAGGATGGAGAAATGTACAAATACTTTTTTTGCAAGAAATTTTTAAACTTTTCCTATTAGAAAATTATTTTACATCTTTATCGAAATTTTCTGTTGTGTAATTTAAAACGCGCGCTAAACAGACTGTATTAAAACTATTTTTGACAAAATATCTGTTTTTATTTAGTTAAAAATTAAAAATTTTAGAGTGTACAAATACTTTTTTTGCCAACTGTATAACATAAATGTAACCTAGCCGTTACTTTATTGTAACCTATTCTTATTCTAACTATCACATAAATGCAATTTAATTTTAACCTAACTTTAAATTAACCGTGATCTAACTGTAACCTAACGTGAAATTAAATAAAATCAAAGACTTACCGTAATGTAATTGCAACCTAATCGCAACCCAAATGTTATCTAACTAATCATGGAGTTCATGTCCATGGAAATTATTTTGTCTTGTTCGGATTTGGTTATGATTCAATAGAATATTTTCGTCGGGTTCAGATTTGATTCGATTCAGGTTTCAGGTATTTTTTGAAATTCGATTTAAATGTTCGGGTCGGATTCATGTCCATGGAAATTATTTTGTCTTGCTCGGATTCAGTTATGTTTCTGTGAAATAATTTTGTCGGGAACAGATTTGGTTCAATTCAGATTTCGGCGTTTTTTTTTCAAATGGAATTTTTGGGTTCAGGTCTTCCTGCGTGTCCACGGAAATTATTCTGTCTAATTCGAATAAAGACATGCTTCACTGGAATATTTTTGTCAAGTTCAGACTTGGTTTAATTCAGATTTCGGCTTTTTCTTCAAATGTAATTTTTGGATTCGGGTTTTCTTGCGTGTTCACGGATATTATTCTGCCTTGTTCGAATAAATACATGCTTCACCGGAATATTTTTATCAAGTTCATTTTAGATTTCGAGATTTTTTCAAAGAAATTTTTTAGGTTCAGATTCGGTTCATGTGCATGGAAATTTTGTCTTATTCGGGTCCTGTTACGGCTCTTTGGAATATTTTTGTCATGTTCAGATTTGGTTCGATTCAAATTTCAGGTATTTTTTCAATAGAATTTTTAGGTTCGAATCTCGTTCATGTCCACGGAAATTATTTTATCATACTCGAGTCCGGTTAAGATTCTTTCTAATATTTTGATCGGATTCAGATGTGGTATGAGTCAAATTTCAGGTTTTTTCAATTCGGATTTTTTAGGTTCGAGTCGGGTTTATGTCCATGGAAATTATTTCGTCTTGCTCGAATCGGGTTATAGTTCTTTGGAATACTTTTATCGGGTTCAGATTTGGTTCAATTCAGATTTCGGGTTTTTTTTTTCAAATGGAACTTTTGGTTTCGGGTCTTCTTGCGTGTTCACGAAAATTATTCTGTCTTGTTCGAATAAGGAGATGCTTCACTGGAATATTTTTGCCAAGTTCAGATTTGGTTCAGTTCAGCTTTCGCGATGTTTTCAAAGAAATTTTTCGGGTTCGGATTGGGTTCATGTCCATGGAAATATTTTGTCTTGTTCGGATCCGGTTGCGGTTCTTTGAAATAGTTTTGTCAGATTCAGATTTAGTTCGATTCAAATTTCAGGTATTTTTTCGAATGGAAGTTTTGGGTTCGTATCGGGTTCATGTCCACGGAAATTATTTAGTCTTACTCTAATCCGGTTATGGTTCTTTCGAATATTTTGGTCGGATTTAGATGTGGTTTGGGTCAAATTTCAGAATTTTTCAGGTTTAAGTCGGGTTTATGACCACGGAAAGTATTTTGTCTTGCTGGGATCGGGTTATAGTTCTCTGGAATATTTTTATCGGTTTCAGGTTTTATTCGGGTCATATTTCGAGTTTTTTTAAAGACGATATTTAGGTTCGGGTCAGGTTTCATGCCCACTAAAATTATTTTGCCTTGTTTGGATCGGGTTATGCTTCATTCGAACATTTTTATGGGATTGAGATTTGGTTCGGGTCAGCTATCAAATCCATAGTTTTTTTTTTTTTTAAGGTTATAATCAGTTTTGCTACTATTCTTTTTATGGCTATTTCTGATAAATAATTTACTTTGCTATTTGATAATTCATTATGGTGTATGAATCGTTTGCGGATTCGAACAATTGTACGCCAAACAGCTATATTTTATCTTTGTTTTGAAACCAAATTAAAGCCATAATTTAATTTTAAATTGAATAGAATACATTTAAATTTTATCAATGATAAAAAAAGTAACTCCTAGAAAAGTGTTTTGTGATTTTTTTATTGTAATACAGCTAATGACTCATACATTCTAATGTTCGAAATACCAAAGATCTGCGTACAACTACACAGTAAAAAGAAATTGAGTGGAAGTATAATGTCCAAAAATGTAACCCTAAAATACGCTACATTAAGTCCAATTAATTATCGACAAAACCATGTGCTTTGACACGCCGATCAATTCAAACTGTTTTAAATCCGTATTTCTTTGTTTTTTACTTTTTAAACTGTTATTGAATAGATGACTAAAATTTCGTTTAAAAAATAATGTTTTGTGCCATTATTGACTGTAATACACGATGCATAAAGGATACAAATATATCAATCATAGGCAAGAATTGTGTGATTATTTTTATCATATGACTTTGAAATATCAATATAGAAGCATCATTTAAGATTTTACTTGAAAAGTTAACATTCTTTCGTTAATGTCTTAAAATCGTCTGCACTCTGAAATCTAGATTTTAGACTAATATTTGTTATTTAAGTTTTCGCGCATGATTTTAAAAGAATGTTTTCATAAATATATTTTATATATTGACATAGAATTATTAATATGTTGTTAAAACATAAACATTTTTCATCTACGTTATAAAGAATTAAAAAGTTCTGAAAAAAAAACTTTTAGTAATACAATTTTTAGTTCAAATCAAATGTTTTCAATATTTTATTTAATTTTATTTTGACATTTAATTATTTCGAATTTATCAATTTCAATTATTTTAAAAGCAAACATTTTTTTAAATAAATAATATAATAGAAAAAAGACCATTTTAAAAAATTACTATTTCTTCGTAAAATATACTTCAGCTGTAATTCATTTCTTTCAATTCGTCTTATTAATACAAAATCCCTTCCACATGCTTTTGTTTGGGATATTAAAATTTGAGCGATAAATGGTTTAATATTGCAACCCTTTTTTCGGTTTACTTCACCACCACCTATCTTTTTCCTCCATGGTTTACAACCGCTGTGATAAAAAATCATCATTTAAACTGACAGTTTGCCAGTCTATGAATTTTAAAGCTCTGTTCCAGCTTTTTTAATTATGCGAAAATTTTATACAACCAACCAACCATAACTAAATAAAGGGAAAAAAAGAAGAAAAAAGGCGATTTTTATGAGAGTGATCTTTGGAATTTAATTAATTACACAGTTAATAAATAGAATTTCGAAATTCTGCAGCTCAGGTGCATCAGGAGAGATTTCAGGCTACTCTCAAAAAAATTTTGAGCCTCGTACATACTGTAGATTTTGCTAGCCATTGCAGACACACACACACACACACACACACACACACGCAGACAGACAGAGCGATTTGTTATTTTATTAATATAGAAGATGTATATATGTAAATCATAAACTAAATGTTAGTAATAGTTTTGTATCGCAAGAGGAAAAAAATGAGACTCTTAAAACGTAATATACTAAAACAAATTATAGAATAATCTATAATCACATGTCTTATATTCATTTTAATCCTCATGCACTAAATTGATCATATATACTCATTCATATTTAAATGTGAACTTATTTTCATCTGAAACATAGTTCAACTCAAACTTTTGGTAAAAATTTCAAAAATCCGACTCCCAAAAACATAAATTGGACCAGCAAGAAACGTTCTAGAGTAAACCTGACTCAGACAGCACAGAAAGAAAATTGGAGTCACCCCCAATACGAAAAATAAAAGGGAAAATTAGGGAAGAGCTGAACCGACGCACAGTGGGGCAAAATCCGGAAAAGCTGGCCAAAATATGAAAATGTTATTCGAATTGCACGAAAATTCGTATACAGGTGTTTTTGAGGATGCTAAGTAAGAATACAAAATTAAAATTAAAAAAAATGGCGGATACAATATGGTGGAACAAAAACTACAATGTCTCGAAAGTTATTCGATTTGTATGAAATTTCGTAAACTTTTCAGGATGCTAATTAGGATTCAAAAGTTAAACTTTAAAAATAAATAAATAAATAAAATGACAGATTAAAAGTAAAAACAATTTGATTTAAATAAAATTTAAAATTTCGAGGCTAAACTTAAAAAAAAGAATTTTCAAGGAACCAAGAGACATTTAATGGAAATTTAAGTACATTAAAGGAAAGTAAAATACTAGACTATTTATTTTTTATATCATTAAAATAAAAAGAAAATATGTTCCAGAAATTCACCTTTAAAATCAATTGTAGTATAATAAAAAGATTCTTCAGACGTCAAGGTGTCGAAATAGTTAGCAGAGCTTGTTCGCAGTATTAGAAGATCCTGTGACTCTTAGGATCAATTATTTTTAATTTCTTCTACAATAATTTACCTAAACTTGAAATGAAATAATCTGATGACATTAAAAGACATAAAAATACCTTTCATTTTCTTGCGCTACTACGTGTTTGCGACAAATCTTCTCGATGCCTTTTGATCAGTTTGTTGCATGAATCTTGAGTATCTTATGGCATTTGGCAAATTGGCAGTAATGAAGATAATGTTCATGCATAGTACGAGCTTTCCATTTTTTCTATCCAGTTTGTCTGCGAGGTGTAAGCCCTCTCTAAGCATCTTAGCATGTAACGTAGATATTCTGAATTCTAAATTATCTCTATCCTTTTCTAATTAAAATGTCATATCGGTAAGAAGCTGTTTTGATGTTGTCTGACATAGGTAGCAACGTCGAGTATTACACTAATTCGTTATTAACGACTATTTCTTCTGTATCAATGATTGTATTAAAAGAAATAAGTTAATTCTCCCGTGTTTAATACAATACCATTCATTGACAGTAGCTCCCATATTTCTTGAAAAAAAAATGGATCTTGATTGGCCCGATAGTGAAATGAAGATCTCGGAATTTTCAAATTAACGATTCATGAATTATTCGCAACATTTATGTATTCTAGTAGCACGGGAGAAGTGAAAAATATATTAAAACCTCCTACCATCTTCATAGCTAAATATTTGTTTAAATGTACTTAGAATAGATGTGTCATCACATCCTCACTTGTAAACCAAATCCAAATTGCTAATGTAGGCGAAAGTCATATTCATAAAGATTTTCACTCGCATTAATGAAATACGCTCAGTAGTTTTTATCAGCAAATATAGCCATTGACAAAATAAATCTTCTAATTATAATAGAGCAAACAAAACTACTACCTATAAAGATAAGAAAATGTTATTCTACCGGATCAGTAATAGAGAATTATTTTCATTTTTTCATTACTAAGTTTACTTATCAAATTAATGTAATCTTATGATTATGGTATTTATTTACAATATAATAGGAAATAAACTATTATAAAATTGAATAATTCAAAAGTTTGAAAAATATTTATCAGCTAAATTATGTGAAAAGTAGTCAATTTCAAAATTTTTGAGGCGGCCGAAAAAGTGGCATTTTTACTTGCGGTTACTAAAATATGCGTGAAATGCAGAAAGGCAGTTTTAGGCAGCTGGTTTTTTAAGAATCACTAGACAATAGCCCAAGTTATTATTTCCATTAAATTTCGTTGCGGAACACTGTGGAACATTTAAACTTTTTGATGTTTAAAAGCAAAAAAAGTAAAAAAAATTCTAAAATTTTTTATCAAAAATGATAATGAATTTATTAATTTTTACGTGCTTAATATAAATTTTGTAATACATGCAAATAAAGTACATACTATCATAGTGTGAATCCATTTCAAATCATTAAAATCGGATAATATAATAAAATATAGCACGCGTTTAGAGGAACTGTTGTTTTGCTGTTTTTGTTCGCTCTAAATGATATTCCTTCAAGCATCATTTTTGAAATGATGCTGCTTGTAAGGCCAAAGCAAAAATCTTTTTTAAAATACAGATTCTAAAACTCCAAACATTATTCTAGCCAACTCTACAATCGAAATTCCCTAAATCGTAACTTCATTTTTCAAATTTTGGCCAGCTTTTTGGGTTTTTGCCCCACTGTGCGACGCAAGGACATTATTCAACGATTTCGAGATCCGTTAACCACATCTTTTTTTCTTTATAGAACACAGATATGTCTATTTTTCTGTATAAAAAATTCATAATTGCATTAAAAAAAGATTTACTTTCCTTTCGGGTTCGGGTCGAGGAATTTTAAGCTATTGCATAGCTTTCATCGGGGGCTTTGAGCGCAGCGACCGAATCTAGAAATTCCGTAACGAGAAAACCTAACACTTCTGTAACGAAAAAAAACTAACACTTCGGCTAACGTCGTTTCAGTTCGGCAAACTTCGGCACGGTATCCTTCGGCAAACTTCGGCAGACATTGACGCGGTATTTTTCAGATATTAGGATATCAAGTCTCAAACTTATGTTTCTTATGATCTAATTTTCATAGAGCGGCCAAATTTTGTTTTTTGGTGACAGGAGACCCCCACGCTGAGGGTCGAAAAATTTAAAATGCTTATAACTCGGGATCTAATTTTTGTAGAGCGGCCAATTTTTGTTTGGTAATTTATTATGAGACTGTTAATTTTTGGTGACAGGAGACCCCCCAAGGTGAGAGTCGAAAAATTTTAAATGCTTATAACTCGCGATCTAATTTTCGTAGCGCGGCCAAATTTTGTTTAGTAATTTATAATGAGGAAGTGTTACTTTTTTGGTGACGGGAGACCCCCACGGTGAGGGTCGGAAAATTTAAAATGCTTATAACTCACGATCTAATTTTCGTAGCGCGGCCAAATTTTGTTTGGTAATTTATTATGAGACTGTTAATTTTTGGTGACAGAAGACCCCCCACGGTGAGGGTCGAGAAATTTAAAATGCTTATAACTCGCGATCTACTTTTCGTAGCGCGGCCAAATTTTGTTTGGTAATTTATTATGAGACATTGTTAATTTTTGGTGACAGGAGACCCCCACCGTGAGAGTCGAAAAATTTTAAATGCTTATAACTCACGATCTAATTTTCGTAGCGCGGCCAAATTTTGTTTGGTAATTTATTATGAGACTGTTAATTTTTGGTGACAGGAGACCCCCACCGTGAGAGTCGAAAAATTTTAAATGCTTATAACTCGCGATCTAATTTTCGTAGCGCGGCCAAATTTTGTTTAGTAATTTATAATGAGGAAGTGTTACTTTTTGGTGACGGGAGACCCCCCACGGTGAGGGTCGAAAAATTTAAAATGCTTATAACTCACGATCTAATTTTCGTAGCGCGGCCAACTTTTGTTTGGTAATTTATTATGAGACTGTTAATTTTTGGTGACAGAATACCCCCCACGGTGAGGGTCGAGAAATTTAAAATGCTTATAACTCGCGATCTAATTTTCATAGCGCGACCAAATTTTGTTTGATAATTTATTAAGCTATTGCATAGCTTTTATCGCGGGCTTTGAGCGCTGCGACCGAATCTAGGAATTCCGTAACGAGAAAAAAATCCAAACACTCCGGCTAACGACGTTTCAGTTCGGCAGGCTTACGGTATCCTTCGATAGACTTCGGCAGATATTGCCGCAGTATTTTTGCATAAGTTGATAAAAAATGCTATGCAATAGTTTTACCGCGGCAATCCCCGAGTGCCACACACATTTTTTTTTTTTTTTTGGGGGGGGGGGGTTGATTCGGGTGGCAGGTTGTCTTCTAATAGAATGTTCGAATTCGACTCGGGTACTAACGCAGTAGTGTGACAACTGTCATACCTTTTGAAAATACAAATAAAATACAAAACAAATATAATTTAACGTTATCAACTTCGTTTTTAAGAGCTATAGCCATTCTATGCTCTGTAATTACGAAATATTTTTTATAATAACAGTTCCTGAATAAATTTATGATGATGCATTCCGTTTATGTAACAGCCCATAGAAATTCGATCTCCTTGTTATAGTAAAGCATGTAAATATCCGGCACTATTGTGATTGTTCAATATAATGGTTCCTGTTAGAACTCCGATTTTCAACTAAGGTACCCTGGTGTAATAATGCCAGGGGGGAGGTAATAACGCCAAGTGCTATATTTTGCATAATTATGAAATAATCAGGTAAATGACACCCGTGTGCTCTGCGCAGAAGGGTTTTCATTCATGAAAATCGGCAAAAACCAACTTCAAGTAAATTTGTTTCATTTTTAGGTCTTATTGTTTTTACAAGCAACTAAAATTAACGCTTGATCTAAAATTTGCGAGATAAGGTTTTTGATCTGAAGACTATATTTTTTATCCAGAAATACTTTGTTTATTACATAAATTTGTAGTTTATTTCATGTACTTTCAAATTGTTGTAGAAGATTTTAGATATCTTCTCGAGATAATTTTTAGTTTAGGATTTACTGCGCAATAAGTATCCCGGGGTAATAACGCCAAGATTTGGCGTTATTACCCTGGTTGATTCCCAACAGTGGCCGAACTATATCCGAAGGGGGTTTATATATTAATATGGGACAGCATTATCATCATTGTTGTAATGGTAAGATTAAGGGGAGGGGGTGCCCAATACTTAAAAATAATCTCTATATTTTATTTTTTATTGTTTTATTATTAATTTTTTTACTAATGTAAAAAATAATTTTTAACACTTGTAAATAAAACTATATCAAAATGTTATCGAGATTCAAATTCGAACATGTTCCAAATCAGGTTTCTATTAAATTTCCACTGGATTGTTCAATTGAAGTCGAAATTTTAACTGTCCGCTTTCTCAGCGTTCGGTTTTTCAAAACTTTATAAATTTAACCTTTAACTGATGTGACAGAAATTGTAACGTATGAATGTGATGCGGTTTGTGAGACCACAAAATTGAAAGATGAATAAAAGGCGGGAATAACTCATAGGATTGTGTTTTTGTACTAAACTTTTTATACAAGAGTATTATACTTAATATTAACCTATTTAGTCTCTGGTGATAGTACTAAAATTTCAAATGAAACAAAATTTCGGTAGTGTTTGCAGCTAAACTGAAAATTACAAGTTAAACTAAAAAATTAAAAGAAAAATAGTGGTCTACGAGACCGGTAACATTAGTTAAAGGTTAAAATGCGATCCATGATTAAAAATCATAGAATACTGTTCCTGTACTTTTTGTACAGAATTAATTCTAATTAAATTTAATCTATTCAAATATTTCTAACAATATTACGAGAACTCCAAACGAAAGAGAATTTCAGTTGTAACTATAGTTAAACTGGAAAATACAAGTTAAATGCTATTTTTTTTTGGGGGGGGGGGAGGGTGGTTCACTGTTCAGTCAGATTGCTAACAGCAATTAAAGGTTAATTTTGTTGCTAATATAGAGATAATGATATATAACCATATGAATTATGTATAAAATTGAATAAGGTATCTCATTGGGATAATATTTTTTAATAAAAAATTTTATTCAATTTATTAAAAATTTATTAAAGCATTCTCTTTAAAACGTCGACAATTTAACTGTAGGTTTGGATAATCCGCATTAGTGTGGAGTTATGGGTTAAAAACTATTTACTAGATTACTATAATAGTATTAACCCTTAACTGCTGTGACAAAAATTGTCGCATTACTTACTGTGAGCGGCCTGTCAGACGGCTTAATCTAACGATGAATAAAATGTTAAATTAACTTTTAGAATACTATTTTTGTATTGAACCTTATATACAGGACACTTATAAATAAAATTTAGCTATTCAAAAGTTTCTAGAGATAGTAATAGGACTCCAAATAAAACAAAATTTTCCCAGTATCTATAGTTAAACTAAAAATTGCAAGTTAAACTCTGAAACTTGAAAAACTCAGCGGTATGTGAGACGCTAACAGCAATTAAGGTTTAACAAAAATATTTATTACATATAACTCTAGTTATTATAAAACTTCACATGATTAAAATATTACATTATGAATGGTTAAAACCATGCAATGTTTCTTATAATTATATTTAAGCGAGATTTTTTAAGCAAAGAGAGACACAGGGTGTTATATTCTGCTGAAGCCCCCCCCCCCCCCTCACTCCTTTTTCTTTCACTTTCACCAAAAAATCAATATTTTCTATCGCATAGAATGCATACATGGGAATATAAATAATGATACAAATAATTCGTGGAATGTTTCTAATAATTCTATTTAAATGGTCATTTTTAAGCAAAACGTACCTTAGAATCTTATATTCTTTTGCCTCCTTCCCCCGCCACCACCACAGCTTTCTTTTTTTTTTTTCAGAGTCACAAAAGAATTGTACATTTTCAATAGCTTAGATTGCAATTTGTCAATTTCTAGAGCTGTAGAGTTTGTATTTTTAGAATATAGCAATCTACATGCCATTATTTCATCTTATTTTATAGTTTTGTTTGCATGGCGTTATTACCCATATAGGTGGGTATTAACGCCAAATAGCATTGGTCAAGAATAAACGAAATTACATTTTATGAATACATATCTGTTAAATTATTTTATTTTATATAGATAGTCAATGAGTTGCTGTATCAGATCCTATATTTGGTTGAAAAATACAATTTAAAAATAAGCCGTGAAAATTTGTAGAACCTTAACGTGGCGTTATTACCCCAGGGTATCTTATTACTGTACTACTTCAGCAAACAAGTTACGAGACGGCTGTGCTGCCTCACTAACATTAAAATGAACAGATATTAACAACCAGTATTTTAAAATTATTGTGAGGATTTCTGGAAGCATCTACTTCGAAGCCTTAGAAATTCAGTTCACAATTACGGTTTTCAACTGGTATGAATATATTCTTTTAGAGATATTACTGCGAAAACAAAAGCTTCAGATTTCCTGTCAATTTAAAACGATCGATATTGAATTCTCTTTCAAAGGGAAACTAATATGCTTTTATTTATCTGGAACAACAGGAATAATTTCGTGTTATCGTAGAAAATGTACCGTTGAAATATGTGGAGCAAGTGATATATAGAAATTCATTAAGTCAGTGTAATGAAACCATGCGAGTAAAAGTTTGTTTATTAGCACGACTGATATTGTTATAAATTTAAATTTTTTGGTTAGTAGTTATATTACTAATAAGAAATGGTTTTTGAATAAAATTAAATTAAAATTTCATTCCCCTAATATTAACGCATGGATTTAGATTTATTTAATCGGCATTCATGGGCATCCGCTTTTGGAAGAATTTACTACATTACATTAAACATCCTCAAAGAAGAGAGGTTAAAATTCTTCGCTGTTAATTAAATACTACCCACTAAATATTCAGTATTTTAATTTCAAATCAGTACTATTGTATATTAAAAATTTTTCATCAAGTAAACTGTTTGGTAGTGTAGAATGACAATTAAAATTATATATCTGAATGAATAGATTTGAAACAAGTTAACACTGGTTTAATTTGGTGTGATGACTTTGTGTTACTTACATATTAATAAAGAAATAAAGTTCAATTTCACTATTACATGTTAAACAACATTAAAGGAAAGAGGTTAAAATACCGAAAATATTCTATATATTGTACAATATTCATGATTTTTAACTTTGAGATATCAGCTGTAAAAGATTATTATTGTAAATAAATATGTGTAGATTATAGAAAGTTATTTTATTTATAAAACATTTCACTAAATTCCTAGCACATCATATGTTAATAAAGTACATTATTAAAACTTAGGAGTTATTTAATTTACTTATAAAGTTTTTTTGAAAACATTCAGAAGTCATGCTATGGATTTTAATCGCCAAATTGTCGGAGGGAGATGCAAGAGACCTTTTATCTCGGAAATGTCTCTACTTTCTTTGACTCACTACATATTTTAAATGTAGTCGTTTAGATATTAATGTTTTATTAACATTGAATTTTCAAATGGAAACCCCTACTATTGATACTATATTTCTGTTTCTTTGATCAAAACAGTACAGAAATATGTATAGTTTATACCTTTTTTTACATCTTCATGGAATTAGAAGAGCTCAAAGTTTGAGGATGCTAAAGTTAATCCAAATGCATATTTTTTTCATATCGCCTAAAAAATCATCCAATTGTTTCTTTTAATGAGATACAATGAATACGCTCAAAAATAATTCAATCATTTTTTCTATCGAAAAATATAGTTTCAGTTTTGAAAAATATCAATAAATTCATATTAAAAATTTATGAATAAACTTGCTTAAATTTCAACATAAAACAAACCTTAATCCTCAAAGCTGCAGCTGATCTCAATCATTATATTTTGTGATAAATTTTACATTTCAATGGTCTAAAAGGTACATCTCGTGTTATCGTTGACATAAACAAAAAAGACAATATTAGACAATCACCAGAGAAAGATTGTAACATTTTTAGGTAGATTTCGTATGAAATACTACCTATTGCATTCTCTCCCATGTTGGAATTTCTGAAAAATTTTTGCAGACCTATACGAATCATGACTCCTAGACCCTAAAACTACCATCAGTAAAAAAGTTTATATTTCTATCTATCTATCTATCTATCTATCTATCTATCTATCGGTGTATATCACTTTCTTCTAGACACGATAACTTTCATAATTATGCTCAGATCTTCTTCAAACTTTTACATAAAATCAAGGAGCTTAAAATCTCGGTCGAGTTCGTTAATGGGCAAAATCGGACCAAGGGGGTGGAAGTTAGGAGGGGTTTTGTGAAAACAGAAAAAACGCGATAACTTCTAAATTAAAATAGATATAGAATCAGTATAAAGTTTATATTACTTCTAAAGAATGGGCCAAAAGTTTATGCATGACAGATTTTTGATAAAGTTAAAAATGGGCTCAAGGGGCGAAAAAAACATGGTTTTTGGGAGAAAAAAATTCATAACTTCGTCAATTATCAAATCCAACTAAATTTTATATAAATGTACTCAATATTATCTAAAACTTTTGTATTTACAAATTTTTGATAAGACCAATTTTTATCGATGAAAAAAATTAAAAACGAAAAGAAAAAGGGGGGAGAAAAAAGAAAAAAACCCATAACTTACTCAATTCTTAAGCAATCAAATCTAATTAAATTTATTTTATATCTTCAAAATAATATCTACAACTTTTTTATTGACAGTTTTTCATAGAACCAATTCTTATAACAAAAATAAATTAAACAAAAATAGGAGTTGGAGAAAAAACCTCAAATTCAAACTGCTTATATTCTGACTCTTTTAAAATTCATTTTTGATTTTAAACGCATCTAAATGACAGATCCTCTTATTTAGGAACTATATAATGCGACGTATTGGCCAATTTTTTGATAAAGGCAAAATATATTTTTAAAAAGGCTGCCAGAAAAGGTATTTTGAACAGATTTCCCGAAGTTATCGTCATTAAAATATTGATTAAGTATAACAAATTGCGTTTTTTCTGAGTCATTTTTAAATTCATTTTTGTTCTCAAACCCATCCAATTTACAGGTCCTATTATTTAGGAACTATATAACTTGACGTATTGGCCAGTTTTTTTGATAAAGGCAGAATATATTTTTAAAAAGGCTGCCAAAAAGGGTATTTTGAACAGAATTTCACGAAGTTATAGTGACTGAAATTTGAGGAAATTTAAGAAATTGCGTTTTTACCGAGTCATTTTTAAATCTTTTTTTAGTTCTCAAACGCATCCAATTTACAGGTTCTCTTATTTAGGAACTATATAATGTGACTGAGTGGCCAGTTTTTTGATAAACTGTGAACTTTGAAGAACTGTGGGTATTCAAATAACAAATTGGTTATTTTATGACTCATTTTTAAATCCAATTTTGCTCTGAAACGCATTCAATTGACAGTTTTTTGTTACTTAGGAACTATATAATGTGCGTATTCGTCGATTTTTTGATAAAGGGTGAATAAATATATATTTTTTAAAAGCTGTCAAAGTAAGCACTTCGCAAAAAAAATTCCCAAAGCGATCGTGATAAAAGAATTGAGGTTGTATTCAAATAACAAATTTTTTATTTTATGACTCATTTTTAAATTCAATTTTGCTCTCAAACGCATTCAATTGACAGTTATTTGTTATTTAGGAACTGTGTAATGTGCCGTATTGGTCAGATTTTTGATAAAGGCTAAATATATATTTTAAAAAAATCTGTCAAAGTGGGCACTTCGCATAAAATTTCTCAAAGCGATCTTGATTAAAGAATTGTGGATGTATTAAAATAATAAATTGGTTATTTTATGACTTATGACTCATTTTTAAATTTAATTTTGCTGTCAAACGAATTTAATTAACAGTTTTTTGTTATTTAGGAACTATATAATGAGCATATTGGTCAATTTTTTAAATAAAGTAAGAATATAATTCAAAATATGTTGCCAAAATGGACATTTGAGTAGAATTTCGTTTAAGACGATTTTCATAAAACCAGTTCTTACAGAAAAATGAAATTAAAAATTTTTTATAAGCGGCTGAATAAAGTAGTTAAACTGGGTTTATCTGTAATCATTTTTTTTCTTTTTTGTTGAGATGAAAACTTTTCGAAATCTACCTCCTCCTATAGGCCATGCCGAAAGGGATTTTTTTTCTGATAATGTAAATTTAAAACATATTTAAAATTTCTGTATATTTTTCCAGTAATAAATAGAATGTTCCCGGGATTTATTGTAAATGTTATAATGTTACATTTAATGTTTTCTAAAAAACCCATAGCACTTTTTCTTTCGTAATTTTATGAATGTCTTTTACTGTAAACCAAACGCTTTTCCGAATAACCTTAATCTAAAGAACTCAAATATGGTATTAAACGTGGATTCCATTTCAAAATTAAAGACGGTACAACATTCGTTATGCAGACGATCTCTAAAGATGAGCTCGAAGTCCGATAGCAGACAGTATTTTCAATCCTACATTACCTGTTGCAACTCACTGCGACATATTGTCGATTAAAATAAATGAAGTTATTTGTTTATTTATTTATTTGACAACTGAACATTTGAGAAAATCAGGGGGAAATGTCAAAAATTTCAAAAATCCGAAAATAAAGTATTTTTTCATACACAACTTTACTTAATTGCAAATTTATGTCTGTAGAATTTATTTTGACTGTCCTTATGGCGTCAAAATATACATAATATCCTGTTTTAGATCCTATGTCGTTGATATAGAAGATTACCTTTTCATTACAATTTCTTATTAAATAAGGTTAAAATTTTGCATTTTCTATATTTTGGTGTTTCAAGAAGAACATATTAGTTGATTTTGATTGCAAGTTCGCAATTTTTTTTAGAAAAACCATTTAAGAACATCTTACTATTTAAATATACATTAAACTCAAAAAATTGGAAGTTTTACTTTATCTCATAGAAACGAATGCGTTAAAAATTTGTAGTAGTAACATTACAATAATAATATTAATAACGGTTTTTAAATTATTTTATTAAAAATATAGCATAATTATGTTTACTTTTTATTTTATAAATGCACTTAACTACTGAAAAATTCGTTACTAAGGTTCATAAAATGACACCCATACGGGTATCTCGTGAGTCAGTGTTTCATAAGATATTGATCATAGCACTTTAGTAACACAATTCTCCGTTCTGATAATTTACGTATTTTCTGAGAAAAATTAGAAAAACAAAAAAGCATCATTTGAGCAAGATTTCAAAAAATTTCATATCTCTGCGGTGCTTTTGATGCTTTTCTATCAGGCTTGGTGTCTACAGATGAAAAATCCCTCGCACCAACGTTACTTCGGTTCTAGTTTTGAAAATATTTTCCAAGTTCTACATAAAATATCATAATATTGTAACTTAAATTTTAAATTGACACACTTATTATGAAGTAATTATTAATTGACTATTATAAACTGAAACACTAATGCATGAAAAAACCCCCAAAAAGACCACATGCTTATAAAACCGTTTTTTTTTATCTGAAACTTTGAAATCCGTATCTTAGTGCTGCATGCAATGGATGCATTTTGAAAGCATTTTCGAGATAAAAATATATTTTTAAAAGTAAGGAAAAGTAATATAATACATTTACATAAAAAATGAAAAAATAACTCATAAAATGACAAATTCATTTTACTTCTGTTTCATTCTGTTCTTCATGGTAAGCGATTGCTTTTGCACCATTCAATAAGTCGTCCATGAGGCAATATTAAATTAAAAATTGTAGGCAAAATATGCAATAGTGCATATTGCTGAAAATGAAAATTGTATATATTGCTGAAAATACAGGGTAACTCTAAATTCATGGCACAAACTTTAAGGGTTGGTACTGAACACTGTAACAATCATTTATTGTATACACTGTAAAAAAAAAAGGGTCGATCTACTAAAAAAACTTTAGTAATCCTTGTAATTACTAAAAAATGTTTAGTAATCTTAGTCGGTTACTAGAAAATCTGTAAGAATTACTAGAAAAAAGTTAGCAACGAATAGAGTTAATAGTTTTATATTTTAAATAGATATTACTAAAACTCACTTGGCGTGGCCTCGATGGCATAGTGGTTATAGTAACGGACTCCAGGCTGAAAGGTCCCGGGTTCAAAACTGGACAGCGCCAAGTACGCCCTGAATGTATGTAGTGTAAGTACTCTATAATAAAGGGGTTATGAATTTCCTGTTGGAGCTGGTCGCAATGTTTGGTGCTGCCATCTATTGCGTTTTTGCCGAAAATCTATCGCTTCAGAAGTCTGGATGCAGCTCGAAGGAAGCTGCTGCCCTTCGGACGAACGTAATTGTTATTAAAAATAATTTTGGAGCTGTTACTAAAATTTGCTTGGTGGCTCATACTAAAAAATTTTAAGTTAGTTTTACAAAATATTTTTTTGTTCAGTTTACAAAAGAAATGCTTGTTTAAGTTACAAAAAAAAAGTTTGTAGTGGTTACTAAAAAATTCTGTGGAATACAAATTTAATAAAAAATTTTTAGTAACCTCTTGAATTTTTTTTTTCACAGTGTAGGAATGCGTGGGAGCAAGTGACGTGTTAAGTTAGAAACACCAGGAGGTCAATTAGCTCCCTTTTTTATTCCAAAATTTTTCCTTCATATCAGAAAATTCCAATACTATTCTTTTCTTTGTTTAAGACAGCCATTTTATGATTACGTAAAGAAAAAATTGTCTTCGCAAATTTCCGGTATAAAATCAAAATTTTTAAATGAAAAAAAGAAAGAAATAAAGAATGCAAAACTGACAAATCTATCTTACACTGGAAATACGTGAAAAAAAAAAGAGAAATCGAGGGGTTTTTTATTAAAAAATTTCGATTTTATACCGGAAATTCTCAAAGAAGACCCTTTTTCTTCAAGTAATCATGAAATGTCTATCTTAAATTGACAAAAGAACAGTATAGAAATTTGTTGATATGAATGAGAAATTTTGAAGTAAAAAAGGACAGTATTGGAACCTTGCTGTTTCTAACTCGACGTATGACTTGCACAACATACATTCCTATACAATAAAACTTTGCTACAGTACCATAAATTTTAATAGTCACCCTGTATGTTCTTTTGTTATATGCAAAGCAAAACAAAACGAAGCATATTTCTTTCGCCCGAATTAGTTAATACAAACGTTAATACTTTTTTATGAGAATTTGTATTTTATATTACAGTAAATCCCACTAGAAACGTAATAAATAGTTATTCCATTCTTTTGAATTTCAATAATCATTTCATTAAAAGTGTTCCGCATTTTTGTTTCATATTCAATAAAAAAGAATGAATTAGTTTAACTGAGGATATTTTTAATAATTTAGACACAAATTAACCGGTTAAATCGCATCTTTTTATCTAAAGAGAAACATTTTAGATTTGTTGAAAATAGATTTTTTGAATAACTGTTTTACCGTTATAAGCCAAATACAGAAAGATTTTATGTGACAAAATAGATTAATTAACTATTCCTAAATTTTTGACAAATGCGAACAAAAGTTTATTGATCTAGAGCACTATAATCATCTTTTGCACATGAGAGTTTGCAACTGAAACTTCTCAATCAGAAGCTCATATCCTAATCACTAGATAATTAGACGAGAAAAACAGAAGTAGAAGATATACGATAATTTTAAAATTTTAAAATCTGTTTTCATGTGGGTGCTGTTTTAAATGTGGGGTTCTAAGATGAGTAATTGAAAAAATAATTTAAACAGTCAAATATAAAAGACAGCCAAGCTAGGATGCTATTACATTTGTGTTGTTGTTTATAACACCAAGTAGGTAGATGATGCCAGTATATCACTTGTTGAATTAAAATAATTTTTGTTGTAGATTAAGAAAAGTGGACAAGTTATTTTCAAACAGAAATTACTATTACATTCGACAGACGTTATGCAATAAATTCCATAAAAACGTTAATATAATCTTCAAGAATTTCAAAACAAGGAAATCGTAGTGGCAAAAAGACGTGCACCTACTATGAATGTAGCTGCACGACTGAAGTGAAAAGGCGGGAAAGGGAGCAACTTATTATATTGATTATCTCTTAGTTATTTTTGATTATCCTGTTATATTGAAATTCACTTAAAAGGTCCTCTGTATATTAAACTTTTATCAGATTATTGTATCGTCTAATTTTCACATGGTATTTGGATTCTCTTGTAAATTTTAACTTACGGATTGTTTTCTATTAAAATAGTTTAGGAATTATGCGGATTAGATTTTGGAAATCCTAAAGTTATATTTATATTTCGTTATAACGAAATACAATTATCGATAATATTTGTATAATATTACATAAATAATAAATAATTAATATAATAATGAATATTAATATAAGTTTTGTTAGAACGTTATTATAGTTATATTTATTACAAAAGAGATTGAAAGCATTTATATTTAAGAATATAACACAAAATTTACTAAATAAAAACGGATGCATTTCTAGATTTGAATATTTGAAGCTTTAAAAAATAATTCTCTGTTAAAATAAACTATTTTGTTTCAATACATAGCTTTTTCGAAAATTAATTTCAAGTTACATGTGTTTTCGATTTTTTTTAAACTTTAGATGCTTTCAGCATAAAAAAGTTGATTTTTTAAAAGTTTCACATCAGTATTCCCGTAAATTAAAAAAGAAATAAAAAGCAAGCCCCTGATAGAGTTTAACAAGAGACAACTATGTAGTAAAATTTCTAATGCAATTCTCATCTCATCTTTAGTAAAACATGATTTCCATTTATAGGTTGGAGACATATTCTTTGTGTTAGTTGAATCTTAATCTAAAATATTTTTTTTAAAGAAGTTGATAATATTGCTTTTCTTTGCATACATTTTTCAAATTTATTTTGACACATTTTTATCTGTAATGCAAATTTACTTTCAGACTATAAAAATGCTTTGAAAAACAAAGTAAATATATTTAGATATAAGTGATTTACAGCTTCAGATATCTCTAAATGGTAGATATCTACATCACTGATAAATTAAAGTGCTTCGTAAAATTTCAAAAGTATTTTCTGACTTTTTATAAAATTTAGTGCTTATTCGAGCTCGATTCCTTTGTGTTCAAACATATTAAATATAAAAAATAGAGTATTCAAGTATAAATAAACAAACTACTAAATAAAACACGGTGACAATGAATATTTATTAATACAAATTTTTACGGAAAATTTTTATGTAAAGCATTCTTTTCTTTTAAAAGCTGAGATGAAAAAAAAACTGTAAATTAAAGATACTTTAAATTATAGTGGAAATATTTCTTAAAAGTACAGAGAACACTGAAAGACTGTTTGTGGTTTATTATCATCCTGTTACTCAATAGCAAACGAAAATAAGAAACAATAAAAATATCGCATAAAGAGTATAAAAATGTATGATTAGTGAAAGAGTCATTTTCTGCATTTTAAAGAAAAAAAAGGTAAACATATTTAACAATTTTGCGTATTCTCATTAAATGATTCTAATATATATTATTATAAAGCAAAAACATGTCCGTCGTATTGCTCAGGTCATACTGATGGTGGCAACACCTGACCGACACATTTCGCTTATACTGCCTTTTTAAAAAAAGTCAACTTAATTTTAGCTGTTACACGATTAAATAAGAAAGAAATATTCTTTCAAATGCACTCACTTTGATATAAGAATACAATTTACAGCTTTTTTTATGCTTTTAATATAATTTCCATTTATTATTAGTTTAATCCACCGATTAAATTAAACCGACTGCAGAAGAAAAGAACCGTTTACGCTTGAAAAAATGTAGAGATCAGCATTTGTTTCCGGTTAATATTTCACAACAAACTTTTGAAATTTCTCTACAAGATATATAAATAAATAACTATTATTTTTACACAATCATACCTACTGAATTATCGATTCGCAGCTTGGGAATTTTTCCGCTCAGTTGGGAATATTAATTTTGTACGAAATAAATTATTAATTTAAAAATGTGCAATCCAACTATTCGTTTAAACAACTAAATAATCAGAATAAAAAAAGTCGCTGCAAATAATGAAATCTTTGACGAATTTCCTAGCTATTAACCGCCGGATTGAGGCTGATACAGAAATAATATCGTTTTAAAGAAATTTAAAAGTTTATTATTTAAATGCATAATCGATATTTTTTATATACTTACCTCATGTACTTTTTTGTCTAACTATAAGACATTCTAGAAGCCAATATATGTATAAAAAATATCTGAAATATTCTTCAATTAAAAGTTATTTTCACCTGTATACTTTATACTGGGTTGTTTGTTTTGTAACTCGGAATGTCTGGGTTGGATGAAGCAGTTACTTTAAAATTTGTTTGATGTTCCTTTTAATTATACTTATACAGCTCACCCAATGTCAGATACACTCATAACAACTTCTGTAACTCTCATCAGTTGAGATTATATAAGAAATTGTAAGTAAACAAAATTGCGTTAATCTTGGAATGGATAAAATGTGATACAGAATTATTCATTATTTATTCTTTAAGTAGTGTTGTGGTGCAATTTAGTCCCCACGTATTCTGCTACTCATGTAATTTCTTCACCAATCAATAAGACTCAAATAAAAAGGATTAAGTATATGCATGATATGATTACTGATTTGTTCAACTGCTAAATACAGTCATCTAAATATACTTTTGTTTTTGTAAAAAATGAGTGCTAGTTAAAGATTAATGCATTTTTTTCTGAAATATGGTTTTACTCAGTGAAAACTGATGTTGAAGTATAACGCTTTCATAAATAGTATGTCAATAAGCTATGCATTATCAAAAGTAAAAAAAATCCCAAATTTTAAATAAGTGAATTTTATTGCAACAAAAGAAATACATGCTATTTAAAAAGTATTTTTTTATAAAAGTAGTAGTACCATCGATACATTGTACAGGTAAAAGATGAATTAAAAAAAATATGTATATACACTATATTGCCATTGATTATGGGACACTTGCGATTTTAGACATTTTACTAAATATCTAGAAAAATACATGAGGAATCATCTCGAAACTCTTAGTGTATAAGTATAATAGTATACGTCATACATCTCCGTGAAGATTTTTTACCGAAACTCCATAGGGGACCGTCAACAAACTAAAAAAGAATGAATATCTTTTGAAAAACCCTGTCAAAACTAATGTAGCAAAAGCGCTCAAACTCTAGATTATGATTGAATGCCTTATTGTTATACGCTGTGTTCATTTTTATGCAAATAGCATGCATACTCGCTGAGTAATTAAGGTTTTTATAAAAATGGTCCCAAATTTTTCCAAGTTTTTTCCTTATAATTTTCAGAGTTCTTAATATAAGATAATATTTTTTTCAGAAAATATGAAAAACAACATTGCAAACAGTACCCTGTAATCAGAATTAAAAAATAATGAAAATTGTATACAAAATAAGTTGGTTTAGTAAATAATTTTTTACTGCGCATGCGTCAACGATATCAAAATTTCATTTGCATATTATGTTAGCTAAATGTATAGAGCAACTTTTGTGAAAGTCACAAAATCATAACTTGAAAATTCTGAAAATAATCGTCAATTGAATAAGTTGAAAATCCGTTATTCTCAAAATGAAGCAAAAACAAGAGGGGTTGTATCCATATATTCATTGATTAGTGTCAATATAGAATACACAATACGGGATGTTACGACTACTTTTGGATAAAATCCCTCATTTTTTTGCTTCATTTTGGAAACAACGGATTTTGTCCTTTTTCTATAGACGATTACTTTCAGAATTTTCAAGCTATAATTTTGAAACTTTTACAAAAGTTGCTCTATACATTTAGCTAACATAATATGCAAATGAAATTTTGATATCTTTGACGCATGCGCAGTAAAATATTATTTAGTAAACCTACTCATTTTTCATACAATTTTTATTATTTTTTAATTCTGATTACAGGGTACTGTGTGCAATGTTGTTTGTCATATTTTCTGAAAAAAATGTTATTTTCTATTAAGAACTCTGAAAATTATAATGGAAAAACTTGGGACCATTTTTATAAAACCCTTAATTACTCTGCGAGTATGCATGCTATTTGCATAAAAATGAACACAGTTTATTACAATAAGGCATTCAATCATAATCTAGAGTTTGAGCGTTTTTGCTACATTAGTTTTGACAGGGTTATTCAAAAGATATTCATTCTTTTTTAATTTGTTGACGGTCCCCTATGGAGTTTCGCTAAAAAATCTTCACGGAGATGTATGATGTATACTATTATATTTATACACGAAGAGTTTCGAAATGATTCCTCATGTATTTTTCTAGATATTTAGTAAAATGTCTAAAATCGTAAGTGTCCCATAATCAATGGCAATATAGTGTATTAGGTACTAAGTAGTCCAGTGCTGAAGTCTCACCAAGACTAACATGGTATTACGTAGGGGATCGTAAATGTCGAGAATAACGAGAGCAAGGATTTTATGGTATAGGTTTTGTTCACTTCATCTCTCATAAAATAAAATAATACTTTGAACAGTCAGTTTCCTATTCATGTGACAGCTCAACAGAATATACTGCATGCAATTCAACTCTACTAATCGATGGATAAGTAGATAAGTTTTGTAATTTTTACTATATCATATAGAATGAAAATTTTCTGAGTGAATAAGTTCTTTTTCTACAAAATTGGAAAATTTTCAATCTGTATGCTATTTTATCAAATCAGCATGATTGAGTTAATAAAATGGTACCTTTTACTGCTGTCAGCAATTTCAGAAACCGCTGCATTTTTCAATTTTCACATGTTAATTTATAAATTTTATCTAACTACACATGCTGGTGAAAGTTTATATTAATCTAGGGCTAGCGAATGGAGCTAGGGATTTCTGAATGGATGAATTTCATTAAAATAATCATCTACATAAAGCTGAGTATTGAAAACGGATCATATGAGTAGATCGTCTCTTTTATTTATGTTGCGGCAATTAAGGAATGTTTATATCTTTCCCAAAATATGTAGATCAGAAACATTGTAACTTCAAGTGTTCGCCATAAATACCTCTCAGAAAACCTAGTACAATCTCAAACTTTATAGCTTTAAATACTCATTTAAAACTATATATAATTTCATTTCTTTTTTTTACCCGATCAAAATAATGATTGATCCCGCACTTTCAGGATTAACTTTCAGTTGCGGAAACCTGAAGACATGAGATAGACAGATTTATCTTAAAACAACTTTAACTTAAAACGTCCCTTCTTGTCACTTAATATTATGGGTATATTTTCAGTTAAAAAAATATAACATGAACTCTGTTTTACTGGCACATTGCCAAATTCTGATTTTAAAATATAGCCTACCATTAATCTTATTATTGCATTTATATCTTATTTCCACTTACAAAACTGTAAAAATCAATGTATTGTTTTTATGTATAGATATGTTTGTAGAGATATTCATATGTATGCATATGCATTTTAGTGTACATATGATTTTATACATATAAATTTTGGTTCATTAGGTAGGTATGTACAGTAAACATATAAGAATGTATTTCATCCTAGAAAAAGCCCCAATGAAAAGAAGTAAAATTTCTTTTGCTAGAATTGCATATGAAATAAGCCAAAGAAATTTGAAAATATAAAAAGACAAAAGAAATCATTTAATTTTTTTTTCGTATAATCAATAATGCTTTTGGAAAAAATAAAATAATGTATCTGTAACTCATTCTAAAAAGTATTACAACTAATTGATATATTAAATTGATGTATTAAAAGAATTTTATAATAAGTAATTTTAATGGCACCTATAAGGACCGTCGGTAGATAAAGGTTTAAAATAACGCACATTTTACTCATAAAGCTGTTAAGTTTCTGTATCGTCTTTATGTTTATATTATCATTGATACTGATTTGTGATTGATGCGTTTATCTTAGCGAATTTCTTCGGGTGAAAATGCTGTCATAGTAAAAAATTATGTGAACTATATGTAAAAATGTAACAGGCAAACGAGACATAAAGTTTGGGATTATACTTTTTAATAATCCATTGCACAAAAAATTATTTCTGAAATAACGAATTTAAATATCAAATTGGGCATTTTTTTTCTTTTTATGCAACTTTAATGTTGCGTTTAGTTTTCTTTTTCTTTTTCTTTTTTTTTTTTTTTTTTTTTTTTTTTGTTAATAACTTATTACACTTGTATCATAGTTGCTCATTTTTCATTTTTCTTTTATTAGGTAATACCAAAGATGATTTTTTGTAATTAACTATTTTATTTTTATTATCTCAATTGCATGTATCTCATGACTTATAGGATTAAAGTTTCTTTAAGATGGAATAATTTTAGTTATAAACAATATTTATTTTAAGAGTTAGGCTAAGCCATTATAATACTGATTAATTCTTGTGTTTTTTCTTTATAAATTCAGTCAATCAATTCCTATAAACGTTTTCATCCTTCGAATTAGACGAGGTATGACTGTTAATAATAATAATATTATTAATCTTTTCCAAATTTAATATATTACTGTTTCTTTTTTCCCTCTTAAATTATTGTTGTTATTTTATCCAATTCTTGTGTCTATATATTTATATTTTTGTCTATCTCTTCCAATGAAAATTCTTTTTTTCATTAAAATATTAATAATGTTATTAACAAATGATTAATAATAATAGTAATAATATTACTGTTGATTTATATTGATGTTATTATGCTAATATATGGAGAATAATGAAGAGAAAGATATAAGATAGGATAGGAAGAAAGAGTAAGAGGGGGGGGGGATATTGAAAGGGGCTCTGGCTATCACTGTAGTGCAACGCATTGCTCACATTTTTTTTTCAAACTCTCATTAAGTGCCCATTTTTCGTTACAGTACAGTTTTTTTTTTTCTAATCCTCTTTTAGAGGTTTTCCTAGTCAATTCTAAGCGAAATGACTTTCTCATTCCCACTTCAGGTCCCTTTTATTTTATTTCATTTTACTTTATTTTCTTTTTCAGTTTTATTTATTTTATCATAAGTATCTCCGGCACATGTGACGGCTGGTACCCAAAATGGCACCTTTACACTCCCCCTCATTTTTCAAATTTCAGCATGGCACATGCCCGCAGAGAACATACCCCACCTGTGACGTGGGTGTCTCGGTATCCAAAGGTCGTTTTCTTGTGTATTGCATTCCACATTTATAAAGTTCGTATTTCTCATACATACATTATGTCTGAAACTTCGTCGGATTCTGACTCGTCAGTCAAGTTTTCTCAATCAGTGAGAACTTCACTCAGATGCTGTATGAACTTAAGCTCTGTCTCTAAGATGACCGTCGAGTCAAACGTGTCTTAGTCACAAAAGCCATAAAAACACTAACCAATATACAAAATGATAAATCTAGCTCACTCAGCACTGGAGTGCAGAACCATTTATTTCATTTAATAAATAAGGTATTCAAGTTTATAAATTTATTGCCTTAAATAAATAAAGAATCGATAACTCAATTACGACTATGATCAGTTGGTATTTGTGCTGGTCTATATATATCCTTTCTCTTCTGAACGTTTGTAATATTTATTTTGAGACACTTTTATAATTAAGATAAATATTTTTCTTGATTGAATTCTGAAAAGGCAAATGCAGTATGGCGAGTTTTAACATTTTAAAATTGTAACATTTTGTCAGTAGTTTTGAAAATTCTTTATTATTTTATTTTTCTGCAAATGAAAGAGTTCCGTAAATGCAATAATAAATTTAATATTATCATATACATATGTTAAAATTTATCAAGTTTATTCCGAATTAATATTTTTTATCATTTAAAAGATAAACTGTATGCTTACTTAGTACAATGACGAAAAGCACAAAATGAGGAAAATAAATAACAATAAAGTCTATTTCAAGTGTGAAAGGTTCCTCAGAAAGAACTGACAACTACAGACATGAAATCGAAAAGGAATAAAACTCTCACACATTTAAAATTTACTCTGTTTTCAAAGAACATAAAAGACAGCAGAAAGTAAAAGTAAAAAGAAAAGCATTCAGGCAAATTCAGCAAGAGAGGTTGAACAGCTCCTCGCAAACGTGCCATACTGTACAAAGTGCCTTGTATGAAATGAGAAATAATAAAATTGGAATTGAACATTACGAGATTCAAAAGATGTCGGAGAGGTATGTATTTGATATGTATAATAAAAGACAAAAAGAAAGCTAATTTTGTATTTGTCCTTTTAAAGACAAAGCTTTCAAATATATATTTTTTTAAATAATATGTCAGTTCAGAATGTGAAGCTAATTTAATAAAGAATTAAAATCAACTCAGCTTGTTTTGTTTCATTTGCCTGGATTGATAAATATTATTTTTCGAAATTAAATAATTTATATATATATATATATAAAAAAAAAAAAAAAAAAAAAAAAAAAAAATGAACTATGCAAACGATTCGTGAACTGAGAACCTTTCGCTATTTCGAAAACTTAAATTATGATTTTTGATTTAGGATAAATGCACTAGTAAATGGCCATTTAGTAGAAATTTGATCGAGTTTTATTTCGTAGGAAATTATTGACTTTTCTACAGACATCCTTAAATTCTAATTAACATATTAAAATTCATAATCCGAAAAAGTTATCACGTTTCCTTTTCTAGAATTTAAATTATTTATAGTAAGAATTTAAAAAGAATTAAGGTTGCTAAAATTTAGATTTTTTATCACCAAAATAATCATATATAATATTTATAAATAAATAACTATTTTTTATTCGTAACACAATTATTCTTGAATTTCCTCTTTTGTTTTAAAAAAACAGCCAGAGTATAAAGCATTTGGAAAACGTGTTTTTAAATTCTTTGAGAACACTGTTGGAAAAGATAAAACAACAATCATTAAACATTTTTGAATCGGAGTAAAAAGAAAAGTAGCTATGCATTGAATATTCAAGACATTAAAAATTAAAATAATGGAATTTAATAAGGGTGAAGTACGTACACCATCTCTGTCGTAAAATACAGAATCCCTTCAAGAAAAATGTTTCTATTTCTATCCGTGCAAGTGGTAAAAATAGTAAGGAATGCATATTAATAAGATTGCAGATTTAATTCATATCAAGAGGTCATTCAAAAAGGCAGAAAAACGAATTTCATATCCTCGAAATTCAATTTCTTGTTAATGAGTGCCATTTAACTGATTACGAAAGATACCATAAATTTTTAACTATGTTTTTTTTTATGACTCCTCAGAAACGCTTCTCATACACACTGAAAATTGGTTTCTTACGTCGTATCCTCTCCTGTTAAGTTTTTCTTTTGCATATTTAATTATTATTAGAACGATAATTAAAAATAGAAGTTAAGTATCTCTAAGGAGATTTTTTAGAAACATTTAAAAGAGAGGTTTGGAATAATTCATAAAAAATAATACATAAATTATATTCACGCGTTTAATCTCAGAAATATTCTAATTCAGAAGTAAGAAAAGTATTTCGCAAAATATGAGATTTCTTACCATATTCAATAAAATATTTATGAGTAATAAAACTGAGTTTAAGAAATTCATACATTGATAAATAATAATATTTTTACAAATGTAATGTCATTAATAAAATTTAATTAAAAATTGAAATTACCTTGACACTTCAAATCAAAATGTTTATTTTTGAGAATATCTAACATTTTTCGATCTGTATATTTCACTCTGAATAATAAATGTAATGTTAATTATGATTATAAATTATTAAAAAAAATAGAAACATGAAAGACATAAAAGGACGGTTAGTTGGTTGGTTGTGTTTTATGACGGTCAATTATCAACACGAGGGATATAGGCCCAAAGGGGGAAGTGCCCTCAGTGGGGGAGGGGGGCTCATTCTAAGGGAACCTAATCCGTATTTACGCAACCAAAAAAAAAAAAAAAAAAGGCATGCTGATTTATGACTGCAGTTAAATAGGGTGAATACAGTTCGGAGTATTCAGACGCCACTTACTGTAAACATATTGCGACTAATGAAATAAAATTTGGTTTGTGTAGGTTTCAAAACATCGAAATTAAAATAATAGAAAAATAATAATTTTAGAAATTTGCAAGCGTGGGAACTGCAGCTACGATACAGTAATAAACATTTTCTATTGAAAACAGACAGTATTGCAGTTCATAAAAATATCCTTTGAAGTTTGCTACAAATATTTTTATTTGTCAATATTTTAAAATTGTATGTCCGCCAAATTTAGTTCCATTAGCTTCAATGGGATTTTAGTAATCGTACCCAAAACACTTCTTCCTGTGTTATAACCATATTTTACACAAAAACTGATTTCTATCATTAGACGTGATCCAAAAGGCACAAATAAATAAAATTCCAATAGTTTATGTAATATAGATAAAGCCAGGATACAGGTTTTGCTTAAATATTCAGAAAAGCAATGTATTTTTACTGAAAAAAAAGCTTTTTTTTTGCTGATAATTTGCGCTTTACTGCCTCCAAAACTGCTTTTTTTTCTATATTTATAATTACAAGTGGCAGGAATTGCAGCAAATTTATCTTCAGCATTTGAATAGCTTGGAGAATATACAGCAGAATACCTTGCTATATTTGACAGCTGTTCTCACTGATAGCATCTGTCAAATTAAAATTTTGTAATCCTTGTTGTATTCCCTACATTTCCTCGAAAACTGCCGAAACTTGTGTCGGCAGCCGTGACTCCTGTGCACTTGAGAGTTGTTGCTTGTGCGTGTTTCGAATGTTTCTGGAAACAAGTTCCATTTAGTCAGGCGCAATCGAACCTGTTTTTATAGCATGTTTGATTCGCTTGCATAAAAACTGCTGAGCGCCTGCGTAATGTTAGACTGTGTGTTTTGATAACCCACTGTATAGAAGTTAGATAATGACGAAAATTTTTCAAGAGGTGGAATCAATGCAGTTCTAATAAATTTAAGAATTGAAACCATCAGAAAGCTACAGAGGCACCTAGAAGCTATCAAATAGGTTACTCGCCGAATGCTTTTCCAAGAAAATACCAGACTGTTTACCGTGATAAGTATAAAAATTTTGTCATTCCAAAATCAATTAAAATTAATGCATTATCCAGAAGCAGTTTTTAACATAGATTGCTATTCAAGCGAATTCCAATCTCGATTGATCAAAGACGACCACGTATTTGTCGAATCTGGATCAATTTCTGACACAGCAGAACTGATTTTTCGACAGACTGATTTTTATTTATTAAATTCGCAGTAATTTTTTTAACTCTGATTTATCTGTTTAGAAATTTAATTTCTCTTAAATTTTTGGTTCTGAATATTTTCAACTTATTAAAATATTTTAATTCTTTTAAAATATTGTTAAAATATGTCTGCATAGTATACAGAAACAATACTCAGCCTGCTGATGCTTAAAGTGTTGACAAAAGAAATTGGACTTCACATGATGTTAACTGATGTTTTAACTTAAAAAATAGTGATGTTGCATACATAAACCCCCACTGATGTTCTAACACACGGAACAAGTCATTTAGCATGCAGCAAATCAGTGATGTTACACTATTTCAAAATTCCTGCATTATACTTCTCTGATTCTTAAAAGGTGGAGGTGGGAAGAGGCATTGGTGCACTTGTAGTCTTTATCTGGAGTCTTGTGTGTATGCTCTCCCCGTCCTGGATATTCGCAATGGAATGATGTGGAGATTGCTAGTTCGAGTGCCGATGTGGATAGCAAGGGCGATATCGTACATAGCCCGAAATGCAGTAAATGAGCTTGGAGATTGCGCCTAGTGCTTCCATACAAATGTATACAGTTATTTGTAAACAAGCCTACTTTTTTCTCTGAGAAAATATCTGCAACTACCTCAATTTTTGTAAAAATTCATCTATTGTTATTGTAATTATATATATTTATGCATCTAGTATATACAGTTATTTGTTAACAAGGCTGCTTTTTTTTCGTTAGGAAGCTTTCGTGCAGGAAGTGCAATATAGATAACACACTTGTTACTGTTATATATACACTATATTGCCATTGATTATGGGACACTTGCGATTTTAGACATTTTACTAAATATCTAGAAAAATACATTAGGAATCATCTCGAAACTCTTAGTGTATAAATATAATAGTATACGTCATACATCTCCGTGAAGATTTTTTACCGAAACTCCATGGGGGACCGTCAACAAATTAAAAAAGAATGAATATCTTTTGAATAACCCTGTCAAAACTAATATAGCAAAAGCGCTCAAACTCTAGATTATGATTGAATGCCTTATTGCAATACGCCTTGTTCATTTTTATGCAAATAGCATACATACTCTCAGAGTAATTAAGGTTTTTATAAAAATGGTCCCAAATTTTTCCAAGTTTTTTCCTTATAATTTTCAGAGTTCTTAATATAAAATAATATTTTTTTCAGAAAATATGACAAACAACATTGCATACAGTACCCTGTAATCAGAATTAAAAAATAATGAAAATTGTATACAAAATGAGTTGGTTTACTAAATAAATTTTTACTGCGCATGCGTCAACGATATCAAAATTTCATTTGCATATTATGTTACCTAAGTGTATAGAGCAACTTTTGTGAAAGTCACAAAATCATAACTCTAAAGTTCTGAAAATAATCGTCAATTGAATAAGTTGAAAATCCGTTATTCTCAAAATGAAGCAAAAGCAAGAGGGGTTGTATCCATATATTCATCGATTAGTGTCAATATAGAATACACAATACGGTATGTTACGACTACTTTTGGATAAAATCCCTCATTTTTTTGCTTCATTTTGGAAATAATGGATTTTGTCCTTTTTCTATAGACGATTACTTTCAGAATTTTCAAGCTATAATTTTGAGACTTTTACAAAAGTTGCTCTATACATTTAGCTAACATAATATGCAAATGAAATTTTGATATCTTTGACGCATGCGCAGTAAAAAATTATTTAGTAAACCTACTCATTTTTCATACAATTTTTATTATTTTTTAATTTTGATGACAGGGTACTGTGTGCAATGTTGTTTGTCATATTTTCTGAAAAAAATATTATTTTATATTAAGAACTCTGAAAATTATAAGGGAAAAACTTAGAAAAATTTGGGGCCATTTTTATAAAAACCTTAATTACTCTGCGAGTATGCATGCTATTTGCATAAAAATGAACACAGTGTATTACAATAAGGCATTCAATCATAATCTAGAGTTTGAGCCCTTTTGCTACATTAGTTTTGACAGGGTTATTCAAAAGATATTCATTCTTTTTTAATTTGTTGACGGTCCCCTATGGAGTTTCGGTAAAAATTCTTCACGGAGATGTATGACGTATACTATTATATTTATACACTAAGAGTTTCGAGATGATTCCTAATGTATTTTTCTAGATATTTAGTAAAATGTCTAAAATCGCAAGTGTCCCATAATCAATGGCAATATAGTGTATTACACTAAAATGTCAATTATTGATGGAAAATACAGTTAATTTAGTAGTGACATACATTCTGTGCTAAAATAAGTCTGCGATTAAAGTATTGTTTGGAAATAGCGGTGATAAACTTGTTGCAGTCAATAAACTTCCACACTTGGTGAATAATTTGCATATTGATGAAATTTTTGTACTTTGTGACTTTTTTACTACAGATTGCTTTGCAAATTCCGGATAATAAAATGAAAACATGGAGTTTTAAGCTGTTGAACGCCATATAAACCTAGAAATATATTTCAATTCTTAAACAGTAAACTTTTTGCAACAATATGTATTTGATCTAAATTGGAAAAAAAGCTACTGGCAAGTAAAGCTACTCTTTATCAGTTCCTCATTCTTTATAGTTAAATAAATTATGAAGTGTTGGATTTGAGACTCATTTTATTCAAAATGACTGTATGCGGTACATTGATACTGTCTGTCGGGGCACATTGACACAACCTAAATCCTTTTCTAATTCATTTTTGCATTACCTTTCATCATTTCTTTTTTTACCTACACCTCGTAATCCAACCATTTTTCGCCAAAAATTTCTAATATTAGTTTTTATTAAAGTGAAATAGCTCTATTTTTTATACTAGAACATTTTATATAATTTTTGCAAACATAAAACTTACGAATTTACCCAATATCTAGTGCTAGTCGAACTAACAAAAGAAAAGGACGGCAGCCTGGCATATCTCGAATTTATATCGATTTTCCAGAGAAAAAAGTATTTTCGAGATGAGAAATGTTAAGTAAGAGAAACAAGCTGCAGAACAGCAAATGATAAGTATATTATAAACAAAATTTTTAATATAATTATCCTATATTTTCTGTTTAAACCGATTTATAAACAGAAAACCCGGAATTTTTTTTTCATATTTCCTAAGAAAGAAGATGATGCTGGGGTTGAAGTGCCAGATATGACAATGTTACCAGAGCCAAAAATCAGACAAGGAACAGCCAGAACATCAAGTCATTATTCATTTAATTTTGATTGCTTTAATATTACTTACAAATAAATTGTGGGTGATTTGAATTTCTATACATAAATATAAAATGGTTTTTTAAATATTTTCTATGAAAAATATGCATTAGTGTTATTTTGTCTCATTTTTACCAGACGTATCAAAGTGCCCCATGAGGTGTAAAAATCTGCCTCGGGAATGGGGCACATTGATACAAATGACTTTTTTTTTGATTTTTTAAAAATTACATGCAAAAATAATATATAAAAAAACGATTGCACATTTTTATAACGCACTACACAAGCTTTGCTGACAACGCATGGAAAAATAACTTGAAATTTCTGCTTTGTGGACACCAAAAAAATTTTAGAAAAAAGCTGTATCAATGTGCCCCAGATCCCCCTATGCTTTTAATGAACCTTTGTTTGTTGTATGTAAATGTTTCAGTTATCATTAGTATTATTAATCCATATTCCATGTAATGGAGAATAAAAATCTAAAAAATGGTATATGGTAAAAGTAAAATCTTCTTAGACGGAATCGAATTGGAAAGAAAAAAATACGTTCTCTTCTCAGCAGGTATAAATGTTTAATATATTTTTTACTCGCGTATTGTTGTATTAATTTTGTATGAATGAACAGTTTAAAAGAAATTTTCCGTTTTCAGCTTAAAAGAAAATTCCATCATAATAATGTTTCGTTTTTTTCATGTGTTTAACTCTATTTTACTAAGCCTAATTATCTACGATTCTTTAAAAAATAAATTCTAATGTTTAATCGCAGAATAATGACCACTTAAAAGTGTATGCCGTCTTTGCAAAAATTTTTGGACCAAGCCATATTTTACTAATTTATGAACAGACTTGGCCACGTCGAGAAAAGGATTTTCATACGGGATGATTCAACAGGAACTGATTATTTTGGTCCGTGAAGACTAGGAAAGATGAAATCAGTCTCGGCTTTGTACGAAAATAATACATTAGGCCCGTCCCGATACTCCAGGGGAAAAATTAAGGCTCGAGCCCGGCCCGAATTGACTACTGACTAGGCCCGGTCCGAGTCTTCAAAAGTAACGCCCGAGCCCGGCCCGTGCAGATCTCCAATATGAACTAGATCCATAATTCATTGAGTCTGTGGCAACACAGATCGGAAGTGTCATTAACCGTTTTCCTTACGATTTTTTTAAAAACAAACTGCAAAAAATCATCACATTTTTCACAATTACATCATTGCATTTCATCATTTGCATTTCATATCACAAAACTTGGAAAACTCTCCGATCAAATACTACGCATAACTTAGTATATTACATAATATTATTTTCTTTTATTTTTTAATCTTTAGTTCAACTAAAAACGTGATAAAACAAATCCTAGTGACAAATTATGCCACGCGCGAGTTTTCTCGGGATGATAATTTATCGTCATTTGTACGAAACTTGGGTAACTTGATGTGACAAGAGAAGCTGTTAAAATGCACTATTAAATAAACTCTTTATGTATTCTATGAAACAAGATAAATGCAAAGAGTTGTATCAGTAAAGCCTATAACAGAAAAACAACTAGAAGTCCTAAAAGCAATACAAAATGCATAAAGTCGATGTAGTTTGCATCATGATAGAAGAGCAGAACTAAACTGGCTGTATAATCATTTCTCTAAGTTTGAATCATTGTCTTCAATATCTGAATATGTGATTTAGATCATATAAATACAAGAAGTTCAAGTCTGCAGTCAAGGGATAACTTACATTTTATTAACATCAGCATCATTAAAGCTATTAAGGTTACCACAGACAAGAATGTAAGAAATCTCTCATCTGAATACTTAAGTTAGAGTTCTAAAAACAGCTTTTTACATTAGGATTAGGTCATTTTGTTTTGAAAAAAGGTGTTAGAAAGAGAGGATTTGTTAAATGATCTCCAACTGTCTTAATCATAGAGCGTCGGAAATACCGAAAATTTGCATTACATTCAGAATTTTGTTCACCTTTCTTGTGGCTGTAGCTTAAGGGCGACTTAGAAGGTAAATTACTATTAATCAGGATCCATTTTTGAAACTAAAAAAATATAATGCATATTTAAATACTTTATCTTTCTGTTGATAATTTTAATTTGATACATAATTTCGTCAGATTAATTTGCTAAAATATTAGAGTAAGTTTAATTGCTAAAATGTATTTTCAAGGAATAGCGCAAAATCGGAAAATGCATTTCTTTATAAAATATAAAACTAGAGACGATGGTATTTAAGAAAAGATAAGAAATAATCACTGAATTTGTTTAAATAAAATTTAGAAATATGCTATTTTTATATTAATTTTATTCATTTAAATAAAATATCGTTTAGATGACAAAACAAAATACTAATAATGATCTTTATCTCACAAAATTTGAAGCAGTTGGGCTTTTTTTAGTGTATTTCTGCAGGATATGAAGAAATATATAATTCGCCTAAAATTTTGGGGTGGTATTTTAAATGTTGTGAATGATTTATTGTATTGCGGAAAAATTTTATCAACAAAATATGCTCGAAGATGCCTGTAAACGGTATTTACTTTTCTTATGGATTTTTAAAATTCAGAAAATGCTGATTCTCCTTGAATAATACATTACATGTGTGTATAATATTTTTCACTGAAAGACATGCCATTGAAAATGTTCATCTGGACAAATGTTTTATCTAAATTAATATTTATAAAACTGAAATTAATTGATGCTCCAAGATAATGGCATGATTCAAACTATTATTAAAATAATATAGCAATGCAAAAACTCATGTAATTAAAATGCATTATGTCCATGCCTTTTATTAAAGTAAGATAGAATTCAAATTACTATGTCGAACTTTTTAATACATTAATCTTTCTTTTTTACACTTCAATTTCTTCTAAACGTTGCTTTAATGACGTATAGGAAATCCTTTGAACGGACTCTCATGGAAATTATGAAAACATAGCTTAAAAATAATCCCCATAAATATTGCTGAAGTTTAAATATTTAGTTCCAACAACAAGTATAATTATCTAAACTTTAACACTTATTTTTTTTCATCTATAATGCACAGTATACTTGAACAACATTTTTTTTTTAATTACAAGTGATTTTGATAATATTAAATTATCTCTTACATAAATACTGCCACGTATTTTAATAGATTTGGAATTAAAAAAAATAAGATTGGGGTTATTTTAAACTTTTATGTGTCTTCTTATGAAATATTCAATCTTTTGTTCGATGAAAGATACATAATATTTTAAAATAGGACTTGAAAGTACTTCAGTACTTGTAGCACTTTATATGCACTTGGAAATATTAGACCACTGAAGAAAATTTTATCACGTTTTTTATGTAGACTAGCAAAAAAAAAAAGAAAATCCTTTTGTATTATAGTTACCATTATTGATAAACAGCATGTTGTAGTGTACTAAAACAATCAAATTTTGTCGCAATTCAAGGGTTTAATAGAATAAACAAGTGATGCTTAGAACTAGATAAGCAAATTTTGTGACTTCAAGTGCTTTATGTATTAGACAATTGTTGGAAAAGAAAAAGTTTTTACAAGAGTGGGAAGCTAAAATAAAAATATCTTTCTTTGTTGAAGAAGATGTTGTTTCAAACGAGTAGAAATAAGTATCACATTAAATAATAATTGATACTTAAGGGTCATTTTATGCAAATTGAGCAAAAATGTAAAAAAAGCCGTGGCTGCATAGAAGCCGATTTTAATAAAATTTGAGATACGTGTTCATTTCATATTAAAATGTAGTTCTGCACAATATTTTGACGAAAAATAAATTAATTTATCTGTTTTTACATTTAAAAAACTTGTGATATAGAATGGCTTGCGGATAATCGTCGAAATTTGCAAGTTTGAAGTTCTATATTTTGAAAATTATTTAACAAAAATGAAGTTTTTTTATAATATAGAAATCTCTAGATATCAATCTTTATATTTATTGAGTAATAATAATCTAGTAACATCATGATTAATCATAAATTGGTTGTAAATATTGAAATTTTGTAATTTTTAAAAAATTTGAAACATTATAAAAATTAAAGGATTTAAAAAACATCTGTAAAATTTATGCAAGATGTAGTATTATATATGAAGATCGAATTCTCCAAGTTTCAAAGTTGTTATTTATTTCCTTCATCTTCAAAAAAACTTAGAAACTTTTAAAAGAATGACAAAATCATAATTATTCCTCTTATGTAACCTCAAAACAATAATTAAAGGAAAGCTCCGACATCAACAAAATTGCGCGTATGTAAGAATCAATAAGTCCATGACACATTAAAAAAGTTTCAATACTGCCTTTTTGATTTCTAATATAAGAAAAATGGGTTCAAAAAACTAATATTCGAGACATTCTAAGGACAATCTTTCTTTGAAATCACGCGCTTTTTGCAAGTTTCTGGCTAAAAAAATATAAGTGCTGCCAACTACGTTTGCTTCTTGATTTTAAGATTAAAATACAATTATTTTATCAAAAGAATCGTTTCTCTTCTATACAAATTTAAACTATTCTTGAGACAAAAATAAACTTAAAACAAGAATAAATCTTCGTATATTTAAAATATACAGTTTTATTCGTAATATCAATGAGATTAAAGCTTTTGAAAGCTTTTATTCGTGTCCAGACATATGATAAAAATGTTGAATTTTTAATCAACAGTTTTCACTGTTTATTTTTTTTCTCATTAAGGAATAAAAAAAGCAAGAATTAAAATTTTAATATATTAAATATATTCAATTAGCTGTAACGGCAAAAAAATTTTAATCCGGAAAAGTGTTCTTCATTTTAAAACAAATAACTGAAATATTTCACTTTTTCCACGATTTTTTTAATTAATTATTTATTTTTAAATTATGAAATAAAAACACAATTACTAAATTACGCTAATCTGTTACTAATAGTTCATTCTTAAGTGTAAATAATTTTTATTATAGTCTTTCCATTCCTAAGGCTAATAATCAAACTTGAAATTTCAAGCATGTACACAAGATCTTGATTTTTTCAACTTTAATGTAAATTTTTGTACTGAAATAAACAAGTCTGAAATCTATTATTTTGCATTTCCTCGTAAATGACTGTGATCTACTTATATGATGATTTTCAATAAAATCTGTGGCATGTCAGCAACACCTGATTTGCTCATTTCGTATTGAATGACCCTTGAATCAGCGTCATTTATTCTGAAATATTTTTAATGCCTTTATTCAGTCTCTTTTTTTAAACCTTTTTTGACATTGCAATGATTATAACGAAAATTGAATTTTTGTGGTTGAACACGATTGAAAACAAAACAATGTATTTATCCAAATACTGTAAAAACTCTCAAAAGAGGGCAACTGGGGTCGAACTATCTGCTTTTATGATGCTAAAATAAATTAATATGTTTGCGTTGTGGATTAAAAAAGATTTTTTGCAAAATAAAGATGTACGATGTTATGGAATGTCCATTAACCTCCATGACGGACTCTTACGAATACCGGGCGAAACTAACGAATTTTAAAGTATGGTTCTATATTTTCAGAAAGAAGAATTGATAAAGGCATAGGCAGTGCCTATGCTTTAAAAAACTATACAGTGCCTCCTCCCCTCTTGCTATACTTTTAGAGGCCCCAAATTATACATGCAATTTTTTGTGAAGCTTATATTTCTAATTTACTTCGACATACATAACGACTATAATCAGTATTTTGAACTTTTAAAGTAGAATAAAATTAGAAACTGAATAAAAAATATAAATTCAGTAAGAACTCCAAATCATGTGTTCCTAGGCAAACAATGGCGGACAAAGTGCAAAATATTGATTATAACCATTAAAATGCTGAAAAATAATTAAATTATCATTTTAAGAAAATTGCATACAACTTTAAGAGCTCCTAAAATCAGGCTGTATGTGTGTGAAACGTGCAGGATCACAGCCAAATATTTTTTCAAGATTCACTGTGGTCAAACATTGCTGTGTACCATACTAAAAGAAAGGGCTGCGATTGAGAAATATGTCTGAAAAAACTAAGCGATTTTAAAATGTCTGTAAATTGAGCACTCCGCTTCAGACACTGACGTGTTTGAATATCAGGCACATCAATTTAGAGTGTATTTTCAGCTTCATACCGAAAATATGTTGTGTTGAACATCAATAATGTATTTCGATTTCAGTACGTTTAATGTAGTGTAACTTCATTAAAAAATACTGAAAATTAAATAATTTTTATTATTTAATTACTGAATTAAATAATTTTTCTGAAAAGATTTTTTTCCATGACCTTAATGTAAAGGCCATGCAAAAGACCATCATTATGTACCGTAAAATGGGGTGAATCGGATCACTTTTCAACTTTAACGTTAAAAAAAAAGCAACAACTGATTTTTTTATTATTTTATTTACTTACTAGAAACTTCGATCTTATTTCGCTCTTTATTTTTAAGCAAAAACCTAACATTTTTACTGTTTATATATATATATATATATTACTTTTTTTACGGGTCTTCCGATTCCCCCTATCTGCGGGGTGAATCGGAACAAACAATATAATCCTTATTTATTTTCATTCAAACTTTAATAGGATTAATAAAAATAGGTAATAATGATAAGGTAGGAATAGAAACACGTAGTTACTATCAAACCAAACTTTTATTTTATATACAAATAAAGATATGCCTTTTTAACCGACTTCAAGGAGGAGGTTATGATTTCGACCTGTATGTATTTGTTGTTCACGCATAACTTTCGTAAATATGAACCGATTTTGATAATTCTTTTTTTGTTTGAAAGCGTATGGGGCCCATGTGGTCCCATTCGAATTTCAAAAAAATCTGTTGATTAGAACTTTAAAAAAAATTAAAACATTAAAATTCAATATCTTTTCGAAGCAATCGACCAATTAGAAACGTTCATTTTTCATTCTTTTATGTTACACTTACATAGACACACGATCTTTTCAAAGAGTGAAACTCTAACTGGACAAGGGTCACATTTTTCAACAGTGTGCACTGTAAAAAAATTGACCCTTTTGCTGCATCACCAGCCCCCGTTTTTATATAATATCTCTCTCTTGACCCATGAGAATTCTCCACAATACACTGTTAAAAATCTGCTGCATTTTGCTGCAACGCACTCCCTTGCTTGTATAGAAAACGGTTACTTGGCCGTGAAATGGAGCTTTCTCATTGGTTGGAATAGAGATATTATATACAAGCGGTGGAGTGCGTTGCAGCAAAATGCAGCAGATTTTTAACAGTGTAGGCTGAAGTAATCGTTTTCTAAAAAACAGTGGAGTGACGATACAGCAAAAGGGATAAACTTTGTACATTGTACACTGCAAAAAAATTTGATCCTTTTGCTGTATCGTCACTCCCCCGCTTTTATAGAATATCTCTCGTTTGACCCATGCGAATGCTCCATGATACACTGTTAAAAATTTGACCCATTTGCTGCAGCGTCACACTACAGCTTTTATAGAATATGTTTTTTATGACCAATGAGAATGCTCCATAACACAGTAAAGTAATCATTTTCTATAAAAGCGCTCTGGAGTGATGATGCAGCAAAAGGGTCAAAGTTTTTGTAGTGTAGTTGGGACAAAAGCGTCTGTAAAAGAAATATTTGGAAATCAAATGGTGTCACTCTCTTATAGAGGCAGCCAGGTATAGGTTATGAGTTTCAGATTCCTCGTCGAATACGCCACCGCTCATTTCCGATTACAGTGTCACTGTAAAAAATGTGACCCTTTTGGTGCAACGTTCTACAAAAGCAAATTCCCCTGCTTTTGTAGAATATCTCTCTTTTGACCCTTGAGAATGCTTCATAATTGGGTGAAGTAATCGTTTTCTATAAAAGCAATAGAGTGATGATGCAGCAAAAGGGTCAAACTTTGTACAGTGTAGGATTCCTCGATATGAATATGACGACACATGGAGCACAGTATATAATTGGTTGAAACGATTCTGGACAAAAACGAGTCACCAAGCATCTTGTTCAGCGGGCAATTTTCGTCAATCTTCTTAACGTCGCATACGCGTACAATGAAAATCTTCGTCAAATTCTATAATAAAAAATGCCTGGCATTGCAATGCATTGTTAAAAATTTGAAACTTTTGCTGTCACTTCATCGCTTTTATAGAATATCTTTATTTTGACTAATGAGAATCCTTCATAATACATTTAACTAATCGTTTTCTATATAAGCGGTGGAGTGACGATACAGCAAAAGTTTCAAATTTTTAACAGTGTAGTTGGGACAAAAGCGTCTGTTAAAGAAATATTTGGGAATCAAATGCTGTTACTCTCTTATAGAGGCAGCCAGGTATTGGTTATGAGTTTCAGATTCCTCGTCGAATTACCACCGCTCATTTCCGATGCCATTACTGCCTGTATAGGTATTAGATTGTTGCTGCTTATCGATT